>OX439347.1:12372391-14919126 GCA_949319445.1 Mythimna lalbum | reverse complement strand
ATTGAATCGTGCGATTTGCGACTGGCGGAAGTTGTCGTTGGATGATTGCTCTAATGAAGCCTCGTGTCGTGACGTTTTAATGACTAACGTGACATGTCACACGTAAGAAAATGCTTTTACTTTGTCACTACATTCGTATAGATTTTTATCCAATTATTGATTAACTGAAAGCCTTGTCATGTAAGAGTGTGTATGTTATATACATGGGTAGATATAAACTGATAATATATGTATGTATACAATTCAATTAAATATTTTCGTTCTCCAATTTCTTAAATCAGTAGTTCGACCTTACTTTTAAAAGTTCATAAATATAGATTAACAATATTATACTGCTGGAGAATTTCGTACTTTTTGTTATGAATGCGTTGTAGACGTAGTAAAATCAGAAAATAAACAATTTAGAGAATAACAATACGCATCAGAGAGAGCAGAGTAACCTGTAATATATTATTTGTAACCTGTAATATATCATTTGTAACCCGATCCTCAGCGTTCTACCTGAATAGTCATTTTAAAAATGTGTTACCGTGAGTTTCGCAAACTCATTTGCAGTAACGATGTAGTAATATAAATGTTTTTCTGTGTAACACAAAGCAGGCGCCTCCGTGCTGGATTCCACATTTTTTTCTTCGTTTAAAGTTTTCGCTCATTCATTGAGTTGCATTCAAACTACCTATGTGTAATTATAGAACATATTTGAATTACATCTTTGTTTTTAGCATAAAAAAGTTCCGTGTTTTTTTTTAATTTTACGAACTTGTAATTGGTTTACAATATTTGTATAGTAAACGCGTCGGTTATTTTGATTATGGGTTGTGGTTAAACATGGTGGTTAGATAAAATGCTTGGGAAACATTATAGACGTATTGCGGTTTTTATGGGAATTCTTAAGGGATAAAATTATAAATAACGGCACAATAGGTACTAAAACGTAACGACATAAGAACGTAAGATTAATGTTGTTTACGAACATTATTTGAAAAGGGCGTCATTTTCCCTGAAATCTGACTTGAAAATGCTGAGGTGGTGTGACTTTGTAATTACTAATGTAAAATAGACTGTGGGGATTTTGTTCCACTCACTATATTCCCAAGAAAGAAATCATGTAACGACGGTTTTCTTTTCTTTTTTTTTGGGGTGGGAATTTAGGACTGACTGATACTGGTACCTTGACATCAAAGTTCAATCCTATCCAAACACAATACAAAAAACCCTAGAGCGGACAGGAATTTAGGATTTGAAGATATCAACAGAAATCGCATAATCTTAATAAACGGTTTGTCACGGAGGTGTAGATAAGCCTTGAGCTGCGTAATAATCTCTTATTACCAAATAGCATGCGTAGATTAATCCCGCTCAGTTCTGTTTCTTTACTTTATTGGAACTTATTGGGTAGTTCACTTCGCCCTATGTACTCGTAGCCTATGACGTAGAAATATACGAGCATCGTAACATTAAGCTAGAACTACACTGTGACACACACGCCGATCTAGGCGCGACGGTGTCCATACATTTTATATGGAAACTAGACTTGTAGAGCTACACTTGATCCACGCCACGCGACGTCGTTCTACGTACAAATCAGGCGTGTTCCACGTGTGCGTCAGTTTAATGTACTTCTAGCTTTACTATCGTACGACTTTATCGTTTTCTTACTAACGCATCGTAGTATCATTAATTAATCCAGAAAGATGTCTAGCGATAATACTCACCTTTGTCAATGAAAATGTATTTTAAAACAATAGGGAGTCGGATACTATCTCACTTCCTATATTTTAAAACATAAATAAATGACATAAGATATTGATTTAGATTGTTACAGTATTTTAAAGAACCATTATGATTTGTATCACAATAACAACAATGTTTCAATAATTGCGGTTGATTAGCAGTCGATATTCTTTATATCTTTTATGCTATATCTGTCTAATAGTTAAAATTAGTGATACTTGTAGAAAGGAGTTGATTGCGCACTGATAAGATACAGATGTGCGATAAATAGGCGTAAACAAGTCAAGTTATATGTTCAGATGTTTTTAACGTTGGTAACCCTGGCCTAGATTATAATAATGCGTTTCGTTCAACTTCGAGTATACGTATTAATTTTGTTTACTTATATAACACTTTAGTTCTGTAGTAAGATGCGAGATTGCTCTCCTTGATTATATTTTATTGCTAACATTTTATTGTACATTGCTAGATGCTCCCTGCGGTTTTATCTGGTTTTTCTCTTTGGTTACTGCACCGCTTACTTGAGTGGTGGTAGCGTAATGTTATATAGTCATACAATAGTATAGGCCCCATGCTTTGGTCATGAATCTGGCTTTCGCATATCGATTTTGTCCAATCCTTTTAGTACTTTCAGAGATTACCGCGTTTAAACAAACAAAAAACTGGTGTTTCATTAGACTATGCTATACATGGTATATAATATTGTATAAATTGATTAAAAAGGTTTACAGCTGTTCTATAAATAATGGCGTCCTCGCAGATAACATAAGACAACTAACGACACTTCATTTGCGTTATAATTGTTTTATAGCTTACAATAATGGGACTTGGATTTAATTTCCATAGAAAAGATGAATAATTATATATTAAAAACAAAGTAAACAAAGTAATTTAAATATTTAATTGTAGTTATGTTAGAAACAAAAGACACTTCGATTTCCGTCTAACTTTGGCTCAATTCTTGAATATTTAATGTTAACTTGAACGGACAAACTTGCTAGCCTGGTACCTGATGGTTTTTCAGAAGTATACCATGCATATTTATATGACCGCAGTATGTGTCAGTTCCTAAATTACCTAAGGCAGACAATATTTTAGTTTTCTTATTTTTCTTGTGTTTTATTTCCCTTGATCTATGAACGAAACCAAAGATAAAGAAGTATGTATTTTATTAGCCTGTTTTGTTCCAAAACTAAATAAAAGTGGAGGGAGAGCTCCCAAGGACGAATCTTGCCTGTTCCTAATCCCCTAAGTAGCCTATAATATTGTCTCACAGCAAGGCAAAGGCTATTTTGTCCAAATAATTCTGTTTGCTGCTATTGCGGACCATTCCTTTCGCTATTTATATTAAGTATATGGCTTCGCCCGCGTGAAAGGAAGTTTCCCCATATAAACTTTGGTCTCCGTTTCATCCCCTTAGGAGGTGAATTTTACGAAATCCTCTCTTAGTGCTCACTTATGTCATAAAACAAAATCACATGCAAAATTCAAAATTTGTCTTCTGCAAAATTTCATGCTCCTAGTCCCAGTAGTTTCAGCTATGCGTTGTAATGTCAGCCAGTAAGTTTCTCCATATATGTATATATATATAGATAAATAAGTAAATGGTTACCTACGTAGTTACATAGTTAAATACATTACGTAACGATGTCTAGTTCACGACAGGGTTGACCGTGACAACTTCTCGAATCTTGTTTGAGACATTGACTTTGACGTTGCGACGATAGGAAATAAATCGGAATGTTTAAATTTAGTTCTCAATGATAACTGTACACGTAGCAATGCTAATTATATCTAACTCAATAACTGTTCTCTGTTCCTCATCTTTGCTAAAGTTGTTTTTGTTCTTGAGATAAGTATCAGAGAATGTTATTTATTTTAATTTACAAACTGATACAAGAACAGACGCAACAGAAAGTCTGGGCACACCACGATTGCAGCGGTAAGTCTCCTCTTTGGGGAGTGAAGGCTGGAGAGGCGCCACGGCGCCCTCATCCGCGTGCCACAAGTCCTCATTGGACATGCTAAGTTCGGAACGTTTCTGTGCCAGATTCAGGCGTAATAAACGCCCAAGTACCACCATTAAGCGGACCGCCCAAAGGACACGTTAAAGCAAACGGTGATGGTGTGCCGGCTTGGGCGGAGCACCGCTGTATCCTAGTAAAGGCGATCGGCGGTGGTGACCTCTTGCGCCTAGACCTGTTTCAGGTCATGATCCAGGGCGAGAGGGAACGGATGTGGCTGCAACCTTCAACGCAGCAGTAATGCTAGCGAAGGAAATGACCGCAAGAGTACTTAAGAGAACGTTCACTATAACGCTCCAGCCGCCGCGACAGAAGATACCTCGGGCATCGGATATCGTGCAGCGATTTGCGGCCACCGAAGGTGCGAGCGTGCGAATGACGAGCAGTGGGTAGCCCGCCGTCTGCTCGTACTATTAGGACCGAGCCTGAGCCATAGACGGAGCGTAGTTTCCAAAGCCATCTCCAAGAGATGTCAGCACACCATATAGGCTGAGAAGGGCCGATATCTACTAGAGCCATGTAAAAAACGAAAGGGATACTCGGGGTTCTAGAACGCAATGGGCTACTGAATGAATATAAGTGTAGTTTTAGTCCACCTTATAGTGGGAAAATTCATTAGATAATTTGCCACTACAAAAAAAAAAACGCATTAGAAAGTCACAACATATTGTTTGATCAATATTGACTGTGAATCAAAAAGCTTTATTATATAAAAAGCAAAGTCCCACTGACTCACTCATTGACTCATCAACGCCCAGTGTTTGGCCCTTGGACTTAGAACACTGAAATTAAGTCCAAAGGTGCCTTTTATGATGTAGGCATACAAAGAATTAGAAAGGAATTTTCAAAACTCACTTGATAAGTGAATAAAATGGGGTTCTAAAGTTTGTACGGAGAAACCTATTTTCACGCGGACGACGCCGCTGGCAGTAGCTAGTACTTACACGTATAAAATTATCCGACCCGACAGACGTCCTATCTTAGCTATATTAAAGCGAAGAATAAATAGTCGTAGTACCTATACTGAAATTTTTCTAAAAATTTTATTCATATTCTTTAAGATTATTCTACATAGCACCTGACGTTGTGCACTAGCTTCTGACGTTTTATAAGTGCATGGGCACTTATAAAACGTCGGCCTATTAGAAATAAAATATTTTTGACTTTGACTTTGATAGTATTAGAATAAACTTATGGCGTTACCAAGGGAATAAAGATATTTTTTTTATAGATAAGACAATATTATTATAAGTAAGATAATAAACAATTATAGATAGGACATAGTTACGTCACTTTCAAAGTGACCTAAAGATTTAAATAAAAAAATCTCAAAATTTTCCTTTCATTGTCATTTAATTATTGATTGTTAAATTTTTCATAGATGATGAAAGACTTTTCAGGAAAAAATAATTTTTAAGTAGCTATGTAATCAAAAGTGACAAATCCGCAAAAATTACTCGCAGACAAAATGAAGACAATGTTGTCATTAGATTAAACAATTAATCATAATGGATATTACGTATGACTCATTATTACTAAACCACATTATATTTTTTATCGTGGTCGTGCTGACGCGGTTCCGTATCATAGGATATGCGGTTTAAAATTTTGAGTACCAACGTGTTACGGTCGACATTTGCAAAATAGCCAGTAGATATAACTGTTGGCAAGCAAGATCTTAATTGTGACGTATTAATTATCGACGTCACACTAATGAATAGGTATTTCTCATAAAATAGACGGTAATTAATTTATTACAGTTATATTTCCTTGTTAGTTATTGCGATTGCGAGTAGGTAGCTAACGTGTCAATATGTGGATAAGTACTTATTCAGTGATTTACCTATTCCAGTATGTGCGTATTATAGTTTCAGATCGTCCTTTGATTAATTATATTTTTGAAATCGTACCCATTTATGGAATAAATGTAACTGGTAAAATTTTATGAAATAAATTGACTTTGTTTTGTACTGATATATCCACTAGGTCTAAATGTGGTGCTGTCACTTTTTACCCGACTTCGCGACTGTAAACACGGGGTAATGTTTTGGCTCCTAATGTGGGGAAAATCTAGGGCTGCATCCCGCAGCCCTAGATTTTCCTACTTGGTTCCGCTCAAATAAAAAATATTGTAAACTAGCTTTTACTCGCGGCTTTGCCCGCGTTTATCAATGGTGAATGTTGCCTATGTCCGTCTCCAGGGTCTCAACTATCTCTATGCCAAAATTCATTAAAACCGGATTTGCCATTTAGACGTGAAGACATAAATGTAACAAACAAACAAACTCACTTTCGCTTTTATAATATTAGTAAGGATTTTAAACATATAACACACGGTTAAAAAGATGCTAACATTCAATTTCATATCCCGAAACAATAACAATTTTACTGATAAAGCAATGTTTACTAAAAATACAGATTTTCTCATAAGTACTAATAAAGAAACATTAATAACAATGATGCAACATACAGTAAAGATTAGAAAGGTAAAAAGTAGGGTGGCGTGATATTATTTGTATAAGCAATATCGACTTCGCTGCAAAACATTATCATATTTCCCGAAACAATATCAGATAATTTTTCGTTTTGTTTTTGTGTGAATATTATATTATCGTTGGTAAACAAACAATCCCTAAAATATAAGCATTTATGATAGTATAAACCGCAAATGCAACGATATTAGATTTAATTTTACCGAAACAATTTAGAAAATTGGAAAATGAGGACAAATGTCAATTAAAATTTAAAATCTAGATCATGTATTTTTTTTTTTTTTTTTTCTTGTTCTTTGGCTTCGCACGGTTTGTGCATTCAGCCAATGTCACGTCAGGTTGTATTTCGTTATTATATGTACTTATTATAAATCAAAGTTAGGGAAACCAAAAAATAAAAATATTAAATTGAGCGGAATTTAGAAAAAGATATATAGGATCAGTTTTAACGGTGATAATAACATGTAGATAATGAGCAAATTACAGTGACAAAAATTACAGTTTAATGTTATTTAGGATGATGAATGAGACTATACATTTATATACTGGAAAGCTATTTGTACAAAGTAAAGAAAGTATTGAGGTAGGAAAAGGGATACGAAGGGACAAGAGGTTACAGAGAAAGGAGGAATGGTCAAGTAAAGGGCAGGAGAAAAATATGTGGTTTAAGTCACCAAGGTCTGTGCCACACGAGCAAATGGGGTCGTCTATGATGTGTAGTTTGGCAAGATGGACTGGAGAGCAAACATGGCCCAGTCTCAACCTTATTAAAATAGAGGTCTCCACCTTACCAAACTTTGCCTTGCCAAACCACGGTTTTTCCGGAATCTCAGGTTGAATAAGAGAAAAGTATCGGCCCTTGGATTTGCTGCTGATATCCCAAGCTACCTTCCAAGTATCCCGAAGAAAATTCCTTGGCAACGTCTCAAGGTCATAGCCAAAGTTCTTATAAGGAACTAAGTCCCCACATTGCACCGCATCACCAGCGAGTGCATCAGCTACAACATTGCCATGGATTCCAGAATGGCCCGGAATCCAGGCAAATTGCAGTGTGTTACCCTCGGAAATAGTTTTGAACGCCAATTCTCTTATTGCATAAATTATAGGGGACTGTACTTTGTGTTCGAAAGGGGATTTATTTATGGCTAGAAGAGCACTCTGTGAATCGGTAAAAATTAAACATTTTTTGAGCTTAAAAATACGTGCATATTCTAAAGCTTTTAGAATTCCAAAACATTCGCCCGTAAAAACGGAAGTCTCCGGGGGCAGTTTTATTTTTTGAACGATGTTGTATTGAGTATGGTAGGTACCAATACCAACACAACTCGTCGGGGAATGCTTGGCAGCATCCGTAAAAATATGGTGGAAGTCTGAATGTTCAATCAGAAATATATTAAAACATAAATGACAATCGGGATCTGATTTACTTACACAATTAAATTCAATATTGGGGATGAACAGTAAACTCTCATAACTATTATTAAAAACGGGTAATTTATTTGAACGGTGAATTGGCGAAGAAATCGAGAGGAATTTTTTATAGCTTTCAACCAAACAAGGAGTACGTTTATGGGACCAGTAAGCTGAAGATTCAATTTGTAACATTAAAGATTCCAGTTTTGGAATGAGAGGGTGATTTGAGAACTGAAGAATCCGGAATAAATATTTGTCAGACAGGAATTGTCTTCTAAGGTTTAAAGGAGCTTCCCCGCATTCAATTTGCAGTGCATTAATAGGACTTGACTTCATGGCACCCGAAATAATGCGCAATGCTTTTGACTGGATCAGATCCAATTTTTTAAAAGCCATAACACTACCAGGTTCTAAAACGAACAATCCATAGTCCAGAGTGCTTCTGATGATTGCGTTGTAAATCAGTTTTAATGAAAAGGGATGTGCACCCCACCACACACCTGAGAGGCATCTGAGCATGTTTAAGTGATTTTCACATTTACTAACAATATAGTCACAATGAGGAACACAGCTTAATTTTGAGTCAAATATTACACCTAGATATTTGAATTTATCTTCAACTGGAATAAGTGTTCCCTTGTAGAATAGGTTAACTAAGGGAATATTTCTCTTCCTGGTGAATAAAACAGCCGCACTTTTAGACGCAGACAAGTCCAAACCGTTTAAATATAGCCATGACTCTAAAGTACACAAAGCAGAATTAATAACATCGCTAGCTTGTTCAATAGATTGACTTGAAGAATATAATAATAAATCGTCAGCGTATTGAAGAACCTTGACATGATTAGTTATAGAAGAGTCCAAATCAAAAGTGTAAATATTGTACAGAAGGGGACTAAGTACAGAACCCTGTGGCAGACCTCTCCATACAAGATGGGAGACATCACGATCTCCTATTAACATGTTAACAGAGCGTTCAGTCAGGATGTTAATAATGAAATTAGTTAAATTCAAGGGAACCCCTAAGGCTTTTAATTTATTTTGTAAAACTGATAATACGACATTATCATAAGCTGCATTAATATCTAGGAAGACTGCAACGGTGGATTGGTTATTAGAAAACGATAACCGAATATCAGATGAAAAAATACTTAAGCAGTCAGTGGTGCTTTTACCTTTTCTAAAGCCATATTGTGATTCCGCCAAAAGACCCTTACTTTCAACATACCATTCTAGTCGATTCTTTATTAGGTGTTCAGCTAGTTTCATCAGAATTGAAGACAAAACTATGGGCCGGTACGAGGAAGCATCAGATGGAGTTTTATTTGGTTTAAGGAATGGCAACACCATTTGATGTTTCCATTCAACAGGGATGTTTCCTGTTTTCATAATAGAATTAATAAGATCTAAATAATAATTGAGGACATTGTCATTTAAATTAGCAAAAAAGGAATACGGGATGCCATCAATGCCCGGGGCAGAATCCTTTGTTCTATGAATAACACCCTTTAATTCAGTGAGAGAGAATGGGAGATCTAGCGTCGTATGTGTGTCTGAACTTGAAGTGACTTGGTTATTGGTTAAGGGAGATAGGTTAAGGTTAATAGCCTCAGGAACCCAAGGAGGAGCCAAATTGTCTAAAAATTCGCTTGCTAATGAGTCAGGAATAGGAGAAGAATTATGATAAATGGACCTAAATCTACGAATATTGCGCCAGACAATCGTAGGGTGAGTATTCGGTGAAATTGTTGAGCAAAAGTTACGCCAGGAATCAAATTTTTTCTTCTTAAATACTTTAGAAATTTCCTTATTTAAGTTAGTAAGGGTTACAAAATTAATATCCGACATATCACGGTTATAACTGAATTCAGCCTCTCTACGTTTTTTAATCAATTCTGTGCACTCAGAGTCCCACCATGGAGGCGAAGGAATCGTGCTCCTGTTGTTATTTTTTACAGGGAAAACTTCATCCGCCGCTGCAATTAATATGTGTGCTAAAGCTTCAGCACAACTATTTTCATTACCATCAGAAATAACAGGCAAGGAGCAAAGTTTACTGTCAACAATGTTTCTAAATTTGTCCCAGTCATTATTATTTTTATCAGGTAGTTTATGTTTTAAGTTTGATCTCCTTATTGGTGCCTTTGCATTGGAAAGAGGATAAGATATAACTATTGGGAAATGGTCACTACCATATGTAGAGGTTAGAATATCCCAAGTCAATGAAGAGGCTAAGCTTGGTGAACAGATAGATAGGTCAATCGCACTTTGGTTCTGATTGGGACCACAGCGACGTGTAGCAGTTCCTGTGTTTAAGATGCATAAATTATGAAAATCTATTATATCTAGTAATTCATCCCCATAATATGTAGAAGTTGAACAACCCCATGATTGGTGATGGCAATTAAGATCACCTAATATTAAAAGTGGCTTTGGAAGAAAGGAAAAAAGGTTTTTTATTTCTTGCAGAACTGGAGCAGAAGGGTGAGGAACATAAATGGAAACAAGGCAAATATGTTGAAGTTTAATGGCTACAATTGAAATTTCCTCACTGTGATGAGGCAACCTAATATTAGAAAATGGGATAGAATTCTTGATAAGTATAGCTACTCCACCATACCCATCAGATCTATCCTCTCGAATGGTTAAATAACCATTTATTTTAAAAATGTTACTTGGTTTGAGCCAAGTCTCTGCCAAGGCAAAGACAAATGGATCATATTTGTTTAGAAGATGTATAACTTCACTTTTTTTGTTAATGAGACTGCGGCAGTTCCACTGGATTATTTTGGTGTTGTCCATTATGTATTGATTGAGATGTATTGCAAGATGGGGCTGCGTTGGACGGTGAGAAATTAAACTGAGAGAGAAGATTATGTAGTGCGGAAAGAAAATCATTTACAGAAAAATTTGTGTCTTTAAAGTCATTATTATGATTGTTAGAAATAACACAACCATTTGATGGCTGGGGAATATTCCAATCTTTAATGATGGTATTATGAGCCTCTTTATTATAACCTTGTACAGATTTAGGAGGGGAATGAGGTTTGAGAAAGACAGTCTTTTTATAGCTACTTCGAACAGGTGTATTATTAGGCGAAGGGACTGGAGGAATATTAGCAGAGTTTTTGGAGGGAGAAGATAAAAGTGCATCAGCATATGATTTTGTTACTGGAGGATAAACTTTTGCAGCTTCAGCATATGAAACAGAACTTTGTGCCATGTATGTTTTAATTAATTTTTGCCTACAGAATTCTGGGCAAGACTTATTAATAGCAAAATGGGCCCCAGAGCAAAGGCAGCAAGATGTACTTTCTTGTTCTCTATCGCAACTGTCCCCAGTATGGCCTTGGCCACATTTATAGCAACGGGGTTTAGACCTGCACTGAATTCTAGTGTGACCAAACCTACAACAATTGAAGCACTGTATGGTAGGGAAAATATATAACTCTACAGGTAAAGCATTATAACACATAAAAATTCTTTTTGGTAAGACCTGCCCATCAAATGTAACAACTATGGATTGAGATGGTTTCCAAATAGTTGAACCATCAACAATGGTTTTAAAATTAAGACGTCTGACTTTTAAAATTGGACCGCAACCAATCGGTACTGTTATATTATCTAAAACTTCCTCCGGAGACCATTCTGCAGGAACACCACGTACTAGTCCCATCCTAGTAACGTTAAAAGTAGGTATAAAAGCTTTAAAGTTGTGTTTTTCTAGACTATTATGTGTAATAAAAGAATTCGCGTCCAGGAAACTAGAAAAGGATAATGAAATCTTATTGCGTCCGATTTTTTTGACGCTACCATTAATAATATTTTGGAAGTTGTTGTGTTTTAAAAACTTCCCAAATGTGATTGGGTGCAATGTCGTACCATCATCTGGTGAAGTTATTATTTTTTGTACATGTATTACAAAAGGCGCGCTGTCCGTTTTATCGTAGGTTTTTCTACCAATCTGAGCGGGAATAACCATGGAAGGAGCAGGAATATCATTAGGCAATACATTAGACACATTTTCAGAATGGATAGGTGCAGATTCCACAGCTTGAGCAGAGTGTAACTCCATACAACCACAACCCGAAGACTCGGAACCATCGTGGTGTTTTCGGATACGACGACGCTTATTACAGTGCTTACAGACATGCATGCGACTTCTTTTTAAATTCCGAGATGAAGACGATCCATCAGTGTCCATACCTGATTCATTATTGGATTGAACTGTGACAAAAACGCTGGCCGGGGGAACAAAGTCCCCCGGGTCGGGCGGATCTTTCATCCTTAACGTTAAAAACTAAATAATTGAAGAAACTTACCACTACCGAAGAATGCACAAAACTAAATATTAACTCTAAACTACTACTACTACTACTAATCTTATATATAAATTTAAAGTTTTTCCCAATAAATATTATAAAAATTTGTTTTGAGTTTTAAACCAAAAAATACGCGCCCGCCAAGTTGGAAGTTTCCCGCGCTTTTTTTCTAGATCATGTATTTTCTCGTAGCATTGTGGCGGGAAATTCTCATCAACCTTCGTGGCCGAGGCAACGACGGCGGCGTTCAGCCTGAGGTCGGCACAGACGTCACACGCGACCCGGGTCATTAGATAGCTAGCGGTGTTGCCAGATGCACCAATACTATGAAACCTTCAGGATTTAGAACTCATGCAAACATCCTGAATTGAAATGATGCGAAGAAAATCTAAATGTTACGCTACATTATTAGAGTTTACTTGCAATTTACTGTAAACATTGGTATGCGCAATGCTGTGGAATTTATATACGAGTATATATTAGTCTATAGTTATCTCATTCAACTAATCCAACATTACTGTTATAATATCATTTTGTAAATAAATAAATAATAATAAATAACAGCATGAATTATTCATTGATCGGCCTACAAGTTTGCTCTCACCATGAACTAGGTTGTTATTTAACAATCGATATTTCTAAAAGGTCCTGTAACTGGCAATACCGGCTCACCTTGTACCTATATAAATAAAATATGTATGTATATGTAACGATCACCCTCATTCTGTCAGGTGCAGTAACGACAGTGAAAGTAAGGATTACATAAACAATCGGTAGGATTGTACATAATAGAACTAATAAATGGCAACACAATGACGTAGACGCTCATAAAATAACATGTAATTTGTAGAATTGTAGGTACGAGTATCTTTCAAGGGCTGTAATTATGTTTACCAATGATAAAGTGTTCGTAACACTATAATGTACACATTACTTAGTTATTTATATTAGAATTTTGAATTCCCGATAATTACTAAATTTTTAGTACCAATTTTATGTCATACATGACAAAGTTCAAATTCTATACTAAAGTCGATACAAGATTTGTTGGCGATAGATTTAAATTATCTTCAATTATCCATTGCGATATCACATCAATATTATAAAGGTGCAAGTTTGTAAGTATTTGGGTGTATGTTTTTTATTACTTGTCGCTCAAACACCTCAATGCATTTGGATGAAAATTGGGATACCATGTCCTGGAATAGTACCTCCTTTTAAAAGAACGTTTAGCAAATAGTTTTCAACTTTCATGTGGGTAAAGTCGCTGGTAGGAGCTAGTAGTTGATTATAAATTTCCAAATCCATTTTTCATATGAAATTTTACGTCAAAAGTAAGTAAGATTTGATGAAAAGAACCAGATTTTCAAGAATGAATCCGAAACTCATTCTCATTCATGAAGCATTAGTAGAATTAGGCAAACCTAAACTATGTAATTATTTATCAATACCATGGTCGTACAAAACAGATTTTCTTTTGAAGATTGCATTTACATTCAATAATATATTTCAGGCGAAATATACGTTCTGTAACGTGTAGGCGGCTGTTAGCAATTCAGCGAATTTTCATTCTATTTATCGTAAGAATCGTGAGAATTGTGAAGGATGTAGACGTTCAATATGATGGAGGAAAAGTTTTCAGGTAAATATTAGAATGGCAGGGAAAGTTGAGCTATCTACCATTGTGACGCCAATCTCTGTGTAGCTACTGAAAGTAAAAAACTAATAAAAGTTCTAATTTTAAGTCAAGATAAAGAGCAGTGTTTTCCTGTCGAAATAGATCTGATTAAAACAAAAGTTTACCCACACTAACAATTACTCCTGTACATATTGTAGGTGCATTCATAAACATATAAACTTAAAAACACAAGACACCTAGACCTGGAACAATTATCTGTAGGCCGTACAAATATTAATTGTACGTGAAACGAACCTGGGACATGCAGCGCAGCAGTCGCCTAACCACTGCGCCAACGGACTTAACCCTAAGCAATGTTGTACCAAGTGCCGTGACACATCGTATTAGTAGTGCACAATGGAGCATGCACGTCCTCCAATGGAATTATCGCTCGAAGGTGGTCCGGCAAACGTGTCGTCATATGAAGCGCAATTCTTTCTCATCTGCAGTTTGACTGGAGTTCCTTATCTCCGAGATACAAGTGTGTCATGAGACAATTGATCTGGCAAGACGGGCCGCTCGACAGCTGCGTACGTGACTGTGCAGGCGTAGGAGACACCCGCCGTCCATGGACCTTACTCGCGCCGCGGCGCACTAGCCAGCTAGTTTATCGCCCGTGATTGTACGATGAAACTCATTATACGACCTTCCGGAATAGTTGACGCGGATTAACGATATAGCCAATACACATTCTCTCTCGCAGTCACATTCTAAGAGACAACTGACACGTCATTGCTAAACTGCTGTCTGTTTTGTATTTCTTTGTAATGTCCAAGGATACTGCCTGAGTAATAAAAGCAGACATTGTCGGAAGACGTAAAAATTTAATGTTACTACGCTGGTTTTTCAAATTTCCCTCTGAATCAGAAGGGAATGTTAAGCAAGTAAGCGACATGTTTCATATATTGACTTGAGGGACAGCGGCGGTTCCTGTGTGCTATTGGTTTCATATTAAAATAGTTTTCCTTCTTCTTGAAATTTTATTTACATTTCGAAGAGATTCTGAATAAACTGATTAAGACTTGATTTTCTATACATCAAAGATAATGTGTACCATTTTCTCGGAAGCTGTGCTCAAATCATACTTTTCAACCGAACCGGTGAGGGAATCGAATAAACAAATATCTATCGACTTGTTGATGTACGTATTTTTTAGTCGTTTAAAATCTACGCGGTGTAAATAGTACCTAATCCGTATCAATGGCGAATCGATACGTTCGTGCGTATCTGCTGCATCCATAAATAGACGATTTGGTTCTGTGAAATATTGATTTTGTGAATGGTACACGCATTATTTTTCGGACGGGATCTGCGTCACTCGCGAGGGTACGGCGAGGCTGCCCTTCAGATATAATGATACACCGTCACGCACACATGTGCCGCCAGTGCCAACTGCCGCTTGCTGTAAACCCTTAGAGGAAGTTATCCAGGGTTTAGTAATCATTGCCACAGTCGTTAAGAAACTCGTATAACAGAATTAGTTCATTACCTCAAGCTCTGAAAGGTCACACAGGACCCGAACTGGTATTTACACAGGGAAAGGAACGTTCATTTATTGAAACATGGAGCTTCCACCGCAGCTGGATGGCTAGAAATTAAGTAATCAAAGAATTCAAATGAATATAGAGCAAGCTTTTGCTACTACTGAAAATAAATTCATTTCAGAGCAGCAGTGAGTAAGCAAACAAAACTCAACCATCTGGTAGTAGTTAAGTAGCGCACGTACACCCCACGTATACCCCTGCGTAGCACACACTCATGCTTTCGTCAATCATTACCATTACCTACGTATGTATCGCATCGAAAGCTTCTTTAACATTAGGTCTGAAATCGTTGTGTAGTCAGGCAAAATATATTAAAGTGTTCGCGTCATGGTGACGTCAAAGGCATCGATCCACCAGGAACTAACTGCCTCTCACTCAATATAAAGCGGTGCAAAGTGGTGCAGTGCTAGCTCGTAGCCAGCCGCGTTCTATTAAAAGTTAAAACGAGGCCCACTAAATAATAATTGAGACTCAACACAATGGCCTCCGTCCAAATAAAGTATCAAGTAACTCGATAGTTGAATGGGATCCTTTAATTAAAATTCATCCCTCAAATATTTGGGTTCTAATGAATCTACGTATATAAAGAGCCAAAAGGACAACGAAAGTCTTAAATTTTAATTTGATATTATGACCTTTATTCGTATAGAGGTGAACATCTGATACTTTACACATGTACCGTTAATTAGGATGAATTAAAAGCCTATGTATTCAATAATATTTAGATGTATGCTAATTAATTTGTGGAAAATAAATTACCTTGATAAAAGTTGACCGAAATTCCGTCAATTATGAAAAGTATATATGAATAGCAAGTCTTTTGGCTTCGAAATCATTAAAACTTTTCCGACTCAAAGAGGCTTTGAACGTTGACGTGCGATCGAAGGCGCGGAAATTTATATTTAACTTGGGACGTGATTCAAAATAAAAGCTAACTAACAAAATGTATTTGACTTGTAGAATTTTAACAAGTTGTTTGGCTGTTACAGCATTATGAATCTATAGCTAATATAGCTATGGACCCTAATCTAATTCATGAATCCCCAAGCGACCACCGGTGGCCGCGAATCTATTGTCTTACTATTGTGTCTCTAATTGACGGTATCTGAAGGGTTAATATACTTGTAGTGATAAAACTATATCTATATTTGTCTGAGTATCTGCTCTTCAGCAGCCAACAAGATGTTACAGGTATAAATTACAAAAGCTTTTGTTATATTATGAAGTGTTGAAGTAAACACTTACTGGTTGCAATAAGAACTAAAGAATACCTGAAGCTGTCTAGCTTCAGGTATTTTTCAGCTAGCAGCTTCGCCCGCGTGAAAGTAGGTTTCACCATACAAACTTTGGACTGCCGTATCATCCTCTTAGGGGGTGACTTTTGGAAAATTCTCTCTTAGTGCTCGCCTACGTCAAGAAAGGAAACCTTGTATAACATTTTGCGCTCCTTGTCCCAGTAGTTTCGGTTATTCGCTGATATGTCAGTCAGTCAGTTTCTCCTTTTATATATGTATATAGATATACATTATTTATATTAAAGGTCTTTAACAAATTTGGTAAATATTTTTTAATTACATTCCAGATGGCTTTTAGATTATTTATCCAGAATTTGAATAATCAATACAAATTTAGTCATTACATTAGTGAAAATAATGAGGAAGGTAAACCTTCACAGTCTTCGTAGAAGAATTATTCTTTGTGCAAATACTTGAGAACGGGCTTTCCATTATTTTGATAGTAAACTATTATCTTAGGTCACTTATAAGTAAGTCACGTTATGAAACTGGTTCTCTGAAGAGGCTGGTCAGGTAAATCCCAAAACCGATAATAGTAGTGTACTTATGATGTAGTCACTTAAACATTACCGGTAGGTACATCATCTGTTAAGATTAGGTCAAGTTTCTTAAAACGTCTTGGGTTCATCCCAGACATTCGCAGAAAATGTTTCATGGTACTTTACTGTGAGTACAGAAAAAAAGTGGAATTCCCTGCTTGTTGATAGCTCTAACTTATGGGATTTTGAGTCAAGGATGAATTAGTTACTTCTTGGTGGGTACACCATCGTTCACTTACCATCAGGTGAGACCATGGTCAAACATATTGCAAAATACATATCGGAAATCATTATTTTCATTTTTGGAGATTAATAACTACGCAGGCGTAACCACATATTTTTGATAAATCAAAATAATGTACTACAGTATTGTATAACTTAATAAAAAGTGTTACAAAAACGCCCGCAATATTATGTTATTATAGGTTATCTCATAGGGATAACCCATAATAACCATTTTTAATCCTTTAGTTTTTACGAGATATAATGGCTAATTTACGAAGCGATTTTAAGTAATACAGCATTAATCCTTATTCAATTAAATACATTCTGCATTTCATATAGCCCTTTACAGCATAAAAGTGTTATCAAATCAAGATAATGGCCAGTATAAGTTTCACAAAAAAATCGTCATAATTGGAAACTGAATTGACTAGATTTTTTACGATATAACAAATAATCATGGCTTAGTTTTTTATTTGTTGGCTTGACTTCATGACTTTTGGGCTGAACTGAACTTTTAATGTTGCTACTAATAAACTATTAGGTATAAAACAAAATATGCCAGCAAAATTTTGTTCTAGAATCTGCCATCACTCAAATCACTAGCTCTATCATTTGAATTGCATGAACCATTATGTTCAAGATGTTAAACGCCTCTAATAAAATCATTACTACACCAAACACTACGACACACTTAGGCATACAAATACGAGTGACATCTTGATAGTTTATTTGTTAGAGTTATGTGTGTAATTTACAAGTTTCCCTTCTAACCAGTCTATCAGTAAGTTTCCATCGTTATTGGATTATCCCCTAGATTTATATAGGTATCATTACTCATGATATTATCATGTTTAAGATGCACTTCTTCCACTCGTGGTCCATTCATAACGCATACGGTTTATCTTTGCCCCACAATATGTGTACGTGAGTGAGGCTTGGTAATCTTAATGATAGATTACTGGCGTTTCTCGTAAATAGATCATACTTATAATTGTTGAATCATTAAGTAATGAAGTTGTGATACATCGAAGACTTTGTCTTATAAATACACGAGTTAATGTTTCCAAGATCCATAAATAATGTGACATGAATTAATTTACTAAAGAAACTTTCAATACTGAATCTGTTCAGAGCTTCAGTAATTTTCAGTGACAAATACTATAGAGTTTTCCTCTTGTTTCTGCGTAGTGTTTTATAAATAGAAACAAAAGACAATTGTTACATTTATTTATGCAGAATATTATGTACAATATGTATAAGTCGAGCCAGGAGCAATTGGCACGGCCTGGGTATTTTACCGTCTAAAGAAATGACAGTAACAATTCTCGCGAATTATCATCATAAATCATGATTACATGATAAGATACTTGATGAAAGTACATTGTCTCCTACATTCCAAGGCTATTACCTATATACCTAACAATGTGTGATACATTATGTACTCTAGTTTCGCGAGGACTATCAGATTTAAAAAGAAACAGTGTATTAGTCGTTATCTATGTTATAACTGTTGCTGATTATAATATTTCGCGCGTAGTTTGGTAACAATCTAGGCTACTGTCCTAGTAATACTTTTGTAATAGTAACCCATATTTATTATTAGCAGTAATCTAAGATACATGTAGATAGTCACTGACCTACATTTGATATTGAATGAGAAGTTCGCTATTTTAACTCCAATTATTGGCAGTTTAATTTATATAGATAGGTTGATAACATAAAATTGACATTATTTTTTTGACATCATTAAGTATTGTTTGTGAAATGCGTGTGGCGTCGTTTACCTAGTACTCGGTCTGGTAGCTAATAAGGTTTTAATGTTCTGGATTGAGTAGTATAAATGTAAGTGACAACTATTTTTCTTTGCATTACTCAAAGGTTGACTGGTAGAAAATGCCGCCTCTGTACTTTTGTGTACATAAAGTATTTGACAAATGAATAACGAATGAATAACGTTATTATATAAAATAATTATCCATTCCTTAGCTACGAAACCGAGTAACAACTGTTGAAAAATACACATAAGATAAATAGGGACAAAGTTCGTTCGTTTTCTTCATTAGAACAAGCACAGGGTGTAAGATTACAAGCTAGTTTCAGTATTGACAGAGTTGAGTCACTAAACAAATGTTCTTTACTAGTTGTTTATCAGTGACGTATCAAGTGCAAAGATCAATCACCTGTTTAGGGTTTAATCTGTAAAAATTATCGCTGCAATATCGTATTCACAATGAACCCGTACATGTGGGTATGGCATGTATATGCGCTGATACTGACCTTGAGAGAAGCCATATCGGACACGGAGCGGTGTGTTTGTATGGTCTCGAGCTGGTCCAGGCACCAGTCCAGCTCCTCAACGGTTTCTAAGGCTAGCTTCATGTAGGCTTCGTCTGTAACAAAAAGGAATACATTAGAATACAAAGCTATTAGAAAGGTATGGTTCTGTTGTAGGTATTAACAAGCATATTTTTTTAGTATCAAGTTTGTAGCCAATTAGTTAAAATGTTGCCGATTTTAATTGAACTTTAATCATGTTTTTGCACTCATAATGAAATAATTAGGCGTGTATTTCGATAAATTATATCAATATGACAGCGAAATCTGTGATCTCGGAAGTTATAACAAAGCTGATAACACAGTAATTTGATTACACTGTCTATGATTATGATAAAAATGTTCTTAATTATGTTCAATTAGTTGCCCGAATTCGTTCTAGACCTTGTCATAAACATAATAATTATTTGTATTTATTCGTTGAAGGATTTGATGTGAACAGATTAATTTCACGCTGTTTACGTGTGATCCGCCGTGATCCCGTGCGTCACTTATTACTGCCTCATCAGATACTGTGGGGTCTGACTTCAGTTTGACCTACTTGAATGTAAATATACTGATAGCGAGGAGCGTCTCCTGGGGTAGCCGGATCTGTGGTATATGCTGATTAACGATACCGAGTACTAGCTCAGAATGACTTCGGGGAAGTACTTTTTCTCTGTTGTCGACTTGTTGCTTGCGGGAGGTAACGCATGTCTTACGATACCCTTCAGTTATCAATTTTATGATAATGTGATGATAACCGAACGAAAATGTAATCTCTTGCCACTCTAGAGAAAAGTAATGACTTGGAAAATTCTAAGTTTTCTAAATCTAACTTCTTTATTTTTACATAGTTATAGTGTCGATGCTGGCCTAGAAAGAGGTGGCATGGCAGGATGATTTGGACTTGTTAGAGACAGCGCAAGAGAAGAAAGTTTGAAGGACTTGGGGGAAGCCTTTGCCCAGCAGTGGCACAGTAATGACTAGCAAAAAAATATTGAGTCACAAAATGCGTTTAAAAAAACATAGCATAAAAATATTATCTGATGTTCACGACGTTACTGGAAAGTTCTTAGAACTATTTTAATTTGTTCTGATGAGTAACACATACTTTTCAGTATCACTCTCATTATAATTGTTTGAATTCCATTATCATTATATGAATTATAAAGTTATAGGTACACACATTTTATGGAATAATCGGAATATTACTGGATCATTTCCATAGTATAGCAATACAATGCATGTAATTTTTTATGCAGACAGGATAAATGGTGTTGTTTTCCTATTTCCCCATAAATAGGGTAGTAAAGAATACCTGCAATAGTATTATGTGTTTACACCTTACCTACTGGATGGAATAATTTAGAATTCTTCAAACTATCCCAGTGGGCTTACGACAGCCCTATATCATGACCTCTGCACTACATTCACACGATCGCTTAAGACTTGCACAGATCACTATTGTTTATGCTTAATATCAGTGTTATCAATATATAAACAAAAAACAAGCGTGACCAAGAGGTCGAACGTCTTATTTGTTTTATATTCGGTGCAAATCCGGAAAAGTAGATAACATACTTGCCTACTGAAATAAACTACTAAAGTAAAATAACGACAGCGAAGAAAAATACTGTTGCTACGGGTTTGTTTAGGACGTTTGTTAAGGGTTCCTTAAGATACTTAGGTTTACTACGAGGAGTCGTTACGTGGTCGCCGCAATGAGCCTGGCTTAGACGAATTACACGCGAGCTTTACCGCAAATTGTTATGTACGAGGCCGTGTAGGATGTGAGATTAAAAGGCGAATAGCAAGCATTGACCCCAGGACCAACATAAGGTTAATAACCTATCTTTTCGTTCAAGCGCCGCGCCGAGAGGCTTCTTTGTCAGGGCAGCGGTCTCTCGGGTACCATAATGTACTGAACAGATCATAATTAAGATTAAGTACAAGCAATCACGAATTTCTCGTTGTTGCCTTTGTCATCTCAGAAAAGTCTATTTTTCTTTTATCCCGAGAGAAGCATGAACATAATAAACGAGGTACACAAAAATCGTTACGAAAACTCATCTTCGTTTCTAAATCTTTAAAACTTAAATATCTATTAACAAATAGTGGAGAACATATTTTGTTTGACAATAAGCTCGACAGTCTCGGTGATGGGCCGTTACTGTTACAACATGACAAATATTTAACTGACGGGGGAAAAATTGTTTTCTGTACAAATGGCAACATGATGAAAAATGTGAAGAGCCGCACGGGATGATATAGCTCATGGTTACGGCCTCCAGCCACCGATGAAACTAGAGCATACTAAATTAGCCAGCACTTCGTCAAAGAACTTAAGCGTGCAGAAGATAATCACAAATGTAAAGATATATTTACATTATTTTGCATATTACAAGGATCCAGTTAAAAATATATCTTAATGATTCGTCATATCATATTACTTACTCAAAATTAAAAACATTTTAAGTGGAAATTAAATGGAGTCGACTTTTTCGCTCACAATGGTGTCAAAAGCGTTGAAAAACAACAAAATTAGATTGTTGAGCAACATAACTATAAGTGGAAGTACGAAAAAAGTTCATTTATTGGAAGTCAATGGAAATAGGACCAGAGCTCAAACAAAGCTGACAAAAAATACTGAGTAGTGTGACATAGTTTTAAAAATAAATATGTTTCCGCGTTATTGGTCACGGTTTGATGGAAATGATCAGCAGCTATTTAAAGTTCAGAGGAGGTATACAAACTATTTAACTTTTCCCTGTAATCTAATCTGGTAACCGATGAATAATAGATTGGTCGAATTATGTTCGCGTTGGTGCCGGAAAATAGTGATTTTAGTGCACATATAAGCGTAAAAGGCTACCGTAACAGAAAAGCTGGGAGAGGAAAAAATCTACAATGAGTACATGAAGAAGATGATGAAGGGACGTGTACCATCCGTGGCATGATCGCGAGCGGTTACCGCGACAGTGGCCTACATCTGATGTTTTTCCTGGAAGCAGTGAGTGGCGAGTGACAGCGCGCGTCCTGAATCCAATTCAAGACGGGACCGACATTGCCACTCATTAGTACCTGTCACGCTCCGAATAGAAGTGGCATGTGTAGATGTTTTACTCATTTATAAATTGCGAGAGCTTTGCGAACACTTTATTCTATACTGATGTTCATATGCCAAAGGGCTCTCAAATTACAATTCAAGGGACTGACGGTTATGCTAATATGTTTTGTGGTTTACATCTGTGAACTGTTTAAGAAATATGAAGTTGAATCCAAAATTACAGCTCATGGTGTGACATGCTATGACACACCCCCCTGATAATACGTCACATTTGTTACGACATTATTAGTGATGACGTTAATAAGCATATATTACTCATTTAATTGCTATGAATTCATAATAGGTCTACGTCATTTTACTTAAAATTTTAATATAAGTAAGATCTGTTACTGTTTTTAATCTAGGTCGGCTTAAAGGGTTTTTCCAAGTCAGCAGTAATATTTTTCCTTTGCGGTGGAAACATTTAATTAGCATTGGACTTTACTCATATTCAACGCAAAGCTCTGACCACAGACACAAATAATGATACCTAATTAATTAATATCACATAAACACGGAACATTAGTCAACGTAACGTAAGTAAGTATATCACAGATTTTAGTCACATTGTTATTGATTAGCAGCACTTTACCACTTCAAATAGGTTATCTATATTTATGATACTCGTCCTAAAATACTGAGGTTCATAAAAAAGAGCAAAAACATACACAACGCGTAACGGCAGAGATGGTAGCCGACACACTGCAGCAGTAGTCGAGCTGCCTTGGACACTGTGATGACCATGTCGAAAGTGACAATTGTCTTATCACGACTTCTGGTCATTTTCCAATCGAAACCGACGAAAAAAACAATCTTGTCGTTGTTTATAACTTCGTGGAGTGTTGACACAAACGTTTGTGTATATAAAAGGTTAAAGGAGTAATGACTGCGTAGGGCACTGTGAGCTTTACTTTTATACTTATGCTGATGCGTAATAAACCGCATCCCAAGGTCTCTAGAGTTCATACCTATTTCAATAATACCTAAATACTAGTACCACAGAACTCGCGCATTACCAATGGTGCCTACATAGATTGAGTAATGGTTCCTCCACATAAGGGAATATCACGCATAGCTAATAATAATAATAATAATAATAAATCATTTATTATCAGGCATCTTGGCCCATAGATATATACCTTACAGACTAACATACATATAGAATAAGTACAAGTTGTCGTTAGTAAATAAGACTTAAATCTATGTTAGTAACACTTCACTTCACTTCACTTTATCCCGAACTTTTCCTAATACTAACAGTGAGTACATGGAAGCAGTATGCCTTCCAATTTTTTTAAAATACTGACTAAACTCACTTATTCCCATACTTGACCTTTGGGTTCCAGCGCCGCGGTAACACTTGCGAACAATCTTCAGCCCACACCTGATTCAAAGTGCTAAAGGGATTTGGATTGGTATGAATGAACACAGAAAATATTTTGTCAGAACTGATTGTGTATAGCCGCCTGAAAACTGTAAGTATCTGAACTTTTTACGCGCTCAAATCACATACAACAAGCAAGCAGGTAATATTACCTTTCTGATTTTTTGTTATAGAATTAAACCCGATTTATATGAAATACACGAATGAGGAGCAACAACATGTGCGACCGAGCACCGCTGGACGTGACGGTCATACCGAACTCACTGATATTATTTAATGTATAAATCAGACTTTGACTAAATGCAAAGAATTATAAAAATACTGTACGTTTATCGCCAAAACGTTACTAGTTAAAATGTTAGGTTTATATAATTATACTAGCGGTCCCCACAGATGTCCTGTCCGAAAATTCTTTTTCTGACGAATAGCCAATTCGTGAGGAAAACCTTAAAACCTTAAATCGGGTTTCATTTACCCGATTTAAGGTGATGCATCTCGACACACATCTCTCATAACTTATTATGACGTTATTAGACATTTTTCATAAGTTATTTTGGAAACACAGTATCTTTTGGATATTGTTTAGGCTTCTATAGAAATCAATTTCTAAATTTGTGTAAAACTAATCCAGTAAAGACCCCTGAAAATCTCCTATTTTGTATGAACTTTGACACTTCATAATTTGCCTAAAAATTTGCCTTGCAAATTTTATTAAGATTCTAAGTCACGACAACCTTTTTTCAAAAACTTTTAAGGGTTTAAAAAAAACAGCTATTTCCTGGAGCAAGTTTTGTGAAATATTCGAGTAAATCTCGGAATTACCGAATACTCACAGAGTTTTCAGGCGTTATATCTCTTTTTTTACATTGCCTTTTCGTCAAACATCGCGTTGAATTGCGGTAGATAAAGTAACAAGCTTTTAAACCATTTTCGATGTTTACGATAAGCGAGTGGAACAGGACCCTCTTAAGCGCCGTCCATCGAGTTCAAATTCATTTTTAAATCACTCAAATATACACACGTTTCATTCATATCGTTCAAGCCTTTTGAAAGGACATTGGTCACAAACACACGTGTATATATAGAGATTTATAAATAAATAAATCTGTCCAATAGTAACGATTTCAGTCTGTATAACAGTTGTATGGAACGAAAACCGCAATCAAATTGCTTTAACACGTTTAACGGTGACTGGGCTGTGTCAACTTTGCCTTAATTAAATCCGGGAGCACTAGCTCCCCCGGGGCTTCGTGCAAATTATCTAGATATGTGTGCCAGCTGTGTTTACCACCTGTCTTATTTTGAGCGTTTATCTATAAATGTGCCAATCAATGTTTCGAAGCAGGAAGCTGTCTACATGTTATCAGATTAATAAATGATTGCCTGTTGATATTATTCAGGACATGAGATTAAGAAGTTTTCAAGAAATATCAAATTGTGCGTGACCAATTTCTAAATATAAACAGGTGTAACACAATGCGAAAAATAAATGAGGAAAACTTTATTTAATATCTTAGATTCATGACATCTCACATTAAATGTACATGAATTTCCTGACTGTACTCACGACACTATTTGAGTTAATTTCTCTTTTTGAGTTAAATAAAGAAAAGAAAATTTTCAAGAGATTATCTTGTCTGGCTTCGGAATGAAGGCAGCGTACAATCCAATCACGAAGGATTGTGGATCCCGCTACGAAGTACAAAATAAATAAATGTGTACCAACATGATAAAAATTCTTCTTAGAATTCATGTTTGCATTATATCGACGAAGAAAGTTTGTGTCATTGATATGTCTGATTTTTTTTCCAATCAAATCATTACGATTCGATGAGTATGTGGATTAGAGCTTAAGATTATAAATCTTTTCCCGGTACGAATATTACTAAGAATGTGACAATTTTGTTTACCTTGTGACATAATGTTCTTCGTAATCTCTGTATATGGCATCGGGGAATTGATCACGTTGCTGATAAAATTGTAAACAAAGCATGTGCGGTATCTGCGTCGTTTGTTTACTCTCTGATATAGCTATCTGTGGCTCGTAGCTACGCACCGTCTATGGGGGCGTTTCCCAATCGGACCGGATATGAAAGAAAGCATTTTGTTTTTTCCGTTCCGACAGTAAACTACTTAAGAAAATTAGTTATTTTGTTTTTAGGAGCGTTTTCTCTATTCCATTCACTCTATTGTCTTGTTTGATTAACGATTTGTTTACGTTTTCTGCAATACTGTTACTGATAAAATTTATTATTAGTTTTGAAATAAAACGAGTCCTATTTTTTTATGAGCACTACTTACTTATCTTTAAGTACTCACATTTCGAAGATTCCCTTTCTACATTGACCAAAGCTAAAGTAGAGTAAATAAAGGCAATGTGAAGCGCAAGTTTCAACAAATATATCCCCTACAGCATTATAAATTGTACTCTATTTACTATTCCCTGGCCGGCTCCATTTAGTTGCACCACAGTAAGTGCTCTATCGCAATCATTTCATTCAATATTGATCCACGTACTTGCTTTTCAAACGTTATTGCCGTTACACTCACGGCCACAACACATCTCCACTCGTCCACAGCACACCATGATAGCAATCGTATTGATTACTGTTTGACATTCAAAACCTACTACTTCACAATGCAGAACTTTTAGACATTTCCATCATAATATTATAAAGAGGAAAGATTTGTACATTTTTCGAATGAATAAACTTAAAATTACTAAACTGATCATTGAGTGATATACGAAATATTTTTTCTGCTTTCACGCGAGCAAAGCGCTGGTAAGAAGCTAGTGTTAGATAAAATTAGGAAAAAAAAAATAGCTGTGGAAAAGTTTAGCTTATAGCAGATTACACATTACTAAAGCTAACCATTGTAGGTATCTGCTGTGTGAAGGCCAATAACACGATATCGCGGTAAACAGAATAGTATGTCACGTCTACGAAGAATCGTAGACGTAAGGTGATTTTTTATCTAATGACGCTTTTCACTTTCTATAGTTACGTGATCAGTGTTTTTCCGAGGTACCACTATGAATCGACTTCTTTTAGAATGTAACATATTAACTGTATTTTACTTGCCAGATGACCACCATCATATTCTTAGGCTGCCCTTGTCCCATCTCATGTCACTTGGGGTCGGCGCAATACGTTTTTTTCTTCCATTCTATCTTGTCAACCGTCACGCAAACAATGACTACCTTTTCTTTGATATCACTTCTCACACAATCCATTCATCTTTCCAAATGATGCAAACTTATAAAAGATAGCTGACCCGGCGAACTTCGTACCGCTTGACAGTCAATGAGTGTACTATGTCTTTCGATACAGTCAACCGAATGCGATGTAACAAAACCTAAGTAATATACTAAGTTACACATAATTTTAATGCATAAAAGGTATCTACATCGATTAAATAATAATAATATAATAATAATAATATAATAATATTCTACAACTATCACACAACGCCGTCTAGTCCCAAGCTAAGCGGAGCTTGTGTTATGGGTACTAGACAACTGATAAACATACTTATATTATATATTTCTAAACACATACATATTATAGATAAATTACACCCAGACACAGAACACATGATTATGCTCATCACACAAACATTTGTCCTGGGTGGGAATCGAACCCACGACCTCCGGCATAGCAGTCAGGGTCACTAACCACTAGACCGACAAAAAACCTTTTACGTGATGCGCGCACAACTAAAAACTTCTACAGATTTATTATATGTACAGATTACTACATGGATATGATTTTAAAACTTGATTTATTGCCGTAAACCATGTTACTGCACCAATAAGAAAGCTCAGTAGCGCAGGGGACCAATTTGTAAACAGTTTTATATTTTCATAAGGGCTGTCATATTGCTGACAACCACGACAGGCGATATGAATGAGTCCCCCGTGATGGAGTAGTATTATGACGTGTGTTATCATATCCTGTCAAATCAAATTATGAAAGTGCGCATTAACTTCGATTGCGTTCAACCGATTAGTAATACTGTTGATGCGATTTAAATTTTCTTTATTGCGCGTAAAACAATGTCCTTTGTGAGTAAGAATAGAAGAGCTTCAGAAAGACTTTCCACATAAAGTGCCAAGGATTTTCACTTTCCTTTGAGGTCGTTTAAAGTGAACATTGTGTTTCACTAATATAAATCTTAAGGACGTCATAGTGCTTTGTTTTAGTTTCATAGATATTAAGTGGTTTTCTCTTGAAACTAACAAAGTTGTCTGCTGCAAACAATTCATTAAGCACTCGACTGATAGAAATTCTAAGTTTAATCACTCAAGTGCAAGTTATTAGCATCTAAACACTTGTAACTATAACTTTAGATTTTCTTCAAAGTAAAGAAGCAGCCTTATCATGACGTCTAATACACTATATTGATTCTAATGTGCAAAAGGGATAGTGCTACATGACCTGTCTAGCTTCGTCTTTCTTTCACGCCAGAATACGATTTAATTTAAAAGTGTTAGAACTAAATCTTGGTTAAAATTCTCATGGAAATCGTGCGCACCATATTTCGTAACGTCAGTTTCTGAAAACTACTGTGTTGGTATTATTAAGTGCTCAGAAGACGAACAGTGGGCCGTTTGTCCCTTTTAACCCTTCAGATACCGTCAATTAGAGACACAATAGTAAGACAATAGATGCGCGGCCACCGGGTGTCGCTTGGGGATTCATGAATTAATGAGTTTTCCTAAAGCGGAGACTTGGCTAAATCGCTTTCTCGCACTCGAAAGGGTAGAGAGGGTCCTCCATCAAAATGCTCTATCCACAAACTAAAACTAATGTCGGTATCTATCCTCCCCCTTACAAGGATTGTCTGAGGAAAATTGGTTGTATCAGCTTAAATGTTTGAGTATATATAATCCAGCGTAGTCTAGTAGGTGCGATTTATCATTTTACCACGCCATACATATGTACAAAAACGAAGATTTATAGTTATTTTAATGTCCTAGACATATATTTACGTAATGTATATAACGGCCTGTGTAAACAGGAATTGTCTAGGTTATCTTTTGTCATTGAAAGTTCAAAGCTGTGGTAATTAAGCAGCGCCATAGATTTCGAAACTTCTCATTAGTGCAATATAAATTGTGATTGAAAAGGTTAATAGGCATATAAAATTATTTACGTTCCTCACGTTAATTTACGTGTTTTTTTTTTGTGTTACGTGCTAGCCTTGTTTTTGTGTACATCTGTGTCTTCCTGTATGTAATAAAATAAATCTCACCTCCTGGGTTTAAATTCTTGGGTTGTGGTGTAACAGCGGACGCTGCGCCCGATGACCTTCGTGATCTGAAACGACAACAACATAACATTACACACAGTTCTTTTAATCAACACTATAATTTATCAGTGTTTAGAGAGAGTGGCACTAATTAACGTTAACGATAACCAATGCCTCGTATTTATTTATCAACCGACCAATCTTTGGTTTAGTGAAATACGTGTTGTTCTAATTTGGCAATGGCTAAAGCGACGTCACAAATAACGATAACATTAACTAGGTACTCAAATTCTTGTGGTTACGATTAAAGCTGATGAAATATATTGACGTTTTTTGTCAAAACTGTGACGTTACGTAATGGTGCAACAGATACAGCATATGGTAAAATTCAATATCATTGTAAATGTTATTATTACAATCAACGTTGACAGAAATTGTACCGTAGGTCCTGGTGCTACCTAATCCTAACCTCTTAGGCACCAGTGTATCGAATAAAGTACTCCTAATACCAGCTAACTTAACCCTTATTTTTACATAATACGCTGGTACCGAGGTGTACCAAATTCGGTACACTTGTGCCTGAGAGGTTAATGTACCCAGTGATGGAACTTAAGCCATCTCTAAGTGAGAATGATGAGGTCGAATTTTGTCTGTAACATTCCAGATTCCACAGGACGTCTTCACACAAATATAAATACAAATTACATGTAGGTCATGCCCCTTTCTGACCCAAACCTACAGAAACTAATTTGTAATACATGAAGATGTAATAACGTATGGACGGACATCCTAATACCGGCGTCAGCCTGAGTTGGGGTGTCTTTAATAGTAATCAGAACTAAAGCTATGTTATTTGTGTAACCAAAATGATTAAACTGGATCTCTGATGACTGATTATACCACTGTATTTTTATATTTGAGCCTTAATTATTGGTTTGGAATAACACCTGTAAGTAAATCCATATAAATATTATAAATGTGAAAGAAACTCTATTTGTCTGTCTGTTACGCTATCTAAACTATTGAACCGTTCGATGAAATTTGGTACCGAGGAAGCTTGAACTCCAAGGATGGACACTGGTTACTATTTTTCGTTTTCGACTTCACATCTGCAATAACCAACATTCACGTGGATGAAGCCGCTGGCAGAAGCTAGTATAAAATATAAAGACTTCATGTTTTTACTTTGAGAAAAAGCTTGAAGGCGATAGCTAATGATATTAAATTCTGCATTGCTACCTAATTGGAATGAAAGACGCAGCTGAAAGCTCTTTCTCTAGAAGCTTCTCTATATTTTTAAAGTTCATAGTTACATGAGCTTGAAAGTACCACTTTGAACTGGTTTAAATTACACTAAACTGGTTATTTACTAGGTATAAATAACAATTATTAAGATAAGAGTGCTTTGATAACTTCTTTTCTGCGAAAACCGTTCCGCTCTTTGACCGCTATCAGACAAGTGTTCAGATTGTACTACATAACAAGTTCAAATTCCTCAGATCAAATCTGTTGTTGTTATTACTACTATGAGATTACGATACAACTGGGTCTGTTGATAATTGCAACAAGGTTGCCACGTTAAGGCTGTAAATAAACGAAATACAAGGTGATTGGAAGATGGGTGCAAAGCTTTGAGGCGAATATAGTACAGACAATTTAGAACCCCTTCAGCCATGGTTGTCTTAGACGAAGTCTTACCAATTTTTTTTAACCCATTTTTTAAGTTGTATTTCAGAAATTCCCAAAATTTCATGTAAACTGCTTATTTATGGCCAACTTGAATGATAAATGAATTCATTTTTATTTTATTTTGATAAAATAATGTGTAAGCAATTCAGCAAAATATGTTTTAGGCAACTGTGTCATTAGACATTTTCTTTTCAGATATTTAAAGTTCAGAAAAAAATTAAAGTTTTTATCAATACTTCTTTAAACCTTTATTTAAAAAAAAAACTTAGGGTGCTTTTTTTATTCAAACCATTTTGGAAATATGCCTGATAATCGTTCTTTCTTATGGGGTATCATTTACGTGGATATTTTACAAATTATTGAAGTTAGGACTTAAAAATCAATTTGAGGGAGAAATTTTAAATTTTAGGCAATCTACCAAAAACTGATTTTTTGTATAAAATAATACTTTATTTGTTCGAAATGATAAAATTGTTCAATCCTAAGAACTTTTTGCACATACAGGAGCCACCACGCGCGGTGCGACGGCATTTCCAGGAAGAAAGCCCAGTGAATAGAGAAAAGCGATAAGAGTTGGTTTTTACAGCAAAATGATGAGATACACCGTGTGGAACCTGGAGTCAACCCAGGCAGACACAGAACTGCCATCTAAAAAGACATTTTGGCAGCATTTCAAGCGGATCCTGCTGGTAGTAGGATCCGCCAGAGCAGTAGCTCGAAATCTAAACATCACAATGGAAGGTGTGGCATACAATGCACCAAAATGATAAATATCTGTTTCATGACAGGAGTGTGCAAGGTTTCCAAAGAACAATTTAGTTTTGCCGTTTCCTCACCAACAGTGACATCGAAGATACATGGTTGCTGAAATCAATCTTGTGGACGGATGAAAGCAAATTTTCAAGGGAGGTTACTACAAACTTCCACAAAATCCATGAATGGGCTGACAAAGACAACAAACCACATTTTTGCTTCTTAAGCAGAAGTCGTTTCAAAGAAAATTCTCTATCAAGGTATGAGCTGGAATAATTGGCAGAACGTTGATTTTTACCGAATCCATTCAAAATGGCGAAAATGATTTACAATTTCTGCAAATTAATTTACCACTGCTGATTGAGGAATCAGATGTCACTATCTTCGAAAGAGACCGAACAGTATTTTTTTAACCAGACGGCTGTTCAGCGCAGTTGACGCTAAATGTAAGGGAACACCTTAATAATTGCTTTCCTGATAGCTAGATTGGTAGAGAGGGACCCCGTTATAGGGGATCTGACCCCGTTAGAATTTTTGGTGTGGAGCCGGGCCAAGGAACACATGAAGAAATAAATACTAGAGAAGAATTGATAAAGAGAATAAATTCAGCGTTTGAAATAATGAAACAGAAGATGATGTTGAAAATAACAACTACAGAAGTTAGAAGACGGAGTTGAGCTTGTATTAGAAATCACGGCCGTCATTTTGAACATGAAAAATAAATAATTTTGATTCAAATGTTTGTTTTAATTAATCTGCCTTAAATTTAAAATTATTCCCTCAAATTGATTTGTAAGTCCTAACTTCAATAATTTGTAAGATATCCACGTAAATGATACCTCAAAAGAAAGAACGATTATCAGGCATATTTCAAAAATGGTTTGAATAAAAAAAGCACCCCTAGTTTTTTTTTTAATAAAGTTTTAAAACAATATTGATAAAAACTTTAACTTTTTTCTGAACTTTGAATGTCTGTAAAAAAAATGTCTAAGGACACAGTTGCCTAAAACATTTTTTGCTGAATTGATTACACATTACTTTATTAAAATAAAATAAAAAGGGATTCATTTATCATTAAATTTGGCCATAAATAAGCAGTTTACATAAAATTTTGGGAATTTCCGAAATACAACTAAAAAAATTGGTTAAAAAAAATTGGTAAGACTTCGTCTAAGACAACCATGGCTGAGGGGGTTCTAAATTGTCTGTACTATATTCGCCTGAAAGCTTTGCACTCATCTTCCAATCACCTTGTATAATAAAAAGCAGCAATAAAAACTATATAAACACAATTATGTAAATAGGATGCCTAATAATACTGCTCCAACTAATAAAAAAAAACAGTTAAAAGTTATAGTTACTTCAAAATGAAACTGATGAATGATGGGGAATTTGAATTAGCGTAGCAACCCTGGTACAGTTGTAAAACCATAGATCGTAAACATAAAACAGATTATCACAATAACAGAACTATAATTAGAAAAAGCAAGCGTTTAGCGTTGTTTGGTCTACGATGCTTGTAATCTAAAATTAGCGTCGAGACATGTGTTAGATAACTGCGGGGAGGTCAAGTCAAGGCCCGATACACGACAGATGGGATTAACAACTGTTTATTTCGTCAACACGAGTAGAAAATCGCCCATCTTAATTTGAACGTTTCGAGTACACCGACGTACAAGTATATGCATTAAGTACGAATGGAATGCGAATTGTTCAGAAAAGTTACCGCGGCTCTGGAATGCAAAGAGCAACTGAATGTACACGGGTGGATTTTAGTCAGTAAAATTCTGACTTTCCCTCTCGCTCCACACAGAGGTTATTAAAGTTGATGATTTTACAACCCAAAAAAATAAGGTTATAAATAATATATTTATATCCACGAGGTTTATTGCAGAGGCCCGTTCTGACAATAAATGGAAGCTTCAACTAATTTAAATGATGTGCCGTCCATCACACTAATTGTCTCTTAGATATGATGTTGACCATTTAATTTATGGAATGTGCAAGGACATCCCGGAGCTAATATTTGTCAGAGCAGACCTACTAATAACACTGATGAGTTGTCGCTCCGGCTTTGTATCCTTAAAAACATTTTCCACTATTGTCCCATTATACAACCGACGACGACGGATTTAAATAAACAATTTTATATGACAGGCCTGTTATTAAGGCCAATATGTAAATTAAAGTTAACTTGCGTTTGGCAGCTTAATTTATTTGAATAATTAAATACGTGAGACTGAATGTTATGCCCATGTTATTGAAAAGCCCGTCTATGTATAATACGTTTGAGCGGATAGATTAAAATACTAACGGCTTCCAGTTAAGGTTTCAGCGAAAGCTCATATTCTGATAAATATTTCAAGGAAAATACGTACCGAATACTGCGATCGGTTAACACTTTAAGCTGGAGTTGTAAGAGTAGCCAAAATCGATATATCTTTTGCTATCACGGATCGGAGCAATCACTTCAAAATGATAAAGACAATGAATTCTTAAGAGTATACAATAACTTGTGTACATTTCACTCGTAACTGCTCTTTTATATGAGTTATTGATTTATAAAGGTTAAAGGTCCCGTTTGTGACGTCAGCGCGCAACCTTTTAATTAGGTCTCATTATATTTCTTCTTCTTGTATATTGAAAATGAGAGCTAGACTGAAATTTTTGTGATATTATCAGTATACACTAATGTGTTATTGTAGTATATTCTACTATTTAATTAAACATCGATTTATCACGAGGCTTTTCATGTGTCACATGGCTTGCCGGTCCGCGGACGCCGCACGGCGCGTGGGCGACGATGACGAGGGACGCGTCACCCTCGCGGGCACCTGCTTCGGGTGTCGCGTGCCAGCGAACAGCCGCTGCCGACAGTTTTGTCATCGCGACGACGCTTGTGACGAAAGCCATGCCGCGCCTACGTCATCGGAACCAATAATAAATGGAGAAGCCGCCTTTACCGTGACGTTATTTTAGCGTTACTATGTATAAGGCTGAGTAATCAAAACGTCTTGTGGTAGACAATGCGGTGTAGTGTGATTTCAGAATGACAAGGCTTGCCCATATTCTTTACCACGAGAAATGTTGGGGGAATTAGAACGACAAGCCCGCTTTTTATAAGTATGAGAAAGTTTTTAACCTTAATAACTTAGATTAATGTAATAATTTAATGGAGCACATTTGTTTTTGATGCAAAAACACGCAACTTTTAGGAAGAAGGTCATGTTTGTTGCAGGAGCAACAAACATGGCTCTTGTGTACAACAACTGCGTTTTTCCCACATCATGCCACTATCTATGTCTACCGGTCGAAAGCTTTTAATCACACTTCGAGTGGCGCGATAAGCTAAACTTATCAGTTAATTTACAACAGGTAGTATATACTTAATGATTATTATTACAACAACACTTTATTACGGTACTGTGTTTCAAAAATAATATAACGCGTCGAATATTTCTGAGCACAGTTACATTGCGCATCCAAAGCTTCGGACATCTCAGTAGGAAGGCCTTGGACGTGCTCATACGCATAAGATAACATCAACATCGATGACGAAGTCGAGATACACGTAAGGCTTACTACTTACACGGATATTTATGATAAATAAATGCAAACTCGTGAATGGTTGATCTTTTGTTATCTTGTAACAGATTTTCCATTGTTAACCGTTGATATGGTCAGGTAGGTAAATGACGACACGAGTTGCTATAAAGTAGCGGTATCTACTCATGTATGAAAATCTTTCTCTACCTATAGATACGCTTTTTTTTTCCTCTCTAGCTTCTGCCAGCGGCTTCGCCCATGTGAATTAATACTTGCCTAATTATAAACTAAATGGCCTGGATGTTATCCGATTGCTCGAAGAGTCACCGCAGCCATGGTGGAACACGGGTGGTTTAAGTCAGTAAAAATCTGACACCCTCCCGCCGCAAAAGTTATTTGATGGATTTCTATCCAAAAAAGGATGCAATTACTGTGAAGATTTATGAAAATCCGTTGAGCCGTTTGAGAGTGACGTAGTAAACCTTTACTTTCGGCTTGATAATATTCTTGTGATTGTGTCGGATTAAATCCTACCTACTAAAATTATAGGACAACAGGACTTCTCAATATGGTCAGCTTGCCGGGCGTAATTACCGTAGGGCTGCCCCAGGTGGACGTGACCTACAATTTTGTTATTGTGCGTAATAATGCCGCAGGTAATGGCCATAATTACTGTATTTGTAACAGGAAGGGGAATCCGCAGTATGAGGCTTCTTTACTCAGGTTTTTTTTTAAAATTGACATTGAACTGTACTTGCCAAACGTCATCAAAATTAAACTTTGTCAGTTAACGGCAAAAAAATTTCATAGCAATCAATAATGTTCTAATATATAATAAATAATATCATTGATAGCAATTGATTAATTATATAAAAAATAACACAGCAATGAATGATATTCTAATATAGTATAATAAATAATATCATTGATAGCAACTGATTAATTTGTTTCACGAAAAATTAAAAATCACTTCTGGACTTTTTAGGTATTTATTTATATGTTTAAAGACCACAGTCATTTATTAAATGTGTAATTTCATACAAGTAATTTGTATTGTTTAGGTAATTTTGGTCAACCAAAAAATGAATCATAAAATAAACAATAGGTTGTATGTATCATCAATTTGGGGGCTCGAATTACTGAGAAAAGTATTACACATACCAAACCTAAACTATAGCTACCTTATAGTTATAATTATATAGAAAATACGCTAATACTCAGTAGGGGTTATTTGATTGCAGTAGACTATAGACCTACTTCATTCACGAAACGTGTGGGTACTAACGTAGTCCGATAAAACTTACATTCTTATTAATATTGTAAAAGCAAAAGTGAGTTAGTTTGTTATTGTTGTCTTCACGCCTAAATGGTAAAACCAATTTTGATGAAATTTGGTACAGAGATAGTTGGGACCCTGGAGACGGACAAAGGCTAATTTAAAAAAAAGTGAGAAAAGGGGGAGAAAGAGTAAAGTATATTAATAAACGCGGGTAGAAGCCGCGGGTAAAAGCTAGTACTGATATATCTAAGAAGATCGCATGAAAGTGTATCATACTTGCGTGCAGGCTGGTCGGTCAAACATACGTTTAAAAGGATCTCCAAATTTAAAAAAGGATTTAAAAAAATAAAGTTAGTTTTTGGTAGACTATGTAACAGGAGTGGCGATTTAAGAGATCGTTGAAGTCATAGGGTATTTTGTGGATACTGGCTCGGGTCCATATTGACTTCACGGCCCCTTAATTAGAGATCATAATAAAAAAATAAAACATATTCAAGATTTTTTTTAAACCAAGTTTTATTAGTTTATGTAACTTTCAAATATTTCCGTGTTAATAATTGGGTTAGATAAGTGATTTTTTTTATCGAGCTAATTAATTTATATCATGTGTTAATTTTTACCCAGCGGTTGGTCGTATAGTCAATTTTAATAAAAAATATTTTTTTTTTAATGTTATTCTCTTTTTATTTATAAACCGTTAAAACGGCTTAAACATGCGTCAAAGAAATACGTGCCGAAGGTGAGATCAACAACAAGCTTTGTGAAGACTTAACGGGGGTGTTTGCTTAGTGATGTACAAGTACATACAGTTTGTCGAAGAACAACAAGGGAACGGAAGAAATTTTTGCGCAAAAATAAAATAAAAAGAAGCGAAACCATCAATTGTTTGTTGATACCTTCGCACAAAGCAGATAGCGAGATATTTACCATATTATGTAGGGCAAAGCCTTATGTAAGTATCTACTAGCTTTTGCCCGCGGCTTCACCCGCGTACATAATCCCAGGATAAAAAGTATTCTATGTGTTATTGTGGGATATGGTCTACTCGTGTACCAAGTTTCATCGAGATCCGTTCAGTAGTTTTTGCGTGAAAGAGTAACAAACATCCATACATCCATCCATACATACATTCATACATGCATCCATACGTACAAACTTTCGCATTTATAATATTAGTAGGACATATTTTTTTGATGTTTTGATTTTCCTATAACTGTACTTTCTGCGCATAAAATCTTCACTGGGTCTTTCCAAACAAATTTATGGACACCAAAAAGGAAAATTAATTTATCCTGCCTGTGGTCACAAAAACCATCCGGACATAACGATAACATTTTTTTTTTGCTTGTTTTTTACTTGTCGAAAAACCGAGTACTCCGAGTAGGCATCTACTTACGGTGTATGTATGTTATTACGCACTTAATAATTGTTATGTTTTCCATCGTGCATAAGGAAGGAGAATGTTAGCTTTCCTGGCAGGAGATTGTAAGTGTTTCCAATTAACGACAAATGCACGTGTGTTAGACCAACCTCACCCTACGACATGCAATCTCAAATTTTAATTATTCAGAATTTCGTAGCTTCAGTAATCGGCTATCTAATTAGTAATGGAGCGGAACCGCGGCTGAGCTGCCAAACTAATTCATTTTGTTGCAATTAATGAATATTTAGTATCAGTCATTTACTTGTTTGTGTTACGACGAAGTGTAGTTTACACAAGTCTGTATAGCGCCTGCCTGTAACGTGAACGCAAATATTTGCGTTTCAGCACTTATGAACCAGGTTTTATGAAATGTAACAGTATTTGTTCGGCTTTTCATGTCTCTTTATACACCTTTGTAAAAATAACACGAAAGAATACAGAGGTAAAAGTTCCTGCCTAACTATATTTTTGACAAATCCACTTGGTTCTGTGGCTGAAGGGATTTCAAGATTTCATTCGGCCGCGTTAAGTGGCGGCGTGAACAGAAATAAAAGAATTACTTACTTGGAGACGGGCACGTTGGTGAGGCATAAGAAGTTGTTGCGAACACTGCGCAGGCTCGCCAGGACCTGCGCGAAGGGCGTCACGATCAAGTCTTCCCCGTGGCTGCGGACAAAAATAAACCTTATAAACATAAACCCAAGATGCAAATCGCTACCAATACGCTCAAACAAATCATGAGACAAATCTATAATGAAAGGAGCTAGAGGCGGCTTACGAAAGGATTCTGTTTTGAGGCTAGAAATTTGATATTATTGAGTATATATTTTGAGCTGATAATGATCCTAGATACTACCTAGTTACTGTAGGTATATAGGGTTGCCTAACAAATTTTCAAGGTTGAGAACGAGTCGCAGTGTTCAAATATTGTTTCAGTAAAGGACGACAAGGACTGAACATAAAAGTTTACAAGTTGGAAGTTTATAAAATGTTCTTAAATATTTTACACTGTTTTCTAAATAGAATTTCTTGTAATAAGTTAGAACTCGGAACACTGCGGGTCTAAAAGGGGAATTCATAATATATATTGTTCAGGAACAACCTTCTCTCAGAGTGGTACTTAAGTAATGCGTACGTAGTAATAATACATTGATTTATAGTTTTGCGATAGTTAGATGGGATAATATAAAATATATAGTGATTTAACTCTTTTATATTCAATATAGAAGATAAAACGTAGAAATATCAACAGCCGATTTTATAACAGATTTTGAATGAATAGCAATCACTAATGATGTTTTGGCAATGGCATTTTCAATAGATTTACGTAGGCATTTATATCGATCTAGTACCAATGTTTATGCAGATAAAATCAAAGCTGAGGCATGTCATGCGTAGTATGTGTTTATTATTTAGACCAATACCTATAACAAGCCTTATATAATATACTACCTTTAAAGCATCCGATTCAGACAAAGCAAAAACTTGATTTGAATACAATTAAAACGCATCCTATTTGAAAAATAAAGTAAGATTATCAAATTAGAATCTGTTTATACACATAGAGATATAGCATGGGTTTCTTATACAATCCATCAAGTAAACGTAAGCTCATTAATACGGCAACTGAAAATCGAGAAAAAAGCCTGAAGCACCCTCCGGTACTTATTCGTAATAGCTGTTTAATAAGCCATTTGGCTTCCCTTATACATATGTACATAGAATAATGTAATAAAAACAGATTTTATCGCGCATCAGTTGAAGTAGCTCCTAAATATCTATTTTTATAATAATGCTTGTGTTATATTGAGAATTGTTTGTTTGATTCTCAAACATTTATTTGATCAAAATAACAACGGTAAAGTTATTAAACAACCAATAGAAACAGAAAAGGTTTCCAGTCTAGAAACGAAATTATGATTTACATATAATATATATTTTCCCAGCTTACCCTCAATGTTATTTATAGAAGGGTGTGGGTGTACGACGAGGAAGATACCTCCACAATTTAATACCTGAACTTGAGAAACCTGACAAATTCACTGGAGCGCACAAGGAAGACGTCTTACATGTAGTTTCTATTGGCATTAGTGGCTCGGTTTATACTCAAAGGAGTTTGATGTTCAATTAATTAACTACTTTGAAAGAATCTTCAAAAGGGATATTTTTCACTTTTAGTAGTCGGGTAAAAACTTAGTACAGTCTTATCAATTTACATTTTTAACCTTTGAAAAGAATTAGTTTGTGTGGACGTGGTTAAAATGTTTATGACTACCTGCTGCCATCGGTTTTGCCCACTTGAAAATAGAAAATTATTCCAAAGGAACATACGTCCGGAATAAAAAAATATCTTATATCTACGCGTTTGCCGATTTTCATACAAATCTGTTCAGCTGTTCGATCGTGAAGAAGCAACCAATACAATAGTAGATTCTGTGACTAGGGGATAAACCAGTGTCTGTAAGTCGCGGGCCGCATGTTGAATTCCGAACGAAACGAAGGTTGCTATGTTTTAATCTCGAACGCCAGTGAGGGATCAGTGTTTTTTTCAAAATGATAGTTTTGACGTTCCAAATTCAAATTTCATTATTTCCTAGGGATCGCATATACTACATTATCTCCCTAGGGTCAGAATTAGGTTTTAAGTGATGGTTGATGACATATATAAAGGCATTATTGAGCAACTGGTGTAAAAACAAATATAAACACAAACTTTCACCTTTGTAATATTAAATAGTGTAATTAACTTGAAAGTTCTGCTGGGAAGCAATCTCAAGCGCATAGAGTAAGTTTATACCCAGGTAAGCGGAGAGGGTTGTTTGTTTACACAATAGTCAATATTGGCTTCATTAGCAATCGAGAGACATTTAAAGATAAAGATCGAGGATTTCAAAGTTTTTATATTGAATGTGCACTGGCTCACTGAGGTTTATAGGACCTAATTAAGACTTATTTTGTCATTTAAACATATTATGTTACTTTAAGCTGAGAGTGATTTGCATTCCAATTGACTAGGATACATAATGAATTATGAAGTGCTGCCTATATTAAGACAAGTACAAATCTTAATCACTATTTAGGCATGCGATAAGGCATGATAAAATTCTAAAGACGTTCCAGGTCGAGGTTTATTTGCAAGACTAATCAACCCACGCAAAGAACTGTCCAGATGTTGGCGAGAGACTTTCATGATACACGAATGTTTTACGATTGCCTACATTCGGCGTAGTTACTATCTATTCTAACTGTAGTTCATTTTATGCGTGTTTTGCGCGGTCATAAATGCGGCATTACTAAAGTTTACCATGTGAGCTAAATAGCTACACGCATACCTAGCATATTATGAAAAGGAGAATATGTGTTCCAATTCAGCCCCCGTCGGAGACGCCCCATTGTAAGTCGCAGAAGATTCCTGGTCACCATAGGGGGCTTGCAGATGGCAAGCTATGGGTACACTACCATAGGTTGTCTGGTAAAGAATGCTTAAGGCATTGAGTCTGCCTTTGTACCTTTTGTTGCAAGAAGATTAATAAATAGCTACCGATTTACCGCCGTCCGGTAAGGACCAACGAACTAGAATTAGATATGTCAGTAACATGGAGGAGTCCGTTATGGGCAATGCTTACCAAGGCTTTACCGTGGTCCTTCTTTGTGGCAACTGAAGGAAAAGGTGTGTTTTTGTCTGTTTGGTACTACGTCTCGCTCCATCCAGAATGGGAGAAGTTACATGATGAATTCCCACATAAAAATAAGATATTTCCATTTAATATGTAGCTCCTGTACACATTGTGTGCTCCTAAACACAACCGTAGCGTTAAAAGCGACATACTATATGCAACAGAAGGCTGCGACTGTTGACGCTTATGTACCTACCAACTCTTAGTTGCATTGTTACTTTGTCATTTTAGGTACAATACCTAATCTACTGAGTACCTATTTGTCATCCTTATCTTTGAAACAAAGCTTGTACGTGGAGCTCACATCTACCTCAGGGAAGTCGCACAAGCTAATCTCTTTAAAGTTGGTGTACCCTGCACTCAAATTACCGTACCTAATACAAGGCTTTGTGGTTACGAACTTGGGACAAGTTTCTAATGTTCGTAACGTACGTTAGTGCAATAACATCAAACATTTCTGAAATATCCATTTGGCTTGTAAGTCTTGTTGTACCTACGTAATATTTGCTCAAAGAGATAGTTACAAAATCCATGTTTAATTGTTTTGACGCGTAGCCATGATGAAAATTTAATTGTAACATCATTTGTTGATATTCTTTTGTTTTAGGTACATTTTCATAGCACCGTTAATTTCACAGAATGTGTTTATGATGCTTTTATAGATGTCGCGGTCACACTACGGTGGTGTAACGCGACCATAAACAACAGCTCATTGATGTGTAAATTTATGATACTTTCCACTTTTCATGAGCCTCATATTTTCACCCTGACACTGAAAGAAAGTACCTATATTGTAATCTTTCCACTTCACTGTTTTCCTCCAGGTTATTTTTAAGTTAGAGCTACCAACTCCCGTTCCCTGTAAATGCCAATTACCATCATCCAACGTTTATACTCCGAATTTCATTATTTAAATTAGTCTTAAAAGAAAAACAAAAGTTAAGACTGTCAATAAAACGTTGTCTCGTTTAAAACAATTTTGAATGGCTAATAAAATAATGGCTGCGACGCTTTAACATTCAAATAGGATTGTGGTAGTAAATGTACGGAGAATATAGGATATTTATTCATGAGAGCAAAATATGTATGAAGATGTATTTTCGAGTATTAAAGGGGATGGTGGCCGGGAGTTTGTTTTCTTTGGCGAGTATGTTGTGATGAGATGTGAGATGATATTAAGAAATAACATTTGAGCGTCGGGCAGGCGGAGCGTCCGAGAGGTAGCGCGTATCTGTGTTTACATCGTAAACAAAATGGATACATCGCAAATATTTAATTGATAAAATGATTTAAATAAGATTTCTAGCACAATTAATAACATATAACTTGATTATGTGTATTTTTATTTCCAAATGTTTGACATAGGCTAAGGTTTGAGCATAGACGTTTGTCAAACGTGTGTTCAGCGAATTCGCGGCGTGATGCATACGTTACGCAAACGAATGTACACGCTATGGGGGCGCTACGCTTTATCGTAAATTGGATACGCTACGTAAACGCTACGCAGGTGCTACGGCTCGTAGCAAAACGCTCACGCTACGTAAGCGCTTGCGCTCACGTAGTGTAAATAAGGTCTAAAAGACTTTACTTACTATATACTGAAGTCGCATAGACCTTATTTCTTTTGGACAATTATGGATCTAGATTATTCATCGTTTGCTAAAACTGCCGTCTTTGTTAAAATGCAGTAATAAAATAGGAAAGTCATAAAAGTCATTCTGGTGATCTTGTAATCAAACTACCTAGGTACATAAATAATCCGCAATTTAAAGTTATAGAAAACGTGGTATCATGGGTTGATTTTCATTTTGTGGCACATACAATTTTCCCATTACGCATACTTAAAAATGAATAAATATTATCTACAGGTCCCAGATAATTTACAGACACTCGCGATATCCTATGATTACTTATCCTTCCAATTCAATTGTGCTTGTAGTGTATATTAAAACACAGAAAGAGATAATGTCCTCAAATGCCAGTTCACACGCATTTTGAAGTTTTTTTTTTGTTGGGTAAAAATCATCCAATGACCACTCCAACTTTTGGGTGGAGCGGTCATTGGATATAGTGTCAGTTTCTTACTGACTAAAAACCCACCCCATTCCTTCTAGCCTCTTAATACCGGGGCTCGAGCTTCATTTCAGATAACCCTGGCCCCAGTAGTACTTCGAACCAGCTGGGCCCGTGCAGTTGCTAACAACTTGAGGCGCGCGGGAGCAGTGCGCGCCGTCGATGTCTTGGGTTTGGTCCAGACAATCCCCGGATGATCGGACAGCGAGCTACCCATGGCCCGCCGTTCGCAAGCCCATGTCTACGGTGGCCGGAAGTCGGGATTGGAATCCCGGCGGCGGCGGCGAGAGCGCCATTGCCTGATGCGGTCGGCCTCCTCCTTTGCACCTGCCACTCCTACTCGCTCCGGACCATGGTCTGAACCAAGGCCCGGCGCGAGAGGTCTACGCCGTCGATCGCCCCCACGAGGGCACGGCGATGCTCCGCCCAAACAGGGCACACCTCGACTGTCTTCCGGGCGTTCCGCACAGTGGCGACACCCGGGCGTCTCTTCCGCTTGAATCCGGTTCAGGAACCTCCCGAACGTGCCATGTCCGGTGAGGACCTGCGTCATGCGAAAGGTAAGGACGCTGTGAGGTCTTTCCAGCCACGCCTCAAAGAGGGGACATACCGCCATAATTGTGGCGTGCCCAGCATTTTGTAGGTGACTTTATAGACATTTAATTATTGGTAAATTCCATATTATTACCGGTTATTTTACAAAGCAGTTTTAAGGTTAAGGGGATGGCCAGCATTATTTTCCTTTTCAGAAATGACAATACGTCATGTTCAACGAACAGTGATGGTACTCAATGAATTTCAATCGATACCGACTTTAGGTGACCCAAGTTCAGTAATAAACTGTAGGTAGCTAATTAATGGTCATTTTGACAACACACCGAGACGTTTTGGTTAGAGTCGGCTTTGTCAAAACTTGTCATTCAGACCAAGTGTTTTAATCAATCCCCCGAATTTGAAGTTGAGTTTTTCTGAAACTCTATCCTGAAAATCTGTCAAAAAGTATAATATATAACTTAGTAGAGTTTGAAACGTTCTCAATTCAGAAACCCGCGCAATATTACCACTAATCCAAATTGGCATCTCGTTAAAAATTTGACTATGGTTGTGGCAGTTGAAACTGATGCTCTGACAGTCTATTCTGAGTTTTTAATGTACACGATCGTGTACGTGTAAAAGTAAACGTTTGCTTATGTCAAATTTTTATTTTTATTTATTGTTGATAGGTTCGCGCTTGATCGCTATCTCACCTGATGGAAAGCGACGATGCGGTCGACGATGGAACGCGCTTACTTAGAAGAAACCTATTCACTCTCGACTTAAAGATTTCCGGGTTGTAGCTATTAGGAAACAAAGATTCCGGCAAGGAATTCCACTCCTTAGCCGCACGCACAATGAATGTGTTCCGAAAACGTTTTGTGCGTGTAAGTGGAATTTCCACCATGTACCGGTGGCGCATCGTCGTATGTCTGGTAGTCAGATTATGGAACTGGCTAGGTGGAATTAGGTTATGCAATTCCGACGCACACTCCCCGAAATGCAAATCGTATAAAAAAAAGGTTTCCGTTACATTCGCCAGATGGCGCTAATATACTTTTGACACAAAACTGCCGTTTAATGTTTCACGGCCACCGAGCACATTGCGCGGGCAGAGACATTAGTAATGGCATCTCGTGCTCTTTGGTCATTTTGTAGCACGTGATATTTTGTCTTTTCATATTTTACGACATTTACTGCGTGCACTGAAATAAGTAGTGACAAATACTCATACGAGAAATGATTTAACTAAGTTTTTTTTTTTTTTTTTTTTTTGTCGACGGGGAAAATCATCTTTGACGAAACCCGCTCTTGGGTGGAGCGGGAGACAGTGTCAGACTCTTACTGACTAAAAACCCCGCGCCGTTCCTTCTAGCCTTCATACCGGGGCACGAGCTCCCTTTCGGACAACCCTGTCCCCAGTAGGCTTCGACCCAGCTGGGCCCCTCCTGCTGCTGACAACTCCTTGAGGCGCGCGGGAACAGTGCGCGCCGTCGACGTCTTGGACTCGGTCCATTACCGGACGATCGGACAGCGAGCTACCCATGGCTCGCCGTCCGCGAGCCCGCGTCTACGGTGGCCGGAAATCGGGATCGGAATCCCGGCGACGGCGGCGAGGGCGCCGTTGCCTGGTGCGGTCGGCCTCCTCCTTTGCAAGCATTACTGCTTCGCAGAAGGAGGCGACCGCCTGCCATTCCTCCTCACTCCGGACCATGGCCTCGACCAGGGCCCGGCGCGAGAGGTCTCCGCCGCCGATCGCCCCCACGAGGGCACGGCGATGCTCCGCCCAGGCAGGGCACACCTCGACGGTGTGCTCCACCGTGTCCTCCGGGCGTTGCGCACAGTGGCGACACCCGGGCGTCTCTTCCGCTTGAATCCGATGCAGGAACCTCCCGAACTTGCCATGTCCGGTGAGGACCTGCGTCATGCGGAAGGTAAGGACGCCGTGAGGTCTTTCCAGCCACGCCTCAAAAAGGGGACTTACCGCCATAATCGTGGCGTGCCCAGCACTGGGTTGCGATAGCCGTTGACGCCATTTCACCATGAGATCCCGCCGGAGCTCTGTCCGCCATGCCTTGACATGTTGCGGCAGTGGACTTTCACCCCGGCGTTGCATCTCCACGCGCATGTCGTGCATGTGTGCAAGGACTGTTGCCTCCAGATCCCACGGTGGTAGGCCAGCCAGAAGGCTCGCCGCTTCGCGGGAGATCGTGCGGTAACCCCGCACCATCCGTATTGCCATGACCCTCTGGCAGGCGTTCAGTATGGACGCCGGTCGCTTTGCCAGCGACGGCGCCCACACCGGCGCCCCGTAGAGGGCCATGGACCGAACGATCCCCGCGTAGAGCCTCCGGCAGGAGGCGTCTGGACCCCCAAGGTTGGGCAGGAGCCGCTTGAGAGCAGCCCCAGCCCGGAGAAGCTTGGGAGCCAGACGTCGGAAATGTTCTACGAAATTCCACCGGCTGTCGAGGACGAGTCCCAGATACTTCATCGTCGACCCGACGCCGATGCGAACTCCTCCTACCGTAAGCTGGGAGTCCGATGGTGGCGCGTTCCGAGGGCCGTGGAAGCACATTGCCTCGGATTTATGCAGCGCCACCTCGAGTCCCAACTCCTGGATCCTACCAACGGCTATCGCAACCCCGCGTGTCGCTAGAGCGACCGCCGCCTGGTGCGACTCTCCCTGCGCTAGGATCAGCGTGTCGTCTGCGTAGCAAACCACGCTGACCCCGTCAGGGAAGTCGCCGCGCAGCACGTAATCGTAGCCGATGTTCCACAAGGGTGGGCCTAGAACCGACCCCTGCGGAACACCGCACGACATCTCTCGACGTTTCCAGTCTCCCTGGTGACCGGGGTAGACAATGTACCTGTCTGACAGGTACGCCTCGACCACTAGACAAAGGTATTCGGGCACCCGGTGGTACCGGAGTGCCCTCTGGATCGTACTCCAGGGCAGGGAATTGAAGGCGTTGGCAATGTCCAAGGACACTGCCACGACACACCTACCCTGGGACACCGCTTCCCCTGTCGTGAGGGCTCGCACGCGCATGATGGCGTCTATTGTAGAGATGATTTAACTAAGTTGATTCTATTACTATCGTAGGAATCATGTGAGTTGACAATCATGTGAAGGTAAGGATGGCGTTGTATTTGGCGACCGGTTTGGAAGGCAGCCAGGCGGCGTCACGTGCCTGACTTAGTCTGACGGGCCAGTTGGAGTACGTGAGCACGATATTATTGTATCATCGCGATATTACCGAGGAACACTACACTTATCGTGACACACCTTGATAATATGTACCTTATTTAGAAAATTACGCTACTGTTCGCTGTTGCACGTGCCCAGTCACACATAATACGAGTATATCTGACTGGTTGAATATGTTTTGTTGTTTTGTATGGATTAATATCTATATTATCTATACATTTGCGAACTAGTCACGCTCAGTATTTTTCGTAATATATCTCGTGTTGACTTGGCAGTTTGCTCAGCATGACGTGTCGTGAATCAAAATTTACCTCCAGTTTTAAGATAATACGGGAGAGAAATCTACATATAAACAGGCTATTGTACTAAAGCCCGGGAATACATCGTTTGTTCTTGGATACATAGGACTTAAGCTTTGGTACGAGAATGTGTATATTTTGTAAGAATACTAAGTAGGTACCTAGTACCTACTAGCAAACACAGAGTAATGATGACGAGAACACAATATGTATATTATTTTCCCAATACAATTTCTCCTAACGAACGGTAATTAATGAAACAAACGGCATATTCTCTCGTTTCATGTATTTTAGTTTCCCTTTTGACTTGAAATGTTCGGTTGTTAACAATATAAATAACATATCAAACGTTTTACCGCGTGTCTACTACGTAGTATTATTAAGTACTACTTTATGTTAACAGTTTATCTACATGAAGTAAGATATGTGCTCGTATTTCGCTTTGATTTATTGCAAGCTTTACATACTGATAAAATGCGAAAAATGCAGAGTTATCTCGTGCCATTTTCAGGCTAAACGTGCGATAAATAAAGAGCCTTTACACATGGGACCTTTTAAATTTAAATGTCCCATTTTAAAGCCAGCGGGTTCTAAATGCGTATGCTATGAATATTAACGTGTGTAGTAAGGGAGCCTCGTTTAGACGAGTTCTCAACTCTCCGCCAGTCGTAGCGCCTAGTTGTAGCCGCAGTCTATTAACTTTAACGAGAGCGAGAGACCACTTTTCTCGTTTACTGCATCCTGTCCAAGAGAAGTAACTCAATTATAGAGCATATAAAATAATAGTAGTGGAGTTATTTCAAACGGAGCATATCAGATATGAATAGAAAACATGAAAGCGACGTTTTATTAGAAGAAAATGTTTTGCTACGATAAGAGAACTAGCAAGTACTTATATAAAGTAGACGTGTGGGTGTGGGAGATTTGATTGTCTTAAATTGTTTCATGCGATAAACAGAGTTGTAGAACTTGTCTGAATTGGATTAGTTAAGAAAACAGGCCCCATAACCTCGATTTCTTCAGAACAACATCGGCACAAGTATACAAGAAGGGAATAGTAAGTAGGTAATAATCCGCTATTCACTTAGACGAAGTACCTTCATAAACAAAGCTGAGCATTATTCTTCCTAATAAAGAGGGTAGTGTAATATGTTTTCATTATATATGTATGAAATAAGAATGGCACAAAGTTCTTTTGGTAGCCTCGAGAGGAAAGTTTTCACATCCCTAATTTACTGGCGTTTATATTCCTGGCTTGAGTAAAATAGCGTGATTACCTAATATTAGTTTTAAATTTTCAGTATCACGAACAGAGTTTGAGCACAGAGTTCGAACAAACATCATAGCATCCATACATATCTAATATTATAAGCATATTCTAGAAGCAAATATAAATTTGGTTCTATCTGTTATACGTTTTTATAGTTAAACTTATTCTGATTTTGGTGTTCAGAAAAGAACAAAGGGCGCACTTTTCATCTCAGACAAAACAAAGCTTTACGCACCGTTTACATGAAAATCAGTATCTCGCAAGAGCCGCAAAGCAGTGAATAAGAATCATTTAGAAAGATTACACAAATATAGCATTGTACGAAAATAAGCAATCAATAGAAGTGCTAGATACAAGTCAACCATCAACCTATGATAGAGGATCGCAACTGTCTCTTTTGAACACAGGTTAATTCGTAACCTACCTAGAAGAGCAGTAGTGCACCCACTAACTAGACTAAGTAAACATATGGCTGTGTAACTCAAGAATAAAGCTAAACAAAATATATATATATATATATACTGGTTACTTTTTTATTGTAGCTTAACTAGCGAAATAATAACATGTTCAATAAAAAATATAAGCTCGCTGCTTAGAACAAACAACAAATGAAATCCACCCACGTCTCCAGTATTTTTGCTATAACGCGCTACAAAAAATAAGGAATAGAACTTGTAGGTGTCATTGACATTGTAAGACAACAAGTTTATTCTAACTCCGCAATTATGTTCGAGACTGCTACCACAGCTTTATACAGATGATACTCTATTTGTTAGACAAGTAATACCTCGGTATCGGTAGCATTGGTACTCGTAAGTTGTAACTATCGATTGAAACTTGTATATTATCTTCTACGTACTCAGCTCCCACAAAAGGAATGCTTTCTTTGTTTTCAGTCTTGGAGGATTGAGTTGAAATCTGTTCAAGTAATTTGATTCGTTCACGGTAACAAATTGGATTTATCACTTCGGTTAGAAAATCCCAGTTATTTCAAGAATTTCATGTTTTGTTGGAGACTGACATATGATATTGGTTGCAGGTGCAGGTGATACGATAGCGTGTTTGTCTTGAACACCCCCGCACCCCGACACCCCCGCACCTCCTCCACACAAGTGGTCTGCGAGTGCATCTCTCTTAGTTCTTCGCAGTATGTTTATGTTGAGCTTCACAAACATCACAATATTAATTAAAACGTTTCGCGTTTATTACACGTCTGATATTTTTAGCTCTAGCCTATCTTATTGTCAGAGTTATTTTGAAGCGTCTCTAATTGGACAACTGGATCTAAAATTACTTCACATATAAAAACTCATAAACGCATATAAAAAATCATTATAGCGTGAAGTTATAAATAGACCGGTGAATAGACACGTTTCATGTCTGTTTAAGTGGTCGATACTGATCCGCAATATAATTACCAAAGTGGTGAAATATGTTTCACCTTTTCGGGAACTTTAGGCAAAAAGGTAAAAAGGGTTTAAACTACATATACCGCCACAAGTTTGGGATTTGTGACATTTATAGTCACAAAACTGAGAATGTTTTATTTAGTTTAGACATCACCGCAACTGGAAGGGACCAAAAAGTTGTATTCGCTATTCGCCAAGTTTAAATGTCATTCAGTTGGAGCTTTCAGTTGTTGGACCTACACCAAAAGCTCCGCTGAAACTTGTAGCTGTCGATAACAGGATGGAAGTGAATGAAACTAGTAGCGGTTAACTTTCGCGTCGCTACGATAACGTACAAGACATAATATTGATTTACGAGTACCTTCAATGCACGTCGCGTGCTGTCTCGCTTTTTCTTTTCAATCATTCAGCAAGAATCAATTTCCATAGCTATTATTAGACAAGGGCTAGAAAGAGAAACACTTTTATTGATTTTATCTACAACACAGACTTGTTGAAATATAATGTGTGACAAAATGAGTTGAAATTATTCGTCGAATTCCTTAGTATTGGTTTTATCTCTACATATTTAGGGACCATTGAACTCCAACATTTGGAACTAAGCCTGTACACTATATATCTTCATGATAATTTCAGGTCTTAAAAAAGTGTTGATCTATGAGGCGACAGCTATCCGTCAGTCTATCTGTAGACGCAGACAAAAGACAATTTTATTGCCCTCAATTAATAAATTACATCGGCCTAAGCAAATACTTGTATAGCAATGGTAGAGACTTTGTTCGAAGAACTTTATTGACTATGACAGTAAAATTATGGCTTTTTTATAGTTGTTTCAGCATTTCTTTTTTATTACAAGATACTTTCTGCTTGCTTAGTGTTAATATGCAATAATGTTATGTTTGATTAAATCAAACCAATCAAATCAAAACTGTTTGTATTTTCAAGATGAAGATGTTTGTAAATATTATTACAGTAAATAGCTACCTAAAACCCTCTTGTTAAGTATATTTTGATTTCGAAACCTAGTTAGTTCTCTTTGTATACAAAAACTTGAAAAAAAAAAACAACCATTTTAACAATTCCGATTTAAGTACTTATCCATGTATTGGTGGCGATACAATTTCTGTTATAGTGCTATTTTCTGTAGAGTACCCGCGCCAAATCACGTACGGACGGTAAATTGTATAAAACCTCATTTCGAGATTACGATGTCGCTTATTGTGTTACGTAGGTACAATTCGACAAGTAAACAATTTTATTATTGTTACGTCCATTCCAGCACTGAAGGCCGACGCGCTCGCCCTTTAAAATGGGTTTGTAAAAGCTCTGCGCAAATCGATTTAACTACACCAACAGATCATACAGTACCTACGGGCATTCGACGAGTGTGTGCTCATCAAACAACAACATGAGTAACGTTTTTTGTAAGTTAATTAAGTCTTAAGTCATTAATGAAGTATTTGTTCACACCACACACTTACGTTATCCGTTGTGTGTTTAATTTTATTTTACAAACACTAGCTGTTGCAAACGAATGTATTTCAGTGTAACTGAACCGATACGGGTTTTTTTCTTGTTCGCTTTTGTCTTTTCTATAAATGTATCTAATAGTACACACCAGGATATTGTTTATTAAAAGTCATGAGAGTATGTATGTTTATCTCGAAAATCATGAAATAGAGAATAGGTATGTGTATTCCAAAATACCTAATTCTATTGTCTAAGTGATATATTGTTATTGCTACCGTGTTAAGATATCCTATGTGTATCTTATTGTTCTACATAGCACAATTTTTAAGACAAGTAGATATCTTTCTTACCTCATTTTAAACTTTTCAACTCTCGATTCTAGATTTTGTGGAAAATCACCTATGATAGACATTTAGATAATTAGATATTCCTCTCACAATAAACCTAAACCATACACAGATTAAGCCACTACCACATGTTTGACATTTATTTTGGATGGCTTCGACATTCTAGTCTACGATAAAATAATGATTGATTGATGATAATAGGTTGTATAGGTTTTATATTTCAGACAAAGGAGGTCTATAACCTAATCTCTATGGAACTTTGCTATAGTGAATTTATGTTCATAATCATTTATTTGTACTCCACAATGATATCAATTGTTGCTAACAGATGGAGAAAGTAAATAAGTAACTAGATTATAGATTGATTACGTGGAGAATTATTTGAATTCCTCAAGATTCATAAAACATATATCTCAATTAAAATGATGTTGATATGGGTTGTTGATTTTCATCCGAAAAAGCGGAATGTTAAAATATTATAAAGCTGAAGAGTCTGTTTGTTTGAACGAGCTAATCTCAAAAAGCGCTTGTTTGAATTGAAACATTTATTTATCGGATATTCAACCTTAATTATTGAACCAATGCAGCAGTGTTGACTACATCAGATTTCATTTTACCCTAATAATTGCCCAAGTCATTTGACTTTTTAGACAGACTATAGCCCATTTGTCGAGGAAGGCTATAAGCTATATAACATCTCGATCTACGGGCAGTAACCAAAAACGCGGGTGACACCGCAGGGGACAGCTAGTCTAAAATAAAACCCGTTGCTATGATTCGTAGCAGGCAGTCGGCAATAAATTAGAACGAAAAATAAACGGGATTGGGCCGATAAACAATTGAATTACACGATAAATCACAAGAGCTGGGCCAATGAAAAATTATTCCCAGCCTTATCACGACTTCCATCATATTATAACAATGTTTTTTTTTTCATCACGGTTTTGCTTAAATTAATAATTCCGATTTTACGCCTACTTTTTTGTTCAATACTTAACACAATTTATTGAAATTCGTAAATGGTAAAGAATTTGTCAAGGCTAAGAATTTTTACTGGTAAATCAGATTTTGTGCGATTCCTTTAAGTTTCAAAGGAGACGTTGGCTGAAAGGTCACCTTTGAATTCCTTACGAAATAACAAGATTAAGCTTTTATGGACAACGTATAATATTATAATACGTTATCCATAAAAGCTTATTACACAATAGTGGGTACCATCAGAGTTCTTATACTCTGAAAAGTACTAGCTAGGCTTTGTATTAATGCATATGGTTAGAAATCCATCATCATTTCAGCCGAAAGATGTCCACAGTTGGACATGGGTCTCTCCCTAGTATCACTACAGCATCGGATGCCCACGACTTTCACCCCGTTATCGGTCCTTGCGGGAGACCTACCAGCGCTGCGTCATTCGGTACGTGGTCACCAGTACAGAACCTATTGCTCCCATCGACTACCTGTTCTGTGAGCAATGTCCATTGCGACACACCAAGTTTGCTTATGTCGGTAACTTTATTTCTCCTACGGATATTTTTACGTCAGAAATCTAATAAAAAATATAATTAAGTAATTATGAGCTTAAAGATACACAGGTAAATTTTGGGCTAAAAACAACATTAATAAATATTTGAGAGAACCTGAAGCGGTAATTCGGCACTGGTTTATATTTGTTTACTGTACGATAACCCGTGTTTTGATTTATTCCATGAAAAGCTTTTAAGAGCTTGTCTAGAGGGAGAAAATTGGTTTTACGACTCCAGCCCTGGCCGACGGAAGAGGAAATGACGCAGGCATCCTCTGCGCACTGAACTACCTAAATGGAAATACGTAGGTGCCTAACTTGAAATTGTAATGTGTAAATATTACAGGATAATTTTAAAGTAAATGACTTCGATAAATTTGTTTGTAAAGCTAAACACAGCAGCAACAAGCCGCCGTCATATTTCTCAGTAAATCGATAGCTTTTAGCAAATACGTTCGTTCAAAGGGTGAATTATTGATCGTTCCAAACCAAACTTTTCTCTTCATAGATTTTGTTTTTCTTTTGATCTTTGTACTTCGAGATATTACCTTTGACTTAATGAATAAGGTAAAATGTAAATGCGCTGTGAAGCTTAGGTTTATCTACGTAGGTACAGACGAGAGTGAGCTTTGCTTCAAACTTTTACACATTTTACTACAATGTAATAAAACTCAAATTGTACGTTTTGTTTTTACTGCCTTCCATTTTATTTGTTTTTCTTTGAAACGTTTCTCAGTGTACGCAGATTCTTGTCTCACTGTCAATGGTTTGTTCACCCCTAGTTAGAAATACCTTTTTATAGTCGTTTTGTACGATATATTATGAATGTGAAAGTTTTTTTTAGAGTTCTATTAACTATGAAACCAGTAATTATACCGTCCATAAAACATGAACAATGTACCACCTACGGGTGCCTGTATCGCTCGGAACCCTTGTCCCGCTAGAGTTGTTTATTTGATCGTTTGTCAATGAGTTTTCGACTTTGTTTGAAACTTTTAATAGGTTCGCTCGGTCCGTTTTGCATCGGACAATTGGGTTGAGCAAGAATAATCAGTTCAGAAGTTTGAGTTCTGACATATAATTTAATAATGAATAAGTTATTGTTGTGTATTTGTTAAACGTAAATATGTCTTCAATAACCTCATAAGATTCATTGAAGCAAGCAATAACCAGCGTATCTATAAACAATACGCAAGCGTATACATAAGTGTATAAATAAAAATGAGCATGTATTTTGTGCCTATGATATTTATTTTGCGGCAAATAAATTCATTCATCTGCGTAAACGAAAAAAGAAAATTTGTTTCATAAAAGTAAGAGCTATGTGGAGACGACTGAACATCAATCCTATTTATTTTCTATGCAGCATTAAACATTCAAAGGATTGCAGATCGATCTATTTTCATAGACTTTAAAATATTTATGGATAATGTAAAGATAAAATCCTACTAGTAGTATTATAAAAGCAAAAGTTTTTATGTTTGTTGTTCATGCCCTTTCTGGCTATGTCCTGCAATAGCACAAAATTATGGTACTCTTTTATGCTGGAAGTAAGTTCCTTCGGGATATTTTCTACTCTGACAGAAGTTAGTTACAAATTCAAAAAAAAACTGACATACGATAAAACACTGGAGATATGCTATACGTGTTATACCAACACATGCTATAAACTCTATTACGATTATGCAACATCGAGTGATCGATTTCAAATATATATATTTTAACGATATATAACGATATCTCGTTTATTATTGTCGATGGGTCTCGGTATCGGATACCTACCCGTGTTTACTTATCCTCTAATATTTCGTTCTGTGTGTTCGGATAACATCTCTTCATACAATGGCAGCGAGGGGAAACATGATCGGTATAAAGGAAAGGGCACACGATATCGGCGACTGTCACTGACGTATGTCCCTTTCTGTTTTGTACATAAAGCAATTTCTTCACCGAATTTTTGTCGAGAAAACAACAATACAATATAATATCTTGGTCGGGAAACCGATGGATGCGAGACGCACAAGATTGTTCTTTGTAGCGACGCTTAGGGGAGGCCTATGTCCAAAAGTGAATGTATATCTGCTGAAATGATGATAATAATCTTGGTCACGAAGATACCGATCATTATAATTTTTGAGAATTTTCTATAGTACAAGCTTTTCTCTCTTTTCTTGACAGACACCTATTCTCAGACAAGCTTAAAGGTAGCCATACACGCTAGAGTATATCTGACAGGTTTGCCTGTACGGTTATACCTGTCAGGTAAGCTTGAATGTAAACCTACACAGTTGTGCACCGGTTTACCTGTAAAACTCAACTGTATAGGCAAACCTGTCAGGTATACTTAGCTTCCCGCGCGCCTCAAGGAGTTGTCAGCAGCAGAAGGGGCCCAGCTAGGTCGAAGCCTACTGGGGCCAGGGTTATCCGAAAGGGAGCTCGTGCCCCGGTATGAAGGCTAGAAGGAACGGGATGGGGTTTTTAGTCAGTAAGAGTGACACTATCTCCCGCTCCACCCAAGAGCGGTTTTTGTCATCAGATGATTTTCCCCATCGCCAAAAAAAAGGTATACCTTAGCGTGTATGGCTTAAGAGTGCCACAATAACTGTATTTAAATAACGGAAAGTTTGAAGGGAGAATATTCAAATTTCGGTCAACCAGAACCTGCACAGCTTAATTGGTTTTAAAGTTGAAAACAGATTGATGTTCCGGCCTTTAAATAAGCAGAATGCATATTTAACACACGACATTGCAAACAATATTGTTTCAAACTCATGGGAAATCCAATGCAGGCAATTATGCAGCGTGAAGTTTCTTTGCAGAACGTAATATAATATGAAGTTTGAAGGGCGACAATTATTTCCCCTGACATGCTTCACGGCATTGAGCTCATATGTTGGATATCTGTTAGAGCTTGTTTCTGTAGCTATCAACTCCATTAAGAGTGCCTAAGGATCTCGTATATTAAACTGCGAAAGTTATGGCACTTCACTTGGGGTTTATCTTCACATAAAGTTCAGGTAAAAGTTAATAATGAAGGAACATTTTCGGCGCCGAGACCACGTTCTCGTTCTCATACGATACGTGATAAAGGGAGTTCAAAGATTTCTGTTCTTACGTATAAATTGTATAGTATATAGTCGTTCTTGCGTATAATTGTCGTTCAAAGATTCCTGTTCTTACGTATAATTGTATACTATACAGTCGTTCAAAGGAATAGTTAATACGTTTTGTGGTAATTGAATTTAGTACACACAATAATAAAGTCGACACCAGACGCGCTGCAGTTGATTTGTGGTTTGTTGAAGATAAATTCAGATAGAACACGGTGTAACGATGTCGTGTTCTGAACAAAATTATGGTTTGGCTCAATGAGATATAATATTTCATAATCATTTTGAAATATTGCATATTGTATGTTCTTCAATTCACCGTTATTGACATAGGTTGTCGGTAAACTTTTAGAGGTGTTAGCCAGTTTTTGTTTCACTACTATAATGTTGATAGTAATTGTACTTTAGTATGTATGTGCGTTGTTGATGTTATTGCTAACTTTAATAAATCCATTTACGTTTCGACGGATGTTTGGCACGGATGATAGAAAATCTGTTAGCATAGGTTAAAGCTTGCCAATCTTATGGAAATAACATGATATATGTACCTGTTTATCAGCAACGACTGCACATATTCGTATAGGAGTTTCTTTGTATTTGAGCAGAAGCATGGTCATGTCAGGAGATGTTTACAGTTAACTCTACAGATATGTTTGGTATTTTTATAAATTTTAGCGAAACTTCATAAAATTGCAAGCAGATCGTCCATCATTTTGACGGCAAGAAAAACCTTTAGTTTTTGGACTTGAGCGTGAGTAGTAAGGGTCCCTACACTAAATAATCGGATCCTTTAGATAATGCTTTTGATACCAAAAACGGCTCTTTTGTTGGTAGAGTTCAACAGCCACTCATCCCGTAAGGTGAACGTATCTGCGGTGGTTCGATAAACGATCACAATAAAAGTAGCTCATAATTTAAAATCAATTTAACCCTATAATGAAATTTATCGAAGTAATTCATCAGATCATCATCAAATTTGAAAGGAAATACTTCTAGAAGCTCTTCTCAAAATCTAAAATCGGTCCACAATTAATCGAGAAATCGCTCAAACAACCGAACATAAAAACTTACCTTCGAACATAGAGTTTCCCTTTTTGAAGTCGAGTTAAAAAAAAAGACTAAGGTCGGTACGTCAACTGACGTTTGAACTTTAGTAAAATGCAGATGAATGCTTTCATCTCTTTCATTCTATTTGTAGGCACGTAGAGGCTGCTGCTTGCACCAGCCACGTGTTTCCAATTAACGCCCACTCTGTTAACTAGGCAACGTAGCTAAGCTTTTATTTTATAAAAACAATTCATTGGCATCCCACGAGCGCAGTTTATTTCCAGCCGACTAAATAGATTTGCAGAATTTGCCTACCGAGCCCAACGAAAAAGGGAAAAAGGAGATTTACTTGGAAAAAACCAAGATTGGACTTAGAATAAGGTATTCATAAAATATTCAGAAACATTATTCGAATCAGATAGTGCTATATTTAGGATGTGTTTTATACTTATTTTGTGAGTAAATCATGTATGAAAATTAACCTGTATTATAGAATAACAGTTTTTTAATTATGCTTTATCGTTTGCCATGTTAGAGACTTTTTAAGTCAGCACCTGTATGGCAACAAACTTGATATTTACAAGAATTTTTATTGAATACGATTATCTGTCGGTCAAAACAAGTTTTTGTTGATTTCCTCATGTTACTGACGTCATATACAGCATGTTATGTTACAATATTATCTACACGTAGAGAAATTTTTGCTTACACAATCTGTTGGCAATATTGGATTAATTTTCACCAAAATCGAAGCGACCTTTGAAATCTGTGGCACCAGCCACGGTTCAAAGGACAGCTTTCAGCTCCCTAAATCAAATAAATCGATTCGTCGAACTGATGTACCTTTACTGAAAATTTAAATTGATTTAAAAGGCTTAGATATTGCTGCATGATGTTGTGACGTCAATCGCGACTACTTTGATAAACTTGTTGCTTGAATATCGACTTTATCTACTATGTACTAGCGTCTGCCAGTGAAACGCTTCTGGGACAATCAGTTCTATGTCCCATTCCTGGATATAGACTACTTATGTGCCTCGTGAACTTTCACCTGTATAGTATTAGTGTAACGTATTCGTATAATAATTCCTATAATAACGCACGGGTTTACTTACTCGCGCGTATTTCAAGTTTAGTTGTCAATTATCGGTAAACCTCTCCCAGGTGGGTGTAATCTATATAACATGACAGGAAGGTACCTACCTAGGTGTACGGAGATCTGCTACAACGCTATTATAGTTAAATACCGCGCTGTGAAGGCGAATGCAAATTGCCGTCATCTATCTATTCTATATGCATGTTGCATAGAACGGGACGTACCGATGGATTTACCATTTATGCTGACGTCGCTAGATGTCTTGTCTACATACTATTTATACCTACAGGTTCAACTATTGTACAATCCCTTTTGTCTTATTTCACGCAAGACTGGTTTGGAGCGTAATGGACCTACCGGGTAGCCACCCCACCGTTCATTTGATTAGTCGAATATTTGATCAGAAATAACTTATATTACACGTTTTGCAAATACAGTTTGTGAGCCCTAGTTATTGTAGAGGGTTGCCAACTAAAATATCAATTAGAATGAAGTCGAGATTTTATTTGCACATGAAACTACCAAGAAAACATTTGCCGTATAGGCAAATGTTTTCTTGGTAGTTTCATGTTGAAAAATGTTTAGTTGGCTAACTTTATTGTTTGCTCGTAACGATGTCACAGACGGTAACATTTCATTAATAACTGTCTATAGTTTACAGCCGAAAAGGCATCCATTTAGCATGTCTGCGCAACGCTGTGAAAAAGTGTCGAATATTTTTTTATTCCACAGTAAGTACTTAGTGAGCCTACGAGTTTTCGTCCGGCCAATTAACCGTCAGCTCACTTTTTGGAACCCCAGCGATGGACGCTACGGTAGGTTCAATTAATTAACCTACTGCGTCATATGTTGTAGTTGGCTATTCGCAAACAACGTTCACGTTTAATTGTTGCGAAGAATAATGTAGATTTGTTTTTACGGTAGCGAGCACGGAGGGACGCGGGCTGACGCTCCCCAGAGAGTTTAGATAGTCGGCGCGCAATTACTCTAAACATAAACCCAGATGGATGTACTATGCCGAACGAGGAGCGAGGATCAAGATGAAAATTCTTATTAAGGTTAATGCCTTCGTACATATTCGCTAGAAGTAGGTACAACAAAATCAATTAGGACGCAGAGAAAACCAATGATTTATGAGGCTATTTTCAATATAACAACAAACGAATGGGCATGTTGTAAACTGCGATTGATTTATAAGTTAACAACGATCTACGCGGTAGATTAATTCTTATGACGAAGAGGGATCCAAATGGTAGTAAACATTTAAAAACCTCGTGGCCGTGGGTTTATTTTTAGGCAATGTCAAAAATAAACCCGCTGCTTGTTAAAGGGAAATTCAAATATTTTGTGTGTATATCGCTACGTATTTGTACATAATTAGTCTGTATGAGGAAGTATAAAGTGGATCGTCGTATTTTTTATTTATCTAGTTCTACGTAATTATTGGATGTTGTTGGGTTAGTTCAGTAGTAATTGAGGACTGTTGGAATTTTCCTTTAATTAGCTGCCCAATTTGACCCAATGCGTGAAATATTCGAGCATGGAGCATGCTGCTTATTTTCCCATATGATAAGGCGTATATTGCTTTTGCGTGGATTTGGTTGGTGTTATTTTGTATTTCATAACATAACTGAAATCATAATGATGTAAAGGAGGTAGGAGTACTCACGCATCGCGCCTGGTGCGTTCGTCCCAGAATTTCTCCCAAAAAGTGGATCTGTTTTTAATTCTGAGCACGCTGGTGCTGAGCGTGCGCGGCAGCGTGCCGCCGCCGGCCGCCACGCCAGTGGACATGCTGTGCTCGGACGCCGAGCTCTTGGCGATGAAGGCGGCGCCGGCGCCCGCGCCGCCCAGCCGCTCCGCCTGGGACCCTGACCGCTGCATGACTGCGCTGTCGACCGGTCCTCTGCACTCACATACCACGCGTCACGTAGCTACACGCGACTGACTGACCTATCGCGCCGCGATCGTCATCGCCCTGACGTCACAGCTCGAGAGCTGGCCGCGCCCGCGCCGCCGCTGCTGCCCACTAATAATGACTGTTGTTATTGCCGAGCTCAGTAAGATGACACTCGTTCGCTATTATATAAACACGCCTAGCTTCCCAGTTATGCAATGTCAATATATAAATAACAAATGTTTCAGGCTAATCTCCTACTGCTTTGAACACTTCGACATACATATGTTCAGATAACTTTATCACTTTTTCCTTATCGACAGCAGTATTTAAGTGAAACCTGTGTTTTTATAACATAAAATAGATTATCACGTAAGCTTCTAATCTTTAACTGATACTCAGCAGTCGAAACTAAAGGTATTCATAAATGTTAGGCCTCATCCTTGGCACCGATTGATTAACGCAGTCGGTGAAGCTCGAGCATTCAGCCAACCTGTCAGATCAGTGAACGACCTCGACAATGTCCAATCGTTCAACCGCGAATCTCAAACACTCAGGTAAATAATAATGCACGGTATGTTTTTTGGCTCAGAATTGAAGTATAATAGGGGAGATCACTTCGCGATTGTATAGCACCGATGCTTTAAGTCACATTTTAGTTGGGGTTTGAGTGACGGCAGGGGTTTGTACGGCAGAAGCAGAGCTGTGTGCATCGCGTGTCACTCGCTGGGCATGAGTGGCGTGTCGCCGGCAGCCCGCGCGGACTATCAATGGAGCCGTGCGAGGCGCAGCGGGCGCGTCCCTGCCGCCGCCGCGCCGCCCGGCCGCCCGCGCCTCGCCGCGAGCCGAGAGCGCGCGACGCCGCCCGACGATAAATTTGGCGCTAATGGAAACTGGCGACGGTGGGCGCCGGTAATCAATGTTCGACTTGGAAACCGAGGGGCAGTAAGACTATTATCAATATCAAAGACAAATCAGATATACGCCTAGGTACTAGTCAAGGTACGGCTGAAAGACATCAGCCGAGATGAAAAATATGAGTGGCCGGGTAGGGATGCCGTACTCGTATCGATTATTTTACATTCAAGGTGCGAGTCGCTTTCAAGTCTAGTGTGTTACACGTCAAGTTACTAGTACATTGTGAATTATTGATGATGCTGATGCCACTACTGGTAGTTTCGAGGACTTGTTTGTTTTAGTAAACTTCCAAGGCAATTTCATATTAAGCCTTTAAGTTTTGACAGCCTAATTACGTGGGTCCATAACAACCTGTCTGAATTTGAAGTTTAAAATAATAATAGGTACGATAAATATTGTCCTCCGATCGAGGTTTAAGCTTTATAACGTGATTGGATCACGAGATACCTGACAAAAGCCGCTGAAATCACTGACATGAATTTGACGTTTTGTCAATAATACAGTTTTTTTCATTAGAACTCTTTGCTTTACCGGATATTATACTGCTATCATAAACATAACTTGTAGAAAAACCAAGGCACGCAACTCAGTTCTTCTACCGTACAAAGTTGTGAGATCAATGTAATACCAAGTCGGTTAATTTAATCAGGCCGTACTTATGGGGGGGCCTTGATGGCTTAGATTGACTTTTAGGGGAGCGAAAATGGCATAAACTGTTTCGAGAAAAGAATGTTACAGCTAAGCCACTTTTTTGCTTGCCTTGGTGATGTTAAGATATGATTAGGGGCACGACAGTCTAATAATTAATAATTAGCGCACCCTAATCTAATAACTAGCAAAAATCTCAGCTTGAAACTAAATATAAATAACTCGTATAACATTAAACGCAACACATAAATAGACAATATATTTTATTTACACGAACCTCTCCTCTATATGAATTATATACCTACGTGTGTCTATATAAAGAATTTTGAAAAGCATATAGATATAGGAAAACTATATTCGTACGAAAAGTTTCATTGTGTATTAAAACAATGAATAAAACCGATGTTATTGGAAAATTTAACAATGTTATTCTATAAATAATCGTTCAGTTAGATAATGCCGCAGGGAATGTTTCAAGGCTCCAATTGTGCTAAAAGTTTATTCTCGCAGTAGATCTTCACATCACACAAATGGTAAAGTCTGTTTGATTCCTTTCTGTGATGGAAATAAACTCAATTTTCTAAGCAAACAATGTTCTTTGGAAAAAAGAATGGAACATAGTTCTAGTTCTGAGCGAAATAGTCTCTATGATTGTACATCAGGTGCGCATTATTATAAAAGGCGTTCATTTACATACAAATATTTATATTTACAACTTCGGAAAGAAATAAATTAAATTAATTAGTGCTCAAAATTCAAAGTGCTACACGTACCTATAATAAAAGTTTCAAAAGGTAATTAAAAAAGGTTTTAATTAACAGAGCTGAAGGTGGATTTCATTAATTCAGAAAATTATTTTATCTAATTGCACTAAAAACTTTAAATTCTCACAAATCTGAAAGATATTTAATCACGTATCATCATAATGTTTTAATTGGGAGATAAATTAATGGTCCTTAAAACATCCGCACCTAATTTGATTTGGGAGCACCTTTGTATAAGTCAAGTGATCTAAGTATACGTGTATACATAATCCAACAGACGGCTTTAGAAGATTCGGGATCGCTAAACTGTTTTTAACGATGTTCAATTAAGTCTCATTAGGGAGTTGTCAATCGAGTATCGCACTCAACGATCAATTACGGCTCTCGCGGGACCGATTTATCAAAACCTTTTAATATGGTTTTACTTGCATTATAGTGATTACACAAATCTACTGATAGATTTCCGTTATTTGATTTCAAATATAGCTATTGAACTGTCTTTGAGCTGTAGTACTATTGTGTAAAAACTCTCCATAAAAAAATTATAGAGTAAGCTTAACCTAACTTTTCACAGTGACGTTTTATGTTTCGTCTTACAATCGACCAAAAATCCAATAAAATAGGTAATCGTAAAGAATAATGGGTATTTCGTTTCAGTCGGTATTTCCAATACAAACAAATATGGTGTAGGTAGGTACGTACACCAAATTAAAAACAGTTTAAATGTGGGGAACACCAATAATTACATAATTACCTATTCAACCCCATAGTCGAAGGATCCAATTACAAGTTTTTCAATATTTAATCCCACGTTTAACCAATAGGTACCTACTCGTGATATGATTTTCATGATACCACAAACTATGTGTACAACATTATTGTTAGTTTATGCGAAATCTCAATATAGTTTGTTTAGAATCAATACCTGAATGGATTGCAATAGTTTTTACACCATGTTAGATTTGTTCTCAACAATATTTAAAAAGGTCACAAGTTGGATACCATCGACACTGAATACAACACAGGTCTCGGCAGGTCAAAGCGGGCATTGGACGCGAGCAAACAGATCGGTGCAAGTGCAAAACAACCCCTCACTCGGCCCGGTGACTATGTATTTTTTCTGAGTTAACAAGTTTCTAACTTTGTGATTTTTCATGATATAGTTATGAAATTTCGTACATAGATTTTTTACATAGAAGTAGTACATACTAGAAACGTGTTCGGGTTTCGCATATACAAAAATTAATGTTGCATATGGAGAATTTTAGAGGGAGTAAATCAAATATTAACAAATGATTTTCTCATTATATCGAATATCTTCTCGAAATCTATGTATATAAATAATAATGATAATAATTTAAAAAAATTGATTTTTAATCATTTATATAAAAGCGATATACCACACACAAATGAAGGAATTATAACACCCACAATCTTTATAGAGTGTATACGTCCGCTAATAACAGATTTTTCGAAATTCACCCCCTAAGGGGATTAAACGGGGGTCGAAAATTTGTATGGAGAAACCGACATTCACGCGGGCGAAGCCGCTGGCTAGTACATATATAAAAGTATCATCGATCTATTTATTCCTCTCTCTGAAGTCGATTTACGCAAAATCTTTTGAAATAAATACAACAGAATTTGAACCATTAGAATCCGTGTGAAACGCGCCTTAATTTGATTGGCTGGTTTTCAAAGAGGATCATCTTATATAGAGGCAATCAAGTTAGAAGCATGCAATATTCGAATATGATAGTCATCTCAAAATATATATACAGAAGTGGTCCGGTACAAATATATCATGTTCTCTGACATGCTTATTTCCTAAAGTATCCTCATGAGACTTTGTTTATTGTATCGGTTTTTATTTATATTCAACTATAGATTATTTTCTTTGCCAGAATGAGCTCTCTTATTTATTTTGTTTGCCTATTTTCTTTTACGGTTTTACGGCCACCTGCCTCTGTTTGATATACCTACCTAAATGTAAATTCTACATTTCAATTATGTTTGGGGTTTGAGAAAATTAGTAATCGAAAAAAATCCGAAGAATTACGAACAGTGATAAATTATGAACTTGGAAAAAACGATTGTAATGTCGCAAACAATTTTCGAAAAGTTTTTGTCCAACAATGACGATTTGCAGTTTAAAAACTGGGATCTATACACCATAATCAACAAAAAAAAAACCCACCAATAAAAACCCCAGCGTGAAGGCTAACTCCTGACACCTGTATCAAGAGTCGGAACAAACCATAGCACTACGACACACACCAACAACGAAAGCTCTAAACACAATGAAAGCAAGAATGGAGAGCAAGCCAAGAGAACTGAGACAGTTTACAAAGCGGTGTGGTGCTATTATACGTGCGTAGGTAAGTATACGTACGCTCTGTCCAGTTGTGCCGCCTCGGCCTCCTTGAATCTGCAAGCAATTAAAAAATAAGGAAAAGAAAGAACGAAGATATCAGAGGACACATATTGTTATGCCACCCAAGCGGGTCAGGTCACGTTTACAAGTATGCGGGGATCAGCGTCACACCAAGTTTGTGCAGGAGTAGTGTAGTGAGCTCTGTAGAGGTGGCTTAGCATGAAGTGTGGTCGTTGCTGGTCCTGCGTGCAACAGGCGACGCGTGACGTCACACCGACTGCGAGCTCGCATGCGGGCACCGCACGCGGCGGCTTGTGAGTAAGCTGGCTACTTGTTAGTCGATCACAACATTTACGGTTACATTTTACATAGAACATCACTATTTAGCTTACTTTGGTCCAGTGTGCGAAGCTGTGTGGCTTCGTTGATTGTATTGTTTCATGCAATTCAGAATGGCGACAAAACCTACGGTGAGTAACATTTATTGATGACAAGTGTAATGTTTTAGTTACACATCAAATATTTTTAAATAGTAAGTCTGAATACTACTGCTGCTACCGCGTTGTTATTATTTCTAACAGACAGACATACATGAATTTGTCATTCACACTCAAAGTAAATGAATGTGTAAAACACAATAAGAGATTATTATCTATTGTACCAACATGACACACTACCATTTCTAAAGAAATTATCTAAAATCATCGCAATATTTAATACGATATGAAAAGATAACTAACGACATATTAAGTATTTTGTTGACAGTGATTAAATTAGTAAGTAATCTCTGTCAATTTCTCAATATCCACCATATTTTGTGTTATCAACAATGGACTTACAATCGTAAACTCGATATAATTTGTTTTATGATTCCATTTGATTGTCAGTAGTACTCGTATATCAGGGATTTATAGATTTGATCGACAAAGTTGTACCTCGTAAAACGTTTTAAAAATATGAATGATTAAATAAATTTTGGCGTTTACCACGGATGAATGTGATGGCAAATTAGTAATTTTAGTTTAATGTATGATTTAAATTAACTTGGTTAATTAATATATTTTTATCGTCAACGCATATAAAAACGAATATCATATTTACATAATATGAAATAATGTTTTCATTGAACTTGAAAAATGAAGTTTGCGTCTGTTAAGAGTAGTGGTTTTGGGATGTATGAATCCAAGTTATGTTAATATTTATACTGTATGACAAATAAATAAAACTAGGTGCTTTATTTTAAAATGGTGCAATTTATAGTAAGAGTAAATCTGTATTTTTATCATGTTTATAATTAAATTATCAAAGTGTTGACGCATCATTGAACATAACAAGAATGTAAAATTGTATATATTTTGATCTTACTTTATAATAATAATTATTTTATGAGCAATTCGGATGACGATAGAGAATATGTATTTACAAAGATAACATGACCCGTATTAGCATTACCTACCTACGATAAATTTGCAGACAGCAATCGTTTCTGATACTACATTGATAAAAGTTTAAATTTTTCCGATGTTTGTACGTTAACAATCTTTAGCTGCTGTGCTGAAAGCACTATTTAAATTGTCTTGCATTGTTTTGATTTTGTATCTTGTTAGCAAAGAACATTACACTGTTAAGACATTTGTGTTTATTTAAATTGATCACATGGAAATGTTGCCGTGTATCCGATAAAGAACGCACATAAAGAAATCTTGTTCTAAAGATTGGAACATAAAATACACAATTTGATAGTAAATTGTGACAAGTTTACCGTTCAAATGACCTTTTCAAGATAAACAATACAGTTTCTTTCACGAATCCAATAACCTATTATAGGAACATCCGACAGTGTTGTTCATGCTAGAGAAGTAAGCAATTTTAGAAAATAATTCCCTTCATTAATTTGTCAATCGACTTAGAGTCAGCCGGTTGCGAAGGTATAATGAGTTCCTGCAGGCCCTTTCAGATCGAAGCTGTAAAGGGCGGACATTGTAAGGTTTTTAATATCACCAAAAGGGTGAGTCGTGAGTCCATAAATTTAATTAAATCTGTAATAAAGTAAATTCTCTCGAGCCGCTTCACTCGCACATCACAGAATTGCCCAATCATGCGACTTTTTTGTGCATTGTAAAGCTCTTTTCACGAATGCATCGTGCTCGCCTAAAATGGTAATCTGATCAGACTATAAATATTCGAGTGTTGCTGTGTGGGGCTCAATCCTCTTCTGAGAAAAATCATTTTGTGCGCAGCAACTGCCGAGTGTAAGGCGCTTACTTCGCCCACTTGGTTTATTGAGAATGACTAAAGTTATATTGAGTGCAGATGTGAATTTAAGTCTCAAATATAGCGCTCAATCGGATCATGTCTGGAGCATGGATTGTGGGCGTGGCGCGTGGTTGATACGTCCCGTATGGCTGGCGTGTCGGCTAGGTGGAGACTGTCGAGTTTTGTGTAGATGCGAGAGTCTTACCTTTCGCTGGCGATCGAGCTGTTTCTCGACATCGACTTGGGCGACATCTCGAAGTCGGAGTCTGAGCGGTAGAGGAAGGACTCGCGGCGCTGCGGCATGGCCTGCAGGACGAGCGCGGTGGACGGCGAGCCCCCCTCCAGGGGGGAGCGCGCGCCCCCCGCGCCTCCCGCACCACCCCCATTCTCCACATCGAAGCTGAAACAATAGCACACAATGATTAATGTAACGCAATGTCATGAATAGCTCTTAATCCTGAGCATACGAGTACATCGGCAGATAAGCTTCGATAAGACAATCGCCACGCGATTTAAACGCGTCGCGTCGCACCTCGCCTACTTCAGATAAATTCTAAAGTACTTCACTGATTTATAAATAGATTTCGTATCTATCATATCGTGTAGAGAACATGTTAAGAAATTGCAAATTACCCCAATAGCACCGGCATTTGTGTAAAAACTTCTATTAATTCTGAACAATTAACAACTATTTAATAAACCAAAATCTTCTACGCATGCTTTTCCTGCTAAATGAACCACGACCGCACTGTAGAAGCAACATACGTGAAATGTACCCACGACGGCAATAAACGATATCAAGTCACAGATAATTCGTATTACGTAGTTTTTGCGTCTTTTACTATCAAAGAAAATGATAAAGGGCACTATAAAATTTAATAATATCGTCAATATTTTAAATGTTATACTCGGAGTTCCCAATAATTTTACTGAATCATTGTAGAACGCGATATCGGTTTTATTAATATTATTTAAGTGGGTAAAAAACTTGGGAAAACCTTTTTATAAGTGATTAAAGTATATAAAGGAAGTTTATGTTTTCACGTAGTACGACAGTGCCATCTGCGGGAAAATCCGAGCAACAGGCGCTCGGTCGGAAAGTTTCATTGTTATGTCGCTGTCGGTTATTTAGTACGAATTGCTGCCACCAGAGGTCTCTGTATAGTATACTGAAGGCAAGAGAATAGGGCAGTACTAGCACCACGTTTTTTACGTTTCTTGTAAATAAATTGACGGATTATTTATTAAAAAAATATATATTAATTGTACAACAAAACGAACCTAATAATAATATTATATATTTCACAACTATCACACAACGCCGTCTAGTTCCAAGCTAAGCAGGGCTTGTGTTATGGGTACTAGACAACTGATAAACATACTCATACATTTCTAAATACATACATTTTTTGATCTGGCCCACTTAGCCATATTCTTATAAATGTTAAGTTTGTGTATTTTTTTTTGGAAAATAAAGATTATTATTATTATTATATTATAAATAACTTACACCCAGACACAGAACAAATGATCATGCTCAGTACATAAATATTTGTCTTGGGTGGGAATCGAATCCACGACCTCCGGCATATAAGTCAGCCACTAACCACTAGACCAACAGGCTAGTCATAAATATACTACATCTGCCAACAAACTGCTTTGCAGTTTGGCAGAAGTAATATTTATTGTGTTGAATGCGTATTTGTGAATAAACTATTTTTTATTTATTTATTTTATTTTTTATTATATCTAAATGCATTTTTATTTTGAACAAAATGTGTTTAAATAAATGTGTTGTGGATTACGTTTAAAACATTTATTGACTTCCCATTACCTCTGTTGACTTGCCTACAAGGATAAAAGCTTAGCTTTAACAAAATAAAAGGCTGAGTCTCGGATAATTACGGTAATCTGTCTTAATTATAAGATCTCACTACCTCAATCAGGTGGATGGTGGTTACGCTACCCTCTCGGTGTGCTTGCTAATGGGGAGTTATTACACTTGCTTTTAAGAATATGTATGTTTAATCAATATTAATTATTTATTTGACAGTTTTCCTAATTTTTATACCGTAACATCGTATCGTATTTAACTATATGTACAAATACCGGTTTATTTAGTCGGTGTTTGAATTAGATAAACGGTATAGTTATTTGTCTTTTTTATGGTGGGGAAAATCATCCAATGACAACCCCCGCTCTTGGACGGAGCGGGAGGTAGTGTCAGACTCTTACTGACTAAAAACCCACTCCGTTCATACTGGGGCTCGAGCTCCCTTTCGGATAACCGACCCAGCTGGGCCCCTGTGTCATAAACAAATAACCTACTGTTTATCATATTTTTTATCTACAATGCAGGAGCAATTTTTTAACCCAAAATAAAGATAAACCAAGATTATGTTTTAAATATTATGGTAGGAGCCAGATAAAGCATTAACAATCCTCTTAATTTATAGACATTCTAAATAAAAAAAAAAAAAAAAAAAACTAAAGAAGAGATTAATTAAATTGTTATTATTCAGTGTAATCTATATTTAGTATCTTACTTGTATCAAATCTATCGTGATTTTTTACGTTTTCCAGTAAAAAAAATTAGTTAATTGTTTGTTTTTTTTTATACCTATGCAGATATATTGAAAAAATGTCATTGTACCTACTTTATTGCAAATGTATTTGGTACCTACAATAGATTTTTTTATGTATGTACTAAAAACCGGTTCTTGGGCTGTGAAAAAGACGGATGAAAAAAGATTGCATGTAGGTGAGATGAGAATGTTGAGATGGATGTGTGGTGTGACGAAAATGGATAAACTGAGAAATGAGTATATTAGGGGAAGTTTGAAAGTGGCGCCAGTGACTGAAAAGTTGAAAGGGAATCGTATGTCTTGGTATGGTCATGTAAAGAGGAGGGATGAAACGCATGTTGCTAAAAGACTTATGAGTTTACATGTGAATGGATGGAAAGGGAGAGAGAGGCCAAAGAAAAGATGGATGGATTGTGTAAGAAGTGATATGAAAGAAAAGGGAGTTAGTGATAGCGTGACGAGCGACAGGACAGAATGGAAGAAAAAAAACGTGTTGCGCCGACCCCAAATAAAACGGGATAAGGGCAGGAAGATGATGACTAACAACAGGTTCTCGAAATAAATTGTAATAAAGATATTTTCACATCTTGTAAGTGCTACGCTTACGAAGCGGTAGTAAAATGCCTAGTGGATCGTACTTCTTCTCTATCGACAAACGTTCAGTACCTACAATAAAGTGTGACGGAGGCGTATTTCCTCCAATTGAGAAACTCAACAATTTTAAGTGAAACAATATTTACATATTTTTTCTTTGGGGTAAGCGATTTTAGCAGCGGCTTTTTAACGTGTCAAAATTATGTGGTGAATAAGTTAAGGGAAAGTTTAGTTCCAGGTTTGGGACGAAAACAATTTTAGAAGACTGTACATAACGTCGTTTTGTCATCAAGAAGATTGTTCATACGTTTTTAAGAAGTTTTGATTTACATTCGCATATTTTGAAAAAATAAAAAACAATGTAGTAAAAAAAGTTGACCATTAACAATAAAACATATTTAGTATGCTAAAAGATCCTGTTTCTAATAAAGATCAAAGTCTTTATGTTACAATAAAATACGTTCCAAAGTTCTCATTTACATTCTACCAAGAAAAACTAAAATTAATATAAGCGAGTATTTATAAATGACATTTATTTTGCAAATAGTCACTTTTACACCTATATTTTTTCAGTTTAATTTAAACTAGATCAGGCCGTTTCTTCTTTGCTGAATCTGTTTCCTTCCTACCCTGACAAGAAACACCGAAACAAACTCAGAGATCAAAGTCTCTTTTAAAGTCCTTTTAAAAGATTCAAGGTCTATTTAAAAAAATCTCTATTCCCGGGAAAGTATTTTAATGTTTCGCAGTCGTATGACCTACTAAGGCTTAAACGTTAGAAAAGCTACAAATGTAAAAAAAGTTTCTAATGAATTTGATAAGAAATTAAGATTAATTAAAAAAATCGTTCGGATTGAAATATTTCACATTTAGCTTTCATTAAAGAATGAAACTGGCCACTATGAAATTCACAACAGTTTGTCAGTTACATAAGTTTTACGTAGGTTAGGTTAAAAAACATCGTGTAGGATAAGAGCAAGTATGTAATCAAAGGATAAGAGGATCACTTCGAAATATATGAGAAAAGTTTTTTCGGGATTTGTGGCTTCACTAGTGCTCAGACCTTAGTATTACCAAAATATTTTTTGAAAGGTATAAAAAAACGTAATTATGAATATCATCCATTACTTGCCGACTGTAAAAAAATTTTAAATCTGTAAACAGTCTCAAAAGTTCATGAACAGTCCAAGAAAGTTTTCTGGTAGCTAAAATGGTTAAGGTTAAGGTACTTGCCCTTGGTGTCCCATTTCAGAAATCGAACCTGTATAGAAAATTTTCTGAATATATATTATATATCAGCAAACACACTTTTGGTTTTAGAAATTGATTTTTTCTTCGTTTTTGGATTCCTGCTCTTTATCGATAGTATTTTTATTCTTGTGTTTTTTATGTAGAGTATCTCCCAACCTATTCCTGTATCCACCTCTTATATAATACTCTTATCGTCAATGCTTGTCTAGTTTGCGCAGGTCAATATTGAAAGCATTTTCTTAGTTCCAAAAGCGTAGCAGAAAAGTTGTTTGTTCTAAAAGAGTCATTCACCTTTCAAAGTTGTCGAGACATGAGATATTCACCGCGTTTTAAAAATAGTATTCGTAATAATAGACCAGGTACTACCCACGTACTACCCAATGAACTTGTGCTCAGAGATATAAAGGTACTATATGCCAATTTATTTCACATTAAATATCGATAAAACACAAAATGCAATCAATGAAAAAAGGACTGGATTGATAGAGTTTGTACCACTACTGCACATGAACTTTAAATCTATACTACTCATACTACAATTATAAAGAGGTATTTGTAAGTTTGCATAAAGGGAATAATCTTTAAAATTATTGGTCTTACTTTATTCTACTAGTAAAAAAATCGGTCCAATGTTCGGTCCGCTGAGTACTAGACTACCTTCTCACAGGCAAAACTTCTGTTATTATTGCAGGAAAAGGTCATAAGAGTCGCTGAAAATTGCTCCAACTAAATTAAAATGATGCAACCATCAACGATTGCATCACTGCTTATCATCAAGTGGGATCGCAGTCAAGCACAAGTTTATACACCTAATTTAAAATGAAAAGTTAATTTAGGAACAGCTAGACTTATTAGAGACAAGCGGTTTGTATGATACCGTAAAAAGATACGCCATGTGCGAACTATGTATTATGCTTTATACAAAAATATTTTTACTTTACTGTGGGGACGGGCTGCAGAAATGAGTCTATTTTTATTTTGCAGAAAAAAGCGATCAGACATTTCAGCGCCGCGTATGCCTAAAAGTGAACTGTTTAAGGACATTAACATCATGACGGCACCTTGATAATATATCCATTTAAAGATAATTTCCCTACGTTAAAAAGAATCTTCATCTTCCCAGTAAGAGGCACGAGCGGGCAGCAGCCGTGACAAATGTTAGTAGAATTAGCTTAATGATCTAAGAAATGTACCTAATATGTAAAATAAGCTAATGAACGTAATTTTCAAAGACAAAGGAAACAACTTACTGGCAAATGTTATAAAAAGTGAACGAACATGGTTTTTTTTTTATGAACGGATGCCGTATATCAGATGAGACTTCATCTCGTCATCTCTCATCCGCCACGGTGTATATTAATTATTTGTTCTTTGATTTTTTTTTTAACCCGGCTTTTAACGTGCACGTTTTTCTACATCGGACTCACATGATGTATATCTATGATTTTAACATTAATGATGCGTCCAGAATTTCACATATGGAACATATTTGATGTGTAACAGTGTTTTTTTAAAACCTATTTGAAAAATAAAAATCATTTATCATTAATTATTTATTTTTTAGAGGAACGTAAAAAAGGTGATATAAGATTATATAAGATTATATAATTATGCTCTCATTACGCACTGACTATCTTTATTACTAAAAACTAAAATATTAAAAAAAAGGAAGATGAAAAAAAAATGGACAATCATAGGCGAAAAAAACAATTGATAGTCGATAATTGTTTTTTTCGGCTATGAGTTAGGTTTTTGATGTCGATATTTTTTTGTTGTCGTGTTAGAAGAAGACTACAATAAGGAGGTAACAATAGAAGAAGTAATTAAGAAGTGTCAGATAATGTATTGCTGCTGCTATTTTAATAGAAAACGGTTTGCAGTTTGCTCAAACATTGAGAGATTCGAAGTCTGTCTTTTTCCGCGTGTTGTTCCACATGTTATACTATATCGGCAAACTAGCGACTAGAGGATACGAGACATAAAGGGCAAGTTCGCAAAAAGTCACAATAGCAAGAGACGACAGATTTATTGTGCGGCTGGAGTAAGGGCAGACAATCCGTTCTTGCCATAGATCATTTAGTAGCACATTGAAACGGGGATGATGATACTTGCAAAAAAAATCTGTTTACTGACTCTCGGTTTTATCTTAAACCAGATGATGGAAGGATCAAAGTATGAAGACGACCCGGAGATAGATGCGTCCAATGTAGCATTGTTGAAGAGAGCCTTATGGTGAATGATCATTATGGGTATGGAGAGGGATTCGTGTAGGACAGGGGTGGCAATTATTTTTGTGTTTTCTAATTTATATGTTTAGAATCCGCTTCTGTACCTTTATGTGCATAAAGTATAATGAATAGATAAATATGTTCATGAGTGTTTTTTTTTATATTATACGTGTAGTTTCAATCCACATTATTTTTTCTTTCATTATGTCCATCAACATAATTTTTATTCTTTTGAAAAAAAAAAAAATTATTATTTTCTATAGAGGTCGATGCTTTGGATCATCCTTATTCTGTCTGACCGATACTGATAGCTCGAAAGTACCTTTAAGTTTAATTTGTACTGCATCAGTCATTCATTACTTTATCTGAGGTTGAATATCGTTCGTATGAAAGTGATGAAACAGGGAGGTCACGACCCTCAGCATTGAGGAGTACGACGCAAGGAGGAGGAAAATATTTTTGTGTTGGATAGCACATTTATAAAAGAAGGCTTATAAGCTTTAGAAGTATGCAAAACTGTGTGTAAGGTCTCACATACCTACCTCTCGCTGAAAGGACAGATCCTCCTATCAGATGTTTTGTGTCTGGTCCAGGCAATTGCATGATAGTTAATTTCGGGTATTTCGGGATATGTACTAGTTGTGCTATGCAGGGTTTTGAATTCTAATATCTATGTCCCATCATAGATGTCACTACATGGTTATATAACATCATGCTACAACTCATGGGAGCGAGGTAGTAACCAAAGGAGCAGGTGAAACTGCAGGGAACACAGTGTTATATATAGAGAGATATTGTATAGACTGTCTAAAAAGTTAAACGACTTGGGAATTTTAATAGTTTTTATAATTTTAGTAGAGATAATTTATTTTTATTAACGTTTCTGAGCGATAATAAATGACGTCAATCGTCTAGCGATTATGGTAAACAAATCTGATGAAGCGAATGATTATAATTACTAAACTTTGTTCGAACTACCCTTTTTTCTTTTTCGGTGGGCAAAAATCATCTTATGGCAAACCCCGCTCATGGGTGAAGCGGGGGATAGTGTCAGACTCTTACTGACTAAAAACCCACCCCGTTCCTTCTAGCCTTTTCATACTGGGGCACGAGCTTCCTTTCGGATAACCCTAACTCCAGCAGGCTTCGACCCAGCTGGGCGCCTCCTGCTGCTGACAACTCCTTGAGACGCGCGGGAACAGTGCGCGCCGTCGACGTGGTTTGAACTACACAATTCGTTTGACTTTTTAGACAGACTATTCATCTGCTTACAAAGTAGCCTATGTCAGCGGCTACGCCCACGTGAAATATATGACTATGTTACTAAGTGATAAAGAAGTACCTATTATATTGGTAAAAGAATTTTTAAAATTGGTTCATTTGTTTTTGAGTGTGTTCTTTACAAACAAAAATATACAATCTTTACCGTACCTACCTCAAAAGGAAAAAACGGTACCCTTATAAGCTCACTTTGTTGTCCGTCTGTCTGTCAAGACCCTTTATCTCGGGAACGCGCAAAAAAAAACTAAATACTCAAGTCTACCGTTCCTTGAAGCTGTGAAAAATTCTAGTTGCTGAATTAACGAAAACAAAAGATACGGCCTTTTACGTCGTAAAAAACGTATATTTCGACACTCTCAAGAGAATCAAAATACATAGAGTACTTCCCATTGATCTAGAATCCTGAATTTTGGCATGAAGCAAGGTCTCATAGCACAAGTGTAGAAAAAAAATTGAAAACTGAATATGTAGTTAAGTCACAAAAAATCGGAAGCGAAGATGAGAAGAAGAAGGAAGGTCAGCGAATCGGAAAGGTCGGTCAGAAATGGTAATTGAACTGTTTTCATAGGTAAGTTTGTACGGGACCCTTAGTGCGCAACTCGCACTTGCCCAGTTTTTTCTAAAACCAAAAAGCTGACCCAGCAAACGTTGTTCGGCCAAATAAATAATCAAAGAAATTGCTATAAGCATTTTTGTTTCAACTTTCCTAATCGAAACAAAAATGCTAAAATAACGATAAAAAACTGGAGTGTAGGGGTAGGAAGATAAAGAATAGCCTACAACCTTTCAGTCTTATCATAAAAATCGGCCAAGCCGTTTCGCACGAATTCGTTAACAAACACTGTGTCACGAGAATTTTATATATTAGAAGATTTAATATACCTACATAGATTAACTGTGTTTTTAATATTCCGGTGATATAATAAAAGACTAAGAAAAAAAATAAGACGTAGACGTTAAAACCCAGAGTCAAATGCAAGCCGATGACAACACCAGTTGCCTTCTTTAAGAGTCAATGTACCTATGCACCTGTTCCTATGAGATCACTTAATTACGCGACATGATGTCATAGAACATAACAGGAAAAAGGGAACATCTTCCGATGTTTTTAGGTTTCACACTATAATGACTTAATAATAATGACGGAATTTTATAGTGACATGTTTGTGTATGTCATTATTCTCTCGACATGATACATTTATGACATATGGTATTAAGGAATGTCTTTCAATTAACAGGAAAGGGAATTCTGTTTGTTTCTTCTACGTATTGGTTTGCATTTCGATGACATATTAATTATTACGAATAGAACGTTTGGTATTTTATGTCATTATTGTGACATGTATAGACGTGACTGGTATATTTATGACATATTTTATTAAGGAATGTCTCTCGACTAACAGGAAAGGGGATTTTGTATGTTTATTATTCGTATTGGTTTGCATTTTGATGATAATTAATTATGACGAATGGAACATTTGGTGGCTTATGTCATATGACATGTATAGACATGGCTGGTAAATTTATGACATAGGTTATTAAGGAATGTCTCTCAATTAACAGGAAAGGGAGTTTTATTTGTATCTTATTTGTATTGGTATGCGTTTTTATGATAATTAATTATGACGAATGGAACATTTGGTGGCTTATGTCATATGACATGTATAGACATGGCTAGTAAATTTATGACATAGGTTATTAAGGAATGTCTCTCAATTAACAGGAAAGGGAATTTTATTTGTATCTTATTTGTATTGGTATGCGTTTTGATGATAATTAATTATGACGAATGGAACATTCGATGGCTTATGTCATTATAGTGACAGGTGTAGATATAACAGGTAATTTTATGACATATGTTATTTAGGAATGTCCCTCAATTAATGAGAAAGGGAATTTCGTTTATTTCTTATACGCATGGGTTTGAATTTTGATGACAATTGAATATGGCGAATGGAACATTTGGAGGCTTATATTATTATTGTGACATGTATAGACATGACCAGTAGATACATTTATGACATATGTCATTAAATCTGTCAATTAACAGAAAAAAGATTATATTTGTTTTTTATATGTATTGTTTTGCATTTTGATAGTATTTGATGGCTGTTATTATTGTGATGTAGACAAGATAGATACAGTTGTATGGACATATAAGGCAAAGGAATGCCGCTCAGTTATTAGGAAAGGACTTATATGGTTACCTATTTAAAAAAAAAAAACTACTGCTCTGGATGAAACGAGTCCCGGTCAGACTTTTACTGACTAAAACCCACTTGTGTACGTTCAGTTACCTTTTGCTTTCATGGGCTACGCTATAGTAGCTCGTAACCCTATGTACTCAATATGGGCTAGATATAATAATAATTATAATAATAATAATATAGATGTGACTGGTAAATTTATGACATATGTTATTTAAGAATGTCTCTCAATTAATTAGAAAGGGAATTTTGTTTATTTCTCATATCTATTGGTTTGCATTTTGATTACCAGTGGTATTGCCTGCGTAGGTTATTAGTGTTTCCACCTTTGTAACCTGATGGTACATATAGGTAATCATAAACTATGGTATGTGTGATATGATACATTTATGACATACATATTTTCGGACCGTTTTTGTAGTTAAGTTATAAAATGTATATTCATGATGACACGTGTTGTATTTTCCAGAAACCAATTTTACAACTTGTATTACGTAAATTAAAGGTGTGTTTATCACTATTATTAGGGTAATAATATGTATTTATCGCTGTAGCCTAAAAAAGAAGTAAAATCATTTACAACACACGTTTCTTTAATAATTGATAATATGCATGGAAATGCCAGTCAATACAAATAAAAACAAAAAAACAGGGTTAGATATAATTAACGAGTGAATCTGCGCAGCGGTGATGTGTACCATTAGTGTCTATCTATTGATAACTAGCTTCTGCTAACGGTTTCGCTCGTGTGAAACTGTGAAACCTGAGCATCTGTTAAAAGAGTAGTTCCCTACTTAAGCGAGTAGTTCCCTACTTAAGCGAGTAGTTCCCTAATCAAGAGAGTAGTTCCCTACTCAAGAGAGTAGTTCCCTTCTCAAGAGAGTAGTTCCCTTCTCAAGAGAGTAGTTTCCTACTCAAGAGAGTAGTTTCCTACTCAAGAGAGAAGTTTCCTACTCAAGAGATTAGTTCCCTACTCTCTTGAGTAGGAAACTTCTCTCTTGTGCTCTATGCAAACAAATACTTCAGCAAACAGGTCTAGGTAACCGGCAAAATTTACAATATCTTATTGCTCTAATAAAAATCTAACACAGATCTTAAACTCAGGCAGCATGGGATGCTGCGGATTGCCTGAAGGAGTTACCGTGGTGCACCCAAATAGAGCAACTAAAGGAACAAGGTGATTTTTAGTCAGTAACAGTCTAACGCTCCTTTTTGCTCTACCCAGAGCGAGAGGAGTTGAAACATTTTTTGTTATGCGTTGTCTCGCATTTGACCACTGTTTCACCTGATGGTAGATAAGCGATAATGTGGCCGATAATGAAGCACGCTTGCCTAAGAGTAACTTATTTAACCTTGACTTAAAGACACCTAAGTTATAGCTATCAGGAAATACACAATCCGACTGGGAACGTCACTCCTGAGATTGGAGTAAGATTATTGTTTTTTTTTTACAATGTTGTTTTTCAATACTTATCTTTCCATCTAATCGCTTAATCTAATTACGATTACAACTAACTTAATCGAATGACATCACAATTCTACTTTTAAAATCATTTTATCACTATGTAAACTTATGTAAAGTTATTTGTTTTCACAAAACATTTCTTTCCGCCTCATCGTATAATCTAGTGATGACTATAATTATGTAAAAAAAAAACCAAATGACGTCAGAAATTTATTATTTTTATCGTAAGTATTAGGGCGGATTTTTCAATAGGTATTTGATTTTGGAACATAAGAACTCTGTTCAGGTTTCACATTGAACTAGGGTTTAATTTTTTTTTTAAAGCTTTTATTTAGTTTCACTTATTCCGATGTTTGTCTTTAATCAAATCTTGCAAATTAAATTTGACCTACTTCCTGAGCTACTACCGATTGAGCTGAAATTTAGCATGCATGTTTAAATCAGATGGCAATGCAAGTTTGTGAGTGTACATGTTTGTTTGTTTGTTACTTCTTCACACTGGAGCTACCGAATGGATTTGAATGATAATGTCACACGGGTAGCCCATGTCCATGTCATAAAATACTTTTGTTTACCAAGAGTATTTTCGGTGTAAGTAAAGTTTTCCGGTGACCCCTAATAAAAGAAGGGAAAGAATTGAAGTATTGATGTTCTGTACATTCTGCGCATCACACAAGTAGTAGCTCATTTCTGTTTGTTGTATAATTTTTCATGACCTTTTTTAACATTTGTTTTTTGTTTTATCGCTAATTCAAATAATAATTAGATACAAAGTAAAGAAAAAAAACCAATGGCATACAATTTTTATTTACGAATAATCGTCGTGTGTTGAAGTTTTCTGGCGACCTCTAAAAAAAGAGGACAAAGAGTAGAAAATCGATGTACTATAAATAAGGGCGCATCACACGAGTAATTTCCTCGCTATTATTATACCTGCCGGTGGTGCGCCTCCGTGCGGACACCGGGGGGCGTCGCAGCGGCCTGCGGGAGGCGCCCCTCGCGCTCCAGCGCCGCGGGGCCTCGCTCCACCTGGCCACATGTACCCTTGAAGACCACCAGCCAGTCAGACCAGACACCATCCAAATACAAAGAATAAGGTTGTTTGTCAGGAAAAGCTATGTAGGCCACATACCTATGCTTATAACTTGCATGAAAGTGTGCACGTAACTGTTTTTTTTTTAAACTTTGCCCAACGATGTATTTTTTCCTGTATCGTGGATGTGTTCACAAACATGTAACCACGCATACACACGACACTCAGATCCGGACAACTATTCTGTAGGCAATAATTTTTTTTTTGTGTGCGAATCGAACCCATACCACGCAGCGCAGCACCCAATAGTTCAACCACGGCGTCAATCGTGCAGTCCTTCTTGCATGTCATCAAGTTCTCATTGGTGTATGTCACTAAGGCAAGTCTGCTAACTTGCAGACTTCTATGCAAGTTACAGGTATGTGTACTACAGCCTTTATGAAAGACATCCTCGTCATAAATAAGTGAATGTGGTAAACATTTATGTACTTATATTTAGATGGTGCCAACTTTTATGATTTGGTAGGGTTGTCAATGGCATTTAGTGTCATACAATTTATGGCAATTTTATTAAGGATCCGTCACTGGGCAACAGGTTAATAAAATAACCTCCTTTTTACAGCGTTTTGCATAAAATTTTTATACAGGGTTATTTGTAAAACACTAACAACCTTGCAGGACTGTTACTAACATCATAAATAACAACTTGTTCTACGAGTATGATTTTTTAAATTTTATCATATTTTAGTTCATCAGATTTTCATACAAAAATAAAAATATTACAAAGTCTATGCAAAGCAAGCGATAGTAAAATAGCGGAGGGGAGTGGGGATCGGATGGCGAGGGTGCTTGATGCGCGTGCGTTATAGCAAAATACATTAAATTTAAGAGTTGAAATGCATTAAAACAAGGAAATCTTGAAAACTTGTTTTGGTAAATGAATTTATGTTTTGTATAAAGACATAGAACAAAAGTTGTTGTTTATGATGTTAGTAATAGTGTCCTGCAAGGTTGTTGGTGTTTTACAAATAACCCTGTATAAGTATTTACCACGCAGCTGTAAGTGTTCTAGGAAGCATAAGGCTGGTTAAAGGTTCTCGTTCAAATTGAATTCGATTTCCTTGTGCGCCGGCGTGCCTCCCTGATTTGTTTACTGTGTTAGGGCTCTTCAGTCCCTGTTTTCCTACACGTCAATTGGCTCGGTGTTCTCGATAAATAATTGGAAGAACTTAATAACCGAGCGTGGAAACCAACGACGCAATAATATAATTACATATTGGTTGATGGTAGTTTGTCTATAAGTACTAATATAGACTAACCTAACCAATAAAATGATCGTATTTATTTGTTTGGAAGTATTTTTGGGCCAATTGTCTCTTTCAATGATATTTTATACTCATATTGAAGCTTTTATGGTCTAAGCAATAACTATAATACGTATATTATGTTGCACCGGCAATGATGATAATTGCACTGGTATCTATTGGTAGTGCATCAATCAATATTTGGTATTTCTGATTCGATGATATGATAGGTATCTAAGTAGTCATCTAAAATAAGTTTGTTTACGGAGATGGTATCAGTACATCGTACGATAATCACAACATTAAACGTAGATGACTGACGCATGCCGACTCTGCGCATTCACCTTTTCGTCTTCAAAATATCGCAGACAGTTGCCATTTGCTACTAGATATACCTACGTAATATACATGTATATCATCGAATATCGAACTGTTGCTCATATTACACTTCAACGGGTGTTTACGAAATTTTCTTCAATGTTCGTTTATTATTGGTTTGGGAACTTGCCAAAATAACTGCAGATTTAAAACCACGTGTTTAATGTTAGGTACAGTGCAAACCATTATTTCCTATCAACGCTGTGCCCAGTGACGAGATAGTACATTCTTTGTATGACGTACTCATTTTTAATTTTATTGATGACTATTGACTTAAAATTAAGTTAGTTACGTCACTGGATATGGTATAAATCTCTGTTCAAAAATATCAAGATTATAGTGTATGTCAGCAGTAAAGGGCAGTAACAATTGGAGGTGGTGGTAAAAGGTTTACAGAAAGGATCCCTTATATTGTCCGTCAGCCCTGATTTACAATCGGTGAGGTTAATAAATCCGGTGTCAGCCTTTGTCAGGAAAGCCTAAATATTAAATTTTCTCGTGAAAGAAACGAGATAGACAAAATTGTTTGTTCCAAGTTTTATTACGATTTTTCTTTTCATTCTTTATCATTATTGTTACAGTTCGGAAACGTAGGTTTTCTATTAAACTTATGTACATATTTTCGAAATAATTTGAATAGTTTTTGACAAGATTTTGTAGGCCTTGCTTGTCGCCAAACTTGAATCACACATATAATTTTCCACTCACAGTATGCTGTTATGAGTATTGGTAAATATCTAATTCTTAGCCAAGTTTCCTTTATATTTAGAACATAATTTATCATTCATTAGTACATCATTTACTGCTGTCACAAAACCACTATAATTTGATAAATTGAGCCGTACGATGACATACAACAGTCGTAAGAATAATCATAAAAATATTCAAAGTATGAGGATCTAATGTATTTTTATTTAAGAAATCGTCACAAATATAGAAATTTGTGTAGGTGTTAGCGTCGTCTGTGAAATTGCAACGCCTACTACTGTACCTATTAGTAAGATATCAACTGATATTAAAGAGAAAAACGGATTATGTAAAGTTGAGAAACATCTTGATATAACGACTGATAAAGAGCACAGCTACACAGCTGAGGAAGGTAGCAGCAATAGTATTAAATTGTTTCTTGTCAAACAGTTAAAAAGAATGTCTTTCATGTCCAAGTTATTCTGGTCCGTTGGCTCTTTTTACTGAGTGTCACATATTGAACCTTTCTGTTCAGCGCTGGTCAGTGTGCTAGATATTCGAATGAAAAGAGTACGAGGCGTATTGTTACCAACCTATTCTAATAGATAAACTTTATTTTGCGAATAAATGCAGAGTAAATAATGCCTAACTTTATGAATAACTTTTAAAAGAGACAAAAAACAGCTGCTCAGTACATGCTGTAATGTTCACTTTAGCTACTCATTAAAATGCAGAAAACAGCTGAATTTATTTTGGTGATTTCTCCACAATAAAGTTTTTTCACATTCATGGTAGTATTTTCACCTCTAAAAGATCTTGATAACTTAAGATTCAATCTGAGTAAAGGATATATTCACGTATACAAATTCAAATGTGTCATAATTTCCATTGTCACAGTTATACGTCTGTTCTCACGTACAAGCTCAAGTTCCTCGCTACGTAAATTTTATTCCGACAGCTGAATGGGGTAGAAAACGTCCAGGTTCCGCGTCAAATATTGTTTTTTAACAAAAGGAACGAAGGTACGGCTGCATCATACGACTTTCAAGAAACAAGAATCGCGTGAATTGTTATTTCCCTGCTCTTTGAAATAGCTTTCGAAATATAATTTCCTGACTGTTCTTTACAATATTTCCTTGTTATTTCACTGAGCTTCTAGAATGATAAGTGCCTTGTTATATCACAAAATTAATCGAAGATAAATTATTTAAATTATTATTAAACAAAATTTAGCCAACTGGACTTTATCACTGCTCAATTTGTAAGTAGGCATTTATTGTACATACGCATACGTCGTGTATAAGAAAACAACAAGCAGGCTTCAATAAGTACCTGAAGATTAAAACCTTCGCAATCAACGTCATTGAAGATAATTAAATATATCTCAATTACATCAATATATCTTGGTTTCATCAAATGATTTTATCGTGTCCCTATGATAAATGTTTTTAAAGTAATATGATGGTATCTGTTTAACAAAGTTTTGCCGGTATCGACATGATATTCATTGTTTGATAAGAGATTACGACTGTTGTATGTCATGAGGGGTCTCAGTCTAGTGATCGCTCGTGGACCTCTTGGGGTGGTCGCCACTACTGGTCTGACTGGAGCTGGTGGTGGTCGTGCTGAGCGTGGACAGGTCGCTGGAGGCGCGCGCCGAGCGCAGCCGCGGCAGCACGGGCGCGTCCTCCGCGTCGGGGGAGCGCGCCGGCTCGCACGCCCAGCCCAGCGCGCGCGCCGCCGACCACACCGCGAACACGAATGTCAACATATCGGCTAGCGAGCCACGCGCCGCCCTCGACCCCAGCCCACTCCCCGACACTCCCGTGAACACCAAAACATCAGTCCGAGTTCACACTAGCATATTCCCGCACAGTCTCAGTCAGAAAGTCAATCACTGCTCCATGAGACACAGCGGCAGCCGGTAGCACAACATGAGCACGTGCAGGCGGCGCGCTTCACTCGCGCGCGCGGCTCGCACTACACTGGGCTCGCCGCCGAGCCGCCGACACGCGCTCTACGAGTATACTATGCACTTCTGTTATCGTCATTATTGATAGTTATTAGCTTGACAACTACACGTTCACATCGTCAATACGTATAACAAACACCAATTAAACATTATCGTGGCAGGGTTAAGTGCGAATTGTTTTTCAGTTATTGTCACATCACTAAGTTGTCAATAGATCGTCTTATTATAATAGCACAACAAACCGTGGATGGAGCACACGTTACGAAATATCACTAATAGTAGAAGCAATCGTGCGTGTAGATATTATGATGTGCATCGCGGACGGCGTGAGCGTGACGCGGCCGGCAATGTTGACGTTGCGCGGCGCGGGGAACGTGAGCGCCGACGTCACTCACTGCTTGGCTCACCCGCGCCGCCACTCGCTGAAAGGGCACGTTCTATATTTATATGTGACCCACAATTACATCACTGCTAGAAAACAATATCAATGCGTCATTTATTCGAACAGTTTTCGACACGGTATCACTTGTTGCACGCGCGTTCCGAGTCGGCAGCGGCGCCGTGTCGCTGCACGCGGCGGATCGATCTCCACGGCAGGCCGAGCCGCGTGCGTGTCAGGTATGCAGCGCGCCGAGGTCGCGGGGGCTCGTGTCGACGGCGTGGCGGACAGGAGCTCCGTCACAGAGCATCCTGCGGCTGCCCGGCGGCCATGTTGCCAGCGCCATTTTGCCGGGGGTCGAATGGGGCGAGCCGCATGCGTACGCCGGCACGCAACTCTTGAGTAGGAAATGACGCAAGTCACCAGCACCGCTGAGCAGAAGTGGTGCTTATGCCGCCTACTCAAGATACAGTTTCCTCTACCATACAAAGTGCGTTCGTTTATAGGTCAAGCGAAAACCTAACGTCTTCACTGAAGCTTGCTACGAATCACAACCACTGAATTCGGTTTAATACATTCGTAAGGTTTCACAGATTACATTTTCAGCGATAACAGTTACGTTTCACATTGATTTACCTGTCCACGAGGCAATGATATGAATCAACCCCTCAGACCATAACGATTGACCTGATTTTTAGATTTTAAACTTGAATTATTAAGGTTTTTATAAGAATTTTACAAAAATATTAAATTGTAAGGGTGGGAAAAAATCCAATAAATTGTAAGTAATTATAATCGGTATTCCCATATAACTATTATAAAAACTCACAGTGTTCTTTCCATTTCCAATAGATATTTCTCTATAGTTACTATTTTCATGAAAATTGAGTCAATAAAACGTCATTTTCCAAGCCATCGCGATGACTACGCGTACAAACACACTAGTTTCACTTTCATAGAGGTTGGTGACTCTTAATGTAATTAAAAGTCGGTGGAGAATAAAGTAGTTATGTTTTATTGGTTTGTCGCGTAGGTCGTCGCCTTGAACTTGACCGCGGTGCCACTGCCCTTCATGCGGTGCACCCTACAGGCTACATCACATCCGGGGGAACATTTGCATTGATCTTACATAGAGAGAAACCTTTTTTCATAGACGTTTAAGAATAATTTGGTCGGTCTACGGGATTATGTTACAGGCGTAGACTTCGTAGCAGTCTCGTAGCACCGTAGCCTCGTAGGCTTTTGGGATCACAGGAGTTACAGATTTTGTCATTATGATTGAGTCATAATACAGTGCGGATATTCAGAAGCTTTATAGTAATTTTATTTACCTATCTCTGTTTAAACAAATGTGCTTTACCTTGGCCTGTTGGCAAATCACTAGCTACAATTTTTTGTTTTTAAAATGAAACGGATATCTAGGCAGGAGCCTAGTTCGAATTTCATAGTAGATTTTCACTTGCATCTTAGTAAGGTTTCTTGAAAAATAGTAAGAATATGAGTATGAGTAAGTAGATGGTATTAAAATTGATTTTAGTTATCTTATTTTTTAATACATACCTACATGTAAATATTTTAATTTTACTGCAGACTTTTTTTTAAATATTAGCAGCATAGAGTTCTAGTTCCCCTAGAAAGCCCCCTAGCCGATACAGGCAAAATATATTAATTTAGTTTATTTTAGGTAGCATGTAATTCAGGTGATTGGATCAAAAACGTAAAAAAATAGTCCACTGATGTATTAAAAACGTTTTAAGTGTGAACATGAAGCATTTTTATGGATTTTAAGGTCAAAAATCTCAAAAAATGGTACGTAATGTGGACTTCTAAATTACAGTCACATGTGGAACCTTAATAGCCACTCTGTTGCATTTTGGCTGTAGACTGGTGATAGAACCGGAGCGTTGGGATTCGCACAAGAAAGAGAGACATAAGCTGTGCTCAGCTGTGGGCAAAGTCGGAGTGATTTTGAAGGGACTGGAAAATAGTTGTTACAGATTTGGCCATTGCTAACAAAACAGGTGGCTTACCGTGTCCCATAGCAAACAGGTCACGATAGGATCTACAAGTAAAAAGACTGGCTGTGAATGCCTCTGATACTTAAGTAATTTATTTCATAACAATGGAACATTGTGTTGATAATATAAAAAATAAACACTAATACTTTCACGGATAGTTTGAAGGAAAAAAAACATACCTACAACATACTACAAAACCCTAATAAAATAACAATATTTTAAATATATTATACATATAACAAATAGATAGAAAAGATTCAAAATCAGTAAAATATATAAAAATATCATTAAAATTACATAAAATAATTATCCAAATTCCAAATTCAATAAGAAAAAAAATTCAGTAGTTATTTATGAGAGAATCTATAATGTCACATAATAACAAACGAATAAAACTACTATTTACTTTTTTTTCCATTTAAAGTATTTGTTATTTGTTTATTGTGCAAACCTACCACAGTGTTGTCTTTTTAACCCAAAGGTTGACTGGGAGAGAATGCCTTGTTGCATTAAGTCCGCCTATGTACCACTATTGTACATGAAGTTTAAATAAATAAATAAATAATAATAATAAAATAAAATTAAATAATCAAATACAATATTTTCTAATCTTAAAAGGGTTATAACACAAACAAACAACCTAACCGCTTGTAGATAACACCGTACCTCATACTTAGTACCTACGAGTAGAACGAGGAAAACACATAATTATGACAGGAAACAACACGCCATTAGAAGAGACACCTGTAATAGACACATGTGAAGCCTTCACTAACAACAGCCTTAGATTGACAGTGTATATTTCACGTGAGTCGACACAATACCGTATTATGCCAGTTACCTTGGCAAGTAATGGCGGACTGTCTACCGTATTATTACGCTTGTGGTCAAAGATAATTAGTGTGGGAATGCACGTAGATGCAATTACGGTGTACGTCCGACGCTGATTATACTATGTATTATGAATGTGTTGTACTGCCTACAATATGCATAATGATTTAATTGGCTGAGAGGTATCTTGGTTACGCTGATTATACTTATGTAACCAGATTGTAGATAATTGACTTTATATTATAATAAATAGGGATAGTGGGTTTTGCTTTTATTTATTTTTTCCACAACTCTGCCCCTGATAGTTAAAAAGACGTATCTAACAAAAACGAAAACGGATAAAAAATGTTTTAATGAATGAAACGGGAAATCGGGCCTTTTTTTCTTGTGTTAAAACCGCACTGGAGAAAGTTAGCCAAATATAAAAAATACAAGCAGATGCGCCATTATGTCCCGATTCCGGCAATGTATATAATTCAACTCTGGAAAAAATGTTAGATGCGTCTTTTTTACTATCACACAACGCCATCTAGTCTCAAGCTAAGCAGAGCTTGTGTTATGAGTACTAGACAACTGATAAACATACATAAATATTTCTAAATACATACATATATAGATAAAATAAACTTATTCTGTTTTATTGAATGAGAACAATACACCCGGTTTATTTTACTAGTCACTGTAGGTACTGCTTGAGTAAGTTCGAAGGCACATTCGGCGCAATGGTTGAGCGATTGACTATAGAGCCGAGTGTCGCGGATTCGATTCCCGCATAGAACAAATATTTGTATGGACTGTATGTGTTTTGTGTATGTATGTTTGTGAACGCACCCGTGTTACTCGAGTAGATAACGTTTAAGAAAAATGCTGCAATTTATCAATATGAATTCCTTGTTAAATCTTACAAGAAGCATCTGGACGAGAGCCCGTACCTACCTACTTTAATAAAAATACTTCCATTCATTGAGGAAATCGGTATTAATGATACCTAAGTCGTAAAAGTTTTTCCTGTGTATTGTCTACAATCAGAGCTTGGTTTTTACCAAGACTCAATTATTAAACTAATCGGAAGGAAAACTATTTAATAATAAGTGTAAAGTTTAACTTTTCCAGAACGTGACAAATGTAAATGAATGAATGAAAGATAACGACAACTTGAATTGTGGTTATATTGTGTTGTGAATGAATGACGACTGCATAGACTTTGCCTTTAAATAAATCGTCACAAAATTCCCTAAAGACCGTACAACATCTGTTCAAAACAGATCGTTTATGAAGCGATTTGCACGCGATCGCCGAATAACGTCATTATAAAGTGCCGGAGCGAACTATCGTAGTAAGTAGTCATTGTTTGTTATGGGAGGTTAGAGACTAATCGCATTGCCTTCAACGGGGCTATTAGGATGCAATTACCCACTTGCCACCAGCGCTCTGTTCATCACACAAACCGCTGGGGAACTCCTTACAACCATTAGATTGGTTTTCATACTATACGTTACTAGCTATACGGTGGCAAACGATTTCGTGATCGGTATAACAGAATGAGAACTGGATGGTTATCTTGGTGTGTGGTAATCGTGATAAGTGTGGTTCTTCGATTTATGTTAAACTCGTTAAAATTAAAAAATAAAGGCCCGTTTTAACATTTGAGAAAAAACATTGATTTATTAAGACAAGCTTGGAACATATATTATTTCTGTTGAAGTATACTAAGAAAGATTTTACTCTTATATAAATACTAGAGTACTTTAGATGTTTATTTTTGAGGCAATTTGGTACAGTGATAGATGTGTACTTATCCTAGATTTTAAGTTAGAAACTAGATTCAACTCGTTAAAAAATGAATGGCCCGTTTTGACATTTGAGCAAAACCCTAGAATGTAACTTGGAACGATACTGAAAGAAACAATAAAATAATAATTAGAGGTTCGGTAGCTATAGTAGTAGCTACACTACAACGGACAAGCTGCAAGGTAGTCAAAATACTAATGTCAAAATAGGCCTTTTTATTTGACAACTTTATAAGGTGGTGATAATCATGACTAAAAGAAGTTGATTATATTATATAGGTATTTGTGAGATTTAGGGTCTGGTCCGTTATGTCCAAATAATAAATGTAACAGAATTTCCATAAAACTATCAGCCAAATAAGTTAACGGAAACATAATCAGTGACGGGGAAGTAGGTACTCAAATTTACTATGCGTTTGTTTTTAAATGAAAATAGTTAAGCAATCATTATATCCCTAGTCTTTTCTTTTTCCCGATTAGCTTGGAGTTGATTTCCAGTCTGACCAGATGCGGCTGAACACCCGTGTTTTACATACAGCAAGTCAGCAACTGCCTATCAGACTTTCGGAACCCAGTTGCTGGGTAATACGATACTCTTTGGACAGACTGATAGTCAGATTTTGCGGCGTCTGACTACCCACCCGTAATGACTATCAAAAATCTATCAATGATAACCACGATCCACAGCTTTACTTACTTTTCGAGGCACGGGGTGTCAGTAAAATTCTTGATAAACTTAGAAAAATACATAGATGTATTATGAATTGAAAAAATTACGTGTAATTTTACGCCAGTGTATTTTTCAATAGCACGGTACCGCACCCGTAATTTTACGCATGAGTGTTGGGTGTCTTAACCATTACGACACGAATATAATTAAATAATTACGACCAAAATAAAGTAACATGTACTTTTTACCGATTATAATAAAGTTGTCTTCAAGGCTCTTATAGGTTCTTATAGGCTCTTAATAAATCAGGGCGCCTCACCATACACGATTGCATCATTACTTATCATCAGGTGGGATCGCAGTCAATCGATAATTAATATCAATAAAAAAAAAAAATGTCAAGAAATTGTAATCATATATATTTTTCTCATAAATTTATGTGAAAACTTGTCTGAAGTCTACTTAATTGAATAGTAGGTATACATTTAGGTACATCACGCCAGTTATATTAATTAAACCCCAAGCGAACGCCGTTCGAAGTTCGATTTCGAAGCGGCGTTCGCGCACACATTGTCTTTCTATCCTGTCTCTAAATATCACGATTGAAGATTTAAGTCACAGGTAAGGGAAAACCCTTGCCAAGCAACAAATTTAGGCTACTGGGGAAGTTAATATAGAAAACCTAGTTCATTTATTTCAAGCTCAGGTTAATCCCAAATTATTCCGGTAAGTGTAGGTAAAGTACTCAACACCAATGGATTCATACTAAATATTAAGCAGAATTTCGTATACTTATACTATGGGTTTTTTCAAAAGAATTACCGTGCCCTCGGAACGCAAATGATAACTTAAGGAAGACAGGTGTGAATAGACTTCTTATAAACTAGAGCGCTTCACCATCAACGATTGCATTACTACTTACTTAGGTGGGATAGTAGTCTAACACTAGTTTAATTTTTTTTTAAGTTGTTATTTAGTCAGTAAAAGTCTGACACTCCTCATTCCATTCAGAGCGAGAGAAGTTATTAAAAGATTTCCTACCTAAAAATAAAACGGTTTCTGTCTATTTAAGTGAAAAAAGTGTAAAAACATTCTGACTTTTAAATAATTTACGTTTAATGAGAAAGAAGCCAGAAACTTTTACCTATCGATCAATATGAATAATAGCGTGCAATTAATTTATCAGGTCGATACTTAATCATTTGTGCTAAATATGTTTAACTTGCGTAAGAGGATATAAAGAACGTATTGCAAACTATTACGGACACGAAAGTTGCAAAACATCTAGTGAAAACAAACTGGCTAAGTGCGAGTCAGACATGAAGGGTTCCGTACTATAATATTAAAATCGAGAAAAACTCGCCTTCAAAATAACGGTTAGTGTATGGGAACGCTCTGTAATTTTTAACTTTATTTTATTTTAATTTTATTAGATTTTAGTAGCAGCAATAGAAATACATCATCATCATCATCAGCCTGTTTATTGTTCCCACTGCTGGGACTCAGGCCTCCTCTCTAGGAGAGAATAGAAATACATATATACTTACTCTATCTATTACAGTTTACTTGATATAGCCCGCTGACGGACGGACGGACGAACGGATGGATAGCTGAGGTTCAATAATAGGGTCCAGTTGGTACCCTTCGGTTATGGAACCATAAAGATGAACTAGTCAAATTGTATGAGTCGTAGGTACAAGAAAGCATCTTCCTACAATCTTAATTATTTTATAAGGTCAGGGGAACCTTTTAACTGTCCCAAAGAATCCATAATATAGGTCTATTTCTAACATGATTTTTTTTGTTATTTTCCCTACACGATAGTTACTTATAATGCAGTACTCTATTATAGTGTATTCTATTTATTATATCGATGACAGCAAACGATCAAAGGAAGCAAGGTTCTAAAAAAAAATAAAAGACTTAAGTTGCACTATTTATAAAATGAAGGCCCTGTAAAAACTTATAGCATAATATAAGCACACCTAGTCAGCCTTGTAATTTTCCCTTTGTAGAGACTCAGGCCGCCTTTCTAGGAGAGGGAATGGTCCATAATCCACTATGCTCGTTGCGGGTTCGCGGATGACACATGTCTTCGATTTTTTTGGTTCTAAGACAGTTTCCTCAGGAGATTTTTCTTCACCATTTTGAGAGCAGTGTAGAGAAATAAATTACAAAACGTAAAGCTTCTAACTGGATTTGAACTTCAACCTATGACGTGCAACTCACAAGACGGAGCCGTTGAGCTACCACAGATTTTTAGACTGTAAATCACTGTAACACGTACCCTTTAATACACGCTGAGGATAGTTATTTTCAGTATGAATAGATTACTTCACTTCACGTTGATTAATAAGACGGGTTTATCTTCGGTGATGATTTAGTGACTCTATCAAAAATAAAAACCGGCCAAGTGCGAGTCGCGCATGAGGGGTTCCGTATATTTTCTAAACAATTTCTTTTTACACAATTTATTTTATTCTGGTAGTATATGTTGTTACAGCGGCATCACGGTTTAAGAGATACAACCTGGTGACAGACAGACGGACAGTGGAGTCTTAGTATTAGGGTCCCGTTTTTGCCCTTTGGGTGCGGGGCCCTAAAATTTAGAACTGAACTAGAAAAAGTTTACCCTCTGGAGTTTTGTTTAATTAAAGACACATATATGAGAATTTAAACTTTTGTTGGCCAGAAAGCAGGCGTTAAGCGAATTAAAAGTATTTGAATTTTGTTTGCCCAATTTGCCATTCAGGATATCCATTGGCTTATGTGAGAGTCACATGAAAGTACCTTTATTTTTATTTACATTTCGGAGTAAAAATACGACTACGTAGAAAATACACTGAAATCAACGCCGCCAGTTTTGTTTTGGCTAGCACAGACTAAACATAAACACATTGCCTTATTAGGTAGATATTGAAGTGTTTCGTAAATTAATTTATTTTTTATTTACCTACCATTTTAGTTTTAGGTATATTGTTTAGGAGCTTAAATGAATGTAACATTATAAATAAACAATACATTTTAATATTTAGCCTAAGTATACATTTTTGTCTTACAATCGAAGAACAGTAAAATATAATTATAACAATAAATAATAATATTCCACAACGCCATCTAGTCTCAAGCTAAGCCGAGCTTGTGTTATGAGTACTAGACAACTGATAAACATACTTATGTGTATATTTCTAAGTACATACATATTATAGATAGATAACAAATGCTGCTCATCACATAAACATTTGTCCTGGGTGTGAATCGAACTCACGATCTCTGGCATAGCAGTCAGGGCCACTAACCACTAGATCAACAGGCCAGTCATATTAAAAGATTAACTTTAATTTAAATAAAGTACCTAATTCAAAATTTAACCTAATCCTATAATACTTAAACGTAACGAAATCCAGTTCCGTTGTTACTCTTATTTATGTGAATTTCTAACAAGAGCAGTGGCCCAGTGGTAACCTCCTCCGGCGAGCCATGGGTAGCTCGTTGTCCGATCGTCCGGTAATGGACCGAGTCCAAGACGTCGACGGCGCGCACTGTTCCCGCGCGCCTTTTTTTTTTTTTTTTTTTTCTCTCGACGGGGAAAATCATCATTGACGAAACCCGCTCTTGGGTGGAGCGGGAGACAGTGTCAGAGTCTTACTGACTAAAAACCCCGCGCCGTTCCTTCTAGCCTTCATACCGGGGCTCTAGTTTCCTTTCGGATAACCCCGACCCCGGTAGGCTTCGACCCAGATGGGCCCCTCCTGTTGCTGACAACTCCTTGAGGCGCGCGGGAACAGTGCGCGCCGTCGACGGCGGTCCTTGGTTCGGTCTTGATCCTTGGCTCGGTCCGGACAGTTACCGGACGATCGGACAGCGAGCTACCCATGGCTCGCCGTCCGCGAGCCCGCGTCTACGGTGGCCGGAAATCGGGATCGGAATCCCGGCGGCGGCGAGGAGTTGTCAGCAGAAGGAGGGGCCCAGCTGGGTCGAAACCTACTGGGGACAGGGTTGTCCGAAAGGGAGCTCGTGCCCCGGTATGAAGGCTAGAAGGAATGGGGTGGGGTTTTTAGTCAGTAAGAGTCTGACACTATCTCCCGCTCCACCCAAGAGCGGGTTTTGTCATACGATAATTTTCCCCTTCGCAAAAAAAAAGTGGTAACCTCCCCGACTTGCGAGTCGCACGTCGCGGTTTCAAACCTAGGCTGGCGCTTAACGGCTTCTTCACACGTACCACAACCACACCACGTCGCAACGACAAAAAGCTGTCAAGTATTGGTAACGTGTGAATAGTGTCGCTGCAGCTTTTTGTAGTTGCGTTGGGGTACCGACAAAATGTCGATGTGGTAGCATTGTCGCCAGTAGTTGCAATGCGATTACGTGGTGTGCAGACACGGTTACGCACTTATGACGTGTTTGCGATGTGGTCGGCCACTAGTTCGCAGTGTCGCTGACGGTTGCGATGTGGTTGGTATCACAGACACGGTCGATAACGACTGCAAAATGTGTCCTAAGTCCTATTCATATTCAATACGAAATATACGCCCGGCCACGTGGGGTGGTTGAGGTTTGGTTGTGGTCGTACGTGTGAAGAAACCCTTACTTTCGCCACTTTTTACTTAGTTGGGTAGTAGGCACAAGCTTTGCTTAGTGGGACTAGATGGCGCTGTGTGAAAGTTGTGGATTATTATTATTTCAAGGTAGTTTTAACTAGCTAAAAATCCTTCCGAATAATCCTTGTAGTTGAACGAGATTTTGACTTATTATCAGTTTTGACTGATATTATATTATATTTTTTAATTAGTACAAAAAAAAATGGGACTCTATTCATACCTATTACCTACTGATCATATCTGTGCAGTCAAAAGTACCTAAACAAGATTTTAATGAACATATTTTTTTCATAGCAAGCGTTTATAGCACGGTTTAATACTTATATAATTAATACTCGTCATGACGAATCATACGAGCCCAAACTCGATAGGGTTGTGTCGTTTAACTACCGAGTTCCTATAGCCACCTTCCGGTTCCATCATCAGATCAGCTCCATGTCATAATGATTTTGCATTATCATTTGATTTTTGTTCAGTTCAATCAGTAACCGGGAACTGGATCAAATTTAATTTACAAGATTTGATTACAGACAAACATCGGGGCGAGTGAAACTAAATAAAAGCTTGTAAAAAACGAAATCCCAAAATTGTCAACGAAAATGGTCATAATTGAATCAATTAACCCTTCAGATACCGTCAATTAGAGACACAATAGTAAGACATTAGATGCGCGGCCACCGGGTGTCGCTTGGGGATTCATGAATTAATCAAAACAATTGGTACTAGAAATGACTACGCGCAGTGTTTTTCCATTGTTTTTCATTCAAAATCAATAGCCTGTACAATTCTTCCATAAATTGAGTGACAATTTTGGGATACAAACAAACGCTTATAACTTTTCTGTTTATGAATATTATTTATTGAGATTTTGCTTAAATAATAACAAGACTTTTTCTAATAGTTCCTTTAAGTGTTTTTACTAATTAAAAATTAGTGGTGTATTACCTATTTAAATCTTCCTCGTGATAATTAGAGACACAATAGGAAGAAAATGGGTGCGCGAACGCCGGCGTTTGCTCGGGATTTAATGAATTAAAGTAATAGTACGTATTCTCTGGTGACAGTGTGTATTTAGTTACAAAGCATGAATATAAACCGGGCGTAATTTAAACGTTCTAATAGAACATTGATTTGTGCCAATTAAAACGACATGCGATTGTTTACAAATTAGGCTAATGTGTAGTATTGGTACGGTCAAGCTTTTCAGCGGACTAACTAATTTAATTGTATAGCTTTCAATGTAATTAGTTTTATTTAAATCAAATAATTTATTTCCCCTATATTTTTGTATCTATGTATCGTTGCTGCCAGAGGCTTTGCTCACATTTTAGTGGAAAATTATCCCTTGGGAACATACTTCTGGGATAAAATGAAACCTATGTGCTATTCCAACGCATACTCGTAGTTGTCAAATTTTATCCAAATTCGTTCGACCTTTCGAGTGTGAAGAACCACAAGACGTACGGCGTCGCGCCATCGGTACATGGTGGACATCCCACCCATACATACAAAGCGTTTTGGGAATACATTCATTATACGTACAGCTAAGGAGTGGAATTCCCTACCGGGATCTGTGTTTCCTGATAGCTATAACCTAGGGGTCTTTAAGTCAATAGTGAATAGATTGCTTCTAGGCAAGTGTGTCGGCCACATCATCGCTTACCATCAGGTGAGATAGTGGTCAAAGGTGAGCCTATAAATTATAAAAAAAAGAAGTCACAAACATTCATACATAAACACATTCACAAACTTTCACTTTAATGACATTAGTGTGATTATAATAGTTTTTTATTAAATAAAAAATCAGTCCATCCAAACGTTGTCTGGTAGATCACTGTTACCGATAAGACCACTATTGTTGGCACTCGTATTTATGCACAGAAATAAGTTAGTGTTAAAAGTTGTTTTGATGTACACTAAAGTTAAATTCAATTCTATTCAGAAAATATATAAACTGTTGTACCTATGAAACTATCGTACCAATTAAATTTTTTCAATGATAGAAAGATACAAAGTCGCTGAGTGTAATAGGTTCATTTTCTGAATAATGCATAGTTACTGACGTTACTGTACTGCCGCGAGTCTGAAAACCCTGGACTAAGCAAGAATAAAATTAACTTTTCATACATCAGGTACTAAACAGTGGTAAATTAGTGCTTCAATTTCCCTTAAAAATATAAATTAGATCAAATTGAAGGAATACTTCAGTTTTTCATAAATATTCAGTTAAAGTCCTTAAACCCGAAGAGTTTTAGGCGCTAAGTAACGCTCTTGACCGTATCGTTGGAAATAATGGGTCCTTAGGGGTTTTTACAGTATATTTTAAACGGCTAGACTACACAAATCTTCACCCACGATCTTGATCTTATAAAATAGTTTGTATGCTAATTTTAAAAATATCTGTCTTTTAAATTCTAACAATAAAAAAAATTTTTGTCTTTTAAATTCTAACAAAAAAAAAAATCTAACAGTATCTTGTCGGATAAACATTGAGATATGAAAAATATGTAATCCTGAATTGATATTGATTCGTAGAAAATAGTGTTTACATCTTGATTTTACAGTAAACTTTATGTATGTTTGTGAAAGAGAAAAACTCTTTTAATTTAAACTATCCCACATATCGTGAGTAAAAAAATATTTTCCGTTATCCGAAAGGAAACTAGAGCCCCGGTATGAGGGCTAGAAGGAACGGCGCGGGGTTTTTAGTCAGTAAGACTCTGACACTGTCTCCCGCTCCACCCAAGAGCGGGTTTCGTCAATGATGATTTTCCCCGTCGACAGAAAAAAAAAAAAAAAAAGCATCAAAAGGCCATAAAAACTCAGGTTAACTAGCAAATTATCGATAACATGTTATAAGTTACATATTAATGATGTTGACAATAGGAGACAAAAATTACCGCCATAATTCAACAAAAGAGACTATTTACCTTCTTGTGTAAACGAATTATTATCACATAAGCGATAATATATTATGCTATTGTTAGGATTTGTATGAACTTTAGTTTAAAGCTTGAATATCATCATCATCATTAGCCTTTTTTAACGTTCCCACTGCTGGGACTCAGGGCTTCTCTCTAGGAGAGGGAATGGGCCGTAATCCACCACGCGGGCCCAGTGTAGGTTGGTGAATGTCACATATCTTCGATCATAGCTTGAATATACCACCGAAAAATAAAACCTTGCCATATTTGATCAAAAACGTACCTAACAATTTTGTTAGCCAAGTATGGACGAATATTTAGACGTGAGAATGAGTTTACAGATCACGTTTGCCTACCAACGCAAAATAAAATCAAATCTGACTCTACTAGATATGGGTCAGACGTTTTTAGAAAGATTTTTTTCATCATTTCGGAATAAATTACAATTTTCTGATCTGTTTATTGACATAATGAAAATTCATAATTATCAATAAACAAATCAAAATTATAGTTCCTGTCAAAAACCTGACAACATAATTATATAAAAAAAACCTTTTTGTACAGAATTCCAAAATTTATTCATTATTTAGCGTCAGATTATACATTCCGCTTCAACTTCGGCCAAATTTAGCTTCGGTCGAACACTTTTATTAGCAAATTTTTATGAACAAAATTACGGTATATTCATCCATATTATTTCTTGATTGAAGTTGGAAATATTTTATCATAATGTCCTACTTTTCTTCACTTAATTTGATGAAGCTTTTAGAAAAACAACAATAATATTTTTTCATCAACAGAAAAATTATGGCTTTGAAAGAGGGTAGCGAACGACATCTAGCCACCCTTAACGTAAACTTCATGTAACTACGCCAGTGAGCTCCCTACCTGTAACTTAAAGGTGCTTACAACCCACAGAGGGCGGTAGGATCGACTCACATGATAAAATCGAAATTAATAACCCTACGCAGCTTCGCTGGCATACTTATCTTACGGTTACTAAAAACCGTGAACTAATTTCTAATAAACCAAGAAAATTCTAATCTATTAGAAAGGAAAATACAGATTTATTTTATTGATTGTTCAGTCAACAGTTAGGTAACATGAGATATGGCAGAAGATTGCCTGCTGTGAGATTTCAAGAAGCTTAAATCAAAGTTAAATTGGTGGAGAATGAGTAGAAGTTCAATAAGAAGTAGATATTAAAATGCATGTTGCCAAGTTTGTATTTATTTTTCTTTTTTTCGATTCAATTTTCTCCTTGACAACTCAAGGTTCATTCTTTCTATAAAATATAAGGGCCCTGTGTGTTTAATTTGAAGAAATGCTGTGAATCTAGTTTAAATCTGTAAGGTGTTTACATGATAGAGACCTGTAAACTAATCAAAATACTGATTCATGGTTACATACACCTGCTAAATTCATATACATACACCTGCGCCTTTAAAGAAGTACTGAAAGTCATTGATACTGCTATAAACGTGACCCAATTGCTGGGTCCAAAATATCTGTTACGCTCATAGACCAAAATCGTTCAATGAGATATCTTTAAAATAGTCAAATTACGTCGTGGAAATGAATATATGGTCATGACAAATTGTGAAAATGAAGATGCATAATCCTTGATACGTTTTGAGCCTTCACTGATGCAACCACAATGAAAAAAAAAAGTAGTTCAAAATAGTTCAACCAAAAAAAAAGATTTTATCTAAAAGACAGGAACAAGGTGGACCACTTCAAAGCTACATAGTACCGCTTGGCTACAGTTACCGGGTGTGATGCGGGTGGTCCTCCTGACTGCTGCTGCGCTTCCTCTTGCGTCTGAAGCACCAGTCCTGGCCCATCGCATCACAGCGCGCGCGCCGCGAGCCGCCCCCGCCCAGGGCTCGCTTCACGCCGTACCTTCCATGCTTAACACTGGACTGAGGCACAACCTTCGAGTGATACAGGAACACCAGTCTACCATCACATGTTGCTTCTTAAGTATTTCGCTGAGGAATCGTTGTTCGTTCAAACTTTCATTTTTTAATTGATTTTTTTAGTGCTGTGGTGTAAGAGTTTTATTAGTTTTGTATGAAACGACCTTCCGAGTTAATTCGCAAATTATTTTTTGAGGGGAGGGTACTTTTAAAAAAGTATCCTCTCAAATGACTTGACGTGACAGCAGTAACTGTGGTACGACATTTATCATTTGTGTGTGTGTGAGTTACTTGTTACTTGAATTAAATTACAAATTAGTAAAGATGTGTGATGACAATTATTATTTTTTATTAAATAATAATAAAGAGTATAAATGTGGAAATAAAAATCACGTCGTTACAACGTAATTTTTCGTATTTGATAAACATATTTCATGCAATAACTCCGACTTTACCGCAAACAATAAAAAGCCATTATATGTAAAAGCGCATAAAAGTAGCTACTAAGTAACCCTTCTGTGCCATCGAGCCGTTCTATACAGCTCACAACAGTTGTTATTGTTGGCTGAAGCACTAAAGTATGATCGTGAGTTGCTGATTAATGTTGTAGATAATGTCTAGCTTATAGAAAGCCAGGAGGAGGTACTACAGTACCCTGCTCCCTAACGTTCCCCTTGTAATATTACAGAGGCGTACCAAGCTTTTCCATTAACTTGCAACACTTCTAAGTACTTCATCTAAAAACAATTTACCCCCAGTTAATGGATAAAAGAAGTTTAGCACTTTGTAATAAAATAAAAGAGAATTTTCTTGATGCTACCGTGATTGTTGATTGTGGAGATTTCATTATAAATTAAGAATGAATCGGCTTTAGTTTACGTAAACATTTGAAATTGTATAATTGGTATTTTGTAATGTTCTCGACAATGATTGTTTAAAACTCTTCACTGACTGAAGCCGGGGATATTTAATTACTGAAGCAAAGGAAAATGCGAATCTTTGTAACCAAGTGGCGAAAAATATTTAGAATTAAATCATTTTCCGTGGTTAAATTGAAATATGAAACGTAGAAACGTGGAAACGTTTTTAATTACAAGTGCTTGTTCAGTTTAAGTAAACTTAATCATTCTTATTTCATTAGAGTACTACTTTCTGCCAGTGGCTTCGCCTGCTTGAAAGTAGATTTCTCTATATAAACTCTAGACCCCTCTAACGGGGCTTAGAGGGGTGTATTTTGAAAAATCCTCATTTATTCTTTGTATACATCATAAAAAGAACCTCAGTGCAAAGTGAGAGTCAAGAAATTGCCTTTTATATATACAGAAGATACCATAAAACAGAGATAACGTGTGGTATATGAACAAAATGATTTTTTTCACGTATGCTTTTCAATAACGTTTAAGGTTTGTGACACCTGCCATAATACATTGAATTCTTTAGAAAAGAGTCACCAATTAACACAAGTATTTGTACTAGTCACCTTGTTGCTTCCAGCATGCGTGTGCAACTTGGCACCTTTGCGCGACTACACGTTGCATAGTAATCGGAACCCTCACGTGCGCAATATGCGTACAAGTGCATATTGTGTACTGTGAATACATTATGGTAGAGCTACACAGTGCACACGTGTGTCACGTACGCCGATCTAGACGCGTCGGTCTCCATGCATTTTATATGGAAACTAGATTTATAGAGCTGCACTAGATCTACGTCACGCGACGTCGTTCTACGTACAAATCAGGCGTAGTCCACGTGTGCGACGGTCTAATGTAGTTCTAACTTAATTATTTTATCCCTAGGTTCCTGCGTGATTGTTGAAAATTATCCTTAGGGAACACACTCCCGGAGTTAAAAAGTCCCATCTATATTTTATGTGCTATTTCAGAATATGGTTTACCTGTGTACCAAGTTTCAACAAATTCTGTTCAGTCGTTCGAGCGTGAAGGAGTATCAAATACACAAACTTTCGATATTTTAATATTAGTGTGATTAGCGGTCGAGCAGTGCTGGTCCGGTGGAATCGGCCCCAACTTACCAGTAGATCGTGGGTTCAAAAACCCAGGGCGCTTATTTTGTGTAATTTATTTCATAACCACTGCTCTCAAAATGGTGAAGAAAAATATTGTGAGGAAACCAACATACTTAGAACCATCGAAGACATGTGTCATCCACCAATCCGCACAGGACCTGCGTGATGGATTTCGTTCCATTCCCTCTCCTAGAGAGGAGGCCCAAGTCCCAGCAGTGGGAATATTAAAAGGCTAATTAAGCTTATGCTTGTCTATGATTGGTATTATGCGCAATGTAATCATGAATCTCTTACACAACTTGTTATTATCGGTTGTTGTGAAACATTCAGGTAATATCTTGGTGTTTATCATTTCAACAAATAATCTTGATACTCTATTCACTACTGTATAAATAGTTGATACGTATCGCATCTGATAACTGGAGTACAATAGAGATGTACTGATTTCCTTGTGCGATAACTCGACAACTGACGGCCAAAGTGCCGCCGGACTGCCTTATGTAAGACAGCGCGCACATTATAAATCAAATGGTTTGGTCTATTATACCTACACACCTAAGCGTACTCAGTATAATCATTTGCGAAACTGTTTCAGAGGTTTGTGAGATTTCGACCATGATTTTTGTATTGAAATGAAATGCAAAAATTGGCGTTTTCGTTTAGCGAAAGAGTAGGGTTTCGGTAACTTTGACTAATAGAATGGAGACCGCCATTGTACTCATAGATTTAAGTTAGTTTAAAAGTTTTGATACTATTATGGTGTACAATAAAGTTTATTCTATATGTATTATATTCTATTCTACACGTTATTAGTATCTGACCAAGGCGAAGGTGGAGAGATGAGCTTGATAAGTACCGGAGGGACTGGCTCGCAATGGCCGAAGACAGACGTGTGTGGAAAAGGGGCCTTCACCCAGCCGTGGGACATAAATGGGCTAACTAACTAATTAGTATCTATAGCGGCGTCGCTTTCCCATTTTTTCTTATCTATTTATTTAAAGCCAAAATTCAATGAAATATACATAACTAGCTGTTCCCCGCGGATTTAACTGCGTCTTTTGGTTACTGCTCCTATTGGTTGTAGCGTGATGTTATAATACCTCCCTCGATAGATGGATTATTATCTAACACTAAAATAATGTTTCATTTTAAACCAGGATATCCTGAGATTAGTGCGTTCAAACAAACTCTTCAGCTATGTAATATTGAGTATAGATAAATTTTTTTTATTGTTTCTGATCAAGGCGGCCTTGGAATTAATAAAAATAGTAGCTTTTAAAAAAAAAGTTAATAAATTCATAAAAAAACATAATTACGACAGCAAAATTCTACATTATGCGAAGCATTGGTATGAGTTAACGGAGTGATAAATGTTACGGAAGACCATTCTTTCAATGATATCGTGACAGTTGACAGGGGCTAATGGGAGAAGACAACGTGTTGCGCCGACTCCATGTAACGTGACACGGGAAAAGACATTTTTTTATGAATGGCTTTTCGAAAGTCAACCTATGAAGTTATCGCTTGCTTGACTAGACTTGCCTCCAGCATTCTTAATATATCCTAAAAAGTCACCAGCCAGGACATATACAAGGTGTAAGGGACAGCCCGCCGCAAACTTTAATTGCTTGCTCAGTAGACGAAACTGAACTGGTATAGAATTCCTTGTTGCAATAAGTCCGCCTATGTACCACTAATGTACATGAAGTTTAAATAAATAAATAAACAATCTTCTACAATTTTTTTTTCAGGAAACAAAAAAGAAATCAGCCTCACCATACAAAATAATAAACTTGATTGGACAATTTGTCCCTTACATCTTGTATAAACTTAAAAATAAGCGACTCCGTGCTAAGTACTAGAAGAAGAGGTATACTTATCCCAAAGGATGTGTGTGATAAGTATACCTCGGTTTAGGGCGTCGCTGGGGGGAGGGAGGGGGGACAGTAAGGGTCGAATCGAACTTATTTTATGGGAAAGTCAAGATGATGTATCTCTATCTCGTAGCCAGTCTCTGCACAGCCTAAAGGCACAAGTACAGTTTCGACATTTCATAGTTTGATCATTTATTTTGGTTGGGTTTATAATCAAATCAAAGTCAACAAAGATCTCGTGAGCGCTATTTTACATAAAGCAATATAAATATTTTCTTAGAAACTCTAAGGCTTTGCAGATTATGTTATCTTAATTAAGGAGCTTAGACAATTTAAATGTTTAAATACATAGCAGTTACGAATACGTAGGTATAGTATATAGGTAAGTTTTTCTAATAGAATTGTCTTTTGATTGCCTGAAATCTTGTGTCCGAGTTTGTGTGTGTTCTCAAGACAAAAAGGAAGTTATCTTCAAAAAATGGTCGAAAAGTGCTATACACAAATATAGTAAAGAGGTAAAGATTATTTGTTTATAGGAGGTAATTTCTAAAAGTACTGGTCCGATTGTTAAAAAGTTTTCAACGATAGGAACTGCTTTATGAGTGACGTCCTTACTATTATAAAAGCGTAAGTGAGTTTGTTTGTTTGTTACGTCTTCACGCCTAAATGGCTAAAACGATTTTGAAAAATCGCGGGCGAAGCCGCGGGTAACAGCTAGTAAGCTATATTTTAAGTACGTGGTTGAAGTCGCGGGGAAAAGCTAGTTTATAATAATAATAACCGTTTATTTCAGGCAATAAAAACACCCATAAAACAAGCTTTTAATGAAAAACATTTTTTCATAGCAAGCTTTTATATAGTTCGTATTTTTATAGTTCGTTATACCTATATATGTAATCGTCAAGACGATCATACGAGCCCAAACTGGAAGTCGTTTAACTACCAATTTCCTTTAGCCACCTTCCGGTTCCATCATCAGATCAGCTCCATATCATAATAATTTTGCATTGTCATCTGATTTACACATGCATGCAAAATTTCAGCTCAATCGGTAACCGGGAAGTGGGTCAAATTTAATAATCTTATTTCTGCCCTCGTTCACGTGTACAGAATTCCATATAATCACATTGCACGTGTCTCTCAAAATATTTTCAAAATATGTTTTATTATATTAATATAAAAAATTGAGCTTTTATATTATATAAACCCGATCTTGTACAAAATATAAATCTTATCAAAGCATAAAGAATAGATTGCGGCTCTTTTGTATTCGTAAATACGATTGCTTGGAGAGTACTCGTACATTTATGATATATTTTACTGATATGAATGTACTACATGTTTTACATAAGTATGTAGATATATTTGGGAGTTTTGCTGTAGAATGTTGATATTAATATTTATTTAGGAGTTTTTTGGCGGGACTTTTGCGTAAAAAGTTTAGTAGCTCTTATAAATATTCGCAAATTAATTCATAGGTCTTTGCGAAATGGCCGGCGCAAGCCAGGGCTACGGACTATTCGAAGGAGTTGCTCAGCCCTCGCAATAAAGGGCAACTGAAGGAACACTGTGGGTTTTAGTCAGTAAAAGTCTGACACTTCTTCCTGCTCCACCCAAAGTAATTGGATGGGAGAAGTAATTGGATGATTTTCCGCGTAAAAAGACATTCTGATATAAAACTGGTGTAATTTTAAATATCAAGTATCTACACAAATGGATAATTATTGAAAAACACGAGGTCTAGATAAATTACAGCTGAGAATTTCCTGCCAAATATTGTAAAAACATTAGAATGAGTTACATCCGCAACCTAAAGAAAAACAAACTGCGCACAAAGCGACTTTATGCTGTAAAAAAAAACTTAATATTACCTAAACAAGCTTAAACTTAATATTGGCTAAATGCACAAACTGTGCAAAGACAAGAGATTTTCCCAAGCTTGTTCTGCGCTGAAAGGAATATAGGTAATGTCAAAGAATATGACAAAGTTAATTTTGAAAGTTGAAGGTTGTTTACCATTTTTTTTAAATGGTTTGATTGGTGCTTTAAGTGTCAAAAAATATACTTATACCCCTGTCTAACCTTTTAAGAAATAGAAACATGATGTTATGTAAAGTACATCATGAATTACAGTAGCAAAACTGTGAATGAAAACAATTCACAAAACAGTCAAAGGAAAAATATGTGAAACATTAAGTTAGCAAGCTTTAAAAAGAAGACATAAACATGAAGTAGCTACCGTTTTTATGTAAAGGTAATTTGAATAAAAATATTTTTTAAATGTAGGTATATCTACACAAAGGACAGCACCCACACCCTCGGCCGCGCGGTCCTTTCTTACAGTCCAACGTGAATACTGTGAGCAACGGAAACACGAAGTTTCCCTACTTCTCAAGCTTCAGATGTCCCAAGTTTTGTACCCTTACATTTCTTTTGTAGCCGGACTTTATAAGATTTCCTTGTAAAAGAACAACGGCCAATGTCAACAAAAAAGATTTAAAAAACCTATCGTGCAGCCTAAATAATGTGATTCAATTTATATTATAGTTAATTTAATTAGTTTGTAGTGCAATCAATTCACATCACGAAATTAATTAAAATTAATTATAACACGAAAATAGCGTGAAGAGTCCACGTCGCAGTGACTTGAATATTTTTTGGGTAAATATTATTACTCATACTAGCTTCTGACAGCGGCTTCGCCTGCATGAAAGTAGGTTTCTCCATAAACTTTAGACCCCATTTTATTATCTTAGGAGATGAATTTTAGAAAATCGTCTTCAGTACTCGCCTACGTTATGAAAGGAACCCTTGTGCAAATTTTCGGCTGTGCGTTGATATGTCAGTCAGTTTGTTTGTACTTTTATGTACAAAATTAGTTCTAGTATATACGAAACACGTGCTTAGTATTTTTATTTAAAGAATCTATGTACAAAATTTCATACCTGTATCATGAAAAATCATAAAGTTATAAACTAGGAAAAAATATAACATGGTGTAAACGTACTATTGAAATCTATTCAGTTACTGATTCTGAACAAACTATATTCAGGTTTCGCATAAACTAAAAATAATGTGGTACATAGATAAGTTAGATAAAAAAATTGTAGGACGTCCGAGGACATTCTCACGTGGCCAGTGCCCTGTGAAAAATTTGCAAGGCCAACCGTCAAGGGGTGGTTTTAGCGTTTGTTAGCCAAAGGCAGACTGTTCGTTCTGCTTACGCACGCACAAATATATATATAGGCCCGTCTTGAGCCTCGTAATAAGCCCAAGGGCAATGTGGAAGGAACGAAATTGGATAGAGTGATGAAACGAAAGTCGTCTCTCGTACAGCCAAGAAAAATATTCATGTTTTATTGAAGCTATAAAAGGAGTTTTGTTGCGATTTGAATAAAATGTTCTGCGCCAGATGTAAGGACATATTCAGATAATGATTTCAGCGGAAATGATGATGTAGTTGGAGTAATACGACCTCAAAATGTTGCCATTACAAGAACGTACTTTCATTGGCATCAAAGATTTTGAGAAGACACTTTGTTAAATGAACTAAGTCAATGATGTAAATGTTGTGTTGATATAGTGATTGTCTGTAAGTATTGCAGCATTTGAATAGTGATATAAAACGAACCTATGAATTCCCAGTGCCTGTTATGTTGGCGATCCTAATGATCTACATTAATATTATAAAGAGGGAAAATTTGAAACTCAAAAACTACTGCGCCGATTTCAAAAATTCTTTCACCGTTGGAAAGCTACTTTTATCCTGAGTAACTTAGGCTATATTTATTACCCCTGCAAAACGAGGACGGGCCGCTAGTAATATATAAATAAGTTCATCTTAAAACTATTATTATCGTTGCTCGTTCCGCTGTATATAATCTGTTAATGTATCTATGGAAACCTCCCCCGAGAAATGTCTTAGGAAGCTGCGATAACCCCATCAAGAATCGTTAAGTAGTTTCGGCATTAGCCCCAGCAGATAGGCTGTAAGACTGATGGCGCTCGGGGACTTGCTGTACTTGATAACAAAGTAACAAACTTTTAATAAAAATAGCTTCAAAAAACTTTTTACCAGTGTTGAAGTATGAAAATTTTTTACATTAGAAATCGTACCGTCGTGTCCACAGAACAAAGGAACCATACAGTAGGATCTTATTACTATATTTCTGTCTACATTCTTCTGTTCTGTGGTCGTGTCCGTATGATCAACAATGTTCATGGTATACATCTGCTTGGTCTTCCCAACTATTTTAGTGTCTAGGGCTTCTATTCTAATCGAGTGCAGCGGAGTACCAATATTATATATGGAGTGAATATTATATCTGACCTCCATAATCTAACTCTGTAACTGAGTGACACGATACGCCTTGGCAATACTGGAATCAGTTTTTCTGGGTCAAAACCCAGACACACAGACAGATATTCAGAAATATCTGTATTTTCAAATGACAGCTGGAGCCAAGAGCATAGAGGTCTCAGTATGTAAAGAATGGTCACCCATCCACGGATTGACCTCGCCAAGAGTTGCTTAACCTTAAAGATCTACTCGTACAGTTGTTAATATATAACCACGAGCTCCATGAAGTTAATGGATATATTATTATCAAAGGTCAATGGATAATTTAAAATGAAAACGAAATAGCCAGTCAATAAAGTCTGTCTACTCAATTATTGTCTAAAATGAAGAATCCATCACTACAAAATTGTAATTCAAAGCACGAAATCGTGGAGAACGACAGAAAGGAAAGGAGGTCTGTGCCCAGTAGCGAGTGATTCCGGGCCGAAACGATGATGGATACCAAACACGCGTTTAAAACGATCCTACATGACGGTAATAGCTTGAACAGCAATGACGTACGTAGCTACGAAAGCTCAAGATCCAATTAAATGTTATCGATCAGAGGATTCATTCACTAAAGGAGTAAGTTTCATGAATCAATGATGGTATGTGTGTGTGTGTCAGAGTAAAAATAGAGTTGTTTTCTTTGTTGTTGAACTTGCCATTGACTCGAAGAATTGTTATTTACGGTGTAAGTGATGGATGTCAAAGTGTGTGCTTTGGGGTAATATTCCGGGAACAGTTACAAAGCCAACGTTCTGTTTGTCTTTCCGTCAAAAGTACAAATAAAAGCGTTTGTCGGATTGACACGAGCCCTTCTCAGATATTGCTTGATAGTTTATTGGCTGTGATTTGTGACGTTGGAATTGTAATTTTAGAGAACGTAGCGTTTGAATGATGTAGAGTGATTTGTGTGTAGGTTGCGATGTAAGCAATATTTGTTTGTAGACATGACAATGTATTGGAAGTCGCAGCGTTAATAGGCCTTCCACAAGGTGGACCGATGACCTGGTGAGGGTCGCGGAGATTCGATAGATGCGAAACGCACAGGACCAGTTGTTGTAACTCTCGGCAACTGGAAGAGGCTTGTGTCTAGCAGCGGATCACGTCCGGTTGAGATGATGATGATGATGTCGTGCCCAGATCTTAGAAATTGATGATTTATATGTATTATCATAGAAATGATATGGCCAAACGGGAATTGACATATTATCAAATGTTATTGTTGAAACAATTTGGCCAGTTTTTTTTTTTGGCAAATTTAAGTTGGCCATGTCATGAAGTAATCAATTTTAAGATCTGGCCAAGGCAATGATGATGATTGCAATTTAAAATGTAGGTAAGCACTGTTAAACAAATCATACGACTGTTTCACAGTCTGTACCATTGTTATAATTGTATGATCTGTAACACATGAATTAATTATATTAATTATTCTAAAGATAAAACAAACCTATTCTAATTAGTCGACTAAATCACAGAGCGGTAAAGCCTTTAATGTTTCCATCTCAAGATAAATTGAAGCACGTGTGAGAAACGACGAGTACGAGAATATTCAATATAACTAAAACCTCCAAAGCTTAATTTAAATAAGACACTTTGTCCTATGAATAATACAGTAGTTTTAGAAACGCCTGCGAATCGATCTGTGGGTACAAGATGTTTAATTTATCAAAGTGGTGGTATGCAGTGATCTTCATTTTAGGAAGAGAGAAAACTGAAGAGATTCTACATTTGTATAACATTGTAACTTCAGTAAATATGTTCAAGTCACTGTTTCATTTTATTTTAACCACTTCTTTCTGTAAATTGTCTCATTTTAGGAAGAGGCGCATGGCCAGCTGTGGCCTGTCTCAAACAAAATTCGATACTGTATCGCGGGAAGCTTACAGACTATGTTAGATAGGTATCTATATATTGAAAAACTATTATTAGGTAGCAAATTTATCTGTCTACATCGAGGTCATTGAACTACCTGTTCTCCATGTGTTTATACTTAATACCTAGTCTTCAATACAATGAGACACTAATCAATATAATCCTACCTGTGTAAAGGAAAGATTTCAAAATATGGATGTATAAATACAGTATAAATACAGTATCAATATCTTTAAGATATTACTACCACGACACGATCTACCCAGACCGATCCTTTTGTGTTCACTAAGGATAAACCGATTACCAAAATTTAGCTCTTATATCTATGGTAGTAAGGTCTATTTCCTTAAGATAACCTACACTTTCTTATCCTACGAATATTGTATTACGTACAGAAACGTAATCCTTGCTTATAATACTTCTATATATATTGTTACAGAAGCTTAAGAAAGTTTCAGATGGAACATACAAATGTTTGCATTATTTCGTTGGTAAAAATGAACATACATTTTTATATAAACAGTATAATATGTATTCAGAGGCAGTCGCAAAAGAGCTATAAATCATCTGACTGGATGTGTTAGGCCTTGTAATGTAAGTATGCTTATAAGCAACCAATAATAAATAAGTCTTGCGTATTTGATGTGTGTAGAAGATACATGTTATTTAGTGTTTGTACCGCATCGAATAAGTAACCGTTGACTTCAGTTTTGACTACTGTTTGAGAATCTAAATACTGTATCTCACGTCGAAGCTATAAAGATAGTCGCACTTTACTTACAGCTGAAGGAACTGTGGCCGAGCACTCGTCTTAAATATTAAACGTCGAGATGCAAAACTAGTGTAACAGTGATCTGTGATGTGTAATGTGTGTGTGTGTAGGCAATATGGCAGCTTATCAAAGCTAAGCAGGCCTAATAACAGCCGCTATTCATCACTATCACACTGCCACATTGTTGTCGAGTTCTAAGCGTGTACATATTTAGCTCACTCCTCCTATAATTCAATTTAAACAGCGTCTTTGCGTACGTCATCAACGACTACACTATCTGCATGTATGTAAATATAAGTAGTTTGTATGGAATGGCCATAACAAATGTGTGGTGGAGGACCAGGAGGAGGGTGTGCAGTGTGCCGTCACGTCACGTCAGCACGTGGGCTGGCGGCCGGCGCGCGTCCGCCAGCCGGCGCAGCTAGTTTATGAACAATAACCGCTTGTTTATGATAGAGAATTAACATCGGAAGCTCGTGATCGTGTTTAGACGATTTAGGGCGGGAGTCGCGCGTGACTGATCGCGCGGTCGCGAGCGGCACTGGCGCGCCGCCCCGGGCGCGACGGTGACGTCAGCGCGTGCCCCCGCCCCGCGCATGCGCCCCCCACCACCTCCAGCATTCTCCAAAACTCTTCACGAGAGCCCTCCACCTCGAGACCTCAACTCCGCTTTGGGACTTAATCGATTTTTGAGCTGCAGTTTCGCGGAATCGAGTACCTACTCAGGTATACCAGCCGAGCGTAGCTTTGTTTCCTTTTTATCGAAAACCAATATTTCACCGGCCTAGAGGAGGTCAAACAGATTTGAAAGTTATTTCATCAACAATTTGTGTCAGGTAGATGCAATTTGGTAGTCCTACAAAACGAGAACAAAGTCAACTGTAGGTATTGAAGTCAGGAAAAACTTTTCCCGAGATTAAAGTTCACAACTGAAGGAAATATGGCACACAAGATTATTCTTCCAGTAAATTATTAGTCTTTATAGTCGATAAGATTTCAGAGTTCATGTCAATTTTATGGTATTACTGGCTATCATTTTAAGTTTTACGATACCATAACACCGGGTAACAAAAGTTGAAGTTTTCCAATTATTGTGGAGAGTACATAAGAGGACAAGTGTGCCGCATGGTACAACAACACGAGTTTAGCGCGAAATTGCCTTTTAATATTAACACATCGTAGCACTACGGGTGTCGCTACGCGGCTACGCGGTCGCTACGTCGCTACGCACGTAGCAAGTAGGCCGCACGGCCGCATGCCTACGTGTAGACAAACGTGTGCTCGAGGGGAGGCTTGCTTTGCGAATTTCTTTGTTAATATGAATGAAAACGTTCTTGCGACATTGACTATTATGCAGCATGTGCAAAGTCAAAATTTAACAAATATTTCCTAGTATTGTGTCTGTAAACAAATATCAGTAGGCAACTTTCTTTTCTTTCAAAATACAACCCAGTAGGTATTTATTTTTAATACGTTTTTATTTTATTTTGTCAGTGCATCGAGTAACATAAATGCATTTCTTTGATGTTAATTAAAAATCAGTGGAAGCTTATCCTAAGCTTATTAAAATACCGAGATCCTATCTTTTCAACGGACCCTCCTTTGAGGGCGGCTCGCAACCGATGTGATAACCACACTGTTTAATTAATTTCTACTTAGTTTGACTATTCATAAGATAAACTAATAGAAAAGTTGTTGAATATGAAATTCTTCTTATTTTCTACGTTATTAGATTCATTACGTTCTTGACGGTATGCTATTACCCATACATATTATATTATTTATTTATTATATTCTTTATTGTACACCACATAAACAAATATATAGGACAAACATTTAAAGAAAAAAGCGCCACGCGCTACGGGTATAAATAGTTAATTGAGATTTTATATAAAGTAATAAATAGGATAAGATTAGAAGGCTGGATCAAGGACTTGCGTCCGAAAGCGGTACTCCTGGATATATCTCGTATTGTTTGGGCACGTCATAATCATGGCGGTAAGTCCTCTCTTTGAAGAAGGGCTGGAGTGGCGTCACAGCGTCCTCAACTCCCGCATGACGCAGGTCGACACCGGACATGTTAAGTTTGACAGGTTCCTGCATCAGATTCAGGCGGAAAAAACGCCCGGGAGTCACCATGCATTGTGAAAACCACCCGGAGGACACGATGGAGCTTGTGGTGGCAATCGGTGGCGCCGACCTGTCGCACCGGCCTTGGTTCAGATTATGGTCCGTTTTGTCAGTAAAAGTCTGACATGTGTGGTTTTAGCCTGATACGCCCTCCCGCTCCACACAGAGCGGGAGATGTCATTGGATGATTTGGTTGATTTCCCACCTTAAAAAAAAACTCTTATTGTTAGGCGGTCCCTTTTATGGAAACAGGATACAAACTCTGTGTAATAATAGTATGTGCATATTAAAAAAATATTTTAAATAATAATTATTATGTTATTGTCTATGGTGATAATAACGCAATAGCTCAAGGTTTGGTTTTTTATTTATATCAACACTTAATATAACACCAAGAATATAATAAATAAATAAATATTAAGTATTCGTCATCAAAATCAATAAACTTTCATTCATATTCTAATTACAGACAGATCCAAACTAAATATAACTACGAATTCAATCCAAAAAATGTATACATACAACCGAATATATAATTTCCTTCTTTTTGAAGTCGGTTAAAAATATATTGCATCGCCATGGGATGGAGTACCTAAAGGCCCATCTAGCTAAGCGGTAATTGATGCATCATTATAACTCCATCGCGACTCCCAATGGATTTCAATAAATTTTGCCGCAGAAGCAAAATGTTGTCTAACTTAAAAGTTGTTTCCCTGTTTGAGCATTTCCTGAAAAGTTTCAGTTATCATATTCAGCAGATAATATCATAAACTTTCAGATAAAACAGAAACCTATTGTATATAATATGTTTTTTAAATCTAGAACATTAATTTTGAAAGTTTTATATTAAAAAGAAAAAAACTTTCGTAAAAAAACAGCCTGACGTTGGAGCTGTGGTTTTGTTTCCATAAAACAATAGAGTTCGCCAGGCATACATAATATCTACTGCACAGCATAAAGGCTCCCACAGATTGACGTGACGCGAAAATGCGTCATAGATTTGCCAACCATTTTTATTAAAAACTTTACAGTCTTTTTAGTGTTTGGTGGGTAATTTCAAAAGTCCCTGAAACGTCTCCGAACTCAAGTGCGAAGTGGTAGCTCAAACATTGCAAAGCAGGGCGTTTACTCTCATTGACCACCCCTGAGCTTGCCACCGGGGCGGCGGTTGAAACTTTTTCACTCTCATCAGCCACCTCTTTTTTTAATGGTGGGGAATAATCATAAAATGCTAGCAAAGGAGGAGGCCGACCGCATCAGGCATTGGTGCCCTCGCCGCCGCCGGGATTCCGGTCACCGTAGACGCGGGGTTGCGGACTGCTCTCCGCTTGTCTGACCGTGCGGTAACTGTCCGGACCGAGCCCAAGTCGTCAACCGCGCGCACTGTTCTCGAGCGCCTCAAGGAGTTGTCAGCAACAGCAGGGGCCCAGCAGGGTCGAAGCCTACTGGGGCCAGGGTTATCCGAAAGGGAGCTCGAGCCCCAATATGAAGGCTACAAGGAAAGGGGTGGGTTTTTAGTCAGTAAGAGTCTAACACTATCTTCCACTCCGCCCAAGAGCGGGGGTTGTCATTGGATGATTTTCCCCATAATTAAAAAAAAGGATTAAAAAAAAGGAAAAAAAGGAGTAAAAAAAGGAGTGGCCGATGGGAATGAAAAATTTCAACGGCCACCCCGGTGGCAAGCTCAGGGGTGGCCGATGGGAGTATACCAAGCAAGGCCATCGCGGAGCGACGGCAGCAGGGTGTCGGTGCGGAACGGTATATTAGATTATGAGTCTCTTGTGATTTCGACAGGCAGCACAAGATGAAGTTGCGCAGTGTTGGGTCAGCGAGGAGATTTGGTCCAAAATTCAGCCACACGAACATTGCCAGTGCAGGTATAAGCACATTAACTTACAGATGACAGGGCGCGCTTGAGGCGTTAGATGGAAGGTGGGCCATTGTCTAAGGAGTGAAGCAGACGCGTAATGTACCTTTAGAACAATGCTTACACTCAAATATACACATAAGGGTAGAAAGAAACTACAAAACAACACCTGTACGATACATCCATACTCCTTTTGTTTCGTTTACGTTCATACGTTTTGGTTATGCACGTATACCGTAACGTACACGTACGTTTTTTTCGGTGGTCAAAATCATCCAATGACAACCCCCGCTTTTGGGTGGAGCGGGAGATAGTGTCAGACTCTTACTGACTAAAAACCCACCCCGTTCCTTCTAGCCTTCATACCGGGGCTCTAGTTCCTTTCGGATAACCCAACTTTCAAAAGAATAATTTACTAAAAAAATCTCTCAACGTCGCATCGTCTGGTCGCGCCTGTCTGCGGCCACCTTAACATCTATTAAATAGAATGTTACCTTTTGTAATGTACCTGCGTCAGTGTGGGTGCTGTGAATATTTCAATTACAGGGTGGATTCAGTCTGTTGACTGTAGTTTCTGTTTCTCTTTGCAACGCTCGGATGTTGACAGCTGCGTTGAGTGTGGCCAATTATTTGTTAGTGACGCAAGGATTTACGTATATTGTACGTAGGTGGGTATGTATATAAGTTGGTATACGTTGAATATTTTTTAGCAGTTACGACCGAATCCTCAGAAGTAACTCAATGTGATAAGTCGCTGTTGTGTTTAATACTGTATCCATATTAGATAGGTGGTTCACTGTTCATAATGTACAGTGTCTCGTGGTTTCATAAATGTACGTAGTCAATCGCCATCACTAAAACCGAATAAGAAAACTAGATTTAGGGTAGTAAAAGTCTACTTTCTAAAAATAAAGAAATATTAATCAGACTATAGCTCTGTCTATATTTTAAAAGACTTAGAAGTTTGATAATTTTGTTTGAACTATTATAAATAAGACGGAATCTAAAACGAGTTGTTCTTTTAAGATCCTTTCTTGTACTGAAGCATAATAAGCATAATCAGCATTTTAATGTTCACACTGTTGGGATTCAGACCTTATCTCTACAACAGGGAATGGATCGTGGGCTTATTACGGGTTGGTGAATGTCACATGTCTTCGATGCACTCTGTTCCCTGCGCGGGGGGAACACTCCCCCCCGCCCATGACTCCGCCTCCGCCAGCAGTGTCTGACGCGGATCGCAACAGCGAAGACGACGAAAATGCTCCAGAAGTGACCGAGGTAGAGTTGAGAGTGGCGGTGCGAAGGCTGAGTGCCAAAAACACCGCCCCAGGACCCGACGGCTTGCCAGGGAAAGCCTGGGTCCTGGCGATGGAGGCTCTCGGGCCTCTACTGAGAGGGCTCTTTAGCGCATGCCTGGAGAGGGGCCAGTTCCCACTTCGTTGGAAGACGGGAAAACTGGTCCTCATAGCGAAGCCAGGGCGCCCTGCGGACTCTCCGTCCGCATACCGGCCCATTGTGCTGCTCGACGAGGTGGGCAAGCTCTTTGAAAGAGTGATTGCAAACCGCCTCGTCGTGCGGCTAACACGGGTGGGGCCGGACTTGTCGGACGGACAGTTCGGCTTTCGCAGGGCGCGCTCTACAATAGACGCCATCATGCGCGTGCGAGCCCTCATGACAGGGGAAGCGGTGTCCCAGGGTAGGTGTGTCGTGGCAGTGTCCTTGGACATTGCCAACGCCTTCAACTCCCTGCCCTGGAGTACGATCCGGAGGGCACTCCGGTACCACCAGGTGCCCGAATACCTCTGTCTAGTGGTCGAGGCGTACCTGTCAGACAGGTACATTGTCTACCCCGGTCACCAGGGAGACTGGAATTGTCGAGAGATGTCGTGCGGTGTTCCGCAGGGGTCGGTTCTAGGCCCACCCTTGTGGAACATCGGCTACGATTACGTGCTGCGCGGCGACTTCCCTGACGGGGTCAGCGTGGTTTGCTACGCAGACGACACGCTGATCCTAGCGCAGGGAGAGTCGCAACAGGCGGCGGTCGCTCTAGCGACACGCGGGGTTGCGATAGCCGTTGGTAGGATCCAGGAGTTGGGACTCGAGGTGGCGCTGCATAAATCCGAGGCAATGTGCTTCCACGGCCCTCGGAACGCGCCACCATCGGACTCCCAGCTTACGGTAGGAGGAGTTCGCATCGGCGTCGGGTCGACGATGAAGTATCTGGGACTCGTCCTCGACAGCCGGTGGAATTTCGTAGAACATTTCCGACGTCTGGCTCCCAAGCTTCTCCGGGCTGGGGCTGCTCTCAAGCGGCTCCTGCCCAACCTTGGGAGTCCAGACGCCTCCTGCCGGAGGCTCTACGCGGGGATCGTTCGGTCCATGGCCCTCTACGGGGCGCCGGTGTGGGCGCCGTCGCTGGCAAAGCGACCGGCGTCCATACTGAACGCCTGCCAGAGGGTCATGGCAATACGGATGGTGCGGGGTTACCGCACGATCTCCCGCGAAGCGGCGAGCCTTCTGGCTGGCCTACCACCGTGGGATCTGGAGGCAACAGTCCTTGCACACATGCACGACATGCGCGTGGAGATGCAACGCCGGGGTGAAAGTCCACTGCCGCAATATGTCAAGGCATGGCGGACAGAGCTCCGGCGGGATCTCATGGTGAAATGGCGTCAACGGCTATCGCAACCCAGTGCTGGGCACGCCACGATTATGGCGTTAAGTCCCCTCTTTGAGGCGTGGCTGGAAAGACCTCACGGCGTCCTTACCTTCCGCATGACGCAGGTCCTCACCGGACATGGCAAGTTCGGGAGGTTCCTGCATCGGATTCAAGCGGAAGAGACGCCCGGGTGTCGCCACTGTGCGCAACGCCCGGAGGACACGGTGGAGCACACCGTCGAGGTGTGCCCTGCCTGGGCGGAGCATCGCCGTGCCCTCGTGGGGGCGATCGGCGGCGGAGACCTCTCGCGCCGGGCCCTGGTCGAGGCCATGGTCCGGAGCGAGGAGGAATGGCAGGCGGTCGCCTCCTTCTGCGAAGCAGTAATGCTAGCAAAGGAGGAGGCCGACCGCATCAGGCAACGGCGCCCTCGCCGCCGTCGCCGGGATTCCGATCCCGATTTCCGGCCACCGTAGACGCGGGCTCGCGGACGGCGAGCCATGGGTAGCTCGCTGTCTGATCGTCCGGTAATGGACCGAGTCCAAGACGTCGACGGTGCGCACTGTTCCCGCACGCCTCAAGGAGTTGTCAGCAACAGGAGGGGCCCAGCTGGGTCGAAGCCTACTGGGGACAGGGTTGTCCGAAAGGGAGCTCGCGCCCCGGTATGAAGGCTAGAAGGAACCGCGCGGGGTTTTTAGTCAGTAAGAGTCTGACACTGTCTCCCGCTCCACCCAAGAGCGGGTTTCGTCAAAGATGATTTTCCCCGTCGACAAAAAAAAAAAAACATGTCTTCGATTTTTTTGGTTCTAGGTCATACCGATTTCCTCACGATGTTTTCCTTCATCATTTTGAGAGCAGTGGTGATGAAATAAACAACACAAAGTAATGCGCTTGGCTGGGTTTGAACCCGTGACTTGAAGAGTTTTACTTAATATTTCAACCCATCTTCTACTTGAGGCACAACCTACCGCCTGCGTTCATCGGATCTATTTCGTTTCAGGTTCCAAGACCGTTTAACATTTTGCCAGACAACTTTATTTCAAGAGCACTTGAAAAATGCGGAGTTGTTTCTTACAATGCAACGAGACGCGATGTTTAGATGAGAGAAAACGGGGACTAGAAATAAAAGACCTAACTTTTAGTTTGTAAACATTTTCCTTAATTTTCTTACGAAGAGGGATTTTTTTCTTCATGTTTTGCTTGGGTATCTATCTATCTTATTACACATTTTTATTTAATTTGCCGTGGTGGCTCAGTAATAATGATACCAACTTACCGAGTTTATAGGTCGTGAGTTCAAACTCAGCCAGGCGCATTCCTATGTGAAATTTATTTCAGCATGACTGCTTTCAACACGGTGAAGGAAAACAATGTAAGGAAATCGGTATGTCCTAGGACCAGCAATTCTAAGAAATGAGATATCTACAACCCGCATGTACCCAGTCTGTTAGATTACGGCCCTTTTCCTTTCGTAGAGAGGAGGTCAGAGTCCCAGAAGTGAGAACAATAACAGGCTGATTATGCTATTTAACTTGCAATGTTTGTATGTTTTTATAACACCTGCTCGATAATGTTGTTTTATACGTCATACAAACCTCACTTAAAGCAAGTCATTATATACCTAGGGAGATAATGCAGTATGGCCGATCCCTAGGGAATAATGAGATTTGAATTTGGAAAATCAAAAATCGTCAACATTGTGAATTAAAATGTACGTACATCGAACAAGTTGACTCGAAATTCAAATTGGCCACTAACAAAAAAAAAAAAAAGAAAATAGAATAAAACTGACAGGAGCGTTATATAATCGGAAATATAGAATCTTGGAGTAGGTAGTGAATTTTGTTTGTTTGATGAACTTGTAAATATAATACTTATATTTCTCTAATTTATGATTTGGTCGACCGAATTGTCTTTTAATTACCTCACAGATGGTGTAAAAAGTAGAATATGCAACACGGGGATAAAGCTGTCTTTGTCTTGGGCGGCTTGAATTCCTCAATTCACACAGGTTTCTTTATTAACTCCCTCGCAATGCTCGGGAGTTAATTATATATATTATAAGCAACCTTCGTTTCGTTCGGAAATCAACATGCCGCCCGCAACTTAAAAACACTACTTTATTCCCTAGTCACATAATCTACTATTATTTGTTCAAGGCAAATCATGCAAATGGATTTAGAAACAGTTATTTGAACTAAAATTTGGTATATACCTACGTAACTAAGATGATAATGCATTAGTATGGTACATTGGCGGTAGTCTGATGACACCGTCGGATTGTAAGCATAGGAACTACTAAGCGCAAAAACCCCATCGTGTGGGAGCCATCTGGAAGAATCTCGATGAGTATATTACTCATCATGACTACATATGGAATTGATCCACCACCGTGCGACAAAACTTGTAATGATAAAATACTTCTTTATTATATAAAAAACTTATTTTTGTTCACAACATAGCTACCATGCCAGCTCTAATTATGTATTGGGGTATATGCACGCTGTTGAGGTGTTTTAAAAATGAGGTCAGGTATTTTTTTAGTCGCAGAGGGTAGGGAAGGTGAGCTTGATAATAATTTTATGGATATTGGGTTCATTAGCAATTTCGATTACCTCAATTTTTTAGAAGTATGTAGATGATACTTTTAAATTATCATAATAAGGAATAATATTAGATATTTTGATATTAAACAGTCTAGATTGTGTTAATGTATGCGATATGAAGTAGGTAGAGTCTGTCTAAAAAGTCAAACGACTTGGGTAATTGTTAAGATAAAATGAAATTAGATGTTGTCAGCGCTGGTTCAATAATCAAGGTTGATTAAGAGATCTTGATCATTGTTTAATAATAGAAGAACCTTATAAAAAGTATCGAATGTATTTTTTAAATGATTAAATATTATATACAAAATTCCCAAATCGTTTGACTTTTTAGACAGACTATACCTATGTAAGTACCAAACTGAATATATAAAAAATAATATAAAGTAATGATGTACGCAATAGTCAATTAACCACTAATTAGGTACATATATCATTGATATTATAATTGGATATCAGTTACAGAAGCATCGAACGCAATCACATTCTAAGTAAGTAGGTATATAGAATTGTTAAAGGCATTCAACGATAATATAGACAGCAGAAATTGTGACTAAATACGTTACATACTCCCTCTATGATTAGATGACTACAAAGATTTTATGAGCTCGAAAAAAATAAATGATTAACGTTAAAACATTTTCAGCCAATTAAGTATCTCACAAATAAAACCGAAAAGAGAAAAAAGAAAGATCTTCCCATAAATCTTTAGTTTGGTTTCCGCCTATCCCAAGCCCAGCCAAGCAAGACTGCTATTCTTAGTAACCTAAGATTAGAATCTTACGTAAACTCCATTTTGAAAATCCTTAACTTAGAAGTTTGATGCGACTTGTAAAAAATAAAATAGAATGGAAATGAGTTCGACATTGTAACCAGTGATAGCGTTTGCAACTTTCAGGGGTGAGGTTCCAAATCTCTCCGCTCTTTGTGAATTTTCAACGAACGTTTCAGCTCCGTGTGAATACAACGACTATGAGTGACGTTGATCAATTGTCATGTTAGAGTTGCGAAGCTATGAGCTCAACACATTGAGCTGTGCCGTCAAAGTTTCAAAACGGGTAAGTACGTCACCTATGTTATGTTTATAGGCACTTAACTTACTTCACTCCAATAAGAATAAATAAGCAGCCAGATAAAAGTATCGTATAATATCTCATAACTGAAAGGTAAAACCGTTAGTAAAAGCCTATAAATAATATACTTTTATAACGAGCGTAGCAACGCATAAATTGAAATCCTACGTAAGTACACATTAAAAATCAAATTTTATATTTCGTTACTTCAAAATCCTGATTAAATCATTTTGCTGTAGGGGCCAGGTCCCCGGATATTCCCCGGCCGGGGGCAGCGGGCGCGGGGTCGGAAGCAGGTGGGTTCTGACGTCACAGGTGTGACGTCGGTGCTGGGGGCGGGGCGCAGCGGCCGACGACCCACACTCTCCAGCCAAAGTCCGTAAAATGCAAACCAACTAGCTAACTTTCAAAATAGAGACTTAACCCACAAATATAGAGTTTAAAATCGTTGATGAAGATGTATTGCGGGCAGATATCGAGCTTACTTACCTTAAAGAATATCTCTCAGAAGTCATGGAGTGGTGTAAGTGAACTAGATATTAATAAAGTTACATTAACTGATTGAACATCGCAAATGCTTTTATTGCAAACCCTTCTGGTTAGCAATAAATGCGTTTGCGATGAAGCTTACAATAAGCGAACGTACCTATTGGTGATAACATCACCTAAAATAAACATTAGTATATTAAAATAAGTATATGCTGTTCAGTCTTGGGAAATGATTGGTTGCGTGTGTGCAAATGAGAAGAAATATTGAGCTGTTAGGAGTTGATATTATGCGTGACCTTAAGACCCTTAAATCCCTTGTGTCGTAAGCTTAAGGTGGCGAAGTAAGCTTTGACGTAACGGCGGTACCACGAGGTACTCATAATCTACCCTATTACTAGATTTCCTTCGTTAAGGTAGGCCTTGAAAATAAGTTAAATTAATGAATCTTTGAGATTTGTCCATAAGATATTGAGAGCTGTATTTATTTTTGTAGCAGTTTTGGTGAAATAAACCGGATTATTATTTTTTATAACTCTACTTGCGGTTGTTATTCGGCGGCTGTAAAACCCAAACCACAGAAGCTATAACAGCGCCATCTAGTAACATTGGAGGGAACTTGGACGCTTGCCACGCGCGGTTGGAAAACTCACGGTTTTATTCGAGGAAAGCGCAGCGATTCGTTCCGTTGGTGAGCACCGACTCCCTGTCGCGGTCATAGATGGCGCTCTACTCACTGTTAGAAATGTAAGGCAAAGGAAAGCAAACATTCAGTCTGTTGTAGAACCTAGAGGGATCTAAGGTGCTATTAGCTCTCACTAAACAAGAAAGGTGGCGCTAGTCATAACTGTTCAGTTGGAGTTGTTTGCCCGACAAGACAAAAATAAAATTTTAAGTTTTTGTATTTTTAAATGTTTGTTTTTTACTGTGTTATTGAATAATTAAAATATAATTTATATGTGTATTAAAATGAATAATAATAGAAAATCATAAAATAGAAAATATTTCCTTAACTTTTTTAAGTATCATGAAATTGTGTGTTATGGATGAATTAACACAGTTTGACAAAGCTATTCATGAAAAAAATATCAAAATAATGTATCGGTTATTTTAGATAAAACTTTGAGATTATTTACTTACTTTTATAATAATTAATTACTACCGACTTCATTCAAGATTTATCTCATTTTGAAGTTACAACAAAGTCCGAAAAAATAATATTCATCAGTTATTAAAATTAGCGTAAGTTATACCCAGAATAATCGTTTCTTTGTGTAATTTTCTTCAAGCTATTAAATAGTTTTTAAGATCTTCGCCAGAGAAACTGTTAATGAAAAGCTCATTATCAGTTTCATTGAAACAAGGTAACTGAAGATAGTGTAGACATTTTGTTAACTAAGAAAATACTTTTTGTTTTACTTCAACAAAACAGTTTATGCAAGAAGATAAAGGAAAACTGATAACTTAGCGTTTTTTAAAGGTTACAACGCGTTCCTAAAGCTAAAACTACGTTAGACTGACACACACGTGTTACACGCCTGATTTGTGCAAAGAACGACGTCGCGTGGCGTGGATCAAGTGTAGCTCATGCACAAGTCTAGTTTCCATATAAAATGTATGGAGACCGATGCGCCCAGATGCAGCGTGTGTTTCGTAACGAACCGATTAAATAAAGTTCTGATGAAAAATGTACGACTCCGGGCGTCGGATACATGCATTGAAATGAAAAATGCATGACTTATGAGTGAAATTTTTCAAAAAGGTTTTTCTGAAAACTGTTTTAAATCGCAACGAAAATTACGCGACGGAATGCAATAAACAAAATTTAGCGACATCAACTGAAAGTTTAATATTGCAATTTTGTAGTGCACTTTATTATTTTTCTCCGTCTCTTTCAAAGTATTTTTTTCAAGTCTCTGTTTTCCGTGAAAACAGTTTGTTTAATAATTCAGTTATTAAACCTATCTAGTACAATTTTGTTAAAACGTTTTTAAACACATTTTATGTACTTCTAAGCATTGTCATGACGGCTGTAAGACAGATGATTTTGTGCAACTTCGGAAGATTTTTTAAGCTTTGCTCAATCTGATGTTTTATGTGTTCTGTGTTATGCGACCATTGTGAAACCCTATTAAAAATTAGTTCTGTATTTTTATTTTGATGTACAATTAAGAATATCTACATCTATCAATCTGTTTGTCTGTTATTATGCAGAGAGAAACGGAGTGATTGATTGGAGTTTGATTAGTGTCCTTCTAATCAATATCTATACAATCAATCACTCCATTTCTAATTAATAGATTATCCTGAAAAGTAACATCACTAAAGCCTTTTCATTGAAACTTTACTTCTCTTTTCCGAGATAAATATCAGAAACAATGGGCAGTTAATTTAATTTCAGTTTGTTTATATTTTCTGAAGAAGAATTCTGTGTTCGGAAAAAGAGTAATAACTTAATATACTTTGCTTTGTTCCTTTGTTTCTATTTGAAGTAACAAAATAGCGTCTGTCTTCATGTTTAAAGGTACGCAGGTGATCACATTGTTTGCTTATTTCTGTTCATTTGTTTGCTTATTAAAAACCAAGGAAACCACTTGCGTCGGATTAGCCTGACGTGTGTTTTTGTGTCCTATTCACCAGGGTAGTGTGTTTGCGACTGTGTACACCATCTCGTTTAGCCCTTCAATCCATATAGGTGACAGAAGAGCTGATGAGATGGAGTATTTGGTCGTGGATGTGCGTCCCTGGCGGATAACTGTGAGAGTGTTTGTCGGATATATCCAACGTGGGCTTTTTTTTTCGCTGTGAAAAGCATCTAATAACATTCCCCGCTTTTGAACGGAGGGAGAGATAGTGTCAGACTTTTCCTACTGTTCTTTCGTTGCCTTTCGTACCGGAAGCTGAGCTACCTTTCGGAGCAAACTCTGGCTTCAGTAGACGTCGACCCAGCTGAACCCCTGCCGTTGCTGACAACTCCTTGAGGATCCAACGCAGTCTGTTAAAAGGTTAGAGAAAAAAATTATAATATTTGGTGGCAGGTCTCCTACTTCCTTACTCAATATCTGGTTGAACTTAATAAAGATTATTACACTGCGATACTATACCGATGTTCATGTGCAATTAAAACTTCTCCGTGCACTGTTGTTAGCGTTGGTATAATATTATACTAACTTCCACATTGCTGGCTTCATTAACTTTTACTGCAATACACGAATGTTTCGTACAGTTATTTTAGTATTTTATGGTAACTGCGGTTACAATTTGTTCTCGTGTATTGGTTTATCATTGTTAATTGTGGGGTCAGGCGGTCATGTGGACATGCATTGTGCGGAGGATAAAATATTGTTTGTTTGGCTTGTAAATTGTAGTTACAAACATATGGGTTTAATGATGTGGGGAAATTGTGGACTTTATGTTTGCTACAAGTATGTAAGCGATTACGGGTGCGGTATGGAACGGTTTTCTTTGACTCACAAGCACAGCCTTCTGGAAGGAATTGGGACGGCCATTTCGAAGATCCCAATCGTAATTTTTTTTCGATTTTCGACAGACTTCGCAATTAGTAAGGATTGTACGTTGAATACATTTAAATGGCAGTAATTTTAGTTAAATATTAAAAGGGCTTTGCTGGTAACTTGATGTTATCAGAACAAATGTTCGTTTAATAATAATAATAATAATAATAATAATTTTAAAATCTCTGATAACACCAGAAATACTAGATCTAGAGACCATGTAAAACCACCATGGCAAGTTAGGCTAGAAAAAGATATTGATAAATTAAGAGCAGATTGCGGCAGGCTCACACAATATATCAGGGGCTGTAGAACACAAAAAGTAGTTAGAAGAGTTGAAGCCATATTTAAAATTAATTCTACTCACACTAGACATGAAAGCAACAATAGAAAACCTGAAGAGTATTTGGACACATTAAAGCAGAAATTAGCGCTGAAAGTTCATAGGCTTAGGAGGTACGAAAAGCACAACAGCGCAAAACTGATAACGCAACATTTGCTCTAAACGAAAAAATATTTTACAGGAACATACAGAAACCACCTAGGGACACAATAACAGACAACAATACAGACATACCTTCGAAAGAACAGCTCGAATCATTTTGGTCTAACATATGGGAAGAACAAGTGCAACACAATGACACAGCCATTTGGATAAAAGAAGAAGAAACTAGGTGGGGAGCAATAGATGAAATGGAATTCATGGAGATAACTGAGTCTGATAACACAAATATTACTGTTAGGTTACATAATTGGAAGTCACCAGGTATAGACAAAATTCAAAATTTTTGGTATAAAAAACTAACGATATTTCATAAATATATAGCAAAAAGCTAAACAAAAATTGTATTAGGACAACAACATATACCTGAATTCATTGCGACAGGAATAACATATATGCTCCCTAAAACCACTCATACAACACAACCTTCCCAATATAGACCTATCACATGTCTACCAACTATTTATAAAATCTTAACATCCGCGATAACAACCAAAATCAACGCTCATATCGAACGCCACAATATATTAGCAGAAGAACAGAAGGGTTGCAGGCGAGGCCATATGGGTTGCAAGGAACAGTTAATTATTGACTCCACCATTCATAAACATGCAACTTGCAAGAACAGAAACCTTCACTGCACCTATATAGATTACCAAAAAGCGTTTGATAGTATACCACATTCCTGGTTATTAAAAATTTTAGAGATTTACAAAATAAATACAAACATTATAAGTTTTTTGCGTACTATAATGTCACATTGGAAAACTACACTTTGCCTAAATAATCGCCATAGTAATCTTATAACACGACAGATATTCATAAGAAAAGGCATCTACCAAGGAGATTCCTTGAGCCCTCTGTGGTTTTGCCTCGCCCTCAACCCCCTGTCTCATTTGCTACACAGTTGTCAGATCGGGTACAACCTTAAACATAACACTGAAGACACTATTATCTCACATCTCATATATATGGATGACATTAAATTATATTCAAGAACAGAAAGGGAAATGAAAAAGCTTATAGAGATCACAACAAAGTTTAGTCAAGATATAAATATGAGATTTGGGTTAGATAAGTGTAAAACATTGCATATTATAAGAGGTAAAATAAAATCGGGTAACTATACAATTAACGATACCGACACTATAGCAGCCATGGAACCGATGGATCTATATAAATATTTAGGGTACAAACAACTTAAAGGACTAGACCATACTGCAATAAAACAGTCCCTTAATACAGAGTATCGAAGGAGGATTAACGCAGTGTGCAAAACACAGTTATCTGGAAAACATTTAATAAAAGCCTTAAATACGTTTGCGATACCTATACTGACTTACTCATTTGGAGTAATAAAATGGTGTAAAACCGACATCGAACAACTTGAGAGAACCACACGCACAACACTCACAAAACACCACAACTTACACCCTAAATCTGCGATCGAGCGACTCACTATCAAAAGACAGAATGGAGGGAGAGGCCTAATTGACATAGGTCACCTTTGGCAGAAGCAAATAACTAGGCTAAAAACATTCTTCTTTACAAAATCTCGCACTAGTGACATACACAAAGCTATTACTCTAAACGATTTTAATTACACTCCTCTCAATTTAAATAATCAAAATATACCAGACTCTATAAACACAGACCCACAAAGCCAAAAAAATTGAAAAGTGGAAAATGAAAGTACTCCATGGCAGGCACCCTCATGATTTAGATCAACCTCATGTTCACAAAGTAGCTTCAAACAAATGGCTTCACATAGGTAATTTATTCCCTGAAACTGAAGGATTTATGATTGCGATACAAGATCAAATAATAAATACTAAGAACTATAGGAAGTATATAATCAGAGATCCCTCAGTTTCAAACGATAGATGTCGAAGGTGTCACACGCAGCCAGAAACAATTCAGCACATTACTGGAGCCTGTTCAACTCTTACCCAAACAGACTACACCCACAGACATAATCAAGTGATAAACGTAGTTTATCAAAAATTAGCAATTAAATATGCACTCATACAGGACACAAACACCCCTTATTATAATTACACACCACAAACTATTCTAGAAAATGACACACATAAACTGTATTATGACAGAGCTATTCTCACCGACAGGACAATCCACTATAATAGGCCGGATATCGTTCTACAGGATAAAATAAATAAAATCACCTACCTAATAGATATTGCTGTTCCTAACACACATAACATACAGAAAACAATAACGGAAAAAATTTGTAAATACGTAGAACTAAAGGAGGAAGTTACTAGAATATGGCGACAAGAAAAGGTTTATGTTGTCCCTATCGTGCTTTCCACAACAGGTGTCATCCCGCATCATCTCTTCCATAGTCTTAAGTTATTAAATCTTAAAGACACCTTTTACATACCCTTACAAAAAGCTGCCATCTTGAACACATGTCGCATTGTCAGAAAATTCTTACAAATAGATGAACACGAAATAGGTCTACCTCATAACGCATCCTCCACATAACACACCACACGCTACATTTACTTGGCCTGGCCCGTATATGTAGTTAAACACCAGCCCAAGAGCTGAGAAGTAAAAACGGAAACAAAAATAATAATAAATATCTTTATTTCTCAAAAGTTTACAGATGATTATATCTATGTTTACATAAAAGCATTTTGAAGTTGCCGTAATCTGTACACAATTAATTAAACTCTGTCCCTTAAACTAGGTTATCCTGTGTCTTAAGGGGCAGTGTTTCGCAATAACGTTCTAAAAGATATGGTTATGAGTCAGAGGACGGTGTCGACTTATCTTTTTTTTTTTATGCTAGGATGAGGGTGTTTATTATTTTATAAGATTATTTTATGTATTTTTTCTATGGGCCTTCGATGCCTGAAATAAATGGTTATTATTTATTTATTATTTATATGTATAATAAGAGACACATTTATAAAAAAAAAATACTTGAGCAATAACTACGTTCGCCTAATAGCACTGTGTTACACCAGTCCACTAGCATAATAGCATTTGCTATTAAAACTACGAAAATACAATACTCAATAATTTACTGTGCTTCCATTTAAGCACAGTAAATTATTGAGTAATGTATTTTCGTATTTTTTCTTATTTTTCTATCCCATATATTTTGTTATCAGAAAGCATTCATTCAATCAATAATTCATCGTGTATTCTGTTTTTATTTTTATCACACATAGTATTTTGTTTAATTAGTAAGATAGTATAAATAATATTTAACTGCTAATTATTTTATAAACACACACAAGGGTTCACAATGTAAATGTTAATATCTCCCAAATTAATCTATTCCGATTTACGGAGGCGTTAAGCTACGTACTTAGTCTAGATTAGCAAATCATGCCAGTTTAATAAATGATTAGCCAACTAGAATTATTACATATGCTCATCGCTTCCAGTGCCTACGTCAATCTGTACATATTACATATACCGCAGTCACAATCATTCGCATGCAGATTGAGTACCCAGAGTATATGCAATGTCATTGTGCATTATTAGTATACCCAACAGGGGCGTAGCTAGTCCTAATGCCAGGGCCCCATATTAAATACTTTTAAAAGGATCATTCAGAAGGTAACCTACCTACTAAAAATCCTACTAAAATAGAATGAGTTTTTATTGTCGTCTTATATGTTATTCTAAAAGGTTAAAAACTCTTTACAGAGTATCATATAGTCATTATTTATTCACTCCTAGCTCTTTATCAATATGAGAATTTAAGATTGTGTATAACATGTTACGAATTTAGGCATATGTCGGGGCCCCGTATCATTAATACGGCTGATACGGTGGTAGCTACGCCCCTGATACACAATTATGTTAATTAATATGACTATGCCATCCGCTTTCGCAGATATCGTGCTCATATTAATTGTTATTAATATTACGCGTTTTATTCAAATTAATGCTGAGAGTTATTCACTGTTGCGTAAAGGATGAGCTGTATCGTATTGGTCCAAATATTCATTCTACCCACTCCCTAGTACACTCGGTGCCGGATTGTGGTAACACTGCAGGCTAGTCAGTGCGAATCCTGACCGCAGGCGGTTACGTCCCGCGTGGGTCCGAACACCCTCGACTCACGTTATCTAGCGCGAACGAATCTACGTCAGGATATTGCAATATGTTCGTTATTTTTTCGATAGATTTTGTCAATAGATAATTGCTAGGTATGGCCAGTTATGTTTGATGGTGACACGATATTGTGATCATACATTCACAACTCGATATACCCCGTGGTCTGAACAATCAGGAAAATTGAGCATGAATTTTGTATTAGGAGCATATGTCGTGTTTGTTAGTACACTGATAATAGAAAATCATGGAATACGGCATTTGAAATCTGCAACTGTTTTTTACTATTGTACTAGGATTTCCTATTTCAAAGTAAAAAGTTGTCTTGGAACGTTTGTATAGTAAATACCTTGATTTGCAAATAGATTGGAGATAGCAGTAGTTCATAAGATAATGTATAAGATAATTTAAAAGCTCTGAAAGTAAGCATAAACATATACGAAATAACGAGTACTTATATATATAAGCTCTGGCAAGTTTTTAGTCAGCAATAGTCTAACAATCTCTTGCTCCACCCAGTGCGTGATTTGTTGATTCCCTACAAAAAAAAGGGTGAGATTAGGCATGAGTTTATGTATGTAAAAAAGCTCAATGGTGTACTGCTTACCATACATTAACATTTAACTTGTAGAATTTTATAAAAAAAAGTGTAAAAAACCTATGTGCAGTACTTGCTTGTTTTTGCACCGTTTCTATTTTAACTTATCGCTGCATGAATATGTGTAAGCTCACGCGAACTTGTTTGTACGATTTATGTGCGAGCACGGACTGTGGTGGTTCCATAGGTCGTTAGGTCACATAGATACCAACTAGGTTTTTGGTTTAGTTTCCTGTTGTGATTTTCTGCAGTTGATTCCAAATCCGATTGCCAATGCGAGTAGATCTCGAATGTTTCTTACGAAGAAGTCACTGTGACTTGTGAGAATAACCGATTAGAAACAGATTTATTATGATACTAGCTGATCCAGTGAACTTCGTATCGCCTAATAGATCTTTCGATATAGTCAACATATTGCGAAACCCAAGTAATATATTGGGTTACACACAATGTCAGTGTATAAAAGTTATCTACATCGATTTCGTATATTTTAAATGATGCGCGCACAACTGAAAAGTCTACAGATGAATACTCTAACTGCGTTATATGCTATTTGATTCGTATTTGTTTATTTGTATGCTCAGATATATGAACATAGCAAAGTAAATGGGCTATATAAGGATAGTAGAAAAAGGCGTTAGTTGCATGCAAAGAAGCATGTACGTTGCTACGTACATGCTTCTTTAGAAAATACTAGTGCTCTAGTATTTTCTCTAGGTATATACCAAGAGAAAATGCTCGTTCCATATAGAACGAGGACTGGAATATATATAAACAAAAACCTTTTGCAATACTACCGTAACTTGGACATGTATTGTTATTCCAGTTTCACAGTTTACAGTTTGAACTTTTAACCGCTCTTTGCTAGGGTGAAATTTATCGCTTTTCACGCTAAATGGCGCGTGACGTTTAAACGAGGGCTTTGGGGGACGTCGACTATTTAGGTGGCGTTTCGACGCTCGTAGGTCACGGGTCCATTCAAGCGGCTCAATTGAGACATGATCAATGCGGCTGCTTACGTTATGAATGTTTAGATACAGTTTATACAGCTTACTGATGGTCGGAAGACATTGCGCGTTTACAGTCTCAAGATCCCGGCGCCAGTATGAGCCCACTCGATGCAAAAAAGAACCAAAAGCTTCTCAAAAGCAAATTGGCATGGTTTATAAAGAACACTGGGAGGTGACTGGGAGCTCCAACATGCATTCACGGATGCGAAGTCAAGGTCTTAAAGAGACCTTCTTAGGGCTGAACACATGGAGGTGGGACATCACACAAACTGGTAATGGTCGATGGAAAGTCTTACACGGATCTCTTACTCAAGCAATTTCAACTCGATACCTACACGCGTTCTCGAGATATAGGGTCTTGACAGACAGACACACAGACAGACGGACAACAAAGTGATCGTATAAGGGTTCCGTTTTGTCCTTTTGAGGTACGAAACCCTAAAAACGCGCTAAGACTAATAACTTGGGCATATTATGACGATTACCTCTTTTTTTAACTTTTTGAATAATTACTTCTCAAAAATGGTGGCTCTTAGGAAAAAAGAATTGAGACATGTTTAAAAATTTTTGTCCGTGGTAATTTTATGATAAAACTTACCGTTTAACTGAAAATGCGAAAAACTCGTTTTTGTGACCTTTGACCCCGATTTTATTTTTCAGTTGTCGGATCGAGGAGGACTGTTTAGATTTATTTTGAACAAATTTACCAATTTTCAGCTGGGTGCAAATTATTGTAACCTGCCCCTAGTTTTAGCCTAATTTGAATGGACTATATAAATGGTGCTTATTAATAAACGTAAGTGGAATATTTGAAGCCTACTATTAGTTTGCCACAGATGGTCCATTATACATTATAACATTGTGTTATTATAATATTCGTGGATCCGCCGCTTACAAGGCTGAAGATAATTACTTAGCGCACCTACTTATCCCTGCGATCCCTATTTATATTCGGTAAATGTTTACCTTCACTGTAATTGTTGAACTAAATAAACATTGATTTAATAAGACAAGCTTGGAACATATATTATTTCTGTTGAGATATACTAATAAAGATTTTACTCTTACGTAAATATTAGAGTACTTTAGATGTTTGCTTTTGAGGCAATTTAGTTCAGTGATAGATGTGTACTTATCCTAGACTTTAAGATAAGAACTAGATTAAACTCGTTACAAAATAATGTTTTTCTATTTAATATATAATTTTTGAGAAAAAGCCTGGAACGTAACTTGGAACGAAACTGAAAGAAACAATAAAATAATAATTACAGGTCCAGTGTAGTAGTAGCTACACTACACCGGACAAGCCGCTAGGTAGCCAAAATACAAATGGCAAAACGGGCTTTTTATTTTTTGTCAACTTTATCAAAGTTGTTTAGTGTTTTCTTCTTGTTGAATAGATGAGACATACATAAATGACTAGCTATCCTACGCGGTTTCATCCGCGTATTTGGATTATGCCCCGCTCACTGAGGCTCAGACTGATGTTACATCTTCCTCGACAAATGGGCTATCCAAAACTAAAAGAATTTGTCAAATCGAACTAGTAGTTTCTGCGATTAGAGCATTTAGCTAACCAAACTATATTATGACTAATTTGTGGCTCTGAAAGCTATGTCGGAGGTTGTGGATTCGATTCCCACCCAAGACATGTGTGCTAGCAAAGGAGGAGGCAGACCGCATCAGGCAACGGCGCTCCCGCCGCCGCCGCCGGGATTCCGATCCCGATTTCCGGCGACCGTAGACGCGGGCTCGCGGACGGCGAGCCATGGGTAGCTCGCTGTCCGATCGTCCGGTAACTGTCTGGACCGAGCCAAGGCGTCGACGGCGCGCACTGTTCCCGCGCGCCTCAAGGAGTTGTCAGCAACAGGAGGGGCCCATCTGGGTCGAAGCTTACCGGGGTCGGGGTTATCCGAAAGGAAACTAGAGCCCCGGTATGAAGGCTAGAAGGAACGGCGCGGGGTTTTTAGTCAGTAAGACTCTGACACTGTTTCCCGCTCCACCCAAGAGCGGGTTTCGTCAATGATGATTTTCCCCGTCGAGAGAAAAAAAAAAAGACATGTGTGATCATGTGATGAGAGCGATCATTTGTTCTTTGTTTGGGAGTAATTTATCTATTATGTATTTAGAAATACATAAATATGTTTATCAATTGACTAGTACTCATAGCACAAGCTCTGTTTAGTTTGATCGAGACTAGATGGCGTTGTGTTAAAGTTGTGGAATATTAATTAATAATATTAAACGAACTCTTCAGCTTAAAGTAAGTATAGACTTAATAACATCACGTTAATAAATACGTTTTGCCAGAGGGTCAATTTATAAGCCGATTACCTGGACAGATAACTTCAGATGAATTGTAATTTTAATATTATGTATTTCCAATGTTTCTATTTTATAAATATCTGTATTATTTTTGTTTTACGCATGTGTTAATGTTAATTTAATATTTTATCTCTTTTGTTGCATGTTAATTTGAATTTTTATATTAGACAATTTTAATAATTATGATAGGTATATCAAATACAATGTATATTGTTCCTGATAAATAAATAAAAGTCGGGCTACAGAGGCAATTACGTTACGAAGGATTTAACAGCCGCAGTCGAGCTGGATGTGTGTAATAAAGATAAAAGTGGCCGATGGACACGGCACGTACGATCGTCACCTGAAGCCAAGTTCTCTAGTTTTTACTGCCGAATAAACTGTGTATAGGCTACCTACAGTAACTGGAGCCGGTGACTTGATACATATGGTCGATGTACGAGTGTATTTTGATTGCCTAAGTTGCAAATCTATGTCTATACATATAATAAATCTGTAGTAGCGCATCACGTAAAATGTACGAAATAACTTTTATGCAGTAAAATTGTGTGTAACTTGATATATTACTTAAGTTTTGTTACATCGCAATCGGTTGCTTATATCGAAAGATATATACTATATTCATTGACTGCTAGGCGGTACGGTTTGCTGGGTCAGCTAGTCTATACTAATCTCTGAAAGTACTGGTCCGATAACTGATTTTTTTTTTCCGATTCTGATTTTAATGGCCTAGGAAGTACCTACTTCAAAGTACTCCTGAATCGGCAAAGGTGAACCTCCTCACCACGATGTAAAAAAATAAGATATTAAATTAATATTAAACTAATATTATAAATGGGAAAGTTTGTATTTGTGTGTATATATGTTACTTTTACATGAACGCCTGAAATAACGTCGTTAAAATTTTATATACGGGTACATGTCCTGGAAAGTATATAGATATTCCCAGGAACATTCCCTCGGGATAATTTTTTATCACTGTCACCAGGTAGTTGGTGTAACAAAGTTTCTATAAATTTATTGTTAAAAACATAGAAATTGACATCACAAATAAAGCGTAAACATGTAGATAACACGTATGTGTATATTACCCCATTACAAAGCGGAATAACTCTTGAAGATGTGTACATATAACATAGGTACTCAGAACCTCTGAGGGTTGAAGTGTGATTCTTGTAGGATAAAGTGGGATTCTTCGCCGATCCCTTTAGCTGTACGATAGCAAATACGCATATAAAACTGTTTTTATTGTAATTTGTCGCAAATGGAGAAATCAGCAATGTAGGTGCGTATATAGCTTCTTAACGAAACAATATTTAAAATATAAACTAATATTTAAATAATATTTGGATAATGTAATATAGTGCAAAAACTACCTAATAAACTACTCGAAAACGGTGTTTTTTAAAACTGATATAAGTTGCTTGACTACGATCCCACCTGATGGTAAGCGGTAATGCAATCTCTGATGGTGAGGCGCACTAGTTTATGAGCCTATTTGCTCTCTTGTCTGTATTAAAGCAAATACACACATTCGTCTTAATAGAAATAATAAGAAAAACATATGTTTGTAATCTCTAGAGAGTAGTGATTCGACTAGATAAAACCCTTAATGATCACTACTTTTTACCGCGGAAAATTGCATGGTATTCGCGGAACAAGCCACAGTATCTAAGCCGCTACGACTACCTATTTACTACTAACATTGTATTTCAGGTAAACGTTTGATGTTACCGGTAATGAAATGACGTTTAATTATACTGGTTTTGATTACACTAAGCGAGTCGTTGTACAAATCATCCTAAGGGTGATTGCCCTCAGGGAATTCTTAACAGAACAATTGTTTGAAGAAGCTAATTCTAAATAAATTGAGAGGATCCAGTGCTCGTAAAGTTGGTTGTTGGGGTTAATGTCCTGGGTCCAAACATCACGCACTGTCTTTGGGATTTTCTAAGTGCCTAAGTATTTCAGTCTGGATTTGTGTTCGGGTTCGGGTCAAGGCAATATATTCACTTCTCGTCATGCGAGTGAAGAGCACTATCGTTTCTCTTAACTATGATAACTATGTCTACAAAATTTTATATAAACTTAAATATACAATGGCGGTTATGTATTTCACAGAAAGATTTGGATTTGCGGACAATTTATTTATTTATTTATTTCAAGTACAACAGACTCATTTTAGTTACATAATCATACAGACAATATTATAATAAAATAAACTTAAATTGCATTGGATTGTATCATTATCATTGGATTACATTATTATTAAATTAAATGTTATAAACGTGGTTATTACAATAACGTCAGTCAGTCAGGCGTTGTAACGTCAAAATAATTGTCACAAGGTATTATTTATTTTTATTTTACCACAGTTAAAATAAAAAAATAAGCTGCGTTTAGCTTATTCCTTCAGTCACCTTTACAACTATTTGCGTAGCAGGTTATTCACCTCCGGTACCTACGCAAATCTATACCTGCAAGAAAGTCCCTCCAACCATATCTTAAGTGCTGAACTGATAGCATGTCGCTTATCAATCACTCACAAGAAAATAACGCTTTCAACCTGATAGTTTTTAAAAGAAACCTCAAGCGGTTAACTTGACACAAGAACCTGATTGTAGATAGTAGTACACGAGCCAGCTATTATCTAGATCACAGACAGCTCTTTAAAGCTTAAAAACTCTTTGTGAGAACCGCACAATTCCTTTTACAAAGTAATAATATGTTTCAATCTGAAACTGTCTGGAGAAAATTGGTTTATTTAAAGGAGATTTGGGTTTGAAGGGGATGTATTTTAAGTGGGATTTAGCGGCAATGGAACTTGAAATTTGTCGATTACAGTCTCGCAAAAGCAACGTACGGTTTTACGTAGTGTATTAGGATCTCATTGAGTAATTCGTGGTAGTTGATATAAGGTGTCACACTTATAGTGACGGTTAGTTTTCAATATTTCGCTCTTGACTTGCCTTTTATTTATGTACTACCTTTTGCCCGCGGCTTCACCCGTGTACATAATCCCAGGGTAAAAAGTATCCTATGTGTTATTCTGGGATATGGTCTACTCGTGTACCAAGTTTCATCGAGATCCATTCAGTAGTTTTTGTGTGAAAGAGTAACAAACATCCATACATCAAACTTTCGCATTTATAATATTAGTAGGATAGGTAAAATATTAGTTTAAGGATTTGCGAAACCCGATAGGTACGTGTCTAGTACTTTCATGGCAAATCTATGTATAAAACATAACTGTATCATGAGAAACCACAAAGTTATAAGTTTGTTATGCAACTTGGTTGGTATGATAGTTTACCAATATAACTTAATTTATTTAAATTAGTATCATCATCTTGCTTAGATGTGAGCTATATAATCTTTTACCAGTGGACGCAAGTTATGAATGATGATGATAAATATGGAAAGTAAAAAAAGGACACTCATCATCATTAAACATTTTAAATAAAATAGAACGAGGGTTGCCCAAATTAATATTTTTAGAAACGTTAAAAGAGCTAAAGGGTCGGTTATGGCAACACTCATGACGGACACAATGGAAGACGTGAACCAAATAATTTTAATTTCCGAACACGTTTGCCCACTGTTTTTTTTTTACAAGAGCCTAAAAATAATGAAAGAAAGGTTTTATGTACAAAACGGGCTATCGTTTATCATGTTACGTTTCATCAATGCCGAAGGTAAATATTGCAGGTTTCGTAAAACGACTTGTGAAAGTGGTTAACCATCCTTCAACTGAATTTTTAATGGAGAATTAACAGCCTTGCTTGTTGGAGAATATTGTGTTTTAGACGTTTTCTTTGCTCAGTTTTTGAGGCTAAAATGGGTCAACGGCGTTTGTTCTAATCAGGGAAGTGTAATAAAAAAAACCGTGAGGTTTTCGAGTCTCCTCTACAGTAACGAGTATTTCGGACGGTTCTATGGAATAATTATGCTTGAAATCAAGCATAATATATGATCTCTGAATGATGTGAAATGTAGTGTGTAAACTGAAATAAAACCATTAAATATACATTTAATTTTAGGGATCAAAAAGAGATACAAAATCGGATAAAAACCCATCATAAAGAAATAAAGAAAGAAAACTCGTTTATTTGATACAAGTACACAAAATGAGATAACAATTATGGAAACTTAACCATTTAATCCTAAAATACGTCATCGTAAATAATAATAAGCTTACATGAATAATTATATTTAGTTTTTCAGGAAGGAAATCATTATAAATAATAGCAAATTATTTTAAAATCCGTCTCAAAAAAAAAATTACTGTTACTTCACTGGGCGTTAACATTTTCTTTGTTTGTAAGATATAGACAGGATAATTTTTGAGGAAGTTAACACGAAAAATATCTTCTGATGATTTATTGTGTAGGAAGGCACGTTTGACATCTGTCGGGCATGTCACCGTCCTGAAGAATCGATCGAGTACATTATCTCTGGTTATCCTCATGTATTTACACAGAGTACAATCTTGTACCCAAGATTATAATATAATATCCATAACTTCCGTACAACGCTATCTAGTCCCAAACTAAGCAGACCTTGTGGTGTGAGTACTAGACAATAAAAATAAACATACTTAAATATGTCTCAATACACACACATATTATTGGTAAATTACACCCAGCCACGGAACAAATGATCATGCTCATCACAGGAATATATGTCTTGGGTGGAAATCGAATCCACAACCTCTGGCATTGACAATTAGACCCTGGTCCGGTCAGTGATAAGTAAAAGTTTTCGATGTTGATAATAAATATCTCATTGCACTGGGATCAATTCATCATTGATATGATGACTGTGGCCAATAAACCTGAAATAGTGGTGGTGGTTCCAATCGAGATACATACAGTAATTATTGATATAATCCTCCCGAATGATTGGTATCTCGTGAATGCCAATAGTGCTAAGTAGGTGAAGTATTTTGAGTTAGCTCACGAGGATCATTGTACCATTATTCGTGTCAGGCAATGATTTAATAGTACGAGTCCTAACCAAGAACTTAGTAGTTTCTTGTTGGATCAGAACACGTGACTTCTGAGCGATGGTCATATTATTAAGTTCCTCTCTCTGAAGCAAATCCGATCACCCGCTAGAACATGTAAGAGTATAAACATACACACACATATACACTAATTTTTACCCTTATAGTATTAGTGTGATGTAATGAAATGTAAAAGACGAATTAACGAAAGGTTTAAAATAATGTCGATTAAAATTGATTTGATATATTATATATGATATCCTGAAACTATGCATTTTCAGACTTTTCCTCAGCATCTGGTACATTTTTCTCATGAACTAGGACGCATTTACTTAGTTTGATACCCTTAACTTCTGCTCAAATCTTTTGTCTGGATTAATTATTTCAAAAAACAATTACTTCGAGCAAAACCTCCAAAAACAAACTTTACCTCGTTATAATATTAGTGTAGATCACAAATTCGTACTTTTTTAGCCACTTTTTTTTGAGAAAACCCCTAAAGCTTTCGGTAAAATTAAGAACACAAACTCGCTTGGTTCTATTTTTATGCTCTTGGAGAAAGTTTTTTTTATAAATTTGGAAGAAATGTTTTACAAGCGGATCAAGTTAAGCGCTTTATTTATAGAAAAAACTTGTTATGATTCGTGCTTAAGGGCAGGAGCACTAGAGGAAAACTCTACCAACGCATTGAAAATTGCGTAATTGAAATTGATCTCTCATATGTAGTACATTTTGCCAATCGGATTGAAATAATTCTACAAATTTTATAAGAAATTAAATATGTAAAACTATATAATAAGCGTTCCTCACTGAACAGACTAATTTAGACGTCGAGAAAATTCATTTTAATTGTCATGCTTTATACTCCACAAGATGTCCACCAAAGCTTAAAGATTAGTAAGTCATAAAAGTTAAAAAAAAAATAAGCTACACGGTCGCATAGTGTGTGCGTCTGATAGGTTGGTTGTTGACTATCTGATCAATATTTACCTTTTCACGGAATTTTTTTTCACCACCACTTCTATCCGTAAATATAATACCATTAATCGGTTTTTATCTTTAATTCATGAATCCCCAAGCGACCACCGGTGGCCGCGCATCTATTGTCTTACTATTGTGTTTCTAATTGACGGTATCTGAAGGGTTAAGACCGGTCTTTATATATATCGTATATTTATAATGACCGTGTTGTTGTAACCATATCTAAGCTTGAAAATTTTTTTAAAATTATTATTGGTAGATGAGACGCTCTTAACGACTGTCTCACACGATGGTAGGTGATATTACTGATGAATTATATGTAATGTACGTATTTTTATTTCTTAAGAATAAAAAAGGCGTCCTTTTAAATATTCAAGGTTGCTTCAAGGCAAAAACATCGAAGTGGGCAATAGCAGGCTTCCGCCTTTCAAGCACCCCACGAGATTCGAATCGCAAATTGTTCACGAACTTTCTTAGGCTTTACTGGGTTAATTGCCCAACGCCCAAAAGCTTAAACAGTTCTTGTAATATTCAATTTACATTTGAATTCTAACCAAGTGTTTGACAAATACATAAAATAAGTACGGTTGTATTTACAAAGAAAAGGAAGAAGCGGTTGATATATAGAGGTGACATATTTTAGTGAAGAACACTTATATTTGAGTCCCATGTACTAAGGAGCAAGTCTTTGTCGATCAATTAGCCACAAATTTGAATTTGGGCAAAAATTCGAGATGGGAAATATTAACATTTTATCCCGACCCAGATTTCAAATTGAGGGCCTCAGGTTTCCAAGTCAGTCAACGCGGCACTGGAACGCAAAGAGTAACTAAAGAAACATGGGTTGGTTTTAGTTCGTAAAAGTCTGACACTCTGTAGCTCCACCCAAAGCTGGCAAAATAATTTGTCGATTCCCACCCTCAAGAGAGATTAATCCTGTCTATTGGTCATTAGGTCGAAAGTGCTACTTTTGGATATTATGCCCTATTTTTTATTTAATTTTATATATCCGTAAAATAAGGTCTAATAATATATTTAACTGATATATAAAAGTAAATATAAACAACTATGCTATCGGAAATAGGAAACCAAAGCTTTAAAATAAGCCCCTTGAGTTCAGCCAGTAACAAAGCCTGAAGGACCATTGTCTGTTAAAAAGGAACTGTGTAAAGTTCAAGCCTTTTGTAACGTTGGAACCACCACCGAATAGGGGTTTCAAGAGGTTGTATACATGTATTTGTTTCTGTAAGTAGCCAACATAGAAAAAAAAAATTAATAAATATAAAAAATGAATATTTAAAAAAGAGCTTGTTTTTTTTTCGCTGGTATTGGAAACTATGTGTAGAAAAAGTTCTTTTCATAAAAAACTATATAAATTTATAAAGCAGTATTTTAAACGATGCGACAGCAGGTAACCAAAACCATTCCATATAATCCGCTAACTTTTAATTCCAACTTTTGCTATTGGAACAAAAAAAAGGTAGGAATCCTTATGTACTTACTTTCTTTTACAAAGCCGAAGATCTGCTCAGCGTTAATGGAATTGAACCAATATGGGTTCAGCAACCTTCATAATACCATATTTCAGAAGTCGGCAGCAATATACCTGTAGTATTTCAAATGAATTGACTAAACAACTGGAGTTCCTGGAATAATGTTTTTTTTTTGTGGAAATTGGTGAACTTTGCACATATAAAAACTTTACTATTTAACCTACATATATAAAATGTAGGTAGATATATATGTTGGTTTACACAAAAAGTTTTGTTAATGATGTAAATGAGAAGGTCTATTTTCAGAACACTTGAAGCGAAAACGAGTTTTTCCATAATTTATATAAAATTAAATTTCGAACAACGCATTTATTATTCCCCTATGTGTTTGTAGAATAAATAATATAATGAATTTCAGTAATGCGTGTTTGAAATAGATTTAAGAGAAAAGTGTTTTTCTATTCGCTTTGAATTGAGAGCATGTACTAACATTAGTTTAATAGGTAGGTATGTTACGTGCCAGGCTAATTTGTCTGGCTGTCTGTTTAACTATAGAAATTGTCTGTGTAGATTTACAGTTACTTAGCAATGGTTATATAAACCTAGCAACCACTATAACAATCGGCTTTGCCTTGAAAGTTTTGTGAAAAATTAAAAGTCACATGTCCACGGTATATTGCCGTTATCGTAAAATGGCGCGGCACCTGGTTGCAGTACGCCGTCACGATATTCTACTGCATTGTCAAAATTTTCACGATCAGTCTTCAACCAAAGAGATATATGCGTTGTCGTGTATTCCCTGTCGTATAAATACACGATAATGCATCTTTGAAAGAAGGAAAGAAAGAATAAAGAAAGAAAACTATTTTATTTGGCATACACGCTCGTAGATACACACAATGTAGTAACAACATGTAGACACTAATATTTTATAAAAGAAAGAGACGTTGCGACGTTTCACGGTATCGACGCCGGACCGTGGTAATGTGGAAATGCTCTAATATGTGCTTTTAACATTTTATTTTAAACAAAACCAATAACGAGATATCTCTTTCGACTTGGCCAAAACATAGTTGTACTTTGTGGAATTTGTGGACTTGGACCGGAGACGGAGAGAAGTTTCGGTTTTGTTTACTCTTGTTACTTCTGTGCAGCAATAAATTATCTAATTTACGGTCTAATCCCTTGGAGATCTTTGTAGCTATTATTAGGACAGTAAATTAGTGGTTTAAGCACTTCGTTCATACTGTTTATTTACTTCTTGCTGTACTACTTTTTTTTAGGTTGGAAAACCATCCAATGACGTTCCCCGCTCTTGGGTGGCGCGGTGATAGTGTCAGACTTTTACTGACTTAAAACCCACGCTTGTTCTTTTTTTTGTTATTGTTCCAGGGCCTTGGGGATCTCTTTTGCATCACCCATGGCCCCAGTAGGCTACTGTACTATTTTGGTATCTTGATAAACTTCTGTTGCTATCAGGTCAAACCTTATTGGGTTGAATATTATTTAGGAAGAAAAATATACCGTAAGAATTCGGAAATGGATGGAGGCTTCACCTAAATTTTGTTTGTTAAAACTTGACAAACTTTTTTGATCTACCTACATCGTAAATATTATTTGAACAGCCAGTGGTATTTGAATAAAGTAAGCAAATAGGCTTTTGTATTTTAATTTCTTTGTAACAACTCGGTCAACTGATGCATTGTACTTTAGAATTATTCATTCAAGACTTTTAAGTACTTTTGTAACTTATTATTATACACCACGATTGTCGTCAGAACTTTTGATTATTGTTTATTCTTCTTTTTGATTGTGCATTGAAATTTGAATTAAGAATTGGTTGGTAGAATGAATGTTTTGTAGGAATACTATATTTATCGCGAGAGTTCCTATAGTTAGAGCACAAAATATATGGGTACAGAAGTCAATTTACATACAACGCGCGCTCGAGCAACGCGCACATAAACACTGCTCACGGACACGATATCTCGGAGCATCTCAGCCCACTCGTCAGACAGTTCCGGCTCAAACGCTCATTAGTGTGCGTCCACCGAGCGTAGGTATAAAAAGTGAAGTACGATTGTAAGATTGTCTTCTGTACCTATCTATTTTGTGGTTAGTTTTTATTTTCATATTAATTGCATATTAGGTTTAACCTTATATGATTCTGTCGATATGCAAAGTGCTATGAAATATTAAAAAAACCTGATAGCTTTCTGGTGAACTGCAATTCAGTAGTAACGAACTTCCCATTGATTGTACCTTTTATCCGGGACTTGAAAGCTTGCTTCAATGTTGAACGCAGGATCCATTCATTAAAATGATGCCATAGAGTACCTAAAGTTTTCTGAATAGATGCTTACCGCGTACGTATCCATTCTACGTCCAACACTTAAAAACAAGTTTTTAATGAAAATCATTTTTTCATAGAAAGCTTTTATAACGCAGTATAACCTGTATAAACAACACTCGTCAAGACAAATCATACGAGCCTAAACTCAATGAGAGGTTGTGTCGTTTAGCTATCGAGTTCCTACGGCCACCTTCCGGTTCCAACATCAGATCAGCTCTATGTCATAATAATTTTGCATTGTCATCTGATTTACACATGCATGCAAAATTTCAGCTCAATCAGTATCTGGGAAGTGGATCAAATTTAATTTGCAAGATTTGATGACAGACAAACATCGGGACAGGTGAAACTACATAAATAAAAGCTTGTAACAACATCTCATCACAGGGTAAATATTTTTCTCGAAGTAAAATTTAGTCAAGAGACGATAAACTGTTTGTTTAAGTACCCCACCGAGTCTAAGGTATACGTCGGTACCTAAATTGCCACTGGATTTTTGAAAGAGTTACCGTGCCCCTGAAACGCAAAGGGTAACTGAAAGACACAGCTGGGTTTAAGCCAGTATAAGTCTTATACGCCTTCTAGCGAAAAGCGACAGGTGGGAGAAGTCATCTCATAATTATTTAGATACCTTAAAAAGTATATGTATCTTCTTCGTCGGCGCAACACGTTTTTTTCTTCCATTCTGTTCTGTCACCCGTCAAACTATCACTAACCCCATTTTCTTTCATATATAAAAAGTATATGTATATTAAGTATTCATTTATTAAGGCTCTCCAAGAAAAGATGATACTCAAAATACAAAGTAACATAAAATTGAGTCTCAAGTAAGTGAGTGGAGTTATTATATTATTGAGTTAATGTCAATGCTCAAAACCTTAACTCCTAATCCACTTCGCTAACCAAATTAATGTAACGCAGGTCGACTGCTCGATTAGTACGTCAAATCCAATATGGATTCCATTAACTAATACGTTTCTGTAATATATAGTTTAATAGCAAATACCGTTGCAAGGGGTAATTTGTGAACTATGAACAGATAGGTACAGTCAGGGAAACGGATTGTTTAGCGAATTAACAAATAATTAATAATACCATATTTTTTTTCCCCTAGATGGTGCTTGAAACATCGATAGGAAACTCAAACGCTATAACCAGTTGTATGGAGCGCAGATCTACGCGGGACACAATGGCTTTTTCATTGTGTCTCTAATTACGGCATACGAGAGGTTAAACAAAGATTAACTAATACTATGAAAGTGAAAAATTATAGACTTGTTAAATATTATCATTATAATCATCATCTCAAAATCAAAAGACAGACGTCCACTGCTTCAAGTGTCAGTGTCACTAAATACGCCGTATGAAATTATTTTCACTCGAGCAAAAATTTAGTAGGTACCTACGTCCATGCGCTAAAATGTAAATACATTTCCCTGACTATACAATAGGTACAATGATCTGGTACCTTTTAAAAAAAATCCTACCATGTACATTCACCGTTCATAGTTTTATTTGAAAGTAAAGTTAGATTGAGTGCCGAAAGCCAAATACCTGGTGCGTGGTTACTCTTTCATGAGAAGTTCCTCGTTCATCCATTGCCGATTCTCAACTTACCTGAAACAAAAAAAATACATATTGTTACGAACGTTAACAAGCGGTAACTATGAGGTACAACTTCCGAAAATGTACTGTTTCGTGTGCAGGTAACGACGGAGTACGAACTTGTTTTGTAGAAAATAAAAATAACTTTGTTTTTCGTGTCAATTGCGTAGGTAGATAAATTATAACGATTATAAGAATGTCTCATTAATTGGGATTTAAACGAATATGAAATAATGATAATTTGTATGACTGAAGCATGCGTATTAACTGATTTAATGATAATACCCGGTTTCAGGAAATACATTATCGACGCGTCATAAATTGAATGCAAGTTAAATTAATTATATAATTAGCTGTTTAGCTTACACTAGTTTTAAATTTGTTGCATTAATGTTGTGATATGATGTAAATAAATAAATGACAATATTCGTTCCAGAATCTTGTCTTGAGAGGTTCAAAATTATTTCTGATAAGTAGCATAATTATTTCAATTATTGATCTTAATATAAGGTTTAAGGCTTCCTAAACATGAACTATGTTCACTCTAATCTGCCTACGAATCCCTTGCTCGGCACGAGGGTTTTTGATCATGAAATTAAAGGCAGCAAGTAAAATATAGCTTCAGTTGTACTACACTAACAAATGCTAGCCTGAGGTAAAATGAAAACTTTTAGTTTTATTCCCATTGTTTCTTTCATTCAATTGGCAATAACTTTAAATGAGTTGAACAGCCAATTAAATAAAAGCACTATGTTATTGAAGAGCATTGGAAGCGTCAGATTGTTCGGGTGCACTTCAGACAACGTGACAAATTGTGCCAATAAATCCAATTTGAGAGACGCTAGATTTAATCTTATAGCGTTATTTTTATTTCAACTTACAGCAAACCGAGCAATATGTTCGCTATTGAGATAAATCTTTTTAATACTTGGTAGAATGAAATTTCCTGAACTATATTTAGTGTTTTTTTTTTTAAACAACTTAATAAATTGCCACCTAACGATAAATTAACGTATGTTCATAAATTAGAATAGTCTTTTCATAACGAAACTCCATTGCAAATGCAATTTAGAACTTTCACTCCGAAAATTGTTTCGGGAAAACTCAATAGATTTTATCAGTGGTATGCAGGGAAATTGTAGAAAACTACTGACGGACTGGACTCGAGATTCAAACTTCAAAGTGGAATCGATCGATGCTGCGCAACTAAAAACTGACTAGAATTTACATTATTATGCAGGACAAAGTGTACCTAATTTTACAGCCCCTAGACAAGTTGTAACCGTATCGATGCTCTTTCGTCGATCGCCTCGAGTCGGCCACGCCTCTGATTCCTTTGACGTCATTTTAACGCTCTCGTGGTAAGAACAAAGGAATCGGAAGAGTGGCCGACTCGAGGCGTTCGACGAAAGAGAATCGAAGCGAAACGGTCTTAACTTGGCTAGGTCTGCTGATCCACATCAGTGTCGAACTAAATCTAAAGTAGGTAGGTAATGCAGGTAGTTTTTTTTTAACGTTTTGCTCTACACATGTAATGTGGGGCAACGCTTTACTCCCTAACCCCTAATCCCTAACTAACTCTGTATTATGAGTGCGTTCACAAACATGTAAACTCACATACAGAAGACACCAAGAGTCAGAAAAATGCATGGTTAGGTTATGGAAAGCCACGAGCTTAGCTCATGGTTTAATACCCAATAACGAGGTTAAAATGTATTGATAAGTAAGTTAATGCCTGTACTTGTTGTTCCTGCCAGCCAGATTTTGTAAGAACTTAGAACCTACATACTTTTTTTAATCGTACTCGTATATAAGATGAAACGCTATTTTTTTTGTCGCACTCAGGTAGGGCATAATATGCTAATAATGGAAAAGGAATGTCTGTGATCTGACACCGCTATACATTTCATTTTCTATTTCTTTCAGAAGCCACTACTTTGATTTCATTCCAGTATTAAGCTCTGCCAGTGAATCAAAGACCTTTGTCGTAGTTTATTTATTGTGGGATTCGTTTGAAGTCCGACTACACGGTACCTTCAACATAAAAATATATTACTCACATTCTAGAATATGAAATGAACTCTTAGGCAAATATACAGTCATCAAATTGAATGAACTCCAGTCAGAATATTGCCGGGATCTCTGGAATTTCGCTTCACTAAAATAAATTTAACTAATGTAACGTCAGAGTACTTTTAGGAAATACTAGTTTGTGCCCGCGGCTTTGCCTGCGTATATAAAATATAGCCTATGTCACTCAGGAATAAAGCAGCTTTCTGTTGGTGGAAAAATTTTAGCAACCGGACCAGTACTTTCAGAGATTATTTCCTATAAACAAAAACAAACTTTACCTCTTTATTATATATGTAGATAGCTTAGATGTAGATGAGTACAAATGATGTCTTGCAAAGTAAATACTAGTCAAACAACGAGCCTTCATAAGGTGAGTCTCTTTTAAAAAAACTTAGAAGGATAGTAACGTGACAAAAAATGGTGCTATACCATTTTTTGTCACGTTACTATCTAGTTATTCTCAGACATGTAGGTACACGTTTCATCGTTAAAGGATTATGGTGTGACATCTCTCGCCCTCAGGATTGGTAGGCTTTAGAGAACGAATATATACGTCTAAAGATAAATACCGCGGTGGGGTCGTGTTTTATCTTGATATATTGTACTGGGACCGAAAAGTTCGACACGCAGTTTTAGTCCGTCACTTTGAAGTTCGTGTTCCCTAGAGGCTGGAGCTAAGGAGCCGCAGGATAGTTTATGGAATCTTAATATTCGGGAGTCTCACTAATCAATGTCAATAAATTATTCGTGTTAATTAGAAGATAGACATCGCTGACGTTAGCGATAAGTTTCAGAGGTTGAAGTTGGACTGGGTGGGGTCACAGGTAAAGGAATCCTAAGGTCAAATGGGCTTGGTTCGTCACAGAGTGAATGCATGAAGACAAGAGTTCTAACAGAACAGTGGGTCTACTCGCTTTCTCCGAAAAACGAAGTTTCGATTGAAATTTCGCGTGTTTCCTACCATGATTCCTTTCGTTCTCGAAATTTCAAACGAACAAAAATTGTTTGACGTACCGAATCTCTAAACCTACTCTAATTAATTTTGTTTTGAAAAAAATAAAAAAAAATATAACTGAGGATTGTTTGCAATTTTAATGTCAAATGAATATCGTTTGTTTACGAAAGTTTCGTTTCGGAGAAAGCGAGTAGACCCCCTGGTGTGACAATTTGAACTTATTCTTGATGCATTGGGTGGAAAAAAAAAAACCTAAAGAATCCTAAGTACACCACGACGACCGATATCTGAAGGAGCTACCGTTGGGGAGTAGGATCAAAGGCTTGATTCAGAAAGTAATATTCTGGCGGCGCGTATTGTTAGAAGATTAAAGAACCTTCTAACAATACCTGAAAACAATATCTAAACTAAATTGCTGGTGGTCAAGGTTCCTGAGACAGGTCTCAGGAGTCTGACCACCGGTAATTTGTTGTTATAAAGATACATCAGTACGAGGAAGACTCGTTTAGTAGTAAAATCATTTATGTTGATAAAATAATAGAAGGCAGTTAAGTAACTCCTCTTAGTAGAGGAGGCAAAAACCAACGTAATTAATAAAACAACTTTGTACTGACGTATTACTTTTATTTGATTACAAACCGTTTAATATTTACGTCATAATATTTAAGGAAATAAGTTACTTATCAGGTTTAATGCATGGGTGGTGGTCACAACGAGGAAATCGCTTTGACGTTTATTTATGTGCGACCACATGGTTCGTGTAGGTAGTATTTATTATCAGCAAGGTGTAATGTACTGTGTATTTACGTAGGTACTGACTCGGGCATGCTCATTTCAGGTAACAAATTATAGTCCAACATGTTTGATTAATGTTAATTAGTAGAACAGCTGTAATTTCATAAATTGAGATTGTTTTAGTAACTTCACAAAAAGATTTATTATATTTATAAAACTTTTTGTGACATGAGCTTTAGCCAGCGGCTTCAACCACGTGAATATAGAAAATATAAGCTTATGTCAGTCAGTGATAAAGTAGCTTTCTACTGGTGAAAATTTTTTTTTTGAATATCGATCCGGTACATTTTCTGTTAAATCATAACATACAAACAAAAAATCGAATCTTTTATCTTTATAATGTGAGTATAGATATACATATAGACATAGAGTATACCTTTGGAAAATCTCATTCTATTAACACACTATCTAAGTATAACGATCGTGTTTCATTGTTATAAAAATATTTAGTGAAAAAAGATAAAATACGTAGTAACAATAGTGGGTCTTTTCTTTTTATTCAGACAGCAAAGTTCAGTATCGTCTTTATATGGACAAAGTAGGTACTTGCTGTCTCTAAGGTATTAGAGTAGTACTTTATATATGTAGTTCAGCAATGTTCAGCAAGACTGTTTAGTAAGTACACTGCATTGTACATCTTCAATGATCTCGTATAAAACTTGGAGTTTTTTTCTACAGCTTTAAGTAGAAAAACCAGAAAAATATAAATGTTAGTAATCTTTATTCGCATTTCTCCCCATTGAGTTTGATGTAGCATTGATAATTAGTTATCGTATCTTTTTTATGTATTAGTTTATTATTTTGTGAGATTATTTGTGTATTAATCTATGGGCCTTAGTTGCCTGATAATAAAGAATAATAATTATTATTGTTATAAATATACCTTTTTTATATCAAAAATATCTATACAAAAATGATTGACAGTTTTTTTGATGTACTTCATGTCGGTTTGCAACGAATGACAAACAGAATATTTTGTAAGAAGTTGTTGTTCAAACCCTCGCATTCGTGTTTAACAGGTGAATCTATATTTCATTCATTAAGCCCCAAGTGAACGTGGTGACCAACAGTGGACGTCTTTCGGCTGAAGTGATGATGATGATGATGATGAACGCGGCGTTCGCGCACCAATTGTTTTCTGTTGTGTCTCTAATTATAATTTTGAAAGGTTAATATTATAAAGCCAAAGGGTTTGTTTGAACGCGCTTATCTAAGGAACTACTTGTTCGAATGAAAAAATCTTTTAGTAATCTTTGTTCGCATATTCCTAGTTACATAAAAGTTCTCTTGAATGTTTCAGCATAAAATTTCCATTATTTCCGTTTTCTTGTTTGTCTTTCGTCCGGTTTTTAATTCTTTTAATTGGTCCCCTACTTTTGTAGCAGCAGTGTTGTAGAAATAAAATATTATGCTAAAGCGGATGCTGGCTCTGGACTCAGAATTAGCATAGGAAAAGATTTTCGTGAAAATGTTGCAGTTTGTACCTTTGTTTGAAACAATGGATCACTTCTTCCTGTATGTAACAATAAAACACGGGATTTTAGTCTTAAAAACTATAAATTTTGTTTAAATCATGGCTAATGTTATTTTATAGTCCTTTGTGTAAATGCTGTGTGTATTAATTGAAATAAATTTCTTCATCATTATCAGCCTTTTTAATGTTCCCACTGCTGGGACTCAGGCCTCCTCTCTAGGAGAGGGAATGAGCCGTAATCCACCACGCGGGTCTAGTGCGGGTTGGTGAATGTCACATGTCTGTATTCATATCTCTCTCTGTTTCATGAATGTCACATGTTGAATTTTTGGTTCTAGGACATGCCGGTTTCCTCACGATGTTTTCTTTCTCCGTTTTGAGAGCAGAAAAACGGTGAAATATATATATTATCATTATTTTATTTAAAAATGGACGCTTTTAGTAAACAGTTGGTAAATTATAGAAGATCAAAAATCTTTTAAAATTGCACCTTCTCTTAAATAAAATAGTCGCTTCACCAGCGTCGCCAGAAAGTTTTCTGCCTCGTAGTTATCTGCACTTGGCCGGACGTCACCGGCTTCTACGAAGATTACACCTAAGTGTGTCTCTGCCAGACATTTATTTTCTGAAAATCTACGTGATAAAATTTTAAATTGCGTTTAAAATGAGGTTTTAACAAGTCTGGTAAAAGTTGAAGCAGCCCTTGAACAAAGGCATCGACTGGGCGTGTCGTGATGAACGATTGGGGGGTGTCATGACGCTAAATTGTCCATTTGTTTTAGCCAGATTTACCAGGACATCTTATTGTTCTGAAGAAAATGGAGAATTTAGTCGGATTACAAGAGGAATCGTAGAACTGATTTTTATATCCGAGTGTTAAGTTTCATTAAGCATTGATAAATATAACCTAAAACATCAATACATAAGTGATTGACATTTTTTTTTACTTATGTCGTTTTAGATCGAAAAAAAGAAAATATTTCGTAAGAAGTGGTTATTTCAATCCTTGCATTCGTGTTTAACAGATACATCTATACTTAATATTATAAAATTGAAAGGTTGGTTTGAACGCGCTTATCTCAGGAACTACTAGCTCGATTTAAAAAAAAATTGTAGTAGATAGTCCATTTATCGAGGAAAGCTATGGGTTATATAAAATTAGGCGAGCGGTGCAGTAACCATAGACACGGGTGAAACCGTGGGGGACAACTAGTGTGACGTTGGTTTTAAAAATTGCTTTGAAACAAAGCTCACGGTAAAAAAAAATATAGAAGAGTGATGATGCAATATCCCACAATATTCAAATATTCACATTAAACGTATGACTGTTTCATTGGGATTTACAAGAATGCAAATGATAATCGTGCTTATGATTTCCTATTGCGAAATATTGGGCAACACTGAACATATCAGTTAAGATTTGACATCTGGTTTTTTCAATGACCAGTGACTACCTAACTTATTATGATAATAGAATCATTAAGTGATAACTTGGTATTTCCTGTCATTGTTTTGTACTGATAATATAATTATGCTAAGGAGTATTGTTTGTCGTTGCCGAAAAAAGTGGGTTTTATATGACGTGTCGGGAATTCATAATTAGGAAATACATGCCCAAAAAATGCTCTTTGATCTATGTCTAACTCCACCACTGCTCTAAAGAGATGTCAACAAAACCGTAGGGACTCAGCAGGATGGAAGCCTGCTTGGGCCATGGGCTGTGCAAAAGAGAACCCCGGAGTCCTGGAACGAAGGCAAAACAACGACATCATCATTATCATATCAGCCGAAACACGTCCACCGTTGGACATAGGCCTCCCCCAAGCGTCGCCACAACGACCGGTCCTGTGCGTTACGCATCCATCGGATTCAAGAAAAAAGAACATAGGAGACGGTCATAGTCTGGTAAAGTCTGACACGACCTCCCGCTGCGCCCTAGAGCCCCAGTCATTGGATGATTTCTCACCTAAAACAACCTATGTCTAACTATTATATATCTATAAACGACAACTATTTTGCTCAGTGCAACATGCATTTTGTCTCTAAAGCCAGACTACACGGTAAACGATCACGTTCATAGCTATGATTTAGGTGGCCACTGTCTGTGCCACATTTGGCACGTGGTGCTCCGTGAGATAATAACAAGGTTGAACGTGGTTCCCATTTTACATAGGCATAGCCCGTAGATATCTTTACCATAGTTAATGTATATTTCACTTATATAACTCTAAAAAAGGCTAAGAAATACTCAACTGAAAATAAAATAAGAACATAATGTTAATAAGATATAAAAGGTTTAGAAAAAAAAGGAGAAAAAGAAAGGAAAGGCTCTTAATAAACTAGTACGCCTAACCATCAGAGATAGCATCAATGCTTACTATCAGGTGGGATTACAGTCAAGCACTAGTTTATATCAAGAAGCTAAAAAGGCTCCTATCTCAGCATCATGCTGTGTTTTGTAAACAAAAAGTAAAAACCGCAGCGCTGGTATTCTCATAGGACCTGGAGACGCCACTCTAGAGATTCAACAAGAAAACGGAACTATCCATTAATTAGTGGGATGGCACCGAGAGAACGTCAATAGAACTTCATCTACATCATGCCTTCATTCCCCTCAGGGAGTGACGGAGACTATAGTTGGTTCACATTTCATAGGAGCAAATTAGCCATCATCATCATCATTATGGCAGCCGAAAGACGTCCACTGTTGGACATAGGACTACCCCAAGCGTCGCCACAACGACCGGTCCTGTGCGTCACGCATCCATCGAATTCCCGCGACCCTTACTAGGTCATCGGTCCAACTTGTTGGAGGGCTATCAACATTGCGTTTTCCGGTACGTGGTCGCCACTCCAGAACCTTTGAGACATTAAGTAGACCTCAATAACAGTTTTCCTGCCTTGGAAACCTAACCAAAGTCCTCTCGTTCAACTGTTGCGTTTGAAACCTCTTGACTACAGAGGCAGTCGTTGGAACTATCTTACCATTTATCATGTTCAAAGTGAAACCTCCTGTTTGTCTTTGAAATTACAGTTCAAATTGCCGCAACCAGTTACCCGTATTTAACAGACTGAAACAACAAAATGAGTGGTATTTAATTATGACTCCTATATATTTTCTGCCAATGGAGTAATTAACTGATTGCAAAATGTTCATTAAAATTCTTGAAGTTCTCACGTTTTATGCATAGTTTTAATACTTGAATTATCTATATAATTATTGGTATCGAGAGTGGTATAGTAATAGGTACACAAGTGATATTTACATAAGTAAACACAAACATACCCATCGATTGGTAAGTATGTTTGTTGGTTCTGTTTGCTTTCTAACAAGAGTGGGTGTAACAACATATCTTCCGAAGTTCCGACCATAATGTACTAAACTTCTGTATTGAAATATTGTAAGCCTGAATCCCCAGTGCCGGAAGCCCCTTCTGGAAAGCCGTCGCATTATGACTATGCCATAAATTATAGTCACACTAACATTGTAAAGGCAAAAGTTTGCTTGTGTATGTTTGTTGCTTCTTCACGCTTACACGGCTGAACGGATTTCGATGTAACTTAATTACTCGGGTAGAACATGTCATGGAATTGCGTATAATCCCAGAATTATTTTCTCTTGGGATGGTTTTCTTCTGTCACGTGGGTGAAGCCACTGGCAGCAGTTAGAACATTTTATAAATCTTTATCGAAAAGTTCAGGCACAAAGTCAAGCGCTATCTCAGTGCGTTTATGTAAATTATTACAACAGTACATTTTAGACATGTTCAAGTTTTGCTGTTATGTAAAACTATTTAGCATAATGTCTTCTGGAACTTAGCGCTGTAGGGGTATGTAAGTTACCATAACGTACTAGGGGACTAATTACATACATTAACATGTTATTATGATAAGAGGACGCTTGGGGTTTGGTGCCAGTGCGGCGTAAAACGACCGCAACGTAATTATACTGTTTTTCATTCGCTATGAAGTGATTACATAATCTGTGATGGAATAACAATATTCCACAACTATCACACAACGCCGTCTAGTCTCAAGCTAAGCAGAGCTTGTGTTATGAGTATTAGACAACTGATAAACATACTTAAATGATCCCCTGAGTTTGTTTCGGTGTTTTTTCTCAGGGTTGTCAGCTAGGAAACACCGGCCTCATCTCGTTAAAACTGACTGAAAACAAAATTGACGTGTAAAAGAGTTTTTTGAAAACCTCTTTACAAAATAAAGATCATTTATCATTTACATCTTACTAAATACATACATATTATTATAGATAAATTACACCCAGACACAGAACAAATAATCATGCTCATCACACAAACATTTGTCTTGGGTGGAAATCGAACCCATTAACCTCCAGAATAGCAGTCAGGACCACTACCCACTGGACCAACAGGCCAGTCAAAATGTATTTTGGCTGTTGTAACATATACAAAGCCGACGTCATGGTACGTCGATCATATTGTGAAAGCAGTGTTGATAGGTGACTGACAAGCTGCGTTACACAACAGACAATGGACTAGTGTTGGACCGCAGTGAAGCTTGCAATCTGTGCAAAATACAACTATAACACTACCACACCACTGTGTCTGGGAGTAATTTATCTATAATATGTATGTATTTAGAAATATATAAGTATGTCTATCAGTTGTCTAGTACTCATAACACAAGCTCTGCTTAGCTTGGGACTAGACGGCGCTGTGTGATAGTTGTGGAATATTATTATTATTATTATAGAGTATCTATAGTAGGTGATAATGTTTCATAATAGCAGTTCATGATGCTGTGACAAGACTCATATTATTAAAATATGTGTGTAAGGATACGATTTTTTATAGTAGTAGCACACGAATGCTAAATAAGAACAATATCATACTTGTACACTAGTGTCATTAAAAACTATTTAAAATATTGTTAATAAGGCACCAAAATTCAACTTTTTCGCCAATAAAACCGATTTGCTGTTGATGATATGCCGCCATTTTACATAGAAAAGTAAAAACTGATAATAGTAAATTAATTAATTGGATTTTTTCATATGGCGACAATTAAGTGTCAAGTAAAACCGATGTTTTGAAAACATACAGTTAGAGCAAGACGAACAATGGAAAAAAAAGTGTGATATAAAAAACTTTGCTTTGTTGTCTCACAAAGACTCTCATTAGGTGTTATATTTGATTTCAAGTTTAATATAGTAGATAAATATTTACGATAGCTATGTAGGTATTTGTACAGATACAAAAACAGGGCATCTGACATTCAACATAAACATGAATCATTATCACGTGTGTTCTTCTGTGACCATCGGGGTTACCATGACGTTCAAAGTAAGACTGTTTTAATTTTGTTTCAGTGTGGGTAAGAGATGGCGCTAGACAACCTATATAGCTTTGTCGCTTACCCACACCAAAACAGATTAAAACAATCTTATTACTTCTTTAATCTTACATACTATCATATTGTAACACCTACCACTTTTTTTAAAAAGAGTAACCATGGAGTTTCTTGCCGGTTCTTCTCCATAGGAAACGACCAATTTGGAACCGTGCACTAGCTTCTGACGTTTTATAAGTGCCCATGTAGGCCTATTTGAAATAAAATATTTTGACTTTGACTTTGACTTTGACTTTGACTTTTATTTTAAACATCATGGTCTAAGTCCAGGTCATGTCACAACAGAATAAGTACTGTCTGAAGGAATTGTGGCTTCAAAAACATCTTAAATTAGTCGTAACATATCAGTAACAAAAAAGAAGCAGCGAATAAAAGTCGTCCGAAATGACCACGTTCGATAAAATGTCGGGACGAGCCGAGACCCGGAAAACTATAGAAAGGTAACAAGACTGCTAAAATGATTGTCCGAGGTCACTGATTATAACGTAAACGTACACAATACCCAATTACTCTTTGCCCTTGAGCATCAAAACCCTTTCTCAAACACTCATTCAGCCCACCATAGACTACGCCGACGTCTATTATTTGATTGCTACCAAAGAGGTTTTGAATAAACTGAAGAGATTGCAAAATATTTGTATTCATTTAGTGGTCAACCGTAAAAGGTATAATTTTTTTTTTGTATTTTTTTTGTACGTATTTTCAATTACGCTCGATGTCTAAATCTCTTTTTTTTCATCTCGTCTTTCGCAGGTATGCTGAGCCCTTTGTGTCTATTTTTCTGTATCATTTTTGTGGCCATTTTAAGTGTGTACATTAAAATTGCAATTGTTGCTCATCATCATCATCATCTTCCTGCCCTTGTCTCGTTTTATTTGGGGCAACACGTTTTTTTCTTCCATTCTGTCCTGTCATTCGTCACGCTATCACTAACTCCCTTGTCTTTCAAAAATAAATATTGTTAAATAACTTATATTTCTTTAAACCGGCCTGTGGATAATGGTATGTACTTATTTTGTCTTTGAACAAAATGGTTCTAAACTCCTAACAGTTGATTCATAAAGTTGTAATACGATCATCTTGACTATTCGTAGCGAGTTGATACAACGAGCTATGTCGACGTAGCTAGCTACGCGCTACGGCGTAGCAGGATTTTGTAACTGTAGAATGTTGAAAATAAAACATACGGAAAACATTGGTAGCTGTCGTTTTTATAAAATGGTGTATAAATAAAAAGGTGAAATTTTTTTTAGAAGTTTTATGTACTATTTTCAGTTTTGTTTGCGTCACTCTTATTCAGTTTTATGCTGTTAGTAGGTATACTATAAATAAACGTGACCTACAGTACCCTGTAGGTATCTTTCGTGGAAACGGTTTCAACTTATCAAAAGGTAAAAAAAGACTAACCTACATACACTTGTGAGCGTGACCTTTCCACTTCTATACCCATTATATCAACGTGATCTCACTCAAAATTTCTCACTCAGTAACAACCGTTCCTCTTTATTCCACATTTATTTCACACAGATTTTTCTCAGATTTGAAGCTGACATTTCACTAACACATTTGGTGTGTGAGCGTGATAGACATCGACGTTTTATGAAGTCATTTCATTCGATTTCCGAAGAGAATTTGCTTACACATGTAGTTGAGGTCTTACGAGGGATTTTCTAAGATATTTTACTGACCGTTTCTGTATTCCGTCAAATGATTCAAAGCTGTTTTTTTTCATAATAAATAATTCATATTCAAACACACTTTTTGATTGTCAAGAATGATGATAATTGTACATTCCAAAGCGTTGATATCTTTTTTATCTACACTAATAATAAAAATAATAAAGAGAATTTTTTTTTTTTGTGTTTATGTTTGTAATTAATAAAGTCAAAAAGTCCTGTGCTGATTTCAAAAATTCTTTCACCATTGGGAAGCTACATTTACCCTGAGTAATATAGGCTATATTTATTGCCCGGGCGAAGCCGGGACGGGTCGCTAGTCTGATATAAACTAGTGCTTGACTGCGATCCCACGTGATGGTAAGCAGTGATGCAATCGTTGAAGATGAGGCGCACTAGTTTATTAAGAGCCTATTTACTGCCTTGAAGACACCCAAATTATAATCAGACGGGAAGACCGTAGCAGGCAAATTGTTCCAGTCCTTCGATATACGCGGAATAAACGACGAGGCGAAATGCTTAGTCCGGACCGTAGAGGTTTCAACAACATAAGGGTGGATACTCACCGTACGTCAGGTTGTCTGATGGTAGAAATGAGATGGCAGAATCAGGTCATGCAATTCCCGCGCACACTCTCCGAAATACAACCTATAAAACACTGAAAAGCTGGCTGGTTATCTATGGAGAAAAATGTGCGCGAAACTACATGAACCCTTTTCAATCATGGTTTGTATTACAAATATCTCGGTTATAGGTTTCTTGTTTCTACTATTATGTGTATTATTTCGTATTTTCCTCAAGGGTGTTATAATGCATTACTTATGTCAAAATTTAATCTGCCGCGCCGTAATTGCGAATAAGCCGTGGACACCTCTGGGACCGTTAAAATTGGGCTCATTTAGGTAATGATATTAATTATTTCGCGTCCGATTTTAAGCAGTATAGGTACACTAATATTTTTAAAATATTAGTGTACCTATACTGCTTTACCTATACTAATATTTTTTTTCAATACACTTTCTCATAAAGTTACTCTTAAAAAAAATATCTAAATGGACGCAAATATGAAAACAAATTTTTATATAAAACACAAAAGTTTACTAGTTTTACAATTCTTTTCTTCACAAGTGCATTGATAAACGTCGTATGATACACGTGAGTAATTAATGATTTTACCGTTTTCGGCTCTCTTAACCCTTCAGATACCGTCAATTAGAAACACAATAGTAAGACAATAGATGCGCGGCCACCGGTGGTCGCTTGGGGATTCATGAATTAAGCCTCGATGGTAATCACTAACATTACACACTTATATCATAATGTGCAATAATAACTTTAAGTTATGTATTTTACAGAAAATTAATTTGTCTAATAACACAATTAAACGTAATTGGTTTATTCAATTAAACCAATTATGTTGGCTCAAATAAACTATTCAAATGCAAATCAGTTTGCAGTGGCCTATTTAAGTTCTATGATATGATTGTTGCATTGCAGGTAATAAGAGCTGTGTATTAATGTATTATTAATATTTACATACGGTTTGTCAATAAATATTATTCACAAGATAACGACGTTGGTAGTTTAATATTATCTGAACGCTATACAATAAACTGCAGTTACTGCGGTGTATTCGGATCGTTTGAACTCATAAAAGTCCGCTTTCATCCAGCCAAGAGCTAAAATAGTTGAATATAAACCTGGATTTTACAGCTGTAAATTATGTTGCTTTGTTTCAGAATAAACGATGAACACAATGCACGAGTTCTTGGAAATTTTGTATCCTTGACATTTCATACGCGTTACTTGAGTTTGTCAATTTCTTATTTATTACGTCTTCAAGGCAATATTGAGTTAGGGATAATTTGTGTTCTTCCTGAAGTAAAAGTAATTGGATCATATCTATGAAATTGAAGACGGCTTCTTAGTAAATTCAAGGATATACAAACCTATTTTTGTCTGAATTTAAAACAAGGAGCAGGTTCTTAATTCGAATGTATATTTTTTATTTATTTTCTTAGAACTTTGTCACGATTTCGGAATTATATAATTGAAAGGAAAAACTTTCAGACTCGACCCGTTTTTATCAAAATCCAGGAGTTGAGAGAAATCTGTTGTACGAACTTAATAACCGGTTATATATTTCTGTAACTTTACAACTTTACAAAAAAGAAAACCAGTCAATTACACTGTGTTAAATTATATAAAGAATTTAGTTCACATCTATTCCGCAAATATTAAACAAACCTTTTCAATAAAGGGAGACTAAATTATGCTTGCCAATTCAGCATTTAGGTCTCTTAAGATATCCTTGATATGACTGTTGAAACTGGCATAATTTGTTGGTTTAGGACGAGACATGTAAAATAAACGGGAATATCTATTGATTTTTTTTATCCAGCCCTTCTCCACACTTAATTTGGTGACCCTTGAACCTTTCTGTGAGCATCGTGACCAATATTTATTTATAAACCTACAGGCTCCTTCCAAAAGCTCCTGGGGACGTTATACATGTGCATGTATCAGCAACATTTGGCACACATTTTAAGCCAACTCATCCCAACATTTTGTTCCGATCGATTTGAAGGTTATTATAGAAATCGAGCCACATTTTTATCAAGTTCAGTCGACCACTTGGTCTGTTGCCAGAGGTCTGTACAGCTAGCTCAATCTGGTACATAACTATAATATGTTTAGAGAACAATAAAACTCGCTTCTATTTCGTGCACAGCTGGCAAAATATACCCTCATAAAACGTATAACGATCGTGATATAAAGAAGGCTGAAATTCGAAATATATTTGTAGCATTAAAACAGTAAACCCGATAGTATCTAGGTAGGTGAAGGTAGTTCAGGTTGTACGTCAATCTGGGCTATGTTTAAGCTCTTAACGGGAGGTAGGGGTACTCAAACAGTAGCTTGTAACGGTCCCGCCGCGGGCGCTTCGTGTAGTTCATGTGCTTACCCAGGGCACAAATACCGGCTAGAGAGTTTATTTTGTATTTTTTTATATAAGGTACAGCATATGGTCTGATTTTGTGAGGTAATGGTCGTAGATGACATCATGTTCGGCTAATTATCTGATTAGACGTAATTACCTTTTATGTTTTTGCTGGCTATGTAATGAAAAGTATATAAAATAACCTCATTTTGTGAAATAAACATATTATTATTATTAAATATAGGTTCGAGACTGTTCTCATTCAAGGATTGATATTTATTCATTACTTGTTTTTTTTTTTTATTCATTTTCATACTTATTTATTTCAGTGAAAATGGATCCTAAATAAAACATCCGACAGTCAGTCAAGCGTTCATGGGCTTAGTTTAATCTATTCATATAAATCAAACAAAAGGTTTCTACCTGTATCAACCTATGTATCTACGTTATAGATTTTGAAACTATTCAACCGATATGGCCTAGCCCGGTTTCATTAGAAGGCAATAATTCGAATGTGGTTTTGAATCTTTATAACAATCCATTAAAAAAGGTTTTTTTTTCAACACAATGTTATTCTTTTTTTAGCGTTTTAGCACACGCCGGGTATCCGATAGTATGTAATGTATATCGAAGAATATTTCAGGTATATACCTACTAGTTTCTAAGAAAATCCTAACCCTCGACAGCTCTGCCCAAGCTCGGCTGGCTGGCACAGCAAGGCGAAAGCAGTGAAATATTCACACCTTTAGTTGTTCAGAGAAAGTGTCAATACCTAGCTTTGACCAAAACTGATTTACCCGTTCTGCTTCGAAAATCACGTACGAATTCTAAGAGAATCTGAGCTCTCTAAAACGGTTGCTCCACCTAGATCTACGTTCGAGGCCGGGTGGCTCTGTGAAACGAGCGGTCTAAAATATTCAGAAGTGTTGGTCGTTCAGCAAATGAGTCGACACTGGTTCTGACTAATTCCGCGTTATCTACGCCTTGTCGACGATTACTGTAAAATGCAGCCGCTATTAATGGTATTTAGTTGTAAGAAGAATTTATAGGACTGAAAACTTGTTATTTTTCTTAAATTTGATTTTCTTCTAGATGAGCTAAACAGTTAGTATATCTAATGTTTACCACAATAAAATTCAGAGATCCGGTAACGACTGCTTAATTGAAATTTGTAACCATCAGTAGGTAGGTGAGTAGGTTACAGATTTCAATAAATTATACATTTATTATCTAGTACCGACATACAGTATGAATATTAATCTTATCTTAGAACGTTTTTTTTGTTACATTTTCTAACAAATAAATAAATTTAATAGTACTTTTAAATCACATATCTAATTTGAATCAATCAATCATGTCAATCAATTTGATTTTATACAAGATATCAGTTTGTGTTATTGTATGGATAAAAATGTCACAATCACGGTATTAAAATGATATCATTCGATTGTCTGTCAAGCATAAATGAACCATTAAGTAAATGATTTACATTTTTATTAGGTTTTTTAAAACAGGAAATTAAACTCTAGTCCCGAACAAACTACAAAAAAGCCTTCAATCAGCCTAGTCATTGAAGATTAATTGCCGTTTGAACGAAAACTTTACATGTTTTTACAAAAATAGGGATCGTCTTTCACTCAGAATTAGAATTTAGATTGAAAAATAAAAACTGATCTTGTAATCCGGCTTGTTTAGTTTGAGTTGAACATTATTTACAAATATATCCAAAGTTCACCTGGCTTTGTTTTTTAGCTGGGAAGAATATCCTATAACATCCCCCGCTCTTGGGCGGAGCGGGAGATAGTGTCAGATTTTTACTGATAAAATTCCCACTTCTGTTCCTTCTTTGCCATTGTTTTAGGGCCCCGGGGATCTCTTTCGCTTCCATAACAAAAATAAAAGCAACTGTGAATAATTTATTTTGTTTTTACTCATATTGTACGTCTATTTTTCAACTACTTTCATGGGTAAACACTGTAACTTTATATTAGTCTACAGTCGAAATGAAACAAACTGGATATTGGAGTTTTTTTTATATTAAATAATGCATATCTACCAAATATAATTTCGTGTTTAGAAAGTTTGTAATACGTAATATTTTCGAGTTTTTTGACCAAAAATGCATAACTTTTACACTTATAACTTTGTGGCAATATATCATTGGCCTGTTTTCTTACGACTTGTACTTTAGCGTTATTATAATAGTCATCATTTTAATAAAATAAATATAATTTGGTGGTTTGTAGAAACGAAAATAATATTCTCTTTATATACAAAAGAAAATATTGTTTTCGTTTTTAAGTATTTGTGTGTACATACATAAATAAAAGTATATACGTATGTACCTATGTAGTAAGTAAATGCAAATTATTTCGTATCTAAATTGTACATTGTCACATCTTTTGATAGCATCTGTTTGTGTTAAAAATTATGGTGTCGTATTGGAGTAGTTTTCCGTAGAGTTGACATATAAAAGCCAAAAAAACATCTAATTTACATAGAGGGGACATCCCTCCAACTTTGGCTTTCAATAGAAACGTAACTCCACCGAATTCATTTGCTTAATAGTCGGACTTTATCCACAAAATCCCCTTTAACACACACACCACGACAAGACGAAGGAAAACCCTTTCTTTGTAAAGGTAAAGAGCGCACAGAACAAATTATCTCGATTAATATTTCCAAGAGCCTTCCAGAAAATGTCATAATCCTGATTTTCAAAACGAACAATAGGTGTTGAGCTCCTGTCGGCTACAATGCAGTAAACTGAGCCAACTAATACCATGTGTGTTAGGGAGGCACAAAGGAAGGTTGTGAAGCCTGCTGTTACACCTGATGGGCAGCTTATCCGGTATATATTCCCTACGCGTACCCAAGCTATGAAATGGCATGCAGTACACCTTATCGAAAATTCTAATGCTTTCATAAAGGTTTCGCTGTGATTTTGTTCGAGCGAAAGCAATTCTGATGTTTCATTTACATAACAAAGTATTTGGACAAGGAATTAATGGATTTGAAAAAAGGATTTCGGTTCGCTTTTCAGGATATTGTAATGTGAAGGATCTTCGATGACTAGCATGGTAATAATTCGAAGTGATATTCACTAAACGGCACAGGGCCCACATGCTGGATTACGGCCCAATCCCTCTCTTAGAGAGGAGGCCTGAGTCCCAGCAGTGGGAACATTAAAAAAGCTGATGATAATGTAGCATAATAAGAATGAGGCATTTATAAAATTAGGTATTTTAGTAACATGCCACGTCTAAGGTTCAAATTGACATGCAGGTGCATTTCAAATGTCAGGTGGTGAGAGAAACGTTTAAAAACAAGCCAAAATACTTATCCATTGTTGTCAGCACATACAAATCGGTACAAGTTTTTTATTTTAAAAGTTGGAATAACTCTTGGCACGCTTTATGAAACAAACGAACCAGCGACGTGCGTGTGATTGTGCAGTGTGAACACCGTATAATTTATGAAAACAAATTCTTGAAATGGTGCAGTACTGCTCAAAGTTGCGGGATTTTGAATTTAAATACTATGCCCGTAAAGTTCACGATGGAATGTAAGAAAGAAGTTTAGAACGGCAGTTTTTAAAGCGTCGCTTTAAATCATTCTGGGCTTCTTATTTGTATTTGCTTTTATGACATCCCCCGGCTATTTTCAGTTTTGTTTGCATTTTCAGGATATTCACATAAGTGTGTGCTTTTATTTGAGGTCAATGGCTTTCACAAAAATATCATATGAGGAACTTTGAGGGTTAAAAAAGCATAAACTGTTCTATCACGCAAGACATTGACGCGTTTAGGCACTAAAACATTTTGGTAAAGGGTTTTTTCAGTCTCTGAACAAACGATGTTTCAGAGGGTCACTCTAAGACTGAAATAACAGTAAACAAAACCAAATAACGTATTCCCTCTTTTTATTTTACTTGCAAATCAAATCGATTCCTTTATAAATAAAGAGGGTTATAAATATTTAATATCAAATTGTCACCTTGAGTCTTCCGAGGGACGCAATTGAATTGAAAATAATACTCTTATAAACATGCGCATAATTTTTATTTTGCAGAAAACCTGCGCAATTAGTACTTACATGGCGGGTGGTTTCAGATCATATGTATTGTTACTATTACAAGCTTTTATTTAGTTTTACCTGTCAAAGTTTGCATGCATGTGTAAATCAGATGACAATTCAAAATTATTATGACAAGGCGCTGATCTGATGATGGAACCGGAAGTTGGCTGTAGGAACTTGGTAGTTAAACGACACAACTCCATCGAGTTTGGGCTCGTATGAGTCGTCTTGACGAGTATTAATTATATAGGTATACTGAGCTATAAAAGTTTGCTATGAAAAAATGATTTTCATTAAAAGCTTGTTTTTAGTCTAAATAGTTAGAGGTTGCTAGAACGACATGGTTTCAAAGCCGCTCCACAAATACTTTCAAATCTTTATGCTTTTCTAGAATTATTTTCTTTGTGGGATATCATTACAGTTTAGATACTTCAGTCGGACATTGTAAGCACAAGTGCTCATTATTTCGTATTTCGTTCGCTTTGTAGACTTCAAGGTATCGGAAAATAAATCTTCAAGGAAATTGCAATAGATTATATCTAGAATCCTTAAGTACGGTCCTGCAACATCGTGACCTTTACGAACCACTCGTATATCCTTGTATACTCGTGATTCTGGACCAAGCAAATATATGTTTCTCGCATTGTATCTGTCTCTAGAATGTCGAACTTCGTAAAATAAATGTATGATATTTCGTTATTGTGGTAACATCCTTGGTAGGATATCACAACTTGATATATATGAAGGGTTTTACTGGTCTTGTATTTGCGAGAATGGCTTATATATTTAGTTCTGTATGTCGGGCAATGTTTTACTCGGATTTTCGAGTTAATGGTTCCTTTTGATGTTATCAGGCCGGAATCTGGTTAATAGCTTTATAATAAAGGCGTCTATTGCCTTCAAACGGGCATTTAAATGTAATTGATGAAATATTAGTGTGCCGTAGGTTCGGCTTGTTTATCCCTTTATGTAATATAAGTTTGGTGTTGTATTATGTGCCGTAAACGAGAAAGTCTTACTGAAGTAGTTTTGACTCAAATATGACTGAAGATACTGAATTAAACTGAACTGTACGTGTTGGCACGTACCTACAATAATGAGTAATGCAGTTTAAGAAAGAAAAACAAAGAAAACGATCCTCTCTAATAATTTTTTCTGTTGTTTTGGAATGGGTAAACATTAAATAATTCACTTTCTACTCTCACCGAAGAAAACTTACCCTGCCTTTTGCATTTCAGAAACTCAGTTTTTTTTTAACAATTCTGTAGTATCTCCGTTGGGAGAAAGTAGTGTTTGCAGTATAGCCGATACATAGGTAGCTATTACGATGTAGATACACAGATTGTGTCTAGCTAGTATCACCGGTAACATGTTTCACTGATTGGCCGGCTTGTTCGTGACGTCATGTGATGTCACACTGAAATAATAACATCACAATTGCGACAACGTTTGCAATAGGTGTTTAAATACAAGGTTTACAGCGACATTATCATAAATTAGCAGAGATAGAATGTTCGCTCCCTGACACGTTTAAGCCGCTATAAATTTATGACAATTGGCATTTACGACACGTGTGGCAAAAAAATAAGTTTTAATGACGTGTTAATTTGTTCCTTAATTGATTAACGACGTAGTGAGTAAAGGTGTAGATTATTACAGTCTGCTTTACGACAGATAACATAATGTATGTACAGTCATGAGCTTTCATTGTCATCCTTTTTAATGTTCCCACTGCTGGGACTCAGGCCTCCTCTCTAGGAGAGGGAATGGGCCGTAATCCACCACGCGGGCCCAGTGCGGGTTGGTAGATGTCACGTCTTCGAATTTTTGGTTCTAGGACATGCCGGTTTCCTCACGATGTTTTCTTTCACCGTTTTTTGAGAGCAGTGGTGATGAAATAAATTACACAAAGTAATGCGCCCGGCTGGGTTCGAACCCACGACCTACAACTCGTAAGTCGGGGCCGTTACCACTCAGCCACCACTGCTCTCACGAGCTTTAACATAAAATAAAAAAGATTTAAAAGCGATTTTCTCAAGGAATATCGATTTATAAATTCGAGATTGTTAAAATAATATACAAACCATAATGGTGTTGAAATATTCTGTTTACACTTCAGTTCATAATAAATTTCGATTAGTACTTTAGTTTCGGGAAAATCGTAGCTCTGTTTCACAATATCTACACATGTTTACTTACCTGTACGTATAGTAGATAGGTATACTATCTATCGATACTAGGATTAATTCAACAGTTCTAATATTGAAATTCTGTTTAGAATCACAAGACCTGTATGTATGTATGTTTACTGAACATGCCTATTTATTTATTATTCTAAGCTGTTCTTCAGGGTGGTACATACAAAACCAGCAGGATTAGGAATAATTACTACCTTGCACGGTTGGATGCGCACGTTAAGCCGTAGACCACAGTTACTGTGTCTAGGTAGGTGTAATTCAGCTCTATACTCTGATCACTGAGACAAAAGTAGGGGATTTGCGACTGTAAATGTGAGATTCCGAGGTAAAGCTGGTGGTATCTGTACTTTACACTCACGACTTTAAATAAGTTGAAATAAGTTAAAACACGTATAGTGTTGCGCCACCGGTACATGGTAGACATCCCACCAATACGTACAAAGCGTTTAGGGAACACATTTATTATGCGTACAGCTAAGAAGTGGATTTCCCTGCCGGAGACTGTTTCCTGACTGCTACAACCTAGGGGTCTTTAAGTCAAGAGGTTGCTTCTAGGCAAGCGTGTTCCATCGTCGGCCACATCATCACTTTCCATCAGGTGAGATAGAAGTCAAACGCGAGCCTATCCATAAAAAAAAATACGTGAGACTGTTTTTCTATCAAATCCCTACCGGATTGTCGTGGTGCTTCAATTTGGTGCACAAATTTTTTTTCATAAAAAGCGAATTTTTGGGCAGGATAAAATCTGTCGGGACCGCTAGTGTAAATATCCTTATACATACTATAAAATAAAGTCGCCCACCACGTCTCTCTGTCTATATAAACGCGATCAACTAAAAAACGAAAATATCTTTAAGAAGAATTCAGCTTTGTTCAGCCGACTCAAAATAAATCTACACTAATATAATAAAGATGTAAAGTTTGTTTTTTTATTTTTTTGTTTGAAAGAGGTAATCTCTGAAAGTAGTGGGTCCGGTGCTAACATTTTTTCACTGATATAAAGCTGCTTTATTCCTGAGTGACATAGGCTATATTTTCTGTACGCGGGCGAAGCCGCGGACAAAAGCTAGTTAGGATATATAAACAACTTTTATAATAAAAAAGTCGAATTGGAATAGTTTTGATGGTCGCCAAAAACCGTATAATCTTACTAATATTATAAATGCGAAAGTTTGTATGTATGTATGGATGTACGGATGGATGTATGGATGGATGTATGGATGGATGTATGGATGGATGTATGGATGGATGTATGGATGGATGTATGGATGTTTGTTACTCTTTCACGCAAAAACTACTGAACGGATCTCGATGAAAATTGGTACACGAGTAGACCATATCCCAGAATAACACATAGGATACTTTTTATCTTGGGATTATGAACGCGGGTGAAGCCGCGGGCAAAAGCTAGTAGATATTATTTAATCAAACTATACACAATATTGCTACAACGCAGAGGAGATGGAAAACTAATAACATTAGTGATCGGGCTTATAAATCTTAGAATAGCTACAAATATCCTACCCCGAAATGGGAGCACGGTAGCATTGTGGTCTACCGTAACCCAAATATGAATGGCCTTCAAGTTGATACAGTACCTAATCGCTTAAGTATTCTTCAAACGCAAACGATATTTGGCAGGCGGTCGCCTCGTTTTGCGAAGCAGTAATGTTAGCAAAGGAGGCGGACGTCCGCGCAAGGTAACGGTCCTCACGTCCCAGCCGCTGGGGTCCCGATCCCGATGCCGACGGCGAGATATGGGTAGCGCGCTCTCTAGTCGTCAGGTAACCGTCTGGACCGAGCTCAAGTCTTCAATGGTGTGTAGTGTTCCACGCACGCCTTAAGAAGATGTCAAAGCCTAATGGGTGTCTGACACACCTCACACACCCCACTTCGTCCAAGGGCGAGAGATGATATTAGATGTTTTTTGTGACATTGCTATAGCATTACGCAATATCACTCTGACGTCTGTAATTCTAAATATTTAGTCTGACAACTACAGTTTTGAAAACAGACAGAGCTACAAGAAAACGCTTTGAAAGTAATATCATACGTAAATAACTAACAACTTTCGTGCGCGTTAGTCATGTAACGAGTGATTCATGCGTAGATAGAGGCGTCTATTACGAATATCCCGAGGCATGCTTGCGATTTCTTGGCTCGAATTCCCTAAACTTGGTTGGCTAAACTCTTAGACTATATCCAAATGTGTACTTTATCTTTTATGGCCCTTACAGATAATAAACACTTTCTGAAATGCTTCTAGCATATACTGTGTCAATCGTCATGTCGTTTACCTTGAAACGTTTATCCATTTTTATTTCCCTAGCACCTGTATGCATATGTGCATGCAGCTACGTGCTTTATTGTTCAGAATCAATCAGTGGATTTTACACATTCAGATTGACTGGATCGGCAGTTGCTCTCAGACTATCAATCAATTTGAATATTTATACTAAAAATCAAACGTGTCAAACGAAAAATACTTCAATAAAATTCGTTTTCCAGCGTGAATGATTGCAGGGACTGATACTGATGGTAAATTATGTAGACAGGCGTAATTATTAGTACCCACACTCTTATCTATTGCAGATATAGAGATAACCCAGTACAATTTCGTATGAGTGTAATCAGGTAGTTTCCAACCTAGTTTGAACGGGTTATCGCGAAACAGATAAGTAGATGCTGAGTAACAATGTTTCATAACCATATCAATTACAACGTCGATAAGTTATCAGCTTATCATTCAATATCTTTGTTAGTGTTATAAATCAATTTGCAGCTGATGTGTGTGAATTTGCTCAGCTAGGTATTAATGAAAATACTTTGAAATAGGCCGTTGCGGCGAGATTTGGGAGAGGCCTATGTCCAACGGTGGATGGCTTTTGGCTGAAATGATGAGTTTTTTTATTATTATTGTGCGGTTCGCGTTTGACCAATATCTCACGTTTTAGTAAGTCAGAGATGGTCGACGTTGGAGCAAGCTTGCTTAGAAGTAACCAATGCATACTTGACTTAGACATCAAACTCCAGTAGCCCACTGCATCAACGCGGTTTGCGAGAATGCGTTTAATTTCCGATGTTGAAATTTCAATTGAATTATGATGTTTGGAGTTTGAAACTCGTGGATATTGAAACTGTTAATATTTGCGAGAATCCTCTGTATTCCGGAGTACTAATTTATTTAATGAAACAGCGAGCTGGAATTTGTGTCGTGATTAAAGCTATTTTCACTCGCGATAAGCAGTTAGCGCTGTTGTGGCTACCTTTTTGTTTAATTACTGCTAACATTTATACAAAATATACATTGCAGGATTAATGCTAGCTCAAATACAATTGTTTTGTTCTAATAGTCTTAATTGTTTACAGTTGGAAACTTAGCTTCGGGGTAAGATAACAAATGAATTCAGTTCCATTCATCTCGTCTTTGGAGAATAGACACAAATATATTTGCAAAAACTTCTTTCCTTTTTTACATTGTTTATTAAAGAGTAATTTAGGAGTATATGAATAAATATTTATCTTACATACTGTTTGGACTCGTTGCAAAACTAGCATGTGATATTAGGAATGATTTAAAACGTACACTCCCCTTTGAAAGATTGACGACGTGGTGAATGTTATGAGCTAGTTGTATGTTCCAAGTCGTGATAGATTATTATGAAAGGTCTAGTGGTGACTGACAACATGACGATGACTTATGTAGGAAGGTAAGTCGCATTCTGACAGTAAATGTTTAATGACTTTGTTGTTCTCTATATAGCTATTCTTCTTTTGTTACAGCTGTCCTGTTACAGCATTTTATCATGTTTAAAGACACTAGAATGTTCTGGATGTTTTCCAACTACCGGTATGTGTGTCGATGTAATCGTACAATAGATTATATATTTTTTGGTTTTACTGTGTTGTAAACAAGTTTGTATGTTAGAGGTTACACCATTGAAAAAACAATTTTGTTCTGTAATCTTCCTTTTGTGTGAAAACTCGAGAAGAAATATATACGTTTTAGGATAAAAGATGTGTTCCTTTTATATTTTATTTATTTGTGAATTCGTTTTCGTTCGTTTGCTATTCTTAACCGCGATTTATGTTCTTGAGTTTAATCGGAGTTAAGAACATTGAACGTGCGAGATTGAAGTAACCTTGTATAAAAAAAAAATGTTATATAGTATGTTATTATTATATAGAATATTTCAGTAACTGGGTAGATTGACTCCATTATCAATTCTGATCATCAAAAGTTATCATGAAAAATAATGTAAAGTGATTTATAAACGTTTACATGCACATTCCTACCTAATCCAACATTGTGGAGGAGGACTTTGACGCCTGAGTATACATTGTCATTTTGTATTATATTTATATAAGTACATAGATAGCTGGCCCACACCGCTGAGGAGAAGCTTTCTTCCTTCTGTCTGCCCACTGGTCTGTGTGACTGGATCACAGACTTCTTAAGGGGTTTTAGCATAAATAGTTTAGTTAATATTTAAGTTTTTATATGTTATGTATATTTTTTATATGTTATAATAAAATCCAAAATATGAATAGTAATAAAGTTTACAATATTTTTTGTAAGTATCTCTTTTTATAAAAAGCAAAATGTTTTATGTTTGCTGAAAACTGAAACTGATATTTGACGTTGTAGTTTTTGTGCAAAGCCGCCATGTAAACATCAGTATTTTGAACGTACTAAAATAACACTATCTAAGTGAATTTTATCGTGAAAACAGCACGTATTTGACTAGTGTGTTCAGTTAAAAATTTAATTTGTGAGCATATATACTGAGCGGTCAATAAGTGTATAGTAGGTATCGCAACTCACATGGGAATAGTTTCCATGTGGAATGCGTATAGTAATCCATGAAATATTTCCATCCAAGATGAGATTCTCGTTGACTAAACTAGAAAAGTATGTTAGATAAGAATCACAGTTCGTGGTGATATAGGTATAGTTCGTAGGCCAATCTTCTGTATCAAGTCGAGTCGATTAGAACTACGAAAGTTTTGAACTTATAATCGAGTCGTAAGTTCAAAACTTTCCACTGAGGTGTCATCTCCATGTCTCGCTCATCATATCTAGACACATAATGTCTGAGTAAATACCCACTTTCGTATTTTAAAGTTTCTCTGAAATTCTTTAAAATGCTTGACAGCCAAAAATAAAATTATCTCAATTTTTTATTTAACTCTTGTCACTCAAAGTCATAGTGAAGAGTCGATATCATAATTGACATGTTTAAGATATAGATATATTTTTTCAGTAGAGATAGTCATATGCTCTTCATCGTTGTAACGATAAATCTATATCAGATAAATGTAGAAGCTTTACGTATTTCAAATTACAAGTATTTTTATCACTGATATCTAAAAATATATCGGGTCAAAATATAGTTATTATATTTCCGATATTTAAGTCTGACAGACACGTGTTATCTACGTCTACGTGAATATTACATGCTGTTACAGGCTACTGAATATTCCATAATGGAAAAAACTACGAAAATAACATAAAATAGAGGTGAAGGCAATAAAACTGAGGCGTTATGTAGCGTATTTATTCTAGTCATAAGTGAGGTAAGTAGTGTGAAATATTTTGTGTTGTTTACTCAATGGTTTCCAGCCTGCAAATGATTCAGTTAACTAGTAGTAGATACTATAATAAAATCACACATCCAGCCTCAAAAAAACAACATGCCTATAAATCTGCCAGTACGCAGTACACCTAACAAAATAATAAATTCATTGTGTAATTAACTTTTAACAAGCTTTTAAAACAACTAAAACATGTTCGCTCAAAAAGTCGCATAAACATGGAGCAGTTGTAAAGAGATTTACTTTTACCTCGCCCCTGACGCAAGTCGTAAAAAATGTATTCCTCTTGGCAAATACAATCTTCTGTGTGTTTCAATTTTAGGCTTCATTTATTAAAATACTTTCATGTTTGAGTTTTGCTACTGAACTAGACATTAAAAATAATATCAGCGGCAGTAAATAATGAGAATATTTGTTTGTACGGACTTTGAGTGGTGCTGCATGTATTAATACATCGGATCGTCTATCAGTGCTCAACAATCAACAACACGAGGAGAAAAAATGACGTGACCTGTTTGTTTCAAAATAAATAACAGTGTACAAAGGCAAGAGAAATTTAGAAAAATGTATATGTATATTAATAAAAATGGGCACCTTTCTAAAAACACCTCCGAGGCATCCGAGTCGCTTCGGGGCAGTATAAGTTTCGGTAGCACCATGCCTTTCTTTCGCCTTCCGCGAATACCGGAAGGCGAAGGCCACTGCAACTCCGTGATAGCCATGGGGCTGTGGGGACTGAGTATCGTGAGGCGTCGTTCGGGGGGAGGCAGGCTGAGTTGCTGCAAGGCTCGTCGCTCAGTGCTGGCGAACAGCCCCCGGCGCTTTTCCGCGGAGCAGCCCATGTCCTCCCCGGACAGCGCGCGGCGCGCCGGCGCCCCACGCGTCTCCCGCACGTCCCGTTCGCTGGCTGTCAGGAATGAGCTCCGGTGAGAGCGAACGGTAGTGCAGGAGCTTGAGGGGCGCGCCGGCGACGTTTCCTTGCTTGGACGGAGACTCTCCATAGAACGGGCGCTTTCCACCCGCGCCGCGACCAAATACTGGCCGCTCGTAATTGTCGTTTGAGCTACCTCACATTCTTCTTGGCTCGAACTTGAAGTACCACTCCGAGAGAAAGTACTCGTTTTCGATGCAAAACTTCTATCACTATAATGAGTTGCCGAAAGACTCGAAGTGTTCGCATCGCCGGACTCGGACGATGCTTGCTGGCGCACGTAGCCCTCCTCTAGCGAGGCGTGGACCACGCGTGCGTTCAACGAGCTGAAAGCTGCGAGATTAGGCCGTCGGCTCTTTCTTTCATCATCCTCTTCCTCCATTTTTAAAACCTTTTCCTATAAAACCTCACTATCACATGTAAATCGAACACAACACTATTCAATACACCATTTATGCATTTAAATATATTTATTGCATACTTATCAAATTTTTTCTTACATAAATAGATAAAATAAAATACTTAATAAGGAACACTGGACACAGTCTTTATCACTATTTGAGACCACCACACGCGCGGGATAAGGCAGACACCTGAAACAAAACGAAGTCATGAAACATACTGCTGAAGTTGAAACAATGGCAGGGATTGAAGGATATGTGTGTGGCAAAAGGTATGGGGAAGGACAGAAAAAAGAATTAGGAATTTTCGTGTTGCTCGAACATTAGTAAGAAACTGCTGTAATTAAGGATAGATCAATAAGGCCATTAGGCTGCACGGTTGGTTAAATTAGAATGTTGAAAATTTCTATGATTACAGGCATTTTGTTAATAGCGCCAGCTAATGTACAGATTTGTTTTAATTACGTTCAGTTAGCAGCCTTGGAGTCGAGCGCCAGTTGTCCCGCCTCATTGGCGCAGTCAGTCAGGGCTTTCACTTGCGCAGCGTTCAGGCCGGTAGCTTTTACTTTTACGTCCGCACTCTTGGAGTGCTCTTTGCTCTCGCTGCTCGACTCCGTCCTGTTTGTGGTCTGGTTTCCGTACTGGTCGGTGAAGGTTTCCTCCTCGAACTCCTCTTCGTAGCTCTCCTGGTAGTGTTCCCGGAACTCCTGCCTCGCTTGGATGGTGACCTTTTCAGTGGTCTGTTTCTGTTGGATTAGTTCATCCATGGTCCTCTTGACGAGCTGTTGACCGGCTTCAAGTTGCTTGCTCTCAGACATCTTGATAATATGATCTACAATGATTGGATAAATCCATGTTATTGTTTTATGTTCCATCTGAGGTTATGTTTCCTAACACTTTTTAAGCTTCTGGCTCATGGAATTCTTATTTTTGTTTGCATGTTTATAAAATCAGTTCTCATAAATTCCATAAACTACACGGTTTAATGTTGTTTTGGAAAACATAAAAAGACAAAAGAAATGTATAAAACTGTTTATCAATGTGCATGTAAATCCAAAACGCTCAGTTTGAAAGAAATTGATAGCGTTGGCTGGCGGAGCGCCAGGTGGAATGTTTGGCCCGCATTTAAATTTACGTTGTTTGAGAATTTCTGGGTATGACTTCGTTACCGACTACTGTTCTCTTCATACCAATCAATGGAATGTGAATCCTGAACACAAATTAATGCAGAATATTGATCAGACTTCAAAGTAATGAAGATAAACCGCAAAGCTCTGTGCCCAATAATGTGGACTAGAATTTCATAGAAGTCCCAAACTTCTGTGAAATTCTTGATACAATGATTAGTTGGTAATCACGTGTTTTTTTTGTGAGTATTGCTGTTTTAATTAAGATAGCACCGAATTAAATAAATTACTTTCTAGAAACTTCTGGATTGGTCTCGAACTGAAAATATTGCATCGCATTCTATAGTAAACGAAATGTAAATTGGTATTCGGCTCGGATTCCGGAAAATATGGTATAATGAGGCATATTATTTTAAAAACCATTTGTAAACAACCAATGAAATGCAAAATTATAATGTAGCTTTGTGAATCGTGGGGTTCTGCAAATCAAATCAACAAATCAGAGGCTTGATTGGCTACAGTAGTTTCAGGTTAATTTAACAAAGGAATTTGTAAATGTCACGTGTCATTTGAGTCAACCCGTCCTTGTCTTGTCTCACCGGCGAGCTCCACGACAATAGGAATTCGTGTCTATTAAAAACTTGCGAATACCTGAGTGAGTTTACTTGACCTATATTACGTCTACTGGATTCAACATTTTTCTGTGGCTGTTGCGATGGAAAGTTTAATATTTGAACGTTTAAGTTTAATATTACATGATTAAGAAAAATGAAGAATCGTTTATCCCTAAACCAACAACGGCCTGAAGTAACATCTTTGGCGAATTTACAAGCACATTTTATAAGTAGTTTGAAAAAGATCGCGATATTCTCGATAACTTTTGGAAGCTTTCAATAACTTTCGGTGTAAAACAATATGATTGCATATGATAATTATTTTCCAGGTAAAAATTAAGATTTCTGAGGATAAAAGTATTCACTATTTGCATTTGCATAAAAAAAGCTTACTAAACACGGTAAACAAAGCTCACAAAAACGAAATAAATACCTTTTAAAGTGTAGAATGTAAATAAATTCCAATAATGTGGTGCAACACTGTGATTTTAAGTACTGGGATATTCTGGAGTTGTTTCCTTGCGCAAGCTCGCGAGTGGACTGAGCGCCGGGAGATCCCGCAGCGAGCTTTGTTGCGTACGCGCACAGCGTGGGCGGCGGCGACGTGGCACCGCGTCTGACCCGCCCGCCCGAAACATCAGCCGAAATAATACGCTACATCTGTCTTGGCAAATTAACCATTTTGTTAATTAACTTTGACAAGAAATATTGTGATTCATGACTCTATTTATAACGCATAAGTTTATTTATCTATCATGCATGTCAATTCTTATAAAGAAGTGCAAACTGCATAATAACCGAGGACATCTAGATAGATCTCAGACAGCAATTTGAAGTGTCTAGATAGGATTAATTGCACTTATATGTCAAAATTAAACATTTTTGTAAGATTAATTACGCCAATGCACGAAAACCGTACTGCCAACGTCTGCCGAAAATAGCCATATGCGTCAGAAGAAGGAGACTCGCGAACGATGACTCCAAACGATGGAGAGGCGATAAACACGCGGCGTTATGAATAATGATTGGCAAAGCTCCCTCTGACTAAGTCTATCACTGCTGCAACGCGAATCAAAAACCCACGGTTTCTGGAAAATATATGGAAAACAGGAATGCGCTGAAATCATTGTTTACGGAAAAACTCATGATGATTCGGTTCGGTATTTTTATCTCATTGTGTCAGTATTTGTTTGGTCGCACCGCTGAATATAGACTCTTGTCATCGAATTGGTATTTTGACTGTCTAGAGCGATGATAGCCTTCAAGTGAAATATTCACGTAGGTTCGCGTCACGTGCGTTTATGAGCTTTGAACAAAGTATCAATAGATATCTACTTTGTGGTTATCAGGGATCATTGCCGAAATTGACCACATCATCAGGTGAGATGATGGTCAAACGTGAACCTATCAATAATAATAATAAAAAGAATTGGGTCTAATTGTGGACTTATACAAATAAAAAAAACACGAATAAAAAAATAAGCTCAGATTAAATATCACTCTAGTTAAATGATGCGTATTTTTTAACGAACTCGTGTACTGGCAACACGTGATATACCTACACGTGGATTACATTTTTCTTCAAAAATATTTTTTGAGTTCGGTATCCAAAGGGTAAAATGGGGGTCTCCACTATCCAGCCGTCTGTATGCAGTCTCATCAAGGCAAGGCAGGTCTCATAAACCGTGATAGCTCGACAGTTGGAATATTTACTGATGATGTATTATTGTTGCCACTATAACAACAAATACGAAAGACTGAATATAATAAACATTTAACCCTTCAGATACCGTCAATTAGAGACACAATAGTAAGACAATAGATGCGCGGCCACCGGGTGTCGCTTGGGGATTCATGAATTAAAAGTGAGGCCGTTTTTTTTGCTACGAACGGTATGGAACATTACGTTTACTCGCACTTGGCCTTTTTTTTTTATTTCACATATTTGTACATGCGTAATTAATGTATTTATAACTCTTCAAAATACATTCCTAAAGTAATTTTAGAGTACGAAATAATAATAAATAATTCAATAGGTAGTTAGTATATGGCATATAGAGTTGAAATGAAATATAAGGGATTTAGTACTGGAATCTTATAGCTACAGCAGTACTACTTTATCTCTCGTAGGATAATGTATTTAATTTTGTGCCAGGTTGGTTGTAGGACGGTTTCCACTAGCCGCTGGGAAACACAAATCCTCGGGTTTCTCATATTATTTTGATAGTTTTATTTTAATGAAATTTCACTTATCATTTTAGAGCGTGTCCGTCGTTTTATATAGGTGGGCAATTGTCAATGCAGTTTTTCGGCTCCTAAATGACCTCGCTATCAGCTCAGGCGTGTATTCCGCCTAGGCTGGAATGACAAACTTTACCCGCTTTCATGAAAATTTACTATTAGCCGTTTCGGCAGCACTACAAAAGAGACGTTAGCCGAAATTATCCAGCATATTTTGGGTTTATTAATGACCAGCCATATTTAAAATCAGTTTGACAAGCCACATGCTTCGAGTTCCAAGCAAAGTTTATGAACCATTTCGAATTGATGTCTTTAACGAGGATGTAATTTATATTTCACAAGCGCTAGAATTAAACATAATAAACATTAAACTGGAGATATACTCGTAAAATATGAAATTTTAAGAATAATGTCCGACAGTTTTTAATTTGACAGTTCTGGAACACGCATGTCTTTAGGAATGTCATTATATTGTTTACTTAGACAATTTAACGACACCTAATTTTATGATCTGTACAACCTGATAAATGGATCTTAAACCGACCCCGATACGAATACTGTATCCACTGATCGGTATTGCTCCCCCGGAAATTCGCAGGACTGTGTCTAGCCGCATAGAAAAGACGAAACAACAACACAACGACGACACAACTATAGCTCGGTGCCCCTGAGTCTCAAAAGTCATAAAAGTTTCCTTACAAGCGTGATTCCATCTCAAAATAACACGACATCGGACAGATGCGACCTCTGGTGGGACAAGTTTAAACCTCCAGAACATTTTATCGAGCCGTCGGAAAACCTTTCTCCTGGACACGACTTGCCATGGCCAGCCTGGAAAGCTCTAAACAAACTCTGCACCCAGGTTGGGCGCAGCAAAGTCAATCTCCACAGATGGGGGTTCCTAGACGGTTCCGACCTTCGGTGTTTGTGCGGGGTCTCTACACAGACCATGTCTCATCTTCCATTTTGCATAACGTGCCCTGTAACCTGTTCACGTAGGGATCTAATGACAGCATCAGTGGACAGCATTGCCGTGGCTGAATACTGGACCAGGCATGGAATTTAATTAGTTTTGCCATCGACACGATGAGTCACTATTACCTATAACTATGCACTAGTTCAGCTTTCAAACTTTTAGACTTCAAAAGTTGGAACTATCTTGGGTATTGAAATCAACAGGCTAAAGTTCACAAGTCATAATCAGGGGACTTACGACTTACGTATTAAAATGTCAGTCGTGCGAGCGTGAAAGACGGATAAAGCTATTTACCAAATATAGCTCCTTTGCTTTATCAGTTGAGTTTAGGTCGTCAAATGGATTTTGCGTTAAGAGCTCATGTTAGTACAGCTGATAATTCAACCATTCTGTTATCAATTCAAATTAAAAAATATTAAAAATTTTATTAAATAAAAAAAAGAACAATCAAATCAATCAATTTTTTTTTTGTAAATTGTTCGCACCGCATTATCGGATATAAGGCTAATATATAATTAGAAAATCGACGAAAGACATTATAATACTTTCTCCACCCGCAAAATATTTCTTAACAATATTTCCCTATTTATATAGACAAAAGTCAAAAAAGTCAAAAACGTTTATTTCAAATAGACCAATTACAGACACTTTTGAATTGTCAAAATTTCGGTCAGTCAAACAAACAAGTGAAGCTAAATTGCACGTTCCAAAGAGTAGATGAACGTGCAAGAAACTCCATGGACACTCTTTTAAATCATATGTGTTACAGGCGAAGCCACTAGCCAAAACATGTAGTGAGTAAGACCCAACCGACATAATATAGAAACCACATAACACGTATTCCAAGAGAGGCTGCCTTGCTGTAATGGTTCACTTAAGAGATTACAAAGCGTTTAGTAACTGACAGGGTAGGAAGACTGAAAGCCGGCTGTCATTTACTCCATTACCTGTCTGGCTTGTAACTTTACCTTTTGGTTACCGGTACGGTGATAGGAGTATCTAACGCCCATAAACAGATTCTCAGCAGTAACTCTGTTATATTGGCAACTGAACTATAGTCCATCTGTTTAGGTACTTATGTAACTAAAAGTAAACAATCTTGATATGTTTTATATATAAGACATACAAAGATATTTAAATTTAGTTAAAAAAATGATTTTAATTATAAGCTTGTTTAGACAATTTTTTAGGTATTTTTTTTTATAAAAGACATGGTAAGATTGTTTACATTTAGCTAACTACCTAAACATGGAGTATCGACAAATTGTATTGATAGTTTACAGGGTACAGGAGATGGGTTGGAGCAGTCACCCAGTGGTAACGGCCCCGGTTTACGATTTGTAAGTCATGGTAGTCCAAAATTAACGCAACATTTGAATTTGCCACCATTTGTGCAATAATGTATTGGCAACACCAAAAAAACTGTGTTTTCTATTTAAGGTGGTGCATCACGACTCACATTTTCACTGTTTTTAATACAACCGCTCATAACTGTTTATGACGTTATTACACACTTTTCATTAGATATTTTGGAAACACAGTATCTTGTTGATATTGTCTAGGTTTCTAAAGAAACTAATTTCTAAATTTGTGTAAAACTAATCCAGTAAAAACCTCTGAAAATTTCCTATTTTGTATGAACTTTGACACTTCATAATTTGCCTAAAAAATAAAAAAGTCAAAAAAGTAATCCTCTAGAGACCTTGCAAATTTTATTAAGATTCTAAATGATGACAACTTTATCCAAAAACTTTTAAGGGTTTAAAAAAAACAGCTATTTCCTGTCCTGGAGCAAGTTTTGCGAAATTTTCGAGTAAATCTCGGAATTACCGAATACTAACAGAGTTTCCAGGCGTTATTTCTCTTTTTTTGCGTTGCCTTTTCGTCAAACATCGCGTTGGATTGCATTAAATGAAGTAACAAGCTTTTAAACCATTTTCGATGTTTACGATAAGCGAGTGGAGAAGGACCCTCTTAATTCAAATCTTGCGTTTAATTTTGCGACGGGTTATACAATTTATTCATCACCGCTGCTCTCAAAACGTTGAAGGAAAACTTTGTGTGAGATGTTTACGGAAAAGCGCTACTACTTAAAATTTTTAAAGAATAGCACAAAGTTTTAACTTCACTAACTTCTGAACGACGTCAATATTTACTTTTCAATTTTTTTTACTTTAACATTTTCAACCGTTCAAACTATCAATTTCATTTTTCGATCATGCATATTTGAGTATCTGTCACGTTCTGCTTTATTTCAAGAGGTATCAGATACAATCTTAAGATTAGACAATTCTAAAACAGGCAGTACATATCAAATATTATGTACTGCCTGTTTTACTCCACAAAACATGTAATAGTAGTGTTTTTAATCATATTGTTTTTATTTGTTACTTACATTTATTAAATTTAGATATGTGAGCAACTTATCTTCTTATTATATAGGTATTATTATGAGTAGCTTATTGCTACTCTAATTATGTAATTTATGTTGCAATTTTGAAAAGTACGAATACCTATTTTAAATGAGTCATCATTTTCAGCCGAAAGATGTCCACTGTTGGACAAAGGTTCCCCACTCAAGTGTCACCACAACGGACTGATGCTGTGCGTCTCGCATAAATCGGTTTCTAGCGAACCCCACCAGGTCATCGGACCACCTTGTGGGAGGCCTTCCAACGCTGCATGTTCCGGTATGCGGTCTATCTTTTCTGTGAGAAATGTGTTTAGCCCAACAACACATGTAAGTTTGGGGATTCTTCGGTCTATGTTACGAATGAGTAGCCTGTACTCATGGAGAGGAAATGGGAGTAAATTTTCACTACATTGTAGGTATGATGTAGTGAATATTCACTCCCATTTCGACCACTAACCACTTTAAAAACCAATAATAATAATATGGTACTAATAGGTACAGCAGTAATTAACCCTATTAAAAATCCGTGTTATCAAAACAAAAATTATAATTTGAACAGCATAAGGGTTGTGAACTTTTCGATTTCTTTCTTTGAATGAACATTAAGAGAAATTGCGAACGTTTGGAAAACAAGTTTAATTAACTTTGAACTTGTTTTTTTTAGTTTTGCAAGTACCAGAAGCTATGTTGTTCCTATTAGGAATTAATAGAAAGTTTTTCTTTGGATTTTTGCGGCTTGCGCAGACAAGTGCGACGCGATGGACGCGACAATGCGACTATCAGTTGTTCTACTTACTATCTGCAGAGTAATTTTAGCACAAGTTGTAGAAAACGCATTATCATACCTGTCGGTAGGAGTTTATTTAAAGTCCAGTTTAGTCACAATTGTCAGTAATTGATACGCTTTAATTATGTGGCTACACAGTCGCGCGAATAGGTATACGAGTCGCGTTGTCGCAATAAAACACCGTATTCGGTTATACGCGGTGTTGTTGTCGATATTAGTGGTCGACTGCATTTCTATGCGCCTGTGTAAGTGTCGACAGGCATTTTTGTTCACTCGAATACTTCGCAAATCAATGAACTACTCGGCTACATTTGTCACGACAGCGCGAATATTCACCGAATTCCGGAACTGTAGCCACAGCATAAAGCTGGTAAGGCCATGAGCCAGTTCTGTCATTTTCTCATCTGGAAAAACAAATGAGTAACGTGATATTCCACCACAATAATTGAATTATTTAACAAACATAGTAGGTAGCTTTTGTAATCTGATATCAGATATTAATAGTCGGTTTGCGGGCGGGCTGTCCATACTTACTAATTTGTGTGTATTAATCCTTACTAATACCTATTATAAAAGCGAAAGTGAGTTTGTTTGTTTGTTACGTCTTCACGCCTAAATGGTAAAACCCATTTTAATGAATTTTGATACAGAGATAGTTGGGACACTGGAGAATGACATAGGCAATTTTTTTTTAAGTGAGACAAGGGGTAAAAGAGGGAAGTCAAGTACAAATATTAATATTAAATTAAAGTACATTAATAAACGCGGGCGAAGCCGCGGGTAAAAGCTAGTAAACACATACAACAGGCAGAGTTGACCTATGGCCCTAACCTAACAATTAACCTTTAGGGAAAAGCGTTGTTCCGATAAGATAATAGAAGGCATGTTTGAATTTCACAAAATAATGGAAGCACTGATTAGATAAGTAATAAACGTGTAAACCTACAAAGTAGATCCAACATTAAGGCTAATGTACCATTCAAATTATACCTACCTACCGTCGAACCGGGAGAATAGAAATGCACGGTGAATAGAAGGGATTGTCCGACAGAGCTACCGCGCCCTTGGGATGAAAAGGGTAACTGAAAGAATACATGTGGATTTCAGTCAGTAAAAATCTGGCACTATGTTATTTCTCTATCCAAAGAAGGGGGAGTTATGTGGGGATTTTGAAACTCAAAAAAGCGGTCTATTCTTTTTTGAGGTTCAAAATCTCCACGTAAAACACGTTAACAAAACTTTGAGTATTATCATGGTATTTGACTATTGTTTGTAGATAACTGTTCAAACTTATAGATTAACTGCAATTTAAATAATGGATGCTTTGTTAGAAAGCATTAAATATTGTATCAATACGAAAAACTTAACCAATTTTTTTTTCACCTCTCTGTTTTATTTATTTGATTGGCATGTTGGTCTAGTGGTTAGTGGCCCTGACTGCTATGCTGGAGTTCGTGGGTTCGATTCCCACCTAGGACAAATGTTTGTGTGATTGATGAGCATGATCATTTGTTCTGTGTCTGGGTGTAATTCATCTATAATATGTATGTAAGTATTTAGAAATATATAAGTCAGTTAGTGACGACTACTATCGTCAGTGTATCAGTTGTCTAGTACTCATAACACGAGCTCTGCTTAGCTTGGGACTAGACGGCTTTGTGTGAATGTTGTGGAATATTTTTATTATGTTATTTGCTCAGGTACATACTCAATGTAAATTGGTTACCGATGTTGCACTGTAAAAGAAAGTTATACACGACCTAGTTCAAAGCAATACAAAAATAAAGTAGTCTATCTCTTCATCAGCATTTCATTAAAACTTTTTATGGAACACAACGCAAAGTTTGTAACAAAAACCGACGAAAGAAAAACAAGATAAAAACTTACAAAAGTAAAATACAGTTCTGTTAACAGCGTTAGATATTACAGTTAGTACTGAAACCCGTATCTGTAGCAGTGATGTATTTATGGAACGTGACCTCTAACTGCGTCGAGACCTTTACTAACGTAGAAAATGTAAAGCCTGTAGTGCAACGTAACAATGCAGGCACGCGAAGGTGGCGGCTTCCGTCCCTTGATGCCTATCTACCACCTAATTCCGCCGACCTCCGCCCCTTCCTCGTAACGGACGACTAACCCGTGCGTGTCTATTCACTCCCTATCTTTGCCATGCAAAACGGAACATTTTCACGGCCTTGGTGTTCGAAAACGAGGCCTATTTGCACCAACAATAGCCCCCGCAAAGACTGAATATTCTACATTACAGTTTGTAACTCGAAATTCGCAAAATAAACGCGCTTAATTTGGAATTGAAAATGAAATTTGAATAGAGCGCTCGGACGAAAGGAGCTAGTTATTAAAATCTGGGGCGTAACAGCTTGTTCAGTTTTCACGTAGTACTCGCTTCGAGAGGCAGACTCTCGAAAACCAGTCAAATTGGAAATACTTTTTTTTTGATTTCACTAGCAGATAAGCACCTCAATATTTTATTTACTTAATTTTTTTTAGATACAAACATCTATATGTCGACGATGCTCGTCTTAGATTCGATTTTGAAATGATCGTATCGATAAAATCATCTAGGTATCGATAACAATCACATCTCAAGGTGAAATATAGCGTGCTAAGCACACTATCGAGGTTAAAGATTATGATGGAACTTTCTGTCGAAGTTGCAAAGAAATAATTTGGTGTATAATTTTTAAGATTTTCCCAACCTAACGTTGACCTTTGTACACGCACGATAGTAATTTCTTACAACTAAAGCAAACAGCATTTATTAGTTTTATCGAATATCATTTAACATTTATTTGTAGGTGAAATGAAATGAACAAACATAGTGTTAAACATGTTTCGTGCTCATGAATTGTAGTTTATGAAACTCGTGACCTTTTATGGATTCTTTTAAATACGATAAACAGTGTTTAATTTACTCTTGTACCTGTATCTTGAAAACGAAATCCATTACAGTAAAATACTGGGAGGCAACTCCCCAGTGTTTGCAAGTGAGAAATATCACTTAGAACTTGGGAAAACTCATTTGGAACGTAAAGTGCGGGGCAGTAGTTACCCCGACGGAGTTTTCAGTTGAAAATAACGCGTATATATGTGTTTATACGAACGCATATTCAGATTTAATAATAACAGTAAAGTTTTTAGCGGCAGAGTTTAATTTGTTCGCGACGCCATTCCTCTCCTTAACTTTTCTTATTTGAGCCGCCTCGCGCACATTGCCAGCTCGAGTTGGACTTTTTGTCGCGACCGATATTTCTATATAGAAACGAGAATGCGACAGCCGAGATGCCCAAATTAGATTTCAGTATGCGTGTTTAACACATACAATCTCGAATCTGCTTAATCCAGTAACATAAAGGAGTACTTTTGAGATGGCGTTTGCTTGAATTGAGTGGATTGACGTCATAGAAACATTCAAAATCCTGCAGAGAAATATTAACGCGTTTGTTATACGTTTCGTGGTATTCCGGATATCAAACATAGGCGGGTATTATTGCCCCAACACAAAGAGCGTAGGGCAGTACTAACCTAACATTCTCGAGATTTCTGCGATGATGTATAATGCTTTTACCAATATTGCTTGCGTGTTGTTTCTTACTCATATTACTAGTTCAAGTAGCGGTATGAAAATATTAAGGTCTAGATGATAATACAAGTTATGAGTAAATTACAAAAAAGTTATTTAACGTTTATTTAAATATTAATAATGAAACTAATAATTCATCATAAGCAAATGCTTCTACATTAGCAACAAATGTCTTGTGTCAAAAAACACGACCGTAAATATCGACCAATTCATAGTAAACCCAATATTGTAATAAAATATACTTGAGTGTCGAGATTAAATATTTTTATGCATTATGTTTTACAGTACTAGTATTTAAAATATTTCATTAAAATAAAGTGAGTTAAGCTGCGAGTTATTTAATGTAGAAAATGAAGTGAAATATTTTGTAATCCACACATCACAGAGGAGAAATTTAATAATGTATTCTGTTTATTCATGTTATTAAAGTTGCTGTATATACTTTTAAATTTCTGAAGTTTTAGTAAAGGTACTTATATTGATTGGCGTGAAATGACGGACCACATAAAATCTACATAATTATAACATAATGTATAGCATAGTCGGCCTTGTAGTGTTCCCACTATTGGGACTCAGGCCTCCTCTCTAGGAGAGAGAATGGGCCGTAATCCACCACGCGGGCTCAGTGCGGGTTGGTGGATGTCACATGTCTTTTTTTTTTGGTTCTAGGACATGCCTCACGATGTTTCCCTTCACCGTTTTAAGAGCATTGGTGATGAAATAAATTACACAAAGTAATGCGCTTGGTTGGGTTTGAACTCGCGACCTACAACTCGTAAGTCGGGGCCGTTACCACTCGGCCACCACTACTCTAGGTAACATAATGTATGTTTAAAGGATCTAAAGGGAATCTATAACAGCATTTTAAGGCTAAAATGTGATAAAAACACGAAATTGTAAGTCCCACAAAAGTATAATTCATGCTTACTGTGGACGGGTTCCTAATTAGACTGAATAAATAATAAAGCTACCATTATAGGTATGGCCGGTAATGCGTTAGCGGTCCCTCGAGAGAGACGTGAACATTCAGGCCCACTAAATACAGTGTGGGGCTTTGGCCATAATAAAATGCAGGACATGAATCGATTTTTTTATAGGGCTGTAATATAATAGAACAATTCCCTGCGCAGTAAACTAGTACACAATATAGGAGCTAAATTATACAACATGTAACGTTAAATGCGCGAAACCTAAGACACCGCAAATGATTTTTAATTCGATTAACCTAATTATGTAAGAAACAACATTAAAAATAATTAAAGGTTTTATTTTTAGTTTTAGTTTGTTTAAAATTAATAGATACCTGTATTGAAATAAGAACTTTTATTATCCCTTCTATGAGGAAATTCGATTGGACTACAACTATTTGTGTTTGTTTACCTATTTGGGCGGGTTTGCGCACGTGATGGCTTGATCTATTCATAAATAGACAGGTCGACGTTTTTAGTGACGATTTTTTTGAAAAATGTAACCTATATTAAAAAGTGGTTTCATTGATTCTGCTCGTTTTTCTGATTAAACTAATTTCAGGTTTTGCGCATTTAACGTTACACTTTGTATAGGTACACACCAATATGAAGTACCTATTTAATATAGAAAGTTGTTAAAATAAGGAATTTGAAGATCTCGTTCTACACAATTTGGTTGTCACAGAACATCGTATTCACTAGGATAAACATTTATACACACAGTGGTAGACTGTGTTCACAAAACAAGCTTTTGTTTTCGTATTTCGGCCAATAAGAAAAATAGCCATCATTTCTGGACTATGACAACGCAATTTGCTTCTCGCTAATTTCACCTGCCGGACATTTCCCGGACTGTGTTTACGAGCCCAGTCCATTTCCTGTCAGCATGTCATGCCGATACAAAATACTTTTACGATCATACCTTTCCGGTTGAAACCGTTGAAAAGAAAAATAAAGTTGCCCGATGTACCATCTCGGTCATTTCTGCTTGACCACTTTAAAAATTAACAATTAATTCCTGAGGCGCAGCGCCAAACCAAACCCTTTGACATGTTCGTTTCGAGTGCAAGCAAAAATGAAAGACATCCATTGCTGGGCATAGGTCGTCCCCAAGTGTCGCCACAATGAACGGTCCTATGCTTCTCACATCTATCGGATTCCCACGACACTCATCAGGTCATCGGTCTACCTAGTTCGGAGGCCTTCCACGGTGCGTCCTCCGCGGTGCGCGGTCGATACTCTAAAATCTTTCGGCCCCATCGACCATCGGTTCTAGCAACATGCCATGCCTTTACTGTCATTCATGTTTGGCGATTATCATAGTAAATGTACACTAATATTACAAAGAAGTAAAGTTTGTTTTTTGGTTATTTTTTTGTTTGTAATATGTAATACGGAAGTACTGGTCCGATTGCTAAAATTTTTTTACCAATAGAAAGCTGCTTTATTCCTGAGTAACAATCTATATTACCGACACGAGCGAAGCCACGGCCAAAAGCTAGTATTAAAATAAACCGCTATCCGACAAGTAAACATTTTTAACATTTGTTTTTTTCAGTTATATTTTTCTAACAGTTACTTTCAGCAAAAAGACGGCAACATTATTTCGCTTTATCTGAGCTTCAAATGTTTAATATCCGATCCTGATTTGTGGTTCCTTGGAAAAAATACCTGTGTAATTTCCCCTTTTTATATTTCTTCTTTATTCTTACAAGTAACTTTCCGTTTAGAATCTCGGTAGCCTCCGGCGATCTAAGAAAAGAACACAGCTAAGCGTTTTCAATTAACAAGTGTTGCACGCACAAGAAAACCTTACCAGACTAGCTAATCTTCTGTATCCGACACTCTAGAACTTTTATATTGGAGAAGAAAGAGTATTAAATAAATGGACTTTGTTGAACGGTTACTTGTGATATTCTAGAGTGGCGGTTAACTGTACCGTATTATTAAAACAATGGTTATCCTCGCGGTAATGATGTGCTTGTTACGAAGCTTGCGTGCGAGTATCTAGGTTGTGTTATTAATGGTCAGGGTGTTATGTTGATTTAATAGCTACATTATCATCAGTATAAAAACCGAGGTTTACACATGAAATAAGAACAGATTGTTAAGAGCTTTTTTCAACGCATCAAAGTATCGAACTTTTAAAGTATTTTAGCGACATCTATGACGCCACATAGAGAACTAACATTCAAAATCCTGCATCGCGGCAATAGAGTTCTCAGCGCGTTTAGAATGTACTTATACAACAGCCCGGAATCAATATTGGGCAGCTGCTCGGATCAAATACAAAACCGTCTGGTCGGAGGAGTTAAATTCTCACGTACCTCGAGATAAAAAGTGAGCTTTTCATTGCAGGTATTAGGGAATTGAACTTTGTTGTGCATATTTTTTTTATTTTTTTTTCTACTGTGGGCAAAAATCATCTAATGAAACCCCCGTTCTTGGATGGACGGGAAATAGTGTCAGACTCTTACTGACTAAAAACTCACCCCGTTCCTTCTAGCCTCTTCATAACGGGGCTCGAGTTTCCTTTCGGATAAGGCTTACCTCAATGGACATACCAAACTAACTAAAAATGTTATTAGGTCATACCAAATTGTATCAACAGCGAATTTATAGTAAAATTTAATTTCATTTACCCTCCATCTATTTACATTTACTTTATTCAGTTTTTACAAGGTTTACAAGAGAATCGAATAAAACAAATAAACATCATTCCGTTGTCGACCAATAAATAAAATCTCGCACTCGTTCGATCTATCCGAAGTCTGTCGATACGTCAGCTGCCTATTGTAATATCAACTCGAATTTATCAACGGCCGATGTATGGACGTGGCATTATGTATACTTCTTTTGTTTCTTTTTAATATATAAAGCACCAGTTGTCTCCCGCTGTTTCATTCACGTTTTAAGTTACTGGTCCGTTCTCATTGGTCGTAGCGGGATGTTATATAACCTATAGCTTTGCTCGATATATGTGCTATCTATCACAACAAAAAAAACAAATTTGGATAAATTTAGTTCCTGCTTCAACTTAGTGAATTTAAAAAAAATAAGCAAACTTTTCAGCTTCATAATATTAGTATAGATAGTTTAAATTATGCCAAGATAGAGTTGAATTGACTGTTATAAAGTTCATCGCTTTATGAAATGTTCATTCATTGCCTGCGACTTCGTGGAAGACAAACTTAGAGTCGTTAAAAAGGATTTTTTGTTACCAATTTCAGTTAAGATTCCTCTATGATTTATTGAAGAATACGATTATTTCTGAGAAGACTGGCCTGTTGGTCTAGTGGTTAGTGACCCTGACTGCTATGCCGTTAATAATATAATGCTATGCTGCTATGCTGGAGGTCGTGGGTTCGATTCCCACTCTGGACAAATGTTTGTGTGATGAGCATAATCAATTGTTCTGTGTCTGAGTGTAATTTATCTATAATATATATCTTTATAGAAATGTATAAGTATGTTTATCAGTTGTCTAGTACCCATAACACAAGCTCTGCTTAGCTTGGGACTAGACGGCGTTGTGTGATAGTTGTGGAATATTATTATTATTATTTCCTGTTGAAATGTGATCTGAGACAAAGATACTGTCTTTAACCCTTCAGATACCGTCAATTAGAGACACAATAGTAAGACAATAGATGCGCGGCCACCGGGTGTCGCTTGGGGATTCATGAATTAAATCACATTTAGTATCACAATCTTGAGATCATTGATCATCATTTAAAATTAATGTGTCCTGGGACTTTCTTTATAAAGTTTTACGGGAAAATTAAAACTCTTCAAAAGTTCTTCAAGCGATATTTTATGATAGGTAGGTGTTTTCATTTGATAAACCATTTTTGAATGATAAATCATCAAATAACTTCTTCCACTGTAGAAAGAGAGAGAATATCATATTTTTACTGATATAAATAAAGTCATTTCTTTTCCTTCATTTACCCTTTGTATTTCAGGGCCGAGGTAACTACTCCGAACAATATGGCTGCTCATTTCATATAGGTACCTGTCTTTTCATATTACCTACTCTGCCAGTTGACAATCAAGTTTACATTTATTCGTAAATACGTGAATTTCCTACACATAAACGAAAAATATCAATTTAAGATTTCTATTTCGTGTTTCACGAGCAGGTAGGTATGTTATTATGTGCAAGGGCAACCTTATTTAACTTAGTTATATGCCGTTTACTAAGGCAAGTTATATATTAGCAGTGAAATGTTCAGCCACAAATCACTTGGGCGAAGGTTCTGCGATAACGGCGCGACGTTTTGATGGATGCCGTGTGCCTGAACTTGGCTGAACTGACGAGTACCTATAGGGTATCAATTAGGCTTAGTCTTGTGTGATTATAGTCACGTATACAGAGTAATTTCAGGTTCGACGTTAATACGATTGACAAACGAGTTGGGACTTTGATTCAGGTTGAAATCGACGATGGATATAATTTATTATTCTAGCGTATCTGAATTTATTGAAAGCGCCTTTTGTTTGTTTTCATGTGCACTATCAATGATTGATTAATAGGTTGTACCGAATTGCATCGTAAGCTAATGTGTACGTTCAATGCATGTGTCCATTATTAACATTTAAACAACCCTAAATACATGAAATCAGTATAATGACTTACCTTGTATTCAGTTAGGAAAGTTTGAAAGCATTATAAATATCGAACGACCTTCGAGGCTCTAACTTTGGTTTGTGGGCCAGGGTAGCCGATTAGGCCACTTTAGACCCAATACTCGTACATACCGTAGGGTAATTCAAATACCGGAACTACTTAGAATCAACGGCTCGTGAAATCCGAGCAAAGTTTGCAATTTTACATGAGGTGAAATGAAATGAAATGCCGATATAAACGGAAATAAATCGTATAAAGACTGAACAATAGTTACGTATTATTAAATCAATTGCCTGACATAATTTTCAATGACCCGTTGAGTGGTCAATGGCCCTAACTGCTATGCCGAAGGTCGTGGGAATCGATCCCACCCAAGACAAATGGTTGGGTTATGAGAACGATCATTTTTTGAGTGTAATTTATCTATAACTAGCTTTTGCCCGCACGGCTTCGCTCCCGCTCTTCCCTATTCTACCCTACTATACCCTACTATACCTTACTCTACCCTACTCTACCCTACTCTACCCTACTCTACTCTACTATACCCTACTCTGCCTTACTCTACCCTACTCTACCCTACCAAACTTCACATAAACCATCTACTAAATAGTCCGAATAAAGCCTAAAAATTTGGTTTGGATAGGTGAGCCCGTTCTTGAGTTATAAAATAACAACGAAAAGTGGCATTGATTTTTATATATATAGATATGTAAATATTTATTATGAATATAATATATAGTACATTTATCAGATGACTAGTACTCGTAGTAGACTAGTTTGGGACTAGATGGCGTTGTGTGAAAGTTGTGGAATATTATTATTACTTACAAACATATTATGATAAATGACACCAAACACTCGCACGTGTATATAAATTATAAAAATGTGAAAATAACACGAGAAAGATAGAAATATTTCATAGGGTTAGACAAAGATAAGAGTGTTAGAATTCCAAGTGAGACCGAGAAGGCTATAAATAACTGTTTCATTCAAATATGAGCTTTATACACCTCGACTATGTAGATTGAACGTTATTCTAGACTAGTTATTCCGCCTCCCACGCAGTAGGAAGCCTATTGCCATAAACTGAGCAAACACAGAACTGGCTAAATGTGGGTGTTTCATAGAAGCAGCCAAATGACCTCCACGACTAATAGATTTTATGGACATCTACAGATATTCCTAAGTTAATGGCACATCATGAAACCATAATTGTTCCCTATCTAGAATAGGAAAAGCTAAAAATATACTTTTTTGACTGATATATTTGATCAACGATGACATTATTATATGTAAAACCATACTTTTTAATAAAAGAATAAGATTTTTTTAGTCAGAGATCTCACAGCACTATACACATTTTTTGAGGTGGAATAAAAATATAATAGTATATAATATTCCACAACTATCACACAACGCCGTCTAGTCCCGAGTTAAGCAGAGCTTGTGTTATGGGTATTTAGATATATATTTCTAAATACATACATTAGATAAATTACACCCAGACACAGAAAAAAATAACCATTTTCATTACACAAACGTTTGTCTTAAGTGGTAATTAAAACCACGACCTACGACATAGCAGTCAGGGCCACTAACTTCTAGATTATCAGATATGAGGAAAGCTTGAATCGATTCGTTTGTTAGTAGTTAGTACAGCTTAGTAACCTGTAGCCCGTAGCGTTACAGGAACCAGGTTACAGGCCCGATGACTTTGTGCCGTGTTTATTTTACTCCTGGCCTGCCATAGTCTACACGGAGATTAATTCTGTGGTTTCATCTAGGTTCGTTGCACGCTGTATCTACAGGCACCATGTGCTTACCTCTAAAAGCCAAAGCGCGGTTGCACATAGCTATATAGCCGACTCTAACTAGATTTACCCGAGCGTATAGCCAACCCATTTCGCGGTTTACGTACCCTGATATTGGTTCTAGTAGTCGCTTCTAATTTCTTGTGGTTTACCTCATATGTCTTTGAATTTGATCCAGACCCTGGTAAATTGGATTTGTCGAAAAGGTTAAGGGTTGTTTTGGCCGCAGATTAACACGTTTGGTAGTAACATCTCAGATATCAATCATTTAATCGATCATTCCCAAAAAGGACAAATTGTTTTGGTCCGTGAATCTGCTATTTGTCGTAGCCTTTGTCAAGCATGAGGGTTGATTGTCTATCCAAGTTTGCTTATAAACTAGAGGGTGAAACTTCCGTGTTTGTGTTGCTATCCTATTATTATCACTGTGAGCTTGATTTGACCAATGTAATAAAAGTTTTCCAAAGAGGGTAACTATGAAATAAAGGTCAGTAAGTATTTGGGTAAATATTTTCTTTGTTTGAAATAAAAAATAAAACTATAGTTATGATTTCGTTGAGAACTGAACCTTAGAAGTTAATTCAATGTTAGTCATTGATCTCCTATTTGTTCTATAAAACAATCGTTTTTGCTACAAAGCTCCTCCTCTGAAAAGTTTTTACCCTATAAAGTGTTGAAAGCTATTTTTAGCAACTTCCATAATGAAGTGAGGCTTAATTCCCAGTCACTTCCTCATCAGCTGATCGATTAATGGTAAATGTATTTAATATCGACTAACGATGTCCGAGCCCCGCCAATCGCGTCAGCCATATTGCATTCAATTAAAATTATACAGGGCGGAAGAATCAAACGCCACGGGAACCAATCTACGTTGAAAGTATATTTTTTCATCAGAGAGAACTTTGGCTATATCGATAGGCGTGTGTGGCATACCAACGAACACACCTTTCATAGAAGGTTTTTTCGTTTGAATATCAGTGCCATATCTAGCTTATAAAAGATGTTTTCCCTATTCGTGGTTAGGTATTTTTGACATAAGGAAGTGTTAGTTGCGACTTTGAACAATCAAGATCATTTTCATTCGCTCGCTTTTTTTTTCGGTGGAAAGTCATCTAATGACATCTCCTACCCTTTCGTGTCAGACTTTTACCAACTAAAACCCACTCAAGTTCCGTCTTTGCCTTCGTTCCAGGTCCCCGTGGTTCTCTTTCGCATCATCCCAGTAGGCTTCGACACTGCTGGGCCCGTACGATTGCTGACATCTCTTTGAGGCAGGCGTGATACACTACGCGCCGACGGCGACTTGGTTCATTCGCTCGCTTGTGTTTGTCTTTCTACACTTGATGGATTAAGCTTTACATCATAACCGATATACATAGTTCGGAAATTAATTGGATTGATTGCCACGATGCTGGAGTGCTATATTGGGATTTTGGATCAAATGTTTGAAGTAAATCCTTTATGATAACGTTATTGAGAGTGCTGTATTTGTTAAATGGATTAAAAAAAAATGTTATCCCAAGAGAAGAGTTTATTTTTATCTACATTTCTGCACTAATATTATAAAGTGGTAAAGTTTGCTTTGTTTGTTTGTAGGAGGTAATCTTTGAAAGTACTGGTCTGATTGGTAAAATCTTTTCACCGCTAGAAAGCTGCTTTATTCCTGGGTGACATAGGTTATATTTTATTTACGCGAGCGAAGCCGTGGGCAAAAGCTAGTAAAATATACATTGTATTTGGAGCCGTTATATGAATACATGTCATGAGTTTTTTGTTGTACCTTTAGCAGTGCGGCCACGTTAACGAATGGTTTCTTTTTAAAATTTAATTTTGCATTAAGATAAAGTTTAACTTTTAAATGGTTATTCAAATGAGAATTCAATTCAGATCGTTATTAAATCGTTAGGCTTTATATCTATCACTTTTTAAAAATCTTCGTGATTCTATTCGAGAATTTGAATTAGATAGGTACATAAGTTTGTACGAAACCTCAAACCCTTAGCGTACTTGCCCAGTTTTATCACAAAACGTATTTTTTTCAGAAAGAGCAAAATTTAAAAGAGAAGCCATTTTTTAAGCAGATTAATTTATTAGATTGATTTTTCGTTTCACTAGCATGAAAATGTGTCAAAAATTGGTAATAAAATTATATATTTCGAACAAAATTGGCTGGAGCTAGCTCAAACACAAGGTTAATTCATTTATCTGTAGGAATATATTATTTAGGATTTTGTGCAGTTTCGTGGTATACGACCTAAGGCTTTATTGAAAGGCATGCCATTCTAGAACCTAGGGGAAGCTTTGAGAGTTAACAGGTGATCAAAATTGCAACATAGAATATTGCAGTCCGTCTTTACGATGTAAATGGGTTCGTGATTGGTACACACAGGTATTTGGATCATAGATACTGAAGAAGCAAGTCTACATAGTGTTCTGATGATGCAATAATGTTCCATGTTTTCACTTAATAGTAATCTTTATGTTTTGAACAGATGGCTTTCCTATATGGCTTGCCAAAATACTCGTATGAGCTGTTGGTAAGAAGTGAGTGCCATTAACACACATTTATCTTATTGAATACGTACAGTGTATGTACTGTATAAAGTAAAATATGATGTTCTTCAGGGGCCAAATATGTACCGGACACCTATAAATATTATAAAATTCAGATTAGCAACGATACATTATGCGGTCTTATCGCTGAGAGCAATTTAAACAGACTAGAAGTATCTACGTACCCAAGTACAAGAATTAAATTGAATTATTTAGATCAATTTCAATTTTTTAGGGTTCCGTACCTCAAAAGGAATAAACGGAATCCTTATAAGATCACTTTGTCGTCCGTCCGTCTGTCTGTCAAAACCGTTTATTTCGGTAACGCGTGGAGTTATCGAGTTGAAATTAGAACCATATATTCATGTTATCAGACTGTTAAAGCTGTAAAAAATCAAACTTGTAAGTTTATGTGGCAAAAACGTACATTTCGACACTCTCGAGGAAATCAAAATTCCCGTTGACCCTGAAACCTAAAATTTGGCATAAAGTCTTGTAGCACAAGTATAGGAATAAATCTGAAAACTGTAAACTTGTTGTTACTTCACAATTGTTTTTTTGTGATTCGGAAAGTCTTCTGAGAATCCATTCTGGAAATGAAATATTTGCCTAGGTAAGTTTGTACGGAACCCTCAGGGCTCAAGTCCAACTCGCATTTGCCCAGTATTTTTCAATCCTGTATCTAAAAGTCTATGCCCGATTTTCGGTTTCAAAGGAAATGATCTAGTATATGGTAGCCGTATTTATAGGTCACGTAGAAACCTTTTTGGTGTACCGGTTAGGTTCAATACAATGAGTAAGCGATCTCATTCATTAGGCCGAATGTGTGTAGCAGCTGTGCTCGTAATATTGATAGTTCCTACATGTATTGGTCGAGCTAAATGTGTTGTTGTGGAGTTTGTTGGGTCGAGTCTTTTCAGCAGCTTAAAAGAAAGTGACGAGAGCCGACGTTAGAGGCATTCTTTCAATGTTTATAACAGAAGAAAGGCTAGATATGATAGAAGAATATTTTTATTAGATTCTTTAATTTCGTTTTAGAAAATATAGGTAGAGAAATTTCTTGACTAAAAATTCTAGATGTAGAGACTATTATCATAAATAAGCCTTTAAACCTTCGATTTATTCGCAAAGACACAAGTTTGTTGGTTTAGAAAAGTGATAATTTTTATGTATGTGTACGTGTGCGTGTAAAATATGTATATGTTTGTAGCTCTGTCGTGTTCAAAAAATGGATTTGGACCAATTTTAGGGCATGAGCAGACTACGTCTTTAAATAAAACATATATGGGTATGTTCCCTTGGGATCATTTTCATCTTTTACCCGCAGGCATAGCCACTAACAGAATTAAGTTAGTTTTAAATTTAAGTTTTACTAAATGAAATAAAGCATTTGGTTTCCATTTAATCCTGCGTTTGACAGCAACTTGAATAGTAATATAATATTCTCTACTAAGTTAAATAGTTAATCGAAAAGTCAGTTAAGCCCTAGAGAGCTAGAAGTAGCTGCAATAAACTTACTATCTACGACTCAACTTATTTAAACTAGGAAATTATATATTACCTAAAATGTTCTGCGATGAGCAGAATATAATAGTTTTCCAAGAAGAGAAACTTGTCTTGTACACGTTCATTAGTTAACTAGCTCAAGTTAAGTCTTTTATTCCTTGACCGTAGTTTAAATCAAATCTGTGTGGTTTTTTCCTTAAAAAACCATCTGAGATACTAATCTGCATAGTTTTCATATGATTTGACCATTACATGTTCTTTACTGTATGGACTTTAAAAGAGACTTTGACCCCTGAGTTTGTTTCGGTGTTTCTTCTCAGTCAGCTAGGAAACACCGGCCACATCTCGTTAAAACTGACTGAAAACAATATTGACGTGTAAAAGTGTTTTTTGAAAACATATTTACAAAATAAAAATCATTTATCTTTTATAACTAGCAATTGTTTGCCGCAACTGAAACTATTTATTCAAAGAAAAATGAACCTTAAATTCATTCTTAATGCCTGCATACTTTACAGTATGTTACACGATTTTAATGTGTACGGATGGCAGAGTATCAATCATTTTGGTTTTAATTTCACACTGCGGAATTAATAATAAAATGGCGACCGATCTTTCACTATTTTGTTCCGAAATACACTGTAAAAGCTCGTTTTAATTAAGGGAATTTCATATTGTTCGTAGTATGCAGTTTTCTTTTGTTTTTAGCTGTTCTATGAACGTTCAGCTTCTACAACAAACTGGACGTTTATGAAGTTATGAAATTAATTAAAATAGAATGTATTCTCCTCTCTCCTAGAGGGGAAGCTTGAGTCTCAACAGTGGGAACATTATAATGCCGACTATGTTATGCTAAACTGTATTAGGTAGAATCCTGTTTAAATGGAGCTCTCTTTTTAAAAAATATAAGTTGGAAGATCAAATGAGTGGCCTGAAAGTAAAAAATTCTGCCGCTTAAGATTCAGTGAAAGCTTTCAAACTTCAGAGTTAAATGATGGAGACCGATATAATCAATTCAAGGTAGGTATTTTTGGATTCCCAATTTTTTCGTTTAGAAAATTGGATTGGTATAGTTGATTGGTGATGACGTGAACGCTTTTTACATTTATTAAAACATTACGGTTTTGAGTGTTCCTCAATAACACATGTTAAAATATATATTTATTAACAAAAAAAAAAAAATCCTTAGAGTAAGAATTACTCTATGCTAAATTACCTAAGTCAAAATATATATTTTTTAACAAAAATAGGACCTTGGTTGCCTTCACAAATATTTTGACTCACATACACAAGATACTTAAACCCAAAACACTACTACGAACTACTGTAAGCCATAATACTTTTATATATAAGCACTGATATTTTTTCCGTGCAGGAAACGAACCCGTGACACGCAGCGCAGCAGCTAATCGCTCAACTACTGCGCCAACCGGATTGTTATAAATATCTTCGATATTTCCTTCGGTTCAGGTCACCTGATTTACAGCTAGGCTATAAACAGTGCGTGTGGGCGCAAACATACGAGTATTACAGTAGTTACGATCAGCGGTAACTCTGTTAGTTAATGGTAATATTAAAAGTAATATGCTTATGTTTGGACTTGCTTTTCCGTTTTCACATTAAACATCAGACATGTTAACATAGATAAGCTTTTGAAGACACTACTAATGTGGCGACTATTAGAGTTTTGGAAGCACTATTTTCTGACAGCTGGCTTCGCCTGCGTATTAGTAGAAAATAATGCCACATAAGAACATGTCCCCAGTATGAAAATAATCATGTTCCATGACAAGATCAGGCATATATTAAATAAACATTTAAATCTGTGCAGCTGTTTGACACATGCATAATTTGAAAAAATCACCTATTTCATTGCTGTAAGCATTATATGATGATGATGGATTGATAGTGACGTTATTGGTGCAATAACACTCGGTTTGATCGATTTGCAAGAGTAGGCGTTTGCCGTAGTCTGTCCAAGATAGGTGGCTAATAATATAACGTAGCATTTAACAGAGATGTCTCAGAGTTTCAGAGAGCATCTCATTACACTCCCGGTTCCAGTTTGTACATACATATATACAAAATGAGAAACTGATTGATTGAGAAATTATTTGGTACAGCACAAGGCCCAAACACAAACACAAGAAGCAAAATAAAAATAAAGATGAAAAATAAAAGATAAAAAATAAAGTGGTTGTGTGCCTCATGGCTGCACCAAAATAGGTCTAGTTCAGCATGATTGCCAGACAACTAGTGCCTGACGCTGGTTTTCAACTGTACTTGACTGACTAATAGTACACATGTAGCAAAGCCGAAACTACTAGGACTAAGAACACAGAACAGAAGAATGCTTAGTCATAGAACACAGGAATCATGTTGTATGATTCCTGTGTTCTGTGACCAGGAACATGTACTAAGATTTGAAAATTTAACTTTTAATGGGGTTTTAAGGGGGTCGCTTTCCATCAGGTGAGATAGCAGTCAAGCGCAAACCTATCATCAATATAAAAAAGTGAAAATGCGGAATTTTGTTTCTATACAAAATTTCATTCCGTTTACCAGTGTAGTCAAATAATAACCTAAGTAAATAGTAAAGATTGACATAATAAGTTTTTCAAAACTATCTTTAAAATACGGTTTAAGGTGTGTTAAAGTTTTTCTGAAAACATTGTCGTGAACGAAGTCGCTAGCAAAGTACTAGTTTAAAAGCAATTCCGTTCCAACTGTGAATGCACAGTAAATAAATAAAAATACTTTTCCTGGAAAATACTTATTGGTAAAGATTCCGGGGTTAACTTTAATCGGTAGCTATTACTCAGTAATTGGGTAGCGGAGATCAGATAGCAGCCGTTCCAAGTTTAAATATTGATTAATCACTCGTATTTGCTTAGACGAAAACTCAACTCCAATAATGCTCGGAACAAACACAAAGGACGAGTGCACCGTTTTCATTTATGTAGGTACATACTAACTTTTTCCCGAGACTTCGTTCACGTGAATGTCGGTTATAACAGATACGAAGTCGAAGTCGAATCCGGATAAAAAGTAGCTTACGTCTTTTTTGGAGGTCAAGTTTACTTCGTACCGGATTTTATCAAAAATCGTGAACCGTGAACCCATTTTCATAAAATACTAACGATAGCGTAACAGCCAAACAGAGTTATTTTCATATGTATTTATAATGTTAAAAGTACCTACCTATGCATTGTTCTTTCTAAAGCCGGCATCAGATCAAAAATTAGGTAAGTTTAAGCTATACCTACTTGAAAAATAGCTATCTCTTCATTCATGAAATATTATCGCTATGCTAGCTAAGTTTAACGAACTGAACTTTTCAAAGGAACTGCAAAGAAAAACTTGGTAGTGAGTTGTAAGACTTAGAGGTCGTCGTTAGACATTGACAAGAAGTGGTTCCGAGCAGGAAAAAAATGTGGAAATAGAGGGAGGCCTTTGCCCAGCAGTGGGCAGTGCAGTTTAGACATCATACCTATTCAAATTACGGAGGCGAAAATTCTACTTTGACACGTGCAGCAAAAATCTTGTGTCACAGTGTTTATAATTGAAGTTATCCGAAATGACTTGACCGATTTTTATAAAGAAAATGTGTTGTGTGAATTCTTTTCTGTGTTGTTTGTAATATGTGTATTCTTGTGTTGTGTGTGTTTGTTTTAGGTCTGAGAATAGGTCGTAGGCTATTTTTTGGCCTCTTACCCCTAACTATATTTCTGTTTTTGATCTATACTAAATTATATAAAAAGTATAGTTTCTTTTTTTTTAAATTCCAATTGCTAAAATTTTTTCACCGATAGAAAGCACACACAAAAACACACACACACAAAGTGACACAGGCTATAGTCCATGTACGCGGGCGAAGCCGCGGGCAAAAGCTAGTAATTTATATGGTAGAAAAACATTGAATGAGTCAGCAAGTAATAATATAATAGTAATTTGTCATAAGCGTTTTGTAATCACAGTATATTTATGTACCTACATTTTGTGTAGACAAATATTTATTCAAAAAGTTCAGTCACATTCCAAGTGTCACTGATTAAATTATAATTAATGATGACACGATTTGATTAATTAAAACTTCGTTTGCTTTTAAACTGCGGACATGAATTAATTTCTGTACTTCATTTAAACTTTGATTAATTCATGACATAAATAAAGTGATGACTCTTGTCGAATAACGAGTCGCAAATTTAAAAAGCTTTTTCAATACACTTGCTCATAAAGTGACTCTTATTGCACTGAACTTAGGTTTATAATGGCACTTGTTACCAAATTGTGACATTTTGATTACCATTATGCACTAATGCTATAATGTACTTAAAACCATTTTGTTCAACCTCTCCCCCGCCATAATTATATTACAGTTATCGTATCAGGATGGGCGCGCATCGTCCCCAACAGAAAACAGATTTTTACCGCCACAAAAGTTTATTAGTTTTACAGTTATTTTCTTCACAAGTGTATTGAAAAACGTCGTATGATACACGTAAGTAATTGATGATTATGGTTCTCGACTCTCTTAAGACCCTCGCCATAACTCGGGTTTAAATACCGCCTCGACCGTAATAACTAACATTACATACTATATCATAATGTACTATTTTCAAATACATGTGAGATTTCTAGTCATTCATTAATTACACGGAGCATATTAAGTGATTAATATATTTCTAGAAATTAAATATGATATCATATCTATACCAATATTATTAATTGAAAAGATTTTTATTTCTGCTTGTTTTTAATAAACTCAAAAACTATTGAACCTATTTAAAAATCTTTCATCAAGTGAAGGCTACATTGTCACTAAGGCCGAGTTTCTATATCACCATAGAGTCGTAAGCGAAGCCGCTGCGAGAACCTAGTATGTAATAATGTAATAACTGCTTTGTTGGTCTCGTGATTGCCAACGCGACTACTTGGCTTAGAGTCTTGGGTTTATTTCCCGGGTCGAGCATAAGTGATTTAGAGTTATGAGGTATAAAGTCCCTCAGCTCACATGGGTGTTTGGTCCAGGCAACTGCCCGGTAGTTGATATCTCACAGTTGTATAATATGTTCTAATAGCGTGGTGAACTCTGATACCACAACGGAGTTCCTATGTAACGACATAGATGTCGCTACAGTACTGTTGAGTTTTCCAATAGAAATCACTTCTGGCGGCCGCCAGAAGTTTGTTAGTTGGTGGTGTGTTATTTTGTGACCCGGACACTTAAAGCTGTTGGTACTACCCCTGATCTCTTCCAAGTCGAGTCAGAATGCTATCCCATCAGCTTAAGAGAGTAAAGGAACAGAGAGTGCACTTGTGTTCGCGCACACACTTGTGCACTATAATATCTTCTGCGTATTTGGTTAATCTCCGTTGAGATTAGTTACCGTGATTGTTATTCGGTCGAAAGGATTATTATTAAAGCTGATAAACTTTAATAATTATTTATTTTATTACTAGCTGCTTCCAGCGGCTTCGCCCGCGTGATAGCAGAAAATTATCCCAAGTTAACATATTTCCGGGATAATAAGTATCCTATGTCCTATTCCAGGACATGGTCTATCCGCGTACCAAGTTCTATCAGATCGGGTATGCCATTTAGGCGTGAAGACGTAACAAACAAACAAACAAACAAACTCACTTTCGCTTTTATAATGTTAGTAAGGATAAATTCTTTAACAATAATTTGTTTTAATATATAATTGCCTATCTACAACGCAGATTATTTTACAAAATTAATAAACTCAAAACATTTTACTACTCATACTTTAGACTATCTTTGGCAAATGAAAACGTTAAACATTAATAAACCTTACTAAAGTACAATGTTAAATCAGAACCAACTTTTAGCTTAGTTATCAAGGCTTCTATTCAGAAATGTTTGATACTCAGCTAGAAAGTTGTTACTATGCCTAGCTTTTCTACAACACTTACAAAGTCTGAAACGAATCAAATATTTGAAAAGAAAAAGTAACTTTAGTATAACAAAGGCCATTTGCCTGCGTCAACAGTTCTGTTAAGAGCGTCCTTTTCTTACAACCGTTCTTACGTGATTATGATGTTTATTACACATCTTTCTCTAGATATTTTGGATACACGGCTATCTTGTGTAATCTAGTAAAGACCTCTAAAAATCTACTATTTTATGTGAGCTTTGGGCCTCCACAATGCACTCATATATTGCAAAATATAAAAAGTACTTCAATAGAAACCTTGTACATTTAACCAAAATTCTGTATGACAAAACATTTTTCTGAAAAACTTTTAAGGGTTTAAAAAAGCACGTATTTCCTAGAACCAGTTTTGTGAAATATTCGAGTAAATCACGGAATTGCCGAATGCCAACAGAGTTTTCAGGTGTTATTTCTCTTTTTTTTTTGCATTCTCTTTATCGAGCATCGCGTTGGATTGCGGGTTACATGAAGCGACAAGCCTTTAAACCATGTTCGATATTGACAATAGCAATTGGAAAAGGACCTTCTTAAGTTTTGCAGAGCAGATTGTCAACAAATGATCGATTGTCCCTATAGTATCTTTTTATGTATTAGTTTATTATTTTGTAAGATTATTTGTGTATTTATCTATGGGCCTTAGTTGCCTGATAATAAAGAATTATTATTATTATTATAGCCAAGGCGCTCAATCTGCTGAACCCCTGAGGGCTCAGGAACCGAAATAAGACATATTTTTATGTAACAGTAAAGCTATAATCAATGTCTTTTTACATAATTTATTTTTGTTCGTAGAAAGTTGGTTTGCTTTACTATATGTACGTATACACTTTGACGCACACTGTAAGTATAGCAAGCTATTGATAAATAAATAAAAAAATGTTTATATTTCCATAGATTAAAACGCGTCGTGGCTTTAACTTTTTTTTTTTTAAATATAGGCACATTCTCCCTAAATAAGTTTTACTCAAACACCTTATAAATGCGTATTAGCGATAGCGCTAGCATAGGAAATTAGAGATCTACTTTATGTCTTTTATCCTGTCAGCCTACGTTCTATAGCGAAACTTTATGCTGACAACCTCATCTAACCTATCTCACTTTTTTTGTGTGAAAAATCATGAAATATCTTTTCCCGCTTCGGGTGAAATGAAAGAGCGTATCAGACTTTTACTGACTAAAAAATACTTGTATTTTAGGGCTATGGCAACTCTTTGAAACATTCTTGCAGCCGTAGCAAGCATGGACCTCAGTGGGCCACGTCCGTTTTTGCTGATCTGTCTTTGAAGTCCACAAAGCACCATAGACTCTGGCTAGGTTCTCAACGGGCGGCCGGACAGTGAGCTATCCATTGCCATCCGCAAGCCTGTGCCTGTAGTAGCTGGAAATCGCTCTGCGACGAATGTGAGGATGGCCTCACCACACGGTTTCAGTCACCACTTTCGCTCGTATTGCTGCTTTGCAGAAAGAGGAGACTGTTTCCAAGCTACCAAATTTGACAATACTTTCATTATATTGTCTCCATGATAGGTGTTAGCCCTACTATGGGTTCGTAGTGATTTTGACAAATGAGTTTCCTATTTATTTTTTCTGAATGAATTGTTGAAAACATTTGGATGCTACGGACATTATTATTTATTGTTTATACTACACTAGCTTCTGTCAGTGGGTTTCCCCCGCGTAAAACTATTTATTTTAATATTTGGTTTATCTACATAAACATCCCCTTTAGGTATGTATTTTGGAAAATGCTCTCTTAGTGCTCGTTTTCTTACGTCGTTAAAGGAAACCTTGTGCGTTGATATGTCATTCAGTCAAATTCTTCTTTTATATATTTAGATTTACGTACTATAAAGAAATAATCAAAGATTACTTTAGTAGTGCATGAGCATATTACGTGAATGAGATTGTAGCGTCTGCGCGTGTCAGAGATCAAGATTGTCATTATCTTTGTGTAATATTTAATTATGATCGTAATGGAATCTTATCCATTATTGCATCGGGTATAAAATATATCCATTAAAATGAGCACAATAATAAAGCCAGTGCTACAGCTCGTGTTCAATCTGCCAAGTTATTTCCTTACTATGTTGGGGATGGCTTACTTCATTGTTTTTTTTTTTACTATAGAAAAGCTCGTGTTTGACCACTATGTCACCTAATGGTAAGCGACGATTTAGCCGACGATGAAGCACGCTTGCCTAGAAGTAGGATTCGCTCTTGATTTAAAGACCTATAGACTCCTTGCAGAGGTGATTGAGAGCGGTAACCTCTTGCTCTGGGCCCTGGTTTAGGTGGTTGCATCCTTATGCGATGCAGTAATGTTAGCGAAGAAGACGGCAGCTCGTGTGACGGGAACAGACGTCCTCACGATCCTGCCGCCGCGACCTCAACACCTATTACTAGTCACGGCTTATCAAATCGGTAACGAATTGCTACTGGGTGAAGACACTGGCTCCTACAACACAGATACTAACTAGCATCAAATAGTTTGCTACCTGTCTTTTTGTGTCAATCCTTACTAATATTATAAAAGCGAAAATGAGTTTGTTTGTTACGTCTTTTCGCCTAAATGGCAAAACCGATTTTGATGAAACTTGGTACACGGATAGGCCATGTCCTGAAATAGGACATAGGATACTTTTTATCCCGGAAGCATGTTCCCTTGGGATAATTTTCTGCTATCACGCGGGCGAAGCCGCTGGGAGCAGCTAGTAAACTATATTATTAATATTTACCAGGAGCTTCATAAAGCTACAGCTTCTTGTTTTACGCTAATAACGTCCGCGAACGTTATCTATGGTCGGAAACCGCACCGAAATCCCTTTACCTGTTCAGATTAGTTTGAACAATCTCATAGGGGCTGTATAGTTAAAAGCAGTTTAGTTTTATGAGATACTAGTTTCTATTAGCAGCTTTGCCCGCGTGGAAATAGAAAATATGGCCTATATTTTTTATTTTCACGAGGGCAAAGTTGTCTTCATCATCATTGTCATTTCAGCCGAAAGATGTCCACTGTTGGATATAGGCCTCCCCCAACGGTCGTCACAATGAACGGTCTCGTAACCCTTACCAGGTCAGAGGACCTTGTAGGGGGGACCTTCCAGCGCTGCGTCTTCCGGAACGCAACATACATACAGCTGCCAACATTTTAGAACTAAGTACATTAGTCCACCCACCTGAGCTTTGGTAAAACTTTTAAGGAAAATGTCGATACAATCTCTGTTGTATAGTCTCCAAATTATGGTGGAAGCTCCATAAATATTGTGGTTTACTGTTGTTAAAGCTATGAAGTAGGTCGCCACATTCACCACATAACGTCAACATGCCTGAACATGCAGCCATAGATTTACATAAATCAATGTCGCATAGATATGTGGTTAGCGTAGTTTGATGTCACTAAAGCAAGTTGTGCCTATCACTTGCCTTTATGATTGGCGCTAGACATAACATGATAAGTAAATAACCAATTAAATAGTTTATTGCGTTAATAATTGATCTATTAAAAAAATTGAAAGCCGCGGTAGTCGGTTGAATGAGAGAAAAGGAGACCGATCGATTAATCGATCGGTCTTGATCTATTGATCGTATAATTGCTTAGTTTCGACTAGCTGACCCGATGAACTTCGTACCGCCTAACAGTCAATTAATGTAGTGAGCTGTAGTAAGATATCTTTTGATATAGTCAATCGATTGCGATGAAATGAAACCTAAGTAATATATCAATTTACATACAATTTTAATGTATAAAAGTTATCTACATCGATTTCGTAAATTTTACGAAACAACTAAAAACTTTTACAGATTTATTATTATACGGATAAATGTTGATTTTACAAGCTTTTATTTAGTTTCACCTGTCCCAATATTTGTCTGTCATCAAATCTTGTAAATTGAATTTGACCCACTTCCCGGTTACCGATTGAGCTGCAATTTTGCATGACAATATAAAATCACATGACAATATAAAATTATTATGGCATGAAGCTGGTCTGATGATGGGACCGGAAGGTGGCTATAGGATCTTGGTAGTTAAACGACACAACCCCAGCGAGTTTGGGCTCGTATGATTTGTCTTGACGTGTATTAATTATATAGGTATACCGAGCTATAAAAGCTTGCTATGAAAAAAATATTTTCATTAAAAGCTTGTTTTATAGGTTCGAAGACTTGAAACTTCAATTTTATTAAGCTCGCCAAGACGACAACCTCAAAGATAGCAAGTAGAAATTTAGCGGCTTTGTTTTGACTACGAGGAATCTTCGACAGTGTAACACAGTAAGGTAAGTTTATTTTTAACTAAAACAAGCTAACTATGAAGCGTCATAAAATTACATCAACCTCGTCGGAACTAACCTCGTGGAAAAAGGTTGGATCACAGTTTGTAATATACGAGATTAAATCGAAATACTAAAGGGCACTTAGTACATCGTAACATCGTTATAAGACTAGGCTAATGGATAATATAACCAGTTATTAACTTAAATCAACTTTGTACCAGTACGTAACTTAGATAAAACAGTTTCTGGATCTTATTTGAGAGAAGTTTTTAATTTCAGTTCTGTTCGGGAATTGTAAGAAAACAATCCAAAATACAATTGGGTTTTTTATTTGAATTTACTTTAGCGATTGCTCTGAGAAAACACATTGCTAGTCTTAAGTGATCGTATTTTTCTATTCCTGACGCCATCTTGGAGTACTTCCCACGTTTTTCAATTAGCCTTTATTTGGTTGTTTGTGTCTACAACAAAGCTGAGGATTTGTAAATTCTATTAGGCTTTTTAAGGTTAGACACTTCGTCGTGTGATGTCGATTTCAGGGTTATCCGAACGAGAAGCTCGGTCCCGGTACGAAAGGCCAGAAGGAACAGGAGTGGGTATTTAGTCAGTAAAAGTATGACACTATCTCCCGCTCTGCCCAAGAGCGGGGGATGTCATTAGATGATTTTCCCACCGCGAAAAAAAAAACATTTCACGTGCATTAAATGCGTTGTTGAAGATATTGAGGACCTAGTGAGAGTTTTTTATAGCAATCAACCGCGCTTTCCTAATCGGTCACTTATGATTGTCTTTAATTCATGAATCCCCAAGCGACCACCGGTGGCCGCGCATCTATTGTCTTACTATTGTGTCTCTAATTGACGGTATCTGAAGGGTTAAATAGAAAATGAAAAGCTATCCATTATTGCCACTAGATGACGTTGTGTACAGTAGTAGTGATACAGACACGTGCAATGTTTTGATACATTTTCTATTTATCTGAACTGCTGCTATTTAAGAATATTTCTTTAAGTTAAGGGCAATTGATTCCAAATTACCTATTTATAATTTGTCGTATAGTTACACAAGTTTATTAAGGCAACAAAGCATTATAAATCTTTGGCTTTGAAAAATTTCATGTGGTAGGTGTAAGTGCACATTAAAGTAATTAATATTTGAAATGATTAAATCGCTAAAGAATACCCTAAAAACAATAGTTTTTTGAGATAAAATTGTAGGAAACAAAAAACAACCTACTATTATATCTCAAAAATATTTGTCGCGCTTATGAGTGATATATCTCCATGTATTTTGCCGTTAACTTTTTGGTACACAGATTTATAGGCGGTAGTTGGAGTAATTATACACTCCTATTTTTTCATTAGTACAAAAACTGATCACATTTGTGTAATAAAAAATAAAAAAAACGAAATCCCAAAATTTGTTCACGAATAATTCTTAATTGGAAAATTTATAATAGAATCGATCATTCATAACAATTACTACTAAAAAATACTACGCGCAGTGTATTTCCTTTTTTATCGCCATTCATTAATAACCTAATTATAATTAATATCCTGTCCAATAATTCCATAAATTGAGTGACATTTTCAAATATATACAAACGCTCATAACTTTGCTGTTTATGAATTTTATTTTTTGAGACTTTACTTAAATAATAACACGACCATCTCTAATAAACCCTTTAAGTATGTGTACTAATTAAAAATTAGTGGTGTGAATAGGGTATTTATGTATACTCTTATAGTACTACTAACGATGGATCAACAAGAATATAGCCAGCACACACCGCACTATTTTATCGCCAAAAAATTTCCGGATCATTTATCGATTCGGCCAGCTAAAATATTCATGAAAACTTGTTTAGGAGATGTAGATAGGGCAAAAAGGAACTTCGTTATAGGCCATCAACGCTGCATACTTGCCTGGTTTGGGTGAGGCAGCTTTAATACTAGGTATTTTACGTCAAGGTTTATGATTCCTCCCTAGAAATTTGTTCTAGTAGTCGAGGTAATCGAATTGCCGAAGTTCAATGCATGTTGCTTTATATTAACTTATGATTTTATGGTCACAGGGAAATTCACCGTGAAGCTTAGAGTGCATGGTTTATTTATTTATAGATTGGCCAGAACCTAAGCATGGTAGAGCGTTACAGTAACTTTGATTAAGGACCAAAGATGGTTGAAAATTTCAAACATGCACCCTGCAACAGCAACACAATTTAAAAAGTATTAGTTTTAAAACAAATAAAATTACATATTTTGTGTCGCATTTAGTGCTCAAAGTTTCCAAAAACGTCAAATCAACGATCAGTACAACAAACAGTGAGCCAGTGCGTGACAGAGGCGTATTTTAACCACTCTGTCACGCAAATTAAAAAATTAAGTATAATATTGTTCTCCAGTTTAAAGCTCTTAGATAACAGTATGTATTTTACTTTCTTATATTTCTCTTTTATTTTAAGGTTATTAAAACAAAAGAGGAAATAAAAACTTAAAAAATCTGCGTAATTATACGATATTTAGGTAGGTACACCTACATTGTTTTTCGAGAGGGACAAGTATTTGTCGGTCAAAACGAAGAACGTCGAGAAGAGCTTGAATTATGGCTTAGAATTTGGTGTCCACGGGTGACCACTTGTAAACACCAAATTAGCTTAAATACTCCTTAATGAACATGACCATGACTATGATGATGTTCATTAAAAAATATTTTAATACCAAGATCTTCTATTCAAATAGATTTAACTCTGTCACAAAGCAACAAAACTACCGCGTTCTCATCGTTAATGTGTTAATGAAAAAATGCTAATCTTATTCTTAGATAAGAATAAACAATAATAGGCAGAAATAACTAATTTAAGAAACAAAGTCCAATTAATTGGCCCAGCAACAGTGTCTGACACTGAATGAAATATCTGAGGAAGAATTTCGTTTCTCACTTAGGGTGAAAACAAGATCCACATTTTTAATATTGTATTATGTCTGTTCTCATTACAGTGACATGAAAATAACTTTATTTGTCTGGAAATTTTCTTCTTTATTGTTATCAAATATTAGATACTGGTTATTACGGTCGCTGGTTGCGCTAAAGATGACCAGTTTTCATATGATTGATGGTGAACAATTCAAGATAATCCGTTAATTAACGTAACAATTAGTTTCGGCCAGTAAGAAGTTTATTTTAGCATTTCATCATCTCTGTACGAATGAATGCACGAAGAAGGCGGCCATCAGAGAGGAGTGGCGGCTTGTTGTGAAGCTTGCCACTAACACCTGAAGGGATGACCATGACCACTCTGTCAAGAGTGATATCGACAGAGAAGAACAACTAGCATTTTCTATATTTCGAGAAAAAAACTGGTCAAGTGCGAGTAAGACTTGCACACTAGCACATAGAGTTCTATGCAAACTTATCAATGTAAATAAATCAAGATTCCTAAATCAAGTCTCAAAATTTTTTCCAAATTGAAAGATATCATTATTTTAAGTAGTACGTAATTACGAAATGGTTTTCGAATTTTTTTCTTTATTTGTGCTACATAGCATTGTTTCTTGCTAAATTCTATAATTCCAGAACCACGAAATATCTACCATAGGTTTTAATTCCTTTGACCTTTTTTTTTTGTCGACGGGGAAAATCATCTTTGACAAAACCCGCTCTTGGGTGGAGCGGGAGATAGTGTCAGACTCTTACTGACTAAAAACCCCGCGCCGTTCCTTCTAGCCTTCATACCGGAGCACGAGCTCCCTTTTTTGCCGGCTGAGATACGGAACCCTAATAAACTAGTAGTGATACACGTCCCTAAAGTATGACAATAAGTTTTTATATGCATAGTTTTCAGTCACCAAATTCTAAACTGAGATCTACTTTCGCATGGTATCAAAAATATGATAATTTTTCACAAAAGTCTTAGCTATTTTTAGAACCTTATATTCAACAGACAATTTATAATATGCACAATGTGACACTCTCCCGGGAAATAATCGAGATATGGTAGAAAGGGTTCAGAGTGCGAATCTCTGACACAATATGGAGCCTATCTTACCTACGTATACTCGGTCCATCGTAAAAATAATTAATCCCTTCATACAGCCGAGAAAGACGTTGAGACGGAGAATTTAATATCTGCAGACAAACGTAAATACCTACTGTAAAATAGTTCAACTAATCATTTATTTTAAGATGAATTCTTAAGTCGCCTGTGGAAATAAAAAGAGATTTCGTTTACGAAAGACATATTATGTAAAATACGAGACATTATTACACAATCATATGACGACAGGTTTAGCGTTTAAAATGTATATTTATTTAAATTATGTGTACGTAGGTACTGTTACGTGGTCGCTCACAATGGATCTCATTAGGAGGCTCAAGGGCAATGAAGGGGGTTATATTCCTTCTGTGATCGAATCCAAAATGACTATAATCGCAGGAGACCCAAGATTAGGGGATAGGTTGAAATACTCAGAAGATTCAGTAAACTTAACTAGTAGTCATCATCATCATATCAGCCGAAAGACGTCCACTGTTATACATAGGCCTCCCCCAAGAGTTACCACAATGACCGATCTTGTGCGTCACGCATATACGCATATACGCCGATTCCCACGACCCTGTCCAGGTCATCGGTAACTAGTACTGGGCAGAGTATATTGCTCACAGGACCGATGATTGATCAGGCCGATAGGTTCTAGAGGGAAGATCTGGTGTTGGAATGGAAGACTTCTTACAAGGTAAACCGATGACCTGGTGAGAATCGCGGTAATCAAATGGATATGAAACGCACAGAACTGGTAATTGTGGACGTCAAGGCAGTCAACGTTTTGGTTGAAATGGTGACGTAGTAATGTAATACAAACGATAAAATCAGTGGATTATTTAACGTTAAAAAAATCCGATATTGATCAAAGACATCACCTTTACAAGTTGTGACCCTCATGGTTTATGACTTTCCTTGCCGATCATTTATATCTGCCATTCACTGAAATATAGCAGGTGTACGAATGGTATGTATGAAATCGAAAACAAATAGCAGATGACTCAATCGATGAATTTAGCCGCAACTTGTCAGAGCCATTAAATAAATTGCAAGTTGTAGATGATAAATGGCAGTTCCATTTGATATTTCGCCCTCTGACTCAACTAGGTTTGCTCAAATCGTAATATACTATTAACGAGAGCAAAGGTGAAACTTTTACCAATCTTTTTCGAAGTAGTTCTCAGGTCATTAATGCTCTTGGAAATACTAGATTATTTCTGATTCAGTACTCAGTGGCTGCTCATGAAAATTTAATCGTATAGATTGAGTAGACTCTCCAAGTAGAAAGTTGCTGACTCATCTTTGTCGTTTACGCGCGGGTCTTGATTTTCTTTTATAAAAACTACAAAGTCATAGGTATAATCAACGTTTAATGGTATTACTAGCTTCTGCCAGCGGCTTCACCCGCGTGGGTTTAGTTCTTTCTCACTTTATAAATTACTAGCTTTTACCCGCGGCTTCGCCTGCGTTTATTAATTTACTTTACTTTTTCTCCCCCTCTTCTCACTTTTTTTTTTAAATTAGCCTATGTCCGTCTCCAGAGTCCCAACTATCTCTGTACCAAAATTTTTCAAAATCGGTTTGACCATTTAGGCGTGAAGACGTAGCAAACAAACAAATAAACAAACAAACTCACTTTCGCTCGCGTGATAGCAGAAAATTATCCCAAGGGAACATATTTCCGGGATAAAAAGTATCCTATCCTATTCCAGGACATGGTCTACCCGTGTACCAAGTTTCATTAAAATCAGTTTTGCCCTTGAGGCGTAAAAATGTAATAAACAAACGAACAAACTCACTTTCGCTTTTATAATATTAGTAAGGATAGTAAGGATTGCCTACTAGCAACCCCTCCTAGTTTCGACCGAATTTCACATATCTTTAAAAATCTCAGCATTTCTCTACTATAATATGCTTGTATTGTACATTTAAACTTTCCTCATTAGTTACTCTATATATCAGCGAAAATCGCACGATAATATATTCTGATTTTTTTATCGTGAACAGACAGACACGCAGACACGGTGCGGCGCTTGGTTTTATAAGTGCGGGATATGTTATTTTAATGTAGGTATAAGATTAACCTAAATCCGTACAAATATTTGAGCGTGAAGGACAAGTAACAAATATATAAACACATGAATACAAACTTTTGCCTGGGTAATATTAGTCTGATTATAAGTATAGGTTACATGGTCATAAAAAATGTTAACACTGTCTGTGCAAGGAATTATTTACAGACAGTTATAACGTGCTAACGTACTTTCAAATAAGTACTTCTTGAGGATAATCCATAGCCGATGCATCGTTAATGTCTTCAGGTTATGGTTAGCAAGTACTCGTATATAGGTACGCTAAATGGACCTATTGTTTTATTACAGTACTGTATACATTCGATTTTCCCTTGACACAAACGACACTTTCGAAAGCAATCTCGTTAACTGTCAACTGTGACGGCAATTTACGAATTTATTACTTATCTACCTATTATAGAAATGAAACGGACAAAAGCGTTGACTGTCACAATTAAGTGAATTATAGGACACTGGTAATGCCGTGATTTGCATTGAATAGCGATGAGCATTCAGTGTCATTCATTAACATATGCGCATAAAGTAAAAGTCGCTAACATTCTCCGCGAGCAGGTTGCTCTGTCTTGCATTATATTACCATTTCATTGTCACGTTACTATCTTGCTCCTACAGCAGTAAGGTCAGCGCTTGTATGAACAGGTGAGGTTTTATAACACCTGTAAAAATCTTACCTCACACTACTTATGAAACATATCTACATGTTTTTGTTGACTAAGAAACTTTGTACTTGATGACTCATCTTTGAGCCTGTAGAACACTTAATATAAAATTCGATGAGCGTCCACATTCTGTTATGTTAGTAGTATTAAAGTAAATTGACCGGAAAAGGAAAGTGATAAAAATACGACCATGTCAATACTGGCCCCGAGGTCCATCCATCGGACGTAAAAACAAGATTCTTTTTCCAAGACCTAGTTGTCAAAAGGAATTCCCATTGGGAATCTTTTTACGGCTCACAAAACGAGTTTCTTTTAGCGTTAAATAGAGTCTGATGAGATCTCACGACTCACTTCATAACGATACCGATTTGGCGACATTTTCTTTGCCTGTTTGTTTAGCGAACAGAGAGCGACAGAACCACGTGAAAATGAATATCATTAAAGTCCCTATACAAACTAACAAGCTCTTTGTACACCCGTAGTAATGAAAAACATACAGTTATTGTTGGTAATCAGCCTCATTTACATGAGTTTTGTCAGGATTGCCAGTGGTAAAATACAAATACACAGTATCTATATTAGCTACAGTGTTTTAGAATTTTCCAGACTAAAAGATTTTGTATAAAATAACTAATTCTATTACCGAAACTGCAACTGTCAACATGGTACGACTTCAGACTGAACTCTATATTTTAGGATAACATTTAACCAAAATTTAATTTTAGAGTTTCAAGTTTCAACACGAATCGAGCATACCGAGACTAACAAGTTTTAAGTATTTAATTTACAAGGTTATTTTAGCGATGGTACTATATTTTCATGAATGACATTTGAAGGCAACTGTGACAAATGGACGATGACAAAAGAATTTTACGCTTATATTCCTATATTTTCAGTAATTACATGCTACGATTCATTTTATTGCTTGGCAGCGATTTTTGGATGTTAAACATGTAAAATACGGAATCAATGCGTTGCTGCATTATACATATATTACATCTAGTGGCAATGACATAGGTACATTGACAAAAAACTCAAAATAAATGATAGAATCACGAACAAATCAGTTATCTGATACCTACTTCTCTAAATGTCAGACATCACACATGTTGGTCATTTCTTCATTCTCAAGCGACAGTACGGATTTAGATATGGTACACGAGTAGACTGTGTCCTGGAATAGCACAGCACATAATCTTTTAATTTTAGGAGTATGTTCCTTTGGGATAATTTTCAAATTATACGCGGGCAATGTCGATAACAGAATCAAGATTTTTATACATAAATAACTAAGTAATTTTCAAAAATCATTTCGTATAAAAAGTAGCTACTTGTAGAACAAATTACATCGGGAAGGTTCGGGAGTTTGATTCGTAATTTATTTAAGCGTATTTCTTTATGGTAGAACAAAGTGGTCGAGAAAAGACGAAAACTCTGTTTCTGTTTACTTTATTCTGTAATAAATGATTAATAGATAAGGTGAATGTGAAACTGAAGCGATAAGACGGTCTCGAAAATGGAATAGACATTACATTAAAGGTAGAAGAAAGCAATCTCCCATGTGAAGACTCATCTGGGGGATTGCTTTCTATACCTTTGTGCCCTTCGGCAAAGGCTCCATACAATCACAAGTCGTAGGTACGTCGACACGCGGAAAATGTCACGTAAATATTGGTGTAATAACCCAAAGATAACACTTACAATATTTTTCGAAAGCGATAAAAATATGAATGAAAAAAGAAAGTCATTCAAAAGCAGATATAGAAATCGTGACAGTGAAAGAATATGTGGATATACACATTATAGGTACACGTAATTGCAATTGTATACCTAAGGATAATCATAGATTGAATAGGAAGGAATAAGAAAATGGCATTCCTTGATGACCACGGTCTATAAAAGTATAATAGCTCTTCCACCAATACGGAATGCGAAAACCAAGTGATCCTATTGTGTATATTGACACAAATGCGGTCTACGTGCGATTGTGATGGCATTCTCCTTTGAGGATTCCTAGCAAAACTTTTTTAATATATGTTGTTTGAGGAAAAAACTTATTTCATTGAGCTTAAGAAAATTACGGGATTGATACCAATATCACAATGATATTCCAAGCTTATTTCAAACCACAGGATCAATCATAGGTAAAACAATTACTAAATACTTACAAAAGATTAGCCTTTGCCTTAATACATTTTGCTAAAATCGTGTAATATCTTTTGAAACTAAAAACGTTTTACACACATTTTAAGATGAATAATAGGTATTAGACTAGAGGACACAAGTCTAGATAACTGTGATAAACGAAGGACCTAAAGCCTCAGGATTACGTAAAGAAAAAGCTATGTCACGCGCTCTATCTACGATTACGATAAGGAGCTAGAATAATTTGTGTTATAATTAATAGTGTCGTGAAAAACCAGCCTCATCTAGTTTAAACTGAAGAAAAAATATAAAAATATCTTTCAACTTAATACAGAATGCGAAAAATGTGAAAGTGCTGTGTAAAAGTGTTTTTTTAACCTATTTGCAAAATATAATTTATCAAACTTATCACATTTTTATAAATATTAAATTTTATCCAGATGACATGCAGAAATTCACCGTGAAATTCCCTAATTAGCTGGTATGTTCCTGATACAAAAATAAAAGTTTTTAATGAAAGAGAAGCTCATTAATTAGCAAGCACATTAGGTATGGTTTGGTAAATGTTACAAATATTGAGGCAGTAAAGTTTTTTAAAGTCCAAAAATGCCGATAACCTTAAATTCTAACCATAAATATCTTTTTATTGAAAGGGCTGAAACATTTTAAATGTCTAACATCTGTTAGGTCAGAGGGACACTCATAAAAAGTCACTCAGAGTTACAAACACGTATCATATTTTATCAAAATTTTACAACCATAAAGTTAACAAAATCTAAATTTGGACACGTAATTCTGATAGCAATATAATGAATTTATCGATGTTGTAAAATAAATAATATATCCTCATAGCGGTTATAAATCTAACTGATTTGATATAAACTATAGATGAACGATAGGTTTTGCATCAGCGTAATTGCATATTGGTTAGGTTAGTAGTTGCTTAGATAACATCACTTATTAAGTGATTTTATCGATAAATTTAGTAGCGAGGGTTACACTTCTCTATTTATTTTAAAAGGCGAATGAGTAAGCAAAGCTAAGTGATTATTCTTGTCTAAGAAGGCGTTCAGCACGCTATCCTAGTTTCTCTCTTGAAACAAACTCTATAACGTAATCATGCTTACATAATGAGATACTTTAGTAAAAGGGCAACAATTAAAACATTATTTTGGTTGCAAAGTAAGAGGTACTTTCTCGCTTTTTATATAAATTACAAACTTACTGTTCAAATTACGTCCAAAACAAATTAGTTAAAATACAATTACAAAAGCTTAAAGACTGTTATTTCTATTATAACTTTGATTTCTGTTCAAATAAAATTAAAATTGTTTTGTTTTCGTTTCGTGTTTTTGTGTTTCGCCAACCTATACATCAAAACTTTATGATGTGAGTTTTTTTACTAGCCTAACCTTTTTGTTATTATAGTTAGTAATTTGATAGATGTTAACCTGACCTTGGTTGTCCTGTTGCCGTTTTGTTTCGTTTTTTTGCAATATCTAAAGAAATATGTCCCAAATATTATTTAGTTGGCTATTAGTTAAAAGGGCATTGTTTAACAGTTATCATCATTATCATCATCACAAACAATTAGTGTTTAGTCTGATTATAGTAAAAGTGTAAATGGATGGGGTGCGGGAATGTCCGAAAGAACAGAGCAAGAAAATTTGACAATAATCTTACCTCACAGTAAATATGTAGTTAATAATTTCATGATATGGTTAAATGTCCTCTATAATTTGGAATAGGATATGGTTCATCCCTTATTAATTTATTTAGAGTGACTTTGTACTCCGCGCATAAGCGTATACTGCCATTTGGTTTGACAAAAGGTACCACCGGGGTCATAACTGGGCAGATCATTTAACTTTTCGAACACCGTAATTACGAGTAGAGACACAACAGAAAGACAATGAGAGAGCAAACGCTCGGGGTTTAATGAATTAAACCATTTGATGACATGTTCCACGTTTGGCCATATCAACGTTAATGGATTTTCTACAATTATTAAGAGACTTGGGGCACCTCGACTCGGACAGGTTAGGTTAGAAGAGGAGCGAGCGATCACAGACCTCGCCATCTCCGTCGTGGTTATTTTTTTAAACCACCCAAAAAAGGGTATTTTTGTGCACAATTGGTATTTTAGAAAACAGGACTACATTTAGGAACAGTGGATTCAACCAGAGACCACGTATGTAACTTACGATATGATCAGCCATGTTTGACCATATCATGAAATAATCATGCGTTTAGCTGAAATAGCATAATTTCATAATATGGCCGGTCACGTTAAGAAGCGATCAATTCTATGATCTGGCCACGAAATATACATATATTATATTGCCTTTAAATATAACTTACTGCAATTTATCACCTACTTACTAGGATAAACATTGACAATAGAAGAAAAGGCTTAGAGAGTAGACCCCCAAAAAGGCATGACATATGAAACAATTAATTATAACGGTCCCTCCTATTATGATAAATGAATGCAATCAAGACTTGAATGGAGTATAAAAATAACTGTGTATTTTGTTTACAATCGGCAAAAAATATTCACAATTCGAAATAATCGTTAAAATGAAATTAACTAAGTTTACGTATTGCGGCCAAAAATGTAAGAATTATGGAAGACGAGTGTGTCGTGCCAAGGCCGGACAGCTGTTTTTATTTCACGTGCTGCCATGGCTACTGACAAATATTTTACTTTAATACATTTATATTTTCATTGATTTTTAAGAATTTTCATTTAAAATTTCCTTATTTACAGAATTATTGGAGAATTTGGACCTGCTGTGGGTTGCGGGAATCGAATTGATGCGAGAAGCACAGGATCGTTAATTGTGGCGACACTTGAGCTTGGGCTAGCTCCAACAGTATACGTCTTTCGGTTGAAATAATGATTATGACGACAACATGAATTTAAATTATTTGAAATGGAGTCAGAAATTATTAAGAAAGTATTATCGCTAAGATCCTTACTGTAACAAAGTCAACATGTGATCGTTTGATGACACTATCTAGGTGTAGTTATAGAAAGGTTAAACGTGTCAACTGCCTCACCTACCAATAATAAAATTTACGATGTCAACACTACCAGCAATATGAATTTACGACCACTGAATCAACCACATTCTACCAACGTACGGTTCTTCCTTTAGGAAGCTTTTTGAGAATATTAATAGGCACTAAACGATCTATCGCACCATCATAATGAATATATATCAGTATATTGTTCAGTAAACTTGTTTAACTATGTCAATTTAACAAATGTTGATACTGAATATAAACTAGTGTTAATGTGAATTCGATCGATGTTATCAGCTCTAATTCTCATTGGCGATCATGATCGTGTCAGTATGTTTCAAAACAATGATAAACAAGATCAAACGGACAAGTAAACAGACAGATTAAAGCATTCAATCTTTATGATGATCGAGAGAAAAATTACTCTTCTTTTTCTTTAAATCCCTAAGTCTTTGCAAGCTTATAAGGTAAAAATTTAAGCCTCGAATTTATGAGTTATTATCTTTGACCTACTTAACTGACAAAACGGAGGCAATTTGAATGTTAGTCCCTAGAGAAGTCAAACAAAGAGCGCAGTTGATTACACTTAATGAATTTAACCTGATGAAATGTCATTAGTTCTCACCGTGCGTTGCAAATATAACAGCTGTCAGCCAATTGATGTATTGGAGCGTAAAGGTTGCGTGGAGGATTCCTTCCAGCTGGTGTCGATACGTATTCAAATTACCTCACGAAAACCGATCCACTATCGAGTGAGAACCCTTTTGAGTGTGACGAGATTTGCGGCATTGATAGCTCTACATCGCTCTGAGTAACAAGATATTTGGGTTTGAAGTCTGAGCCTAAAACCAATTGGGCCGATTAAAAGTAATTTTCTTGACACGGTCAGCTCTTTTGATTCTTATCATTACTATGTATTAGGCTCTCGCCTCGTATTGTCAATTCCTCAGTCACGACATGTGGACGCATTAGTGTCACATGATTGCTTTCTATTGACACTTCTTGTGTTTATCTTGCTGTAGTTTTCCTCTGGATGTTGCTTGTAAATATATAAACACGATATCCGAATTGTATATTCTCTGTGTATTGTTAATTACACCATTTGTTTGCAGTGTTTTTATGTATGTGTTGTTATCGCAACGTAACATCTCATTAATCTTGATAAGCAGGTGGGATTCAGGCTCATCTCAAGGCCTCCGATACGATAAGAGGGTTGTTAAGTCTCGTGACAAAACTACATCCACTTAACTTCCACCTTTGTTGAAGTCGTTACGGAGAAATTTATTCTTTTAACGTCGTGAGTTTGTGACGTACTTTTTATATTAAGCTATTTAGATAAATTTTGGATATTTAGATATCCATTTCATAATCTCTTGTTAGTTTATGATCAGCTTCTAACTGATCCTCCATGTGTCATCTTGAACGCAGATACTGTCTTGTGTTCCTTTGGTAATTAATAAGTTTCAAAGTAGACTGTTGTTGGAACTCACAAAGGTGAGCCATCTTCCTGAATTATTTGTAGCTGTCGATTATGTCATACACGTCTATCAGTTGGCACTACAAAAATAATCATCGAAAACAAAGCACTGTAAATTCTTGTTAACAATCCAAACCTGCAACTGGCACTTAAAATAGATAATATGATGTTTTTTTTTTTCGGAGACGAAGTTCGAGCACTAGAACTGGGATTGGTGAGGAGGGGTGTTGGGAAGTACTAGGTATGTAGTGTGTAGAGGAGGTCCACTGTTTGTTTACCTGTGTGCGACGCGGAGCGGGGGGTGCGGGGCGGGGGCCCGCGGCGGAAGGCGCGTGTGGCCGCGCGTGCCAACCGACTGTGACTGCCGCCGCGCGGTCGCAGCACAGCCACCATCACCGAGCGCGGCCTGCGCTTATCGCCCGCGGGCCGCGCCACCACAATGCACTTCCAGCGATAACGATTTTAATCCCATGGATTATCTCTGACAAGTATCACTCAATTAAATTAAACTTAAGCTATTTTTAATCGAGTGCTGAGATTCGCGGACGTGACTCACTTTAAATCTAAGATTTGCGACATTTCTTCATAGCGACACCATGTTTAAAAATATTATAATTATTAAACTTTTTGCTGCTAATGTTTAAATATAGGCCAAACGCAGATACTCGACGGCTTCTTGATTATCTTGGTCGCGATAACCTTAAAATTAGATTAAACATTGTGGATACTTTGGAAAGATAGCGAAGTTGTATTTGTTTTCATTGTTTTGATTTAAATAAAAGGATAGGATTGGTTCGTATCCAACTCGACAGCCGTAGACAGGTCTCTATCAAACAAATTCGATGCTTAAACAAATCATTCACAGATCTTTCAATTTCGTTTTCTTGACTGAAATATCTAAATGATTAATTTATTCTCTAAAGCGTGAAGAGTAACAAATAAAATTATTGAAATTTATTCAGTAACGGAAATATTTTTTATTTATTTATTAAGACATAAAATATATTTTCACAGTTCCTTTCATTATTTAATAAGCTGCGTACAAACATATTATGTCTTTCATATATATGAGGTTAAACCATAACAATTTTTCAGTTCCCTTCTCGCAAACAGAGACATGAATATTAATTCATTACAGTTTCTGTATTTTTTTAGCTCCCTCGCTTTTGGGCGGAGGGGGAGATGGTGTCAGACTTTAAATAACTAAAAACCCTCTCCTTTTGCTTCGTTGCTTTTCGTACCGGGCCCAAATCTTCCTTTCAGAAATAGAACCTTGGCCCCAGCAGACTTCGACGCTACAGTTTCAGTATTGACGTGAGTAAAGCCTATTTCCCTAAGTAAGTAATAAGTTATCGACTTTGTGCATAGCTAGTGAGGGGCTCGAGGCTCATATCGTATTCGTGAGCCACACGTACGTCAAAACAGCCCTCTCTAAAAGTTCACAGAAATTGGGCAGATATGTTGATTGAATATCGATTTTTTGTTCTAAATTAGATTTCCTTTTGAGCATTTGTATTGAGAAGAATGTGCCGTTATTATTTTCTGAAACACAGAGACTTTAAAGAAAATATTAATTGGAAAAATAAAATTATTGTGAAAGTTATTTCCTCGTTTCGTATTTTGATTCAATAACAATAATTATTTAAATTAAACATTGGCTTTTATGTTTATTTATTTATTGAAGGCCCTGATTTATGTATTCTTCTTGCTTATTAATAATGTATGGTGTAACCTTTGATAGGCATTAGGTAATTTTCTTAGATAGTGTTCGCTTTGAAGTTCCCAGAATTAAATTCAAATTTAATTAAGCCCACTCAAAAGAGTAATAATTACATAATGTTTAGGTATATGCGATAGTTTGTTTTTGAAGTGGGAAAACATTTCATAACTTCATAATGAGTAAAAGTCTAACACGCTCTTGCGCTCTACAGTGGAGCGCGAGAACGTGTTAGACTTTTACTCACTGTTTTTTCTTTGTATTCCACATAAAGAACACAAACACTCAAATATCATGAACGAAGGTGGTTGATTTTTAAAAAAAACACACATATTTTTACCTAAAAACCACAAAGCTGTCGCGCCATTATACTGAACCATAACAGACTTAGTCGAAATTCGGAAATAAAAAACAAGATAAAACCATATTCGGTGGTAGGTACGTAATACCAAGCTGTTAAAGAAAAAGAACGTAATACTTAGTGCAGTGGGCACGTTTGACACCTATACATATGTACATGCATCATTTAAGGTTCCAATCGTCATCAACAAGAAACGTGACAAAATTGTCACAGGTCCCAACACTAAAAATAGATGAGAACTCTGAAATATTCACTTAGATAGAGAAATTGAATAAGGGAGGCATGGCAGAATCAGTGAGCAGTGTACCTACTCTGTTCGTATGAACGCACATAGGAACACGTTCGAGCTACACATACGCATACATAAATCATTAGGTAGTGTAGCCGGCTTACTGTGCAACCAACTTGCCTGTGTTGCAGGCTGTGTTGCGTTCTATCGTGGGTAATTTAACCACCAATCGGGCAGTAGTAGAATATGGGATTTTTAAATGAGCATTAAAAGGTTGATAAGGTATAGACACACATTGTTAGTTGTCGCTTTTTACAAGCTTTTATTTAATTTCTACTGTCCCGATGTTTGTCTGTAATCAAATCTTGCAAACTAAGTGTCCATGTAGGCCTATCTATACTAATATTATAAAGAGGTAAAAGTAAGTTTGTAAGTTTGTATGATTGTTAAAAATTTTTCACCGATAGAAAGCTGTTTTATTCCTGAGTGACATGGGCTATATTTTATGTACGCGGGCGAAGCCGTTGGCAAAAGCTAGTGTGCAATAAAAACGTTTCAATTTTGAATAAAAAAAAAATAGGATAAAGTTGAAAAAAAATCGAAGGTCTAGCTTAGTGGCCTGTCCGGTGTAGTGTAGCTACTACTAAAATAGCTACTACTACCGGGATCCCTAATTATTACTTTATTGTTTCTTTCAGTTTCGTTCCAAGTTACATTCTAGGGTTTTTCTCAAATGTCAAAACGGGCCTTTTATTTTTTAACGAGTCTCGTAAACAAGCTGACTTGCGGCGACCCATCTGATGATTAGTGGTCTCCGCCGCTTATGGACTAGATCTGCAGAATTTAGACAGAGTCGTTGTGTAGTTTTACTATATCAGAGACCACTTAGACCATTTAGATGTTAATATGTAATGTTTGTGAAAATAGGTTTGTTTTTGAAATAGATAGTCATAATGATGAGTTGTGGGGCTCTTTGGATCGGGATCGCCTGAACGTCTTAATATTTTTATAGGTGGAAGTTGGTCCCGCGATCCTGGTCTAATGAGACCAGAGATGATGCATTAGTCATCACTTAATATGAGAAATTGCAATTCCCTAAAACCTTATTGCATAGGTGTATCGGTCCTAGCAGGATTGTACAGAGTTTATGTGGTTTTGGAACGCAACAGCCAACTAAAAAAACACAGGTTGGTTTTAGTTTGTAAAAATCAGATCACTTCCTCTCGCCCCACCCAGAGCGTTATTAAGCGTTTTTTAAAGATTTACCTACCACCCCAAAAAAAAGCATTTCAGGTCCTGAATAGACGCCGAAGTTCACTTTAGTTATAAGTTAGCTTATTATATCTCACTGCTGGGTGAAGCCCTCCCTCTCACTTTTCCAAATTAATTTTAAAACATAATTTATTCTATAAAAATTCCGTTTATCTGAAATCTATCATCTTGATTTCCTTGAATTTATTAACAAATATCTGGCCAATGTTGATTGACTAATCAGCTACTATGACCATGAACCCCTTTGTGGATATTAGACGCGTAAATGGCTCAACAACTGTCATAATCTAAAGTTGTCACCACATTACCGCTTGCCATAAGGCACTTTATAGCGCTTTAAGCCAAATGGCTTAGTATGTACTTAAAAAGTTAGGAGTATTCAGTCGAGTACATATTCGGTGAGACATCAGTCGACCAACAAGTGTTTAATTACAATCTCAGAGTAATTACTTTAATTATGTATATTTATTGCTCTAAGAGAACAATACAAATTCTTTTAGGAGGCCTTTTGGGAGGCAGAAAATCATAAAAATAATTTTATACCCTCCAAAAGTCCGACCAACGATAAAAAATGTAATGATGGTGTCAAAATTTAAATATAATTTTATATTAAAAAAATACCGTCTAACAATATATATAGGTACCTTCAAAACAAACTTGATACTTGAATGTATTTTGTGTTTTTGTATATAGGTAATTACCTAATTTTGTGTTTTTGTATGTATAAAATTCAAAAATATTTGAAAATAAAATTTATAGAATAAAAAAAATCTTATAATTAACGCCCACAAGCCTTTTCATTATCTCCTGTCCTTACAACATTTAATAGTGGTACCTACAAACCATTTGCCTCCTGAAGCAAAAAAATCGTTTCAACAGAATTAATTACTGTAAGGAAACCTGGAATTAATGGTCTAAAATTGTCAACACGCAGTGAGCAGGGTTGGTGATTAATGCTCCTTCATTCTGTCCAACTTTTTGCTAATACGAGTACAGGCTGATGATACAGCTGCGATAGGGTCAGATCGAGATAGATGCCACACTTATTTAAATGTCCTCATATCTTTCATTTAGTACTTGTTTAATACAAGCAAAATATTTAATTGATTGTTATAAACTAGTATTTGACTGCGATCCCACCTGATGGAAAGCAGTGATGTAATCGTTGTAGGTGATCTGCACTAGTTTATTAAGAGCCTATGCACTCTAGCCTCGTAGACGCCTAAATTATAATCGGATGAGAAGACCGCAGCAGACTAATTGTTCCAGTCCTCTGATGTCAGTCAGGAGCCAAAAGTGCAGTTTCACGCTATCAGTGCAAAGAATTGAGTGTTCATTTGTAGCATAGAATCTAAAGTATTTTATGAACTAGTTGAGAAGTATTGAAAAAAAAAAATTCATACACTTTAACATTCATAGCGTGCAATTGCACTTCTGACTCTGTTAGATCTAGTTTGTTAATATTTAAGTATCCTAGAAACACAATATTAATCTAAAAAAATCAATCTTTGATACTTCTAGATTAGGTACCGTATTATAGTGACTTTTATCGACCAGCAGAATTTTGGGCCATCAGAATTTTGAACCGTCTATCCCATATCAGGGGCTAGTTGCATAATCCATATAAATTACGTTTGGGATAGATTACCCGGCGAGAAACAGGACATCTATCTCGCATACATTTTGATCTCACCTTGCCTTCATATATTTACAATCGCACGGCTTTGAACAATTTCCTATAGATAAATAAGATAACTAAATGACATGAAACCGGGGCACCCATACTCCTGGAGCGTCTATCCCGATTTTACCCTTAGCTTGTGTTTATACATCTTGAACTAAGATCTCTGCGCGTAATATTTGGGCGTGTTAGTTCATAAGATGTTGTCTCTACTACCTAGGCTTCTTATGTATCAAACAAAGCAGCAAGACTGATTGTAAATAAGAAAGTTGGTTGTTTTTCAACGTGTATCTTTGAAGGGTACAGTTGCTCTTTAAGAAACATAAATGTACGTTATGTTCAACCCTGTATTTGTGAACATAGCATTGAGTGGCATTGGGAGGATTTGCGGTACATGAATATCCACATAAAATATACTTATTCACTTTATAAAGGAGCGATTTATAGGAAACTAGCTGGTGCCCGTGACTTCGTATGTGTTGAATTGTAAAACAGCATAATACTATTTGGTCATATTCCAAGAAGTTCTTTTATTGCACGGTTTCTTTTTTTTTTCTAAAATAAAAGTAGCCTAAGTTACTCACTATAACATCTGCTATCTATCAGTGAGTCCCATCAAAATGGGTTTGACCATTTTAGAGATTAGTCAGACCAAACAGAGAGACAAAAAAGTTAAAAGATATTTGTTATAGGTAACAAATTTAATTTCACATGATATTGTAAACAGACAATTAATTTTTTTTATGTGTCTATAGGTATAGGTAGGTACATACAAACAATTTAAAATCTTATATCTTATAATATAGATATAACATTTGAATAGAATAAATATAGAAATCCTCAAAAGCGTACTTCCCAGATGTCAGTTGTTTTCCTTCTTCAGACATTTAAGGCAACAAAGACATAACGAGACAATGAGTAGTAGCAACACGCGGGTTAATTAATTGTCAACATGTTAATTTAAAACATGGTTCTGCCCATTGTTGTATCGTTACGATCACATTTGGCAAGTCTAAAATGCGCTTGCCCAAATGTCGTCACAAATTATTTTGAAGAAACATCACAATACATGCTAAATCAGCCACAGAACAGATGATAAAGGTTTGATGCCACAAAGTAGGGCAATGCTCATAGTTATAGATCTTTTAAAGTGGGGTTCATTAAATAACTGGTCTAGGTGAAGTGTTTGGGAGTGTCAGACTTTTACAGACTAAAATCTATATTTGCTCCTCCAGTTGCCCGTTGTGTTTCAGGGCCATGTTAACTCTTTTAAACAATTCCACTATCCAGAAAAAATTTTTTTTTTATTGATATAAACTAGTGCTTGACTGCGATCCCACCTGATGGTAAGTAGTGATGCAATCGTTGATGGTAAGGCGCATTAATTTATTAAGAGCCTATTCTTGAAGACACCTAAATTATAATTGGACTGGAAGGCAAATTGATCCGGCCCTTTATCAGATCTACACTCTCAATTTGTTTCTATTTCAAATTGTAGCTACAGCAATATTTTCTTGTATATTTCGCGCAAAATTTAATCAAGAATAGTGCAGTGTTTCACTAGCAATGCATTGTAAAATAACATACAGAAGATATGTTTACATATCAAAGCATGACGTCACACATAACCTGCAAGTGAAACATGTTATGTTATAGAAATAGTGATCGCATTACAGTGAAATGTGAAAACATGTATTCTAATAGACTGTCTGCTGCGTAGTTGTCATTCTTTACAACATAATAAAATTATTTCACATTTGCTTCTCTGTTGGAAACTTAAAGACTTTTCTTTGCCCTTTTGCTGCATTTGAAACTTAAAGTATAGTTTATTTTTCTATTATCCTTTAAACTAACCAAGCTTTAGTAATTTACTTACGTTTTTTGTCCGGTAGAGCAGTGGCTCAGTGGTAACTGCCCCGACTTACGAGTTAGTGTTTTACTTTGTGTGGTTTATTTATGGAAGAGAAAATTGTGAGGAAACCGGCATGACTTAGAACCTAAATATCGACCTAAATGGGACAGTTTGCTGTCCGACCGTCCGATAACTGTCCAGATCGAGCCCAAGTCAAGCGCGCCCCAAGGAGTTGTCAGCAACAGCAGGGGCTCAACTGGGTTAAAGCTTACTGGGGCTAGGGTTAGCTCCGAAAGGCAGCCCAGCCCCGGTATGAAGGCACGAAGGAAGGGGCTGGGTTTTTAGTCAGTAAAAGTCTGACACTATCTCCCGGTCCGCCCAAGAGCGGGGGATGTCATTGGATGATTTCCCACTGAAAAAATAAAACCTAAAAGGGTCTTATGACATCCATCAACCTATGCAAGGCCCTCGTGGTGGTTTCAGCCCGTTCCCTCTTTTAGAGAGCAGGCCTGATTCCCAGCAGTGTTAACATTAAAAGGCATTGATATTTCAGAAAATATATACATATTAAGACATAATAATAAGATCGCCTGTGACAGTTTTTGCAATGTCCGACCATACATGACATCATTATCAAAGAGAGAATCGAATTAAATAAGATTTGCTCAAACAGAAACAGGGAAAGGTCAGTCTTACTATAATCACAGGGTTGCGGATTAGTAAGTAAAATAATGCAAGGCCGAATACATATTCGTACATCAATTGAGTGGAGAGCAGTGGTCGCCAAGTGGTAATGGCCCCGATTTACGAGTTGTAGGTCGCGGGTTCAAACCCAGCCGGGCGCATTACTTTGTGTAATTTTTTTCAATACCACTGCTCTCTGAAAACGGAGAAGGCATCGTGAGGAAACCGGCATGTCTCAAAACCAAAAAAAATCAAAGACATGTGACACCCACTAACCCGCACTGGGACCTGCGGGTTACGGCCCATTGCCTCTCCTAGAGAGAAGACCTGAGTCCCAGCAGTGGGAACATTATAAGGCCGGCTAAGCTAGGCTAAGACATCAATTGAAACATCAACGTGACCAAAAACATGAAGAGTTAGTTATTAAGGCATTTCCATACTAAAACAGAGGCAAGACTTTGCTTAACTAATTAGCACAATCTTGGGGTTGTCGTAACGTTCCGAATTTACGAGCAATTTGCGTTACACACAGACTCGCATATGAAATGAAATAATCTCACAAATGAGACCAACTTTTATCACTGTCTGCCTCAACAAAGGAAATAGTCCAAAGCAATCGCATAAATATTTTAGGACTTTTCGAATAAGTAAATACATTAGATCTGGATGGCTTTCTTAAGAATTGGAATGAGAAAGCAGGGAACCATGATTATAGGAAAGAATAGAGGGAGGTCTTTGCCCAGCTGTGGGACAATATAGGCTAGCTATAATATATTATAGCGCAACTGTATTGAGTGACCAACACGCAGATGCTGTTATATTGTTAACTTTTTTTCTGGGAAGAGAACTGCGTCCTGAAATACAGGCTCGGCCTAGCTTAGGCGTAGTTGCACATTTCTATTTCATTGCTCAAAATTTATAAAATTTTATGGAGAATTGTTTTTATTTTTTATTATTGATAGGCTCGCGTTTGACCACCATCTCACCTGATGGTAAGCGATGATGTGGTCGATGATGGAGCACGCTTGCCTAGAAGTAACCTATTCACTCTTGACTTAAAGACCCCCAAGTTGTAGCTATCAGGAAACACAGACACCGGGAAATTCCACTCCTTTCCCTCCTCCACTAACGAAATCACTTCTGCTTCGTGGTTGCGTTCACAAGCATGTAAACACATACACAGGATACAATATAGATGTCTGTAGGTAACATAAAAAGAATTACATGTTAGAAGTGAACAAAACCAACTTTCGGTGTACCATTTTTTCTGCGCAATAAATTCCCAAAACCATTATCATTTTTCAGCGCGTCGGTTCATTGGGTCCTGTTTTCAGAGTAAAAACCGTTTCCCTTTAAAGCTTATTTAATAAGGCGACAAATTGGACGTAGGTACTGAGTTTGAAACAAACTGATGGAGATGAATAAGGCCTATATAAGTGTTCAATAACTAGGATGAAATGGCGTTTGCAGACATGGAAAGTGTGCCTTTAAAAACGGAAAGAGATTGACCTATTGTTTGAATTCAATTTGCAGTATGTTTTATCGGCGGAATAAAACGTAGTATGTAGAAGATAAACATCGTTGTCTTCTTCAGAACATTGATTGACGTTTGAGTATCAGCGCTATGACAGCAGAATATAGGCGTAAGACATATTTTGATTTATGAGACATTCTGAAAATCGTGGGCTTACCTTGATGAAGCCCCCTCACGTCATCTGCGATAATTGATTGTGAAGCGCCGAAGATTAGTTACCGCTATCTGGGAGGTACTTACCTGAAAAAGAAATTTACGTATTTATAGACAGGCCTGAAAGTATTGTTAAGTATATCGCATGAAGAGAGGAAATAGACATCGAATTTCTTTAAGGTAAGCTGACACCTACACGTATTATGGATTTTTCTGACTGGCATATTTTACGCATAATCGGAACCCAAGTTTTGCCAGCGTATCAGGTCGAAAAATTCTATCATCACCCGTTTTGGCATTGATATCCCTGAAAAGCTTGCCTGTATATAGTGAAAATGTGTACAAAATTGTCTGTGAAATGTCATAAGTTAAGTTAAGTAAGTAAGTAAAATACAAGAAAGTGATAAGGTCTTTTGAAAATACATTGATATGAATGTAGGTGTAACGTAATAAGTTATTTACAAACACAATAACTCAGTTGGGCTGTAAGTGCAAGAATCTCACGGTAATCTCGTCGTGATAAACTAAGATTTACAACCGTGAGTATAACGAGGTCTTTCCACGCAGATAATTCAAGCAAACGTTAGTTTAACAACTTGGGAACTGAGGAAGGAGATCGCGTTTATTTTCTTTTCAGATCGTATTTCTTGGGGTTTTTGTTTTGGTAGCGTAAAGCGCTTTGGTATCATGTGGGTAGAGTTTATATCTTCAACTTATTTCCTTTTTGTAGAATATATTGTAGGAGTGTCAATATACTTAGGTGGCGATTTTTAAGTTTAGGTTTACTAAAATTGAGCTCGTTTTATTATATAACAAAAAATAGTAATAGGTTGCGAAATCCTTTGAAAGAGTCATCGATGCCCTGGAACACTAAAAACTGCAGCCAGATCGGCAGAAGTTATAGAGTCTCAGACCTATCAATGTTCAATATCTTGATATTGATGTAAAGAGAAATAAATATTATATAGAAAACTATTAAGATATACGAGTAAGTACAGAAAAATATAATATTTATAAAAAAAAACCTCCCTCAGTAGGTTTTGTATATACTGCGAGAGGAGGCAGGAAGGAAACAATTTGGCGGAAATATTAACGCAATACGATTTTGGTAAGAGGGAGCTTTCCAAAATTCGATTATATTGAGCCAGCACTTGTTGCTTTATACTTGGCTTATGTTACGTTGTCATTTTTGGTATTATAATCATTTATTAGATAAAAGTGGTAATGCGAGGAAGTATAGTTAGAGCTCATGGATTCAAAGAAAAATTTATTCGATGATTTCCCACCCAACAAAAAAGTGGCAATGGAGACGGCTTTGTTCGATCTTTGGATAGCCTTGCGTGATTGCATCAGGAATAAAGATTAGCAGGAGAGCTTAGCTCCAAGAATCCACAAACATATGAAATTGCACATTATTCGTAGATCAGATGGCCGAATGGTTTTAAATTGGTTACCACGGTCCGAAAAACGCAGTGTTAGAAAATGTCGGACTTGGAGGCTCGATGACATGGTCAGTAGTATTGGGAATTCGATGGATGTAAAACTCAAACTCAAACTGACCCAATATGATATGATGTGGCATTTCAGTATCGCTTATTTAATTGTAATCATTTAAGTATTTATGAAACATTTTGATACTAATACAATCCAACTTTAGACGTACGGCGTTGCGTCACCAACACATTTATTGTGCGTACAGCCAAGGAATGGAATTCCCTGCCGGAGTCTGTGTTTCCTGATAGCTACAACTTGGGGGTCTTTAAGTCAAGAGGAATGGGTTACTTCTAGGCAAGCGTGCTCCATCGTCGACCACATCATCGCTTAGATGGTGGTCAAACGCGCGCCTATCAATAATTAAAAAAAAAAACTTTGTCTAAACCATGTTAAATTACGGTTTACAAGCAGCAAACACTTATTTGTAGTCATCAGCAGCCTAGCTGTTTTAAATAGATTTCATAGGAAACCTAACTTACAAGTCCACAGATAAACAATATTATTGACCTGTGTACAGTCGCGTATAATCTTTCCCTAAATTATAAAGTAAGAGAAGATAAATTCATAATTCAGAATTTTGGATTGCTGAAACCTTTTGGCTTTCAAGGTTAAGGCTCCAGTTAAGTGTGGGGTGAGGATCCGCGTCACTAAATTATAATTCATTAGGTGGATAGGCCGGTAAAAAGGTATTAAAGGCGCCTTTGCATTTTGTGAAGGTAGAATTCTGGTTCTTTGGTTTTTCAGGTTTGTATAAATGCTTCTGAAAACGTCTCACATCTCGGACTTTGTGCTTTGATTTATGGCTCGCTGTTAAAAAAAAAAAGTCTTAGTTAATGCTCTGCAGTGCGGGCGGATTTCAACTTCTTTGTGAAGATTACGGTAGAAGTTATGATTCTTCGATAGAGAAATAGCATTATTGAGAGATGTATGTATATCTCAGAAAAAAAATTACATAACACCATCTAGTCTCAAACTAAGCAAATCTTGTGGTATGAGTACTAGACACACGTATATATTTCTAAATACATACATATTATAGTTAAATTACATCCAGACATAGAACAAATCGCATCACACAAAAATTTGTTTTGGGTAAAAATCGAACCCACGATCTCCGGCATCGCAGTCAGGGTTCTTAACCACTAGACCAATGGGCCAGTGAAATAAACGTAATCTCGTTACAAAGTAATGATATTAAGTTTATTATTGTAGTCATTAGATTCTTGTTTACTTCGTTTCGTATAGTTTTTTCGTCATAAGACCATCTCAGACACTAATCGGCTCGATTCTCATATGATTTGACATGTTTGTTTCGGTGTTTCTTCTCAAGGTAGTCAGCTAGGAAACATCGGTCTTATCTAGTAATGTAAAAGTGTTTTGTTTTTTAACCTATTTGCTAATAAATAATAGTTTAAAAAAGTAAAAAAAACACGCTTTTATAGGAAATCAAACTAAAAAACAGAAAATAAAATTCAATAAATTTGGATTAAGAATAGTGTAAAAAGGAAATAAATGTATATTATTGTAAAAAAGCGTGGGGTGCATGCATAGTGTCAATAGATATTAACATTTCATTGACAGATATGAGTAGAAGGATCAACACTTTGATAATATCTTTAAATGCACCCCACGCTTTTTTCCACGCGTTAGAGTAACTCTTTTAGCCGGGAGGCTTCCAGGAAGTCTAGAATACTAGGAGTATTCTAGCTATATAGCTAGCTTTAAGAGTTTTAATTTCCTCCGGGCGAATAATGTGTCGGCCCAGATGGATACTCCGTTTGTGGATAAGGGGCCCGCATTCACACAATAGGTGCTTAGGCGTCTCCCTCTCCTGATTACAGTACCGGCAAACATCAGTGTCGCTCAGTTTCATGTGAAATTGGTGCCTGTTTAATTTGCAGTGGCCGGTTAAGGCGCGGGCTATCGCACAGATGTTCGTCCTGCTAAGCTCAAGAAGCTCGACAGTTCGTTTTTGTGAGTAGCCTTCTATAAGAGATTTGGCGTATAGCAGCCCTGGTTGTAACAACCAGTGCTTTTTTGAATCGCCAAATAGGTTGCCCTTAAGGGTCTGCATGGCCTGGTTCTTTGAGATACCACAGAAAGGTTCTGGTCCTATCTGATGACCTTGAGCCCCAGTCCTTGCAAGTTCGTCGGCTTTTTCATTGCCAGTAATTCCAGAATGACCCGGTACCCATCTCAGAATAACTTTATTCCTTTGCCCCAGGTCATTTAGTTTGTTAACGCAGTCTTTTACCAGTTTCGAATTTATTGCATTCGAGTTCAAGGCGTTAAGAGCTGCCTGGCTATCTGAGTAAATCAGAATTAATTGATTTATTTAGTTTCGTTGACGGTTGGCTTCCGCACATTCTATAATGGCGTATACCTCCGCTTGGAATATGGTGGCATATTTACCCAGATTCAAGCTTTTGCTGAATTTCGGGCTAATACCAAATATTCCACATCCTACATTCTCACCCATTTTGGATCCGTCTGTAAACCAGATCAGGTTTCCAGCCTTGCAAGTAATGAGGTTGCTTGACCAATCCTCTCTGCTCGGCAGTTCCACTGTGTAATTTCTTGTGAAGTTACACTGTGGAAGCATGACGTCTGTTGTCATAGCGAAACAAAGGTTATTTTATATAATTAATAATATTCATTATAATGTATTTTATTTTATTACTTTAAGGTAAACTTACAACTAATTGTTAGACACACTTAGAATAGGTAAAAAAACGGCCATTTCACTTATAATAATGTGAATAACTAGGACGAAAATTGCTTAGGGTTAGCGCTCATACTTTAGGTACTGAAAAGATAAATACAAAACTAAAAATTTAATAAAACAGCAAATTACATCAGGAGCTAAAAACTGTACGATTTAATTTTCTGTAGAACTAATGTTAAAGCTTTGAACATTATTCAAGCTTTTGATCACTTTCATAAAACCTGCTTCTGAAGTAAATATTTTATAATTTTCCTTTTTATTCTAAAATTTGTATGAACCAGAGTATGTTTTGCTCCCGCAAAGTTCTTTGAACTTGTGAACGTAACTGGATCAAGAAATAGAAACTTTCAGCAACATAAACTTGCTCGTTGAAAGATCGAGAGGCAGTGTTTTACTTAACTTAATTTGTTAAAATAACATATTAGAACAATTTCATTAAATAAAGCTCGTGTGAGTACGTACCGACTTATTTTTGTTATTATTGATTTGCTCGCGTTTGAATGGTGAGGGAGAGGGAGACCAAAGAAAAGATGGACGAATTGTGTGAGGAGTGGTATGAAAGAAAATTGATTGTGTGACGGGTGACAGGACAGAATAAAAGAAAAAAACCTATTGGACCGATCCCAGGTAATATGGGATGAGGAAAGGAAAAAAACAGAAAGCTCGCGTTTAACCACTATCTCACTCGATGATAAGCGATAATGTGGCCAAAGATGGAGCACGTTCTATGTTGTAGGTAGCTATTAGGAGACAGAGACCCTGGCAGGCAATTCAACTCAAGCTCGCGTTTAACCACTATCTCACTCGATGATAAGCGATAATGTGGCCAAAGATGGAGCACGTTCTATGTTGTAGGTAGCTATTAGGAGACAGAGACCCTGGCAGGCAATTCAACTCCTTAGCTACACTCCTTATACATTTGAATTTATACACTCCTTATACATTACACATAATGAATTTGTTCCCAAGACGCTTTGTACGTGTGGGTGGGATGTCCACCATGTACTATTTTGCTCATTACAGCGTTAGTTCCATCAGCCACAATTTTAAAACACTCAAACCCTTAACATAATAGCGAAAATGCATTGATGTGGTTTCGGCAAGGCCCAAAAAAAAGGTTGATCAATTAATGTGGAACTATGTCAAACACAGTGAAAACACTCTAGTGTAACGAGTTAGTTATTTGTGTGAACAATGCAGGCCTCTAACTAAAATAAAGCTGTTTCTGATATCGTCATGGCAGATATATTTTACTTTTAGCAAATTAGCTTCTACCAGTGACTTCAGCCGCGTGATAATAAAAAAATATCCCACCCAAGGGAATATACCTTTGGGAGGAAAATTATCCCTCCTAGGATAAAAGTTTATATCCTATTCCATGAGATGGTCTACTTGTATGCTATTTATTATTAACTAACTTTTGCCCCCGGCGTTGCCCGTGTACGTAAAATATATTACCACCTATGTCACTCAGGAATAAAGCAGCTTTCTATCAGTTTCAAAATTACAAACCAAAAACTCTTTAGGTATTATGTTAGTGTAGATGTAGATTTCATCCAAATCTGGTCGGACGTAAAAGCGTATAGGTGTAAAAAACAGCATTATACACAAATAAACATACTTATTTATTAGGTCTATTTACTTTTGCCAGACAACATCGAAACACCCCTCGTGTTTCAATGATTGCACACGAAAGAAGGATCTTCATGGAAAATGATTTGCATGAAAAATTACGGAGGAAAGCTTCCTTTCTTTAAACATTATTCTAAATCGCTTTTGTTTCATATCCGCAAAGTATTTCCCTTTTTTACACTCGATTACCCAATGAATACAGAGCAAAGATGTAGCTATAATTCAAAGTGACAGCAATAATCGTCAGTGATTATTTTATTTGAAGAAAAATATTGTATTTTTTAATACTTGTTATCTGCAGTTTAATATGTTTAGCAAATAAATTAAACTATGGCAAAATATAGCGTTTCTTCACTTATTACACCATGGGCGTGTTCCTGAATTCACAAACCCTATTTTAACACCAAATTTTGACTGGTTTTAAGACTAAAATATAGTGTAGTTTATGAAATACTCACGATTTGAAAGTGAGCATTTCTCAAAGTATAATAAATTTAAGTTTAATACATTTTCTCTCGTCTGTAGATATTATTAAAACCTTAACATTTACTCCAATATTTTACCTTAAAATATATGGAATTTCGTTGAAAATAATCTTTTGTTTTATTTAAAAGACTGAGAATAGAATTTAAGGCTAATACAAAACGTAACAACCCCATTAAAAACGACAGCATTTTCAGTTTAAATATAAAATCAAAGTCTCTTTTTTTCAGTACCTACCTAATTTCTAGAAAATATTTTTTCAATAAAAGCTTTTAATGAAAATTATTTTTTTTCATAGCAAGTTTTTATAGCTCGTCAAGACGTATCCATACGAGCCTAAAATCGATGTGATTGTGTCGTTTAACTACCAAGTTTCTATAGCCACCTTCCGGTCCCATCACCAGATCAGCTCCATTTCATAATAATTTTATATTGTCATCTGATTTACACATGCATACAAAATTTCAGCTCAATCGGTAACCGGGAAGTAGGTCAAATTTAATTTGCAAGATTTGATTAAAGACAAACATCAGAGAGATTTGATTAAAGAGAAACTAAATAAAAACTTTAAAAATATGAGAGCAATATGCATGAGAACTATATAAAAATCCATCTTAGAGCCTGGAATACTTGGAGGTCAATGTTCATAAAGAGTTTATAGTCTAAAGTAAAGCTGCAAAAGAAATAAAAAATTTTCGCAATGGACGTAAATTACAGGAGGCACAAAAGTTTATTAATCCCTAATTCAAGAGCCTATTGCTTATTCATGTTATTAAAATCATCAAAGAGTGTAGCAATGTTATATTGTCGGGATCCTTTTAAAAATAAATGAGTCGGCTAATTCCTGTTTTACGGCTGACCGAACGGGTCAACCCTTGTTGTTTAGCCAATTATTAGTTAAGCTGCGGTTTGTCGTTGCTAATTTAGCTATGAATAAAGATATATGATTTCTGTCGAGATTATATTAAGCTATGACCTGGTGAAGGTTTCGGGAAGCCGATGGATGCGAGACGCACAGGAACGTTTGTTGTGGCGGCGCTTGGGGGAGGCCTATGTCCAACAGTGGACGCATATCGACTGAAATGATGATGATGATGGTTACATTACTGTGTCGTGTTGTGTCATGGCGTAAGATACTCCAATCAAACGAATCTGTTTTAGCCTTCGTGATATCATAAGCTTATAGTCAATCAACGATGTCAAAAGACGCCACGACACGACACAACACAGTAATGTATTTGATGCAGTTTTTTTGTAGTTTGGGCCCTACGTTGCCCACTAGGATCGATGCCTGCCTGGGTTATGTGATTGTGCGAAAGATTAACCACAGCTCTAGAACGCAAACGTGTAGTGCCTACGCGTGCTTCAAAGAGATGTCAGCAAACCTAGGGGCCCAGCAGAGTTGATACCAACTGGGGTCATGGGTGATGCGAAAGAGAACTCCAGGGCTCTGTAACGAAGGGCAAAAAAGAAAAAGAAGTGGTTTTTAGTCAGAAAAAGTCTGACACACAAGGGAAGAAGATGTCATTGGACGATTTCCCACTTTAAAAAAGCTCTAGGACGCAAAAAGTAATTGAATAGGTTTTAGTCAGTCGTATTCTGACACTCACGCTTCAACCTAGAGTGGGATGAGTTATTTTATGATATTCCAAATAAAAAAGTGCATATCTATATACATATTACAAAAAGTTTGTTTGTTTGGTTAAACGTACTAAACAATGGTTGGAATTGAAAAAAAAATCTTAATATTGGATAACCCATATATCGCGGAAGGCTATAGGCTATATAAGATCAGACTACGGCCCACAGGAGCGAAGTAGTAACTAAACCGTAGGTGAAACCGCGGATAACAGCTAGTCCGACATAGTCAAAAAATAAATCATGTTTACAAACAAATTACTCGAATCAATGATTCATATTTTATCGTTTACAGAAGCTAACAGCCAAACAGGTAGCAGCCGAGGTAGATAACAGCTGAACATCGAAAAACAACTACTATTTAAGTACCTACTGACTGTTATCATGATAATAAAAAAACAGTAATACATGCTGATAAGATTATAATGGATACAGTTTTCCACTTGAGCTTATGTAAATGGTCATTATGTGTTGTGTTTACTTAAAGTTAAAACCTATAGGAGTTTGGCCAGTATACCGTGTCATATCATGATTTTACCATGGCCGTACTAGAAGAGTAAGGCAAAAAAGCAATCTTTGCATTGAAAGTATCAGACTATGCTCCGTTCAGGTAGCGACCAACATCGCAGTTTTATATTTTGCTAGTGCTGATAGGCTGTATGACACGTAACATTGCTGAGTTATAACCGCGTATGATGATAGTTACAAGCCCGTTAAATGACGGCATGATACGTTCCTTGCTATGGACATGGTATAATATCGTGTAATGAGCAGAATACTTTAATATTTAAGTTCAACTTGACTGTAAAAAAATAAAAAATTGTGCTCGTATCATTATTTTTGTTGTGCGAAATCATTTATAGACTTCTTTCGCTCTAGGGTGGAGCAGGAGAGCGTGTCAAACTTTTAATGATTAAAACCACAGCTGTGTTTTTCAGTTGCCCTTGCGTTTTAGGACCACGAGTTTCCTTTTCAGCATCGTGATCGTATCTAATTACCTATCTCTTTCGAAAGGTTCTTATTTTTAGTAATTTTAATAATGTTGAAGGTACAGAACCCAATTAATGCAGCTGTACCTTTTCAATTAATGGTACCTTTCAACTTGAAAAGCACTTCCTCCCCAATTTACCGTTTCCGTGAGAACATCAACAGATGTATCTGTACTTCTGTATCTTTGTAAACATTAAAAGTAAACCACTATATCTATATTCATAGCACAAATAATTGTCAAACTTAAGTGGCAATGGGCAGGGCACGTTGCTCGCAGAACGGATGGCCGTTGGGGCCGAAAGGTCCTGGAGTGGCAACCGCGTACCGGAAGACGCAGCGATGGAAGGCCTCCAACAAGGTGGCCTGGTGAAGGTTGCGGGAAACCGATGGATGCGAGACGCACAGGAACGTTCGTTGTGGCGACGCTTGGGGGAGGCCTATGTCCTATAGTGGACGTGTATCGGCTGAAATGATGACGATAATTATGACTAAGTATATGTAAATTAACTCTTCAATCGTGATAATTAGAGACACAATAGAAAGACAATGGGTGCGCAAACGCCGGCGTTCGCTTGGGGTTTATTGAATTAAACCTAATTGAGTTTCACACAAATAAATCGAATGATTTCAAATCGGCCATATTAATTTTCTTTCTGTTTCGGTATCAGTTAAATGAATCTTGTTTACTTTATAGGTCAATCAGCTATGAATATTCATGAATGACATCAAAATCTACGGAACTTTCCATTGTACTATTTTCCGATTTATAAAAAGACCGATATAGATGGGGAAGTTAAGTGATTGAAACATGGAAAGCGTGAGCTCATCGAGTTTTTGGGATTTCAATAAAGTAGGCTTCACGTTAAGCGATTGCATTTATTCATCAAAGAGAGAACAAGAAAGAAGAGAGAGAGTTTAATTGGCAAAGTCGACACGATGGGTGGTAAGGCAACTTTTCCTGTTGACGGTGATGCTACATCTATTGATGATCAATGAGTTTTCCTCTTCTTATACTTGCTTGTAGGTACGTAATTTTGATTCTTAGCTTCTATTTTCTTTTAAATGGCCTATATTGTCGTACTGCTGGGCAAAGGCCTCTCCCAACTTCATCCAGTTCCTAATAATATGGTATTTTAAAACTTAATAAATATCACGTATACGAATAAACATAGAATATGTTGGAAACATGCAACAAATTTTTCTCATATTTTACTCAAAGTCCTTTTTCAATAAAGATTGTCCAAGATAGAAAAATCGTGGATAAAATCTGCAGCTTCTGCTTATTTTGAGATATTGGCAGGTAATTTAGCTTCTTTGTATGAAACGATTGAGCTTGAGCAGTGAAAAGACGTAAGCGAAAAATCAATTACCGTGTGCTTTTCATCAGGTCGCGGGAACAGCGAAAAAATTTATTTGTACAGCTTTTTGTAATGTTTGTTCGAATGAATTACATCAAATATTGGATAATTCAACGATTTTACAAACAAAATGAACAGTGGAAAATATAAATGGAAAATTAAACTTAGTTGAATAGGGTTTTTAGGTGAGAAATCATCAATAAGGGAGGAAGAGAGCGTGTCAGAATTTTATTGCCTAAAACTCACCTATATTCTTTCATTCGCTCCTTGCGTTTTTGGGCGACGGTAACTCTTTCAAATTTCCGCAGTTCTAGCCGGCATTAGCTCTAGTGGGCCTAGTGGGTGAAACCGGATTCATTGAGCGGAGTGTAAGATTTGGATACCTAAATGTTACTATTAACATACCACGCAGCGGGAGTCGCCTAGTACTGTAAAACTATATGATTCCATATGCTACCACCCTTCATTATTAAATTTGGTCCTGCGTAAGAAGGGAAAACTCATAACCATTATAGAGAAGGAGTCGTAAATTTCAAGAATAATGTTACTCGTACCTGTTCGCTTCCTCTACTGCAACTAATTGTAGGATTTAGTCGAGGAAACCCTATTATTCCAGGGTACTTAGGAAACAATGCTACAGTTAATTGCAGGAGCTTAAGAAGCATTTATGTGCTTTTTAAGACCAACTCACCTGATCCAGGATCAGTCTTTGTTCTCAATTGTTGTTTCAGAATTGAATATAAATACGTTATTTAAATAATAGCATACGGTTCGGACTATAAAACCGCTCAATAGCTGGTATTTTACACCGCATTTCCAAAGAACAAAAGGCCTGTCAGTTATAGCAAGAATAACAACTTGACAGTTTTCGAACTATAAATTCAGCTTAGGTAAATACTGAATCTACATAAATGGGCTGATCCCTCGAGCGTGGCGAGCCGCATGTATTAAATTTCCTACAGTTCCTAGCAGTAGGTGCTAACTATGGAACTTTTTTCGAGCTCACTTTAACATTCTATAAAAGCTTGCCAACTTTTCCATGATTTTTTGTATTAAAAACAGGATTAAAATGTATATATATCTCATATAGTATACGTTGCTTTTGTTGACAGTGTTTGTCAGTCAGTGAAAACTTTGTTTTAATAAAATTAATGTGAAGTGATGAACTGCAATCAACGGTATATAGTGGACATCCCACCCCACGTACAAAACGTTTTGGGAGCACATTTATTATGCGTAGAACAGCTACTGCCTAGGGGTTAATAATTCAAGAGTTAATAGGTTACTTCTAGGCAAACGCGCTCCATCGTCGACCACATCATTGTTTACCATCAGATGTGATAGTAATCAAACGCGCACCTATCAATTATAATAATTAAAAATATTCAATAGTTACATGAGTTATCAGTGCTTTAATTATACTTAAACATGGGTTTATCAAGCTTATTATCGCTTCGATCATCAAATTACAGTAATTAATATAATAGGCATTCATAGTAAAACGAGCAGCATGATTTCATTAACGATAATAATTATTTTAATGTATTATCGCATCAAATTTCTATTCTTTCAGAATGAAATCGTTACATCCCTTTTTATTATATATTGTGAAAAACATTCGGCAGACCTCTCGACTCAAGACTCGTAGTCGGCCCTCGTATGAATTTATCGACACCTGGGCATAACACTGACAACTGGGCATTATAGTAACAAATGCCCGGGTGTGCCCGCTGGCCCGGGCTGCCCGGATGTCACAGATGTAGGTCACTAATCTTATTGGAAAAATGAACGGAATTTTTGTGGCTTCAAACTTTGAGCAATTTATAAGGGTCGTATAAATTACGTTATATACTTGTTTTGCGGAGGTTTTGTCTTTCACAAGATAGCGTTACCTGTTAGGTTGTTAAATAGGTCTACACTTCTCTAGAGAGGGGTAAATAAAATATTTAAAGAATTTTTCTTTTATTATTTTATTTTTATATTCCAAAAATTGATACAATAGATAAACTGTCAACTAAACTGTCATTTTAGAAAGAAAGGATAGAAAATAATAATAAGAGAAAATTTAGGAGACCTTGAGAGATTTTTGCACTAGATAGTTTGATAAGCTAAATTTTACAGTGAGTTTATTGGAAACGTTTTTCTTACATTTTTCCTCAAGGGTTAAAATGTAAAGAAAAATATTCAAAGCTATTGAGTTTCTCCAAACGTGAGTTGTTTACGACTGTGATTTGTCCTCCAAACCCCTAAGGATATGAAATCGTTCCGATTTTCGTGAACCCAAAACCTTGAGAAAAATAGAAAAATCACAAACTTGGATAAGTGGGTAATCTTTATGTACATTTTGCGGGTTAGGAAATAATGACATTTGGGAGTTAGAAACATCAATAAAATTTAAAAAAAAAACGCTAATTATTAATACTTTGTGTACTATGCGTGTATATCTCCAGTTTATAATGTTCTTATTTCATAATGTTTTATTTTAGTTTATACGATTATGTGACGTTCGGAAAAAGTTTATTTTTATACTGATTTAAATATATCGTGTCTTAATAAAAATAAGCATACATCTTTATGATGCTAGTTTCAGCTCTAATTAAAAAATGTGGATTAGGTACGGAAAATGTGTTTTATAACCAGATTTTTTTAGAAGTATAGTAAACTAATTTTATAAACCATAAGAGATATTGTGTGTAATTAACATTCTTAGGTTGTGGTTTCGTACAAATACATAATTTTAATAGATATCAGTATTTATTGTACTATTCCTCAAAAATTTCAAACAGACGAAACGTTTTCGTCATCGCTGTCATCAACAGACGAGCTACTTGACATTATCCTCTGATTGGTTCGGTCATTATCTGAATTTCTCACAAAAATCGATTTCGGAATCGTCCGAGTAATTATAAACAAGTCTCTTATTTTACATCGGATGAATTTTAACCTTTAAATATACGTTGTAGTGGAAAAATATCGGGACATCACATACTCAAAATCTGATGCGAATATATCATCAACTTTCTTTTTCTTTCTTCTATCAGCAACAAGTAAAATATACATAACAATACAAATTAAAATATTAACATGAAAAAAATATTTGTAATAGAGAATCAGCTTAGACTTTTTTAAAACTTGTGGGTACATATCACAGAGTCCCACAAGAAATCTTAAGGAAAATCTGACTTACCGTGTAAGAATTTACTATGTACACCAAGACTTAGGAGGCTAAAGTAATACAAATAAAAATTCAGTGTTGATGAGCAAAATAATTTATGTTTTCAGGCTTTGGTATGTAAATAGGAGTAGGATTGGCTGGATCCCTGGGGAAGGATTCAAACAGGCTGTCTTGGACAGCCCCGTTAAATTCTACCCTCTTGTACCCTTACACTACCTAATTTTTAAGTAAAATGCTTTTTTATTTGCAAGCTCATTTTCATCCTGTTCAAATAAAATTGGTAGGTTAGGCTTCGTGTTTTGATGATTTAGGCAAAAGTATCAAAATAAAGTATTGGAGCAGTCGTGGCCGAGTGGTAACGGCCTCAACTTACGAGTTGTAGCTCACGAGTTCAAACCCAGCCAGCATTACTTTGTTTCATCGTGATTTATCACTGCTCTCAAAACGGTGAAAGAAAACATCTTGAGGAAACCGGTATGTCCTAAAACCATGAATTCAAAGACATGTGACCACCATCAACCCGCAATGGGCTTACGTGGTGGATTATGGTCCATTTCAACTCCTAAAGAGGAGATCTGCGTTCCAATAGTGGGAACATTATAAGGTCGACTATGCTTATCAAAACAAAACGATAATCTGCAGGTCTGAATTTATCGTCAGCAGATAAATAATATCATTGTCAGGAGGATTCATAATAAAGCTTGTGATGCATATTCAGGGGCACCTGAGTCAGGGTATTGTTAACTAAGAGTATTTTACCTTGTTTTCCATACAAGTACTTTTTCAGAAATTGTTAAATTGTGAAATTGTTGTCGATATATAGATATAGGGTACAGGTTTCTAAAAAGGTTTTCCGTGCACTTCTATTTACACGAAAAATACATAGTAGTAGTGGTCTAGTGAGACTGGCCAATTAGTCTAGTGGTTAGTGACCCTGACTGCTATGCCGGAGGTCGTGGGTTCGATTCCCACCCAAGACAAATGTCTGTGTACTGAGCATGGCCATTTTTTCTGTTGATTTATTTCTTTATTATGTATGTATTTAGAAATATATTAAGTATGTTTATCAGTGGTCTAGTACCCATAACAGAAGCTCTGCTTAGCTTGGGACTAGATGACGTTGTGTGATAGTTGTGGAATATTATAATTAACCAAATAATTAATTAGCCTCAGTGATAGACTGACAATAATAATGCATTTAAAACAATGTTGCCAGCAGTGACAGCCGTGTGGTGGGCAGCTGTCAATCATGCGCAGTCGTCACTAGCGAATGATGTTTGTTAACTAATTTTCTGTGGTGTACCAATTTGTAATCTATAATAGTAATAAGCGTGAATATTTACTGTGATATTTATGAGTCGATTTTTACGTAGTTTTCTAATCGAAGACTATCCTGCAGAATTTAAAAGTATCCTATTAGGAACGTAGTTTTTTAATTCTAAAAAAATTTCGAAATTGGTAATATATTTCATAGAGGTGTAAGTATGTTTATGGTGTAATGGAAATGTAAGGGTGATAGTGTTCATTAATTCATGAATCCCCAAACGACCACCGGTGGCCGCGCATCTATTGTCTTACTATTGTGTCTCTAATTGACGGTATCTGAAGGGTTAAATTAACTGTACTGTCTTAAGTTACACTAAGTAGTAGTACTCGTAGTAGGTAACAAAAGTTTTCAACAATCATTACTAGTACAATCAATCTTCTAAAAAGTTAAAAGTGTCAAGTAACTCGACCGCAAATAACCAGTAAAAATTACATATAAATATCATATGTAATTTTGCAAATCGGTTTAAAAAAAAGCTAACTAAACTAGATGAGTCCGGTATTTCTTACCTTGAGAAGAAACACCGAATCAAACTCAGGAGTCGATTTTTTTTTTTAATCCATACAGTAACCAATAAAAACTTCAAAACAGGTCACTTAAGGCGGTTGTCACACTGCCACGCACGTTGCTTGTAAGTATCTCCGTTTGTATAGAAAACACGCATAGTCCAACACACTGAAACTGCATACACGCGCGTTCTTGCAAATCACACACATACATGTGGAGAAACATGCACTCATGCGCTTAGGTGCGGAGCGACACGCATGGTATGGCACACTGAGCCTCGTAGTACCGTGCGTGTTTTTGTATGGAATTAGTGCGTGCCTGCGTGAACTTACAAAACGCACCTACACGCGTGAGTGCGTAAAAAACCCGCACTATGATGCAGATCTGCACTAACGCGAAGACGAGCGTAGGTGCGTTTTCACGCGCTACGCTGCGTGGTGCGTGGCAGTGCGATAACCGCCTGAAGCAGTCTGATGTAGTTGGTAGAATTATTTTAGTTCTATTATCGATTTGATCGCTTTTTGGTGCAGTCGGGTAATTGGTACTTACTCTATTAAATGTTGCTAGACGGAACATAGCGGAATGGAATGCGGAAATAATACTACGATCTCATTTCAGCTAATGTGTATTCGGAATGGATTGCCCAAGCAATGACGTATGGGCATGCGCGTACAATTGTTTATCAGATCTGTTCCCTGATCATTATATCAACGTCAGTGATCTATTTATTTGTAAAGTGCTGTTACGTATATGTCAGTTTGTAGAGGCCTACAATATCATCAGTTGTGGATTCCATTGACTGATTGATTTATTTCTCAAATTCAATCTATGGAAGATGTGAGTCAGATGTTTATGTGAAATTGTAATAGTGTTTCTTGTTGGTAAGTACTACGTATAACTATTGCTGCAGTTCATGATTTCCAACAAGGTTACCGAAATAGCCCGAAGAATTGCCAAACTTAAGTGGCAGTGGGCATTGAAGAATAGATGATCAATTTGGCCGAAAGGTTCTGGAGTGGTAACCGCGTACTGGAAGACCCAGCGTTGGAAGGCCTCCTACAAAATTGTACGATGACCTGTCGATAGAGTCACGGGAATCCGTTGGATGCGAGCGTCCGTTCAGCCGTTTGAGCATGAATAAGTGACAAACATACACACAAATATTATACACGTATAAACTTTCCCTTTAAACATTAGTGTGATACTTACATGCTTAAGGCGATAGGCGCAATGCAACGATATACAACTAACAGCAATTTTAGACATAAGATTACAAGTTGAGGCAAGAAACCAGACGTTCCATCGTAAGTCAGCACCAATTACGAATGTTTTCGATACGCAAATAAAAGTGAAGACAGATTGAATTCCCGATAAATTAAGTGCTGAAACAATTACGGTACCGCTCGTTGTCGCTTCAATCCGCCCAAATCTTGTTAACGCCGGGAAAATTCAGCTTGTTTTCTGGAAATTTTAAAAAGTATCCGTAACAGACAATATGGTGACTCGTGCCAGTAAATTGTGTTTCGAAAATACATTAAAACGTATTATTTGCATGCAGAATGTTCGAATAAGTCTTGGATGATTTAACATGGCGCATATGCGCGTCGTATAATAAGTGCCCAAAATGTTCGTTCCTCTCATCATGATCATCTCGCAACAATACTAATCGTCGAATTAGCCTTAGCGTCTCATTAGTTGAACTTGTCGCTGCTTCATTAATGTTGATGAACACTTTGTCTACTGAGGCCCGGAGTAATTAAGCTAGCATTTGTTTTATGTATGCTTTGGTACGAGCAGTGACGAAATAAAACAAGATTTTAATGAACATCATTTTTTAATAGCAAGCTTTTATAGTTGGGATATACCTATCTATGTAATTATTACTCGTCAAGACGAATCAAACGAGCCCAAAATCTACGGGTTTGTGTCGTTTAACTACCAAGTTCCTAAAGCCACCGTCCGGTTCCATCATCAGATCAGCTCCGTGCCATATTAATTTTGCATTGTCATCTGATTTACACGTGCATGCAAAATTTCAGCTCAATCTGTAACCGGGAAGTGGGTCAAATTTAATTTGCAAGATTTGATTACAGACAAACATCGGCACAGGTGAAACTAAATACCCGTAGAAGCTTGTAATAGAATGTATAAAACAGTTCTTTTATCTTTGGGTGCTTTCAAAATTGGAACATAAAATACAGCACGGAAACCGCTTGACAATATCGTGACAGCGACGTACTACAGCCAATTGTCGAATGGTGCATGCATTCGCCAATGTTGAAAGCGCCCTTATAGTGTCAGACAGAGCGCCAATTTTTCAGATATCCGCTTTTTGGTGTTGATTGAAGTTTTGTGTACTGTTTCGAAAGAAGACAGGTAGTGACTCACTGCCAATTTGGCCGTGACTACCAAGACAATTTAGTCAAAAGCTATTTGATCTTTTGTATTCGATATCACGCATTAGATGAGTCGTTTTAGTATAATTATCTACATACATAAATTCGTGCTTCGAATTCTAAGCACGAATTTCCAGTTTGTTCAATTGCACTAACTGAAATGGTTTCTAAAATAAACCAATTATTGGAGTACAAGAAGCAATGGATCGGAATGGATTCTGGGTTGAATTCAAAGACTGTAATATTAATGTGTCGTCTGTATCTTAGAACCGTTAGCCGCGACTGCCGCTGGGGATTCGTTGCCATAAAGGACAGATTTAATTGACATTAAATTAAATATTAACGTGTGTAATTTGTGAGACAAAGACAGAGTTGTTTCTAGCGGCGTGTTAGCTTTTCTTATAGACAATTAATTAACAGTAGTGGTGCATTTGTCTGTGACAATGGAGTTGTGAAGACTGGCAGATGTAGGTAATATGGAGTGACAGCGATTAATCGAGCGTTTGCACGTAGCAAGACGACAATAGTCCGAACATGCTTTGAGGTACTAGATTGTGTTCGACCGATGTCGAACGTTCAGTGATCGATTCTATGTGGTGCAGTCGAATTAGTGTTTTATTTGGTATCTACATAATATATATTGACGACAGGGTTGGTACAGTGTTGAAACTATTGGCTACTGCGCTGCTTGTCATAGGTTCGGTTACCGCACAGAAAAAATATTTTTAAGGCTTACATATGACATATATGGGAATGCACCTACAATATAGAAGTAACTCCTAGTGTGGGACAACTTTTTAACAAAATGATTTCAAATATATTTAAATATAAAATCTGTGTAGGAATATCATCTATTAATCGATATCAGTGTTATCGACTGAAGATCGACCACATTCTAGTTGACCCTCTTGTAAACATTCTGTGCTGTATCCATAGTTTTTTTAGAAGGAAAATAGATTTAAGTCGCTTTCAAAATATCATATACCGATCGATATTAGTGTTATCGACTGAAGATCGATCACAATACAGGTGAAGCTCTGGTAAAATAACTGAATGAATACGGTTGAAATGGAATGTTATATTTTACTCCATATTGAATTGTTATTAAATGGCTCTAAACGCTTTACTCTCCCTCTGATCGCGTCTTTCACCACTAAACCATGAGTTCAGAGCGGGCACACGATTGGCATACGACGTAATTATGTCTCCGTCTATATCCGTGAGGGCACGCTGCCAAAGCCCCGGGAACTTGCTTATCGTCCATCTCCTGAACAACTGAAGCGTGTGATGACGAATCTTGGAAACGCGTCAGGTATGATAATGCAAATGTCTCCGCGTTTGACTCAGGATTTGGAGTACGTAGAGTTATGTTTGGTAGCTGAATCATCTGTCTGAGGAATCTTGGGGTGACTAGACGGGTTATTTGATTAGATTTATAGAAGAGGGCGTAAGATATAGTTTGATTTGACGGAACGGTTGGCGCAGTAGTAGAACTATTGACTGCTACACTGCGTCCGATCTGGGTGTCTTGACTGTTTTGTGTGTACACTACCACGCGGGCAAAGCCACTGGCAGAACCTACTATCTTATATTATTGATCTTATATCATTTTCATTAAAAGGTCACTGGTACTGGCGTAGTCTTGAAAATTATTTAGGAACTTACTTGTGCCCGCGGCTTCGCCCTCATACATAAATATAACCTATGTTACTCAAGAATAAATCAACTTTGTATCTGTAAAAAAAAATCACAATCGGATCAATACTTTCAGAGATTACCTCGTAAATAAAAATAAATATTAAAAAATCTCTACCTCTTATTATGTAGATGAAAACGTAAAAGTGTCAGCACTCGTGTCGAAATATTGGTGAGCATGTGATACCGTACATACTTGGTTTAAAATGTTTCAGCTCCATCAGTTCTTCACATGTCTAATGGAAGCGTTTGAAAAATGAGTTACTAATATGTAACCGGGCACACATGCGAACGGAGCAAGCTAATACAAAGCATGTAAAGAAAAACAAAAAACGAACTCAAATATCGCTTAAAGTCCGTAAAACGAACATCCTTTATATGTAATCCCAAAATCCCACTGGCGCACCAAATAAATCTTTTAATCCCATTCGACAAATACAACCGGTAAAATGTGTTTGTATAGAACGTTATATTTTATAACGATTGTAATATAAAAAAAGGGTTTTAGGTGTGGCTCACAAGGCTAAAAAGTAGGGTTGGAAGTTCAGGTCGAGCAAAATCTTGCCAACACATTATGTGTTGAAAATCCTCTGTATTATATTTTTTGGGTTGAAAGTATTCTGCAAGAGCTCTCTCGACGTAAAGAAAGAAAAACATAAAATATTATTAACTAAAAAAAAACAGTATGATACAAGTACATCATGTGTAGGTAATATTGGTGATTACCGTTGAGGTGGTATTTAAGTGAGAGGAAGGTAATCACCAACATTTACATGTATTTTACGATGTTTTTCAACACAGCTGTAAAGAAAAATATATAATAACTATTTATTCAACAGCAAAACTAGTAACTGTGTTCTTTTTTATGTTACGGCGATAAAAATTAGCATTGCCCTTCACAGTACCAAAGTAACTGAGGTACCTTCATCTGCCTATCGCTCAAAAACTACACGTGTCAGAAAACTAAAACAAAGGCTCGTTGTAAAAGAATGTGAGGACAGTGAACCGCCCGTAATATACACAAGATAAAACATTCCAGGCAAAGTTAGCAGCTGTTGATCGAGTGGGGTTTTACTTTGCCCTGAATACTTTATAGCCAACAATTTCACCGAATGGCACCGAACATAAGACAGTGGAACATCTCGTAAGATCCAACATCCAACACACTTGAGCATATATATTTTCTTGTTTGTAAACAGCTATACTTCTATGCCAAGCTCTAACGAAAATTGAATGACCTTTTTGAATATCAACCCGATCTTTGACCGTTGTGCATTTACATATTTATTCCTTGCTTGCAAAGTTTACATGATTCGTGTATAAAATGAAACGCGCCATATTCTTGAAGATCAACAGGACAATATGAATGATATTATAAATATCCATTCTAATATTATAAATGGGAAAGTGTGTGTGTCTGTTTGTCTGTCTTTCACGGTAAAACGGAGCGACGAATTGACGTGATTTATTAAGTGGAGATAGTTAAACGGATGGAGAGTGACATAGGCTACTTTTTGTCTCACCCCCCACTTTCCTTAAATGGGGGAATTTAATGAATTTAATGCGAGCGAAGCCGCGGGCAAAAGCTGGTATAATATAATTTTACTTATTTCTTTTATTAATTTCAGATACATAATTAAGTTACATTTTTATCTCCCAATTCCAAAGTTTTTTTTTTATTGTTAGGTGGAAATACGAATACATACTGGTTTTTCCTTAGACGCGTTCATAAATTATGTTTCAATGAATCAAAAGGAGCACGGTGTAATCTTTCGAAACGTGAAACAAAAAAGAATAGGTGTGAGATCTCGACTCGATAAAAACCTTCCAAAAAAACTCGCGTTTCTTGTACTCGGATTACCTATTTCGAGGTTATTTCAAGAGCAAAAGTTCAATTTACGCTACGAAAATCTCTTGCAAATGTGGCAATCAGGTGCCGGTGGAAAAATTATGCTGCGAGTAATCCACTTTCACTGTAACTTATTCTATCATATAATGGAAATGTGCGGTTTCATTTCAGAGTTCATACCGCAATATTATTCGGGGCCTACAGATCATATTTTCACTGGCGAATATTTTCAGTAGTGCATTATAATTTAAATATTTATTAAATTGCTTCAGTGCAAACTACATAAATTGGCATTTATCGGGAATCAGTAATGATCCTGTGTATTTAAAAAAATATATGCTGGAGTGGTTTACAAATAAAATGGTTCGATAAGGCTCGTGCAATTTTGACGTATCATTTGGCTCGTGCATTTTTATAATACCAGTAAAATATCAGTAGTATTTTGTACGCCCTGATGAAAAATTACTGTTACATTCAGTAACAGTTATTTTTATTGATGTTACTGAATGTTTAAGGAATTTGATAGCAAATTTATGTATGAAAAGTAAATATGTATAAAAGCAAGGTTCTGACTCATTTACTGACTCATCAATGCCCAGCAAGTCTTTTATGATGTATGTACAAAGAATAAGAAGGGATTTTCCAAATTTCACCCAACCTACCACTGGCCTGGCATGCAACCAGAAGTATTAAGAACCATCGATCGAGGGGAGTAATGTAGCGACATCTATGGCGCCACATAAGAACTAATCGTGCATCGCGCAATCAAAGTTCTCCACGCGATTTGATTATATACGACAGCGCGATATTAAAAATTGGGCAGTTGCCCTCCAGACCATAACACCTTGCCTTGTCGGAGGATCCTCCCTTTTCAACTGAGGTTTGTGGGACTTTACTCTTTGTTCCGCATACCTCCAAATATCTATACAAAAACGCTCAATTTTCCAAGTACTTCTCTACAAGTGAAATAGGCTATATGTAATATGTGAAGTTTATCTACAATACTTGTAATAAAAGAAAAGGTATAATAGTACATATTTTTTACATTTTCAGAAAACCGGTTTAGGTTGGAATGGAAAGAAAACATGTAGAAGAAGAACCGAGAAATATTATACATAGATATAATGTAAAGACTATGATTTAACATAGGATATTACACATTACATATTAAGGTATTTTGAGATTTGATGATAATTCAAATAATATTTGGTAGATGGATTAATAATGAATTGTTTTTAAGAATTCAACTTTTTATGAATTTTTGACAAGCTACAACTTGATTGAATTTGGACAGGACATCACCATACTAAACTAGTAGATTTTTCAAGAATATTATTTTATATTCTAATGCTACGGAGTGAGCCTGCTACGACGCGTAGGCTTGCTACGAAACGTAGGCTAGCTACGCGTGGCTTTCTTCTCTATAATTACTCGTATGTAAGTGACATTCGAAGGAAAGTAATAATTACTTTTCTTCGAATGTTACTTATGTAAGTATTAGTTATTGGTATTTTTGGTGAACAATAAAGTTTATATCTATTCTATTCTATTCTATTCTATTAAATGCTTAAACTAAATACGAAACACAATCATATATTCGTAAAGTGCGAAATTAAAATTTACTGTTGGCATTTAGCATACTAAATAATTATAGATTGCAGTCTTTAATTCATGAATCCCCAAGCGACCACCGGTGGCCGCGTATCTATTGTCTTACTATTGTGTCTCTAATTGACGGTATCATCATCATCATCATCATCATCTTCCTGCCCTTATCCCGTTTTATTTGGGGTCGGCGCAACACATGGTATCTGAAGGGTTAATTTGTTATTTGACTTTTATTGACTTGTTTCCTTCTATTATATTATAATTTCTTGACATTTTATATTATTTGACATTGTAATGGAATTATTTGTATCATTATTTGTTAACTATTATGTAATTTGGAATATTTGTATATGACTTGTAAGAATCCCTTATCAATAAACTACTATGACTATGACTATGAATGCTGTGAACACTTTATACTTAAAAACTTTACAGCAGGTTAACTGCAATAGTTTTTTTTTAATAATATAAACAAGTTCTTGACTGCAATCTCACCTGATGGTAAGCAGTGATGCAATCGTTAATGGTGAGGCGCACTGGTATATTACGAATTAGAGACAGCAGCAGGTAAATTGTTCCAGCCCTTCGATATAATAATTATTACAACCAGTCAATCATTTGAATATTTTGATGTTTAAATTTAGATTTTGTTACAGAGAAGCGCCTGATTTCCGGTTCCTGATAAAGTTATCAAGTTTCTTTTCAATAAAACTGTTGATAAATATTATGTTAGTTATTGTGATTGGTATTGTTTGATAATAATAACAATAGCCAATCTGATTATTTGACAAGCGATTTGACAACAGTTATAATTGAAAACGGTTTTAGAAGCTGTGGTTGAGATGATTGACTGATTGTTAATTAGTTTACTTTGTCCGGCTATTGAACTTAGAGGATTTTGTTACTTCATAGTAGGTAGAATCGCTATAATTCGACAATGATAGTATAAATATGCCTTAGATTTAGGTGCATAACTACCGGAGGGACTGGCCCGCAATGGCCGAAAACAGATGTGTGTGGAAAAGGGAGAGGAAGGCCTTCGCCCAGTAGTGGGACATAAATGGGCTAACTAACTAACTTTACCGGATGGCTGGATAGCGAGGTATCTATTGCTTGCCGTACTTTCTCTTTGAACCGAAATGAATTTTAGGCAACTACAATTCATCCTCCTGGACGGTCCATTTATTAACATCTCTTTGAGACACACGTGGAATACAACTCATCGTAGATTTGTGTTCAGTATTTCCCAGACGACCCGACAGCGAGGTACCTATTGTTCACCACATTTTCTGTTTGAGCCGAAATGAAATTTATCAAATCAAATCAAAAAAAATATTTGCTAGAATATGGTACATAAGGCGTTACAGTAAATTTGTTTCAGCACATCCTGCCATAACATGGCGTGCAAATATATTCACAGTCGCAGTCGTCACTGAATTTTAGGCAACTAAAATTCGGTTCAGCGCAAATACTCAAAGAAAAATAGGAAGCAAAGAAAGTTACATTTGAAATTTTTCTAATAATAAAATTATATTCGTCATTACTACTAAGCGTATGGTTCACAACCAAGAAGTAATCAAAATTCAAAAAATCTATTTTTTTTTTTAAATTGAAAAAACCAAGAACAAATGTTCAACGGAATTCAATAGAGCATCTTAACAAATAATGGTGCCCCGAGATGCCATTGTATGCCTCTTGAGCATCATCTCACTTACTGAATTTTATTTTGAAAAGTTGGAGTTCTTGAAATAATTATGTTTGCGTAGATATTTTATTAAGTCCTTATACGAGGGATGCCTTTAAATTTTGTCGTTTGAAGAAATAAACACAACTAGAACCTTAAAGTATTATTTATTGTTTTTCAAAGTATTCACCTCGAAGTTTTATACATTTTTCCATTCCACCAACCAGCTAATGCGAGTAAACAGGTCAAATTCTGTTTAATAATTTGGAATGGCGGTCCTTCCTTTTCTTTTCACCGAGGACTTAGTGAAGGTCGCGTGAGTCCGATGGATGTGAAATGCACAGGACCGGTCGTTTTCGGGACTTGGGGGAGGCCTATCATATAAGACCATCAGAATGGATGATCACTACCCATATTTATGTCGATGTGGATGTCTGTCGACTAGAAGCTTGAATTTACATAAGTTTTTACTATTTTAATATATTTGCAAGCCCCAGAAAAAAAACTACAGACTCGATGTTTGGATTTGGTAAATTCTGTTTTGTATTTAAACACGAGTATATGCCACTAAGTTACCCTCTATCATTGGTTTTGCCTGCGTGAAAGTATAAAATTATCCCAAAGAAATAAACTCCCGGAATAAAAAACATCCTTTGTCCTATTTCAATACATGTAGACTATGTCTTGAAAAAGGACTATAGGATATTAGTGTGTCTGTTACTAGTGTGCCTGAGTGCCGTTTATATATCTACGCTAATATTATAAAGAGGGAAAATTTGTGCTTTTTGTGTGTATGTTTGTAGAGAATAAACTCAAAAAATACTGTACCGATATCAAAAATTATTTCACCATTGGAAAGCTGCATTCACCCTGAATAACACAGAATAACACAGGCTTTATTTATTGCCCGTGCAAAGCCGGGACGAGCCGCTAGTATAGATATAAAAGGCAAAGTTTTGATCTACTCACTGTATGATTATTAGAACATCTTTATCTTTATCTTTTTCTGAAAATTAAGAATCATTATTTAACCACAGGTAAAACCAACTTTTCCTGCAAAAACATCCAACTTTAAAGTTTAGACTTTGAAATTCCCGCAAGATCTACTTTTCCTTTAAAAGTGTCTAGTTTACCAAAACTTCTTACCAAATCTATTCTATTCAATTCTCTCGAGTGTTTTTCAATTCTCTTTATTTTCGCAGAAAACCGTTCCTTAGTATTCAAAAATCTTTTAGTATTTAAATTTAGTTACGACTTATTTATTACGTTATATCAAAGATAGTAGATGAGTAAAAATGGATAACTCTATTTTTCTTAAATTTATAACCTATGCTTCTATTAGATATAGATATTTTTTTTTTTTAGTTAATTTAACATATATCTACTAAAAAATTATTACATATATACATAAAAAAAAACTTAAATACTAAATAAACTATTTAAACTAAAACCTAACTATGTACATAAATATGATACAAAAAGACAAAGCACGCTCAGGCGTCAAAGTACTCCTCCACATCGCTGTCATTTTTCTTTAAATAATAATTACTTTGGTAAAAGCATAATGAATTCATTTGTAAAAAAATGGAATTATTCCATAGTTTTTTGAACCTATTGTTTCTACATACGCCAAAATACGTACCTACCTGCCTATTGAATAGCATTAAGTTACGTGCTATGGTGTTTGAAAACCAGAACTCGAATGATGCAGGATATCGAGTTTTTAGTTCTTATGTGGCAAAATAAGTGTTGCAAGAGATCTAAACAAAAAGTAGAATGCAAGAGAAAAATTTACAGTTTATAATATATTGTGGCCAGATCTTAGAATTGGTCACTTCATGATATGGCCAACTGACATTTAAACAAAAACCATTTAACCCTTCAGATACCGTCAATTAGAGACACAATAGTAAGACAATAGATGCGCGGCCACCGGTGGTCGCATGGGGATTCATGAATTAAACGTTAACATTTGATTATAATATGTCAATCCTTGTTTGGCCATATCAATGATGTAAGATTTCTATAATAATAAAAGATCTAGAGAATGTAGGCTAAACAAGAAATGAAATATCATTAAACGATCTGGTTAGTTTTACTGGGCCATATCATGAAGTGATCAATTTCTACGATTTGGTTGGCCATGCCATATATAGAGTTATGTTTGTAGAAACACCATTATTAGTAGCCATTAGTCTATAAATCCTATTATAAATAAATATTTCAAGTTCAATACATTTATATTTGTATTAGACAGGCGCCAGTGAACTTACGACTTTGTGGCGAAGATATCTTTCCAAATCCTTTGAGATTATGTGAAGTAATGCGTGTAATAACGTTGGTCTTTCTAAGATTTTTTATAGTTTTCTATCAATTGTTATAATAACGAGGTATATTCAAGATTTTGCCAGACTTCTAGAGATTTGTCGGCAGCAGCAGGGACCCAGCTGGGTCGAAGATAGCTCAAGCCCTGGTACGAAAGGCAACGAAAGAACAAGAGTGGGTTTTTAGTCAGTAAAAGTCTGACAATATCTCCCGCTTCGCCCAAGATTGAGGGATGTCATTAGATGATTTTCCCACAGCGAAAAAAAAAAAGACTTAGACTAGAGATAAATAGAAGACAACTACTACGTTTTTATTGAGGTAATCGTAAATTATTCAATGACGTCTCTCGCACTAGGGTGGAGCGAGAAGGCGTATCAGTCTTTTACTGACTAAAACCCATTCTTATGCAAAGACCATAGGTTTCGGTCGACGATGGAACGCGCTTACCTAGAAGAAACCTATTCACTCTCGACTTATTTTATTATAATTACCTATTTTCAAAATAAATGAAATGTGTTCATAACTTAAGTTAAAACGTGTTCAATATTATTAAAACCCATAATATAAACATTGTTTCAACACTTGATTAAATTTAACACATAAAACCCCTATTTTCATTCCGTACATCTATTATTAGAGCGATGGAAATTCACTGAAAATTATGTAGATGATCTTTCAGCAAACATCTAGGTCCTTTACCCTAAGATATTAGCTTTAATAATCTTAGCACAAACATGTATATTGCCCCCAGCGCAAACTACGTTGAACCGTGTAGGAGTCGGACTGTTATGGCAAACACTAAAGATAATGAAAACAAGTGAACAAAAGCCGAGAACAACAATGTTAGCTTGTAACCAGAATTGGGGTAACCCTGGTATATGGGAAACCAATATAATTATATATGTATAGTAGCATAGACGGCCTTTAATGTCCCCACAGCTGGGTGAGTCCCAGGCCTCCTCTATAGGAGAGGGAATGGGCCGTAATCCACCACGCGTGCCCAGTGTCGGCTGAGGAATGTCACATGTCTTCGAATTTTTTAGTTCTAGGACAAGCCGGTTTCCTCACGATGTTTTCCTACACCGTTTTAAGAGCAGTGGATTATTTGTGTGTATATTTGAGTGGTTTGAAAATATAATTGGACTTGGTAGGTGCGCTGCAATCGGTTGCTTAATTTTTTTTTCTGACTAAATGCCATTTGCCAAACAGTGCAACGTCTGTCGAGACTACTTACCTGTAAAAGTGAAATAACTTATAAGAGTAATATTTACTGGATACCTAAGAGTGGGTTTCTGAATTCTCCAAACTTAAAAACATGTCAAACCCACGATAAGTTTTGACAGGTGTTCTAGAGTTTGAGAACTACTCAAATTCAAGTGTTTTAATAAGAAAATAAGAGCCAGTTTTCAAGTTAATAAGTAGGTATATTGAAAAAGTATTGACTAGATGCTTAAAAAAATAAAATATGAAATCGTTTCCTGAGTCGAACTTAATTTAGTTCGAATTAAGTAGCGATTTAAATAATCCGAGAAATAAAAAAGAGGATTAAAACGAAATTTTACACGAGCCGTTTATCAGAAGACCCTTAACATTTAACATCTAGGGTACTTATTCACGCGATGTAAAATTTTTTCAAATAAACATTTAGCGGATGAAACTGCTGTAGTGTGCTCGACATGGCCCCTGGGCCCAACTAATTGCCAATTACGGCGCTACCGAAAGTTGCTTCAAGATAAAGTCGGGCGTTGATAAAGAAAAACGATGTATTTATCTCACGCCCCGTTTTATAATAAGCTAACCTTATTTATAAACAACTGAAAGTTAATTGGATATTTAGCTTGCGGGCTCCAAATTGTAATTTTTTGACTTTTTTCCTCTCAGAATCTTTGTAGAAACTACATTCTTTTGTTCATTAATTATATTATAATACTGTTAGAAATTTTCCGATGTCCAACATAAAAATTGTAATAATATTTTCAAACAATTTTCTTCCACAGGCAAAGATTGGGTACAGCGGCATCTAGTGGCAGAATACGCACTTACCTAGTTTCCGAGCCCACTACGGTCCAACCCCGCCGGCGTCGTACGGCGCGCATTTCAGCCGTCACAACGCGGTCGCGTGTTCGCCGGTGGCGCGCGTTCATCGATATTCGCGCGGTGGCGCTCTCATCTGTCTCTGCGATTGGCAACATAGTCCCTTGGTTCGTTTCGAGGGCACGAGGTGTTGGCACTGAAGTCTAGATGTCGCTGTTTTAAATCGCGTTACATTCTGTCACTTGGCTTGCAAAAAACTTGGTTGGAGAAAAGTATTTTGTGGTACTTAACTTATTCAATAGCAAAATAATGAATGTTAGCATAAATGTTGGCTGTAAGTAATAAAATGAATATTGAAACAATAAAAAATTATTGATTTTGTTGTTACAAATAAACACAAGTGATTTCGATAACTTCGGCTTTGTTACACTTTCTGAAAAATTGATTAAGTAACAAATTAGCTTAACAACTTTTTACTGAAGTATTCTTTGTACAATTTTAAATAAATTAGTGTTCATATTTCCGTGGAAAGCAGAAAAATATTTTTTTTGTGAATTTTTCTTAGACCGACGCCAAAGCTTAGGAAAAGCCTCTACTAAATTACTATAATTATTGTTAGGTATCTCATCATATTCATCTATTATTACGTAATTTCTAAGATATCGAAACAATATTAATATTCATGGTTTTATGTTTATCTTATAAAATATACACAGTCCTTGATAAGATAGACGTACAGGAAATTCGAATTGAGAATTAGGTCCCAAAACATATTAGTTGGTCCCCTAGAGGGGCCGTTTCATTTCGGAACGAGACGTAAACTCGACTTTGTAAACAAACAATTGTTACACTATGGTTACATTTTACACTGAATAAATGGGTACAATATCTAAGATGGTGTTTTTTGGATATTTAATGTAGTCAACAAAAATACTCGTAGCCGGAAGCATAGAAAGTACGAAATGGATTACTTATTATTTGAAGACTAAATAAATAGGTTATTTAGTATCCATTTATTTGAACAACATTAGTTTTAAGTAGTATAATTATACGAAACCCATATCTAGTATTTTTATAATAATAATATTCCACAACTATCACACAACGCCGTCTAGTCCCAAGCTAAGCAGAGCTTGTGTTATGGGTATTAGACAACTGATAAACATACCTATTATACATTTCTATATACATACATAATATAGATAAATTACACCCAGACACGGAACAAATGATCATGCTCACCACACAAATATTTGTCCGGGTGGAAATCGAACCCACGACCTCCGGCATAGCAGTCAGGGCCACTAACCACTAGATGAACAGGCCAGTAAAAAGAAAAAAAGAAGTAGAGTTTTATGTAAAGAATCTATGTACAACATTTCATAACTGTATCATAAAAACCACAAAGTTATACGTTTGTTATGTTACTTGGTTGTCCACAAAAATATATGGACACTGGACAATCTGGGCGACTAAGGGATTATTTTGGCCTCGCACCCAGCTGTGCGGTAGCACCTAATGTCCGCTATGATCTGCCGTGACCTGTGTTATACTTAACTTCGGTGGTGTCGAACTTGTGACCCATTTTAAATGATTTTGGAAAAAAATATAACATGGTGTAAAAATAATTGAAATTAATTCAGTTACTGATTCTGAACAAACCATGAACAAATTACAAGTTTCGCATATAGGTACTAAAAATAATGTTGTAAGTATAAAATAGGTATTAAATTATTATTGTTTGATGCCAAATTATTTATTGATCAACAATACCAGCTGTTCGTCGCCAATTTAAACCTTGTGTGGTTCTTCGTAAAATAGATAATAATGTAGAAGAGAGTTTTCTTACCAAATATTTGTTATTTTAGAGTAGAAAATAAATGCTACGTAACGTTACCTATTGAGAACGTGTTCCTAGCTTGAGGATAAAGATTTACCTCGATATATTGACCGACTTTAAGCGGCTTTAGAAAAGGAACATCCTAACTTCAGCTAGGATACTATCGTCCTACCCTCATCCCAATTTATTCGGGGTCACTGGCCCAAATTTTGATTGAGATCTTAATTGTTATTTGTTGTGGTGTAGTAGAGATTTATTTATTTATTTATTAAAACACACACACACTATCTTTACAGGCTGGTCCCAATACAACAGTAGTTTTAAAAAAGAACAAAATAAATTATCTTGTATTCTAACACTCACCTAAAACTCAAAAATTCTTAAACAACAATAAATAAAATAATAATAATATAACCTTAACCTAGATGTAAGTAAATAAAATCAACATTAACTACTACAAGCAATAGTTCTACTTATACTTTTGTTCATTTGTAATAATAATAAATAAAGATGATCGCTGTGCTATTTCTCGTTTTCCTACTTCTTTTCTTTTATTATTGTGTGTACCTACATAAGTTAGTTAGATAGCCCATTTATGTCCCACTGCTGGGCGAAGGCCTTCCTCTCTCTTTTCCACATACGTCTGTCTTCGGCCATTGCGGGCCAGTCCCACAGTGTACATAAATTGTTAAATAAATCATAATTTGTTAGTCATTTCTTAGCTACGAGGAATGAATTATAAGCACCAAACTTGGCAAACGCCTGTACACTCGTTATTGTTATTATTGGCGTACCTGCGTGAATTCCTACCGTACAACATATAAGTAGATACTTGTTTAATTCATGAATCCCCAAGCGACCACCGGTGGCCGCGCATCTATTGTCTTACTATTGTGTCTCTAATTGACGGTATCTGAAGGGTTAATAAGTCATAAAAGCATAATAAACATAAGACGGTGCTTAATTTCTCGTTATGAAGGCTGTTTAATTCCGGTACAGTACGATATGCCCAAATAAGAGCTAGCCTGCTTTCAAAGGCTCCAACATCTTTATAACGTACATTCGTGGAAAATATAATTAAAGTAATTACATATTACAAGCTTTTATTTAGTTTTACCAGTCCCGATGTTTGTCTGTCATCAAATCTTGCAAGTTAAATTTGACCCACTTTCCGGTTACCGATTGAGTTGAAATTTTGCATGCATGTGTAATTCAGATGACAATGCTAAATTATTATGTCATGGAGCTGATCTGATGATGGAACCGAAAGGTCGCTATAGGAAATTGGTAATGAAACGACACAACCCCATCGAATTTAGGCTCGTATGATTCGTCTTGACGAGTATTAATTATAGGTTTACTGAGCTATAAAAGCTTGCTATGAAAAAATAATTTTCATTAATTCATGAATCCCCAAGCGACCACCGGTGGCCGCGCATCTATTGTCTTACTATTGTGTCTCTAATTGACGGTATCTGAAGGGTTAAAAGCTTGTTTTTAAACTAAAAACAAATGGTGACTATATATTTTTGTAATGATATGCTTTTGTATGAAATTTTTTCATGATATAAAATATATGCTAATCATAACCGTTTAACCTCTAAAAAGCCGTTGACCCAAGTTCAAATTAAGAAGGAATGAAAAAAAAAAAACGTAATTTGGCAGCAATAACAAGAATACATTTAGGTAATGACAGTGGCATCTGATGAAAATAAATTGTATTTTTATATATTGTTGCTTTAAAAATAAAATTATTTTTTCCTACAATTTTTATCATTTCATTGTGCAATTTTACCATTTTAATGGTTTTTAAATAGTTAAATCAAATTTCAGAATATATTTACCTAGTATTCGATTACAATGATATTAAAATCTTTTATTCGGTTGCCAAAGAAAAGATGGATGGATTGTGTGAAGAGTGATATATAAAAGAAAAAGGAGTGAGTGCTAGCATGACGGGCGACAAGACAGAATGGAAGAAAAAAAACGTGTTGCGCTGACTCCAAATAACGGGACAAGGGCAGAAAGGTGATGATGATGAATATCAAAGTTACGTTTTTCTTGGTCATAAAGACAGTTCCTTCATTTAATTCATGAATCCCCAAGCGACCACCGGTGGCCGCGCATCTATTGTCTTACTATTGTGTCTCTAATTGACGGTATCTGAAGGGTTAAATTCGTTAAGCCAACAAACGTTTCAGTTTGACAAATAGATTCTTGCAGCGCATCCTTTGTGTAAGATAATACCTACTTAGGGAGTAAGTCGTTGGTAGTGAAAGAACTTGCAGTCGGTTTGTACTTACTCTATTCTTTATTGTATACAAAAAAAATACAAATAACTAAAAAATAGGACATTTGATATACATAGGCATGCTTAACCCACCACTTACAGTGTAATTTTATTCATTGTTTGTCTCGTTTATAAAGAGTAAATAAATCCTAGATGTCAGAGCCTAAGAATAAGCCTCCTAGGCACAAGTACATACCTCCCAAGCTAGATGGTAAATAACAGAAAAAGGGGAGGTGAATTAAGTCCGAAAGCAAAAGATATCAATTAGCTCTTCCTGTTTTGGGTGGAGCGAGAGGGAGTGTCAGACTTTTACTAACTATAAATTCTGTGTACCCTTTGTGTTCTAGGGCTGCGATAAAATTGTATCCACTTGAATATATTACGACAGTTGAAAATCAAAGGTCAAATCTGTATCGTAATTTACAGTAGATTAGGTAGTAAAAGAACGATTTATATTCACTAACTGGCTGAACCAGATAACCGGATTGGTTTTTAAGGAAAATTTGTAACACTAAAACCAAATATTGCCTCTTAAAAAATATTCAAATGATTTTTTATTATTATTGTTATGCTCACCGTTGGCCACTATCACACCTGATGATGTGAAAATGAAAACAATTTTGACGTGTCGAAAATATTAATAAAATATGACTAAAATAATTTCGTTTTTATGAATTCGGAGTTTCTAACCGACTGGACCTTAAACGAACTACAAAGGAAAACAAAAACATTATCGTCGCTTTAGAATGAAAAGCTTATCTATTTATGATATTTTGTAATTTATTTCAGTTTTAGAAAGAAAACCTGAAATGCCAGTCCTGAAAGGCTCGTGAAAATTCACAAGTGTCTTTAAGTAATTAGAACTCGTAAGTAACATTAATTTGACATTGTCACTATTATAACTTAAAATCTTCCTGCACTTATCCTGTTTTATTTGGGGTCGGTGCAAACACGTTTTTTTCTTCCATTCTCTCCTGTCGCTCGTCACGCTATCACTAACTCCCTTTTCATTCATATCACTTCTCACACAATCTATCCATCTTTTCTTTGGCCTCCCTCTCCCTCTCCATCCATCCACATGTAAATTCATAACTCTCTCATTTCTCTTCATTATAACTTGAAATATACTACATTAATTTTAGTATATGCAAAACCCAAAACACATGTCTAGTATTTTTATGTAAAAAATCTATGTACAAAATTGCATATCTGTATCATGAAAGATCACAAAGTTATAAGCTTGTTATGTTAGCAAAAATACATAGTCACCGGGTCATCCAGGCGACTGAGGGATTGTTTTGCTGTTGCATCCAGCTGTTTGCTGGTGTCTAATGCCCGCTGTGACCTGCCGTGACTTGTGTTGTACTTAGCGTCTGTTGTACTAGCGGTCTCCAATTTGTGACCTTTTTAAATATGTTTGGAAAAAAATAAAGCAAGATGTAAAAACTATTGTATTCAATACTGATCCTGAACAAACTATGTTCAGGTTTCGCCTAAACTAAAAATAATTTTGTATAACTTAAAAGTAGTATATCCAAACGTATATTAATAAACTGTGTAGTAAAATTTTACAGGCCGTAAGTTTTTCTATGGACTGTAAAATTACTTCTTTTGCATTTATGAGGATTTTAGTCGATGGTAATGTTATGTAGTTCAAACTAATTTTAGCCTTCAATACCATAATCTACATTTAGTTTATCTCCAAAGTAAAAAATACAATAACAAAAATACGTATGTTGGTCAATACAGAAGGTAATGTTATTTTACTCTGTACGTATTATATGTAAATTATAATAAACTTTACAGTGCATTAAAATAGTTACCAAACTTTTTGTACCAACTTAAATATACAGGTATAATAGCGGTTTTATCACTGACAATTTCTCTGATAGATATTTATCTACCAAACAACTTTTCGATGAATTGAAAGACTTTAAAATAAAATAAGGGATACTCTTTGGTATATTATTAATAAATTAATGAACCGTTAAATTCATTTCGATAATTGGTTTGACAGATACAAATAGGTGAACAGTTAGGTACCTAAATTTTTTACGACACTAAAATCTTAGATTGGTACTTAATTAGTTTTTTATGTAGTAAAAAATCGAATAGCAATATAAACAAATGTGACAATTACCCTTGTCATTAATAATTAATCTTTTTATGATACTCATACGTAGACAACGATTGACTATCATAAAAAGATAAATTCCAAAGTCGTTTCGGTTTTACAAGCTTTTATTTAGTTTCATCTGTCCCGACGTTTGTATGTAATTATATGTCTGTGATCAAACCTTGCAAATTAAGTTTGACCCACTTCCCGGTTACCGATTGAGCTGAAATTTTGCATGCATGTGTAAATCAGATGACAATGCAAAATTCTTATGTCATGGAGCTAATTTGATGATGGAACCGGAAGGTGGCTATAAGAACTTGACAATTAAACGACACAACCTCGGGCTCTTATGATTCTTTTTCATCATCATCATCATCATCAGCCTTTCTAATGTTCCCACTGCTGAGACTCGGGCCTCCTCTCTAGGAGAGGGAATGGGCCGTAATCCACCACGCGGGCCCAGTGCGGGTTGGTGGATTTGTTTTTGATATAAGTTGTGGGCAGACAGTTTTCGCATAGGTAAGTAAAGATTGAATACTGTTTAGCATCGTTCCAGTAGCTTGTTTTCATCAACGTCTAGCTGGAGTTTGTACAAATATTTTCTCAAGAAAGTGGGACTACTTTATCAATAAACGAGTTAAGCATTTACGGGTTATTCTTGAATTATTATAACGAATTCCATTTCATACATTTTGTATAAAAACAACTGGAATTTTGGCAGCGGTATTCAGAAATATGACCTAGAAAGCTTATTTAAATTGTTTGTGGATACAAATATTTCAAAGTTTAGAAATTGTGATTAGAAGCTAATGTAAAAGTTTTTCTGAGGGTTCGTACCTAATATGCATCACTTAATTTTAGGGAAAAGGCTTCATTAGAGATATCGAAAGGTATAGGCATAAGCTTACGTAGCTAAGTCTGGACAGTTAATATTTGGTCCAGTTCAAAATTGCTCTTAGTTATATGGTATAGATGTATATTATGCTTCATTTTGCTGTAAACGGCTTCATTTATTAGAGGTATCGGAAGTCATAGGCATAATTAAAGCAGCTAAGTCTAGACCTTTGTACTTGTTCCGTGGTCTAGACAGTTAATTCTTGGTCCAGTTCGTAATTGCTCTTACTTTTTATATTATTAATGTTTCGAATAAGATTATTTTATCAATCTTTAACCTAATTGAGCTAAACATTGAGTAGGACATTGTTACACTGCGTCACACAAATTTTAGCTATAAATAGGCAAAATACAAAGTAACCTTGTGAAGGAAGAATAGTTGTTTTCGTTTAACGGTTTTAGCACAACAATGGTTAATTTGTTTCTCTTGATTCGGATGTTATATTTGGTTGTTTTCTTAGAAAAAATTAACGCCTATCTATTAATTACCTACTGAGCGTGTTAGGAGGCCATTGTTTCCTATAAAATTTACTTAGTTTTTTGAGGTGGTAAGTCATAAAATGTGAAGTTATTTGACTAAAATGAACGTATGTTTCTTCCTGAAACTCCACTGCCGCGACAAGTCGTGTTATGGCGGACAAAATTCAGTAGGATCTCATGGTAGAATGGTGACAGCGACTGTCGCAACCCAGTGCTGGGCACGCCGTAAATAAGGTGGTAAGTCCCCTAAGGTTTTCACTGGACAGATAAATTCGGGAGGTCCCTGCACTGGATTCGTGCGGATGAAATGCCTGGAGTAGAGCATCCGGTAGAGGTGTGCCCCACTTGGGCAGAGTTTTGCCGTATCCTCGTGGGGGCGATCGGTGGCAGTGCGAATTGTTCCATGCGCGCCTCAAAGAGATGTCAGCAAATCGTAGGTGTCCAGCAGGATCGAAACGTACAATGGGGCCATGAGTTAAGTAAAACTGAACCCCGGGGGCCTGGAACGCAAGGCAAATAGGGAACATAGAAGTGAGTTTTAGTCAGTAAAAATCTGACATTGACTTTTCCCGCTCTACTAAGGAGCGTGAGAACTCATCAATGATTTACCACCTCAAAAAAAATTATATGCTCCTTCCTTTGCCCTTTGTGTTCTGGGGTCGCGGTAACTCTTTCAAAAGTTCCCGCAGTTTGTGGTGGGATCTAATAAACGGCCGACTAATAAATTATCTGCTAAACACTGTTGATATATGGATATATGGAGTTAGGCTATAGCTGGCCATAAAGCCTGACGACATTAGCGAACGCATTACATTGTTCGATATACAGTAAATTGCCTGTCATATTTAGTTGATAATATCGGCAGTAATTTTAATTTATACAAATTAATGGTGACGGAATCAACCCTAATTATATGGGGACTTGTTTACCAAATTGTTTTACTTTAGTGCAGTGAATGCCATCGTAAATCCTCTGTCTAAAGGCCCGAAGGCCGGATGTTAATGTAAACAAACATGCCTGTAAATAAAACAATAACACTTATGACGTTTTAAAGAACGAGAACTTCTTGTGGTTTCCAGCTTAGAAAAGATGACCCACAGTCTTCTAGTGGGTGTATAGTCGAGAGAATACGTACGTATGGGATTTAGTCTCAAGGACGAGACAAGGTTAAGGCAAGATCTCTTTATCTGATATAGTAGAGCTGTTGCCATCAATAAGTCTGTTTAGTTGTAATAATTACACTTTCTCCATATCTCTACAATTATTTAAAAGTTAACAGGTGGGAGCCTAGTGTCCTGAAAAACAGGTCTAAAGTCTAGCTTAGGTTCCAGTCTCCTACAGTATATTATAACTTATTTTTTTTGTAGGTTTATCAACATCAAAATAATGTTAACTGTATATTGCAGTGAGAAAAAAAATATTTTATGTCGCGCATCGTGGCTTTTCATCAAGTGAGATATTGGTCAAGTGCAAACCTATTAACAATAAAAATATATATATACAATATATTTCGGAACCCTGAGTTCCTGGACCTTTGTAAAGCGTACGAGAAGCCGAAACCAACTTGCAGAAGCCTTTTAGTCACTTTAATGGAATTTATTATTATTATTTTGGGAAATGCCGTTATTTCCTGTGTCCTGTGAACGTTTTTATTTAACTTTTTTCAAATTATTTTCAAATTTTACGGCCACTTGCCCACGTTAAACTTTTTCAATCAGCAGATTTCTGGTAATAAATTGGCCAGCATTTTCCGACCATTGTTTTGCACTGCGAAAAATTCGAGGCAATTTTCATATGCCTTTGTGTTCCGAGAAACATAACTGAATATATATAATATGCTTTTTTGTTGCCATTCAAAGGCAAAGTTAGTCATCCAAGTTGACATCGTTTTAAAAATATTTTTAACCGATTGTGGGACACTGAATTCATGTAATGAAATAATGACTTTCATACATAAAACTTTCCACATAAAAGCAGATTTTTTCAACTGACAGGACAACAAAAAGTGTAATCAGAAAATATAATTTATTGTGAAAGTTTATAAAAAAAATGTTTGTCAAAGAGTCGGGAGAAAGAATCAGATAAACAGAATTGTGCCATAAAGGTTGAGATTCACTATCACCTCTCTTTGTTATGGGCTACGGCCTTGTGGGTTACGTAAAGAGATGGCTTTATGCTTACACACAAGTTCAGGAATAATAGAATAGTCAATAAAGACGGCCATCAAACGCAGAAAGTTTGTCAATAATATTCTATCACATTCATATTTACGTCCCTAGTGTTGTTCCTATTAATTAAAAGTACATTCGGGTATTTTCACACTCACCAAGTAATTAATTGCCCAACAATTGTAGTAGGTACCTACAACTACATATATAAAGACTCCATTACTCAATTCTAATTTTATATAGCTCAAAGTATTTGTATCGCAAAGAGTCAATTACTTTCATTCAGTAACATTCTTGAATAAGAAATAAATAAATTCTCCCACGCGTAACTTGCTAATGACTGTTTTGCTACGTTACCATAAGTGTATCACAAAATACTTTTCTATCACAGAATGATGTATCACAGTGAACAATAACACAATCACAGTTTCACGTCACATGTGTTCACAGTGCACTCAGCACTCACTCCACGAGGTCACTACAGCGAAATGCGCAAATTCAGATGTTTGGATCGCATCTGTAATAAGATAAAGTCCCGCGCATACTTTCTCGTTATGTTTTAATTTCGATCGACGTTTGTATTGGTCGAGGCGAGGCGTGGACTGCGCGTGCGTCTTGGCGCGTAAACCGTCACATCTCACATCCAAGCGCCACTTTAGCCGACCAGCACATTGTCGCGATGCCGATGACATGTACCTGCCTTACTTTACAGCAGTCGTCTCAAAAATATAGACCATATTACTCACTGTCGTTGATACTTATGACTCATGCGGTAAGCGACGAAAATTCCATGAAAATGTTATTCTATTTCTTAAATTAATCTCTGCTTTTCATTGTCTGATTGGTGTAATATATTTACAGGAGCACCTATTATGTCATATTTTTACAAAATTCCTATGGCGTTCGTAAGTCCTGTGGTTTTCGCATGACGGGTTGTGTTTCAGCTTCGACCAGAACAAAGTTGTTTCAAGTTTGCAATGTAAGCAACAGTTCGAACTTGTTGTAACTACAGGAGTTTCATTAAAGTGCTTATGTACGCGTAGATTGTTTGATAGTTTTAGTTTAATTGGCATCTCCAATATCTGAAAGTTCAATGTTTATTCAATCCTCATATTGAAATGGGAAAATTATATTCATAACTTTTGTTTGTATCAATCTATTTATTCAACTGAAACCACTTTCAACATCTGAATTGTTTTTTTTTTGTGTTGTGTGTGTGTACGCTCACCGCGTTTCCCTTTGAAATTGTCGAAATAGTATAAATCACTTAAGAAAAGCTAGAGTAAACGTAAGTAACGTTAGAAATTATAATGTAACATTCGGTGAACGAAGAACGCAGCCACTTCGATTTGGCATTGGCATTCGGTCTGTTATTAGCGCTGTTCCATATCCAACCTACTAAATCTCTGAACTTTTTTTTGAATTCCAGTAAAGATTATAATTGTCCGTTAGTTTATTAATGCCAGATATAATAATATCTAATATCGTCGTCGTGTCGGTGTTTACGCGCGACCGGGGACGGGAATAGCTTGTGGCAGCGTTTCAAATATGTCGCCCTGTCCAAAACCGCATCTTTGAACATTCACGCACTGTCACACTTAATATGCGTACCTGTGATTTATGCATCACTTATTGCGCGTTAATTATTCATAATAACGAAATAATTTAGTTCCTAAATTAATTAATGATAGATGGAGTTAATTGTAACTAATGTAGATTTTTTTTTATTGATTGTAATTGTAGATAGTTAAGTATTTTTAAATGTAGATAATAAAAATTGAATAAAAAAAATAATATAACAAAAACTCATTTATGATTCCAAGACAAAAAGTATGTTAAGTTACATAGTATCACACTAAATATTTTTTATTATAAATGTTTGGCAGCTAATTTAATATCTTGAACCTCGTTTTAAATCATACTCAGTTATATGATGCCTTTACAGATAGGTACCTACTCAGCGATTGAAGCATTGTGTACACTTTACTTGCCAAAAATTCGCACTTTTTTCCGAAGCACTTTTCATGCAAATCGTCACTTTTAACAAGTGAAGACAGCGGCGTCGGCGCCTTGACAAATGACTTCCGATAAATTTATATGGAGATTTAGTGTCCCGCACACCCGGCCTCAAACAAACGCTTGAAGCCGCCGCAAAAAACAGCTGAAGTGCGCGACAGCTTGTGGCCTGAGCTTGAAACGGCTTCAAGCATTTTTTTGTGGCGGCATCGCCGCACGCGAGCCAGGGCACCGCCTCAAAAAAAAGCTTGAAGCGGCGTTTTTTTTAAGCCCGTGTGCGGTGACAGTTACTCACTTTACCACATACAGGTGACAAACTCGGATGTATACAACTTTAAATAAAATATTTTTTTAATAACTAAAATGATTAAACACATTTTTTATTTAAAATTAGGGTAATTTTTCAATTCACGTTGAAACAAAAGAGACTTACTAATAATACATTGGTTATGGGCTAAAAAACTATCCAAAAAAACTTTGAAACTCTTATCAAAATTGCATATTGCACAGCACATATGCAACAACAAAATTAAATGGTAGCAAAATTATTTAGCATTTCCTCTAGTAACAATAATGTTTCTGAGAATAACCCGTTATCCAGAATGTGTAATCAATATAATATAATATGCTCTAAGGTAGACTTGTTCTTGAACAGTTTTAACGAATTTAGAAGTAGTTTGTACAAATTGTAATTCCATTAGTTTCATTTATTAACTTCACATCACCTTTACTGTCACTGATGAAGCATATAATATTAAGCATTGAATGCTATGTACAGTAATAATTGGATTTCAGATTTATGTAGGTACTGTATTTTGTATGAACTGTGTATCAACTTCTTTTCCTACAGTATTCATGATTTCTTTCTTAAATGCTTTAGTCAAAACATCGAGCTCCTTGAAATCATCAGCTTGGTAATTATTTTTTACGAACAGTTTAGGTTTGCCTCTTCGGAATTCTACAATTTTAAAACTGGAAATGTTGTAATTTCTAGGGAAAACAGTTTTCAGTTCGCTTTTAAATAGCATAACTTCTTTGTGGTCATGTACATGAGATGTCAAATTTTTTCGAGACCTTTTAAACGTCTCAACGTAATCATCTAAATCATACAAATTACCCGACTTGTTCATTTTATTGGTTATGGCACCATGAACACTGTCAGCTGACATGTAAGTATGACCAGGCTCGAGATATTCAATTTTTATAGTCTTGATCTCATTGCAGCAATCGTTGATTAGTCTCAGTAATGCCGAGAATAAAATTTTATTTTTGTTTTGCGCGTTGCAATTGTCTGCATATAAAATCACGGTTTTATAATCTCTGCAATACATTTTCAGAAACAGAACATATGCCGTTGCTACATCAAATGCTTTTCGACCTGATTCGCCTTCATGCCACAACATCGCCGTCGCCGGCTTATTTCCTTTACCTATCCCGGCAAAGGTTTCATTGAAAAGGTTCAGTTTTCGGCTAAAGAAAAAATCTTTATTATTTAGTTGTGGCATGGTTATACATTTTTGCATATCTACGGTAAATATCGCGATCCCCGAGTTTTCTTTTTCAGCATCCTTGCTGTCCGCATTCATGTGAGCTCTTGAAATATTTTTATTATCCAAATGTTGCGGATACAGAAAACAAACTTCACAATTACATTCATGGCATGAATGGTCCGTGACATTTTCATCTCTAGGTAGCTTAGATTTAGGGTGAGCTACGTCATGAGCCTCACACTTTGGACATTTATCCTGTACAGGTTGCTGAGTTGAAATGTTTTTCCTTTTAATCCTCTTGTAGAATGCACACCAGCTACATGGCTTCTTGTTTTGACGTTCTAAGTGTTCTTTTAGAAATAGAAACATTTGAGAGAGCGTCAGTCCAGATGGCAAATATCTTCTATTGGGTGCATGCTCTAATCTATAATGAGATGATGCCGGATGGAATAGTTCTATGAAGTCATCTATATCTTTTAAATATTCATCGGAAAACGAATGTTTTGGTTTGTGTCGACCTCTCAAATCGGGCGCTGCTGATATCTTTGCCGAAAGTGGAGTTTTAGATATCTTGAAATTTGCTTTCAATACAGCTAGCACTGCTTGATCATTAGTGTAGCCTAAAGTCCTCAGGAACATAGTTTTGCATACACGATGATTAAGTAATTTGTACGTATAGGTGTGGTTTCTTTTGGTGGAGTTAGAATACCGTATGGCAATTTTATTGTTTTCAACGTTACGCGAAATAAAATCTCTTCTTCTTTGTATATCCAGATTCCAGTAGTTATCCCAAATAGTTTGTCTTTGTTCTTCATTAATATTTACTGTACACTTTCTTATGCATTTATCTTGACAAGCAGTGCCCATTGGATGTTTCTCTTTGCTAGCTTTTAGTCTATCTTCAGGATCTTTAATACGTTTCTTTTTTGCAGGTTGCGGTTCAATACTTTCATCTTCTGCTACTTCATCTGGTTGAAAGTTTGGGTTTTGAGGATTACTTTCAAAATAATTCACTACTGCCGACATTTCTTCGTCTTCAATGATCCTATCCTTTTCCAGCTGTAAACTGAATTGGTCGTGTTCTTCTACAGGGGGTATCGTGTCATTATTACTTTGGGATTGAAAATTTATATAATCGTTTGTAATTCTAGTAGGTGTAACATTTCTCATTTCCACAAAATCAGGCTGTAGATGCGTTGGTGGTGAATAATGGATATCTTCATTTACTTCATCCTGGTGAAAATCTTGGTTTTCAAAACTATTTCCGATGTTAGAAACTGCTACTGACATGTTTTCGTCTTCATAAAGTCCGTGTTTTTCTGATTGTATTTTTAAAATCTTATTACATTGATCGACAGGTAACTTTGCTTCTTTATTATATTTCTTGATTGCTAGTGGTAAGTCGTCCTTATTAATTTTAGATTGGTGATTTTTGTTTTCAATTATACCAGTAGTTTCAATAGTAGATGTATCGTCGCTTTTTAAATTCGTCTGACCAATTGGAATTTCTTCGTATTCTTTACAGTTCGATGGTAAACGAAAGTGACTATTTTGAATACTGTCATCCTGAAACAAAAAATGCAGAATCCATTTAAATATTTACAGTTAAAAAGCATCCTAGCACAAAATTCAATTTTTAAGAGGTCTACACTCTACTGTTGTATGCCTAAACGGAATAAAAGAACTTTATCAAAATTTGCTGATTCGTCGCAAAGGCAATGTAAATCGTACTGTAAGTCCTTACTTAAAACAGTTATAAGTACAGTCATACAGTACGCGACCTGTCGCGCGCGAGTGCCGTAACGGCTATTAATGCTTGCAATTCTCGGCTAGGTTAAAAAACTTATATGGCTCGGCCCTTTCTATTACTCGACGTAAAAACTACTATTATTTAACACAAAAAGGGTGGTCGCCAGATGTGTTCATTGCAACACAACCCAAGTTTGTTAGAGCTTTTTTGTTTTTAACCTACCAATAAAGTGACGTCGATCAATAGTTGATGCAACGCATTTTATAGCTAACTGTGGTCATCATGTGCACGGAATTTTGTTTGCAAAATGTACAGATATAAATTCCTGTATTGGTACTGAGCTTCTGCGTCTGCCTCAGATGGTTTGCACTGTCATGTAGGTAGAAACTTATCATTTAATGTTGACCCGTCACAAAATACTACTAGGCACAATTATTATTTTTAAAATCCTTAAGGCTATTCCAGGCAATAATCTATCTCTGTGCTAATTTCATGAAGATTCTTACAGACGTTCTGACGCAAGAGAGTAACAAACATCCATCCGTCCAGCCTCACAAACTTTTGCATTTATAATATCAGTAGGAAGTATGATTAGTGAGATAGGAAGTATGACAGGATGTTATGTTAATCAGGAACGTACTTCCCTACTGAAGTGGAATCAAGTTGGTATTGAAATTATGTTTACCTATCAAACCTATCACAAATAAATTTAAACAAAACGTTACTTACCTGTTCACTGTGTGTATTATTTCCTAGCACTGCCAAACTGCACATCTTCTTTATTCGTTCATATCTCGTCATTTTGTTGATGAAACTAAGTATTTGTCACGCACCCACCCAACTGCATAAAGCGATAGATGAACACTAAACTGATGCAATACGATACGCGTAACTGCTGAGTGCTGGCTCTGCGGCTTATTGTTTTGACAAAACGCAGCAAACAAAGCTTGCAATGTTTTACCAAAATACAAGGACGGCACACGCCTCACCCGCGCGCCCGCACCCCTTTCTACTATCACGGTAAAACGCTGCAATCTAGAGTACAGCGTTTAGCAATAACAATTCCTGCTAATATTAGGTTACCGTGAAGTGAAACATTGAGTTATTTTGACAATGGAAACTGTTATTCAATAGTAGATCGAACCCGCACCAAGCTTACATCGTGTAGATTATTTTACGTTGTATTACCATAAAACAATGTAACCCGGGTTGCAGTGTTTTGTCGTCACAGGGCCGACCGGCCTCAAACAAACGCTTGAAGCCGCCGCAAAAAACAGCTGAAGTGCGCGACAGCTTGTGGCCTGAGCTTGAAACGGCTTCAAGCATTTTTTTGTGGCGGCATCGCCGCACGCGAGCCAGGGCACCGCCTCAAAAAAAAGCTTGAAGCGGCGTTTTTTTTAAGCCCGTGTGCGGTGACAGTTACTCACTTTACCACATACAGGTGACAAACTCGGATGTATACAACTTTAAATAAAATATTTTTTTAATAACTAAAATGATTAAACACATTTTTTATTTAAAATTAGGGTAATTTTTCAATTCACGTTGAAACAAAAGAGACTTACTAATAATACATTGGTTATGGGCTAAAAAACTATCCAAAAAAACTTTGAAACTCTTATCAAAATTGCATATTGCACAGCACATATGCAACAACAAAATTAAATGGTAGCAAAATTATTTAGCATTTCCTCTAGTAACAATAATGTTTCTGAGAATAACCCGTTATCCAGAATGTGTAATCAATATAATATAATATGCTCTAAGGTAGACTTGTTCTTGAACAGTTTTAACGAATTTAGAAGTAGTTTGTACAAATTGTAATTCCATTAGTTTCATTTATTAACTTCACATCACCTTTACTGTCACTGATGAAGCATATAATATTAAGCATTGAATGCTATGTACAGTAATAATTGGATTTCAGATTTATGTAGGTACTGTATTTTGTATGAACTGTGTAGATTGTCTTAGTCTGTAGTCTGTCACTGTACTTATTAAAATAAAATAGAATAGAATGGAATAGAATAGAATAGAATAGAATAGAATAGAATAGAATAGAATAGAATAGAATAGAATAGAATAGAATAGAATAGAATAGAATAGAATAGAATAGAATAGAATAGAATAGAATAGAATAGAATAGAATAGAATAGAATAGAATAGAATAGAATAGAATAGAATAGAATAGAATAGAATAGAATAGAATAGAATAGAATAGAATAGAATAGAATAGAATAGAATAGAATAGAATAGAATAGAATAGAATAGAATAGAATAGAATAGAATAGAATAGAATAGAATAGAATAGAATAGAATAGAATAGAATAGAATAGAATAGAATAGAATAGAATAGAATAGAATAGAATAGAATAGAATAGAATAGAATAGAATAGAATAGAATAGAATAGAATAGAATAGAATAGAATAGAATAGAATAGAATAGAATAGAATAGAATAGAATAGAATAGAATAGAATAGAATAGAATAGAATAGAATAGAATAGAATAGAATAGAATAGAATAGAATAGAATAGAATAGAATAGAATAGAATAGAATAGAATAGAATAGAATAGAATAGAATAGAATAGAATAGAATAGAATAGAATAGAATAGAATAGAATAGAATAGAATAGAATAGAATAGAATAGAATAGAATAGAATAGAATAGAATAGAATAGAATAGAATAGAATAGAATAGAATAGAATAGAATAGAATAGAATAGAATAGAATAGAATAGAAAAGAATAGAATAGAATAGAATAGAATAAAAATATGTTGCATACAACAAATTTGATCACCCTATAGTTACAGTTAATAGCACTAAGCACTTGTGCTACAGATTATAAATCTGAATTAGACAATCAAATAAACACAATTCAGTGAATCCAATCTCTTAAATCTCCTTAGTTAGGTACAATACGCACAACTGGGATTACATTAACCACTAAATAGTGTAATGGCATTACCAAAACAAAGCCTACCTATTTCACGATTGGAATTGTAAATGCTGCTTCCAATTCTATAGATTACTTTCGGCTAAATGTTTTATTAAAAGCAGAAAGCTCGGCTCATGACAAAATAAAAAGCTATTTAATACTCAAATCGTGATGTAATTTATATTAAATTCTGCCTAGAGCGAGTTTATAAGCGCCACTGAACAAAAGACAATGCATCCTCAGTTGATTGATGGCATTTCCCTGCTTTAAAAGCTAACCACCCTTTGTTTGAATTTGCTCTCTGAGATATTACAATTTTTCCAACAGAATAAATAATTTTGTGAGAACAAACTGTCAATAACTTTCGCAGACCCTTTACAACTTCAGCAGTAAAGTTACTTTCTATACTTCGCTTTGTTGTGAAATGTAAGGCCATCTATTGACGTTACACAAAACCAACAATTTACGATCCCAAAGTTAATTCTCCCGACGTTAAATTACCTCATTTTATTGCTTGTGGCAACTTTTGGTGGAATAAAATTAATGAAAATAAGTAAACACATTAAACTGAGTGGGGAACTCGGGAGGCCGAAATACGGCAAGACAATTGAATACATTGTAGCACTAACAAGGCAGGCGCAAAGTCGTAAAGCGGGCCTGAAGTGGGCGGTTCAGGTAAGTGAATTAAAATGTGGGTAGGTACTTACGAGAGTAGCCCACTAAGCTAACGCACACGGCTTATATACCTCACATTCATTTAATGAATATTTAGGAAAATCAACGCCACACCCCACTCGGTTTATATCGTTATTATTTTTTTAAAGAATAACCTTCTCGGATTTAGGTAGTACTTTCCTACAGATTTTTTGCGACGGCAAACCTAGCTTCTAAAATCAATAAGGCTGATTACCAATTTGTCCTTACTAAGACCAGAGGCAATCTTTTATTCATCATAAACGCCGTGCGGTATAAATTTCAGTGGTCACGTATCTTTTCCTAAGTGAAACTTTATCTTAAAGGCGAAGTACATAACGATAGGCTTTACATAATTCATACAAAAGTAAAATATTTTAGGGACGTGCAAGGAAAGGAAAGAGCTGCGAGTACCCTCTTAGTTCTTACAGTGGCGCACTTAAGTGCATTATCCAAGAGGAAAAAGAAGCACAAAGAGCAGGAAGGTAATTACATATAAGTAGACATGTCTGGGTGTAGGGTTTTCGTGTGATATTTTTTTTAATCTTGGACACGCGAAGTGCACACTGTTTGCTGCGACTTAATGCAATCATTGCGGTCAGCTTTGATCAGTATAAGGTACACTTTGTGAGTAGATATGCGGTTAATCCACTTAGATGTTCAGACGGGATCAATTTCAGAGAATGAATGGTTTGGGAAGGGAAGTTGAATCAACTAGATGAATTGCGATTGGAGATTTAGCTTCACTGGACACTTAGTATCTTGATTTTAAGATTAGATTAGCTCAAAGTTTACCTTTGAGTTTATCATCTTGACATTTCAAATCTCCAAATACCCTAAATGCATTAAATCTTCAGTGTTTCAGAGCTGAAACGGTTTAAGAAAACCCGTTAAAATTAAGCTATGAGCCTGTAAAAAAATTCTGAACATTAAGCTACTTTTACTTTCATTTTGATATTAATTTTTGTAAAGGATACGCTATTAACTCGAGTCGTGCACTTCAAAGATGAGACGAAAAGTAGCCTCGCTTTGATAGAATAAGCTTTTGAGTAGCGGACAAAAACATGACCATCGCTCAAATGATATTAACTAGTTTAAGTTTCACAGAGATGCTCTACAATCATTACTTAGTTATAGTATAAAAAATTAAGCATATTATGTACACAGGGTGATTTTTAATTCATTTGAACACACAACTTGTCGAAATGGAGATGGCTATAGACACATCGAACATCCAATAAGACTAATGTGAGTGCTGTGCCCCTATTCATAACATGAACTACATGTTGGAGTGCCCCAAGTGCATTTATACCTGCAATATGGATGACTTTAGTGAATGCCATCGATGCTGCAATTAACGTAACCACCTACTACTAAAATAGAAAGAAAATTGAAGTGAAAATAGAATCCATGAAAATTATTACTAGAGTTAGGCTACTTCGGGGTAAAAACACAGATCACGAACAAAGATTAGTTTTCCCTACATATTATCGAGTTATGGGAACATAAAATCTACTAAAGGACAGCCTTTTTCATATTTCAGAATTAATCCCTTAGTAAAAGCTTTATATTTAGTGGGTACTTACTCATTGAATACTTTCACTGCTAAAATAAATTTAAAGTTACCCTGTAGTCTTTATTTAAAATGATAGTGTTACCGATAGCTATACGTTTAGATAGCTATCTGTAACACTACCATTACACAGCCACAAAATTTAATTTATATCGCAACAAGTACTGTTTTGGACGAGAGCCGAAATACAGTCCTATTTACGTAAAACTGGAAGCATATTGTACTTATTATATTATCATCGCATATAGTTGTGTGTTTGCCAGATTATGTGCAGAAAATTTATGGCTTTTCAGTCCTTTGTTTTTGTCTAAAACTGACCCGCAAGTTTATTGTAAAACACAAACACGTAGCCTTTGACAATTGATCAATATTTATTGGTCTAGTCGTAAGGTCGACGGATTTTGAAAACTTACAATACTATGAACAGAGAACACAATTTTGAGGGCATTTTTCAGACTGATTTCATGACGATATACGTATATACACGAAACGGATTTGGGGGTATATTCTGTTTTCCTCCACCCTCCCTCCTTTTCTTATTCGACTAAGTCACCACGAAAACGGAAAAAATCCCTCGACTCAAGTCAATAAATAACAGATTATAACTGGCAATTCGATTGAGTTGTGTGGAGGCAATAACTTGGAATATAAGTGATAAAATATATCAAAATAAGCTTTGGCAAGCGTGTCACGCAATTGGCCTGCTACTCCACAGACATTATCAAAGACAAGCTTTTGAGTTCAGCCTGAAGAGAGTAAGACAAAAGCGATGAAAGGGCGCGACCCTAAGGTCACACACACCGTGAGCTAACCTCCATAGTAAAAGCCGCTGTTTCATTTCACTTTGAAGAAAATAATACTCTAGAAACATGTGGACACTAGCCTAAAGGTTTCATCTAAACGTAGTTTCGTTTCGAATGTTGTAGCACAGGACTAAGAGCTAAGCAGGGATAAAATCTAACAACCTAATCTTTTGAATCGAGAAAAAAAAAACTCATTAGTGGTCCTTCTAGTATTAGTACATACAGAAAAAGAGTTGTCAACAAAGTTTAAAATATTAAAAACGTACTGTGCATATGTGTACTTTTCTATTCAACTTTATACTAACAAAAATTCAAAAGAAATTCAGTAACTTGGAAAAAAGTCTTACTAATTTCAAAAAAGGATGATTTAGAGAATAATAAAGTCGTACCATCATACAACGTATTATCATAAATAGTAGAACATTGTCTTTAAATCTCTCGTTATCAACATCCACAGTTCGACTTCGCCTCTCTACGAAGGTTCTGTTCTAATCCTATGAATGTTCTGCCCTCGATGAAAGAAAATGTCGTCTATCCAATTTTGTGTATTTGCTGCGGTACCACGCTAAAGTTATCAAAGCTGTACAGTTTGGTACCCAACGTAAAGCTACCTCTATCCAAAATTTAAGGACGTAATTGAAACCGGACTAGCCCATGCACCGACTCATGAACCGTCATAAATTTCCCGTGCTTGTGTGTGACAGTTTTGCTCACATTAGCTACACAAGCTCCCGGCCTGTTCGGAACTAGTTCACACACGTATGCAAATCGTGCATCCAAATAGTAACTCAAGTTAGTGGAAGGGTATTGGAACTGGCTTACTTGGAAGTGTAAGAGAAATTATGGAAATGAATTAATAATTCTGTTCCTGTTGTAGTTGTTTCGTATCTTGTAGGTACCTACTACAGGTACGTGAATAATAGCACCATCCTATCACTTTATTGCGGTGAGCAGGGAACTTTGCTCGCAGAACAGAAAGTCTATGGAGCCAAAAGGTTATGAAGTGGTGATCACGTACTGGAAAACGCAGTGTTGGAAGGCAAAGCTCAAGGTGGACCGATGACCTGGTGAGGGTTGCGGAAATCCGATAAATGCGAGACGTACAGGACAAGTCGTTATAGTGACACTTTGGGGAGATCTATGACCACCAGTGGCATCACATAAATCATGATGATGACGATGGTGGTGGTAGGTATAACGTACGTATAATGGTAAGTTTGTAAATAAGTATGCTAACTTAATTTAAAACTGGTATACACAATATCCATGAAATAAACTTGAAAAGTTTAAATAAAGCAGTCGTTTTTAATGTTCCCGATATAATTGCGCAAAATTTTCAAGTTAGCGCCTGTTGAACTTGCACAGTAACAAGAACGTAAAATCAAATTTTGAAACTTTTTAAAGGAAATTGAAAACACAACCCCTGAACACTCAGTTTCCTCTTTAACGTTTTTTTCCTCTTATATTTAGTTTAAGTGCGTAATATGTTCGTAGGAGCCGAAGGAGCTAATAAGGGGAGGCATCAATGTAAGTTGCTGATAGATTTTTTTTTCTTCACGTTCGACGCGCTAGCACGAAGAGCAATCAGACATCAAAGCCGTGTTTAATTGGACCTATTTCCTGCTTCCAGATTGAGCTATTTCCCAGCGTATTGATTAACTCCACACACGTAGGTGTTCTCTCACAATAGGATTCAGTGACCAACAGATTAACTCCACCTCTCTCTCCACCTCGAATAGGCAAAACAAAGCTAGTCTGCGCCAATTTCATGATCACGTGTGAAATTCGGAGATATTAATATCAGAAACCACAGGTATATTGATAGGTAACCTCGACCGTTTTCTGCAAAATGTTATATTAATAAAGTGCTATATCCGCCAAACAAATATTTTGATATTGGATAAAGCGTTGCGTGTGAAGAACGACGCGACGTATAGCGCTGCCGATGTCAGATTAATGGCTTCCTTCAATGTGCCGTCTAATGTCGTCATGAAATATCACTGACAGAAGAAAGAAGGGAAAAAAACCCATTTTTTTTCGTGGTTTTCCTTCATCAATGCGCAGTTTCTATAGATATCTTTAACCCTTCAGATACCGTCAATTAGAGACACAATAGTAAGACAATAGATGCGCGGCCACCGGTGGTCGCTTGGGGATTCATGAATTAACGGACTTTGAAATTTATCGTCTGCTTTTCAATAAAGAATCGTATACGATAAATAATAAAGTTAGGTACCTATGTAGCGGAGGAGGCAATTTGGGGAGGAGATGACGACTGTATTATAATGATTCATAGGACAGTTCTAGTGAAAGCGTCGACGGGTATAATGGAATACAAAAACAGTTGAAGACAGTGATCTCCGCACAATAGTCGAGGTTAGCTAGGATGAACGTTTACGTGGTTGGCCATTGTTGTGCCTGCGACAGACCATCGCCGGAGCCCCTCATGAATATTAACAGATATTTGTCTTTCAGATAGCCACTCACAGCTGAAAATATCTATTCAATATAGACACGACTCTCAGGCTATATTGTCATGCTGTAGGTATGAAGCGAAACTAATCTAAGTGTTTGTACGCGAGAAATAAGAATAATATAAGTCGGTAAGGAGAAACTAAATGGGGTTCTGTTATCAAAATATAAGGAATGGCTGCAAGATTGATTTATGTATCTGGACTTTTATCTTTGATGTCAACAGCAACTGTGCAAGTAATGCTTTACAACATCTATGAATAAAGTTGGTTTTGGTCAAACATTGACAAACAGATAATCCTCTCGCATCATCATCATTTCAAGCCAAAATACGTCTGATGCTGAACACAGGTCTCACTAAAACCGGTACTATGCGTCTCGCATCCAATGGGCTCCCTTGATTGCACCAGGTCATGAGTCCACCTTGTGGGAGTCCTTCCAACACTGCGTCATTCGATATGTAGTTGCCACTCCAGAACTTTCAAAGATTTCCTGCGGCGATAATCAGCTCATTGATTATATTTTTATCTGTCACAAAACTATTGTAAATCAATTTAGCAAAATTTCTAAATTATCATCAGTTACTTAATCTACTCAAATAACTTACCAGTAAAAGAAGTTGAGAGATGTGAAAACTTTTCACAAAGTTTAGGCATTTCAGGTACCAGAATAATGCTAAGTTAGAAAATTGCTGAAATGTAAAGTCCACATATTTTCGGGATAAAGTTTCGTCAAAATGCTACTTCATTTTTGTAGACTTCATTAGTCCAGGTCTTATTGTTTATTTACGAGTATTTATTTGAATCTCCCAACACAAAAAGTCTTTGAAAGATCACACAGATACCTACAGTAGAAATCATTAGGCATGAGGTCTTTAAGCGTGCGCTCCTTCAGTTACAGGAGACCACAGCATGCACATTGGGTGAAAGGTGAAAGATAGAAAAAATAAAAATTCACAAAAAAATAATACACATTCCAATAAATTACGTCAAATTAAAACTAAAAGACATTGGTTTTTTGAAAGACTAAACTACAAAAAGAATTTATTTTACGCTGTGAGTGGAATTGATAGATGTTTAAGGTTCACCTTCACCGTGATGTGAAGTTGACCATTATAACCTAGATATCAATAAAAATGCAGCAGCAACCACGTCTGATTCACTTACCCGCATATCCAAGAGTGTCTTCTCCTCGGTATAGAGGCAAGCGTGAGCGCGAAGGGGTGCAGCGCAGCGGGGGGGTCGTCCTCTTCCTGCGACGGCGCACCACTCACGCGCACCTCCGGGACGCGCAGTTGATGTCGACTCATCACAACAACACTATCTTTAAACGCTCTTACTACCAACAAATCCTAACATTTTTTGTTCAGCCGTTTGTAGATCCAAAAATCGTGTATCAAAATTCAACAATACGCTTCGTAGTAATAAATTCGGTTTGATTGATGTAAGTACGTCACCTGAAATGGAAAGGAAACTTTTGTAATTTTCGTCAACTTGAAACAAGTAAACAAAAATTACGATTTCATGTTAGGGAATGTGCTGCTGAATTCAGAATTGTATTACGGAAAAATATATTTCTATTTACTGTGTTCGGCCGACTGGTAATATGTCTCGCTAAAACCTCATTAATTCAGACGTCTTGTTATGCTCATACTAAGGCGGTCATTAGATGTAGAGATTATATAATTTGTCATGTCGCCATATCCATTAGCTGCTTATATGTCAACCGAAAATAATATTACCTACGTCGTAATCTACGGCAAAACAAACATGGTTACGTTATAATGTAGTTATTTGTAACTATCGGTTTATGATTCATTTTACGGGGTTCATAAAACGATCGTAAAAGGTATCTTGAATTATCTTTTGCAAACGTTTCATTGGAGGTGCGAGGGCACACTGCGCAGAAGCCTCATCGCTACATCCGCTTAGGCTCGCTGGTGTTAAAGAGATTTGTTTTAATGTCTCTCACCCTTGACGGTTTTCTCTAATCGCTACTTTACGTAAGCACAACGTACGAGATATAAAAATATAACATCATTAAAACGTATAAATGTGGAGCTTTGGAAATAAAACTGGCTTGGGAGAAAATAAATGTTTTTTTTTTGCCGTCTGCTTTTTAACGAGATTTTTATTATGGGTCGATGTTCTTTGTGTGTAATAATGTTCATGACATTGAGATATGTATTGGTAAGTTACTCATAAACAGGACTAATATAATTCATTACTATTAAATTACCACATCAAGGAGGATGTTTTATGGACAAGCCATGTTACGAGTATTTCGTAAGAACTAATTACACGTCAGAAAAAGTCCTTTGGCTCATGAAATGATAAAAATAGAACATGTTTATCATTTGCTTGTTATTAGGTAAAAGTTTTGATAAAAAATAATGATAAATAAACATTGGTCTGTAAACTAACATAAAATATTTATTAGGAAGTACCTACCTCATTAAATAAATGTTCTTGTAATTGGTAAGGTATGTACACGATTGATGTAGAATATTTGTGTCTTATGACTTATGTATACTGAGCTAGATATACCAGGTAAGTTGGCAAGCAAATTGGTGATCGTAGTATTATGATGCTATTTATATATTCGGGTGAAGGCTGCAACCCACCTTGATGATTTTATCTCTGTTACACGATTTTGATAGGAAAGCTTGCCCTATAACCGTTATCTTGACTTGAATCCTCTGTTTGCGTCATACAATAGACAATCGTTAAACATCGTTTTGTAAGCAGGGGGAGTTTTGGCCCCTTCACAAAACCAATGTAACAATTGAATATGAAAGGGAAAAAGGAAGTATATTTTTACGTATTTTACAAGATGTTGACCCGTGTTGTCTATTGTTTAAGATTACTATATGACTAGAATTTTCCCATGAAATATTCTGAACGCAAATCTTCCATTTTATTTTATTTCGAAATACACGACAAAACAACCTCTAGCGGCAATAAACAATGGGTGCGTTTAGAAATTTAGATAATCTCCACACATCGTAGAGCGGAACTGTTGTGCCATCTGCTGGCGAAGTGCCGAACACCTGGCCGACGCGACCCCGACCTCTTTCCGAACGTTATTTACCAAACAACTGCTTATGTGCAACCGGAATATATTTAAACTAAGAGAGAGAAAGAAATAGAGAATGTCATATGTGGCAAGAGTTAAAAAGAGATGGAAGAATGAATTACTTCTTATGCTGTTGCTACATTATCGGGATTCGGCGAATATTTGCGGTATGTGGCCGAATAGTTCGTCAAATCCAAAAGTATTTGGGCAAACACGAATGCTTGTTGACTTACACAGCCGCATAGAAATGCAATTAATTGCTAATCTTGACAACAACATTCGTATATATCTTTTAAATATAGTCTTAAAAAGTTACAGTTGAGAGTTATGCAGTCTCACAGCAATAAACATTTTGCCACCTCATGGGTCATGACTGACGCAGTCTTTAGCTCGGATCTTCAGCAGTGCTGTGGTGTATATAATATTCGCGCGATAATGTTGTCACAGCATTAGGGTCTCTAGACAAAATTAAATTCTGTCAGCGATGACGGTTGTAGGATTTCTAAGATACGTGGGTTTAACAACACGTCATTTTAAATCCCTTACATTTCTTATTACTTATATAATATAATATTACGTGTCTAACCTATCTAGATTTTCTTTAAAGGATTTCATAGGATCTGAACATCATTAACTTAGAAAAAGTAATAAAATTACATAGACCTTTATGTTCAGAACTTACAGAGCACAAAAAAAAAAGTATTTGGGCAAACAATAATGCTTGTTGACTTACACAGCCGCATAGAAATGTAATTGATTGCTAATCACAGAGCACAAAAAAAAAATGCGTTCAGTTGAAAAAATAGAGATTATATGATTATGCTGCAAGTTTTCTAGTTTTGTTTTTAGGTTTTTATTGATATGTAATAAAAAAAAAACGAAGAGAATAAAGAGGTAAACATTTTTAGTTTGTATTTTGCTTGTAGGTGGTAGGTAATATCTGAAAATAATATCGATTTTAAAAACTTTTGTTTACACATTGTTTTAATTTTAAAATGCCAGAAGGATTATTAAATGTTTTGCCATAAAAAATAATAACTTTCAGTGAAGTAGGTTACTCCACGAGAGATAGTGTAAAGAGTAATATAACGACCACGATAATAACTGTGTTTGTGTCTGCAGAAAGCATTCAGTAAGACGGCAAAGCGGTGTCGTTTTCAAGTTTGGAACCATAAAAAGACTCCAAGACGGTTTTGTACAAAACGGCTGTTTTCAACAAAATCATCAGCCGTTTAGAAACAAATTATGGTCACCGATCCGTGTCTGTTAATGATGATGTGGCTGCACATAGAGTTAAACAAGTGACCACCGCGTTTCAAGAATACAATAAAGCGCTGCGCAAACGAATACACTTTTTGTTCCAGTTACCGACACCAAACACTTTTTGGTCGTCATAAGTATGTGTTATGTGGAAGCAACTGAACACAAAAAATGTTTACGTATGCGCAGGGAGTAATAATCATCGGTAGCTTGTATCTGACTCAAGACACAGAAGTGTCCACGTTTGCTCCCTGTCTAAATATCTCACAGTTATATTGGCCTTCTGGCCCCCTTAGATTCAATCCGATCGAACCCGCATGGAAAGCTCTTAAAGCAAGCTGTTCGGAAAGCCATCAATTCCCACAAACCCTGACATCAGAAAGACCGCAATTTGAGCATGGGATAGGCTATCGCAACAGCTTCTAAATAACTAGATCTTCAGCATATACGAGGATTTGTATCTGTATATGTTCGAGTTTGAAGTAATATTTCGTACTAATTTATTATAAAATAAGATATAAAATTAATGAATTTATACATTTTAATTCAATCATCGTTTAAAGTTTTATTTTCATTTAAAGAGAAGACAAAAAAAAATGTCTTTTTTTTATTGAAAAATACGAAATAATATTTATTATTTAATTTTTTAATATTTATTAATATTTATTATTTCGTATTTTATAATAAAACTATATTTATTTATTTTTACCTTTCCTCGTGGGCAGTTGCTCCACACTAGGAATTTCTTACGTATTGAGAATGAGACGCACAAGATGGCGATATCTGGAACTACTATCTATGTAGAATATACAAATATTTGATACAAGTGTAAATCAAAATGAGTTTGTTTCGGTGTTTCTTCTCAGGGTAGTCAGCAAGGAAACACCGGCCTCGTCTCATTAAAACTGACTGAAAACAAAATTGACGTGTAAAAGTGTTTTTTGAAAACCAATTTACAAAATAAAGATCATTTATAAACCCGTAGAAGCGCGGTACAATCAGCCAATCGCTAAACCATAAGCCGCTTAATAAGATGTCATTCTTAGAAAGCTGTCCTTATATATAATTCTAACCATAAAATATCTAAAGATTTCCAATTGAACGCAAACTTCTTTGAACTTAATAGTCCGTCATCGACACTAAGCTTATTTACGGTCGTAAGGCCCATAAATATTTTTTCATTATATTTTTTTCGTAAAGGTCCGAGTGGTCGTCGAATTTTCGCCTAACAGGCTTTTGGCTCGTATATATCAGGTATTACTTACGAGAGTTTACTCCTCACGGTATATCATACAAACTAGCCCATTTTCTTTTTCGTAATGTATGATTTTAGTAAAAAAAAATGTTTCCAAAGAAAGAAAGATTATTTACTTTCTATAGAACACTTAACATTGCTACCAACGCCTCTCTAAACTCTTTTTAAAATGCTCTTATCTTACTTTTTAGATCTAAGTACCTTGCGTCTACGTAACAAAGGAGACGGGGATTTCTGGGCCAAAATTGTAATAAGTTTAGATATGGCTTAAAAAAAAAGATATTTTTTTCTATTTCAAAATATAAAGTGACTAGTCCCGAGTAAAAACCAATGTATCAAAAGTTACATATATCTAAAAATAAGTTTTAGTAATAACGTATTACGTTATCTATCGGTTACTGCAATCAGTAAAGAGTTTATTCCAAGGAACTTGTATTAAAATCGGTTCATTCATTTCCAAGAATAAGGACTGGTCGCAAGTTTATACAGAAAACCGTGAGGAGTAGTTCTTGAGTGGTAAAAAAATAGAATGCTTAGTTAGCATATCAGTGGGACTATTGGGCTAAATTATTTTTACTCATAAAAACGTAAAAGAGACGACCGTCTGATCTAGGTACGTATATACTCGTAGGTAAGTGCAAACTGAGAATTAATGTCAAACATTTTTCTTCAGAGAAAAGTATTTCGCAAAAAGATTGTTCTGCTGAACTGATGTCTTTTTTCCTCATTAACTTTTTACATTCACAAATTCTGTCCCGGATAGCAGTAAAAGTTTCTGACGCGTAATGTCCCTTGGGAAATTTAAAACCGCTTAAAAATCAAGTAATTATAGGATACATTAAACTTTGCGACGAGGGTTACATTTAATCTTTGAACCTCGAATTAAATTTATGGCAGTACCGAAACTATTTCACCTTTAAACTTTTTGGGTCATAAATATTTTTTGTTCAGTTTGGAACAGCAAAATTTATTCATCTTACAGATAACCTTGGATAATCTGACTCACACTTTCTCCAAGCTTTATTTTATGAGAGATTCCATCAAAGGCTTACGACCCACTTTAAGGACGGTCGATTGGGGATGAGATTTTTTGTGAAAAATCTGTGCACGTAATAGGGCGAGAGGCGAATGTGAACGGAATATTTTGTCGCTCTCAGCGACGCTCGCATCGAAGATGGCATCCGAAGCGTTGCCGTAGTAAGCTTTGTAAACAAATTCAGCTTTTCTCCAAACTATGACAGTAATCCGAACTATTCCAGATGTATACGTCAGGCAGGTATTTGAAAAGGTGCGATCTCGGTATTTTTAAAGCGATTTACTTTGAGACATTTCACGAATTCTTACATCATTTGGGGTCCTTCAAAATTTGAATGTGGTATTGGTACTGTGGTACTGTTGCGAAAAATATATACTAATATAAATACGATTCCTATAGAGAAAAAGTATTGTCGATAAAAAATATACGTATTGCAAAGTAAACTACAAAAACAGTTTCAAAATGCATTTAGCAGTCTAAAAGCACTCAATTCAGCGACGAGCCGTGTAACTAATCCTTTTAGGCTACAATTTAGCAGATATGACATGATGGGATATACGCACTTTGTTCCCCACTTTCATGTCAACGTCAATCACCTGAACAAAGCGACAGCATCACTTTGAGCTGTGATCTCAGAGCGACACGCATGAAAAGAGCACGTCATATGAAAAATAAGTGTAATATATGAGTACCGAAGAGGTATCTGCGGCTTCTCTGGTGTATCCGTCGGGAACCATACATCTTTTTTGGAATTAATGCCCTGCTATATTCAGTAGTGAAGGTACCTTCTATCAGAGAATACATTTCCATAATCGGGTATATATTTATTTATCTAAGACTCATTGATTTTTTGTCCAGGGTTGGAGGATTACTCGAAATAGTTACCATGGGTCTGGAATTAAAAGAGCAACTGAAGGAATACTGACAAGCTTTGCTTTTGTTTGTTGGTTGGGTTGGTTGGTTGGTTGGTCTCGCTCTCGAGAGGGTTTATTCTATGATTTCTAACTAAAAGAAAAAATACATTTGTTTTGTAGAACGATGGTAAAAATCTGCTCTTGATTTTTTTAGTAACCGATTTTTACTACTAGTAAAGTGACATTCTAAGAATTTAAGAAGAAAATGTCTCGGAATGTTCGAACTTCGTGGTTACGTTTTATAATTGAAATAAAATTAGCAGACAGCTTATTAGGAACCGCAGATATTTTTTCTGTTCTGTGTTAGAAACCTACTCGTAAGTCATATCAAAAGCTCGAAACTTAAAATATAACGCAATAAATTGGCACAGTCTAAAAAAGTTATATCGAAATAAATACTGCTGAAGTTTTTCTTCGCTTCTTCTATAATAAGCTGACTAGGCAAATAATAACCAGAATCTCAGAATTATATCTTACCATATTTCATTTTAAGTAGGTACTCAAATCTATGTGTAATTTTAATTTAATTTTTCCTTCGTAGCTTGCCGATATTCTAGCTAGAGAATTATTTAAATCATGTGATTAGATTTTTTGTATTCCGTATTTGTGACCATATTTTATTAACATTACTGTTTACATTCCACTCAATAATGGTCATTGTGTGCGCTCATATACATCGTGCGTCACGACACATCCGCTGATTTAATTAAGATTATGGAACGCATGCAATAACACCCAGATGCCTACCACACTAATTATTCTATATTGTACTCTATTAATTCAAGAGCTATTTCGTTTCGCACTTGTTTATGGCTCGCATTAGGGGAATATGATAGTCGGTCCCTAAGGACCATTTTCCTATGACATTTAGACTTGCGTAGTTACCAACTATAAATGTGTTTTATTGAAGCAATGTATTCAAAACTTTTCACTTTGAAGCTTGATAGTTTGATGAACGATATCTCAAGAGTCCAGTCTGGTTCTGAAATTCAATAGAAAATAATTTGGAGTAGCGGAGAACAAAAACGCTATTCATGCGGAGGTGGTCATGAATGCGAACACAAGGCTCGTCAGCGCCTGACGTAAGTAGGACACGACATAATACTCTGTGAGAGATATAATACCATTTTTGTTTTCTCATTATACCTATTTTTTTGTCTCACTGTGCCGTGACCGTGGTTTGTTGTCCGGAAAATGTGTTTGACTGAGTAAGTACATGAAATTCAGATTTTCATGTTTGCTTGGCCGTGAATATGACAAAACTTCCAACATGATATACGATGTCTTTAATATTTATGCCTATATATCTAGTATATTTATATCATAACTAGCTGCTGTCAGCGGCTTCGACCGGGTAATAGTAGAAAATTGCCCCAAGGGAAGATATTTCCGCGATAAAACTAACCTATATGCTTTTTCAAGACATGGTGTACCTGTGTGCCAAATTTCATCCAAATCCGTTCTACCGTTCAAGCGTGACGAAGTAACAAACACACACAAACTTACGCCTTTATAGTACTAGTGTGATTATGTGAACCATCAATCTCTATCAAGTAATTACGCATAAATATTAAATGACAGTTGTCTGAAGCCAAAATACCTCAAAGGTTCGTTACGTAAGTATTTTATTTATAAGTAACATAATCTCAGCCCAGATTGTACTGTCGGTGTTTTTTCCTGGAATATAACGGTCGTCGGTCGTCTGATGTCAACCCCACATTTCTTTATAGGTATTTATTTCTGTCCTAGCGATGACGTATGTGATTTTCAGGCTTTTTCTTATGTTGGGCAACAACAATCTTTTTTTATATGCACCTACGTAGGCATTATAATTATCTATAATGTTCAGAGTGATGACAATCATTTAATTAACTGGCACCTCGTGTTATTACCGGTAGAGTGCAGTTAATGCCTCTAATTTAATTGCATTGCCATCAAATGATTGATAGAACTATTTGCTACCTACCTACTTCGGACATTATTAGTAAGTTAATGCAATCTTATCACGACAGGGCTCAATAAGCAAAGTTGGCACACAATCTTATTAAGATCCCGAATCCAGACGCTGTAACTTTTGCAGAATTCTAAGTTCGGATTTGATCAAAGTTTCCTTAGCTTCGGATTATGTAGGAACCGGACTTATAAGGAGTTAGGTCGTTTGACCTTAACATTGCTCATTTCGCAAGCACTCGAGAAGGGCGGAGAGGTAATAAAGGGCGGGTGGGGCAACCTCGGTGAGCTATTAATCGGAGATCGAGACCTTCGCGTGCGCAAAGCGCCTGACAGTCACGCGGCACGAACACAAACGCGACTGTTTGCAGTTCTATATCGGTAGGCGTTTGAACACACTAATATTTTTTCGGGAAACGCGAGATATTACTTTAGCTTGGGTTAGTTTAGGATGGTGTAGCTAAATTAGGAAGCGTATATTTTAATCAGAGCGACATCTATGTAAAAATATTGATATTAATTCTGATATCGATAAAGTGCTAACGAGTTTACCAAAAACAATCAAAATTAACTTTCTAAAACTTTAAAACGAATCAAATTAGTTTTTCTTATATTAATTAAACTAAATTGTCGATGGCAGCTAACAGACGAAATTTATAACACCGAAATAAATTTAGGTACTTTATTTATCGTTTCTAGACACTAATTACCATTTAATCTTAATAATCACCTTGTTAATTAACGAATAAATGTATGTAATTACGCGCCCACGTATCTCCAAATACTTTCCGATACATTATAGATGCCAACATAAAAGGAGATGGCCAAACAAACTGTAAATACACGTGATTTTATTTGGGTGATAAATTCATTCAATTACAGCGCTACCCCCGCTCTTGGGTGGAGCGGAAGATTGTGTCAGACTTTTACTGACTAATATCCTACTTCTGATATTTCTTTCTGTTTTTTCTGTTATTTCGTTCCAGGGCCCCGGAGTTCACTTTCGCACAACTCGTGATACTGTAAAACTGTGTGTGTGTTTTATTTTAACTCTTTAATCGTGATTATTAGAGACATAATAGAAAGCCAATGGGTGCGCGAACGCCGGCGTTTGCTTCGGGTTTTATGATTTCCTACATAAGTTATTTCTTTATTGTGTGTATCTGTATGCTAAGCAAACATTTTTTTATTCTTTAACGTTAAATTCACCATCATATTTACACAATTTCATTATATACCTACCTGTTTTAAATGCGGGCTTAATGAGAATGTATACAATAGACTGTCACGGAACCCACGGATAAATTAGGAGGTCGTTGTTAGCATTCAGAATGAGTTGGGAACAATAAGCTATAAAGTGTATTATTATCGTTAGATATGGCGACCTCACACTGAGCATAACAGTTTTGCTTAAATACCCCATGTATAGCAGGCTAAATGATGTGTTGTTAGACTGTGATTCATATTGATTCGTTTTGTCTATGCACTAACATCGGCGTAGATCGTCACTTACAGGAGCCCAAGTCTGCTATTACAAGCAAGTTGCAAGTTTGGTTGGTTGGTGGTTTGCAAGTTTGCTAGTCTGGATGAGACGCATATCTTCCCTATCGACTGATGTTATGTTATGTTTGTTATTTAGCTTTAAGTATGCGTCTATTTAGCGTAAATAAAATGTTTTTCTTTCTTTCTTTCTATGTTTATAAATTCGCCATTCCAACACGATCCCATCGTCATTTTGCTAAAAGTTCATAATCTGTTAAGTAATTCATAATAATCGATCATTGGTCGGTCAATGGTCACGCAATAGAGTTGTGGTAAAATGACAATATCGAGGTTATTTAAAGCAGTAACTGCACAATTACGTTCTAATGTACGTGTAGTTTAATGATCAAAGGAACTGTCAAAATTTTAGCAGATTACCGCTTACGTCAGACATTAATTTGTTATTTTGTACGAGATTACTATTCTATGCTATTTCTTTCAATTGATTGTCAGTGGTTGACTATTGGAAAGTTATAGTGACGCCATTATATTAGCAGATTACCAAAACTCGTCAAAATCAACCAATATGGAAACAATGATAGAACATACTGACACTATTGTAATAGCAGACTTGAGACCCTGGACGCCTGATGAAGAACGACGCTGTCCAGGTCGACTGCGGTGAAGGTGGCAATTTGAAGCCTAACCATGACGTGATAAAATAACAGGAGTGCGAGCGAGAAAAATGGATGGAACTATACACCCTATATAGCTCCATCCCTTTAACAGTTCAGTAGCTTAGCTTAGTCGGCCTTATAATGTTCCCACTGTTGGGACTCAGGCCTCCTCTCTTGGGAAGGGAATGGGCCGTAATCCACCACGCGTGCCCAGTGCGGGTTGGATGTAACATGTCTTCGAATTGTTTTGTTCTAGGACATGCCGGTTTCCTCACGATGTTTTCCTTCACGGTTTTAAGAGCAGTGGTGATGAAATAAATTACACAAAGTAATGCGCCTGGCTGGGTTTGAACCCGCGATCTACAACTCGTAAGTCGGGGCTGTTACCACTCGGCCACTACTGCTCGTTCTCTTTAACAGTTCAGTTCAGGTCGTTAATTGGATCGCTTCTTGGAGTCCCTAATTGTTAATATTTGGATGCAAACTTGACCAGAAATCGGCTCAAAACAGAGATATTTGGAAAGAGAAGGGAAGACCTTTGCCCTGCTGTGGGACCTAATATAAGCTTCCAATAAAAAAAGTACTATCTAGCATCAAATTCAAAACCAATCATTGGAAGATTACTCCAAAGTGTTGCTAAAGCCTGCTTAGCAACTTTAAGCCCATAATTAGGGGTCTATTTAATAAAAACTGACAGGCATCAGGTGGCTTATAGAAAGTATTTTTTATATTCTTACTCAATTTATTTTTATCAACTTTAAGCACTAGAAAAAGAAATTGTACAAAGGTGGAATTAATGTTTGAGGCATTTTCTACCAGGCGACCTTTTATGGTGGTGCAGAAATGGTACATGGCAATTTAATGAAAAGAAAAACAGAAAAGAAATTTAATATAAATCGTTCAAACGTCATCATTTAATCATTTTCTGCTTTATAAACCATACCTATTCTGCCGCGCTAGCGATATTAGCAGTAAGTCAAATTTTCGGAATTTATGGAGAATCCTTTTATTCCGTCATTTAAAATTATTCTAATATATATACAATTTTATTGAGTGAAGAATATAAAAGCGCTTTATTTGGGCTACACGTTTCAACTATCACAATAAAACTTAAAAAAAAAAGAAGTCCGGAAAAACAAAAACTGCGCGACAACTCCTCAAAACACGAAAAACATACTTACTGCTCTTATCGGTAGCGCGGCAGTATTTACCTAGTGCTTTTTTGATAGACCCTTATGTAGCGTAGTCAGCTACATTAAAATGGCTTCTGCTAGCTGCTTTGTGAAAGTAAAAAAATATGTCCGTCACTCTGTGGTAAAGTATAATAGCTTTATGCTTATTTTTTTTTCGGTGGCAAAAGTCATCCAATCCAACATCCCCGCTCTTGGATGGAGCGGGAGATAGTGTCAGACTCTTACTGACTAAAAACCCACCCCGTTCCTTCTAGCCTCTTCATACCGGGGTTCGAGCTTCTTTTCAGATGACCCTGACCCCATAGCTTTAGCAATACCTTTATGCTGGTGTAATATTTTTTTAAATAGGTCCAATAGTTAGTTTATTCATTACAAACATCCAAAAGTAGGAATCTTTTTTCCCTTTACTAACGTTAGTATCCAAGATAAATCCCAGACGTTATTTGACATTTATCGAATAAGTTAACAAAGTTATTAGACTCGCCACTATAATCGAAGATCAAAGCCTGACAGCTAATACCGGCCCTTAGAAATACAAATATTAACGATAAATCTCATTAATCAGTGGCTCAGACACCAAAGACAAGGCTAGCTGAAAGTTTGACAACAGTTTTGATAAATCTCAGGTAATTGCTCGTCTAATCATGTTTATAAGCTTTCCGCCCGCGGCTTCGCCCGCGTGGACTGTTTATATCGCGCGGGCTGAGACTCAGCAGTGGAATTATAGGTAGCCTATGTGTAATTCCAGTGTCTCTTCTACCTACCTACCAAATTTATCTAAATCCGTTCAGTAGTTTTTGCGTGAAAGCGTAACAGACAGACAGACAGACAGAGTTACTTTCGCATTTATAATATTAGTAGGGAAGTAGGGATTAGGGTACCCACCCCTTTGTTATTGAGAGCTACGTTGTGCTGACGTGCTGTGTTTCAGTAAGTAGACCGCGTTGGGGATGATAAGAATATTTATGTTACACGTGTGTGGAGTACGTTGAAAATGCTGAGGTAAAAATTTTTGCTAGCTTGTGCCTTTCGATCATAATTCAGGCAACGCTAAAGCCTCAGATATATTTATCTTTTATAAGACGAGGGAGACTAGTCTCCACGACACAGGGGAGTCCTAGTGTGGAGACTAGGGCCATATAAATTAGTGTAACACATTTTTTCTGAACAATAAATATTATATTATTATTTGGGGACAAAATGTCCCTTAACATGCTGCGTTCTGCGTAACGCTGTAAAATTGTCCAATAAAAGGTCCCGCGTCACGTGAATGCGTCGTAAAATATTGGGTGGCAAGTTGCGGGTCACTAGGCAACGTGTGTCACGTAGATTGAGCGCTGCACGGCATGTCGAGGGGCATTTTGTCCCCTAATTTGAGGGCTTTGTCTGAAAATAGATTTATGGGTAATAATTAGCTGTTCCTCAAGTTGTTATTGCTTTTAAGTACAAAAATATGCCTTTATTACACCTAAAATATCTACTGATTGTGCACAAGATTCTGGGTGGAACTAATAAAAATAAAAGTATGATATAAATATAATATTCCACACCTATCACACAACGCCATCTAGTCTCAAGCTAAGCAGAGCTTGTGTTATGAGTACTAGACAACTGATGAACATACTTATATATTTCTAAATACATACATATTATAGATAAATTACACCCAGACACAGAATAAATGATCATGCTCATCACACAAACATTTGTCCTGGTTGGAATCGAACCCACGATCTCCGGCATATCAGTTAGGGTTACTAACCACTAGACCAACAGGCCAGTCAAAGTAAATTGTAAAAAGTTGGTTAATATTTGGTGTACAATTAGTATTTAGTAGAAGAATAAGACTTTCGTTGCACAAATAGAAACATGCCTAAATTTATATGGTAAGACATAGTTTTTATTATTTTTATTTTTGCTACCGGAAATAATAACACCATAACTTTCAAGGAGGTCAATAGCTCTTTAAACTTCACATTACGATTCTAGTACTGTTGAATTGTTTAACAGTTACGTTATTCAACAACATAGGGTCGCGAAATGGCGTCTGGCTTTTGATGAATGAGCAATGCCAGCTTTTTATACCGGATATATCGTAACAAAAATGGTAAGCTTATTCAAATCAGGATGCGACTGTTATTTCGGCCTAATCCGGTCTTAATCTGGTCTAAATCATGTTACATGATGGGCATATGATATAGCGAATGACTAACGCAAATATTACGTAGATACCTCTGTCGGAGGGGAATTTCCGAAAGGAATACCTTGGTTTTTGGAACACACAGGCAACTGTATGACACAGTTAGGTTTAAGCCAGTAAACGTCTGACACGCTCTCTTACTCTACCCTAGAGTGGGAGAAGGAATTGGATGATTTCTCATAAAAAGAAAATCTACCTACTGTCATAAATGCACTGTCATGGCTGCGAAGCAAAACAATGCACAATGGATCAGATAGGCTGCTAGATATACGAGTACTACGCATAGATGTTCACAGTCAGTTGCACAAATGGAGAGCCAGTTGGCAGATTTTATTGTTCATCTTTCCAACCAAATGTTGACAAAAGCTAGGGGAAAAAAATATCACCTACTTTTTGTCACAAGGTAACTCAAAGTAAGTCTGTACAAGCCAAAACCATTTTCGTTAGAAAATTAATGATATCACTGACGGTTTTACTATTTCAGGATTGACATGACAAATGAAATCATTTGTCAACATCATATCTCATGCTGTCAAGTCACACCTAACGTCTAAATAATGTCTGATGTCTACGAACACAAACGATAATATGTTTTTGTCGGGATGTATCATAGCCACAGCTCCATTTCTGTCGAATAACTGTTTAGTTTGTGCGCGATATAATATACACCCCTTTTAGGCTAGGAACAGACGTAAAATGTCGCGAAAATAGCGGGTTCGTGGATTGGCCAATGAGCACGCAAGAGGAAGCGGCGAGTGCCACAAGTGTGTCGTTGCCCTTACTATCTAACAATGTATGATAAAGTTCAAGGTTTTACGTCACTTTTGTTAACTTAATAAAAGAAACGCAATATGTAATAGGCTTTTGTTTTAGTATAATGTCGAGGTCGCTAGGGGAAATCTTTTTGTTTTTGTAGTAAAGTTATTTTTTTTAATAAATCTTAATTTTCGACGTTATAAATGAATTGTTAACGTAAATAATGGCGAATTATACAACTGTTAGTCAAGAAACGCAAACAACAAACTATCATTCAAAGGTTTAGCTCGCCTTTGTACGTGAATTTTCAAATTATTGTGTACTATGTAAGTTTTTATGAACAATAAATTAATTATTAATGAACAAGAAATAACACACCCTTTTTTTTGGGCCCTCGTGTAAATATAAATAAACAAATATTTTTTACTATCGGTTGAGATATTTGTAGGACCAAAGACCGATTCTTGACTAAAACAGTAAGTAGCACCATCAGATTTATCAGTGAAATTAAATGCGGATAAAAGGACCAAGTATCAACACAACGAAATTTTTTTTTAATGGTTTAAGCTTTTCTCAATTATTAAATTGAATGAGCAGTAAACTATTACTACTTTATTTACTCTTTCTCTCTTTTTTTGTTTTTTTTTCTTTTTTCTCTTTTTTTTTTACTTTTTTTTGTTATTATTACTTTTTCTTTGACTTATCTTAATTAGACAGCTTAAATGTCTTTAGGCTACCTACAATAAAAGCGGACCCAGATTTAGGTTAAAGAATGCCGGGATAAGGAGTTCAGAATATAGATAAATTCGTGACGCAGCTGCCTGGAAAAATTCGCGGAATTCCAAACTTTTAGGAACGTACAATATTATGTATCAGGAAATCCATCAATCTTTTATCATCCTTGAAGCTCGGAACGGTTCACTATCATGGTAATTTTGAGAGGATGAGCCATCAAATTCTTTCTTCAAGACTAAATTTTCGGAGAAATAGGAAAGCAACATTGAGACGTAAGTTTTAAAAAAACTGGGCAAGTGCGAGACGGACTCATGCCCCGAAGGTTCATGTATAATTATAATGTAAATAGTTCGATTCCGGAATGGAGTCTCGGAATGGAAAGGGATGGAGTCTTTTCCAAGTCGCAAAAAAAAAAATGGTGACGTAACAACAAATTTACAGTTTTCAGATTTATTCCTATACTTATGCTATAAGGCCTTGCTTTATGTTTTTCAGGACGGGAATTACCCTATGAATTTTGATTTTCTCGAGAGTGTCAAAATGAACGTTTTTTTGCCATATAAAGCGAAGTTCTCGTTAACTTGCAATTTTGATTTTTACAGCTTCAAGAGTCTGCAGACTTAAGTACATGCTTTTAGTTTCATTTCGATACCTCCACGTATTTCTGAGATAAAGAGTCTGAACATACAGACGGACGGACAAGAAAGTGAAGATCGCATTAGGGCTAAACCCTAAAAATGTTCTTATTTGTATCCATATAGTATTCAACGATACGAAGCCAAGAAGAAAGGGGCTAGCGTAGCCTAATTGCTCATGGACTGCGATACCCTAACTAGATAAGTCAATCAACAGAACAGTTCCCAGGCTAACATAAAAGGTGAACAGTTCGCTTCACTGTAATAACCTGTTAACATTGTTGATTCAAGTAGTTACAGTCGATTAACATCTGGGGCACAACACCGGCAACAACTTTGTTCAACATATAGATACCTGGTACTAGAGGTAGTAGGGTTGGACTAACTAGTAGCCGACTAGTCGGGATAGCTTTTTTTTATGTATGGCCTCTCGCAGGTCAACCTAGTAGCTGACTAGTCGGGATAATTGTCTATTCAGATTCAGATTCATATTCGTTTATTCATTGTAATAGTCCATCCAGGCATATTTACAGTCGGTGTTGGAAATAACTCAAAAAGTTGCTTGTATTTGCTATAGCTTTTACAATTTATCAATTAAATACATTTCTTTGATAACTGCTGTTTACTATTTAGATACAAATTTAAAAACAATACTGAAGTACAATTTTTTATACAAAAAAACTAATGGGCCCAAAAGACGGGCGTCATTTATACCAAAGTATACATAGCAATACTAATTCTCTGTTCAAGGTAAAAGCCAGTCCTTGGGTCACGCGAAGTGTCAACGAGGCGTTTAGACAAATCTTTAAATTATAATTTGTCAACACTTAGACCTGAGAGTTTTCGCCCCATTTATTAAATAAATCTTACAATCAAACAATAATCAGTTACAGAGATGGACGGACTTGTTTGAAAAAGCAACTAGTTGGACAACTAGTATCGAAGTGCCGACTAATCGTCCAGTCGACTAGTTCTATAGACAGCACATCTCTACTGATCAGTGATTGCATTAGGATAGTTATTATGCTCGGAGAAGTTAGCAGTCAAATTATTGCGTAAACTGTAATAGCTAACGTAGTAGTTTGACTTTCATAGAACTCTAATGGATTTACGTTCAAGGCGGAAGTAGTAGTAAGCACAAAGCTACTAGGCACTATGCATATAATGCCGTTTTCCTGTATTCGCTAACGAACCGTTGTTGGTGATATGGTCAGTTAAGTTTAGTGTAAGGTGGAGATTTCTTTTTTTGAGATGGATCTTCGAAAGATATGATACTAGTCATATCTGTAAGTATGTTGGTGTCGGCTTCTAGTCTAACTGGATGACTGGACACTGGATTAATACATGTTTTAATAATGAGCGACTGTCTATCTGACTTCCCTCACCAAATAATTTGGTAACACGACAGCAGCTTTTGGCAGACTGGTATGAGATCCAGCTTCTAAAGCAAAAGAAATTGACGTTGGTCCCGACTGCCATTTGTAGACCTCATGTTAAATTATAGTTTTTTAAAATTTAAAATGGTCACTTATTCATAGGCCTCCACCTACGAGCTCCTAGTCAAATCTAAAAGTACATAAGGTAAATGATTGTTTAACAAAGAAGCCAGAATAAATTGAAATTAGAACTCCAAAACAACAAAATAATGTAAAAAAAGTCTTCTATAGATAAATATCGTGTTCACTTACGGTGATCAAATCCTAAAGGCAATCACAAAAAATACTTCCCAAAAAACCTTATCTACTAATTCGTAACACATTGTTCGTAAAAGCGCACACTCGTGTATTTATTAATTAAACGGTAGGTAAACATGATAAGATTAGGACCGTACTACTGTTCAACTGATTAGCTAGGCCTGTGCTACACTGGCGCATGTTTTTTTCCTTTTTGTATGAATGATTGACGTGGTCCGTCGCTCAGTTGTCATTCTGTCATCGCGGGTCATTAAAAAGAGTAGTTGTGATATTTTTTTCGTTCATTTTTAATAGCAGTGATTGGAAGTCCAGAAGGAAGCTTCCTTCGTATAAAGTCACATATTTTTTGAGTAAAATATTATTATAAAATATATATATTATATATTAATATTTCTTATTAGATCCAACCAAAAATAAATAATGCAAAAAGATCAGTTAAAGGTTGAAGTGATGCCTATTAATTAAATTCAATAGTAACGAAAAATATCATAAAAAACACAATAATTCTAAAAGAAACTTTTAAAGTCAGTTCGCAATACTGTAACTCAATTGGTAAGTTTGGTATTTGTAGACATTTCACGGACCATACTCGTATTTCGGCTCTTGGAGACCATGAATGGGTCACATACCACATGTTAGGAACCACTGATCTAGCAGCCAGTGACCTAGTGTGTGGCACGATTTAATTTAATTAAATGCCATCATGGTCGGCTTAAATTGAGGAACAGAAGCCATACTGCAATCTACTGGATATGCTAAATTGGATGGAATTCACTATAATCCTTGACCTTATTTGTCTAGCTGACGAATTAACTACCTTATAGACTTACATAATCTGAGCTTCCTATTATATAATACCGATAAAACCCGAAGAACTAATCTTGGAATTTTCAGGACGCTGAAAATGAAATCAATTGGCCAACAGGAAATTGCTCATTCATTAATTTGCCTGTCTCTGAAGTCCGTCTCATCCTTCTTTTCAGGTTATCAAAGAAAATAGGTATACTTGAAATCAAGGAGAAAATTTGCCGGTGAAGGTTGCAGAGTGAATATCAATTCCCCGAGGGGTTCGTAAAGTGAATCGCGAGCCATGAACCCGCTTCTGTGGAGTTTCAAGGTTCATCGTTGTCATAAACTTGTAATATTTTAGCTTGTACGTAGTTGACTATAAATAATTTGCTAATCAAGTGGAATGGTGCTTGTTCTACCTATAGGGCATAGAGACATCCGTAAACATCTGCATTAGGTAAGGATGTGTAAATTAATTAATTAGGATCTAGCTACTACGATCTGGAATGCAAAGAGCAACTGAAAGAACATGGGTGGATATTGGTCAGTAAAAATCTCACTTTCTCTCTTTCTCTCACACTCTTGGCTACCTAAAGCGATAGGAGATATTCAATGATTTTCCAATCTAAAAAAAAGTGACAGACTTACACATATCAGTTTTTTTTTTCAATTATTGCAGATAGCTTTAAACAACGTTTATAAATATGAGGTTCATTTTCCACACAAGCGCAGAAATCGCGCTATTTACTTCTGCTTTTAGACTGAGCAAGCAGTTTTCAAATGCCCTAAAAGTTCCCGAGTGTTTGATAAATAGGAAAAGCGTAAAGGGTTAAGTATCAAAACCCAAGAGTAAACACAATTTATTTCAAACAAACTAGGTTTTAGGATAACTTGCCACAAGCAACAAAATTGCCAGCTAATGTTTAAATTAATATAATGTTCATTCAACCAGATAGGTAGTATTATTGATTATAATAAAAGTGCTTTGTTTACGTTGTAGAGTAACTACTAAAACAACTAGTTATACCTTTGTTTTTACGTGTGACATCATCAAATGACTTCTCCCGCTCTGGGTGACGCAAAAGGGAATGACAGACTTTTACTGACTAAAACCCACAGTGTTTCTTTTCAGTTGCCTTTTACGAGGGTCTTGGTAACTTTTTCGAAGAATCTGCAGCCCTGACAAGCATCGGCCCTAACTGGCCCCGTCAATATTGCTGACATCGGGATTGGTCGTTATCGGACGATTGGGATCTACGCATTGCTTGCCGTCCGCAAGTCCGCCCATTCGGTGACCGGTGAGGTTCTACGTCATGTGGAAATTGAGGAAACCGCGCGCCGTAGCGCTTTGTAAGCTAGACTAACGCACACGTGAAACACGCCTGATTTGTACGTAGAACGACGTCGCGTGGCGTGGATCTAGTGTAGCTCTACAAGTCTGGTTTCCATATAAAATGTGACAAACGTGGCCAGATCGGCGTACGTGATACACGTGTGCGCAGTGTAGGTCTACCTTTAGTCATTCCTGAAAGAGGGGCGCGCGATAGTGGCGTGCCCAGGCTAGATATCTTAGGTACTAAATATTGTGGTAAATAATGATTCCGTTTTAGGGCTTGTAATCAATACGAAAGTGAACGTTAAGCGGTGTAGACAATAAAAAGTTTAGGAATGTATTGAGTGTTATGAACTTTATGATCGCTCGAACTGTCACGAACTCCACAATGTTCTAACCAAATATTCCTATCGTTAAAAGAGTTTACCGAAGACGATATAAAATATTTTGTTAATGGCACATTTACAATGTGTTTTGAGGTGGGTTTCCTGCAAATAAAATAATGGAAAAATAAACAAAATTATCTCCAATATAGTTTTGTCTAACCGTGGTGATTTTTTGAAAAGTATACTTTGGATTTCTTGAGTAATATAAAGAATACACTAATATAATAAAGTTGTAAAGTTTGTTGTTTTGTTTTTTGTTTGTAGGAGGTAATCTCTGAAAGTACTGGTCCGATTGTTAACATTTTCTCACTGATAGAAAAGCTGCTTTATTCCTGAGTGACATAGACTATATTTTATGTACGCAGAAGAAGCTGCGGCCAAAAGCTAGTAAAAATAAATTTCGAATTCCATCACAATTTACTACTATATTTTCTATCGCTTTTTAATATAAAAGGTCAACTTAAAAAAAATACACAACGCTGAAGCCGATACCTGAGTTGATGGTGATGGATTAAAATTATCACAAATTAAAAATTCAAGTATGGTAATATTTTGGCAATAAACAACAGAAACACTATTATATTTCAGATTTTTCTATTATTTAGCAGTTCTACGTAAATCTCTTAAATTCATATCCATATTCTGGGATGATCCCGATATAATGACGCACCCATAGCCTGATGACGTCACATATCATCCGCCACGCAGCGTTAAGGGCCCTCGTTTTATTTTATTGCTGACTGGGAACATCCCTGAACTATGACTACCTACAATATGCCTACAGACCTACATATTAACACTTTTACGGCCGCCCATTATTATATATATTGTTATGACTTTCGTTGTTTATGCGTTGTTAGGCGAAAATAAAAGATGGGCCAATGTGTTTCTATCCAGCTACCAAGGACTACCATTACTCGATCTTACGTTTTCTGCATGCACTTCACAGGTTTTTGTTTTGGTTCTTTCGTCATCATCATTTCAGCCAATATACGTACACCGTTAGACATAGGCGGAGGCCTAACTGTCCCCGCACACGGACCTAAAAAACGCCGCCACAAAAAAACGCTTGAAGCGGCCACAAAAAAAAAGCTAGAAGCACCCGCAAAAAAACAGCGTTCAAGCGTTGTTTTTTGTGGCGGCACCGCCGCACACGAGCCACAAAAAAGGCCGCCTCAAAATGAAGCTTGAAGCGGCGTTTTTTTGAAGCCCGTGCCCGTGTGCGGGGACTGTAAGGGCCACTTAGGGGAGCCTAAGTGTCGCCACAATGAACGATTATGTGCGTCTCGCATCCATCGGTTTTCCGCAATCTTCCCCAGGTTTTATTCTGTGCTTCAGGAAAATCTGTATTTTATTTGCAATTCATGTTAAACTTGTTTCATGCATAATCAACATATTTGTTCCTATTATCTCTGTGATTGTATGAAATGTAACAATACACAATTAAATTGAGGAAATTTGGCACAGCTGAATTGATGCACCTGAAAAAGACAACCTAAAATATAATTACAATCGGCTAATGAGTATCCATTCACGCTACAACGTATTTCCAAACGAATATTTGTATGACAATATTCAACAATGTACTAAAGTAATTATAATATATATTTTGCAGGGCGCGATAGCGAATTGCAATAAAATATTTAATAAAAGATATCTTTGTTACATTAAGGTCAAAGAAATGCAGTTCTTTTGACTGAGAGCGTACTGAAAAATGTGGAAAATTTTAAGATTTTACTTTCAGGATAATTATCCAGTAGAAATCCGACAGCTGTAATAAATTTTACCTAGAAATGTATTTCAATGGATACAACGGTCAAAGATTTTAGTGTCTTGTTAAACCTGTTTTTGTGATGTTAGTACATATCTACGATGAAGTATCAACATCTTCTTTTTTGAGGGTATTATTTTGCGTTTTAACTGACCCAGTAAAAGTTATTTTGCTGTATAAATTACTAGCTTTTGCCCACAGTTTAGCCCGCGTACATAAAATATAGCCTATGCCACTCAGGAATAAAGCAGTTTTCTATCGGTGAAAAATAAACAAACAAAAACTTTTCTCTTACTTTTTTTTATCTTTATTTTTGATCTTTGTACTATTCTTCCGTTTCCTTGATCTGTTATTTTATATATGTGTACATAAATTGTTAAATACATGAATATTAGTATAGATTTATAGTGAATACTCTGGTAGTTAAATAAAATATAAATAAGATAAGATTAGCTACCTACCTCTATCAAACGTTTTTAATTTAGATGTGTGTTTTCTGCATGTTTTAGTGAAATCTTCGATGCGGATGTTTAGTTGCACCTGCATTAAATTAAATAGTGGTAGTATTAGTACCTCCTAACTTTAGTTATCGTGTCAATTTATAATATTACCTTCTAACGTTTCTGGGACAGGAACTTTTTGACTTCGACAGTTAGGAGTTATTGGCGCTTCGCTGTCGAAAGGTAGGTGCTATTCACAGAAAATGGCCTGAATTGTTTCGAAAAAAGAATGTTACGGCCGTGCCACTTTTTTGCTTGCCTTGGCGAAGGCACTGCTGAGTCTCCTAATAAGCATCAGAAGGCAAGAAAAAAAAAGGTATCACTTAGAAGTGGCATTCAATCCCTTCTGATCTCAGACTGTGTAAAAATCCACATGCTGTTTCCCGCGCAACTTGTAGAAAAAAGTTTCAACTCCAGAGATCAAAGACGATGGTCTAATGGCCCGTCATTAAACACTACTTCTGTCTCTAATTCTCTCTCGTATTTGAAAGACCTCGTTTTGTGAATTGCCTACATTAGTATCTGTAGAATTCTTATCTTTTAAAATGCTAATACCTGAAACTACTTCTGTTGTAAGTGCTTTTTATTTAGTTTAATGTTGTTCATTAGACGTGTATGAACTGTTTTGTTCTATTTATCATATGAGTATGAGTTTGTGAATACCTACTCATCTAAATACTAAAATGTTCTAAAATAAAGTCGCTTTTCGTGTTATTCGGTGTCTTCGATTTAAATTCCTTATTACTGAGTGTCTAGTGCAAGTTTTTTTTAAAATTAACGCGATCGACACGTTTATGACGTTCATCGCTCCGATTGGAATTCTCCAAGCTCTTAACCAATCAGAAAGCTAAACGCGGTAATCGTTTTAATCGTGTAAACGTAAACATTGATATTAAAGTTAGAGATACTTACTAAAGAAATCTTGAATTTTCCTGGCTTTTAAATTCTACCGGGTCTCAAAATGTATAATTTAGATAAACAAACTGTATTTTATACGCACGTTGTTGAGGAGATAATATCAAAGATGCAATTCTTTGTTATAAACAACTTAGACAAAGAGCGGAACAAGTATTCGCTGCGTAGAAAAAAACTGTGACGTCACAATTAATTTTCTAGCACTACGTCTAACGTATTTACTATAGTAGGTAAGATACAGCCGCGGCCAAGATAATCAGCCTCATTTTATAATAGCTAACTAACACGCGAGGAGCCAATAATAATTGACTTATGAGCGACTAGTGAGTCACCCCGGCTTCGCACGGACATTTCATCCACATTATACCAATAAAATAACCACGTAGCTTACATTAGTCTTCCGAAAGATTTAAACCATAGTGTCGCCATTTCAAAATCGATTGAGTATTATAGTTTAGAAAAAAATAAGCTTACATACAGACAAAAATAGAGACTTCATTTAATATTGGCTTTTGCCAGCGGCATCATTCGTGTGAAAAAAGAAAACAAAAAGCATCCTGTCACTCTCGGTGAAAAAAATAGCATTCAACTAGTGAAAGAATTTTCAAAATCGTTCCAGTAGTTTTGAGTTTATCAATTACAAACCATTGACAACAAACCTATCGATGTAACAAACTTATTACAAATCTTTTCTCTTTATAATATTAGCAAAGATTAGTGTTTAGTGAAACGTCACAATTCCAGAAAAAAAAGTTTATATTAAAAGCAAAATGGATTTTTTTTAACTTGGAAGCTTTGTAGCCAATTAATGGAGGAGATTAAAGTATTTTATGGCCCTTAAAGATGTTTTAAGAGACCGAAGGGTTTATTTTATTGAGCAAAGAGCTGCGTAAAAGAGATATTCTTTAGAAATAATGTTCCTTATATTTTTCGCAATTTGTTTCAAACAATTTCTGGGAAATTAGATTTTTTTATCGTTTGTGTGTTGAAAACCATGATGAAAACCAACCACCCTAAATTTTATGGTTTTTATTTAACGAATAAGAGGATACAGTGGTTTTCGTACACTGATTGTTATAATTACTACTGTTAAATACACTTTTAAGGAACAAATCATTTAATTATGAAAGTACACTGTGTCCTACTACAGGGTAAAAACCTTGCTCCCAAACTCGATACAGCTAAGGACAGAGAAAAGTGCAAGAATATATATTTTTTTACATATTCTTTGGAGGCCTTTGCCCAGTAGTAGGACAGTATAAAGTGTCCCACTGCTGAGCAAAGGCCTCCCTTTTCTCCTTCTAATCCTCTTTGTCTTAGGCGATGTCTAGCCAAGTTAGCCTCCACCAAAATGATCAGATCGTCTATCTCAGTGATGTGGAAGGTTTATGCCATTGAGATAGACGATCTGATCAAGATGGTGGAGGCAAACTCAGACGTCCAGTGAGCCACGATACTCCCCCATCTGTCCAGGTGTATACGTGCGACGTGACAAGCTCGCTCTCATTTCAGACTGGCTGATTTTTCCACGATATCTGCTACTTAAGTTATGGATCACAGGGTGATATAAAAAATATAAACCGGCTATAAACAATTATTATTAAACGATTCAACAAAATATGTTGTTACCTAGTGCTACAGTTTCCTGATGATCTTCCTGTCCCTATACGTAAGAGGCTGGGAAACACCGAACTAAAATTCAATGGATGCTAGTGACGTAGCAAAACCATTAATAGTGCTTCTAGATAAGGAAAATAATAAGTATATTGACGCTAAGGTATTTAACACTGCAATGGTCGCACGGTACGGTACAATAAAGGTACCTACTATTAATTCATTGCTTTCACGAAAAACTACGAATGAGTATCTTTTGAGAAGAAGAACGAGTACCTAGAAGACAAAGTTGAATAGTTTGCGAATACGGTGATCCATGAAGTCTGAAAATCTTTAGTTAACCGCCATTTTAGAGGCGTGAACTACTGCAGGGTTAACGAAGGTAAATCCACCATTAGGTAAATGTTTTTCCCGTATCGTAGTATTTTGAAATATATTGTTTGTTTCTATATTTTTAATCTCGAATTTCCGTGACTACGTCACAATATAAGTAAATATTTATGTATGTAGGGAAATTAGGTGTAAGGTCGAACGACCATAATCTACTGTTAGGTATTTATGATTTCCCCTCATTGTAGATTTTTGAGATATGTTTGTGTGTGTCTTATATGTTTTGTATCTCGAATTCCCGTGACTAGGTAACAACATACATTTATGTATTTAAGTAAACTATATGAAATGTGTAATTGTGTAGCATACGGGGCTGTATGGTCGTTGGTGAGTTTAAACGAGCGTTATTTTGTGAGTTGAGTCGCGTAATTTACGCTGTATTCCTATTCAAACAATAATCTTGTTAGTGCCACACGAAGACGCAAAATGAGCAACACATTTTAGTTGAACTAAATTACGTAACTCAAAAACCGTGACTAAAAGCAAAACAACGTTCGTTTTGCAGTTTTATAAATCTAGGTGGTTTATGACGATAACTAAGGTCCCACGCCCTGCACTGTCCCACTTTTTGTGGCAATGTTGTAGTGCGTTCCCATCGATACCGTCGCGATGCTGTAGCGCGTTAGTAGCGCGTTGGCGCTTTCCTATAGCGCTTGCAAATGCGATTAACGCGCGAGAGCATCACTCCAAAAAGCCTCCATGAGCCAGGGGCCTAAATGATGATCAACGATTTCTTATTTTACACTGTCAGCAATCAATATTGTCATCATGAACAATGACAGATTTTTTTTTACACATTCAACGATCGAACATTGTAAATTTGTAACAATATTACACTTGTCTACTGAGAAAATGGTGTTCTAGGTACGACACTAATTATGTTAGTTAAATTGGAAACCACTTTCAGTATCTACACGTAGACTACGTTACAGGATACTACGTGACAGGAAAGCACATTATTTCTCATCACAATGTAGTTAATTCAGCCATTAACAATACCAAAACCAGTTTTAGGGATTACTTAGTTTGCAATATAACTAACAATTAATCCTAATATAATAACTTGTAGACCACGTAATTACACAAGCGATGAAAATATTAAATGGTTCGAATATATTGGATAATATAAACGCTTATTTATTTATAAAATATTTTATGCACACAAAAGTACAGAGGCGGACTTAATGCCTTAGGCATTTCCTACCAGTCAACCTTTGGATGGTACAGAGAAAAATAGTGGTAGGTGCAATAAAAGAGAGAGAAAGAAGGCGAATATAAGAATCTTAGTAGAAAGTAATAACTCAATGGTATCAGTCCCGACCTACCGTTCTAACAGTGGGAACATTATAAGGCTGGTTATGCTTGTTATTATACCCCTACAAAAGTATAAAAGTTATTTGTTTCAATGTTTGAATGCCTAAATTACTTTGTTTTGCTTGTTCAGCAAAGAAAACTACCTTTTTCCTACGTTTTATTTCAGTGCAATCATATATAGCGGTAACTCTAATTTCACGTTATCTACACGTTCCTACATAGGGACACATCATGGGCGGCCGTGTTTTTATAGTAGGTGTAAAAGAACTTTTGAGTGTTAGCTATCTCGTATCTTTTTATTGTTCTATATAACTTTTTTACCTGGCTACCGAAGGAAAGTGGATCCAAGTCCAGAAAAACACCTACAAGTATGTTATAAAAACAGATACGATTAATCGTCAAAACTGCTGAAAGGTTTAATTTTAATTCTATTATTATTATTATTATTTTAATTTTTAAATGTGATACTACGCGGTCTACATCGTCTATCCATGTCTTAGACCACAGGAATACTTCTTATTCCAGGAATATTCCCGCGATAAAAAGTATTCCATGTGCAGAATCTGCCAGTGTGGGGCAAATTCAACCTAAAGGCCCTTTAAATATTTATGTTTAAATGACCAACGGCCTATTTAAAAAAATAAGCTTTAATTAGCTTATTTTTTTAAATAGGCCGTTGGTCCTTTTTAGTAAAAATGGGTTCATAGGTCTACATTCTTTAACGAAAATTCAGAATCGGTTAGAGCATAGAGGACCAACAAAAATGCAACATCTCACACTCGTGTGTATTTGTAATATGTTTACAAATAAATAATCATAATCTGAATCTAAATCTATACTTAGCATAGTCTACATCTCTATTAAATAAATTAAAACATATATTCATAGGACAATTACAATTATGACTGAATCACTGCATGAAATCATCATCTAGTCCGTATTTTTCACATAGAAAAATATTTTGCAAAGCAAAAAACAGTGATCATAAACAAACAAACGGTTTTCTGGAAACGAGACATAAAGAAATCGTGGACAACTGTCCAAATGTTTTGATGTTGGCCGTCGATTTAACGACTTGCGAAGACAGCTGAAACTTTTTTTTGTTCTTCTTATCCCAGTTTGAAATTGAAAAAAAGGGTGAGGCGATTACTTTTCTAATGCTTAACAATTTGGCGATGTCGAAATAAGAAAATTACGCTGATTGCCAATTTAAGTACTACATGGTCCCTAGCTGTTCTTTTTTTTAAATATATCTTGGTCGTAAATGAATACTGCAGAAATGACCTATTGCTTAGGTTTTGACTAATGTCTAAAATCTACATCTAAACCGAAATAAAGACTTTAGACTTAATTTGACAAAAAAAGTATTAAAAACAGCCATAACAAACCGTAAAAAGCTCAGCTATTTCCAATATTTTTGTAAAATTTAAGTAAATATTTGTTTGGGATTACACGGAATCAGAGTTGTTGTGCAAACAGTACTCGCTCAGGTGACACTGAACGCCTGTATAACCCGAACGGGTATCGCCCCGCCGCGCGCCGTGAAATTGCTGACTGTACCTATCGCTTTTATAGCAAACCGATGCAGTTCGAAACGACGCAATCGTGTCGATGGTATTGCTAACGTTACATATTCGCTACGAGATTTTTATTAGATTTTGCAACACATACCCATGAAAATCGCTGAATTTAACGTGGTTAATGCTTCAGTAGAGTTTCCTTTGATATTTTCTACGCAGTATATAATAATAACAGGTTTTGTTAACATAATATTTATGAGGCTTGAAATATTATGGTACTCAAGTGTCTTAGTAAAACAGTAATCTTGGTTTAAAGCTTCTTAAAATAGCATTGACATAAAGGATTGTTGTGTGGTTGTGACGTTAAGTGATGTCGCCTGTCAGAACTCACTGGCAACTTGTGAATATTTCAGTTTACAAATGGAATATTTTCTAAAGCAGATTTTCTTAAATCCAAATATTGTTAAAATAAAATATGCATCGTCCGGCAACCGGCACTTAATATGCGAACAACAATTTGATATATTATGACTTCCACCAAACCGCACAGGGCTCCCGTGGTGAAGTTGCATTCAGGCCCTCTCACAGACTCCCCAGCAGTAGGAACATTCTAATTATGAACATAAAGATGATTATGCAATAATTAGAAAATTAAATTACAATAGTGCTGAAATTTTACTCATGGGCAATGCATCGATATTGGTATCTACATACGCACAAACAAACACCCTAGTGAGCCAATCAAGACTGATCAAGAATTTTATTTAGGGTTTTATTTTTTCATTAAAAGAAATTATTTATTATTTTAGGCTATATGTACTTATAATTATTTTAAAAAATAGCTTCTTCTTCTTTTCGTGTCGATGCTCTCAAACTACACTTTTTCTAACCAATATTTGGCAACCTGAAATAGATTTAGTAGTCGATTCTGAACATACTACTTTCAGAATATGCGTTTATAATGTTAAGTTTTGGCTAGTTATGATCGATAAGAATAAATTAATGTTTTTTTTTAAAACTCATTTCTTTGAGCTGTTGTCTTAAAAATACAAAATAACTGAAATCTACTCGTAGTACTTAAGGTGGTGCATTATGACTCATATTTTCACTGTTTTTCATACAACCGCTCATAACTGATTATGACGTTATTATACATTTTTCATTAGATATTTTGGAAACACAGTATCTTGTGGATATTATCTAGGTTTCTAAAGAAACTAATTTCTAAATTTGTGTAAAACTAATCCAGTAAAAACCTCTGAAAATCTCCTATTTTGTATGAACTTTGACATTTCATAATTTTCCTAAAAATTAAAAAAGTCAAAAAAGTAAATCTCTAGAGACCTTGCAAATTTTATTAAAATTCTAAATGACAACAACTTTTTCCAAAAACTTTGAAGGGTTTAAAAAAAAAAAGCTATTTCCTAGAGCAAGTTTTGTGAAATTTTCGAATAAATCTCGGAATTACCGAATACTAACAGAGTTTACAGGCGTTATCTCTCTTTTTTTGCGGTGCCTTTTCGTCAAACATCGTGTTGGACTGCATTAAATGAAGTAACAAGCTTTTAATTCATGAATCCCCAAGCGACACCCGGTGGCCGCGCATCTATTGTCTTACTATTGTGTCTCTAATTGACGGTATCTGAAGGGTTAAACCATTTTCGATGTTTACGAAAGGCGAGTGGAGAAGGACCCTCTTAAATCGACATTTATGTCCGAGCGTAGTTCTAGAATTCACTGTAGAAGTCTGTAAAGTTACTAAATGACTGACAAGACTATTAGACCTACAATTAGAAACAAAGTTTACAACAGACCAATCCTCTAAAATAGTTTTAGTCGAAAGATTACCTTTGGTTAACAGTTGAACTTAAGAAACACTTATAAACTGTAATAAAACTTTACGTAGGTAGATAATAATATACCCAGTTTTTTTGTAAGCTAACTTTGTAATGTATCTTTGTGATTGTTTCAGGACCTTTCTACCTACTCATAAAATATGAATAGCTTGCTTGCTATGGACTGACAACAAGACCGAAAATAAAATTTGGTTGTTTCCATTCATTGCTGCCAGTTGTGCGAACATAAAATGTACATTTCAATTAAATTTCAAAAGTAGTAGCTTAGTTAGCAGGAGTTGTCAGCAGCAGCAGGGTCCCAGCCGGGTCTAAGCCTACTGGGGCCAGGGTTATCCGAAAGGGAAACTCGGCCTCGGTACGAAAAGCAAGAAGGAACGGGGTGGATTTTTTAGTCAGTAAGAGTCTGACACTATTTTACTCACCAAAAAAAAGTAGTAGTAGTATTATTAGTTAGTAGTAGGTAGTAGTTCAAGTGTTTAGGGTTGAGCATTGAGCATGAATTAAGTTATTGCATCTTTTTTTTTACGTTGAAAATCTCCAGATGATTCCTCCTGCTTTAGGTGGAGACGAAAACTAAGAATTTTGCCGACTAAAACCCACCTGTATTCCTTCACCTGTTAATCTTTGCGGTTTAGACTCACATAAATTCTTTAAAACAACTTCGGGGTCTTTAAGTCAAAAGTGAATAGGTTACTTCTAGGCAAGCGTGCTCACATCATCGCTTACCATCAAGTGAGATGGTGGTCAAACGCGAGCTTATCAGCGATAAGTAAAGTCATTGTAGTTAATCTCGTGTGTAGATCAACTGCGTCTTTCAATATGACCGTAATAAGTCTATTAATTCATGAATCCCCAAGCGACACCCGGTGGCCGCGCATCTATTGTCTTACTATTGTGTTTTTAATTGACGGTATCTGAAGGGTTAAGCTGTTATGACAACGTAGTTTTTATTCTTCTTCTTCATTAATAACAGTCATTAGTCTTCAGTCTACCATCTAGCTAGGCTAATTATATATTAATGTATATATGTATAGGTGTGTCACTGTCTGCGTTCTCAGTAGTTTTTTTTTTTTACGGTGGGCAAAAATCATCTTATGACAATCCCCGCCCTTGGGTGGAGCGGGAGATAGTGTCAGACTCTTACTGACTAAAAACCCACCCCGTTCCTTCTAGCCTTCAAACCAAGGCACGAGTTTCCTTTCGGATAACCCTGGCCCCGGTAGGCTTCGACCCAGCTGGGTCTCTGCTGTTGCTGACAACTCCTTGAGGCGCGCGGGAACAGTGCGCGCCGTCGACGTCTTGGGCTCGGTCCATTACCGGACGAACAGACAGCGACCCATGGCTCGCCGTCCGCGAGCCCACGTCTACGGTGCGTTCTCAGTAGTTAAGATACGTAGGTACAAGCTGACTTCTTGCCGCAGTCTGTGTTTCCTGATAGCTTCAACCCGGGAATCTTTAAGTCGAGAGTGAATTAAAGGTTTCTCCTAGGTAAGCGCGTTTCATCGTCGATCGCATCGTCGCTTTCCATCAGGTGAGATAGCGGTCAAGCGCAAACCTATCAACAATAAAAAAAAACTTCTACTATCGTCTACACCCGCGTAAAGGTGGTAAATTATCCCATAGGAACATACCGCCGGGATAAAAGTGTCCTATGTGCTATTTCAGGACATGGTTTACTCGTTTGCCAACTCTATCAAAATCGGTTTAGCCATTCAAGTGTGAAGAAGTAACCAGCATATAAATATATGACACACATGCTAACTTGCAAACTTTCACCTTTATTATAAGTAAAGCAATGTGTGAGAAATATCAAAAGCATTCTAGACCTTTAGAACCCAAAATTCTAGACAAAATGTCTCAAAGTATCAAGAATCAATTTTAACTGTCCGATATCTCTGACATTTACATTTTACACACCCTTCATCCAAAAAAATACCTGTACAATTTCAGCATCTGATAAGAATTTTATTACAACTTCACTTGACACTTTATCTAATTGGTTGGAATTGACATTTCAGATCAAAGAAACCCAGCGTAGGTGGCATAATGTTTCTGAATATAATACCTTCAAGAGTAAATTTAGAACAAAATGTAAGCTTCGAATTCCATCAGAAGGAATAAGATGAAATAATAATGAAAGGGGAAATAATAAATATTCACTTGACACTGAATTATTTACGCTGTAAAACGTTTTATCTGTCTGTACAGAAAATCTTTGAAGTTTCGTCCAAATATCGAAACGGTAGATTAAGAGATTGCATCTAAACAACATCACCGATGGTGTTGTAGATAAAAATAAATACTGCTTTTAAACAGAATAATATTATTTTACCAGTGCGTGTTGACAGTGATGACATATGGCTCTGAAACGTGATCGCTCACAATGGTCCTCGTCAGAACGTTTAAAGTCACCCAAAGAGCAATGGAGAGGGCTATGTGCTCTCAATTTCGGCGCATACATCGAGACAAAGGCTCAACTGGCTGTCAAAAAAGTTGGGAATCTTAGCAAAGGTCTCTAGGCGGTGTCTGGGTGTCATTTATTTATTTACTAGCTGCTCCCAGCGGCTTCGCCCTCGTGATAGCAGAAAATTATCCCAAGGGAACACACTTCCGGGATAAAAAATATCCTACGTCCTATTCTAGGACATGGTCTATCCGTGTACCAAGTTTCGTCAAAATCGGTTTTGCCATTGAGGCGTGAAGACGTAACAAACAAACTCACTTTCGCTTTTATAATATTAAGTAAAGATTACTTTATTGCACACCTTAGCGTAATTTTTATCTCTAATATGTATGTATTTAGAAATATATAAAAGTATGTTTATTAGTTGTATAGTACTCATAATACAAGCTCTGCTTAGCTTAGAAATGTAGATATCCGCAGGAGAACCAAAGTTACCGACATAACCCGAAGAAAGTCCTTTCACCCCTTGAAAAATCACCATAGAATTAAAAGTCGCTCCGTGGTTCGTTAGTCACAGCGCAGCGATTATATTACTGGCCTCTAATTATTCCCAGAGAGCAAATGTCTCTTCGCAAAGAGAAAAAAAAGAGGCTTGATCACCACGCTAGCTCGTCGCACATTACTCAGCACAAAAAAAAAAACGGTTTTCGGAGACTAAAGGCACCTCTGTAGTAGGTAGTATGTAACAATGTCAGTGAGGTAGCTCCCTCGCTACCCTTATCAAGGAGAACCGTGTTGAGTAAACAGTCACCGTGTCCCGCGCAGATTTTGATTAATTTCACACACCGCCCCCGAGTAATTACTTCCCGTGATGTCATTTTATCATGTTCCGCCGTTCCAAGGTTTCAGCAGCCGAATCATACTTCATACTAACATTATAAAGGCGAAAGTTTATGAATGTGTGTATGTTTGTTACCTTCTTTACCCTCAAACGGCTGACCATATCCTAGAATAGCACATAGGATACTTTTTATCCCGAGAGTGTGTTAGGACAAGTTTCTACTTTCAGACGAAGCTGGAAAATTTACTAGTAAAAATGCTTGTGGAATGAGTTTTTTAATTTCGAGCTATTAATCTTTTCCAAGGTTAAGCTAAGAGCAATAATAATGATGTTATAAGATAAATGTTTAGGGGGGATACGAATGATGAGATGACTAGCTTAAGGTTTTATTATTCTCGATAGCAAAAGTATATTTGAATTTAATTTTTTTATTAATAATAATCGAGGTAATTTAAGATGCGACCTTGACTCAACAATGGCCAACAACTTATTACTAGATTATAGGCCTAAAAATAATATTAAATTCATACTAAAACCGGTTTAGACATCATACATTATCATAATGGGTAATGGAAAAAATATGCAGCGGTTTACGTATCGTAGTTTTTCAATAACGAACTGGCTCAGTGACGACTCAGATAAAATCCAATGCTTCGTTATGTGAAAATGCCGCTACGAAAATCTCGTGTGTGGTGCGAATATACAATGTACAAAGTACATAATAATATACAACATAATGTATAAGTGAAGTAACCCGACTATATTGTCAGCGATTATTCACGACTCGTCAATTTTAATCGCACGAGTACAAGCACCCTTTAAAAATGAGTTCCGATAAAGTATTGACCTACGGAAGGGCTTCGGCGAAAGGCCTCGATTCATTTTTATTGAAGTTCATAAGGGCATTAGATTTTTCACTATGCTTCACTTCGATGCTAAAGAAACCGAGCACTTTTCTGGGATACAAAGCTTATAGGTAGCAATCAGCGGTATTATAGCTTTATGTCTATAAATCAGTAAGTCTGACACGCCTTCCTACTCCGCCCAAGGGCGGGAGATGTCGTGGGATGATTCCTCAACAAAAAAAGTGCTGTATTATTTATTGTTTTAAACATCGTAGATATGCTGCCTGGTGCCTTTTTTGGGCTCACACAGACTTTTGATCAATTGTATTTTTTATTATTTCATTTCAATAAGTTATGTGTGAAGTCATAGACACATTTTTTGTTTGCTATCATTGAGAATTTTCTTGGGTGGAGAGGGAGACGGAGGCCAAAAGAAAAGATGGATGGATTGTGTGAAGAGTGATATGAAATAAAAGAAAATTAGTGATAGCATGACGGGTGAAAGGATAGAATGAAAAAAAAAAGTGTTGCGCCGACCCCAAATAACACGGGACAAGGGCAGGAAGATGATGGCCGTCATACCAGCGTAGCCAGGTCCATTCAGGTCATGACACCAAAAAAAATATGGTAGACAAGGATACTATAGACCTGCATAAGGCTGCGTGCAATTGCTAGACTGTGCAAACTGGGAACAATGTCATGGTGTCCTAGTAAGCTACGGGCCATATACAAACAGGCATATTAATTTGTATAAGGGGTAATCTCCAAGAGAAGCTTAGTAGTTGTTTCCTAACTGTGTTGAGATTAGCTTTCAGGCAAACCGATGGCAGTTGGATATCGTATTTTACATGTAGCCTCTGCCTAATCTCCTCTAATCCAAAATCTAATCTAATCTCCATAATTCAGTCATTGGTTACACTGGTTACACGTTACCTCTTGGCAAGTCTAGTGTTAGAATTTCTGGATTCTGACTATTTGTAACGACTAAACAACGAGGTATCTCGATTTAATTTTTTTAGGCTATGTTTTAGAGCATGCATGCAGTGTGCTTTCTCACGTAGGACACACGCCCAACCTATATCACAGGTGTCAGCGTTCCAGCTTGGCTCACAAAATGCAGCTTACATTTAAATTTTATTAAAATTATCAGAATAATAAATTAAGCAAATTAATATACTATTTTAAATGATGATATAAATGTCACCCATCTATAGACTGATCTCAGCAAGCGTTTCTTAAACCTTAGTGATTAATCCGTGCGACTGTTATTACTTAGCCACGACGTCCTCCTTTGTTTGTACAAATAAACGAACAAAAAAATCAATTTAACCTCTTAATTTTATTAATTAACGTGACCGTAACCTATGAGTAAGTACTTATAAAAACAAATGACAAAAAAGCAATCTCCATTCTCCAACCATATATTCGTTTAACATATTATTATACACCGCAGGTACTTTAGAGAAATGTCATTAAAATGCGCAGCAATTTATGCACTGCAACGATTACGCGCACACTGAACAACATTCTACGAGTACATTGTCGTGATAAACTGTTCACATACCCCACTTTCAATTCGCATATCAAGGCCGCGGTTAAATTGAAACAACAAACAATACACTAACGTATTGTTTCCCAAGCCTTTCTTTTCCGTAAGAAGCGGAACTCGTATATACCTACTTCGAGGTTACAAGTATCAAGATCTCCGACTCGACTCGATTCCTCCACAGAGATTTAGTTTAGAGATTCAAGTAAGGTGGTTCATTAATCAAACGTTTTCCGTTAAATTGCTCCGATTGTTCCCTATAGGGTTTGTCGGAGCAATTATTGCTATAATCAAAGTTAACGTATGTATTGGATCGATTTTGATACATTTTGCGTTTGATGTTGTATTGTAAGTTAGGTTATGCGTATTTAATTATTTGCTCAAATGGTATCCTAGGGAAGTTGTTAACACTTGTGTATAATTAAAAATATTTTCCTACGGTTTGTACGTGCCCGACGTGACTGGGAACAGGATCAGCGAGCTTAGTTGCCTACACGTTTAAAAAATATTAGGTGTACAATAGTACTTCTTCCGTGAGTTGGTGTTTTCCCGTTTTAATGAAAAAGGGATTGTACTGCACAAATTCTATTGCTAGCCGTTGTTTATTAATGCATTAGAAAAATGTAGGTATGTCTAGGTAGGACTGCTACATCAATTGGGTAGCCCCCTAACAAGTTGATGACGCTGTACGTACATGCAATTGATGTTTACTCTATGAAATCACCCAAATTTACTGGGAATTCGTAGTGAGAAATGCCCATTCCCCCTTTTAGAGAGGAGTCCTCGAAGTGGGAAACAGCGGTACAAGGCTGTCTGTGAATCTATATTATTTATAGGAAATTTGTAAAAGGTGTTGGTTTTCGTTGGGTTTTCTAGAATATTTATGGCATTATATACTTGACCTTTAGTTTTTTTATGTACCTATAACCTAGCAAAATTTAGGGCAAACCAATCTCTCCCTCATCACTTGCCAAATAGATTCACTTCATATCTAACCGGATACAACTAAATTCTAGTATTTTTGAACTGGCGGCTACCTATCAGAACTTCTACAATTCTGCACGATACTCCTTGGCTCCAGTGTCAGACTTCCTGGCTTCTGACTATCCGTAACTGTTAAATATCTATAAACACTACAGCTAGGAACGTAGGTTTAACCTGTTTTCCGAGTCACGGAGGAAACAAAACCTGGTGACCGATCTATAGACTGACCGCGGTAAGCGTTGCCTTACCTTAGAGAATGACACGTGCATGTATAATAATCGTCAGTAAGTTTTGTCCATATGACATCGCACTAATATGTATAAAGGCGAAAGTTTGTGAGTATGAGTATTTGTATCTTTGTTACCTCTTTACGCTTGAACGAGCGTTCGTTCACACGGGTGTAACATATCTTAGAATAGCACATGGAATACTTTTTATACCAGGAGTATTTTTCCTTATGATCTAAGATCCAAAAGAAGAAATCTCTTCTGAAAGTATTTGGTTAAAGTCGAATATATCAAATGTTCGCGATATCAGACAAACTTTATCATTTAACATCATTGGCACCAAAAGCTAGGCAACCTATTCGGAATTTCTTAATAAACGCATTATCTAGCCCATAATATTTATCATAATCGAATAACAAATAAGCGAAGAGATTTCTTCTATGTACCTCGTACTAATAGGACAACTTTCGACTAAAACGCGGGCGAAGTACAATAACAAAATACAGTTTAAGGACAGCTCTATAATCACGTCATAATTGAAGCAACAAATTGCAAACAAATGCTTTAACCGAGTTATCAGTGTGATTATTCATACATTCGTGTTATTCACACGGGCCGATTTGTTAGTGTTGTCAATCGGGAGCGGGGGAGAAATAAATACCGAACGGACGCCCCTACGTGCTGTGGCCGTGTTTCAATTTGTTTACTAACATTTTGGAGGCACGTCCGCCGTACCGCTAAACCGGTATACCGGTATACCGCATCGTTGTACGTTGTACGGCTTACGTACGTATATATAAAAAAGTCGTATTAGTTATACTATTTATAACTCAAGAACGACTGAAACGATTTTCCTGAAAACTGACACCGACACAGAATTTTTATATAGAAATCTTTTTGAAAATCTTTTATCTGTTTCCGTCTCCACCTGAGAGCGGGATATATCATTGGATGTTTTACCCAACCGAAAATAAATAAAAATCTATCATCTACACTAGGTAAAGTTTGTTTTTTATGTTTTTTTGATTTTAGGAGGTAATCTCTGAAAGTACTGTTCCGATTTTTGAAATTAGTTCACCGATAGAAAGTTTCTTTATTCCTGAGTGACATAGGCTATATTTTATGTAGGTGAAGCCGCGGGTAAAAGCTAGTATCTTCATATAATAAAATAACGGATTACGTGAGCGTCAATCATCTGACAGTTATTGTTTGCGATATTGGTAGATTAATGAGTATTGTTTATTGAAATAAATATACCTAGGTAACTAGGTGATGCCAGCGGCTTCGCCTGCGTGAATGTAGAAAATTGACGTCAAGTCGTTAAACCGTTGGTCCCAATTGTCAACCGTAGATCTTAGACCGTCGTTATGGGAAGTCAGAATTCATCAAATTGTCTTGTCAAGGACTACCATAATATTTATAAGCAAGCAGATTTTTTTTTTTTGTTTAAATTCATAATTTTTTTGAAAGGATTGGAATAAATGTCTCAAAATCAGTAGGGGGTAGCCAGATTCACTGTTTGTACAATGGAGGCTAGGCTATGTAATATCACGCTACGACCCACGGAAGTGGAGCAGTGGGTAACCAAAGATAAGGGTGAAACCGTGTAGAAAAGCTGGTGTTAAGCATTCTGCTATGGTTTAGTCTGGAAGCTGACTGCCTATTTAGTTAAGATGTTACAAATAAACCAAAATTAAAATGTTTTTATTTTACACAGGCCAACATGGGCACTTATAAAACGTCAGAAGCCAGTGCACGGTTCCAATGGGTATTTTTCTATAGAAAAGAACCGACAAAAAACTCCATAGTTCCTCAAAAACATTTAAGCTTCTAATATATCAAATAAATAGCGCGTAAAAATAAAAAGTTCCTATGGGAAATCACTTAGGTTATCGCTGCCATAGCCAAGATTGATGGCACTACAATGCTCCCATCATGTTTGGAAGGTTGCTTAGTGTGAAAGGGGAATTATAATATCCCTTATAAAAAGAAATAAACTGTCCATTTTTTTTGACACTGTTACAAGTTGAGACCGATGTCTTAGTCGATGTTAACATATATTAGGGTGGTCGCCTTTTTTAGTCTTTAGGAATTTATAGATCAATTTCTATAGGCAATTATTATTCTAAAACAATCAAATAATCCAATGTCAACTTCGAAAAATGTATTTGGGTAACTCTTGACAGAGTGGTTGTCGTGGTTGACGATATTGCATTTTCGTTGGCGAGTGAGGCTCCCGCGATGCGACTCAACTTGTCACGGTTTACGACGTCTCGAGAACTCTGAACTATGGAGGTTTATATTGCAGCTCTGATGAGGATAGATATATATCACTTTTTATTTATTACTTTTTCATGCCCAAATGGCAAAACAGATTTTGACGAAATTTGCCACACGAGTAGATCATGCCCAGGAATAGCACATTAGATACTTTTTATTCCGAGAGTATGTTCTCTAGGCCAATTTTCGGCAAAGCCGGTAGCAGCAGTTAGTAGGATACCATAAAAATACAGCTGACGCTTAAAATATAACACTTATCATAGAATAAAAAATAAAATAATACCAAAGGTCCACGGGAACCATTATATACCTTAATAAAAAGAATTCAACAGCGCAAGGATCCCAATACTTAAACATTTGGATCAGGCAGGCCTCGAAAACCGTGGATAACAAAACGGGTATAACGTATCAGTATTTGCAAAAAATGTATTCTGGTAACTTGATACAAAACTGAAGGCCGTGTGGCCCTTATTTGATTTGATGCGACGGAACATCAAAAGTATCTGTTACGTTGTTTACTATATTCATAACCTTCTCACGTCTAGTACATACCCGTGGTGTGAGACATATCCAGCAGAGGTGTATTCGGGTAAATTATTTTGAAGAACCTTTATTAGTTTCAAAATTTAATATTTATATGATATAAACCAGTGCTTAACTGCGATCCCACCTGATGGTAAGCAGTGATGTAATAATATTAATAATTTATTTAACACTAGCTTTCCGCCCGCGGCTTCGCCCGCGTGGACTACAGTTTATATCGCGCGGGCAGAGACCCGTGCTCAGCAGTGGAATTATAGGTAGCCTATGTGTTATTCCAGTGTCTCTTCTACCTACCTACCAAATTTGATCTAAATCCGTTCAGTAGTTTTTACATGAAAGCGTAACAGACAGACAGACAGACAGAGTTACTTTCGCATTTATAATATTAGTAGGGATACACAGTTATATAGAGAGCATAGAGAGCAGTGGTGGCCGAGTGGTAATGGCACCGAGTTGTAGTTCGCAGATTCGAACCCAGCCAGGCGCATTACTTTGTCTAATTTATTTCATCACCACGACTCTCAAAACGGTGAAGGAAAACATCGTGAGGAAACCGGCATGTCCTAGAACCAAAAATTCGAAGACATGTGACATCCACCAACACGCACTGGGCCCGCGTGGTGGATTACGGCCCATTCCCTCTCCTAGAGAGGAGGCCTGAATCCCAGCAGTAGGAACATTAAAAAGGCTGATGATGATGATGATACATAGCGTGGGCCCGTAAATGATGAAAGGAGTGACTGGTGACCCAAATGATATTGAAAGTTCATAATTCATGATCTAAATGACTGGGGTATCTTCTACAGGATACATCATCAAATCCAAACGTATAACAATGAAGTAAATAGCATTGTTTGTCAGTAGTACACCGCAGACTATCCAAAAAGGTTCTGAGACTCGAGATCGATATTTACAAGACTAACACCATTTCAAACTGACGTTAAAACATGACTTTTCGAGCCACGGAGAGGGCTTAATATGTTAAAAATGGTCGGTACTTAGACTGAGAGCGTAAAATGCAGCTTGACTTTGCTGTTCTACCGATCGATACGTCTGTTGTTTGACCAAAAGCTTAGTAAAGCTTCTGTCGGGTACGATTCTAATTTATTGAGTCTGTAACTAAGAATTTACATACAGCAAGTTTTTGAAACCCTGTTCATTTACGTGCTATTTACAAGTCAATGTTTTTAGACCACAATGCTTTTCTGATAAGTCACGATAAAAATTCAACAACATAATACATAGGTACTCATATCATCATTATCATCATCATCATCATTTCAGCCGACAGACATAGGCCTCCCCCAAGTTCGCCACAATGGTCGATCCTGTGCGTCCCGCATCCATCGGATTCCCGCAACCTTCACCAGGTACACATATATATCTACATAATATTTAAATTAAATTAAAAACAATAGCAACCAGTCCTGGATTGACTTGCAGTTATGTGTGAGCCTTTTCCGAGAAATAATTAAGTGCAGTTAAATAAATGTTGTTTCCATGCCGTTTAATTCTTTGACATTTTTAAGTTGTAATCAATGATATTTTATTTATTTGACATTTTTAATGAATGATTATAAGAATTACCAATGTTATTTTATGGAAAGAGTGTATAACAGTTTAATATTATTGAGCGTCTGAACCATGTCTGAACTAACATAGTAATAAGGGATACTAACATATAATGTGGACCAAAAGTTGTCTTTGAATAAATAAATTATTATTATTATTATTTTATTATTAAATCATCGACAAAAATCAAAGATACATTCAAAATCCATCAATCATTTTGGAGTTAGGCATTTTCTAATATTTACTATGAACAAATTGTTTAAAAATAACAACAGTCTTTGCTTACAAATAAATCTAATGACATATCCATAAATTTTCGGAGAAATGCCTAACTTAAGCAGCAGAATTTGGCAACGAAATGGAAACATTCCTAGTCCCATCTCTTGAGGGTTGCAAGAATTATCAACCTTCGGCGTCTCCGCGTCGGTTGTGTCGTTGTTAATTGAAAATTATGCTTTAATTGCCTATACCTATTCCAAATTCATTTCAATTGTGAAAATTGCGGTTGATCTGACATTGAGAGCTTGAATAAAAAACTTAGTGTATCTCTCACATTTTTTTTTAAGATTAGAAACTCATGGAGTGACTTCTTTCACTCTGGGGAACGAGAAGGACTGTCAGAATTTTACTGGCTGAAACCCAACTTTGCGACTACAACATAGAAAGATCTTATATCACATTCACAATAAAATTTACACCATGTCCTTGTTTCCATTTTTTTGGTTTAACTTTTAAACTTAGATACTTATATATATATAATAATAAATCATTTATTATCTAAATGATTTATTATTATATAATTAAATTAAAATTATATATATAATAATAAATCATTTAGATAATAAATGATTTATTATTATATATATTAGGCATCTTGGCCCATAGATTTATACCTTAGAGACTAACATATATAGAGTATGTAGTGTGTGTCTGCTCGTCTTGAGTTATTGATACTCGTGTATCTTTAATAAATGAGTGCATGAAAGATCCATAATAAACATTTAATAAACGCTTAGTCTTTCATAAACATACAATTGAATTCCCTTTGTGAAGGCCATAACAGATACAAATCTTGGTATCACGAGAATGGAATCGGAACAGAATGCCTTATTGGCGGTCCATTGTCTACAAAGCCTTTGCTAATCTTAAAGCTGGCACGAATCGACTGTCTTTGAATTTTCTTTCAGGAAATTTCCGATATCTTTCAAGTCGTGTCTGCAACCCGTTGCCTTAAAAGGGGATGCTTAAAGGTAACCCGCGATATTTATAATTGCTTAAATTGTATATTGATTTTTGCCGTAATAGATATTTATTTACGGTATTATCTATGTCTATATTATGAAAAGGAAAATTTAGTATTTACGAACGTAATAAAGAAACTCAAAACCTGCTTTTCTGGTTTTTAAAAAATATTTTACCCACAGAATACTACTTTATTACTAGGTGACATAGGAATGGCGATCACGTACCGGAAGACGTAACGTTGGAAGGCCACCTACAAGGTGGACCGATGACCTGGTAAGTGGTAAGGTTTGCGGGAATCCGATGGATGCGAGACGCACAGGACCGTACATTGTGACGACGATTGGAACGCAGTGGACGAGCAGTGGACGTCTTTCGGCTGAAATGATGATGATAACATAGGAACGCGGGTGAAGCCGCTGGCAAAATCTAGTCATCATTAATTCATGAATCCCCAAGCGACCACCGGTGGCCGCGCATCTATTGTCTTACTATTGTGTCTCTAATTGACGGTATCTGAAGGGTTAAAATTATCAATACAAACCTCTCAGTTTATCTTTCACTATTGAATGGCTATTTCATGAAAAACCCTAGCTTCACCTTAAATTGAAATTGTGCCCCGTCATCAATTCATGGCATTACGATCCACCCCTATCACCTTTCAGCTTTATTAGCAAACAGGTGTTCATTCAGGGATTACCTACAGCGGTGATTCAAATACAACATGTAGATTCGGAAAAAGAGCACTCTCTGCAGATGTTCGCTCCTTTGAGAATCAAACACAATCCGAAATTCAGGTATTACGGTTATAAGATATTCGTTCTTTATTTTCCTTGCTTATCTAACCGATTTCACACTCGGTTTGCATGCAAATCTACTATTTTATTTTATGTGTTCAATAGTCTGAAACAGGCTGTATCGCGATACAAGTCCCCGATCGTTCTATTACCGTTTATTTGTACTGCTAGGACGTTGTCCTTGCATGTTTGCGTGAACGTTCGCAAACTTTCAATAACACTGAAAATAAACCGGTTTCACGAAGGATGCAGAATAGAAGATATCTTATTTAAGTCCTTATACACGAATTGTTATTTTCGTAGTAACAGATATGATTAATAAAGTTATAAATATCATATTCCTAAACAAATAAAAGCTTGAACATATCGATACTTCTTGTTTAAATAGAACTGTGTTTATAGAAAAACATGTAGTGTACATCCGCTTGAACAAACATTCAATAGGTGACTATCGTTTAGGAAAATACGAACAAGTAACACAAACTTGTAAGTGCGCGTATGTTTTAAGTTAACACGACCGACACGTTTATGACGTACGGCACTCTGATTGGCCAGCTCCATGCTTTTAACCAATCAGAGAGCCAAATGTAGTAAACATTTCGAACGCGTTTACGTAAAAACAACTTCCACTCAGCGCACAGTTACGTACAAACACTCAAATGCGTACGTATATCTTGAAACTATTATCTTAAGCGATATAAGCAATTGACACGAAACATGTAACTAAAACAATATCGTACCTATAGTCGTTGAAAATTTGTATCTGTGTGTATCATTGCGATGTTGGTGCCTACAAAATTTGCTTATAAATTGAGTTCAGAAATGGAAAGATGTCATCGGGCCTAATTTAATGTTCTATTCAAATACGAAGACGCTATGAAAGAATCCGAAATAAGGTAATTCTTATGCTGCGGTTAATAATATATTTTGATTATTAAAACTTTATTTTATGCAGATTTTCTTGGTTAATAATACAATACATAATATGTATCGACATATATATTTATTATGTACTACTTGAACTGGAACTACCTAAGTAGTTTCTAATAGGTATAATATAACTAGTGATTTATGCATCAATAATGGCTTATTAAAAAATTGTTCCTCGTTTACTTATTTTCTACTTACATTTAATAAACTATTATGTAGTAAATTACTATGTTTACTAACTTGAAAAGGGTTTTCAATTAGTGTCAAAACTTTTATTACCAAAATTACACTTGAAACTAATAGGCTGTCAAAGCCATAGTTGAAGCTAAAACTAAACATTGTACAATGTAAATTATTGAAATTTGCCCACACTTAATTTATCACTGCCAAGAGAACAAAGTAAACGGACCGTTCAGAGTGACTAGTGCAAATTTGTTTTACATTGATGCGATCAACACATCTAGACGTTCAGCGCTCCGATTGGCCCGCTCCAAACTTTTCACCAATCAGAGAGCTAAACGCGGTAAACGTTTCGATCACATCAACGCAAAAACAACACGCACTCAGCGCATAGATAACTAATCGGTTACTATTGAAAGAACTGTAACATTATACTAACTACATCGCTCAGTTATCAGCGGTGTTAAAACTTACACATTTTTATCTGTTGATAAACAATACAAATCCAATACATATTTTACATTTGTTTACACTGATTTACGATAAAAACTTTACACAGTTATTTGGGAATATAAGAGTGGATTTTGTAAAAGATAAAGCGAAAAATTCAAAGGCTTGAAAATGCAATTTCCGGCTGCAAGAGCTTTTAAAATGGACGTGACAGTAACGGTGAAGAGGCCATTTTGTAGAAAAACTACTAATTAAAAACCAATTGTTGTAGAACACACAAGGCCTGCGTTTTTCATTAAAAAATGGCTTGTGCATACAATTTATGATGATAAGTATTAATTTCTTTATTAACTTGTGTTTTCAATATTATCATCTAAAGGCTAAATAACATACTAGTAATACTTAACGAATCATTCAAAAACAAAGAGCTTTTAGAGCGAACATTTTTTTTTATTGGCCTATAAAATCGAGCAAACTTATGAGCTCTTAAATCGTAGTTTTCACTACATACGCAAGCTTTCAAAGCTGTTAGATACAAGTCTTGGGTCAATCACCAAAGCTAAATTCAAATCTTCCAAGGTTAAAATATTCACACAAACAAACAGATACAACAGTAATACAGTACGGAAATAACAGAGTTATGGGGCAAAGGGATCTCGGGTTAATACGAGTTCCATTATATATCTATCCTCATTTGCATAATCCAAAATGTTGGTGGAATACTAACATTCATTTTTATGATCTCGTGTAAAACGAGACGGCACTGCTAGAGCGAGGCCCTGTGCGAGACAACAATTTGATTTTGACGCGGGATACACTCATGAATAATAAAATGAATTTTCTGAAGCATATTGAATTAAACTAGGAACAAAATAAAGAATGTTGTGTGTCGTTTTGGGGACACGGCTCCAGAGCAAACCAGTCTCTTGGACTGAAGGCTGTTACACGCTCGGAATTCCAAAACTCTAATTATTACATGCCACGAGGCAATTACAGTAAAGCTGCGTGAGTAAATAAGTCTTACTGTTAAAATTACTGCGGTGACGTTATAACTTAATTTAAAAGCGATGTAGATTTGAAGATAGAGTAGAAAAGAAATACGAAATAATGGGACCACTCTACTACTTTGTGAAAATGCTGTCGTCATATTTTCAGAGCAAATAAAAACTTATGTTACGAAATGAAAAGACAGTCTCCGTATTTTAGAATTGCAGGATTGCGAACTTTTCATGAAATATTATTTTACAATTTAAAACCATTCTGCGGGTTTTTTTTTAGGTGGGAAATCATTGAATTACTTTGGGAGGGCGTGTCAGACTTTTATTGACAAAAACCTACTCCAATGTTTCTTCTTTACCTTCGTTCCAGGACCTCGGGATTCTCTTTCGCACATCTCTTGGCCCCAGTAGGATCCTGCTGGGCTCCTACAGTTTTGATGATATCTTGCGTGTGCGAGTCGTCACGACGTGGGAAGTGGCGTCCCGGGGCGGGGTCGTCTTGGCAGTGTCTTTGGACATTCTCAACGCCTTCAATACCATGCTCTATAGTTGCATTAGGAGGGTACTCTGGTATTACCGGATGCCGACCTGCCTCCGTCGTGTGATCGAGGCCTACCTGACGAACAGGTTCATTACCAATCTCTGGTTATTGAATAATACTACTAACAGCACTGATTATAATATAGACGCAGATAATACATATTCCTACCAACCTTCTATGTGCGAATGCGATTACTATAGCAACAAGAACAAGCAATACGATGGCTATTCGCACGATATCGAATAACCATTACTTGTATCAAACTACAGTATGCTAGATATTGAATGGCACAGTTCACGTATAATATCATTTTATAGACTCTGTAACGCTAAGTGGAACGCCTATTCATGCTTATAAAAATAAGTACCTGTTAGGGATTTGACCGGTTTTTGAAGTTAAGGGTGCACAAGTCGATCATTCTTCTATAGAAACGTAGTAAAGCGATTACTTCACTGTTCGAATATGTAATTAAAAAAAATAAAAAAGACATATAATTATTTATTTTCGTTATGTGGTATATGAGTGACGACACTTTATAATTTTGATACTAATTTGTACTTCTAAAGTAGTAAATAAATAACTTGGATTAGGACAATGGCAAAATATTTTGGTGTCATAGAAGGATAGAAAGTTCAAATTTTCAACTAATTCGTGTGTGTACAGGTTATATTTTATTGTTCGTCACAGTATTTTTAACATTCGCGTATAAAGTTTGACAAGATGGCATGCATTTTAACCACGCCTATCAATCATTTCTAGCCACCAACTTATGTACCCTTAACTGTGTACAGCTAAGGATACACTAGTCGGTTGGTTGGTAGTATTTTGAACGAGTGAGCGTCCCTTTTGTACCTGGAAGCGGAGAAGTAGTTACACATTTTGGTCACGAGCTTAAAAAGGTACGTGTTGAAATAGATGAAAATTTCGGCTTTGTAGGCTTTTGGCCATTATAGTGATGCGTAATGCTTGCTAATTTTATAAGTCATTTCGTCAGATTCGCTTGAAATATTAACAATGAAACGAAATACTTCTTTCATATAGATCACAGTTATTCAGCGAGAATAGAATGAGTAAGAGCTACACATAAAAATTTCAGCCAGAAAATTATAAAAGTATTTGTTTAATAAAATTCATGAGAGACGCTGAAATTACGTTGCGAAAGAGGCAAATTTATGAATTAAACATAAAATCGATTGGGAAATGTATTCATTTTAAGTGTCGTCAATCCCGTTGGAGGAGTTGATTTATTCATATAGGGTGGCCAAATCCAACGAATACAATTTTTATGTTAGCTTTTTTTTTTGTCACGATTTGAGTTTTTTGATACCAAGACTATAACGACTGTATTAAACGAAACCAAAACGAATTTAACAGTAATTTTATTATCTGAAAGGAAGTTAGGTTAGTTAGTCACCTACATATTCAATATTGATCATTAAAAACCGAATATTTCATACTTTTATAGTGAGACCTTATTGAAGTACTACGACAGCTTATTTTTAACCAGCGAATAGGTAAATATGTGGTACATACAGAAATCCTATGTCCGACTAATATAATTAGGAAAATATATTTGGTTCTTTTCGTCATCCCAGTTACCTTGTAGGTTGGGAAATCGGTTAAATTGAACAAATAGAATAGTTTGCATAGAAACAAACGCGAACGTCTTGCAGCTTTCCTATATATATATAAAATGGCGCGTTGACTACCGGTTAACATACGGCTTTTTTTACTTCGTATAAGCGCCAAAAGCTTGGGTTATAATTGTAAATAAAACATTAATATTCTCATAAAACCACACGCCGAATTTTTCTGGGAAAAAGTTACAATAATATTTTTACGGCACTGAAAGCCGATTTGAAATCAGCGATAAATTCGACTCGAGAGTCCCGGATAAGAGTCACGATTTGAGGATCTTAACCTAATTTAGAGTTATTAATGACACATTGTTCAGGTTGGGGGCCATAAATCGAACGTTCTCCTGATCGGTCCACCCAAACCTTGTACCAAATGAGTTACATTTGGAGAGTTATATTAAGAAAAATAAAAGAGGAATCCTTCGTATAACTTTGACCTAGAACTCACAGAATTGTGAAATTACTTTTAGGTTATAATACTGTAGGGGCCTAGCAGGGTCGAAGCCTATTGGGGCTAAGGGTCTGCTTCTGGAAGGAAGACTCGGCCCTGGTATAAAAGGTAACGAAGGAATAGGAGTGGGCTTTTAATCAGTAAAAATCTGACACACCCTCTCGCTCTGCCCCAGAGTGTGGGATGTCATTGAAGGATTTTCCCACCAAAAAAAGGTCATATTGAAAATTCCTAGACAATATTATTTGGTAGATATCCCAACACATTCACGGATAACGATAGTTGGTTGATACTAGCGGTCTTTAGGGGGAGGGGGGGGACAGTTGCGTAGGATTATAGCCATTTGAAACTACGTGATCGGGTGTTTTTATTACGGTCCCGCAGCTATAAATGTTATAGATAACTTTAAGAGACAGCAAAATTTAGACAAAGCTTTATAAACGCAGTTTATAGGCATTTTCTCGACTAATGTAGGTTCAAGTAAATTCGTAATGAGACACTGGTAGAATAAACATATAGCTTGAAGCATCAGACAGAATTTTTAGTGGCTATTAGTAAAACAAAGTCTACAAAGTACGATTGTCGATTAAAAAGTAAAATATTTAGGGTTCCACACCCAGAACCTTATTACTAAGACTCCACTCCCTGACTGTCTGTCACCAGGCTGTATCTTATGAACTGTCATCGCAAATTGCCGTTATAACAACAAATACTAAAAAGAAATATATATATTCAAGTGGGCCTCCCATACAACAAACACCGGGACAGGATAAACTAAAAAAAGGTTATAATGTGTCTAATGTTGTAAATACGGAACTCCTTGTGCACGTATCCGACTCGCACTTGACCGTTTTTTCTTGAAGACGGAAAATCGGAAAGAAATACTTTAGTAAAGGTAAAGATAATGTTTACTTAAATTTTTTAAAAAAGTTTGTTATTCTATTCAGTTTTTTGGAAACAAAAAAGAAAGAACAGCATTTTATAAGTTCAAATACCGTATTATCATGGTTTGGTTTAGTCACGAAGCGTGGGACGATTGCAATAATATCCTTCAAATTAATTTGTAATTATTTTTTCCTTAGGAACCGTTTATGTATTGTGGTTAAATACCTACTGCTACAGTTAGAAAACAATCATAATTATGAATAAAAGTAATTGTTTGATTTTGATGCACGGTTGGTGTAATGGTGATTGTCGGCCACACAGTGCGTGTCGAGTTCTTTTCCCACACTGAATAATCTTTTCACAAGATTGTCTCGTTTTTTTAATCTGAGGTAGTCTGAGGTAGATCATTTATCAAGGAAGGCCAAGGCTACCTCAGACTTAAAAAAATCTACATATCTAATCCAACTGTCTGCCTTATTCTAGCGAAATTTCTGACCTGCCTATCGCAGATCTGCTGGAAGCTCGTGCCCCGGTATGAAGGCTAGAAGGAACGGCGCGGGGTTTTTAGTCAGTAAGAGTCTGACACTATCTCCCGCTCCACCCAATAGCGGGTCTTGTCATAAGATGATTTTCCCCTTTTCCCCGTCGAAAAAAAAAAAAAAAAAAAAAGGTCTGCTGGAAGAAATTTCGCTAGAAATAAGCAGGTCTTTGTTCTTTTTGATTTTAAGTGTTAGTGTGTACAAAAATAAATAAAAATCAATTTAAAATTATTTATTTATATAGGCACACCAACTACTTACAACATTGACTACAATACATTTACGAGAGTATCAAGAGGAAGGCTATAGATTTCCTTAATAAATGGCATGAGATAGCATATATGCTATATACCACGCTACGACCCACAGAAATTGAGTAGTGATCAAGGACGCGGGTGAAACCGTGGAGGACAGCTAGTTTTAAATAAAAATATATATTTAAGTAATACCTAAGAAAACCTTTTCAGACTTAATTCATAATTACGTCAATTCACAACTTTAACAAACTTTATTCTGTTTCTAGCTCTTACAAATGTTCTTCGTAGATTAAGGATCTGAAATTCGAAACTCGATACATTTGACTTTCAAACGAAGCACTTTCAATGAAGTTATCCGACAACAGTAAAAAGGGTTTAAGTGAAACATATCGTGAAACATTTTGTATTTCACAATGTGTGCGTTTAAATAAGGATAAGGCATTCGTGCATGATGTGAGACCATTTCACAGTTCGATAACCCGCAATGTACCTACGCTACGTAGTCTCTGACGTGCCGCGGGCGCGCAATCGCCTCAGGCAGCACTGAAACTATGAAATTACTTTTTTCATGACTATGTAGGGATGAGAATGTAAGCGTGGGGGTTGAACACATAGTCTTTTGTTATTAGGAAATATTGCGGGCTGAAGGAAATACGTGGTGAATGCAAGCGGAGCGCCAGTCTAGCGGAAGCGAGATTCTTTTGACTAGAAATATATTCAGTAAGAATAGAGTATAAACCCAACCTCATCCCGACGTTGATAAAAGTGAAGATTCTCAACGAAACAGACGTTTAATTTAGCAAAATTAAAAGGGGATTATGTATGTTTGGTACAGGCGTCTCCTTCGTAATCCTTGGAAATGCCGCTTTGAAGATACATGCCTGTCTAACATTGCACGCATATTTCGACGAAATTGTATTTCGGACCAAGTAACATGTAGGCGAGATTATCAACGTTTGTCAAACAAATGAATATATATGTGCTCGTGGGTATAAGCTTTATAAAATATAATAAATGTGACATAGCAACGTGACAGTTCTTTTAATAAAAATACAAAATTTAACACCCGTAGGTTTGCTACGCAATTCCTCATTCTATTTATTGTAGATAAAAATATATAAAATGCGCAGTATCACATAAAATTAATGACGTCTGGTTATGACCACGTGATGCCCATTAATTCTCGTAAATAGCACTCGTATTCACATTTTTGAGTTTGTGGAATTCATATGAAGAAGTGCGATATTGCTGAAATGTTTTTCATAAAAGCTTTCAGCTAAATAACTGTGAGATGTCACTATTGCGAAGACAATATTTATTATGTTTCCATTAGTATCTAGTAGACGATACAGTATGAATAGTATATCTAATAGTCTATTATATTATAGAGAAAAGACGGTGTAGTATTTGTAGTTTTGAATTTCGCTATTTTTGTTTGTTATAAACTCAAAACCTACTAAACAGGTTTTAAAAATTCTTTCACTAGTAGAATGCTAGGTACTTCATCACTGAGTAACATAAGCTTATCTACTTTTCGTTTGCAGAAATTAGTATTAGATAATTTTCTTCATAGATTGTTCAAAAGTCTCCGCAAACAAAAGGAACACGAGTGGGTTTTAGTGAGTAAAAGTGTGACAACCCACGCAATAAAATGGGATATCAACAATAAAATAGAGTTATTTATTGATTTTACCCGCTTAAAAAATACAGTAAATGGATGCACGTGGAAAAATTCCACTAAAAAGAAAAATAAAAAAGAAAATCAGGGTTAGTTTCGTAGTCTCACAAGACTGAAGGTGGTACATAAAAGTTTCTGATGTGTAATAAATTGCTTCTTATATTTTATTTAAATATTACTCCTGAGCACCACTTGTACCCATGTTTAACCCACTTCATGAATTATCTAGTAAGGTATCGGCAACCTTGAAGTCGCGACGTAATCAGATTGAATAACAATACACTGTTTTTATTTTATATACAACTTAAAATTCATTTATTCGGTGTTCTATTAGGATTCTTATGAAGGTCATATACAACTGCTCTTATGGAAAACTTTAGACGAAAATAACTTGAAAAGAAACATGTTTTTATGTAATTCAAATTAGATAGTATCCACTACATCTGTTTACACGTTTTAAGCAGAAAAATATGGCATACAACTATGTGTTAAAACAATAGTTTCCAGGGTTAAAATAACTACGTTTTATTTAGTCCGTGTTTTAGATTATAAAATAATATTGGACATGTATTTTTCTTCTTTCTTTTTTCAACCAAACAAAAAATAACAAAGATATAAATCTTTAAAGTTACGTGTGACAAAATGCAGCATTTCAGTCATTTTTGGTTTAATTTACAAATAAAAAGATACGTGTCCCTTATTTTTAAATTATCTAAAAGACGGACTGATTACATTTTTTACAGCAACTAGCCTATTAACTGAAGTCTTTTAAGGTTTTTATTACTTTTCTAAATTACTTAGCTATTTTAACAGTCGATATGTAAATTTAATATGAAAACACATATAACACACACATACATTCAGTTGGTCTGTCTGATAACAACGTAACACATAACAATACATTTTTATTAGATCGTCTGTGCAATATAATACACGAACTACTGCTAGTCACAACCGATACTATGCTGTCATTCGATACCGTTGAATCGATATCGAATAATTTTTGCTCGAATCTCGGTAGGAGGTCGGTGAGTCCCAGCCAGTCTTATGGAGATTATATTTAAAGAAAAGCTATTTGAATGGGCTGTTTTATTATGTTAAAGGTAAACCGCAGCATAGTTAAAATGGCTCCTAAGGATTCCAATATACTCGTACTACGTTTTGCGGGAAAAATAATAATTATAATAATCTTAAAATAACCGTCCAATATTGGTTTTATGGTCTCGTCCTCTCCATTTATGGCTAAAGGTTTGACAACGAAAGAATCACCATTTTAACCCTTCAGATACCGTCAATTAGAGACACAATAGTAAGACAATAGATGCGCGGCCACCGGGTGTCGCTTGGGGATTCATGAATTAATAACTACGTGAGTGCTAAGTTTAAATCTCACCTCAAAAACTGTTTTCTGTAAGGGCCCAGCAGTGCCGAAGCCTATTGGGGCCATGGGTTGTGCGAAAAAGAACCCTGGAGCCCTGGAACGAAGGCAAAGAAGGACCAGAGTGGGTTTTAGTTTGTAAGTCTGATACGCTCTCTCGTCATTAGATGATTTCCCACCTAAAAAAATCTTAATCTTTTTTCATAATTATATCTTAGTAACAAATACCCTCTCTAATATTCTAATTAGTGATGAAAAGGGTAAATCCTACGCCAATTAGCTTTGAGTGTTCGAAATCTAAGTTGGGCTGCCCACCTTTTGCCGTTAATCTCCCATCGCGACAACCGAAGACCGTTTTGCCGAGAAACTTGTATCTTGTTCAGCGATTTTGCTATCATGAGCCTTGAGTGAAGATTATCGCGGTCGTATATCTTAGTCGGCCTCGGCCTTCGGCCTAAGGGATTACGCGGGCCTGTCGAGGCACTTGGTCACCCTACCCGATGCTGAAGTAGGTATTGAGCATTGCAAGATGTGTCAATCAAAATCAGTCTTTAGGGTCGTTGCGGAGATAAGCGGTCATAAATGTGGAGAGGAATCAGAAAGTCGAAGTGCTGAAGAGACTCTTTCATCAGGAAATCTTTAGAGAGCTTAGAAGTAATGCCACATTGTAAATGAGACAAAGATTGTATTACAGTTTTGAAAATAAATACAGAAATATTTAAGAAAGCTGTTAGACTAAAATGCACGAATGATTTATTTATAATGAAATAGTAATGTGAAATAGTAATTTCTTAAGAATGAATCCAAAAGTTAAACGCTTACCTACAAGTGACAAGCCCTGTTTATTATCTGCGATCCATACGTATAGAAGGTACGTATGAAAGAAATAGGTGTATCTGTAGATACGTATATAATAATTATATTTTTTTACAATGCACAACGCTGTCTAGTCCTAAACTACGCAGAGCTTGTGTTATAACTACTGGACAACTGATTAAACATACATATTTATTTCTAAATACATAAAAAATATGATATATATTATTATACTCAGACACAGAACAAATGATCGTGCTCATCACAGAAACATTTGTCTTGGGTGGGAATCGAATCCATGAACTCTGGCATAGCAGTCAGGGCTACTAACCACTAGACCAACAGGCCAAACGTATATGAGTAGACATCTATGTCCGGTCATCGGTATACTTTGACCAAATAATTTGCATAAAAACTATGCTAGATTTGAGTTTGAACAAAGTGATTTGTAAAAACACGGAAATTCACTGGAGATTGACAGCTACAGTAAATAAGAGCAACATTTCAATAAATGTGTTAACGCAGGAACACGTCATTGTCAATCTGTAGGCAACAGATAACTGGGCTTATGAATTATTAAATAATATTACCATATGATTGCAATTCATTGAAAACACGCGCTGTTCCGAGACATTTTTTGAAAAACATGTATTTCTTTTAAATCAGATTAAAATATCAGGTAAATACTGGCGTTTCGAAATAATCTTTAGTACATTAAGTATCTACTATAGATATAATCATCTGCTCTAATATTATAAAGAGGTAAAGTTGGTTTTTGTTTGCGCGAAATTTTTTTCACTGATGAAAATTGCTTTATTTCCGAGTGACATATGCTACATTTTATGTATGTGGGCAAAGCCGTGGGCAAAAGCTAGTCATTAATAATGTTAACGCGCGCTTAATTTCGGTATGGTTGAAGTACCTATCTCTCGATTTGAGTTTGGTCCTTACTGGGCGGTCGGATATCAAGCTACCCACATTGCTCGCCGTTCGCAAGCCCACGACTCCCAAGTTTTCTCCGACGAGGAAACCTATAGACCCTGCAGTTTTAAGTCAACATTAAGTTAGCTGACGTAGTGATTGATGATCGTGCCTCATTTGCATTAGATGTTTATTAGTATATGTATAGTCCTCTGTAGGACGAACTCGTTAATTTTACTAATTCATTCTGCAAATAAAAAAGTCTCCAAAACCCATTACTAAAATTTTAGCGGAAATAAAACTTAATTATTTTAAACGTTTTTAAAACAGACACCAATTGACATAATAACTTACATCATTTAAGCGGATGCTAACATGATTTCGACATATCCACTTAGATACGTATTTTATCACGGTTGGCGCGACTTTGAAAAGGGTCATTCGACTCCTATTCGGATATTCCTCGTCAAAATGCGAACGTTTGATTCAGATTTATGAGCGTCGAATCCTTCCAATTCAGCAGAAATCCGTCGAACCTGCACACCCGTCCGCCATATTAATCCGTGAAAATAGATCCCGACTTAATACGCCCCATAAATACTGAAAACCCCTTAAATAAAGGGTGACTGAATCCGAATTCCGACCACTTTTTACCCATTATTGGGATTTGAAGCAGTTTTTGCCTATTGTTTGAAAGCTACTTTTTAGTTACTTAATGTGTTGTATTTTTTTTTATTTCGATCATTTTTAAGATCATTATCGCTGTATTAACATCACTATCTAATTCTAAAGTATCAACTTACATTGAAAAACAAACTCAAACCAAATTAATACCGATTTTTTTTGCGCGTCCTGCGTCAGTTGACCCCAAACTTACAAGATTCGACCGATCCTGTTTTTTTTTAATTGTTCTTTTGGGTGCAATACTGACCGGTCTTCTCTGTGTGTACATTCTAATATTGCAATATATATTGTAAAATCAAACATTTTTATTTAAAAGAATAACCATGGAGTTTCTTGCCGGTACTTCGCCCATGGGAAACGACCAATTTGAACCATGTACTAGCTTCTGACGTTTTATAGGCCTATTTAAACTAAAAATATTTTGAATTGAATTTTTATTAATATTTTAGCCTAAATAATAATTACAGTCATAATAAAATATTTGATAATGTTTGTTTGATAAAACTATATCTGAATTTAAAGTTGTAAAGTGGTCCAGATTGGCCACCCTGAAAAAATCGGAAGAGTCTAATACAAAGCAACCCTTACAAGTTTCAGTTTTACTTGTAACTTCTGTTTAACTTCACGTCGTACACGTTGACGTAGAAATACGAATAAAAATGTAAATTTAGTTAGGAGTTCTTTTGAGAAGTAGGTACCTAATGTCGAGGGTCCAATGTGGATCGTTACAAGGCCGCCGCATGGGTGGTTTCAGCTGACGGAGTTTTTATTGTCACCGACAGGCGCGTAAGTTAAAAAGGGAGATAAAGCTAAAACGATGTCGAGCGCGTATTTGTGCGTCACGTAATCTCGTTCGACACCATCAAAGTGTTGTTGTCAGACTTTACGACGTTATGCACGACATGCGCACAGGCAATCTGTTATATGGATGTACGATCCACACGAATTTAAAGTCCACTCAAATTACCCGTGTTTATGGTTCAACATAACACATAACACATTCTTGCATTACTCTGTATTCAGAGATTTTCCATGAACTATATTCCGAGACTATGTCGTCAGCTCTTGAATGATATTGCTCTGTTACTCAGATTCATTTAAGTTTTAGTTGACATTTTAAAGTTTACAAGTTTTAAAATGCATCGATTAGCCTAAAACTAATATATTGTCTTAAGTTTAAGCTCACGTTTTCGAAATACACCCTTCATTAAAAGAAACATTGAAACTTTTAATGACTTAATAAAATTACGGACTCGCAATGAATAATTTATGTTCTCTACCTTTGTCCCTATCAGATCATAAAAAGAGGGGAAGTTTCTTCATCAAAGAAACTAGAATCGAAATAAATTAACGTCAGCAGCAGAGTTGAAATCAATTAATGTAGCTACTGGGTTTTAGGATCCCGTGCCTCAGTCGGCAAAAACGGAATCCTTTTAGGATCAGTCTGGCCGTCTGTTATGACCCTTTTTTTTTTTTTGAACGCGTGGAGTTATTAAGCTGAAATGAATATCAAATATTCAAATTTGTTGCCCCTTAGAGCAGCGAAAAAATCAAATTTCTAAGTCAACGCAATTTAAAGATAAGACCGCTCATACTCCGTTTAGGCTCATATTTTGTCAATCACAAGGAAAACGAAATTTAGTACTTTTCTTTGATCTAGAATCCCGAAATTTGGCATGAAGTAAGATATCATAGCTCAAGTACATACAGGAAAATGATTTAATTACGAATGTACATAAAAAAAAAAAACGAACACAAACACATAAAAATACGATTCGGAAAGTTCTTTGAGACTCAGGAATCGCACTATACTAACTAGGTTAGTTTTTATATATGCACAAATTATTTTATTTGGCTAAATAACTGCATTTTTATGAAATACGTAAGTTATTGCTCTTATATTGTAAGGTTTTATTCTTCTAAATATTGGTTTTGCTGATATATAAACTAAAATAAGCGCCAGATAAACTTGGAATAACGGTCATCCTATTGACATTCCTAATTTCAAAAATTTAAATAAAGACATAAAGCTGTCTTGAATCGACAAAATTAAATTAGAAGTTGTATGTTAAACAACGCCATAAAATAATTAAAACCTACACGTGTCATTCTTCTTTCATAAATTCTTACATACCTAAGTTCATAAATAGGGATGTAACAAAAGAGAAACATCTACGAAGAAAAAGAGAACCCTACCCAGAGAAACCTACATAATCAGAAATATTAAAATATGTTATGTAGGCAGATATAATTGGGTGTTTTGGTTTTCATATTCATTATCTTATTTCAAAGCTCATTATTATGTTATTTGGATATCAAAGAATTTTGTGCTAATGTGGGCGCACAAAAAGAAAATTGGACTTTGAATGTTATACACTTACTGATTCTGTTTATTTTTAATTTATGTCCAGTCTAACATAGTAATAATACCTAATTATAATACAATAAGATCGAGATAGATTTTGTTTGAGCGTTATGTGTACCAACCTTTTTAACCGACTTCAAAAAGAAGGAGATTTTAATAATCATGCAGCAATCTCTCTGTCACGAGGACGTTTGAATTTGGATATGATCTTTAATTTTTGTTCACCGACAGCGCCACCCCACTACTGTGCTATCTAGCCGTACCTTAGTATGCACGGCTAGATGACTATACAAGGCGCCAGATAAACTAAAAATAAAGTACATTGACCTTTTCCTAATATCTCTAATAAATCGAAGGTAAAACCATCAATGAATGGTTTTTCAGAAAAGGTAAAGATCAATCACGATAGATGTCGATTCTAGACAACTTTATTGCCTTTAATTCCGTTTTTGAAATTAAGAATGCCAATAAAATATAGGAGGCTCAATGACTGTTATTTCACGTTTATTTAGCGATACCTTGGTGATTTACTGCGATATTATATTCTTTTCCTAACCAATAAAATGTATGAGTTTGTAAATATCAAAAAAAAAAAAAAAAATAGTTTTCCTGATAGAAAATTCAAAACACAGTTTCTGCTTTAAATACATGTTTGTTTTTTTTTTTAACTAAAACATAAGTGTATTGCTTTAAGCATAAAGTTAAAAATTACACAAATTTCTTCTCTAATTCATGAATCCCCAAGCGACCACCGGTGGCCGCGCATCTATTGTCTTACTATTGTGTCTCTAATTGACGGTATCTGAAGGGTTAATACTAAAAACGAATAATATTTTAATTAGATTCTGTTTGTCAATTTCAAACGATTTTTTGACTAAAGAGTCAGTTTTCAATATTGTTGAAAGTAGATACCTACTTAAAGTAATTGACCTCACGAAAGATAATTTCTAAAGAAACTGTTCAACCTACATTAACAATATCCGATAGCCAATCTCAAATGTTCGTTCAATTACAAATTCTTATTAGCGTTTTGTCCCAGAAAGGAACACAAGGAAAAGATATACTCGAATTCCAAACACAGACCCTATAATAATAAGTTCACGTTTCACTAGACACAAAAAGGTAAGGTAAATGAATCTAAGAAAAAACAAAATCTTTAAAAGAAGCAGTTGCAAATTTTCTTAAGGCCAAGTAAAAAATAATTATGGCTGGGTTAATTACTAGGGTTAAAATTGGTGAGAGAAAAACAGTTTGGGAATAGATGGAATATTAGTCTCGGGGTGCCCAACCAATATTTCGTACTACTGTTGTTTGTCAAGACACACATATGTATGAAACTATCCAGACAGGTTAGCTACTCGTAGAAGCAAATAGCGTAATTACTAACGCTTGAATAGATCTGCACGGTTCCACATGCCAATGGAACACAAACTTCAATACACGGATTTGACGGAAATGTCACCGTGTGCAATTCATGGGCTGCTCAAATTCTGTAGCTCACGTTCAATCGAAACATAAGTTGGTTTCATTCCATTCCTAGTAGGGATTTAACAAAAGAGGTTGTATCGGAACCGAAACTGGAAGTGGAGGCAACAAATAAAATTCTACTTAAACTAATAAAAAATATGAAACAAAACAACAACTGAAAGAGTAAAAACAGAGGCCACATGGGGAGGGAAGTTCCCCGTGTTTCAAGTATACCTTGTTTCTACCTCCAATTTATGTCCCGATTAAAATTTGATCAGAACCAAAGTCGGAATTGAAGGTGCAAACCAATCGGAAATTCCGAACTTTTGAAATCAGAATGGAACCTTCATAACATATCTAGGCTTGCCATCGGAAGGAAGAAAAACGGGTCCTTCTTATGGACCAACTTTTTTTTCCCCGATTTATATTGTTCAAGAGAATTATGTACTTAAAGATAAAATAATATTTATTGCTGGCCCGTGATAAATTAAATTCTTCTTTATTGCCCGTATGTCTTTATACTCTAGGGTGGTATCATGAAACTTGCATGGGATAATAATAATATTCCACAACTATCACACAACGCCGTCTAGTCCCAAGCTAAGCAGAGCTTGTGTTATGGGTCCTAGACAACTGCTAAACATACTTATATATTTCTAAATACATACATATTATAGATATAGATAAATTACACCCAGACACAGAACAAATGATTATGCTTATCACACAAACATTTGTCCTGGGTGGGAATCGAACCCACGACCTCTGGCATAGCAGTCAGAGTCACTAACCACTAAACCAACAGGCCGGTCAAAATAAATATAAATATAAATCATAATTAGAAGTACGGAGTTTAAATTGAATCTGTGGAGTGTTCCAATATGACTTGTATTCATCTTTTGGTCGTAGATAAAGTTTTGCATTTTAATTCACAGACCATTGAACTATTACTAGAAGCGTCATCGGCAAACGATATTGGAACGATTGGAAAAAAGTGCAATGGAATGTGAACGATTCAATGGTTTATGTAACGTGGCTCGTTTTGTGTATGACGAGAAGATCGAGGCGTCGATAAAAGTTGAATATACGAACGCTAAAAAATAAATACAATACAACAGAAATTCTTTGAAAACATTAGGTACCTAAAACGTGCAAAGATACTAATAAAATTGGATCAGAACATCGACAAAATTCACACAACAAACATCTCTTCTTTAAATTCAAGGAAAAAACTTTATGAAGGTTCACAACAATCATTAAGTTTATTTTGAAACTCATTAAACACGCCACGGGTGCAGTTTAAAATTACTTAAAAAGTTGTAAAAAGGCATTGAAAACGATGTTTATTAAACACTGGTAAAATTTTGAAAATATTATGGATTTTTTTATTGTTTCCATTTATAATATTATTTTTTATTTTATAAAAATATTAAAACTGTACCACAGTGTACCTAAATACTTGTCTTTAGCGTTTGCATATTATACACTCGGATAGTTTCCATAATCAAGGTGGGGACATGACCTTATATTAGATAGATGATGATCTTAACTGCGGTCATGATTTGTCTTTATTGCAAAATTTCAAGTATCGATTACCTACTCAAAAGTGAGGACCAAAACAAAAAAAAAATTGTATTAAGATTAAAATAATTATTATTTTAGTGACATTAACGCAAGTAACTCGTAAGAAAATGTCGGGGTAAGTATGACAATAATTTCTATTGATATTTTCAACGTGAATTTAGAAAGATATTAGAAATATGGTCAAGATTATCCGTAGCGTAAATCTGATACAGAAAAAATTCGTGTCATAGTATTTCTTATCGAATTATTCGAAACTCGAAACGGCTTTACCTTTTTTTTGTGTCTTAAGTAGGTTTGAGACTAAGTTGTAACCAATTTTTACTCTATTACCCACCCACTGTATATTTTCTTGAATAATTTATATGGCAGAAGAACGTTTGCCGAGTCAGCTAGTATAAATATAATTATGTACATTTAGATAAATAAATTTATTTTCATGTTTTTATTAAAGACAGCCTCTTAAACTAACGTAAGTTTAAGCATCCTCAGCACAATCCAGCAAATCTAGGATAATGTCAACTTACACAATACTGTGTGACAGTTTTATTGCTTCAGTAGGTGTTTTGTTTGCCACTCAGTCTATATTTCGCACAGAAATATTTGAATATGACAAAACAGTAAATCAGAATGTAACTGCAGTTTAGATTTACTTGTGTTCGCACCTGGTTTGTATTCTTATCCCAGAGATTGAACTTGATATGCTGAGCTTTGTACAAGTATACCGGCTTACTGTTTGAAAACATTCCGTATAAGATATACGACTGTAAATTTAACTAAGTAAAACTTTTAAACAGAAGTAGTAAATTTTCAGTGCATATGTGTTTGTGTATTTCAAAAAAAAAAGTGTAGGACCTATATTATTTTACTTATACTAAATACCTATGAAATTGCCGTTTTGTATGAAAAAATTTAAACGATTTTTTTTTCATGTATTTTTTATTTGTATTAATCGAAGTAATCACCCATGCAATCAATGCATCTTTGCCAACGCAGTGGCAGTTTATTGATGCCCTTCTTAAAGAAATCAGCTGGACGTTAGGCAACAAATTCTTCAAAGGCATTTTGTACTGCCTCTCGGGTATTGAATTTTTTTCCCGCTTGCTGAGCGCTTGCGGTTATCAAACAGAATCCATTTTTCATCGCAGGTAACAATTCGGTTCAAAATTCCTTCATTTGTGTGTCTGTTGAGCAGTGCAAGGCACGTCTCGACGCGTACTTTGCGCTGGCGATCATTGAGTTCGTGGGGCACCCATTTGTCAAGCTTTTTTACCTTGCCAATTTGACGCAAATGGACCAGTATTGTTTTGACGCTAACGTCGAAAGTTGCTGCTAATTCAGCCGTAGATTGTGTATCATCAGCTTCCACAATCGCATCAAAGTCTTCGGACGACCGCGAGGTTCATTTTTCAGGTCGAAATTTCCAGAACGGAAGCGAGCAAACCAATAACAGGTTTTTTTTTTTTTTTTTTTCTTTCGACGGGGAAAGTCATCATTGACGAAACCCGCTCTTGGGTGGAGCGGAAGACAGTGTCAGAGTCTTACTGACTAAAAACCCCGCGCCGTTCCTTCTTGCCTTCATACCGGGGCTCTAGTTTCCTTTCGAATAACCCCGACCCCGGTAGGCTTCGACCCAGATGGGCCCCTCCTGTTGCTGACAACTCCTTGAGGCGCGCGGGAACAGTGCGCGCCGTCGACGCCTTGGCTCGGTCCGGACAGTTACCAGACGATCGGACAGCGAGCTACCCATGGCTCGCCGTCCGCGAGCTCGCGTCTACGGTGGCCGGAAATCGGGATCGGAATCCCGGCGGCGGCGGCGGGGGCGCCGTTGCCTGATGCGGTCTGCCTCCTCCTTTGCTAGCATTACTGCTTCGCAGAAGGAGGCGACCGCCTGCCACTCCTCCTCGCTCCGGACCATGGCCTGAACCAAGGCCCGGCGCGAGAGGTCTCCGCCGCCGATCGCCCCCACGAGGGCACGGCGTTGCTCCGCCCAAGCAGGGCACACCTCAACTGTGTGCTCCACCGTGTCCTCCGGGCGTTCCGCACAGTGACGGCACCCGGGCGTCTCTTCCGCTCGAATCCGATGCAGGAACCTCCCGAACTTGCCATGTCCGGTGAGGACCTGCGTCATGCGGAAGGTAAGGACGCCGTGAGGTCTTTCCAGCCACGCCTCAAAGAGGGGACTTACCGCCATAATTGTGGCGTAACCAATAACAGGTGGTGCGTTCGTTTGTAGTGTTAGCTCCGTAAACGTCGTTAATGTTGCGTGCCGCTTGTGCCGCGTTGCTGCCACGACGGTACTCATATTCCATAATTACTCGAATTTTTAACGTATCCATGATGACGAAAAAGATTGAAATGCGATGAAAATGTAACACTAGTCAATAAACAAACTACTTTTGGAAAAAAAAACCATGTTTTAAAATAAAATTAATTTGCAATTAGAATTCTTAGCCAAACAAAAATTATTTTGATTTGAAATGGCCAGTACTGCAGAACGGCAATTTCATAGGTAAAGACCTAATATAAACCAGACCGACTTAGACAAAAAGTAGCTCTAATAAAAAACTCAACCTGGGTACACTGATTAATTTCATCATCTCACCTGCCGCGCTTCTTCCACACACTTACCACAATTAACGACATTCACACAATCCACACAGATTCCCACGTCACGACTGTAAGTACAGAGATAACGATTGTTCAGACTAAGCACATAAATACGTAAATTACCATCGTTTACGTCTCTCGCACCTGAACTTGGGTAATTAATCAAACGGCGGTCATGCTAGTGATTAGTTGGCACTCGACTAAACCGCGTGGGGACGGAAACTCACGGCTGACGAGACAAGCGGCCCTTGTGTGTATTTAATTAGATTGTAGTGACAAACTAATAGTAGTTAATAGAAACAGTGATCGTTTTAGACCCGATTATTGTGTTGATTATTATGTTGCTTAAGAACTGACTGAAACAACAATAATAATAATGATAACATGCACAGGGTTTATAGGGTTGCAAACTTGGGTGTAAACTACTATCAAGGAACCTAACAACTTACAAAAAGTAGATACATGCGCATTTGCGATTTTTGATATCGATTTTGACTGGCCTACTATTCATCCGTAGCCGAACTAGATAAAAGCCTGTATTTCGTCTATCAGCGCCAATCGCCTTAAATGATAAAAAATAATATATTATAGCCATTTGCCATCGAGCAGAATAGAAAATTTTATAATAATAAAAAAAAAATAGAACGGACTGAAACAAGTGACGCAAAATAGTTGAAAACATTAATCTGACAGCTGTCACCAGCGTTGTTTATTTGAAAAAGTTTTTCAAACTTCATAGTTTTTTGAAACACAATTTTCATAGTATAATAATAATGGTTTTCATCTTTAATTCGATATAATTATTTATGTAGACGACAGAGTGTTTACTACATATTTTGTACCAAGAAATTCAGCGTGAAAATGGAAAATGCACATCGCAATGAAAAGCTAATTGGCAATCCGCGCCAGCTAAACGCCGCGCACAGATAAAAATTCTGTGATCTTATCTCTAACTTTTCTCATTTCGTGGATACTATTATTTAGAGTCTAAACATTGCTATCCAAGCTAATAAGTCTGAAACAATATGCCAATAGCAACCACGCAATAAGTTAGAAAACACGTTTTGTAATAAATACTTTAATGAATTTAATTAAAATATCTACCTTCCTAGGTAAATATAAATTGGTGTGTGGGCTGCTAGAATAATAAGGTAAACTAGTAATGAAATATCCTTACGCCGCTTCAAACTGATGCCGAACAATAAACAAGATTATTTTATATTATATAATGTAAATCCAGATGTAATATTACGTAGGGTCGAGCCTACTGGGAAAAAAAAACCCGGGCCTAGACTGCAAGGCAACGAAGGAACATAGGAATGGGTTTAAGTCTGTAAAAGTCTGATACACCCTCCCCGGTCTGGGTAGGAGAGAGATGTCATTTTTACCCACCTATGATTTTTGCCTACCGTAAAAAAAAACCCACCTAAAAAAAATATGTATTTTTATGTGAAGTAGGTACTTTTTTAACCTACTTACAGGTTTGCCAATAATGTAATTGATTTTTATTATTTCCTTATGACATGATTATTATTTTCGTAGTAAAATACATTATCTGCATCGTAAACAACGCATTAATAAAATTAAAACAGATTATCCGTTATAATGTATGTATTGATAAGAAATCATAAATGGAAACATTTCTAATATAGCAATCAGACATAAATGCTTTATCTCAGAAATAGGTATTAATCATATCTTAAAATTTCTAAGAAGGTCGCATGTCTTTCTTTAAAAAACAATTTACTCGGCGTGCATTATCTAAATATATCGTACACCATAAATACAATATTATTTATACCTGGCTACTTAAACAGGATGGGCGGTAGGGGAATAACGAATACAAGATGGATGGTCTACCTAAAAGATGAAATGTCTAGAATAGACGTGACTACTGAGATGACAAACAACAGAGAAATATGGAAGAAGAAGACAATATGTTGCGTCGACCCTATTAGCGTCTTAATCAAAGATGCACCCCAAATCAATTGGAATAAGGAAAGGAAAATGGTTTTGCACGAAGTACTGATCTACATGGTGTACAGCTGCATGCTTAGTGCGTGCACAGTTGCATGTTTAGTGCGTACATTGCTACATGTTTAGTGTGATCTCTCGCTCTCTAATGAAAGGCCTAGGTCTTAATGAACATAATAGGTGATTACATAATACTGATTGTGTATAAAGATACAAAACAAGGTTTTAATCTTTCACAGAAAGATATTTTCAAGCTATTCCTAAAATTAAAAAACACTTAGTAATTATACAGTACTAGCTCCCAGCGGCTTCGCCAGCGTGATAGTAGAAAATTATCCCAAGGGAACATACTTCCGGGACAAAAAGTATCCTATGTCCTATTCCAGGACATGGTCTATCCGTGTACTAAGTTTCATCAAAACCGGTTTCGTCATTTAGGCGTGAAGACGTAATAAACAAACAAACAAACTCACTTTCGCTTTTATAATATTAGTAAAGATTCCTAGAAGCTCTAAATAAAACCTCTCACTATAAGTAAATCTAATTACTCGTAAATTCTCTCACACCAAATAATTGACTCGAAAATGAGTTTCTAAATTAGGGTTTCCAATGCTAAAATGAGTTTCTTGACTCAGTTCCCTACATTTCGTAGAATTGAAGTAATCTTTTTGTCTTTAATGGAAAGGTCACAATAAGTTACTTGATTTTATCAATAGTCCTCGCGGCGTATTGGCTTTCTCTTTAGTCCGTGAATTATGATTATTGGTACAGAAAGGACAGTAATTAGGATTTAAGGAGGACAGTTATCACTGATTAGCTATCTGTTTGGAGACAAACTAAGAAGAAAAATGGTGTAGTAACATACAATAGGAAGATTAGAGAAAAACTTGTGAGTATTCCCAATGGTTTTGAAATATCTTCGCTTTTTCAGTGAATAAATGGCCAAATACTTCTCTAAATTGAAAAAAGGAGATATTCGTTTAATTAAAACAGATATTATATTATACTTATGACTACCAGGAGATGGCGTGACGATTTGGACTCCTACTGTAAACAAATCGCCAGAAGTGGCTAAGGACTGAAAAGATTGGACTAACGGAAGGGAGGCCTTTGCCCTGCAGTGGGACACAACGGGCTCATAATAATAATATAACTACCACGTAAAGGTACAACTAATAATCTTATCTTACTTATGTTACAATGTGAAAGTTTGTGAAAATGTATGTTTGGATATTTAATAGGTTTTGATGAAAATTTACAATCATATAGTTTATACATCGGAATAATATATAGGATAAACAGCATTATAAATGCAAAAGTTTGTGAAGATATATTGGTGTTTGTTATTCTTTCAAAAAACTGCAGAATGGATTTTAAAATTTTCAGTAATATAAAATAAACATCAGAATAACGTATAGGCTAAAATTTATAATGGGGGAAAGTACTGATTCCATGAGAGTATAGCTAGTCACAGAAGCGGAAAGTAATAAGAGTAACTTCGAGGTCTGGGTACTAATGGATAGATATGGTCACGATAACATTGATTGAACTTAGTACAAATGGTGTGACAGCTAAGCCTGCCATTAGTTTAATTTAAATCTGTGTAGAAGCAACTTATGGCGTTTTAACTTAATTAATTTTGAAGCAGGAAATGTATACTGAAAATTCCACTGCTTACGTTTCAGCACATTGTAGGTACGAAACGTTAATAATCTTAATGAAATTTTGACTTGCTTGCGTAGAATTGTAACAATACTACTTAAGGATAGTCAGATTGTAACAAGCGTGTTTATTATTCTTATTAATAATTACGTGACAAGGGCATACAAAACATTTTTATCATAAACTCTTCACGTTATCCTCTTTACGTTTATTAATAATGGATTTACTTCGTCCGGCTACCATATCGTACCCTACGTCATGATTGTGACGTCACGAATGGGATACAGGCTGATCTTTTAGTTGTTTAAGGCAGTCTAAGGCAGCAGGAGTGGAATTCCTTACCGGTGTCTGTGTTGCCTGATAGCTACAACCTAGGGGTTTGTAAGTCCAAAGTGAATGCCTAGAATTATCATAATTCTAGGCAAGCATGCTGGAGCACGCTTGCTTGGTACATCATCACATATCATCAGGTGAGATGTGGGTGAGATAGTGGTCAATCGTGAGCATATCTACTAATATTTCTTAAAATATATTTGTTTGTTGACATATGCTTGCGCTGTAAAATTGTTTTTTTTTTTTTGTTTTTGGGAGGTAATCTCTGAAAGCACCGATTGCTAAAAAATTTTTACCGATAGAAAGCTGCTTTATTCCTGAGTGGCGTGGGCAAAAGCAAATCAGTAATTTTATAAATAGTTACAATTTTACTAAAATTGATTTGACATAAATACGAATAGCGAAACGTGCGTTTGCTGTGATGATTGGTCAAATGAATTTATTATTTTCGATCGCGTCACTTGATCTATGTTAAATATATTGCGTTGATTTAATGTCAGATAATCGTCAAATGACTACTCCCGCTTTCGGTGGAGCGCGACGGCGTGTCAGATTTTTAATGACTAATAGCCACCTGTGTATTTTCAGTTGCCCTTTGTTCCAGGGCCGCGGTGATTTTTCGGCACAATACTGCAGCTCAGCCGGGCGTTGACATAAAATAAAGCTTTTTATGTGTACCTACATTAATATAACTTTTCTTTTCAAAGCAAAGGTCTTACCAAATCATGATATTATTACATCGATACCTCCTACGCATAAGGTCTTTGTAATTGATAATTACGTAAGTAATTTGTGAACATCTTTTTAACTGATATAATGGCTTTACGTCATCAATAATCAATTTAATGTCACAGTACCTGATGCTGGATGTATTATGTAAGAAATAAAATTTTACAAAAAAAAAATACATTCAGCCAAACATAGAACCTACTTCTTTTTAAAGTCAGTTAAAAATATGTTGCGACTTGATGTGTTGGAGGTTATTTTTTTATTTCTTTTGGTTTGCGGGTTCAACCAGCCTGTAATCGATGAACAGGAATAAATTTACAAAACACAGTCATATAAACAGTGTAGAATGAAGTAACTTTAATAATGGTACTCAATGATAGCTTATATGATGTTGGCAGGTTTTATAGATATTAATATAAATGGACTGTTAAAGTGAGCAAACAGATGCAAAATATATCTACTACATTGTAATTTGTAAGAAGATCCGCAACAAAGAACGTAGCTGAAATTACCTATATAAAGAATATAGTACAGAATAAACCCCCAGCAATGTAGGACATTCTGACTAAAGAATAATTGAAGAATTTAAAAAATCATACATTTTTATTTAATGCATAACTCTAATCAATTGAATATAAAAAGATATAGCTGTTAGTTCAGTAATTACTAATATGCATGCTTATACAACATTAGTTTCAGTATATGCAAAAGACGAAACACATGGCTAGTATTTTTTTGTAAAGAATCTATGTACATTTCATAACTTTATCATAAAAAATCACAGAGTTCTAAGCTTGTTATGTCAGCAGAAATACATAGTCACCGTGCCATCTAGGGGACTGAGGGGTTGTTTTGCAATTGCAGTCAGCTGTTTGCTGGGGCCTAATACAACATGGTGTAAAAACTATTGCAAACCATTCAGCTACTGATTCTCAAACTATAGGTATTCCGGTTTTGCATGAACAAAATAAATTAGTACTTTTTTCTTAAATAAGTATATATTTAGTTTTCTGTATCCGTCTATAAAATAATATTTTACTCTTGAAACAAATGTGTATCGCAATACAAAGCTATATATTGATGAAAAATGCCCTTATATCTACGGAGGCCACTCTCGATGCAGCACCAAATTGAAGTTAGAAAATATATTTTACTATCAAAACTTCACGAGTATTCAAAAAGACAAGTCAGGGCTATGGATCCTTAAAAAGTAGCTCGTGGAAAAATAAGCCTGAATGCATTTATTATTGGTTTTTTATTTGGTATAAACCAGTGCTTGACTGCGATCCCATCTGATGGTAAGCAGTGATGCAATCGTTGATGGTGAGGCGCACTAGTTTATTAATAGCCTATTCACTTTAGCCTTAAAGACACCTTTGTAAATGGACGGGAAGACTGCAGCATGTGAATTGATCCAGTTCTTCGATGTACGCGGTATAAATGATGAAACGAAATACCTAGTCCGAACCGTAGAAGTTTCAACAACGCAAGGGTGGATATGGATACTAGCCGTACGTCGGGTTGTCCGATGGTAGAAACGAGATGGCCGAATCAAGCCATGCAATTCCCGCGCAAACTGTCCAAAATGAATTCTGTAAAATACCGAAAGGCTGGCTACCCTACGCCTGTGCTCAAGGCTCTTTAGATTGGTTGGATTGATTTATGTCAGCGAGAGCTTAATATAATTAGAAAAGACACAGTAAGAAGTAGAAAGTTACAATTTAAATAGTGTAAAAATAACACAATCAAGTATGGATTGACTTTTTTTTCGATCTTAATTGATTATAGTGGTAACTGCGCATAAAATGTTGTAGTAGATTCGGTTATACATATAGGAGATTCGGTATAGTAGATTGACGGTATCTGAAGAGTTAAATTTACGGAACAATTATATAAAAAATGTGTCAAAATTCGGCATATCCAGCTTAATAAGTATCCAAGCTGGATATGCTATAGACTGAATTTTGACGCCATTTTGTATGGATTCCTTCACCTTCTTCTTTATGGACTAAGCTAGCAAGTTTCTACTCCCAGATGCATTACATTCTCGTAGTTGGGAGCTAAAATTGTATAGTTTGCAAGCTGTAAAAGACGACGCTATCTTTGTAGTTTAGTACTCGACGGAATTAAAGAAAGAAAGAAGAAGGTAGGTTGATAAAATCGGATGAATTTAAGTAGATATTACCGGTTTAATCAAATTCGTAGTTTTCTTTATCTTATAATGACTTGACCACTGTTAGGGATTCTAATTAAGTTGTAAATAAATGTCTGTTTAATCTTTTTTATCTGACAGTTCATAATGTATCAGTTACGAACGTGGTCACGAAAAAGTAGGTACCTACCACCAAAACAGTAACTATGTAAACATATGACGTATCATTATTATGTGTTATTATAATATTGCTAACGATTCTATTGTGTTGAAGCACTGTCAATTATTATTATTAATATAGTATTTATTCATATCTTATTGATGTTTATATATTTTTTTAAGTACCCACATAATTGTAATAAATTAATGACGCTATTGGTATGTAATTTTTTTTATATAATTTATCATAAGTTATGCCTAGTTTACTTATAAAAAGTACATAAAACGTTGTTGTTATTAGAATGATATCTATACAATCCAGAAACACGCTGTCATTTGCCATTCTTGTCAGGCAGATGATTAAGTCGTAAAATCATCATGTTTTGCAACAATAATTGCCACTATTGTGTCATGCACCACTTAGTAATCTGCGTAGATAAAGTTTCCTGCATAAGTGGACGAGTAAATCGATAAACCGCGCGTGGTGATTTCTAATTAGACAAATACTTAAGATTTAATTTCTCTTGTCGAATACGAAACCAAGCACGTAGTTAATGGCACATTTAGATGCGGACGGTAAGCCGTGTGTTCTCGGCATTCGCCCATGCGTATCACGACGGCTGATGTTACTTTGTACGTCTACCGCTCGTACAAAGTCAGTCTTTTGACTTAACCTAAACACAATAAGGCTTCCGAACGACATTTGCATTAACTCCGTCGCCACATACTGTCTCGAGTTCTTACCAGCAAGGTCAGCATCAGCATCAGATCCGTAAACAAAAACCGGATTTTATACGTCACTCTCAAATCCAAGTAAGTGAGGCATATTTATCGGCACATATGTATAACAAAACAATGCAGGCGACAGTAACGTTTACTGCTTATTTCCTGCTTTACTCGAGAACACAGTGAAACTACACGCGTTACAAACAATGTACACACAAACACGAGACATAATTACCGGCGACGCGACTAATAAAAACACACCAAAAAACAAAATGCTATTCTGTGTATTCAAGGCTATGAATTAGCAACACATTCCATATATGTAATCGTTACGCGTAAACTAAAATCTTACTCGAAAAAACTTCACGACAAAAAAAGATAATACAACAACTGTTAATTATAGAACTGTTAAAACTATCGAACGTCGCCGTGCACTGCGCGTGCTATTCGGCGGTGTTAATTGCTAATCGGACGTTATCGGAAAATGTAGGTAGGTGACATTTCGTAGGCATGTGCCTGACTGAGTGCGGAGGGCGCGCCGCGGCAGCAGCGCGCTCGCTCGCGGCTAGGAGAGGACTGTGCGTGCAGCCGCTGGCGGCCGGTCCGCTCGCGGGAGCGGCGAGCGGAGCGGTGCCCGGCGGAGCGCGGCTGCCCGACCCCAGACACCGGCACGGCGGACGTCGGCTCGTCTCCTCGCCTGGCTGATGATGAGCGCACCGACCTGAATCATCCCTCGCGCGTTAATAACTTTAATATCACTCATACGACACTCGTCTCCGCTGACGCTGACGTTTGCGTTCCCCTCGACCTATCGCAATGCAACCTTTTATTATGCCAATGCTAATGTCAGCAGCGCCCTTGACTAAATTACGGTGTTAGCGGTTTTCGATATCTGAAACCTTACATTAAATCGAAATTCGATATGCCTACTTACCGAACGTGTGGTTTGTGCACATTGTGTGCCATACTTAGATACTATAGATACCTACATACATAGTATTGTTTTGTTTGATTGCGATTTGTTTGTTATGGTTCTTATCTGCTGATATCAAACCTTTATTTAACTTGGTGTATCTACAAGCGCTAACAGCCTATTAACACAGTTTAATCAGTACTTAAAAACAACAAAGTTTGTATTAACCATACATTGTACTTTTACTGTCATTTTGGTTTGATCATTTGCTACTGTTCCTGGGAAAATCATTGATTTTTTTTAAAACTATCTGCTCCCACTATGGTATTAATTGGTGAGTAGACACACTTTTTCCAGTTGAACCTAATCAAACCTTAGCTTATTCAATAACTGGTATGAATGACACTCTGTTAAGTGATTGCATATCAGTGAGCAAACTCACGTGAGACAACATGATTCACACTTATGTGTTTGCCTAAATTGATATTAGATATGTATAACATACGCATGTAATGTTAAACTAATATTTCCGCTAAAGTATTAATGATTTAGAAATTTATCCATTATATTAAAATAGTTTTAGATATACCTACTTAGGTTGTTTAAAGCTACGAGTATGACAATATTGACGTGGATTTATTGTAACATAAATACCAACATAGGGTCTGAGAGACTCAATTTACACACATCATTCGTCAAAAACCGTAAAATTTACAAAAGTAGTACTTATTTAGCAAAGATTTACCAGAAAAACTTTGATACTTATATACCGTAGTCGGGTCTGTTAGACTACGACATAAGTAATTGTATCAACATAAATTGGCAATCGCATTTTCTTATACTAATTTAACCTTTGTACTAAAATTCAGACCAATATTCGGTTATCTGTACAACACAAAATTAAAACCGGTTTCGTAACTTAAAAGTGTGGGAATTTGTAAAGTTATTTAGGCTTAATTAATTAAACACTTCATTGTTATATCTCTAGAGGTTAACCAAGTACATGACATATTATGTTAATTTTGTGAAAACGATTAATTGGTTGTTGACATTTACTAATTACAGTTTTTTAGATGTCACCATAACACAAGCGAAACCTGTCCCTGGGTGGTATTTTAATGTTATTATAACCTTTGATTTGTTATCACCGACAGTTATTTCATTAAATGTTTGTGCACACTTTCTGTGTAAACATATTTTTATATACTTATTTTTTTGGTGTTTTTAGGTTTCCGAACCTCTAATGGAAAAACGGAATCCTTATCGGATCACTTTGTTGTCCGTCTGTCTGTTTGTCAAAACCCTTTATCTCGGAACTCGTGGAGGTATCGAGTTGAAATTAAAACCATATACTCAAATCTGCGGTCCATTGAAGCTGTGAAAAATCAAACTTCTAAGTTAACGAAAAAAAAATAGATACGGTCGTTTATGTCGCAAAAAACGAATATTTCGATACTCTCAAATATAATTTCAAATTTGGTACAAACCAAGCTCTTATAGCATTGAAATAGGAATAAATCTGAAAATAGTAAATTTATTGTTACGTCACAATTTTTATTTTTTTGCGGTTCGGAAATATCCTCGAGAGATACGAGAATTGAACTATTTTATTTATTTATTTAATCTTCGTGATGCGAGATATTCAATAAAAATATTATGTATATATTATCTGCACTATAATATTATACAGAGGGAAAATTGGTATGTTATTTAGGTTTGTAATTAATAAACTCAAAAACTACTATACCGATTTCAAAAATTCTTTCATCATTGGAAAGCTACATTCACCCTGAGTAACATAAGCTATATTTATTGCCCGTGCGAAGCCAGGACGGGCCGCTAGTAATATATAACGTAATTTCTTTATTTGCAGGAGTTATCCTCTGGAAGTAGGTACCTGCTGATCCGATTCCAATATTATTTAAATTGTACAAATGTGCACTTTAGCCGAGTAAAGGAAAAACATAATTATATTTCCATGGGATAAGGTATCTAGAAGAAAGGTAGCAAATTGTAAAAAAAAATGTGAATTGCGTTTTTTTGTGGAAAACTACTAAAATCAGTGAAGAAATTTCAAATATGGAAATAGTTATTTCACGTTTCACTGTCAATCAAATTCGGAATCAGTTGTCTTTATTGAAAATGTTAGTTCACACATAAGTAATAAAAGTACAATTTTAAGAAAAACGCGATTGAAGTTTTTAACTCTCAGATTCCAGATTGAGACGGCAAAAAAGTAGGAGATTCTCATAAAACTATAATATATCAAATTATTGTAAAATGTTTTAAATCAATGTGCTTCCTGAACACAGTGGTTGCTGGTCCGAATCGCTCGGGCAGTAAAACGTTGTCAATGTAGGTCATTGTATGTAGACCTTATCAGACAACCAGGTGCAATAAATAAGGTAAGTCATAAAGTGTTATTCATATAATTTTGCGTTTATTTTTATCAGCAAAATTGTAAAATAATAATATTAGTGGATCGCTATCTACTAATAAGCATAATATGCTTATGCTATATTAGTAGATACGGATTCGTGGCCCCAAATTTTATTATTGATTTAAATTAAAAGATTAAGTTTTTTATAGAACAAAAAAATATATATAATTAAAATTATAAAGTAAGTAAAGTAGCTAAAAACGTGTTATTATTTTATAATAATTGAAATACTACTTTCGTTAAAGATTGCCAGATCATTAAAATTAATAAGCATACGGAAGCAAATGTTGGATATGATCAAATATTAACTTAATTAATATTGGCCTTAACTACTTGGGTCACGTAAATTGTGTTTACGAATTATTATAAAAATGACCAAGTTATTTTCACATAGGTAAAAATAAATTTTTGATCAAACCATGCCTCCTACACACTGAATAAAGAAAAGTAGAGGGAGTGCCTCTTAGATATGGCGCGCGTGTCAACATCAAGCGAGATTCGCCCATTACATGTGCAAGTGAATATGGCTTCTATTTCAAAGTCACTAGCGTTCTGAATAGAATAAATTGATTACAGCGCCATCTAGCGTTGAGTAGCCGAACTTGTTGTAAATTGGTGTGTAAACGAAAAACTTCTTTATTGTTTGTGTCATGTCAAATAATAACAACTTTCTTACGATGTAATAAGACCTAATTTATGAAAGCATTAAGAATATGATTTGTAAAAGTTAAGTTTGTAATTCGTAGTTTCGTAGCCAATCATATTACTGTTTTTTATGTGTGTACCTAATGTACAATTTGATACGCAAATGTGTGAGTTTGGCGTCACTGGTTCCCGTGCTTAGCCACGTTAGGGGCACTTCTACCTATATTTTCTCTTCTGTGCTACACAATAATATCATATAGAATTAAATGAATATTCTTATTTCTTATAAAAACGTTAATAATTATTTACACACACCGTGTCTATATCTCATATACAATTTTCCTATCACAGGTCTGCTGGAAGAAATTTGGTTTGACATAAACAGCAACTTTGTACTTTTTCATCTGTATTTGTTCTTTACGATTTTTTTTATGTAGTGGATACATAAATAAATAAGAAAATATCGTTGTATACAATGTGTTGTTTTTGATGTCTCATATTTCAAGGTTTATATATAGATATCCCATATTTAATTATGTAATTCAGATACAAGTTTCTAGTTATTGAATAAATGACTATCTATGACCATTTACTTTTGTGACGTTGTCAGTCATTGATGAGTAGTTTTAAAATAAAAAAATAATGATATATAGATACATATTATGCCGTGTTTTACAAATAATCGTGAATTAATCGAATAATTTTGTTTAAAAAAATTAAAACAAATCAAAAAAGATGATTGAAAAATAATTCATATGCCAGTTGATTTTTTGGTATGGTCTCATTCTTACTAGAGTTATGGGATATCAAAAAAAAGCACGCTGTACAGTACCTATAACCATATTGTTAATAAACATGTACGCTGTTTTCTGACTAGCACAATTCAGGGAGATTTGAATATGGAAAATTATTTACTCATAAAGTTTCATAATTATTGTGTCAAATACACGCAGGTACTTAACAGTTTAACAGTAGTGCTCAATTAAAGCATGAAATTGTCATAATTATAGTTTCCTCGGCTTCAGTCACTTAATGTGCGTACTAACCGAACTTAATGAGCACATAAGTACTCTCGTCAAAATATAACAGAGCAAGACTAATTATTCAAACGATTATGGCTTCTGATGATTTATGTTTATTGCAGTTCATGCATAAAATTACGTATTTAACAGAAGCTAAGAAACCAATAAAATATTATTTTATGTACTGCGAAACCCGCTTTCATAAAATTTTATAGCTATAAGTGTTATAATTATCTATGATTATTGTCAAATATCCTATCAAGGGCTTTGCTATTGCGGAGATAACTTAAGTGGAGATGTTTTTCATAATAAAAAAACAGAAATTTAAAGAAAAAATTTCCTTAAACTCTAAAATGTAGATTAATAGTAGTAAAATTAGATATGAGTAGCAAAATTTATCAAAATTTTACTGTGTATGTGCTAACTGAAACTTCATCTGGCAAATGCTGACTGAAAAGCTGGTAAATTGTGAGAAATCAAATGTACGATCACTTTCGTCGAAGTATGAATGCGAAACTTAAAAAGAATAATATAATAATGATAATTTTATTCCAGGTAACAGTACCCATATACATACATAACTTATATTAAATTATTTTGTTAGTAAATATGATTTAACATCTCACTTTGTACTATATATGTTAGGACAACTTAACTTTGTGAAATTGTCATTTGTATGCAAATAAAAACGGAGTTGGTTTTGCAAAACTTATATATTTCTTTCTAGATACCTTTTCTTTCAAATGATTTCGACATTTCACGAGACATTTGACAACACGAGATTTCCTCATTCAATACCACAAGAATTTTTTTTAGATGTATTCTTTAGTGTTCCCAACTTTATATTTATGCCTGATACGAAAAATAAATACTTCTGTATCCTCCTTACACGCATTTGTTTCTATTTCATCATACAAATATTACAAAAACACATCTAAACATTAACATTTATAACGATAGTTAAATTGAATGCTTCATTGATGCAAAATATTACAAATGGTGGCGAACATTTGGCACTGGGACCCCGCAGCCTTGCGTAGTCGACGCATCCGAACCGCATCATAAATATTTATATACGGGGCTTAGCTTGTATATGGATATATATAAGCAAGTAAGAATAACATACAGATGAAACTAATCCCGAAGATGGGAAAAACACGGTTGGTGTTCTGATATTTTTGATAGATGGCGCCAGTAGTATATTTTTGTTTTGCTTTCTCATGGCTAGATTATTTAAAAAAATTTACCCCCCTTTTCTAAAAAAAAGGTTTAACTTCAGTACTTAATAATCTTTTGTTTTTGCAGATTCACCAAACCAACTGTTGGTTATAACATCTACGTGTTTCCTGATAGCTACAACCAAGGGGTCTTTAACCCTTCAGATACCGTTAATTAGAGACACAATAGTAAGACAATAGATGCGCGGCCACCGGGTGTCGCTTGGGGATTCATGAATTAAGTCAAGAGTGAATGAGATTACTTCTAGGCAAGCGTGCTTCATCATCGGCCACGTCATCACTTACTATCAGGTGAGATAGTGGTCAAACTCTTTACTTAAAGAAACTAAAAAATAGGGAAGTAGAAGATTAGGTTGGATTGGGTAACAACCCAGATTATAATTAAAAAATCGATTGACAGCGCGGTCACCAAAATCAGCTCAGTTTATGATTGTGCTACCGAAGCGCACTTACAAGCAAATTGCATGCAAGTTACGATACATTGCGGAGTACTGAGGTATGATGTGATCAAGCGGTCGTTCGTACCACGCAATATTATTCGACTTGCATGTAATTTGCTTGCAGGTGGAAACGCGGCCTAACGCTTTAGTGGCACGTTCGTAAAAATATTCATATTTATTCACACATGTGCTGCTAAAACCATAATTTTTTCTTAATTAATAATTTATAATATTTAGTGATAACCTAAAGTTTTGAAAATGAGCAAGAAATTGTATGGAACAAATGAAATTAAGTCCAAGAAGTGGTAAAAGTCCCTTAAGAAGTTTGGAAAGCTTCAGTAGGAATAAATTGATGGCCGTTGAAGTAATTCTGGATCATTATGCTAAACTTTTACATTAATTAGTTTTCAAAATGATGTTGAATTCCTTATGATTTTATGCGCTACAGTGAATATTTTCATTTGAAAATGGTATGCTATAAATCATTTTTATTTTTCAATTTAAATTTATCTAAACCTATCTATTTATGTATATGCAATAGTAATTTAATTTCTTGCTTTTGCTTGAAATAAACGATCAACAATAATAAATTGTAATTCTGTTTTCTGATGGAAATTCTGAAATTTTTTGCTGCACTTTTTTTTATTTCGTTCGCCTGACTGTAAACCACTGGATGAGATAAGCCCTACTCACACAACAAATATAATAACCGTAACCTTAATACGAGCTCTCGAATAAATAAAAATACTGTCGACAATTTTACTCGCGTTGTTTTTCCAAAGTTTCCAGATTTCACTCGCTGAGATATGACAGTAATTGGATAATGATGACCAGTTGCCGCCTGACGGCCATTAGGACCAGTTTCACTTTGGTCACTCATTAGGAAGTTCAGTCTTTCAACAGCATTTCGTTGTGCAAGAGCTCATTTATACTTCTTTAGTTATGTGGCTGATGGAGCTTATGATAAAGTAATAACTTTATGGTTAAGCAACACTAGCGGAGGTCGGTTTGCTGATGGGTGACCATACCCATCTACTCTAATAATATAATATAAAGACATTAAGTTTTTTTTTTTGTTTGTAGGTGGTAATCTCGGCAAGTATTGGTCCGATTACAAAAATTTGGGCACGATCTAGAAAGCTGCTTTATTCCTAAATGACATAGGCTATATTTTAAGGACGCAGGCAAAGCCGCTGGCAGAAGCTAGTGTTAAATATCGAGATACCTCCGTACATCAAAAAGCACGTTAAATTATAATTATCCCAAACACGACTAGGATACATTGGCAAGGGGTTTAATCTTTCCTAATTTTAAAAGTATTTTGTAATATCGGTGACAAAATCTCTTTTTGCAAAAAACGGAAACTGTCGCTTACAATGTTCTTCCTGGTTCGATATATTTGGATAAGGCTGATCTGGGCTGAGCAGATTGATTGATAAAACTGTGATTGTTCAAAAGAGTAGCACTATCTCACGTGATGATAAGGGATGATATGGTCTACGATGGAGCACGCTTGCCTGGAAGTAATCTATTCATTTTTGATTTAAAGACCCCTTGGTTGTAGCTATCAGGAAACACAGAATCCGGCAGGGTTTTTTTTTATTTTTTATTATTGATAGGTTTGCGTTTGACTATCATCTCACCTGATAGTAAGTGATAATGCCGACAATGGAGCATGCTTGCCTAGAAATAACCTATTCACTTTTGACTTAAATACCCCAAGGTTGTATGTAGTTATCGGAAAACACAGATTCCGGCAGAGAATTCCACTCCTTAATTCTTTATTGTATACACATAAACTTAACCAGAATACAATCTTAGGTAGATATTTCGTTTACAAAGGAGAGCTTAACTCAACAATGAGTTTTCTTCCAGCAAACCTTTGAGTGACAGAGAGAGATCACATTCGAGGGTAGGATCCAGTGTACAACATAAACCTACATAAATACGTCTAAAAATATATATACATATAAATATAAACATAAATACATAAAGATATAATATATATACTAATATTATGTCAATTTTATTGTGCGTACGGCTAAGGAGTTCCCAAAACGCTTTGTACGTATAGGTGAAGGTGGGATGTCCACCATGTACCGGTACTATCTCGCTCTACGCAGAGCTGGAAAAAAAGATTTTATTGTTTCCTATCGCAAAACATAACCGATTAGTGTTAAGTAGCTAATTGTCACTTGATACGATTAAACAAATAATTTGAACCACTCAGAGTGTTTTTAATCTCGCGCGGATTTCATCACGCATGCGGGATTGGTCCGCACGCGTAACCCCCGCAAATGTCCATTTAATATAACTATTTATTGTAATGAGTGCATTTTGAAATTTTTATCCCTGATGAAATCCGCACGATTTAAAAAACACCCTTATACCTCCTCCACCAGTCTGCAGTGCCTATCTAATTTTGTGCTTTAAATCGTATAAACAGCCAATTTGGTACTCCATTAGGCGAGTGGCGTTTACACGGATTGGGTGGCTTCGTTTTAATACTTAAATACTCCCACAGGAGTCGTGTAAACTGGATTTAGAACTGAGAACGGGTGAATAAGTGTTTTGAATTGACCAACACAGCCTTTTGATATTTGATAAAGCCAGCAATTATGTAATCAATCAAATGAAGCCCTATTACGTAAAAACAGTACTTTGCTAAGAACTTTTGTGCGAAACAATTTTGTTTGCAAAGTTAATACCATTGGTTTTCTGGTTTAAGAACTTTATTTTCTCATCAGAATTAATTCATGAATCCCTAAGCGACACCCGGTGGCCGCGCATCTATTGTCTTACTATTGTGTCTCTAATTGACGGTATCTGAAGGGTTAACAATAATTCACTTACTGAGAAACTATACATTACAATGTCATATTGTTATGAACGTACAGTTTTGCAACGATTAAGTCGTAGGTACTACTTATCTATCTATATATATAAAAATCAATGCCACTTTTCGTTGTTATTTTATAACTCAAGAACGGGCTCGCCTATCCAAACCAAATTTTTAGGCTTTATTCGGACTATTTAGTAGATGGTTTATGTGAAGTTTGGTAGGGTAGAGTAGGGTATAGTAGGGTAGAGTAGGGTAGAGTAGGGTAGAGTAGGGTAGAGTAGGGTAGAGTAGGGTAGAGTAGGGTAGAGTAGGGTAGTGTAGGGTAGAGTAGTGTAGAGTAGTGTAGTGTAGAGTAGTGTAGAGTAGTGTAGGGTAGAGTAGGGTAGAGTAGGGTAGAGTAGGGTAGAGTAGTGTAGAGTAGTGTAGTGTAGAGTAGTGTAGGGTAGAGTAGGGTAGAGTAGTGTAGAGTAGTGTAGTGTAAAGTAGTGTAGAGTAGTGTAGGGTAGAGTAGGGTAGAGTAGGGTAGACTAGGGTAGAGTAGGGTAGAGTAGTGTAGGGTAGAGTAGGGTAGAGTAGGGTAGAGTAGGGTAGAGTAGGGTAGAGTAGTGTAGAGTAGTGTAGTGTAGAGTAGTGTAGAGTAGTGTAGGGTAGAGTAGGGTAGAGTAGGGTAGAGTAGGGTAGAGTAGTGTAGAGTAGTGTAGTGTAGAGTAGTGTAGGGTAGAGTAGGGTAGAGTAGTGTAGAGTAGTGTAGTGTAGAGTAGTGTAGAGTAGTGTAGGGTAGAGTAGGGTAGAGTAGGGAAGAGCGGGAGCGAAGCCGTGCGGGCAAAAGCTAGTATATATATAAAAATCAATGCCACTTTTCGTTGTTATTTTATAACTCAAGAACGGGCTCACCTATCCAAACCAAATTTTTAGGCTTTGTTCGGACTATTTAGTAGATGGTTTATGTGAAGTTTGGTAGGGTAGAGTAGGATATATGTAGTAGGGTAGAGTAGGGAAGAGCGGGAGCGAAGCCGTGCGGGCAAAAGCTAGTTTTATATAAGTACTTCGGAACCTTTTTTGATATTGGTTGAGCATAAAAAATAATGTTTTGAGAACACTCTGCTCGAATACTTACTAGATCATGGTCTAATTTCTTTTGGGCTCGGAAATCATCTTCCGTTTTAGGGTGAAGCGAAAGGTTCTTAGACATTTACTAACTAAAACCCTTCTGTGTCTTTCAGTTACATTTGTATTCTGAGGCTACGAGTCTCTTTAGAAAATTTGTACAGCCATAGCAGGATAATGGTTTATATTGGGACAGTTTTATCCAAATAGCACGTTCCTATAAAATATTCTTCGTTCTTCACAAAGATAAAGTCTCTGGTATCAGTTAGTTATTAATGTTAGGTTTAGTTAAAAACCCTTTATCATAAAAAAGAATAATGTGCAAGATAAAAATACTAAGCGAAAAATATCTTCCAGTCTGGAATAATGTCCTAATTTAACTTAACTCATGAAAGAGCTATCATTTAAAACTTGTCACAATTTCTCAGCTCTACAAAATTATTTACTTAGAGTATTTGCTTAGTAAATACTGTGTATTATTAAATTACCACATTGGTTGGAACATAGTTTTGGTATCAAAATTACTTAAATAATATCGTCTAGAGCAGTGGTGACCGAGTGATAATGGCATCGACTTACGAGTTGTAGGTCGTGGGTTGGAACCCAGCTAGGCACATTCACATCATCATCATAATCAGCCTTTTTAATGTTCCCACTGCTGGGACTCAGGCCTCCTCTCTAGTAGAGGTAAAGGGCCATAATCCACCACACTGTCTCAGTGCGGGTTGGTGAATGTCACATGTCTTCGAATTTTTTATTCTAGGACATGCCGGGTTTCCTCACGATGAGGAAGAATGAAAATAAATTAGACAAAGTAATGCGCCTGGCAGGGTTTGAACACACGACCAGCAACTCGTAAGTCGAAGCCATTACCACTCGGCCACCATTGCTCTCAAAGCCAGGCGCATTACTTTGTGTAATTTGTTTCATCACTACTGCTCTCAAAACGGTGAAGGAAAACCTCGTCAGGAAACCGGCATGTCCTAGAACCAAAAATTCGAAGACATGTTACATTCACTAAGCCGCACTGTGCCCGCGTGGTGGATTACGACCCATTCCCTATCCTAGAGAGGAGGTCAGAACAGCAGTAGGAACATTAAAAAAAGCTGATGATGATGATGATGAATATTGTCTAAAATAGAACGCATATCATAATTAAGTCTATGAGTGGCTAACCAAGAGCTGAGCTGAATTAGTTTAGCTGAGTTAGTTTAGCTTAGCTTGCATAAAAAACTCCAACCACACGACAGAAGTGAAAACTTAATCAAAGTGAGATTACAAATTCAAAATCGTAATCGTTCGGCTAAATTTGGACGATTCGAGCCTACCCGAGCTAGCGTTACATAGCCAAGCGTTACGACTCAGTCTCATTCAACTCATAAAACATTCAGCTTAGCGCACACAAAGAAGATTACACTTTAAAAACATCATGACATGTATTCGGCACGGCCTCTTGCTTCACCCAAGAGCGGGAATAATAATAACCACGTTCCACTAAAACGTCTAAAAGGGCCTCTGTCAGTTGGTTTCGGCTCGTTGTACGCATTTCAAAGCTCCAGGACCAAAAAATAATAATAACAATCTTTTGATTTTTCACTCTACACAAATTATATATTATACCCACATAAGTTTCTCATAAAATCCTTACTTAATATTATAAAAGCGAAAGTGAGTTTGTTCGTTTGTTTGTTTCTTACGTCTTCACGCCTAAATGGCAAAACCGATTTTGATGAAACTTGGTACGCGGATAGACCATATCCTGGAATAGGACATAGGATACTTTTTATCCCGGAAGTAAGTTCCAATGGGATAATTTTCTGCTACCACGCGGGCGAAGCCGCTGGGAGCAGCTAGTAGATAATAATGCACACATGGGGAATTATGAATTGATGTTAGTAGGTATAACAGCACTTTGTGTTTCTTTGTGATCGTGAGAATAGACTTTAGTAGTATAAACACAGTCTTGATCTAGCCTACGTAAAGCCTGAGTAATACATTTCGCGTCGCCGCCAACGAATGCCTGCTTTGATTAATATCAAGACATAAACATGCCGTTTCTGTCTAGCTGAGATCCTAGTTGGGGGCCTCGGGATAAAATGTGTTCTCAAAGCAGTTGAAACACCTGACTGCAGATGGGGCCTCGTAATATGTCTACGAACGGCAAAATTCCCCGCTTAATCTTGCTTACATGCTTATCTTTGTAAATGTGATTAGTTAATTGATGCAATCGGGATTCAGGATTGTACGAAAATCGTGTCATTATTTCAGCCGATAGACGTCCACTGTTGGACATAGACATATACACTTGGGGGAGCGGTAGAGAGCATCCGTCTGACGCTGACGCGGCCTTGATCAATTCGTGAGGCGTCTGTTTTGAATTCAGGCGGAAGAAATTCCTTGGTCTTCCATTGAGCGGACCACCCCCCGGAGGACACGATGGAGCATTTGGTGGTTTTCTGACCCATTTAAGCAATTGTCCTTGGTTCAGGCCATGGTACAAAGTGAGAGGCATTAATGTAAGCAAAGCAAGATGAGGGAACGGACCTCCTCATCGCCAAGCTGCCGACATACGAGACTCACCAGGCGTCGGGAGTCACAGGGCAATTCCATACATGCATCGTGCGCGCGGACAATGCAGACGACGAGCAATAGGCAGCTCGCTGTCCAGATATCTGATAAAGACCGAACCGGCTCAGTTGGGCCAGTATCCACTAAGGCCTCTAGAATAATAGAAAGAGAGCCTCGTGGCCGTAGAAGTCGGTAAAGGTCTCTATTCCAGAGCGGGAGCAATCATTTGATGATTTAATCAAATGATTTCTATGAAGTAGTAACTTAAAAAAAAGAAAAAGGTAAGTGGTTTTGGTTGGCAAGTAAAGTCTTACTGTCCTCGCACACGGGCTTCAAAAAACTCTCCTTCAAGCTTAATTTTGAAGTGGCCTTTTTTTGTGGCTCATGTGCGGCGGACCGCCACAAAAAAATGCTTGAAGCGGCTTCAAGCTTCACCAGACACAACCGGTGTCGCGCGCTTCAGCTGCTTTTTGCAGCCGCTTCAAGCGTTTTTTTGTGGCGACGTTTTTTTGAGGCCGGTGTGCGGGGACAGTTATTATAACCATCTCTTTAACATTTTTAAAATTATGTAGAGGTACTTTTCTATAGATTCTACAGTAATATATTCAATACTGATTGCATAAAGACCTTCTGTTGCATTGCAGTAAAAGTGCATTTTGTTTTTTTTTTAATACTGCAGCATCATTATTTTGTGGGAAGGTTCAGTGCCTTATGCATCTGACGTAAACGCACAAATGCTGGCTCATGACTGTTTTCACTTTATTTTACTAATTGCACATTCTACGTATTTAAAGATGGCAACGTGTGCACATTGAACTTTTTGCTTTAACTACAAAATTGTAAAACAACTTTTACAATTTAAAACGTGTGTTTTTGATCAAACAGCTGTTTTTCTTTTTATAATGACATTGATATTCCACTTATTATACAAAATATTGTTGAAAATTCTCACAATTCGGTATGAAAACTTATTCCAATGATGAAAACCGACGTGAATCAGCTGTTCGCTTTTCCGCAAAACTTTTCACTCTTACCAACGCGCGTGTGTAAATATGTAAGCCAAATTCTTAAGTAGTTACCTTTTGTTCAGAAGGGTGCCAAATTTTCTCCAGCTGTTAACAACTTCTTGTTTCCTTAAGCACTAATGATGTCAGCCAACAGGAAAGCAACTTACCTGAAAAGAAGAGAAACGAATTGTGTAAAGAACAGTTAGACATAATGTGAAGGGTATGCTTTCGAAGTTACGAACAAAAAAAGAAAGGAAACTATGGAGGGTTTTAGGTCAGTTTTTCAATACATTTCTGAAGTATATTTACAAGATAATAAAAGAGGAAAAATGTTGATAACAAGAGGCATGTAAAAAGTATTAAAAGTTGGTGAATTTGTCGTCGCGGAGCGTTTGTTCGGGTGGCCGCAGGGTGCGCCGCGTATCGACCCGGCGATGACGTAACGAGTGGGAGCCGATGCTGCTGGGTGCTGGTACGCCCCACACAAACTTTAACAGACCCCTTATTTAGAAAACAAAACTTGTCACGATCTACCATTCGTCTTTCGGAAAAACGACCGGCCGTTAAATTAGTGACTTTTACTCAGAGTTGTTCGTGAATTTTTAGTGTACCATAAAAAGTGGGGTATTGGTTGTACGAGTAGGTACTCAAATCAGTTAAACAGTTTCGTCTGAAAGCTTTTTATTAATGCTGCACAAGTGACTATCTTCTCTAAGAGTAGCATAAACATTATCAGCATTATCAGCCTTTTAATGTTCCCACTGCTGGGATTCAGGCCTCTTCCTAGGAGAGGAAATGTACCGTATTCCATCACGCGGGCCTCGTGCGGGTTGAATGTCACATGTCTTCCAATTTTTGGTTTTAAGACATTCCGGTTTCGACACGATATTTTCCTTCACCGTTTTGAGTGCAGTGGTGATGAAATAAATTACACAAAGTAATGCACCTGGCTGGGTACCCACGACATACTTACCCGTAAGTTGAGGCCGTTACCACTCGGCCATCACTGCTCAAGAGTAAGTTACTTTATTGTAAAACATACTTATGTTGATCCTAGCCAATGCAACGCGTGTTGCGTGATTCGGGTTTGTAACATTTGTAAATAAAATCGTCATGAATGAACCGAAAAACATTGTCCGTATTTGTGTATACTCTGCCATTATAATGTGTATACTCTACGCTTTGGAGCGTGCGAATAGCTTCATCTTTATTTGTGACGTGTGTGTGTGTGTTCTTAACAATAGAAAAGCGCCTTTAGATATGGATTATTTTTGAATTAATGCTTTAAGTTTTTTTTCGCAATTTAATTTGAAAATTAAACAGTTAAAATGCTACAATAGTGCTTGAACAAAACATCGCTACTAGTTTTGAACAAAGTATTGCTTTTCTGTACCCACCTCGGTACCACAAAAAATAAGCCCGAACACAATATCTGAATAACATCCAATAAAAAAACATCCTACCCGTATATTTCATGTACAACTAGAAAACTGTAACATGTGGCCTTATTGTGAGGATGTTTCAAACACGCCTGGAGGCGATATTGTCCGTTCTACAGAGCCACAGTGCACTCAGTTTTATCTAACAATTTTGATTTTTATGGGCAAAGCTGCGCGCTGTGCAGCCCACGTCGAGGCCGCCTAAGGCTTGGCTTTGTAATGGACCGAGTCCAAGACGTCGACGGCGCGCACTGTTCCCGCGCGCCTCAAGGAGTTGTCAGCAGCAGAAGGGGCCCAGCTGGGTCGAAGCCTACTGGGGACAGGGTTGTCCGAAAGGGAGCTCGTGCCCCGGTATGAAGGCTAGAAGGAACGGCGCGGGGTTTTTAGTCAGTAAGAGTCTGACACTGTCTCCCGCTCCACCCAAGAGCGGGTTTCGTCAAAGATGATTTTCCCCGTCGACAAAAAAAAAAAAAAAAAAAAGGCTTGGCTTTTATTGTGTCTTCTATTATTTTTTAATCGATCAAGTATTCTTAAATCGCTTTGAGCTTTACCTACTCGTACTTACTGCTTTTTTGAGATGGGCTTTTATTAAGTGACTTCTCTCGCTATAGGGTCTCTCGAGAGGGTGTCTCAGACTTTTACTCAATAAATCTGCCTATTTCCTTTAGTTGCCCTTTATGTCCCAGGGCCACGATCACTCTTATAAATGTTTCTGCTGTCCTAGCCTGCTAGGTGCCCTATTGGGTTTGTTGACGTACTTAGACCTGGTCATTACTGGACGGATAGCTACTTATTGTTCGTCGTCCGTAAGCCCGGCCAGAAATCGCCCTATTACACTCGTCACCCGGAGCGTTTTCTTCTCGGCGGTGGCTAGGGCGTGACGAAGAACTTTACCTACAGCTGGATTTTTATACAAACAAAGAGAAAAAATCGATCTTTGAATTGATAGATACCACAAATGACCTAAAACAAGAGCGTGACTTAAACTGTCAGACGAATTTCAAGCTTATGTCTCCATAGCCAAGCATTGTGCACCATTTAAATATTGTTATTGAAAAACTTTTGACAAACGACTTTGAGCTGTCTAGCTTTTTGGTTTGTCTCAAACAATCTTCTATTTTGAACACAATACCTACGTCAATCGTTTGTCTACGCTTATCCATCTTACTCAACATTGAATAGTGACTAGCCTAACAATATTAGCAAGTCTTTTGAGTGCAAATCTACACTAATTTTCTAAAGAGGTAAAGTTTTTTTTTGTTTATTGAAAATCGAAATATAAATATAAATTAATATTGAAAATCGAAAGAATTTTCACCGATAGAATTATGCTTTATTCCTGAGTGATATAGGCTATATTTTATGTACATGGGCGAAGCTGCGGGCAAAAGCTGGTTTCATAAAGAGGTACAGTTTTCACCGATAGGAAGCTTCTTTATTCCTGAGTAACATAGATTATATTGTATGTACGCGGGTGAAGCCGCGAGCAAAAGCTAGTGGTACATAAAAAGGCGTGCCTCAGTCCATTTCCCAGTTTTCTTCAATTGACGACTCCTCCCTATATTACTATCTGCCGTCGTAACACAACATCAATATTATGACAGTTCAATGGAGATATGCAATTAATTGGATAGTAAGTCGGTGGACATTACTAAACAGGGTTAAAATTATTTTCTTTTAATTTAACGCTCTAGGGCGAAGCGAGAAGGCATTTCAGACTTATAATGACTAAAATCACACCTATGTTCCTTCTTTGCCTTACGTTCCAGGAGGCCGGACTTCAACCCATGGCCCCAGTAGGTTTCGGCCCTGCTAGGCCTCTACTGTTTGCTGACAACTACTTGAGGCGCGCGTAGAACAATACATATCGTCGACAACTTGGGCTCGTTCCGGACGGTTACCTGACGTTCGGACGGCGAGCTACACGTTGTTCGCCGTCTGCAAGCCCGTGAAAAGAAGAGTACCCAGGTGTCCTAGCTAGGTTACACCGTTGCCGTAACCCGTATTAAGGTTTGCCAGTTTCTCTAAAGATAAATCTCTCTTAAATTGTAACTTTAAAAAATAATAATTATTAACTTAATTTAGCCATCAAATGCATGTGTGAAGTGTAAGTATGTGCGTTTGTATGTAAATAATTATGTTTATTTGATTATGGGAAACAGATTTTCTCTCTGCTAGGGGGAGTAGGCCGTACTTAATCCACCTAACTGTGGGTCCGTTGAGGGTTGGCGTATGACGCAAATTTTTCAAATATTTGGGTTTATGATATACAAGATGCCTTTGCTGTTTTCCTTCATTATTTTAGGAACAGTGGTGATGAATTAATTGTAACTGAGTTTAAAGCTCGTGCCTCCATTCGATCAACAAACAATTTACATCGTTAATCGAAAGTGCCTGCAGATGAGTGTTTCACAGTCAGCTCCGTTTGCAATTGTTACAATGGCTGTTACAGTGTTTCTGGTCGCTTCGGAGGAGTCTCCAAAACGGGTAAATTAATTTTTAATAAAAAAAAAGTTGTATACATATAGGTTATAAGGTGTGAGCATAGTAAAAATCGATTAAGAAGTTAACAATTAAGAGATAGCGGTCAAGAGCAAACCTATCAACAATAAAAATTAAAAAAAAAAACAACTAAAAATAAAAGCAGCTTTGATAAATAAAAAAAATAGGACTTCTTTGTTGTACACAATGTACACCTACAGTGCGTTTCACTTAAGACGTTCCTTTGGCGTAATGTTGGCTCCCCTGTCTGTCTGCATAAAAAAGAAGGGAAAAAGGAAAGAGTTGCCTACTCTACCAAAATTGTTCCCCGAAATAAGCAACGAAATCGATTTTAACGGTAGTTGCAGCACTTTTTGGAGAATTATGAGGGGAATGGGACTTTATTTAAAACAAGCAGGTCTAAAAGGACGTTGTTATAGAAAGATACGATATTGTGGCATGGCGTTTTCGGTATTTGAAAGAATTGCAAGGCAATCGGAATCATTCACAATCAATTATTCAAAAATAGTAAAAAGAAAAACAAAAAAAAAACGCAATTGTTAAAAGTAACGAAATAGAAGTTAATCTCCCTAATATTAAGTAATTTAATTGCTAAAAATATTGCAACACTGTTTTTCCGTATTGCCAACATTGCGGCAAAGGAACGTCTTAAGTGAAACGCACTGTACAACAGAATGGCAGTTTATGTTCAAGAAAAATGACAGAGACCAATTTTAACCAAAAAAAAAAAATACAAAAAGACTTAATGGCATCCTTAAATGTTTGCACAAAGAGTGTCCAGTTTTCTAATAAGTTTTTATGGAATAATAAACAAACCTCTTTTTTAACATTGTCATAGGTATTGTGATACGTTCCAAAAAAATCAAAATATTTGTATTTATAATGACTATAATATTTTAAAGGTGTAAGTTTGTGGGCGTGTAATATTTGTAAATATTTCACGCTATATATTTTAACAAGAAGCCGTTTCTAGAAATTATAGTTTTCCCACGGTTTTCCTTATAATTATCTCTACAAAAAGAAGTAGTACGAGAAAATAAAAGTGTTGCGCTAACCCCTGATAAGGGCAAGAAGATGATGGACTTTTATTTTCAGGAAAGGTCAATGTAATGTTCCTACTAAACAAATTCTTCGATTTTCTGGGCGAAGCGGGAAAGCCTCGAACAAAAGCTAATACGTTCGTAAACAACGCCGCTCGTTTCAATTTCTCGAAGTTTTATTGTTTTTCATTTGCATTTTACGATTTTCTCGAAGGAGGAACTCTCAAGGCGGGAACGTCAGGTTTTCGTAAGAGTGGGTACCTACTGTACTAAGAGGCAATATAAAGTAATGCTTTAGTATCTTAGAGTGTTACTGATATACATCACTAAATTTTGATCGTTTTAATCCCGTGAAGGATCGATCCGGTACATGGAACACTATCGATTTGTAACGATAAAATAAAAAATAAAGTACCTATTTTTAAAACTCGTATTTATTAACGCATGTACGAAATTTCGCTTAGACAGCATTTCGGACCAACGTATCCATTTTGCAAGAACTGAAAATCTCCTCACGACTGTCGTCCGAGTGCCTTCGCAAAGTTCTACAATACTTCGGTCACATTGCAAGGAAAGACGGTGGCAACCTCGAAAGGCTCATGGTGACCGGCAAAGTGGATGGAAAAAGGCCCCGCGGGCGCAGCCCTATACGTTGGTGCGACCAGATCCGCACCGCTCTTGACTCTACGATGTACAGTGCACTTCACATCGCCAGAGATAGAAACAGATGGAAAGACATCATAAGGGATAAAGTGATGAAGCATGGTCACGACCCTCAGCATTGAGGAATACGACGCAAGGAGGAGTACGAAATTTATTTGTTTAAAAAAAGTCAGCTGGGCGAGTTGGCGTACTAACTACCTACAGGTCATTGGACGCGCTCAGCTGGCGTTTTCAAATCGATAGTGTTTCATGTACCGGATTGACCCTCCACGGGATTAAAACTATCAATATTTAGCGGTGTATTTATTATTATTAAGCTTCTTTCTCTCGTCCTCTATCAAATATTCGCTCTAAAAGCACAACACACAAACACAGTTTAAATCTGCCAAAATCTAAGTGAAAGTGCGCAGAGCACATTTTTCACAGAACAGGTGGTCGATGGGGCCGATAGGTCGCGGTAATCCGATGGATGCGAGACGCACAGGACCGGTCACTGTGGTGATACTTGGGGGAGGCCTATCCAAAAGTGAATTTTTTCGGCCGAATTGATGTTGATGATCATGATAACTCTTTTGTTATTAACGCAAACCCTAGGTCTTCATTTAACATCAAACTATTAGATATATTTATTTTTCTTGCACTTTCCACTCAAAACTGTGAAACAATTTGTAGATTATAACGGATTTCTAGCAGCGAGAGATACCTGGAGACCTGTTATACAGGTTCTTATTGATTCCTATTTCAGGCACCAACTTAGGTAATTTGTAAAGATTTAGTATTAATAACTTTCTGAAGGGAAAATAAATGTTTTATATTTATATAATAACTATTTATAGCAATCGGCCAAACGTTATCACAACTGTGTACAGCCCAAATACATATAGAATGACCGGATGCAGCTGATTAACATTATTTTATATCGAGCGACTGCATAAGCTTCTGGCTACAAATCTACAAATCTACAGCTGAGACCAACGACTTAACGTACTTTCCGAAGCACGGAAGATTGGATACGTAATGGATGGTTACCCATCTACAGGCCCACCTTGGCGAGCGTTACTTTACCTTGAAGATAAGCCCGTTGAGCTATTATTTAAAAAAAGATAGGCTTTTACTCGGGACAGACGATTACAAATACAAAGTAAAAAAGAACAAAAGTTCGGAATGCTCCGAGCGAGCCCGCACCGAAAGGGTGACCACTTCATCATTTGCTGGGTGTCAGACACCCAGTGCCATTAACTTAACCTAAAGCTTCTAACAATGAACTAAAGCCACTAGGGAAATACGTAAATACCTAGACGTTAGTAGGCGGGCATTGTGTATTGAACGAAATTGTGACGTAACACTCTATGCTGAACAATCTTTAGAGCGCTCCTTTATGCTAGCTTACACGCATGGCTTGCTCTTGAAACATATTTGAGATTCTACTTTTCTATAAATATGTTACCTTTATTTACTTTGACGATAATATTTTGTTAACGTCAGGTGCAGTGAAATAAATATTATAGGTAATGATTAGGGCAACATGAAATATGATGTAGTCAACACTGGTTCAATAATCAAGGTTGATTAAAAGATCTTGATCGTTGTTTACTAATAGAAGAGCCTTATAAAAAGTATCGAATATAAGTATTTTTTAAATGATTAAATATTATACTAAATTCCCAAGTCGTTCGACTTTTCAGACATACTGTGTTTCCATTCATTGATGTAATTGTACTATATTTAAATGACATAATTAATAACTTGATAATTACCTACAGGAAAGTTACTGACAGAAACTAAAGAATGCGCAGGTAGGTAAAAACCATCGCGAAGAAGCAACAGGAAAGAGAGGCTACAGGTAGAGTTATTAACAAAGACCTTGACACTCGACTAAAAATACCAACAACACAAGAGGGAGAAAATATGCTACCAAATCAGATCAGTGGTTTTCTCTTCGGAACCTCAAAGGCAAGACAAAGGAGCGGCGTTCCTTTACAACATTATCGTAAAAGGCTGCCGCCGAAACCAGCCTGCAGTATCACTCTCACGTAATCATCTGTACACTGTAAAGCTTGTGTCACACAAAAAGCGGGGGCGGAAACAGACACTTTACGATGTTCATTTATTTTAGCTCTCTCTGTAACTGTCGTGTTCATATTTTTTTGCTGTTGTATCTACGTCATTATATATCATGGTGGGTAGGTCAAAGTAAAATTTGTAATAAAAAGAATGTATATAAAAACAACGGCAAAGCAATGTTCGACAAACCTACGCATTCATGGACGTTGAAAGATATTAAAGTTGGAACAATCTGCCGGAATATAAGTCGAGATGAATAGATAGTTATTTTTATTTATTTTTAATTCACGCATCGTTAATAATGGTAGAGTATTCATAGAAATAGGTAAAGTAAATATGTATAAATTTCGTTCCATGACTTTACCTTTTTTTTTTTTGTCGACGGGGAAAATCTTCTTTGACGAAACCCGCTCTTGGGTGTAGCGGGAGACAGTGTCAGACTCTTACTGACTAAAAACCCCGCGCCGTTCCTTCTAGCCTTCATACCGGGGCACGAGCTCCCTTTCGGACAACCCTGTCCCCAGTAGGCTTCGACCCAGCTGGGCCCCTTCTGCTGCTGACAACTCCTTGAGGCGTGCGGGAACAGTGCGCGCCGTCGACGTCTTAGACTCAGTCCATTACCGGACGATCGGACAGCGAGCTACCCATAGCTCGCCGTCCGCGAGCCTGCGTCTACGGTGGCCGGAAATCGGGATCGGAATCCCGGCGACGGCGGCGAGGGTGCCGTTGCCTGATGTGATCGGCCTCCTCCTTTGCAAGCATTACTGCTTCGCAGAAGGAGGCGACCGCCTGCCATTCCTCCTCGCTCCGGACCATGGCCTCGACCAGGGCCCGGCGCGAGAGGTCTCCGCCGCCGATCGCCCCCACGAGGGCACGGCGATGCTCCGCCCAGGCAGGGCACACCTCGACGGTGTGCTCCACCGTGTCCTCCGGGCGTTGCGCACAGTGTTGACACCCGGGCGTCTCTTCCGCTTGAATCCGATGCAGGAACCTCCCGAACTTGCCATGTCCGGTGAGGACCTGCGTCATGCGGAAGGTAAGGACGCCGTGAGGTCTTTCCACTCACGCCTCAAAGAGGGGACTTACCGCCATAATCGTGGCGTGCCCAATGACTTTACCTTCCTGTAACATATATTTGCAAAATAATCCTAACGGAAGAAGTTTATTTCAAATGCTAATCTATCGAATCTCTGGAGTATCGATCTCTGAAGCTAAGATTTCAATTTAATGGTACCCAGTGTTGTGTCAGTAAGCCATTTATTGGTATTTTATTTCTTTGTTAACTTTACCATTATAGACAATTTTTTTGAGTCTCATTTATAATCTAATTTTTGCGCCATAGCAGCTCTCGTTTTCACCCGCCTTCTGTGTGACATGAGCTTAATTTCGATTCATATAGCTCTCATGATAGCATCGCACCAGACAATATCGTATTTCCTTTTTATTAACATAATGAAAAATCTCAAACATTGTATGGAAATGAAATCTGGTTGGGTCGGGTTCCTTATTACAGGCGAAGTAAAATGTAAATCTTATATGATTGCTTCATTGCCTCAGAAGAATTGAGTGGTCCTTAAAAAGTGAACAGATTTTATAAGAACCATACATTACACTGGCATGTCAAAATAATATATTAGGATACTTTAGGATTAGCATTATTTAATCGTAAAAGTATAACACTCCCTCTATACCAAGTGTAAGAAAAGTTATTTGATAATTGTAAATTGGATTGAAATTATTTACATTACGTTCCAACAAGAATATCTGAAATAATTCATAAATCATTTTAATAAACTTATCTTACTTTTCTAATTATAAACTATGCACTAAGCAATTAAAAAAAGCATACCTACACATATTCTCGCGATAAACCTACAAAGTGCGACCACTTTCATGTTAATAAACGCTTGAGGTTCGCGGTTCACCTCTGTATCTCCAATCTTCTTTTAAGAGTACGGTCTACAAAAGTTCCAGTTATTGCAGTCCTCGCGTCGCGCGTCGTAGATATCGGTACCGTCAGCAAAATTGGCCAAATCAAGAATTCTCACATATAGCAAGTTATTTCCACTATATTTTGTGCTGGAAATCTTGTTGACAAGAAAAATTACGACAATACTGGCCACTATACAAATTCAATAAATGTATTGGACAGTTAGTGCCTGGGGTTCGAAATAAAATAATATGTTGAGAAAGCGGCGCGTTCTCATTTTTCTGTTACGAATTTTTCACTTACCAAATAATGTAACGGGTATTATTTGGTAAGTATCAGTAGCTGCGAGAGTTTTTGTTATTATATGAATACTTGTAGATAATATCGGGGTATTACTGTTAAAAGATTCACACTTTTAAATTATTATTACGTTCGAACAAGATAATAGGAACGTATTGCCCAATTTTAGTAGCTAAAATACGTAGGTACATTTTATGTTGAAAAATATTTGTAGCTCTTTTTGTAAGATAAATTTAAAAGCAAAATAAGGTGATGTTCTTCTTAAATTACATGTACATATATAGGCTCTCATTTTACCACTATTTCATCTGATGGTAAGCGATGATGTGGCCGACGATGGAGCTCGTTTGCCTAAAACTGACCTATTCACTATTGATAGGAATCTTTTAGATTCCTAAGTTGTAGCTATTAAGAAACACAGACTCCGTCAGAGAATGATACAATAAATGATATTACATAATATGTTTATATTACTTTTTTTGCAGTTTTTGTTTACCAAATAATGCTCAGTTTATGCAGTTAAGAGCGGACTAAACCCAGTGGGTTAGCAACGGAATAAATCAACTCTAATCTAGAGACTAAAATAGTGAGAAAAAACTGCACAAGGAAGGATAAACAACGTGAAGGATATGCAGTGAGGAACATTTTTAAATTACATTTTTTGTACATGTATAGATATCATCATTTTTGGTAGTCTCGTATTCTCACCTTTTTTGGTCTCGTATGTCGCTGAGGGGAAGTGACTATTGAGCCGCTTGCGGTTCAGGGAAAGGTTGAGGGTACCAGGCCACTAGGAAAACTCGCCTATGTGGTGGACTGACCAGTTAAGGGCGGCAGTAAATGGCTCATCATCACTGCACGAATGCACGAGGAAGGTGGCCATTAGAAAGGAGTGGCGGCGTGTTCTCACCTTGCCACCAACACCTGAAGTGATGACCACAACCCCTCTGTCAAGAGTGATACCGACAAGGAAGAAGATAGTTAGCTATAGCTACTATCCTGACCCAGAGGTTTCAACTGCATCTTTGGTTACTTTTTCGCTACCACGCAGTAGTGTGTGTCGTCGTAATTTGTCGCCTCAATTCTCAATAAATGTGCTATCTAACATTAAAATACCGTGATGGTAGGCGGTGATATGGTCGACGATAGAAGGGATGGGGGAGGTCATAGTAGTAGTGGTCGTGAGGTGGATTTAGTTCCTGAGATTAGCACGTTCAAAGAAACTCTTCAGTTTTTTAATATTTTGTATAAGTAAAATTATACGAATCACCAGATGGAGAGAAATAAGAAAAAAAAAGAGCCCTTGTAATCGGTGGATTTTCCGAAAAACTCTTTCATAGATCCTTGAATTACGAACAATAAAATTAGCCAAATAAATTGTTCGAGCCGTTTTGAAGCGTTACTTTTTCATACAGGTTATGATTTATATGTACTCGTATTTGTTAGTTTTTGAGGGCGCAAAGTCGAGGTCAAAACTAGATAAAAAGGAGCATATATTTATGTTTTCAGTTGACTTTCAAGCTTACTCTTTACCAAATTTCGTCATAATAGGTTCAGTAGTTTAATCGCGAAAGATTAACTGCTAAATACGTATACAAGAACGTATTCCTTGCCAAATGTTCTCTTTCTACTCTCGTTTCTTATCAGTTGTTGAGAAAGCGTCATACATTTTCCATGGCCTGTCTGATTACACCTCAAGGAAGACAAATGGCAATTTTTCTTCCTTGAGGAAGGAAAACTAATCTGGGCCACAACTTTCTGTTAATTTACTGAATCACTGAGTCCAGATTGCAATACTCGTAGAAATAAAAGAAAATATTTGGTGGGTCACCATGACGTTCAAAATAAGATTATTTCATTCTTATTTCAGTGTGGGTAAGAGATGGCGCTAGACAACCTGTGTTGCTCTGTCTCTTACCCATATTGGAATAAGAATCAAACAATCTTAATTTGAACGTCATGGTAACCCATTGGACTAAGCTATAAGCATAATATTACCGACACACTTACTAGTCTCAGTTATTTTAAAATTGCCATTCTATAATTTGATGAGGGTTGTGAGAATCGGATGGATACACAGGACCAGTCGTTGAGGCGATACTCAGGGAAGGTCTATATGCAGCAGTGGACAGTAGCAGCAGCAGTGGAGGCTGTAGTGTATAGGCTCTTAATAATAATGCGCTTCACCATCAACGATTGCATTCCTACCCTCAGGTGGGATCGCAATCAAACACTAGTTTTTATCATAAAAAAAAGATGATTACCTCTGCTATAAAAAGACAATTTCCCAGTCCTAAATAAAATGTTTCCTTGTAGTAAAAATGAATCGATAAATAGGTTTTACTACTGTTATATACTTGACACTGGCTAAATGCACAAACCGTGCAAAACAAAAAAAAAAACCAAAGAAATGTACACGCTTACATTTTGCTTATAATTTTCCAGCATAATCTATAAAACTCAAGTTTTCTACCTGTATATAATTAAAAACGTGTTTTTAATGCTCCATAAAAGAGTATTACGGAACAAAACAGGATTGCGGCTTAACAAAAACGATGCTACGTCACTTTGAGATAATGCTGATGAGGTAAATATTATCTCGCTTTTAGTCCTTATTAATTCATGTAAATAGCGTTGTACATTCAAGGATTTTGTTAGGAAGTAAGGACCAACGCTGCGTTAACGGTGTGCATGTAGTCGTGTTGACTTTAATGTGTCAGGCCTGGGGCGCGGAGCGGCTGACCGCGCGATGCTTTTTATTCTAGAAATCCCCACTGATAAATCCCCACCAGTGGGGATGGTTACTTTTTTCAATTATTTCAAGAATAAAGCCACGCGGCTGGCCGCAGTTTGGTATGGGAGCGCGCGGGTACCCGCGTAACTTAGCTTTCGGCCTAAGAAGTGTGTCCTTTTACAGTAGCTTACAACTGAGATGCATCGAGTGATATTAAGTACCCAAGCACATACGTCCAGTACATTCTGGACAGTCAGCTTTGCTATTAACCTTGCTGACTGGCTTTTTTTTCAGCTGCACTTGAGTTTGACACGCTGCACAAGAAGTTATGCCTTATTACAAGTTGGCGCGCCAGAATAAAAAACGTCACTGCAATGTAATGTGGTTGCCTCATGTTCAGCCTGGTTCTTCACAGTGGCGTCCAACAGTACATTATGAAAATCTGATTCAAAAAAAGCTTGGGTAGGGCCGACGGAGCCCTCGGGTCTCCTATTCCTGACTCCGGGGCATAAAGTAACTTAACACGAAGGGAATAAAGGTGGCTTGGATTCACTTTCAGAAGAACACAGGTTTTAATTAGTGCACACCACGCCCAACACACCTTCTCGCTCCACCCAAAAGCAGAAGAAGTCATTTGATGGTTTTATTCATTTAAAAAAAGACCACCATTATTCAACGACAGAAATATAAGTAACGAGTGTACGGTTCATTACAACTAATGTTATTTCATGCATTCTGAACTGGGTTTATGACGTCACGCCACACTGAACTCATATTGCTTCACTTTTCATATTACTACTGGTCGTAAATATGGAATTTTCCGAAGACCATCTGGCCACATAATATATAGGCACAGAAGTCAATCTACATATAAAGCGCGATCGAGCAACGCACGCATAGGCACCGCTCACGGACACGATATTTTTCGAAGCGCTTCAGCCCGCTCGTCGAACACTTCCGGCTCAAACGCTTATTAGTGTGCGTCCAGCGAGTGTAGGTATAAAAAGTGAAGTACATACAAAGAGATGGTCTTCTGTACCTATCTATGTTGTGGTCTGGCAGTAGATACTAAATTATGGACCGTGATTTAGTTTCTTACTACTTTGTTGGACATTAATATTAGTAAAAGGCCACAAATGGCTTCACGAACTGAATGAAGTCCTGTTAATAGCACTAATGGATACTACAGACTTTTCGTATTGTTTAGTGAGAGGTCCTAAGTGCTTAGTAAATAAGGTATTTTTTCAATAAAGAAGTTTTTTTGTGATAATTGTATGCTTGCTTATCATCAACATACAGGTACCTCAGATACAAAAGCTTGAAAAAAAATAGTGTTATTACTCTGTTTGAATGCTTGTATAAGCGAGATTTATGGTGGTAAACTATGACACCAGAGAAATATATCTCAGGGGTCCTAACATTTTTTATTCGAGATGGAAAATCATCTAATGACTTCTTCTGCTTCAAAGTAGAGCGAGAGGGTATCAGGCTGTGCCCTTTAGTTGCCTTTTGCGTTCTAAGACTACACAAAAAAAAGGAAAATGAAAATGATTGTCTTCCTTTTCTTTCCTCTTAAATATTCCCCGTGGCCCTAGCTGGCATTGGTCCTGCTGAGCCCTATGATTTTGCTGGCATCTCTTTAAGGCGTGCGTGAAACACTACGTACTGTCGATGACTCGGGCTCGGTCTTTACCAGAAGACCGGACGGCGAGCTACTCATTGCTCATATTATTTATTTATTGCACCCGTAAGCCCTCAAAAGTTTTTTTTTTTTATATAATGATATAAACCAGTGCTTGACTGTGATCCCACCTGGCTGTAAGCAGTAATGCAATCGGTGATGATGAGGCGCACTAGTTTATTAAGAGCCTATTCATTCTAGCCTTGAAGACACCTACATTATAATTTGAAGGGAAGACTGCAGCAGGCAAATTGAAAAAGACATTTTATAAACATCATAATTGTGGTTTTAGATAAGTACGGTGGCTATAAAGCACTATTTCTTTTCCCCTGCGTATTTTTGTGGTACGCAAAGATGTATTTCTATAAAGCCAAAAATGTTTTTACAAAGTTTTCTCAGAAACATTTACATACTTATAACCAGGAATTAGTAACGTTTTATACAAAATTGAATGGTTTACGACAACAATTATCATTTGCTTGAACAAAATTAAGTCATTATGTTAACAAATAACAATCGTGCTGAAAAATGTCTGTTTAACTTGTACATATTTAAATAGCTAAAAAACTTATTTGTATTTTAGCTGTTACGTCTACGGATTGTTGTATTTCGATTCTAGATGTTTCTCAATTTTATCTCGTCTAGTTTTAGTGGTCACATCAGAAATGAAGATATCGGTAGGAGAACCTAGTACACCGACACAGCTTGAAGAATGGCGAAACTTAATTGGCAGTAGGCAGGGCACATTACACGCAGAAAAAGTGGTCTATGGCGATGAAAGGTTCTAGGTAAAGGTACTGAAAAGACGCAGCGTTGTAAGGTCTTCTACGAGGTGAACTGATGATCTGGTGAGAGTTGAGGGAATCCGATGGATGCGAGAAGCACTGGGTTGGTCATTATGGCGGCACTTGGGGAAGGCTTATGGCCAACATACGACAAATAACACAAACTGAATAAAGTTAGAACTACATTAGACCGACGCACACGTGTAACACGTCTGATTTGTACGTAGAACGACGTCGCGTGGTGTCGCGAGGCATGGATCTAGTGTAGCTCTACAAGTCTAGTTTCCATATAAAATGTATGGAGACCGACCCGCCCAGATCGGCGTGTGTGGCACACGTGTGAGCATCGTAGTTCTAGCTTAAGTCACGATGATGGCAAGCCTATTTCGAAAACTCCCTAGCTTTTATTTATCACTTAACAGAAGTAAATATGGCACTAAAGCTGCCAGCCTCGATTCCACTGCGAATTTACTTCCAACAATTCGGCGTATCCTTGAAAGTAAAATGATTGGCTGGCTTTCAGAACCTTCCGTATTGCTTCTTCCGCAACTGGGTCAACGCTTATGCATATATTACTCCTTTACCAGGCGTTATGTTTGAATCGCATCTGAACCAATCTTAGACTTGATCCCTTATTTACCTACTCCAAAATTCTCGGAGATTCAAAATTAACGGCACGGTTAGCGTAGTAGTTGAGCTATTAACTGCTGCGCTACGTGTTGCAGTAGGTTGTAGTAGGTAGGTTTGCACAATAAACAAATTACAGATACTTCAAACAGAATAAATAAAATGTGTTATTTATAATAATAAAAAAAACTTTTTACAAAAAAAATATAACCGACTTCAATGATAAAAAACACTGAAAAGTATCAAATAACTTTAATTTTGGAAATCGGTGTTTCTTTAATAGTTTAGTCTCTTCGTTATTTAACACCGACTTCCAAAATTAAAGTTATTTGATACTTTTCAGTGTTTTTTATCATTGAAGTCGGTTATATTTTTTTTGTAAAAAGTTTTTTTTATTTTACACTTTTTAGTTACGGTACCACCACTAAAAAGTACCCCTCAGTCAAACTTAAATACCTTATAGTCAGAGCGCATCTAATAACGGTTCTAATAATCCCAAACACGGTTAGATTACATTAATTTACCTTTCGGCTTCATCATCAGATCAGTTCGATATATCCTCTCTCCCTCTTCTTTCAAACAGTCATTAAACTAGATGCTGATAATCCCGGCTGTAGCATCAGGCCAGATTTATGTCAACATTGCAATGAACTTAAAATTTAGTCCTGTTTAAAATGAGCCCAAACACGACTACGGTGCTGTAATTTCAAGGTTTGTACTTTTCCTGATGCTCCTGGCTTCAGCATCAGGTCTCTATGTGCTTCGGTGTTCTTTATTAGCAGTACGTTTATCCACACATCGAGCCGTTTTCAATGAGCCTAAACTCGATATATCTGCTGTTTGTTGTCGAGGACTTCGGTACTCTGCAGACTATCCTGACTGCAGCATCAGGTCATGACTTGATGATCATGAGACCAAATGTGGCAAATGCCCTATCAAACATCAAAACAATTTACTAAAACAGTCCTTGCCTGTTCGAGTAACTTCTTACTGTTAAGGAGTTGTACCTTCCATCATCAGCCCAGCTACCTGAGATGGTGACGACCATACGCAAATACACAAGATACTTCATAAAATATGCGAAAATCAATAAGTGAGCCTATAAAATTTGAAGGTTGCCCTCGATTTCTCCAAGATCCCATCATCAGATCCTAATTTGGTGATAATGGGACCACCTCAGAGCTATCTACTTTCGAACAAAAAAAGAATTTTGAAAATCCGTCCACATTTGGGGGAGTATTCGACGAACAAACATACAAAAAAAAAAAAAAAAAAAAAAAAAAACATACAAACAGCCGAACGTAGTACCTCCTCCTTTTTGGGAAGTCGGTAAAAAATACATATTTATGCTAAAACTTATAGACTCATTATATTTGTAGGTATGGCCTACGGATAGTTGTTCTGGGTCTGAGTATTTTGTGCGCGAGTAATTCCTAGAGTGCAACAACGTTAAAAAAAATCTCGGATTGTTCAAAATTAACAAAATGTCAAAGAGTGTTTTATAGTTCGGGAGGTTCCTGCACCGGATTCAAGCGGAAGAGACGCCCGGGTGTCACCACTGTGCGCAACGCCCGGAGGACACGGTGGAGCACACCATCGAGGTGTGCCCTGCCTGGGCGGAGCATCGCCGTGCCCTCGTGGGGGCGATCGGCGGCGGAGACCTCTCACGCCGGGCCCTGGTCGAGGCCATGGTCCGGAGTGAGGAGGAATGGCAGGCGGTCGCCTCCTTCTGCGAAGCAGTAATGCTTGCAAAGGAGGAGGCCGACCGCATCAGGCAACGGCGCCCTCGCCGCCGTCGCCGGGATTCCGATCCCGATTTCCAGCCACCGTAGACGCGGGCTCGTGGACGGCGAGCCATGGGTAGCTCGCTGTCCGATCGTCCGGTAATGGACCGAGTCCAAGACGTCGACGGCGCGCACTGTTCCCGCGCGCCTCAAGGAGTTGTCAGCAGCAGGAGGGGCCCAGCTGGGTCGAAGCCTACTGGGGACAGGGTTGTCCGAAAGGGAGCTCGTGTCCCGGTATGAAGGCTAGAAGGAACGGCGCGGGGTTTTTAGTCAGTAAGAGTCGGACACTGTCTCCCGCTCCACCCAAGAGCGGGTTTCGTCAAAGATGATTTTCCCCGTCGACAAAAAAAAAAGAGTGTTTCATCTTTATCGTTGCATGAAGACCCAATCATCATCTTCCTGCCCTTGTCCCGTTTTATTTGGGGTCGGTCGGCGCAACACGTTTTCTTCCATTCTGTCCTGTCACTCCTCACGGCATCAGAATTCCCCTTTTCTTTCATATCACTTCTCACACAATCCATCTTTTATTTGGCCTTCTCCATCCATCCACATGTAATCTCATAGCTCTTTCATCCTTCTCTTCACATGACCAAACCAAGACTGTATTTATGTTTGCAATCGCATGGTAATGTTTTACGTCTATACAGTATGCACGCTTATGGTTATGTTTGTATAGTTTTGCAACTAAAGGAAATGGAAGCATAGGAAATGTTTATACAACTTAGTTTTCCCCGCCACGCTGTTCTTCATATCTGCGACCGACTTCAAAGAACATCCGAATTCGAAACTGAATTCTGCGCTGTCTGGAATGTTATTCCCAGAGATATCTTTTTGTTATTGATAAACTTTATACAGATACATCAGTCTTCACACGTAGATATATCAGTGAGGCTTTATATCACGAAAGTTGCCAGCCGATTATAATTTAGGTGTCTTCAAGGCTAGAGTGTAGAGTCATTCGCCATGAACGATAGCATCAATGATTACCATCAAGTGTGATCGCAGTCGAGGACTGGTTTATATCATTTAAATAAAACAGACATTTTTACCTAGTCAATTTTAAATTAAATAAACTATTTATTTTATAGATAGAGAAGGAGTAGGAGGTCAAAGAAATTATGGATAGATTGAGTGATATGAAAGAAAAAGGAGTCGGTGACAGCGTGACGGGTAGAATAGAAGAATAAAACGTTTGTGCCTCATTTAACGTGGGTCAAGAGGAGGAAGGAAACTGGTATACACTTCATATACCACATACGAGAATTTAATCACATGTGTAAGTACACAATAACAGCTGTAAACAAGTACACACAGTTCCTTATTCGCGTATCTTAGTAATCAGTATGAAGATGCGGCCAAGTGGAACGGGAGCGTATACTGGCACCAGTACAAACATTTGGGTTCGGAATGAATACGCTACGGCTACGCTCCGGGGACTCCACGCGGGCTCAATTCTATTAACATAAGTTTCCGAAAAGTACATTATTGTAAGTGAAGCCGGCCATTTTTAATTCATGTTGTACTGTGAGCAAAATGCAGTGGTCTGCTGACTTGTCTAGATAACTTAATAATGGTTAATATTAAGGTAATGAATGTGGTCTTTGTATGTGGTTGTATATTTAATACTCTGATGTGGCGTTACTTTGTAGCTACGGTTTGAACTAAGCTACAAATACTCTTTGTGTCTAAGCACACTATGGCGAAGGTACGCGTCTTGCGTTTCAACCTAAAGAGCCAAATAAAAAAAAACTGTATTTATATTATGTAGTTTGCTAATTTATATTGAAAAAATTAATAAGAATCTGCCAAAGTGAATCAATAAGAAGCTGAATTGAAGCTGATTGGCGAATATGTACCTTATTTTACAATGGTATTTTTTCTTAGAAGTATAATTATATTATCGATTAAAGTTTGCATTTTTAAATCAGACCGTGCTTTTTTTATTTATTTACTAGCGACCCGCCCCGGCTTCACTCGGGTGCAATATTATACATATAAACCTTCTTCTTGAATCACTCTATCTATTAAAAAAAAAACCGCATCAAAATCCGTTGCGTAGTTTTAAAGATTTAAGCGTACATAGGGATATAGGGAGAGAAAAAGCGACTTTGTTTCATACTATGTAGTGAAACGTCTTAGACCTACAGTAGAGGCACACAGCCAGACTGAATGCAACCAGGCATTATTACCAGTTAACCTTTTTAAAAATACTACACTGTGGTAGGTGTGCACAATAAATAAATAATACAAAAAAATAATAGCATTAAGTATCACTTTAAAATGTTTGGGTTCTAATAATAAAATAGCTCTTGAGTCTATTAGCATAGTGCTAAATAAGTTGCGCAGTTTTGTTGTCACCAAATTCAAATGTCTCAAAGTTGCAAAAAATCGTCCACTTCAGACGAAGACAAATGACCAACATAAACAGTATAAATAAGTTTTCAAATTCAGTACACACTTGGTTCATTTTACATTTCAGATCATTTACAAACCATTGTGTGCGACCACTGCCTCGTCTCCAAATATTTAAATGTATTCATAGATTCAATGTTTTCTATTCACAATTTAAATTTTGTCATCTCGCCTTTTGTTTTAGTATTCAGAGTCAATAGAATGACTTCTAATGGAACATTTTGTAAGCCACCTGTATTTAGGTACCAAGAAAACCAAATACTTTGATAAGCTTGGAACAATGTTGTTACGAAAATGTTATTGAATACATAATACACCATCCTTACCTTCCCACAAATAATATTTTACCGATAATATTGTTTGTACATTTTCACGCCCTCACAAAGGAAAATAATAACAAAACCTAAGCAGAATTTCCATACCGTTGGTGTAAGTTAAAAAACTTGGCATGAAATAAGTTTAGATATGATTTTTTTCAGACAACACCAACCTTTTCGTTTGTCTAGAAACTTCTATATCGATATCGATAAATAACGTTTCCAATGTGTAAGAAATCAACCTCATGACTTCATGAGGTTGATTTCTTCTGTTGTAGTGACTTTACTACACTAATATACAACATTACTTTTAGTATATATGAAACCCAATACACGTGTCTTGTATTTGTATGTAAAGAATCTATGTACAAAATTTCATAACCTTATCATGAAAAACCACAGAATTATAAGCTTGTTATGTCAGCAAAAATACATGGTCACCGGGCCATCCAGGCGACTGTGGGGTTCAAATTCATTTATTTAGTCAGAATATGGTACATAATGGTCTTGAAATAAATGAATAGTCTCATCACATTCTGCCATGTGTGGCGTGCAAATATTTGGTAGGTTCGGGTTGTTTTGCACTTGCACCCAGCCGCACTTGTTCGCTGGCTTATAAAACTCGCTATGACCTGTCGTGATCTGTGTTGTACTTAGTGTCAGTGGTGCCTATCTAGTGGCCTTTTGAAGTATTTTTGAGAAAAAATATAACGTGATGTAGACACTATTAGAATCGATTCAGTTACTGAATCTGAAACAACTATATTCATATTCTAAAAATAATGTTGTATATTATAATAACAGCTACAAGGTGGACCGATGACCTGGTGAAGGTTGCGGGAAACCGATAACAGACGCACAGGAACGTTCGTTGTGGCGACGCTTGGGGTAGGCCTATGTCCAACAGTGGATGCATACCGGCTGAAATGATGATGATGATGATATTATAATGATAAGTTCTAAAAGTTACTCATAACTAACATTTGCAACCACACCGTTCTCCAAACATTTTTTTTTTTTGTCGACGGGGAAAATCATCTTATGACAAAACCTGCTCTTGGGTGGAGCGGGAGATAGTGTCAGACTCTTACTGACTAAAAACCCCGCGCCGTTCCATCTAGCCTTCATACCGGGGCTCTAGTTTCCTTTCGGATAACCCCGACCCCGGTGGGTTTCGGCCCAGCTGGGCCCCTCCTGTTGCTGACAACTCCTTGAGGCGCGGCCAGCAAACAATACATGGAATACAAACTGAGATTTAAATAACCAGATGTTCCCACGAAGATCGGAGTTACATGGCTATCCTAAAACTAAAAAGTGCAAGTAACGAGAGCAATTTGGTGCGCGCGGCATCGCAAGAGTGGCGGAGAAACCCTCGCGTGCGGCTCACGATTTAATTGCTTTGGCGCCGTTCCATCGCACGCAGACCGAGAACTTTGCTGGAGGGTGCAACCTTAAGTCCTTGAGATGCTAAGTAATGAGAAAGTAAGTATGATGAAGATATTTTTAAATTATTGCTAGGGTACGTTTGATTAATGTGTAAGTTAATCGATCCGCACTCTTTTAGCCGTAACACATCTAGGGTTTTCGACAAATTGCCGTTCCATCAGCAATAATGATCATTGGAACTGCAAAATTTTAATTGTTTGGCTGTTGTTGAAGTAAATGTTTATTTTTCATGTCAATAATAATTCCAAAGAGCCGAAAATCTAAACCCAAACAAATATTTGATTGCTGACTGCTGTGAAATCGCTCGAAACTGTTACTGCGATCTTGGAACGCAAAAAACAATTGAAGGAACACCGGTCAGTTTTTGTCAGTAAAAGTCTGACACTCCCTCTCGCCCAGCTAGAAAGGGAAAAGCATTTGTTAATTTTCAACCATAAAAAAAAAACTCTTTACGTTATCGCTGATAGAACTTCACTTTGTCTATGCCCTTTATTTTGTTGATACATAAAAACGAAATATTTGGGTGGCAACTTTAATAAAAACCGAGATACTAGAATTGACAAGAACCAAGTGAATAGATTGCTTCTATCAGGTGAGATAGTGGTCAAACGTGAGCCTATACATTATAAAAAAAGATACATATATATATATATAATAATAATATACGAATATCACATTCAACAACAGAGATACACCAACAGAGATTCATTTCAGCAAACGAAGTAATGAAGCAATTGAGATTAAAGATATACCCAAACGTGATTTACAAGGAAAATTAACGTTTATTCCAAACTATTAGTCCAATAGTAATCTACTTGATTTGTTTGCATTTGTATTTGGCATGTTTATTAGGCACGCGATAAAGTTTATTTCCTCTTCAGTGATTCATACGCAAAGTTGAATGATCGTGTATCGCAACTGGTAAATGTAAACTGTTATATGTAACGAGTAAACCACGAAATCTTTGTTTACGTTTTCACGACATAATTTTACTGATGTTCTTCAAACAAATCGTTGTATATTTGTTCTTACCAAACAATGTATCAGTTTTTCTCTGGCTTAAATGATTTCTTAGTCATTAAAGCAAAATGATGCGATACCTCATCTAGTTTCTTTAATTCCGTTAACTTTCTGTCCAGGGTTGTCACGAACGCGTTCAAAGATACGTGATTCAACTTACATAAGAACTTTCACTTCTGTTTACAGCGTGACATCTCTTTTAGAAGATTCTTCTAAACTCGGTTCTTGAAATTGCTTTTCTTATCCCGTGAGGGGTCAGTGAATTCTACCTTTCAGCTCATTCAAATTTTTAGTACACGTCAACTGGTATGTTTGAAAAAGTTTTCTGAAACGGTATCTTTATTCTATTAAAATTAGTTAGTCTTTATGTCTATAATGTTTTCAGTAAAAATGGTATATGTTCTATGCTCGGGGGTTCCTTGCGTGATCACGTGAGAAATGAAGATATCTGCAGACCCAAGGTACAGATGTAGCTCGAAGAATCGCCAAACTTAACTGGCAATAGGCAGGGCACATTGCAAACAGAACAGATGATCGATCGGGACGAAAAGTTCTGCAATGGTGATGACCTGGTGAAGATCGCGGGTATCAGATAAATGCGAGACACAGGACTAGTCTTTTTGGCGACGTTTGGGGGAGGCCTAGGTCATTAACAGTGGACGTCTTTCGGCTGATATTATGATGATCAACATTATTATTACAGCCAAAAGACGTCCACTGATGTTGATGACAATGTTTTCAGTATTTAACCCTTCAGATACCGTCAATTAGAGACACAATAGTAAGACAATAGATGCGCGGCCACCGGTGGTCGCTTGGGGATTCATGAATTAAATAGGCAAGTCTTTAAAGTTAAGCATCCGTTTTTTGTAGAAACTCCCAGTTTTCAACCAATTCAATTTATAAGAGACCTATTATTTTTAGTTGAGGCTAAGCCCGCTGAAATTCAAGTACCAGTTTGAAATCTAAATCAGAAGTTCACGACCTTCCGAACAGATTTATTGTAAGTGTAAGTGCAGAGCTGGGTGGTCGACGTCTAAAAATAGGCGGAGCCATAACTCCTCTCGAAAGTATCGTAAGTGCCTGAGAGATTTTATGGGCATTAGAAAACATGGCAATGCTAGCCGCTTGCAAACTTAATGTGAAATAAACTTTTTACTCAGAATATTTCATAAACCCTGTATATTAAAATAAGTGGATATTAAAAAAAAGAGTTTAAAGTGTTTAATAGAATTGTTGCTTCAATTGAACGTTATATTACAGAAACTCAAGAAAACGTTTTTAAAACTGTGTAAACGACATTTTTTAATAACAAATTTGTTTTTAAATCTGATCTCTGATAAGACAAACCGGATACTCCATCACACATTTTCAGAGGTTGTAACATTTAAAAACGAAATTACATCGGAATGAATTTCTGCATCCACTTTATTTTTGGCCTCCACGTATACCACCGTATATCAGAGTATAATAATATGTAGGTATAATATATTTTCATATATTAGACTTATTTCATATATTACTGGACCTACCTTTGAATAATTGATCTTTATGGTTTGCTGGAAGAAAACTCATTGTTAATTTGCCTTTGAATATGAAATCAAATCACTGTATACTGTATATGTCATGTATGTTAAGTTATTGTATACAATATAGATTTAAAGAAGACTGAATGCTATTTTAATTCTTAAAACGAATCCGAATTCTATAAAATTAAATTCACTTGAAACGTCTACACATTTGCTTTAAGACTTCAATCCCAAAAAGTCGTTACCTATACCAAACACTACAAATTTCTATCTGACACCAAATTGCATACTTGTTAACTTGCTAGAAGTAACAGATATTTAAAACGGCAGAACTGTTACCACGTAATTTCGCGAATCGGGGCACAAATGTACCGTCGGCAGCGTAGTTATCGACCGTGCCTTACGTAACTGCTCCAAGTATGAGCTTTTGGAGCCTTTGCTCTCACTATGCTGGGTAGGTAGAAGCTTTCATTTGCATTGCAATCCTAGGCTATGTTACCTAAAATAAGATCTGCATATCTTGTGGTAACAATGCAATCTCGGTTGTGTGTAATTTTTTTTTTTTTTTTTTTTTTTTTTTTTTCCTTAGTCCTCGAGTACATCTAAAGGATGAACCCTAGTTTTTATTACAATCTAGCCTTATATATAGACTAATAAGTAATTTAATTATATCCTAAACTAATAAATTGTCTTTACTAAGAATGTGTCCAATAGCACTTTTCTTATTGTCTCTATTAAGGCGAATACACTTCGTTCTTGTATTTATTTGGTAGCAATTATGCTACATTTCACTATTCACTATCACTAAACACTAACTCGAACGGTTTTGTTCTTTTTAGTCTTCTCACTATATGCGTGTGGTCGAGAAGCTGGATTGCCTCGATGTTCACATGCTGATGAAGTCGCTTTTCGTGAGCTTCTGCAAATTTTTTTATCACTTTATCGATGAACTCAACTTTTAGGTCCCGATGGAGGTCATCATTTCGTATGTACCAAGGTGCATTTACAATTTCCCTTAGTACCTTGTTCTGAAATCGTTGTATGATATTTATATTGGTCTGTTTGGCGCAGCCCCACAGCTGAATACCATAAGTCCAAACTGGCATCAGGACTTGTCTGTATAATAGCAATTTGTTCTGTACAGACAACGTGGAATTTCTTCCAAGCAGCCAATACATTCTCTTAAATCGTAAGTTGAGTTCATCTCTTTTCTTCTTCACGTGGGCTTTCCAGCGTAGCTTAGCGTCAAGAGTCATACCCAGATATTTGGCTGTATTCTCATATGGGACTTGTTTATTATTTATATAAACTGGAGAATACTGGTGTTTCTTGTTACTAAAGTCTATGTGTACAGATTTGGATTCATTTAATTTAATCCTCCATTTTTTAGTCCAGTCATAAACTTGGTTGACAGCCATTTGAACCTTTTCAACTGCTTCTTCGTGGCTGTTTCCTACAGCCATGAGGGCTGTGTCGTCAGCAAAGGTCCCAACGGTATTATGCTCTGATTCTGGAATATCGCAAGTGTATATTAGGTACAGGACCGGACCTAATACACTTCCTTGCGGTACGCCGGCTTTTATTTGCTTCAGTTCTGAGTAGGCATCTTCTTGCCTTATTCTAAAGACTCTGTTTAGAATGTAAGATTCCAGGATATCTGCAAACTGCTTCGGTAACAGGCTCTTTAGTTTATATATTAGACCTTCATGCCATACTTTGTCGAAAGCTTGTGCCACGTCTAGGAACACAGTAGAACAAACTTTCTTGTCTTCAAGGGCGTGTTCTATTAGTTGTGTGTAATGAAATGTTTTTTTTTTCTTCCAACAATGTGCTGCTGATTTTTTAGTCTAGTTTTTGGGTTATCTCAGAAATAGTGAAAAGCAGCAATAGTCAAGCACTGGTTTAGATCTACATTGTCTGCTTTTTTTTCAAATGGCTCCTTAAGTAATTAAGACATAGAGTGGATATCCACATAAATAACTACTAATAGTACCCTCTACAATACAACACAGGTAACAATTTAGGATCCCATCGGGGGCAGTTATGCTATGGAAGAACGGCTAGCCTTTTGAACACATACTAATTATTTTTACTAGTAATTAAGACGAAGTAGGTACTACACGTAATCTGCACAAATATTATTATCAGGTATTTTTTGTTTGTTTGTGGAAGGTAATCTCTGGTAGTGTTGGTCCGATTGCTAAAAATTGTTTACCTATAGAAATTGATTAATTTTTGAGAGGCATAGGCTATATTTAATGTACACGGCTAGCTCAATTAGAAAACACTAAAAAAATTGGGTTCCTTGATAAACTAGACTGAAACTTATGTGCGTTTACATAGACCTTATTTTTTGAGTTCGTTAGTCATCAATAATTTCTCCTGTTCTGAGACACAAAGGCGTCTGAAAGAATAAGGGGTTGGGGGGGGGGCTTTATTCAGTAGGTATTGACACACTTCTAGCTACACCCTGAATTAGAAAAGTTATATGATGATTTTGCACCGCAAAAAAATATGAAAATCATAATTTAGAAATACAAAAAAGCAAATTGTTTCTCATCGGGCTTGCGGACGGCAAGCAATAGGTAATTCTTCGTTCGACTGTCCGGTGACCGTCCGAAACGAGACCAAGTCGTCGAACGGCGCGTAGAGTTCCACGCGCGTCTCAAGATGGCAGCAAACGATAGCCATGGGTTGTGCGAAAGAGAACCTCGGGGCTCTGGAATGAAGGCAAAAAAGGAGCACAAGTGGGTTTTAGTCAGTAAAAGTCTGTCACGCCCTCTCCCTCTCGATGATTCCCATCTAAAACAAAGATAGCAATATAAAAAGCAACTTATTTCTCATATAACTACAATGTTCACATTTTCTCTGATTCCATAACATTACCGAGAGAATACGTAAACAATAACCGCCTGAGATGTTAACAAGTTTAGAAGATATAATAACGAGCCAGACAGATTGGCTGATGGCATGACAGACGTTTAAATTAGTTGAGCGATGGTTGAAAGACGGATGGCAGCTGAACGAAGTAAAGCGTAAGTGTCAGATACGCCACAGTGGAGAAATAAACTGGACAAGCTACTGGACAATAGCCAGTTGACCAAGTGACTTGTGAAGAAATATGATATTTTATTTTTGTAGTCTTTTAAAACGCGGGAGGCCAGAGAAAAGATGGAAGGATTGTTTGAGGAGTGATATGAAAGAAAAGTGTGACGGTGACAGGACGGATTGAAAGAAAAAAACGTTTTGCACCGATTCCAAGTAATATGGGATAAGAACAGGAAGAAGAAGAGTATTATAAAACGCCGATTTTCTTAAAAACTGCTACGCTTTTCATTCCGTGATTTTGAACTTGAAATAATAATATATTTTTCAGTAATAATTAAAATATATCTTTTTATTAATAAAAAAAAAAACATTTACGTTATAAAATGTAGTTTAGGAAAAACTATGATCATAATTCATATTACTATCGAGCTTTTTTATATGTTAAATGTTAAACCTACAGAATCAAATGTTGATTTAATCAATAACATCTGCAATGCCAACATACAAGATTAGAGACATTTACCATCTGGCTCATTATTTGTTCTTTGTTGATCTGCAGAAATACGAACAAATATTTTAAATTCTATTAATAAATGTCTTAAACTTAAGCATAATAAAATCTAACCCAGCAACTTCAACAGCGCAGCTTCACGAATTTTAAGAAGTAAAATTTTTCCAGAAAACCCTTTTCAGTTTGTAACTAGGTCGTAGAACTAGGTTACAATACATAAGTTCACTCTTTAATTAGAAACTATCAATTGGCAAAGCTGACGAAGAAAATAAACAAAACGAGATTATAAACACAGAACCATAGGATGTGGGATATAAACTAGAAATCGATGCTACGGCAGCTGTAAACATGGTTTATGACGTGAATGACGGATTTGTTATTTGTCCGAGGCTATTGTTTCTCAACACTGGAATCTGTTAAACGTTCTGGAACGTGGAAAAATTAGTTTCCCATTAATTCAGCCAACGGAAGTTTAATTTGTTGCAGTCAGTTTAAATTCTTCATTTCTTACGGGTATTGGAGAAGGGAATATTTATTTAATGCTAGCTTTTACCCGCGGCTTCGCCCGCGTTTATTAATATACTTTAATTCCCAACTATCTCTGTACCAATATTAATCAAAATCGGTTTTGCCATTTAGGCGTGAAGATACGTCTTCACGCCTAAATTACAAACACCAACAAACAAATAAAAGAACTCATTTTCGCTTTTATAATATTAGTAGGGATACATAATATGTTGTAAATTGTAAATATTAAAGGTATGTCTACTGTTCAAGCAACTTTTATTACCAGTGTCAATATAACGCTGGCAACCACTTCCTATATACAAATGCAACCTCATTTTGTGACCAGGTAATCTCCGTCCATTCCAGGTTGCCTGGAAGAGCTCGTGAAATGTATTTTGCATTTCACGAGCTCTGAGGAGAGGAGGCCAATTGTATATTTTTAAATTAAAGGCCGTTGTATCTGTATCTGTCCGAAGACATATTATGTTCGCCACACATCCTAGAACAAAAATAGACGTGAAAAAAATCTACAGCACATTTACATTTTATTTTCGTACACCTTTTCAAAGTGCCGCGCATACTAAACCACGTTGATATGATATTTCACCTTCAGATATAATTAGACACGTATTTATTTAATGCACAGGTAACGAGAAATTCACGCAATTTAACACTTCCTCGAGGCACAGTGCCAATGTAACAAACATATATGTAGCCTTTTAATAGTTTGAAGAACTGTATCAACAGATACAATGTATGAATAAATAAACGAGATGGTTCTCAAACTTATTAATCAAAGTTGGTGTAAATATTTTGAGTTTAATTCATGAATCCCCAAGCGACCACCGGTGGCCGCGCATCTATTGTCTTACTATTGTGTCTCTAATTGACGGTATCTGAAGGGTTAAAATACTTAGATAACAGAAATGGCAAGTAGGTACCGTAAAGATGATGATGAGACGACCGCATCTGTCTGTATGTATGAAGCACGGTAAACTCAAAAACGACTGAACAGATTTTCATGTAGTTTTCTCTAATATACAGAATGATTCATGCGAAATGCCAAGAATTTTAAACATTTATAATACTCTTCTAAAGCTGGTTTAAGTCGCTAGTGAAGACTAAAAGACCAATCAATTTCTGTTTCGGCTGCGATATTAAAAAAACATCATTTCATTTCAGCCTATAGACGTCCACTGTTGGACATAAGCCTCCCCCAAGTGTCACCACAATGAAGGATCCTGCTTAAAAAAATAATATATAACTAAATTCAAAGAAGACGTCACAGTTTCGATTAACAGTAAAGTTGGTGTTGTGGTATTGTTCGAAAGAATTACCGTGACCCTGAAATCCAAGGGTAAAATAAACGATTACTGGTGGGTTGTAGTCAGTAAAAATCTGACTCTCTATCTCGCTCCACCCAGAGTGGGAGAAGTAATTTGGTGATTGTTCATCTCAAATATACACTGGATATACTACTTATGTAAAGGAAGTAAATGAATAATGTACGGTTGCCGTATCGCTTGTGCAATTGACTACTGCGCTACGTGGCGCGGGTTCGATTCCCGCGCGGAACAAGTATGGCCTATATACAGGAGTTTACTATATGGGAGTTAGTTTACTATATGGTATGGAGCCGTTTTATAAAAAATCTAGCTTCTGCTCACGGCTTCGCGCGCGCACATAATACATAGAAAGCAGCTTCCTGGCTTTGAAAAAGTTTTAGTGATTACCTCCAACAAAAAAAAAAAAACTTTACCTCTTTATAATATAAGTGTAGAAAAAACCTAAAATTCCAAATGTGGTGCAAATCACCTTAAATTCGTTTTGCACATAGAATAGAATAAACTTTACTGTATACCAAAAAGTAACACAGCTTATACATAAACTAAACAACACACACACACACACACACCATATCACACAACATCTTTCAATTCTACCTCAAACCCGCCTTGCGTTTTTCTCAAGCTTTCGAAATGAAGACGACAACGTATTCAGGGTTCAAACGAATGCATTTCGAGTCTTATCTCTTTGTCCGTACTTTAATTTGAATTCCTAGACTTTGTTTTCCTGATAGATTTTGGTTAGCTCTTCACAATTTGCTAGACTGAATTGCAATAATACGAAGAACTTCGTTGTTAGTTTAAGTATTTTAATTTAAAACTTATAAATAGGTGGCTGTGTGTGTGGTGTGATAAGAATGTATATAAAGTAAAAAAAATTAAAGAGGAGGGATGAAATGCATGTTACTAAACGAGTTATGGGTTTAGTTTAGTATGATAGATGGAGAGAAGTGATGGCCGAGTGATAACGGCCCCGACTTACGAGTGGCCAGAGCCAGGCGCATTACTTTGTGTAATTTATTTCATCACCACTGCTCTCAAAACGTGCACCAAAAATTCAAAGACATGTGCCATTCAGCAACCCGCACTGGGCCTGTGTGAAGAATAACGGCCCATTACCTCTCCTAGAGAGAGGAGGCCTGCGTCCCAGCAGTGGGAATATGCTTATACTATGCTATGTAGGCATGGAGAGGGAGAGAAAAGTCAAAGAAAAGTTGGATGGATTGTGTCTGAAGTGTTATGAAAGAAAACGGAAATGATAGCGTGACGGGTGACAGGACGGAATGGAAGAAAAAACGTGTTGAGCCGACCCCAAACAAAACGGGACAAGGGCTAATTATAAATAGGATATTCTCATATTTTGCTTAATCAAGTCAGTTAGCATGGAAGTATCTACTGTACACGTAGGTATATAATCCTTTCATATTCCTTTTCATAATATTTTCATATTCCTAACGTGAGGTAGGGTGGTATTTCATCACACATACGGCATTGCTCTGCACGCATAAGCCTCGCAAATGTCCATTTCATATATGAAAGTATTTATTGGAATGTGTGGAATACGCACGTGGGATGCGTTTTTTTTTTGCATTTTGAAATTTTCTGTGGGGCAAATCCGCACGACTTTAAAAGCACCCAGCAATCGAATGACAGAAATTGAATTTAAAGTCTTTTAAATGCAATTTATAAGTTGTCATTGTCCTCAAATAAAATTTTAAATCTGAAGAATTCAAAAACTATCTGAAAAAGAGAAGCAACGTTTTTTTTTTATTTCCCTTGATTGCTTTTCTGTCGGAGTGCAACAGAAAGAATTGGTTTTGATTCCTATTTGAATAAAGACGAGATGCCTCTAAACAGGCTAACGGCAATTTAAATACCAAGTCCAAGTTTTCTTGCAAATGCGAAATGCGAGAGTTTAAATTCATAGCTAACTACAGCGGACTCCAGTGTTCTCAAGTGAAAACTTTTAAACGGCATCTAGCTGAGCAACATTTAATATTGTCGCTTTTGCAATTGCTGAAAACTTATATACTTGTAGTATGAATAAATGTCTATTATAATTATGTTGTTATACAAGCTGTGCTTGCGGCTTTGCTCGCGAGATAATAATATACTGTACGTAATTAAAACAGAGCCGGCAGAGTGAAATTATTGTCGGAGTCCGGGTTAACGGAGAATTATTTTAGGCTTGTAGTACTCTTTCATCGTTGACTATGTCAGCTTAACATTAGTTAATATTGTAGTCAAATGACCTCCAATAGGTCTTGGTCTCTCAATTCACAAAATCAGATTGACTCATAATACCTTCACTGATTGCTTCTGCAAATATCTTCCGATGGGGTAATGAATCTTATTTGCCAGGTCAATACAAAAGGAGTCTCGGTATGAAGGCTAGAAGGAACGGGGTGGCTTTTTTAGTCAGTAAGAGTCTGACACTGTCTCCCGCTCCGCCCACGGCGGGGGTTGATGTTCCGCACCATAAAAAAGGTCAATAATAAAATGTTGACGATTTGTCTAGTTAGAAGTCGAGTGTGTGTCCAAAAGGTCTTTAAATTATAAGTCAGAATGTTTTTTTTTTTAGTGGAAATAATCAAATAACTTCTCCCTTTCTGTGAGAAGCGAGAGGACGTGTCAGACTTTTACCGACTAAAACCCACCCATGTTCTCTTAATTGCCTTTTGCTTTCCAGGGCCATGGTAACTCTCTAAATATCCCCGAGCCCAGGATGTTGCATTACACGTGTTTTTATCTCACTATGCGGTTTTAATGCATCATAAAATTGACGGCATTCATAGCATCGACCACACACAATGCTCTTTGTTAGTTATTTTTATGCGAAATTAATTATATTTGCTGTGTCTATAATAGGAGTTAGTTACAGATCCTTATTGTTCGCGCCAAGAGCTGTCTATTATAAAGGCTATTGATTGCGTCAATGTGGGGTGCTAGCTGATAATCAGCACTGGGTGTCTAATGCCCAGCAATTGCAGAGTTACCGCAGGCTTGCAAAGTAAAGAGCAGCCAAAGGGACACTGTGCGTTTTAGTCATTAAATGTCTAATTCAAACTCAAACTCAAATTCAAAATCATTTATTTCAAATAGACCAAATATAGGTTAGTAGTAACCTATATTTGGTCTTACTTTTAAATAGTCAAATATCGGTCAGTCCAAGAAAAGTGAAGCTAAATTGCACTTTCCAAAGCGTAGATCTCTATGGAGAAGAACGTGCAAGAAACTCTATGTAAAAGTGTGTCCCTTTTAAATCATAATCTAACATTCCCTTTCACTCTACAATATTAGTTTTAGTAAATGCGAAAATCAAAACATGTGTCTGTACGTGGGAATCTATGTACAAAATTTTATATGTACCTATCATGGAAAATCACAAAGCTATAAGCTTGTTATGTCAGCAAAAAAATTATAGTCACCGGGTCATCAGCGACTGAGAGGTGTTTTTGCACTTGCACCCAGCTGTTTGTTGGCGCCTAATAATCGCTATGACCTGCCGTGACCTGTGTTGTACTTAGTGACGGTGGTATCCAATTTGTGACCTTTTTAAATATATTTTTTTTTTAATAATGTATAGACTCTGTGTATAGACTCATGTTTGACCACTGTAATCTGTCTCACCTGATGGTAAACGATGATTTGGCGAAAAAATGGTGTAAAAACTACTGGAATCCATTCAGATACTGATTTTGAGCAAACTATATTCAGGTTTCGCATAAATTAAAAATAATGTTGTGTAAAATGTTTTTAGAATTTCCAACGTATAAAAAGGTAATTCTTTTGCACGATTTTTATTAAATACGTTTTAAAATGGGTCTTATAATATTTTAACGATCACCAATCGTTCAGAATTCCCGTAGGAGCGGTGTGTGAAGTAAATGCCGATACGTTGCAGAAATTCCCGTGACCGGGGAATTGAATGATGCACAAAGGGCAATTTAAGGACACATGTGTGGTTTTGCCAGTAAAAACCAAAACAAGCTTTTAATGAAAATATTTTATTCATAGCAAGCTTTCATAGCTCGGTATACCTATATAATTAATACTCGTCTAAACGAATCATACTACCAAGTTCCTATAATCACTTTCCGGTTCCATCATCAGATCAGCTCCATGTCATAATAATTTTGCATTGTCATCTGATTGACACATCCATGTAAAATTTCAGCTCGATCGGTAATCGGGAAGTGGGTCAAATTTAATTTACAAGATTTGATGACAGACAAACATCGGGACAGGTGAAACTAAATAAAAGCTTGTAAAATACTTCAAATGGTCCTTTCAAAGCTTACATAACAAACTAAACAGCATGTATAAGTTGTTATTTTATGTTTATTTCCGATGCCTCCGTTTCCTTCAAACTAGGGAAACTTGAAATTACTTAAGCTTAGTTTTTTTCGCTCTTGTTATAATATTCTTGGCAACTTCCTCGTTATGCCTGCCGTTGATTAAAATAGGTACGGTCTGCATCACAATTAGGTAGGCAACTTAGGTTAGTTCTACTAGAGGAAATTCTAGATTTTTATAATGTTTAAGCTTTCAATGTGTTCATTCTCTTGGCATTTATAAGTTTAAATTAACTAGACGGTTTCGATATTTTAAATGGAAATAATAATAATATTCCGCTTCTATCACACAACACCGTCTAGTCCCAAACTAAGCAGAGCTCGTGTTATGGGTACTAGTGATGTAACGAATATTCGCATGCGCATTCGCGCTAATATTCGCACATTTTGACATACGCATTCGAATTCACAAGAAACATGCGATTATTTGGCAATTTTTCTTGCCAAACAAAAAGATATTTAGATATTGATTGAACGGATATAGAATGATAATGTAACTAATGTGAAGAATGTTAAATTTCAAAGAATATTCGCGAACAAAATTCGCGAATATTATTCGCCTTATATTATTCGCGGATATTGATCGCGAATATTCGTCAATATTTAACATTCTTCACATCAGTTGTATTATCAGTTGTTTAGTTGTTCTATATCCGTTCAATCAATACTTAAATACCTTTTTGTTTGTCAAGAAAAGTTGCCAAATATTCGCGTGTTTCTTGTGAATTCTGCGAATATTCGCGAATGCGAATATTCGTTACATCATTAATGGGTACTAGACAACTGATAAACATACTCATATATTTCTAAATACATACATATTATAGATAAATTACACCCAGACGCAGATCAAATGATTATGCTCATCGCGCAAACATTTGTCCTAGGTGGGAATCGAACCCACGACCTCCGGAATCAGCAGTCAGGGTCACTAACCACTAGACCAACAGGCCAGTCAGAAATAATTAGTTTGTGTGTGTTGTGATGATGGACCACCAGGTTTACACATAAATTAATGTAGATACACAGTTTATAGGTACGGTCTGTATCACAGTTAGGTAGGCAACTTAGGTTAGTTCTACTTGAGGAAAGTCTAACTTTATAATGTTTATGCTTTCAGTGAGTTTAACATTCTCTTGGTATTTATAAATCTTAAATTAACTGGACGGTTTCGATATTTTAAATGGAATTGAGTAGTTTGTGTGTATAGTGATGATGGACGGTGGTCCATGGTGATCGGTGGTCAACGGTCATTTTTTTGACAAATTTCAAAGCCTATTAAAATAATGTCAGTTTAGAACAAAATAATCTGCTTACACTGATTATAATCACATCACTTGCATAGATAGAGCGAGGAGGAGTGGCAGGCGGCCACCTCCTTCTACGAAGCAGTAATGCTAGCAAAGAAGAAGGCCGCACGCGTGAGGCAACGGCCCTCACGCCCCAGCCACCGCAGGAATTCCGATCCCGATTTCTGGCCACCGTAGGCGTGGGCTTGCGGACAGCGAACAATGAGTAGCTCGTCATCCGACCGTCCGGTTAACGGCGCGTATTGTGCCACACGCGCCTCAAGAAATTGTCAGAAAACCGTAGGGGCCTAACAGGGTCGAAGCCTACTGGGCCAAGGGTCTGCTTCGGAAAGGAAGATTCGGCCTCAGTATGAAAGGCAACGAAGGAACAGAAGTAAGTTTTTAGTCAGTAAAAGTTTGACACTCTCTCTTTGATCCTGCTCCACCCGAGGGCGTAGAGGTGTCATTGAATGATTTTCCCACATAAAAAAAACCCTGTGTTTTTAATTCCCCTTTGCACTCTTGGGTCATGGTTACTCTTCTACACAATCCAGTAGTCTCATAATGTGATCCTACGTCTTCAATGTTATTTTAGAATAAAGTAATTTATTTACGTATACCGCTTTTAGCACCTTCATTTCATACCGATAAGTATCGCAGGCTTCTTACCTGAAAAAGAAGAAAAAACTTTCAACAATTAATCAAGCAGTAGACAACGTAGAACCTTAGGCCTGCCAAGATAGACGAAGGATTTTCAAGTACTTATTCGTAAGGAAGTTCAACCATTTTTACCAATTTTCTAGAAAGAAATTTACGATGTTCAATGAAATTCGTCAGCGCGGATGTCGATTTGAAGAAAAAGGGTGGCCGTATATTTTTAGCAGAAAGCCGGAACAATTTGAAGGATAAGAGGCACGCCAAGTTTAAGGCATTAAACTTTAAAATGGAAAACTACTCTTTATAACAAAATTATTGTTTTAAGCATGAAGTCTTTTGATGTTTCGCAAAAATATCAAAGGAAATAATTACAATAATTGAAATTATTTGTCAAAAAGTAATTAGGTACTGAGACTAACAGAAAAATTACGTTAGACTTTCACCTTTCACTTTTCCTTCTCTGCACACATATTTAGAAAATACTGCCAGCTCAACGAAATTTACGGAAAGATACCTAATGGTATCGCTACCTGCCTACTTATAGGTACTTAATTATAGATGAAATTATCCACGTAGGTATGTCGAAAGTTTCCAAAATTAAAGCAAAGGATCTATCTAAGCAGCAAAACCAAAGCAAATTGCTAAGTTTTAATTAACTTTGTATCTCTTCCGTATATACATTGCCATCTGACGCGTGGTATTAGTATCTTATTTGACTTGGATACAATTATAATATTAGATAGAAACCTATACAGCGCCAATACATAATCGTGGTGAAATTCAAAAGCTCGGGCAAGCGCTCCAACGACATCTGTCGGCATTTAGACGAACTATGAAAATACTCGGCTTCCAACAAACCCCATTCAGAGGCCACGTGAAAACATGAAATTTACAGCGCCACCCAGACAAAGTAGTTTCAGATGCTGTACAGAGATGGCGCTGTAATCCTCAAACGGAAAATGCCTTGCTCAGTATTTTACACTGAGTTTCAAAAATACTTTTGAGGGAATAAAGCAGCCTGAATACTGTGAACAATTTAATACTACAAAGTTTTTAAAGGTAATCGTGTTTCAACCTTTCTGTAAACCTCATAATGTTGTAAAAATCCTTTTAGGAATGAAAAACGATCCAGCCAAGTCGCAATATAAACTTAAACTTTTTATCTGGAATGGAGCCAAAATTAACCGTGCATCAAATTAAACATAAAATTCAACAAGATATTATTTTAAAATTTATTTCAACTAACATCTTAAGTATAATCTATAAATTATTAAATTAAATTAAGAAAACCTAACTGTAATATAAATAACGAATTCAAGTTTTACATTAAATTAAATCCGACTCATTCATAAATATCATGGTTACCACTGAATATAAAAAACACTGAATGCCACCACAAACGATCTCTACAGAGGTCGATGCCAAAATATTTTTCATAATATTATTCCAGTCTTTTATGAGCGGCACGTGAGCATATTAATTTTAGTGACAAAAAATTCTCGATCATGTACAACAATCCAAAGAATTGGGAAGTGCGTCAACTAAGATGTGGTCATTAGTAAATTGTTATGTTATAGATATTTTATTTGTTCATTTGATGATAAGTATGCGCTTTGAATAAATGATAAATGTTTTTTTTTTTTAGTAAATAGGTTTTCAAAAAACACTTTTACACGTCAATATTGTTTTCAGTTAGTTTTAACGAGATGAGGCCGGTGTTTCCTAGTTAACTACCCTGAGAAGAAACACCGAAACAAACTCAGGGGTCAAAGTCTCTTTTAAAATCCATACAGTAAAGAACATGTAACTGTCAAATCATATGAGAACCATGCAGATTAGTGTCTCAGACGGTCTTTTGAGGAAAGAACCACTCTGATTTGAGTGGACCTGTCCAGTCAGTGTAAGCATTTGTCAGTATTCGTGTAGCTCAAATTTAGGACAACTAAGGAGCTCAGCGACTTGACGAACAATACCAAAGATAGGACATTTGTGTAGGCCGCTTCAAATACTCAAAACTGACAGACATCATGTTAAAATATAGAAAAGGAAAAAGTAATAGATATACCAGCATTTATTTTTTTGATATGCTCGCGTTTATGTTATATTATACATAAGTGGATCATCATATCATTAATTATTATTATAGGTCGAGAGGTATAATCATGAATAATGATTGATAATAACTTACCTTCGGTACAACATGTAAGTTACGTTAGATATTCAGATTAAAGTGGGTACTGGCCCGTGTTAGGGTGCAATCATAAAGAAACAGATTACCCGTGCAGGCGAATCTGTGCGGGTCAGTACTGATCGGTACAGGCGCTCAATTATAAACAGGCTTATACTGGTCGGTAACGACTGCCTTTCCCGATTCATACGGGTTTGAGCATTGGTCATTGTAGTGTTTTACACATACATTTACCTGTTTCTACATATAATTATGTTTGACCGGTACCTATCTGTACCGATCAGTACCGAAATTTTGCGCCCTTAGATAGCAAAGGTAAGAATTAGAGAGTGAACTCCTGGACCATCACAATCAACTGTCCAACTGCGTGGGTAACAAAAACTAACACAATTTATATTCTCCTTTCATTCCCAATTTAGCATAGAAAAACATCTTCAATAATTTGCTGTTAAACAAAAAAAAAAAAGCAATATTCAACAACCAATTTACGGTTGATTAATTTAAACAAACATTTCCATCAATCTTTTAGTAATCCGTGTTTACTAATGGAGAGCTATATTAATAATATACGATAGACATAGAGAACTGGGTTATGCGTTCTTTTTTCGACTGTCAAATCAATACGATTAGAAAAGTGTGAGGGACAAAGTGATCAAGCGGTCATTGCATGTCGCAGGTTGTCAGTGTCATATTCATCTCTACGTCCGACTGAAAGAAAACAGGTGACTGGAGAGTTTTTGGTAGGATTTTTCTGATGGACTGTTTTAATTTTACACCATTTGATTCAATTGAATGAATCAAATGATGATTGATTGATTGGTTGGTTGATTGATGATTGATTTGATTCATTTGTCATTTGATTTGATGTTGTGACTTAAGTCTCAAGTGTACACTACAGAACAATATGGGAAATAGGCCTTATCTTGGTATTTTACCAAGCATATTTTTTAGCAACTGATAATTTTATTTTAGTATTGATTAACTCGGTGAAGTTTGAAGGCTGACTTAAATCATTTGCTGCTAAATACGGCAAGAACATTATAATCCTTACTAATATTATAAAAGCGAAAGTGAGTTCGTTTGTTTGTTTGTTACGTCTTCACACCTAAATGGTAAAACCGATTTTGATGAAACTTGGTACACGGATAGATCATGTCCTGGAATAGGACATAGGATACTTTTTATCCCGGAAGTATGTTCCCTTGGGATAATTTTCTGCTGTCACACGGGCGAAGCTGCTGGGAGCAGCTAGTATGTAATATATTTCACAACTATCACACAACGCCGTCTAGTCTCAAGCTAAGCAGAGCTTGTGTTATGAGTACTAGACAACTAATAAACATACTTATATATTTCTAAATACATACATATTATAGATAAATTACACCCATGCACAAATGATTATGCTCTTCACACAAACATTTGTCCTGGGTCTGAATGGAACCCACGACCTCTGGCATAGCAGTCAGAGCAACTAACCACTAGACCAACAGGTCAGTCATTAGAATGTGCTACATCTACATTTTAATGGAAAACAAAGTAATCATATTTTGTTTTAAAAACTTAACAGTTTCTAAAATTGACAGAAAAAAGAGATATGAGTTGGCAGCACATTCGATTTGCCGATTTCTACAAATCGTTTATTACCTATAAATGATCTTTATTTTGTAAATAGGTTTCAAAAAACACTTTTACATGTCAATTTTGTTTTCAGTCAGTTTTAACGAGATGAGGCCGGTTATGTTGGTAAAGCTCAGTCATGTGCTATATGTCTATGTCTGAAAAAAACAATAGGCATTGTTGTAAATCAATAGCTAGTTTAATATAGATTAGAATGACGGACATTTGCCAAGTGACCGTGCAAGACGTGTGACGTGCACACGTCTCGAGACGTGACTCACGAGCTGATGACAGACTCATGTTTATTGTTACTCTAACCGTAAATAAATCTTTTATCTTTTGAATTAGTAACGATATAATATACCTGTCAGTATTTTGTTAGTTCAAAGAATATTCTACAATTATTAGAGATGATTTTACGGGGAAAAGATAAATTATACTTTTATGACCTTGGCGTATTCTTGGTTTAACGAAAATTCGTTTAGACAAAATTAGGTTTTCAGCTTTAGACCTAGTAATACCTAAGACTTAAACTCAACGTCTTAAGCTGCAAGAAGATATATAATCTAGCCTAGACCTTATTTTTAAATAGATACTACTTAATATTCAATTTGCTAGTAATTAAGACCAAGTCTAAAACGTAAGTCACTTTGAAAAAAAAGTCGATTACAGTCATTTTTTTTCAAATAGCTACTCTAGTGGGTAACTAAGGATATTAACTCTATAGAGTTAATATACACTCAATTAAATACTATTAGTACCAACCTATGTAATATTGTAACCTTACGATATAAGATCCCATCGGGGGCAGCTGTGCTATGAAAGTACGGCTAGACTCTTTTTTTATATACTTATCACTTTTGCTAGTAATTAAGACGAAGTCTAACACGTTATCTACATTTAATATTATAAAGAGGTAAAGTTTGTTTTTTTTATTTGTTTGTAGGAGGCAACCTTTGAAAGTACTGGTCCGATTGCTGAAAATTTTTACCGTTAGAAAGCTGATTAATTCCTGAGTGACATAGGCTAAATTTTATGTAACTACGCGGGTAAAACTGCGGGCAAAAGTTTAAATAATGGACTCGAAATAACCACGAACTATGGATATAATATTTAATAAGATTCCAATAAAAATTTATACAGTCTGATATAGCTCTCATCACACACGTCACTGAATTATTTATTACAATGCACGAAATACTTTTTGCATTTTATTGATTTTGTTTCTGTGCTAGTATTGGTACATGTAGATAGAATATGTAGATGCCATTGCATATTCGTTACGGAAGTATGGATATTGACTTGTATTTCCGGGATGGGCGGTTATTAAAGTTTATGATGGTATAGTAATAGTGGTTACAGTTGATTTTGGGCTAAAATTAATTGTTGACGACGTTTTAGATAAATAAGTCGTTGGATGTGTTTGCCTCCATCAGCTTATCTATAGTGTTGCTCAGTTATTTGGTCGTGGAGGTCTAACAGGCAGTCGCTATGTAAAACACGGGTATTCAGCTGCATCTGGATAGACTGGAAACTGACCCAAAGCTAAGGGAAAAAAAAAGGCTTGCCTAGCCCTTGCCGAACTAGCTTTGGGTCGGTAACTAGATGGTGATGATGTCCTCGAAAATTAGATATTTGACGATTAAATCATAAAATTGTGTAGGTAATGATTTAATCTTTAATACTGAATTCATTAATTACTAGCTTTTGCCCGTGGCTTCGTCCGCGTACGAAAATATAACCTATGTCAGTCAAGAATAAAGCAGCTTGGCATCAGCGATAAAATTTTAGCAATTGGACCAGTACTTCAGAAATTACCTCTTACAAACACAAAAACTTTACCTCTTTATAATATTATACTAGCGGCCCGTCCCGGCTTTGCACGGGTAATAAAAATAGCCTACGTTACCCAGGGTAAATGTAGCTTTCTAATGGTGTAAGAATTTTTGAAATCGGCACAATAGTTTTTGAGTTTATTTATTACAAGCATACATACAAAAATACAAATTTTCCCTCTTTATAATATTAGTGTAGATAATAGTAGGTTCATCCTTACGTTTAAATGTGTGAACACATACTTATTCCACAGCTGGTTCATCTTACTTTACCTACCTGAACGTTTAAAGTCCCATAAAAGTTTTATGAGATGACGAGAGATGCACGCTGAGGAAGCAGAAACGGCCAACTCTTGATGTAAAATGCAGAAGTGGCTAATCTGGAAATCTATTAACTGGCGGCGGGCCTGAGTTATTCGCAATCTTACCAATTAGGGCTTCTTCGACCCATCCCAAACAGAGTGCCAGTGCAGAGCTCCTTCACAGGACATGCGTCATCTGTTATTTTTTTTAGCTCATGTAAACTAGTGCTTGACTGCGATCTCTCCTGATGGTAAGCAGAGATGCCATCGTTGATGCTGAGGCGCACTAGTTTATATATTGTCTGTTCAAAGGGATAGCTTTCAGGATTTATAGGTACGAGACCATTGACAAAGTTGTACAGGTTTCCAAAAAATGGTCACTGAACATTTAAACCGTGGCCATCGACACGAAAAGGATAAGAAGAAACAAGTTATTATCATAATTGTAAAAGAATGAAAATTCAAATCTTTGCGGATAGTTTTTTTTTTTTTAATTATGTGACACGAGTGACTACACTACATTTTCTGGACTTTTGTCGGCTGTGTTTGTGTTTCTGTCATTTAGTGAGTGTTTTTTAGAGTGACTAATTAAAATACTTCTTCTTCTTCTCGTGTCAATTTGACTCAAATGTTTGACCAATATTTAGCCACCTGGACAGCTCTGTCGTTGGCTTCTTTTAAGTCACGGAGGGTGTAGATAGTTGTGCATGCTGGGCAGGAAAGGAGATGACACAAACCCTGTGAAGGGAGCTCCACAATAGCACTTTATTTACAATGTTTCAAGGAAACCCCTTTGGCCAGATTATTTTTGCAGCGGCCAACTTGAGTCCGCAGTCAGTACCTAATTAAAATACTACGACTTGACTACGCTATACTTACGTTTGTGTACTTGTAAACATACCTACAAAACCATCCGTTACAAAAGTAACAAAACCATTGTTGCCTGGCAACCCCGAATACTTACAAGTTTTGTATTTGAAAAGATTCTTCAAAAGTACCTAGCTACCCGTTACGTTTTTGTTTATATTTCCTTTGAATTTAACTCTTATACAATTAGTTAATGGGGTACAAAATCAGAAAAATATTACAATCCATTTGAAACAAAAGAGAATTATTTTTGTATATATTTTTCTTACTTTCTGCTTACACAATGTCTTTTTTTTTAAAGAAAGAACGAAAGAAAAACACTTTATTTAAAGTTTATGACTAGTACATGTTGCCAGAGATGACATAGGAAGGCCCTGAAACGTGATCGTCTACAATTGACCTCATCAGAACGCTTGAAGTCACCTAAAGGGCAAAAGAAAGGGCTTACTCGGAATTACCTGGCGTGATCGCATTAGGAATGAAGATATCCGCAAGAAACCCAATATTACTGACATGGCCCGAAGAGTTGCCAAACTTAAGCGGCAGTGTCAGACTTTTATGACTAAAACGCATCCATATTCCTTTAGATGCTCTATTCGTTCTAGGGCCGAAGTAACTCTTTTGGACAAATTCTCCGCCCTGACCGGCGGTATCGACCCTAGGTCCAACACTTATGCTGCCATTTCTTTGAAGGGTGCGCGGAATTCAATCGATCGATTACTATTGATTGATCAATCCTAAATCATTATCAACATGACGTGACATTAGGCCAGTCTTTCCCAAAGTGGGCGATAACGCCCCCTTGTGGGCGCTGCAGGTCTCAAGGGGGGCGGGAAGAGACCCAGAAATACCCGTTAATATACATAATATACATATCTAGGTCACAATAATTAATTAATTTAATTTTAAGTTATAGTGGTTTTTAAATAGGTGAAAAAATGGGGGCGCTAAAAATATTTATTCTCAAAGTGGGCAGTAGACAAAATAAGTTTGGGAACCACTGCATTAGGCGTACATGGCAGCTGGCGGATGTTATTAGTTGTGTAAAATGCTATAAAATGTACATTTTGGAATTTAGCTAGTCCGTGTTACAGAAGTATTTGCAACTTATATAATAAAAAAAAACATTAATTCATTAAGCCCTGAGCGAACGCCGGCGTTTGCATACCCATTGGCTTTCTATTGTGTCACTAATTATCACGATTGAAGAGTTAATTATTGTGTTTTTTATTTTGTTATTCCACAGGGCGAGTTTGGACACGTGTCTTGCCAAGGGGAGGCACCGTGTTACCAAGATTACGAGTTGTGAAGGTCTGATAGGCTGTTGCTCAATGTAAAATACTGGTATACATCCGGTAAGTCTGGAAGCTGACCCCAATATACGGAAAAACTAAACAGATAGGTCGATTGATCACCATGATTGATCACCAATATATTTCATAAATTGGCACAGTATTATAAAATCATGTTTGTTTAGTTTTCTTAATCCTCTTCGGTCATTTAATTCGAGAAAGCATTCATAAGATTTTAAAAAAATAAACTCGTAATACACAACCCACGCTCGATTAAAATAATTTCTGATATAACCAAACCACAAGTTACTTTTAAATACTACAAAATATTCTACATTAAATTGTCGGAAATTGCGCATGTTCACATTTTAAATGGGTAGGTAGGTACTGACAGTAAAAAAGATAAGTGTACTATTAAGTATTTATTTTTGAATTCATGTCGTTTGTGAAAATCTGCATAAACATCGTCCCTGTTTGCGCTTTACGAATTATACGCAATAACAATGAATATTGCCTGCGTATAGCAAAATTGCTTGCAAACCGAACTGTTTTGTTGACGGTACCTACATCCAAAAAAATCTGGGACATTTTCCTGAACATGCGTCATACGATTTTATATGATCGTATATTATTGTTATGGTCACGCTAAAATAACGGGTGGTTGTCGGTAATAAAATTTCTATATAATTTTGTTAATGTTTACGCGAACAGACAAATGTTTGGTACAAAACGTGATGGCGTGCCCTGCGTGATTTGACCTGTTACAACCGGTTATTTATTAATCTATTATAAAACAGAAATACATTATGTAGGTAAACATAATTTAGAATCACGCTCTTTTTACCTAGCTGAGATAGTTTTAGTAAAGAAAATCATAAAAAAGAACATTTTCAGCAGTTTCAGCTGAAGTTTGACAGCTGAAACGTCACAATATGATTACTTTTTTCTTTCAAGATTTTTACAGCTTTGCATTTATTTTGAGATAGACCCTAAATTTTTTTTTGATGGTCAGAGATTATTAGACATGACATTTTCCAGTAATTTGAACAGTAATAGAAGTGAATAAAGGAATTAGTGAAAAGAACCTACGTAGGTACATAGATTTCTATGTCCTTTCTTTCAGTCCATCCAAAAGTTGTCTGTTAAGAAATTGCCCAGTGCGATAAGACCGCCCCTATTGTACACTTAGTTTTGATAATGTATGTCCTGTGTTTGGTTTATGTGGTGTACAATAAAGAATAATAATAATAACATATACTGACATTTACAAACAAATGACTATAAGCACTATACGACCTAATCATATGTTGTTACTTATTTCGCCCGCATTTAGTCCCAAAACTATACCAAGGGAACATACGTTTGCGGTAATAGATCGTATCCCACTCCACGATGGTCTACTCATGCAATTTTCATCCAAATTCAGCCGATTGAGCGCAAACGAGAAACAAACATACAAACATATTCTAACTCATTCAAAGTTTACCCCAGCCGCCTGAATCCTGATCCCGACTTTCGGTCACCATAGGCGCGGGCTTGCGGATGGCGAGCAATGGATAGACGCCGTCCGACCGTCCGGTAACAAGCCTACTGGGGCAACGGGTAGTGCGAAAGTGAAACCCTAGGCTCTGGGATAAAGGCCCTTTTTTAACTTTGTTCTAGGAGTGAGTTTTTAGTCAGTAAAAGTCTGACACACCCCTCCCTCCAGCCAGGAGCGGGAAATGTCATTGTATGATTATTCCACCTAAAATAAAAATCTGAGATATGTGGCGCATTCTACAGAGATCGCACTCTACAGAGCAGAGGCTTTTTGAGGCAATAGCCACATTTCCTATAGATCCATGCGGACAGAATAAACAAACCGTCAAAATGTGTTATCTTTTCTTTCCGATAAAGTAAAAGTCCAACCCGACTCTCGTACTAAAAGCAAAAGATATTAAATTTCCTGTAACATGCACGCTCATAATATTTCCAATATGTTGGAACAGTAAGTAGTAGGCCCTTTGAGCGGATCCCAGAGACCGGGAGCGTTCAATACTCGTAATAAATTGTATTATATTATTAGTGTAGTAATCGTGTTCGCGTAAGGATTCTAACAGTACTGCCTTGAAATGAGTCGATAATATTATTAGCATTGTGTTCGATACAAGTGATTAAGCGACAAAGGTAGTGCAGCTTAGTGTGCGGTATTGCACGCACGATTAACTGAACTAAACCCTGATGTATTAGCGGCATGTAATACCATTATATCCACTGACACTAAACTGCACTAAAATACTACATAATGAATATTGTGTAACATTTTAGTGCAGTTAAGTGTGTTTGTAAATCGAAGATATTGTGAATAATCTGATCTGATAATTTGATATTTTTTCGACAGGGTTCTGATGATAACAGCTGACGAGTGGACTGTTCATATACAAGATTATTTTTAGTTTATGCAAAACTTAAATATAGTTTGTTGAGAATTAGCAACTAAATGGATTTCTATAGTTTTTACACCATATTATATTTTTTCTCAAAAATATTTAAAAAGGTTATAAGTAGAACACCACACCGACAAGAAAGGATAAAATAGGTCACGGCAGATCACAATGAGTATGAAGAGCCAGCAAACAGCTGGGTGCAAGTACAAAACAACCCCTCAGTCGCCTGGAAAGCCCAGTGACTATGTATTTTTGCTGGCATAACAAGCTTATAACTTTTTGATTTTTCATGATACAGTTATGAAATTTTGTACACAGATTTTTTACATAAAAATACTAGACACGTATTTCGGGTTTCGCAAATACTAAAACTAATGGGGTATAGTAATTGCTGTAGTTAACATGTGCCGTGCTATAATTTTATTTACTAACACTTAGTTTAAGATTTATTGTTACTAACACTATGACTTTGCTCGGATTTAATATTTATTACTAGCTTCTACCCTACTCTACCCTACTACTCTACCCTACTCTACCCTACTCTACCCTACTCTACCCTACTCTACCCTACTCTACCCTACTCTACCCTACTCTATCCTACTCTACCCTACACTACCCCAATTTTTTTTTCCATAAGAACCTTCTCCTCACAATAACAATCACAACAAAAAAAAAAATCAGCCAAACCGGTCAAGCCGTTTTCATGCCAAGTCGTGACAACGGAAAACGGGGGTAATTTTTATATATATATAGATTATTACGTTACTTTCATGCTCAACTGTCGCGAAGCCACAGTAACTGTGGTTCGCAACTTTTTCCACGTCAAAATCATAAAACAGTTAAGTATTTGGTCATTATTTATTTCAAGAAGCATTTTATGCGAAATCTTTTATTTTTTTCAAATCAAAGGTAGGTAAGCTAAATTACTTCTTATAGAATCTAATTATTAGTTCAGCAGTTATAGAGATTAACCGGAATAAACTAACCGAAACATAGAACATTTTTTTGTTATATTTAGATAGATAAATAGGATAGGAGAGTGATTTAAAGTTAAAATTTTTAGAAGAAAAATTCGTTGTTCAAAAAAAATTGGATTTAGATACGACACACAATGATGTTAATAATATCTAAATCCGAGTATTTTGACATAATTAACAGTTATTTTTTCTCTTAAGAAAACTTTCCCCTGTTAAGTAGGTACCTACTCAATGTCGCTAGTAGTAGTGATTCTTCGCGTGACCCAAGGGCTGGCTTCTACCTCGGTCAGAAATTAAGCATTGCCATATAACGTGGTAATGCTACCAGCCTTTTGGGCACACTTCCAGTCGACAGCGATGCGGAGGAGTTTTATAACGTCATATTTAGTTTTAATTAGTTAAGTGTTTTTATTTTTCATGTCTTTCTATCCAATTAAGAAACTAATTTTTAATTATTTAAGTTTATTTTATAATTTAATTTGTTCAATTCTTGTCCTAATAAAAACATATGTCGCTTAGATCACTTTACCTTTTATGTGGAACTCCACAGAACAAGTTACCTCTTTAGTCAGTCATTAAAAAAAATCTAGGTTGCTAACTATAATTTTGACCGAATGTACGGTCACAAAAGTACCATTAGCAATAAAAGGGTTATCGAACGACATTCTATTCGCTTAATAAACCCTAGCGTTACATCGAAAACAACAAAAACATTTTGCTTTTCAGTTATTGGAAATCCCTTTGGATATCCTCAATGCGTTTCAATTAAAGCGAAGAGTTCATTCTCAAAGCGTTTTGCTACGTTTGTCATTCGATTTTTGGATTGTTGAAATTGAAATTCACTGTTCGGATTTTTTCACGGAATTTCATCACCTCTTCGGTAATTGAGTGACATTTTGTACGGTGGGATGGCAGTCATACTTCCGTTACAAGACAGGAAACACGGAATCAGAGGACATAATACAATTTATTTTAACGTACAAATGTTCGCTTATGTCAAATCGTAGGGAAATGACGAAATTTTCTATTTATGCCATCAGCCGCTGCTTTCTCAGTTTTATTACAGGCCACAATTAATTAAGTGGTTAGGCAAAGAAACCTGACCTAACAAAAACAATTTTCTGATAATTTTTACAGATTATAAACCGACGGCTTAAATATGATTATTATAAGTTGGGTTACAAAACCGATATTCTAATAAACAGGCTTTTAATGAAAATAATTTTATCATAGCAAGCTTTTATAGCTCGGTAAACCAATATAGAAGGCTCGACTTACGAGTTGTAGGTCGCGGGTTCAAACCCAGCCAGGCGCATTACTTTGTGTAATTTATTTCATCACCACTGCTCTCAAAACGGTGAAGGAAAACATCGTGAGGAAACCGGCATGTCCTAGAACCAAAAATTCGAAGACATGTGACATTCACCAACCCGCACTGGGCCCGCGTGGTGGATTACGGCCCATTCCCTCTTCTAGAGAGGAGGCCTGAGTCCCAGCAGTGGGAACATTAAAAAGGCTGATGATGAACCAATATAATGAATACTCGTCAAGACGAATCTCTAAAACAAACTCGATGGTGTTGTGTTGTTTAACTACCAAGTTTCTATAGCCCCCTTCCGGTTCCATCATCAGATCAGCTCCAAGTCAAAATAATTTTGCATTGTCATCTGATTTACACATGCATGCAAAATTTCAGCTCAATCGGTAACCGGGAAGTTGATCTTTTATTTGCAAGATTTGATAACAGACAAGAATCGGGACAGGTGAAACTAAATAAAAGCTTGTAAAATTGCAAACCTTTTTAATTTATTACGGGAAATAATTAAATTGTTGTTTAATTATAAGGTATTGAAGGGCTTGGATGTACTTTTTTATTTCTGTTAACCCTCACCTATGAAATAAATGTCTATTATTATTATGTGCCACCTTTTGGTGAATTAGCTTTAGCGAACAGCTTTGCCTACAACAGTGTAGAAATTTTCAAATGGAATATGATCTCTATCATATTCCTGGGATGGAAACTAGCTTATGTGCTATTCTAGGCCATGTTCTAATAGTGTATCGAAATTAATTTAAACCACTTAGCCGTATAAGCGTGAAGGAGATGAAATGACTTATAAATTTCCTAACATCACTTGCGTTGCAAAAGCTATAAAATACTGAAACTATGAAAATACTGAACCAAATAATGTACATCAGCTTATTAAAACACGTCATCATCTATCATCTATAAAAATTGTCACAACACCGTTTCGTCTGACTGTTGCAGTTGTGTCACAGTAACCATTTTTTTTACAATTTTTAAACTGAATTTAATGTAACATCCGGTCGTTCATTGTGGACCGAGCTAGTCGACGGCGCGTATTGTTCTACGCACGCCTCATAAAGATGTCAGAAAAACTGTAGAGGTCTGGTAGGCGCGATGTCTCCTAAGGCCATGGGAATTTCTGAAAGGGTTACCATGGTCTTGTACCGTAGAGGTGTCACTGAAATACGTACACGAGCCTTAGGATCCCCGAACTCCCTTATTGACGCCATGAAAAACCTGAGAGCCCTAATCTGTTTTTGGAGAGAGGTTGGTTGATTGGAATAGGCCCACCTAAGGTTATGGCCGCCATGGCTCACGTACAATGATCCGCAACCTTAGGACTAAGTGCGCAAACCACACTCAGACAGGACATGAAATAGTTATGTTACATATGAATTTCCACCTCATAAAAAGATACACTTTTGCTGACAGTAGAATTTCAATATCTATAAATGCCAGGTACCTAGATGAGCCACCTACCTACTACGACATAAGTTTACACGGTGTAGCAGGTGCTGGGGGCGTTACTTAGAATTGCCAACTTTCCCGCGCAAAATTCACCTGTTCGTACTGAACACTCTCGGTAACAAATGACAGATCTAGTAGCCATTTATCAATGTTCAAAACTTATTTCATCACTTAGTTTTGTTATTTATTTTAAACCTGTCCTTGAATTTGATTTATTATGTAAGTATACACAACAAAAATAGGGAGTAAAACTATAATATTTTGATAAAAGCTTGAGGCTTATCCATTAGGCCACGCTTTAGGTAGGGTTTGTGACATAACGAACATGGCAGTTGAGAGTGTCATGCTCACTCACAGAGCGTCGCATAAACAAAAATCTTGAATAGTTTTTTTTTAGATATTAAAATAAAAAAATAAAAAATGGGCCGCGAAATCGACATACAAAATACTCAGTGACTACAATCAGCCTACATAGGTTTACTGTAGGTACGGTAAATGGTGCAGTGGTTTGTCTAGGATTACTACGCTGCATGTCGTGGGTTCGATTCTCGCACGGAACAAATATAGACTTGTATATGTGAGACGACATGTTTTTTAACACATCTACAAAACATAAGTAACTCCTAGTAATCACGTTTTTTTTTAAAAAAAAAGAATAGTAACCCCTAAAGTTCTTAAGCCTGTCAAACTTTTCGAATAAATCTTCATTTCAGTTTTGTACTTTAACTAGGAAAACGCGACATTTTGTAGCTACACTAAGCGTCCCGAAGGACATGCAAATTTTAGAGTGGGTACAGTCCTACCCGAATCACTTAAGCAGTTCATGGCGTTCTGAACCGTTTTCATTTTATGCTGTAATCTCTTGACTACATAGTATGAGAATTATGGTAAACATTTAGTAAATGTTGCGAATATTTTCCAAAATAATCCGCTGTATCTTGTTAAACGTAAGATATAAGACGTAATTAGTGTAACAATATTGAAGTTTTAATATCCCCCGGGTGTATTATACGGTTCTAGTATCTGACATCATTTAATCAAGCACCAATTACGAACTTCACTACACGACCCAAGTTAGACTTGCTTCGAGAGCTTAGCGGGAGAAAAGTCTAAAAAAAAATCGGTTAAGCGCGAGTTGGACTTACTTACTAAAGGTATCGTACCGTCCATAGTAAATAGAAACCACGTTTGTGGTATGGGAGTCCCACTTAAATACAAATATTCAGTTTTTTTATTTGTTGTTTTAGCGGCAACAGAAACCATCAGCTGTGAAAATTTCTACTGTCTGCTGACTATCACGGTTAATAATAGTTAGACAATAGAAACACTATGATGCTTGGTGACGATTAGACAGCGTAGTCTTATTAATTAGGTCCAGTTTTACCCTCTGCGTACAGAACGCTAAAAAGCTATTTACGTAGCAAGCCTAGCTTAGAAAGTATCGATTTTTAACTGGCCAAACTCCAGCATTCGTTTTCCATCAAAACTTTTCACACAGGAAACCATTTCGCTTGTACGAGCCTTTGTCGACTTCCTTTTTACATTACGAAGATAAGAAGATAATAAGTTATTTTCAAGTTTCTCGCTCCTGTCAGAAAGTACACAGAATAAACTTGACGTCTTTTTTTCAATAACAAAACGAGAAAAAGGTAAGTAAGTAATCCGATTGCCTAAAATCAGGGGCTTCGGATCGTACGAAGTATAAGTGAGTGCGGTTTAGATAAATAAATATATGAGTGTATTGATTAAGTATTCTAAATAACCACTAGACTGCTAAAAATATAGCTTGACAATAGTTACAAAAAAGTATATATAGGATAAATTATTACTTTTTTGTTTAAATATAGCATACCTATGCTGAGATAGGCCTTTTTAGTCACGCCCCATACGTGTAAGAAAAGATTTTGCAATAAAACGAAAAATCTTTTCTATAATTTTTCGTTTTAATGATACTTTTTTTTAGTTTAAGTTATTTATAGTTTAGCTATCATTTATTACTTTATAGTTATTTTATCCGTGAGGGTCAAAAATACATATTTTTCTTACTCCTTTTTATTCTCAATTATTATTATTATGTTTTTTTTTTCTTTTAATTCCTGCACAAGGTACCATATGATTTAAGAAAACTCGAATATAGATGCTCTAGAGAGTTTACAAATGAATCAACGCCAGTTAGATAAAACTTTTTTAGAATTCTTAAATCAGAACATTTCATACAGAATCACAGGTAATTTTCCGTATTATTATAGCCAATACAAGACAGCAAAAAGTCAAGTCATTTTCTTTCACTGATTGTCATTTCTATATAAAACGAACGGAACGGACCGTACATAGTAATGAAATATTTATTAACGATATCACAAAGCGGTAATGAAGCAAAGTTTTAATTGAGCTAATTAAAAAGCTCCCCGTATTGAAAGGTGGTTATTAAAGTTTCATAAGTGCATGTCCATAGCTTCCGGCGAAACAGTTGCAACTAACTGGTCCCGCACACGGGCCTAATAGAAAGCCCCGCCGCAAAAAATCGCTTGAAGCGGCCACAAAAACAGCTGAAGCGCGCTTGTGGCCGGTGAAGCTTGAAGCCACTACAAGCGTTTTTTTGTGGCGCCACCGCCGCACACGAGCCACAAAAAGGCTTCAAAATGAAGCTTGAAGCGTTTTTTTGAAGCTCGTGTGCGAGTACAGTTAACTGTACCATTGCACTTTTAAGTGCTTACTTAGATATAATGTTAAGCTGACTTAGTAGGTACCGGCTCTGACTACATGGACGAGAGTACTCTCTCGCATCTTTAAAAGATTGCTTTTAGCGATAAGACCGCCCGTTGTGTCACTCTATGACTTTTCTGAAACTGTGTACAATCACTGGGGCCATGTGTGATGCGAAAAAGATTCCCGGGGCCCTGGAACAATGGCAAAGAAGGAACAGGAGTGGGTTTTTAGTCACTTTTTAGGCCAAGAGCCATTGGACGATTTTTCCCACCTAAAAAAAAAAAATGTTATACAGTTGTGTATCATAAAGAGTTTTTTTTTTTACATTTAGAGTGATTATAAACCTGATTCCAAAAAGGCTTAAGCACCTAGACCATATACATACACTGCAGCTGATTATATAGAAGATCGAGGAATGTAATCTACCTCTCTGCTTAGCGTTTTTTTTTTTGTGGAAAATAATCTAATGACTTCTGCCGCTCTGAGTGGGAATATCAGACTTTTACTGACTAAAACCACACCTGCCTTGGATTTGTGGACACCTCAAAAAAGAAACAAAACTGCACCTACTTGACTACAAACAGCTTAATGCCGCTTATTAACAAAGCCAGAGTCTATCTTTCATAACAGCACCTAATCACAATGTAAACAACACGCTATTTCCGTTATTATAGACCTTATTATCGAGTTAATAAAGGCGGCAATATAACACGGTAGTGTGTGAGATAATGAAAACAAATGACAATCTAGATAAGATGACAGCGTGCCGTATGTTACAATGCACGTTGTACTAGAGTAGTAAAACAATGCATGCAGATACGTAATGTCGCTTGTATTAGGTTTGTAAATAAGACTTTGGCTTCCATTATATTTTCGCTTCAAAACATGCAAAATTGCACAATACTTGTAAAATACTAGCAACTAGTTAAGAACATCATAAACAACAACTTTTGTTCTATGAATTTTTAAAATGTATCATATTTTGGTTGATCAGTTTTTCATACAAAAATAATAAATATTTTTAATTGAATGTTCTAAATATTACGAAGTCTATGCGAAGCAAGTGATAGTACAATAGCGGAGGGTAGCTGAACATGAACTTGACCTATTTACGAGCGACCTTCACTAGTCGATCGATCGCATTGATGCGCTTGCGTCTCGACATACGTGTTCTTGTATAGAGAGGTATTCATCATATTTTATTTATAAACGCCACTGCTTCATCGTATCCTCCCGTAAAATTATTTAAGTACTAGTAATAGAGGAAATGACTAGAATAGGTATCAAAAGATCAGGCCCACTCCACTCTGGACACTCAATTGCACGTCGCCCTTCATGACGCTAAGAACTGTCACAGATGGAGAGACACCATCAATAAAAAGCTAATCCAGCGGGAACTTCACTTCAGTTATGAGAACTACGACTCGCGGAGGAGGAGGACGAGATATCAAGCAGGAGGACAAGCTCTACTTAGTATGGGCCTAGATGGCGTTGTGTAATTTAAAAAGTAATGTATGAGCAAGTGTATTGAAAACCTACATTTTCAATACACTTGCTCATAAAGTGACTCATATTGCACTGCACTTAGGTATATAATGGCACTTGTTACCAAACTGTGACATTTTGAATACTACTACGCACTAGTGCTATAATGAGGATAAAACCTTATTGTTCAACCTCTCCACCGCCATAACTTTATTACATTTATCGTATCAGGATGGGCGCAGGTCGTCCCCCACAAGGAAAAGACAAAAAATGGGCGCGCATATGAAAACAGATTTTTACCGCAACAAAAGTTTACTAGTTTTACAGTTATTTTCTTCACAAGTGTATTGAAAAACGTCGTATGATACACGTGAGTAATTACCGTTATCGGCTCACTTAAGACCCTCGTCATGGTTTGGGTCTAAATACCGCCTCAAAGGAAATCACTAAAATTACACACTTATATCATAATGTACCATTAGTTTTACCCAGTTTCCTGGCCATACAAATCCTGATCACAATAAAAAGTTATAAATATCGATAGGTAGATGCTGCAGCCCACCTACTTTGTTGAACCCCTTTAGCCTTTAATAACACACGGGAAGTATAGGGGTCGCCTATAAATAGCTCTGGACTAGCCACATATCATAAACATAAATGTGATTTAGAGATTCATTAAATTATAATATATGAAACACTATATCATCTAACGAGACGTGATCGTATGATCATTCATATTAACTGCCATTTAATAATACATAAACAGAGCTATGTACGTACATATATGTATCTGCTTCACGACTTGTGTTGGAATACTACCTCTGAGTATGAATGATATGATCTTCTTTTTAGGGTCTCGATGGCATGGTGCATAAAAAGCTGATGACGACGTAGTTTTTCAACCTCCTGTCACTTTTAGACACCCTTAGCAATCGACACAGTTTTTACTTTTATTTCATAAAGAACTTTAACTTACAGACGTGGCAATCATGATTTATTAACATCGACATTTCAAATTATGGCAAGCATTATTTTCATATAATTTTAAATTTTGTGTTGTGCTTTTGTGGGAAATAGCACTCTATTTACCCGTTTATTTGTGTTTGGTCCATATTGCCTCGGTTAGTTTGGACGGCGCCCACACCGGCGCCCCGTAGAGGGCCATGGACCGAACGAACACCGCGTAGAGCCTCCGGCAGGAGGCGTCTGGACCCCCAAGGTTGGGCAGGAGCCGCGAGCCAAGGTTGAGCTGGGCAGCAGCCCCAGCCCGGAGAAGCTTGGGAGCCAGACGTCAGAAATGTTCTACGAAATTCCACCGGCTGTCGAGGACGAGTCCCAGATACTTCATCGTCGAGCCGACGCCGATGCGAACTCCTCCTACCGTAAGCTGGGAGTCCGATGGTGGCGCGTTCCGAGGGCCGTGGAAAAACATTGCCTCGGATTTATGCAGCGCCACCTCGAGTCCCAGCTCCTGGATCCTACCAACGGCTATCGCAACCCCGCGTGTCACAAGCGACCGCCGCTTGGTGCGACTCTCCTTGCGCTAGGATCAGCGTGTCGTCTGCGTAGCAAACCACGCTGACCCCTTCAGGGAAGTCGCCGCGCAGCACGTAATCGTATCCGATGTTCCACAAGGGTGGGCCCAGAACCGACCCCTACGGAACACCGCACGACATCTCTCGACGTTTCCAGTCTCCCTGGTGACCGGGGTAGACAATGTACCTGTCTGACAGGTACGCCTCGACCACTCGACAGAGGTATTCGGGCACCCAGTGGTACCGGAGTGCCCTCCGGATCGTACTCCAGGGCAGGGAGTTAAAAGCGTTGGCAATGTCCAAGGACACTGCCACGACACACCTACCCTGGGACACCGCTTCCCCTGTCGTGAGGGCTCGCACGCGCATGATGGCGTCTATGGTAGAGCGCGCCCTGCGAAAGCCGAACTGTCCGTCCGAAAAGTCCGGCCCCACCCAACACGGGTGGGGCCGGACTTTTCGGACGGACGCCGCACGACGAGGCGGTTTGCAATTACTCTTTCAAAGAGCTTGCCCACCTCGTCGAGCAGCACAATGGGCCGGTATGCGGACGGAGAGTCCGCAGGGCGCCCTGGCTTCGCTACGAGGACCAGTTTCCCTGTCTTCCAGTGAAGTGGGCACTGGCCCCTCTCCAGGCATGCGCTGAAGAGCCCTCTCAGTCGAGGCCCGAGAGCCTCCATGGCCAGGACCCAGGCTTTCCCTGGCAAGCCGTCGGGTCCTGGGGCGGTGTTTTTGGCGCTCAGCCTTCGCACCGCCACTCTCAACTCTACCTCGGTCACCGTCTACATTTAACTACTTTCTTTTTTCAGCTTGTCTCATTCATACTCTAACGTAAATACAGTCACTTGAAGCTAGATTAGCACAATGCAAACTTAATAAGACGAAGATTAGCTGCGAGAATCTGCTATCAAGCATCGTGGAGGATAAATAATGGACGACAGTATATGCATTCTGCGATCCTGATTCAAACTCAAAGTGTATGTCTATTGAGTTTTGCTTCCCTACTTAGTTCATGATGGACCATTGTGTGTGGGCCATGGCAGCTATCAATTAAGAAGGCTTTATTCCAGCCAGCCCTCTTCTAGTGTAGGAGAACTCTGAGAAGGGTTTTTAGCGTTTCTTCAGTCTATATCGATAACCTTGGTTCTTTTGCGGATAGCAGATTTTATATTAATTTTAAAATGATTTTTGTTAAATACCAGTATTGATAAAATCATATGCAAAGAAAGCTTAGCTAGGTACTTTATAGGTTGTACTTTTAGAACTTCACCTCGTCGAATAAAGGCTTTTTTGTTGAAAAACTTGTCCGTCATTTCTTTTCAAACTGAGGTAAGAATTTTACTTGTGTCTACTATTTATAGTTTCGTATTCCTTCCTAATAATAGAAACCTGCTTCTATTTGTGTCTTTCGTTTCCTCTCGACTATTTCGTAAACAAGTCCACAAACATTTCTGCAGGTTGTAAACAACGGGGAATAATAAATAATATTTATTCTAGACGTAAATCATAAAATAGTATTATCCGTAGAATAGGTCAGCCATTCGTCATACATTTATTTGCAATAAATGTTTAATAAAATTTATCGATTCAACGATTTTATTATATTAATCAAAATTGTGTGTTTAAGGGGAATAATTCCTAGAAGTCCAGGAGCGGTAGTAATAGTTTTTAAACGCGCTGATACGCAAGTTAATTTATAATTTAATATTTAACTACTTTCAGAAAACGCCGTCGTCATCTAGTAAACTAAGCGGAGCTTGTGCTATGAGTACTAGACAATTGATAAACATACTTATATATTTCTAAATACATACATTTTATAGATAAACTACACCCAGATACAGAACAAAGAGCATGCTCATCACACTGTAGCGACATGTCTGACTGGGGTATCATCGCAGACAGTTTCGACTCACCGTGAACTATTCGGCATCGGTTCCGACTCACTGGAACCAACCTACCACTGGCCTGGCACACAGCAAGAACCATCGATCTCCGATCTCCGGAGGGGAGTGATGTAGCGACATCTATGACGCCACATAAGAACTATGAAGAAAATACGAAATCCTGCATCGCGCAATCAAAGTTCTCCGCGCGATTTGAAAATATACGACAGCCCGTCATCAATTATCGGGCAGTCGCCCACCAGACTATAACATCCTGTCTGGCCGGAGGATCCTCCCTTTTCAATGGAGGTTTGCGGGACTTTACTCTCTGTTCCACCTACCTCCAAAACACAAACATTTGTCCTGGGTGGGAATCGCACCCACGACCTCCGGCATAGCAGTCAGGATTATTTGTACTACAAGCGCCAGATAAATTTAAAATACGGTACATTGATTTTCTCTTAACATCTCTGCGTAGGTTGAACCCGAAAAATAAACAACGATCTGTTTTTCATTTCTCGAAAGCTGTAAAGGATAACAATAGATTCGATTCAAGACAGCTTTATGTCTTCCTTTGCATTTTTAAAATTAAGAATGTCGATAAATATAGAAGATTAAATGTACTTTATTCAAAAATCTGGCGTCTACCTTATAATCTAGATATATAAAAGCAAAATACCAATAAATGATTCATCACGAAATCTCACAAACTATAACACCTACAAACTTAAAATTTGGCAGGTAGGTTCCTTATAGATTTTCAGAAATTCACCGCTTACGCTTTGGCGAAAGTCCGCTGCCGCGACAGGCATGGCGGACAGAGCTCCGGCGGGATCTCATGGTGAAATGGCGTCAGCGACTATCGCAGCCCAGTGCTGGGCACGCCACAATTATGGCGGTAAGTCCCCTCTTTGAAGCGTGGCTGGAAAGACCTCAAGGCGTCCTCGCCTTCCGCATGATGCAAGTTCTCATCGGACATGGTAAGTTCGGGAGGTTGATGCCCAACCTATTCACTGTTGACTTAAAGGCTTTAGCTATCAGAAAAAACCAACTCCGGTAGGAAATTCCACTTCTTAGTTTTATGCTTTAAATGAGTTCCCAATATGCTTAGTGCTTGTGGATGGGACGTTCATCATGTAACAGAGGCGCATAGTCGCACGTCTGTTATTTCAATGGTAGTAAATAATGTATTGACTGATAATGATATTTAATAAATTAGAGAATGAGTTCATGCTATTTGTTTGATGCTTGTCTACTAAAGTATAGACCACGCATAGCAAATAAAGTTTTGGCACATTGATATCAAATCCGTGCAATAACAATATAAAAAATTAGGAAATGGGTAATGGATATTTTTCCCGCCTTTGTTTCAGTCTGAACTCTCTATAAAAACATTTTTTGGCGGCCTAGTGTGATATTATTTGTAGAATAGGCCAGCTGCTTGTCATACATTTCTTTATAAATTGCAGAATCTGAAACAATTCCGCAAAAACTAAAAATAAATACAAAGCACACAAGTAACAGCCAAATCACTAACCACATTCGTAATATTATATCAAAAGATCTAAAAATTACTATCGAGAAATATAAAATGCATAAAAATAATGTTTTTGAAATTAACAGTAATAATCTCTGGGAGTACCAGACCGATTGATAAAATGTTTGCACTGATAGAAAACTTTCTTTATTCCTGAGTGAAGTCGCGGGAAAAAGCTAGTATCTAATAAGTATCTGTTTTCTCTTAAACAAAGACAGCACGTCATTTAAAACGCTAGAGTAAACGTTTACCGGTAAGATAGGTACTTCACGTTATTTACCGAGATGCCGATAAAATATTGAACTTGCCTTCCAATTTTTTATTTTTTATTTATTATTGATAGCCTTGTGTTTGACCACCACCTCACCTGATGGTAAGAGATGATGTGGTCGACGATGGAGCACGCTTGCCTAGAAGTAACCTATTCACTCTTGACTTTAAGACCCCCAAGTTGTAGCTATCAGGAAACACACACTCCGGCAGGGAATTCCACTCCTTGGCTGTACGCACAATAAATGTGTTCAATTGATGTTTTTAACAGCAATTAATTGCTAAATTAAAAAAAAAAAACACAATGACTCGATACTGTGTCCAAACGTACGTTTACTCACAGAGAAAAGAAAAAGAAAAATGGTCCCCAGTGTCCTGATTGCAAGTGACCTATTTTCTCACTTAGTTGCTACATGGGTACAATAAAAGGGGAGAATGTCGTAATCACTCAGCAGACAGATTTTTATCGTAGCTGGCAGGAGGCATCATAGTTTCCATCTTGAAAACGATAGCAATATGTCATCTACTAATAGCATATTAGCATAATCTGCCTTACAATGTTCCCATGTTTAGGACTCAGGCCTATTCTCTTGGAGAGGAAAGTTCAAAGCCATAGTCTACCACGTGAGCCCTGTCACATGTCTTCGAAATATAGGTTCTAGGACAAGCCGGTTTCCTCGCCATATTTTCGTTCACCGTTTTAGTAATGAAATAAATTACACAAAGTAAGGTGCTTGGTTCGAGAGCTGTGATAGCCGAGTGGTGATAGCCCCGACTTACGAGTTCAAACCCAGTTAGGCACAGTCCTTTGTGTAATTTATTACATCACCACTGCTCTCAAAAGGGAGAAGGAAAACATCGTGAGGTAACCAGCATGTCCTAGAACCAAAAATTTGAAGACATGTGTGGTGAATGCCACATGTCTTCACATGTGGCATTCACCAACCGGCACTGGACGTGTGTGGTAGATTACGGCTCATTCCTTCCCCTAGAGAAGAGGCTTGAATCCCAGCAGTGGGAACATTAAAAAAAGCTGATTATGCCAAGGAGCCTGGCAGGGTTTGAATCCGCGACGTAGGTTCATTTTGAAGGTGATTAACCTGTGTTACAGGAGCCAGTACCCAGAAAAAACATGTACACAGACCGTGCACCTACAAGTCTTTAGATAACCATTATTTTTGTTCTCTTATTTACTCCTCGTTCATCCCATTATTTCCTCTGGTGTCGTACTTTACTAATTAGTTTGTTGTAAGATTTGTGTAGTTTTATTACTTCGGCGCTTGTTTTGGTGGTAGTAATTGTTGATCCAGGTAAATGTATATTCTTTCACTCTCCAACTCCTGAAGAATTGGAGAGTTAGAGAATAATGTGACGGACTTGTCCAAACAACAAACAGTATATTAGCCCAAACAAGTTTCCGAAACTTTCTTCAGCCTAATTTGTATTAATTAAAAACGTGTTAACTTAATTAAAACGTTTAAGTCATCTCTAAGTACTACAAAAAATGGTTACAACAAACCTAACAGTTTGTAAATGTCAGTAATTTTAAGATAGTTTTAACTGGTCAAAAGTTTCTGACCAATTCTTGCAGCTAAAAGTGGTTTTGACCAATAACAGGTTTTGACAGTGACATATGTCTAAATCCAAAATTACCTATACAATGCATCACAAAGACATTGGAATAGCTCTCATTAACTACTACAAATAACGTTGTGACGTAGGTAGTTGATTCAGATACAAATTGACAACAATAATATCACTCTCATGAATTCAGTCCCCGACAAATGTACGTCGTGTTTGTCTATTGGACCAGTCATATCAATTGAGATGATTAGCCAGCTGTAATACCATCAACGAAGCGATCACTCTGTGTCAGTGTTAGCAATTGGAGCTTCATTATATTCTCCGCTGAGATATTATGATCAATTTAATAGAATCATTCTGCTGTAAAATGTCACTGACTGTTATTAAAATAAACTTCTGTATACTCACGATGCAGCACTAAGACTTGCAGCAGTTAGGAATAGCGAACAACCTGTGCCAAAAAAAAGATTGCAAGATTTGATTAAAAATAAGTGGTTTATTATAATTTGATCCAGTGGGGTTGCAGTGAGTCAGGATGTTTGCTGAGGCGCGGTTTGATGGCTTTGCCACCATAATCAAAAAAAGAGATGCAATTATTTACTACTATAATGACTTCTCCGCTTTCAAGTGGAGCAAGAGGTGTTAGACTTTCATTAATTAAAATCTACCTGTTCAATTCACTTTCTGTTTTCGTTTCCAGGACCACGGTATCGCGGGTGTTATTATTTTAACAATACAATTACCTACCCTGTTTGCCCACCTCTCTTCTAGCGCCCTCTATTTGAATCATTCAATGAAAGTAGATAAAACAGGTGACATTCTACCTCTTTTATAATTCGTTAGTATTTTGTCCGTCGCCGGAACCCGATGTTTCTGATACGACCAGCCCCCAAATTATTAATGTCGTTGAATGACCAACAACATTCCGATAGCCTTTATTTATTTCAACCTTGATATCTGTCATACTGAATTCCAAGCCAAATTTATAACAAAAACTGAAATTGTCTAGTACAAAGAAATGTTTTATTTCATATTTCTTGTAATAGAGACTGACTAAAGTAACAAACTTTGATATTTACTTGTTTATAGTTTGATTAGTTTTTTTTTTCATGAAATATTTATCACATTAAAGGAAGCTCTTGAGAGATCAAGTTATTGAAGGGTTGAGGCCGAAAATGAGCTAAAAATAGCGAAGAAGTTAGAATTTCTTTGGCACTGACAGATACTTGTGATTCGGTCGTGTCGCGACGCGTTTTTATTCACCTGTAGAGTAGATTAGCTCCATATATCACTATCACATGAAGCTATTATACGATGGAAAAATACTTGTTGGACGCGACATTTCATAATGCTGTTATATTTAAGATTCCCTCAACGAAGGCCGTCGTCATAAGAAGTTTTCCACGCATAAAGCGTGGCCAGGTGACAAATTGAAAGAATTGAGACGCCAAATTCTTTACAAGCTTTATGTCACTATAAATTAAAGCAATTTTTCTTTGTTAGAAAATATTCTGTAAAATGCGAATGTGTGTTTTATATTAATATTTTATATCGCTGTAGGTCGAGTGTCGCCCTTTAATGATCCTACTTTAGATTCTTTGAAGCGGAATCACTAGAATTTGTAATATAAAATAGAACATAAAATCATTCAGATTGTCTATGCCATTATCAGTAGAACTATTACATCATATTGTAAACAATATAATTGTGAATAAATTGATAGATTGATTCTTTATTGTACACCAAAAATAAAAATTACATGAGAAACTTAAAATTAATAGGGTGTCACAATGGGCGGTCTTATCGCTAAGAGCGATTTTTACAGACAACCTTTGGATGGATTTGACAGATAGGGAGAAAAAGATACGCAGGTAGTTGGTGGTATACTATCTACTTTATTATTGAGTCTAAACTAAACCAACACACAAAGAATATAGCTAACATGATGTACAATATTGATAAGTAGGTACCCTTAATGTGAGAGGTTTTTTAATATGCTGTTAATACCTCGCAGAACGTATGGTCGACGGGGCCGAAAGGTTGTGGAGTGGCGATCACGCACTGGAAGAGGGGAGAGTCGCGGGAATCCAATGAATGCACAAGATCGGTCGTTATGGCGATACTTGGGGAAGGCCGACGTCCAACAGTGGACGTCTTTCGACTGAAATAATATTGATGATGTTAATACCCTACCAGTAGTGTTTTAAGTTTCAGCTTCAAAAATCTGAGCTAATCTTGTAGCACTATAAAATTGCGTATTTATTTAGTTTTTACAGTAAGTATACTTTCTAAACCATGTTTCATAAAAATATTATTTACCTACATACCACAATTACTACTACTACTTGAAGTCCTCTCAACTTTAGTTCGGTCTTCGTCAGAATTGTTATTATTGAGTTATCGTAATGATTTGATAATTTTCATAGTATTTATTAGTTTATTAATATAGCGTATTTATGTATTTTATTATAATAAATAACTTATTTTATATTTTTCCGTTTGTAGTATCTGTTATTTGTTTATTGTGCAAACCTACCACAGTGTTGTCTTTTTTTAACCCAAAGGTTGACTGGTAGAGAATGCCTTGTTGCATTAAGTCCGCCTATGTACCACTACTGTACATGAAGTTTAAATAAATAAATAAATTAACTGTGGATAACTAGTAGCAAAAACATCCTTACAATTTTTTTTAATTTGATTGATCAAATGTCTTAAAATTAAAATATAGACCAAGTGACCTATCAAATAAGTTTTATATTTCACTGAAATAGCAAATGCAGAAAACACTTTTGATAAAATGAAACTCACTAAACAATCACGCTGAAACCGTACTTACACTGAATCCACAAGCAGGGAGCGAGTTACACTTCACGAGAACCGCATAACAAAATAAATACAGCTAAAAGATCAAAACAATTTCACTGCAATTCGTTCCATAACAAATGTAGGTATGCTATTCCTTTGATAAAAATACTACAGCACTTCGTAACGTTACCTATGACTCAACAGATTTACCTAAAATAAGTTGAGTATAAATGTGGCGTGAATTACCTTAACCCTTCAGATACCGTCAATTAGAGACACAATAGTAAGACAATAGATGCGCGGCCACCGGTGGTCGCTTGGGGATTCATGAATTAAGGCCAGGTTCTACTCGCAGAACTTTTTTAAACCTCTGGAAATCCTCAATTATAAAAGAGCCACACACCATTTTTTTTTTTAAATTCCAAATGACTATATCACCAACCGCCAGGCAAAAATCAAAATATGCTATAAATTAGTTCGCTCGATAAAAAAAAATCGTGAATCTGACCCTAACGTACGATTTCAAACTTGTTGGTCTAAGAGATTATGTCACGGAAATGTTTTAAAATTACAAAAAATATTAAAGCTTATTTTTCAAAAGGGCCTCACAAAAACTGCGACTAATACCGCGTACATTGAAGGACTGGAACAATTTGCCTGCTGCGGTCTTCCCGTCAGATTATAATTTAGGTGTCTTCAAGGTTAGAGTGAATAGGCTCTTAATAAACTAATGCGCCTCACCATCAACGATTGCAGTCAAGTACTAATTTATATCAGTAAAAAAGAATTGAATAGTTATTGTTTTTTATATAAAAATAAAACTTCTGTTACGGGACCGCAAAATCGACACAGACGCGGGCGGAGTTCATACAAAATACTCAGTGACTACAACCGGCTCTTAAAATAATATTTACGTACGAGCGTGACTTTCATTCGCAAAGTAACGTAAACTTTCATAGGATAAATAAAACGGCTGTAAAGTTGTATGGACGTACCAGGAGGAGCTAATTAGCAATAAACTTTACATTCGGCATGTTTTATTCCGGATTTATTTCTCAATGACCGGTTTAAATTTGAACGAATCAGAGTCTGTTTCAACTACGTTTCACGTTTTAGAGTTGTGTTTATAATTAAAATTTCAAAATTTTTTCATCAACGTTCACAGAAAAAAAAACTACAGTGCCTCGGGAAGATGTTGGTTCCGTATGGTTGTCATTCGTAGATCTATTTGTTAGTCGTTATACGTGGATGGTCTTCCGTCAGTCTACCTAAGAAGTATCATGCTCCCCAATATTAGGGTTATGGGGGTCTGATAAGCAGTCACTGCATGTAAAATGAGGGTATTCAGCCGCATCTGGATTCACTGAAAGTCGACCTCAAACTAGCTGGAAAAAGGCTAAGGACATGATGTTCACTCAAAGAAACATATAAGGTACAGTTTGTGAGGAATATAAGTAGGGGCGAGCATACAAATGTCACTGAAAAATAACCCTGTATTGTTGGGGAAATTACTGCGAGAAAGTCCACTTGGTTCAGATTTTCTACAAGAAAAAGTGTACATACATCATTGGTACATACGAGTATGTAGTCACTTAAGTTAGAACTACATTATACCGACGCACACGTGTAACACGCCTGGTTTGTACGTAAAACGACGAAGCGTGGCGTGTAGCTCTACAAGTCTTGTTTCCATATAAAATGTAAGGAGATCGGCGTATGTGGCACGCGTGTGCGCAGTGCAGATCTACCTTTTTTGGGCGCAACGATGCAAACGTCAAGAATGATAAAGCTATTGAGTGATTAAAGAGCCAAAGTTTTAAACCTGTTTGAAAATAAAATCCAATAAAGTATCATATATTTTCTCTCAGCAAGGAATATCATTTCAAATTAAAATTTTATGATATCGCATGTAAAACTTTACAGACGATGTAAAGTTTTCAGATTCATCAAAATCATTTTAATTTACAAAACGATCTCACAGAGAGACTCATAAAAATATATCTGCGGAATATACCCTTTATATCATTGGTTTTTTAGGCTGATGTCTTTTTTCGTGTCACAGGCTGATAAAATTATGGCCCAATAAGTGGTTATGTTTATTTTAGCATCAGTATCTCCATTTCAGCCTAAAGACGTAGACATAGGCTTTTTTTTTTTGGTGCGAAAATCATCTAATGACATCTCATGAGATAGTGTCAGACTTTTACTGACTAAAAACCCACTCCTGTTCCTTCTTTGCCTTTCGTACCTAGGCTGAGCTATCTTTCGAACTAACCCTGGCTCCAGTAGGCTTCGACCCACCTGGGCCCCTGCTGTTGCTGACTGTTCTTTGAGGTGCGCGGGAACGATGCGCGCCGTCGACGACTTGGGCTCGGTCCGGAACGTAGACATAGGCTACCCCTCAGCATTGCCACAACTATTGATCCTTTGCATCTCGCGTCCACCGGATTTCCGCGACCCTCCCCAGGGCCTCAAGTCTGCTATTACAATAGTGTCAGAATGGTCTGTCATTGACTTCATAATTGTTGATTTTGATAAGTTTTGGTAATCTACTAATATAATGGCGTCATAATGACTTTCCAATGGTCAACCACTGACATTTCATTGAAAGAAGTGGCTTAAAATGCTAATCTCGTACATAATGACAAATGAATATCTGACGTATGCGGTAATTTGCAAAACTTTTGACAGTTGTTTTGATCAGTGACCTACCATTAGAACGTTATTGTGCAGTTATTGGTTTTAAAAAACTTGATATTGTCATTCTACCATCACTCTGTTACGAGACCATTGACCGATCAATGATTGATCATTATGAGTTAGCAGATTACGAACTTTTAGCAAAATGACAATGGGATCGTGTTGGAATGACGAATTTATAAAAATAGCAGACTCGGGCCCCTGGTTACCAGTCTACCTTGTGAGACGCCTTCCAATGCTGCGTCTTCTGGTATGCGGTCGCCACTCCAAAACCTTTCGTCCCATCAACCGTTTGTTCTGCGAGCAATGGGCCTTGCTCACTGCCACTTACTTGAGCGCTACACTTCTTTGAGCTAATTCGGTATCCTTGGTTCATTTGCGGATATGTTCATTCCTGATTCATTTACACAAAGATGTAATTTGTTTGATCAACACCCAGATGTAATAACAATTATCTTTATGGTTGAGGACTAAATAACCACAGTGAATGAAAATACAAGTTCATAATATTAATCCAAAAACATATGTATGTAAAAACGACCAACCAAAAAAAAAATGTCAGTAATACATTGTAATGCTAGAAATATATCCAAAGAATTGGGGGAAAACTTTCACAATCCAATTGTGTCTCGTCCCATCTCAAATGTAGATATTTTAATAAAACCGTATTATGATAATTCCTTTGTAGCGATATCTTTATGATTCTATAATACCTTCTCTCAAATGAAGTATTAAGGACCCCCACGCAAGTATGACGTGGAAATGATACGATGAAAATTTTTAATGGAAATTATTATACCTGCAGGTAGCATACCTTTTTGTAATAAACTAGCTTCTGCCAGTGGCTTCACCTGCTCGATAGTAAAAAATATACGCCTATAAACTGTGATAAACTGGGATAAAATAGCATTGTATTGTTAAAATATTTTTTTAAATCAGATTACAAACAAAAGAGGAAACAGCTTTCCTCTTTGTAATCTTAGTATAAATGGTAGTCGTATCGTAGATAGACAAATACAATAAACCTGCAATGGAAGATTTCGCTCCTCCATAGCTTTAGTTGTTTATATAGCTTAAAAAGAAAATTAACAAAATGTTTCAAATCAATCAAAAATCAAAAATCAAAAATCAAAAACGTTTATTTCAAATAGACCAATTACAGGCACTTTTGAATTGTCAAAATGTCGGTCAGTCAAACAAACAAGTGAAGCTAAATTGCACGTTCCAAAGAGTAGATCTCTATGGAGAAGAACGTGCAAGAAACTCCATGGACACTCTTTTAAATCATGTGTTACATATAGTGTTTGGTTACATATTTCTTGTTGCTTCTATTATGTGAGCACAATGTAGATAATAATAAAAAAATATTAAAAGATAAAAACTGAATTAAGCCACTGGCAGCTAAGAGATGACCAGTCTCATCTGACGGCACCCGTTCACGAGCATGACGCGTGCATCAGCCCCACTCAGCTCAACCACTTTGAAGGGAACCGAATGACCCAATAACACGCGCCACCAACAGCGAGACATTTGAGTGAGCATGTCAAACTCTCAACTGCCATGCTCGCAACGTCAAAAAAATAAAATAATAAAAAGTTGTAACCTAACAAAAATGCTCCATGGTACTTCACATTCACAAATTTGGAAAAAAAGTGCTTCTACATTATACAATGCTATTATTTTTAGATATAACATGTAAAGAATCCTAAGTCCTATTGAAATAAACTAATCAAATAAAAATAAAATACTGAAAACAACAATACGAAAAGGGCAGCAGCATCTCTTCGAATATATATATAAAGACTAATTTGTAGCTACAAAAGTATGTGGCTGTGGAGCAGGACCGGCATTTAGCCAAGCATTTTTATCAAGGAGATAATCTTCCAATTTATAATATGCTTGTCTACATAGTGTGCGTTTAATGCAGATTTTAAATTTTGACTCGTTTAATTGGAGAATTTCTAGTGGAATTTTATTATACAATTTTACACAGTACCCCATAAAAGAACTAGCTACTTTAGCTAACCTGAATCGAGGTTGATCTAACTTGTCCTTATTTCTAGTATTAAAATTGTGCCTATCACTTATTTTAGTAAAAAGATGAATATTTTTCCGGACATACATTATATTTTCATAAATGTATTGACAAGGTACCGTCATGGTGTTTATATCTTTAAATAATTCCCTAAGAGAATCGCGCCTGCGAAGATTGTATATGGCTCTGATAGCTCTTTTCTGCAGAATAAAAATAGACTCTATGTCTGCAGCCCGTCCCCATAGCAAAATACCGTAAGACATGATACTATGAAAGTAACTAAAATAGACCAGCCTCGCGGTATGTACATCAGTAAATTGACGGATTTTTCTGACAGCATATGCTGCTGAACTAAGCCGTCCTGCCAGAGATGTTAAATGAGGGCCCCATTGTAGCCTCGAGTCGAGCGTGATTCCCAGAAAAACCGTGTTTTCGACGATTTCTAGTTTCTCCTTGTTCAATATTATTTCCAAGTCATTACTTTTAACATTCGGCAACGCAAATCTTATGCACTTGTTTTTTTTCCATTTAGTACTAAATTATTAACAGTAAACCAGTTTTGGACCTGCTGTAGAGCGTTGTTTACGTCATCAATACGTGTGGAACGTCTATTGATTTTAAATATTAAGGATGTATCGTCAGCAAACAATACTATATGTGGTTGTTTTTTCAATAAATGCGGTAGATCATTTATGTACACCAGAAAGAGGAAAGGACCCAATATAGAGCCCTGTGGTACCCCCATTTTTATTTTTAAGCCCCGTGAATTTACACCATTTATCTGAACTTGCTGTTGCCTGTCATTTAAATAAGATTTCACTAGGCTTAGTGCAAGTTTGCCTAATCCGTAATGTTCTAGCTTTAAAAGCAAGGTTTCATGATTATGATTAAATCGGACACTCAGGTTGCCGCGGCTTTTGAAAACTTCTTTTCGGAGATCCCCATATTAACTACAAAATCTCTTAACTCATCACCCTCTGCTGCAGAGTCTCTGCTTAAAGAAAATGTGAAAGTTTGCGACTTCAATTTTAATTTCGAACATGTGACTTATTTAGATATAATTAAAACCTTTAACACTTTAAATGTAAAAAAGACTACAGATTTATGGGGAAATTCTGTGGATGTTGTAAAATCGATTATCAACGTAGTAGCTCCTAGTCTAGCACTTATTTTTAACAGTTGTATTGATTGTGGTGAGTTTCCTGACTTAATGAAGTATAGTAAAATAATACCATTGTTTAAAACGGGTAGTACAACTGACCCTACTAATTATAGACCCATTTCAGTGCTACCCACTTTTAGTAAAATATTTGAGAAACTTATTTTAGAACAATTACAAAGATTTTTTAATAGACATAAATTGTTACATACTAAGCAATTCGGTTTTTCAAGGGGTCGTTCAACAGCCGACGCCGGCGTTGAACTTTTGGGACATGTCTATAATGCATGGGAAGACAAATGCGATGCTCTGGGCATTTTTTGTGATTTGTCCAAGGCGTTCGATTGTGTTCTCCATGAAACTTTAGTCAGGAAGCTCCGCTATTACGGAATTCGGAACTCCTCTTTGGATCTTCTTACTTCTTATCTAAGTGATAGGATTCAGAGAGTTGACGTGAATGGGAAAAGATCACCCGGGTCTATAGTAACAATGGGTGTCCCCCAGGGCTCAATTCTTGGACCATTTTTATTTCTAATTTATATAAATGATTTACCTTACCTGATAAAGGATAACCATGATATAGTGTTGTTTGCAGACGATACTTCCCTTTTGTTTAAGCTCAAACGTCAGCAATCAGATACTGACGATATAAATATAGCTCTTTCTAAAATAGTACACTGGTTTAATGTCAATAACCTTCTCCTTAATGAAAAAAAAACTAAATGTATTAAATTTACGATGCCACATGTTAGACAAGTGGAAACTAGTGTACAAATAAAGGGTAAAGAGTTGAGACCTGAAGACACTACAGTGTTTTTGGGCATAACTCTAGATTCTAAGCTTCAGTGGGGCCCACATATTGATAAATTATCTAAAAAACTTAGCTCTGCAGCATATGCTGTTAGAAAAATTCGAAATTTAACTGACTTAGAAACAGCCCGTTTAGTTTATTTCAGCTATTTTCATAGTGTTATGTCATACGGCATTTTATTGTGGGGAAATGCCGCCGATATCCAGTCAATTTTTGTTTTGCAGAAAAGGGCTATTCGTGCAATCTATAAATTGAGTCCCAGATACTCGCTCAGAGATAAATTTAAAAATATTAATATTTTGACTGTACCTTCTCAGTATATCTATGACAATATTTTGTATGTTCATAAAAACAAAAACATGTTTAAAAAATATAGTGATATCCATAGTGTAAATACTAGGAACAAACACAAATTTGTAGTTCCTGCAACCAGGCTCAAAAAAATAGGAGGCTCATTTCGATGCCAATGTATACACTTTTATAATAAACTTCCCAGTCACATTCAAGAACTTAGCCTGAATAAGTTTAAATCATTTGTAAAGCGGAAACTTTGTCAGAAGGCTTTTTATACTGTAAAAGAGTATCTTGAAGACAAAACAGCTTGGGATTGATCTGCTCCAGTACTGTCTATATTAGTTGTTATATAAGTATTTTCTGATTACTACTATATATATTATAATGATTATTTTTATTTACATTTTCACATTTGATGATTCTTGTTTAAAACTTTATTTTACAATTAGACTTAGAACTTAGAAGGTTCTTTATTTTATTTTAATTTGATAATATTTTAATGATTTGATAAATATTGATAATAATATTTTTTATTTTATTTTATATATGTCGAGTGTTACATTTTGTAAATACTAGTATTTTATTATTGTGAATGTGGGAACTATGTGGATTACTTTTTTCTTTTCTGTATTTTTATATGATGTCTGGCAGTTTTGAGTATTTGACGCGGCCTACCCAAATGTCCTATCTTTGGTATTGTTCGTCAAGTCGTTGAGCTCCTTGGTAGTCCTAAGTTTGAGCTACACGAATACTGACAAATGCTTGCACTGACTGGACAGGTCCACTCAAATCTGTGTGGTTCTTTCCTCAAAAGGCCATCTGAGACACTGGTCTGCATGGTTCTCATATGATTTGACCATTACATGTTTACTGTATGGACTTTAAAAGAGACTTTGACCCCTGAGTTTGTTTCGGTGTTTCTTCTCAGGGTAGTCAGCTAGGAAACACCGGCCTCATCTCGTTAAAACTGACTGAAAACAAAATTGACGTGTAAAAGTTTTTTTTTAAAACCTATTTACAAAATAAAGATCATTTATCATTATCATTTATTTATCATTAACACAATCAAAAGCCTTTGAGAGGTCACAGAAGATTCCAATAGCATCTTGGGCTTCCTCCCACGCTGCAAATATGTGTTTTAATAAGGAGACACCAGCATCAGTCGTACAACGTCCTTTGGTGAAACCATACTGCTGTTCGTGTAAGATTTTATTACTGTTAAAATGAATAAGCATTTGATTGAGCATAACTTTTTCAAAGACCTTACTGAAAACCGGCAACACGGATACAGGTCTATAATTATTGGTGTCATTATGGTCGCCAGATTTAAAAAGAGGTATAACTTTACTGAATTTCATTACATCTGGAAAGACTCCTTGGTCCACACACAAATTAAAAATTAAAGCCAAGTATGGTGCTACGGTCTCGATTATAGATGTACAAACTTTAACAGACATTCCCCATAGGTCCTCGGTTAATTTTATTTTTATTTGCCGGAAAGCCTTTATGACTGTCATGGGGTTTATATGTTTGAATTGAAATTCAACCGGACAGCCTGGCACGTTTTCTTTCAATAAAGCAATTGAGGCCTCTGGCGAGGAATTTAAAGCTTCCGTTGTCTTAAGAGGTATGTTGGTAAAAAAATTCACAAACTCTTGGGCTACTTCTATGTTAGAATTTATGGGACCATGTGAAGTTTCCAATAAAAAATCCGTGTTTCGTACCTTATTTCTACCCGTTTCATTATTAATAATTTTCCAAACGGTTTGCTGTTATAATGTCCCTGCTGTTGGGACTCAGGCCTCCTCTCCAGGAGATATTATATGGGCAATACTCCATCAAATGGTCTTTGAATATTTGGTTCTAAGACTAGCCGGTTTCCTTACGTTGTTTTCCTTCACCGTTGTGAGATCAGTGGTGATGAAATAAGTTACACAAAGTAATGCGCCTGGTTGGGTTTGACCTACAACCCGAAAGTCTGGACCATTGGGTTATCATTACTTCTTACTTTGACTTTACATTCAAAATGTTCGTTATTGAGTTATTATGTTATATGATACTAGCTTTTGTCCGCTGCTTGGCCCGCGTACTTAAAATATAGCCTATGTCACTCAGGAATAAAGCAGCTTTCTATTGGTGAAAGAATTTTAGTTTGTCGGACCAGTTGGTACTTTCAAAGAAAACCTACCTAAACCTACAAACAAAAACAACCTTTACCTCTTTATTATATTAGTGTAGATTTTGTTTAACAAAATTTTTGGAGTTATAGTTTTCGTTACTGAGTTATATTGTATAATTCATCATCATCATCATCATCATCATTTCAGCCGATACACGTCCACTGCTGGACATAGGCCTCCCCCAAGCGTCACCACAACGAACGCTCCTGCGCGTCTCGCATCCATCGGCGTCCCGCAACCTTCACCAGGTCATCAGACCACCTTGTTGGAGGCCTTCCAACGTTGCGTCTTCCGGTACGCGGTCGCCACTCCAGAACCTTTCGGCCCCAACGGCCATCTGTTCTGCGAGCAATGTGCCCTGCCCATTGCCACTTAAGTTTGGCAATTCTTTGCGCTATGTCGGCAACCTTAGTTCTCCTGCGGATGTCTTCATTTTAACCTATTTTTAATTGTATAATTAATAATATTTATTTCACCAAAATTAGTATTACAAATTACATATATTAACAGGCTGTACTTAGACTATATAACTTAGAAGCATCTGTCGTTATATTGCCAATTTGCGGCTGTCTGCTTGAGACTTAACGCATATGTTTAAATTACCATAGTTCAATAAAGCAAATGGAATACAGTTTTATTATTAAATGGTCCATTAAGGATAATGAAGGGTAACTTCATTTTCGGTCGGCGTCGCCGCGACGTCGGCGTTTAATAGACGAGTTAACTTGATCGTAGGTAATACTTACAAATAGGCATCCAATAAAATGTTCATTTCACTAAGTTAGCTACAGGCGATATAATTTTAGTAGGGCTGACGAACGCCTACAGATGGGTTACGGGAATGTTCCAAGGAATTACCGTGGCCTTGAAGTGAAATGGTTAGCTGAAGGAACACGAGTTGGATTTTAGTCTGTAAAAGTCTGACACCCAGAGTAGTAGAAGTTATTTGAAAAAAGAAGAACCTTTCGGATATATCGAATATCCACTCTGGTATAGTGTTATCTCCGTGTTATTTTAAAAATAATGTGATCTGCCCACTGTCAATGTTGCTTACCTTAGTAAGCATTACCTTAGTAATTCTATGATTCGTAATAGTTAATAATCCAATTAGGCGTAGTGCGTTAGTTTTATTGTTGTATGTTTTTTTTTTTTGTGCCAAAAAGATCTATATCTCCATGTCTGTGGCGTAGAGCCGCTCCGGCTCTCTATAAAAATGTCTGCCTTTGGGAGAACCGCTGCGGCTCTTCTGAATCTGTGCCTCATTATTTGACATACAAAGCAATTACTAATACATTACAAATTAAAACTATATTAATCTATACATATCTTTTTTTATTATTATTATTTTAGGACCAGGACCAGGACCCTGAGGTCCTGGGCTTCGCCCGGCTGAGGTTCGCCATAAAACTGCCCTGCGGATTGTATCTCTCTTAGTCTGGCCCCTCACCCTAGGTTTAGAAAGTTCTACCGATACAGACCTAGGACCTAGGACCTAGTGTTGGAGCACACAAGCCCCACCACGACGTCAACGTAGAGTTACGACGATGGGGTTATTATTATTATTATTGATAGGCTCGAAATATTTTAGGTAATTTAATAATGATTCGAATGATATGTCTAGTAGCACGCTAACAAACGTAGTAAAAATTACATCCCATACTAATTTTGATCAACTGATGTATGACTTTGTATGAAAAATCGTGATGTTTTAAAGATTAGATCTAAACTGTAAAATCTTTTATAATTTCATATGCAGAAGTAGTTTATAAAATACTAGCTTTCCGCCCGCGGCTTCGCCCGCGTGGCCTACAGTTTATATCGCGTGGGCAGAGGCCCGTGCTCAGCAGTGGAATTATAGTTAGCCTATGTGTTATATCAGTGTCTCTTCTACCTACCTACCAAATTTGATCTAAATCCGTTCAGTAGTTTTTGCATGAAAGCGTAACAGACAGACAGACAGAGTTATTTTCGCAATTATAATATTAGTAGGTAGTTGTGGTAATCCCTACTATGGATTACCACAACTTGTTACACCCTCTGCACCTTAACTCGCCTACATAATATATTGTACTTATGTACGTATTGGTATACATACCGGAGGTATAGTATAGCGTTCTCACGTGAGACCTTTTAGTTACATGGTGTCGGTATTTGTATTATGTATACCTCTGAAATATTTTTGTTTGTCATCGATTTTTCTACAAAGTTATCGGCTTTGTAACAACCTGCCAGAAATGTCGCACGTTTCAATAAACAGAATACACCGTCGTGATTTTCAAGATCTACACAATAAACATTATGTTATAGAAAGCTATGATTTGACTGACATATATTAGTTATGTCTCTTATTATGATCAAAGTAACCTCTACACCACACCTCACCACACCACACCACCACCACTATACCACACACCTCGGTACCAGCTAATTTAAACTTTATGTTAACGTATTAAGGTTTAAATCAGCTGTTTTGAAGTGTACCGTATGCGGTACACCGGTGCCAGAGAGGTAAAGTTTGATTTTTCATGCAGCCCTGTGCTTTTCAAACGTAATGGATTCCTGCGTTCTTTACTTGGGCGACAAAGACGTAGAGTTAGAAGTTCCCACAAAATGTATTGTGGGAAACTTCCAACTCTACGTCTTTTGGTACACATGTGGGTGCACTCGAACCTTACGGCCTTATAGGCTGCGGGATCATTAGAAGGGGTTAGCGAAGTCGTAACTAAAGAAACATATGTTTTATTCAGTAAAGGTTTAACACTCCTTCTTGCTCCACCGAGAGCGAGGAGAGTGATTGAGAGTGAGATGATTTCTCAACCAACGAAAATAAAAACCTTTTAGTCCCATCGGCCGTATGTTATAGACGGTCGAGAGGTAAGATTTTTGATAAAATAAAGTGCCGCTGTTTTAGTTTGATCCTGTAAATCTTTTTTAAGCAAAGAACATTGTTGTTTTTGGATATAATAAGTTTCATTTTTGATGAGGACCTAAATAAATAAATTAAAATGTGTTTGTGATTTCACTGTAGCGGTCGTTGTTATTTACGTTGCAAGCGGAGCACTAAATTATACCGTCCAATTCATGATTTATTAAATAAAATTATATTACAGTACGTAGAAATAATTTACAATAAATTATTCTGCGGTTTCTGACGAATACGTTAATAGAACTTTGATATTTGTATTGCTATCGTGTGTAAGTATAATTCGTACATACGTTTTTTTCCGTAAACAACGCTTTAATTCATGAATCTCCAAGCGACCACCGGTGGCCGCGCATCTATTGTCTTACTATTGTGTCTCTAATTGACGGTATCTGAAGGGTTAAAGGAAGACAATCAGACTATCGGAGTGCCTACCAACATTCTACTTTAAAATGCCTCCAAATTAGTAGCTGTACCTACTTAACACACGCGACATACACCGTACTTAACATTACAATATTCTTGGAACACACCTTATAAAGTTGGGAAGATCTCAACGTTTGACAGAAGGATTAAGGATCAGGTATCAAGGTATTAGTGAAAAGATCTATACAGCCCACTATCCTCAGACCCGCCTGCCGAAGCTAAGTAACCTAAGCGACATGAATTACTTATTATTATTATTTTGAGCCCGTTATGTCCCACTGCAGGGTAATTTCCCTCCTCTCCTTCGGGGTGGTAGGCCCACAATGAGATGGCGTGATGAGTTGGACTCCTACCTTAAAGATTGGCCAGAAGTGGCTAAGGACAGAAAAGAGTAGAATAACGGAATTACTAAGAACACAAATAATTTAAAAGACAACTTAGCTTCCCTTTCCTCAATTTTTCTTTACAAAATTATAATGCTACAGAGTTACATTAGCATAGTAATGGAAATTAAATCGTCTAAGCAATTGTGTACATTTTTTTAAGATAAATTTTTACTACAGTAGGATGAAGTAAAATGGTGGAGCAATTAGTGAGTAGATATTTACATAATTGTTTCATCTGAGGCACGTTCTAAGCCGTCACGGCGCCAAGATGATCCCCAGAAAAAATACTCTTACCAGCCTTTTTATCTTCAGTTGCAAACAAGTTTCTATTCTTATTTCTTCTTCTTTCTCTTCTATTCTTATTTGTTCTTTTCTTTTTTAAGTGTTTGTGTGTACATAAATAAATAAATAAATAAATAAGTTTTTAATGATATTTTTTTTCATAGCAAGCTTTTATAGTTCGGTATGCCTATATAATTAATACTCGTCAAGACGATTCATACAAGGTCAAAATCGATGGGGTTGTGCCGTTTAACTGTCGAGCTCCTGTAGCCACCTTCCGGTTCCATCATCAAATCAGCTCTTTGTCATAATAATTTTGCATTGTCATCTGATTTACACATGCATGCAAAATTTCAGCTCAACCGATTACCGGGAAGTGGATCAAATTTAATTTACAAGATTTGATGACAGACAAACGTCGGGACAGGTGAAACTAAATAAAAGCTTGTAAAAAAAAACCAATTGTAATTGTACCTCATTCAAATAATTGTTTTTAATCACAATTTTTCAAAACCCAATCCACTTGTACAGCAAGTGATCCTAATCTTTCATTTTAAGTTTGCGAAAAGCTTCTCTTCTCTTCTTGGTCGTTTCACTCTTGCCAGAGTGGTCGTGGTTATCACGAAGGTAGCTCTCCGGAAGCCGTCAGGGTACGCCACACGATTTCTCGCCACTTTTGCCTGCTGGCAGTCATCCGGGCACACTCGTTCAACGGGCCGCCAACTGCCGTTTTTATTTGGTCAGTCCAACGCATCGGCGATCTGCCACGCGGCCTCGTTCCATCTACCTTTCCTTGTATAACAAGGCGTTCGATGCAGTCACCTCCACGTCGGCAAATATGGCCAAAGTATTTAAAAATACGACTGTGCACCAGTGTAGACAAGCGTTCCTTTACACCCAATTCCTCAAGAATGGAAGCGTTTGTTCGAAACGCTTAAGTGAAAATTAATTTTCCTCAACGAATATTTACGCCGCGGTGCCGTAAACAACTTAACTTGTATTTCCTTCTATGAATTATAATTTGAGTTGTTTATCATTCACGTCAACATAAACAATATTTTTTAGCTCAAATCGACGCGTTAGATCAACGTAACGGTACAGAAGAATAACAAACAAAACAAAAATAAAACTGTTTCGGCCAATAACAAGTTGCGCCTACCATTACACCTAACGGAATGTTAACCTACTTCTGAACCAATAAAATGGATGAAATACAACCAACAATTTTTGAATAACCTCTTTCTTTAATCTTCGAACCCAAACATTCCATAATTCCTAGTAAACACATGTTCAATCAACGCTTATTACATTGTTTTGTTCTTCGAAGAAATCTGAAAACATATTGCTGGTTGTGACGATACGATTCTTATTTTTTAGCTATCGTATCTAATAAACAACTAAATAATATAATAATAATATTCCACAACTAATCACCCAACGCTGTCTAGTCCCAAGCTAAACAGAGCTTATGTTATGATTATATATTTCTAAATACATACATATTACAGATAAATTACACCCAGACACAGAACAAATGATTATGCTCATCACCTAAACATTTGTCCTGGGTGAGAATCGAAACCACGACCTCCGACATAGCAGTTAGGGTCACTAACTACTAGACCAACAGGCCAGTCATATAAAGATCGCGTCAAAATAAAGAACGCTTACGCTTCGGAGCGGTAATTACTCCACGCAACACGTAGCCGCATGAACACGTTAAATGCTGAAACAATCTACATGTAACGCTTGAGCACATCCACATTATACACAAAAGCCTTTTGACATTGACGACCATGATCCGGCAGAAAAAAAAAGAAAGTCGTGCTGCTTAGTATCGCTATTCAAAAAGTTCTACAAGTGGTCACCTTGAGACTGAAACTTTGCTTTCGAGGGCGCTCGCACTTTTAACAATCAGCAATTTTTTGAATACCTATTCTAGACTCAAACATTGTAACATGAAGTCGGTCTTCTAGGGAATCATCATCATCATCATCATTTCAGCCGAAAGATGTCCACTGTTGGACATAGGCCTCCCCCAAGTGCCGCCACAATGAACGATCCTTTGCGTCTCGCATCGATCGGAATCTAGCAACCCTTACTAGGTTATCGGGCCACCGTCCAACGGTACGTGGTCGCCGTTCCAGAACCTTTCGGCCCCAACGGCCATCTCTTCTGCGAGCAATGTGCCCTGCCCATAGAAAATGCAATGTGAATAATCTCCGTACTTTAGACACAGACAATGATACTTAAGGAGTTGCACATTTTCGGAGCGCGTGTCGGGGATACAGTCTTGGGTAAGCACAATTTACGGAATAAATGTGAAACATAAATCCTTAGAGCTGCGAGTCATTAGCAGTTCATCCACGCTCTAAAAACTTAGTAAGCTTACTTTTATTACTGGAACCGGAACTGGTGAATAAAGTACGCAGTTCTTTTATAGGTACTCTACATAGTTAGTACACTAATAAATCATATAATAAGATAGGTAGGTACATAGGTGATAAATACTACTCACTTATCTACAGAGTTTTACTTTACTTATAAGTTTTCCGTAATAATCATTGTCATAACTACATTATGACACTAAGTACAACACAGGTCACGGCAGGTCATAGCGGGCATACATCATCATCATCACGTCCACTGTTGGACATAGACTTCCCCAAGTGTCACCACAATGAACGATCCTGTGCGTCCCGCATCCGTCAGATTTCCGCAACTTTCACCAGGTCATCGGTCTACTTTGTAGGAGGCCTTCCAACGCTGCGTCTTCCGGTATGGGGTAGCAACTTCAGAACCTTTCATCCCCATCGACATGTAATATGCTCTAGTGATTTTTTGAGGTAATTTTAATGTAATTCATCATCATCATCAGCCTTTTTAATGTTCTAACTGCTGGGACTCACACCTCTCTAGGAGAGGGAATGAGCCGTGGAGGAAAAGGCTTTAATGCAATTAAATATAAATAAATAAAAGAAACATCCAACAATAAATTTCGGAAAGTGATATTTTGTTCTTCTCTGTAACCCGAGGGAGCCATCTTTAATTCATTCATTGGATCAGACGCTGAAGCACGAAGTCGAAGTAACAATTTATCAATTTAGAAAAGTAAACAACCCGAGTGGTTTGCATTCTGAACTCCAAATCTCTAGTAACGTAAAATAAATAGAAGCCTGATTTAGGAATACAAATAAAATGTAGAAAAATAAAACTCAATCTTTGCACAGCTACAAAAAAATACGATAATTTGCTTAGTGAACGGTCATTTACTAAATACAGTATCTTTCGGTTTTACTTCATGGAGTTTCTTGCCGATTCTTCTCGATAGAACGACTATTTGGGACTAGGGAATGCAATCTCGATCTCGCGAGATCTCGGCCTTTTTTAGCGAGATTGATCTCGGACGAAAAAAGGGCGAGATCTCGCGAGATTAACGAGATTGTACTCGAGCATAAAAAAGACTTATTCGAAGCGCGGATTGACACAGACGTTAAAAAATTATAGACAGATACGTCAAAAAATGTTTGATGCAAAAAATGAATTGAAAAAATTCGTGAAAATAAACGTTTATCTTATAATACTTTTTTTTGGTGGGTCATCCAAACGATATCTCCCGCCCTTGGATGGAGCGGGAGATAGTGTCAGACTATTACTGCCTTCGTGCCTTTCATACCGGAGCTGAGCTACGTTTCGGAACTAACTCAGGCCCCGGTAGGCTTCGACCCAGTGCACGCCGTTGACGACTTGGGCTCGGTCCGGACAGTTACCGCATGGTTCGACAGCAAACTACCCATTGTTTGCCGTCCGCAAACCCGCGCCTATGGTATATATAATTTTTATTATTTTTTTCCTTATTTATTCAAATATTGTGAATATTTGAAAAAAAAAAACACACAAAACTGCCAATCTCGCGAGATCTCGACATCAGCGAGATCTCGCGATATTGTTATTCATAATCTCGCGAGATCTCGCTCAAGCCCCAATCTCGCGAGATTTGCATTCCCTATTTGGGACCGTGTCCCGTGAGTCCCAGCAGTGGGAAGATTTACAGGCTAATTATGCTAAACTATGCTATGATAATTGGAACTGTGAACTAGCTTTTAACGTTTTATAAGTGAAGGGCACTTACGTTATCTGTGTCTATCTATATATGTGTTTGCAATATAGACGCTTCCGTGCTTTGGTTTGACTGTAAAGCTCAACTGTACAGTCAAAACTGTCAGGTATACCCTAGTGTGTCTTACCTTTGCACATGGCATACCTTTAGAATGAATTTGTAATCAGTATGAAGTCTCTAAATTCTTAATTTGTATTTATTCTTTTTCTTTTTTATACGTTGCCTTACGCCACGAATCACTTTTAGGGCATTCACTAACATGTAGACTCATATACACCAGACACCCAGATCCGAAACCCCTATCAGCAGGTCAAAAAATATTCATTCAGTACGGGAACTCGTGACACGCAGTTCAGCAGCCAATCGCTCAACCACTACACCTACCAAGCCGTATATGTACATATTTGAGCTGAGTCGTCAAGTAGTCAGGTAGGTTTTAAATCTATCGTCACCTACTTTACTTCGACTGTACGCAAGACTAGCTTGGTAGTAATTATTTAGCGCAATAATTATGCATTATATTGCCGAGTTATTGCGAGACACTAATTGGAAGGCACTTCAGCTAAATTTAAATAAACATCAACTAAACTAATGCCCCGCCTATTTCGAAAAGGTGCGCTAATGAAGCTTGACATTCCACTCACCATAAACTGTTAGTGACATGCTAATGAAGAGTAGATGAAATATAAAGCGCGGTTTTCCACTAAAATTAACTTAAATAGAGGTGAATTGCAATACCTACTGGTTTTAGAATCGCCAAACTTAAGTGGCAGAAGAGATATGAGGACACAAATAAACAAGTTACAAGTTTCTTTGCGTGATCATATCAGAAATGAAGATATACGCAGGTGAACCAAGGTTACCGAAATAGCTTGAAGGATCTAAGAACTAAAGTGGCAATGGGAAGCGCACTTTGCTCACAGAACAGATGGTATCTGAGAATGCAGCGTTGGAAGGCCTACCACAAGGAGGACCGATGACCTGGTGAGGGTTACGGGAATCCGATGAATGCGAAAAGCACTTGACCTATGTTTATGGCGACACTTGGAGGAGACCGATGTCCAACAGTGGACGTTTAGCAGCTGAAATGATGATAATGACGTCTTTCAGATCATAAAGTGTAAATAGAGATGGCAATACGCGTATCTTACAAGTACTCTATTCACGTTAAGATGAGACATTTAAACAAACCTTTTCTACTAACCGTTCAGCCGGTTTTGAATTCTATTCCGTAAGCATAATAATGGTATTAAAGTAAAAGAAAAATAAGTAATAACAATACTAACTATTCACTGCAGCCTCCATTTATCATGCCACCAACGCAATAAAAGTCAAAATCGATTGAACAGACAGTAAAAAAGCTTTGTTTAAATATTTAATCTTAGCACGAATGAAGTATAGGATACGAACTTATATATGATTTTGAAAAAAAATTCTTGATTGTTTTTGGTAATTAATTATAAAAACCGGCATAGAAAGGATAAAAGATTTATCGACGTTAAAAGAGTTAAGTGCAACTTCTCTCTTCTACTTCTTCGGGACCAGCTTCATTGAAGAGGAGCATATGACGTGGTATTTCTTCTGGAACACGTTGATGTTCTTCGTGTTGGTCAAGACGGTGGTTGTGGTTCTCATGTATTTGAGTAAGAGATGGTATGTTGCCACTGAAGTGCAGGAGAAACCGGAGTTGGCGCAGAAGATGAGCGCGGTGGGAGAGGGGATACTACCCAAATGGGTCATGCTGATTGCTTACTAGGTACTCTAGTACTCTAACTGTATAGGAATGTTCATAGCGTCTATTGGAAAAATAATCGAGTATGGATTTTCATGTACAAATAGTAAACAAAACTTCAATATGACTGATTCGTTTACGGTCCCTGAAAATGTCATCCATTACAATTTTTCATATATAGACAGTTTTTTTAACGTGAAAGCTTTTTTTTTTTTAAATCTTTTAAAAGTAACGGTTAAAATTGAATTTGACATGTATCACACAGAGTTTGTTTTTCCAAAAACAATATTATAGACATCACTGTATCCTCAGTTCAAATGTAAAATAATGCACTGGCAATAATATATTAATACCTTTTTCATTACTCATACTCTGAAAGTAGGTCTGAAGTTGCCTGAGGAGTGGGCTGAAAAATATCACTTTTCATCCCTAGGGAGTTTTACTTTCAACTAACAGCTGTCAAATTATTTAAAAAAAAACTAGGTCTATCTTCTTGTATTCGTAATGAAAAGCTCATTGCTTACCTCGGGGTTAAAGTTACTTATTTAGTCCCTCGAATTAGCGACCTCGCTACGGTCGGCCGCCAACGCCTTCTCGGGACGAAATAAGTAACTTTCACCCCTAGTGTAACAATGTACTATTTCAATACACTTACTCGGAAACCCGCTCTTATCCATACTGCTTTAAGGGACGCAATTTACTGTTCCTCGCACTAGCGCTGAAAACTGCGCGCACTCGCCCCCGTCATAGTTTTATTACATTTATCGTTTCAAGATGAGTGCTAAGCAACCCCCACGAGTTGCGCGTCAAACCCTGTTTATTTATGTCTTCGTAAGTGTATTGAAAAACGTCGTTTCATACACGTGTAATGCACTGCCTATAAGATCAAAAACAAGAAAGATCTATGTACAAAATTACATAAATGTATCATGAAAAATCACAAAGTTATAAACATGATAAATTCAAAAATACTTAGTCAAAAGGCCATCCAGTGATGTTTTCTAGCTCCTAATGCCCGCTATGACCGTGACCTGTGTTGTGCTTAGTGTCGGTGGTGACCAATTTGTGAACTTTTTAAATATTTTTGTTAAAAAAAACCTATGGCGTAAAAACTATTGGAATCCATTCAGTTACTGAATCTAAACAAACTATATTCAGGTTTCGCCATAACCGTATATTAAATCCGAAAAGCCATAAAATTGGAAACATTAGACAATATTTGTAGCGATACGTCAAAGCTATTCGGGTATCGGCAAACGAACATCTCAATCAACTTCAAAACATCGATCAATCATTCATTCAATAGGTACGTGCCACTTAATGAAGCCGAGAACTTCTTACCAAAAGGAAAGTTGCCGACTTTTGCTGAAAAGACGTACCGTCAGCTTAATAAGTTGATTATTTTAAGATTTTAATATTAATTACTAAAATGCCAGGTTGGTGTTTAATGCTTAATTTACCAGAAATAATTCTATAACACTTCAGTGAAGTATTTTCAACTAAATGTAGAGTAATTTTGTATAGAGGTATTTAAAGTTTGTAGGTTCGGAGAATTCTTAATCTCCGGAAATACTAAAGCCGTGAATCTAGCAAGTACCGTTTTTTTGTTATGGTGGGCAAAAATCATCTTATGACAATTCCCGCTATTGGGTAGAGCGAGAGATAGTGTCAGACTCTTACTGACTAAAAACCCACCCCGTTCCTTCTAGCCTTTAAACCAAGGCTCGAGCTTCCTTTCGGATAACCCTGGCCCCAGTAGGCTTCGACCCAGCTGGGCCCCTCCTGTTGCTGACAACTCCTTGAGAACAAGTACCGTTTGACAGTTCTATACGTAGTACATTTTAATTATAATTTGTTGAATAAAAATTGTAAAATGTGGTGATAAAATAAAAACAGCTACATAATTCAATGGTTTTACTGAAAAGATAATAGAAACATGTGAGTTACGAATATAAAACTAGGTTGACTGGACGAGAGTGCCTAAGGCATTAAGTCTGCCCTCGTATTTTGAAATAAATAAATAAATATACTAAGCTATATAGAAAAGTGTGAAACGTCAAACGGTACTTCATAGATTTTTGGAGGTATGCGGAACAGAGAGTAAAGTCCCGCAGACCTCCTTTGAAAAGGGAGGATCCTCCGACCAGACAGGGTGTTATAGTCTGGTGGGCGACTGCCCGATAGTTGATGTCGGGCTGTCGTATTTGTTCAAATCGCGCGGAGAACTCTGATTGCGCGATGCAGGATTTCGTGTTTTCTTCGTAGTTCTTATGTGGCGTCATAGATGTCGCTACAGATTTGTTGTGCTATAGATTTCAAAAACCCTCATTGATACTCTTAGAAAGCAACATTACCGACCATTGAGTGACATAGTAGAATTCGACCGAAGAATCGCCAATGGGTATGGGCACATTGCTCGGAGTACTGATGATCGATGTGGTTGATAAGGTCTGGAATAGTGATTGCGTACCGGATGACGTAGCGTTGGAAGGCCTCCCATAAGGTGGACCGACAATCTGATGAGAGTCGCAAGAAAAATTGATAGGTGTGAGACGCACAAAACTGGATATTATGGCGACACTTGGAGAGGCCTATGCCTAGGATATCTTTCGGCTGAAATGATGATGCTGATAATGATGACTATCCTAAATTACATTTTATCCTGGAAAAATACACTGTTCCTGTAAATTAGTCCCTGGCAGAGAAGTTGCAGGAAAAAGTTAGTCATTCAATATTGGTAAAGTGAAAGTTTGTAAGTATGTACATATATGTGTGTGTGTATGTTACTATTTCACGCTCGTTTTGTTTTCTTACTCTTGGATTGTGTGAGGAGTGAAACGAAAGAAAAGAGAGTTAGTGATAGTGTGACGAGTGACAGGACATAATGGAAAAAAACGTGTTGCGCCGACCCCAAGTAATATGGGATAAGGTATGTTACTCTTTCACGCTTCAACGGCTGAATGAATTTGTATCATATTAGGCACACGGTAAGGCATGTCCCGGAATAGCACACACGATACTTAATACTCCGACTTTGACTCTTGGGATAATTTTTTACTTTCTCGCAGGTGATGCCACTCTCAGGAACTAGTTAGTAGATGTAGCGACATCTATGTTACCGCAATGGAACTATTCTGCATCACGGTATCAGAGTTCTGAGAGAACATATACAAAAGCCCGAAAACAACTATCGGGCAGTTTCTCGGACCAGACGCAAATGTTATGCAGATCCCTTGATACGTTTGCTTTTTTTCATATTTCTAAGTAAATTAATATAATTTACTGTCTACTATTTTAATTAACAAGAAAAAAATTAATTATAATAATGTATGGGCCAGTTACTAACTAAAAGATAAACACATTACCGATATGCGATCTGTTTTCTTCAAGGTATTGATACCGTTAATTAGAACTTGTTAGCCTATGTCGCCAAGTCGACGAGACGCTTAGTGACGGCCAAAAGCCATTGTCAATACACGAAAATATTTATATAAAGGTGCAGATAGACTTGAGCATTTACTTGTAATAGAACATCGACCCTTTGCCGTTTTAAATTCAATAAACCTCAAGCGAACGCCGACTTCACTGTTCCCGCGCGCCTCAAGGAGTTGTCAGCAACAGCAGAGGCCCAGCTGGGTCGAAGCCTACGGTTATCCGAAAGGAAGCTCGAGCCTTGGTTTGAAGGCTAGAAGGAATGGGGAAGGTTTTTGGTCAGTAAGAGTCTGACACTATCTCCCGTTGTCATAAAATGATTTTTGCCCACCGTAAAAAAAAAGCGTACGCCGACGTTCGCGTTCTCACTGTTTTTCTATTGTATCTCTAATTACGGTATTCGAAAGTTTAAATTAATAATAACTACCTTTTGCCCGCGGATTCGCCCGCGTGCATAAAATTTAGCCTATGTCATTCAAGAATAAAGCAGCTTTCTATTGGTGAAACAAAAAACAATCACCAGGACCAGTAGAGACTTCCAAAGATTACCTCCTACAAACAAAAAAAAAACAAATTACTTCTTTATATTATTAGTTTAGATAATAATAATCAGAAACAGTTTTTCACCGAGCGAGTTTTGTCCTTGGGTGCACTAGCATAGCGCGTACAGGGATATCGTCAGTTGGTATCACGTTCCATTAAAATTGTCTAAAGGAACTCTGCGAGTTGGCTTCGGCCACTCGTACGTACGCCTTCTAAAGGTCCAGGGACCTGCGATGTAAAAATGCAAAAAATAATTATAAAAATAGCGTGAAACATGATGGTACTGATCTTAAAATACAACAGGCTCTCGCGGTCATTTCTGCTTGATTACTTAAAAAAAATTCGCTTGAATCCTTCGGCGCGGTGTTTGGCACCGGCATAACTAAACCCTTTGAAATTTTCGATTCGAGTGCAAGCAAAAATTAACTTAACGGTGGTCAAGCGAAAGTGTATTTGATGGTAAATAGTTTTTCATGTCGGACTGAACACTAGGCAGAGATAAGCATAGAGCCAAACATTTCGTCACGATTATTCTAGCGAACGATCTAGTAAAAAATGCTTGTCAAAAAATATTCTTCGTGAAAATGCCACTCTTGACGATTGTGTGTGCTGTATTTGTTATAATGGATTATATTTATAAAAAAGTTAAACAGTAACAGAATTGCTCGCCTCACCATAAAGCTTGAAGTAAATTATTTGTAATTACTAGAAAGCTCGTTAAAACGCTTCCATTGATTTTTCTAGTATGTTGCATTCGCTAAAATATTCATCACATGTGAACGCTCAAGTCTATCAACACCTTTAGACATAAAATAGGTCTAATTATCCTATAAGGCCATGATTGGGTAGTTAGGCAGGTCTCTTATGACAATTCAGGTAAATAACTAGAGGAGGTATTTAGCCTTACCAAAAAAAAACTCTAGACAAAGCTATTATCTAGATATGGCGTATAATAGAATTCGTTGTTTAAAAATCTTCATCACCAAAACAAGTTCACAAAAAAAAATGGCGTCTTATCTTCATTATGACGCACCAATTTTATTAACAAAGAACTTTGACCTAGCCAAAAATTTGACATGTTCAGACTTCGAGAAACATCTCACGCCTATTACAAAGAGCATGCGACAAGTGTGTTGTAAATGATTTGTCGTGTCTAAGTTCATAGACAGAAAGATTCCTGTGGATACAAATAATCAACTTTCAAAGGACAGTTGAATCCTTTGATCCGTATCGGTTGTATTGGAAGAATCTCACAAACGGAATTCTGTACTTTGTCAATTGAAAATATCAAACGGTTTGTATGTACATACATAGTATGTTTGTTGTACATTTTGCTGAAAAATAAACATGTCCTTTTTTTTGCGGCTTCACCTGCGTAAAAAGTGAAACATCTGACCAGAAATAAAGATGTTCCATACAAAGCTATCCCCCTTTATGCCCTTGTGAATTGAATTTCGAAATATTCTTCCTATCCTTCATTATAAAGGGAACATAATTCAAAATTTTTGATTTTGATCCAAGCCTGAGCGTCAGTGAGTCAGTCAGTATTTTATTTTTGATACATCACATTATATTCATGTTAGGTATGTGAAGAAATCGTTGATGAAATTATTAACTGTCTACATATAGGTATGTCGCCATAATATACGGCGAAATAATTTACTAAGTTTTATCTAATCAAGGTAATTGCCAGTCTAAGCTGCCCAAAAAAAAAATCGTCATAATTGGAAACTGGACTGATGTGTTTGTCTGTTTGTTATTCCTTCACACCAAAGTTTTAAGCGGGTGAAATTTTACACTCGTGTCCATGTCCAGGACATGGGTAGACACCCGAAGTTTTTATCTCGGTAGTACCCTGGGGATAATTTTCTACTATCACACAGGTGAACCCGCTGGCAAAAGATCTTTGCCTGGCGGTTTAATAATAGGCCGTGTTTTGTATAATGTAATCATTCTATTTGTGTTGACAAACGAGTGGGTTCCTATCTAATTTCGTTAGAGGCACTTGATTGTTTACTTCGGCGCTACACGAGACGATGTAATTAATTATATTGTAAGATTGTTTGTACGCCAATCTCAGCAATTATTGATAAAAATAGCTTTCATTATACCTACATAAATACAGTATTACTAGCTTCCGCCGCCGGCTTTGTCCGCGTAAATGTTGGTTATTGAAGACGCGAAATCGAAGTTGAAGATAGATAAAAAGTAGCCTATGTCCATCCGTGGAGTTCAAGTTTCATTTGTATCAAATTTCATCAAAATCGGTTCACTTGTTTAACCGTAAAAGCGGGAGAGACAAATAGAGTTAATTTCACATTAATAGTATTAGTATGGATTAACAAATAACTATACATTAAAATTTGAGGCAACTACTAGCTACCAGTGTACCTAATAGTGTCATTGGACCCAATTCATTAAAATTCATTCACATTATATGTTACAATACATTACTACAATGGTACCATATTGACACGATTCTCCGAATACCAAGTATTCAGCGAATTGTGTTCGAGAAATTCCTACATGCAAGTCTATATTATATACCTACGTAGGTATATAATTTAGAGTTGCATAATTATAGGGAATTGCTATCAATATATTCTTCCAAGTCGTTTGTAGCAGTAGGTATCGCGATCAATCGATACCTACTGCTACTGCTAAGATATAATTGGGAGGGAACCAAGCTTCTCTACTGTAGTTTTTGTCAAGAGTCTGCGTGACTCGCAACGCAAAGGGCAACTGAACGAATACGTGTGGGTTTTGTATCATGTATGTACTTCATTTTTTATACGTACGCTCGGTGATATTAATGCGGTCATTAGTACCACCGAGCGTAGGTATAAAAAGTGTGACACGTTTTCGTGTCCGTGAGCAGTGTCTATATGTGCGTTGCTCGAGCGCGCTTTGTACGTAGCTTGACTTCTATACCTATACAAGGTGTAAGAAAACGAAAAAAAAATCGGCCTCTCCATACAAACTGTCCAATCAAGTTTATAATTTTGTATGGTGAGGCTTTTTTTATGAACGAAAAAAAATCTTGTGGAAGGTTGTTCAGTTTCGTCTGCAGAGCAAGCCCTTAAAGTTTGCGGAGGGCTGTCCTTTACACCTTGTATATTTTGTGCTTTTGTTCTTACCACTCGCCCGCCCCACTCACAGCGGCTAGGTCGCGTTAGAGAAGTAATTTTATGATTTCCAACCAAAACCATATCCTTATATTTTCTTGTTTGGGCTTCAATGGGTGGCTTGCCGTCCAAGCACGAGCCATCGATACTAGCGAGTAGTGTTCACGCAAGCCTCAAAGAGATGTCAGCAAAACCGTAGGGGCCCAGCACGGCCGAAGCCTACTGAGGCCATGGGTTGGCTTCCTGTAGAGACACCCGGGGTCCAGGAACGCAAGGCAACGAAAGAACGAGCGGGTTTTAATCAGTAAAAGTCTGACACGCACTTCCGCTCCACCCTAGAACGGGAAAAGTCACTGGATGATTTCTCATCATAGAAAAATCTATTCTTTACTTTAAAGACTAGTCTATTGGTCTAGTGGTTAGTGGCCCTGACTGCTAAGCCGAAGGCCGCAGGATCGATTCCAATCCAGGACAAATGTTTGTGTGATGAGCACGATAATTTATTCTGTGTCTAGGTGTAATTTATCTATAAGTATGTTTAACAGTTGTCTATTACTCATAATACAAGCCCTGCTTAGCTTGGGAGTAGACGGCGTTGTGTGATAGGTGTGGAATAATAGGTCAAATATCATCCAGGAAAACTGCTCAATTGGAGCACCTTTTTCAAACTTGCACAAATATAAACGTAGACCAACTAGTTCCTGTCTCTGGGGCAATTTGAAGCAAGGATGTAGTTACGTCCCAATTTGGAAGGGGTTAACATATCTCCACTTATCACGCAGAATTTGAAGCGGTTATAGCCAGACGCTAACACACAAACTACTGATGGGGAATATGGACCTTGAGTTCTAATATTGCCCATTTAACCCAGTGGTGAGCCAATTTCAAATAAGTAAAAACGAGGTTACGTAAGCTACGAAAGATTAAGAAACTAAAAAAAATATTTTAATAGGCTTACTTTTATGTATTATATAAAAAATAATGAGCCAAAATATCTGCAGGGGTTCCAACTGAATGAAAACTTGAGTGATTATATCTATACCAGCTTCTGACAGTGGCTTCGCCCGCATTAAAGTAGGTTTCTCTATATAAACTTTGGACTTTGGTTTCATATCCTTAGAGGGTGAATTCTGGACAATCATCTCTTTGTACTCACGTCATAAGGGCCTTGTGCAAAATTTTATATTTCTAGTCCCAGTTTTACCCCTGACTTTATTTCGGTGTTTCTTCTCATGGTAGTCAGCTAGGAAATACCGGGCTCATATCGTTAAAACTGACTGAAAACAAAATTGACGAGTAAAAGTGTTTTTTGAAAACCTATTTACAAAATAAAGATCATTTATCGGTATTTTTAACTATGCATTAATATGTCAGTCAGTCAGTTAGTTTCTCCTTTTATGTATATCAACAACCGCATCGAACAAGGCAGTATCTTGGATTTATCCAATTTGAGTTACCACTATTGGGCGTAATATTTGTGGAATGAGGTACATGACAGTACGAGTAACAATGAAATATTTCTAGCATTGATACACAGATTCATTTTTTAATAAATATTATACTTTTCCTGTAAACAAAATTCAAACAATGTTTCAGAATGAACTAAAAAGTGATAGTACGGCTATCACTTTTTAGTTCATTCTGAAACATTACTAAATTAAACTTGTTCGTTGCGGGTGTTGATATATAGATAATAAACAGCTAGCTTGTGCCAGTAGAAACATATTCCCGATTCTAGGAGAGACTACCCGTGTATCAAATTTTATCCAAATATTAAAAAAACTGGTCAAGTGCGAATCGAGCTTGCTTGCTAAGAGACCAAGAACACATTGAGGTATCTACCTATTCCTGAGGAAAAGAATATTGACAGACAGACAACAAAGTGATCCTTTAAAAAAAACGATTTTGTAAACTAAAGAATGGAATCTTAAAAAGAAGTAGGTCTTCACAATCATAAACTCCATACTAAAACAATAAAAAGAAAATGCCAAGAGAAGATAAGCTCTCTTAATAATAATTAACGCAACATTGTAAATGAACTTTACGATGAATATAACTTGTAAAAGGCGGATGGCATTAAGTACACCCCCTCCCTGTCCCCCACTCTGCTGTCACGGTGAAAAACTACCGACGACGAAGTAACATTTAAGTAGCCAGCATTTATCTACGGACTATTTTGATAGACTCAGTGTATGCGGCCACTATATAAGGAAAATCATTCATGCCACTCTATCCAGTCCATCAAAAGGTTGTCTGCAAAAAATTCTACTATCACACTCATATTATAAGGGCGAAAGTTTGTGAGCGTGTATATTTGTGTTTGTTCCTTCTTCACGCTTGAACGGCTGAACGGAAGATCATGTCCTGGTAACATTGACTGGCCTGTTGGTCTAGTGGTTAGTGTCCCTGACAGCTATGCCGGAGATCGTGGGTTCGATTCCCACCCAGGACAAATGTTTGTGTGTTGAGCACGATCATTTGTTCTGTGTCTGAGTGTAATTTATCTATTATATAATATGTATGTATTTAGAAATGCTTAGCTTGGGACTAGACGGCGTCTACCGTTCAGTCATAGGATATATGTTTTATCCTGGGGGTATGTGTCTAGTGGAAATACGCAATTTTCATATAAATAAACAACAAACCTACATAATAAGCATTTTTAATGTTCCCACTGCTGGGAGTGCTGGGAGTCAGGTCTCCTTTCTAGGAGAAGGAATGGGCCGTAATCCACCACGCGGGCCCATTTTGATTTGGTGAATGTCATATGTCTTCGAATTTTTGGTGCTAGGACATGCTGGCTTCCTCATGATGTCCTTCACTGTTATTTCTATATACTTAACAATAATAAAATAATCTATCTTTGAATTACAAATACATGCATAACACACCTAGAGCCGGGACAGCTCTGTAGGCCATACAAATATTATTTCCGTGCTGTAATGGAAAGAGCGAAAAGTAGCATAGCGACCACTATTACAACCGGGTCGCCAAATCGAATGTATTCTCTAGTAATGTCAAGTTGTAAAATCAAATAATTGCTCACGTTGTTACTACTGATCCCCTTCCCCTTTTATCATCATCATCATTTCAGCCGAAAGTCGTCCACTGTTGGACATAGGCCTCCCCCAAGTGCCGCCACAATGAACGGTCCTGTGCGTCTCGCATCCATCGGATTCTCGCAATCCTTATCAGGTCATCAGCGCACCTTGTAGGAGGCCTTCTAACGCTACGTCTTCCGGTACGTGGTCGCGATTCCAGAACCTTTCGGCCTCAACGGCCATCCGTACTGCAAGCAATGTGCCCTGCCCACTGCCAATTAAGTTTGGCAATTTTTCGTGCTATGTCGGTAACCTTGGTTCTTCTGCGGATATCTTCATTCCTGATTCGATCACGCAAAGAAACTCCCGGCATAGCCCTTTCCATTGCCCTTTGGGTGACTTAAAGCCTTCTGATGAGGCCTTCCCCTTTAGGTATTTGTTTTAACAAATACACCGACTCTCGTTTTGAGTTTGACATATAACAAAATCCAACCAAGCCAGCCATACTTCGAAACATCAATTACTTATGAAGCTGATTGTACCTACTCTGATTAGGCTGGAGATACAATTGCCCAATATTGTATGACAACCGCGACCGTCTGTGTCATTGTAGCGTGCCCTTGACCTGATTTTTCTTGAGTCAAAATATGGCAGAGAGGCTGCCAACCAACAGATATTACAGCCTTTTCTATGTGATAACACTTATGTCTTTGCCAACATACGGCTTTTTGGGTGAGGAACCATCAAGTAATTTCTCCCGCTCTTGGTAGAGTAAGAGTATCAGACTTCTACGGTCTAAAACTTATCCGTGTTGTGTCAGTTGCTCCCTGTGTTCTAGGGTCACAGTGACTCTTTCCAAAAAATCCGTAGCCAACACACAAAATTTTAGGAACTTAACTTTATATAATAGATACCTAATCTTGTCTTTTCGTTATTTAACACCGACTTCCGAAATTAAAGTTATTTTGTACTTTTTGAAGTCGGTTTAATTTTTTTTGTAAAGTTTTTTATTTTTCACTTTTTAGTTATGTTAGCACCACTAAAAAGTACCTACCTTTCAGCTAAACATAAATTACCTTATAGCCAGAGTGCATCTCATAACTATTCTAATAATCCCAAATACGGTTATATTACATGAATTTACGTTCCGGCTTTATCACCAGATCAGTTCGATACATCCCCTCCCCCTTTTCTTTCAGTCAGTCATCGACTACACGTATAAACAAAGCAATTTTACTTGTTACGACAATTTTGCTATGATTCTATGAGGAGTTCTGTTCCAAATCTTCGAAGTTCATGATCAGATCATAACAATATTTCTATGGGACCAACTTGGAAACATGGCCTTTCAATAAAAAAAAAAATATTTCAAAATCGGTCCACAATTGACCGAAATATCGGTGAACATACATACAAAATCAAACATACATTCAGCCGAACATAGAACCTCCCCCTTTTCGAAGTCGGTTAAAAATGGGAGAGCTGGGTGCATTCATTTCTGATTTTTACTAAATCTTCCTAACTGCATCTTAGATTTGATCGTACAGTATTTTTTATGAAAATTCGTCCTTCAAGAACAAAGAAATTACAGCTGATTTTACCATATAAGTACTTGTACCCGTTTGATCGAAAAAGGTAAAGGATATTTTATAACAATTTTGATTTTTTTTTGTTTAATTAAACCATATTTTTGCGAATAAAATATCTTATCCTTTTTTTTTTTTTTTTTGTCGACGGGGAAAATCATCTTTGACGAAACCCGCTCTTGGGTGGAGCGGGAGACAGTGTCAGACTCTTACTGACTAAAAACCCCGCGCCGTTCCTTCTAGCCTTCATACCGGGGCACGAGCTCCCTTTCGGACAACCCTGTCCCCAGTAGGCTTCGACCCAGCTGGGCCCCTCCTGCTGCTGACAACTCCTTGAGGCGCGCGGGAACAGTGCGCGCCGTCGACGTCTTGGACTCGGTCCATTACCGGACAATCGGACAGCGAGCTACCCATGGCTCGCCGTCCGCGAGCCCGCGTCTACGGTGGCCGGAAATCGGGATCGGAATCCCGGCGACGGCGGTGAGGGCGCCGTTGCCTGATGCGGTCGGCCTCCTCCTTTGCAAGCATTACTGCTTCGCAGAAGGAGGCGACCGCCTGCCACTCCTCCTCGCTCCGGACCATGGCCTCGACCAGGGCCCGGCGCGAGAGGTCTCCGCCGCCGATCGCCCCCACGAGGGCACGGCGATGCTCCGCCCAGGCAGGGCACACCTCGACGGTGTGCTCCAAAATATCTTATCCTTGACATAAATTCAAGTATTATAATTCCTTTTCTCCAAAATAAGGTATTGTGCAGAACTTGAAAATGCTGTTATGTAGGGATAATTATCCATAATAAAACTAAATGTTTTAGTTTAATACAAACACTGTAACATTTCTTATACGTTCACATACTGACATATATACAAACTTTTGCCTGTATGATATTAGTGTAATTTCTGCGGACACTGCAACTAATATGTGTGTAAGTGCTTCCTACTGAGCAGAATTTTGTCGGTAATTACGATAACCCTATCAGATCGCATATTACCTCTGAAAGCTAACTGCAATTTCCGAACTTTACACCTGGCTTAGTTCAAATTGTTCCCGTTCTGCTAACTAAGGAATTATTTTATATAAATTGCACTTAGTTTCGTAAATTAGCACAATATTTAGACGGTAAATCATTTTACCGAACGACGTAGACAGTTTTAGGTTCATAAAATTATGACTGGGATTTCTTTTTAGTCAATTACCTACATAGCTGATTTATTTTCTACGAAGGGAAGGTAATTGTGTGTTTCAGGAAAGCTTATGTAAGCTGATTCTATGTAACCATAACCGTGCAACAATAAGTTAAAATTTTAATAGTTTGTTTATTTCTTATGTAGTTTATTGTATGTCTCATAATGTGCACTGGATAAACATTGGTAATAAACAAGAGAACAATAATAATAGTAGCGGTTTTACCGGAAAGGAAATAGATTTTGAAACAAATAGTAAAAAATATATATAAGTAAAAATGTTAATTACATATCATTTAGAATTTACAAATACCTGCACAAAATGATTTTCATGAACTTAATCAAAAGTCAAAATAACTTTAATATACATAGGCCTACATGGGCACATAAAAAACTCAAAAGCTTTTTTTTTAGTTGGGAAATCATCCAATGATTTCTCTCGCGCTAGGGTGGAACGGGAACGTGTTAGACTTTTAGTGACTAAAACCCACTCGTGTTCCTTCTTTGCCTTCGTTTCAGGGCCCCGTGGTTCTATTTCGCACCACTCATGCCCCAGTAGGCTTGACCCTGCTGGGCCCCTACGGTTTTAAAACGTGAGAAGCTAGCACACGTTTCCAGTTTGTCGTTTCCTATGGATAACCGGCACAAAACTCCATGATTATCATTACAGTAACCCTATCCAATTTGCTGGACAAAAATAAGATAGACTTTATTTTCGGGTCTTGTTTTTCAAAATAATACAGGCCATTTGTAATAGCAGCATAGAACGCGCGGCATGAAAATCAAATCAGGAAATCTCATACATACCTAGGAAAAACAAAAGAATAAATTAGGAATGTAGAAATAAAAATCAGTGGTGGACAAAACGCTGGTCCATTAGATTTTATTACTCTGATGAAGATCATAACTAACGTGTGAATGTCACATAATTTAATGCAATGTCGCTATTCACATCAGTGGGTATTTGGGGACCACCCTCAGTTTGTAAGAGAGTTTACAGACAAGCGACGACATTCGGCGACAGCCAAGTCAGCGGCTAAAGTATTATGTGAAGCTAAATATATCTGGGTACTTCTTTTCAGCAGTGTACGTCGGCGTCGACTGAAATAATGATAATGACTTGTTTCATAATTCTAATGGTCCCTTGTGAGCGGTAGCTAAGCGTGGGGCGGCGAGCGGTAAAATCAAAAGTATTTAAATGTTTGCAGCACGCCACGAGACGCCCTTCATTGCGCCCCGCGACCGCTTACCGATGCCACCCCACTCTTCGCGGCTCCCTACTAAAACCGAAGTCGTGATCACTGATCAGGTCGTAATGGAACATAGTGAAGAGTTTGTTTGAGAAAGAACTTATCAAAATATTCTGAAATAAGGCTTTCAGAATATTTTGATAAGTTCTTCTAGTTAACTATCGATATCTTTCATTCCAATAAAAATAAGTACTTAAAAATTAGAAAGTCTAACCCTCAGTCTATTGAATAAGAATCGTGTTACCCAGTAATTGGGTTGTGGGAGTCAGACTACGTTGCGCACCGTGTAAAACACGGGTATTTAGCCGTATCCGGTTGGACTGGAAGCCGACCTCAAACAATTATGTGGAATAAGGAACAGGATCGAAATTATCCGACCTAGCAGTGGTAACTGCCCTAGCTAAGTTACAACCGTTTCTCTTGCGTCGAACGCCTCGAGTTGGCCACGCCCCCAATTTTGTTGTTCTGACCACGTGACTGAACGTTGAGATGACGTCATTCCTTACATTTCAAGCTCTCTACTAGCGTTAACGATTGCAAATTCGCAACTTGGCTAGTGGTACAGGATCGAAACCGCCCGTCATAGTAATGGTAACAGAAGCCAAGTTACGACCTTTCGTTTCGAATCTATTTCTACGGTCGGTAACGCCTCCGATTTCTTTGTTCTGATCACGAGACTTACGTTCAGATGACGTCATTTTCGCACATTTGAAGTTTTCTACAAGCGTTAACGATTGTAGATTATTAACTTGGCTAAGCCCTATGATGTAAATTGAAAGAACGTCTGTCATCCTTTAAACTCCAAACTAAAAGTTATAGGAAGACGTCTGTCGCCGACGGTAGCTAAGCGTCGAGTGTCTGTAAGCTCCCTTAACAAATTCACAAACTCTCTGGCATTGTCAACAACTTCGTTAATTATATTGTAAGAAAAACGTTTCAAATATATCTGTAACAGTCACAACCTTGACATTTATTTACAAAAAAAATTGTTTGAAACTGTGTCTATGACTCACAGAACTCTTTAGCCATTAATTGTTTACAGTTCTGCTATTCTTTTTGTTCAACAAGATACTTTATTATAGAGAACAAGATAATGTTAATAAAAACAAGCTTTTGATAAAAATCATTTTTTCATAGCAAGCTTTTATAGCTCGGCATAAACGCCAATACTCGTAAAGACGAATCATATAAGCCCAAACTCGATGGGGTTGTGTCATTTAACTACCAATTTCCTACAGCCACCTTCCAGTTCCATCATCAGCTCCTTACAAAATAATTTTGCATTGTCATCTGATTTACACATGCATGCAAAATTTCAGCTCAATCGGTAACCGGGATGTGGGTCAAATTTAATTTACAAGATTTGATTATAGACAAACATCGGGACAGGTGAAACTAAATAAAGGCTTGGAAAATTATAAAATAAGCTTTTAAAACGTTGTTGGCATTATTGGATTTAGAATATTATCACTTAGCTAAACATGTATTGTCATTCAAATTGAACATGCCTGCAAAATTTTAGCTTAATCGGTTACGGGCAACTGCTTTAAAATTCAATTGCAAGATTCGACCTAAACAAACAAACATACAGGCGGAAAGTTAAATAAAAGCATGTAAGAATAAATGTTCGAACACGAATGGCAATTCGTTGATTAAAATATATCCTCTTTTAGCATAATTTGTTACATAAAGTGATAAATACCTGCATCCATTATTCAATAAAAAATAAAATGTTCCATCCATTTTCGGAAAATGCTCAATTTGTTTGTTCATCTTAAAAGTGTATTGATAAAATGCTGCAGCTCCAGTGTTAACGAACCCATTTTATTAATTAAAAATGTCAGACTCGTGCACGAAGGGTTCTGTACCATCTTCTATCTATTTAAAAATGTTGTTCGGTAGTTCCGCAAAATCTCAAAAAAGGCTGGACTGATTTGGCAAATTTTGGTCTTGAAATATTTGTGATAGTCCAAAGAAGGTTTAAACAGTGAGAAAATATTGAAAAATCCCGAAAAACGATTTCAACGATTTAACTTAACGATTCATGAGATACATGCCTGGTGACAGACGAACAGGCGGGCAGACGTCGAATTTTTAGTAATAAAGTCCTTTTTACCCATTGCGTATCTCTAACAACGAAAATGTAAGGAAACACAGAGCTTTTACTGTTAAAATATATTCAGGGAAGAGAAGGAAGTATTTCTTGTCTCTTATCAGCAATAAAGCTGTCATCAAGGGACCGTCTCTCCCGCAGGTGTAATAGAATTGTGCGTATTAGGCTCTGCTCCCGGGATTGTCTCTTAACCGTACTAAATGGATGACGATGAAGCTAAAGATAATCCTCTTGGTAATAAACGCTGAAAGGTAAAACTAGAGTTGAGATTATGTTGGATTTTTCAATAAAGGTATTTTTTTTTTATTGTAGCCGAGATAATTGTGAAATCGCCGTGTGGTAGTGGGCAGGGCTTATTGCTTGCAGAACAGAAAGCCGTTGGGGCCGAAAGGTTCTGGAGTAGCGATCGCGTATCGGAAAACTTAGCTTTGGAAGGCATTCCACAAGATGCATTGATGATCTTGTGAGGTTTGCGAGAATCCGTTCGCTGTTAGACGCACAGGACCGTTCATTACGGCGACGCCTGGGGAAGCTTATTTTGAGTTTATAAATTAAAATTTGGCGGGTAAGCCAAGTCCTGGAATAAAATAATGGATATTTTTATCGAAAAAGCCGCTACCAGAATCTAGTTGTAATATAAATCATTAAAAACAAAGTTGGAAGTATTCGGTACTTAACAAGTTAAGGTAACAAATTATCTCGGACGAATATATCAAAGCTAATCCAATCAATAGATACGTCTTTGAAAATTGTTCTTCTCAAAATAAAGCTGGTGCCTATCTTCCAGATAAGTTAGTTCTAAGAGTAAACTGCTGAAATCGGATTATTATGTAGTTTGCAAGCGGTGAGGAACTGAGCTAACCGCCTCTACTTCTAAACTTCTACTGGTAAGTTGTGCCACATGGCGCCACGAAATATGAAAACACTAGTAACTACCAGTAGCTACGTTCGCGTGAAAGTAGAAAATTATCCCAAGGGAACATCTTCTTCTTGTTCTCGAAATTTTAGGGTCCAGTTGGTTGCCACTTTTATAGCGACTACAGTAACTGGCCTGTTGGTCTAGTGGTTAGTGGACCTGACTGCTATGCCGGAGGTCGTGGGTTCGATTCCCACCCAGGACAAATGTTTATGTGATGAGCATGATCATTTGTTCTGTGTCTGGGTGTAATTTATCTTTATGTATGTATTTAGAAATATATGTTTATAAGTTGTCTAGTACTCATAAGACAAGCTCTGCTTAGCTTGGGACTAGACGGCGTTGTGTGATAGTTGAGAAATATAAAAAAAAAGACGTTTCATGTCAGGTCGCACGTTTACCGTGCCACAACCGGCTAGTTGCAGTTCGTTAGCAGTTTGACAAGAACCGCTTCAATTGAAAACGTATCTGTCTGCCGTGCGTTTGTACGCCAGTGATGCGGTATTCAACACCGAATCGAACACGTAGTGCTTGTGACGTTGCCGACCTGTAGTTGACCGTCCGCGGTACCGGCGCTGCACGGTTGTCGCATTACGCGCTTTGTATGAAAAACACGATCGTCCGTACGTAGTACGACTAACGCACTGCAACGGCACCGCAGCAGGCTGTCAAAAAACGCATAAATAGAAAGCGCCCTTAAACACTTTACTTATGTTAAATTAAATGATTTACTCAATAATTAAGTGGTAATTTGACTTCTATTTCTGATTGTACCTATACAGTCTATAAAGCAATAAACTAGTATTACATTTTATTTGTTTTGTTTGGCGACGGTATTGGCAGAGGGTTTGATTTCCTCAAGGTACGAACGAACGTTCTTATTAACTTCACATGTGTTTGATACGTAGATCTGATTGAGTGTGAATGAAAATACACCAATAAAATTAGAACTACGCTGTGCACACGTGGGCCACGTACGCTGATTTGGGCGAGTTGGTCTCCATAAATTTTTTAAGGAAACTAGACTTGTAGAGCTACACATCCACGCTACGTGACATCGTTCTACGTACAAATCAGGCGTAATCTACGTGGGCGTCTGTCTAATTATGTAGTTGTAGCTTTAATGAAGAAAAAAGTCAAGTACAGAGAAGCTAAAAAAGATAAGAAATATCTTATAATGTATAAAATCTTGCTATCAAAATACTCAAAAACGGTTTGACCGATTTTTGTGACATTTTTCGTGTACCTATATTTTGTAGGTCTAAGAATAGACTGTAGGCTATTTTTTACCCTTCTCCACCCAGTCTCTATTTTTTCCTTTGATCTACACCAATATTATCATCATCATAAGCCTTTTGTTCCCACTGTTGGGACTCAGGCTAATTCTCTAGGAGAGGGAATGGGCCGTAATTCACCACTCATGCCCAGTGCGGGTTGGTGAATGGCACATGTCTTTGAATGTTTGGTTCTAGGACATGCCAGTTTCCTCACCATGTTTTCCTTCACCGTTTTGAGAACACTAATGAGGGAAAATTTGTATTTTTGTGTGTATGTTTGTATTGAATAAACTCAAAAACTACTGTGCCGATTTCAAAAATTCTTTTACCATTAGAAAGTTAAATTAACCTTGAGTAACATAGGCTATATTTATTGGCCGTGCGAAGCCAGGACAGGCCGCTAGTAGATTATAAAGCGGCAAAGCTTGGTTTTTTGTTTGTAGGAGGTAATCTCTGAAATTACAGGTCTGATTGCTAAAATTTTTTTACCGATAGAAAGCCGCTTTATTCCTGAGTGACTAGGCTATATTTAATGTAAGCGGGTGAGGCTGCGGGCAAAAGGTAGTCATTTATAAGGCAGAACAACTTTGCTGAGTCAGCTAGTTCATTTATATTAATACCGCGACTTAGTACACGAGCTTTTCGACAGATGGGATGTGGACTTGGCAGTCATTGTGCTGCTTGTAGTGACCGCCAACGGCTTGATGGCCAAAAGCCTCGCCGTCCATAATCTATTGAAGTTTTCGCTACGCGGTTTGAAAAAGGGCCTGATACAGAGAGTAGTTTTCTTCGAAACGGCTTTGTGAGGTCCTGTCTCTAAAGCCCTAATCACCCGTAGCTTGGACTCTACTCCCGACACCGGCGGACTTAGTAGTTTTTTTGTGTGTATTTTAAGAAACATTTAAGAACGCATAAAATATGTAAAGTCATTTAAAACTGACTTTTGAATTTTTTCATGCACGTGCCAAAAAATTATATACTTTAAAAGTATACAATCGACTATTTTTGAATATCCTCTGTAGGTACCTACTACCTATTTTTCAGGAATACTTTTTTACTGTTTCCATTCGTACGAAATATAAAGGAAATGAGCAGTGTCTCGATGCTCGTGGATTTAAGTTGTCAAAATGCCAATAAACGTTTTACGAGAGCCGGTTAAATACGAAATGAGGGACCGGCGGAAGAGAAAATGACAGTGTTATTAAAAAGTTCAAACCCGGGGCTCTTCCTCTGAATTTTTTATGGTTTTATTTGTTTTCCGAGACATTGGTAGTAATATACCTGATATTACGTTCTTTTTTTGCGGTAGGAAAATCATCCAATGACGTCCCCGCTCTTGGACGGAGTGGGAGATAGTGTCAGACTTTTACTGACTAAAAACCCAATCCTGTTCCTTCGTTGCCTTTCGTACCGAGGCTTGAGCCACCTTTCGGAATAATCTTGGCCCCAGTAGGCTTCGACCCAGCTGGGTCCCTGCTGCTGCTGACAGCTCATTGAGGCGCGCAGGAACAGTGCGCGCCGTCGACGGTAGTAATATACCTGATATTACGTTTTTTTTGCGGCGGGAAAATCATCCAATGACATCCCCGCTCTTGGGCGGAGCGGGAGATAATGTCAGACTCTTACTGACTAAAAACCCACTCCTGTTCCTTCGTTGCCTTTCATACCGAGGCTTGAGCTACTTTTCAGACTAACCCAGGGACCCAGCAGGCTTCGACCTAGCTAGGTCCCTGCTGCTGCTGACAGCTCCTTGAATTACGCGGGAACAGTGCGCGACGTCGACGACTTGGGCTCGCTCCGGACTATGGCCTGTACCAAGGCCCGGACCTGACACGTTGGAATTTCATCAAGCAATATGTTTTCTTCAGTTTAAGAAAAGGGCCTACAGCTTATACTTACGTTAGACAAATAAGATTAGCTTCCACGACAAAGGATATTCTAGTGCTAAGACTACTACCATTTAAACTGTGAAAATCAATGTGAACAACGAAGATTTTTTCATACTGGCTGTTTAAATTTTGACATCTAGACAAAATATTTTAACATAGCTGATTTTAATCTATTAGCACTTTCCTGAATTTTCCTGTTTATAAACCTAACACTAGCGGCCCGTCCCGGCTTTGCACGGGCAATAAATAAGCCTATGTTAGTCAGGGTCAATGTAGATTTCCAATAGTGAAAGAATTGTTAAGATCGGCACAGTAGTTTTTGAGTTTATTCATTACAAACATACACACAAAAATACAAAATCTTCCTCTTTATAGTATTAGTGTAGATTAACATAGAGAAATTAATTTAATCTGAGCTTGAATGCGAATCTACCAAAAAACACCTATTTTAACATCATCATCATCTTCCTGCCCTTGTCCCGTTTTATTTGGGTTTGGTCGGCGCAACACGTTTTTTTCTTACATTCTGTCCTGTCACTCGTCACGCTATCACTAACTCCCTTTTCTTTCATATCACTTCTCACACAATCCATCCATCTTTTCTTTGGCCTCCCTCTCCCCCTCCATCCATCCACATGTACTCATAACTTTTTTAGCAACATGCGTTTTGTCCTTCCTTTTCACATGACCATACCAAGACAAACGATTTCCTTTCAACTTTTCAGTCACAGTCACCTATTTGAACATGCACTCCAATAATATTCTTAACACAAACATTCTTTACCTTGATTCACCTAACGGTAAATAGGTAATAATGATTATTCTTCTATACGTGTGTTTGTCACCTAACTAATCTTAAATGGCTTAATCGATTTGGATGGAACTCTATGTGTGTATTTTAATTCTCAAACTATCCAAGAACTTTGGTTTGGTGATTTAAGCTAGAACTACATTAGACCTACGCGCACGTGTAGCATGTCTAATTTTTACGTAAAACGACGTCGCGTGGCGTGGATCAAGTGTAGCTCTACAAGTCTAGTTTCCATGTAAAATGTATAGAGACCGACGCGCCCAGATCGGCGTGTGTATCACACGTGTGCGTAGTGCAGTTCTAGCTTTAAAATAATAATCCAGTATGTAATAATGGAACTGACATGAACAAATGTTCAAAAGTTCCTAAATAAATAATAAAAAAAAAGTAATAATCCATATCACTGTCATTCAAACCTAGTGTGTTATGTTGAAAGAACGACTCGAATTGAAACTCAAACAATCGACATCATGTACGAGTATGTAAGCACCAAATGAAAAGCCCGGCTCGGAACATCGAATCCTATTGTTGACTGTTCACTGTTCATTCCACCCTTTGTTCGTCACTCGGCCATAATACTGTGTTGCATTACATCACTGATTGCAGTCATGTTTCCATGACGCACATCTCTGCGTACTATAAAGCAATTTTCTAGCATCCCTATGAATAAAACAAGCAAAGAACCGAACATTTTCATGTTCCTTTTAATGTCCGATCAGCAACGAAGGTTTAATTTGTAATATTCTCCCGACCAATGCAAAGAGATTAAAATATCTACAGCTACGTTTATGGGCTCTTTCCATCCCGAAACGATAAAATGTTAATGGTATCTATGAATGCAATATTAATTTGAAAATGCTAGTTTTTTAATAGTTATTGCCATACCATACAGATAAAAACTATATTGAAATGAAAGTTTTTTGGTAAACGTTGTCTCATAGTAGGCGTAATTACGTCTAGACTTTTTTTTCTATCAATCAATCTTGTTTCGAATATAAACCCTAAGCTTTTTAAAACATAAACCTAAAAGTAATTATTATCTTGCCAGTTTGTAAAATTATGTGACCTTCTTAGATGCCACAATATGCACGATAGTAGAAATGTTTTGTTACTTTTGTTCGAACTTAATTTTACAGATAAGGTGCAAAGGTAGTCTTATCACTGACAGCGATATCTACCAGACAACCTTCGGATGGGCTGAAAAGTCCTAGAATAAAAAAAGCCTGCAGTGTATTGCTAATAAAGAACAATAGTTTACAATTTTGAAACAATAGCTATACAAACAGGGCTGCGAAACCATCACGATTCGATTTTCAATTTGAACAATATGATTTTTCTCCAAAGAAATTCTGATGTTCTTTAAATTTGTAATACCCGTAAATAACAAAAGGTCCGTCCCAAATTATAAAGGATCGTACAATGTGTTTATTGAACCGAAAGTGTAAATAGGAATACCTTTTCCTTGGCCTCGGTACAATGTATACATTAGGTACACAAGCGTGTTGTTTACATAATAATACCTACCTATTACAGTCTGTTATTGTCCAGTTTCAGGATTAAATTTTTTCATACGTTACTTCTTGGCAAGCGTGCTCTATAGTTAACCACATCATCGCTTACCATTAGGCTTAATTCATGAATCCCCAAGCGACCACCGGTGGCCGCGCATCTATTGTCTTACTATTGAGTCTCTAATTGACGGTATCTGAAGGGTTAAAGGACAAACGCAAACATATCAATAAAATAAGCTTGGGCTCTGATGCCATTGATTACTCGAACGTACGGCGTTATTAACTGGTTATTCTTCTTTTCTATGGTATTTTAATGTGAGAGAAGTATCATTATCATCACCATCATCATCATTTCAGCCGATATACGTCCACTGTTGGACATAAGCCTCCCACAACGACCTTTCGTGTATGTTTCATAATGTCATCACTGAAAGAGGTATACAAATATTTTATTCTGTTATTATTTGTTATAGCGGTAGAATCAGAATGCCAATTTGTGAACATAGGTATTTGCATAAAGGTCTTAGAAAATTTCATAACCAATTAAATCTCTACTATTCTAACAATGGTGCTTGGTGGTTTCATACCATAAAGTAAGCTTCTTCATGCTGTTTTCTAGGTTAGCCTATTATTACTTATCTTGCTATTGCCGTAGGTCTGTATAAGTGGGGTCTCCTGACGACGCTCTATGCCTTTACTTACCCTAATTTGGATGCCAATAACGCGTAGTTTTTGTTTAGTATTTTTTCCCTGGCCACAACATGGTGAAACGCTTGGTCTAGCAGTAAACATTCTTAAAAAGAATAACTTCGAGAATAAAATAAAATATCAGATATATACTAATAAGTAAATATCTGCCGTTCACTTTCAGTAAGGTTCAATTGAAAACCAGTGTCAGGCAACTACCACTGGCTATCATGTAGTTGTCTGGCATTTTTGCTGAACTGGTCCTATTTTGCGCAGCCGTGAGGGACAGACATTATGACAGGGTTTTTTCTTTTTATCTTAAGTTTTCTAAAATTAATTTTTTTACAGTGTGTGCTTCCGTGCCGAAATGAGTACCTATATAAGAGGCAGTTTTAAAGTTGCTCCGATATCCGATAAAATCAAAGAGAAGCGCTCACGGTGTTATGGTCACGTCACGTACAAAGACTCCCAGATGATCATAGGGTGAAGCTTGCTCTTGAAATTGCATATGACGATATGCACGCGTGGAAGACCACCCTCGACTTGGTTGACGTCAGTCCACAGAGACCTAAAATACCGCAACACGACATCGACATTGCACAAAATCGTGCACAATGGAAGACCGACACGAGGAGGGCCAATCCCAAATAAATGGGATAAGGTCTAGCCAGAAGAAGAGTGTGTGTCAAATCAAATATTTTTCTTTCTTTCTAGATATTTACGAACCTGAAAATCTTAAGTGCACTTTCATAATTTACCTCAGAATAAATCCATGTTGGTAAAGTATGCACGAATGTAGTTCCCAACTAGACGGCGGATCTTTCTCATCTTGCACTATAAATCTCGAACATAAGTAGGCCACCAGGTAAGCGGAACTCCGGCGCAAACTTAGTTAATGCAAAATTGTGTAACAAAGATCATTTAAGTTGGACGCTATGACGTTTTGTAAGTGGAAAATAATGTTGGGCAAATCCTGTTATATGAAGTTTAAAGTGAGGGTAATAGTTTGTGGGGTTAGCGTGGATTTATGTATCGTTAATGTTGAAAATATATTAGACTTATTAAGCTTTCAAAACCTTTTTATTAGCTTTTGGCTTCGGTTTTGCTCGCTTGCAGATCGAAATTCTCTCCGGCGGGATCTCACGGTGAAATGGCGTCAGCGACTATCGCAACCCAGTGCTGGGCACGCCACGATTATGGCGGTAAGTCCCCTCTTTGAGGCGTGGCTGGAAAGACCTCACGGCGTCCTTACCTTCCGCATGACGCAGGTCCTCACCGGACATGGCAAGTTCGGGAGGTTCCTGCATCGGATTCGAGCGGAAGAGACGCCCGGGTGCCGCCACTGTGCGGAACGCCCGGAGGACACGGTGGAGCACACAGTAGAGGTATGCCCTGCTTGGGCGGAGCAACGCCGTGCCCTCGTGGGGGCGATCGGCGGCGGAGACCTCTCGCGCCGAGCCTTGGTTGAGGCCATGATCCGGAGCGAGAAGGAGTGGCAGGCGGTCGCCTCCTTCTGCGAAGCAGTGATGCTAGCAAAGGAGGAGGCCGACCGCATCAGGCAAAGGCGCCCTCGCCGCCGCCGTCGGGATTCCGATCCCGATTTCCGGCCACCGTAGACGGGGGCTCGCGGACGGCGAGCCATGGGTAGCTCGCTGTCCGATCGTCCGGTAATGGACCGAGTCCAAGACGTCGACGGCGCGCACTGTTCCCGCGCGCCTCAAGAAGTTGTCAGCAGCAGGAGGGGCCCAGCTGGGCCGAAGCCTACTGGGGACAGGGTTGTCCGAAAGGGAGCTCGTGCCCCGGTATGAAGGCTAGAAGGAACGGGATGGGGTTTTTAGTCAGTAAGAGTCTGACATTATCTCCCGCTCCGCCCAAGAGCGGGTTTTGTCATAAGATGGTTTTCCCCATCGGGAAAAAAAAAAAGATCGAAATTCTGTAGTACACGGATATTTTCATGCCCTCAGAACCGAAGCTCTTTCGACTTTTGAAACGTTTACCCGTGGTTCTAGACGCAAGAGGCTACTGAAGAACATAGGTGTGCTTTAAATCAGTAAAAGTCATATACGTCATTACGCAATACGTCATCATCAGTACGTCAATCACCCCCACCCTAGAGTGGTAAAACATTAGATGATTTCCGAACTTAAAATAAAAAAAAAGATAGCATGGTGCGTATAATTATAGTATCATAGACTTATTCAAGAGTTTAATGGCAGATTTATTCCAATGCCAAAGAATTTATGGATATAATTATAAAATCTCTGTCCAATACTTTACTTTTTCATTCGTAAAAAAATCATTCACACCTGTCAACTTGACAGTATCCCTAATTTTATCTGACATTTTTATTTTGAAACTCGAATGAGTGTTGAGTTTTATTCATAGTGTGTATAAAGAGATCCTGATGAAAGAGGATCTCTGCAATACTTTCTACGCGGGACGTGGGACTGAGCTGGACTGGGACAAGAAATCTATTCTAATTCAGGACATTGTCAACTTGGGTATCAATTTTCGTTTATAAGGCTGAAGCTTCTATGTCTGAATGTGTTATGGTGTATTCACGTCAACAGACGCATGTGCAGACGTCATCTTCGAATGTATCTGGCGATGTATAGAGGCGGTAATTTGTTCGTCTGTTGTAGGTATTTAACGTCCGCAGACACATCCGCCTCGAATCAGATTGTTGGCGATTTTTGTGGCACGGATCAAAGGGGCGCGGACGTCGGTCGTCTGTCTACACGTCTGACGATGCGCCAGTTTGATCAGAGCTGCGATTGAGAGTGGACGCGTGTTTCTTGCGGTTTTAATATACCTACTTTGCGCAGCATTCGTAAAAACGCTTGAAAAGGCTAACAACATGAGCACCAAGGAGACGTTAAATTTTCTTAAGCTATATAAAGCTGAAAACTATTTGTGGGACAGATACATCCAACGATAACGTCTGCACATGCATCTGTTGATGTGTAGAGAAGACATAACACGAAGCGGCTGAATGGATTTCTATAATAGTCGACTTACGCCTTGATCTTATCCTGGAGTTGGATATATGGTACTTATTACCCCAGCAATATGTTGTCTACTTTTACATAAGCGCAGCCGCCGGCAGATGCTAGTTGATGAATAAACATTAAGACGTCTAAATAGACTCACATTTAAAATAGCTCATAGTATAACACGATAGGATAATCTCTTGAATATAATCCCTGTGTAAAGAAGAAAAGAGCTTGCAGTTTTAACCAAAATCTTACTGCATTTATATTTTAAATGCATTTGTTTTTGTGGCAGTGGGCAGGGCACATTGCTCGTAGAACAGATGGTCGATGGAGAGAAAAGAATATGGAGTTGAGACCATGTATCGAAAGACACAGCGTCGGAAGGCTACTCACAAGGTGGACCAGGAACCTGGTGAGGGTCATGGTAGTCCGATGGATGTGGGACGCAAAGGAGCGGTCGTTAAGGTGACACATGGGGAGGCTTATGTCCGACAGTGGATGTTTCAGCTGAAATGACGATGATAATGAATCGTTACAAATCAGGAATGTTATGGATGTGTGGGTCTAGATACGGATATAGGAATAATATTTCGGATTATCCGATAGTTTTGGATAGTTTCGTTTACGGATATTAGAATTTTAAAATGATGAAAATAAAATACAAATAGCAAGATTTGACTTTTATTATTTTCTAGTCTAAACTAGCTGACCCGGGGAACTTCGTACCGCCTAACAGTATCGTCAACTGATTGCGATGAAACAATGCCCAATAATACATCAAGTTACACACGTTTTGATGTATAAAAGTTATTACATCGATTTCGTACATTTTACGTGATGCCCGCACAACTAAAAACTTCTTCAAAATATTTTTAAGTATAGAGTTACCTAGTTAATATCCGATTTGCAAAATAAAACTATATTGCTTCGTGTTTAAAGCCGCGTATTTCTGATTATCTATATATATAAAAATCAATGCCACTTTTCGTTGTTATTTTATAACTCAAGAACGGGCTCACCTATCCAAACCAAATTTTTAGGCTTTGTTCGGACTATTTAGTAGATGGTTTATGTGAAGTTTGGTAGGGTAGAGTAAGGTATAGTAGGGTAGAGTAGGGTAGAGTAGGGTAGAGTAGGGTAGAGTAGGGTAGAGTAGGGTAGAGTAGTGTAGAGTAGGGTAGAGTAGTGTAGAGTAGTGTAGAGTTGAGTAGTGTGGAGTAGTGTAGGGTAGAGTAAGGTAGAGTAGGATAGAGTAGGGTAGAGTAGTGTAGAGTAGGGTAGAGTAGTGTAGAGTAGTGTAGAGTTGAGTAGTGTGGAGTAGTGTGGAATAGAGTAAGGTAGAGTAGGGTAGAGTAGGGTAGAGTAGAGTAGGGTATAGTAGAGTAGAGTAGGGAAGAGCGGGAGCGAAGCCGTGCGGGCAAAAGCTAGTATAGTATATATTACAAGGTACAGATAGATAGAAAAATATTGTCATTTGTTTGGTCGGGCAAAACAAACGAACACGTGTCGTATCCTGTCCGGACTTCGCCTTTATCCGAAACTTTTATTTCGGTTTCAGTTAAAGTTTCGGATATTTTTTTAATTCGGATATCAGATAGTTCCGGTTAAAGTTTCGGAGTTCTACAATATCCCTGATAAAGATAGCACAGATTTCAACTTAATCTCAACGCTTTTATTTTTAAACATCGTTCTTAATACCGTCTTTTACGAGATAAGCTCTTCAAACAGGTTTTCTTAAAATGTCCATCTCAAGTTCGTTTGGCAGTCATTGTTATTTTTTGCTCTAAGTAATGAGATTTATTAAAATGTCTTTCGTAATTGGGGTAGTCATGTTTTTGGACTTCTTATTGTAACAATTTATTTATTTTTATGGTATGAAAATGTATGCGGAAACATTTAGACACGGATTTAGATAAGTTACCGTGGCCCTAAAACGCAAAGGTTAAATGAAGGAACAAAGTTGGACATTAGTCAGTAAAAGTCTGACACGCACTGCCGCTCTATCCCAGAGAGAGAGAGTTATTCAATAAACACCAACCTCAAAAAAAAAGGATAGTGATGCCATTACAGCTAGGTACCTAATAATTATACAGACAGTGACAATGACAATGTTATTTCTTGCGACTTTGCTTGCGTAAAAAAGAAAATGATCCCAAAGGAACATACGAACATACTCTCACGATAAAAAGTGTCCTATTCTAGGAGTAATTCTATCCATGTGCCGATTTTCATCAAAATCCATTTTTCACACTCAGTGAAACTAAAATAAACATAAACACACAAACATACATTACAAAAAAACTTTCAGCTTTATGTACATGTTTATTTTAAAACTCACTGTCGGTCTAATGACCTTTTGACTAAAATTAGACACAGGCACTCAAACTCAGTAAAAAAAAAGACGTTTTCACACACGCTCACTCTTACTGCTCTTCACCGATTTATTCTGCAACATTTCAAATGTCATAACTGCCAATCATTTACACTTGCTTATAGAGAAACTGACACGAATATTGTACACTAATAACAAAGAAAATATTCTTCAGTTTATCGTCCGAGGCCATACATAATCATGAGCATGTTTCTAAGAAGCGGCTAAATCGTTTGTAAGAACTCAATGGTCTGTTAAAAAGACTTCCCTTTAGATATGGTACGATAATTTTCCAACACCTTTTACCTAATGTCCTGAACGCTCTCTATTCTGTTAAATTCGTGTGACGAATAGGACATTATGTGACCTTCGGGTGTACACCAATAAAACATTACACTTTTTTGGGTTGATTCTTTGGAACCAAGAGTACGTTTCATTTATGTGTCCTAGCTTTCGTACCTATCTATTTTGTAAACAGCTAAACGCAAAAGAGTGCCTTTGATACATTAAGTAATCGGGGAATATAATATGCCAATAAGAATATCGAATTATAAAGAAAAAAGTCTGGGCAAATGCGAGTCGAACTCGCGCACTGAGGGTTCCGTGCAAACTATAAATCTAGAATGGAGTCTCGAAGACTTTTCCGAATTGCATTTTTTTTGTGACGTTTGGTAACAACAAATTTACTCTTTATCTCTATACCTGTGCTATAAGACCTTGCTTTGTACCAAATTTCAAGATACTGGGTCAACGGGAAGTAGCCTATGAATTTCGATATTTCAGAGTATCAAAATATACGTTTTTTGTGACTTTATGTCGGAATTTAGAAGTTTGATTTTTTCACCACCTGAGAATGCCGCAGACTTGAGTAGGTATATGGTATTAATTTCAACTCGATACCTATACGCGTTTTTAAGATAAAGGGTCTTAACAGACAGACAGACGGACGGATCACAAAGTGATCCTATAAGGGTTCCGTTTTTCCTATTGAGGTACGGAACCCTAAAAACGGCCAGACGAATGAGAAGCCCTCTCGGTTTCAAAGAATCACCAAGCATAGCTCTCTCCATTGCCCTTTGGGTGACTCTAAGCCTACAGATAAGGTACATTGTAAGTGACCACGTTTCGGAGGCATATGTCATTGCTGGCAACACGCTTGAATTTATTATTGTGTTACACGATGCTTAGATAATAGCGAACTTAAGACAGAAGCGTATTGTTTTAACTTTAAAGCCTGTCCCGTCTCGCGTTTAAATTGTCACGCACCGCACATTATGAAATTCATCATGAGATTTTCAGCAAAGTGACGTTTTAACAGCGCAAACGATTTTGAAAATGTAGCGTTGTGATTGACAGGTGTGATAAACACATGTTTTTTTTTGAGGTGGGCATCATCTAATGCTTCTCTGGTGGGGCGAGAGGACGTGTCAGAATTTTATCGATTCACACACATCATCATCATCATCATCATCATCATCATCATCATCATCATCATCATCATCATCATCATCATCATCATCATTTCAGCCGATATACGTCCACTGTTGGACGTAGGCCTCCCCCAAGTGTCGCCACAACGAAAGATCCTGTGCGTCTCGCATCCTTCAGTTTCCCGCAACCTCCACCTTGTTGGAGCCCTTCCAACGCTGCGTCTTCCGGTACGAAAATGCCACTCTAGAACCTTTCGGCCTCAAGGGCCATCTGTTCTGCGAGCAATGTGCCCTGTCCATTCCCACTTAAGTTTGGCAATTCTTTGTGCTATACACATATGTTCCTTCAATTGCCTTTTGCGTTCTAGGACCATGAGTATCCCTTGTATACTTTTCCTCATGGCCCTAGCAGGCATTATCGGCCCTGCTGGGCCCTTACGGTTTGCTGACACCTCTTTCAGGCGCGTGAGGACGTCTCGGGCTCGATCCTTACCTATAGTATGAGCGGACGGCGATCTACCCAATTCTCGTCGTCCAGATATCGGTCTGCGATTCTTGACGCCCGAGGTACGTGTGATAAACACATGGTCAGTCTCAAATATGTTATTCTATAGATAAAAATACTTTTTATCTAAAGCCCAATAATCAGGAATAAAACAAAATGTCATGTCGTGAAACTGTACTGTGACCTTTAACGAAGTGCGGGTGAAGTTTTCAGCTGCAATCCCTTCTTGACCTTTCGTTTCCAATCATCGTTTTTACAATTTACAACGCGGGGTTGGTTCGTACCAAAATAATAATTAATGAAGCGAAGTTTGTTCGAGCTGTACTGTTCTTATTTAGTTACGAGTTACGACGTACTGTAGAGATTCTCTTCCATAATTAGCTGTTTCTTTTTTTTTCCTTTATTGGCCAACCAACAATTGTTTACACCATATTTTTTTAAAATACTTATACAACGTGCAACATTAAATGCGTAAAACATCAGACACCCCAAATGACTTTTAATTCAATTGAAAATATTCTGTGAGAAAAAAAAAACATTTAAAAAAAATTAAAGGTTTTATGTGCAATTTTAGTTTGTTAAAAATTCGTATCTGCATCGAAATAAGAACCTTTCTTATCCCGCGTATGAGAAAATTTGATTGGACAACAATAATTTGGGTTTGTTTGCCTATTTGGGCGGGTTTGCGCACGTGATGGCTTGACCTACGAATAAATAGACTGGGCAATATTTTTAGTGAAGGTTTTTTTTTTTTAAATTTAACCTATATTAAAAAGTGGTTTCATTGATTCTGCTCGTTATTCTGATCAAACTATTTTCAGGTTTTGCGCATTTAACGTTACACGTTGTATACCATAATCTAAGGTAAGTGTAACAATTTTTTACAGGTTAGCACCGCATGCCCCATAAACATAAAAGAGGGTTTTCAACTTATTACACAACACACTTATATTATAAAGGCGAAAGTTTGTGAGTGTGTGTACCGTTTGTTACTTGTTCACGCATGAACAGCTGTAAGGTTTTGGATAAGCTTTAGCATAAGGGTAGATTATGTCCTAGAATAGCAATACGAATTTTTTTATTGCAGGGAGTATGTTCGCTTGGATAATTTGCTACTTTAACACAATTAAAATAAAAAACTTACATTCGAGTTTTAAAAGAAAAATATTGTGGAGAAAAGTTCGTATGACGGCTGTTAAGGCGATAAGCGCGATTGATTTTTTTATAATGATTATAAAACAGTTATTTCGTAGGAATAAATCGTCTAGTAATACGCGAATAAACCTTTTTATTATGTCCGATCCCGACAGTCCTAAAATTTTTGTTTTTATCGTATTTATTTTGTGCATGTGTAGATACCAATACCAATGCGGTACCAACGCAACGCGTCGATTCCCATTTTATTTGCCTATAAATTAGATTTATAATCTCTTAAACAAAAACACTACCTAAATGTAGTAATAAGGATGTACATATAAGGCTGTGCATTATAATAGTTACATGTTGTACATATTATGTAGATCTTTACTCCTCAAAGATTTATTGCTCTACATAAAATCGAACGACATAAAAATGGTCTAAACCGCTTCATATCCTTCAGTGAATAGATAAAATCGTATATTACAAGAAATAGTTATGTATTTTACATACAGAAAGGGTTCATACCTTTTACTTTGCCGTTATCACTTCACTTCATTCAAAGCGAAATTAACAAGAATATTTTCTTGCAAAAATCTTTACAAGCAAATCTGTCAGGTCATGTAGGGGATCTTAAGTACTTTACTGACATATTCACAGAATTATCGAAGGTTTAACCGAGTAGACAGACCTTTTTGTTTCTAGAAAAACCTGTCTTTTCGGTTTCCTGTTTCTGAGAAATTAGAACATTTACTGTTTTAATTAGCGGTCAGCCCATTATCCTTGAGCCACCTCAAGTATTGTGGAGCAACCGCTAATTATCTGATTATAATCTTTAATTTTTCTTCTAATATATAATACACAATCTTATTTTTAGTATACGTGAAACCTGAAACACTATTTTTATGTAACGAATCTATGTACAAAATTTCAAAACTGTTTTACGAAAAATCACAAAGTTATAAGCCCGTTATAGTACCTGATTGGCGACATAAATACATGGTCACCTGACCACCCAGTTTATACTGTCAAAGTATGATAAAGTAATCACACTAACATTAAAAAAGTGAACATTTATATACACATAAACTTTAGCTTTTGAGTTTGTTAATCTTTCACGCTCAAACTGCTGAACAAATTGGAATGAAATTTGGTAGCAGGCTAATAACCTGCATTAGTACCACATAGGCTATGATTTTAAAAGCATTTCTACCATCGGACAAACCGACGTACGGCGAGTATCCACCCTTACGTTGTTGAAACCTCTACGATCCGGACTAAGCGTTTCACTTCGTCGTTTATACCGCGTACTTCGAGGGACTGGAACAATTTGCCAGCTGCGGTCTTCCCGTCCGATTACAATTTAAGCGTCTTCAAGGCTAGAGTGAATAGGCTCTTAATAAACTAGTGCGCTTCACCACCAACGATTGCATCACTGCTTACCATCATGTGGGATCGCAGTCAAGTACTAGTTTATATCATATAAAAAAAAAAAAAAAAGTATGAAGTACTAATTTCAAGTGATCGGCGCCGAAAGCTCATAGTAATATAAACTCAATATTTAAGGAAAGAATAAATAAACATAATTGTTCTGAACTGAATAGCTTCCAATTGGATTCTAAGGGCCGTATTCAATTTCAGCGTTTGCTTTTATTATTCTCCATTAGTTACAGACTAGATACAAGGGCGTCTAACTAGTCTGATAAACTATACGTTGAAATCTCTTTGATGTTGAAGATCCTTTCAAAATCAAAGCTTCAACTTTGAAAACTAAAATCATCCTCTTTATTCGTTTGCTCTCTGCTGAGCGTCTTAAGCTGGCTTTTACCTCTTGACTTCTCTCTCTCCATTGGTGGCGCTATTTGAACTATTGTTGTGCGTCGGAGATGTGTCCAATAATTGCTTCTTTTGGGTCTAAAGTTATCATCATCTTCCTACTCTTGTCCTTACTGTTTGAGGTCGACGCAACAAGTTTTTTCTCTCTATTCTATCCTGTCCCCTGTACCTAACTCCCATTTCTTTCATATCACTCCTCGCACAATCCATCGGTCTTTTCTTTGGCTTTTCCTTCCCTCTCCACCCATTCAATATGTATATTCATAACTCTTTTAGTAACATGCGTTTCACGTCCTCTTCACATGACCATACCTACCCCAATTAACGATTTTCTTTCTTTTGGGTCTCAAGTAACAATAAGAATTCCCAGGTTGTCCTATGGTTTTCAGATAGAATCACCGAAGTAGGTATTGCAGCTTTCAGAGACATCGACTTACTCGTAAGGCTACAAAACACACTAAAATAGTTGCACTTTAAAACATAAATAAACAAGGTCAGTATGTAACATGCAATGCTTTTAAAATGAACGTCGATTATGCGTAAATTCTCGATCGGCGATAAATAGGAATATATTTTAATATTATTATCAGTGGGAGGAAAATGGCGTCCGATTGGAATGGTTGTGGTTTAGCACATCGTAAATCTGCCGAACAAGGGATACCAAGAACAGCTATTAGCCTGAAAACTCGTCTATTGAACGTTATACGATTTATGATACACTCTTTACATTTCTCGATCATATTTCACACGTTCACTGGTTTCTTTACATTTTTATAAATTTCTAACGTTTAATTTATTGGTTGTAACTAAACCATTAAAGTCAATTTTGCTGTTAAAACACTATAAAATTAACATAAATTTATGACTATGTTCTAAAGCTGTAGCACGACGAGCAAAATTTCTTCATTTATTAATATATTGTGTATTATTAAATAATAATAATATTGATTATGCTATGCTAATGTAATTGTTTAATAATTTGCTATTATTTAAATTGCTTGTGAATGGAATCAATGTTTATTTGGAATTGTTTTGAAAGGAATAAAAAGCTTTTTTATATTTTACTTTAGCATAAATAGTATAAGTCGAACACTTTTCTTTGCCCTAGTTTATTTTGTAAAAATTAAATTTCTTTGCAGGTGGCAAAGTAACAGGAAGCATACAAGAAAACCTCACGTCGCCAAGTAATTACTCTAACATTGTACTTGTACACACGTAGAATTAACTCCAACCCAGTCACCGAATACTCCAATCTTTTCAAATAAATTTTCCTCAACATTTTCATTTACCTAAACTTGAATAAGAATTGTATTTTCTGCGTTTTCCACATTTGCGTAGGCAAGTTAAATGTTAACTTTAAATTAGGTTTTTGATATCCATCTATCAAGACCACCTACACTCATAAATTATATTTTGGTATCTGTCCGATATTCCGACATGGTAATGGGAATTTAGGGGTCCCCATTACATAATTCACTTGGGACCCGAACTCAGTGGAATGTTATAAGAATATAATTGAATGTCCCGCGATCAGTTTCACGCGCTTTCAGTTACGTGAGTAAGGGTAATTTGGATCGTGTCGGTGAATAATGCTTCTGTGTACTATTCGTTAGTTGAACACTTACACAGAAAGTAATCAATCATAATTGAAGATGACAAAGACATTGATATGACGTTTTTTGAAGTAGGAAACCGCAAATAACCGGCTGGCAGCAGTTATCTAGTAATTATATAACTTTTTCCACTCTGAGTTGAGCGATAAGTAGTAGATATCAGACTTTTACTAACTAAAACATAGGTACATGTGTTCCTTAATTTAAAAAAAATTAAAGCCAAATTACTCTTTATAATAATCCAGCAGTCCTAGCAGGCATCGCTGTAAATGAGCGCTGTCCATTTTGCAATAATGTGATACTACAATATCATTATTTTGGAAGTAATACTGTTGAATGTATACAGATATAAATATTTAAAAATCATCAAGAAACCCATAATTTCAGTGTTATAAATACACCTCAACATCATCACATAGGTATCCACTTAAATTAAAACTGGGTCAGGATAAATCCATATTTAAAATGGGACATCGGCATAAACTTTTTAGGAAAACCTTGCCACGAAAGAATCAAATAAACCGTAATCGAAACCGTTTCATCTGGGAAAAGATTTGCCCTATCTTTACGTCATTTCATTCGAAAAGGTAAGTAACAGTCAATTAAATACGCACAAAAGTAGATATCTAGAGCCATCATACGTCTGAAGAGCCCTTTTGTATCCTCACTAAACACTAGGTATGTAATTTGTTTTGAAACTCGACCGTAAAACTTCGTTTTTATACGAGGGAAGTTTTACAACTGGCGAATGGAGCAAACTTTACGAATGTTTGGTTTCATATTTGCAAAATAAATGAAATACAATATTTCGATACAAACATAAGTTCAGTGAACTTGACCGGTTTCAGTTTAATGGTTGTAACCTTTTAGATCAGGCTCACAAATCACTAAAATGCGTTAGCGTTACACGTATCAAAATATCGTTTTGATTTTACCGGTGTTTTTGCCTGCGAGACAGAAGAAAATTACCCCAAGGAAACACACTCAGTGAATAAAAAATACTGTCTTATTCTAAGGCTGTTTTTAATATCGTGTTGTTTTGATCACGCATGCGGGTTTGCCCCGCACGCGTAACCCCCGCAAAAGTCCGTTTCATATGAGTATATTGTAACGCGTAGAATACGTAAGCGGGTCGCGTTTTATTGCATTTTGAAATTTTCTGCATGCGGAACGATCCCGTATGCGTGATGGAATCCACACGATATTAAAAACACCTTAAGATAATAAATGGTATATTTTTGCACCAAATTTCATTGCATTGGGCTTAGCCGTCCGAATGTGAAGAAGTAACAAATATATTTACTCAGAAACTTTCGCCTTTATAGCATACTAGCCACCCGTCTCGGCTTCGCACGGATTCTTTTCTAAAAATAAATACAAAAATTTAACAAATTATATACCTTTCTCGAGAATCACGCTATCGAGTGGTGAAAACCGCTTGAAAATCGGTGCAGTAATTTTTGAGCTTATCGCGAACAGACAGACAGACGCGGCGAGGGACTTTGTTTTATAATATGTATTGAAATGGGGTTATTGTAAGTATTAATAGTATAAGTGGGGTTATAGGTAGTAAGTGGTAGAAGTAATCTATACAATCTCTAAAAAGTACCCATGTGACCTCAACCCAGTTACGTGAGCAGACACCTACAGTTGCTAATTTACTAAATTAAGCCCAAGTACTTTATGGATTATTAAAAAAAGCTTCGTAGTTATAGATAAATAAATAACCCTTAAAATTATTAAAGGGAAATTAGGTAAGTATTCTCAAATGAGGAAACTGACAGGGGATTGTAATTTCAGCCAGTCATGACAGATTAATAGGCGTTACCGAATTATTTTACATGACTTGTATAGGTCAGTGAACCACGTTGAAAGTGTTCAGGAAATAAAAGTATACAGGAAGGCCGAGGTTTAGGGGCTTAACGATAATTGCACCAAACTTTTCTGTTGGTTTTCAATGGTCAGACATATAATTAATTAAAATAGAATGTGTTCCAAATAAGAATAGTGTAATTTTTTTGTCACGTAGTGTCGCCATGATAAAATCGAAAAATTTAGTAGGGTAAGTAAACAAGGAATTTAAAAAACTATGATCGTACCCAAAAGAAATTGTACTTTTGGGAAAATATTTGTCATGCGTACAGCTAAGGAGTGGAATTCTCTGCCGGAGTCGGTGTTTCCTGATAGCTATAACCTAGGAGTTTTTACCTCAAAAGTGAATAGGTTGCTTCTAGGCAAGCATGGTCCATCGGCGGCCACCTCATCGCTTGTTAGATAGTGATCAAACACAAGCCATAATAATTAAAAAAATAACATAAACGAAAAAAGTCATCAAAGTCCAGTTCTTATATTCTATTCATCATTGTAGGTTATAGTCATCCCAAAGTCCACACTCAAGTTTTGGCAACGTGCTATGGAGCGCAGTATACTAGGTATTATTCGAAACACTATACTGCGAAACACAGACTGTTGACGTAGCTCAGAAGGCTGCCCAGGGCTGGGTTGGACAAGTCTACCACATGGCGATCGAGTTGTGAGCCTATGAAACACCAAATAAGGGCCATAAAAACGCACGATGGTGTCGCGGCAGGCCACGAAGGAGATGGCGCGATAACTTAGACGTCTTCCTTAGGAATTGGCAAAAAGTGGCTCAGAGCTGGGAATAACGTAAGGTATGGAGTGATACCTTTGCTCTACAGTGAGACAATATAAGCTTGATATAATGATAAGGTGATAGACCCGGCTTAAAAACTCTTCCACGCGCGGCGCACACGTCTAATAGACCGCACAGAACATCGCTCATTTGTACCTTTTGTTTTTTTTGCTAACTTCTGTAAGTTGCAATGCAGAACTTTACCTATCTATCCGTGTAGGCAAGTAAAGTTCTGCATTGAGGAATACGTGAATAAGAATTTTCCAACAGAATCCACTATGAAATCTTTTCCCGACGTGATAATGGAAACTTTAACTCCGCAGCATACCTCACTCCCTCCCTCAAGATGGCGACTAGGTTTTGTTTCTTTTATTGTCGTTTGGTCGACATTTAAAGAACAAAGCGAAAAGAGAAATCGTGGTATTTAATTTTTATTTATTTGTTCCGCTTTACAAAATGGTTTTCACGGTTACTGGCAAAATATTGAATAACAAAAAACTTTTTGTGATTCTGCAAACCTTTATATTCAAAAATTAGGGAGGCAACAAAATATGCCGTTTATTTATTGTTCTCTCTATGTCAACAATTTCAAAAGCATCAAGATTGTTACGTGTTCCTTTTCTCATTTTAATATTTAATGAAATGAATACCGACAAAATATTCAGAAAGGTTCATTAGAGAATCAATAATAATGAGGAACAGCTTATTCATTAAATTATCATAGTCGTGTTTTTGTCAAGACCGTTCGTAAAAATAAACAAGTGTTTTTCAGCAATCAACATAAGAAACAAGTAAACTTTTCTCATTTCCACTCGATTTCCATATTTTTCTCGTTTGTTTAGTTATAATGAAAACGTGAAATAATTAGTAGATACTTAACATGTTTAGAATGTTGAGATGAATGTGTAATGTGACTAGAATAAAAATTAGGAATATTAGAAGGAAGTTTGAATATGGCGCCAGTAACTGGAAAATTTAAAGGAAATCGTTTGTCTTGCTGTGGTTATGTGAAAAGGAGGGAAAAATGTATATAACTAAAAGAGTTATGAGTATACATGTGGCTGAAAGGTGATGAAGAGGTCAAAGAAGGCGGAAGGAGTGATACAAAAAACGTAGGTGTGAAAGGTAACCGAACAGACTGGAAGAAAGAAACGTGTTACAACGACCCCAAATTATATGAGACAAGGGCAGGAAGAAGAAATACTTTACTTGTTCAGAAGAAGAAAATATACGGGACAGTTGATTTCAGCGCTGACAGGCCAGAAATCTCATATCGTGTGCTCCGCTGCTGCAAAGCTAAATCTGAAATCATATTCTTGCCCTACATCGCTTCGGGAAGCGGTTATGTTATGACATAAAGCTTATCTAAACTTTGATATGTATTTGTATTTTAAAATATTTGCCTTAGGAGATTCGACATGAGAAATATTGAACTCGTTTCTGTTTGAAAATTTAAGTTTATATCTGTGTGGCTGGGAGAATATGCGTACCTATTTACGTACGTAAAATAATAGTTTTAAGAGGTAAAATAGGCTAGTTGTCGTAAAAAATGTAATTGCTTCTCATCTTTTCGATTATTCAAAAATAAGAGACACATTTTTTATTTGTAAATTAAACCAAAAATAACAAAGATATAGCCCATTAAAGTTACGTGTCATGCAGTGCTGCATTTTTTCACACGGGGTGGCGTCACACGTAACTTTAATGGGCTATATCTTTGTTATTTTTTGTTTAATCGAAAAAAGAAAAAATGTGTCCAATATTTTTTTATAATCTAAAATACGGACTAAATAAAATGTAGTTATTTTGACCCTGGAAACTACCCTATTTGTAAGTTTGTATGTAAGGGATAAGCTTTAAAATTACTGAACCAATTCTAAATGTTTCACCAACAGAATGCTAATTTATTACTGAGTGACAAGCATAGGTATAGGTATTTTTTACTTGCACTACTCGAGTATTGCGCATTGTCAAATCAACTCATGTTTTTCAATCCTTTCGAAATTGTGCCAATATTCCTGTTTACATAGCAAAGAAAAACGCCATTGACACCGCTATAAACGTGGCCACCGACTGGGCCCAAATAGGCACTTTGAGGAGAAAGAAAATATTTGATTCGAAAGAAGGAGAAGATAGCAAACAATCTTAGAAATGAGGATTTGAACTTGGGTGTTGTTCCGTTCGTTCACAGGAATCGTAGGAAAAAATATTTCTCGCTTGATGGAAAATCACATGAAACTGAACTAATTTCCAGCAGCGGTGTTTAACACCTCGCACTAATTCTACTTTTAATTCGAGATACTCGTTAAACTTAGATTTATGTTGACATTCTGTAAATAATGTTTGCATCACCCTGCTCCATAATAGATCGCAGTGATAGCGAATAATTACGACTGTTACCGAGCCCTCTCTACGTTCACAATGTTTAACCGACACGAATTACATGCTGCGATTGATACCGACAACCAGTTTGTACATTTTGTAGTAAATACAGCAGAGTACTTGTCATTGATTTTGGTATTCATTTAAAGAATACAATTCAACGTGAACGGCTGTGTATCCTAATTTTAGCACGAAATCCAGTTATAAATCTAGGTATATTTAGTTTTAAAACATCTTCTATTTTTAATTCTTAAAGTTTACGAACATTTGTCTGCTCTGAAATATCTGTTATGTTTTGATTACGTACCTACGCGCTCGTAAACTGTATCTCGTGTTCCTGAGCGTGTAAGCCAGCGGAGTCGGTCGCGGAAATGTGGAGATTCATCCACTCGATACGCTAAGAGCACTCCGATACATACATATTATGCAGTCTCCACAATTCCTTTGAAAGGCTGCCGTATCCGTTCCCTCGCTCACGACGTGCGTTTCATTAAAAAGCGAGTGACTTCGAGAAAAAGAACAAAAGACCGCTAGAAAAAACGTTCGCTTCATGAAATATTAAAAAATAGGCACGTACATTTGTTTTCTTTCCGACCGCGACCGTTCTTTTACAGCAGACTCCATTAACTTATTAGCCGAGATACACGGGGAGTATAATGAGAATAACTTCTTATTTTCTCCTAATGTTAAAACACCAGCCACTGGCGACATCTTACATGAATTTTGACTAGCACTTTTGTAAATGAAACCTTCAAAGTGGCAATTCCCCAGTGGAGTGTATGGGGGTGACATCATTAGTCACGCCTCTGACACCTAATGAACTATCATTCACAAATGAAAGTGCTCTATTATTTTTACAGCGCCGTTCTTCAGGGAAATTACACCCTACTTTTCCGAAAAGAGTGGTTTTCCGTAAATGTAGAAGTCTTGTAGTGAATTGTAGAAATGGAAACTGTTGAATATGTCTGGGAAGATGTGCAGTCATTCATACAGAGTCTGTACATCGCGCGTCAGATGCAACATGAGACTTTTCCGAGCAATTTTCCGTGACATCGCGACCTCAAACGGGTCTCTAAGGACTTTGAGGAGGGTTGGAAGTCTCCGGTCATTCATACAGCATGCAAGGCGCTTTGAGCAGTGGCCTGCAGCGGAAACCTGCGGCGGAGGTGTGTGAGCATTGCGGAAGGCTTTCATGTCGTTTTCATAGCTCGCCGGTCGACGAACACATCGCACTCGCGATGTTTTGCTTTCCCTTTGAAGCAAATTCTCGAACACAATTTTTGTTTTGCGCAGCGACTGTGAATGTATAAATGAGTTTATGAATGAAATATTCAAAATTATGCACCGCAAAGTAAACGTTAAAAAATCTAGCAGTGAAACATATAAACTGCGAATTAGACAACAAGATGAACAGCCAAGTTCTGTTATCATAATTTGGTAAAATAGAAAATCTTTTATGAATATTTTTGGAAGTTTGCCTTTATCGATAGCCCGTTACCTGCACACTCAATCTGCGACTATTAGCAATTTCATCTTTCAATTCTCGTCAAACGGAATTCGCTCAAAAATCAAACTGTTACTAGCAATTTATCGAACCCTGAGAGGAGCGATTCCCCAATTGAGTTTCATCGTTACAAAAACGAAGCTGAAATATGCAGGCCATTAAAACGACCTCGAAAACAAAAACGAACGATTTTGAATGTAGTTATCGATGCTTCTCTACTCTGGGCGTCCCTCGTAACGTTAGTATATTTTGAAAGCTTTTTTGACCTTTACCTACGTTGTAGTTAAGAATGGTGAATGCTTGCCTAGAAGCACACTTTTTAGCTGAGTTGTAACAGGACCAGACATATCAGCGAAACATAGGTCATGTAAAAAGTAGCCTTGTAGAATTAAGTCCCCCTAAGCGTGTCTATTATACACATAACTACTATATAAAGTTTAAATAAATAAATAAGACAGAGAGGCTCCAAACAACATCAAGTAAACATTTTCCACGTGGTCGGAGGCGGGTATCTAATCATTAATCATGACCTATATAATTTATTCATAGCCTGTTATGCACTATTATATAATTCAGAACCTGACACCTATCATCCATCGTACGTACACGTTCGCTCATGAATGAGCTCTGCTATTAGACCCGGAGCCAGATCAATAGAAAGATAACTCATCAACGTCATTACAAGTCACGACCCTCAGTAATGAGGCAACGACGACGGAAAAAATAATTAAGACTCTCATTCTCGACACAGCTTGTTCTAAATTGTTTTATGACAGACACTAGCGACTTGTTTATTTTGCTGAAACCATTAAAGTTCAAATAAAATATGTCATAACTTTCAATTTACGGTTTGATCATCTAGTTTTATTGCGCAGCAGACTCCAGACAGTACCGTTCCTCTGCCATCTTAATATTCCAGAGTGATTATGTATTTAAGATACTCAAGGAGAGTTTATAATAAATTCATGGTGTATCGTAAATTACATAAAATAAACAGTGGTAAAATTAAATTGGTTCTAGAGTCGTTTTCAAATATATAAAATAACCAATCTTTGCTTACATTAATTAATTAACACTAATTAGTAGAATATTTGTTTTTACAAATATCCACAAAAACATTTTGATAAATAAGAATGAACGCAATTTGAATTTAAAATACCAAGTTAACGAGATCAGACGGAAAAAAAAATAGAACAAAATAACCAAACAATATTTTGTTAATAAAGTGAATAAAAAAGTAAGCTACTAATGTGAACCACAACTGTAATAGACAGAATGGAATGCGTACCATCGCATATTTTAACTCAAAATAAATGAAAAATGCTTCTTTATGGAGTGGCTAGGTATGTGAACCCTTCATCTAAAAGGAGCATCCTTCAACCGGCTGATGGTTTTCCCTGCGAGCTACGGGCCCGACGTTTCAAGTAGGTTACCGTATATATACGTACAATATAGCATGGCATATACCTGTTAAATTAACTCTACGATAAGCATGCATGAAAGAGGGACCAACAGCTGCAGAATTTCAACCCTAAAAACATTACCCTCTTTTTGGGTTTCACCGCGGTTAGGTTAGAGGTCTCGGTGCAAATCCTATGATCACTTTTTGTGGTATCGTAAGATATTCAACATAAACATGAGGAAAATAATATGGCCATCATTTAAACATTAGCCCCTGTCTTATAAAAATCGCTGTCAATCATACCCGGTCTGTTTTTGTAGTATCGTAAGAAACTTCATAAAAATATCCTTCGATTTAGGGTCTACAAAGTACGTATCTGTGCATATATAGGTATGTCGTACCGTATGCGTATTCGAATTGTATTGGATATAAAATGGGGCCATACGTTTCTATATCAGGTGACACAGAGAATCAATCACCGGGCGGTGTCGATCAATCATTTGGGAAAATACGAACACAGTGACGGCTTGACAGAACCACCTGCAAACCCTTCCATTCAGACTTTATTCAATGTTTCATTAGATTAAGAGAATACAGGGAAGAAATGGTAGCTGTATGTGTAAAGTACTAAAAGGTCGTAAGTCCGCAACAATATTCTTAGTACTTTCAACGATCCTATCTTTTTTTATAAATGGCAACTTGTTATAAACATTACTGCCAGTATCCAGTCTTGAGGGCTGCACGATTTAAATTAAGAAAAACATAAAAAAGACGGATAGATAAAATAAAAAATTAAGAGGAGGTAACACAGAATAATATTTTATGGCTGAAGGTAGAAAGAAAATCCTATCTTTTATTTAGTACTTATTTCGTGAATCATAAATAAAGCACACCATACAATTGTACTCGGTTATATTATTCAAAGCCAGTCAGTAAAAGTTCTAGATTTTCCACAAAGAAGTGCTATTTTGCATAATATGAAGGCAAACAGTATTTTGGTTGTGGATTTGGCAGTGGTGCCAAAACCAGCTTATTATCGTAGTTGCAATGGCAAAACATTTTTACGATCAAAATTTTCGTCTAGTCCTGCGAGGTAAATAACCATTCTTACCTATTTATTTATGTACTGTCTTCCGCTTTTGGCTTCACTTGTGTGAAAGTTAAAAGAAATCTCTTGGGATAAAAAGTATCCTATGTGGACATAATTTACCTGCACGCCAAATTTCATACAAATCCGTTCAGTCGTTTAAGCGTGAAGTAGTAACAAACATAAACACATATCTACACACAAACGTTCGATTTTATTATAAGGACTAACACTTTAATCGAAAAGAACAGAGCACAAAGGAGCTTATTTTATAAGAAATTTCTTCCAGATAACAGACTTGCGACAGGAGAGTTATTAATCTTGTTAGTGTCTAATCCTGGATTTTTCTTGTAGTGAGATTGTTAACGCAGTTGTTGCAGGAATCAAATCCCAGGCTGATTATCCAGCAAAGAAATTCTCAGACTTACAGTCTATAATTGCTAGTAATAAATGACTCGTCCCTTTTGGGACTAAATATAGCTACCGGCAGCACGTATTTGAGCTACCAAGAAACATATCAGGCAAACCCGTGGGGAAATACAGGCTGAAATCCTGAAAGACGGATGCCTATTAATAAAATAGAACTTAAAAAGCAAAGTGTTGTCCAATAACGGAATCTTGAGCCACGTTATTTTCCAATACAAATCTAATGGCATAATGGATTAGAATGGAATGGCCGCAAGCCGCCCGCGTCCCAATAAAACCGGAGGTAAACTCAATTTACTAATAAAATTTCGAATTTTCGATACTTTTCGGCATCGGTAACTTGTTTAACGTTAACGCAAGTTATTTTATAAATATAATATTGTATGATTCAATTTTTCCGAGCTTGCTTTGATTAAATTTCCAAACAAACATTATTATCGCATGAGCGCTCTATTTGCTTAAATAATAAATTAAAATTGCTCTATCTGTGGAATAAAATATGGAAAGTAAATACGGCTTTAATTTTCAGCCCATCAAGGGCTATTTATTTTATTGTATGGTAAAACTTGGTCACGTAAATCCGTATGCAGAACTTATTAAAATAATATATTGCTGTTTCGGGGGCGTCGTAAGCATACATATAGTTTCCATATCACGCGTTAATTACGCTTGGGCTGACCAATAAATTGAATTCAGTTAAATATAAATTAATATTGAATGTCCGGTGTTTGTCAACCGTTAAAGGTTTTTTGAAATCGTATCTCTCAGCAATTCGAACCTTTTCTATTTTTTCACCTTTAACGAAACAGAAAAAACAAAGGCCGTATTTTTCTTTCACGAAACCTAAGCAATCTGTTTGAAACACTTGAAAAGGGTCGAGAATATTTCTACTAATATTTAGATAGAATTTCGTATTCAATATTTCGTCTACACTATCAAAGATTGCCTAGTTTAGTACTTGGCAAGACAAATATTTCGTTTGCTACTGGTTTCCATTTTAGTTTGTAATGTTGCTTCTACATAATCCCACCGTATTTTTGAAGTATACAAAAAGAAAACAATGCTAAGCACTGAAGCTGGAACAATGGGTAGAAAAAGTGTGGAAGTTACCTCTCTTGACGTCGTCGGCGACAAGACGAGCATTTTTCATACTTGTTCAACTAACTTGGTGTGGTACGGACCTAACTTTCACTATTAAAATAATAAGCAACAATATGACTCTATTTGACTGGCTTGTTGGTCTAGTGGTGGCCCTGACTGCTATGCCGGAGGTCGTGGGTTTGATACCCACCCCACACAAAAATGTTTATGCGATGAGCATGATCATTTGTTCTGTGTCTGGGTGTAATTTATCTATATTATGTATGTATTTAGAAATATATAAGTTTTTTTATCAGTTGTCTAGTACCTACCCATAACACAAGCTCTGCTTAGCTTGGAACTAGACGGCGTTGTGTAATAGTTGTGGAAATTTATATTATATTATATTTCCTGAAAATAAGCTGGAAGAAAGAAAATAAATATTCAAGTTTTCATCCAATTACTAAATAGAAAAACCAGTTTCTTTTTGCAATTGTTGTTTATAATAACCGGGAAACGTGAGCAGAAGTCAGCATCAAGAGTTTCACAATAACAAGGAAAATATCGAAGGAAAAAGTATTTTTGTGGAAACCTTAAAAAAAATTTCACGATTTTCATTATAGAAATACTCTTAAGAACATGAGAAATCCATAATCGGCGTTGGTTAATGTATATTTTTATGATGGATTGGAATAATTTGATTGAAAAAAAAAGTGACCTACTTATTACACACAAGAAAATAATACAAATGAGAAAATAAATTATCTGCAAAAAAAAATTAAGTCCTCTAGAAAATATCTTCTTTGGTAATAATAAATTAAATAATTTACCACCATCTGAGGATTGTCCCTGGGTGTGCTGGTATAGTGCGCGTCGTTGGTACCAAGTTCTATGAAAGTGTGTTTAAGAGGCCTCTGCGATTTTAGTTGGGCCTCTTGCTCACCTTCCAAAGGACCAGGATCTGGGTCCTGAGATAAATAAATACTAAAAAATTACGATTAGGTTTCCGACATAAAGGAATCGCCAAACTTAAGTGGCGATGGGGCACATTGCTCGTAGAGCAAATGGCCGTTGGGGTCGAAAAATTCTGGTGTGGCAATCGCGTACCGGAAGACGCAGCGTTGGAAGGCCTTACAATGTGGACCGAAGAACTGGTTAAGGTTGCGATAATCCGATGGATGCAAAACGCACCGACTCCGAACTTGGAGGAGGCATATGTCCAACAGTGTCTATCGGCTGAAATGATAAAAACATAATAAAAACAGAAGACCGATACACTGTACGCTATTCCATTCCCTCTCCACTTCCGCAATCATAAAACAAGAAACAAGTACTTACTGTGACCCAGCTATGTTTTCACTTATAATGATTTTCAAACAAACGGAACGACCGACTTAGCACAGCCTCTGAAAGTGACATGTTAATATTACATGACTTACATACGAGTTGTGCACGATTCTCAACCCAGACCGAACACACTTAAAAACTTATTGTTCTTGCAAACTTAGGAATAAGTATTATAAACAATTTCGTTTTTCTTCTCCGTAATCTTAGGCACAATGAATCCCGTGAGATTTTCTTACGTACTTAACTGATTATCCGTTGGCAATTATAAGTTCTTTATAATTAATTTCAAATGAGTTAGGTACGTAATTACGACAGCGTTGTTTTCTTAATGACGGAATAATTATTTAATTTAGAGCACAGGGCTAGCCGACCGTGATTATATACTCGTCGGTCCCCGGGTAGCTTTGCGCTAAGGACATTTGTGGTACCTAACTTAGGTCAAGTAAAAACGATAATGATTTTTCAGTAGTAGCCTTGGTAACGTAAACTAAACTTAAAGGTTCAGTGACCGAAAGGAACATTATCTTTGAAAACTTTTTATTTAATGAAAACGCTAAAGTAATTACATATTGATATTTTCTAGATGACACACTAACATACTCCAGCAAATGGAATGTGATGGTGTGTATGTAAGTGTTCCTTCTTTACACATATACTATAAAAAATACCGAGCGCGTCTGTTTGTCTGTTTGTGACAAAATCAATGACAACTGAACCGAATTGTATACAGTTTTTACTCTTTAATTTATTTAATTACTTTTTAATTTATGTAATAAATTTATATGATCATCATCAGCCTTTTTAAAGTTCCCACTACTGGGAGTCAGACCTCCTCTCTATCAGAGTGAATGCGCCGTAATCCACCATGTGGGCCCAGTGCGCATTGGTGAATGTCACATGTCTTTGATTTTTTTATTCTGGGACATGCCGGTTTCCTCACTATATCTATCCTATATACCTATCCTTCACCGATTTGAGAGCAGTGGTGATGAAATAACAAAGTAATGTGCCTGGCAGAAATGTATATGATAGTAGAGAAAAAAACCCAGAATTTCAAAGATTTCTAGCACCCATGCAAAACTAGATCACAAAAACATTTTACATTTAAAACTCAGTCGTACCTACTTCAGTATTCAGTTTAATATTAAAACTTTTCACTAGGGCACTAATGATGCAAGTTAGTATGTTTGTTCATCATTTACGCTGAACCTGTTGAGTCAGTTTGAATGAAATTTAGCCCACACATAGATCATGTCATGGAAGCTATTCCAAAACATGATCTGAATGTGTGCTAAATTAGAAAGAAATACACTTCTGGGATAAAAAATAATTTTGTCAGCACGTGCTAACATAGGATAGTATGTGCTAACACAGGATCATTTTTGTCTCAGGCAGGAGTAGATTTCCTTGCAATAATTTTCTACGCGAGCGAAGCCGCTGGCAGCAGCTAGTACATTTAGGTATAAAGTCCAATCAGTAAATCCCTTACTTCATAGTGTTCTGGAAGCGAGTTTCCCAAATTTATCGTATATTGTATCACTTGGAGCACTTTATGGCGTTCTGGCGCTGCGTCGCGCCGCGTGCCTTTCAGTAAGACATATATATATGTAAACATGTTTATAGGTTAATCGATGAAATGCTGAACAAGTATAACTCAGTTCGATAATGTTTAGACTAATACCGAATTATTGATAGATATCAAATTGGCAAAATTGTATTAAATAAATGGGTAATTAATGAAAAGGCTTGCACTTCATTATTGCGCGGCTAATTCTGATGAATGAATCAAAGTTTTTAATCTCTGAAAACAATCTCTCTTTTTAAAATCCAATAAATAAAAATGCGCTTACGCTCTCATTAAAAACTAGAAAACAATTTCTTAATCTATGGCAAAAAGTTACCGATTTCAATATTTCGTGTTAATTTAAAAAGACTTACAACTTTAATAGAAGTTAATTTTATTAATTAGTTACCAAACAAGACCAATCTTACCTTAATCTGTGTGCACCACATGCAAAAAAAAGAAATAAAATATGAATTAATAATAGTATAAAACTACAAGATATGGAACATTTTTGACGTACAGAGTGCCTAGCGCGAGACACTGTGAACGAACAGACCGCATCTTTCCCAATCGTCCGCAGTGTGGACGACGGGGTGTGAACGAACGGGAACAACGAACGGGAAAGAAGTTTGTTTTACGTTAACGCTTTCGACACGTTTATGACGTTCGGCGCTTCGATTGGCTCACTTCAACCTCTTAACCAATCAGAGAGCCAAACGTGGTAGACGTTTCGATCGCGTTACCGTAAAAACAACTCACACTCAGCTCGAGTATCTAAGTGTGAATTACTTAAGCGTACATAACGAAGTTCGTAAAACACTTAACAGCTATAAATTTTCTATGACACCGTTCATTATAATTATGTATATGAACTCCTGCATCACATTTAATGGCTCTAATGTACTTCGTGAGGTCATAAAATTCATTTTACGAGCCTACGTTTAATAAACAATTGGGTATCATTAAGCTATTGTAGGCTGACTACTTTGAACATTTGTAAACATGGTTTTATTATGCAAACTACTTGGTACTTAATATTAGGATCTAGAAATTAGTTTAGGATCCAACCTCTTGGCTAATTGGGCATTAAAAATTAATGAGTCTGATTAAGGATGACGGGACGCCTGGATGGCTTCCTCGGTCGTTAATCAGTGAAATAAGCGCACTGCACAGAACATAGGCCATACCACGAGCTCCAAATGTGATTCATTTGACGACCTCAATTGAACTGTTCTAGGGATGGAGCTTTATACCCGCTGCATCCCGGTCTTTCTAAGGTAAGGCCCAAAGACAGGTTGATATAAAAAAAAAAGTTTGACTCACCGAACGTTAGCTAGAGTGTGACGGCGGCTCTTGAGGTATCTGCCGTGGTACTTCTGCAGCTCACCGATGCTACCCTGCTCGGCCTGCATCTTGCCGAGCGTTGGCTGCAGTGCCTGCGCAGCGTCCTCGCCGGTCTGCCCGGGCGACGGCGACGCGCTGGCGGCCCCTGAGCCACGCTTACGTGCCTTATTAGACTTCCTAGCTGCCGCCGATATACATATCTTCACCGACGACGGACTCCCAAAACTTCGCTTCTTTCCCGAACTTCTCGACGACGTATACGCAGTGTCAGTGCTACTTCGAGTACTCTTGTAAGACGGTGTGATCGTCAAGTCTGTAGCGTCCTCGAGAGGCCAATCAGAATCGTCCTCCTCCTCGATCCCCGGCAGCGGAGACTGTTGACCGATTGGACGCGGTGAGCTTATTACAGGCTCTGGGGCGACTGCAAACAAGCAATAAAGGCTCTAAACAAACAGGTCGAGCAAAGTCGAAGGTATTTACTGTAGAAGTCTCAGCTGCCTACTTTGGCACAGGGAAAATTTGCTAAAGATTTCTGCCATCAAAATTAATTCATAAGATAACAGCCCTATTTCGAACTCCTTGATTGTTGAATTTTCCTAATTTCATCTACAATAACAATTTGAAGGAGCCAACGCTTCGAGTTATTTTGTAAAAGGCAAACTTTGGAATATATGAGAGAACAAATATTTCATTGTTCCAATATTCTCAAATAAAATTGTCTAGTATTTTAAAGCATAAACTACGTTGCCTATCCTAAAAAAGTAAAGCAAAGCAAACCTACTTGCACGCAGTAAAAACTGTAGTTCCGTTAATGAATAATCACTTTCCACCAATATTAGTCATCAGTACTTTGTAACAGGTATTTAAGAGTTATTTAACGTGTACATTGATATTATGTATTCATCAGACGTAGTTTTACGCTGAGAGGCTTTGTTTAACGAGTAATTTCCACCTCCCTTGAGAAATTGAGTTCGAGTCTTGATCAGAATATGAAATAAGATTTTTTTTCATGATTATCGACGATTGTATTATAAGATTTATATAAAATAAAGAGGCCAAGCATCAACCTGAATTGTAAAAATCAATTTTGCTAGAAGAAAACTCAAGGGACGCCGATCAACTAAATTTATTATGCAAATTTTGACTGGGACTGGAAAATATGCGCTCAGACATTCGCTGTGGGAGGTGGAACATGGTAATATCATACTATAACCTATGGTTGTTATTGATATACTTTGATGCTGAAAAGGACACTTATGAAAGGTCTTCTCCATAGAGATCTACGCTTTGGAACATGCGATTTAGCTTCACTTTTCTTGGACTAACCGATATTTGACTATTCAAAAGTGCCTGCAACTGGTCTATTTAATATAAATGATTTGATTTGATTTGATTTGGTCATGAGTATCCTTTTCATCTAGTACATAGAAAATAGTTACATAGTTTACAATAGACAATCAACCCATTATTCTCTCGCATTTTCACCAATTTCAAAGCTATACCTACCAAAACAGTTTTAATTGCTTAGGGCTAATAGCGGGTTTTTTTTTTAAATCTTTAACCGCCTTACAAAGGGCCAGACATTTTTAAAAACGTTACCACGGGTAAGAAAACAATTTGTTTTTGGAATTTAGGGAAGTATACAATATCAAAGGGTGTTTGTTAAGGCAACTTATTATGGGGCTGAATTTATTTGGAGTCTACCTCCGTTGGCTTGATAGACCGGGTGTTGTTTACTGAGATGTGGTGTACGTAACATTCAGGCAAGTTAATCGGCCGAGAAATTAGAGGTCGAGTGGAGCATCGCTGTGGCCGGTGATACAACGTTTAATTATTCACGACCAGGCCTTTGTGAATCGATAGCCCAACATCCTGGTTAGTTCAAACTTCAGTGGCAATACTAAAGATTTTAGTATCATAACAACTAAGTAAATATACTCGAAAAGTCACGAATATTAAATATCAATATCCGACATGAGGACTTTTGCAAATACGAATAAACGACAAAAGCCCATAATTCCATAATAAGATACATAGCAACAGAGTGAATGGTTTATTGAATCCTTCAGAGAGAAACGAAGAAGCTAATATCATATTTTTAGTCTCCAAAACATTACTGGAACTTTGACCTACATTTAAGGCAAAATCAATATTAGGGACCTGTAATACATACATAGCTGTATGGATGTGTGTGTTTTTCTCTCTAGTTTTACATTCATACTTTGTGATGCAGACCACCGGTTAAGCACGCTTGACGTTAAACTCTGTCGACCGCTGTGCCCACAAATGGGATTTCTCTCTCACTGAACAGGTAGGTTGGTGCTTTCAAATTTAATCAATCTGACTTCTCCAGTTAACTACGGGTTATCGTTTAATAGCATTGCTGTAACGGGAGTTTAACCAGATTGTGTCAACCGACTAATAGAATGGAGAATATTGGATTGAGAAACTAAACGTAACGATGTAAAGGGTTGATTGTGATTAACGAGCTTTGCTGCGTAGAAACTTGTGGGCATCATAATGAAATAATGGCTATTACGGTAATAGCCCAAGTCATTATATTGCTACGAAACCATTTATAAAGGGAGGTGGCACCTAAAGGTCGTTATTCTTTGTGAATTTTTTAATCGAATAATTAGGGCTACCGGGTTTAAATGCTTCATTAATACATCGCGCCGTGTTCTGAAGCTACCATTGTTCTGACTAAACGGCAGTTTACCTTTAAAAATGGGTGCTAATTAAAAGCAAATCTACGTCATATGTAAACAGGCGCTTCTGTTTCGGAGCTAGGCATAGGTACAATACATAACGGGTCTTTCAGTGGTGAAAACTCGGCTTAATTTAAAGTCAACAGAAGGGGGTCGCGGCGGCGGCGTCTGCCATCGATCCACCTCCCGCCAATGTTTGTGTAGCTAAATGCGACCACTCCCGCCCATCATTATGTTAACTTGCATAGCCCCATTGCTCCATAGCTCCCTAGCTCCCGAGCACCCTAGCTCTGTAGCCTCGTAACCCCGCGTAACATAGGATCGCTCACAATGTAAACTCCATTTAATTGACGATAAAACTAGTAAACTAATTGGTAGGCGTGAAGTGTAAGGCGATTACACACTCACTTCAGGGAAATATGGGGTGAAGTTATTTTAATTGGTTCCGCAACTTTACTGTGAATTCGTTGCTACATAAAGCATTATTTTGCGGTTTTCTGTATTGAAGAATAATATAAATAAATACAGAATACCTACCATGATCAAAAAATGTTACTGAATAATTTCCTTTTTTCATCGGGTATCATCTAATAACCTATAATAATAATTTATTTAACGTACACAGTTTAAAAAAAATATTGCATCAACTTGACAGAAAACTAAAACTAAAAATGGCCTTAAAAATTAGCAACTGCTCCCAAACTAGGCGTAGCTGATATTTTAGTGACTCAAACATTACACATAGTTCACAATTTGACTTGACCTGCTAGCGCTACATGGTACTTAACTCGCACTAGGTGGAATAGGAGTTAATGTCAGACCACCAGTGTTTCTTCAATAATTTCTCTTTACGAGTGCCACAGTAACTTTTCTGAACAAAAACGCCACCCAAGCAGACTCATTAATTGCCTGAATCGATGGTATCATAATACTTGAACATCAATATCGAACATTTTCCAAATGAGTGAAGCAATGCTTTAAACAATTTCAAATTTTACTCCAGAGAAGCGAATTCCAGTCCGCTGCTCATAAAACCGAAATAGAACCCTTCAGAGAGAGAAATCCGATCAAAGTAAATGAAATCGGTTCCCTCAGAGACATCATTAGTTTACTAATGCTGACATAATAATACCATGTAAGGTCTTAAGTCTTGCGTTAATTGTGTTATCAAGTTTTAGGGCGAGGCTCAAATAGGCAAGACCTTTTTGTTCTTAGTTAATTACCGAGTAACCTTTAAGTTGGGCGAGTAATTTAATGTCTCTCAGCAAACTTCGACACTTGATTCCTGAGCCAACAAGTCAGGCAACTAACTTTAGATTTATTACTATCGGAACCAACCTTTAAACGTGAATTGATACTGCACTGCTTTTTCTTTTGTACTTTAAACTCTATTTACCACCAATAAAGGAAATGAAAACCCATTGATGAATCGTTGTTGGGAATAAATGAAGTTCCCTCGAGGCTTTCTTTTATAAAGAGAAGCAATCTATTGTGTGAGCTTATTGCTCCTTCAGTGATGGATTGATAATGTTCTTATTTAAAGAAAATATTTTAAAAGTTAACATAAGAACGCTAAAGGCTCACCTGAAGGCAGAATTTGACTAGACTTTGGTTTGTGTAATAAGATTGTTTTCGACAATAATAGCAGATTCTAAAACATTGTATTAAGAGCTTCACTCTTAATACAATGTTTTAAATGAATATTATTGTTGTAACAAATAAAAACACAATAATTGAGACAGTGCAAATGTAACAAAAACTAAAACGGTATCGTTATAAGATTAGTTGTATTTAGTCAAATAAAAATATATTTATTTTATTTTTAATAAATAATAAATCTTTTGTTACATTTCCAGTTTTGTTCTGAAAACATTCAACCAATTAAAGTGTTTAAAATCATCGAAAGTTGGAATTAATGTCTGGACTAGTAACTTGGTAGCTATACAACTAGTATATGTTGTCTATAACTGTAGGTATATTAACTCGTATCTTGATGGATAAAAATGTTTTTTTTTTTCAAAAAATTCTCAATTCATAATTTAATATTATGCTAAAATGCTTGCTGCTTCGTTTCATAGAAAATCAAACTCAACTAGCAACAGTTGAGTTATTATTCTGCTTTTTGCATCAAGGTAAACACCCGTGATGTTATATATCACTAATTTTTAATTAGTACAAATACTTAAAGGGCTTATTAGAAAAGATCTTGTTATTATTTAAGTAAAGTCTCAATAAATAATGTTCATAAACAGCAAAGTTATGAACGTTTATTTATATCCTAAAATGTCAGTCAATTTACGGAAATAATGTACAGGCTATTATTGATTATGAATGAATGACAATAAAAATGGAAATACACTTCTCATAGTATTTTCTTCAAGAAATTGTTAGGAATGATTGATTCAATTATGAATTTACCAATTATGATAAATATCGAGGATAATTTTGGGACTTCTTTTTTTTTACTTTGGTCTACACAAATATCATTAGTACCGGGTACAGAAAGAGCCCCTTTATGTACTAATTAAAAAATAGGGTGTATATATAAATACCCAAATAATAGATTAGTTAGGTTACATAGGTAAATCGTAAATATTTACTTTGATTTAATATAACAACATTCTTTTTAATATTATATTTCATTTAATATAACAATATTCATTTTTATATTATATTTCATTTAATATAAAAATATTTGTTATTTAACCAGTTTATCAATAAATATAAAAAAAAAAATAGATTTTTAAATGTGAAAAGAATATCAAAATTGGTAAAATAACATACGAGATATAACAGTTTCAAACAAATATATCTCTATTAAATTAAATTAATTCTATCTCTCAATTACTCTATCTATTTTATATCTCTATTAAATTAATTTAATATTTATTTAAATATGTCTTTTTCGCCAAAACAGTCTTTTATGGCGCCTGCCATAGAAAACCCGAAAGCCTAAGTATACGGGTGATATATTATGGATTTTGACGTCAACAACCATGTCGGGGAAAGAGAGATCTCTTTCCTATGAGCAGTTTTGAAGTTTTATAACTTTGTTGTTGATGGAGGTACCTACTTATTTTAATTATTTTTTAGTTCCTCAATACATTTACTCAAAAAATTGCTCTTATTCTTACCACTTTTGGGCACGTAATTTACAGGTTTCCGCCCTTGTGCGGAAAGTGCGCGATTTATCGTTTAAGGCTCGCTCCACGAATCTCTAACCCCGGAAACCACATATTAATTATTTTTTCGTAAGTGTAGAGAAAAAATGTCGTTTAGTACACGTGAAAATTTGTCAATGCATGACATGAATTCCACCTCGAATGCAATGAAAAACTTTCTCTACATGTATGAGCAAATAAATAAAATGCATGCATATTCCTTGTCTTTTAGCAAGTGCGCTGAAAGAGCCGTTATAAATATTACAATAAAGCACGCCAGTCGGAGCTAAATTGTGTTGCATACGGTACAACAGTAAAATGTTATAAATGTAACATTTGTTATGAGCGTCATTATTCAAATAACCTTAGCCGTTCATAAAAGCAATCTGAATGTCAATAGTTACTTGTTAGATAATTGTTTAACAATAATAGAAGTAGGTAATGGCCTATGTGATGCTGCGCACTTTAAAAAGCAAACAATGTATGTACCTTATAAACACTAATATTAACACTGTATAACAATGGTGAACAGTAATGATGACTACTATTGGTGGAATATAATATATTCCTTAACTGCCTAGCTTCCTATTTTAAGAAACAGACATCGTTCAATCAATACAGCAATTTTGGGTATCATTGATATTGATTTGACAATTCGTTCTTTTTTTTTTTTTAATTCGTATAAACTAGAAACCCCTTTAGCGCCAGCTAAAGCAACGCTGGAAAATTGACATTTTTACATATCAATGTACCCAAAAAAAAACTTTCTGTCTTTTTTCTATAAAAAAAAACAAAAATCTAGAAACTAAAATTTTCGGCCAAATAAATTTTGTACAAACGTGTGTACAAAACGAAAATTACGTTTTTTCCTTGAAAAAAACGTAATTTTCGTTTTGTAATTTTCATTCAAGTTGTAACAGAAGTATGTACAATCGGCGCTCGAGACTCTCTGTTTACCTTTATATTGAACTGTCAAATCGATATCAATGATAATTATACTTTTTTACACTTTGGTATAGTAAAGCCTACTTCAAATCTATGAAATCCATAACACAAAAAGACATCTTTTGCCTAAACCTTTCGTCATGGAACTGAATTCCTACCTAATGGTCTCGGGAAATCGGCACTCGAACCCGACCAATCACATGCAATATTTCTGAATAATATAAGAATTTGACCGTCCCCGCAGCCTAATTGAATAAGTTATGCTTGAGTTTGGCAAAATAGAGGCAGGGTGGACGTTTTCGAATATTTTGGGGACATTTGACACACTATTGACTTTCATTTTCCAATTTACACATTGTTTTTTTAGGTATTTTTAATATCATGCGATTTTGATCACGCCTGCGGTATTGCTCAGGACGCGTTACCCTCGCAAAAGACCACTTCATACAAGTGTAATGCAGAGAAAACGCACGTGGGACGCTTTTTTCTCTGAATTTTGAAACTTTCTGCTTGCGAAAAATCCGCACGATATTAAAAACACCCTTAGATATTTTATACATATTTTTTTTATTTTTAAATTTTATCAAAACAATATTATATCCATGCAAAGATAGAATCGATAGCAAATATGGTTGCGTAACGAAACTTGATGGCTGTAATAATATTCTTACTCGTTAATCAAATGTTGAACGAATGAAATATCCCTAACTTCCCGGAAACGGTACATAACTACTCAATAAAATAAATAAAAAGAGACTTACCATAATCATCGTGTAAGAGTTGCGGGCTGCCCTCCCGCAACGCATAGTCGGCGTCGTCGACGGGCGCCGCCGCGCGCGCCCCGCACCAGGGCACGCAGCAACGGAACACCCCGCCTCCCACCACCGTGACGCCGTGCGCGCGCGCCCCTCACACTAACACCACACACACATGCGCACCCACACCTTATCACCATACGTCACTGCACTGATTACACCAATCGCCCCACACGTCACAAATCAACTCCCTTATCTTCTACGTTTTGGCACTTTTTTATAAGAGTAAGAATTTTAGTTACAAAGATCTAGTTCAGTCTTCAAAGTTGGCTTAGAAGTTAAGATAAGTTAAGGTATCGATATGTCAGTCGACTTATGTGAACGCTTATTATCGGGAAACTCGAGAGGAAAACTTTGACAGACGGAAGGGAAGGGCGAAGGGAAAACAAATATGTCCAGTAATAGTGTTCGTTTTCTGTCTTTTACATCGGATTTTATTATCTCGGCATCATCGTAAAGTTTCTTACGTAAACAAATATAGTAAATTCACTTTAACCCATTGCTGAGTTATTTATTACAAGTTCCTACAAGAAACACAATTTTGTATTACATAGAAACATCGAATCACATGCTATCGAATCACTCACATGGCCTAGATCCAGACGTAAGGATGAACATATCGAATAAAATATAAATAAATATGTCAATGCTCATATTAGAGCACCTACACTACATGCTACAATGTTTAGTTTATACACACAGTCATGTGGAAGTTTCATGGCGATGGGAATACAGGCGTAGATGAAAACGTATAGCAAGGTATCGCTTTGCTGTATCGTTGGACAACTGCCAAGCAGAGTCGCGGAGTTCTTTACAGGCTATCACTTTGAGCATACCTAATTCACCTCCAGTCGTATTGAAATATTAAAATAAGCAATAAGAAACCGCGTCGATATACTGTCTTCGGCAACACGAAATAAACAGCTGGGTTCCGAAATATATACGTGCTTCTGCTTTGAAATAAGGTCCACACTTTATTACTCGTATCATGAATGTGTAACACACACACACAATAAACTTGAATTATATAAAAAGAACAGGACATTATGATGAACCCTCGAAAACTAAATTCCGCAACATAATAAATAGTTAAGCTCAGAGTTATATCGTAAATCACTGAACCGATTTTGATGGGGTGATGTGGCCGAAATTTTGATAAAACTTTCATATTTTAGATTAGTTTAATGATAAAACTTTTTAGCGCTCGAAGCGCCGAATGAGCCAAATGGGCATATTATGTTGTAATAAATTCAACCGTGTAAAGCCACCGTCACAAAAATTGAGATAGGGACTGTAAAAGAAAGACAAACGGAATCCCACTTTAAACCTTTCAATAGGCTCAATCGAATAATTCACATGTAATATCTCGAGAATCGGAAGGTAGGCTGAATATAATGTCGTTTGTTACTATCCCGCGTCGCTCTGAATATGGGAGCAAATTCACTTTAGGCCTAGCTGGTTCATCCATAAGATTTTTTTATTCATCCAAAAACCCAACTTGAGTAAATCAATCCGTATGTTTAAAGAGCATTTCCCATCGATTGAATTCTGACCGGCCATGTTTTATGTTAAAGAGGAATACTGATTTGACGTTCACCTATTTCAGTGGTCCCTTTGACGTATTAATTAACTTGTTGGGAATTGGATATCACGGTTGATGCAGTGGTGGAGCGACTGGCTGCTGTGTTGCGTGTCATGTGTTCGAGTCCCGTAAGGAATAAATATTTGTATGCCCTGCATATACTTGTTCTAGGTTGAGACACTCAGTGTCTTGTGTATATATTATTCACACAGGAGGCATATCTAGTGTCCAGTTTGAAAAAATTCTAACTTTAGAGTTACATCAAAATTATTTTAGTTTATTGTATATTATCGTGAAAGAATTATTTATCAATAACGTGGTTAGGGTTTTACCCTAACCCAGGATAATATAATTCGTGACTACATTTTAATGGATCATACCACTATAGTATACCTACTACATAACAATTACGTATTACATTACTATTGTTATACTGAACTACAATATAGTCATTTAAATTAGGAATAATCGACGTGTACATTAATTCGAAACACGTGGTTATGTTTCGTACCTATTATGACTACGAAATACGAGTATAACCATGTAAAAATTTCACTATGGTCTATATAGCCAAAAACTGTTAGATATATCCAACTGTGGCGTCTTTTGCCAGAAATGATGAAAAATTTCGCGTGTAGCCAAATAAGGAAATTAGACAAGTTTTCCTCCGAATTGAATAGTTTTTCGGTATCTACACATGAATGAAAATGTAATGGCTGGGAAGAGATACAACAATGGACTTTGAATACATATTTATTATATCTCTTGGGTGTTAGAGTTATAGATGTTTTTTTAATCCTAGCTGTTTATTTGCAAACCTTGCTAAAGAATTATCAACTGATAAATTGAAATAACATTCCAATCTTAATTCAGTTGTAGATAAAAAGATAAACTCTCTCAATAATAAAACTTGGTCAAATTATGTATTATAATTTGAAAACGTTTTATTCAATTCTACGTAGATAAGATTATAGTTAATATGGAATACCCACCAAAGAGTATTACTGTTTAATTTAAACTTCAGCTTTATAAAGGTTTAATTTAATTAGCTAAGGCCGTTAATTAATTCCTACCAATCAATTCCTGCATCGAGGTTATTATCATAATGGGCTTCGGTATAATTCGCCCAATCATTCCGGTTTCATTTAAATGCAATTATTTGTGTAAACAAATAATAACCGACTGTTGAAAATGGCATGTTTGAAATTGAAACAATCAAAATAACGAAGCAGTTTGTATTACTTTACGTTACAAATTCCTTCTCATTGTAGCTTAAAAATAAGTGTTGTTCTAAAATTAACGCAAATCATTGATCACAAATGAAACAGGAATTTTCATTAAGTTTTCTCTTCGAATACCAATGAAATCTTTGATCATGAGGACAAAGTGTTCTAAAATTGTTTTTGGTGTTCAGCTTCAGTCTTAAGTCTAGACAATCAGTCAATTTGTGTTCAATACTAGCTAGTACCTACCATTTAATTCAAAGTTAAATACTTTCACCGCTGTACTTTTCCACAAAGCTTTTGTTATTAAAAAAATCAATAATAATAGCCGTGACCTTTATTAACTGTATATTCATTCATTTGACTAGAATTTATGAAACAACAGCAAGGGCTTATAAAAAAACAAATAACGATATTGGGGATTTTTGAAGCAATCAATTTTAATGGTAATACCGCCGGTCAAGGCCGCTGTACATAGAAATAATCAGTCGAAACATTGTGACGATGCCAAATAACGCGTCACAGTACTTCCTAGTTGCTTTTGTCAGACAGCACATTGATCAGACATTTTCATTTATTCAATGATATTATTATGACCTGTATAAGGAACTGCCAGCCCAATAGCGATCGGCAGAAACAATTACTACTCGTTGAGCGGTCGCTGGTTTCAATTGTCTAGCTATTCGTACGTCATCGCCGACTAAACGGAGACGCGCTGTACCCTCTTCGCGTTGTTCCAATCGCTAAATTCGCTTTCAAGATTTATACGATGCTAATGAGATGCCTCATACCATTCATTAGAACTTCGTTACGACGCTGCCTCGTGTAAACACAAATTCAATGTACGCGAGTGAACTTGCTAACCACAGATTTAGAAAAACAAATCTTGGCAAGAATCCTGGAACTTATACACGCTGAAACGTAACGCTTTTAATGCATTCGTTTAATTGAATTACTGTGATCGTGACAGTCGCTAAAATGCCTTTTATTTGTATTTACATCGTCGTACGTACAATCTAATTACTGCATTAACATTATCACGATCTAATCTTATTATCAGCTGTAGTTACGTGAAAACTCAGTCGTTTTACTGACTGCTATTACCATATACCTCGTGTGAAACTGCTCAATGAAATGGATTTCTAATGGCTCTACAATGTTTATAAAAAAACGTTTTTCATACATCATAAATGCTGAAAAGTGTGTTATTCAGTATCGATCAGTGACATAGCGTTATTATATTTGACATTGATGCGTCCAGCCTCACGGCCAATTAGTTACATTTTAATGTTAAAATAAATATTATAACCACGAAACGTGTAACTAATAGCACGACATTGCCTAAAAATACATCAAGCAACCGCGATGTTAGAAAGAGTTGATGACAGGAAGCGATAAAAATAATATATTTTGAGATTATGATAAGACGTAGATCATGCGTATGTCTTCAATAATTCACCTTCTTTCTTAAATTACCAAGATTAATTATCAGAGCATAGTCCCGGCAAGTGTGCAGATGTCGTAAAATATGTTTGCATGCTTATGGCTGCTTGAGATAGTTTATTGTATATTAAAAATTATCTAAGTACCAAAACGGAATCTTCATGAATTTTCCTAAGAGCGTTGCTTTGTTTTATTTTTGTTCAGGAAAGTGTCGTTATAAATATTATTTTGCGATGGACCAACAAACATGCAACAAGTTGTTCACAAAATCAATATCTTCAATGTGCCTTATGTGTAAGAAATCTCTTTTTTCCAGCCAGTGCCAGTGTTTAGGCGAAACTTTTGCGTCTCTGCCAGTGTATTTTACAGAACTAAAGTAGTAATGAATTTGTGTTTATAAATCTAACGAAAGGCAGGTATTAGAAAATCCGTACCAGAGTATGTGAGGATGTAAATAAATATTTTTTTTGCTGTGATCATATTACAGAATTGACGTTATTCACAAAACGTTGCGTGTTTCAAAGAACCTTGACACTTTAACGGAATTATATTTTACACATTAGAGTACTCGTAAGCAACGCTGCGCAAAGCGCTAATGCATGTTTTTTACTGCGTGATATTCGGATTAAACTGTTATCTTTTATGTGTCGTAACTCGTTACAATAATCGCGTGGAGCGAAAATAATATACTCCTAAACCTGAACGGGGATAAGGGTCCAGTGAGTGTTCCGATAGCATACCGAAATCGCGTGCGGTTTCCACCTCTTCAGATAATGACAACTGAATCAAGAGCTGATCAAATTTTGTCACTGATGAGCCGTATATTCAAAATATACAAACATGAAACAATGCCCCAGTGGCACACTGCACTGTTGACAACACACGCGAGAGGGCCGCGGGGCCGGGGTCCCTCGCAGTCGGCTCCGGGACCGGCTGGCAGCGAGCTGGTGCTAGCAGTGCATCACGTCGCGCGCGAGCGGCAGCGGCGGGCGCGGCGTACGGGCCCGAGCGTCGCGACGGCCGGCAGACCGCGACTGGAGCGTCACTGCGCGTCGCAGCCTAGGGCGCGAGCGAGCAGGACGAACATACTGCCCGCTCGCGCGCGACTCCCACGATTCTAGCCCTTGAACCTTCTCTCTTAATTCCTATTTACCTTGTTCACGCCGCGTCTCTTATGTTTTTGTGCGACCGCAAAAGGGTTTTCACCCCGCGAGGCGATCCCGTGAACGTTACGTAGACGCTAGAGATAGAGATGCTGCGTGGCCTTTCCTAAGCGGGTCGTTTCGATGTTATGTCACTATTGAACGTGCTTGTGCCTTGTTGTTTGGCCGTGAACGTATTTTAGCCGTGCACTCATTTGGACCATTATGATTTATAGCTCCAGAGGGACATCTGTGACGCACTGCATACGACTATCCATTTTAGTTTTACATTCTGGGTGCTGTTTAATTTAAACCCTATTAAATTCTACGTAAACACGATTGTCATTTAAATTCCAAGATCTATCGATAAGGAGGATTTAAGGTATCTTGGTTAGAGTTGCAAAATTTCGATCAAAGTGGACACGAGTCAGCTGGAACAACGGCTGATGCTGCAATATCCTTATTAATTTAATGTCCGGTAACAGGAAAACGACGGTCTCTAGACAAAGTACTTCCAAAATAGTAATATCATTGTTTTATCTCACAATTTCATTAGGAAGTACTTATCGCGCCCTCGTCTCACTTTCATCAGTGTCTGAATTAGAACCCTGTCACTACAGGGCACCATTCTAATAAAGCGCGAACACGTAATAATGAAAATTAAATTGTATTAATATTGGCAAGGAATTACCGCTGGGTTCACCTTTCTTAGAAATATTCGTTTCATTATTTCGTCGACAAGAACCTCACGCTTCATTGAGGACGTTTTTAAAAAGTATTTTCAGTGAATATCTATTTGAACACGAAGATATCGTTTGCCTGAGATTGGGCTAAGTGCGTGAGCGTAAACTCCGATTGAATTCCTTGGACCGTATAATTATGTCTGATTATCTCGATTATCAAAGCGTTAGTAATCGATCATACGAGCCTTGTATCGTATATCGTATCATTGAACAAGGGCTCAAGATAAGTGTCACCTATTTGCTCTAAAGGCCCAATTTTCTGCAAACGTAGGTATTAAAACCGCCTGTTCGACCTTTATCAAATATGTATGAAAGCAGCCGCAATATAGGCCAAATGGCAATATCTTTTTATTTCGGATACTCTAGCAAAAACAATAAACAATCGGGGAGGGAACGAATTGAACTTATCGACTCGTTCTGAGACTCTTCAAAGAGGAAGATCCAACTTCAATGCATAAAACGCGATCCTAAGATTGCTCTTAGAGGTTTTGCAGCAGACAACGCCGTCGGTTCTAACACGGCTTCCAGTAAACTTGCCTGAATACTAGATGAGATTGATCTTGTAATCTTGCGACTACGAAAATGTTAATAGTTCTCTGAAAATCTAAATAGAAAATCGAATTTTGACGTCGATGTTTGCGTCTTCGTTCGAAGCTTGTTGTTTAAGTAGCACTTTTATATAGACTGATATTTTATTTAACTACATTGATAGGAAAACAAAATGAATGCGGTGTATAAATTTTTTAAGTAAAATGGGTTTTAACTCTTATTTCCTCATTTTTGATACAGTTAGTAGCGGTGCTACGAAAAGCTTTTAACATCATGAAAAAACAAGCGGATGGAGCAACCAGTTCTTTTTCAGTAGCAACAAAATAAGTCGTAAAACGTATGTAGATGTGAATGTAGATATTACATGTACTAATTCACACTCGGCGCGTGTAACGCAATGATGGCCCCGCATCGTGCGCGCACCATCTAAACAGGGCAATCATCCTTAGTGTTGGGCTATGGATAGATTCTTATCGATAGCTACCTACTATTTTATCGATTGTATCGATTTTTTATACTGGTGTTTTTAAGTATGCAAATGAAAAAGCATACAGGACTTGATTATCATCATTACTCATGGTCATTTCTGATTAATGTTTTCTCTTTTATTGTGCCAATCTCCATATTCCTGTGCCAGCCTCAGCCAGAATTAATTAACCTGCAATGGCAACAAGGTCTGCCCATCTCGCCGCGCTGGATGATCAACGTTTCTTCTTCAAGTCTGTGAATGCCTTACTCCAACTATCATCACCTCGTCAGATCAGGTCTTACCCAACTCCATTTGAGTTCCATAATTCATGTCTTAACTAAACTAAATGAAATATAGAGCAGACCTAAGCTGGTCGATCGACCTAGGGATTTGTCTCGAATGCCACAACATTATTGATTGTAGCAAGAAGCCATCACGGCGGATTTCCTCTAAAGTATATTTACTGTCATGTGTTGTACTAGTAATTTTCCAAGGAGTCTCGGCTACTAATTGACCTCCCCGTGTCATCCTGTGGGTGTCGCAAGAGAAGGCTAATTGCGCTGAGGACTGCCGATATAGGTTATATCTAACTGTGAATCTACAAGAATCTATGTTGGCTTAGTAACTACAATGCGTACCTACTCTAATGTAATGAGAATACCTTTCATAGGGTCACAAAGGATTCCTTTCAGGTAAATAAGTTTTTAGGCAAGAGAGCCTTCCTGTTTATAAAAACCAACAAAGTCTAGTCAACAATTACGCTTCCAAGAGTAATACAGACGAGTTTCCTACTTATTATTTGATCGAGGTTATGTCATGTGGGCAGTAGTTAGTCATCTTTGATTATGTTATGATGTAAATTATGATAACAGTGTATCAGTCTACCGCAGCATATTTAGGGAAACATTCAAAATATAACAGTATCGGTCAACACATGCATAGGTATAGATATAGGTAAGCTCTATGAGGAAGACTCACTCTCTGTAAATATTTATAGATTGATAATAATTGTAAGGATAAAATGGTTAACATGACTCAGGATTAAACTATATATAATTTAAGGCATTATCACACACACAGTTTTAACTGGCTGAGTTTATGGCACGTCACTGGTATTTCTGCTGTTTTACTGCCATTTCAAGCGTAAAGGTAAGAAAACTTACCCATAAACGAGATATGAGTCGTATTCCTTAAAATATCTCTAACGACATTATTTTATAGGAGACGAAATAGAAATGTATAAGAAGACGAATGAAAGTTAATATCATTTTCATACATCAAAACGAGAACATTCAGTCAGATCACGAGCAAAAGTTCCGTCGAATGAGTCCAATGATTGATAAAATCGAGCTATCACCGCTATAAAAAGTTTTCGTTGGTCCGCCAAATTATTCGGACTCGCGATTGCGCATCACTAGTCGCCGTATTGTCAATTTGCCCGCCAAATCGATCACTATTTATAACCAAGATCGAACACGACCAAACTACGCTCTCTTTACGAGATGAATGATATGTAGGCAAAGGTAATTCACTATTATTAGTCTGTAGATACACTACGATGATTCATGGAATAATAAATCAAAGAGTAGATTCAGATTGACGTGAATGTTGTATCTGTATGTAGGCCCGTGTTTACTCGCAATAAGGCTGAAAGCAGCCACATGTACACGGCCTTTCAGTGGGTTTTAGACGGTATAATTACTCGATGAAAAATGCTTTGTAGGTACAGGTATTTTATATTTGTATTTATAATTTGATGTGAGGGAAAACTTCTAAAGTTAGGTTAGTTTCTGTAATTTTTTTAAGTTAGAAATCCTTACTTATCCTTACTTATAATATTATATAAGCGAAAGTGAGTTTGTTTGTTTGTTTGTTTGTTACGTCTTCACGCCTAAATGGCAAAACCGATTTTGATGAAACTTGGTACACGGATAGACCATGTCCTGGAATAGGACATAGGGTACTTTTTATCACGGAAGTATATCCCTTGAGATAATTTTCTGCTATCACGCGGGCGAAACCGCTGGGAGCAGCTAGTTGTCTTATAACTTCTTCTGCTTTAGAGCGAAACGGGAGGGCGTGTCAGATTTTTACTGACTGAAACCTATTGGTTTGTTCCTTATTTGCCTTGTGTTCCAAGAACCCCGGTTATTCTTTCAGAAGCGAAGCCACGGTCTTAGCAGGTTTCAGCCTTGCTCGGGCCCTGCAGTTGGTTTCTGTCCTAAAGTTGACTCTTGATTGGACGAGACAAAGTGTTAAAAAGATCACACCCCTTGTTGTCATGGAATGTATTTCCCAAATCGTATTTGTTTACAAGCAAGCGTTAAAACCGTCCACATAAAGGTAAATAACGAAGGTATTTATTACACTGACATAACCAAATCTGTTTACATCTGTTCGTGGTTTTCGCTTCTGTGATTAATGAATATCCAAATAATATCATCAAAACACATTATGGCGACGATATGGAAACAGCCCGATCCCTTTTAATACTTTTTAAATAATACGCCTGACTGGAAATACATCGTTTGTTTTTCAACCTGGATAAGTGAACGTCCGATTTATATTTGCATGAATTTAAACTTTTGTTTGTAAAATATGAAATTACAATTGTGTTTTGTTTCATTGGCAAAAGGCTGGAGAGTTTGAATATGAAATGGTTCGAAAAATTGCTGTGTTTTTTAATGCAAACAAGTACAGATTGCTTTTAGGCAAGCGTGCTCCATCATCGGCCACATCATCGCTTACCATTAGGTGAGACAGTGGTCCAACGCGAGCCTATCAATACATATTATAAAACAAAGTCCCCCGCCGCGTCCATCTGTTCGCGATAAACTCTAAAACTACTGCACCGATTTTCAAACGGGTTTCACCACTCAATAGCGTGATTCTCGAGGAAGATTTTAATGTATAATTTGTTAAGTTTTTGTATTTATTTCTGTGAATGGTATTTGTTGAAGATGTCGGGAAAAAATAATCCGAAAGGGGAACCGTGTTACCCTGAATTTAATGCAAGCGAAACCGCAGGTAAAAGCTAGTCCATAATAAAAAAAGTAGTGAATAACCAAAAATATTTCCTCAAATCTAAAACTGACATATAATATCAAAGTAATCTGTACAGACGTAGATATTGTAGACATATTCATGTCTGTTTACTTAAGAACAAACAACAAGCTTAGTCATAACAAAGCTCAAAGGAAGAAAGCAAAATACACTTCTTCACATATGTTTTGTGTCCGTAGTAAAACCTCCTATTGAATGGAATAATATATTTTTATATAATAATGACTTCTCTGTGTGGCTTACATTTTTTGGGTTATGAAAAACGGCTTTATCACGTGCATATTTGGAGGTTTTGAGGTGGCTTTTTCTTCCTTTGTGGAATTGTTATGATAAAGAGTACCAGTGGGACTTTACAAACCGACTCACCAAGGTAGTGTTACTTTCCGAATATTAGCGTATTTTCAAGCCTCGAAAATATATCGCAGCAAAAACAACAGATTTTTTTTTCTCACCGTTGTTGCTTTTTTGACGTAGATGCGATAAATTGAGAAAATAAGTTAATTTTATCCAAAAACTTTATTAGCTACCCAATCTAGATAGTATTGTCTTGTCTAATTTACTTCATCACCGCTGCTCTCAAAACGGCGAAGGAAAACATCTTGAAGAAACCAGCATATCGTAGAACTAAAAATTCGAAGACATATATGTGACATTCATTCACCAACCCGCACTGGGCACGCGTGGTGGATTACGGCCCATTCCTTCTCCTAGAGTGGAAGCATGTCCCTGTTAAAAAGCTGATTATGGTATGCTAGGTAGTATTAAAAATTCTTGGTATAAAAACATGTTATATCTTTTACATTTGCTCCCTTCATCTATCTACAAAGGCGTTCAAGATAATGTGATGGGTCGTTCCAGTAGTCTATCACATCATAATTTCAGCCAAAAGATGTCAATTTTTAGACATAGGTTTTTCCAAATGTTGCCACAACGAACAGTTCTGTCCATCACGCATCCATCGCATTCCTACGACTGACACCAGGTCATCGGCCTCCTTGTTGTAGGCCTTCCAACACTGCGTCTTCCGGTGCGTACATTAGTATACTACAAAATTAGCATATAGGTGTAACATAATCAGCCTTATAATTTTTCCACTGCTGGTAATTAGGCCTCCTCTCTAAGTGTAAGAAAAGGTCTTTATCCACCAGGACGGTCCAATGCGGGTAGGTGGATGAGTGGACTGTTAACTTCATGAAATACTATATCATATAGAAAGAATATTAACTTCCCAACTTTGTTCCTAACTCAGTAATTGTTACCATTTCGTCTGCGCGTCGTAACTCTTCAAACGCAGACTTAAGTCCGGGGCACACATTAGTCAACCATTACTTTCACATGATATTTACAGCAAATAGCGTCTGCGTCTAGACTGAGCTTTATCTTGGATGCCTGCGCTACTTTTTAGTATTATAGGAACATAACTCACGCTCATTCTACATGGGATAGGGTCAAGAGCATTGCATAATATGTTTTATTATAATCTAAAGCTTTTTAGCATGTCTTTATGAGCGTTTTTTATAGTGCCTTCCATGCGTGATACCTACTTTCCATAGCATTTTATGACATCTCCCACTCTTATGCAGAGCCGAAGGGTGTGTCAGACTTTTATTGACTAAAAACGCATGGTTGCCTTACATTCGACGGCCGTGTTTTCATTTTAGAAGCGAACCCATTGGTCCCATAGGAATCGACCCTGCTTGGCCTCTAGGTTTCGCTGAAATCTTAAGGCGCGCGTGGATCACTACGCTCCGTTGACGACTTGGGTTCGGTCCGGACGGTTACCGGACGGTCGGACAGCTAGCAAGCTAGTTATAAGATGGTGCGGGTGACAGCTGTTGGATTCATACAATGTAGCTACCTGTCTTTTTCTCTCATCTTAAAGATGCATATTTTTGTCCTGCCATCCTACCCATGCTATGTAAAAAAGGCTTTAAAACAAGCTCAACATTTGTCATTTAATCTTACTTTTAGTGAAACTGTTTCTGTTTTAGAGGTCAATAAATACTCACACCTGCATGACGCACAGGACAGGTCGTCGTGGCGACGCTTGGGGGAGGCCTATGTCCAACAGTGGATGTCTTTCGGCTGATATGATGATGATGATGATGCTGACACCTGCAATACTCATTTTTGTTTCTGATAGCTAAATTTTAGCACTTTTAAATCTTGTGATATGTACGTAAAACGCGGCCTAAGACAGAGAGGTAATTTATCAGATAGTCACAGGATTTTGCTCATTGTCTCTCATTGTGCACTCGTACTTCTCAGTTCCGACTCCCAAAACTTGTACAAGCGGGTTTAGCAAACTGTCGAGTTTCCTTTGAATAAGCCTTGTATCCCTGTTTCATAAACATAATGTACCCACATTATGTTTATGCACATATATAATTATAGTCATACTACTCTACAAACTAATTCGATAAACGTTGTTCTACCATATAAATTATGAAAAAAAAATGGGCGTCAAAAATAGCCTGCATAATCTCAGAACTGCCAAATGAGCACAAAAAATTAATAAAAATCGGTCAAGCTGTTCCCGAAAAGTTCGACAGCACACATATTTACACAAGGTTTTCATATATTAGACTAGCTTACGCCCATAGCTTCTCCCGCATACATAAAATATAGCCTAGATGTCACTCAAAAATAAAGCAGCTTTCTATCGGTAAAAAATTTTAGCAATCAGACAGTAGTTTCAAAGATTACTTCCTACAGACAAAAAAAAACATTTTTTTCCTCCTTATAATATTAGTGCAGGTTTTTTAATGAGTTGAGTATCTAATTGAAACAGGACGTTAGATAAATGAAACTATCTCTCCAATCTTAAACAAGCTATTAATGAAAATCTTCATGTTTTTTCATAGCTTGCTTTTAGAGCTCGGTATACCTATATAAATTAATACTCGTCAAGACGAATCATACGAACCCAAACTCGTTGTCGGGTTGTGTCGTTTAGCTACGAAGCTCCTATAGCCACCATCCGGTTCCATCATCAAATCAGTTTCATGTTATAATAATTTTGCATTGTCATCTGATTTTCAGCTTAATTGGTACCCGACGGTCAAATTTAATTTACAAGATTTGATGACAGACAAACATCGGGACAGGTGAAACTAAATAAAAGCTTGTAAAAAAGTTCAATTTTACGCAGTATCTAACAATGAGAACAATCAATAGATATGCAGAATAGGATAGAAATTGAAAAATGCTATTCAATATAGAGCCGGCAACTGACAGCGCATTTCTACCATTTCCACAACGGAATGCCAATAAAGCTACAAGGTATTGTAATGGATACTATTGCGATAGTCCACAGTACACTGAACGGGCTAGAGTACTGTACGAGAAGAGTAATTGTTGTTTCAGTAAATAGGAAGTACCTTGGGTGTGCCTAGGTGCAGGTGCGGCATTTTATTGTGAAGTGTGGAGACGCAAATGAAAGTCTTCAATTTAGATTTACTATTATTATATTATTATTCTAGTTTGTTCTATTCTATTCTGTTGTATAATATAATATATTTTCATATAAAATTACGTCCAGACTTTTGTTGAGAACTCCAATCAATAATGTTTCGAGTATCAACACCTATGCTTTTATAGCCATAGACCTTAACAAGTATATCTATCCTGTCACTATGCAAGCCAGTGTGGCCTCTATGGTTGCCACAATGTTAGACATTGAAAAGTAGAAGTAATCGCACAGGGATCGTGGATTTTTCGGGTAAAAAATACTAAGTGATAGTGTAGCTTTTTATCGGCGAAGGAATTGTCGTAATGGTAGTAACACCATGACGACAATTAAATTAAAATAATTAAATTAATTTAAAAGACTATAAAATTATTACTAAAATTATTATAATTATTTTAATTTTGATTATTATTTATTTTGATTTTAGTTTGATTTTATTTATTCTATTTTATTTTAATGAGCAATGTTACTAAAATAGTTTTTAAGTGTCTCTAACATATTATGGATATAAGAATCTGATTTAAATAAATAATAATAAAAAATAAAGCTTCTACAAACAAACCAATAATTTTCCCTTTTTCGTGTTACTTTCCTAAAGACAAAGCTTGGGCGCAGCGGCGGTAGCAACCTTTCATGTCTGGCCTGGGTCCAGGCTATACGGAACGAAAGGGTATGGGAAACAATCTTTCTAAACTTCCCACTGGCTAACTACACAAACCGTGTGAAATAAAAACAAAAGATAGCCTGTATTTGCCGGAGCCCAAACATGACAAGTCCTTTGGCACCGTAGCACAAAAATATCAAAGCTCAACACTAAGTACACTAAAAGGAAAATTCGAGTCAGACACTCACTTTGCCCAGTCCTTTGTCAGATTTTCAAAGACGACTGCGATTCAGTTTATATTATAATACTGTATTTATTTATGGAACTGCCACATCTAATACCTACTTAAAATTACTCAATTCATCAGAAAAAATCTAATATTAGGTACTACATTTTTAGCTTCAAATCTAGGACTGGTCTTGTTCATGACAGGAAGTATTCAAAGTGATTAGAAAAACAAAGAAGATTTTTAGTAAAATTCACACCACTAGTTGGTACTACTTCGCTGAGAAGTCTTCTACTTTCGAAAACATATACATGACATTGACGTCAATTTAACTAATGTCTAATGACATAAATGTTTTGACAGGTGCCTGGACTTGAAGACTCAGTGCTGCCACCTGGTGAAGGTTATTTTAGGAAATCCTCTTTACTTCAATATTGGTCTGATCACGGATCTCTGATATAACCGGCACCATCACCATCTTTATGGTCACAATTGTTGCCATAAAGGCCTCTACACACTAAAGCAGCGGCGCGTCGGATTCACCCGGCGGCGGCGGGTTATTACCGACAGGCTAGCCCCAGTACGGTAGACGCAAAGCAAGCCTGGCGGGTCAAGCAACCGGGTAAAACCGCTGGCGCCAGTGGTAGTAATGTGTAGAGGCCCTAAGAGCGTATATAGCATTTACATTTCAATAGTTCTGAATCAAAATATACTTAATAGAAGATATACAAAACAATTAAAATTTAAGAAAACAAAACATAAAATAATAAAATTATTTTAAAGCCACACATATTTATTATGCGAATGTTGCAATTTAATTAATACTTTATTCTTTATCTTAATGCATCGTAATGAAGGAAAACCACTAAACACAATATATCCCATTACACATAAAATAAGGAAAAAAAAATAGTACAGTAAAATGTAATTTAATCTTAAACCAAAAGAAAACCTAAATTTTTTTTTTTTAAGTGATTGATTTCTAAAAAATTGTTTAACATTCCCTTCTGGAATTTTTTTTCTTTGATTATAATTTATACAACATTACTGTTAGTAGAATATGTGAAACTCAAAACACGTGTCCAGTCGATATTTTTATGTAAAAATATCTATGTACACCATTTCGTAACTGTATCATGTAAAATCACAAAGTTATGAGCTTGTTTGTTAACTGGTTGTCCGCAACAATATGTATTAAAAAGCCAGTCACCCGGATCACCTGGTGACCATGTGGTCGACAGGCGATCTGGGCAACTGAGGGGTTCTTTTGTACCTGTACCCAGCTGTGCGCTAACTTCTAATGCCCGATATGCCGTGACCTGTGTTGTACTTGGTGTCGGGGGTTTCCCACTTGTGACATTTTTTAAATATTAAAAAAAAAAATACCTAACATGGAAAAATATTGGAATCGATTCAGTTAGTGATTTTTAACAAACTATATTCTATATACTAAAAATTGTGTTTTATTATTTTATTTACTAGCTGAACAGTAAACGTTGTTATACTAACAACGTTTGCTGGTCAGCTAATAAATCAATAAATTATTACCAAATTATGGTTATGTTGTTAATTTTGAAAATATACATGCATATGTACGAACGATGTTGACAAATGAAATCTCGATAACTATTAAATGGTGTTAATGGTTGTATCATTTAATCTGTTGAGTAGTTTCTAACTCCAAAACGGGCCGAGATTGCGTCACAGCTGAAATAATTGATGGTCATGATGCATAATGTATCGAACAATTTAGTTTAGTAGTGCAATTCATTAATTATAGTGACCATAATAAATGTTGGGTCCCAAAAAGAATGCATATTAGAAGCATAATCAGTCTTATAATGTTCCTGATGCTGAGACTCAGGCCTTCTTTCTAGGAGAAGGAATAGGCGGTAATCCACAACGCGGACCAAATACGAATTGTCGGATGTTAAATGTCTTGTCTTTGTTCATTGTGTGCCAAATAAACAGGTTTTCTTTCTTCTTTCTTTCTTTCGTCTTCAAATTTTTGATTCTAGGACATGCCAGTTTCCGCACGATAATTTCCTTCATCGTTTTGAAAACAGTGGAGCAAAAAGAATTATGTGTATAATCTTTTTACAAGATTATTCACTTCAGGGAATTTTGCATTCTAGCTAATCTTTTCCATTTATCACCATTAAAAGGACAGTTTTGAAATGTTTACGTAACCATTTTCAGATCTAAACAAAGCAACGGACTATTTATTATAGTGAGGAGCAAATGACAGCTGCGAAACTCGTGAATAATTTGTTCATAGATCTGCGGCGCGGATAAGATAAATGATTGTCGCCGTACCACAGTCACAATTCTGGTCTAAACAAGAATTTTGCACGCAATATTGTACACGTGCTAGTGGTAATCTATGATCTGGTAATGGTCTGACTAGTGACCGAGTACCATTACTTTTGACTATTATAGGTAAATGTCCATTAAGAGCGTCCAATCTGAGATACATTTCCAGTGATTGCAAATCAGCTTTTACGTGATTATAACGTTATAACACATCCTTCTCAAGATATTTTGGAAACAACGATATTTCGTGGATATTATCTAGGTTTCTATTGAAATGAAAACATAAATTTGTGTAATACTAAATTACTCATTCAGTAAAAACTTCTAAAAATCAGCTATTTTGCGTTAATTTGGGCTCATAAATTAAAAATATGTATCTATGAATTACGAAAAAATTTGGTTTAGGTCCTGAGGCTCTTTGGACTGGGACCGCGGTTCCAAATTAAACCAAAAATTTTTTTTGAGTAGTATTTTGGGACCACAAATAAAATAAATACATCTGTTAAAGATTCTTGTAAAGTGTTTGTAATCATTAATGGCATAATTTAAGCTTTCCGAAAGACACTCGTATTTTCTAACAATATTTTACTGTAACTAATTAATTGTACCTAATACCCTAGTAAATCTTCAAAGTCGTTAATTACTAGGCAATAGATAAATGCCCCATTAATAACTGTTACCTTATATCTTAAATATATTATGTGCTGTATTGTTCTGAGCGAAAACTCGATTTTTAGGGTTACCCGTACGGTCGTACCCGAAAGGTAAAACGGGACCCTATTACTATGAATTCGCTGTACGTCCGTCTGTCACCAGATTGTATCTCATGAACTGTGACAGTTTGACAGTTGAAAATTACACAGATGATGTATTTCTGTTCCGTTTTTATAGATGGTACGGCACCCTTCGTGAGCGAGCTCGACTCACACTTGGCCGGTTTTTTATTATTATTGATAAACTTACAATTGACCTCTATTTGACCTGATAGTAAGCGAGGATGCATTCGAATTTTTTTTTTTTATTTCACACCTTAACCTTAGTCCTAACACGTTTTGTGAATACGGGTGGGATGTCTACTATGACCATCGATATATTATGTACTACGCACTATATTAGGCGTTCCGAACACTCACTTCAGTCGACTGAAGTGTAATGTAGTCCATATACCTTGTATATTACAATATGTTGAACGAAACGCGTAAGTGCCACAAAATTCATGGCGCGTAAGATATTTTAGTCGCGAAAAAAATTTACTCTAAAGGCTATCTTAGCGCTGTATGTTTTAATAGTTCTGTTAGACGACATTATGGCAATGTAGCGCTGCAGCGAACTTTTTATTTTAATTGATATAAAACTAGTGTTTGACTACGATCCCACCTGATGGTAAGCAGTGATGGGAGTGAGCGAGTGGTTTTGTTTTAACTTTCTATTTTGACAAATTGTTTCTATAAACTTGTTGGTCTATCACTAGAATATAAGTCGATGACTATGACAATAACTGATATGGTTGAAATAATTATTATACAACTACCAAACTTTACGAAGTTAGTCACGTTACATCAAGCAACACCAAAGATAATTGACAGGAATAATCTCAATTGACAAACAACCTCTAAATCCAGCTCAAACCAAGCCCTAAATAAACCCTTTGCGTCACAACCAAAACTAATCAAATCAAAATTGTGGTAATCTCGGAGAGAATACACAGTCAGCAACCACAAAGCGATTCGTTGTCAAAGAGCGAACGATACACATCTCAATATTGTATGAGTCAGTCTATTTTCATATTCTGCGACATTAAAAGATTATCTACTGATACAAATCGTGCACGAATCACCAAGGTCGTCATACAAGCTTATAATATAAAACAGTAAATTGTATCGAGACAGCCACAACGACAAGTTGTAAATAACAGAATCCCACACACCTGGAAAATTCGGGTTAGATTGGATGATCATAAATTGATTTTTCTGGGTTAGGTGGTTACGTGAACGGTGTTGCGAATCAAACGGGATACAGTGGATGAAGATCTTCTAAAATAAATGAGTAATGGCCAGACGTATTTTTACGAATATTTCATGTTACACAAAAGTATAATTCATTTTTTTTATGTTCGTCTTTATTAGAATCGGTCTGCAAAAGAACTAGCTATTCTCACTGCAAAAAATTCCCAGTTTCCTGGGTTGTAATTTCCCTGTGTGGCCACACTGGAAACACTTTCACACACTCTAAATTTCAAGCAACTTTTTACGTTGCAAGCTGTAATTTGCAGAAAACTTTTCCTCGCAAGTAAAGCCGCGGGGGGCGTATATTATGTATGTAGGTTGTAAGATTTTTAATAGGCTTTTTTATTCAGCTAGCTATGTAATATTGACAATCGAAGATTGCTTTAGTGAAATAATACCATTAGAATTCGTCATAAATTGTATCGGTCATAGACATATTATGACCGATACAATTTCGTTTAGTTCGGCTACCTATTTGATTTTCAGTTTCAGCCATTTCAAGGAAACTGTGTATTAATTTTGTGTGTGCTGTAATTAGCTAGTATGTTGATCTACACTAAAATTATAAAGAGGTATAGTTGTTTTTTTTTATTTTCTTGTTTGTAGGAGGTAATATCTGAAAGTACTGGTCCGATTGAAATTTTGTTTTCACCGATAGAAAGCTGCTTTATTCCCGAGTGATATAAACTATATTTTATGTACGTGGATTAAGCTACGGCCAAAAGCTTTAAGTTTAATATATGTACAAGAAAGACAACAATGTCGGAGTATGTAGCTACAAGACAGATCCGCTTTCAAGCGAGGAGATTACGGAAGCGAGTCTCAGATCGTCCGTTGTACGGCTCCCTCGGGGAGGTCTATCCTCAGAAGTGGACGCCTGTGGCCAGATACGATTTTAATCACAGACAGATTGAAATTACCTGTAGAAAACACGGCAGTAGAGAATTTATTACAGCCAACAGATAAGGCATATCATTCATTAATTTAACTATCTGTAAAACCCTTAGATCGTTAATTTTACGACGATCCGTCATATTTAACGTCTTGTTTAATAAATTAATCCATAAATCGTTTAGTACTAGTCAGTGAACTGTTTGCTTTCGCTGTCGCTGTCAGTCGCACGCAGCAGTGCAAAGATGTCGCCAATGTTTACTTAGACAAGCACTCGTTCACTGTACTAATATCAAATAACTAGCGTCTGATAGCGACTTTGCTCGCGTAACATAACATAAATAATCAGCCTTTTAATGTTCCGACTGCTAGGACTCAGGCTTACTCTCTAGAAGAGGGAATGAGCCACGCGGCCCGCGTGCTAATTGAAAATGATTCTATCCAAGGAAACATATTCACAAGACAAAAACTATCCAGTCCTGTTCCAGGTCATGGTCTACTTGGGTACCAAATTTCATCCAAACCCGTCCAGCCGTTCGAGTGTGAAGGACTAACAAACGTGCACACACACATACTAACTTTCTCTTTTACAATACTCGTGGGATATTTCCGCTTATTCTTAGAAAGATCTAAAATAACATGTTGAACTAGAGAGTATACCGTTTGCCAACAAACTAAGATTTTCTATGCGTTTTCACGCGCTACGCTACGTGGTGCGTGGCAGTGTGATAACCGCCTAAATATTGAACATCTAAGGCCTACTGTCTACGAACGCGTAGATTTATAAACGCATATTAGTTATATACGCTTTGTCTACGCCTGCTCACAGCTTACGTAAAAACTATGACAGTCTGTCGGCAAAGCGGCCACGACACGACGTCACCAAGCGTATAATAACGAATACGCATCTATAAAGCTACGCGTCCGTGGACAATAGGACTTACACTACTATATCCTATGAGAACCGTGAGACGAAAGGTAAACAAACCATAAAAAGGGTTGCTGAAAAACATGAGTGACACATTGCGTGCATTGCAAAGTGCAAGCATTGCTTGGTCCAAAGCAATGCTTGCACTTTTTCTCCGCCGAAGAAAAATCGTGCAAAGACAACACCAATGCATTCACCAACTTTCTTCGACGTGTTTTCTTTGTTTACATTTTGTCTCAAGCCCAGATGAATAAGGTATAGTAAGTCTCGACATTGATTTGGTGTTTTATTTATAGTTTACCTGTTCTGCACTTATTACCGTCAGATTATTTGCACGTGTGTGTTGTTATGGTTCGATGTAAACCAAAAGAGTTGAACGGCCTATTCTGTTGACTGGTAAGTATAAAAATATTACGTAGTACGTAGTCTTCATGGAAAACGTAAGTTTTTAGGATTACCCGAAGGGTGCCAACGATATCCTATTACTAAGCCTCCGCTGTCCTTACGTCAGCCTGTCTGTCTGTCAGTCTGTCCGTCTGTTAGCTGACTGTATCTCATATCCCGTAAGAGGCAGGAAGTTGAAATTCCCACACAGAATATGTATTCCTATTGCCGCTAGAATATTATTATTATTATATCTAACCAATACTAGGACAGTATACGAGTATAGGAGAGGCCTTTGGGCCCCACTTCAATCCTTCAATAGGACCCCCTTTTAGCCTAATTCCTAAGGAAATTTAAAATTAATAGGGGGCATACATCAAACGTTATGTTATCAGCGCTTTTTACTCGATTTTAATATTAAAGTACGGAACCACCCAGTTTTTTAGAAACACTTTCCTGTATACGATTCATATTCATATTCATATTCATTTATTTGCATCTACAATGTTGGTAAGATGGTACAAAACAGTCATTCAAATCATTGTAGACCCTGTTTGGGCACAGCAACATATTATTTGTTATTAAACATTAAATAATCTAGAGTTTCTCATTTTACATGCAATTCACATAGAAAATAACAATATTAAAATGTCAAACAAATGAGATATTTACTTATACAAAATAAAATAAAAAAATGTGAAAGTTATAATACTAGAATGTCAAATAATCAAAACAAAATAATCAAAATAAATAAAAATACAAATGTCAAACAATAACAGTAAATAACAAAAACCAAAGTCAAAATTGTATAAAATCGATATTTGTATGTATTATAAAATCGTCTAAAATAATTCATGAATTCAAAAACTTACTATTCTGTTTAGGTGCTAATTTATTTGTCATCAAAAAATTCATTTAGTGAATAGTAGCATTTTGATATAAGAAATTGTTTTAATTTCCTAATAAATGCGTTTATCTTTTTTTGCTCTTTTATATGTTTTGGTAATTTATTGTAAATTCGTACTCGTGTTTCGTAAAACTCTCACGAAAGGGAATTTTTAATTCTCTAATTAAGGTCTGTGGCCGCGTGAAACGTTACCCAGTTCTCACACTGTAATTGTCTTTTGCACGTGGAAAGGCAAAAAAGTTTATTAATAATTTTATTGTGCAATTAACATTTCCGAATTAAAATCCGGATTCATTTAACTTTTGTAACGTTTCTGTTTATCGAGTAAACAAACCGAAAGTATAAGCCGTAATTTTATGACCTTTAAAAAAACCTGGATCCTGAAAAAATGTGAATGTAATTTTGCCTTTTTCTGATTGCGAAGTATGAAGGTCGAATCGTGACTGTTTTATACAACAGCGAACATAAACACATCATTCATTCATAATTGTTATTGCAAAATAGCATGACACTTGCTATTAATGCGAAGTCTAATAACAAAAAGGTTGCAATCTAATGACGTACGGAAAATTAGCGGAGTATCAGTGCCGCTACTAACTAGCTACAAAGAAAACGCAACGAAAATGAAACACATCTTTACATTGTGTGCGCAATTGCGTCTGTCTTCAGTTGTGTTTAAATGGACAGTGCTCATAAAACGTTATGGCAGTTGCTGGCCTATAAAGAAGAAAATTGCATTTTCCAAACTCTTGAACAGGGTACTGTTCATATTATTGTATACAGTTATTGCATTTATCATCATCATTTCAGCTAAAAGACGTGCACAGGTAGACATAGGGCTCCCTCACCTGTCGCTATAACGATCGGTCCTGTGCGTCTCCCGTCCATCGGATTCCCGCGACCTTCAACAGGTTATCGGTCCACCATGTACGAGGCCGTCCATCGCTGCATTTTTCGGTATGTGGTCGCCACTCCACCACCACACTTCTACACTTCTGTTCTGCGAGCAATGTGCCCACTTAAGTTTAGTAACTCTTCGGATTATTCCATTTGTATTCGTATCCTAAAATACCCATCCAAATTACATTTTCTCCACACAATTATCTCCTCAATCAGGCTGTCACCTCGTTACAGTAACGCGACACGTAACAAAACCACACGCAAATTACAGCACGATACGCTTATTTACCTAAAAACATTAAGGGCTTAGCCTTATTTACGCATTGTTTCAAGTTGATTTTCAATTACCTTTTACCTTTGTGAACACCGACTTTTCCTTTGACCCACTCAGGGGATGATCGATAAGTCCCACCTCTGCGAACATTAAGTAAAATATCTTATTTTGTTTGTATCTAAATTTTGTAGTCGAGGCTGACACAGTTTTTAATTTTTTAACTGAATGGTAGGTATCTCTTGTTTTGTGTTTGTTTTTTTATATGTACTCGTACACACATATTCAATAGACTAGAACAAGGTTTCTCAAACTTATAGCCCCACGTAATGTAGCTGTATTAGAATGTAAAGAGTTTTTATTTAAATATAATAGGCGTCATAATACGAGTCGCACGCGTTTGGCACCCACTTAGCCTTTACAAAAATTTTGATGCAGACCCTCTACCGTCAAATGACGGACCCTTAAGGGTTCGCGTACCCTACTTCGAGAATCCCTGGACTTGACTAACAGAACAAAAAATTAGGTACAGAGGTTTTTTAAATAAATATCTTCTAGTACACCTGAGTCCTGTGCGTCCGATAGATACCGACGACCGGTCGTTATGGCGACGCTTGGGGTACGCCTATGTCCAACAGTAGACGTCTTTCGGCTGATAAGATGATGATGATGATGATACCTGAGACAGAAGACAAATCTGTCTGTTAGAGTAGAACAGAAAACTAAATCCATGTTACAGTTATACATAGTTAGTAAAACTTAATTATAACGTATCGAACCTCAAAATTATGAATATTGCTGTCATTTAGAGACTAGTAGTAGTCTGAAACTCCAGTACCGAGGACCTTCGTAGACAGACCAATATTATAAAGGCCGAAATTTATATGTGTATGTGATAATATGATTTAAAAGAGTGTCCATGGAGTTTCTTGCACGTTCTTCTCCATAGAGATCTACGCTTTGGAACGTGCAGTTTAGCTTCACTTTTCTTGGACTGACCGACATTTGACTATTCAAAAGTGCCTACATTTGGTCTATTTGAAATAAATGATTTTGAATTTGAATTTGAATTTGAATTTGAATTTGATATATTATGTTTGTTGCTAATTCACGCTCAAACGACTTAACTTGGATGAAATTTTGTACTAGGGTAGCCATACAACTTGGATTAATACACAGGTTATCTACACTATATAATATAATAAAGTTTATTTTTTGTGTGTAGGAGATAATTTCTGGAAGTAGGTACTAGTCCGAATGCTAAAATTTTTTCACAGATAGAAAGCTGTTATATTCCTGAGTGACATGCTCTATTTTATGCACAATGGCGAAACTACAGGCAAAAACTAGTAATTTATAAACCGAGAAGTAGACAATAATTTCACGTAAACCAAGCCACAGGTTGAAGGTAAATAAACATTAATAAAAATAAATAGCAGCCATGTTATCCTCACCAAAGCCTGTTGCTCTTCTTTCAACGTGATCTATTTATAACACGCCAAAAGAGTTTCTTAAATTTAGTACAGATCGTAAAAAATACAACCATAGGAATCTCTATATTGATTAGACGAATGGTCCAATTCTTAGGCGAATTTTAGTGATTTTGGGTCATACAATTTTGCAATCTCTATTAAAGGTGACCGGTAAAATGAGATTTTTTTTTTAAGATATTCACTTCTGCCAAATTGCCACCTTTTTGGTGTCTTAAAACGCGATTGCTTTTTATCGTGTTTTTTAACAAAATGTTGTAAATTTTGAGAGCAGTGGTGACTCAATGGTAACCGCCCAAATCTATGAGTTGTAAGTGGTTACAACTCAACCTGGCGCATTACTTTGTGTAATATATGTCATCAACGCTGTTATCAAAACGGTGAAAGAGAACATCGTGGCGAAAGGGGCATGTCATAAAACCAATTTGAAGACATGTGAAATTCGCGAATACGCCCTGGGTCCGCGTGGTAGATTACTATCCATTCCCTCTTCTACAGAGGAGGCCTGAGTCCCAGCATAAGTAAGCGCATAATGTTCCCGACGTTATGCGCTTACTTAAGCTTATGCTATGTTGCATATTTTATTAGGTAACCTACCATTAAAGTTTTTATAAATAACTCTACAAGGAAGCTTCAAATCTGTCAAAGCTAGTCAAGTTTCCAGGTTTTGTTATAATAAAAACAGTAGTTTAAAAAATCTTTGCCGTTCTACAATCCTCGTTGAATTAAAAAAAAAAACATAAGATATCTACATAAAATATTTTATTGTAGTGATCATGATCTTAGCAAAACTATCCAAAACAGCTCTTTAACAAAAAAAATGGAAAAGAAACAACAGGAACTTTAAATCAAAACATTGTATAAGCAAAGTTGTATATGTCCAATTTGGGCATCCTATTATTATTATTTATTTATTTATTATATACTTTATTGTACACCGTTACACATACAAATGGAAAAACTTAAAACTAAAACACATACATACAATGGGCGGCCTTATCGCATTCCGCGATCTCTTCCAGGCAACCTGGAATGGACAGTAATTGCCTGGACAAGAAATGGGGCTGTCATAGGTGTGATAAACCAATTAAACATAATAAAATATATTATAATTGATACACAGATATATATATATATGCCGTATAATAGATACATATATATATACATAAGCCGTATAATAGATACATAAATACATACTTAATTATTAAAAATGATGACTGAAATATAATGTACATAAATGACGACTATCGACATTCACAGCGACAGATAATGTTGGGATAACGAGTCTTTTAAAAACAGGCAACGATTGAGCGCGTTTAATTGTGTCTGGCAATCCATTCCACAGACGAGCAGCCTGGACAGTAAAAGATTTGTTATAGAAAGCCGTGGTATGGATTGGCAATTTAAGTCGCAAGTTCTCTGATGATCTTAGCGACTTTGTATGTGAGTTGCAGAGAAACTCAAAACGTTTTTTAAGGTAAAGAGGCGTGAAGGGGGAAAAGAGAATATTATACAGAAGGGAAAGAATATGAGCATTCCGGCGAAGGCGAATTGGCGACCCTATATACATAAACTTATCTTATAATAATTCAAATTATCAGTAATGGCAAAGGGCAATTGGTTTTGGCTATGGAAGTAAATGAAAAACCTTTATTCTGCTGTGGATTTTCCTCGTCTGAACTTACTCGTCAACGACGAGTATTTCATACAATTTTATTAATCTGATTGATTTGCGACAAAATTCCGAAGAAGAATGTGGAATGAGAAATAGTGTTGTAATAGCAATTAGTAGCTTTTGCCCGCAGCTTCGCCCACGTAAAATATAGCCTCTTAGGAATAATGCAGCTTTCTAGTGGTAAAAAATTTTAGAAATCGGACTAGTACATTCAGAGATTACCTCCTACAAACAAATAATAAAACCTTTACCTCTTTATAATATTCGTATAGATTTCGACGGCTTCAAAGTTATCTGCAAATTTGCAATATTCTGACAGTTAATATAAAGTTTTTAATAATTTATATATTACTAGCTCTTGCCTGTGACTTCGCCCGCGTACTAAAATATAACCTATGTCATTCAGGAATAAAGCAGCTTTCCATCAGAGAAAAGATTTTAGGAATCTAACCAGATCTTCCATAGATTACCTCCTCGAAACAAAAAAACATAAAAACAAACTTTAACTCTTTATTATATTAGTATAGATTATAATGATATAATACTTTTCAGGTCGGTGTCTTTAAAAGTACAAGTACGTTATGAAACTACCAGTAAACTAACTGGGACTCGCTTTATTTAGCTCGTTAAATGACCCTTGAAATGAGTTTTTGCACTGATCGGAACCTAGTTTAACTGCTTTGTTGGGCCTGAAAAGAATTCGACCCATCCTAGCTTGTTACCATTAAATTGGACATTTTATTACCTTTCAAAGTAAATTAATAAAACAAGAATAGGGTATTCTATCAAAAATCTATTAAATTGAGGTAGCTATCTAAGCAATACCAATTAATAGTCACCTTGTCTTCCGTTAAGTAATTTAACAATTTGAATTTCATAACTCTTTGAAGTTATTCTTCGTCATATTTCTCTCGTTTCTACAGAGATATTTTAATTTACTGACTAAAAATCCATATATTCTTTCAGTTGCTTTTTGCATTCCAGAAACACGGAAATTCTTTCGAACATCCGCACAGCACTTTTGTAATGATTAGGTGATTATCCCGAGCATACCACATCATCAGCCTTTTTTAATGTTCCCACTGCTGGGACTCTGAGAGGGAATGGGCCGTAATCCACCACGCGAGCCCAGTGCGGGTTGGTATAGCATACCACACAATAAAAGAAATCTTATATTATTATCACATACTAGGTATATAAAACTGAATTATTATCCGTAAGATGAAGAGAAGATCATAATCAGATTACTAATTTACTTATCCGCGAAAGAGTTTTCATGTTTTTTTTTTTTTTAAGATTAGCACCCGTGCGATTTTTCAAGCAACTAACGTCACTAATATCTTTGCTTAATGGAATCTGTCTATTAAAAAAAAATATATATTATTCGTGCAGAGCGAGAAAATTAAGACTAAGTTAGCTTTAGCATACAATAATACCTGTCCTAATAAATGCTTTGAATAAGAAACTCCACTTTGTGTTTTAATATCCCTTAAAAAATTCTTCACCACTACTCGACATGATTCAACGAATGGTTATAAATATTCCCTTTGATTTTGTTTTTTTTTAAGCTATTGCATAGCTTCTATCGCGGGCCTTGAGCGTGGAGACCGAATCCAGAAATTCCGTAACGAAAAAATCCTAACACCCCCCACTAAATGGTTGTCATGGCAACTTGTCAACTTCAATCACAAATAATGATCACCTAATAAAGAATTAACAATTAATATTCATAAAAATTTAAAATAATAATATATATTTGCATAAGTTGATAAAAAATGCTATGCAATAGCTTTACCGCGGCAGTCTCCGAGTGTCACACGTCTTTTTTTTTTGACTTGATACTCAAGAAAATAGGGATATTAACAATCTCTGCTCTCAGTAACGTTTCTGTGTGTGTACCCGATTTCTGTCAGAGGAGTACCTGCCCCCGCCTGATAAGCTGATAGCTTCCTCACTCAACAAGTGTTGCGACACCCTTGAAGAGTATGTTTCTTGTATTAAAATACCCTTCGAACTACTAAACTAACATATCCGTGGTTTTGAAATCAACTCTGAAGTTTTTTTGATCACATTAATTTATTTTATTGTTTTCTTCATCTGAACATCTATATATATAAAAATGAGACCCGTTTTTCGTTGTCACGACTTAGCATGAAAACGGCTTGACCGATTTGGCTGATTTTTTTTTTTGTTGTGATTGTTATTGTGAGGATAAGGTTCTTATGGAAAAAAAAATTAGGGTAGTGTAGGGTAGAGTAGAGTAGGGTAGAGTAGGGTAGAGTAGGGTAGAGTAGGGTAGAGTAGGGTAGAGTAGGGTAGAGTAGGGTAGAGTAGGGTAGAGTAGGGTAGAGTAGGGTAGAGTAGGGTAGAGTAGGGTAGAGTAGGGTAGAGTAGGGTAGAGTAGGGTAGAGTAGGGTAGAGTAGGGTAGAGTAGGGTAGAGTAGGGTAGAGTAGGGTAGAGTAGGGTAGAGTAGGGTAGAGTAGGGTAGAGTAGGGTAGAGTAGGGTAGAGTAGGGTAGAGTAGGGTAGAGTAGGGTAGAGTAGGGTAGAGTAGGGTAGAGTAGGGTAGAGTAGGGTAGAGTAGGGTAGAGTAGGGTAGAGTAGGGTAGAGTAGGGTAGAGTAGGGTAGAGTAGGGTAGAGTAGGGTAGAGTAGGGTAGAGTAGGGTAGAGTAGGGTAGAGTAGGGTAGAGTAGGGTAGAGTAGGGTAGAGTAGGGTAGAGTAGGGTAGAGTAGGGTAGAGTAGGGTAGAGTAGGGTAGAGTAGGGTAGAGTAGGGTAGAGTAGGGTAGAGTAGGGTAGAGTAGGGTAGAGTAGGGTAGAGTAGGGTAGAGTAGGGTAGAGTAGGGTAGAGTAGGGTGGAGTAGGGAAGAGCGGGAGCGAAGCCGCGCGGGCAAAAGCTAGTATATAATAAATCTGTAGAAGCTTTTAGTTGTGCACGCTTTTATACAATAAAAATGTGTGTAACTTGATATATTACTTAGGCTTCGTTTCATCGCAATTGGTTGACTGTATCGAAAGATATACTATATTTTTTGTTTGTTAGGCGATACGAAGTTTGCTAGATCAGCCAGTTAATACCTAAATAAAATTATGAGTTCTATAGACAATTTTAATTTTATTGTAAGGATACAAAAATTTGTCGTATATATTTTTATACTTCTGAACTAACATTCAAATAAGTGCTGCTAAAAAAATACTGAGGATCAAAAGTGGTTTTATTAATAAATTGTTATTTAAATAGCTTCTTCTTTAGCGGCTTTGTCTGCGTGAAATAAGAAAAACTATTCCAAACAAACATACTCCCGAGATAAAAAGTATCCTATGGCCGTCTGTCCACCGCCGCCGTCACCGGGACGTCATCGAGAACGAGATTATTTCGGGCCGAGTTTAAGTTTAAAATGCGCTCGGGTAACGGGCGACATGGCCATAAAAATGTATGTATCGCTAAATCGGCGCCGTCATCTCGTTCTCGGTGACGTCCCGGTGACAGCGGTGGTGGAGAAATGGCCTATGTGCTATTCCAGAACATTTTCTACCCTTAAACCTTTCAACCGAATTCGTTCAGCCTTTCAAGCATGAAGAGTTAACAACCATACTCACACGCACCTAGTTTCGCCTTTATTATTAGTCTGACATAGTACAATTTTATTACGAGTACAATAAAATGAAATTGTAAGATAGATTTTCTACATAATAACTTGTATTAAATTAATTAACTAAACATGTTAGGCATAAACGAAAAGCTAGACAATCAACAATTATAATACTTAAACTTACTTAGAAGGCTCAAAACGCTGAAAGTTGTTCAGACTCCTAAACTAATTTCAAGGCAATCCCTTTTGCCAGACACGAACAAAACATGTATTTACATGTTTAGTTATTAAACTGCTTACTGCGGCAATCCTTTAGCTAGTTACATTGCCTAAACAATGTCCAGTGATTAAACATGCATGTTACAAACTAGGGGTGTAACTGAAGCAATTGTATTTGAACCGAATTTGGAACCGGAGTTTTGAAATTTATTTATTGGAACTGAAATTGGCGGCGAAGATGAAGTGTCAAATGAAACCCTGCTTAAAATAATCCAAAAGTCTGATAAGGGACTATCGATAATTCGATATAAGTTGCAACTGTACATGACTTAGTTTCGCTATCGCTTTTCTACCATTGAACATCCCGAGCGATGTACAGCTAGTGTCCGTACCTACACCTCTACGTTCCGGATTAGTTGTTTTGCCTTGTCGTTAATTCTGCGTAGGTACATTAAATGAACAATTTGACTGATGTGGTCTTAATGTCCAATTATAATTTAGGTATCTTCAAAGCTAGAGTGAATAGACTATTAATAAATGACTGCATTCCACCAACAACATAGCATCATTGTGACACTCAACATCTTATCATCAGGTGGGATCGCACTCAAGCACTAGTTTATATATCGGAACCGAAATCAGAATCGGAGTTGCAAAATCATCGGAAGTTCCGAGCTATCTGAATCGGAATCATAACTCCGAAACATCTCTGTTTTAAACAATCATTTCATAAGGAAAATAACAATAGGTAACCCTTGAAATGAGCTTGGGTCGTATCGCGTGAAATTTAATTACTTTGGGGCAGTTTTACGAATTAACGTCAATTGTCATAAATATTTCAGAAACAAGACAAATCTTGTTCCTGAAATATATACCTAATTTAAACTGTTATTATCTAAGTTTTGTATTCGTTTTGGAGGATTGTTTGAAAGAGTCACCTTAGCTCTGAAACGCCTTTGAAAACCCACCTGTGCTGTGAAGAAGATGGGTTTTAGTCAGCAAAAGTCAGACTCTCCCACTTGTTTAACCCCCAACGGATGAAGTTATTTGACGATTTCCCACCTAAATAAAGTTTTGTATTCAACTCACTTATAGTCGTACATAAGTGAGTTGCCTGTACGGAGGCAGCAAAAAATCCGGTTTCACAGAAACAAATTGGATCTGGATGATCCTTACTTGTTTAGACCGCCACTTACCGTACTTCTATGAAGCTTTTGATTCTCTCGTTCCGAAAAGTGTTGGATTCGAAACACTGAATGAATCTAGAATAACAAAAAAAATAACTCTTTTTTGGTAGTAATTGTATTTCAGCAGTTTTCAATCAGAAATAAACAAATGTATTTGTATTTCGGAACGTATTTTATGTGTGACGATTTAGCCTCTTACCTAAAGTATTGGCCAGAAGTGGCTAAGGACAGAAAAGAGTAGAAGAACGGAAGAGAGGCCATTACCCTGCATATTGTAATGTATTTTTATAATGTATTTTATAATGAATTTCATAATGTCTTTCATAGTGTATTTAAACACGATAAAGCGCCTTAACCCGTAATAACTGTAAGGAAGATCTGCTTCATAAAACAATGATAACACGGAAACGGACGCAACAAATATTTATGGTTTATGGATTTGACCTGCGTCGAACAGTGTTCTATCAAATTGATTAACGGGTCACACACGACGAAGGCCAAACGCGGTCAAGAACAGACAGTAGGCATAACAAATGGTTCTCTAACGTTACAATATGGCATAACTACGGGTCCCGTATATCACTATTTACTATTTTTTCGGTCAAATACAAGAGACATTATTTTTTCTTATTGTTTCTTACGTAGTTTCTCGTGTTTCGCAGTTTATTGGACAGTTTTCGATGTAATATTGTGTAGCAATGACAGTGGGTTCGGAAGATTGTTTTATATTTTATTGTTCGGTTGATTTTAAACATGAATAGAAATTGAGATCAGCTTTGTTTTTGTATGGTTGTAGTTTTTACTCGGTAATAGAAAAATGGAGGATTAAAATATAGAAACATAGCAAATATCTAAAAAAAATATCGGTTATTTTGAGGGTTTTCTAACAAACGCAGCTATTTGGCTTTGCACTTTTTATACCTATTTGCCTAATAATTTGACAATTAATTGGTTTTAATTAATTTAAACCATTTTAACACATTGTTTTCCATCCAATAGGAATATCAACGCATTGTTTTCCACGAATACTTTCAAGACCCCAATTAAGATGTTCAGCGGCCTCCCGAAACCAATCGGATGAGTTGTTGCGATTAAAGCGGCTCAAGCAGCCAGGCCTCTCTGCTATTTCGCGTGAGATAACTCGCCAAATCTGCCGCCATTAGGAAAAAGGACGCATCTGACCAACGCATACTTTTATTAGCCTGTTGGTTGGCCTTTGATTGGCCTAATGGTTAGTAACCCTAGCGGCAATGCCGAAGGTAGTTTATTCGATTTCCACCCAAAATAAATGATTGTGTGATGAGCAACGATCATTTGTTCTGTGTTTGGGTGTAATTTATTTATGTATTTATTTATTTATGTACCTATTTAGAAGTTTATGAGTTATCTAGTACTCATACGACAAGCTCTGCTTAGTTTGGGACTAGATGGCGTTGTGTGAAAGTTATGAAATATTATTATTACATAAAACTGACAAAAAAAAAGATCTGATATCTTGAACATAGGACTTTATGAACATATGCATTTTCGGGAAAACTAGAGAAACTCACACATGTGACTTGATTAAAAATATACAAATTTTAGTTTTTATAGATAAGAAAAACAATGCTTTCTTGATTTAAAATATCTCAGTTTTGCCTAAAAGGGCAGATGTGCCATTTTCGCTATGGACGGCAGAAATGTCGGTCAATTACCCCTGATCCTTTTAGGTGTTAATCGATAACTCAACTAAGTGTCTTCTCATTACTGAGGCTACGTAATATTTCGATCTATGAAATGTTATGCTTTAGTAAGTTTTGAACTATAAAAGTAAAAGTCGTTGACGCATAATGATAGCGATTTAGCTCAAAGTTTTGCGGGTATTTGGAAGTAAGATGAAAATGAATTAGCTTACGGAATATCCCGCATAATTTTCCTATAATCGATGTTTATAATGTTTAAATAAGTGATTTACATAATTTTCAAATATTATAATCGTCTCCAAACCTATTACTACGTAACTAAGTGCCTATTATCGTGGGAACGCTTAATTTATTTCTGAAATTTATAAAGATAAAACATCAGCAACGATATACCATTACGACAAAACACATTTTTCTATAAATTGATTTATTGAGGCACTATCACTAACACACTTGTAATACCCATTACATGGGGCCATGGGTGATGCGAAAGAGATCTTCGGGGCCCTTGAACAATGGCAAAGAAGAAACAGGAGTGGGTTTTTAGTCAGTAAAAATCTGACACCATCTGCCGCTCCACCGTAGAGCGCGAGATGCATTGGATGATTTTCCACCTCAAAACAATAAAACGTAACTAAATACATATTCATGTCGTTTCAGGTACCTAACTCATAAAACGGATGATGGAAACTCATAAAGATGTCAAACAGGAACAATATGACAAACTCTACGAAAGAATCACTAAAACAAACGTAATACAAATAAAACAACACACGCTTTCACAGACGGCCGAGTTCTTTTAACTCGCATCAACAGTTCCATAAACTTGAGAATTTTTCAACTAGTCCTATGTACAAGAACTTACGATGTGAGATGCAGAAGAACAAAAGAACAAGACTAGTTGGTTCTCAACAAATCTACTAGCCTAGTTGTGAAGTATTTTGCTCTAACAAATGTTTTAAGGCATGATACAAGTAGGTACCTGAATGCTTCATACTATCCACACTAGATTGAATAAAACTAGCGATGACGTAATTGTTTTAGCGTCATTTTAATTTTAAGTTCTACTTATACATGCTGTGATTTGAGCGATTCCTAAATGAAAAGAAACTTTTCATGATAAAGGGACTTTGTTAAAATCATTTTATTCTTATAAAAGCTAAAGTGAGTTTGTTTGTTACGTCTTCACGCCTAAATGGCAAAACCGATTTTGATGAAACTTGGTATACGGATAGACCATGTCTTGGAATAGGACATAGGATACTTTCTATCCCGGAAATATGTTCCCTTGGGATAATTTTCTGCTATCAAGCGGGATGAGCCGCTAGGAGCAGCTAGTTATAAATACACTAGTTGCTGTCAGCGGCTTTTCCCGCGTGATAATAGAAATTTATTTCAAGAAACCATAATCTTGGGATATATAGTATCCTATATTGTACTCTAGGACAAGGTCTATCTGTATATAGAGTTTTATTGAAACCTCTTGCACCGTTTAAGCGTGAAGAAGTTACAGACTTGATGCTACCTTCTCCTTTCTACCACCGGACAACCCGACGTATGACAAGAACCCTTACATTGTAGAAACTTCTACGGTTTAGACTAAGCGTTTCGTTTTGTCGTTTAGACCACGTACATCGAAAGGTTGGAACAATTTGCTGCTGCAGTTTTCCCGTCCAATTATAATTTAGGTGTCGTCAAGGCTAGAGTGAATAGGCTCCTAATGAACTAGTGTGACTTACAATCCTTATCATCAGGCGGGATCGCAGTCGAGCACTGGTTTATATATCACAGAAAAAAATACACAAACACACTCACAAACTTTTGCCTTTATAATATTAGTATAATACCTTTTTGTTTTATATCGTAACATACCCATCGTACACTTGGTAACACGAGTCGGAACGATCATCTTACTGAATGATGTAAATGGGGTCGTCGCCCAAATGTATTGTCTAACATTTTTCACAGAGTTCAAATGTAATCGTGAAACAACACTCCCGCAAATACAAATAAACGGTTTAACGAAAAAAAATCGGATCACGCACCATTTGTTTACATGAAAAGTTAAGTACGTGACGAGAAACTGAGTAAAGAATAAGCTTGTAAAATGTATTGTGGAGGCTTTGGCCAAACGTGCCGTACTTTAATAGCAGATCTTAATTAGTTTTGTATCCCATGGGCAGCTTGCGAGTATAAATTCTGGCGTTTTCGGCTATTTTCACTAACACTTAATGAGTTTTTCGACGCTAAGCTGTTGTTTGTTTGAAATAGACCAAAATGCAATGTGGCCCCAAATCCGCTTATGCACTAATAGCATAAGTGAACGGACGAACGCGAGGATGATGGAAAATAAGGTTGGCCATTTTCAGAGATCCTTTTTTTTTCAGTCGAAAAATCGCCCAATAATTTTTCGTATTCAGGGTGGAGGAGAGAGGTTTTACAGACTAAAGGCCACCTCTGTTCTTTAGATTCAGATTTCAGTTTTATTTATTTTACGTTTTTGTTCATTCTCTACGCTTTGCCATTAGGCGTACAAATGTTAGTATAGGTAATATTTCCTTCAGTTGCTCTTTGCGTTCTTAGACCATAGTAAGTATCTCTTCAGGAATCCATCTGAGCTTGTAAAACATGAAAATGGTCATCCATATTCTAAACATAAGATGAAGGTAAGGTTTCTTCAAAACACTCGCAGTAAGTAAACGTTGTTTTTAAAAAATCATCAACAACTGCTAGAGTAAACAAATACAGACAACATTACGGCAAAATTATACAAAATAAATAAACAATGCGGCAGAGGCATAATACTGAATATTTAAAAAGATATTTAATGCACAAACACGGCCGGGTTACATTACAATGTATAAATATGTGGGGGCCTACTGTGCGAACACCCCTGGAGCTAAATGTTTACGTAAAACATCACTTTTGAATTCATTTTTGTGTGCACCTTTTATAAAATTCACACTTTCTTTCAATTATCTCCTACTCTCGTCTATACTTCCCAGGAAATAATTGAACGTCGCAACTTTCTAACAAAATGTTTTGTAATATTAAACCACTTTAGAAACTTTTATAAAAACGTGTCGTTAAAACTATATCGTTCAGTCTGAAAAGTTTTTATAAGTACTGAAGTCTTCTCGAAGAATAAACTGAATGTTTCACCATTTTCAACTACCCACTTCACGTCTCGAAAACTTGTCGGGAGAGATATTTTTACAGTAATTAATGAAAAGCTCTTTCCACGTGATTTCCCTGCTATCTCTAAAATAACTTGTTAGTATCTCATTATTACGATCATCATTTCAGCCGAAAGACGTCCACTGTTGGACATAGGCTTCCTCTAAGTATCACCACAATGAACGATCCTGTGAGTCTCACATCCATCGGATTCCTGCAACCTTTACCAGGTCATCGGTCCACCTTGTAGGAAGCCTTCTAACACTGCGTCTTCCGAAACGCGGTCACCACTCCAGAATCTTTCGGCCCCAACGGCCATCCGTTTCGCGAGCAATGTGCCCGCCCTGTCCATTGCCACTTTAGTTTGGCGATTCTACGTGGTTGGTCGCAACCTTGGTTCTCCTTCAGATATATTTATTCCTGATTCGATCACGCAAGGAAACTCCGTAATTATCTGCTATATTGATGTCCAACAAAAATGAATGTTCTATAAATATAACTTGTTCGATTCAGATCGATATATCGTAGTTCATTGACTTCATTCAGGGTCTTGAATCTAAATTATTGCGGCGTAGATCAATCGATCGATCTCGAACGTTGCCAACCGTTGTTTACGATCCACGACCTGTAACGGACAAATGATCTAAGAACGTTCCTTGAAGTTCAAAATTAACTGACATTTAGGTCTAACCTGAATATCCTGGAAGGCTTAAAATGGCTGACATTTCGATCTTGACCTTAAGAAAGAGAAAGACGGATCAAAATTTTCTCAGCGACGACGCCTCGACACGTATTTTGTATTTTGATGAAATAAAAGTGTCTGAGCCTTCAAGTAGTTTCCTCTTTTTTCTGACGTCCAACTAGTGGCTAAAGGCTTTTTTTTACAATAAAATCTTATTATTATTATTTTTTTACATAAAAAGTAAGTAAAGAAAAGTTTATATAACTTTCGGCTTCGAAAAATAAAAGGCTTCCTACAAAATGAATATATTATTAAATCATTGCATACCATCATAATAATCCTTATTTCTTCCTTCCCCTATTTTGAAAATTTTCACCGTCATATGAACGACTTAAGAAAATTCATACGTATGTATAATTTAATTCAAAATTAATATTCCAGTTTATATTCATGACTTCAGTACAGAAAACAATTTCCCGTATAAACGACTCGAGTATTTCGGAACTCATTTCCTTATACAAAGATATACACAAATAAATCTCATTTACGCCACAATAAATTGTATGAGGACATCAAATAATTCATTCAAAGCTACGCATATAAATTATAATGTGAAACTGAGTTCCAAATGAGAACGTAAAGATATGACGGAGCAACGCAACGCAGCGCAGTGCTGCGCGAGTGTGCGAAAAATTTACCCCTGGAGAATATGTGCCATTGCCGGAAATATTACCCGAAATGGGAATATAAAACAGGCAATATTGCCAACAATATTCATACTTCGGGCAATATTGCCACCAATATTCCCACTTCACGGCGATATTGCCGGCAACGGCACATCTCTACCCTTTTTTTTTTTTCTGTCGACGGGGAAAATCATCATTGACGAAACCCGCTCTTGGGTGGAGCGGGAGACAGTGTCAGAGTCTTACTGACTAAAAACCCCGCGCCGTTCCTTCTAGCCTTCATACCGGGGCTCTAGTTTCCTTTCGGATAACCCCGACCCCGGTAGGCTTCGACCCAGATGGGCCCCTCCTGTTGCTGACAACTCCTTGAGGCGCGCGGGAACAGTGCGCGCCGTCGACGCCTTGGCTCGGTCCGGACAGTTACCAGACGATCGGACAGCGAGCTACCCATGGCTCGCCGTCCGCGAGCCCGCGTCTACGGTGGCCGGAAATCGGGATCGGAATCCCGGCGGGCACATCTCTACCCTGGAACGCAAAGGGCAACTGAAGGAATGCAAGTAATTTTTTGAGTTTAATTTTATTTTTAATAAGACACACTTACAACTTGATCACAAAAAATAATCTAGATTAAATGTTCAGTGGATGGTTCCATGTAAACAAATTAATTAAGGTGGTGCATCACGACTCACATTTTCACTGTTTTTCATACAACCGCTCATAACTAATTATGACGTTATTACACACTTTTCGTTAGATATTTTGGAAACACAGTATCTTGTGGATATTATCTAGGTTTCTAAAGAAACCAATTTCTAAATTTGTGTAAAACTAATCCAGTAAAAACCTCTGAAAATGTCCTATTTTGTATGAACTTTGACACTTCATAATTTGCCTAAAAATTAAAAAGTAAAAAAAGTAATCCTCTATATTAATATTAATATTAAAATAATAAACTCAAAAACAACTATGACGATTTCTAAATTCTTTCATCACTGGAAAGCTACATTCACCTTGAGTAACATAGGTTATATTTATTTCCTGTGGTGAAGCCGGGACGGGTCGCTAGTTTTATATAAATTAAATTAAATGAGACGAAACGATTACATTAAAAACTACTATTACAGTTTATTCATTACAAACAATAATACTATTAATTCATGAATCCCCAAGCGACCACCGGTGGCCGCGCATCTATTGTCTTACTATTGTGTCTCTAATTGACGGTATCTGAAGGGTTAATGACTGAACGTATAGCTAATACATAGGTATACGAGTTAATATGTTTATGTAGGCTATTTGCCTCGAAAACAAAAGATAGATATCACAAATCACCATCGAATGGTACACAAGGCTATACGTATTTATTATAGTACATAACTTATTCCATTATTTTTAATAGGGCACAATGATTGGTATTTAACAACCCAAGATAAAATAATTGAAGGGCACTCAATCAAAACGTGACGCATTAAGTATTTTCGTTTTATGTAAAAATAGACATCGATTTTAAATAGATTCTCAGCGTTTACAACAAGATTTTTAACCCACTTCGTAAAAAATTTTAGCAGTATGTTTTTTTTTTTGTGTATCACCAATTCCTCAGTCAATTGAGGACCAATTTTTTGTTTTTGAAAAATATAAAATAGGGCTAAAACAAAAAAACTAGAATTGCCGATTTCAAAAAGTTATTTTGCATTTTCATACCTTTTTAGATAGATTTTATTGTCGAAGTAAGTTCTACCACTGTTTTTTGTAAAAAGTTTTTTATACTTAAATTATGACAAGACTTGAAAATATGTTTGTGACTTGCTATACACAATATTTGTGAAATATATTGTGTACATCTACATTCTAAGACCTTTTGGATGAAGCTCTCTACTACTCTACTCGACTCAGCCGCCATGACAACATGTCGGAAAACCACGATTAAACGAACGAGAACTTACAAGAAATTGACTTAAAAGGTATGATGGGATAATTTCATAAATAAGTAGGTACATTATGCAGTTTAAAAGAACAAAACTTTGAACTAAAAAGCTGAGTAATAGTACACTAGTCGTACACAATCCTCGTTTAACTTCCATCATTTCACTCAAACTTATTCGTCCCGTAAACGACATCGCGAAACTTCTATGAGCTAAAACAACTGCACAAACTGTGGAACCAACTGTGTTTATTTGGTAAAACAGGATTCAAGATTCAAAGATTCAATCATTTATCTACACTAAACCTATATTATATATTTATATCAACAACACTAATAATATTATAAAGAGGTAAAGTTCGTTTTTTTTTTGCTTTTTTGTTTGTAGAAGGTAATCTCTGGAAGTACTTATCCAATTGCTAAAATTTTTTCACTGATAGAAAGCTGCATTATTCTTAAGTGACATATGTAGGCTATTTTATGTACGTAGCCAAAGCCAAAGCAAAGGTTAGTTTGAAATAAACCATTTACAGGCATCACTTTTTGAATTGTCAAGAAGCCAGTCAACCAGAAAAATGATGCCAATTGCACATTCTAAAGCTTAGATCTCTATGAAGTTTAACACATACATCAATAGACCTAGCCAAGTTAAGACCGTTTCGTTTCGAATCTCTTTCTACAGTTTACAACGCCTCCGATACCTTTTTTGTGACCACATGACTTAACGTTGAGATGATATCAGTCCCAGACATTTGAAGTTTTGTAGTAGCGTTAACGAAGATTATCAACTTGGCTAAACCCTTAGATAGGTAGAACCATAAAGGAGTCTTTCTCCTATTAAGTATTTATTCCTGGGTGTATTGTTCTCTTGGGATGATTTCCAACTTTCACGCGGGCGAAGCAGCAGGCAGAAACTAGTGCGACATAATCAAAGAGAGGGGCTGAACGACCCAGAAACACGCGTAATTTAATAGGGGAATCGCTCGTATGCATTCACTGTGAAACCGCGTTTGATCCAATATGCTCAAAGAATTTAATCCAAGTGACCGATGAATAAAATTTTCCTATTTCTCGTAATAAATCCATTACTGAACTTCCGTAGCTTTTCCTTTTTTTAAGAAAAAAAGAACCGTAATCATTCCGGGTTGTCATCTACACTTAATGTAATAAAGAGGTAAAATTTGTTTTTTTGTTTGTAGAGATAATCTCTGAAAGTACTGGTCCAATTGCAATTTTTTTTTTACATTTATAGAAAGCTGCTTTATTCCTAAGTGACAGAGGCTATATTTTACGTAAACGGGCGACGCCGCTGGCAAAAGCTAGTTATGTATACTTACACTACAAAAAGGTGAAAGTAACTTGTATATAGAGCGTACTAGCTCTGAAATTACTGAACCGATCCTGAAAACTCTTTCACTCATATATAGCTTAACTATCAATCACCCACCCTATTCCCTCTATTCTTCACCCGAAAGACGAACACTGCTGGGCTGGGCTTCTCACATCCATCGTCATTTCCGCGACCCTTACCAGGTCTTGGGTCCACCTTGTGAGAGGTCTTTCAACAATTGTATTGGTATCAAATCAACACATAATGAACTGATCCAGAGATGATAGAAACTAGCCACTCGATTTCACTTTATTTTTTTAAGGTTTGATGTTTGATATAAACATCTGTTGTTATTTATCTTTCCCACAGACGAATTAACAGAATTAACGCAACTACGTGTGTTTTTAGTTGCCAACTGTGTCCAGAGTCATGGATACTCTTTCGAACAATCCTGAACCCTAGTGCCTAGTAGTCCCAGTCCATTTGCTGATTCTTGGTTCCTGCAGTAGAAAAAATTATACGTCTATTATACTTTCACATATTCTAATTAGCGTTACCACACAATCAAACATTGGTCGGTCTACAGCAATGCATACCGCAGGCTAACAACGTTTCTAACTTCAACATAGGTACACGTATATATACTGTAATGACGACTAAATACCTATTGTCAATACATCCATTCAAAACCATAATCCATATGACTTTATCGATTCTTATCCATTAAAATCTTGACATTCTAACCCATGAAGCTATGTTCACACAAGTCTGTTGTATTATAATATTCCACAACTATCAGACAACGCTGTCTAGTCCCAAGCCAAGCAGAGCTTGTGTTATGGGTACTAGACAATTGATAAACATACTTACATATTTCTAAATACAAACATATTATAGATAAATTACACCCAGACACAGAACAAATGATTATGCTTATCACACAAACACATCGAACCCACAACCTCCGGCATAGCAGTCAGAGTCACTAACCACTAGACCCACAGGCGCAGTCAATTATACTGTACCTACACTAAAATATTTCCATCAGGCGGTATTTCACTGAACGTTTTATACAGTATTTGTTTTAACCGAACGAACAGCGGGTTGTTGCCAAAAACGAGCTTACCTTAAGTTAATTGCGAAAAACGACGATATACTACGAACGTTATGCACTAACAAATGTACTGATTAGTTTACAGCTATATTAGAGCTATGTTCTGACCAACTAGAATAAAAATGTTTTGAGTTAACACTTTATTATTAATATTCCACTAGCCACTTACCCCAACAGTTGAACGAGTTACCATCGACCCGAAAAGAAGAAGATATTATATTTAGAAAATACTGCAGCAAGCGGTTTTTCTCGTGTAAAAGTAGAAGCTCTCGGAATATAAAAACTATTTACAAAAAAACCGACTTCACTAAAATTTAATTTGAAGAGTGACTATGGGACCATTTGGAAAGTATACCTTTCCAACAAAAAAAGAATTTATCAAATCGATTGGCAAGCTACGAAGTTATGCGCGAAAAATGTGCTAAACAGGACGTGGTCTAACTATTGTGCCAAAACTTCATCTATAATCTATTCAACCGTTCCAGCTTGAAGAAATAACAAAGATAACACACACACTCACAAACTTCCACCTATATAATATTAGTGTGATTCATTTACAAAGACCTACTTTTTAGTAAAACATCACATCCTCGTGTTGAAAAATTCATGAACACAGCCTAATAAATCTAAAACTACATACAGACCTAAGACCGTGTTAGGCCGTCAGACATAGAATCGCCATTAACTGTGTCCAAAACAGAATCGATTCTATTGTGACCGATTATGATCGTGCGCTGTCCGCAAGCTACAGTGACAAAAGGTCGCTAGTGATAAATAATACCCAATTACTAGTGACACTTAATTTACGGCAAACGCCAAACTTAAGTGGCAATGGGCAGGGCACATTGCTCGCAGAACAGATGGCTGTTGGGGCCGAAAGTTTCTGGATTGGCAACCACGTACCGGTAGACGTAGCTTTGGAAGGTCTCCTACAAGGTGAGCCGATAACCTGGTAAGGGTTGCGGGAATCCGATGGATGCGAGACGCACACGACCGTTCATTGTGGCGGCACTTGCGGGAGGCATATGTCCAACAGTAGACGTCTTTCGGCTGAAATGATGAGGATGATGATGACGACTTAATTTAGGCTACAATTGGCGAGGTACAAGATACATGATCAATGAACCCTTTGCTAGCCTAAGCCTTAAACCTAAAGGGTCATCCATCCGTCCATTGCGTAGTGATAAGGCTTAGATACATAATGTAATGCACATTATATAAGAAAAAATAATGTAAGCATAAGTTTAATAGTGGAACATACGGTAAATATGGAAGCTTCGGTAGATAATTGTATAATCAATAATTCTACCACTAAACATTAAACAGGTAGCTGTAATAATGGAGGTTGACTTGGTATTTATAAATCATTTGATGGCATCATTTGACAGCATAATTTGACACCTCAAATTTTATAGATAGAGGCGTGGTTATATCCAGGTCTATTGTTCTATGAATTGAGATCTACCGTTTAAGACCGTTGATAGACTCGCACTAGATCACTATTTTACCCGATGCTAAGCTGTCTAAGAATAACTCTATTCTCTCTTAACTCTATCAGAAAACATATTCTGGCAGGTAATTCGACTCCTTAGCTGTACGCAGAATTTATGTGTTCCCAAAACGTTTTATGCGCATGAGTGGGATGTCAATACGTCTAATGGTCCAGTGCTGGAAGTGACTTATAATAATTTCTTCAAAAATAAATTTCATCCCAGAAATGAAAAAAAAAAAGATTTATTTGTTGTTGGCGACGGTGTCGTGGTCCACCCGTCTAAAGACCGTGTCAATAATTAATAAGCATATATGTAAAGTATGTTTCTGTTACAATGGATGTCTTAACCAATCAAAAACCGACAATAATGGACTGCAAGCGTGTGCTCTGATTGGTTAATGCGCGACGCTCTCACCTCACTTACCACTGCGGCCGGCATTACCATAAAAAAACAGTATGGGAACTAACCTCTCGCACACTAACGCGTGTGAAAACACGCGCCCGCACATTCTGATCTAGAAGTAGATTTACCAAATTCGCACTTTCTTTTTTTTACTACAAACCAACATTTGAGAACGGTTATGGCCGAGTTGTGTAACGGCCAAAACTTACGAATTGTAGGTCACGGGTTCAAACCTAGCCAGGCGCATTACTTTGTGTAATTTATTTCATTACCACTGCTCTCAAAACGGTGAAGGAAAACATCGTGATGCTCCGCAGAACCGGCATGTCCTAGAACCAAAAACTTTTAAGACATCCTTCAACCCGCACTGGGCCCGCATGGTGGATTACGACCCATTCCCTCTCCTAGAAAGCAGGCCTGAGTCCCAACAGTGGGAACATTATAACGCTGACTATGCTATGCTAACATTTGTCATGAGAAAACTGTTTACAAAAACTTCACTTGCTTATTATTAATTTATTCTATTCCATCTCTTCAAGCTCAACCTTCCCAGTTAATCTATTTTGCTGAAATCACACTTCAAATAGTACGATTGGTATATGGCATTAGCACTTCAGACGTTTCTGATCGATCCGACGCTTGTTGAGCCGTTCCTCTCCGATTAATTAACTCTTGTATCGACATGTCACTCGTCTTACAATTCAGGTATATCAGTATATCAAACGAAATTCCAATTTGTTTCATGTAACCAATGTTTTGACATAATGAATTGTGGAGTAGTATCGGTAATGCTATAGGTATATAGCATAGCACGGGCGCACAAATCTCTCACGAATCGAAGCGGTTGAAATGACGCACATTGCTATGATTTTAAAAATGCGTGAAAGAGTTCTATGACAGCGTGTAAAAAATGTATCATGTTTCGTGGATAAAGAAATATCCAAAGTTAATTCGCATTTAATTTCTCTCCGTACACACTTACGTAAGAACACGCCACACAAAAATCACTTTACATTGTGGTCAGAAATCAGAACTATAAATTTTCATTAATTTGTAACGTATAACATTGATGAAACTTTTAGCTTTTCAGTAATCATAGTTTTGTTTCATCTGTAATTTACATGTTAATCGAAAAGCATATTTGAAATGACTCACATTTTTTCATGTCAAAATAACCACAAATAACTTTTCAGCAATTTCAGCCATCCAATCTCTAAAAGCCTAATTCAATTTAATCTCTCGTCAAAGCGCATGCCACTTCATATTATTGGCTGTTATATTTTCCCTGGCTTCGCATCAACGATTTTTATGTTTTATTCGCCGAGATTTAAAAATAAATAATGTTATTACGAATCAGTTTTACGTTCAGAGACAGAACTATATGACATGAGATAATTCCTCTTGAAACTCGTATAAAGCAGATACGAGTAGTAAACAGAGCTTTAAAAAACAATGTCGCTCGAAATTCTCACTTTGAGTGCTCTTACATTATTTACAGTTCTATGCGTTATTGTGATAGCCATGAAAGGTTCCAGATTGAATAATGCTCAATGCATTTGCGATGAGGATGTTTTATTCATGTTTCGAGCATTTACTAATTCTTCTCTTTCCTCCACTTTTACGCTACCTTGTACAGTTTTTATGTCAGCACTTTGTTAGTCACACAATGAATGTTTTGATAAAAATTCTAGTAGATTACTTACTATGGTTATTTTGAGTGGAATCCACTGTCTTACCTGAAACAAAACAAACAAGAAATTTAAATTTACGTTGCAAATCAACAACTCATATAAACGTGGTTTAGCATTGTCACGACCGGACATTTCGTTTCGTCACAATCTCACAAATTTGCAAATTAATGCGTTGAAATTATTCAAAGCTCACAGTCTGACTCGAGATTTTGCAAGTACCTATATTTAAAATTTATAAAGCCCCCAGCGAGAAACACTTAATTCTAATAAGAAACCACAATCCAAGCTTACAAAGTTTCTGCAATTATCAAGACATCTTATTAAACATTTAAGTCGGTTCCATTTTGCTGTATTAAAGTTGACAGAGTTTGTACAGTACATTTCAAGATACTGCACAAACTCGTTAGCTATGTCAAGCTCAGCGGACGTTTTATTAGTTTTTGTTTGAAGCTCACGGAGGTCGACCGTCGTTTGTTTTTATTCTTCTGGAGGTTACTACTACTAGCTACTTTTGACAACTCCTACTACTTTTTAGAGAACCTCTGTAATTAAAATTCTTGGTATTTGATTTATCCTACCTCAGGCAATCGTTTTGATCAAAAGGTAGGTTAAATAAAAGTAAACTAATATTCACGTTTCACTAAGTGTACACATATGATCATTTCTTTTCATCAATGATACTTTTGAGGCGGCTTGTGGATTTAAATTCATAATATTATACTAAGTATCTCAAATACTACTAAATGAAAAACAGTAATCTTTGAGAGAATTAGTCTCTCAAAAAGTCTGATTTTTAACATACAGACATATGTATTAATAAAAAACTAATTTCAAAAAATGAATACCGTACATTTATAAAGTTTATCTATACTTATAATTCCTGGTCAATCCAAAGACATCACGGTTTATTATCAAGTACAACAAACTTAATAATTTTCTACATGATGTGATTTTATTTTGTGATTGTCTACTTCTCCATATAAACCATACACAACAGTTGAGAATCTTTACGGATACAAATCAGTTTTAACTGTTAAATAACACTTTTATTTTAATTAATTTTAGAGCTTCACAATAAAACAGAAATTATATACGGCCCCTTGTGGGTCTTTAACTTCAAGTAGCAGCCCCGATGTTGAGTAGATTAATGATAGAAGTAATTAAATGTCGACAACCGCAAGCTAGGCAATTTAGAATTAACTAAATATCCACACAGTATGACGAGAAAGAGGGACGTAAATTAACTGTTATAATTAATGTTTAACTGTTAAACAAGGAGGTAGGTACTTGTAGGCAAAACGCATCAGAAAAGTAATAAAAAAAACCTGAGCCTTAATACTCAATTACTAGCTGATCAGTGTTGTCCCAATTGGTCACTAACCTCTAATTACAGCAAGTATGATTTATTGCTTAGGTATTTGAAAATGCGTATTGATCAGACTCTTGAAGGTCTGGTTACAGGTCCAAGTTTGGCGCCAACACACTAGTGCGCAGTAGGTATAAGAGCAGTATGACTGTAATATTACTGTAAATTGATATCTCTTGTGATATATGATGTGTTTCACTAAATACGCATGTGTGAGCTCACGACAACCACGAAGGCGGATATCTGGCCCACGTTGAGCTGTATAATGACGTACTGGTGCCCAATATGAGACCAACTGTAACTGTAATATTATCATGTAATTTAAATTTCTTGTGACAGGTGTGAAGTTTTTATTAGGTACAAATCCGTGAGTCCACTAGACCTATGAAAACATCACCTTCTACTGGCTCACGTTGGGCGCCAAAATGACAATTTGGCGCCCAACATGGGACCAGTGTGACCATTTTATTGAGTAATTTGGTCAAGGATTTAAGTATGTGATTCTCGTTTCATATTATGTATGAACAAAAAAAAACAGAACGAGAATTGAATACTGATAACTCTTTCAATATGTTCCTTGTTTAGCTAGTCACCCTGTACCTATCATATCCAATAATCCCCAAGTAGGTAAGAATCCTTTTCATAAAGCAAGATGAAAAGCCAAAAGTAATATCTGTTCTCTAAACATATCGAGTCGAGGCGATGTTTGTACCAAGACTATTTCTGTAAACACGGTAAACAATCTATTGGAAAATATTCTTTTGTAATTTGAAACGTAACGGAAAGTAAAATAAACGGCTGAAGGCGGTCGTGAGAGCGAAGTATTTGTCAAAGTATCGAATTTGAAAGCTTTGTTGGTTCTGTGTCAATCTTCTTTCGTTGAAATCATATCATAGGTCTCATTCATAACTTTTGTTTTGAGTTCAGTTAAGATTTTGCTCGAAGATTATGTCAACTGATTCTTCGAATCAAAATCGATTTTAGGAGGGTATATTTGAAAATTCGGAAACTCAATAAATATATACTTAATTTACACAAATGCTTAGCTACTTGTTGGAATATTTTAATTTTATCAATGTCGGTAATTATGTCTTATATGTTAAAATGTATGAAACTTATGAGGGCCTAGATGCCTGAAATAAAAGAATTTAAAAAGCAACCCAATTAGCACTATCCAGTTCATAAAAGCGTCACCTAAAAACCGTTGACATTTCAGTCCTAACAAACCAAAAATCGACTAAACTTGTATCTAAAAATTGATAAAAAAAAGACTCCCATCACCACACAAAAACTCAATCCAGAACACAACGATATTGGCAATTCTTTTGATAGATACTGTCAATCTTCATGATCGCGTGTCGCTTTTAAATATTGTTCCTGAAATTGTTTTAACCCTTAACTCCATCGTAGCGAGAATAAAACGCAATTTTAGCCACGGAGCGCGGCAACAAGTGGCAGTAATTGCATTTACGCCGTTGTCGCAACATTTTCTCATAGGCAACATTTATTAATGGATTACTGGCGACGGATTTTTAAGTGAACTGGATAGTGAAAGTTTGCTACCGTTTTTTGTGTTATGAGAAATGACAGCGCTTACCGATGTATGAGATTTCCGTTGAATAAGGCGTTGCAGCTGCGAGGCGTTCTTTATTATTTAATTTATTACACCAAAATACCCATAAACACTAAAATAAGTTAATAACACTTTTATTTTGTTTATTTTTTTCGTTAATTTTAACTAGATGATATTGAAGAATGATATTTATATTTCCTCCGTATCGTTATAAGCCAATCTTAATCCCTGACCGATGTAAAAACCAACCCTTGGATCACGCGAAGTGTCAACTAAACGTTTGGATAATAATTTTTTAAATATCGTATGAGTACTCGAACTCCACGGTCCAAGTTTCAACCCCAAAAGGCTCGACAATACAACCGCCGACGAAGTTGTTATATTTCCGCCGCTTGAGGTTCTCCGCAGCCCCAACGGCAGCACTGGCACAGCAAGACAAGCTAAGAAGATGGGATGTCGGAAACCACACATACATCCACACCCACACAAAAGGCCTACCCATTATCCACGGAAGTTAAGAAATATTTTCTGACTTTGTTTTTTTTTGTTAATCAATATAGCAAAACAAGCTTTTAATGAAAATCATTATACCAAACGAATCATATGAGCCCCAACTCGATGAGGTTAAGTCGTTTAACTACGAAGTTCCCATAGCCACCTTCCGGTTCCATCATCAGATCAACTCCTTGTCATAATAATTTTGCATTGTCATCTGATTTACATATGCATGCAAAATTTCAGCTCAATCGACAACTGGGAAGTGCGTCAAATTTAATGTACAAGATTTAATTAAAGACAAACATCGGGACAGGTGAAATTAAATAAAAGCTTGTAATAAAAATAACGACGTATACAAACATACATTGATCCTTTAATATCAGGGCTTACACCAATAACGAATACCGACATTATAGGTATAACCGAGTATCCTAGTCGTGCAATATTTCCTACCACGGTTGTACCCACAAGCCATTGAGTCAGGATTATGTTGATCCGCTTGCATACACGTCCTCTCTCAAAAGCCCGTTCACTATAGCGACTGCCTCTGACACAAATTGACTTCATCCATAACGTTTTGATGGTAATCTATCAATCAAACATGGTTTGTAACACTATCAAGTCATGGTTTAATAAAATTACTGGCACGTTCAGTTCTCATTTCTTTTTAAAATATTGCAATGGATTAAAAATGCGCTGCGATCGAACTACGGTACAAAAAAGGGTATATAAAATGTGATAGAATAGCTTTTGTAAAAAAAAATGCAATATTCAAATCAAAAACCAAATTGATTAACGATCAATTTTTTTAAGTTTTTTTCCCTCTCTGTGATTTCGATGTTAAAATTATTACAATGAAATGAATGATCTTAATTTAATTATATAACCTTTTTTTCTCTGTATATTTATTTTTTATTGCTCTTTAACGTCATTAGTTATAGGTTTATTTTTATTTAGCCTTTTGTGTTGTCATATTCACACTATAAAAATAGTACAAATATACACTGTAAACTCCGAGTTCGGATCATCTCCGGACTCGCGGATTCATTAGATTACTTACGAGTTATGGATGATGATGAATCACTATTTTAAAAGATTAACCATATGTAATGGAGTTCATTGCCAGTTGCTCTCCATAGGAAACGACCATTTTGACCCTCTGGCTTATTACATTTTATAAGTGATGTGTGAATTTTTTTATTTTTTTTTGATGAATTTGAATAAAGGTCAATTGTTGTTATTTTGTGACTTGTAAACATCATTTTTACCAATAAATATAATTATGTTTATCTGATTTATCTGTTTATTGTTAGCGATGTCAGAATACATCAACAAACACTTGAGCAATGTAATGAAACTTGGGATTTGTGGCATACTTATGCATACAACGTTGGTATGAATGCGGAGTAACGTCAGTCGGTGTTCGGCAGTGTGGTTAAGTGGATTACGACGATGACGCTCGTCCGAATTAACCGAACGCTCGGCTCCGAAATAACTCGCTAGAGATGTATAGGTGAAGATAACTAGAGTGAACGAACTGTTATGGCAGTGTTTCCTCACGTTAACCCGGATTAGTATGAATTGGTTTGCTTTCAGTTTTGGAAATTGGCTTCTCTGATGGCAAATCACGGAAATCTTGGGTTTAGAAAGCTTTAACGTATTATAATACTTCTGCTTAAGTAAACTGTTCTTCTCTTTGATAGGGAAGAATAATATGATGGGTTGCGCAAATGGTAACTGAAAAAAACAAGTCGATTTTAGTCTGTAAAAGTCTGACAAGCTCTCTTCCCCCCTTCAAAAAAATCCATTCTAAGTTAGTAAGTTTCGATTTTAAGTGTTTGTGTGTAGATACAAAAAAAATCTTAAGCCCGTAAATCCTCCTATAAGCCCTAAATTATTCTCCGTTCTTTAAATCCATCCAAAGTTTGTCTATAGGAAATTGCCCTGTGCGATAAGACTGCCCATTGTACACCTATTTTCAATAATGTTTGTCCTGTATTTTTTTGTTTATGTGGAGTACAATAAAAAATAAAACAGTGATGTTACAAATCTTAGTACTGCAATTCATGTTTTGTAAAGACGGCGTTGTGCTCAAGCGATTGGCTGCTGTGTTGCGTGTCGCGGTTTTGATTGTCACGCGGAAGAAATACGTAAATGGCCTACACCTACAAATAGTTGTTCCGGGTCTAGGTGTCCTGTGTATGAGTTTATATTTTTGTGAATACGCCCACAATACAGGAATAATTTTTAGTGTGGATCAGCGTTACCATAAATAAAAATACCAAAAAAGAAAAATATATATATTTTTTTTTTTCGGTAGAAAATCATCCAATTTATACTTGCACTCTTTGGTGGAGCGACAAGGCGTGTCAGACATTTACTAATGAAAACCTACAACCTACAACATTGAAACGCATTTTCAAGAAAACGGTTTTTATTACCTTTGACATTACTGCTAAGATTTGCTAACATTGAAACTATGACGTTATTTACCTTCGTTCTCGAGCTAGCACGACTTACAGGCTATGTTAGCTTTTTACCACAATCTTTTCCATTTTGCTTAGTCTTGAGTATTCTTGGTGACTTTGTTGGTTTACTTATCGCCTTTCACAGCATCTAGAGCGCCGCAACTTGAGCTATCCGCACATTTCTGCGAAATCGTTTTTGAAATAGTTTTCATTATTTAGTTCCATTTTTTAAAAGAAGTTCGTAAGGAACATCTGCTTTCAAAAACTGGACTGATGCTAGGTTGTTTATTGCTTTGCTTTCTAAACAAATTTATGATTTAAACAAGTCATATTTCGGCATAAAGTTATAAACACTTGATATGTTTTCTTTTTGAATAATATTAGATTTAACCATTATTTTGCGATGTTCATGCAAAAAAATCATGAGTAAAATGATTCGTTTCTAATCACTAGAAATCACACAATAACATATTATTTTATTCCAAATCGCATTATCTTTTAGACACGCTTGGATGCATCTCTATGGGCTTATCAACTCGGCCGTTCAAAACGTTGCATGCTACGATTTAAATTGCGGCTGCATCAGAGTATGAATTAGTCAACTTATAAAGATGATTTTTAACTGCTGCTGGTTTAGAAAAAAATAAAATAAAGGATGTTTTATTAATGTTAGCCTTGCGTTTGACTACTACTTCACCTGTTGGTAAGCGATGATGTGGTCGATGAAGGAGCACGCTTGCTTAAAAGAAGCCTTCAGTTTTTAATTTTGACTCAAAAGTCTAAACCGAGAGATATCAGTATTTGTATATATTCTTTATACCACGGTACAACACAAGACCAAAATTTATATAAAAAAGTTTACAATGGGTGGTCTTATTGCACTCTAATAAAACATAATAATATTAAATACATACATAGCAAGACACGCCTGGATTTTAACAGCATTGAACTTGACCTAATGGATTGGCATTAAAGATAAGTTCAAGCACTCAAACATATGCCAAAATGCAACAAGACGCTAGAAGATTGTTTTGTTTGCCACTTGTATTTCGGCGGAAGCCATGGTGACTGACTCTGTCAATGTCGATCGTTTCTAGATATGCCAGGATATTACTATTCTCCCTAACGATACTGTTAAAGAGGATGGCTGTTAGAGACGGGTCTGTAGTTTGCTGGATCAGCCCAAAGGCTCTTCTTGCGCAAGGTTTGCGTTACGTTAGTTCACTTCCAAGCAATCGGCACTATTGCAGTCTATGGTGGAATAGGTTTGTCAAGTTTGGAGACAGTTCATGCGTTGATTCTAATAACAGTTCGGTTTTGCGGCTTAGGTCTGAAAACGTGACAAAAACAGAGTCATTTACGTAAGTATAGAACTTATTGTTCTCCAAAGTGCAGATATAGAAGCACTTTGGGATGCATAATATGAGCCTCCCAGAGTAATATAATATAATAATATAGAGGGCCGCTAATCTTTTTTTTTTTGCCATTCTAAACGTCTGGTGCTCCTTGGACTACCTTGGTAACGCAGTTTAGCTGACCTATCTTTTCACTGCGATGGTAAATTCAAAAGACTGTGAGTAATATAAGTACTGCGAAATTATCTTCCGTCTCCATTTAAAGAATGTTATCCATAGCAACTTGTGACAGTTTTACCATTAAAAAGTTCAACTACGGGGTAGATTTATGTGCAAACTTGTGTTGACAGCTCATGCTTTCAACGCTTCATTCTACACTGGACTTTTAGTAGATTTTTTTTTTTTGTAGTGAAAGTTGTGCAACACGAGTACTCAAGCTGACTTACTTTTTTTACCGTCACATCAGTTTAGTATCTCGCAATAGTACAAGTTAAATATGTAGATGCTTCTAAATTTTTACTAGCTTTATTTTGTATTTGTACATTTTACAAGTAGTTAATCTTCTTCTCGGCTTCCGGAGAGCTTTTTGGGAAAATCATCATTGACGAAACCCGCTCTTGGGTGGAGCGGGAGACAGTGTCAGAGTCTTACGGACTAAAAACCCCGCGCCGTTTCTTCTAGCCTTCATACCGGGGCTCTAGTTTCCTTTCGGATAACCCCGACCCCGGTAGGCTTCGACCCAGATGGGCCCCTCCTGTTGCTGACAACTCCTTGAGGCGCGCGGGAACAGTGCGCGCCGTCGACGCCTTGGCTCGGTCCGGACAGTTACCGGACGATCGGACAGCGAGCTACCCATGGCTCGCCGTCCGCGAGCCCGCGTCTACGGTGGCTGGAAATCGGGATCGGAATCCCGGCGGCGGCGGCGGGGGCGCCGTTGCCTGATGCGGTCTGCCTCCTCCTTTGCTAGCATTACTGCTTCGCAGAAGGAGGCGACCGCCTGCCATTCCTCCTCGCTCCGGACCATGGCCTGAACCAAGGCCCGGCGCGAGAGGTCTCCGCCGCCGATCGCCCCCACGAGGGCACGGCGTTGCTCCGCCCAAGCAGGGCACACCTCAACTCTGTGCTCCACCGTGTCCTCCGGGCGTTCCGCGCAGTGGCGGCACCCGGGCGTCTCTTCCGCTCGAATCCGATGCAGGAACCTCCCGAACTTGCCATTTCCGGTGAGGACCTGCGTCATGCGGAAGGTAAGGACGCCGTGAGGTCTTTCCAGCCACGCCTCAAAGAGGAGACTTACCGCCATAATTGTGGCGTGCCCAGCACTGGGTTGCGATAGTCGCTGACGCCATTTCACCGTGAGATCCCGTCGGAGCTCTGTCCGCCATACCTCGACCTGTCGCGGTAGTGGACTTTCACCCCGGCGTTGCATCTCCACGCGCTTATCGTGCATGTGTGCAAGGACTGTTGCCTCCAGATCCCACGGTGGTAGGCCAGCCAGAAGGCTCGCCGCTTCGCGGGAGATCGTGCGGTAACCCCGCACCATCCGTATTGCCATGACCCTCTGGCAGGCGTTCAGTATGGACGCCGGTCGCTTTGCCAGCGACGGCGCCCACACCGGCGCCCCGTAGAGGGCCATGGACCGAACGATCCCCGCGTAGAGCCTCCGGCAGGAGGCGTCTGGACCCCCAAGGTTGGGCAGGAGCCGCTTGAGAGCAGCCCCGGCCCGGTTGAGTTTGGGAGCCAAACGTCGGAAGTGTTCTCCGAAATTCCATCGGCTGTCGAGAACGAGTCCCAGGTACTTCATCGTCGACCCGACGCCGATGCGAACTCCTCCTACCGTAAGTTGGGAGTCTGATGGTGGCGCATTCCGAGGACCGTGGAAAAACATGGCCTCGGATTTGTGCAGCGCCACCTTGAGTCCCAACTCCTGGATCCTACCAACGACTATCGCAACCCCACGTGTCGCTAGAGCGACCGCCGCCTGGTGCGACTCTCCTTGCGCTAGAACCAGCGTGTCGTCTGCGTAGCAGACCACGCTGACCCCGTCAGGGAGGTCGCCGCGCAGCACGTAGTCGTAGCCGATGTTCCACAAGGGTGGGCCTAGAACCGACCCCTGCGGAACACCGCACGACATCTCTCGACGTTTCCAGTCTCCCTGGTGACCGGGGTAGATAATGGACCTGTCCGACAGGTAAGCCTCGACCACTCGACAGAGGTATTCGGGCACCCGGTGGTACCGGAGTGCCCTCCGGATCGTACCGGAGAGCTACCATCATGATAATCACGACCACTCTGGCAAGAGTGAAACGACCAAGAATGAGAATCTTCTTCTTTTTCTCTCTTGTCGATTCTTTGGTACGACCAATATTTAGCCACCTGGACCGCTCTGTCGTTGGCCTCACATAAGTTGTGGAAGGTGCAGGTATTTGTGCAAGCAGGGCTGGAAAGAAGGTGACGCATATCCTGGGATGTTTTTAAATTTCTACTGGCATTTTTTGTATGTACATTTTACAAGTAATGTTATTGTGGATAAATCTTACAATGAAAACTTAGCTGAAATAAGCTTGCGTGAGGCATTAAGTCCTGCCAGGGTTGCAGGATTGTTTGAAAGAATCACTGTGGCCCTGGAACACAGGTAGGTTGTAATCAGTGAAATTTTGACCCTCTCTCTCGCTCCACCCATAACTGGAAAACCTTATTTATGATATTCCACACTCAATAAAAGAATACGAGTAATATTGTGACGACTTCCCATGAGGGGGCTTACTGCCATGATCATGTCGTGCCTATCCTAGATTGGACGGATTAACAGCTCACGTCGCGCGTCGTGTTCATATCAATTATGTGTTCAAGGGGATTTTTGTTACAAAAAACACCTTGGTGTACAGTTTACTTCGCCAGAGTAAGATTTTTAGCGCTTGCCTCATTCATACACCTAATTCTGCACAACAATTTTACACCATACGCTGTTTCAACTGATATAGTAGTACAACTATTAGCTGTATCCTCTATGTTAATTACTATGCTATTATTCTACTCAGTGCAACCTGAGATTAGAGCTCAGACTTAATTACTACATTTGCAACATTGATCCTGAGCTGCTGTGTCGTGGCACGTGTGGTAATGAACAAGTTATGTTTTGTAGTTTGATTCGTTTGCCCCTGGGTAACAATAATTTCCTTACGTCAATTCAATTCATAAATTAGGACACCATGTTTTATAATCACGTTTAAATCAAATAGGCGTTTGCCACAACACTAAGTGTCTGGAAATGGATGATTATGATTAATAATACCGTCCAGAATAACATAAAAAATGAGCTTCATAATTTAACGAATTTAGACTGCTAAATTACATACCTTTGTTTCTGATTACCAGCCAAAACCACTATAACTGAAACTTCTTATTAGGGCATCGTTGTTACATGTGTTGGGGGCAAAGAGAATAATCATTGTTTGGGGACATACACTAACAATCTACAAGCTTTTATAAAATGACGAAAGTCTGGTAGCCGTGCTCATAGGCTTTCTGGCCTATGAGCCCGTGCTCATAGGCCAGAAAATATTCAAGATTAAAAACCAAGGCAAAACAAAATTTAGAGCGTTTTAACGCAAATGGTTGTGTAAGTAACAAAATAAGGTGGCTAAATTTGTAATAAAGTTCGCGGATGAATTATGTCTTAATAATGCTACCCTACGTAAATTAGCTGCCTACACACCCACGCGTTTGTTTGTAACACGAAATGAAGAAAGTGAAGGAACATGGAGCCGAAAATTGTGCAAAGAACACATTAGTAACACACTACGCGCAACGCGAACACAGACATCTTAAAACGCGATATTCACTCAGCGACCGCGTCTCAACGCCAGATAAGATCGGGAGCGCGCGGTGCGCTACAAGTGTGTTTCTGGCTTTGAAAGCACTTCTTTATTTCAGTTTGGCACTACCACATATTCATCGTGTTTTCATTAAAAACCAGAGGAGATTGCTACTTTCAGTGAATACGGGTTGGTAGATTGTGAGGAACCTATCAATTATATTCTAATTGAAGAGTTCTACACAACCTATTCACTTATTTGAATGAATAGACAACCCGTTGATTGGATTTTATTCTGAAAACATTTTATATATTCACCTTCCAAAGGCTTACGAGAACGTATAGTTTCAATAGACTTACTCAACAATTACCTACCTATGCCTACAAATTGTGATAGTAAACCTTGACGCAAACGAGTCACCGACCACAGCCACTTTTGGCCAGCGACAGCCTCTTAGACTTTTAACACACTTTTTCATATGTTTTTTATTGACGCGCTGCACATGTGTAGCCGGTGGCCGTCACTAGCTATAGTGGTGTCCGCGACTCGCCACTTGTGCTCGCTACGGGCCACACAAAACGCCAACACCCACCACTGTCACATTGCTCCCCCCCCCCTCCCCGTACAGTTAACCATTAAATGTTCCACGTATCGCACGTCAGCATGCCATTCCACCATGCACAAGTAAACTATCCGTATAAGAAGTCCATCGTAAAATGGGCGGCTGCCGAACACCGGTGGCTGATGTCGCTTGCTTCTGACACTGTTACAAATGAGGCGCGTGGCAGCTACCCGTGGCTGTGGTCGGTGGCCCGTTTGCGCCGAGCCTAAGGGTAATTTACTAACTTCTATGTAGTACAATTTAATTAATTAGATCATTAGGTACTTGTTCGGAGTTAAGAGTTACCGTGCCCCTAGAACGCATAGGGAAACTGAAGGAACACAGGTGTGTTCCTTATCCAAAAAAAGCGTATATTTGGAAACTGAAGTTCAACACTCCATTCAGAAAAGGAAGACTTATTTAAAATCATCAAATGAATTCCCCCAGTCTCATTCCCAAAAAAAAATCAACGTTATTAATATTATATTTTATTTATTAGATAAACAACCAGCATTCTTGTTATTAGTTTACATTATATTATCTAATATTTATGCAAATATAATAAATCGTAGTTCAATAAAAATAGATCAATGTATTTTGTCCTTAATTTGACAAACACAAATGTTCACGCAATGTCTAAACGACAAAAAAATCAGAGTGAACTTGTAATAAAATTACTTTTATAGGTACTTTATTTCACGTTTGTCCTTTTCGAATGACACTATATCTGTGACAAACCTGGGGTCCTAACATGACGTGTTATTATATGCGAAACTCGAAACACGTGTCTAGTAACAGGGTTATTTGTAAAACACTGGCAACCTCTCAGGATAATGTTACTAACATCATAAAGAACAACTTTTATTCTATGACTTTAAATAATTTATCATATTTTAGTTCATATGATTTTCATACAAAATTAAAAATATTTAAATGGCTCGTTCTAAATGTTACGAAGACTATGCGAGGCAAGCGATAGTACAATAGCGGAGGGGAGCAAGGATTGTTGTTTGGAGGTAAGCGGAACAGAGAGTAAAGTCCCGCAAACCTCCTTTGAAAAGGGAGGATCCTTCGACCAGACAGGATGTTATAGTCTGGTGGGCGACTGCCCGATAGTTGGTGTCGGGCTGTCGTATATGTTCAAATCGCGCGGAGAACTTTGATTGCGCGATGCAGGATTTCGTATTTTCTTCGTAGTTCTTATGTGGCGTCATAGATGTCGCTACATCACTCCCCTCCGGAGATCGGAGATCGATAGTTCTTGATGCTTCTTGATGTGTGCCAGTCCAGCGGTAGGTTGGTTCCAGTGATTCGGAACCAATACCGCATAGTTCTCGGTGAGTCGGAACTGTCTGCGGTGATGCCCCAGTGAGTCGGGTTGTTGCTATCCCAGTGAGTCGGGATAATGCCCCAGTGAGTCTGGGTGATGATGTCCCGGTGAGTCGGGATGATGCCCCAGTGGATCGGGGTGGTGCTGTCCCAGTGAGTCGGGACGATGCTGCAGGCTCCAGTGAGTCGGAGTAGTGCTGCTGGTTCCAGTGAGTCGGAGCGGTGCTTGTGCGACGTAGGGCTTGATTGCTGGCGTCGACCAAGAGAGGTTCTTCATGGCTCTTCATATGACTGGCCGAAGGTGCGGTGTGCCAAGGTCGCTGATGCGTTATTGAATAGTATTTCAAGGTTATTAGTGTTTTACAAATAACCTTGTATAAAGATAAATAACGTATACTGTACAAGTATGAGTACTTTCATAACAGTACGTATCAAGAAAAATCACAAAGTTAGAAGTTCTTTATGTTACCACCCTGGTTATGTGTGTATGTGTGTTACCCTCTCCGAGAGGAGGTCTGAGTCCCAACAGTGAAAACATTATAAAGCCGACTATGCTTTGCTGTTACCCGATTGCCCGCAAAAATACATGGTCACCAGACGATCCGTGTGACTGAAGGGTGATTTTGCTCCCGCACCAAGCTGTGCGCTGGCGTCATAGTTCACGTTCACGGCAGGTCTTAGCGGTCATTAGGCCCGCTATCACCTACCGTGAACTATTTGTATTAAGTGTCGGTGGTATCCAGCTTGTAACCGTTTTTTATATATAACGGAGGATCGATATCAGTGGGTCGCGACATCGGAAATAACACTCACAAAAACCTTTGATAACACCTTTAATTACTCGTAACACACACTCAGTACAAAATAATCAAGGATGCCTGAGATATGGCTTGATTAAGAATTTAGGAACGCGGGAAATTTAGCGTGGAGTAACCAACGTCTGCTCGGACCGACGGAACGATTCAAAGTGCCCTCCAAATCAACCGTCACCCGACACGTGAACCTACCCCCATTCCGGGTAGCCAATTTACCTGTCAACGTCAGTACCTGTCAATGTCGAATAATCGATTATACCTCCGGATCGACATTTGACTCGACTATTCGCTCAGTGTTGCTATTACTCCACGCTAACCATCCCCAAGTTAATACTTGACGTTCCCAAACGTAAGCTGTTCAATCTAACTACATAGTTCCTCCAGTGAAAGATAGGTGGCGCTGATGCAGACCGACTGATATGCGCCAACGCTTCGACACGGCCGTCCTGATGATCACACGTCCTCGTGTGGAGTACCTGGAATGAAAGAAAATCCTCGAACAGTACACATTCTAGTCGTTCGGCCAATCCTGGCCCAAGGTGGTGGGGCATAAAAGGTACTCTGATCAAAATCATTAATCATATCTAGAAGAAAATCACAACAATCTCAATCTCTCAAAGCCGACATGTTGAACAACACTCAAACTCATTCAAATAATAGGAAACTCATTAAAATATTGCAGTGCTCATACTCTGACCTCCATCCGGTCTTCATCATCACACTTATAACCTCCATCCGGCTATAAGCATCAAACCAATCGACCTCCATCCGGTCTTCATCATAACACATTATAGCCTCCATCCGGCCATAAGCATCAAACCAATCGACCTCCATCCGGTCTTCATCATAACACATTATAGCCTTCATCCGGCCATAAGCGTCAAACCAATCGACCTCCATCCGGTCTTCATCATCACACATTATAGCCTTCATCCGGCCATAAGCGTCAAACCAATCGACCTCCATCCGGTCACTAACACAACAGGCAACCTCTATCCGGTCACCTCCACATGTAACCTCCATCCGGTTACAAACAACACCATCAAGATAATCATTTCGAGCCTTTAATCAAAATAATCCTTAAAGTAGGTTTGTTCAACATGTTACTTTATTTTTCCTATAACGTTACAGATTATAAGAAAACTCTTACTATGCTAGGTACTCTAAATGTTAAGTTGACTACTTAGTGTTCAACTAGTCTTGTCAGCGTTATCATTTTCGTCATAGCTAGTCTCGTCATCATCGCCTACGTGCATGTCAACGTCAGTTTTTTTTCGCAGGCGGTTATGTGCGTACTTCGAAACAACGGTCACCATTAAGAACCTCAATTACTCCTGCGCATCCCTACAGGATCGCCAAGTCCCTCAAGACTTAATGGTTTCCCACAGTACGTCCCAGATTTGATCGCAATTTGAATTGAATACCGCATACTTACGGACTACTGTGACCGCTAGATACCGGTTTCTATTAAGCTACGACTACAAATCAAATCTCCTATAATCTGATCATCCTATAAACTTCATCGTCATCATCAGCCCTTTTTTTTATGTTCCCACTGAAACGCCTGCGTTTCATTTTCTTTCTATTGCGGTGTCACTGTCTTTCTATTGCGCCTCTAATTGACACGATTGAAAAATTTGAAACGTTAAAGGTTAACCGACTCTTTCATAAAAAAAATTAAATTAATTCTTATTCAGTTTTCGTGGCGCTGCTGTCACAAAAAAAGAAACTTTACCGCACGTTAAATCTTTAGAAGAACGGCACACACGAGAATATTTAGGTTCAAACCACCCGAAGTAAACTACTAGACCTATTAACTGTCCCAACTGAGCTATGATAAACAGCATCGAAAGTAGGGTAGAGAGCAGAATCGAATGTACGCGATCTGCTTTCTGAAGTTCTATATCTCCTAACTTCAGCACTTGACTTTATTTCATATCCTAAACAACTCGATTTGCATTATGAAAAACAACCACTCTTTCAAATCTAATGAATATCCGGCTTTAATCAACGTTTGTAATACTACATTAAGTCTCTCGAAGTTCTTAATAGATTCCAAAATAATCAAAATATTGACAACTCAAACTATGACGTAGGTATTTACCGATTTATCAAAAACCCCGTTGAAAAACCAGAGATCACGTTTCGATACCGAGTGGCATAGTCAAATGTTTATACTGACCGCTGAAACACTACTGAAATCATCATCATCACCATCATCACCATCATCACCACCATCATCATCATCACCAACATCACCACCATCATCATCATCACCATCATCACCATCATCACCATCATCACCATCATCACCATCATCACCATCATCACCATCATCACCATCATCACCATCATCACCATCATCACCATCATCATCACCATCATCATAATTTTTTTTGCCATTCTGTTCTGTCCCTCGTCACGCTATCACTACACCTACACAACCAACACAAACACACACAACACCCTAACCTAACCCTAGCCTATATACAATCTAATTTTTGTAAAATAAAACGCACTATGTAAACGAGTTATTTGGTCCGAGATACGTGGCAACGAATACCAGTAAGGCACGTTATTGTTTAGTTTACAGTAGTCTTTGCACATTATTTCTGACCGGTCGAGTTTTAAGCCGAAAGAGCTAAATTAACAGACACCGTATTACTCGGTAAAATAATATTTGCACGCAACAATTCATCTACCCGCTCACGCATTATTATTATTTTTTTTTTTCGCGCTAGACCGCTATGGTCGTCTTTTGCTAAGATGAGTCAATTAAACGAATAAGTTCACTTTTTGCAACACGCGTTTATAGCATACTATACTGTCATAGGTACACGTCAATGTCAATAACGTAAAAACTATCTATGGAGGAGTTATCACTGTCAAACAAAAATCGAAACGGTATCTACCGGATATACCGAGGGTAGATGTAATTACAATTGTTTATGTCGTGAACTTTAGCAATTTAACAAAAGAAGTGTGTCACGCACGATCATACTATTTAAACTGAATCCTTGCAACAATATTTCACGGCCAAAATATCACTTCGCAAATAGATGTTGTGAATAAAACCTCAATCAAACTACGCAAGTAATCTGAACACGCTAAACTGACCCTTCAATGTAACAAAACTGTGTTTACGTTTGCCGTGAAATAGTGATGACAGACTTTAAAGTGAAAGAGATATAACACTCAGCATCAGAATTAAAATGGAATGTGAATACCTGACCTTGTTCCTGGTTCCTTTGACAGCACATACGTCATCCAGTCACTCGCTACGTGATGCCTTGGCACCACCATCGCCTTCACGTCGCTTGCTTCGTCCAATTATTCCACAATGTAACATTTGACAGGTAGCGTTTGAAACGACTTCAAGCGTTTTGTGTGAAACGTTTTCTGATCTGGTATCGCACTCGACACACTGCACCTCAGGCACGCACACACACACACACGCGAAGCACGTATCGGAAAGTAGTACATCGTAAACGAGCACTTGCACCCATCGCTCTTTTCCCGGTCACTAGCTGGGTGGTACGTTGTAATTTGCTCTCTGGGGATACAGCGGTACCATGGTCCAACATTTGTTGCTCAGGATTAGGGAACAACCCCAGAAAAAAACCTAATCAGACCATTTAAGTCAGCTCTTCAATCCGGTTCTTACTTTCTTAAAGCGACCATAAGCAGGGCGCCATGTTGGTCTTGGTCCGTCAAGCACATTTCTGCAGTCGTCAACCAAGCACGTGCATCTACATCTTGTTTGTCAGGATCGAAATCCGGAAACGAAGGCCATGTGACGTCGTAGTAGGTGTTTTCATGGCTTGAATCAGCGTCAGAAAATTGCGGTTCTGTTGTTCCAACAAACGCATCCATTTTTCGTCGCTAGCGTTTTCATTTTTGAACACGTGGGTCGTCGTGGTCCAATCCCAATTCTGATAACGGAGGATCGATATCAGTGGGTCGCGACATCGGAAATAACACTCACAAAAACCTTTGATAACACCTTTAACACTAGAAAGACGGAAGCAGTCATTTGACTGCAATTTGAATTTTAATTTTGAATAACTCAAAAACTATTTGACTTAATGTACTGAGACTTTGTGACTTTTATTAATATTACTAGTTAAATGAAACTATGTATGAAAATAACTCTCGTCTCTTTTGTTTATTGTTTAAAATCTTGATATACCGACAAAGACGGCGGCAGTCATTTGACGGTTGATATCGGAAAAGTATTTATTTGTAATATGAGAAGGTAGAATACGAAATAATGTGCGATTTGTCCATTGTTTGGAGTATGCAAGTCAAATGAGTCAGTATAGTTACGACTGCCTATCAATTTTGTCAGAATTATTGTAAGTGATTCGTGAAAAATGTCTCGAAACCTTCAAAATGAAGAAATACTTTCAATGTTGCAAAATATTTGTGAAGATGAATCGGATTGTGGCTCTGAAAGTGAAGAGCGCGGTAGTGAGGATGATAATGTAGCATTTATCAGTTCGAGTTCCTCTACGAATGAAAGTGACCTGGAAGATCAGATACCTCTAGCAACTTTACGAAACGTTGACAGGTTGAGTTCTCGTGGCCGCGGTCGTAGCCGTGCTCGTGGTCGAGGCCGTGGTAGGAGTCATTGTTTGGAAGATTCTGAGCTTCAAAGAAAAAGCCAGAAACTGTGACTTTGTACAATGCTACCTACCAATGCTTTTGCAAGTACGGTGTGGATGTGGCTGACCAGATGGCAAAAAAATATAGTGTCAAAGCGGCATCTCGAAGGTGGCCTGTATAGGTATTTTTCAATATTTTGGACCTAGCAGGGATAAATACCTTCATTTTGTATAAGAAAACTTCAGGCACCAACATAAAATGAAGGAATTTCATACTAAGTTTAGCAAGTGAACTTAGCGGCAAAGTAGAAATTGAACCGAGACCCTCTGAAACCGAACTGTCGTCCGAAGAACCCACACCTTCTACTTCTCGACCTTCTCTTCAAAATCCGGAAAGTCGGAAAAGACGAGAATGCTATATACAGAAGTGCAAAAATAAAACTAATAAAGTAGGTATGCGACTCTTGCAAAAAGCCACTTTGCGGCTCTTGTAACGTAAATAAAATGTTAAAATGCAAAAATTGTAAGTAAATTAAATGAATAATTATATATTATACCCTGTTTTATTACTATAGTTACCAATTTTAGCACATAAATAAAAAAATATATTAAATAAATTGGGGCAGTCATTTGACCGGTCGCCGTCTTTGTAGGTAGATAGATTTTCCCGTCTTTCTAGTGTTAATTACTCGTAACACACACTCAGTACAAAATAATCAAGGATGCCTGAGATATGGCTTGATTAAGAATTTAGGAACGCGGGAAATTTAGCGTGGAGTAACCAACGTCTGCTCGGACCGACGGAACGATTCAAAGTGCCCTCCAAATCAACCGTCACCCGACACGTGAACCTACCCCCATTCCGGGTAGCCAATTTACCTGTCAACGTCAGTACCTGTCAATGTCGAATAATCGATTATACCTCCGGATCGACATTTGACTCGACTATTCGCTCAGTGTTGCTATTACTCCACGCTAACCATCCCCAAGTTAATACTTGACGTTCCCAAACGTAAGCTGTTCAATCTAACTACATAGTTCCTCCAGTGAAAGATAGGTGGCGCTGATGCAGACCGACTGATATGCGCCAACGCTTCGACATATATATTTGGAAAAAAATATGACATTGAGAAAAAATTATTGAAATCGATTCAGTTACCAATTCAGAACTGTAAACTATATTTAGGGTTGTTGTATACCTCCTTACTTGTAGGACTATAGTTTTGGTAGTCAAATGGATTACCTTAAGAGTTCGTGGTAGGGCCTCTGTATGTACATAGGCGGGGGTGTCGACGTCCTCCCATCTCCTTTAAGAGATACTCAAATTCTTATCTCGGTGTCCCATCGTAATATAAATAGAGTCTGTTTCTGTTTAGGTATAGAGATGGCGCAAAAGTTTAGAATATATTTTAAATATTATAAGCTTTCAGATGAAATATTGGTCATTAAGGTCAAATAGAAGTTGGCAACTTTAGATGATCCAAAAAAACTGCCTTTGTACGGTATTTTTTTTGTTTTTTTTATGAAAATAAATGGATAAATAAAAAATACTAACCGCACTTTGCGATTTTGCTTTGTATTACTCTGTTAATGCATATTAACGAGTAAATAAAACAATTTGTCACTATTACTTTTTTAGAACTACCCCCGATATAACCGTTTATGGGATTTTAAATATTGTAAGGAAGATTCTAATTTTTTCATTGCATTTGTTTGTTGCAATTCATTTTGCAAAATGACTGTAATTATTAGTTTTTCATAACTACATACAATTTGATTGTACATGTTTGATTGTAATACGGTTTATTTCATGAATCCCCAAGCGACCACCGGTGGCCGCGCATCTATTGTCTTATTATTGTGTCTCTAATTGACGGTATCTGAAGGGTTATGGATGTCAAACTTTTATGACCACTTTCTCGTGAACAATATCACTGGCATTGTGGGTAAATAAAATGTTAAGACATATGTATTTATGTACTTGGTTAAGGTTTATATGAGTCTAGATGGCACCCTAAATAAAATTATTATTATAGTTTTTTTTTTAATTTTTTTCTGCATTCATCTACAGTAATATAATAAAGAGGTAAAGTTTTTTATTTGTTTGTAGGAGATCTGAAAGGGAATCGTTGGTCTTCGTATGATCATGTAAAGAGGAGGGATGAAACGCATGTTAGGTACTAAAGAGTTATGAGTATACATATGGTTGGGTGGAGAAGGAGAGGAAGGCCAAAGAAAAACGTGTTGCGACCCCAAATAACACGGGATAAGGGCGGGAAGATGATGAGGAGGTCTAGAAGTACTGGTCCGATTAATAATTTTTTTTCAACGATAGAAAGCTGTTTTAGTCCTGAGTGATATAGGCTATATATAAGTTTGTGTATTTTTTTTTTATGCGCCTGCCATATTGTTTCTGCACTACCCTAGGTTGACTGGTAGAGAATGCCTAAGGCATTAAGTCCGCCTATGTACTTTTTGTTGTTTGAAGATTAAATAAATTAAAATTTATTAATTTATTTAATCTTCAAATGTACGCAGGCGAATCTACCGGCAAAAGCTAGTTCTAAATATCTAAATACAGACATTCTAAATATCTGCATCACTGTATACCTACTTATATACAGGAGTGACAGTAGGTTTAATGAGCCCCAAGAGGGAAGACAATATTAGGTAGGTAAGTAAGTTAGTGGTGTCCAGCGTGTCCCTGGGGCAAGTTCGTGTTATCAAATTAATGTTCAGGTAATGGAATCAACTTTATGTTGTTAGGTACGGCTGGAATGAAATGTTATAGCGGGAGAGATTTTCAGAGTTAATCATCATCTGTCTTGCCCTTTGTGTGTTGGGATCTATTGTAGAAGTTTATGTGAAGTTCAAAGTTTATATTATAAAACAAGCTTTTAATGAAAATCATTTTTTCATAGCAAGCTTTTATAGCTCGGTATATCTATATAATTAATTCCCGTCAAGACGAATCATACGAGCCCAAACTCGATGGGGTTGTGTTGTTTAACTACCAAGATCCTATAGCCACCTTCCGGTTCTATCATCAGATCAGGTCCATGTCATAATAATTTTGCATTGATTTTCACATCCAAAATTTCAGCTCAATCGGTAACCGAGAAGTGAGTCAAATTTAATTTACAAGATTTGATGACAGACATACATCGGTACAGGTGAAACTAAGCTTAATAATTAATTTAGGTATAATCTTTCAAGTAAAATTTCAAAAATTTACATCAATTTTTTTTTTTCAAAGAAATCTTTCGCTATGGGTGGAGCAACTGATAATTTTTGGTGACTATTCCTTTAGCATCTGTTTACGTTCCAGGGCCCTTTTAACTCTTCTGATCATTCCCACATGCCTAGCAGGCATCGGATATATGAGGCCTCTTCAGTTTTGCTGGCACGCATGGAACACAATCTTACTGGATGGCCGGACGGCGAGCTACCCATTGTCATCCGCAAGCTCACGCAACAACCACTTCCCATTCCCTTTTGATCCGTACCATAACCCGAACTAAGGCAGGACGCGAGAAGTTGCCACCAGCAAATGCCTTCACGAACACAGCGGTGATTTGCCCAAGCATGAAGCGGGGTGGACTTCCATCGTTCTTCCGGGCGATACGTACAACGGTGAAACCTAAGCGGTACCTACTTCCCACCGACTCCGAAACAGGTACCTTCTAAAGCACCCATATGCACTGTGGACCTGCGACCGACGAAAAGTAAGGATGCTTCGGTGCTTCTGGAGCTATTCCTCAAAGAGGGGGCTTACCATCGCGATTTTGTGCCCAAATTGCACTACCCTGGCAGGCCATTTTTTGGAATACTTAACATTACAATTTATTCACACTGGTATGACAAAAGTTTGCTTGTATGTTTGTTACGCTCAAACAGCTGAACAGATTTAAAATTTACTGAATGCTGAAAACCATATCCAGAAACAGCACATAGGATCATTTTTATTCCGGGAATGAATTCATTTTCTTTTTTCAGGTTGACGAAGCCACTGGTAGAAGCTCATCAAGATCAATTTTAGCTAAAAGACGTCCTCTTTAATTAATTAATTTATCTACATAATGTATTAGAAACTTAATAAGGCAGTTAAGATATTAATTAAAAGCATTCTCTTTCTATTAAACTGTTTAACTAACCAAAATATTTACTAAAGCAAATCTTCTTATCGGAAAATTTATTAAATTGAATTATATAGCACTAGCTTTTGCCCGCGGCTTCGCTCGCGTTAAATTCGAGGTAACACGTTTCTCCTGGGAAGTGGAGGGTTAAAAAGAGACAAAAACTAGCCTATATCACTCTCTATCACTTCAACTATCTCCACTTAAATCTCGTCAATTCGTCACTCCGTTTTGCCGTGAAAGACGGACAAACAGACATACACTTTCCCATTTATAATATTAGTATGGATGATCCAAAGTCTTCGGGATTATATCTCAAACAAAAACAGAACTAGAAATTAAACATTGTAAAAACTCGAAGCTAACTCTCAAAACGTTGTTACGATAAAATAAACTTTTCTTTTATATCAATCACTGTGAAGTAGTGTGCCTTACGATAATACTTGAGTTACAGTTGATTCCGAGTTCTTTTATCCAAAAGTTGGTTTTAATAGTATTTTTCTCTAAAAACTTCAGCATTTACTGTCCCCACACACGGATCACGAAAAAACGCCGCTTCAAGCTCTTCAGGCGGCCTTTTTCGTAGCTCGTGTGCGGCGGTGCCACCACAAAAAAAAAACGCTTGACGTGGCTTCAAGCTTCTCAGGACACAAGGTGTCGCCTCAGCTGTTTTTTGCTGGCACTTCTAGCTTTTTTTTGTAGCCGTTTATAGCGTTTTTTTGTGGCGGTGTTTTTTTGAGGCCCGTGTGCGGGGACGCTTAGATAGTATATAGACTAACAAGTTCTTTAAAAGATTCTCAAACCAATTTATCCTGAGATTTTCTTTGAAGGATTTCAGTGTCCCTACCCTGGGTACACATCCAATAGCGCTCAATAAATAATATAGGAACCCAGTGAAACAATACTATCTTCCCATTTCGTCATACCTGAATTGTATACGTAGAAATTGTTATTTATTGTACTTATTAGATTTTTAGTATGCACTAGCTTTTGCCCGCACGGCTTCGCTCCTGCTCTTCCCTACTCTTCCCTACTATACCCTACTCTACCCTACCCTACCCTACCCTACCCTACCCTACTCTATCCTACTCTACTTTACTATACCCTACTCTACCCTACCTTACTCTACTCTGCCCTACTCTACTCTACTCTACACTACTCTACCCTACCAAACTTCACATAAACCATCTACTAAATAGTCCGAACAAAGCCTAAAAATTTGGTTTGGATAGGTGAGCCCGTTCTTGAGTTATAAAATAACAACGAAAAGTGGCATTGATTTTTATATACGAGGGCGGGTCAATAAGTCCGTGACTTTTTAAATGAAACACAAATTTTTAGATAAAAAGTTATTTAATTTTTCAACGTAGTCTCCTTTGAGCTCTATACACTTAGCCCAACATTTCTCCAATTTTTTTATCCCTTCCGAAAAATATGATTTGTCGAGGTCTTTAAAATAGGCATTTGTTTGTGAGATGACTTCGTCGTTGGAGGCAAATCTCTTTCCACCGAGCCATTTCTTTAAGTTTGGGAACAAGAAGTAGTCACGAGGGGCTAGATCGGGAGAATAAGCCGGATGAGGGAGCAATTCGTAGCCCAAAGATTTTTGCCATAGAAACTGCACATGTGTGCACCCGTGCATTGTCCTGATGGAAAAGGACTTTTTTCTTGGTCAAGTGCGGTCACTTTTCTTTCAATGCCTCATCGAATCGACCCAATAAGTTGCTGTAATATTCGCCATTTATTGTTTTTCCTTTTTGAAGGTAGTCAATGTGGATAATACCGCGTGTATCCCAAAAAACAGTCGCCATGACTTTATTGGCTGACAAACCCACCTTTGCCTTCTTTGCGCCGATTCACCCCGAGAAACCCACTGTTTTGACTGCTGTTTGGTCTCTGGTGTGTTGTGGTGGATCCACGTTTCGTCCACGATTACGAAACGGCGCAAAAACTCGTTCATATTGCGATTGAACAACGCCAAACATTACTGCGAAATTGTCACACGTTTGCGTTTGTGGTCGATTGTGAGCAAACGCGGCACCCATCTTGCGGAAAGCTTTCTCATACCCAAATGATGGTTTAAAATTGAAACCACTGAGCCATGCGAGATGCCTATGGCTTCCACAATCTCTCTCACTTTTAATCGCCGATCGGCTAAAACCATATCGTGGATTTTTTCAACTGTTTCGGATGTGGAGACCTCAACTGGGCGTCCAGAACGTTCGGCATTTTCCGTGCTGGTACGGCCACATCGGAATTCAGTAAACCACTTTTTTACCATGGAAATGGATGGTGCAGAGTCCCCATAATATTTATCAAGGTTTGCCTTGGTTTGCGTAATGGATTTTTTCCGCAAAAAATAATGCTTAATGAGCACACGAAATTCACTTTTTTCCATCTTCTTCTCAGTCAACGCGGTAGTCTGATATTAACGGCTGTCAAAAACAAACTAAATGTCACAGCTTGTTCAATTTTTGACAACAGTCATCTGACAGATGACTGTTGACGGGAGCAGTGTTGCCATTTCAATTAAGAGGCGGAAAAATCAAAAAGTCACGGACTTATTGACCCGCCCTCGTATATAGATTTGTTACTGTGGTATTTTTATTATATAAATATACAATTATATTTTTCACCAGTAGTATATAAAATATAATTGTATATTTATACATTGTTCGACTGGCCTGTGGGTCTAGTGGTTAGTGACCTTGACTAATATGCCGGAGGTCATGGGTTTGATTCCCACCCAGGATAAATGTTTGTGTGATCAGGATGATCATTTGTTCTATGTCTGTGTGTAATTTATTTATAATCATGTAATATGTAGATAAGTATTTAGAAATATATAAGTAAATAGATAAATTATTAAAAAAAAAAATATTATACATTATTTTACTTAATTTCCAACTCTTCTTTGTATTTAAATTGCAAGAGATTTCTTTAAAAATAAACATCGCCTTTTTTGAGGCGAGAAATAGTCTTAAGATTGCTCTTATCTTATCTTCTCTTTGATTTTTACAGAATGACTAAAACCACACCTATGTTCCTTCAGTTGTCCTTTGCATTCCAGGACCGAGGGTTTTCTTTTCAAAAGTCAACCTATGGCCCCAGTAGGCTTGGGCTGTACTTGGGCTGGGGAACCCTACCTTTGTACTTTCCTATTTCCTTGTATCTTAAATTGTTCATGTAATAATAAAACACCATAATAAAAACAAAGAGTTCGAATCATCGACATTCATTAATACGGAACCACTAATGGATACCAACATATCAATAACGAGTTACCGATGCAAATATTCAGCGGCCATTACCTCTATATTGCCATCGACTTCGTTTAATTTATTAAATAGACCGTACATTTTGTGTCCGGACACATTTAAATGTGTTATTTATGATTTTGTGGGATATTTACCTTTATCTATCGGTTTGTGGGTGCCTCGCAATAAAGTGATATGTATCATGGCGGTAATATTCGCAGGATCGTTGAGCTCCCTAAGCTAGGGTTCAGGTAAACGATGATTGACTCATAATATGTGCCTGCCAGGATAGATCTACTAAAATATGTATGACTCATCCTCAAAAGGCCATTTGAGATATGACAGAGCTCGGTATGGATCTTCCATAATATGATGGGTACTTATTTAAAATATCTGGACTTTCAAATACAAACCAACTTAAAGGTCAAGGCTTTGGGACTTTGGCAGGATACTTTAGAGTGAAGTTCAATGGCTGTATTAATTAAATATTTACAAATTGATTCCTATTAAAGTGTGTATTTAAGGAGCTTTTTCGCTGCGAATATAGGCTGCTCTGTAGGTATAAAAAAAAAAAAAAAAAAAAAAAATGTGATGTGAAATTGGTAAAATTTTATATCTTAAATATTATTGATACGTTTTTTGCCAATTACTGTAAAAGCATAAGAATGTGTTACATCCTTATTATAAAGAAAAACTAAATTAAGTACTAAAAATTTATTTGATTATTATTTGTTTGAAATGGTTTTGGGAAACCATGTAAAAAAAAGTTGCTTTGAATTTCGTGTGAGGGTGCATAAATAAATAAGTAAATGCAGAGAAGTTTAATAAACCTTCTATGCATTTACGTAGTACCTTAGCTTTGTTTGCAGTCACTAAATTGAAGGATCAGTAGAACGTTACTGAATAACACTTCAGTAATGGACGACGCAGTTGCTCAAACAGAGGACCTCTCTTAGTATCCTCTTATACACCCACTTGGAGAAGTGCTAACTATATATTCTTCCCTTTCAGCCTACAATCATATTGCTCATCCTTTAAATGATACACAGAACTTAGAAGATTCTACTACGTACCAACACACTGCCAGAGACAGGAACAGATGGAAGAACATCATAGAAATGAAAATGATGAAGCAGGTCACGACCCTGAGCATTGAGGAATACGATGCAAGGAGGGGGAATTTATTAATGAATTATCATTGCCTGATTAATGTTGTCAAGAAGACAGATTCAAGAAACTTATAAAGTAATGCATAATCTTTTTCTTCAAAATCCTTCAAGTTTTGATAAAAAAATTAATTCGACCGGAGTGCTGTTTTTAGCATATAATGCGAGCTAGAAAAATAAAATACAAAGCCGAATCAGAACAGATTTTTCACTTCGGTTTTATACCAACACTGACAGCACTAAAAACTTTTCAATCAGTATCGATATGTTTCGCTACCAACGCGATGCATGTATTTAATTGAATACTTCTATTGTTTCTTCTTTAACAATGGAATCAAGCACGCAAGACTAATGAGATGAAATTATCTGTTTGAAGGAATTTAATTTGAATTCTCGTTTGTAGCTTAAAGTTTCAATATTATTTTTAACTTTTAAAATACGTTTTAGAACTAGGTATAGTGGTTCTATCTACGCTCGCTTTTGCTTAGATTTTCGTTGCGTGATCCATTATGGAATCAAGATATCCCCAGGAAATTCAAAGTCACCGAAATAGCCCGAAAAATCGCCAAATTTAAGTAGCAGTGGACAGGGCACATTACTCGCAGAACAGATGGTCGATCTGCTCGAAAGGTTCTCAAGAGACAACCTCGTCCCCTCACGGTCGCCGCCATCTTCTTCGCTCGTATTACTGCTTGGCTGAAGAAGACGTCCACTTTCCATTCCCTCACTATAACTAACAACATAAAATTGTCCTCAAACAGAAAACCTCTTAAGGTCAATTAACTTACTTGGTAGCAAAATAATGGCATCGTTTAAAGTATACATAAAACTGCACTATTTTAATAAAACAGTTAAAGTCTACCGTCTTAAATTTTTAAACGTCTCCAACCTTCAGGAAGTCATATTTTTTAGTCTTCGGTTTTCGATAAAACATTCCGGCATGCTGCCAAGGACTACTTTTCATGCTTCTTAAACTTATTTCAATATTATACGAACAAAATGGCCGACACTTTAAGTCTTAATCTTTATTGCTCTCGGCAGCAGGCAGTTTTCGTCTTTCTAGTTCGTTTATCTTAAGAATTTTCAGATTAATATTCCTTGTTGTAGATGATCCACTTTAATAACATTGAAAACGGTTCTGGACTACATACCACAGGCCTAAGGGTACTTCTTACTTTCACTACGTAAGATCTGTGCAAGATTTGACATAAATTTACAAGAGCTTTGAAACGTCAGTTAGTGTTATCTTTGAGCTCATCAAAACGGAGATAAATAAAATACTTGAATCTTTTCCTGCAAATCATTTCAACCATGGCCTAATATGGAATTAGTCAAACGCAATTACCTACTGTCAGAAAACTATGAAGCTGTATTAAAACGCAGCTAGACTGCACTGAGTTGCCAGTTCGTTGGTTGAAATTAATTTACGCGTAGGCCGATTATGATTTTGTGTGACACTGTACGGAGTTCCGAAATATCGGGGTTTATATTTTCACTCACTACTTTAAATTAACACGAGTTAAACTGATTCACAGTGCATCCAAATCCGATCACTGGTAGTATGAAACATACATTCAGTTAAAAAAGTATCGGGAATGGATGATTTGTTTATGGTTCCAAATTCAAATTTTTGTTTTTTTGTAGTTGTTAGATTGGCACAACTGTTTTCCATTTTGGCGCGGAGTTTGAGTTGCATCTGTTATTTATATTAAATACAGTGCTGGTTTTAGTAATATCATATATAGTGTGTATTGCGAATTTCATAATGGACAAAAATATCGAACAAAGAGTTTGTCTTAAATTTTGCATCGCCAATGGAATTTCGTGTTTGGAGTCACTGAAAATGTTACAGAAGGCTTACGGTGAATCGACTTTATCAAAAACTCGTGCTTATGAGTGGTTCAAAGCGTTCAAAAGCGGTCGAGATGTGATGGAAGATTTGCCTCGCTCTGGTAGGCCGTCAACGTCTGCAACTGAAGTTAACATCGCAAAAGTGAAGGAAATAGTGACTGAAAATCCCCATTCAACTCTGAGAGAGAAAGCCACCGAACTTTCTGTATCTCACCAGTCGATCCGTACCATTTTAACTAATCATTTGGGTATGAAACATGTTGCTGCTCGGCTAGACCCAAAAGATCTGAATTTTCTCCAAAAACTCAATCGCATGAAAGTCGCTGAAGACATGCTAGAACGAGTCAGTTCGGACCCAACATTCATGAAACGCATTGTTACTGGTGACGAGACGTGGGTTTACGAGTTTGACATGCAAACTAGTCAACAAGCTTCGGAGTGGCGCCTTCCAATTGATCCGAAACCGAAAAAACCACGCCAAAGTCGATCAAAAGTCAAAGTCATGTTGACTGTTTTCTTTGACTATCGCGGTGTTGTGCACTCTGAATTCTTATCGGAAGGTCTAACGGTAAATAAAGAATATTATTTGAGCGTTATGCGGCGTTTAAGAGAGCAAATTCGACGAAAACGGCCAGATTTGTGGAAAGAAAATTCTTGGATTTTGCACCACGACAATGCGCCTTCGCACAAGGCTATCATTGTGAACGAATTTTTGACCAAACACTCAACAAATACCATCCAGCAACCACCATATTCACCAGATATGGCTCCTGCTGACTTTTTTCTTTTTCCTAAACTCAAATTACCACTTCGTGGCACCCGTTTTCAATCGATAGAAGACATAAAGGAGAATTCGCGGCGAAAACTGAACTCAATTCAGGAAGCAGCGTTTAAAAAATGTTTTGATGAATGGATTATTCGTTGGCGCAAGTGTATCGTTTCTAAAGGAGCATACTTTGAAGGTGATAAAATAAATTTGGATGAATAACAGACATTTTGTGTATTATTGATCTTTTCCCGGTACTTTCTTGACAGAGTAGTATTTACACTCAAGCTACGAGTATTTCATCTTATTATACTCCAAAGATCAAAAATTGTTTGTATGTTATAACGTGGTTACACCTTTACGTTCAAATGGCTAAACAGCCAAATCAATCACTTGGGTAGACCGTGTCCTTTACCCCTAGCCAAGTTAATAATCTGCAATCGTTAACGCTAGTAAACTTCAAATGTACGGGAATGACGTCATCTCAACGCTCAGTCACGTGGTCAGGACAAAAGAATCGAGGGCGTTGCCAACTCGAGGCTTTCGACGCAAGTGAAACAAACGGTTGTAACTTGGCTAGGGGGGCAGAACTATTCCAGAACATTATGTTCCCATGTGATGTTCTATACATATAATATGGGAGATTTTTGGTCCCAAGTAATTATGTACGGGATACTTTTTTTTTTGTTTCTGCAAATGCAAGTGCTGCTACTCAAAAAAAAAAACAATATATCTAACGCACATGACCACTTGAAAAATGCAATCGTGTAGTATATTAGAATAACTATGGCTTTCTGCTAAAAATTTTCGTAATCGTGTAAATACATACAATAACGCATCCAGCTGTATGTTATTTCAAACTTCTCAGAACTTGACGCCACACTGAAGTAATTGTTTAGATAAATAAAACCATCTTCATTATTAATCATCAATGTACCTTATATCACTACTTGTTTGTAATTTAGCCTCCCATCAACACTTCTGACTTAACTCCTCAAGATGGATTACTCAGCCTATTCTATCACGATTAAAGACATTGCCATGACAGCCTCGTATCTGTATTATAGGCGTAAATCTTCCAAACCGAGTACTTTGTGGTTTCTGCTATACCTATTTTCTGTTGATCAATTAATGCTTAATAAATTGGGCTAAAACACGCACGCCATTCGCGCATTCAAACCTTCTTCGTCAGAGTCTATTATGATAATGCGTGCATGGGTTAAAAAAAGCAGCAGCCACAAAAGGCTTGTGGCCGCTTCTAGCTTCTCGTGGCGCCGTTTGTGGTGGTGGTATGTGGCCTATGTGTGGCGACACTTAAGGTCGAAGCTTACTGGGGCCAGGGTTAGCTCCTAAAGGTAGCTCAGCCCCTGTATGAAAGACAAAAAGGTTAGGGATGGGTTTTTTAGTCAGTAAAAGACCGACATTATATCCCGCTTCGCCCTAGGGCGGGGGATGTCATTTGGATGATTTTTACCCACAAAAAAAGACATCGTCATCATCATTTCAGCCGATAGACGTCCACTGTTGGATATAAACCTCCCCCAAGTGTCGCCACATCAAACGATTCGGTGCATCTCGCATTCATTGGATTCCCGCAATAAAAATATATTGAATTTCGGTTTGCGCGAGAATTAGTTTCGCCACCAAAATTGAAAAATTTGATGAATGTATATATTCACCCGAATTATTTTCCACCGTAAAAAAATGCTGAACATATACGCTTTCACATAGACAGAACCGTTTGTAATCTTACAAGATCATTACTAAATACACAAGTTCCACAAAGGACTGAGCAGAAATAACATCTGTCGTTAGTAATAAAGAATAATGACGTAGCAATTGCTTTAATTGTCCTGGATAGAACTGATTGAGACAATTTTGCAACTGACGAGCAATTGACCTTATATAGCTGTTTCTTTTATGTGTCGCACTCATATTGAATGGCTTCATACAAGGTTTGATGGTGATTTGGTTGCTTGTAGCTTGTTATTTGACGAAATTTAGGTCGAGTAGATTATGTTATATTTGTATCAAATTGTTGTTGTTTTTTATATAAGACTAGCTGCTCCCAGCTAGGTTCACCCGCGTGATAGCAGAAAATTATCCCAAGGGAACATACTTTGGGATAAAAAGTATCCTATGTCCTATTCCAGGACATGGTCTATCAGTGTACCAAGTTTGATCAAAATCGGTTTTGCCATTTAGGCTTGAAGATGTAACAAATAAACTCACTTTCGCTTTTATAATATTAGTAAGGATGGTGCTGTACATTCTGAATAGTTTCTAAATATCGTTCAAATAAGAGACACAATTGAAAGACAATGACAGCGTGAACGCTAAGGGTTTAATGAATTAGACAATTTTTAATTGCCTTCAGCGGCTTTGCCCACATGAAAATAGGTTTCTCAATATAAACTTTGGAACCCTGTTTTATTCTTCCAGAGAGTGAATTAAAAAAAAATCCTCTCTTAGTGCTCGCCTACGTCGTAAGAGGAAATTTTGTGCAAAATTTCACGTTTCTATTCAAAACAATTTTGGTTGCGTGTTGATATGTCATTCAGTCAGTTTCTCGTTTTATACATATACCTAGATTATATTAAATATTTTTTAATAGTTAAGATGTATTTATAAAGATTATTGTATGTAGTAGAATTAATTTACTCTGTAATATAAAGTATTCATTGTATTTTTTTTTCTGGTTTATGGTGGATGCCACATGTTTTCACCCAATTGCACGTCGCACTTCATGACGCTAAGAACCGTCACAGATGGCGAGATACCATTAACAAGAAGCTAATCCAGCGGGAACTTCACGACCCTCAGTAATGAGGAATACGACATCATCATCACATCACATGTCTTAAAATTTTTGGTTCTCGATAGGTCCATGCTGGTTTCCTCATAATATTTTCCTTCACCGTTCTGAGAGCTGTGGTGATGAAATAAATTATACAAAGCAGTGCGCATGACTGGGTTTGACCCCGTGACTACACAACTCGTAAGTAAACAATAACAACAACTTACCTACCATATAAACCACATACGTTGACCTGTCAGAAAAGGTCAAAACAGGAGCAGAGTACGCCACATGCTCTCAAGTTACGCAGAAGGCCACACGTGCAGACTCTTTCACAGTAGCGTAGATACCCGTGGGCGAAATGGACCTTCACCCACGGCCTCGAACTCCAAAAGAGCCCCGCACGAGCTCTTAAAGAACGAAAGTTTTTTTTTTATAACCATCTTTTCCCCTCAGCATCGCCCGCGTACTTAAAATATAGCCTATGTCACTCAGAAATAAAGCAGCTTTCTATAGGTGAAAAAATTTTACCAATCGGACCAGAACTTCCAAAGATTACCTCCTACAACCAAAATACATAAAAATAAATAGAAATATTTACCTCATTATAATATTTTGTTCTTTTTTTCTTCGTTTGACCACTATTATACCTGATGGTAAGCGAGAATGTGGTCGAGCACTGGGTTGCGACAATCGCTGTCTCATTTTCGAATTTATAAAAGAAAAAGGCCTTGCTTATGTGCCTTGGCTCACGTCTAATTTAATCCACGTTACGCCTCTCCTCTTCCAACCCCTATTTTTATATCATATAACGTACCTACATTTACATCAACAAGTTCTCATAACGTTATTAAGATCAACATTTTACATGAGAGTCACATAAAAAACAAAAATAATGCTAAAAACAAAAACACAAACAAAAAACAATACACATAAACAAAAAAAAATGCTTGAAAAAAAACGGACGCACACAAAATCGCTTCCGTCCTACCCATATCACGATTTTAAGGATATGTTTAGACGTGCAAAGTCACATAAAATAAGGCTTAGAAGTATTAGCTGGGTTCTGTAGCTTATCACTCGCGAACTTATGGAGTTATCTGTGAAGGAATCGGTGAGAATATTTCTGCTTTCAACTTCGTAGCTTAATCTAGGTGAGTAATAAATGAGACAAGATTTGAACGATACCTGCTATAAGATAATCGTTTTAAATAAGACTTTTTTTATTTCGTTTTTTGTAGGGACTAAATACACTGCTTACATGGAATCAAGGTCTCGTAACGACGAGCAATGGGTAGCTCACCCTCCGCTCGTCCTACAAGGACCGAGACCAAGTCGTCGATTGCGCGTAGTGTTCCACGCATGTCTCAAAAAAATTTCAGTAAAACCGTAGAGACGCACCTAAGAGACACTTCTGTATTTAGCTAGACTGGCTATGTTTGTAAGGGGCTATAGGTACGCACAATGGACCAAATGTGAATCTATGTGGCAAACGAAATCAGGGTGATTCAATGTCTCATTTATCTGGCATAGTTTAGCATATCTGGCATAGGAAAAAATACCTATTAATACTAATTGTTAAATAATTAACTAATACCATCTGTGCGCACAACAAAGTGTCGCTCTCCATGGGTTAGCACCGACATAAAGCAGTGGACATAAATAAATCCCCTCGACAGTAAGTAGCCAGCCTTAAGGTGGAGCCACTAAATAAACCAATAACGTTGACCTTTTCCTACTCGGGGTTTCTATAACCTTGCAAGATTTTACTTGAACCTCACTAAAGGTTTTTTGACTGTCAATTGAAAAATCGTAGTGTCAAATGAAAAAAGATAAAGAATATCAAAATTAGGTTATACTACTAGCTGACTCGGAAAATATTGTTCTGCTGTATACGAGTAAATTATCAAATTACTAGCTGCTCCCAGCGGCTTCGCCCGCGTGATAGCAGAAAACTATCCCAAGGGAACATACTTCGGGGATAAAAAATATCCTATGTCCTATTCCAGGACATGGTCTATCCGTGTACCAAGTTTCATCAAAATCGGTTTTGCCATTGAGGCGTGAAGGCGTAACAAACAAACAAACTCACTTTCGCTTTTATAATATTAGTAAGGAAGGATTAAAAAATAAAGTAGGAGCATGGTAGGAGGGTAAACAACTCTACGATTTTATTCTGTGTTCGATAATAAATAATGTGACACGAGATTTTTATTGTATTTATATATATTATTTATCATCTTTTCTAAGATATATAAATACAAACCTTGCAAATAATAAAAAAGATATCTTTAATTTAAGAAAGGAAAACGGATTCTTGTTTATATCTATTTGCAAGACTTTTCATCCCGAAATAATGCCTACTTCCAGTAGTCAAGAGAGTGAAGTTATAAGAAAAGCCAGTATGGCTACTACGTCAACCAATTTTGTAAGAGAATACTTAATTATGAAATATATTTCACAGCGATAAATGGGACGCAATAAGTGGCTCTCTTAGCTCACAACTCATCCGACATCGTGGCAGGCCAAGACGAAGATGGAGAGATGAGCTGGACATGGTCACCTACCGGAGGAACTGGTCCACAATGGCCGAGGACAGACGTGTGTGGGAAAAGGGAGAGGGAGGCCTTCGCCCATCTGTGGGACATAATGGGCTAACTAACTAACCAACTATATTTCACAGCTTTACTTAAATTAGTCGTATACGATTCTAATAGTCTCTCAGTACTTATTGGGATAATACTGAAAAGAAAAAATAAGAAACATTAGTATGGTGACAAAAGGGTAGAGTTAATGGGCTCTTAATAAGTCCGCCTCACCACCAACGATTGCATGTGGGCATTCCCACCTGTAAAGCACTAGTTTATATTATTTTAAAAAAAGTCAGAGAAACTTGGGTAGTCACTTCACATGTTTCTGTTGGCATCAAAAATACACTTTATATTTCAAAGTTACATAAAAAACTAGGTTTATTGGAACATTAACAGTTTTATCTATATACAAGTGATAGCTTCAGACAATAAAGACTCGCTGTGGGATTGCCCGAAAGAATTACCGTGGCCATGGAATGCAAAGGGCAACTGAATTGTTTTAGACACTAAAAGTGTGACACTGTCTCTTGCCCCACCCCAAGCAGGTGCAGTCATTCTGTTTCAAGTCATTAGACTTCCCACTAAAAAAAAAAAGTTTTAGGAATTAGTCGTGTTTGTTTTTTTTTTCGGTTGGTACCAATCATCCAGATGGCATCCCCCGCCCTTGGGGAGATAGAATTAGACTCTTACTGACTGAAAAACCCGCCCCGTCCATTCGTTGCTTTTCATACTGATGCAGAACCTTCCTTTCGGAAGCAGACCCTTGGCCCCAGTAGGCTTCGACCCTGCTGGGTCCCTACGGTTTGCAGACAACTCCTTGAGACGCGCAAAAACAGTGCGCGCCGTCGACGACTTTAACTCGGTCTGGACGGTTACCGGACGGTCGGACAGCAAGCCGGAGTTAGTAGTGTCAAAAATTAAATGAAAATGTTGTGCCATAGTGATATAATGAATTGACGCAGTATCTGGAGACGAAAGAAGAAATTCGTGCCATTATGTCTCTCTACAAGTCTATCTTTAATGAAAACAAGTTTAATATCAAGGTAAACAAGTTTAATACAAAGGTAAACAAGTTTAATATCTAGGTAAATAAGTTTAATACTATTCCGTATTCATCAGCATCTTTTTTTCCTGCAAAACAATTTAATTCCGATCCAAGAAATTATGAATTTTAAAACCCTAAGCTTTGAAAGACAATCCAGGTCACGAACTTTCATCAATGATCGTTAAATTGAAAAAGTTCAGAAGCTTTGAATTTTTTATTTACCTTAACAGTATTGTTTGAAACCGACTTTAGACTTAATCGAATGCAGCGAAACCAGAGTTGGAAATAGAGATAGGCTGACTAGTTGGAATAGCCGACGATGAATCTATATATTAAATATAATATATAGTCGGCAGTAGGTGATTGTGTGAGGAGTGATATGAAAGAAATGGGAGTAGGTGATAGTTTGACGGTGTAGAGGACAGAATGGAAGAAAAAAACGCCGACCCCAAGTAATATGGGATAAGGGCAGGAAGAAAAAGAAGAAGAAGATTCGGCAGTAAGTATATGTGAGTTAATAGAGTGAGAGAGAGAAACCAAATGCAAGACGGATGGTGTGACGACTGATATGAACGAAAAAGAATCAGTAGCAGGACAGAGTAAATTAAAAAAATGTGTTGTATTGACCCCAAATAACACGAGACATGGGCCATATCTTCTTGATGGTGATTAGTCGTAACTACTCTTAATAAGTAACTTCAGGACTATAGAAATACAGACAATAAAATAAATAACTCAACAGTGTTCAGGCTCAACAACAACAGAGGAGGGTTACAACTTTTTTTCTCAGAACTGCGTCAATTGTAAACCGAAAATATAAACCAAAATGGAAAATAATTATATTATTTGATAGGTTTTATTAGGTTGGTTACTCTTTTTTTCAAATCCTATTTTTTTTTTTCATAAAACGCAACCCTGTAGTAAAAATTACTTCTGTGCCATGGGTGCGTTTTCAAATATGTAAATTCTCACACATAAGACAGACCCGGAGCAACTATCTGTAGGCCATACAAATGTGGAAATCCATCTCTTAACCACTGCGTCAGCCGTACTTGATAATGGCATTCATGAGTATTCGCATGGGTACACTTCTCAAATATTAAAGCCATATATATACTCGTAGCGATTTTGATATTTTCATCAAGAAGTCAAGCATTTGCATTCATAATATTCGACTATATATACATATAGGCGGCGACTAGTTGTCAGACCAGTCCGCCATTTGTGCGCCGACTATTTGCTTATACTTGAACTTCTAATTTGAAATAATTTGAATTATCGTGAATTTATGTGTCTTTTGTTTTTTTACTAATACTGTAATCTGGAGACTTTCTTCGAAAGCGCTAATCTCATTAACTACTGGTTCCAATTGAAAAATGCATTTAATGTTGGATATTATTCATCGAGGAAGGCTTTCGGTTTTATAACGACCAAAACACCGGCGCAGTAACAGTAAATAATAGGGCCCTTAAAAAGTATGGCTTTATTTAATTTGAACTTTGTATTGTATGATATAAAGTTTATAGTTGTAAAAATTGTCTCGAATCCATAGTTTTCGGCCAAGTCCATAGTTACCCCATCTCTAGTTGAAATATCTCCGTCTGTGAAGGGAAAATATTACCGGCGTTCCTATTTCCTTGACGGCGAGATACTTATTTAATTAAAGAAGACTCCCTATAAAAAAGATCAAATAATAAAACATCTTAAAAAGGAAGATGTTTAATCATTAAAAATCGAGTAGAAATATCTTAAAAAGCAGTCTATTATCTTAGATATGTGAGAGAAGACGGGATTTTTACTGATACTTTATTCAGAGAAGTAGCTTTAAAATATTTTATTTTAGTACGTAGATAATTCCTTCGTTGATCGGCAGCACCTGACAAATGGAACTCCTTATTGAACATTCTCTTTGTGACACCATCTAGACGAGAAGAAAGCTTTTAGACTAAAAACTGCCGGCAGCTATTTCAAGGAATATAGCTTTCCGTATAGGTATATAGAATTGGAGAAAACCTGTTCCTCGATTGCCTCTGAAAACTGAGGCTATTACAATAAAATCCAGATAGCGTTTTCAGTGTCAGCGATCTGACTTTTCCCATTTTCACGTCCAGCACTCAACCGTTTGAATAAACGCTATGAAGTTTTACATAACTTAATGTATAAAATGCTTCCTGACAGTTAAGAGCTCATGGAAATTAGTTCACCCTTTTTCGAGACGACCTCCACACATACAAACGAGAGCGTCCCGCAAACTTTATTTTTAGACAAATTGGAACTAACGAATCGATCGATTTTGTCGTAAAATTTCTTCTGCTGTAGAAATTTTAACTCGCGAATGAAACTATCCTCGCATGGAAGGGAATTTGTGGATTAAAATACCGGCTTTAAAACTCTAAACTATTCGTGACATTGTTAGCTGGTCCTCATAATTTTGGTGAAGCGGAAAATGCAGCCATTTTTCTACTTGCACAAAGAGATCCATAGTTGGGCTGTAATAAATACATCAAAGAAATACTTTCTTTTTTAAATATTATATAGCGTAGGTTCTGTGGTAATGAGGAGAAAATCTGTAATGTTGATTCTGCAATAACATTACCTAGCTTATAGATTTACTGAAAACTCGTTTGGGGAAATTCACATAAAGAAAAAATATAATTATGGTTAAGTGGAATGACTTATTAAACAAATAATCAGTGACTATTATAGAGATATATGCAGAAGCTTCTACTTAAGGCTTCACTCGCGTGAAAGTAAAAAATAAAAAACAATACTTAAAAGTTGAAAGTGATCTTTCTGGCTTGTCTTAGTATAGTCATTGTGAAGAGGAACGATAAAATGAAACGCATGTTATTAAAAGAGTTATGAGTAAATATGTGAATAGATTAAGAAGGAGAGCGAGACTAAAGAAAAGATGAATGGATTGTGGGAGGAGTGATAAGAAAAAAGAGACTTAGTGATAGCGTGAAGAATAAAACAATCCCGTGTCTAGTTATCCAAACAACTAGACACGGGACAAGGGCAGAAAGACGCTGATCATTCGTTTGAGCAAGAACAAACATACACACTCGTATTTTTACGAACTTTTATTATTATTTAGGATTACGTTTCCCGTAATACGAACACCAATTATAAAAGATAACGTGACCTGCTGGTTATTAGATTAACCTCGCCAGTAAGATTGTGTTGCAGCCAATTAAATCAACAATATACCTCTAGTTAAAACTCTTAAGGGGATGCATCTCGACACACATTTTCACTGTTTTTCATACAACCGCTCATAACCGATTATGACGTTATTACACATTTTACATTAGATATTTTGGAAATACTGTATCTTGTGGATATTATCTAGGCTTCTATAGAAATCAATTTCTAAATTTGTGTAAGACTAAAAACCTCTGAAAATCTTTTTATTTTGTATGAACTTTGACACTTCCTAATTTCCCTAAAAATTAAAAGAGTAAAACTATGGAAGCCTTGCAAATTTTATTAAGATTCTAAATGGCGACCACTATTTTCAAAAACTTTAAAGGATTTAAAAAAAAACAGCTATTTCTTGGAGCAAGTTTTGAACAATATTCGAGTAAATCTCGGAATTACCGAATACTCACAGAGTTTTCAGGCGTTATCTCTCTTTTTGCGTTGCCTTTTCGTCAAACATCGCGTTGGATTGCGTTAGGTGAAATAACAAGCTTTTAAACCATTTTCAATGTTGACGATAGGCGAGTGGAAAAGGACCCTCTTAAGGGGACTACAGGAATGTCGTCCACTGTTGGATATAGGCCTACCCCAAGTGTCGCCACAATAACCGATCCTGTGCGTCTTGCATCTATCGGATTCCCGCAACCCTTACCAGGTCATCGGTCCACCTTGAAGCCTTCCAATGCTACGTACACGGTCCGGACACGGACCAGTACTCGGTCACCACTCCAGAACATTTCGGCCCCAACGGCTATCTGTTCTGCGTGCAATGTGCCCTGCCCATTACGACCTAAGTTTTGCAATTCTTTGTGCTATGTCGGCAACCACTACCTACAATATACAGTTTTTTTTTACACATAACAACAAATTAACACTTTTTAGATTTTTTTCCTATACTTGTCCTATGAGACCATGCTCCATACCAAATTTCAGGATTCTAGCGTAACGGGAAGTACCCTATGAATTTTGATTCCTTTGAGAGTGTCAAAATATACGTATTTAGCGACATAAACACCCGTATCTTTTTTTTCGTTAACTAAGAAATTTGATTTTTTTACAGCTTCAAGCGACCGCAGACTTGAGTATATAATTTTAATTTCAACTCGATACCTCCAAGCGTTCCCTATATAAACGGCCTTGAGATACAGACAGACGGACGGACAACAAAATTATCCTATAAGAACGCCGTTTTTTCCTTTCGAGGCAGGGAACCCTAAAAGCGACTGAACTTTTTGCAATAGAACACATACATGAATTCTGCGCATAAATTGTAATTAACGTTTCATATGCCACAAAGATTCTCAATTTATTAACATCCTTCGCAAATTAAAAACTTAACCAAAAGGCTCTATACTCTTTGAGGACCCCCTTTGGAAGTAACATGTGATTTGAATATGCAAATTCAAGCTTAGTTTAATTTCGTCCAAGCATCTGCGACGGTTGGTACCATAGCGTTTGGACTCGTTACGTCATGAGACGGGCTAGGCTTGGGACACAAACTATTGCTCTCAATTTTATTAAAGCTGTTAGTTTAGCTACTGTCTAACTAATTTATTTTTGGGAGGAGTGAAAAGGAGTGTATGGTTTTTGCTGACTGAAATACACTTTTATTGTACGTGAGAAATCATCAAATGACTTCTCCCGCTCTGGATGGAGCGGGAAGAGGTGTCAGACTTTTACTGACTGTGCCTTTTCCTTTTATTCGGTACTAAGTTCACAAACCAAGCCGGTCACGAGACGTCGCAGCCGCCGATCAACCCTACAAGGACACAGAGGTTTTCCGCCCAAGCGGAGCCGACCTTCTCCGTATGCTCCACCGTGACCTTTAGGTGATCCGCACTATGGCGACAGCCAAGATTTTTTTTCTGCCGAAACTGCCACAGGAACCTTCCCAAACAACTGTGTCCGGTCGCCGTGACGCCTCTTCAAATATGACTGATATCCTTCCATCTGTGTACCTTCAGTTGCCTTTGGCGTTCGAAAGCCGCGGTAACCCTTTCGAATAATCCGACAGGTATAACCCAACAAATTAATAAAAACTGTAGAATTTATTCCTTTAGTACTTCACTAACTTGCATTCATCTGAACTTGAAATTTTGTTAAGTTTAAAATATATCTTATCTTGATACTATTTTCTTATACGATTGACTTTTTTTATTGACAACTTACTCACCGTTCCCACGATTAAAGTTCATAGATTACATACAATAACCGCTAATTTCAAGAAATCAATAAAAACGCTATTTTATTTCAATTATTTCTTCTTCAGTCCGACTTTCAACGTTAATATACTTTCCTTCCGGGTGAGTAGATCAATAGCTGACTCCGAGTAAAGTACACAAAATGAAGATGAGCTTCAAACTTGATAGTTCGTGCCTGAACTGACTGCCTGAGTGGTTCAGACCTTTCGCAGGACGCTTCACCCGGCCATAATGTATAAATATAAATAAACTTTAAAATGTTCATGTAGCATTTTCTTTACTGAAAGTATGATGCTGACTAAAGTGATCTTACTCGTAGTTTACAGAAATAATATAATAAATAATAATATTCCACAACTATCACACAACGCCGTCTAGTCCCAAGCTAAGCAGAGCTTGTGTTATGGATACTAGACAACTGATAAACATACTTATATATTTCTAAATACATACATATTATAGATAAATTACACCCAGACACAGAACAAATGATTATGCTCATCACACAAACATTTGTCCTGGGTGGGAATCGAACCCACGACCTCCGGCATAGCAGTCAGGGTCACTTACCACTAGACCAACAGGCCAGTCAAATAAATTAAAAGGATTTCATTCCATGCAACATCAGACACTACAACGATATTGTTTCTTGGAAAATATTAAAAAAAAAATTTTTGTTCAATTCCTTGATTTTTTTTTATTTTTTTTTGTATTCCTTAAATTATAATTATCACTTTAAAAATGAATAATAAAGGCTGACATTTTTGTTTTTCAAAACTACCCTCAATAAATCACTTAGGGGGTGGTAAAGTTTTTTTTTTTATAATGTATAGGCTCACGTTTGACCACTATACCTGACCTGGGGCAAAGGAATAAAGTTATTCTGAGATGGGTACCGGGTCATTCTGGAATTACTGGCAATGAAAAAGCCGACGAACTTGCAAGGACTGGGGCTCAGGGTCATCAGATAGGACCAGAACCTTTCTGTGGTATCTCAAAGAACCAGGCCATGCAGACCCTTAAGGGCAACCTATTTGGCGATTCAAAAAAGCACTGGTTGTTACAACCAGGACTGCTACACGCCAAATCTCTTATAGAAGGCTACTCACAAAAACGAACTGCCGAGCTTCTTGAGCTTAGCAGGACGAACATCTGTGCGATAGCCCGCGCCTTAACCGGCCACTGCAAATTAAACAGGCACCTTTTTCACATGAAACTGAGTGACACTGATGTTTGCAGGTACTGTAATCAGGAGAGGGAGACGCCTAAGCACCTGTTGTGTGAATGTGGGCCCCTTATCCACAAACGGAGTATCCATCTGGGTCGACACATTATTCGCCCGGAGGAGATTAAAACTCTCAAAGCTAGGAGTATTCTAGACTTCCTGGAAGCCTCCCGGCTAAAAGAGTTACTCTAACAAGGTGGCGAGTCACAATAGATCTTTTAGGTCGCAGTGACTACATCTCCTACACTATGGGAGATGCATAGCCCCTTTCCTTCAAAAATAATAATAATTGACCACTATCTCACGATGATGTGGCCGACGATGGAACACGCTTGCCTAGAAGCAATCTTTTCACTCTCGACTTAAAGACCCCTAGGTTATAGCTATCAGGAAACAGACTCCGGCAGGGAATTCCAATTATGAAAACATTTTCACGAAGGATTTCTTGGTCAAAGTGCTAGTATTAAATAGCATACTAGGAATACAATGTCTTAACTCGTATGAAGCCATCATAACTAAATATTGAGGGTAAAAATTTGAACATCGTGAATATTTTAAAATGCTACAAAAACGCATCGAGCGTGCGTATCCCACGCATTACAATAAATACTTATATGAAATAAACATTTGCGGGTGTTACGCGTGCGGGACCATCCGCACGATATAAAAAATAGGTACCCTTAACTGGATTCACCAGTCAAAGCCTGGCTTTTCTTGTAAAATAAACTTATTCATAAAAGATGAAGATCATTACTAATTATCTTATATAATATTACTTCACCTTTTTCGAATAAAATATACCTTCGGTACGTTATCGTAGTAGCTATGTTCAAATAACGATGTTTAGACGTCTCACAGCTTGAGTCGCCTCTAAGGAATCCAATCCAACTTTATTTTTAACCTTAAATAATTGGAGTAGTATCCGCAGGAGAACCAAGGTTACCGACATAGCACGAAGAATTGCCATACTTAAGTGGTAATAGGCAGGGCACATTGCACGCAGAACAGATGGCCGTTGGGGCCGAAAGGTTCTGGAGTAGCGACCACGTACCGGAAGACACAGCTTAGCAAGGCCTCCTACAAGGTGGACCGATGACTAGGTGAAGGTTGTGGGAATCCGATGGATGCGGGACGCACGATCGTTCATTTTGGCGCCACTTGGGGGCGGCATATGTCCAACAGTGGACATCTATCGGCTGAAATGAAGAATTGGAGTAGTCCCTACCTTAAAAACACAGTACCTACGTACTAGGCAGGTATTCCCTCATTAATCATCTTTTTTTTTGTTCATTTTATAAGTAAATTTATCAATTCTTCAACGTAAGATACCTCTCCAACGCTGTATAAAAATTCTGATCACATTTTCCACCAAGTTGGTGTATCAAAATGATAATGTTCACACTACGAAAGCCTATAAAACAGTACATCCATCTTAATTATTCATGGGGAAGGTATCGATCCTATTTTACCCGCCATCTGCTTACTGCCGCCCGTCTCCCAAGTCCCTCCTAAGACGGTGCGCACACCGAAGGCACAATTCACTGTTCGACTTTTCTGAAGAAGTAAAACAGTTAATTGCAAAGCTATCCTAGGTTTTATGAAGTTTGTCTAAAGATCATCTTTTAATCACCAGCGGATTCTAACGGCTTCGCCCGTGTGTAAGTGCAAGAGAACATACTACCGGAGTACCGGGATAAAAAGTATCTGTGTCCTACTCCAGGATATGGTCTACCCATGTGCCAAGCGTGAATAAGATGCAAACATACACACACACTCAAAATTTTTTACCTTTTTAATTAGTATGATGTAGCCTCGTGTGATTCATAGGCTCAAGACTAAGCAATATTCTATCTACACAAATATTCTATATTGAGTGTCAAGTTTATTTTTATGTTTGTAGGAGATAATTTTGAAAGGTACTGGACCAATTGCGAAAATTTTTTCATCGATAGAAAGCTACTTTATTCTTAAGTTTTACAAGCTATATTTTATGTAACTACGCGATCGAAGCTGCTGGGAAAAGCTAGATCTTTAGGTTAATAAAAAAGCTTTTGATGAAAAGATTGTGCACACCATCGTTGCTTTTTTAAAGCGATAGTCTGTCTCAAATCAATGTTGTTTCGTAACAGTATCTTTTCAAGTCTGCGCTTAGTCTTAAAATTCCTTGCCAACTCAGTAGCAACATTATTTTGTTATCTAATCCAGTCTTGGCTATCGCGGCTTTGATACAGTTATTATCATTCCTTTTGTTATATTTTTTTCTAATTTCATATAACCGGTTCAGATTTACTTTTGAATTGTATCGTCAAGAATAAAGGTTATACAGCCAATTTCTAAAGACAATAGTGCCAATTTAAATGGGTGAATTATGAGTTCCATTTGAATTGTAGGGTATAACCAACAGTTGGGAAAGTAATACCAAGTATCACGCTAATGTTAGAGTTTAATATAAACCATTATAGCTATTTGCTGAAACTATTCATATTAAATGTTTTCTTTGTTCCTTATCTTCGCCTAGAAAATATTTGTCAAATAGCATGAATTTGAATACAATAACCAATAGTACATTTTGATTTAAGTGGAGAAATTTTGTTATTGCAACCGAAGCGGCATTCACCCGAGCTATAGACGAGGCGAGGGTGATATGGAGACGAAGGCTGCAATGACTCACGTGTATCAAACGACGTTTTTCAATATAATTACGAATACATAAAAAAATGGAAGTTGATGCGCGTCTTATGGGGTTGTAGCTCCCAGTCTGATGCGATAAATATAATAAAATTGAAGCGAGGCAAGCACGCGTACTTTTCTACACTAGTGCGAAAAACAGTAAATTGCGTGCCTTAAAGCGGTAGGAAGGTAGGAATAAGGACGGGTTTTCGAGTTAGTAGGATAATTGGCGATGATACACTCGTCTTGAGCATCGACGACGCCGAGTTGCTAGCCTGTCGGTTTTCTACCGATTGCATTTCGGGGAGTTTGCGTCGGAACTGCATAACCTGATTTCACCTAGCCCGTTCCATCATCGGACTACCAGACGAACGACGATGCGTCACCGGTACATGGTGGACATCCCACCTACACGCCCAAAACTTTTTGGAAACACATTCATTGTGCGTGCAGCTAAGGGGTGGAATTCCTTGCCGGAGTCTGTGTTTCCTGATAGCTACAACCCGGGATTTTTTAAGTCGAGAGTGAATAGTTTTCTTCTAGGTAAGCGCGTTCCATCGTCGACGGCATCTTCGCTTTCCATCAGGTAAGATAGCGGTCAAGCGCAAACCTGTCCACAATTAAAAAAAAATAGTAGTGAATAAATCTTAATGATTACAATCATTTTGTATTTTGAATTGATTGTCGTGAGCCTGATTTGTTTGATCTTAAAAATATCAAAGAGCAAAGCTATCAAACAGAAAATTAATTATAACTAGAATCCATCGACAGAAAGCCACTTTGTATTCCACAAATGTATTTGTTTACACGGAATTAATTGTATTCCAAAGACTTTATTTGATCGAAATAGTTTCATTATATCAGGGACTACTCAGTGTTATTGAAATAGAATAATAGAGACCCCGAAATTGATCCTATAGTAAAGAAAATTGCCTGGCTAAAACTGAAACTAGGCAAATTATATTGCCTTTATTACATCACTTGCTTCTGCCAGAGGTTTTCTTAGGTTGAAAGTAAAAAATTATCCTAAGAAACAAACTCCCTTATTTTTATGGTGGGCAAAAATCATTCAACCCCCGCTCTTGGGCGGAACGGGAGGTAGTGTCAGACTCTTGATAACTAAAAACCCACTCCGTTCCTTCTAGCCTTCATACCGAGGCTCGAGCTCCCTTTCGGATAACCCTGGCCCCAGTAGGCTTCGACCTGGCTGGGCTGCTGCTGTTGTTGACAACTCCTTGAAAATATTCAAGTCTGCTATTCCTTGTCATTGGATGATTTTCCCCAACATAAAAAAAGACTTCAATATTTGTGATTCATTTAACTTGGTTACATATCAACAAGTTCCTGAGAAAAGAGATCTTCACAGACGGACGTACAACGAAATAATTTTTTAGCGGTTCTTTTGTCCTTTTTGAGCTACTGAGCTCCAAAAATTAAAGTACTTTCGAACATCTAAAGGATTCTGTAGGTGTGTGAAGCCAATACACCGACATCGGTATAACGTATAACCGACCCCTGGGACCCAGTGAACTCGTAAACTTTTACGCCCCACCATCTAACCGGGACTATTTGAATAGCGCTCGAGTATTGGTGGCGACTGGAGTCAATACTGGAATTCATTAACGAAATGATTTATCTACTTGTTGCTCAAAACCACTCAAAAATGAGTTTTGGGACTACATAAATTGTGATCGCTTAAAATGCGTTATACAGGGTTATTTGTAAAACACTAACAACCTTGCAGGACTGTAGTACTATTATCATAAAAAGCAACTTTTGTTCTATAACTTTTTACAAAACAACACAATTGCCAAAAACCTTCAAGATTTCGTTGTTCTATCTAACAAATTTCAACTCTGTACTTTTCTATACCTATCTACGTCTGTATGACGTGACGCAAGCGCATCAAGCGTCCTCGCCGCACGATCCCCGATCCCCTCTGCTATTGTACTATCGCTTGCTTCGAATAGACTTCGAATCATTTAGAACTTCAAATTTAAATATTTTATCTTTGTATGAAAATCTGATGAACTAAAATAACATTTTTAAAAGTCATAGAACAAAAGTTGTTGTATATGATGTTAGTAACATGGTCCTGAGAGGTTGCCAGTGTTTTACAAAAAACCCAGTTTAGAAACATTACAGAGAAAACTATAGTTTTGTAAACGTGTAAACAAGAAATTGATTATCACCTAGCCGAAATACTAGTGTTTTTTTTTTGATATCATCCAGTGACATCTTCCGCTCTTAGGCGGGGCAGAAGTGTGTGTCAGACTTTTACTGACTAAAAACCACTCCTGTTCTTTCTTTCCCTTCCTTTTTTCTTTCAGAAGCGAACCCATGGCTCCAGTAGGCCTCAACCCTGCTGGGCGCCTTCAGTTTGCTTACATGTCGTTGAGGACGACGATTCGGGCTTGGTCCGGACGATTACCAGACGGTTGGACGGCGACCCATTGCCTGCCGTCCGCAAGGCCGCGCCTACGGTGGCTAGTTATGTAACTACATTGTCGCACAAATATTCGTTTCGCGTTGTCACAACAAAAGCATCGTATATGCGATGTTGTTGTCTACATTAGCGATCAATCGCATTTCTAAGCTATGTAAGCATCGACAAGCATTACTACTTACAGTACCTACTTCGTGACCTTCTTCTTTTCGTGTCGATGCTCTCAAACTATACTTTTTCTGATCAATATTTGGCAACCTGTACGGCTCTATTATGCTATGCCGCCCATCATGCATTGCCACCTGCAGTTTTCAGGATCTATACGAGGCCAACAATAGAGCCGTACTTCGCGATTGGATTCAATCATATTTACCGCGATATCGCAAATGTTTGTGAAAATCCGATAATATAGCCACAGCATAGTCCGAAAGGGAACCCCGGGGTCCTGGAACGCAAGACAAAGAAGGAACATAGGTGGTTTTAGTAAGTAAGAGGCTGACACGTCCTCTCGCTCCGCCATAGAACGAGACAAGTTATTAGATGATTTCTCACTTTAACAAAATCGAATTACAAAATAAAGAAAGAGACATTTGAAAATGAAACGTCACTTTTATGAACATTTGTTTAACATCGACCAACAGCCAACAAAAATGATGACGTAAATACTATAATAACGAAGAAAATAATCCCATTAGGTTCACTGAGACCCAGATACGAGAAAATTCGACTAATATAGCGAAAAACGTGCACGGTATTTCTTTTTAGCGCGATCAGATATAATAATATCAGATAAATCGCAAAATAAGATCAGACCGAGATACCTTCGTGTTTGTTATTTTGCTTTCCGAGAAGAGATTTTAATATAGAATTATATTAGACGGTATCAATGATACTCAAAATATAATGTCTCTTACCCAGATGCGGCAGAAATATTCCTCGGGGATGAATACCAGTACCTTTACGACGCAACCTTTACAATCTTTTTGCCCTTTTCGTGTTATTTTTATCTAGTTATTTTAATATTATCCGCCAAACTGGATTCTTCTAATGGACATCGTGAAGGTGGGTGACCAAAGAAAGGCTAGTAAAGATCAGGTAAGGGCCAAACATTTCAGTGAGGGTTTTAAACATTCCTTGGTAGAAGTTTTGTTTATATAATTAGAAAGCATGGGATAGAAAGACTTGTCGACTGACTAGGGTTGTGAGCTTAGTCGTAATAAGTACAAAATATGTGAGCTTGTGGACCTAGGCAATCTATTTTTACCGACTTCCCAAAAAGTTTTTTTTTTTTTTTTTGTATGTTTGTTCGTCGAATACTCCCCCAAATGTGGACGGATTTTCAAAATTCTTTTTTTGTTCGAAAGTAGATAGCTCTGAGGTGGTCCCATTATCACCAAATTAGGATCTGATGATGGGATCTTGGAGAAATCGAGGGCAACCTTCAAATTTTATAGGCTCACTTATTGATTTTCGCATATTTTATGAAGTATCTTGTGTATTTGCGTATGGTCGTCACCATCTCAGGTAGCTGGGCTGATGATGGAAGGTACAACTCCTTAACAGTAAGAAGTTACTCGAACAGGCAAGGACTGTTTTAGTAAATTGTTTTGATGTTTGATAGGGCATTTGCCACATTTGGTCTCATGATCATCAAGTCATGACCTGATGCTGCAGTCAGGATAGTCTGCAGAGCACCTAAGTCCTCGACAACAAACAGCAGATATATCGAGTTTAGGCTCATTGAAAACGGCTCGATGTGTGGATAAACGTACTGCTAATAAAGAACACCGAAGTACATAGAGACCTGATGCTGAAGCCAGGAGCATCAGGAAAAGTACAAACCTTGAAATTACAGCACCGTAGTCGTGTTTGGGCTCATTTTAAACAGGACTAAATTTTAAGTTCATTGCAATGTTGACATAAATCTAGCCTGATGCTACAGCCGGGATTATCAGCATCTAGTTTAATGACTGTTTGAAAGAAGAGGGGGAGAGGATATATCGAACTGATCTGATGATGAAAGCCGAAAGGTAAATTAATGTAATCTAACCGTGTTTGGGATTATTAGAACCGTTATGAGATGCGCTCTGACTATAAGGTATTTAAGTTTGACTGAGGGGTACTTTTTAGTGGTGGTACCGTAACTAAAAAGTGTAAAATAAAAAAAACTTTTTACAAAAAAAATATAACCGACTTCAATGATAAAAAACACTGAAAAGTATCAAATAACTTTAATTTTGGAAGTCGGTGTTAAATAACGAAGAGACTAAACTATTAAAGAAACACCGACTTCCAAAATTAAAGTTATTTGATACTTTTCAGTGTTTTTTATCATTGAAGTCGGTTATATTTTTTTTGTAAAAAGTTTTTATTGAAAAGATTTAAAACTAGCAATAAAGTAGTTACCTTTTCTAAAGTCTAAATTTTGAAATAATTAACTACCTTGTGAAATTTATTTAATCACCACTGCCCTCAAAACAGTGAAGAAAATACCATGAGGAAACCGGCCTGACTTAGAAGTAAAAATTTGAAGACATGTGCACATCCACCTATCCGCACTGGGCCTATTTGGTGGATCACTGTCCATCATTCCCTCTCCTTGAAAAGAGTCCTGGGTCCCAGCAGTATTTCTTGTTTAATTTCTGGATCCTGGAATCCTAGAAAGACCCAAGTCAACACGCGCAAACCCCCTAGACTTTTTGCACCCAAGGACAAAGCCAGCCAGTTAATAGGAAAGTATTGCGATTGGTGGAAACCCTAGATTATATCAAGAGGCGCCTCTTCATCAATGATTGCGTCACTGCTTACAATCAGATGGGATCGCAGTCAGTAGTTCATATCAATTTAAAAAAAAAAAAGTATTTATAGAGCTATGGTTTTGGAAGGTTTAATAATAATAATATAATAATAATAATTTTATTTGGAACACAACCATAAAGTTTAAGTAGACTGGTTACCAAGAATTATGTTAATACCCTAACTGAACTGGTTGTTTTTTGATTGAGCTATGTGTGTGTGTACTGCTGTTTTTGTACTTACCAAATTAGACAGACTCAAAACTAAATAGATAGACTTAAAACTTAATCACTCATTTGTTTTTTTTTCTTTTCCTTACTCGCAGTGTTGACAAGAACTACATTAGACCAGTGCACACGTATAACACGCCTGATTTGTACGTGAAAACATCGCGTAGAGTCGTGTGGCGTGGTTCAAAGTAACTCTACAAGTTTAGTTTCCATATAAAATGTATATAGACCATAGATATAAGATGTAAACCAACGTGCCAGATCGGCGTGTGTGTCACAGGTGTCCTCTGTATAGTTCTACCTTAACTCTACGGGTACTTTCGCGATTTCGGATTCTCAATATATCTCAAGTTATGATGTACATAGGTTCACCATAAGTCGCACCATGTTAATGCGAGGTGCCACCGGGCTACGAAACCCCGCGGCGTTCCGGCTGCCATTAGCAAATATTTGCCGGTAAACTTACGTGTTTCATTTATATAGTCTAGTATTTAAAGACGTGAGACTAGGGAGTGTTCATGGATACTTAGTATTACTTGATTATATTGTTCTTTTTTATCCCAATTTTTGTCTGGCTTGGACTTCGTCTTCGCAGCCGGTAAAACCGACTCGCATGCAAAGGAAGTAGCAGGGAAAAGTTAGTAATATATAAATCCTGTAGGCTTCCCGTATCAAGTTCAAGATATCTATCTTAATTATAATAAATCTGTCGAAGTTTTTAGTTGTGCGCGCATTTTACGTGCCTGATGTAAAATGTACGAAATCGATGTAGATAACTTTTTTATACATTAAAATTGTGTGTAACTTAATATACCCATTACTTAGGCTTTGTTTCATCGCAATCAATTGACTACATCGAAAGTCAACATTCACATTCATGAACTGTTAGGCGGTGCGAAGTGCGCCGGGTCAGCTAGTTTTAATAAATAAACAGGTTGTTGAGTAAAATAAAACCAACGTGAAACGCGCCTAAACTTGTTTCCTGGACGGCGTCCAAAAGAAATTAGTCAGGAGGAGCCCTTAAACTGTGGCCGTAAATGGCAATGGGGTTGCCACGTGACTCGATGGGACAATAAAAGGTAAGAGAGGACACTATTAAGGGCCCTTTCCCGTTGTCTTGGGAAGACCCTTGTCGTACGACGTAAGGTCCCTATTATTTGCTCGTTTGCCGAAATGCTCTGAACTAATATTGGTGTCTCGGCTTTTATTAGCAGGTTCGCCGATTCTAATTAATGTTAATTTCGACCATGTTTTTCTCACTTGAAGTTATGACGTTTCGATAAATCACGAAGAATGAAATACATAGAATAGATCATACTATTTTAAATGTACTTATAAAGTACCTATGTACATAATGTACTTCCATAATTAGTTTAATAAGACTCAAATCCACATCTGTTTATTGATTTTCATAAAATTGCTAGCTTATTAGCTTGCGTTGTTCCACCATATACACTATCAAAGAAAAAAAGGTTGGTGGGGGTAGAAGTGCTATAAATAGCCTGTGACCTATTTTCAAACTTACTGAAAAAATATAAAAAAACGGCCAAGCCGTTTCGGAGATGTTCAATGGCAAATACTGTAACACAAGATTTTTATTCACTGGTTATAAATCGACAATAATTAATGTTTTATTTTGACTACAATTTGTACAGTATTATAAAAAATCCATTATTTTTTAATTTATTATTACAGTTTAAATACAAAATAAACTTATTTATCAGTACAGATAATTTTTAACAGAAGAATAAATCACAAGACGAAGGACCAGTAGTGGGCTTTTAGTCAGTAAAAGTCTGACACTATCTCCTGCTCCGCCCAAGAGCGGGGGATGTCATTGGATAATTTTCCCCACCCAAAAAAATTGCCATTTGACATATTTTCTAATTATGTAACTGTCACCGCAGACGGGCTTCAAAAAAAATGCCGCTTCAAGCTTCATTTTGAGTTTTGAGGTCATTTTAATTCCTCAATTAAAAGTTATCAGACTATTGTAAAACCAGCTCTAAGTTAATTCTGCCACTATCAGATAGAACAAAACCTTTCCAAACTCAAAGTCAACAGAACCTAACAAAGCCATTAGGTAAGCATCGAACTTTCGCATTAAATTTAATTAAAGTTCGCGGCTGCAAGTTCCAGCAATTAGGTTAAGAGACACCGTGTCCATGAATAGACGAGGAGTACACTGAAACGTTCAGTTATTTCTCGTTACTTTACCGACACAGGGGAACAGGGAACCAATAAATATGGATTAGTAATCCACTCCGTGCTTCACCCACAGTCCCATACCCGGGATAAATGTAAATGTCGGATTCCAAAACATGGTCAACCCGTGAGCCAATTTCATCCAAACCCGTTCAGCCAGTTTCGCGTAAAAGAGTAACAAAAATAAACATATATACAAAGTAGCTGCTGTAACTGGCTTTGCCCGCAAGATAGTAGGAAATTGCTCCATAAGAACATACTCCTGGGATAAATACTTAAATAGTACATTACTGCAGTGTCTTTAAGTTGCGGGTGGCAAGTTGAATTCAGGTAAGTTGAAATCCCGAACGCAGTGAGAGATTTATATAATTAACTCCCGAGGGCTGCGAGGGAGTAAATATAGAAATCTGAGTGAAGTGAGGAATTCATTTCGCCCAAGACAAAGACGCCTTTGTCCCCGTGTTGGATATTTTACTTTTACACCTTTCGTGATATAACTAAAAAAGAAATATAAGTAGGTATTACATACAAGTTCATGTTAACTATCACTCAACATCAATGACATATAAAAGAGCATTATCGACAAGGTGATTAAAACAGGATTCTTAGTACTACTCTCAATCCCCTCTTGATCTGGACAAGTCTCTTACACATACCTTTTTGACTACCTGCCATTTTTTTTTTTTTTTTTTGATGGGAAAATTATCCGATGACATACCCTGCTCTTGGGAGGAGCGCGAGGGCGTGTCAGACTTTTACTGACTAAATACTCTAGTTCCTTCTTCGTCATTTTCCCAGGGTCAAATTTCCTTTCAGAAACAAACCCCTGTAGCCTCTCTGAGACGGAAACTTATTCCCGTCGTTATATCAGAGAGACGATTTAATTCCGACATTGATACTTTTACTTACATAATTACAGTGAACATAATTATATCTTAGCAATTCGAAGTCAGTTTATTTAATTTCGTCAGTCTTCGAATCGACAGCTGATCAATAAGTATAGTTATACAAACCTCAAATGGAGTCGGACAGCAATTACTGGCTGAGTACACAGTTAAACTGATTTGTTATTAGGGAAGTTTGTCGAACAATATTTGAATAACTAAATTGATTGTACTCTAGAACTTTCCATTAGTGTTTGGAGGAAACAACCGGAATTGTATATTAAGACAGTTCAATTTGATGTTTTCTGCTTCACTTATATATCCTAGATAAACTTAGGCAGATACCGACTTAGCCCGAAGAATTGCCAAACTTAAGTGCCTGCGGGCAGGGCACATAGCCCTCTGAACAGGTAGCCTATTGATAAGTAAAAAATACTCTAGAGTACAGGAAGGTGCATAGTTGGAAGGTCTTCCACAAGATAGACCGATGACGTAGTGAGGCTAGCGGGAATTCGATGCATGCGAAACGAGCAGAACCGGTCGCTAAGGCCAACAGTGGAATAGGAGGCTTATGGCCAATAGTGGATGTCTTTCAGCTAAAATGATAATACTAACCCCAGTAAAAGATACCCTATTTATCTGGGTCTAAACGTAGGCTAAATCTAAAGCAGAGCACCACCATGTCCTCGTGAAGGCAATCGGTGGCAGGAATCCTGTATAACACCGTAAGTCTGGCAACTACCTGTGCTCTTGAAACTACAAAGCCAAGGCTTTGTAGATTGGACTTCCACGCCTCTTCGCACGCCTTTTCACCGAGTTCAAAGCTGCTAGATGGCATTTTGCAGCATCAAAAGCATAACTAATAAACGACTGTTTTAGGTGCATAGGTAATACTCACACACTCAACTTCTATTAGATCTACACTAATATTATAAAAACTAGCTTGTGCCCGCAACTTCGTCCGCGGAAAATTTCTTGTTTTAAAATAAGATTACACTCGATTAGACGATGCGCACGTTTAGCGCTAGATTCCTGAGCACGGGCCTGTGATATTATGGCATTTTGCCTAGCGAGCCGCTGCGAGCGCTCAGCGCTAGTCTCCCTATCCCTTGTCTCAGAGACATGCTGCCTTAAATGAGATGGACGCTGCGCACGTTCAGCGCTAGATTCCCGAGCACGGGCCTGCGATGTTATGACATTTTGCCTACCAAGCCGCCGCGAGCGTTTAGCGCTAGTCTCCCTATCCCTTGTCTCAGAGACATGCTGCCTTAACTCAGATAGACGGTGCGCACGTTCAGCGCTAGTTCCTCGAGCACGGGCCCGCGATGTCCTCACATTTTGGCTAGCGAGGCGCTGTGAGCGCTCGGAGCTAGATTCTCTAGCGCGTGCTTGCGAAATATATTCTCTATTTCTCGAGAGGCGCTGCTCATTTTCAGGGGCAGATTCTTCCGTACGGCGTACTCGAGCGGCTCTTGTCTGTGATGTCTGCCGGGACAGTTGAGATTTCCTTTTAGACATGCTCTCAACAAACTACGCACAGACTTGAAAAATTATGAACAAAAGGAGAGCGACTCGAACACCGTCCGCCTTTACAAAACAAAACAATCGTAATATCGAATAACTCGTATCGATTATTACGATAGAACGAAGTACGAAACTACGAACATACAAAAACGTACAACGAAATTACGATATTTTCGATTATGAGGTATCTATCAACAACAACAACCATACGAACGAAACAACCGAAACCAATAAGCAACTGACAGAAGAACTCCAACTAACGACAACGTGGGCATAATAATTCGAGAGGGTCATCAATCCACAGAAAGTCTTAACACCGCGATTCAGAAAAATTACGTAATTGCAGAACGCCATCTATGGGCAAATGGGTGAAACGTTGGGCACGCCACAATTATGGCGGTAAGTCCCCTCTTTGAGGCGTGGCTGGAAAGACCTCACGGCGTCCTTACCTTCCGCATGACACAGGTCCTCACCGAACATGGCAAGTTCGGGAGGTTCCTGCACCGAATTAAAGCGGAAGAGACGCCCGAGTGTCGCCACTGTGCGGAATGCCCGGAGGACACGGTGGAGCACACAGTCGAGGTGTGCCCTGCCTGGGCAGAGCATCGCCGTGCCCTCGTGGGGGCGATCGGCGGCGGACACCTCTCGCGGCGGGCTCTGGTTGAGGCCATGGTCCTTAGCGAGGAGGAATGGCAGGTGGTCGCCTCCTTCTGCGAAGCAGTAATGCTAGCAAAGGCGGAGGCAGACCGCATCAGGCAACGGCGCCCCCGCCGCCGCCGCCGGGATTCCGGTCCCGATTTCCGGCCACCGTAGACGCGGGCTCGCGGACGGCGAGCCATGGGTAGCTTGCTGTCCGATCGTCCGGTAATGGACCGAGCCCAAGACGTCGACGGCGCGCACTGTTCCCGCGCGCCTCAAGAAGTTGTCAGCAACAGCAGAGGCCCAGCTGGGTCGAAGCCTACCGGGTCCAGGGTTATCCGAAAGGGAACTCGTGCCCTGGTTTGAAGGCTAGAAGGAACGGGGTGGGTTTTTAGTCAGTAAGAGTCTGACACTATCTCTCGCTCCACCCAAGGGCGGGGGTTGTCATAAGATGATTTTTGCCCACCATAAAAAAAAAATAGGTAAAACGTCTGCACAATGAAAGTTACGCTAGGGGCATTTTGCGTTTTAGTAATTTTATATTATCTTCGAAACTGTATGAACAATTGCTATGCTGTAAATGGCACATCTTATCTGTATAATGTTCTTGTGATACTGAAATAATTTATTGTCATAAGAATTAATATTTTGTTGCTCAAATAATCAACCAAACGTAAGTATGCCAAAAAAATATATTTTTAATGCAATAAAAGAAGTATAAAAGATGAAATATAAAAGATAGAGATATGGTACCGCGGGCTTTTTTGTAGAAATAATTAAGACGAACCAGGTAGCCATACATTGTTTTTAATTTTAAGCAACTGTTTAGGCAGCGCACGCAAATAATTCTATTTTATGGGGTATTTTTTTCCGACTTGCTAGACAAAAGTTGTGATAGCTCGGTTAATATACATGCTATAGAAACAATTTATAGCCTATAGCACTCAGGAATAATGTAGCTTTCTGCCAGTAAAAAAATTTTTAGAATTGGATTATTAGTTCCAGAGATTACCCCCTACATACAAACTTAAAACTTACAAACTTACAAACTTACAAACTTACAAACTTACAAACTTACAAATTTTACCTCTTTATAATATTAGTATAGATGTAAGGTTTGTTTTTTGTTTTTATGTTTTCTTGTTTGTAGGAGGTAATCTCTGAATGTACCTACAGGTCCGATCGCTACAATTTTTTCACCGATAGTAGGCTTCTTTATTTCTGAGTGACATAGACTATATTTTATATAACTTAATTTTATTTTTCAAAAATGAAGATATTCTCAGGAGAACTAAGGTTGCCGTGCCGACATAGCACGAAAAATTGCCATACTCAAGTGGCAATGGGCACTCGCAGAACAGATGGCCGTTGGGGCCGAAAGGCTCTGGAGTGGCGATCGCGTACCGGAAGACGCAGCACTGGAAGACCTCCTACAAGGTCGAGCTATGACCTGGTTAAGATTGCGGGAAACCGATGGATGCGAGACACACAGGAACGTTCGTTGTGGCGACGCTTGGGGGAATCCTACGTCCAACAGTGGGCGCATATGGCTGAAATGATGATAATGATGAGGCAAAGCCGCGAGAAAAAGTTAGTATAAAACAAATGCAAAGTACCTACGAATAAATATGCAACCAATATCGATCGTAACCTTTCGAAACGGAAACATCTGTTGGTGGTAGGTACACACGTAGAGTAGATATCAGTTCCACTACATACCAACACAAGTGGGTAAGTACCGAGTTTACGACGCGGCGCCGGAACCATAGGAACTCGGCCATATGTCTCGACGACTATTCTCGTACAAGTGCTCTCGATAACCGTAAAACGCGACAATCAACGCACTATTTTCGTGAAAAAACATAATACACGTAAATCTTCGACGATTCCTTTTTTTATGACTATACTCCTGATCGAAAGTACAAAAACGTACCAAGTTATTATTATTATTATTATTATTTTATAAGCCTTACACTAAGAATTTATTTCTCCTGCATTGTGGAAGCATTCAGAAACATGCAAACGCAGATACGCAAGATACCAAGACCCGAATCCGTAGGTAATAAAAATATTTTTTCAAGCACGCAATTTACTGTTTTTCGCACTAGTGAGGAAAACTGCTTAGAATCGCTTCCCGACACTATTTATTCCATTTGTCGCATTAGACTGGGTGCTAAGTGACTCCCACAAGTTGCGCGTTAACCCTCGTTTATTTATATATGCGTAAGTGTGTTGAAAAACATCGTTTGATACGTTTTGAAATTTGTCTCTTCTAGTAATGGCAAACTTTCTCCACTAGTATCAAAATATACTATTTCCGTGGCGGGAATCGAAATTGCAACACGCAGGGCACCAGTCAATCGCTCAACCACTACGCCAATAGTACCGTCTAAATTAAAGCACCAACATTTTTCACAGCATAAATCATACGCTATCAGTGAAAACTAAACTAAAAAAACCTGCAAACTACAGTGAACAGAAAGGCCTGTAACAAAACGCTTCTGTGAAAATATTAACATTGCTCGTTGAGCGTGATATTGCGACACAAGGACAAATGTATTACATATGCGTCGTGCTAGTGAAACTCGAGCAATAAATAAGGGAATATACATTAGTAGAGTAATTTTCGCGTCGAAATCATAGCTCTTTGTTCACAAAGACGCCAGTGAAGACGAGATAGGGGACTGTCCTTCGGAAAACGCGTCACAATCTGAGGTTTTTTTTTATTGATATAAACTACTGATTGACTGCGATTCCACCTGATGGTAAGCAGTGATGCAATCTCTGAGGATGAGGTGTACTTGATCTAAGATCCGATAAAAGAAATCTCATCCCTCATCTGTTATTTGATTATGATAAATATTATATGCTAGATAATGCGTTCATTAAGACATTACGCATAGGTTGCCTAGCTAAATCCGATGCCAATGATGTTAAAAAAGTTTGAGATCGCGAACATTTGATATTTTCAACTTTATGCAAATATTTCCAAATTGAGTTACTATCGTAACTATTAGACTAAAACTTGCTTACCCACAAAGTTGCCTTACAAACTAATATTATGGTAGATTCACTTTATTCCTTTAGGGATACCAGGATCTGCACTAAGAAATCGTGTCGCACAGGTTACCAGAAAAACAGGCAATTTTATTTAAAAATATATATTTTAATTTAAAAATATGAGACCTTTGGAAAACTCAGCAAAATTCAAAATATTTAAATCACAATGGTCTTTCCTTTATCAGTAATAATAAAATACGTATAGGTTGATAGCTATTTACACAAACATTTGTATCTACAACCGAATTTGCAAATCCAGTATAATTATATCACGGCAGATGGGAGTCGCGGACGATGCGCAATGGGTAGCTCGCCGTTCAGCCAACTAGTAATTTCCAAGAACGATTTTTCGACGGTGATGTTCCACGCGCGCCTCAAAGAGATATCAGAAAAACGTTTGGGCAGATGCCTGCTAGAGCCGCTGAAATTTTTGAAAAGGAAAAAGAGTTGCTCTGGTTCAAGAACGCAAAGAGCGATTGAATAACTGTCATATATGTATGTATGCGCGTGTATCATTACGCGACGCGCGAGCGCGCGGCGTCCGCATGGCCAGTAATAAACCGAATGTTCCAGAGCACGGTCGTTTTATTCTATACAAATACTTCATTGGCGACGAGGACGTTGCGTACCTACGCTTTTAAAAATGAACACGTTTTTAGGTAATTTGCCTATCTTTGACCATAAAACACTAGAGTGGAAGATATATAAAGGCAAATTAACGCAGTTCTTAAAAATCAATGAAATATTGAAAGATGAAAAGAGAAGTGGAGTTTTATTGTGCCATCTCACTGAAGAGACGTACCGTTTAGTGCTCAACCTTGCATTTCCAAAAGAATTAGAAGAGCTGAAATTTACGGAACTAGTGGAATTACTCGATGGCCATTTCAAACCCAAGAAGTGTTCGTTTGTGGACAAGGCGAATTTTTTTAGCGCCAGCAGGAAAGCAGGCGAAACCATTGGAGAATGGGCGGCGCGATTGAGAGGTTTGGCAACTTATTGCGACTTCGGTACCGCTCTAGAAACGAACTTAAGAGATCGTTTCGTCCTTGGCCTGACTGCAGGTCCAGAACGCGACAAGCTGTTTGAGCAGAGCCCAGCGACACTCACGTTATCGCGGGCTATTGAATTGGCGGAGCAAGTAGAATGTGCTAAAGAGGCGAAGACCATGTTATGTGCTAGTACCGAGGTAATTTCCATCAAGGAAGAACCAGTATACCGCGCAAGATTCCAAGGTCAAACAAGCCGTGGGCCACGTGGGCGCAGCGCAGATGGCGGCAATGGCGGCGGCGGAGGCGCGAACGCGGCACCGCGCCGCGATAAGGATTGTTGCTCGATTTGCGGAATGAAGAATCATAGTGATGATAAGTGTCGATACAAGGCCTACAAGTGTCAAAAGTGCGGTGTAAAGGGCCATTTAAAAAAAATGTGCGGCAATAAAAAAGGTTCCCGTGTGTATCATATAGACTCTAAGGAAGAGTGCAGTGGCAAACAGCCCCAGGATACGGGTTGCGACGAGTGCCAGAATTTTAATATAAGGTACGTGGCTGATAAGCCCTTTCTCGTTGAATTATTTTTGGGTGATCAATTAACACAAATGGAACTTGATTCTGGATCTGGCAGCAGTGTTATTTCAGAAAGTCTGTACCTAAGAATGTTTTCACATTACAAACTACGTAACTGTAAGGTTAAGATGTGTCTTTATAACGGACATAAAATCTCTCCTCTAGGTTTTTTTATCGTCACAGCAAAATATAACGAAATGCAAAAAAATATTAAAATATTCGTAGTCAAGAATGGAGGTCCACCATTGTTGGGCAGAGATTTTATGTCCGCCTTCAATTTAATAATAACCACCGATATAAAATCATTAGAGTGTTCTGATAGTACAGGTAATAATAATACTAACGATTTACGAGAGTTATTAGACAAGTTCCCAGATCTGTGGCGGGATGAGTTGGGTTCATTTAATAAATTTAAAGTCACACTTCAACTAAAAGAAAATTCTGCCCCAAAATTTTTCAAGTCCCGAACCGTTCCATTTGCGCTGAAGGATAAGGTCGAACAAGAATTAGAGCGATTAAAAAGTTTAGGTATTTTAGTGCCAATTGACCATGCTACATACGCCACCCCGATAGTACCGGTGCTAAAGGAAAACGGTACAGTGAGAATAGCCGGCGATTTTTCCGTTACACTAAACAAAGACCTAATCATAGAAAAATATCCACTTCCGAGAATTGAAGAGGTTTTTGCAAAGCTAGGCGGGGGCGAGATGTACAGTAAACTCGACCTAAAAAACGCTTATAACCAATTTATTTTAGATGAGCCCTCTCAAATACTTACAGCGATAAATACGCATAAAGGCCTGTATAAATATACACGTTTAGTTTACGGACTAGCTAATGCACCGGCAATCTTTCAAAAATCTATGGAGGCACTCTTAACGGGAATAGACGGAGTCAGCATCTGGCTTGATGACATATGTATTACGGGGCCCGATAAGAGTACGCACCTTACAAGATTGGCAGAAGTCTTAGGTAGATTAAACGACGCCGGGTTGCGTCTACAAAAAGAAAAGTGTGAATTTTTCAAACCAAGGGTACTTTACTTAGGCTACGTGATCAGCAAAGCGGGGCTGATGACTAGTCCTGAAAAAGTTAAAGCCATAATGAACGCTCCCGAACCAAGTAACGTCACCGAAGTTAAAAGATTCCTAGGGGTCGTTAATTATTATAGGAATTTTATTCCTAACGCATCGTCGCTGCTAAGCCCACTTCACGACTTGTTACGAAACGATGCACCATGGGAGTGGGGAAATAGGCAGCGGCAGGCTATGGCGGCAGTGCGCCGAGAACTCGCGTCGGAGCGAGTATTAGCCCATTTTGAGCCGGCGGCGCAACTCGTGCTGACAGTGGACGCGGGCCCGGCCGGGCTCGGCGCCGTGCTTTCGCAGCGCGGGGAGGACGATGCGCACGAGCGCCCTCTCGCTTATGCATCACGTTCACTCACTGCCAGCGAGCGCAACTATAGCCAGATACATAAGGAAGCGACCGCCATTATATTTGGCGTGAAAAAATTCCATCAGTATTTGTATGGTCGTAGTGAACCGTTCATTTTAAAAACAGATCATAGGCCCCTGGTCTCAATATTCAATAATAAGACGGGCATACCAGTAACAACAGCGCTAAGGCTTCAAAGATATGCTATAATATTGTCGGCTTATAATTATGTAGTGCAGTACGTATCAGGTAATAATAACCCAGTGGCGGATTACTTTTCACGCGCGCCTTTAAAGTGTTTACAAAAGTCGGAAAAGATAAATAATAGCCAAGATTTAATTTATGCGCTCAGGTTTTTAAATGAAGCGTCACCCGCTACCACGATACGCGAGGTAACGCAGGCTACGGAGCGCGATACAGTGATTCAAACAGTCATTAGGTATATGCAAAAGGGCTGGCCACGAAAAATTATATGTAGAAACATTTTACCCTTTTTCCAGTGCAAATCTGACTTACAATATGAAAACGGTTGCCTTTTTAGAGGTCATAGAATAGTTATACCGTCATCTCTAAAAGATAAAATGTTACGAGAATTACACGATACTCATTTAGGTATAACTAAGACTAAAAGTAACGCACGAAGTAGGATGTGGTGGCCTGGCATCGACAGCGACATCGAGCGTTGGATTGGGTCTTGTATAACATGCGCTAGCGTGCGAGCCGCGCCGCCTCGCGACCCCCCCGCGCCTTGGCCCGCCGGCACCGCCCCCTGGCAGCGCGTGCACATCGATTACATGACTGTAGGACAAAGGGTCTATCTAGTGGTTGTAGATTCATACAGTAAATGGATAGAATGTATATATATGAATTATGGCACCGCCACTAACGCCCTGATAGCCAAATTAAAAGAGTTGTTTTCGATTTTTGGTATACCTAACGTGTTGGTATCAGACAACGACGTTAAAATAAATTCAGTAGAATTCAAAACATTTTGTAGCTCGAACGGTATCAAATACATGACGTCACCCATTTACCACCCGCCCAGTAATGGACAAGCCGAAAATTCGGTAAGAACTTGTAAGAAAATGCTGAAATGTATTCTAAAAGATAATTTACCGATGCATAAAATTAATGAGCTATTATTGGGCTACTTATTTAATTATAGGAATACTGTGCACTGTACCACTGGGGAAACGCCGGCTAAGTTGATGTTTGGTAGAAACCTACGATCTCGCCTTGATTTAGTGGTACCCTCAAAAGGAATAATTCCAGTTGATACACTAGCAGTGCAGGGAAAAAGACTTTTTGTAATTGGTGATGTTGTTTGGACCCGTTGGTACAGCGCACGTAAGGAAACTTGGCAATTAGGCGTAATAAAACATAAAATTGGTAATAAAATGTACAATATTTTTATTAAAGATTTGAATCTCTATTGTATTAGGCATGTAGATCAAATAATAAAATATACAGGTAATCAAGACACCATATCCACAACTGCTTGTGATATGGTGTCACATCAGTTGCCATCGCCCGAGACAGCCAGTACAAGTGTAGGTACTAGTGACGTTATTGCAGTCCAAGATGCAGAAGGCGCCACTGGTGACTGTAACGGGGAGGAATGGGCTGATGGTATGGCAATGGAGCGTGAGGGTATGGACGCTGATAATGAAGCGACGCCGCCGCTGCCAGTAGGGCAGGGCGAAACTTTTGTGTGCGAGGCAAACCAGTCTCCCAGTGCCATCGAGCACAACGTTGACTTATCGTCAGCGCCCTCACCAACACCTCCTCGCTCGAAGCGTACTAGAAATATTGTAGATTATAAGAAATACTTTTAAGATTTTACTAAGGTACTTAGCTTACTTATTATTGTTACCAGGTTTGAAAGCTAAGTGGGAAGGAGTGTCATATATGTATGTATGCGCGTGTATCATTACGCGACGCGCGAGCGCGCGGCGTCCGCATGGCCAGTAATAAACCGAATGTTCCAGAGCACGGTCGTTTTATTCTATACAAATACTTCAATAACACAGGTGGGTTTTAAACAACAGTAACAGTATGACAAGGCATCACGTTTCACCATAGAGTGACTTCTCACCTCAAAAAAAGACTTACTAAAAACTTAGTTTCACTAACTCTATAAATCAGAAACACTAGTTTTAATTTATGTACGTATTGTTAAAAATAAAAATCAGAAACCATAAACTCATTGCAATTATTCAATAAAAGTTCTATTAGTCTACGCCTGGCTCCGGCACAGCTAATAACAACTGTTACCAGGTGGCGGATAAAATAAAAAAGACTCTTTATTTTGACCGGAAACCCACTGCGATTGTGAAGCAATTCTATGTAACATAGCCAACTTTATAGTAAATTAATTGCGATCTAAATCTCTACCTTATACCCATTTAAAAAGGTTTAATTTCGTATTTTTATTTCAAAAAAGAAGTTTTAATTTAAACCACCTTTCCATTTAATTTCATCCAACAAAGTCGAGTTTTCAAAAGCAACGCGCTACAAAAATGTAACACGAAAAATGAAGACGAAGAAAGCATGTAATGAGTTAAGATTTTTGTAAAAATATGTGAGGTGGTGTTACTCTGAGGCGGGTAGTATGTAGGGTAGGTAAACGTAGCCGCTGCGCCGCGGCGCCGGCCGTATCGACCGCCGCCTGTTGAATGCCGACGACCCCCTCGGCCACCCCACACACCCCAAGACCTTAACGCCCCTTCCACTTTTCACGTGCTTAAAATAGAGGCGTGCAATGTCGATATTTCAAACATTAGCCTGTCACAGGACACTGAGCATAAGTAATTCAACAGAGAACATTAAATACGTGGGATCCCTTTGTACGTTTGTACGCGGTTTTTATATATACATCCGGACGAAAATGTAATTAAAGGTTCAAAAGGATCTTGCTAGCGATATGTTTAATAGAGCTGTAAGCTTATAAAGTTCTTGTTATAGCAGTAACTGTTTACTTAGGCACTGAATAGTGGAGTGGGGGCGGAGTAAGTAGGAATTTAGCGGTAAATAGAAACATAACTTTGGTTAGGTTTATTTTCACTTTGAAGCAATGTTATTGGTTGTTAATATAGTATTTTTTTAAATAACAAATCAGGTAATGAATTGAAGTAGTAAAATACCCGTCAAAGTTTAATCTTATTCAACATTTTTTTGACAGCACATTCCAAAAAGCGTTATACAATATATTATAATGGGAAATGTCTGAGTGTATAGTTTTAGCTAGGGTGATCAGTAATACACCCACAACTATAAATAACTTTAGTAAGGAAAATTTGATGAGACCGCAAGTAAGCATGTAGGTACCTCATAGATATAAAGTTCATAATAAGTATAATGCGTATAATATACGAATTCCATTTATTCATACCTATACCGAAAATAGAATAGTTGCCTCTCTTTGACCTCTACTAGCAACTGTAAGTAGTTTTGAACTTAAATTAAAATGTAGGCCAATGTCACGTACCGTCACTTCAGTGAGGAATAACATACACAGAATGTTTTGCGGGAACGCAAAACTTCATACAAAACTTTTCAACAAGATAATGATCCTCTCCAAGGAGTTCTGAAGAACACGCAAGATTCTTGAGATACATCCTGTACTTGTAACGTATCATAATATTTATGAAATATTGAATATTTCAGAAAAAAAATTAGGTTAAACGTCAATATCTTACGTGGTCATAAATTGCTTAAGACGTATAATAAAATAGAGTAAGGTCTACCTGCGCGTACAAAATAATAAGGTTACCTACAAATGGAGTGACCATTAAAAATTCATAGCAGTCTAGATACAGAATCTTCAGCAGCTTATTAAAAGGCCAGACGTAAAATAATGGCTGAATGGTAAATGTAGTGGGCCGAAAGATTAATGGACTGTTATAATGCGCGTCTCTAATAACAGCTTTAAGACTTTCTTTACCTTGAATTAATAAGCTTCTACCAGATAAGCTCAAACACCAAGCAGAAACTAAATTGAAAATTATTTATTCCCCTCACCTAGTTTAAATAGGACCTATTTAGTAAAATAAACATTCATATAGAATATTGAAATAGAAACGTTGGAAATTCTGCTTAGAAATACACAATAACGTGTGTTCAGCTAACTTTTAATAAAGAAAATTTAATTTTGTAATCGTATGTCATGCACCACACCTCGCTAATGGGCTCCGTAAATTGCTTGATTAAATTAAATTAAGAAACCTGATAAAAATAAATTTGAGAAAAAAATTGCTCTAAGATAAAGCGTAAATAATATGAGAAAAGAACTTTATAGATTACCGGACAGAATCGAATTTTACGAAACAAAAATTAGAATGATGTTTTATTTTGGTCCTTAGCAACTGCAACGACATCTATCCACTGTAATTAGAATCTCTTGTGCATTTTACAAGCTAGCTGCCAATGTGTAACAACGCCATCTATCAGAATTTTCTATAATTAGATGAAAACTCTTGAATTCAGGGTTTCAGTGCCGGAAAAGCGTGTTCGCGTATTGTTAAAGTTCCGTTAGATGGCGTTACTAAAGCAAAGCTATAAAAAATATTCTTGGGTTGCCTACTTGTAAAACGACGCGAATACAAAATCGAAAACAGTTATGAATTGATCAACCTCTAAATATCTCTTTATGCCGTATTTTACTTAAGTTAATACTTTTAGGAGAAAGTACCTGAAAGAAGGGCTTTGGAAAGGCATTTTCTCAGGTGTTAACGATTCCAAAGCCTAAATATAGGTAAACAAAAGTGAAACTAAAAGGTGATCACGAATAGTAGTATACGAGTAGTATACGGTTGTTGTAATGAGATTACAGTACTTAGATATAATGATGGTCGGACTCCTGCAGTTCAAAACACGTAAAATTGTTTGTTTCTATATAAGGATTTGTAAAGCTTAGTATCCGAAAGTTCAGATCAGACTCCGAATATTCTTTGGCTAGTATAAAAGAACTCTGGTGCTTTGGTCCATAATTACGAAAAGTTATATAGTTACTTACTTATATTATATTATTACCATCCATAAATATTTCATCATCATCAGCCTTTGATGTTTAAAACGTTCTCAGTGGACTCTAAACCTACCCCAAATAAGCATAGGTAATTAGCCTTTTATTCTTCCTCCACTGCTGGAAATGAAACTTTGTTTCTAGGAAATGGCAAAAATGGCAAGCAATCCACGACGCGGGCACAGTTCAGGTAAGTAGAAAACTCTTTTATTGGAAAACTGCTATCAGCGGCTTTACCTTCATGAAGTAGAAAATTGTTCCAAAGAAACATACTTCCGGGAAAAAGTTGTCATATGTGCTATTCCAGGATATGGTCTACCCGTGTACCAAATTTCATCCAAATCCGTTCAGCCGTTCGAGGGTGAAGAATTAACAAACAAACATACACACATTCACAAACTTTAGCCTATCTAGTTTAGTGTTACAGGCTTTATGTAACCTACTTACAGCGTTAAGTAAATACATTAGAAACGTTCATTAATGGGTCTTTAGTAAAGAGCTAGACCTCAAATTTTAATAGTCTTTAAACCAGATTATAGTCCTTGCCTTTTAACGGTGTTGTTCTTTTGAAAATATATTAATTTTAGACTCATTTTTGTTGAAATTATTTAGTTAATACTAGCACAAAACAACGTCTAGTCCCAAGCTAAGTAGAGCTTATGTTATGAGTACTAGACAACTGATAAACATACTTATATATTTCTAAATACATACATATGCAATAATAGATAAATTTCACCCAGATACAGATCATTTATCCTGGGTGGGAATCATACCCCAAACCTCAGCATAGCAGTCAGGGCCACTAACCACTAGACCAACCAAGCCAGTATAGCTACATAGTTGAGATATATTTAATTTCGTTTTTAATGGTAATTGGCTTAGTAATGTTTTATTTTTCTGAGTAGTTCATAGTAAGGTGCTAGTAGAAAAGTTGCAGTTATATTCAAGAGTCATTGACCCTGGCACGCAAATCGCGGCTGTTGCAATGATTCCGCATATTATCCAGGTGTGAAGATACTCGAGGTATAAAACTATATCAATATTACGTCACAATATCCAATAGGCATATCTTTTCAAACAATTAAAATAACCGAAAAACATCTGCTAATAACGCATTTTAAGCTTTTTGACTTTTGTTATGGATGATGGATTGGTTTCATCATCATTATAATTTCAGTTGAAAAACCTCAACTACTGGACATTAGGCCTCCCAAGTCACGCAACAATGCTCGGTTCTGTGCGTCTAGAGCCAAATTGATTTTGATTTATCTAGAGTCCAGCTTTACAAAGGGTTATTTTCTAGCACTTAAGTTTCCTTCCTAAACCTGGAAAATGGGAAGATTGCTACTTTTGTTTGTTATGAATAAACTCTAAAGGTACTGAATTGATTTTAAAATTCTTCGATTCCTAAGGTTCCGTATCCAAAGGTTAAATCGGGGCCCGATTACTATTTGTCCGTCTGTCACCAGGCTGTATCTCATGAACTGTGATAGTTCGACAGTTGAAATTTTCTCAGATGATGTATGTCTGTTACAGCTATAACAACATATTCTTAGAAAATAAAAATAAGTGGGCTCCCATACAACAAACGTACATAATTTTTTTGCCGTTATTTTGCTACGGTCTATACGAAACCCTTCGTGTGTGAATATGACTCGCACTTGGTTTTTTTAACCAGTAGATTGTTACTTTATCACTAAGTGACCTTTGCATATGTTTTGTAGTTTCACTCAGGCGAAGCCAAAGGCAGAAGCAAGTATTTATTATTTTAACACGTAGATATACACTGTATATCTAATGTATATCAACAATTAAACAAACACGACTCCATAACAAACACTAACGTCATTCAAATAACAAGAACACTCTGTATCTTTTACATAGAAATGTACACACTCGTGTATACCATGCTGTACAATGCCGTGTTCTTAGGGTTTATTTTTAGTACTCCTTGAGCTGACTGCAAATGTAACTCGGCCACTAAAGGAAGTCTAAAAGAATATACATGCATATTCTTTTCTTACTTAAGGCGTCAAATTACATCACACTCATAGAGCTGCCTTAGAAAACGGTGTTTTGGAAAGAGGGATATAAATATTTGTATTTTTTTGCTTTTGGGTGTATTTGTAACTAGCTTTTGCCCGCGGCTTCACCCGCGTACATAAAATAAAACCTATGCCACTTAAGAATAAAGCAGCTTTCTATCAGAGAAAAAAAATTGAGTAATCGGGCTAGTACTTTCAGAGATTACCTCCTACAAATAAAAAAAAAACATAGAGACAAAAAAAGACATATCTTTTCTCTTTATAATATTAGTGTAGATATAGATTATTGCTGTAGGTGTATAATAAAGTTTCATGCATACTCCCTATTGTTTGTATGTATATGTATGTTGGTTACTACTTCACGTTCAAACGGCTCAGCGGATTTAGATGAAATTCGGTACACAAGTAAAACATGTTCTGGAATAGCAGATAGGATACTTTTTATCCCAAGAGTACGTTCTTTTGGGACAGTTTTCAATTTTCTCACGAGCAAAGCTGCTGGCAAAATCTAGTGCTATTTCGAAAAGCTAAAATTGTTGGCTTGTAAAAGGTAAACTGAAAATACTGATCCAATTACGGATCAACGAAAATCCTTTATCTGACTGAAAGCTACTCTTTCACTACAGTGTTTTATTCTGAAGTTTTGACAAGCTTTCTTCAGATTAGGCTACGGAAGAGAAAACAATACTAGTATATTATAAAGGGTTTTTTTTGTCGATGGGGGAAATCATCATGGGGGAAATCATCTTGTGACAATACCCGCTCTTGGGTAGAGCGGGAGATAGTGTCAGACTCTTAGTGACTAAAAACCCCACCTCGTTCCTTCTAGCCTTCATACCGAGGCTCGAGCCTACCGGGGCCAGGGTTTTCCTTTCGGATAACCCTGGCCCCGGTAGGCTTCGACCCAGCTGGGCCTTTGCTGTTGCTAACAACTCCTTGAGGCGCGCGGGAACAGAGCGCGCCGTCGACGTCTTGGCTCGGTCCGGACAGTTACCGAACGATCGGAGCGAGCTACCCATGGCTCTCCTTCCGCGAGCCCGCGTCTACGGTAACTGGAATTTGAATCCCGGCGGCGGCGGCGAGGGCGCCGTTGCCTGATGCGGTCGGCCTCCTCTTTTGCTAGCATTACTGCTTCGCAGAAGGCGGCGACCGCCTGCCACTCCTCCTCGCTCCGGACCATGGCCTGAACCAAGGCCCGGCGCGAGAGGTCTCCGCCGCTGATCGCCCCTACGAGGGCACGGCGGTGCTCTGCCCAAGTATATTATAAAGGGTGCTATGTAATATTCTGATACTGGCTTATACTCGCGGTTTCATCCGTATTCGCTTTTGACCAAAACAAAAGTATACATGTGAAAAAGGTCAGTTTTCCAAATAAAGATTTCGGCTAGGCGTTGAAAAGTTAGGTCTCCCCCACATTAGGCTTGCGCGTCTCTGGGCGTGTAACTGACACGGGCGCCGCGTTCACGCCGCAGGCGGGCTGCGTAAGCGTCGCGTTCTCAACCCTTCCGACGCGCGCTCGCTGCACACGCGTCACACGGCGGCAACACGCGATGCTTATGCAGCGCGGTCGTGACGTGCACGCGGCGCCCGCGTTGCTCACATGCTTGAGGAATGCGCACGCCTAATGTGGAGTCAGCATTAGTGAGTAGGCCTTCCCTTTTTATAAACAGAGAAGAAAGGAAACTTAGTTTATGCAATAGAAAGTCACTTTGTTGGTTTAGTAGACAGGGTATAATGTCTTTATCGTTTCGAATAAGAACATTCGCTTTTCAGGAAAATAAAGCCTTCATCTTTACGCGGATTTAGTCTTCTCTATTTGATAGCCCTAGAAATTCTACCTCACGAAGACGGGTTAAACTTAGATTTGTCTCTTGGTTTACTTTTTAAAGCTTGAGCTATTTTCTATGACACCGAGGACTCTGAGCAAATTCACGCCAAAATGCACCCAATAATAATATACCATCATCACCATACCTGGTGAGGGTCGCCGGAATCCGATGGATCAGTGGACGTCTTTCGGCTGAAACGATGATGATGATGATATGATACCAAATTTAACGACTCCAATTTGTTCGAGATTGATTCTGCGAATGTGATCAATACATATAGAATGCGATATAAATAACTCGACACGCGTAGCACTGCTTATTTGCTACGAGAGCGTAGCCGTCACAGAATACAGAAAAAATACAGCCGTAGCCGATGTAGCATTCATATCAACATATATTTACTACGCCGTAGCATCGGGGGATTTAATTTATTTTTTTCTTTTATGAATCCAGCTTTTCTTTTCGTACCTTTTGATTGTACCTACAGTCAGAAAAATAATTGGGTAAATGTCAAATTAATGATATTTATTTTGCAAGTAGGTTTAAAAAACACTTTTTTAAGTTTTTTTTTTGTCAGTTTAAATTAGATGAGGCCGGTTAGTAATAATATAGGTATAATAACAATATTTATAATAATAACAATATTTATATTTTATAGTTTCAATCCAAACTAATATTAGTAAAGTTTCAACAGTCTTCATCTATGTTCCCTTACTTTGCCTAGAATTTTTTTTTCAATATTTTGCTTTTCGTCCACAAAATCTGTACACTTTACCAAACAGTCCCTAAATCTTCATCCGAAGAAAATAAACATCCGACCAAATAAACTATTACACTACTTAAAGGCAATCCGACCGTAGTCTTACAGTAGAGGAATTGGATTTCGTCAAATACTGCTTCGTAAAACTTTGCTAGAGGGGCTGTGGCGGCGCGCGTCAAAAAGATCACAGATAGGCGTGTGACGACCAGGCCTACACTTTGTATAAATTAAATTCATATCTGACTATTACGTAGACTGAAGGCTTAAGTGGCCTAGATCTTATTTATGTTTAAATTATAAGTGAAAGCGGTGTATCTGAAACTTTTTTATATGGTATAAATGCTTGGCTGAGCAGAGCAGTGGTGGCCGAGTGAAAATGGCTCCGACTTACGAATTGTAGGTCGCGGATTCCAGCCCTGCCAGGCGCATTACTTTGTGTAATTTAATTCATCACCACTGCTCTGAAAACGGTGAAGGGAAACATCGTGGGGAAACCGGCATGTCCTAGAACCAAAAATTCGAAGTCATGTAAGATTCACCGACCCGAACTGGGCCCGCTTGGGGAATTACGGCTCATAGGGAGTGTGCCGCTCCTCGAGAGGCTAATAATGATGATGATGAAGTGATTGACTGCAATCACGCCTGATGATAAGCAATGGTGTAATCCGTGATGGTGAATCGCACTAGTTTGTTCACTCTAGCTAACTTTTTTCCCTTTTAGTTCTGTATGGTGTATTTATTTAGCCACAGTCAAGTTTAAAAAGTAAATATATTTGTTTTTGATAAAAAATACCTAGTATTACTTTTTCTACTAGAATGTCTATGTAACACATTCCGATTTTGTTTGCAATATTTGGCAGAAAATGTATTGAGTCAGCCTTTTCGACAAGCTTCGCTGAAATAGTCAATACTTCAATAAAATTCTGAGCTCAATTTACCATGCTCGCGTATGTTTCAATTTTTCCATGCAATGTCCAGTTCTATAGACACGTAAGATAAAAAAACTAAGTATACCAATTTTTCATCAGTATGCACTAGGAATCAATTTGCGAATAAATTAAAAGCACAACAAATAACACACGCAAGCACGCAGAACAGTTTCGGCCGTAGAGGCCGAAAGGTTCTGGAGTGGCGACCACGTACTGGAAGACGCAGCGTCAAAAGGCCCCCTATAAGGTGGAACGATGAACTGGTAAAGGTAGCGGGAATCCTATGGATGCGGGACGCACAGGATCGATCATTGTAGCGACACTTGGGGGAGGTCTATGTCCAACAGTGAAATGATGATGATGACAACAAATCTCGCCAAAAACCTCGGTTTTACCTTTGAACGGAACCCTATAAACTACTTACAGGTATCACTTTACATTTCCCCGGTAACTTTTTCTACAGCGATCCCGGATTAAACTAGAAGAAACTTTAACAATAAAGTATTAACTAAGCAGAGGACTTCAGTTAAGCCTTGAGTTTTCACAATGGTCTAACTCGTAAAGCCTTGTTGATTGACAACTTCTGACTACTTTAAAACAGTGTTTCCAACCGATCGTCCGTAGACAAGAAGTGATCCGCAAGAGCAGAAAAAAACCGGCCAAGTGTGAAACAGACTAGCGCCCAAAGGGTTCCGTACTTTTATCTACCTAACGCCGTTATTAATATCGAGTAAAAATATGGCAAAAAACACGTTTATTGTTTGGGAGCACCAGGTAAATATTTATTATATTCTGTTTTCAGTTTTTTATTATTGTTATAGCATCAACAGAATTACATTATCTGTGAAAATTTCTACTGTCTAGCAATCACGGTTCATGAGATACAACCTGGTAACCGACAGACGGGCAGTGGAGTCTTACTAATAGGGTCCCATTTTTATCCTTTGGTTACAGAACCCTTAAAAGATCGAACTAGAAATATTATTGATTCAAAGTTCTTTAAATTTTCTATAAAAGTTGTTGTTTTCTTCAGTAATACTACAAGTTTGGAATTTATAAATATACTTTAACATAATTTACCTAAAGTACTGTTAAGGATAAATTTTATTTTAGGCTTTTGTCCCTGCTCACAACAAAGAAACCAATGGACTCAAGTCAAAAGAAGTTGGAAACCACTGGCTTATTGCGTTAATTTTCAAACAATAGGAGCAGAAATTAGAACAATGTGCACGACTTGTGACGTCAGAGGCAAAATTCTCACATTTTTAAGGAACGTTCGCATCTCGTCTCCGTCTCCATCTGTCAAACCCAACTCACATTTCCCTACATTTTGACAAATGTTTGCAATTCATTGTCACTGAGTTTCATTTTCAACCGAGTCTCGTCAAAAGATCTAGTGAAGAATAATGATATTACGCATAAACTATTCAACAACGAAAGAGATATCTATCAAGTAATAAAAATAATTCAAAATCCGATTGTGGGTTAAGCTCTCTTGAAAGAAAATAAATGAACACCGTAAATAGTTATTTGTTATACAAGGGTGCAAAGTTGCTTTTTAACCGAGTGGTCAATTTTGATGACCGAGCAAGCGAAGGAGTCTAAAATTGAATCACAAGCACAACGAGTGATTCAAAAATAAGAATCCTGAGCGTTTGCAAGAGAATCAAAAGAGCACGAGGTGAAAAATCTTTGCAGTCGAATGAAACACGTCACTGTTCATCCCACTTCAGAGAGAAAATGATCAATGCATAAAAAGTACACCAAGGAGGTTCCGAGTTCCAGGAGTTCTTAACAAATTAAAAAAAGTTAAGGTACTAGAATATAAAAAAAATAAAAGAAATATTATTTTCACATCCAACCAAAAAGCATTGATTTTTTTATTTAAATTATTTATGAAAAATTTATGAATTATTTATTTTTTGATAGATTGAGTAGTTGTGTTCAAATCTAGTCAGGCTTACATATTACTTTGTGTAATTCATTTTAACACCACTGCTCTCAAAACGGTGAAGAAAAATGTTTCCTAGAACCAAAAATTCGAAGATATGTAACATTTGTCAATCCACACTGGCCCATGTTTTAAATTACGGCCCATTCCCTCCCCTAGAGAGGAGGTCTGGGTCATAATAGAGGAAACACTATAAGGCTGATTATGCTATGCTAGATAGATAGATATCTCTACACCCCAACTCCCTCCTCCTGTAATGAGCAATCTTTAAACGGTCGAAACAGAAAAGAAGAAAGTAGAAGTAGGGGCCAACTAAGAAAAGGAGTGGGCAGACATTTTTCGGGAGAGAGTTGGACTAGGGTGGATGAATATAGCTAGGGATAGGAACCATTGAAAAGTAATGGGAGAGGCCTACCACGAAGAGACGACTACTATTTAGAAGCATGATTTATTATATATTTCATAGCATAATTATTATAAAATACATAACTAAATGTAAAGTGTAGAATTAAGTAACTGAATTAATGTAAGTAGTACAGTACGCCTGACGGATCTTGGCGAGTCTGAACATAGACATGGCAAACGACGTGAGAGAGAAAGAGATGCGCAAAGCCTATGTTCAGGTTTGCCATAAAAGCTTTGTCATAAAAGCTTTGTTATTTATTTTATTTTATAAATGTTCGAAAATGACACACCTTTAACTTAGATACTCAAATTCCTCAGTCTAACATTCAAAGCACATTTTACTTGTTCGATTTTCATTCAAATAAGTACCAAGTCTTCGTTTCAGGATTTACTCGTAAACGAAAAGCAGTTGCACAAAACTTTTTCATTCTGGTTGAATTTGGTCTCTCCCACATTTACATTGAAAGCATTTAGCAAGAAACTTCCTACTCGGAGGTAGACAGAACTTCAACAATGACAATTCCAGTTTTGATATATAACACGTAGAATCCCATCTCCTTATATAGGATTATATATACCTGATACATACACGAGTAGATTCAATGTAAGGTAAAAAAAAAGTATTTTCTCGGGAATATACTGAAATAGTGGCCGTGATGGGTATTTATTTTTGTAAGAATGAAATTATTTAAACTTTTTTGTGTTAGTGATTTTTATAATTTGTTAATGATTATTTTTTGTACTAGCAACATTAAAATGCAATTTGTGTAGTGTAGAAGTTGTAAACGTAATTTTTTGTAAATGATTTCTAATTGTCGATATGAACTATTTGACGTATTAGTGTAATATTTAATATTATGTATTTCCAATGTTTCTATTTTACAAATATTTGTATTATTTTTGTTTTGCGCATGCGTTCATGTTAATCTAATATTTTATCTCTTTTATACTGCATGTTAATTTGAATTTTTATATTAGACAATATTAATAATTATTAAGTTAGTTAAGGTAATTAGGTATATCAAATACAATGTATATTGTTCTTGATAAATAAATAAAAGTAAGTATGTAGATTATCAATTTGAGTATATATTGTATGATTGTATATTTATGGTTTATTAATATATCTTTTTTTGTATTTCCTCACCTCGCCTTCACTCTCTCTCTCTCTCTTTTATTGAACCTACCACTATAATTCTCTGCATCATCCATAGGTTGACTGATAGTAAATGCCTAAGGCATCTAGTCCACCTCTGTTCTTTTGTATGCATAAAGCATTTAATAAATCAATTATTTTACACTAATAAGTAAAAGACAACAAGACTGGTAAAAGTACGGCAACACTGACGACAACCAAAGACAATTTAAAAGCCTTCTTGGTAATAGCGCGCCGCACAGTCCAGGGTATTCCATTTTAGTTACCGATGAACGTAACGTCTCATAAAAAGTAAGAGCTGCTATATTATACTATAAAATAAACATTTATTAACTTCGGCTAATATTGATTGGTGATATTGTAATTGTATGCTATCAAGGCAAAAGTATACAGTGTGTATACTTTTTGTACACGTAATGGCCGTTTAAATTTTAATTAATTACATCATCTTTCTCGCTAGGCCAACTTTTATCAAGTTTTTATTCTGATATTTCTCAAAAGACTACAGAGGCGGAATTTTTTTTTTGTTTAAATTCTCTTATAAGGTCTTACTTCATCATCATCATCATTAGCCTTTTTAATGTTCCCACTGTTGGGACTCAGGCCTCCTCTCTAGAAGAGGGAATGTGCCGTAATCCAACACGCGGGCACACTGCGGTTTGGTGAATGTCACATGTTTTCGAATCTGGTATTACTTTAATACAAATATCTGCTTCTACTCTATTCGCTTTCAGGTACACCGACAATCTGTATGACGTGACCTCGCTCTACTGTTTCGCAGTAGCTTACTCATCAACTTGTTTGTATTATTTGAACAGGCACTAGTATACCACGTAAGTACATCTTAGTAGGTATGCGGCAAAAACTGGGAAGTTCCGTGTTACATATTGAGGTTCACTTACGCAAACCTTGCCCTGTTCTGTTTCTCCAGAAACCTTGTTTATGACAGCATCCTGAAAATCTCGTTTCATACTTTTTCAGCGTCGTTTTTTTTTTTGTTTACGCACTCAGATGTATGTTTTACCAAGCCTTTTGTTTCAATTACGAGATGAATAAATATCCAAATAAACTATTATCAATGTAGGGAATTTTAAAAAACACGGTATAAAGTAATATCCCCTCCCACTTCAGCTGCAACGGTTTACAGTAAAGATGAAAAGCTGTAGTGATATTTGAAATGAATGGCAAAGTCAGCTTGGCCCTTTAATAGACAGCCCTTTTTTGCCGCGCCCATGGGAAGATTGAAGATATGAATTTCTTCTATAAATAACAAATGGGTTACGCTAAAATACTTATCTATAAATAGGTTGAACTACAATCAATGGCTTAGAGTAAAAAGTAGCTTAGGGTATGCAATTTTAGCTTATTTAATTTTATTTTATTTCTGGAAAGAGAAGCTCGAAACGCACAATCTTGTATCAAATAATTTTTGGTTTTTTATACTTGTAGCACCATTGATGAAAAATCTTGAGGTAAGTGGTTCAGTTTTGTCTACTGAGCAAGCCCTTAAAGTTTGCGGAGGCTTAAATCGACATCTATCGTGATTTTTTACCTTTTCTGAAAAACAGTTCATTGCGGGTAACAGTTCGGGTACCATCAATATATTAGAGATAAATGTACTTTATTTTAAGTTTATCTAGCGCCTTGTATAGTAGTAGTAATCATATTTAAATTACGTGATAATAAAGGTCTAATTTGGATTATCGTCCCTTCTAAAAGGTTACGTATTTCCACGCCTATTTCGCAGTCACGAAGTAGGTACTACGAGTATATAAGCCATTGATGTGTAAATAACAGCAGAAATAGTCTGGCGGTAAAAAAAAAGTGAAGGATTGGTGAAACATTTTACCCTTTTCACATTATAGTACTATTTTCTACTCCCCTAGAGTAAAACTTCAGACGCTCGTTTTTGTTCGCAAGAACGTCGCTGTGAGAAGATTTTCCGGCCCCTGATAATGCGACAATAATGTTTTGTTTTATGGAGAAAAAAGGTAACATAAACGTACTCGTATGTAGGTAGGTAGGTATAAACGTACATGTAACCTAATGACATAACGTTCCACACTTCTTCTCGGCGAGAAAAAAGAAAACAACTTAAGAGGGTCCTTCTCCACTCGCTTATCGTAAACATCGAAAATGGTTTAAAAGCTTGTTACTTCATTTAATGCAATCCAACGCGATGTTTGACGAAAAGGCAACGGAAAAAAAGAGAGATAACGCCTGACAACTCTGTTAGTATTCGGTAATTCCGAAATTTACTTGAAAATTTCACAAAATTTGCTCCAGGAAATAGCTGTTTTTTTTAAACCCTTAAAAGTTTTTGGAAATAGTTGTCGTCATTTAGAATCTTAATAAAATTTGCAAGGTCTCTAGAGGATTACTTTTTTGACTTTTTTAATTTTTAGGCAAATTATGAACTGTCAAAGTTCATACAAAATAGGAAATTTTCAGAGGTTTTTACTGGATTAGTTTTACACAAATTTAGAAATTGGTTTCTTTAGAAACCTTATCTAGGTTTCTAAAGAATATCCACAAGATACTGTATTTCCAAAATATCTAATGAAAAATGTGTAATAACATCATAATCAGTTATGAGCGGTTGTATGAAAAACAGTGAAAATGTGAGTCATGATGCACCACCTTAAGTAAGACTTAGTTACATACGTGTAGGTATCAGATTGTATACATAAGTTAGTTTTGGTTTACATAACTTCCTGGATTTATCATTTTCAGTTTGAAGAGTCAAAAGACAATCCGCCCAATCCCGTTTGAGCCTGACGTGAATGAATGATCGTCGTTAAAGTTCTTCAAGACGGACAAGACTTTTTAAATCTATAGGGTCGGTATGATGGTTGACAGGATAGAAAAGAAGAAAAAGTCAACTGCAAGTAATTTGGAACCCGGGCAAGAAGATGATGATGAAGGTCACTTTAAAATTTCCAATTTTATATTTATACATATATCGGCCCCAATTTATTTGTTAGTACAAATTCAGGCAAGCGCATAACTGCGTGTAATTTACTTCATCATCACTGCTCTCAAAACGGTGAAGGAAAACATCGCAAGAAAAACGCCAAGCCTAAAAATTCGAAGACATACGTAATATCGTGGTGGCTTACGGCCCATTCCTTCTCCTAGAGATGGGGCCCGAGTCCCAGCACTAGGACCATTAAAATGCTGATTATGCTATGATGCTTAGGTGAAAGTGTTCTTGAATATGCACAACTTTTACTACAAGATTTATAAACATTTTTGTTTGCATAAGCCGACAAAATCGTGATTGACAATTGATCTGATACTAAGTTAATTAGTCTCATTTTCATGGAAAGTTGCCGATAGTCTAAAAGTCACGCGTACACCTGACACTTAAACCTAGGTACATTCAAAGTTATTTTAACCCTTCAGATACCGTCAATTAGAGACACAATAGTAAGACAATAGATGCGCGGCCACCGGGTGTCGCTTGGGGATTCATGAATTAAAGGAAATTTCGTCGACACCAATATTAGGTCTATTGGTGTCCATGACAAAAGAGAAACATTCATTTATTAATATCAATTTTATATCAATATCAATATCAAACTTTGACTGGAAGGTCGAGTGAGGCACACTTTTTGCGCGGATGAGACGCATATCTTCCCTATCGACTGATTTTTTATTATGTTTGTTAATTAGCTATAAGTATGCGTCTAATTCACGTAAATAAAATGTTTTTCTTTCTTTCTTCTTTCTTTCACACTCGATCTTGACTGAGGCAAGCAGCTTCAAGATACTAGAGACTTGAGTATATGGTTTTAATTTCAAATCGATACCTCCACGAGTTCACGAGATAATTTGGGGAGTCTTGACTGACAGACAGACAGACGGACAACTAAGTGATCCTATTAGGGTTCCGTTTTTTCCTTTTGAGGTACGAAACCCTAAAAATGAGCAAGGCGAAACGAAGTCTTAAAAACACGACGGATCTATTTTGTAAAACATCGCTAAGTCACTGACAATCTTTCTATTGCGCAGCATCAATTCTAATTAGATATATATAAAAAACATTCTCTTCATATCTGTGGCCATCACTATGTCAAACTAGTGCCAAATAATGCACGAATCTAATTCTTCTGACCGTTCGATGTTTACTCTTTCGTAAGTTCGTCGAACACTCGTACCAGCTGTTTATGATTATAAAATTTATTAATATTACAAACTAGCTCTTACCCGTGACTTTATTCGCATAGTATCCCGGGAATCAAGTCCCGTTCCCGCGGGAAAATCAAAAGCAGTTTAATTTACTCATTATAATAAAATATACTTTTTATCCAAAACGGTCACACTATCATTGTCTTCAGCGGCCGCCGGGATTCCGATCCCGATTTCTGGCCACCGTAGACGCGGGCTTGCGGACGGCGGGCCATGGGTAGCTTGCTGTCTGACCGTCCGGTAACTGTCCGGACCGAGCCCAAGACGTCGACGGCGCGCACTGTTTCCGGGCGCCTCAAGGAGTTAACAGCAACGGCAGGGACCCAGCTGGGTCGAAGCCGACTGGGGCCCGGGTTATCCGAAAGGGAGCTCGAGCCCCATTATGAAGGCTAGAAGAAACAGTGGGTTTTAAGTTAGTAAGAGTCTGACACTATCTCCCGCTTCACCCAAGAGCGGGGGTTGTCATTGGATGATTTTTGCTCACCATAAAAAAAACCTATCATTGTCTTTCTATAGTGTCTCTAATTGTCGGTGTTTGAAAGGTTAAATGGATTATTACTATGATGTTTAAAATCCCGTTCCTGTAGTACAATAAAAAGTAAATAACTTTATAATATCAGCTATCCGACTGTAAAAATTACGTGAAAATCGGCCGATCCGTGTCGAATCCGGATTTTTTCCGATTAATTTTGACAGACAAAAATGATAGTTATCAAATATACTTTCATAGACCGATGACCTGGTCAGGGTTGCGGGAGTCCGATTGATGCGTGACACACAGGATCGGTCATTGTGGCCACGCTTGGGGGAGGCCTATGTACAACAGTGGACGTCTTTCGGCTGATATGATGACGATGATGAACCATATAGTAAAAGTATGTTAATCACTACATAGTTTTAAAAAAAGTCGCTTTTTCTGTCCCTATATCCCTATGTACGCTTAAATGTTTAAAACTACGCAACGGATTTTGATGCGGTTTTTTTTAATAGATATAGTGATTCAATGGGAAGGTATTATATGTATAATAACATAACTTAAATAGTGGTGAAACACCCAAGCAAAGCCGGGGCGGGTCGCTAGTTTGATATATAAAAAAAAAACATTTTTATTCATATAGGTACCTACAAATTATTTATATGTATAGATTAATTCTGAGTTTTGTAGCAATAACTCTAAACAAGTAGTTAGTAGTTATTGCTACAAAACTACTCATTAAACTGTCGTACAGTCATTAAACTGTATTTGTTCTACTCTATATTTGGTGTGTTATTATCAAATACGACACATTATTACGCTGTCTCTGATTTTCTTGTCCGATTGTAGATATCTTGTGATTTATTAACCTTATGTTCTTTGTATTCTGGTTTCGTAGGTTTTATCCAGATTGATATTAGATAGGTATTTCTTTTACAAAGCGTAAACTTCAAAGAGTCTAGCTGATCGATTAAATTTCCAGTCTAAAGGAGAATCAAGAAAGCCTGGTAAATAATAGAATTAGGTAGGGTTGGTTTGGGTTGGTATTTCTTAGTTAACGTTTATTCGGGTCTAACAGATCTCAAACTTTTTTTTTATAGTAATAACTAGTTATCATCATCATCATCATTTCTGCCGATATGCGTCCATAGTTGGACAAAAGCCTCCCCCAAGCGTCACCACAACGAACGTTCCTGTGCATCTCGCATGCATTTCCCGCAACCTTCACTAGGTCATCAGTCCACCTTGTAGGAGGCCTTCCAACGCTGCGTCTTCGGGTACACGGTCGCCGCTCCAGAACTTTTCTTTAGAAAAACTAGTGCTTGACGGTGATCCCATCTAATGGTTAGCAATGATGCAAACATAATGTTGAATCGCACTAATTTATTGAAAGCTTATTTTACTGTAACCTCATACACACACACACACACACAATCGGTTATTCATGAGGTGTGATTGCCTATAATTGAGTGTGCATTATAGGACTAGGTTACAAGTACTAATTTTTATTTCTATATTTTTATTCTGTAACACTCGTTGGTGAACCTTAAAATAAATAAATAAACCTTTAAGACATCCAAATAATAATGGGACGGGAAGACCGCTGCAGGCAAATTGGTATTACGAGTACTTCGTAGGTATTGAAAGTGTCTAGGTATCAAAACTGCAGCCAGCAAACCAGAGCATGAATATTAGTTTACAAACTAGTGAATCGAATTGGACACACGACACACTGCGCGTCAAAAAGCAAATTACTGACGCAACAGCAGCCGGTATTCTACAGTTAACCAAATAATACAAAAAAACAAAATCGAACCAAACAAAACCTATTTTTTACAATAACCCAACTTACAAAGTTTCAAACCCAGTCAGGCGCTTTAATTTCTACAATTTATTTCATGACCACTGTTTTTAAGACGATGAAGAAAAACATCGTAAGAAACGAGCATGTCCCAGAACCATAAATTCGAAGACATGTGAACGAGAACCCCGAAGCCCTGAAAGCAAGGCAAAGAAGGAATAGGAGCGGGTTTTAGTCAATAAAAGTCTGACACGTCCCGTTCCGTTAAAGTGTGGGAGATGTCATTGGATATTATCCCATCTTAAAAAAATATGAAGTCTGTCAACCCGCACTGTATACCCACAAAGTCTGAACATTGTATGGCTGATTATGCGTATTTGAAAATAACAAAAAGTTTACTAAAAACCAACTGAAAACTTACTTCACTCCCATGACCACAGAAACTGTGCAGCAACCTACTTCAACCAGTGAAAGTTGTGGGTAACAAACAATTTTTCATGTTTATGTTATTAACATGAAAAACTGTTTGTAAAAGTCTGTCTAAAAAACAAACGACTTGGATAATTATTAGGTCAAAATGAAATCTGATGCAGTCAACACTCTGGTTCAAAAATTAAGGTTGATTAAGAGATCTTGATCATTGTTTTAATAGAAAAACCTGTAAAAAAGTATAATAATAATAAATCTGTCTAAAAATCGTGACTATACTGTCGTGAAGACTATGCCCACAATTTTAGTACTAGGTAGTTTAAATATCTAAACTAATTCCTATTATTATAAAGTAAAACTGTCTGAACTTCTCAAAGTTCATACGAATCTAACCTATAGTTAGATGTTCCGGGAATAGGTGTCTTATTTACATATTTTTGAACGCACTCACGATACAAGAGTCATTTCAAGTGTGGAGCAATATTTTTCTTTTTTTAAGAAAATAAAAAATAAACTTATTAAAACAACAGCCAAATATTGTTTAAACAATAATATTAAGATTTCCGGATTGCGACAGGAAAAGCAATGACGGTGATCAGAATGCTAAATAAATCCGATGATTTACGAGAACAAATGTCTCGGTGCGATGTGCCTAGAATAGAAATGAAGAATCAAAAGAAAAATATCTCTTACATAAATCTGTAATACTGATGCTGAACAACATCGGAGTTTAAGTGAGAGATAAATATGTAGGTTTTATCTTTCATTCCTTGGAAGACATCCAGCCTTATTAGGTATTGATGGCTGATAAAAAAGAGGGCTCATTTTTTATTTGACTTCCTGGAATTTGTATCATTACTAATAACTAGATGACGCTAATAAGAATATTGCATGAAATGAATTTTCATATGACATTCCAGACACACCGTGCCTCGGTAATAACGTAAAGTCTATTCAAGAAATATCGTGTTGCCCAGTAACTAGTTTGTGGAGGTCTAATAGACAGCCTTTCCATGCAAAACACGTGTCCGCTTACACTGGAAGCCGACAATCCAGGCTAGATGAGAAAAGGCTAGGGAGATGATGATGAATAAGAATATTATTATTTATTTATTATTTATTAAACTTCGTGCAACATAAAAGTACAAAGGCGGACTTAATGAAAAAAAATTAAAAGCTAAGCCCCGCAAAACTGTCGCAATGGTTTGACTGTGGGGTCAGTGAGTCTCTAGTTACTTTGTATTTAAAACTTATATTATAATTATATAACTTACATTTAACACATTTCTAAATTGTATGACTATCTTCTCGTCAGTCCTTATCTATAAAAGCAATCACACTAATAGACACGTGTTTTATAACAAGAAGACAAAAAAACATACATTTTCTACCTCCAAATAATCCTAGATTATGTTATTACATTTTAAAATCAAACAAAAACAGCTCTATTTCACGGTAAAATGTTTATACATTTTTAAAAGATATGTTTATGAAAAATTAAACAGTGAATCATAAAACCATCGATCCATCATGCGTCGGCTGGAGTAATAAACAAACAGACTACCGAGTAATTATTGTGAGATTTGAACGTATTTTTAGTCGCCTGTGAAAATGTTATGCAGATCTACGTGTACGAGTAAAACGAAAATTCCAATATTCATTGCATGATTTACGTGTCTCAGCAAGAAGACTACAGGTTTGTAACGAGCAGTGTACGTTGTCGTACATTTTTAACCAGTTGAAAATCTAAAAACAAAGCTACGTCTATTTGATCTGTGTTTATAAAACGCAAGCTCCCAATTCTCACTTGGCAATGAAGCCAGTTATGATGTCGTAACTCCAAGTTGTTTTCACAGAGTTTCATTATTCAGTGGGACCAATATCCTGTGTATTTGAACTCGACATTTATCAGGGCATGCCCTCGTAAAACATAAAATGTTTTCCTTTGTCAAAGTACATATTTATGAGACCTTGATTTCATAGAGTGATAACCGCACAATGGAATATGTCTGGATTAAACTTGGTACGTACATTTATTGCTAGTAAGCTGAAGGTTCCTATCAGTGGAAGATCTATTCAGATTATAGTTCCTTGATAATAATTTCGTATAAATAATACGTTTATTGGTAGTGCCATCATGTTGTGACTAGAGATGGGTTTCTACCCGGTAAATACCGGGTAAATACCCAAAATACCCAAATGCAGGGTTTTTACTTTTTCGACTTTTTTGAAGTCTTTTATACATTTGTAGCAATAAAAAAATGTTTATCAAATATGTTTTATGCATGAAATGTACATGGTGTCGGCAAATAATAATGTTCTACTAACAAATCATGTAAAAATTGCACGTCCGTATTTTTAAAGTATTATATTTGGTGGTTCATATTACATTTGATTATCAAATGGACACAATGTAGAAATAACATGTAAAACACTTAAGATTTTTTATCTTAAAAAAAACAAAAATAAAATTTAAAAAAAAACATTATATAATAATGTTATTTACTTTATACGAACTTGAAAATCAGTTGAAGAAATACCTTAATGAAAAATTTACAGTTACACTTCATTTAACAAAAACAATAATCAGGCGTTGAAACGTAAGAATATATGAATGTAGCCGAACTTATAACATGGTTGTGTTAAAACTATGTAAGCAAACTAAAATTCAACTAAACTTTATTAAATAAAAGGTTCCAAAAAGTGTTAGAAGTTTATACCCATGCTTTTGGGTATTTACCGGGTAAAAACCAAGTTTATACCCAAATTGGGTATTTACCCGGTAAATACCCGATGGGTTTTTACCCACCGCCCATCTCTAGTTGTGACTATTCAATGGAATAGCCGCATTACAAACAAGTCATAAGTCGTGGCTCTTACCACTCTGCCACCATTGCTCACTCGGCCACCACAAACTATAAGCTCACATTGTTTTTAATGTACATAATTTCTCTCTTGCATCTCATATAAAGTACGTACATTCATCTCAGCCGATTCACACCGAGTTCTTAGATTACGACGCGTTACAATTTAACTTGATTAAAATTCTAAACGACCTTTTAACATTGTCCTCGGGCGCTTTTCACTTATTGGATGATCCTTCAGAGTACTTTTCTTCAAATTATTTCAATTAAAAATCTAACACGCTCATTCCAAACGTCTCTGTTTGTATCAATTCTGCAGGTAACCACTGCTACCTCTAGTAGTCGTGTTTAAATAATGACTTAATCATTAGAAGAATGCATTTTAATATTAGCCTTGTTATCAATTTATTTATTTTATGTTTTAATTTTTATCAATTTTATACTTTTTTGTTGTTCTACTGTCTTTTTAAGTTTTACCTATGTTATTAATTGTTTACACTCTTAACTGTTTCTAATATTGTTAAGTGATATCTCAATTTTATTATTTGTTTTAAACGAGCAAATAAATCTTTTTGGGACTGTTCTATAAAAAAGAATCGCAACATCTTCTTTTAATCGGTCTATTTACAAAACCTTTTAAATATTTTCTGTTTTTGAGCATATAGCACCCGAGGGCTGGAGCTGAAAATCAGCGTCAGGTGGTGGCTTTGAGTTACCATTTAGCATTATGCTGAGCTGAGGCCTTTTTGGCATTACTTAATGTACTATTTGTTTGATTTTAAGGTGTTTCCGTTTTTGTAATGCCAATAAACGCAATTTTCTTTCTTTCTTTCTTTGATATATTATAAGGAAAGATACGTTACTTGTTAACATTGCAACCAGACTCTGTGCACCACTACAAGCACGAGTGAAATATGATTCTATATGATTTGTTTTTTGTATTTGTATGATTTGTAGAATGCACACGATAACGTTTATCCCGCTTAAAAGAAAAAATCATATTTTTGCGTAACACGTCCGTTTATGTGACTGAGTGAAATTAAGCCACGGAGGCTTGATTTCAGCGATCTACGCGCTAAGACAAGTCACCTATTTTCCGCTGTTATGATTTATTCTAAGGAAGAATGTTAAAAGCCTACTTTATTTATTTTTTTCCTGGCTTGCTCGTTACAGGGTTAAAAACTGACTGACTAATGGCCGTACTACTGATTCGAATATAGCACTTGTTCCTAAAATCTATGCAGTCCACTTTTGAAGCATTGTATCTGGGTACGTTGGTTTGTTACTATGTAGTTAGAACTAAATATAATACAGTGAACGTGCACATTCATATTTTGTAGGTTTAACAACATAACGCAACAGCGTTTGAATACACGATTTGATGTCAATATAATATTGTTATTTTATTGATTGTCACTTTGTTGTCCGTCTGTCTGTCAGTTTGACACCTTTTATCTCGGGGACGCGTATAATAGGTATCGAGTAGTAATTAAAATCATATACATAACATTAGGTCTACGCTTCCTTGATGCTGTAAAAAGAAACTCAAACTTCTAAGTTAACAAATAAAAAAGATACGGCTGTCTAAGTCGCAAAAACGTACCTATATTTCGACACTATCACGGGAATTAAAATTCAAAGAATTACCATTCGTTGAGCCAGAATTCTGAAAGTTGGCATCAAGCAAGATCTTATAGTACAGGTAATGGAAAAAAATTGAAAACAGTTTTGTTGTTACGTCACAAAAAAAAACATTTTTGTCATTCAAAAAAATCTTCAAGACTCCATTCAAAAATTGTTTATTGAATTACTCATACAAACTTACCTAAGTTTGTATGGAATTTTCTGTGCGAGAGTCCGATTCGCACTTGCCCAGTTTTTATTTATATAAAAGAATATCTGTAGGATTTTCTGATTTAGATCTACATTGGAACGTGCAAATAATTTCACCTTTTTATGACTGATCGACCTTAACAGTTCAAAAGAACCAGTAAATGGTTTCATTAAAATAAATGCTTCGAGTTTTTTTTTAGTTTTAGGATCATTATCTTGAAGTTCTTTCTCTCTCATTTTATTACTCGCTTAACCTACTTCAGAACTACACTAAGGTAATCAGAATAAGTTGAGAAAATAAAATAAAGTTGTAAGTAAGTAGATAGTAATATCTTCTCTCTCATTTAGTCCGACCTGTTCACAAGAATTAAACTGTAATAGTTTCTAATTGCAACGAGTCAATCACAGAAATATCTATCTAAAGAACAGTACATTATTATTTTCCTATAAATTTAACTATTGTCATTGGTTTATTTTCCAGGCAAAGTTACACACACAACAAAAATTACATAAAGGATGATGTGCAAGGGACAAAGAGTAATTAAATAGAAATTAGATGTTTTGTTAAGTGAAATATGCATATTATTAAAACGTTTTTAAACTCGGCCTTCTCATTGAAAAAAGATTTACTGTCTGGGCCTGAATTTCAGCACACAAGCACACAGATTACGTGCAAATAAAATAATCGACCCTTGTGTGAGCTGTCCTACCCCAAATTCAATGAAAGAGCGATTTATATACGTACGACACTAAGTATATCGCTCTATAGAGTTAGCGCTAATTTGACCCCGCTTAGTTTGACCAAATAAACTTTATTTGCGAGACCAACTTCTACGAATAGAACGCGTACAATCGACTACAGTTAAAAAAGGCCTGATGTATTGTTAAAATTTCACTATAAACCATGCGCTTATGTTTTCTAAAAAATAAAAACAATTCCATTAAAATAAATACTTAATGTAATATGCAAAATAATCTTTGTATAAAAATATATTCTTGAAACATTAAACTTAATTTCACAACCTTTTATTATTAAAGAATTCAAAAATGGCAATCTCTTTTAATTCATGAATCTCCAAGCGACCACCGGTGGCCGCGCATCTATTGTCTTACTATTGTGTCTCTAATTGACGGTATCTGAAGGGTTAATATTGAATGCTGATAAAAATAGCAAGATTTTCAATAGGCGAGTAGATTAATTGCAGAAAATATGTAGCTCTATTAAAGCAGGCTTAACTTTGTAACTCGAGGGTTACACAAAAAAAAACTAATACATTTAGTAAAAATATCTGATGCTGTCTCAGTTTCCTACTTTCTTTTTGGTGATCAACAACGTCAATAGCAGTAAAGAGACTCGTAAACTTGACGCTACTGAGCTTGATTACATTCAGTGGGTCTTTCCAAAAGATAGTGTATCCTTCTGCCTAATAACATTTTAAGACCCGGAGCGTCTCGCCTCGAGGAAGCATCGCGCACGTGGAACGTGACAATGAGCTGATGCGGCAGTTAAATTAAATGAACCTTACGTAGAGTGGAAATGCAAAGGCGTTAAGGATCTTTCACACGACAGTTGCAACGTTGGCGGGTTTTCTGTCGCGAATGTGAAATGCGTCAAAGCCTCGTCGCGAAAATGATATTATCTTTGAACTCACACAGAGAAGTGAATTCACGATTCATGTGTTGTGTGCATGTTCGTCATGTGGAAAGCCTCTTAAAAGGTACGTTTACACGTGGCCCATAACGTCCCGTGAGTAATGACTCAAGAATACGGATGAAGGGGGTGATGAAGCAGCGTGGTACTATGCACCGAATAACACCTCGCATATGTAAGTACGTAACAACAGTAAAATGAATTTAGAGCATGCCACCGCGCCATGGCGCTAAAAGGCTGAAAATGTAATTCTAAAAGCTGTAACGAGTGAAGTGATTTAGTAACAGGGGTATAAAGTTTACAGGAAAAACGTTTTATAATGGCTTGGATTAACGCTTTCCGAAAAATATATTAACCACTATTACTATATATTACTACTGGCTGCTCCCAGCGGCTTCCTCCGCGTGATAGCAGAAAATTATCCCAAGGGAACATACTTTCGGGATAAAAAGTATCCTATGTCCTATTCCAGGACATGGTCTATCTGTGTACCAAGTCTCATCAAAATCGGTTTTGCCATTAAGGCGTGAAGACGTAACAAATAAACAAACAAACTCACTTTTGCTTTTATAATACTAGTAAGGAAGTAAGGATTATAGCATGCAATATTTAGATTGTGCACTATTGAACTAAACAAAAAATAGGTATTGATCTTTCTATCGAATCGAAATCGTTTTTTAAACTAGAAGCCTAGCGGCTTCTAGTTTAAAAAAAAAACGATTGAGATAGAGAAGATAGGGAGGAAAAGTAAGGAAACTTTGAAATGAAAATAGAAAGAAAAAAAAATGAAAAAGAAAAATAAAATGATTTGTTTGCCGCGACTGTAAAACTCCCGAGTCATATTTTAAATACTTAGAAAAGAAAAAGAAAGAAAAACATTTTCACTCTCTTTTTTTTTCACTTCTTCTACTCAGAGAAATGAACAATATTCACTAAGTCTCACGCAAAAAAAAATTGCATCTCCCATAGTCATTGTTAACTTTACATGGAATATTCGAAAAAAAATCGGGAATTTCCCAAGATTTGCTTGAAAAATTGGTTCAGTTTTATGTAAAGAGACGGTGCCTAAAATATTATAACCACCTATTTGCCCTACACCATACAGATAACTTTTATGCGTTTTTACAACAAACAGGTCTATTTATTTGACCACTTGCTGATCCAGCGAACTTCGTATCGCCTAACAGTCAATGAATATAGTATATGTTTTGATAAAGTCAACCGATTGCGATAAAACAAAACCTAAGTACCTAATACATCTTTTGACTGGCCTGTTGGTCTCGTGGTTAGTGACCCTGACTGCTATTCCGGAGGTCGTGGGTTTGATTCCCACCCAGGACAAATGTATGTGTGATGAACATAATCATTTGTTCTGTGTCTGGGTGTAATTTATCTATAACTAGCTTTGCCCGCGCGGCTTCGCTCCCGCTCTTCCCTACTTCACCCTACTATACCCAACTCTACCCTACTCTACCCTAATCTACTCTACCCTACTCTACCCTACTCTACCCTACCCTACCCTACTCTACCCTACTCTTCCCTACTCTACCCTACTCTACCCTACACTACCCTAATTTTTTTTTCCATAAGAACCTTCTCCTCACAATAACAATCAAAACAAAAAAAAAATGAGCCAAATCGGTCAAGCCGTTTTCATGCCAAGTCGTGACAACGGAAAACGGGGGTCATTTTTATATATATAGATATGTATGTATTTAGAAATATATATAAATATGTTACCTAATCAGTTGCCTAGTGTCCATAACACAAGCTCTGGTTAGCTTGGGACTAGACGGCGTTGTGTTTGTGATTCTTGAGGAATATTATTATTATTACATAAAATTACACATAATTTTAATGTATAACCGTTATCTACATCGATTTCCTACAATTCACGTGATGCGCGCACAACTAAAAACAATTAGTTCCAATTTACTAGAAATTGTTATAAAATCTAGTGAACAATTAATCGGAATGACCTTATACAAAATCCGCAATCTGTGAAAACTTGTTCCTTACAAACGCTTAAACCAAATACGGGAAAGGGTGTTAACCACACTGCAATGAGGTCGGACCGTAAAGTACAATATTGGTTCCTAAAATGTTTTCAAACTAGCACACTTAGGAGTCATTTGAAAAGCTTTTAGCTTGTTTGTTAACCTAAAGTGAATCTAAAGTATGTTTATGGAAGGTTTAAATTAAATTAAATATTGAAATTTCGCTGACTTACCGGCAGATATCCACTCACTACCAAGGGTCTGTGACACCGTAATCGGCTGTCCTCCGTTTAGCCATTACCCCCATAGGTTTAGAATCTAATGGCAAGCACGGTTTAAGCAGTGATCGAGCTATTCGCTGCTGCATTGCGTGTCGCGGGTTTGGTTCCCGTAGGGAACTGGCCTAAAATAGTCATAATCATCATCATCAGCCTCTTTTAATGTTCCCACTGCTGGGCCTCAGGCTTCCTCTCTAGGGGAGAGAATGGACCGTAATCTCCCCTAAAATAGTAATTCTATCCAAAGCAACCCTTGTATAACTTATAAAACCTAAATAAAACATCGTTAACTTATATAGTACGAGTATTTTAAAAATGAAAAATTTTATTAAAGACACTGACAGATTTACATCATTAAAATATTTATGGCTGAAGTTTCCTATAAATCACAAAGCGAAGCTATAAAAATGTAATAAATCTCGTTAAATTTCACAATTTGATATTCTAAATTATTGCAACCAATTTATTCAAGACATTTCGAAATAAATAGCAATCATTGATGGTGAGGCGTACAATTGTCCCAAAAATATCTCACTTGTATAAATAAAACCAACTTCCAGAGTAAAAACACAACACTTTATTTGAAGAATACCGTTGAGACCATATCACGCCGGAGAATCTTAACATCGCGATTTACAATCGTGACGTATCAGAACAACGCCATCTGTTATCCAAAATCAGTACCAAGCTAATGACAAATGTCAACCTTACAATAAGATTTGTCTGTAGTGCTTATTAAACAGATTAGACACAAGTTTATTAGGAGCCTGTTCACTCTAACATTGAAGACACCTAAATTATAATCTGACGGGCAGAGCGCAAAAAGTAAATTATTCCAGTCCTTCGATGTACGCGGTATAAACAATGAGGCGAAACGCTTAGTCCGGTCCGGGTAGCTTTCTACTAATGGTATTTTTATATGAATTAATGCATACCTACCAAATATGATTCCGTATTTACAAAAACCCGTATCACATACTATTTTTGAGATTTTGGCCTAAAAATGCAAATAGTACAAATTAGTTACAACTTGTTAAAAATTCATCAACGGAACGGAAGATTAGTATTATTGTGATAAAAGACTGGGGTGCTTTGTGCCATATTTTTCGTATATCCAAACAACTGAGGGGTTGTTTTGTATTTGCACCCAGCTGTTGGCTGGCACCTAATGCATGTTATGACCTACCGTGACCTGTGTTGTACTTAGTGTCGGTGGTGTCCAAATTGTGACCTTTATAATTATTTTTGTAAAGAAATATATAACATGGTGTAAAATCTATTGGAATCCATTCAGTTACTGATTCTGAACATATTCAGGTTTCGCAAAACTACAAATAAAGTTGTCAAACATACATACACTGATGGTTATATTGTTAACGCGATGTATAGAATCAGGAAAAGAGGACATGCAATCGTACCTTCGTGTGTACACATGACTGGCTATAGAACTTTTAATGTCACCAGCTATTGGCTATGCGACTCCAACAAACAATATTAAACCTTATGTCCTCGTATCAAAGTTTGAAGTTGATAAACTTAAAAGAACACAATTGAAGGAAAATATTAGCTATGCGAATGGATTTGAGCGAAGCATGTTCTAGATTTAGATATAGGTACGTAGAATTAATCTCTGCTAGATTTTTTTGTCAGAGATATTTTCTAACACTGAAATGGTACTCGTAAGTAGACATCTACATTTTTTTTTTGTTTTAAAAACGCTACTTCATACCAGGGGGTCTACTCGCTTTCCCCGAAACGAAACTTTCGTAAACGAACGATATTCATTTGATGTTAAAATTGCAAACAATCCTCCATCATAATTATATTTTTTTTCGAGTTATGTTTCGAAAAAAATATATAATTAATATATATGAAGGGGCAGGATGGCCTGGAGGCCCTTCACCGGAACTCATCTTCTAATTATGCGGGTAGGTGAGCGCGGTAGTTGGAATAAAATATAGCTTCAGATCACAATCCACGTATTTTAATCGGTTCTCAAAGGAATTACAGTAAAATTAGGTAATTAGCGATGACTAATTCACTACTACACTTAAACACAAACTAAAACAATTCTTCAAATAGCGTGATGGCGGAGATTCAAAGCGATTCGTCACAAGCGTGGTGCACGGGCGCCGTCTCAATCAAAAGTGCGTTTAAGATGGCCGCCCGCACTACCATCGACAATGACGCTTCGCTAGGTTGACATTGACAGTCCTGTCAACCTGAAGTTTGACGTAAACGCCGTCACGGCCGGACTGACTTGCGACCGTCCTCGGGCGATTTATCTGAAACAGATTAGGATAACTGCATAGTCCGTTCGCTCATCCTGACTTAATCATTTTCATCAGCACGTAAACACTAAAATCATTTAATGACTTGGACTAACCAGGTAAGTGTATCGCTTAGCCAACCGTAAGGTGTGACTCGGACTACACTTCAGTAAGACCAGTCGACAACGCGTTAGGTACCAATTCAGGCTAGATTTGCCAAGACAACACGTTTACGTCCTTGTAAACCACTAAACAAGTCAGCCCTAACAAGGACGTGACCCGGACGACACAATTCGTCTCATAAATAGCAAGCGATCATCCAGGACAAGTCAGCACCTGACTCGGACGACAAATTTCGTCAGATGACGCTAAATTACCACTTGTGACAAGTCAATCGGATAATGACTCGGACGACACATTTCGTCTACCTTTTATGACGAGGGTTCTGTGCCGTCTAACCACTCACGCTTTAAGAACGACGCTTCTTAGCCCAGGATCAACCATTTGTACAATTTATTATAATTATAGGAATGTTACCTATGATAGTGAATTGTCCCGTTCCGTGTGCACTTCAACTTCATGTAGGACTTCCCATGTTTCAGGGTCTGAGTGTACGCTCAGGGTGTCTGAGCCTGCGGTGACAGTATGTGAATCAGCCGAAGCAGTGTCCGAGCGTACGGTTAAGGTGTCAAGACGGTCTAATGACTCATTGTCATTATTTGAGCACAAAGTATTTTCTACATCATCAGACGCCGCCGTCTCGGCCTCAACTTCATTTAAGAGACTAGACGCGATTTCAAGTAATCCATCATGTCCCCGGGGTACTGCACGCAAATTCTCGTGGGAATATTTAAGAATTCGATTGGAAGCATCCACTATACTTTTAAGTTCATAGCGATCATTATTTAGAACTTCTGTTATCACGAATGGACCCCTAAATTTCCTATCCAATTTTGTTTGATTACGTTCACAGTTTTTGATGAACACGTAATCACCTTTAGAAAATGGTTTTATTTTTGCGCGACCACGATTGAATCTAACAGTATCGGATTCGGCAGCTTTCTGGATGTTTGCTGATGCATCCTCCCTAACCGACTCAATATCCAAGCGAGCCTCGTTGTCTTTATTAGTACAGTTTATTTTGGACATACCCAGCGAGTCGGAACGGATTCCGAACATAAGCTCTGATGGGGAATATTTGGTCACGGTAGATTTTGTACTATTTAGGGCAAGCTGAATATTACCTAGTTCGTCACGCCACGTCTTATTAGGATCGTTTTCAACGATTGTTAAAAGGCTCTTTAAAGTGCGCATCACCCGTTCAACCTGGCCATTGGCTCTACTTGCACCCGTTGCAATAAAGTGGAGTTCTATTTTATGCTCGTCACAAAAACTTTTAAAATCAGAACTGGCGTAGCAACGACCTTGGTCTGCGATGATTCTTTTTGGCGCTCCAAAAAGGTAAACTGCTTTTTGCAGTGCATGTATTGCACTCTTTGCATCTACAGACGTGGTATGTTCAAGTAAAACATACTTCGTAAACCCGTCAATAATTACTGAGCAATACTCCTTCCGGTCACTTTTCCCGCTAAGCTTTCCCGAAAAGTCAATATGAACTGTGTGCCAAGGCACAGACACTTTAGGGATCGGGTGAAGCTGAACGGGCTGAGCTCCGGACGGGCCTTTAGAAGCCTTACAAACTATGCACGAATCTATGAATTTCCGAACACATTTAGACATATCCGGAAACCAATACTTCTCATAGAGCTTATCTAACGTTTTATCTCTACCTAAATGTTGCAATTCATTGTGAACGTGATTTATGAGGGTCCAAATAAGAGATCGGGGAACTACTGGCAGCCAGGATATCACTTTATTACGAGCAATTTTCCTATAAAGGATGCCTTCTCTGACATCATATGTTTGGGCTACTCCTTCAGGAAAACTGTTGTTGTGGTATTTAGTGATAAGGTCTTGGATTTCAGTATCCCTTTTTTGTTCCACTGATAACCAACCTTGGTGGAGCTCAACAAATTGAACAGATTTAGTTTGCACCTTTTCAGATTTTAAGGTAGTAACCGTATCAGAATTTGGAATAGGATTTCGAGACAAAAAGTCAGCGTGTTCCATTCTATTGCCTTCGCGATAAACGATATCGAAGTCGTAAGCCTGCAAATATGCCCACCAACGATATACACGGGGGGTTAAATCCTTCTTAGACTTTGACGCCTTTAATGAATTGCAGTCCGTAACAACTACAAAGCTTCTACCATATAGGTAGTGTCTGAAATGTTCTACCGCTCTAACGACTGCTAACGTCTCTAGCTCATAAGAGTGGTAGCGAGATTCAGCATCTGACGTTCGACGGCTAAAGTATTCTACGACGTGGGGAAGGTTGTCTTTCTTTTGTAAGAGGATTGCTCCGTAACCGTCCGAACTAGCGTCTGTATGTAATTCTACAGGGAGTTCCGGGTCAAATATGGTAAGTACGGGTTCAGATGTAAGAATGTCTATTAACTTTTTGCGTATTCTCTCATGTTCAGTAGTCCAAGTAACTCGTCCTTTTAATTTTGTAAGAGGATATAAGGGACCTACAACCCGGGTGAAATCGGGGATGAATTTCCGGAAATAAGACGCTAATCCCAGAAATTGACGGACATTCGTAGCTGACTTCGGTTCAGGGGCATCTACCAATGCTTGAATTTTCCGCGAATTAGGTCTGATCACACCAGACTGCACAGTATATCCCAAATAATCAATTTTTCGCTTCATAAATTTACATTTTTTAAGGTTTAATGAAAAACCAGCTTCTGACAATGCGGCCAATACATCATCAAGATGCTGCAGACCCTCAGAGACATCTACCGAATGGCACAATACATCATCCATGTAGATTAATGGTTTATCTTTTAAATGACTAATGGCTTTTGTTATACTTCTCTGAAAGACTGCAGGCGCATTTCGCAAGCCAAAGGGCATGGCAAGGTATTCATATTGGCCCTCGTTGGTGACAAAAGCCGTTTTCTGAACGGAATCGGGATGAACAGGAATCTGGTGGAACCCAGCTGCCATATCTAACGAGGAGAATAGATTAGCCCCAACAAGCTGATCGATTTGTTCCTCTATACGGGGCAGAGGGTAGCGTTCGGGCACAGTATTGGAATTTAGCTCCCTGTAATCGACACATAATCTGTCTGTATTGTCCTTCTTTTTTACGAGGACAATGGGGCTTGCAAAGGGAGAAGAGCTCTCTTGAATCACTCCAGCATCTAGTAATTTTTGGACCTGTTCCCTGATTATTTCTTTTTCTATGGGAGCGCGTTTAGTGGGACACCTATATACGACCTTTTGCGGATCCACTAATCTAAGTTCACAAACCCCTGTCTTAACCCGTTTGGTAGGTATACCTTCTATAAAATTATTTGCATACTTTCTTAAGATTGAAATCAACGTTTCTTTTTCATACCCCTGCAGATCTGTGTCGATATGATTTAAATCTGATGAATCTAAAATCCTATTACAAAAATGAGATTGCTCTTTGCTGTATATTACTAGGTTATCATTATCAATTTTCACACATAGTCCTAAACCAAAAATATCCCTACCAATTATTATAGGATCTGATATGTAACGATCGGGGACCACATGGAACAGCAAGCTTATTAAACGTTCCCCAATCTTAACTACGCTCTGAATTTGTGTAGTGCATTGAATGTCATTACCCCCTATACCACTAAGATAAACGATATCCTTACGCACAGTACCCGAGAGATTATCGCAAAAACTTTCCTTTAAAAGTGAACAAGACGATCCGCTATCGAATAAAAAAGGGACAGGCTCACCCGATGATGTTTCCAAAGTACCCCTAGAGGGGCGGTGCTCGCAGTGATGAACCTCCTTAACCGCAGCCTTGCTTCCGTTCTTCTTATCGGGACAGTTAGTTGTCACATGCCCCTTTTGTCCACATGTGTAGCAGATCACAGAAGTATTGTTCTCCGAAGCGCGTGATGAGCTCGGTGTGTCTTGACATATAGGTCCGGAATAATCACGACGTTTTCTACATTCTGCAAAGCGGTGGCCCGTTATCCCACAGAAGCTACATCTGCCTGAGAACCTTTCGGTGGGACGATAGCGCTTGATCTCAGGTTCGTTGATTTCTCCACCATCCGACCGACGCTTGAGCGATACACCTCCTAGTATTCTGAATAACTGAGTGCGAGTGTTTATATTGTGAGCGTTTAACTCGCGACGTATCAGGCTGTCCTTTTGACAAAGTACTGAAATCACAAATCCTGTCACCACTTCTTCGGGCATCATAGTCTTTGGAATTCGTTCTATTAAGTTCCACAGCCGAAGTGCAGATTCGGAGGCAGTTTCTTTGGCTCCAATTTGGAACCGTAGTATGTCATCAAAGTAGTCCTGAGGCAATTTAGGTTTAGAAAACTTCGCTATAAGAGACTGTTTGACTACGCTCCAGGTCATATCTTGTAGGTTCAATTTCGTAATGCAAGATGCAGCTTGTCCTTTCAAAGCACTTGTAAGAGCCATGAGTAAGTCTATTCCATCTAGACCCCTCTTCTGAACGATGGCTTCTGTTATATTGCACCAACCATCAATGTCGGCATCAGGGTCGTCTGGATTGAAGGGTAGCAATTGCGTAGGATGATAAGCGTTCAAAGTTGGTACTTGCTGAACCGCGAGAACTCGAGATAATAGCGTCTCCATGCTATTGAGCAATTTTTCAGCATCCGTTTTGATCCTCTGGCCCTCAACTTGGGCCCCATCGTATCCCACTTCTGATGAAGGGGCAGGATGGCCTGGAGGCCCTTCACCGGAACTCATCTTCTAATTATGCGGGTAGGTGAGCGCGGTAGTTGGAATAAAATATAGCTTCAGATCACAATCCACGTATTTTAATCGGTTCTCAAAGGAATTACAGTAAAATTAGGTAATTAGCGATGACTAATTCACTACTACACTTAAACACAAACTAAAACAATTCTTCAAATAGCGTGATGGCGGAGATTCAAAGCGATTCGTCACAAGCGTGGTGCACGGGCGCCGTCTCAATCAAAAGTGCGTTTAAGATGGCCGCCCGCACTACCATCGACAATGACGCTTCGCTAGGTTGACATTGACAGTCCTGTCAACCTGAAGTTTGACGTAAACGCCGTCATATAATAACTAGCTTTGCCCGCGCGGCTTCGCTCCCGCTCTTCCCTACTCCACCCTACTATACCCAACTCTACCCTACTCTACCCTACCCTACCCTACTCTACCCTACTCTACTCTAACCTACTCTACCCTACTCTACCCTACCCTACCCTACTCTACCCTACTCTACCCTACTCTACCCTACTCTACCCTACTCTACCCTACTCTACCCTACTCTACCCTACTCTAAACTACTCTACCCTACTCTACCCTACTCTACCCTACTCTACCCTACTCTACCCTACTCTACCCTACTCTACCCTACTCTACCCTACTCTACCCTACTCTACCCTACTCTAAACTACTCTACCCTACTCTACCCTACTCTACCCTACTCTACCCTACTTTACCCTACTCTACCCTACTCTACCCTACTCTAAACTACTCTACCCTACTCTACCCTACACTACCCTAATTTTTTTTCCATAAGAACCTTCTCCTTACAATAACAATCACAAAAAAAAAAAATCAGCCAAATCGGTCAAGCCGTTTTCATGCCAAGTCGTGACAACGGAAAACGGGGGTCATTTTTATATATATAAGATATAATAATTAGAGTAGGTTTAGAGATTCGATACGTCAAACAATTTTCGTTCGTGCGAAATTTTGGCAACGAAAGGAACCGTGGTAGGAAACACGCGAAATTTCGATCGAAACTTCGTTTTTCGGAGAAAACGAGTAGATCCCTAGATGTTTTCCTGTATCTTGGGTGCGTTCACAAACATTTAAACTCATATGTACACAAGGCACCCATACCCACAACAACTGCTTATCTGTTGTAGCTACCCGCGATAAGCAACATCCAATCGCTCCCCTATTGCCCAAGCCCAAACCGTGCCGTCCAGAGGCATAATGAATAAGAGGAAGATATTCCAAAAATTTTTTTGTACTTTTTAAATTATTTATTCAGGTGAATCTGTTTTAATTCAAAATGTGTACTTCATTTCACATAGGCCAACATTGGCACTTACAAAACCATTAGAACCTAATGCACGGTTTGCATTGATCGTTTTCTATGGAGAAGAGTAGGAAAAAAACTCCAGAGAAACTCTTTTAAAAAAAATGTTTTTACAATATGTCCTTATTACAATATTATTCAATTAGAATACACAGCCTTGTATCTGCAAGCACAATAAAAATAATGTTCGCAGCAACTTACTTTTTGTATTTTATTTATGTACGTTATGTATTTATAAGTTTTAGTTTCAACAATTTAGTTAATATTCAGGTTTTTTATGTACATAATTATATAAAAAAATCTTATAGATAATTAAAAGCTAAAAAGAGGATTCGTTAAAGGGGAATCGTTTATCTTGATATGGTTATGTAAAAAGGGGGATGAAACGCATGTTACTAAAAAAGTTATGAGTATAGGTACATATGGATGGGTGGAGAGGGCCAAAGAAATGATGGATGGATTGTGTGAAGAGTGATATGAAAGAAAAGGAAGTTAGTGATAGCATGACAGGTGGCTGATAGAATGGAAGAAAAAAACGTGTTGCACCGACTCAAAATAATACGGGAATAATACGGGGCAGGAAGATGATGATGAGGCAATTAAAGGCTAGCAGCTAACTAATAACACCCGTAATTAAACTTTTCCAGAAAATCAATTAAAATTATAGAATGCGACAAAGGGAAAGGTCACCCACTTGGAAGCCCAAATTACAGGGAGCACTCCAAACGTGCGGTTTGAGGGATCCGCTCCCATTTTTCACCAAGTTATGAAGCGTTAATAACCCATTTCCCATAGAGCGTTGTTTTAACGAAATTCTTTGAAGGCAGGAAGATAAAGGTAACGTTATAATGGCGTCAGAATTTATGTCCCTTCGTGTCTCATAAAATTCTATCAAGATGAAGCATGTTTTAATACTCCTCTTTACACGAAAGTGGATTTTGGATTTGTTTATTGTAATTCTGTAAGCATATTTTAATGTGTTTGTTTATTTTAGGACTGAGTTCCTGGACCTTTAGAAACTTACAAGCCCCTGCAAATACGCTTCCTTCTTTAATTATGGCGATAAGTCACTTAGAGTAGGTTACACTTTCTTGATTCCTGTTTTCCTGCTGTGGTGTTTTTAGGACGGGAAAACTCCAAATAACTTTTCACGTTCTGGATGGAGCGAGACGGAGTGGTAGACTTTAAATGACTAAAACCTACTTCTGTTCCTTTAGTTGGTCTTTGCATTCCTGAGCCGCAGTACCTCTTTCAAACAATTTCGCAACCCTGCTTGCAGTCTTGTGTGTCCTAAGTGTGAGTTTTGAAACGTGAGCGATTGCGTTTACGTAAATGAATGTTCTTCTGTATTATAACTGGATAAGCGCCGTCTGGTTACAATGACCGCAATGCGATTTGAAGTTAGCTAACTTTTACGTTGTAAGGCGGCATCCTAAGGGTAATTCAACGTAACTGCGATTGCAAAGCGATTCGATGCGGATCACGTAAAATCAAAGCGACGCGGCGGCTATGTTCTTCGTGTGCACAAAGTCACCGCTATAGGCTTTTTTTTAATAAATGGCAGATTTATTAAAAAAAAGTCTGCTCCGCAAGAGCTCGTGGTTTGTATAAAAATCTTAATGCGGTTCACAGAATACTAACCAAGTTCTATTAACCAAGTTTCAACAGTATAGTTCTTATAGTTTCAGAAAAAAGTGGCTGTGAAAAACGGACGGACAGACATGACGAATCCATAAGGGTTCCGATTTTTGTCATTCGGCTACGGAACCCTAAAAATAAGAGACCCAGTTAGAGAGACGTTCAAATGATCACGTCGGCTGCAATCAAGTGTCAATTGTTCGTTCTAAAGTAGTCAAAAAATAAAAGCCCTGTTTTGAAATTTGTATTTTGACTAACTAACGACTTGAATAAAGAATTTATCTATTTTACCTGGTGTAGTGTAGCTATTATTAAAATAGCTAAATAGCTACTACTATATAGGACCTCTAATTATTATTTTATTGTTTCTTTCAGTTTCGTTCCAAGTTACATTGTAGGGTTTTTCTTAAATGTCAAAATGGGGCTTTTATTTTTCAACGAGTTTACGCCGATGTAAGACACCGCGTAATGTAATCGAGTATATATATATACCTTCTGTTTTCTATCTATGAATAATATTGTATAATAAATGTGTAATGTTTATCAGAATACCTTTCAACGCAAGCTGGAAAGTCAACGTAAGGAAATGGTGTTCCATTTTCTTGAAATATGCGGCAAATGCGGATCGCATTATCACCTGTCGATGTTACAAACATTTTCTACAAATACTGGAAATATAAGGCATGCAAATATACCTTGATATTATTAACTAGTTTGTTTAATATGAATCTTTTAAGTTTGTTAAATGCATCTTTTTGTTGATATTCGTTATTCAATTAGCCAATAACAAACATTCGAAATTCAAAATTTGATTTTGTTTTTAAAAAAGGTACTTATTAAACGTCAGCTAGTGCACTGTTTCAATTGGTTTTTTCCTATGTAGAAAAACCGGCAAGAAACTCTATAGGATTAAGTATGCGGTTGTTTCTATCAAAAATTCATTCTGCGTAGCACTCAGGTTTTATTACATACTTTACTTTTGATTATAAATAAAAATATTTTTATGTTAAAAGCCACTAAAAACAAAACAAAATATAAAATCACACATAAACGAACCTCGTAAATCTTACTACTATGCGTACTGTACCATGTCACTCGCGTTCAAACCCGCTGAAAGTATGAGCTTTTGTAGCTATTGATAATAAGTGAATACGTATAGTGAATAATCGAATCGTCTGCTAAGGCTTTAGCGCAGGCTCATATTATGACTATAGGTGACGGATGAAATAAACAAACTGGTGATGTACGTGTATTTTTTTTTAGTTGGGAAATCATCCAATAACTTCTCCCGCTCTTGTACGGTACGCGAGGGCGTGCCAGATTTTTACTGAGTAAAGCCCATTCCTGTTCCTTCTTTGCCTTCATTCCAGGGCCCCGAGGTTTTTTTTTCACACAAACCATGGCTTCAATAGGCTTCGACCCTGCCCCAGCAGGAGCCAACGGTGGCTAGAAATCGGGGTCAGGGTCACGGCGGCTGGGGCGTGAGATCCATTCCCTCACTCGTGTAGTTGCCTCCTTCGCTAGCGTTACTGCTTCGCAGACAGAGTCGACCGCCAGCTATTCCTTCTCACTCCGGACCATGGCCAAGGCCCGGCGCGAGAGGTTATTGCCGCAGAGCATACCTCTACTTATTCTCTTTGCCTCTACTGTGTGCTGGGCGGTCCACACAATAATGTCACTCACGGATCCGGTGCATGAACCTCCCGAACTTACCATGTCTGGTGAGGACCATGCAGCATGTGCAAGGTGAGGACGCCTCGACGTCTTTCCAGCCACTCCTCAAAGAGGGGATTGCATAATAAGCCTCATAAAGTGCTGCTGGGACGTAATCCATCACGTGGGCCTAGTGCGGGTTGGTGGATGTCACATCGCGATGTTTGCGAGAACAACGAGTATGAAAGTATATAACACAAACTAATTTGTGGTTGGGTTTGAACTCACAATCTACAACTCGTAAGTCGGGGCCGTAACCACTGGGCCACTACTACACCGATGGTGCGATATGCTTGGCATTTTTATTAATATCGTAATTAAATTCACCAAGGAATACATAAAAGTGAAATAATAAGATGAAAAAATATGTGAAAAATAATATGAACTGAAAAAATTTAAACGAAATGTTTATCAAGACATACTGTCGGATGCTGCGTAAGTACCTACGCTTTTAGAGCAAAATCCCAGAGTCAATAAATGTTACTTATTCTCTGTTTAATGAAATGTGTGAGATTGAGTATTGTAAGTAGAAAATTTTCTTTACGTACGCATATTTGCTATAAACATGGGCCGACAGCCAATACGAGTATACCGATATCTGGTACTCAAGTTACCTAGTAAACAAAATTCACTTTTCTGAAAGTTCAAGTTTGATCAATTTTCCATCTTCTTCCTGTTATCTGTTATATGACACCCTATCTGTCATCAGACTGCGCCTTTAATTCCGATTCTATCAGATTACAGGAAGTAGGTGAAAAATCGATTAAAAGAGTAACAGTCAGTCCTAGCGTGAAACTGACTGAAACCATACAAAATTATCCTTAATCGGATACGATTCCAAAGGAATTGGAAAATCACATTACGATATTTTACACGACTGCACGTCAGTTAAGAACTCTCATGATAGCCACGCTGAAAACCAGCGCTGTGGGCTCATCGCATTATGCGTGAGGCCGCAGCTTTATGCTGAGCGTGCGGCCGTTTTGCACGGATGCGACGCATATCTTCCCCATCTATACCTATTATAGTTGTTATATATTTATTAGCTAGTAATAAGATTGCGTCTTTTTCGCGCGAATAAAACGATTTTCTTTCTTCTTTCTTTCCATGGCGGCGTCGTAGGAAGTGGTCGATTGTGACGTTGCGAAAAGTTGTTCGCATTGATTCATGAAGAACAACGATCATCCTACAGATCATACTAATAGGATCGCCAAAGGTGTTCGTTAATGGTGTACCCGTGCTAATCAAGTTATTTAATTAATTATTTATTCTTCATGCACAAAAGAGACTTAATGCCTTAAGGCATTCTCTACCAATCAACCTGTGGGTGATGCAGAGACAAAATTTGGTAGGTGCAATATTATCCATTACATATTAACCCTTAATCGGGCACAGGGAACTATTTTCCCACCCCGACTGCCGAGTCATAAATGCTCGAATATATTTAAAATGGCAACTTCCCAGACTATTATTTACCCAAATATATTCCTGATTAGTTACTGATTTATTTTACTGACAACCACACAATTTCTAATGTCAAATGTCAACGTCAGAATCAGATTAACGTCACTTTTGAAAAAATTGCGCGTTTTTCATGTAGTGGAGACATAATTCTGTTAAGTTTCTTCAAGAAAGATTCTGGTAAGTAGATATTTGATCTGTTATTAGCTAATTTTTTATATTCTGTGTATCGTTGTTATGATATTCAATGCATAAATATAATTTTTGTGTGGGTTTTATTCGTTTGAAATATTGTCTTATAAGTGGGAAAATAGTTACCTTTGCCCGTTACGGAACTTCAAATTGCGTCAATATATATAAAATGTAGGAATTTATTTCTGTCGACTGTTTTATTTTTGAATTGAATATCATTTTTATTTATCTAATTGTAAGTGTTTATTACCCGACTGCGGTGAAGCCAAAAAAGGAGGATTATGTGTTTGACCTGTTTTCATTTGGCTGAATAAATTTTTTACACCTTGTTTTTATTTTTTATTGAATCCCTCGTTCGCACACTGATCTTCCACCTCACTTGAAAGTAAACATCTCTGTAAACAGTAATTTGAGAACTGAGGAAAATAAATGTAAAAGTAAAGCCAGGGTAAGCTATTAGTCTATTAAAATTTATAGACGTAATCGGGCAAAGGGAAATAATTTCCCACTAGGGTTATCCGTAAACGGGCAAAGGGAATTAATTTCCCACACGAAAAAAACCGTTTTTTTTTTAGTTTTAGTAATTTATATTGTATTTTATGTACAATGCCAATTAACATAATACAAAAACTTACAGTTAAACCGTGAAAAGTTGATTTTTTTGTTCGGCCCGATTAAGGGTTAATAGAATTCTTCATATATTACACAATATATAATATACTAGCTTCTGCCCGCGACTTCGTCCGCGGAAAATTTCTTGTTTTAAAATAAGATTACACTCAATTAGACGATGCGCACGTTTAGCGCTAGATTCCTGAGCACGGGCCTGTGATGTTATGGCATTTTGCCTAGCGAGCCGCTGCGAGCGCTCAGCGCTAGTCTCCCTATCCCTTGTCTCAGAGACATGCTGCCTTAAATGAGATGGACGCTGCGCACGTTCAGCGCTAGATTCCCGAGCACGGGCCTGCGATGTTATGACATTTTGCCTACCAAGCCGCTGCGAGCGCTCAGCGCTAGTCTCCCTATCCCTTGTCTCAGAGACATGCTGCCTTAAATGAGATGGACGCTGCGCACGTTCAGCGCTAGATTCCCGAGCACGGGCCTGCGATGTTATGACATTTTGCCTACCAAGCCGCCGCGAGCGTTTAGCGCTAGTCTCCCTATCCCTTGTCTCAGAGACATGCTGCCTTAACTCAGATAGACGGTGCGCACGTTCAGCGCTAGTTCCTCGAGCACGGGCCCGCGATGTCCTCACATTTTGGCTAGCGAGGCGCTGTGAGCGCTCGGAGCTAGATTCTCTAGCGCGTGCTTGCGAAATATATTCTCTATTTCTCGAGAGGCGCTGCTCATTTTCAGGGGCAGATTCTTCCGTACGGCGTACTCGAGCGGCTCTTGTCTGTGATGTCTGCCGGGACAGTTGAGATTTCCTTTTAGACATGCTCTCAACAAACTACGCACAGACTTGAAAACAATTATGAACAAAAGGAGAGCGACTCGAACACCGTCCGCCTTTACAAAACAAAACAATCGTAATATCGAATAACTCGTATCGATTATTACGATAGATCGAAGTACGAAACTACGAACATACAAAAACGTACAACGAAATTACGATATTTTCGATTATGAGGTATCTATCAACAACAACCATACGAACGAAACAACCGAAACCAATAAGCAACTGACAGAAGAACTCCAACTAACGACAACGTGGGCATAATAATTCGAGAGGGTCATCAATCCACAGAAAGTCTTAACACCGCGATTCAGAAAAAATACGTAATTGCAGAACGCCATCTATGGGCAAATAGGTGAAACGTTGGGCACGCCACAATTATGGCGGAAAGTCCCCTCTTTGAGGCGTGGCTGGAAAGGCCTCACGGCGTCCTTACCTTCCGCATGACCCAGGTCCTCACCGAACATGGCAAGTTCGGGAGGTTCCTGCACCGAATTAAAGCGGAAGAGACGCCCGAGTGTCGCCACTGTGCGGAACGCCCGGAGGACACGGTGGAGCACACAGTCGAGGTGTGCCCTGCCTGGGCAGAGCATCGCCGTGCCCTCGTGGGGGCGATCGGCGGCGGACACCTCTCGCGGCGGGCTCTGGTTGAGGTCATGGTCCTTAGCGAGGAGGAATGGCAGGCGGTCGCCTCCTTCTGCGAAGCAGTAATGCTAGCAAAGGCGGAGGCAGACCGCATCAGGCAACGGCGCCCCCGCCGCCGCCGCCGGGATTCCGATCCCGATTTCCGGCCACCGTAGACGCGAGCTCGCGGACGGCGAGCCATGGGCAGCTTGCTGTCCGATCGTCCGGTAATGGACCGAGCCCAAGACGTCGACGGCGCGCACTGTTCCCGCGCGCCTCAAGAAGTTGTCAGCAACAGCAGAGGCCCAGCTGGGTCGAAGCCTACCGGGTCCAGGGTTATCCGAAAGGGAACTCGTGCCCTGGTTTGAAGGCTAGAAGGAACGGGGTGGGTTTTTAGTCAGTAAGAGTCTGACACTATCTCTCGCTCCACCCAAGGGCGGGGGTTGTCATAAGATGATTTTTGCCCACCATAAAAAAAAAATAGGTAAAACGTCTGCACAATGAAAGTTACGCTAGGGGCATTTTGCGTTTTAGTAATTTTATATTATCTTCGAAACTGTATGACCAATTGCTATGCTGTAAATGGCAAATCTTATCTGTATAATGTTCTTGTGATACTGAAATAATTTATTGTCATAAGAATTAATATTTTGTTGCTCAAATAATCAACCAAACGTAAGTATGCCGAAAAAAATATTTTTAATGCAATAAAAGAAGTATAAAAGATGAAATATAAAAGATAGAGATATGGTACCGCGGACTTTTTTGTAGAAATAATTAAGACGAACCAGGTAGCCATACATTGTTTTTAATTTTAAGCAACTGTTTAGGCAGCGCACGCAAATAATTCTATTTTATGAGGTATTTTTTTCCGACTTGCTAGACAAAAGTTGTGATGGCTCGGTTAATATACATGATATAGAAACAATTTATAGCCTATAGCACTCAGGAATAATGTAGCTTTCTGCCAGTAAAAAAAATTTTAGAATTGGATTATTAGTTCCAGAGATTACCCCCTACATACAAACTTACAAACTTACAAACTTACAAACTTACAAACTTACAAACTTACAAACTTACAAACTTACAAACTTACAAACTTACAAACTTACAAACTTACAAACTTACAAACTTACAAACTTACAAATTTTACCTCTTTATAATATTAGTATAGACTAGCTTCTGCCAGCGACTTCGTACGCGGATCCTGTTGCTTATTCCAGCGACAACGGGGTCGTCAAAATCAAAGATCTGAAACGTCTGATGTCGAATTCTAAGAGCCCGGGGACTGGAAAACAACGTGATGCTCGAGACGATTCGAGACGTTCCCGATCTCTCCCTTCCACTTACACGCGTGACAGTGTGCACACACCTTAGACATGGTGCCAATGTCTCCGTGTTCGATGTAATTAATAAATGGGTTATAGGAAAACGCGCTCCTTTCTTTATTCCCAAAAAGTGTTTCCATAGCGTGATCTAACTCGACGCCAACGCCATTTACGAAACGTTTAGAAAACGGAAACTACATATTATTTACCCAAATATTATAGTAGCCATGCGCTCCTTAGTGAACTCCACAGCGGGTGACGTAACCTACGACCAACTTATTATTTGCAGTTGGTACAGTAATCGGGTCTAGGGATCGAACCGCAAAATTAAGTTTGTTTTTATTGTATATACTTTTCCGGGATAAAAAGTACCCAGTGTGGTGCCCAGGATATTAAAGAATAATTATACCAAGTTTTATCGTAATCGGACCAGTAGTTTTTGCGTGATGCCTGAACAAACAGACAGACAGACAAAAAAAAATTTAATCTAATTTTTGGGTTCGGTGTCGGTCTAGTAATACCCCTGCCGTTAATTTTTTTTATATTTTCAATGTTCAGAATTTTCACTTCTACAGATTTATTATAAGGATAAGTAGGTACCTAAGCTACGTCTAATAGAATGAAATAACCTATTTGATACCTAAGTAGGTACTTACCTATTTAAAACTACAGCTAAATAAATAAATAAAAAGTTAAATTTATAATTAAGCTAATACTAAGAAATATTTAAACACTACCAAAATAACTAATACCTATTTTATAAAATAACAACCAAGGAAATCTATACTTATAATTCTAAAAATAAATTATTAAACGTAAGAGTAGACTAAAAGTCGCGCTGATAAGCACGGTTTGTTAAAATCAATTATTTTCTGTCAATAAGGTCGAACACTCTGAACGTCTATTCGCATCAACAGCCAAATATTGCCTCCGCGAGCCGCGTCGAGCGCGGCGACCGTTACACAAAAATAATCCTTATAGCATGATTCAGTATTCAGTATTTTGGTGTTTCTATACCGATTTCTATGATTCTTTTTTTATTGAATAGATAATATTGTTAACTTTTTTTAATTAGGGATAAGTGAGAGTGTTATAAACGTAAGAGTAGACAAAAATAAACAGAAAGCTCCGAACTGCTAAGCTATCGGGAGTTACACGTGTTATTGTGAGTCAACCATTAAAGATAGACATATGATGTCTTGGGATATTTTTTATATAATTTTAAGGAGAATATTTCCGTCATACATGATTTCTGTGTAGCTTTAACCATTAAGGCTGCAAACGCGACGGAAGCTTAAAAAATGGAGTAATTTCTCCCGTTTCCCCAACATTTCCCTTCACTGCTCTGCTCCTATTGATCGTAGCGTGATGAAAAGTATACTATAACCTGCCCAGGAGTGTGAAGAATGATTGTACCAAGTTTCGTTAAAATCTATCGAGTAGTTTTTGTTTCTATAAAGAACATACAGACAGACAGACAGACAGACAGACAGAAAGACAGACAGACAGACAGACAGACAAAAATTTTACTGTTTGCATTTTTGGCATCAGTATCGATCACTAATCACCCCCTGATAGTTATTTTGGAAATATATTTCATGTACAGAATTGACCTCTCTACAGATTTATTATAAGTATAGATTACGTATCATGCAACGGAACTTTGTTCGTATGTACGGATATGGCTTTATGATTGTTTGTTAATACAATCAAACAGGATTTCCTATGTTTTGAGTTCACTCTTACGCATTTCTTGATAAATTTAAATGCGATATTAATAAAAATGCCAAGCATTTCTACTAGATTAAGCTTAGTGTAAAATAAGGTCACGCACACGTCGCTATTTTGCTTATTACATCCGTCACCTCCAGATACGTTCGTCACAACATGAGCCTGCGCTAAAGGCTTAACAGATGATTGTAGCTATTGTTAATATATATACACGGTATACACATATTAACAATAGCTACAGAAGCTGATAGCTTTAGCGGTTTTGAACGCGTGTGATGTGGAACAGTACGAATAGTTCTAAGATTTACGAGGTTTGTTTATGTGTGTGTGTGTGTTTTTTTTACAAGTACTTGTAGGTACAACGTTATAGACGAAAAGGCATTGAATATAGAAAAACTGAACATTTACATTACAAACTAAAAATGTACATTTAATAAAACAATAATAACCTAAGAGCATAACATACTGGAGCAAAACAGAATTTACAAATGAAAAAATATATAGTATATATATTAGTTTTGTATTTAATTAGCGTAGCATAGCATAGTCGGCCTTTTTTTTTAATGTTCTAACTGCTGGGGCTCAGGCCTCCTCTCTAGGAGAGGGAATGCGCCGTCATCCACCACGCGATTTAATTGCTTTTGAAATAAAAAATATTTTTATTTACAATGAAAAGAAAAAGTATCTAAGAAAAGCTGAATTTTTGATAGTAACAACCACAGGGTAGTTTTGATGTAAAATAAACACACAAACATAAAAGGTTCCTAATAAAACAACTAGTTATTTGGAAACGTTAGTAGGTAAGGTAAAACGCGTACCTGTGTTAAAAGTACATACTGTAGGGCGCCAGCTCCTGGGATCTGTTGTGTATAAAAACCCTGAAAACCCTCACGTTTATTTTTTACTAGCTTTTGCCCGCGACTTCACCCGCGTACATAATCCCAGGATAAAAAGTATCCTATGTGTTATTCTGGGATATGGTTTACTCGTGTACCAAGTTTCATCGAGATCCGTTCAGTAGTTTTTGCGTGAAAGAGTATCAAACATGCATACATGCATCCATACATACAAACTTTCACATTTATAATATTAGTAGGATTTAGTATATATCCCCTTATAGGGTTAATTTCAGAAAATTCATGCTAACCGGATGTCTACATCCTATAAGGAACACAACTGCCAAATTTTAAGTTAATAGGTGTTATAGTTACTGAGATTTCGTGATTAATCAGTAAGTGGTATTTTGCTTTTATATAGTAGATTATAATAATAATTAAGTGCATTTTTAATATGTAAATATCTGAGAATTTGAAAATAAAATGGAACTGAAACAAAGAACAATGTTTAAATATACGAAACAGAACGTGCAAAGCTAATATTAGGAAACGCAATCTGATTGCTTAGTTTAACAAATACGCAAAGCTGTGTTGTTTCACCAAGATAATGTCTTATTTAAATTCCGAACGCAACATGAGACGGTGGGATGCCGCAACACCCCCCCACCCCCCTTGTTACCCACCACATTGCCCACAGTAATTGTTTTATGGCATGTGGCAATCAAGAACCATGTATCTACGTAACACTATATGTCATTGTATAAATTATGTCCCTATTTCTGCGCAAGGAATTGTAAATTTCAGTTTTGGATCGGTTTGCAAACCTTTGCACGTTTATTCAGTAAGGTAACATTTTGAATCAATTAAATTGCAAAGTTTATTTTAGGTAAGGTTCTATGGTTAAAATTGGTTAAAATAATAGAACTTTTAGAAATCATTTAGAGTTTGGGACTTTGCTTGCTTGATGTAATGCTTCGTCAGAGAAAATATGATTCAGTTTAGATTAGTTTAGTTATAGTAAAGGTTTTTCATGAGAGCTTAAAACCCATCAAAAATCTAGTTAGTCCTTGGGCAACATATTTTTTTAATATTATTATAGTTCAAAAACCAGCTCTGTGGGGGTCGCACACGCGCACGAAGGATTCCGTACCGCCTAGCGCCCGTAAAAAAAACGCAAATAAATCACGTTTGTTGTGAGGCTCCCCCACTGAAATATTTATTAGTAAGACTGAAATTTTTAACTTTCTAACTATCACGGTTCATTAGATACATCTTGGGACAGACAAACAGAGAAGTCTTGGTAATAGGGTCCCGTTTTTACCCTTTGAGTATTTTTTTTTTATGACATCTATCGCCAAACAAACAAACAAATGTTGGCTCTTGAGCTCTCAAGAGCCAACATTTGTGTCAACATTTTACTGACTAAAAACCTCTTCACCTCTCCTCTCTCTTTTTCTCTCTTTTGTCTTGAAAAAACCCGGGCCTTTCTTACAAGGCCCGGATTTTTTCCTTCCAAAAACGAACCCATGGCCTCCCAGTAGCCTTTGTGTATGGAACCCTAAAAAAGAAAAGCGAAAGATTCCTGCTCATCGCTTCGGGGTCTAAAGGCATGAGGTTTACATTTATTTTATTTAAGCCAGTTGTATTCTCACCCTCTGTCTTTCCACCAAATTCTTTTTTAGGTGACAAATCATTATTCAAACCTTTCGCCGCAATTTATTACGGATCTTTGAACCGTTTCAAAACCCAACTCAATGAAGGTGAGAATCGGTCTCAAAACCAATTTAATATTCGTACTTCAATTTCCTTTATTATTGTTATCTGTAATAGAAAAGTTATCTTCGGAATTCAGAATTACATTATAACTTTTTTAATAACATAAGAATTGAACTACTTAATCTTTAACTGCGTTACGTAATAGTTTTTTTTTATCAGATGATGTTCCTACAAAATGGGGATGAAATTTTTAGCTGGAAAACATAAGTTATTGATTTAAAAAAAATATAAATTCCCTTTCTTTACTTATCTTGCTTCTAAGTAATTTAATGGTTTCCACCTTACTTTACTCTTTTATTCTTCCCTATTTTATTGAAATTGTGTAACATATTATATTATAATACATTATATATATATATATATATATATATATATATATATATATATATATATTTATAATGTATTATAATGTATACAGTTAATTTGTCAGTAGTACACCACAGACTACCCCTTGTATTATTTTAAGTTCTTGTCCATCCTAAGGTTGTCTGGAAGATATCGCTTTCAGCGATAAGACCGCCATTGTACCCATAAATTTTGACCTAAACTCTGTGTTACTTTTTGGTGTACAATAAAGTTTTATTCTATTCTATTCTATAATATAAATATCTATTCTATAATCTGTGAAATAGATAGACAGATATATTTTTATGGTTTCGTTTGTTTTTTAATTTTCCTTTCACTTTTACACACGGTGTCTACATCTCTTTTTTCCAATTCAAATTTATTTTTTCAATTCATGTGCTGAAAAAGTTTTTTTTTAAAAAAAGCATCACCTATGTACCTCTATTTTTCAGTTTCCGTCTTCTTTTCTTTTGTAATTTTAGTATATAAACTGTTGAATCAAATAAATAAATGAAATGTTATTCATATTATTATTTTTTTAAGAACGTTTCCCTACACTAGAAACTACTCCTATCGTAGGTGTGGTTACAAACATGTAAAAAGATATACATAAGACTCCTAACTAGACCCAGAATAACTATCAGATGGCCATATATATAGCTTTGAGTCGACTGCCAGTCTGACCGGATGTGACCTACTACTTGAAGTCTTCTAAACCTTTTTTTTTTCCGACACGGGGAAAATCATCTTATGACAAGACCCGTTCTTGGGTGGAGCGGGAGATAGTGTCAGACTCTTACTCACTAAAAACCCCGCGCCGTTCCTTCTAGCCTTCATACCGGGGCACGAGCTCCCTTTCGGACAACCCTGCTCCCAGTAGGCTTCGACCCAGCTGGGCCCCTCCTGCTGCTGACAACTCCTTGAGGCGCGCGGGAACAGTGTGCACCGTCGACGTCTTAGACTCGGTCCATTACCGGACGATCGGACAGCGAGCTACCCATAGCTCGCCGTCTGCGAGCCTGCGTCTACGGTGGCCGGAAATCAGGATCGGAATCCCGGCGACGACGGCGGCGAGGGCGCCGTTGCCTGATGCGGTCGGCCTCCTCCTTTGCAAGCATTACTGCTTCGCAGAAGGAGGCGACCGCCTGCCATTCCTCCTCGCTCCCGGCCATGGCCTCGACCAGGGCCCGGCGCGAGAGGTTTCCGCCGCCGATCGCCCCCACGAGGGCACGGCGATGCTCCGCCCAGGCAGGGCACACCTCGACAGTGTTCTCCACCGTGTCCTCCGGGCGTTCCGCTCAGTGGCGACACCCGGGCGTCTCTTCCGCTTGAATCCGATGCAGGAACCTCCCGAACTTGCCATGTCCGGTGAGGACCTGCATCATGCGGAAGGTAAGGACGCCGTGAGGTCTTTCCAGCCACGCCTCAAAGAGGGGCCTTACCGCCATAATCGTGTTTTTTTTTTATTTTACCATGAGATCCCGCCGGAGATCTGTCCGCCATGCCTTGACATGTTGCGGCAGTGGACTTTCACCCCGGCGTTGCATTTCCACGCGCACATCGTGCATGTGTGCAAGGACTGTTGCCTCCAGATCCCACAGTGGTAGGCCAGCCAGAAGGCTCGCCGCTTCGCGGGAGATCGTGCGGTAACCCCGCACCATCTGTATTGCCATGACCCTCTGGCAGGCGTTCAGTATGGACGCCGGTCGCTTTGCCAGCGATGGCGCCCACACCGGCGCCCCGTAGAGGGCCATGGACCGAACGATCCCCGCGTAGAGCCTCCGGCAAGAGGCGTCTGGACCCCCAAGGTTGGGCAGGAGCCGCTTGAGAGCAGCCCCAGCCCGGAGAAGCTTGGGAGCCAGACGTTGGAAATGTTCTACGAAATTCCACCGGCTGTCGAGGACGAGTCCCAGATACTTCATCGTCGACCCGACGCCGATGCGAACTCCTCCTACCGTAAGCTGGGAGTCCGATGGTGGCGCGTTCCGAGGGCCGTGGAAGCACATTGCCTCGGATTTATGCAGCGCCACCTCGAGTCCCAACTCCCGGATCCTACCAACGGCTATCGCAACCCCGCGTGTCGCTAGAGCAACCGCCGCATGGTGCGACTCTCCCTGCGCTAGGATCAGCGTGTCGTCTGCGTAGCAAACCACGCTGACCTCGTCAGGGAAGACGCCGCAAGTCTTCTCAACCTTAGTTTGGTCTTCGTCGGAATTACTAAAACGAACGTTCTGTTAATGATTTGTTATTTTTCATAATATTTATTAGTTTATTATTTTAGCATATATATGTATTTTATTTTATATAATTTCCTTTTTTCCATTTAAAGTATTTGTTATTTGTTTATAGTCCTACCAGTGTTGTCTTTTTAACCCAAAGGTTGACTAGGAGAGAATGCCTTGTTGCATTAAGTCCGCCTATGTACCACTACTGTACATGAAGTTTAAATAAATAAATGTGGGTAAAATGCGGTAAAACCCAGGTATTCAATTCACCGAAGCGATTGCCTATCAGACCACCACAACCCAGTTACTAGGCAACAAGATTCTCCTTGGATAGGTTGATGATTAGAATTTCTGGCATCTGACTACCTGTAACGACTGTCAAAGATCTACAAATGACAAGCGGGGCAAAGGCATTACGTGCTTTGTGAGGCATGGAGAGTCAGTAATATCTTAGACAGCTTACAGAAAAGCACATACGATTTGAAAAAATCACATTGGAACTTACCCCGTTTCGAACTGTTACAAGGCCGTCCCCGTTTGTCTTCATAAAAAGCCAATTTTCTACTTATATACTGCTTTAATCACTACAGACACTGTTACACGAATTTAACACTTAATTTTGGCCATGCTCCCTATATTTGGGCACAATAGGTTACGCGGCGGCGTCCAGAATCTAACTAACTAATGCATATTATTTGCATGCATTAGGTAAAAGTAAAAAATCAGCATGTTTGTAAAGGAAAAATACATCGATTAAAACTCGTAAAAGCTGATTAGGGCTTTATTGCCTTGTAATAAGAGTTAAAACAAAACCCGCCACCTTATGCAAGAGATGCGGGTTTCACAAGATTAACAGATTAATCAAGCTTAATTTTAATTATTGCTTTATTAAACGAAATAAACTATTTCGTATTAGCTGAAACTGGTTCGCAAAGGCAAAGGTTGACGGCCGACGATATTGCTCCTCATTGAAGGTTCAAGCGGACGATCGAAGTTAATCGACGTAGCGGCAAGTGACTTAGACGTTAATTAATTACATAAATAAACACGGTTAGTTGAGTTACACACGGTTTAAATTGCGTTTAACGCGTAACTTAACGGAAGTTTACTCCCTTGAGGATTGTAGTAAACAGAACAAGGTAAATGTTTGCAATGCGGTGTTTTGTGGACGTGGTGTCCTGGGTACGAAACCCGATTTGGTTACACTAAATGTTTCCTTATAACCTAAGAGTCCGTAGCTGCGAGAATTTCATCATTTTATAAAAGCTGAAAGTATATTCTTTCGGGTAGTAGTAGTAATTTTCTCTTTTAATTTTGTTTTCTTTCATTTTTTAGTTTTAAGTTAAGTATTTATAAATTAAGTACTTTTTATTTTATTGTTGTTTGTTGTAATGTTTTTCTTTCTTTCTAATCATGGTCATCCATTGCTAGATACTGTGTGTGGAGGAGAAGAAGTGTGGTGCAACCCTTTGCTAGAGACCGTTAAACTTCGCAATAAAATAGTATTGTAAGTGAGGACTTTATCAAGCACAAGTTCGATCGTGTATAGCGTACTGCTCTCATCTCTGGGACGGATCTGCCCGATACCAGCTTGATGCACTTGAAAAAATTGAGAGACGAGCCAAGAGGATCATTGGCAATGATGCACTTGTCGAGTCGAGGCTTCAAAGTTTTGAGCATTTGCCCGTTTCATCATCGGACCACCAGGTTTACGGCGATGCGCCACATGTACATGGTGGACATTCCACCAATACGCACAAATCTTTGGGCACACATTCATTGTGCGTACAGCTAAGGAGTAGAATTCCCTGCCGGAGTCTCTGTTTCCTGATGGCCACAACCCGGAAATCTTTAAGTCAAGAATAAATAAGTTACTTCTAGGTAGGAGCGCTCCATCGGCGACCACATCGTCGCTTTCCATCAGGTGAGATAGCGATCAAGTGCAAAGCTATCAACAATTAAAAAAAAGGACAGCGTACCTACACCAACCTCCTCTCATCCCCGTATCTCTTTATAGCTTTGCTTTTCTTTACCAACCCGCCTTAAAACCTATATATATGATTTTGTCATGTGCCTGTAACTTCTTTGAACATATCAAACCTAAAAATCGAAATTCCACAATGCTGTTGGATGGTAGAAACTAGTTCCCCTTACACAATAGAATTATACCAAAATCTGTGTCTACAAGTTGCAAATCAACCTGATCAGCAAGTTCCGTATCAAATATTGTAGTATCACTGATGAAAATGAGCAAACAAACCTATGTACACACATATGGATAAAATTCGAAACTCAACCCTAAAATTGCCGACGACATAGTTAGCAAAGTGTTTACTTAGCACTTACTAACCCGCGCTATAGGAAGTGCAGTCAGCTTTCTTGGCAACGTTTCTGACCTCCTTGACTGCCTCCTTGACTTTTAAGTAGGGTTAAGTTGATGCTATTATTGTACACAAGCACGACGACGCATTTGATCACGAACATGGAAAATTAAAATCTAATAAAACTCAGTATATTTAAAAAGTTTTATTCGAATAACTCGATGTCTAGCTATGTGTCTGAAAGGCAATACTTTGAACTTCTATGTCTATTAAAAGTCAAATATAATTGAAAACATTCCACGTATCGTCTCAAAGAAAAATCAAGTTACTCGTACATAAGTTTTATACCATACATAATCACATAATCCTAGAAAATCCCACGCATCACTTAACGCATACAAAACATTCCAAAGATATTAATAATATGATTTATAGGGCACTTACTCTATCGAAAATATGAGACATAAAATAAAAATCCCTTAGGTACAGCATCGACATAAATGTCTAATATTTTACTATTTTATTACAACCTATATTAATACGTTACCTTTTACGATATAGGCAGCATTATGCTACGCGTTGCATATACAGAAATTATGCACATTTTCTGCAAAGCAATTTACACGCGAGACACGCTTAAATTATATTTAGTTTTATTTAATACTAACTGTAACCAACGGCATTGTACTCCCAAGATAAAAAGTATCCTATGTGCTATTTCAACAGTTCGACCGTGAGGTAGTAATAAATATACAACTTATGAGTTGTTTCGTTTTTATAATATAAGTGTGATCCAATCATATTAGTGCGGGTATATGGGCACCCTCAGGATGTAGTAAATCTTTAACACATCAATTGGCTAAGGGCCAATTAAATATTATCCTTGAAAAGCAGGAGACTCTGTTAGATGTAGCATATTACGTCATTTTGAACGAAGCAAGAATCTCTGGGCAATATACCGTCAACTAGTCTGCTAGCAGTATTACCCTACTAGTAATGGCCACGCACTTTATAGGTAATTGATTTAAATGTCCAATGCTCCAAAACGATGAAGGAAAACATCGTATTAAGACAAGTCACTGGTCTAAATCATACTATTTTAATGAAAAAACTTAACGCATATGGAGTTAGAGGCAATGTTCTCAAACTAATTGAATCCTATATATCAAATAGAAGGCAAATCACTGCAATCTCGCGAATAGACCATACTAAAAAAGAGAATACGTTCTTGTCTCAAGAACGTGTAGTAAAATTCGGTGTACCCCAGGGAAGTGTTCTGGGACCATTATTATTTATCATATATATAAACGACTTTCCAAAATCTATTGACCATCCCATGACGCTTTTTGCAGACGATAGTACAGTCACAATAGCTTGTAAGAAAAGTGACACTTATGAACTTGACATTAATAATACTTTAGCTTCAATTATTGACTGGTTAAATAATAATAATCTAAAAATTAATTTAAATAAAACACAAATCTTACATTTTAGTCAAAGAATACCAGTAAAAAATGACATTAACGTAATTTATAAAAATAACACCACATGCAGAGTTGATAGTGCCAAATTCCTTGGACTAACTATTGACAAAAAACTTAACTGGAAAGATCACATTGAGGAAATTTGTAAGAAAATTAGTAGTTCTTCCTACGCATTGTATAAACTCGCCCCAATCGTTAATACGGATACATTGCTTACTGCCTATCACGGACTTGTTGCACCGGTCCTTAGATATGGAATTATTTTCTGGGGAAACTCTACAAATAAAGACATAATATTTAGAAAGCAAAAACGATGCATTAGAGCTATGTTTGGGCTTAAAATTACAGACAAACCATAAGTTATAAGTTATAAGTTGCAAACCATATTTTATTAAACATCAAATTCTCTCACTTCCTTCCTTGTACATATTAGAAACGGTATTATTTGTGAAAAAGAATCCCCAACTATTTCCGAAGACTTTAGACGGCTCCGAAAGAAGTCAACGTGATAATCGGAGACTTCGTATACCTAGGGCAAAAACAGCTCTCATGCGTAAGAGTGTATTCTGTATGGCCCCAAAATTATATAACAAGGTACCAAAAGCATTTAAAGATTTGGATATTAATAGTTTTAATAAAAGCATGAAAATTTTTTTAATTAATAAATGTTATTATAATGTTGAGGAGTATTTAAATGATGTTATTTAGACATTTTTTTTAATATTTAAATAAATTTTGAAATTTGGATTTTATTATTGTTATATTTTGAATTTCTGTTGACGAGTATTTTAATTCAAAATGAATTCAGAACTTATGACGAGTATTATATATATAATGATGAAATTTTGACATTTTTATTATTATTTTAATTAATTTGACGTTATTTTGTTATTTTGCACTCTGGACTTTATTATTATTGTATTTTAAACTTATGTTGACGAGTTATTTGAATGATGTAATTTGGACATTTTTATTATTATTTGAATTAATTTGAGTTATTTGATATAATTTTTATGAATTGGCAGATTGTATTTTATTATTAGTGTATTTTTGATTTTCTACCCATTGTATTTGTACGCCTTTTCTAGGCAAAACATCTTGAAACTTTTTTGTTTTTGCAATCACTCCAACTGATTTATAACCTACACATGTTTTTGACAAATAAAAATTTATCTTATCTTATCTTATCTAAAAATTCGCGGATCCAGTGGGTTTTGGCAGAGCTCATATCTTGTGCAGAGCTAATATCTTTTATCAAAGTGCAGAACTCATACCTTTATCAAAGTACAGTGTACAGTACAGCCCACTCGGTTTTTCAGAGAGACCAGTCTTTTGGTGGAATCATCATAAGGTAATGCTATCTGCTACTATACCAACTAAGATTTTTTGCATCTTCGATCTATTTTAATTGAAAGCAATGCTAAAAAAGAGAGAGTTCAGAAACCACATCTTTTACTCTGTCTTTGAAGACTGTCGGTTAATAGTGGTAGGAAACAAAGACGCTTATTTTGGCAGTACATTATATGTGGAGAAGTACTTGTCATTAGTTCTACGGCAGCCGTTCAGCCGTTACTCAGAGAGGCCGGACGGCTTAGCCAAGTTGTTGAGTTGTTGTTGGTTTGTTGAGTTGTTGGGTTGGTTGTGTTCTTTGTTTATGTGGTGTACAATAAAGAATAAAATAAATAGTAAATAATCTAGTAGAAAACCTCAAATGTATAGGAATGACATCATCTCAACGCTAAGTCACGAGTTCAGGACAAAGGAATCGGAGGCGTTGTGGACTCGAAGCGAATGTCGAAAGATATTTGAAACGAAACGGTTGCAACTTTGCTTGGCCTGCTGGTAAATGGAACGATACAAGCCGATTATAGGGTAGGTTATGACAATGGAAAGCTACTACTTACCTTCTACAGGACTGCGGCGCCACCGGCCAGCTACGGCGGGAACGCAGCACCAACGCCACCCTCGGCATGGACCCGTGCACGTTGCTCATCTGCGGTGCTGACGTACGCTTCCGACTCCACCCGCGACGACTATTGTTCGCGCCCCACAGGTGCGATGTGCCGTGTTCTGTAAATACAAAATGGTTAGCTCATTTATAATTTAATAAGCAATTGCTTGTGCTCACATGCAAAGTTCATTCCTTCGTTCGATTAGGTAGTTTCTATTTGTATCGATACTTTTATTTATCAGCTCTTAATAAACTAGTGCGTCTTACCATCAACGATTGCCTCACTGCTTACCTGATTGTAAGCAGCGAGGCGATACACTAGTGGACGATAAACGGACGGAGTTTATATTATTAAATAATAAAAAACTGAAGTTGATAGTTCCACAGTGCTTTTGTCGTCCGACAAATTGGCAGTGACGTGTCACCTGAATTCGTATGAAATAGTTCAATATTTACTTATTGTAGACAATTTTTTTAAGTGAAACATTGTCTATAACTTCTCCCGCTCTGGTTAGAACGAGAAGTAGTGTCAGAGTTTTACAGACTAAAAACCACTACAACACATACTTCAGTTCCTCTTTGCGTTAGAACTTCTTCTTAGTCTTAGAAGATCTGGTCTTAGAAGACCGCGGTAACTCTTTCAAACTATCCCGCCAGCCCGACTAATATACAACCCTATTTTTAGTTTATGCGAAACCTGAAACACCTTTCCAGTAATGTAAAGAATCTATGAACAAAATTTTAAAACAGTGTTATGAAAAATCACAAAGTTATAAGCCGGTTATGATACCTGGTAGGCGACATAAATACATGGTCACCGGGCCACCAGGGTGTCTAAGGAGTTGTTTTGCTCCTGCACCCAACTATGCACTGGCGCCTAATGCCCGCTAAATGCCGTGACCTGTTTCTGAATGGGTTTTATGTCGGTGGTGCCCACTGGTGACTTTAAAAAAAATATTTTGGAGAAAAAATATAACATGGTGTAAAAATTATTAGAATCGATTCCATTACTGATTCTGTACAAAATAAATTTAGGTTTTCGCATATACTAAAAATAATATTGTGGGAGGCATTTTTATTAGAAATTATTAATTTAAACCCAGGCAGGTTTCATTAGTTTCTAACTGAACTTCAGTTGGAGTATTATTAGTACTTTTGGAGGGAAATTCTCAAGAACTGTCCAGAGTTTGAAACTATGCTCGGAAAATGGTTTTAAAATTGTCTCTCATTATATAGAGCATAATATCGACTTTTGTGAACTGATTTTGAGTACTTAGCTTTGATGGTAACTAAGTGACTACATAGGTACGTAAATAAATAATAACCCCTTGTGTATCCCTCTATGTGGATTGTAAAGGTATATTATATTATAGTTATACAATATTTAGCTATTAATATATTAACATAGAAATACTGTAAAATCTTTTTTTTTTTTAAGATTAACCATTGTGAAAAGATCAATTGGAACCGTACGTAGCTTAAAGAAATATATTTTGAACTTTTTTATACTTCCTAGAGAAGGGGATTAATAGTAAATTCCAAACATCTTCAGATAATTTATAATTCCCGTGAATGAAACTAACCTAACCTAGAAAGACTAGCTCTGACCTGCTATGGGGTTGTTTTTTTATCTATATTTCACATATTTTGTGATGTATTGAAAATCGTATTTAATAAACTTTTTTTTGAAAATTGCATTCTCTGCTTTCTGGTGTACCTAAGCACCGATATTTCAACAGATAGACAACTTTTTCTGAGCAATAAAATGACTGCTTTGCCAACTTTTATATTGATTTTTCTTTTGTTAAAAGACTGCTGAAAAATCAGCCTTAATAGGTTACTAAGCTATATTTGAACCAAAATACTATTACAAAGCAATATTTTCTACTACACACAAGTTTTAATTGACAAATCAAATGACCCACAATTAATTTGTACTTGGTTAACCTTCAACGGTGCTTCAAGTCGTACTGTTGTAATTACAAAGCCACTTCAACCACAACCGATTTAAGGCTTCAACTTAATACAAGTTCTTACTTCCTGTTAGACTTAGACGTAGAAACCTTAAGTTAATTAAACAAATTAAGGGAAACTTTACTATGATTTTTTTTAGGTGAGAAATCGTCCAATGACATTTCCCACCCTTGGGTGGAGCGGGAAGGCAGGCTGGTGTCTTATTTTGACTGACAAAAACTCACTCCTAGTTCTCTAGTTGGATTTCATTGAATTCTAATATAGTTTTCTTCTCAACTACAATGAGTAGGTAACATACATGGACGATTCTATTTTGGATCAGCTTTTGCCCGCAGCTTCGCCCGCGTACATTAAATATAGCCTATGTCACTCAGGAATAAAGCAGCTTTCTATAGGTAAAACAATTTTCACATTCGTTTCAAGCCAAACGATTCTTTTTCAACTTTTCAGCCACTGGCACCACTTTCAAACTTCGTCTAATTTACCTATTTTTTACTTTATCTATTCTCGTTAAAATACACCCTTTTCAACATTTGGTTAATCGATTATAGGATTTGAGTAAACAACATAAACGAATGCTATCACTTACATTTCGAAAAACACAATTCAACTTCTAATTTAAGATTCAGGACGGATCTCAGGCACTAAAATCAATTACAGAGAAAACGAACAGACAGACCCTGATAAGAAACCCTTACCGAACCCGACAGTATCAGGCTTTGATTGAACATTCACTAACCAAATGAATGAAAGCCTGGAAAGCTGGAAATTTCATCTGGGGCTCGAAAATGCCCTTTGTTAAAGCTGATGGGTGAACGATAATAGAAGACAGTTAATGTATCGTTTTCAATTTGGCCAATGGAGTATTTGCATAACCGTACGAGTATTTGTATAATCGTAAAGTGGAATGAACGTTTGAAAATGTGTATAGGATCTTGAAGGCAAGTTAAGTAGGTAGTCTAAATTAGTCTCTTATTTTGTACAAGGGTTTACAAAAACGTTTATTTCAGGCAACCAATAATACCGAAGAATCACCAAACTTAGTGGCAGTGTGCAGAGCACATTTCTCGTAAAACGAACGGTCGATTGGGTCAAAAGGTTTTTGAGTCGCAACGCACTGGAAGACGCAGCGTTAAAAGACCTCCCACAAGGTCGACCGATGAACACACGACACTTCGGGGAAGCCTATGTCCAACAGAGGAAGTCCAAATTATACTATCAAACACAGTCGGCAGCAGCAGCAACAAGTCTGCTACAGTAATATCCGATATCAAGCCAATGAAATCTCACGTACATTGGTTTTAAAGACTACACCTCGATTGGCCCACACGAATATGATGGGCCTTAATTCTTTGACATGGACTGGTCCTTAAAGTTGAAAGAAAATAGGAAGAGAATTTGAGAGTCATTACAGGCTTAAATATAGGACAACCATAGCCTATGAACGACTGCAATAGACACCCACTAGCTCACCGTTTCACGCACGCCTCATAGAGATCTCAGTAAAGCAAAAGGGACCTATCAGGACCTATGCCCGCTGAGTCATGGGGAATTTCTAAAAAGGAAAGCCGTGGTTCAAGAATGTAAAGGGCAACTGAAGAACATAGATGTTGTTTTAGTCAGTAAAAGTCAGACGCGTCCTCCTGCGCCATCTTGTAATAGGAAAATTAATTGGATTTCCCCCTTTGAATTCTAAGGCCGCGGTAATTCTTTCCAAAAATCTCGCTATAGGTACCTAGTACGTATATGTACTACGAAATCCTTACTAATGTTATAAAAGCGAAAGTGAATTTGTTTGTTTGTTACGTCTTCACGCCTAAGTGGCAAAACCGATTTTGATGAAACTTGGTACACGTATCCGTGTACAAAGTTTCATAAAAACCTGGAATAGGACATAGGATACTTTTTATTCCGAAAGTATCATCCCTTGGGATAATTTTCTGCTATCACGCGCTCGAAGCCGCTGGGAGCAGCTAGTACGTTTATATGGCGCTGTTACATTGTCTATACAAAATTCATGGATAGCAACACGACAACTGTGACTTCTATTAAGTCTGTTGTTCGTGCTAGGGTACAATACTCTGTTCAATTAGGTTCCACGATTGTATCTCTGTCATTGTCTAACAAAAAGTCGTCTGCAAAGTTTTGTGTTGTTTGTGAGTAGAGTTCGTTTACACCTAGTTTCTTTATCAAATGAATATTTTTTAAGACGATTAGCAAAAAAAAACGATGTAAAGAAATTTCTTTACAAAATCAGCTTAATCTATTTATTGTAAAGCAACAAAAAAAGGAATTAATCTTGACTATATTTCAAAGAACTTAGTTGTAAATCATTCATCTATAATCGTAACTCTATTGATTGCAACACCTTGCATGCATGATTTTCTATAATAATTGTATGTAGGTACACTCATATTTGAGTAAATGAAGAAATGATTAACTTATCATAAACATTAACTAGTCATTTAGATCTAGTCTCCACTCAGAGTGGGAAAAGAATCTCCCACTCTGAGTGGACCGCGGAACAGATAAAATATATCTGTTCCGTGTAACAGTTATTAGTTAGATAAAATATATCTGTTCCGTGGGATAAACGAAAGGACGTATCAAACTTTCACTGACTAAAACCCAACTATCATAGTTGCCCTTTACGTTCCAGGGCCACGATACCTCTTTCAAACAATCCCACAGTCCTAGCAGGCATCAACTGCTAATTTACTTTCAGTTGTAATGGCAGCTGAGTTGATGAAACCAAGTTTCCTTCAGAATATCCTTGAATGACCTTTACATCGAGTTGACAGTCTCAACTCCATTTGCTGATGTCATTCAAATGAAAAAGAGTGACGTAAAATGTTTAGGGCGACACAGTATAATCAAGTCTTCGCCTGTTTACAACGTATTGATCTGCATGCCAAGCTTTTCATCGCTTTTCACATCATGCAAATTAGGCAACTTTTCCCATTTGAAACACTGGAAAAAACCGCCCGTATTTTTTGTTATATAAGAGTTTTCTGCACCTTTGCTTTTTATAAGTATGGTAAGCACCATCTAACAGCTTTATTTCAGACTAGCTGCTCCCAGCGGCTTCGCCCGCGTGATAGCAGAAATTATTCCAAGGGAACATATTTCCAGGATAAAAAGTATTCGCCCGCGTGATAGCAGAAATTATCCCAAGGGAACATATTTCCAGGATAAAAAGTACCCTATGTCCTATTCCAGGACATGGTCTATCAGGACATGGTGTACCAAGTTTCATCAAAATCGGTTTTGCCATTTAGGCGTGAAGACGTAACAAACAAACAAACTCACTTTCGCTTTTATAATATTAGTAAGGATTTAGATTTCTTTAATCTTCTATATATATAAAAATGACCCCCGTTTTCCGTTGTCACGACTTGGCATGAAAACGGCTTGACCGATTTGGCTGATTTTTTTCTTGTTGTGATTGTTATTGTGAGGAGAAGGTTCTTATGGAAAAAAAAATTTGGGTAGTGTAGGGTAGAGTAGGATAGAGTAGGGTAGAGTAGGGTAGAGTAGGGTAGAGTAGGGTAGAGTAGGGTAGAGTAGGGTAGAGTAGGGTAGAGTAGGGTAGAGTAGGGTAGAGTAGGGTAGAGTAGGGTAGAGTAGGGTAGAGTAGGGTAGAGTAGGGTAGAGTAGGGTAGAGTAGGGTAGAGTAGGGTAGAGTAGGGTAGAGTAGGGTGGAGTAGGGTGGAGTAGGGTGGAGTAGGGTGGAGTAGGGTGGAGTAGGGTAGAGTAGGGTGGAGTAGGGTAGAGTAGGGTAGAGTAGGGTAGAGTAGGGTAGAGTAGGGTAGAGTAGGGTAGAGTAGGGTAGAGTAGGGTAGAGTAGGGTAGAGTAGGGTAGAGTAGGGTAGAGTAGGGTAGAGTAGGGTAGAGTAGGGTAGAGTAGGGTAGAGTAGGGTAGAGTAGGGTAGAGTAGGGTAGAGTAGGGTAGAGTAGGGTAGAGTAGGGTAGAGTAGGGTAGAGTAGGGTAGAGTAGGGTAGAGTAGGGTAGAGTAGGGTAGAGTAGGGTAGAGTAGGGTAGAGTAGGGTAGAGTAGGGTAGAGTAGGGTAGAGTAGGGTAGAGTAGGGTAGAGTAGGGTAGAGTAGGGTAGAGTAGGGTAGAGTAGGGTAGAGTAGGGTAGAGTAGGGTAGAGTAGGGTAGAGTAGGGTAGAGTAGGGTAGAGTAGGGTAGAGTAGGGTAGAGTAGGGTAGAGTAGGGTAGAGTAGGGTAGAGTAGGGTAGAGTAGGGTAGAGTAGGGTAGAGTAGGGTAGAGTAGGGTAGAGTAGGGTAGAGTAGGGTAGAGTAGGGTAGAGTAGGGTAGAGTAGGGTAGAGTAGGGTAGAGTAGGGTAGAGTAGGGTAGAGTAGGGTAGAGTAGGGTAGAGTAGGGTAGAGTAGGGTAGAGTAGGGTAGAGTAGGGTAGAGTAGGGTAGAGTAGGGTAGAGTAGGGTAGAGTAGGGTAGAGTAGGGTAGAGTAGGGTAGAGTAGGGTAGAGTAGGGTAGAGTAGGGTAGAGTAGGGTAGAGTAGGGTAGAGTAGGGTAGAGTAGGGTAGAGTAGGGTAGAGTAGGGTAGAGTAGGGTAGAGTAGGGTAGAGTAGGGTAGAGTTGGATATAGTAGGGTGGAGTAGGGAAGAGCGGGAGCGAAGCCGCGCGGGCAAAGTTAGTATATAGATATAATCGGCATTTTATCAATAGGAAAAAGAAAACACGATCGCTATTTGATAAACAACTAGGTTTTGCTCGCGGCTTCGCCCGCGCTCGTAAAACCACCATAATCATGTCACCATGTCATAGCCTATGTCACTCAGGAATAAAACAGCTTTCTATCGATAAAAAAAAATTGCATTTGGACCAGTACTTTCAGAGATTACCTCCAACAAACAAAAAAATAAAACAATAAAAAAAAAACTTACCTCTCTATAATATTAGGGTAGCTGTAGATTAACGAGGCAAATCGCTTAGTTCAGACCGTAGATGTGTATTATAACTTCCTGAAGTCATTTTATTTAAAACTCACGTTCGAATTATTTCATCTCAAATCCCTTGACAGCAATAAGTTGATGCGTTCCACGTTTTATTTCAATAAAAACATTTGCCTAATGAAAAATATTCCCCATTCATTAAGACTCGCTAGGAATTCATTTCCCGTTGCCGAACAACAATCAATTAGTGATATTTCTCACATTTCTTGCTAACCTAAACCCGCTGCGAGAATCGTAGACTATATTGATGGAAAATACTTAGATTATACTACCTTATCTTTGGTATATGCGCAACCTGAAACACCTGTCTAGTATTTTTATGTAAAGAATCTATGTACAAAACTGTATTATGAAAAATCACATAGTTATAAGCCCGTTATGGAACCTGTACCTTTAGCCAAATTGTTAATCTGCAATAGTTAACGCTAGTAGATTGCTTCAAATGTACGGGAATGACGTCGTCGCAACGCTCAGTCACGTAGTCAAAACAAAAGAATTGGCAGCAAGGTCAAGCCGAAGCGTTCGACACAAGCGAAACGGTTATTGCGGCAAAGGGGCTGGTTGGTGACATAAATACATGGTCACCGAACCACCCGCGTGACTGATGGGTTGTTTTGCTGCTGCCCCCTAATATCCACTATGACCTGTCATGACCTGTTTTGTACTTAGTGTCGCTGGTGTCCAACTTGTGACATTTATCAAATATTTTTGGATAAAGTTTAACATGGTGTAAAAATTATTGGAATCGATTCAGTTACAACAGTTATACCTACTAAAAATAATGTTGTAAATCCGTTTATTCAATTTCTTAACACGCTTTTTAAAATGTATCTTATAAAAACATAATTAAAAATATAAAATATAGTAGCCCATCGGTATCAGGAACAGGAGCCAAGGTACCGGCGGCCAAGGCTCTAGAAAAACGAACTACGAGTACTCGAGCCGTGTACACTTTCAGAATCAAACCCTCGATCCAGCCGCCTAAAGATTATAGATTATATATGTATTGTGACGATTATAGATTATATATATATGTATTTATAGATTACTAGCTTTTGCCAGCGGCTTCGCCCGCGTACATAATATATAGCCTATGTCACTCAGGAATAAAGCAGCTTTCTATCGGTGAAAAAATTTTAGCAATCGGACCAGTACTTCCAGAGATTACCCCCTACATACAAACTTACAAACATACAAACTTACAAATTTTACCTCTTTATAATATTAGTATAGATTATGTATTGGCTCGTGTTTGACCACTATCTCACCTCTAAATAACCTATTCACTCTTGACTTAAAAGACCCCTAGTTTATAGTTATCAGGAAACAAAGACTCCGGCAGAGAACTCCACTCATTAGCAACGCAAATAATAATACTTATTAACTGTAAAATAAATGAAGACTGAGAAATGGAATAAGGAAAATGTTAGGTAAGTTTCCTTATTTTGTTTTAGTACAAGTAAATTCCTTAATACAGGTTAAGGCAAATGTGTACACACAATGTCAAGGTTACGATACCACTATTATTGTCAATGTAAACAAATCGTAACTTGAAAATGGTCGGTTCACTTGATTTTACACTGTACTATTAAAATAATAATTTTGATAAAAGTGTTATTTCAGAAGACAAAACATCATGGGGAAAACGTTATGTTCTACAATCAAAAATTCTAGTTTAAATCAACACAAAAACAAATATTATTATGCTTATGTTATTTCTCATATAAGCGGTAAGGTATTTATTCTTTGGAGAATAAAACTGAACATCTTTTTTAGTAATTTCCTATTTAAATCTGTAAACTAGTACTAGGTACTGTTTAACAGATACTAATAACAAGCTTTTTTTTAGGTTCACCTGTCCTGATGTTTGTCTGTCATCATCTTGTAAATTAAATTTGACCCATTTTCCGGTTACCGATTGAGCTGAAATTTTGCATGCATGTGTAAATCAAATGACAATGCAAAATTACTATGACATGGAGCTTATCTGATGATAGAACCGGAAGGAGCTTGGTAGCTAAACGACACAACCCTATCGAGTTTGGGCTCGTATGATTTGTCTTGACGAGTATTATCAATTATATTGCTATATACCGTGCTATAAAAACTTGCTATGAAAAAAATAGTTTTATTAAAACTTGTTATATTACCTAAAGTATAAACTAGTGCTTGACTGCGACACCACCACACTAACAGGCCACTTTTATCACAAAAGAAAAATCATTATAAACATTTCCATAAAAAAACAGCAAATACTGCACTTTTTTCTCGATCGAAAAACAAAAAAAAATAATGGAAAATTGGTCCTACCTACTGTCGCGATGAGCATAAAACTAACTAAAACTAAATTTAATAAACTAAAACACACTATTTCAATTTTCAATCGAACACTACACTCGTTTGTCACGAACCAATATTGACTACCGCGTTAATTTAAGTACCAGAGGCATTACACTATGAAGAAATTAACATATTCGTGTGAGTAGGGAATTTAAAAATAGAGTAATATATCGTTTTTACTAGTTGCTTTGATATGTTGCATCTCTGTTAAACAAATGGAAGATGAGAGAGACAACAAAGTGAATCAAAACTTATGTTCCAAGTTTAAATTTTCATACCAAACCCACCTAGCCCCGAGTCAGCCTCGCTTTTGATTCCTTTGTTCTGATTAGCCAGTTGATATGACGTCAGAACAAAGGAATTGGAGGCGTGGCTGATTCGAAGCGTTCGACGCAAGAGAATCGCCAAGTTGATAATCTACAATCGTTAACGCTACTCGAAAACTTCAAATGTTTGGGAATAACATCATCTCAACGTTAAGTCACATGGTCAGAACAAAGGAATAGGAGGCGTTACCGACTGTAAAAAAGAGATTCGATACGAAACGATCGTAACTTGGCTAAGCCTGCAGAAATTCATACCCGCCGAAATGAACTCCACAAAACAAATAAACCGTGTTATATATTTCGGCGTTTGCCTGAAAATGTTCCTCTGATTAAGGTAGGTATATCATTGCATCATTATCCCGACCTTTCCCCAATTTTTGGGGTCAGTGTATAATATGTATGCTATTTTCCCCCATAGGCGTATAAGCGGTCCTCAGATTGTTTACTTCCTGGCCATTCCTGGCTTGAAATATGAATAAGTTTACCTCACCCATTTTTTACACTTAGTGACTTAATTGAAAAAGAAATAAAAGGTTTAAAGGAAGAATGGTATTTTCTTGGAGATTTTTTTTTTTTTTGAAGTACTGGAAGAATTTTCCTGCTGCGTTCTTCTCTTCCGATTATAATTTTGATATATTCAAGGCACGAATGAATAGGCTATTAATAAACTAGTGCGCCTCACCATAAACAATTGCATCACAGCTTACCATAAGGTGGGATCAAGCACTAGTATATTAAAAAAAAAACCTATATTTTTCTTTTTCATGACTATCACAAGTAAGTTCTGGGGTCTCCGTATTTTGGTTTAAGACTCCTCAACATATATTAATTGGTACTTAATACTGCTACTATTATGTATCCTGAACAATCGCCAAACTTAAATGACAGAAGGCAGGTGACGCTGCTCGCAGAATAAATGGTCGATGAGGCTGAAACTTCGATCAACAAGGCCGAAAGGATCTGGAAGGCTCTCCACTAGGTGAACTGATGACCAGGTGAGGGTCACGGGATCCGATAGATGCGAGACGTACAGGACCGGTCGTGGTGGCGAGACTGATGATGATAATAGGTACGACTTTACCTTCGTTTTACCTAGGTATTATCTCATCATCACCTGTAGCCACGTAGTTTTAGTATATGCAAAACCCGAAACTCGCGTCTAGAATATTTATGTAAAAAATCTAAGTACAAAATCCATAACTGTATCATGAAAAATCACAAAGTGATAAGCTTGATAAATAAGCAAAAATACATAGTCACCAGGCCATCCAGGCGACTGAGGGGTGGTTTTGCATTTGCACCCAGCTGTTTGCTGGCGCCTAATGCCCGATATGACCTGCAGTGACCTGTGTTGTAAGTACTTAGTGTCGATGGTGTCCAACATGTGACCTTTTCAAATATTTTTGGGAAAAATATAAGAAGGTTTAAAAACTATTGGAATCCATTCAGATACTTACTGATTCTGAACAGACTATTTCCAAGTTTCGCAAATATTAAAAATAATGTTGTATCTGCTGGTACAACTAGGGATTAAGAACCAACTGGAAAGCAACCAGTAATGTCTTTAACAAAACTAATTATAGATCAATAATCTAGTTTTCGATATCAGTATCATGTAACGTCACCCTTACGGAGTCAATAACGTTCAATACCATTAATATGATTATAGTTTACAAACAGCCCATAGAACAACTTAATTATGAACGTAATCCATTAACGACTTATCATAATAATCCCACCATTTCATGTAAAATGTTGCCAAGACGACCACATTAGGTTTGCCCTTGCACTTCGCTTGGCTCGTCTTGGCGGGGGCACTACCTTGCTCCAGATCAAGCAAATTGTCTTAACTCATTTGGAAAACATAAATTTTATTATTGTGGTAGTCATGTGAACTATTTGTAATTTCAAGGAAAACTTTTATAGTTTTCCTTCAACAACAGTGATTGCATTTAATTTTAGTTTTGTTGTCATTTTGTATTTACTATGTGTGTTCGAAGTAATGTTTTTTTTTTTTTTGTTTATATTAGATAATCTCTGAAAGTACTGGTTTGATTGCGAAAGTTTTTTTCACCGATAGAATGCTGTTTTAATCCTGAGTGACAAAGGTTTAGGTAGGTTTTATGTATGCGGGTGAAGCCGCCGGCAAAAGCTAGTTTAGATATATATAAAAGAGGATGAAAAAAACTCTTTACTACAAATTAATAATAGATATCTAAAGTAAAAAATTCCATTACGTTGGTCAGACCAAATCCGTGTTACACTGGAGACCAGAGTCTGCGATGCCATCCACATCGCCGAAGACAGGAAAACATGGCGAAATATAGTCCACAAGAAAATTATTCGTCGAGGTCACAACCCTCAGCGTTGAGAATAAAAGATGCAAGGATTGTTAATAAATGACGGAGTTCTATGAATTGTGATAAACAATACAAACGAATAGAGATCGTCATCTTATCTTTGAAGGCGGTTAAAATCATAAAAGTGTGAAGTCAGAGGACTGACTTTCAACGAGTAAAAAAAATAAAATTTGTTAATGATACACTTCTATAGGTATCTATTATATCATGTTGCGTTATTTTTTTTAAACACTACACCTTTATATCAAAAAATATAAGGCCTTTTGTAAGTAAAAAAAAGTAGTACCTACCTATGAAAATAATCAAACAATGGTGTTACTTACAATGGTACTTACATTATTAGACTGGCCTGTTGGTCCAGTGGTTAGTGGCCCTGACTGATATGCTGGAGGTCGTGATTTCGATTCCCACCCAGGACAAATGCTTATGTGATGAGCATGATCATTTGTTCTCAAATCAAATCAAAATCAAAAACGTTTATTTCAAATAGACCAATTACAGGCACTTCTGAATTGTCAAAATGTCGGTCAGTCAAACAAACAAGTGAAGCTAAAATGCTTAAAGTTCTGTGTCTGGGTATAATCTATCTATAATACGTATGTATTTAGAAGTATCACACACACCCATAACACAAGCTCTGCTTAGCTTGGGGCTAGATGGCGTAGTGGAATATTATTATTTAACAAAGATATGACTGGTAGTTACGCAAACCATTAGGAAAACACAAAAACTAAACACTTAAAAAACATTACTCCCCTTCTGAAGCAGTCGAGTAAACATAATACTACACAACAAACATTCACGGCAGTGACATGCATGAAAATTCAAGCTATAATGTAATGGCAAGGCGTAACGTAAAACATTAGAAAAAAAGATAAAGTCTCCCGACTCTGAAACACTACATCAATGTCAGTGATAGTTGAAAATTCAAGCATTGTATATAACAATAGTAAGTCACAAAGTAAAACTTTAGGAGATAGCGACAAACTTTCTTTAAACACACTACAACACAATACATCACACACATATACAACTATTTACACCGAAACTTATGAAAATTCAAATTATCTTAACGGCAAGTTGATTATGGCTAAAACTATACTACGTCCATATCAATGACAGTTTCTTTGAAAACACAACAACACAACCGATAACACACTACACAAATAAATAATAACCGTTTATGTCTACATCAAAACTTACGCAAATTCAAGCTGTAGTCTGTTATTTGCACGTCGATAAACAGCTACAAAACACATTCTAAAACTACACTACGTCAATGTCAATGACACTTACGAAAATTCAAGCTGGGATGTGGTCCCTGTTCGGAGCAGGCGCGTCTCCCGCGAGCACTGAGCAGCACTTCCCTGCGCGGGCGCTCGGGCACCTCGTCGAGATCCACGCTCGTGCTCGGCTCGAGCGCGCATGCGCCACCGCCCTCCTCCCTGCCTTCTTCCACCACACACGCAGACATCACTATTTTTGTTCACTAGAGATGTTCACAACACTACTGGGTAATTTTGAGACCTGTCTAATTTCGTGAACCACAAACACTAGGTTATTTTTTCACCAGTGAGAATGATTTTCTCCGTCACTTTTCTAAGTTTTACGTCACTACACTGCACTTCCGTTTATATACTTCTCACTTAAATCACTGAAATACGTTCTACGACACTATAGACGAAGAGGTGTGTAAAAACAATTTCCTTTTTTTATTATTCCTAAAAATACTGTTTGCAATCACGTTCACTATACTTTACTTTACTTTGGTCAATTCAAAATCTAATACAATAAAAATCACTGTAGTTTTTTTGATTCTCTCATTGTAATTATTTTCTGTAATTGCGTCTGTGATGAGAATCTGAAACAAAAAACGTCATTATAAAGATAAAGTCGATTACGTTAATGTGAAACTAAATCTAAATAAATAAAAAACAAGTTAGTAAAAACTAAATGTTACAATCTGCGTCATGAAACATTTCATATTAATCATCCTAAGTAATGAAGTTTGCAATCAATCAAATACGTAATTATAATTTTCACACACAAATTTCTGAACAAATAGGCATAGTGAATATCCAGTCTATTAATTATTAACTTTTTATTAAACTTCTAATCTAAAATAGAGCTTAGAAATTTCGGAAAAAGGCCTTTGTCACTTTAAATGATATGGACTAAAGTATATAACAAAGGCGAGCGATGGAAGTGTCCGAAAGCGTGAGGGAAAGACAATCTTCAGACCCAGCTGCTGTAGGAGATACCCAGGTCGTCAGAAGTTGCAAAGCCTTTTACTGTGAGCGCGTTGTGTTCTATCTTCGCCTTAAGGAGTTGTCAGCATGATTCTGGACACACCATATTCATGGCGATAAGTCTTTGAGAACTGGCTGGAGAAGCGCCACAGCGTCCTAACCTTCTGCATGACGCAGGTCCTCACTGGACATGGTAAGTTGGGAAGTTCCTGCATAAGTTTCAGGCGGTGTCACTCGAGTGTCACATTTGTATGAACCGCTCGTAGGACACGGTGGAGCATATGAAGGTGTGCCCCGCTGGTGAAATAATACTACACAAAGTAAAGTCTGTCTGGACTTGAACCCACGACCTACAACTCGTAACTCGGACACTGTTCCTACAGAACACGCTGCCAGTGAAACCATTTAATATTTAATTCATGAATCCCCAAGCGACACCCGGTGGCCGCGCATCTATTGTCTTACTATTGTGTCTCTAATTGACGGTATCTGAAGGGTTAAAAAAATATTTTTTATCTGTACAATCAACAAAAACATGTACCAACATATAGCACATATAGAGTTTACGAAAGGTTTTTTTTTTTTTTTTGTCGACGGGGAAAATCATCTTTGACGAAACCCGCTCTTGGGTGGAGCGGGAGACAGTGTCAGACTCTTACTGACTAAAAACCCCGCGCCGTTCCTTCTAGCCTTCATACCGGGGCACGAGCTCCCTTTCGGACAACCCTGTCCCCAGTAGGCTTCGACCCAGCTGGGCCCCTCCTGCTGCTGACAACTCCTTGAGGCGCGCGGGAACAGTGCGCGCCGTCGACGTCTTGGACTCGGTCCATTACCGGACGATCGGACAGCGAGCTACCCATGGCTCGCCGTCCGCGAGCCCGCGTCTACGGTGGCCGGAAATCGGGATCGGAATCCCGGCGACGGCGGCGAGGGCGCCGTTGCCTGATGCGGTCGGCCTCCTCCTTTGCAAGCATTACTGCTTCGCAGAAGGAGGCGACCGCCTGCCATTCCTCCTCGCTCCGGACCATGGCCTCGACCAGGGCCCGGCGCGAGAGGTCTCCGCCGCCGATCGCCCCCACGAGGGCACGGCGATGCTCCGCCCAGGCAGGGCACACCTCGACGGTGTGCTCCACCGTGTCCTCCGGGCGTTGCGCACAGTGGCGACACCCGGGCGTCTCTTCCGCTTGAATCCGATGCAGGAACCTCCCGAACTTGCCATGTCCGGTGAGGACCTGCGTCATGCGGAAGGTAAGGACGCCGTGAGGTCTTTCTAGCCACGCCTCAAAGAGGGGACTTACCGCCATAATCGTGGCGTGCCCAAAGTTTACGAAAGGTCAAATCACAGATCGGATTGCAAAGTTATTAGACTTGATTGCCAGACCGTACATCTGAATAACCAATAACTGAAGATACCTCTATTGAATATTAGGCTTGGATTGGATGCCTATTCAAATGTTTGGGCAACATTTTACAACCTTTTTGGTAGATATTGTGATATCTATGGAGTTCGCATGGGGACGAACCTTTTTGTACGCTGCTCAATCGAACATATTTTTAAAGGGTCATTTGAATTTAGAATAAAATTTGAGTCTGATAAAAAAAACTGTTTTAGACCATTTAACAGAAGTATATTAAAAATTGATATCCGGAGTTTCTCTTCAGATACTACAGATCCCAGAAGAACACACCTGGAGTTCACGCCTTCAGACATAACCGTATGTAGTAGTTGCGTATGAATTCTTTATGTGATTGTTTTATTTCATGAGACTACGTAGAATTAGTTTCCATAGATAGACATAGAAAAAATTAAAACACCATTTCTTTTAATTTTTTGAGCTGATAACACAGGTTTGTTAAACCATAAACAAAGTATGAAATCTGTCAAAAATTCATTAAACATGATCAGTTTATTATCATTATAAATCAAAAACTGTACAGACAGATTTACGTTATTATCGGCGTAACTTAATTCCTTGTTTCATTAATGAGCGGGTTTGTCTATTGGTTGTTCGTCGCTTGTAAACATCAACTGAGTTATAAACATCAAATCTGCCAAACTTTCGACTCGACCATTCTGCGAATATTTACCGCTGTCATTAACTTCGTTTTTAAACCCAAAACAACTCCTAATTCTCTGACAATGTTAATAGAAAAGTTTGTAAACAACGACACGGGTATTCATTTGTTATTCTCCTTGAATTTTCTCTCAGCACCAGCCAATATGTTTATATTATCACATCTTGTATCCATCGATCGGTATCCTGCTAAGTACACGAACTCCATTACTTAATAGAATTGACACCTGGGGCAGGCACCATGAATTTATTAAATAAAGGTCTATCTGCTCTATCTGTCGGCACATAAAATATAAACAACAGCATTTAAACACGGCGGAAAATATATTTTATAGGATTTTTTTTTTTCAATAAACAAGAAATCTTACGTTGGTCTTTGTAATTAAAATTAATCGTTTATTTTCACTTTTCCTTTATTAATTCGACAGCAATTCGGAAGAGATTTTTTTTTTGATTTTAGTTAGTTGTAATTAACGTGGAGTTTTATTATTATTTTTATTTTACTGTAATTATAGTTATTTAGATGTTTATAAGTAGTAATCCTTACTATAATATTATAAAGCGAAAGTTAGTTAGTTTGTTTGTTTGTTACGTCTTCACGCCTAAATGGCAAACCCGATTTTGATGAAACTTGGGACACGGATAGACCATGTCCTGAAATAAGACATGGATACTTTTTATCTCGGAAATATGTTCCCTTGGGATAATTTTCTGCTATCACGCGGGCTAAGCCGCTGGGAGCAGCTAGTATTATATAAAATAAAGTGTAAGATTAACATATACATCATATTCTATACTTTCGCTTTTTTATTATTAGTGTATTTTTTTTTTTGTAATGGTGAAGGTAATACTGGCTGCATTGCATGTCATCATATTTTTTCCACTGTTAAACCATGAGTGAGACTTCAAACGTCACGACCATGTATTTCGTATCATGGAGGGGCGAAAGCAAATATTTTCAAGTTTGTTTTTCCTTGCAGAGTACACAAAAAATATTTAATCGAATGCCAGTCATAGCTGAACTCTTGACACTCGATATATCAATGGCATTTGCTATGAGTAAGAGATACGGGAAAATAAATTGAAATTCATCGTCCGAACATTCAAATTATGAAATATAAGGTTCAGGTAAAAAATGTAAGGTTGAGTTTTGAGGCGCGTCAAAGATTGTCAGCAAAATCGACGAAGCCTAGTATTACTGATGCCTGTTAGGACTGCAGGATTGTTCAAAAGAGCTACCGCAGCTCAGGTGAGGGCAACTTAAAGAACACAGGCGGGTTATTGTCAGTAAGAGTCTGATAATCACTCTCGCTTTACCTCAAAAAAAACTTTTAGGAAATACCTAAAGTATACACTCATGGTCTTCCTCTATAAATATTGCCTCCTACACACAAAAAAAAATAACTTAACCATCTTATTATAAAGAAGCAAAGTTTGTTTTTTTCTCTGGAAGTACTGGTCCGATTGCTAAATTTTTTTCACCGATAGAAAGCTGCTTTATTCCTAAGTGACATAGGCTATATTTTATGAGCTTGAGCGAAACCACAGCCAAAAACTAGTTATTAATATCCAACTAATGAAACACTACTTTTTATATCGGCTATAGGCTCATAATTAATTCATCGGCAGGAAATAAACGTTCCCTATTACCGCCAACCAGTCTTGTCACTAATCGATTTTGATGTAAGTACTTTACCGTGTCAATTAACAGGAGACAGAGCATTATGGTAATTGGTATTAGATTACGTACATAGTGGTATAGTGGAAGATACATAGGAAATCGAAGGGTTAGTTCAAATTTATTTGAACTAACCCTTTTCAATTTTTTTCTTTAATGTAATTTAATTTAATAATAAAGTGATTGACATAATAATGTAAGTTATAATTGTAATTTGATAATAATGTGATTTTAATTTTAATTTAATTTATTTTAATTGAGAACATTTGTTCTTAATCTATTTTAAATATTAATTGTTATTATTTGTCGTTTTTAATCTATTTAATAATTGAGACCTATTGTAAATGTTGTGCATACCTGTAAGTGACTTTTTTACACAGGATCATCTCATATTTTCGTAATAAATTGTTTAAACTATATTGTAAATAAGTCGTTGGTGTGCCTATGCAAATAAATAAATAAATTTAGGTCACTGTTTGAATCATATTGTTTAATTAATATAACTACCAACTTATGTTACGACTCATCACCATCACCATCATTTCAGCCGAAAGACGTCCACTGTTGGACATAGGCCTCCCCCAAGTGTCGCATAACATAACACTGCCCTGTGCGTCTGGCATCCATCTGATTCCCGCAATCTTTACCAAGTCGTCGGTCTACCTTGTGGGAAGCTTTCATACGTTGAGTCTCCCCCCCCCCCATAAAAATTAGCAGACCATTTTTTGCTTACTTACATATTCAGCAGTTCAGCTTTTAATTATTTGAAAATAAAACAAATTACATTAACAATATCAGATAACCTGGACAACTCTTTTGTCTATGGTGTATGGTGCAATACACAGAGTACATTGATAATTAATCAATACAGTTAAGCCCTGTATACATGGCCTGGCGGGGAATTTTTTGTAATGATTTGTGCGTCTATTCAGGCAGAATAAACATGTTTTCTTTCTTTCTTTCTACTAATCTAGATTATGAATGACAAATTAAGTTTTTTTTTTTTTTAAACCTTAGTTTTATTTTAAAAACATGTATTTCTTACCAACAAGATGTGTGATATCTTAGAGTGAGTGACGGAATTACCGAATGCCAAAGAGCTTTCATGCGTTTTCTCTTCTGTCACATTGCCTCTATTTCAAACATTACGTTGGAAGGGCCCTCTTAATATGCCCGCGCAACTCAATATACCTTCAATTTTAGTTGAAACACAACGAGCCTCCTTTCATGTCAGTACAAACTGACTGGTACAATATCCGCATGTCTCATCAAGCTGCCATACTTCCGACAAGCGCAACGTTGTCCATTCACTTCACATACTGCAACAAGCCATACTATATGAGTGTTACAGCAGCAGGTGCAGTAGCGTATCACGGGAGCTGTTCTATAGTTTCAGTCATTCAAACAATCTTTGAATGTTCATAATGTATGAGAGACTGTATGTGTGTGTACAACTACAACTCAATGCGGCTTTCATTTTTACATAAACATGTAAACCCTTTTTTTTATTAGTACAAAAAATATAGTTTAAAAAAATATGTCACAAAGCGCCCCACACTTTTATCACCATAGTATTTTTCGTTCATTATTATTATTTAGCGTGATTTTTAGTTTTTTTAACTACATTTATTTTTCACTTTTTAGTGAATACTTTTTCAAATACATATATATTTTTTTTAAATCCTGGCAAATCTAATCAGGATAATCGAATATTTTAATTGGATTATTGTATTGTCATCGGTGTTAGATGGGTGTGCAAAGTTTAAAGAAAATCTAATCGCCCAAAGTTGGGCAAAATCGAGCTCAAAGGCGTTGGTTACAAGCAAACATACAGGTGTAGTTAAAAAAAAATGGAGCTCTATCCGTCCCTGCTACAAAGGTAAAAAAAAAGAAATCCCAAAATAGTCCACGAAAATTTATCGTAATTGGTAAATTCATAATAGAATCAATCGTTCATCACAACTGCTACTAAAAATACTACGCGCAGTATTTTTCCATTTTGATCGTCATTTACTCGTATTCATTCTTTAGCCTGTACAATATTTCCATAAATTGATAGACATTTTGAGGTATAATTTAGATAAAGAAGCGCTATAATAACTTTGCTGTTTATGAATATTATTTATTGAGACTTCACTACAAGACCTTTTCTAATAAGCCTTTTAAATATTTGTACTAATTACAAATCAGTGGTGGATAGAGCACATCCCTGAAAATAGAACTTCCGAGCCACACAGATAAACAACACTATGTAACTTTTAACTAACGTAACGTTAAATGCGCAAAACCTCAGACACCCCAAATGATTTTTAATTTAATTGACCTAAAACAGTGAGAAAAAAATAATTAAATTAATTAAAGGTTTTATGTGCAGTTTTATTTTTGTTTAAAATTAATATATGCATTGAAATAAGAACTTTTATTATCCTGTGTATGAAAAAAAAATTGATTGGACTACAACCATTTGTGTTTGTTTACCTGTTTCGGCGGGTTTGCGCACGTGATAGCTTGACTTATTCATAAATAGACAGGGCGACATTATTTTATGAATATTTTTTTTCAAAAATGTAACCTATATGAAAAAGTGGTTTAATTGATTCAGGTCGATATTCTGATCAAACTATTTTCAGTTTTTGCGCATTTAACGTTACACGTTGTTTATGGCTCTATCTAGCCGATTCAATATTCGCCCAACCCAAAATAAAACAGGGGACTACGGCCTGCCTTTATTAGATACTTTATTTTTAAATCTCTCCATTGACAACTTTAAAAAGGCTTGAAATAAATTTAAAAAATAATCCTTTTTTATTTCGACCACATCATTTAGGATTACATTCTATCTCACAAAGAGAGTGCTTTTGGCCCAGCTTTGGGATTATAATATAAAAAATAACATAAAATTAACGGAAAAGCTTCATACATATGTATGTACCTATCTAAAGTAACCAAAATGATAAAAACAAGTTACGATCGTTGCTTCCGAAATAATATTTTAGGTAAGTAAGTATTAGCATAACTACCCAATTAAACTAATATAGATAAATAACTTAACCAAGATAGGTAAGTTTTTGAAGTTAAACACATTACGAGTCTTGAATAAGAGTCACTGGCTTGTGGACGGCGAGCAATAGATGTCTCGCCGTCTGACCATTCGGTAACCGTCCGGACAAAGCCCAAATCGACGACGGCCGCGGCGCGTAGAAAAGCTCAAGAAAATGTCAGCAAATAATAGGAGCCCAGCAGGGTCAAAATTCAAAATCATTTATTTCAAATAGACCAAATGTAGGCACTTTTGAATAGTCAAATGTCGGTCAGTCCAAGAAAAGTGAAGCTAAATTGCACGTTCCAAAGCGTAGATCTCTATAGAGAAGAACGTGCAAGAAACTCCATGGACACTCTTTTAAATCATATTATGTGTTACATAATAATGTTTGTTAACATTATTTCATGTTGCTTGTATTATGTGAGCACAATGTTGATAATAAAATTAAAATAAAAAATATATTAAAAGATAAAAACTGAATTAAGCTACTGGCAGTTAAGAGATGACCAGTCTCAACTGACGGCACCCGTTCACGAGCATGACGCGTGCATCAGCCCCACTCAGCTCAACCATTTTCAAGGGAACCGAATGACCCAATACACGCGCCACCAGCAGCGAGACGTTTAAGTGAGCATGACAAACTCCATGCTCGTAATGTCAAAAACAAAGAGAAAAAAAAGTCGTAACCCAATAAAAATGCTTCATGGTACCTCACATTCACAAATAGGAAAAAAAAAGTGCTTCTACATTAAACAATGCTATGGTAAAAACAAAAGAAATAAATAATAATAATAATAATAATAATTTATTTATTTAATCAGATAACTGAGATCCATCATATAAACAAGTCAGAACTAATAAGTGATAGTAAGCAGCGACTTTGTCCGCTGTACTAATTTCCACATGAGTGGAATCATGTCTACTAGCTATGGCACTCAAGACGCTGTGGCGACTTCCACGCAACCGACTGAGAAAAGAAGCGGTCTTCTTGCGCCAGATTGCTGCGAAGCTGTCTGTGTGCGCTTCAGCAAACATTGCTGATGCGCTACAAAAACGTGGAAGCCGCAACAGCGCCCTGAACGCATTGTTAAATTGGACACGCAGAGCATTGTTTGCTCTCTGGGTATAGTTAGTCCACAAACTTCCCGTGTACAGAGAAGTACAAAACGCCTTAAATAAAGTTATTTTGACTGCGTCCGTACAACGGGAGAATCTGCGAGCCAACATATTCGCCCGAACTGACAATGCTCTGCGTTCCCTTTCCATATCAACATCGTCTTTTAAATCATCGGTAACCCAATGTCCAAGATATTTAAATAGGTATACTCTATTTAAAGTCTCACCATTGAGAAAAAGTGGTTGTACAGGTGGACTCTTGGGACCCGATTTAAAAACCATATAAACAGATTTTTTTATATTATATATGAGACCGTGTGAAGCCACAAACGACACAAAAAATAAATAAATGATCACAAGTTTAAACTATATTTTCAAATTACAAAAAAATAAAAATAATTATAGTTTCCAAACTAATCAATACACCCTAGTGTGGTAGTGGAGCCGGACCAGCATTGAGCCAAGCATTTTTATCTTGTATATAATCCTCCAACTTATAATATGCCTGCCTGCATAGTGTGCGTTTAATACAAGATTTAAATTTTGTTTCATGGAGTTCTAAAATTTGGGGAGGTATTTTATTATAACATTTTAAACAGTACCCCATGAAAGAAGAGGCCACTTTTGCCAATCTGAAGCCTGGTTGAACTAACTGGTCCCTATGTCTTGTAACATAGTTATGTCTATCGCCTCTTTTGCTAAAGAGATGAAGATTTTTTCTAACGTACATGATGTTTTCATAGATATATTGACAAGGCACCGTCATGATGTTAATATCCTTAAACAGCTCTCTTAGAGAATCGCACCGGCGGAGATTGTAAATAGCTCTGATGGCTCTTTTCTGTAGTATAAAGATCGAAGTCTACTGGGTCGAAGCCTACTGGAGCCATGGGTTCGCTTCTATAAGGAAAACCCGGTCCTGGAATGAAAGGCAATGAAGGAACTAGGAGTGGCTTTTAGTCAGTAAAAGTCTGATACGCCCTCCCCACGCAAGGACAAGCGATGTCATTGGATGATTACCCACCTAAAAAAAATAACGTGTTTCGATAATAATCAACAAAAAAACAACATCATAAATATATTAACTAGTTACGAAATAATCATCCAATTATCACGCACTAAAACAGACTTACGATCAAGGAAAATGGTCTTCTTACACACTACGCTACGGACCATAAGCCACAGTCCACTAATTCAATAACTAACACATAAACTCTAAGATATCATGTTTCAAAGGCACTTCAGCTTCAAGTAATTGCTAAGGAAACTGATATTCTTGATGTCATTTTCTACTAAATAATATAATCTACACTAATATTATCATCATCATCTTCCTGCCCTTATCCCGAATTATTTGGAGTCGGCGCAACACGTTTTTTTCTTCCATTCTGTCCTGTCACTCGTCACGCTATCACTAACTCCCTTTTCATTAATATCACTTCTCACACCATCCATCCATCTTTTCTTTGGCCTCCCTCTCCCTCTCCATCCATCCATAATATTATACAATACAATCTACACTAATATTATACAGAAGGAAAATTTGCGTTTTTGTGTGACTATTTGTAATAAATAAACTCAAAAACTACGGTGCCGATTTCAAAGATTCTTTCACCTTTGGAAAGCTACATTCACCTGAAGTAACATAGGCTATATTTATTGCCCGTGCAAAGCCGGGAAGGGCCGCTAGTAAATAATATAAACAATTAGTAATTTCATTAAAATATTAAATAATTAGCTGACCCGGCGAACTTTGTACTGCCTAATAGTTAATGAATCCTACTAATATCATAAATGCGAAAGTTTGTTTGTATGGAAGGATGTATGGATGGACGTATGAATGGATGTATGGATGTTTGTTACTCTTTCACGCAAGAACTACTAAACGAATCTCGACGAAACTTGGTATACGAGTAGACCATATCCCAGAATAACACATAGGATACTTTTTATCCTGGGATTATGTACGCGGGTGCAGCCGCGGGCGAAAGCTAGTGTAGTCTATTCTTCGATATAGTCAACCGATAGCGATGAAACAAAGCTTGAGTTTATACCAAGTTACACACAATTTTATTATTTTTTATAAGTTATATCTACATCGATTTTGTACATTATACATGGTGAACGTAACTAAAATCTTCTACAGATTCATTATATGTATAAATGAAAATATTAAACTTATACGACTTGATTCTAACATGTTGTAATATGTGACCATAGTACAAGGGTCAAAACATCTACATAAAATAATACAATATATTAAGTAGGCACGTATACGTGTGGTTTTGTACTGGAACATTTATCCAACCATTTTACTACCATCGTTATTCTGTTAGATATATTCAGCACACAAGTTATAAATGCGACCAGAGAAATAAAAATACTACATCCCAAAAAGCGAGTGGGAACTAACTTAGTCCCATTGAGACGACTAAGTGAGTTCAGACGTCACATTATATTATTCACGACCTATATTTGAAGAGACACGATGTCTTAAGACATAAAGATGAAAATAGCGCGGCGTTGGCAGCTCCCGGAAAATGGCTAATAGGGTTAGATGTTGCAGGTAACCCCTTGAATGCAGTCGGCCTTTGAGGGGTTAACGGTCGCACGGGGCAGCGACCGCCGCGTGTCGGGAATACCAAGCGCGTTCGTGATACCAACCAACAACCTACTCTATTTATGACTTTCCACAATTACCTTAATTACTCAAGCTCTTTCATGAAAATACTTGGCTAGTTAATTGCATGATTGCAGTCTGTAAAAAAGTTTTGAATTTTTTAATTTCCATATCGGCAACAATGTAGAAGGAAACATTTCTACAGTCGAAGTTTACCTTAACTTATACCACTCTATGAAGAATAATAGAATTGAGTAATCTTTACCTAATCCTTTATTGAATACAAAAATTTAAAGGTACAGACTGATTTGACAATTCATGTACAAAGTCGAGCTTAACTCAACCATGAGTCTCCTCCCAGAAAACCGTTAAGTGACAGAGGGACATTCGAGTTTAGAACGCTGAAAGGATTTGAATTAGTACACGGTTAGATCATATTCTGGAATATCATATCGGATACCCCCGATTTCTGGGTTTTTTTTTTTACTTTCACGCAAGCGACGCTACTGGCTGCAGCTAGGATACAATATAAATCTACATAAATAAGTCTAATTCACAAAATCAATTGGAACTGTAACTAAATTACTCTTTCAACACTACTAACGTTTTCGTGAGTAATACTACTAATACGGTATTGGCTTAGTAAAATATTCAGCTTTATTCGGTGGTAGGTAGCGCTGGTGATTTGGTTCGATACCCGACCCACTTACACGCTACAAACGAACACTGCCTCTATTATTAAATACACCCCTTTTATTTTTCTACTATTGCTTCTTAAACAGTAATAGCTTGGGGTGAGGATGTTAAAGGTTCTTTTCGATAAAAGTCTACGAAGAACTTCTTCAGAAAGTAGAACTTGAACGTTGATTTTAGCTATGTATCTATGTAATTTGTAACGTGTACTATAAAACTAAACTCTCATTCATTGCTTGAAAATATTACAATACCCTTCATGTACTTTATGCGTATAATTCTTCTCTATAGGTATGTGTTTGTCATCTAACGGCTTGACCGATTTGAATGAGATGTTGTGTGTATTTGAAAGACTGAATCCCTGGGTGATTTGAAAATACAATTGACCCCGATAGGTGGGACTGCAGTGGGAATTTCCATTCTTTTTTTGAGACAAACCTAGCTTTTAGGCAGGACAACGTCTACCGGAACCGCTAGTACTTATATATATATATGAGTACTAGTGGTAACGGGGAATGTTTGTGTATGTAAGCGTTTTTGTTTAGGTGGGAAATGATATAATGACTCCTACTCATAGGCGGAGCGCAAGGGCATGTCAGACTTATACTGACTAAAGAGTGTTTGAAGACAAAGAAGAAACTAGAGTGAGAATTCCTTTTCCTTCTTTGCTTTCGTTCCATGGCCCCGGGATACACTTTCGCAAAACCCGTGCGACGCCGAACGTGTCGCCAGTAAAAAATAACAGTAAATTACAAAGTTATGTAACAGAACTTAATGAGCTTGCTCAGAGAAAAAGTTTTCAAATAAAAATTGTTACAATTTAGATACATCATCAAAGCACAAATATTCCAAAAGTTATAACTTTGTAAAATTTTCAACTCCGAAAATTTTATGTGTCTGTGAAAATCTACTGAGGCTAATACTTCAAAATATTCGTCTGACGAAATCAAATTACCGCCGACTAACTCAGACGATAAGAACAGTCAAAATTCTCGCAATGGGCTAGTCTGAACTAGCGCTAAATTATAGTATAACCCCTAAAATATTTAATAACTAATATTATAAAGAGGTAATCGCTAAAAGTGCTGGTTCGATTGCTAACATTTTTTCACCGATAGAAAGCTGCTTTATTCCTGAGTGACGGATGCTATATTTTATGTACGTGGGCAAAAACTAGTATTTGATAATCCTAGTGATATTGTACAGAAAATATCCCTTTTTTTATTGATATAATCTATAGTGCTTGATTGCGATCCTATGTAATGGTAAACAATGATGCAATCGTTGATGAAGAGGTTAGTGTTTTTTAAAAACCTATTCATTCCTGCCCTGAAGACACCTAAATTATAATATAATCGGTTGGGAAGACTGCAGCAAGCAAATTGTTCTAGATCTGAATACAACCACCAATTTTATTTGTGAATGCCTCCTTCCTATAAAACAGTCTCCTCTAGTTATTATTTTACTGTGACCTGACACCGGGTTAGTTGACTTATGTGGGTGTTTCCTGAGGAAACCCCTGCTCTGGTTGATCAGACAACGAAGGTACAGGAATGGGTTTTTAGGCAGTAAAAGTCTGACACACCACCCGCGGCGCCCAAGGGCGGGAGATGTTATTAGATGATTTTTCTTACTAAAAATCAAAAGGCATCTCTTGAAAAATACCTCCTTGATACGCCAATAGTACTGATAGACGCCTGAACGACACTGATGGAGTCATACTCGTAGCTAAATTCTCAACGTCGTCTCATCAAGACGAAGATTCAACCGCAAAGTACTTTAAAAGTTCAGTATTTTTATCACGTTGGTGTGTATAAATCAACAGAAGTTATTCTTTAAACATAAACAAAATAACCCCATTTTTCAGGCAAGACGGACGTCTTGTGACATTTTCGGGACATTTTCAGTAAATTATGTTTCAAAACTTTAGTCCCATCTTTCTGGCTTCCAGGAAAAATCTCTTTTACGCTGGTAAGCGGTCGAATTTCTAAAGAATTTATAAAATAATGGCAGTTAATTCTTTTCAAGGTCGGTTTTACAAAATCAATACTATCGCATCATGGAAGCTGTTGATTCTTGAAACGTAATCTGAGGATCTTTAACCATATTTTTTGCCATACTTGGAGTAATAATTGGGAATGAAACGAATTGTGCCTGAATAGCATAGCATAGTTAACTTAATAATGTTCCCACAGCTGGGACTCAAGCCTTCTCTCTAGGAAAGAGAATGGGCAGTAATCCACCACGCGGGCCCAGTGCGGGTTGGTGGATGTCCCATGTCCTCGAACTTTTGGTTCTAGAACATGCCGGTTTCCTCACCATGTTTTGCTGCACCGTCTTAAAAGCAAATGTGATGAAATTAATTACACAAAGTAATGCGCTTGGCTGGATAACTCGTGTCCGTAGTTCATTATAAATATTTTTTTACATGATTTAAGTATAATAATGTAGATACCCGAGTTTGTACAAAATTTTATTACCTACATTTAGCTTCAGATACCGTCAATTAGAGACACAATAGTAAGACAATAGATGCGCGGCCACCGGTGGTCGCTTGGGGATTCATGAATTAATAAACAGCCATTCCGATTTTAAAAAAATCTAACCAAATTTTTCTGTTAATTAAAAAAGAACTTAATTAACACTGGCACAAAATATCTACTAAAGCTCTATATTAAGCGTTGTAAAATTAAAAATCTATCTAAAATAACCTCTTTTTTGTTTTTATTAAAAATAACTCATAATTTATTAATAAAATTGTTGGCTATATTTATGTAAACGGGACTATAATAATAATAATAATAATAATCGTTTATTTGCTAATAATGTAGGTATACAGATAAGATGTTATAATTGTTGATTGTCCCAATACATTTTGTCTTACGGCATGCAAAATATTCATAATGTTATGTATGAAGTAAATCAGAAGTTAAAAATTGTCAGCTCATTAACTCAATTGTTCAACTCAGATGATATGTAATACAAATTAAAAAACAATGTCATACAAATTCAAATAAAATGTCACAAAAAAAAAATCTAACACAACATAAAAATATTACAATGTCATACTCGAAATAATACAATGTCATACAAATAATACCATGTCATACAAGTAATAAAATGTCATACTAATAATAAAATGTCATACTAATAATAAAATGTCATACTAATAATAAAATGTCATACAAGCAATATAATGTCATACAAATAATATAATGTCATATAAATGGTAAAATGACATAATATAGGAGCAACATTTTACTTGATTGTCTTGTCATACAGAAATTCTTTAATTGAGTAGTAACACTTGTCCAGTAAAAATCTACCTAATTGCTTTCTAAATATTCGTATGGGTAACTCCTTCACATTTCTTGGCAATGTGTTATAAATAATGGGACCCATGTATAAAATACTCTTTTTTAATAAAGCAGTTTTATGACTACCGGTATATAGTTGATTTTTATATTGGGACCTTATTACTCTTAAGTGTTGCCTTATATCACTCATTGGCGTAAATAAGTGCAGATTCGTTCTCACAAATATTGCGACCTCTAATATATACAACGATGGGAAAGTCAAAATTTTCAGAGTTTTGAAAACTGGTCGACAGCTTTCTGTTGCCTTAAGACCAGTGATTGACCTAAGGCAACGCTTTTGTGCTCTAAATATGCGTTCCCTTTCGCTGCAATTTCCCCAAAATATGACACCAAATCTTAACAATGAGGCTACCAAACCATGGTAAGCCGTCAACAAGGAATGTAAATTCATTTTTTTTGCTAAATTATAAAGTACAAATGCACTTTTACTTAACTTTTGGCATATGATATTAGCATGAGATTCCCAAGTTAATTTGCGATCTATATTTATTCCCAAGAATTTTGCCTCCGAGGTTGTTTCTACAGTTTGATCATCATATTCAATATTTATGTTCTGCGGCTGAAGCCGCTGCCAAAAATGCATGACTTTAGTTTTTTGTAAATTTATGACCAAATTATTTTTATTTAGCCAATCTATCATGGATTTGAGCGTATTATTTATTTCTTTTTCATATTGAGTTTTATCTCTGCATTCAATTATGGCTGTACTGTCGTCTGCAAATAATGTCATCGGTTGAGTAATATGTCGTGGCAAGTCATTGATATAAATTAAAAATAATAAAGGCCCAAGTACACTTCCTTGAGGAACCCCGAATTTAATGATTCTGCAATTTGATAAATATTTTACTTCACGTTTGGTTCTACTACAAATTCTCGTAATTTCTGTGTACTGTTTTCTGCCCATGAGGTAAGATTTTATTAGGTGTAAAACGTTACCCCTTACACCGTAGTGGTTTAATTTAGCTAATAGTACGTCATGTTTTACGTAATCGAATGCTTTTGACATGTCTGCGAAAATTGCACATACAGGATTTTTCTTATCTACATTATTCATTATAACTTTAAGAAGATCAAAAATAGCCAAATTAATATTTTTATTTTTACGGAAGCCATATTGTTCATCGCATAATATATTGTTTTTAGTCATAAATGAGTACAATGATTCATATATAATTTTTTCAAGTATCTTAGAAAATACTGAGATCAAGGCTACTGGTCTGTAGTTTGTCATGTCTTCCTTGCTGTTTTTCTTATGTAGTGGTTTTATAACCACAGTCTTTAATTCTTCAGGAAATATACCTGAGCTTATGCTTGCATTTATTATATGACTTAGTGGTTTTGCTATAATGTCAGAAACAAACTTTACGGCAATGGTAGAAATACCATCAAGTCCAAAGCTTTTCTTATTTTTTAATTTTTGGATTACACGTACGATATCTTGAGGCACAACTGGAAGCATAAACAAAGAATTCTGTACATGTGATGTTCCAATAACGTTGCACGGCTGGTTATTAGAAACATTTTGAACCTGGTCAGCAAAAAAATCATTAAAAGAATTAGCAATTTGCTGCGGATTCTTTACTAATTTGTCACCTGTATTAATTTGTAAGATTGGTTCTTTAACTTGTGTACAATTATTAATTATCTGCCACGCTGTTTTTGACTTGTTTTGTGAAGCGTTAATTAGATAATTGTTTTGAGCTTTCTGAGTGAGATTTACAATTTTTTTAAGTCTTTGCGAATAATTTTTAAATATAATTTTGTTTTCAGGTGAAGGTGCTTTTCTATATTTCCATAAAAGTGTTTTTTGCTTTCTGCTACAAATCCTTATTCCTCGTGAAATCCATTTTATTTTTTTGTCAGGTTTTACATTAACTAGTTGATTAGGAAAACATAAGTCATACAATAAACGAAACAAGTCAATAAAATTATCATATGCCTCATTAGGGTTGTCTGTTTCAAAAACCTCTGAAAAACATAGAGATTGCATGTGCTTTCTAAATAACATTAAATTTTCTTTGGAAAAGTTACGTTTGCGAGTGCGCCAAGAATTAATTTTACATGTTTTATTTACCTGTATTTTTAAAATCTGTGCGGTATGATCGGATAATGCTAAGTCTATAACTTTACTCTCACATTTTTGTCTAGAGTTATGAGCAAAGTTATCTAAACAAGTACCACTTTTTAATCTAGTCGGTTGATTGAATTCTAGCGTAAGGTTATAATTTAATAACAAATTTATAAAATCTGAAGTAAAGTTATTTTTTTTAAGTGTGTTAATATTGAAGTCACCGCATAAGACTATTTTTTGATTGACCTTATTACACAATTTCTTTAACAAGACATCTAAATTATCCATAAAGGTATTAATGCCTGACATGTTTGGTGGTCTGTAAATGCATACAACAATTAATCCCTGCTTGCTTAATTCTATTGCACAATATTCGAACACACCTGTAATCGACGTGTTAGGAAGTTCCTTATACTCATAACCTTTTCTGATAAGTATACATGCTCCTCCACGTTTTTGATTATTTCTCGAATAGCACGTTGCTAGTTTGAAATTAGGTATATTAATTAATGATTCATGTCCGGAAGTTACAAAATGTTCAGTTATGCATAATATGTCAATATCTATATTTTTTTCAGCACGTAACTCTTCAATATGTACGGTCAATATATCTGATTTATTCAGAAGTCCAGCTATATTTTGATGCAAAATAGTCATGTACTTATAATAGAAAAAACTGGTCATTTGATGTCATTATATCTCGATTAATTGAAGTCTCCTCCTTGTGATAATTCGAGGCCAATGTTCCGTCATTTGTGTCAGTATTGTTTTTGTTCGGATTTTGGGAACCGAATAATTTATAATCTATGATTATATTGGACATTATCTGGTCAAAGATATTTTTCCAGCCGACTTTGTTTATTTTACCTGTTTTGTAGGTAAACATGTCAAACGACAGAGAGCGATTGCTGTCGAAAAAGTATGCATAATTGTTGTTATTTATGTCCAAGTATAAAAGATTATTAAATAATTCTACTTTATAATTGTAGATTAGTGCTCCTGTTATATAAGTTGGTGCGCATACCACGACATTTGTGTGTGTAACGTTTTTAACCGATTTTTTTAAGTTCTCAAGGAGTTTCGCATATGTACTATTTTTGAGTTCATTTTCTCCTATGAAAATCAAGCAGTAGTCACTCATTGAGAATTCTTTTAATTTGTTTGCAATAGTGGACGTTATTTCCTCTGTGAAGGAGTTTGTCAGCAAATAATGACAGTAATCAAATTGATCTGCAAAGACTTCTTCTATTAATGGTAGAGTTCCTTTTGTGCAACCGCTGCTTATTATTGCAAGTTTGTTTTTAAATTTCGGCACAGAAACACCTGATGTTTTTTTCATAGCAATATCCTTCTGTTTTGTTATTGATGTTACCTTTTTATTTTGTATTAATGCATCATGGGTAAGATCGGATGTTTGGGTTTCTTTATGTTGCATGTCGGATTTTTTTACCTTGTCTGTTTTGGCCATGGTCTTGGAGTCATTAATTAACGAAATTGGAGAATTTTTATATTGTTTTGTTTTTTTGTGGCGAGATAGTGATGGTGTGCTACTTTTTCTGTCAGGTGTTAAACGACCTATTTTCTTTCATAATAATTAAACAGTATTTAAATTTTTTTACATGTTTCTACCGTCTTTAGTGATTTTTGTAAATCTATTTTCAAACGGAAGTTTTCGCTGTTGAGATTTTCTATTTCTTGGTGAGCGCTCATAAGTTGCGCTTTAAGTGTTTTAATTTGTTCGTTAAGGTCATTTACTAAGTCGTCATTAAAGTTGTCGAGCAAGCTGTCCGGTATACTTAGCATAGTGGTGTCCAGTATAGTTTTGTCATCGTTATTCGCCGTATCCGATAAGTTACTCAGAGATCCAGTGTACTGTTTCCGATGTGTGACGTTATTGTTAGGAGAATCCATGATTTTATTTTTATTTTTTAATTCGTATTTGAATGATTATCTTTGCTTAAAACACTTTATAAATCATTAAGTCTCACAAAAAGTCACTTACTGCGACCTCGAGATTCGAACTTGGTTCTCGTAGATAAACTCTTCATATGTAGCTGGTTAAACCTCCGGGCCACGAGTCGATTAATGATGTAAGTTGAAATTGAGTATAGTAAGACGAAAGAACGAAATTTAAATTTATCAAAGCGGTTGGTATGACTAATGTGTCAGTGTTTTTTTTTTTTCACAACGTAGTTACACTTTTGGAGATGTTCTTTTTATCGTACTTAAACACTTTTTGTGGTGTATAATTTACACTGTTTGCTGAATTGTTTGTGCGTTATATCAAATCACATCCACTGACACTTAATTTCGTTACTTTGAAGCATTTATTGATATGTTCTTGATTATTAAGTAAACAGCTTTTATTTTAAATACTGTTTAGTAGTTACTTTGACAACGTTCACTATGAGATATTAGATGTTTCTTCACAGGAATATAATACATTTAACCCTTCAGATACCGTCAATTAGAGACACAATAGTAAGACAATAGATGCGCGGCCACCGGTGGTCGCTTGGGGATTCATGAATTAAGCCAAAAAGAAGACTGTAAATATTTTTAAATGATATGTAAACACGGAGCTTATTTTACTAGGTGTCAAGCGAATTATCGCCATCTACCCTCCTATATTAAATATATTCTCGATGTTGTCGACTCATGTCTTGAATATTATGAAATGAATGTGGAATGAATTTTCCAACCTTTGATCACGAGAAACTCTCATTCATCATAACAGGTTTCGGGATTTGTTGAATCCACCGGATTTCCTCAAGATGAAATGAAGTTCTCGATATTCAATGCCACAGATTTTAATCAATCTTCTGACCTTTATATAAAAACGTATTTCGATTATAGTACGCTAAAAAATCGGTCAAGTGCGAGTTGGTCGCGCTCGAATGGTTCCGTACCTATTGACGGTACGAACCAACCAAGCAAAAAACGACAAAAAAATCGCGTTCATTGTGTGTGAGCCACACTTAAATATTTATTTTATTCTGTTTTTAGTACCTATTTAACAGAAATAAATCATCTGTGAAAATTTCAACTATCTACCTATAACGGTTCATGAGATACAGCCTGGTGACAGACTGACAGACACGGACAGTCGGACGGACAGCGAAGTCTCAGTAATAGGGTCCCATTTTACCCTTTGGTAACGGAACCCTAAAAAAGAGTTCAATAATTCACTTGTGCATTCAAATGTCCTTCGAAATCGAATAAATCGAACCAATCAATGAACTGAAGCGTTAATAGCTTCACTCAAAAACGTTAGTTTGCCATGAACAGAGCCGTATTGTGCGGCGGCAATTCAATGCAAACCAATGCAAATGTCCCTATTGTAGATATGAATGGGATCTTCACGAAGTAGTTAGTACAGAACAAAAGGTATTTGAATGCCTAGTCTGTTAATTAATGCATTTAAAAACCAAGTCTACCATTGTGTATATACAGGGTTATTTGTAAAACACTAACAACCCTGCAGGACTGTATTACTAACATCATAAACAACCACTTTTTTCTGACTTTTTACAAAACATAACCATTTACCAAAAACAATCTTCCAAGATTTCGGTGTTTTATCGTTAGATAAAACAATACAACTCTGTATTTTGCTACATCTGTATGACGCAACGCAAGTGCATCAAGCACCCCCACCGCCCGTTCCCCACTCCTCTCCGCTATTGTACTATAGATTGCTTCGCATAGACTTCGTAATGTTTAGAACGTTCAATTTAAATATTTTTACTTTTTTATGAAAATCCAAAGAACTAAAATATGATAAATTTTTAAAAGTCATTAAACAAAAGTTGTTGTTAATGATGTTTTTAACATAGCCACATAGAGGTTGCTAGTGTTTTACAAATAACTTTGTCTATTATGCAAGACATATAGTTAATAAATCAACGTACCTACTTTTAATGTTCTCACAGCTGGGACAAATGCGTAAACTTTTGATAAAGTATCCATGCCGCCCACCCTCCAACAGATATGGAATACATGTCAGTTCGTTCATTCCTGTCCATAAAAGACAAAACAGCTGGTTTGGTTGTTGTTGGTGGCTATTTATTTAATAAAAAAAAAACTTGTAGAAATTAATGTGTTTATTTTTCATACAAAGACATTTACTATCAATTACAATATGATCAAGCATTAGTGCTGGTGCATTAAAATTAATGTGTCTGTATTATTGAGATTTGTCGCCGAGTTCTCCTGCGGATATCTTCATTCCTGATGCGATTACGCAAAATTTGTGTGACTGTGAGCCTTCTGATGAAGCCCATTATAAGCGACTATGCTTCAGTGCCATATGTCACCACTGGGAACACGCACGTCTTAAATTAATATTCTTCTAAAAACTTTTTCTAGGTTTTTCTTTTCTTCTAAAGATTTGTTACAAAGAAAATTATACTATATACCCCTTAATATTAAAAAAATGACTGAGGGTTCCGTAAGTTACGTAAACTTCCGGAATGGAATCTCGGAAGAATTAAAAAAAAAAACTAACGTGATATCAAATTAACAGTTTTTTTTTTTTTCATTTCTATACTTGTGCTATGAGACCTTGTTTTATGCCAAATTTCAAGATTTTGGGTCAACGGGAAGTTCCCTATGAATTTTGATTTCATCGAAAGTGTCGGAATTTACATTTATTGCCACATAAACCGAAGTATCTTTTTTTCTTTTTAACTTACAAGATTGAATTTTTACAGTTTCAAGATTCCGCAGACCAGACCAGTAAATGGTTTTAATTTCAACTCGATACCCTTACACATTCCTGAGATAAAGGGTCTTGACAGACAGAGACGGACGGATGGACAACAAAGTAATCCTATAAGGGTTCTGTTTTTCCTTTTCAGGTACGAAAATCTAAAAAACAAATGGATCATAACAATGAAACAAGCTTCAGTTCATTACTGAAAATGTTCGAAAAGTAAAAGAAAAATGCAATCCTAATTTGAAAGTAGAATTGTCCTTTACAACTGTTGTTAGACAAATGGCATAGGGACACACAAAGTGTACTTTGACATGCAACAACCATACAAAAGCATTTCGCTGGAAGAGGGGGAAACTGGTCCTCATCGCGAAGCCAGGGCGCCCTGCGGACTCTCCGTCCGCGTACCGGCCCATTGTGCTGCTCGACGAGGTGGGCAAGCTCTTTGAAAGAGTTATTGCAAACCGCCTCGTCGCGCGGCTAACACGGGTGGGGCCGGACTTGTCGGACGGACAGTTCGGCTTTCGCAGGGCGCGCTCTACGGTGGACGCCATCATGCGCGTGCGAGCCCTCACGACAGGGGTTGCGGTGTCCCGGGGCAGGAGTGTCGTGGCAGTGTCCTTGGACATTGCCAACGCGTTCAACTCCCTGCCCTGGAGTACGATCCGGAGGGCACTCCGGTACCACCGGGTGCCCGAATACCTCTGTCGAGTGGTCGAGGCTTACCTGTCGGACAGGTCCATTATCTACCCCGGTCACCAGGGAGACTGGAAACGTCGAGAGATGTCGTGCGGTGTTCCGCAGGGGTCGGTTCTAGGCCCACCCTTGTGGAACATCGGCTACGACTACGTGCTGCGCGGCGACCTCCCTGACGGGGTCAGCGTGGTCTGCTACGCAGACGACACGCTGGTTCTAGCGCAGGGAGAGTCGCACCAGGCGGCGGTCGCTCTAGCGACACGCGGGGTTGCGATAGTCGTTGGTAGGATCCAGGAGTTGGGACTCGAGGTGGCGCTGCACAAATCTGAGGCCATGTTTTTCCACGGCCCTCGGAATGCGCCACCATCAGACTCCCAACTTACGGTAGGAGGAGTTCGCATCGGCGTCGGGTCGACGATGAAGTACCTGGGACTCGTTCTCGACAGCCGATGGAATTTCGGAGAACACTTCCGACGTTTGGCTCCCAAACTCAACCGGGCCGGGGCTGCTCTCAAGCGGCTCCTGCACAACCTTGGGGGACCAGACGCCTCCTGCCGGAGGCTCTACGCGGGGATCGTTCGGTCCATGGCCCTCTACGGGGCGCCGGTGTGGGCGCCGTCGCTGGCAAAGCGACCGGCGTCCATACTGAACGCCTGCCAGAGGGTCATGGCAATACGGATGGTGCGGGGTTACCGCACGATCTCCCGCGAAGCGGCGAGCCTTCTGGCTGGCCTACCACCGTGGGATCTGGAGGCAACAGTCCTTGCACACATGCACGATAAGCGCGTGGAGATGCAACGCCGGGGTGAAAGTCCACTACCGCGACAGGTCGAGGTATGGCGGACAGAGCTCCGGCGGGATCTCACGGTGAAATGGCGTCAGCGACTATCGCAACCCAGTGCTGGGCACGCCACAATTATGGCGGTAAGTCCCCTCTTTGAGGCGTGGCTGGAAAGACCTCACGGCGTCCTTACCTTCCGCATGACGCAGGTCCTCACCGGACATGGCAAGTTCGGGAGGTTCCTGCATCGGATTCGAGCGGAAGAGACGCCCGGGTGCCGCCACTGTGCGGAACGCCCGGAGGACACGGTGGAGCACACAGTAGAGGTGTGCCCTGCTTGGGCGGAGCAACGCCGTGCCCTCGTGGGGGCGATCGGCGGCGGAGACCTCTCGCGCCGGGCCTTGGTTCAGGCCATGGTCCGGTGCGAGGAGGAGTGGCAGGCGGTCGCCTCCTTCTGCGAAGCAGTAATGCTAGCAAAGGAGGAAGCAGACCGCATCAGGCAACGGCGCCCCTGCCGCCGCCGCCGGGATTCCGATCCCGATTTCCAGCCACCGTAGACGCGGGCTCGCGGACGGCGAGCCATGGGTAGCTCGCTGTCCGATCGTCCGGTAACTGTCCGGACCGAGCCAAGGCGTCGACGGCGCGCACTGTTCCCGCGCGCCTCAAGGAGTTGTCAGCAACAGGAGGGGCCCATCTGGGTCGAAGCCTACCGGGGTCGGGGTTATCCGAAAGGAAACTAGAGCCCCGGTATGAAGGCTAGAAGGAACGGCGCGGGGTTTTTAGTCAGTAAGACTCTGACACTGTCTCCCGCTCCACCCAAGAGCGGGTTTCGTCAATGATGATTTTCCCCGTCGACAGAAAAAAAAAAAAAAAAAAAAAAAAAAAAAAAAAAAAAAAAACCATACAAAAGCATTTTCATTTCTATTCCCCCTAACGACAAAAAGGAAACACAAAATTTGTCACAGGTAACAGTAAACTGTACTTTTCACATTTAATTTTCACTAGCAGCTTCCTACAGCTTCGCCCGAGTGAAAGTAAATTTTTTTCCGAAAAGAACATATTCCCGGGATAAAAAGTATCCTATATACTATTCTAGGACATGGTCTACCAGTGTGCCAAACTTCATCCAATTCCGTTCAGCAGTTTGAGCGTAAAGAAGTAAGAAACATACCCACACAAACAGGAACAGACTTTCACCTATATAATAATAATGAGATGCGATCAAAGACGGAACGGAAGACGGTTATAAAGGTAGGACTACACTGCACATACGTGTGTCACGTAGGTACACCAATCTAGGAGCGTCGATCTTCATACATTTGATATGGAAACTAGACTTGTACAGCTACACTAGATCGACGCCACGTGACGTCACGCGACGTCGTTCTACGTACAAATCAGGCGTGGTCCACGTGTGCGTCGATCTAATGTAGTTCTAACTTAACATTAGGTCCTTTACCTCTTAGTGCTTAGATGGGTGAAAATATCAAACCAAATGTATCAACGCAACCATATTTATAATTTCATTGTTTCCAAGTAAAAGGCAAGTAGATATGCCCCAAATATAATTCTAAAAACACACTTCAAACGTTACATTATGCTTAAAATGTGTAACAAGATGAGTATTTCGTTCGTACAGCATTTTCCTTAAGTGGGAAACAAAGCAACAAGCACGTATACATACGGTATATATATACAGTATGTTGATTTACTCCAGTCAGTCAAAAGCTATTCGCTTTGCTGTTAAAAAGCTGATTCTATTATTTCATTGTGATATGTATTTTTAGGCAGACCTGTCTAATATTCTTGTAGTCACAGGGGAGCACAAACGAGGTGAATAAGAACGAAACTTTAATTAGGCTTTTCACTTTTGTATACAGGTTGTAAGAGACAGGACTCCCCTCAGGGCTTGCTCAGTAGTCAAAACTGTACAACCTTTCATAAGACTTTTTTTCGAATCAAAAAAAAACAGCAGGCAAATTTTTTTTTACATAGAATATTATAAACTTGATTGAACAGTTTGTATAAAGAGGCCTATTCTTTTTTTTTCTTCTTTCAAAGCATCGATTTTTATTACAATTGAATGATTAAGTACCTGCTTAAATGAGAGAAATACCTATTTAAATTCTAACAAAAAATATTGTTCAACGTGTTGAACAATATTTTTTTCTCCTGGAGGAGATGTATGACGGTATTCTACTAAAAAAATAAAAGGCTAGATAGTTTTTAAAGTCAAGTTGAACGTTTCTTCTGACGTTTTATAAGTGCCAATAGTTTCAGCCATTTTAGCCATTTTCTAAACGAGAACAATTACAAAGACCTCGATAACTTGGAACTAAAGGGACCTAGAATTTTTTCTCACTTATGGAGGCTCTTCATTTATCAAGTTTCTCAAATAGCCAATTTTCAAGTGACGTTGTTTCATTTACAGAGGGCCTCGGGAAGAAAATCGAACGCAAACAAAAGTGTCGCAACTGTCTGACCATTATTCAAAATGATAAATCACACTAATATTATAAAATAGAAAGTTTGTCAATGTGTATGTTTGTTTGTTTGTTACTTCTTCACGCTTGAAGACTGTACTGATTTGGATGACATTGGACCCACGGGCCTGACTATGTCTTGGAATGTTGCGTGTAAGTGGCGCTCGAACGTCATGCGGCAGACATTGCCAGCCCAGTTCCACATAAGCTAGGCAGCCTTCTGAGCCGCGTCAACGATCTATGTTTTGTTTGCAACGCAGTATAACATGACACACAATTTGTATTTCGAACGCTTTCCATTTCGAACTATAAAACAAGCTTTTAATGAAAATCATTTTTTCATAGCAAGCTTTTATAGCTCGGTATACCTATATAATTAATACTCTTCAAGGTGAATCATACGAGCCCAAACTCGATGGATGGTGTCGTTTACCTACCAAATGCCAATAGCCACCTTCCGATTCCATCATCAGATCAGCTCCATGTCATAATAATTTTGCACTGTCATCTGATTTACACATGCATGAAAAATTTCAGCTCAATCCGTAACCGGGAAGTAGGTCAAATTTAACCCTTCAGATACCGTCAATTAGAGACACAATAGTAAGACAATAGATGCGCGGCCACCGGGTGTCGCTTGGGGATTCATGAATTAATTTACAAGATTTGATTACAGACACACATCGGGACAGGTGAAACTAAATAAAAGCTTGTAATAATTAAACTTGTTTTTACCTTGGTCAAAGGATAAGCATTGCCATACAGCGTGACAATGCCGCCATTGTTTTGGGTACATTACCAGTCGACAGCGACGCTGAGAAGTTTTTCGACGCCGTACTTTACATTTTTTTTTTAGTTCTTTAGGGTTTTTATTTTTATGTAGTTCATATAATGATACTTAAGTGTTTTTAATATGTAAAGTGCTAGTTTATTATATCTACATAAGTAAAAGTATGGGTCTCACTGAAAAAAAAATAATAATATAAAAGCTAGATCTACGGCATCGTTAGTAATTATGACGTAGCACCTTGTTTACGACTGACAGTGATGGAAAAATGATACTGGACTTCACTGAAGTTAATTTATGTCTTCCATCATTTATGTGTCCTATGTAAGAAAGTTCGTGTTTTTCCAACCAAGTAAATATTTTTCTTCAACCTTACCTACTCTTAATTTATTAGCAACTGAAAAAGTGAAATGAAGCTTATTTTTTTACGGAATTTTCGGATTTTATATCAATTTTTTCTTTTGTTGAGTTTTACTTTTCCAAATTCGTGCTGTAAATATTATTCAAAGAATGCCAGTCAGCCTGTACATAATGTATTATATCAGATGATTTCTTTTTTTTAAGTCGGTGTAAAGTTTTGTGATCATTATACGTAAGATAAGACCCATCATTGCAACAGTGACCGGGGCAGACTTCAAGCGGCGCCTGTCTAGTCTAAACGGTCGGTCGGTCTAGGGCCCATACTAGGCCCCTTTAACTTTACCGATGCTAATTAGGACCCAAGGAACGTTTGAAAGAGTTACCATGATAAAGAGAAAATGAAGGAACATAGATGACTTTTAAGTAGTGAAAGCCTGATCAGCCCCACCCTAGAGTGAGAGAAGTCATTTGATGAATTCACACCTGTAATTCATCAAAATGATGAGATCATAAGATGAATATTGAAACAAAATATGCATCTTATGCATCATCCATATGTCTTATACCCAATGCATGTCTTCTTTGACCTCGAATAAAATACAGGCTGTTTATTCAGAAAAAGAACAATTCTATTATATATATACGCGCACAATTAACAACTTCTACAGATTTATTATAAATCTGTACAATTTTTTGTTGTGCGCGGATAACGTAAAATGTACGAAATCGATGTAGATAACTTTTATACATTAAAATTGTGTATAACTTGATCTATACTTAGGCTTTGTTTCATCGCGATCGGTTCACAATATCGTAAGATATACTACATACATTGACTGTTAGACGGTACAAAGTTCGCCGGGTCAGCTAGTACACATATAAATTTTACTAGGATAGAGTTCAAATCAATTTTCTAAGGTCAAAACCTCAAACAATATTCACAAACCCAACTACTTGTGACGTGCGACCCCATCAGACTTTATGACATCCGTATATACTGTTACTATTGTTTCGAGCAAAGTTGAAAATCAATTTTGCCGTGTGGCGGAATTTTATTCGACCCGGGTAGTCGGGAATAGAAAACTGTGTCGCAGAAAGTAAGTTATTATTACTGAAGTTTAGCTTTGACCCAGTAGTCCGTGTGCTTACTTCTCTTAACGTAAACGTCCAAGTTTATGATTGTTGTCATTTGCGTTAATAAGTTTTAGTCCGTGACTGATGAGAGCTTGAAATTTTGGCGGTCACACAAAAGCTCGTACTTACGAGGGGCGTTTTTAAACGACCCATTTATTAAGGCTTAACTCGAATGAGGGCAATGTATGGAGGCTTAACTACGAAGGTATATAAAGGTATCCTAGAAATAGGTATTCAAAGTATAAAGTTCCGCGTATGTTGTTGCAACCAAGTGAGGGATTATGTGCACTACCGACGTAGGTACTGATAGCATCACAAATTGTTCAAGAGTTCTTACAATATCTACGCTCAACTATTTTCAACTGTAGAGCTTATCACCTTTAAAAAATCCAAGAGATATTTTAACTTATCAGTTTTTTTTTTATCAAGATCGATGTGCTGGCGGATAACAAGACGGTCAGTAATTGGATTAATGAGATCGGAGAATAGCTCAGCAAAAAATGATTAAGATCGACCTATGTAATGAATTAAGCTGCAGGTTCTGCAATACAAATGCAATCAAATTCTAATTATAGTTTCCCCTTTGGCCTAGATTTGAAAAATCCTTCTAATAGTGGCTAGCGAAACGAAAATAGCGCTTAATCTGTTTGAAAAGATTAAAAAAGAATTAAAAGCCAGTTCTTGAGTATTATTGAAACTGTACATTAACCTGAAAACTGGTGGAATTTTGGGATAATAAACATTTTAATACTAAATTTTCAATTTAGATTCGTTTATTAGATCAGCCATTACCTAATTGATATCTCGTATTACCGCCTGAGCGTATGCCAATGAATGTACGTAACATCAAACATCTTTTTAGATTTCTTATTTTTGCATTAATAAACATTATAAATACCCGACGACGTGCGACGGCAAAGCCAAAGGGATTTTTTTTTGTTTTTAAAGGAAAAAACTTTGCTCCATACTACGAATTACTCCTGTATCGGGGTATTGCATCCGACTGCTAGGCAAATCATTTTTTTCTCTTTCCCACTGAGATAGTTCTCAGGCGGTCCCTGGTGAAATCTACTCCGTAAACATGACTGATCGTGACAACGCCTTTGCTACCGTTCTTATTTTTGTGTGAAGTGATAGTTTAGATTGATTTAAGCTTTTTTCTGGGTTTATTTATTTATTTTATTAGCCAACCAGCAACTGTATACCTACTATGAAACATATTTAAAAAAAAAATCTATAATCTAAGTTAGTATTACGACTTCATACAGATTAGTACTAAAAGTCACAAGTTACTAGTAAAAGTCAACTTAAGTTATCGTCTGTCGTAAGTAATTAATTTTAAGCTTGTTTTTCATTAACATTGTTTTGATTACTTATTATTATTAACATTATATAATATACTAGCTTATGCCAGTGGCTTCGCCCGCGTGATAGTCGGTTTCTCAATACAAACTTTAAACCCCCGTTTCAAGCCCTTAGGTGGTGAATTTCGGAAAATCCGTTCTTAGCGGAATGTTCACACCTCATTAGGAACCTACCTGCCAAATTTTAAGTTTGTAGGTTTTTTTTCATTCGGTGGGAAAATCATCTAATGACACCCGCCACGGGAGATAGTGTCAGACTTTTACTGACTAAAAACCCACTCCAGTTCCTTCGTTGCCTTTCGTACAGGGGCTGAGCTACTACGGTCGGCTTGCCACTCCTCCTCGCTCCGGACCATGGCCTGTACCAAGGTCCGGCGCGAAAATTCGCCGCCACCGATCGACGAAGCCACGGCGATGCTCTGCCCAAGCGGGGCGTTTGTATAGATTATAGTTTCTGAGATTACGTGATTAATCAGTGAGTGGTATTTCACTTTTTTATATATAGATTGTATACGCATTCTTAGGAAATATTAACGTAAATCATAAAATTATTAGCTATTAAGGACATCTGTTTATCCTACTTCAGGCTAGATCTAATTATTATTTTATATCATTTCTGTTCTAGTTTAACCCTTCAGATACCGTCAATTAGAGACACAATAGTAAGACAATAGATGCGCGGCCACCGGTGGTCGCTTGGGGATTCATGAATTAAGTTCGCACTTATTTTGGAGATAGACTCACGTTATTCAATAGTCGAGAGTCTTCTTCATAAATTATAATAAAAACAAAAAAAAATGGATGTTAAAATTGAAATATCATTGCCTAGTATATAGTTTTACGGTTATTTGTACTTAATGGGCTGTTTAATGGCTGGTACACAAAATACACTTTCACAACGTTTATACCCTCGGATATTGCCAACATGCGTCAAACACATAAAGGGTTTCCGAAAAGTGCTTTATAGACACGAAGCACGTAAAAATGTTTAAAAGGGGTCCTCGTAAACTACGTGCCCGTGCATAAACTGTGTCCGACTAGATTGAGAGAAGGAGATTCATGATGTCATGTATAGTTAGTACTACTACAACTAGTACTAGATTCTAATAGATAGGTAGCTAACGGAGTCATGGACCTAGACCATGACGTTTAAAGTAAGATTGTTTTAATCTTGTTTCAGTGTGGGTAAGAAAGAAAGAAAGAAATAAAACACGTTAATTTGACACATATGTAAGTACACACAATGAAATAACAATTATAGAAACTACTTAATCTAAAATACATCCACATTGTGTGTCTCACTCCACTACGTAGCAGTTGCCTGACGCTGGTTTTCAACTGAACCTTACTATGAGTCTACAAATGCCAATCAGTTTGTTAGGTGTGAGTACATTAATTAGTGTAGGTATAAATGAATGTGTAGATAATTATACATAATATATAGATGTTTAGTGATATATATATATTATGTAACAGGAAAAAACCATACCAAGAATAAAAAAGTCATCAGAATAAAAGACACAGCTATACAGGTTGTCTAGCGCCATCTCTTACACACAGTAAAACAAGATTAAAATAATCTTACTTTGAACGTCATGGTAACCCCGATGGTATCAAACCCAGTCAGGCGCATTACTTTGTGTAATTTATTTCATCACCACTGCTTTCAAAACGGTGAAGCAAAACATGTTGTTTGTCACAGGTGGAAATTCAGTTCTTATAATATAACTAGCTTTTACCCGCGGCTTCGCCCGCGTTTATTAATATACTTTAATTTAATAATAATATTTGTACTTGACTTCCCTCTTTCTCCCCCTTTTCTCACTTTATAAAAAAAAATGATTATGACCGTCTCCAGGGTCCTAACTATCTCTGTATCAAAATTCACCAAAATCGGTTTTGCCATTTAGGCGTGCATACGTAACAAACAAACTAACTCACTTTCGCTTTTATAATTTTAGTAAGGATTGCTTTCTTATAATAGAGTCGCTGCAACATATCTGTATGATGTACAATAGGTACTTTAGTAATTTTAAATCATTAATATTATTTACAAAATTATCACCTTGTCCAATTATCATTCATAAAAATAGTCCACATGGTCAAAATTGAAATTTATTGTCACATATACAATTCACATTATTATTTAATTTGTCAATATGTTAATACGTACTATAGAAGGCGCCAGATAACCGTGAAACGTACACTGACCTTTTCCTAATATCTAGCGTAGGTACCTACTTGAAAAACAAACAAACCAATGAATGGCTTTTCTTTAATGAATCATGTAAAGAATCACGATACGTGTCGATCAAAGACAGTTTTTTGTGTATAATGATGTTTATAAATGTAGGAGGGTCAATGACCGTTATTCCACGTTTGTGTGGTACCTACTTTAATACTATAAAGGGAAAGAGTTTGTTTATTTGGTTCGCGCACTAATCTCAGAAACGGGTGTTGTATAGCCTATAAAGAAGTCTATTAGTTCATATAACATGACGCGACGACTAATAGAAGCTCGACTATACTTAATCAAAGACGTGAGTGAAACCGTAGAGAACAGTTAGTTATATTATACCTAGTCGCCTAAAGGAGCAGATATCTTGCCTTTCCTAGAAACATTTTGAAACCGATCCATTTAACAAAAGGATCACAGATTTATTGCGAAAACAAAATAAGAGTGTTTTCACACGATAGTGACGATCACCACGATGTTCGACGATGGTCGATCCTAGGGGTCTTTAAGTCAAGAGTGAATAGGTTACTTCTAGGCAAGCGGCTCTATCTTCAGACACATCATCGTTTACCATGAGGTGAGGTGACTATCAATAATATTTTTAAAAAATCCAGTTGATTCATCATAATGTTTCATCACGGTAATAAAGGTATATTATATTACTGTCTTTTTTATTTATCATTTTGTAAAAATGCTGGCTAGGAATTAAAATACGAGTATAAAAAAACAATACTTATCTACTATGAGTTTTATTTTTTCGACTTCATTTACAATAATCGGCTAACTAATCGGTCAAAACATATTTGGCTCATCTGTACATTTTATACACGTGGTTTAAATTGGAATAACTTGCGTGTTAGGTATTGTCAATTATTTTACTCAGACTAAATATTTCCGACATTTAATGGGAAGCATCTTTAACCCTTCAGATACCGTCAATTAGAGACACAATAGTAAGACAATAGATGCGCGGCCACCGGGTGTCGCTTGGGGATTCATGAATTAAAGACAACTCAGCTCGTTTTATCGACGTAAGCGCCTCAAAAAGCTATAAAAGCAAAACTTAAAACATTAAAGATCATAGATACAACATGGCGTGCCTCACGCGAGTTTACGCCGGACGCCGGTTGATGCCGCGCGACTCCATCCAGTCTGGCCTTGCCTTAAGTTTTCTCATTAACCTCCTGTTTGCTGGAGGATCTCGGGAAAAGCCACGTCCGTCCGCCACAAACACCGATGAGAAAATAATTATAATGTACAGATTTAGTACTTAGTTATACTAATTTAGTGAAACTTGTTTACCTTTTTTTAATTACTTGTTTTTACCTGCAGTTTCGTCCGCGCATATGTAATTAATATAGCTTATGTCACTCAGGAATAAAGTAGCTTTCTATCACTTAAAAAAATTTAGCAATCGGACCAGTAGAGTGAAGTTAGATAATACCTCCTGCAAACAAAAAATATTAGTGTCGAAGATATAAACTAGTGCTTGACTCCGATCCCACCCTGATAGTAAGTAGTGATGCAATCGTTGATGGTAAAGCGCACTAGTTTATTAAGAAGCCAGTCCTAATAAAATATAATTAACCTATCCAGGTTATGGGTTATTATATTTTATTAGAGCTGGGTTCTCATAGGACACGCTCAGAGGACTCTGAGCGTGTTCAATTGGGATGTTTATTAGGATGGAATAATTTTGTACGGTATTTACCTAGGTATATTTACGATTGAAGTAGATAATAAACTAACGAGTATCCTTACTAATATTATAAAAGCGAAAGTGAGTTTGTTTGTTACGTCTTCACGCCTAAATGGCAAAACCACTGGCTAGATGTAACTTGGTACACGGATAGACCATGTCCTAGAATAGGACATAGGATACTTTTTATCCCGGAAGTATGTTCCCTTGGGATAATTTTCTGCTATCACGCGGGTGAAGCCGCTGGGAGCAGCTAGTAATTTATAAGGTATTCCTCAAGACAATCTTTCTGAGTTTAGATCTTTTTCAGTTTTGTAAAATCCAAAATTAATTAAAACATTAAAATTTTTATTTAATATTTTAATTAAATTTGGATTTTACAAAACTTGGCAAAAGAAACAACGGCAGCAGGTAAGCAGCTTAAATGACAAGACGAAAATAATTACGTTTTGACGTACCGAAAGCGTTTTAATTAGAAATTAAATGACGCACATTCCCTTTCCTAATGACTTTACATCCTAAATGTGTAATGACAGCTTTGTGTTACAACCAGTCGAACATTACGGATAGGAATCTACTTATTAAATGAGTTTTCAATCAATTAAATTTATACTAACTTACAGTCGACAATATTGCAAGCTAACCCATCATGAGCTAAGTTTAGGTCGAATTTTGCTCCTTAGCAATCTGCTTGCTAAGGAAATATTATACTTTAGCAACTATGTTAGAAAAAGGACAACTGAAGGACACAGGTAGGTTTTAGTCAGTAAAAGGCTTACACGCTCTCTCGCTCCATCTTGGAACGGGAACAGTCATTTGATGATTTCCCACCTCAAATAAGAAGATGAAAATGTAAAATTGGCTCATGTCTTTGATGATAGTACCTACTTATAGTGCTATACTAAAGTACTATTGTTTGAGTCATGAACAGTCTGAATTTGGTGGGTTTTCTTTTTAGTACCTACAAACAATTTAATAAAGTGGAATATCCCATTTCAGCAAATATCATTTTCTTGGCTTACTAAAAAAAATGTTACGATGAGCGCAATCAAGCGGGAACAGGACCACACTGATGTCCACAAAACCTTAACCCTTCAGATACCGTCAATTAGAGACAATAGATGCGCGGCCACCGGCGGTCGCTTGGGGATTCATGAATTAAATATAAAGTTTAGTGAACCTAGAATTCCAAATCAATCGGAAGTTGTAAAGAGCGGCCAACCAGTAATACATTTCCATAAGTCCGCCTTTGTACTTTTATGTTGCATGAAGTTTTAAAAAAAAAAAAAAAAAACCGCTCTCACGACATGATTATAACGTTCTTACACATCTTTCCCTAGATATATTGGCAACACTGACATTTCGTGTTATATTATCTAGGTTTCTATTAAAATGAAATGATAAATTTATGTAAAACTAATCCAGTAAGATCTTCGAAAATCTGCTATTTTGTGTGAACTCATAGCAGATTATCAACGTGAATATTCGGCCCCTATATAAGACCCTTCATAATGTACTCATAAAATAAAAACAGTAAAAAAATATACAGAGCTATTTGTAAAACACTAACAACATTGCAGGACTGTATTACTAACATCATAAACAACAACTTTTGTTAAATGATTTTCTACCAAACATTTACCAAAAACATACCTTCAAGATTTCGTTATTCTATCTAATACATTTCAACTCTGTATTTTGCCGTGTCTATTTTCGCCTCCCATGCACTATTCTCGTAGTAACAGTTAGCAAGTTTTCGAAACATTGTCCTCACACCTAGCAAGCATTCGCACCATTTCCGTGTACTCGACATTAAAAAATTAATTCACCAAATCCCAAGCAAACGCCGCCCGGCGCGGCGTTCGCGCACCCATTTTTTTCTATTGTGGCTCTAATTACCACGATTGAAAGGTTAATACACCATCATGTAAAGATAATTACGTCCGCACTGCCGAATTTCGCTACAAGAACACGTATGACGCGACGCGAATTCATCAATGCGACCGACTGACTGGCGAGGGCGGCCCGTAAATAGATCATGTTCATGTTCAGCTACCCTCCGCTATTGTATTTCGTAATATTTAGAACGTTCAATTTAAATATTTTTATTTTTCTATGAAAATATGTCAATTTTTTTAAAAGTCAAAATTTGTTGTTTATGATGTTAGTAACAAAATCCTGAGAGCTTGCTAGTGTTTTACAAATAACCCTGTATTATAACTTTAGAAACCTTGCACATTTACTAAAACTTTTTAACTTAAAAAATACGTATTCCTAAAATAAGTTTCGTGAAATATTCAAGTGAGTGACGGAATTACTAAAGGTATGATTCCGAACTCGGCAACAAGCAGCAGTGTTGTTGCCGCAGTGTTCAAACACATTGCCACACTGCCTACATTGCTTTTGGTGACATTCTTAGTTTTTGAAGTTAGAATGTCACCAAATGTAGGAGTGCCAATGACCGTTATTCTACGATTATCTGGCGCCTACCTTAGGAACTTTTTTTGTGTCAGCGACTTCTAGATGCGATTTTGTTATTAACGAAGACCAAATTAATATAACAATTACTGAATTTCTCGAAATCAATTATCGTTTAATGAGGAAATTGGTATAAACAAATAGATTATGAGGGCCACTCACGATAAATGTTGTCTTTATAAGCTGACATTTAATATAAAATAATAAATGGAGAGATCAAGTTAGTACTCGGTGGGTGGTCAATTTCTTGTGGAAGCGTGCTGTTTACGAGAAAAGGGTATTTGTGTAAGTTTGTTTCAAAATATTGTGGTATAAGGAATTTTGTATTGTAATGATGAAGAATTGGAAAGAAAGATAGAATGTTTGGAAGGCATAATCAGAAAATAGTTAAGTGGGTAACATCAAAGCATTACTGCTTCATTTCTGCATTCTGCTGCTGTTCTACCGGGACTTCGTGATATCCCTAGAGATTTCGCGAAATCCTAGATATCCCCATTTCCCTGCGATATATATAAATTATTAAAATTTTAGCTAACAACACACAGACACAGTCAGATACAGTCTTGTAACCTGACTACGTAGTTATACAAAATCAAATAAACAATTACAACGCCATCATCTGGACACTCCGGAAATATGCTCAAAAGACTGGCAGCATTGTCACATTGAACACCAATGGCCACATTGCTCACGCAGTGTCGATCAATCACGCATTCGGTGAGAAATATTATATTAAAATAAATATATTATAAATATATGCATTATTTTGTTAATAGTAACAAAGTAAAAAGTATTTAAAAATAAAGTAGTAAAATTTATTAACCAGCAGCTTTGTATTTCGTCATTTAATATTTCAACCAAATAGGCACAAATGAGGTTTAATAAAATCTTCTTATTTCTCGTAAAGAGGTAGGAAAACATTGTACGAAATATTTTAATATAACGTTAATGCCAGAATCCAAGTGCCGTCTCGCAAATATTTTCAAAGCTGGCGGAATAATCTAGAACTGAACAAATACAACATATGTTTATTCTTTTGCTTATCTGTCAAGTTTTGTTAGGTCGCACACGCGACTGATAAGCCTTAGCTTCTGGATACGATTTTTAAGGTTAGGCAGTGTTATTGATTACATCAAATTCATCTTAAGTTTTTTTTTTTCATTTGAAAGATTAATAACCTTAATCTATACTTTTTCTAGTTTTTCTGATTGCCTTGCTCCCGTGACCTAGATATGCAATAAAAACTGTGCATTTCTGTTAGCATCATTATCTTCCTGACCTAATTCCATATTATCAGGGGTCGGCGCAACACGTTTTTTTCGTCCATTCGGTCCTGTCTTCCACCACGCTATCTCTAATTCCTTTTTCTTTCATATCACTTCTCACACAATCCGTCCATTTTTTCTCCCTTTCCCTCTCCATATTTCCACATCTATAGTCATAAGCATAAGTCATGTAAGTATACTATGTCATGTTACACATAACTAACACTAACTACTGAGAACGCACCGTAGACGCGGGCTCGCGGACGGCGAGCCATGGGTCGCTGTCTGTTCGTCCAGTAATGGACCGAGCCTAAGACGTCGACGGCGCGCACTGTTCCCGCGCGCCTCAGGGAGTTGTCAGCAACAGCAGAGACCCAGCTGGGTCGAAGCCTACCGGGGCCAGGGTTATCCGAAAGGAAACTCGTGCCTTGGTTTGAAGGCTAGAAGGAACGGGGTGGGTTTTTAGTCAGTAAGCGTCTGACACTGTCTCCCGCTCCACCCAAGAGCGGGTTTCGTCAAAGATGATTTTCCCCGTCGACAAAAAAAAAAACCACAAATGGGTTTAAGTCTGTAAAAAATACTCTCTCTCCCACCCAAAGCGAGAACAAAAGGTAAAGATATCAGAAATATTACTCAACAAAAACAAGACCAAGCCAAAACGCCAGTTTATTCATAGTCACGCGTACTAAGATGCAACAGAAGCCATTTCTTTGTGTCTGCTCTAATAAGGCTCTACTTGTTCGCATAATGGGCAGTCATCACGCAAACAGTTCGACATTGGTTACTGTCAGAGTTTCAAACAAATGCAGGAGTTGCTACAGAAGTACAAGTACCTAGGTACATAGTGTAAGGAATTTATGCATGGCTATATCCTGTCTTAAAGTGGAAATAGAGCTATGTCCCTCTTCCGGGTATCATAAACCAGTAATTAGCTCATGCCATACTCGTAATGCTAGTCGTAAATACTTAGCTTGTTAGCAACGCAGTAGTAAAACATCCCCCATCCTCCCATTCCTGTCTAAAGTGCTCGAGGCCTGTGTTCATAAACAATTCTCCAATTACATTTATCGTAACTCACTCATCAGCCCATTTCAATCCGGTTTCAGGCCCGGGCACAGTACCGTGACAGCTCTCCTTAAAGTGACCGACGATATTAGGCGTGGAATGGAAGACACTAAAGTTACCACCTTGGTGTTGATCGACTTCTCCAACGCTTTTAATACCGTCAGTCACGATGTCCTTTTGTCTATCCTGTCCTATCTTATGGTCTCTCCGTATGTGCTGGAGTGGTTTTCCTCTTATCTTCGGGGTCGTCAGCAGTCAGTTCGCGCTGGAGACTCTTCGTCAAAGTGGTGTGACCTTACAGCTGGCGTCCCTCAAGGCGGTATTCTATCTCCTCTTTTGTTTTCCGTTTTTATTAATCTTATAACCTCCGAGCTTCAGTGTGCGTATCATCTCTATGCCGACGATTTGCAGCTCTACTGTCAGTCAGGTGTTGACAACGTATCTGATACGATCAAGAAGCTAAACCAAGACTTAAAAACAATTAAAAGCTGGTCTGACCGTTTTGGTGTGGCAGTTAACCCTCTTAAATGTCAAGCTATTATAGTAGGAAGCCCGCATAGTTTGAGAAAGCTTAAGAATCAAACTATTCCACCTGTAATATTTGACAGCACGGTCATTCCGTTTGGCTCCGAGGTTAAGGATCTGGGTCTACATGTCGACGCCTGCCTTGACTGGCACAAGCAGGTTGCAAGTGTCAGTAGGAAGGTAACCGGAACGTTACGGTCGCTCTATCGTCTAAAAAATCTTCTTCCAGCTCACATAAAGGTATTGCTTGTACAGTCCCTAATTTTTCCCATCATTGACTATGGTGATGTGTGCTACTATGACCTGAATGCAGATCTCCTCAATAAACTTGACCGCCTTCTGAATAACTGCATTCGATTTGTCTTCAACCTCCGTAAGTATGATCATGTATATGAACATCGTTCGCTTTTGAAATGGTTACCTATTCGTCAGCGCAGAGCATTAAGGGCCTTAACTGCTCTGTTTTCTTTCCTAGATAACTCTTCTTCTCCTTCTTATCTGACTTCTCAAATCCAATTCTTTTGCCCTGCCCACAGTAAAAATCTCCGATCAACGAATAATCGTCTACTACAATGTCCCTCGCACCGCTCTGGGTTTATCCGGTCTTCTTTCTTAGTCCAAGCGATATTTCTTTGGAATGAGCTCCCGTTGAATATCAGTCTGAGCATGGTTTCCGCAGTCCTATACGGACCATTCTACGTAGTTACTATTCCGTTTACTGGCCATGATGAAAAGTGATGATCTGAATTTAATCCCTCGCTACCGTCATTTTATGAGCACATGTCGACGTTTTTCGAGGGCTTATTAGAATGATGATTGATGACGACATTGTACCCTTTTTCGAAAAGCATTTATTTAACGTGCAATATTTGGTATTTTTAGTAGATGTTTTGGTAAAATAGCCTGTTTTTCGGTATTTTACAGAATGCATTTTGGAGAGCAAGACTTGATTCCAATATCTCCTTTCCACGACCTCTACGGCGAGTATCTACCCTTACATTGTTGAAACCTTTACGGTCAGGACTTAGCATTTCGCCTCATCGTTTATATCGCATACATCAAAGAGCTGGAACAATCTGCTGCACTCTTACCGCCCGATTGTAACTTAGGTGTCTTCAAGACTAGAGTAAATAATCTCCTAATAAACTAGTGCACCACACCATCAACGATTGCATCATTACTACATCACTGCTTACCATCAAGTGGAATTGCCGTCAAGCTCTAGTTTATATTACAAAATCTTGCAAATGAATTTTTAAACAATCCCTAAAGATTGACCTGAAAGTAGATATTTTGCGCACAAATCTGTAAAAGTTTGCACCCGATCTGTACTTATTCATTAGTGGAATTTCAGAGGGTTTTTTTTATGGTGGGTAAAAATCATCCAAATCACATCATATGAAAGGCAACGAAGGAACGAGGTGAGTTTTTTAGTCCGTAAAATACTAAAACTGTCTCCGCTTTGACCAAGGGCGGGGACTGTCATCTAAATGATTTTTACCCACAGAAAAAAAAGACCTACCTACATTATTTCGTCCATTTTTACCCTAGCATTAGTTTGCAGGTAGTTTTACTCTTCCGATAGTAATTTTACGTTTCCGAGTATTGCGAATGTGAACTCATGTGAAATAATATTCACGGAGCGAGCATTTAGGATTGAGTGAAGATTTCGTTGAAATGTTTTGAATGAATTCTTGTAGGTACTTGAGGTAGATATGTGAGTGCGAGCTTTTGAATAGACTTTGTGTTTGTGTGTAAAGCTGTTTTGGCAATGCTTTGAGGAACGTTCTATATGCTAAGTTAAATATACTAAAAACTTAAAATGTGCTGTAAATTAAAGCTCTCAATTGCGCAACGCCAAGAGCTTGCCTGTAGGTAGACGTTTATATGACAGACATTTATACGTCTTTCTATCATTTACGCCGTGACGAGATGCTAGCCTGTCGGTTTTCTACCGGCTGCATTACGGGGAGTGTGCGTCGGAATTGAATAACTTAATCCCGCCAAGCCCGTTCCATCATCGGACCGCAAACGTACAACGATGCGCGACCGATACATGGTGAACATACCACCTTTGGGAAGACATTGTGTGTACAGCTAAGTAAGGGGTGGAAGTCCCTAACAGTCCCTCAGTGTATTTTCTGATAGCGAAAACCTTGGGGTCTTTAAGTCAAGAGTAACTAAGTTTCTTCTGGGCAGGCGTGCTCCACCGTCCACCGCATCATCACTTACCATCGGGTGAGATAGTGTTCAAGCACGAGCTATCAAAACAATAGAAAAACAACTAGTTACGCAACCGATTAATGAAATACTTATACCTATTAGTCCAGTAAGCGGAAAATATAGCTCGCCATCCTAATATTTCCTCTTCTTAATAAGGAAAACGAGACGAAAGTAATATCTAAAGTATTTCTCTACAAATGTTTCCCAACTTAATCCTACTCAATTCCATCTAGCTGATCAGTTCCATTTATTACAAAACCTTGATGAAAATATGTTCTATCAATTAATAGACACAGAAAGTCAAGTCAAATGAAATTATTCTTAACCCTTCAGATACCGTCAATTAGAGACACAATAGTAAGACAATAGATGCGCGGCCACCGGTGGTCGCTTGGGGATTCATGAATTAATTAATCATTATTAGAAAAGAGGTCAATATCAATTAAGAACACAATAACAGAAACAACAAAGCCATTCTCAATATTCCTTGGTGACAATTAATTTTAACCGTGAATATTTTAAATAGAGAATAGAATAGAAAATAACAAACTTTATTTTACACCAAAAAAGTAATACAATTTAAACAAAAACTTAAATCTGTGGGTACGATGGTAGTCTTATCGCTAACAGCGATATCTACCAGACAACCTTGGGATGGATCGTAAAAACTTAAAATAATACAGGGGGTAGGTCTACGGTGTAGGTACCTACTGCTAACAAATTACTCAAACACTATTGATAAGCGTATGTATAAAATCATCATATACCTATGTATATAAAACAAAATACCTATATAAAAACAGATATAGACAATCTATCAGAAACAATAGTTCAATATTACTCTAGGTTTTGAATATTTCATTCTACTCAATATTACATTTACATCTCTATATAAACAATGGATTCAACAAATCAATTATATTAAAAAACGAATCCAATCAGAATGTATACAAAGTTATTATTCCGATGTATTTTATAGCACGTAAAGCTTTAAGCTATAAATCAAACATCAGAGGAGTAGGCAATAACTAGGTAAATCCAGGGTAAATCCTACCTAATGCCTAGGCTCAAAACAGCTTCAGCAAAATCCCATTTATACTACCTAGAAATTGTGTTAATAGAAGGTCGAAATTTGGCCTGCTGCGACCGTTCTGTTACAAAGCTGGTGTATCTTTTTAACTAGGAATTAATAAACTCACGCAACATCGCATAGAGATGTGCATGAACACATAACATTACATTACACACACATCACATTCATTCGTTCATTTTACATTATTCATAATTTCGTAAAAACGGTCTGCGATGATGCCCTTGTATGTCGGGATTGCGACGTCCCAGTGAATCGGGATGGTGTTGTCCTAGTGAGTCAGAATAATGCTCCAGTAAGTTGGGGCGGCGAGCGGGGCCGGCGCGGCGAACGGGTCCTCACATTATATTGAAATCGACTTATGATTTGATATCAACTACTGCTTGACTAAGATCCCACCTCATCGTAAGCAGTGATGCAATCGTGGATGGCGAGGCGCACTATTTTATTTGAAGCCTAGTAACTCTAGCCTTGAAGACACCCAAATTATAATCGGAAGAAGAACGCAGCAGGCAAATACGAGGAGCCGAAATGGTTAGTCCGGACCGTAGAAGTTTCAACAACGTAGAGGATATTCGCCGTACATCGGGTTATTTAAATTACTATCGTAAAACTTTACTCAGCAAATATTTACTTCGTCACTTTCAAGCAACATACACTTTAACTCTGTCCATTCCCGTCAATCCAAACACAACACGTGCTTGAAAAATAGCGTGTTAACTAACAAATGGACGACCAGCGAAGTGGCTCGCAGTTTTATTGTACGACACGGCATGGTGTTGGCTCTCAGCGTGATTGCACGTCTCAGGCGTAACCTAACTAAATGACCTTTAGTGTTACGCCCCGGAACATTAGTAGGAAATGTAGGTACTGTTGGAACGGAACGACGTAACGCACGTATAGCGTATACAGGTGTAAAAATACTTGTCAGCATGCTTCTTTTTTTAATAGGGGTTCTAATAATTCTTTCTAGGTGGAGCAAGAGAAAGTGTTAGACAATTACTGACTAAAACCTATTTATTTATTTAATAAATGCTTTATGCACACAAAAGTACAGAGGTGGACTTAGCGCCTTAGGCATTTTCTGCCAGTCAACCTTTGGGTGACGCAGAGAAAAGTAGTGGTAGGTGCAATAAACGATCCATTCGTTTTTCTTCAGTTACCATTTGCGTTTCAGAGCTATGGTGACTCTTAGTGTAATCAGCCATCTAAATAAAATTGTTATTTTCGAAAATGTGAATTTCGTGGCATTCAACTTAACCAATGTCATAATCATTTCTCTGGTTTCATTCTAATGCATTTGGGATATATTTCTTCCACAAATATACTTAAATATAATAATAATAATAACATTTTATTCAAGTATAAAATACGTAAAATTATAATTTACATTAAGTGCAACCGAGATAAAAAGTAATTCTAACTGTAATATAAACCTGCCTAAACTAGGTTAATGAAAAACCTGTGTTTCAGGCGATCAATTCTCATCAAACATTTAAAAAGAAGAAAACAATAATACAATTAAAAAAATAAATGAAAAGGACGACAATATTTCTAATGACATAAGTAACTATTTGAATAGATTATTTTAAAACAAGATTATGTACGATATATTAGGTTTAAACAAATTAACGAATCAATAATACAGCCATATACTTAAATATTACTTACAAATAAACTTTAACTTTGATATGATTGTTTGAGAAGCGTTCTCCTTTATAATACGCGACCCGACCCAGTTTCGCATTGGTATTAAACATCCTTGAAATTCTAATTCTCGACTTATCTTTACTGATGCATGTATTGCATATGTTTTGGCTAATAGGTGAAAACTTCATGAAAATATGTTTAGAAGTTTTTGAGTTTATTAACAAACAAACAGACCGATAGACGCGGTAGGAGACTTTGTTTTATACTATGTCAGGTAGTTACTGATAAAAGAAAAAAAAACTCCATCGCCACCCTAAGGTCGACAGGCAGATAATGCCTAAGGCATTAAGTCCGCCTTTATACAACTCTGTGCATAAAGCTTTAAATAAATAAATAATACTCGTAGTAATAGACTCCTAGTAATAGACAATAAAATCTTCTCAGTATACAGTCAAAATTAAATTACCAGTACCAATTTAATAAACTCGGTCGTAAATTCTAATTTAATTTAGGTAGTTAACAAACTACAGAACTGTGTAATTATGCGTTTTGCGTGGTTGGATGCAATTAGTAATACAACCGACAGTTTTGTAATAATTAATATCATGAATAGAATTTCGCGTTATCTGTATATGGTTATTTTACTAATAAGCATTCCCACAGTTAGGGGCGACAACAGTATAATAACATCTTTTTACAGTAAATGTTCTGTCTCCACCGCAGTTTTTATGTAAAAACGCTTTTTTTTTTCGATGGGTAAAATCATCTTATGACTAAACCCGCTCTTGAGCGTAGCGGGAGATAGTGGCAGACTCTTACTGACTAAAAACCCCATCCCGTTCCTTCTAGCCTTCATACCGGGGCACGAGCTACCTTTCGGACAGGCTTTGACCCAACTGGGAATCCTGCATGAAAACGCTTGGTCTCGTTGTCCATCACATCTTTCATTAGGTTTCAATAGATAACTGAAACATCGACTTATATTCTTTATACCCATACTCAACATGGCTAAGAAATTAATGACCACCAAAATCATTTTCTTCCTGCCATTATCCTGTATTATTTCGGGTCGGAACAACATGTTTTTTTCTTCTATTCCGTCCTGTCACCCATCACCCTATCACTAACTCCCTTTTCTTTCATATCAGATCTATATATTGTCTACAAAAATGCATAAACTTTATTCAAAATGGCTCTTCGGTAACTAATTCTACATTGTTGCTTCTGCCAATGCCTTCGCTCGCGTGAAAGTAAGTTTCTTCAAACAAACTTTGGACCCCCATTTCATGCCCCCATGGGGTGAATTTTTAAAAAAATCCCCCTTATTGCTTACCTACGTCTTAAAAGGAACCTTGTACAAATTTTCACACTCCTAGCTTCAGTAGTTCCGGCTGTGAGGTGGTATATCCTTTTATATTACATCAGCCTTTTTAATGTACCCACTTCTGGGACTCAAACCTCCTCTCTAGGAAAGGGAAGGGGCCGTAGTCCACCGCGCGGGCCCAGTGCGGGTTGGTGAATGTCATATGTCTTCGAATTTTTGGTTCTAGTACAAGCCGGTTTCCTCACGATGTTTTCCTTCACCGTTTTGAGAGCAGTGGCGATGAAAAGAAATTACACAAAGTAATGCGCCTGGCTGGGTTTGAACCCACGACAACTCATAAGTCGGGGCCGTTACCACTCGGCCACCACTGCTCACTGCAATGCTTATATTACGTACTAGCTGCTGCCCGCGACGTCGCGTCGTCTGCGTGAAGGCTCTACAGCACCAAAAATACCTAAGATGCCAGTGTCGCTATAGCATTCATTATAAGTAAACAATTTTTAAAATAGCATTGAAATATATTTTTTTTATTGCAAGCGAAGCAATTGAAGAGAGTTATATCGGAATCCTGCTGACTTCTGTCATAAGATGTGACCGAAGGAAATAGAGAAAATAATGCAGGAATATATGCCAGGACACAAAAGAGTAAAAATACGTACAAAGGTATCATGCCTTACAATATTTCCCCATAAATTACGTTGGTAGTTATACTGCCAGGAACCAAAATATAAAGAGAGTCATGACTGGTGTCGTGGGAGCAAGCGACGTACAGTTGCCCGTGTGAGTATCATTTTTGGGGGTCAAAATGGCCCGCTCACACACCCAAGAATTCTGCTGGTGCGGTATACGACTGATGTCTCCGTACACACAGCGAATGAGTATAAGCTGGATGCCATTCTACCGAGAGACTCTAGAAGCACCACCTGTCCACCTCTCTCTTCTCGTAGAGTGCCTTCGCCAAGACTTAGAAGGACATCGGGGAATTCTCGAGCCGAGCTGTCATATTAATGGTCAAGCGCAGCGTACGAACTCGTGACCACAACGAAGCATTCACCTAGTCCCCGCGTCAGCACAGGAGGCGTTTACCGGAAATCGCCACTGAACAGAACTGTGACACTACCCATCAAATGTTCGTTCCTGCGGATGTCCTGCAGGGTTCTGTCCACGGCCTCAACTGCCTTCCTATTGGCCACCGTGCACCCATCCCATACGATCAGAGAGCAATCCTTGAGCACGTGTCCCTTATCGCTGTTACGTGACACACCACAAACAGGTGTTTCGGCGCTCTCTAAATCGATGGGAATTTTAAACATGGCATGTGCTGTCTTGTCACCCGGAGGCAGTGTGGCAGCGATTCCTGACAACGCTACAGCAATAGAAATTTTGCCTGGCCTCCTGTCCTCTGCAAGTATGCAGTATGCCAGTGGTAACAAATGTTTTTCCTGTTCCACCAGGAGCATCCAAAAAAAACATTTTACGCTGGTTTTGCCCAACGCTTTCAAGGACGGTGTCATAAATTTGTTTTTGCTCTGAAGAGAACAAAGCGACATGGTGATTTCGTATGGTGGTCATTTCGTAATTTGTTTCAGCGGTGATGATTGAAGAGCTGGTAACCCATATTCGATCAGTGGATTGCCGCCGATAGAAATCACCACAACTTGAAGTGAACGGGGACAGGTGTTCAGCACGCGTTTATCAGTTACTTCGACTTCGTCTCCAGTAGCACGCCTCAAAGCTCGTAGCAAATCTTCAAACAGACGATGGCGATACTTTTCCCACACAGCTACCGGGTTTGCGACTCCACAAAACACCAAAATGACGGCAAACAGAGGACGCATGCCATCACACACATCCCAATTTTGGTCACCGTCGAGAAGGTGACGTGCCACGCAGACTGCGCGGTAAGTGAGATACTCCACGCCATCAAATGTCCTGAGAAAGGCGAAAGACGTTGGGCCTCGGACAGTGTGAAGTAACAACCGCAGAAAATAGCATTTGCCATTATTGGGATGCACGGTATAAACCCTACCCAATGCGGTGTCCGTGAAAATTCCCGGAAAACCTTCCACAGCACCTTCCTCGTCGACGTCGGTTAAATAAGGGTGTATTTGCTTTGCTTGTCGTACGTGTAATATGAAGGCACCTCGTCATACGTAAGGGATCTTGCAAACTGGTTGGCTTCACAGAGTCTGAAAAATGCCAAGAGAGTTGTTTGGCCGTTTGGCGTGTATTTTCCAAGCGTTCAACAACGTTGTCGGGATCAAAATAACTTTTTTGTAATACTTAACATCGCATTTTTTTTTAAATTATCTTCCTCAACTCTGCTCAAGATCATAAGGGTTTTATTGGAACTTGAATTGGTCAAAACGAACTATACGATACAACTATAAAAGTTGTATCGTATAGTTCGTTTTCAATTCAATGTGTATTTTCTTTACAAAAAGAAAATACACATTGCCATCAATGAATTTTAAGAATAACTAACTACTTACCTCACCGACGTGATCAAATTTAAATTATAAATTTGCAAAAAGTGTTAACATGTAACTTGATTTGATTTTTATGAAATCTCATAGATGGTGCTGTTTTAAAATTGTCTTTATACTACTAACATTCATTAAACTATGTTTCTCTGCCCAAGTTACTGAAATGGCGTAGTTTTTATATTGTAAGGCTAGATAATAGTATGACTTACCCAAAAACAACATTTAAATATGCGTCGTTAGATTACACGCTGTCACAGAATGCCTAAGAAAAATAAAGGTTCACTGCTCCTCTTCCGTAGGTGATAGCGTGATAATATGTAGCCTATATGTTGACCCGACCTCTTAGTAATATTCATGCAAAATTTGAAGTAAACCTATGCAGTACTTTTTGAGTTTAGCCCGGACATACATACAGACAAACAGACAAAAATTCTAAAAACTATATTTTTTGCTTCGGTATCGATTGTAGATCACGCCCCAAGTATTCTTTTAAAAAAATATTGAATGTACAGTTTTGACTTTCCTATGATTTTATAATATGTATAGATATAGATTATATAATACCCAGAAAAATAGAAGTAAACTATTGCAAACAAAAATACACAAAACAAATAGAGAGCAGCTTCAATGCAATTTGTATTCATTTAATAGTGATTCCTGACTTTTCCACTCCTGCTATTCCGCTGTGTTTCTAACTCATCTATTTTCCAAGCTCAACTTTTCAAGCTTTTGCAAAATTATAATATCTGCAACCTAGTTCGACTATTTATATTTATAGATCCGTTAATTCATGAATCCCCAAGCGACCACCGGTGGCCGCGCATCTATTGTCTTACTATTGTGTCTCTAATTGACGGTATCTGAAGGGTTAAATAAAGAGAAAAATGTAAAATCTACTTCAGATTTCTATGAAGAGTATTTTTCTAAAGTTAATAAGGCTGTGACCCTGGTTCTAATTTGGTTAATTGAGATACGATTCCATGGATTCGAAAACTGTTATTGGCTTTGGTTGATTATGTAATTTGCACTTACACTTTGACTTAACCCTTCAGATACCGTCAATTAGAAACACAATAGTAAGACAAAAGATGCGCGGCCACCGGTGGTCGCTTGGGGATTCATGAATTAATAATCTACATAATAATTTGAGGAATACAGTCGTGATGTAACATTCATTAGTTTAACACAAAAATGTAAATGTCACCTGTTTATAACTTATACTAGCTGTTGCCAGCGGCTTCACCCTCGTGTAAATGTAATATTGTCACTAAGGAGCATACTCCTGGGATCAGAAGATCCTATGTGGTGTTCCAGGACATGTTCCAATTATGTACCAAGTTTCATGGAAATCCATTCAGTAGTTCGAGCGTGCACGTTCACAAACTTTCGCCTTTATAATATTACTGGCTGCTGCCACCGGCTTCGTCTGCGTGTAAGCAGAAAATTGTGTCCAGGGGAACATACTCCTGGAGTAATGCCCCCTCCCCTTATGCTAAATTTCATCCGAACCCGTTCAGCCATTCGAATGTGAAGAAGAAACAAATAAACAAACACTCACTAACTTTCCCCTTTATAATATAAAGCTAAAACTACATTAGACCGACGCACACGTGTAACACGCCTGATTTGTACGTAGAACGACGTTGCGTGGCGTGGATCAAGTGTAGCTCTACAAATCTAGTTTCTAAATAAAATGTATGGAGACCGACGCGCCCAGATCGGCGTGTGTGTCACACGTGTGCGCAGTGTAGTTCTAGCTTTAGGTGCGATAAAACCACTTCATTAACACTTTTTCCTTGAAACACTTACTTAGTATTTTCCAATAATCCGAACCCAGAAATACTTTAAGTATATATGTACTATCTACGTATGTGTGTAGTATCTATGTACCTGCACTCTAAGAATTAGTTTCAGCTGCTCTTCTAAGAATAAGCTCTCAAGTGATGAGGCGCCTCCATTGTCTCTGGTATTCGAGTATAAGCAGAACACAAACAAAAGCAAACTTCATCGCTTGCTGCTTTAATTTCAACATCTCATAGAAGTTTTTAGCAAGAATTTTTCGAGTTTGTTGGATATCTTAATTATGCGCAAATTGATTCCTTGTCGATATTTTGATGTTAAATTATATTCATCACCCTCCTCATCATTTCGGCCGAAAGAAGTTCACTGTTGGATATAGACCAATAAAAAAAAATCCAAGAAAGAAAGTGCGAGTCAGACTCGCGCACTAATTTTGATTCCCTTGAGAGTGTCGTATTCGTTCGACATAAACTGCGGTTTTTTTTTTCTTTAACTTAGAAGTTTGATTTTTTCACAACGTCAAAGGATTACAGACTTGAGTATAAGGTTTTAATTTCTACTCGATACCTTCACGCGTTCCTGAGATAAAGGGTCTTGAAAGACAGACAGTCCATAGTGGTTGCTGGAGAGGTTTGGGGTAAAATTAGTGTGATTATTCAAAAGAGTTACTGAGGCCCTAAAACACAAAAAGCAATTGAAGGAACACAGTTTTTAGTCAGTCTGATAAGTATGACACCCCTTTTCACTCCACCCTGAGTGGTAAGAAATATTTGATGAATAGACAATATGTGGAATCATTGAAACAGGTGCAATATCGCTAAAAACTGAACTGTGAATTTTAATGTAGAAAATTGCCTAAGCGAAGCCTACCTGAAAAGCTAACTACATATATTTACTGCCAAATACTGAAAAAACATTTGAATTTATAGATTTTTTTTTCTAATATAAAACAAAATGACTGTATTTTGCACCTAAAACGAAATACATAACACTGGCTACAGGCACAAAGCCCGAGATTTCAAAAAAAAAAAAAATATCTCATATAAAAAGTCACGGCAAGATAAGACTGTTAATCTAACTTTTGATTTTTTTGAGATACCTCAGCAGTCTTATATTTTTCCATTATTATTATTTTCACTCACCTTCCTGCTTTTTACGCCTCATCGTACGTTAATCCAACTCGGGGTTATATAGGTAAGTAGGTTAGTCCACGTACACATTGTTTTCTGTGTTCGTAAACCCAGAGCACTCTTTATCATTTAAAATAGCTTCCTCAAACACTAATATTTTACGAGTTATTTTGCACTGTGATATCTTTGGACCGACTTGAGTACAAATATACTTTCTTCAAATAATCTAATTAATATACTCAGATCTGCTGCCTTAAGCTGTGAATAAATCAAACTTCTTAGTTAACAAAAGAAAGATACGGCCATTTATGTCACAAAAAAATATATTTCGACACTCTCAAAGGAACCAAAATTCATAGGGTACTTCCCGTTGGCCTAGAAGAATCTTTTATCTATTCCGAAAAATATGCGAGACTTTTTTTTATCACAACTAGTTTAGTGCTTGACTGCGATCCCACCTGATGGTAAGCAGTGATGCAATCGTTGATGGTGAGGCGTACTAGTTTATTCGCGATTTGGGAATTGAACTATTTACATATCGCATAGTGTGCGAGTCCGACTCACACACACTTGCCCAGTTTTTTAATTTACCCTAGATACTTATCAAGACATTTTGATCAGTGATTACAGAAAACTAACGTTTAAACAATTTACAGAAGAGGGTCAGCTATTTTGCACCCCAGTCATGTCGGTCCACCCCTACCCCACATAGGGTATTTCCCACGGTTGGAAAATCTATCATGACTCATTCATACCGTACGTTTAGGGGAGCATAGAAATACACACTCTTTTTCCTTTTGGGCCCTAGGGATATAAAGCTTTACGATTTTATAGCTAATGTTATAATAGGTAACTTTTCAATTTAAGTAATTTCCACTAGCCGTAGAAGCCATATATTCCTGGAGCCATACATTTTGCCTGCTGCGGTCTTTCCAGCTGATTAAAACTTAGTGTTCAGGGCTAGAATGAATAGACTCTTAATACAAATAAAGAGAAAATAATTATATATGTATGTGTATTTTAACTATATGTATTCTTTTTACTCTTGTTTCAAAAACAAAATTCTCTTTTGTGCGCCTACCATATTGTCTCTTCATCTCCCTAGGTTGACTAGTAGAGAATGCCTAAGGCATTAAGTCCGCCTTTGTACTTTTTGTTGCATGAAGATTAAATAAATAAATAAACTACTGCGCTTCACTATCAACGATTGAGTCACTGTTTACCATCAGACGGGATCGCAGTCAAGCACTACCTAGTTTATATTAATAAAAATAAATGTTTTCACAGATAACATTTTTTTTTCTTTTTTTGGGTTTTCATGGTTTGGGCATATTTTTGCGTTTTCAAATTCCAAACTACTTTTTCTTAAAGTAATTTGCTTGGGCCAAAAGTACTTAATTTGTTTATGATTAAATTATAAAAATACCGGCAACTTATAACAACAATGAGTCCCGCTATTAGTGATATTAGTAGTGAGACGTTGGGTTATCGGTAAGTACCTAAGACCACGGACTTATCAGCCGCCCTGGTACGTGAAAGTTAGCACAAATAGTAACCTAAGTAAATAATACAGCTACTCATTGTTGTTTCAGAACTAACCTCAGTTGAACAATATAATGGGTTTTAATTTCTTAAAACTTAAACTTGAAACATGGCAGAAATACATTTGTGTTGCGCCACCGGTTCATGGTGGACATCCCACACATACGTACAAAGTTTTGGGAATACATTCATTATGCGTACAGCTAAGGAGTGGAATTCCCTGCCGGAGTCTGTGTTTCCTGATAGCTATAACCTAGGGGTCTTTAAGTCGAGAGTGAATAGATTGCTTCTAGGCAAGCGTGTTCCATCGTCGGCCACATCATCGCTTACCATCAGGTGAGATAGTGGTCAAACGTAATTATTATTATTTTTGAAGATAAGGGGCTATGCATCTCCCGTAGTGTAGGAGATGTAGTCACTGCGACCGGCCCAGATGGATACTCCGTTTGTGGATAAGGTCAAACGTAAGCCTACATTATACGTATACATTATTAAAAAAAAATAGTTCAAAATCAAAGTTTTTTTAAATTACCTTCTAAGTACAGCTTAAGAAGTGTTAAAGTTTTATGGAAACATTCTCGCGAACAAAGTCACTGGTAAAGTGTTAGTATCTAAATAAAGGTAATTTTCATAATGTCCTATCATTAAAGCTTTACCACCAAATGACACGTCTATCAGCACGAAGCTATTAACTTCGTTATCGAAATAATAATCTGTCACAAAATGATAGCTTATCGAAAATTACACTTCATTGCAGTATTAGATACCAACAGTTTACCCAGAAAATTAAATTCTTGTCTAAAATTGTCGTTAGAGTGTATAGGCACAACAATAATACCTTCCAAATTGCTTTCCAAGTTTCTTCAACGCTAAGCTTTTGTGCCCACAATGAAATTGGCCTCATTCTTGGCTGCCGTTCGCGTGGAAATATAATGTCGCCCGAATTTATATAATTTGTGTTTGTTAAATGCGATTGTAACATTTTTGTGCAGTTTACAGTGAATTCTTCAATGAACGGTCATATAGTTTATTCCCAACTATTTTTGAGTCGGCTTCCTCCAGGTGTAAGTGGATGCTGTTGAATACTAGTACCTGTTTGATATGAAATGAGTGCACAGGCATATTTTAAGAACGAACAGAATGTTCACTGAACTAAAGATTCTATCGATCGATCGGTATCGAAGAAACTGAATGACTGACATATCAACGCAGAGCCGAAACTTCAACAACATAAGGCTTCCTTTTAAGATATAGGCGAGCAATAAGACAGGGATTTTGGAAATTTAACCTTTAAGGGTATACTGACGCCATAATGGGTTGACTTCCTAAAGGGAAACCTGTAATCCTGGATAGCAAAGGGCAAAGAAGGAACATAGGTGTTGTTTTAGTCAGTAAAAGTCTGCCATGCACTTCCGCTCTACCCTAGAGCAGAAGAACTCAAAGGGTGATTGCCCAACCTAAAAAAAAGGAAGAATTTCGCAAAATCTAATTTCGTGTAATCTAATTTTGAAATACGTTCAAGGGTACACTATACCCCTCTTAAGCAGTAGCTTTAGACGTGTTTATATATTTATGAAATCGATCACGCCAACGACGTCGATGACGAAATGCAGTACTATCCATATATCTTTATGGATAAAACTATTTAAGTAAAGTAAAAACTAATCAAAACCCTATAATATGATTTCGCTAATAGATTTAGTGCTCCACGTAGCTTTTATGACCATTTGGCAATTAGTCATGCCAAATATAAAGTTTAAATCCAATTATAATAAAAGTACCAAAGTCTCAAATTACATTTCGAACAATATCCAATTTATTTTCTGAAAATTATAAGAGGTAAAAAGCTTTTTAATTAATAGAAATCATTTTAATTATAAGTGCCTACACGTGCTTAGATGTAAGTCTGTGTGTGTAAAAGTACTTGTATCTCAGTTCCGTGTAAAGGAATCTGTGTTTCCTGATAGCTATAACCTAGGGGTCTTTAAGTCAAGAATGAATAGATTGCGTCTAGGCAAGCGTTTTCCATCATCGGCCACATCATCGCTTACCATCAGGTGAGATAGTGGTCAAACGTGAGCATTATAAAAAATGACCACATATACGAAACGATCCGTCGTTTAGGCCAATCGATATGACGGATCGAAAGTGTGTGTCAAGAGCATTGACAATTAACTAAATCGTTGTTGATATCGAAAACCGCAATGAAAAGTCATGCAATCGTGACTATCGCACAATGGGTCAGTATGTATGGCTCTAAACGATATTCAGTTTTGGCCTAAGTCCGACCACGCCCGCTGCATGTGCCACGTAATAAAAAAAAATCGTCAAAAAAATCACGTAGCTGAGGAAAGTAATTTTTTTTTTTCGTTTTAATTTTAGCATGTCTTTATCGTTCCGTTTCAAACGAGTAAATGATCAATCGTGACGACCAATCGTTTCGTGTGTGATTGGTAAGCTTTGATCGATCGTTACGATATCCTTTCAGATCCATCGTAACGATGGATCATTCCATATATGGGGCCCTTTACGAATGTTACCAAACGAAAAACAATTCAATCGTAACAAACTTGACCATATTGACGTGCCCCTCTGTTCCGAAACAAACAGCCAAATTCCATTATTAATTTCTGAACTGTTTGTAGTCATATTGAATTCTCAATAATAAGTCATTAAAAGTTTTGAATCATTAATTGAAATGAAATCTATCGCGTTTGATTTCTCCGCTAGAGGCGCTGGTGTTACTACAGGCTTTGGAAATGTCAATTTGCATTTTTGTAGGTTTTTAAAGCGAGTTTGTTTTAAAAAAATATTGTTGAGTGAATATTTTACTATAAGGAACTGATTGATTACGGTAGATTCAGAGAAGGATCTTCCGACAATTGCTTAAAAAGAGCTTTTTGTATCGGAAACAGTATGTCCTTATTTTTTCCCGAATGGAATGTGACTGAGCAATATTGCGACGCTATCGATATTATACTTTATCCCACTTTCATGATATAAGAAATGATTTCAATTCAATCTTTGCTTCCGTCTACTGCATAGTAACGACTTTTATAAGCTTTGCTCAAGGATCATAGTTTCCATTAGCACCAACTGGTGAGCACGAAAAACACGAAAAAAAAGATAGCTTCATTGGAATGGAACAATACGAGCAGTGGTGGTCGAGTGGTAACGGCCCCAACTTACGAGTGGTCGGTCGCGGATTTAAACCCAGCCAGGCGCATTACTTTGTGTAATTTATTTCATCACCACTGCTCTCAAAACTGTGAAGGAAAACATCTTGAGGAAACCGGCATATCCCAGAACCAAAAATTCGAAGACATGTGATATTCACCAACCCGCACTGGGCCCGCGTGGTGGATTACGGTCCATTCCCTCTTCCAGAGAGGAGGCCTTAATCCCAACAGTGGAAACAGTATAAGACCGACAATGCTACGCTATGCTAAATAAGAAGGCCAATTATTCTCGTACTTAGCTTTCAACATTTATCATTCTCATCTCGGACACAATCACTGTCATAAACTTTTAAAAATGGTGGGAAGATATTTGACATATTGAGATAAAATAAAAAGCTTCTTTAATAAATATGAGAATTTAAATTATTAAAGAAAGCATTCAGATTAAAGAAAAATGTATTGAATCAAATAATTCTGAAATCATATTCATCGCAACATGAAAATAAATAGAAAAATACGTAGAAGAGACTGCTAAGCCAAATGGACGCGTAAAAATCTACGGAATATCTGATATTCATGTATATTCACATTACTTACTATTTCTTGCTACCATTAGAGAAATGTTTCTTGAATTTTTATTTGAAAGGAAAGGAAAGAAAAAGCTTATGACATGGCTTAGTAGGTAAAGTCATGTCATGCCAGAATAAAAGAGTATGCCAGAATAATACAATTTCCATGGCAAAGCGTTACTTCTACTTCAGATATTTGTATCACGGGGACTTTAAATAATACAATTAAAAAAACCGTATTACATTGTAAATTAATATTGTTAAATATGTGTGCGTCAACATGATGGATGTGTGTGTAGACAGCATTCTCGCACGGCCCTTGCCTACAAATAGAGCAGTGTGCTTTTGTAGTGACCTACCACATATTTACCTATCGTATCGGTGATGTTATTTAACCTAGTGATTATATAAAACTAACCGAACTTAATATTATGTAATTTCAATTAAATGGACAAACAGTAATATTATATAAAATCAATACTAACATTATAATTATTTACATTAATATAATCATAACTAACTAATATGTACAAACACCAGTCAGAAGTTTTACTAGTGTCCATACTTACGTTACCTACATACGAGTAAAAAATAGAAAAAAAATCTGGATGAAATTAATGAGTCTCTCTCTACACGTAACTCTGTTAAGATTGGCTCTACACTTCATTCAGTTTCTTAACTTTACTATTAGTTTTGTCTTGTCGTTTACCTTTGCATTTAAAAGTGCGCTGGTTTTCCATTGTTTCAAGTACCGTTTTCGTAGAAATCTTGATTAACATTAACACAAATTCTTTTGGAGCAAACGTTTTAATTGATAATGCCATATTCACATACTTATATCCTTCAAATAAATACAGAATAGCCGTTCACCAGGTGGCAGCACTGAGTCATCAGGTCCAGGCAACTGTCAAATTGACGGTAATATCAATTATACGTTTTCAAAAGTAGAAGATATTTCGGCTAAGTGGCGCCCACTGGTGGTGTACATTTTTATGAAAACCCTCATTCAAATTAGATTGTCATTATTTTAATGGCGTAATACATGCATATCTATTAGTGGTAGTGATGAGCTTGAGAGGTCTTCTCAATTGATTTATAATTTAAGTTAATTATCTCAATCTAAGAATAGAATAATTAATAGCCTCATTTGTTTTTCGCGTCGACGCTACGGTGCGTAATAAATTAATTCCGGCAGCACAGCCCCCTCACCCCGTGTTCAAATACCAATAAAGGACAACAAAGTTACCTTTAGAATCGGCTTAGAATCATTGTGAATTTTCTGCAGTTTCATGTTAGCTCTTCGTACTAAGTAGACGATTGTTTCGTTATTACCGTGAACTTGTAGTTGGATAATATATAAAATAACAATCAAAATACTGAACTCTAAAACTCATCTCGAAAAATCTCGACTTGACTTGGTGGCGATGAATTGAAATTATGTCGAAAAATATAATTTTGACATAAAGATACATGTTTTACTTTCTTTAACGTAACACACACAGAAGCGGGAAGCGATCGCGATACGGGATGAGATATTTTGTAATGTAGTAGAGTTTGTATGTAATCTGTTACACAGAATGCGGGCGCAATTACTAACAGGAGATCGTTATCGGATCTCTTTCGCGCGACACCCACCTATGTGGGCGCTAACCTTTATGGGCGACAGTAATACCACAAAATAGATAGGTACAGAAGACAATCTCATGTATTTACTTCATTTTTTATCCCTACACTCGGTGGACGCACACTAATGAGCGTTTGAGCTGGAACTGTTCGACGAGTGGGCCGAGCGAGACGCTACCGAGTTATCGTGTCCGTGAGCGGTGTCCATGTGTGCGTTGCTCGAGCGCGCTATGTATGTAGATTGACTTCTGTACCTATATATTTTGTGGTAATACCCTCATATAGGCTGGTGCTGCAAAATGTCATCAAGCAACTTTGGATTCAGTGGAGATGCGTTCGTAGAGACTAATTGATGACCCAGATTTGATTAAAACTAATCTCAAAATCTAGAAAAACAGGCGTAAGACAGCCGGCCCTTCGGTATTCTGTAGAATAGGTACACTTTGGAGAGTATACGTGGGAATACCTCGAACAAGGGCGGCCGATGACCTGGTTAGGGTCGCGGGAATCCGATGGAGGCGTGACGCACAAGACCGGTCGTTGTGGCGACGCTTGGGGGAGGCCTATGTCCAACAGTTTACGTCTTTCGCGGGATATGATGATGATGATGATAACGCGGGAATAACGTGATTTGACTATAACCGCTATAGCCTTTCGACCATCGGACTACCCGACGTACATCCACCCTTACACTATCTGGGCACGCCACAATTATGGCGGTAAGTCCCCTCTTTGAGGCGTGGCTGGAAAGACCTCACGGCGTCCTTACCTTCCGCATGACGCAGGTCCTCACCGGACATGGCAAGTTTGGGAGGTTCCTGCATCGGATTCGAGCGGAAGAGACCCTTAAAAAAACCCTTATACTATTGACAACTCTACGATCCGTGATTTACCGTTTCTCCTCGTTGTTTATACTGAGTAATTGCATCGATGGACTGGAACTATAGACTTGCTGTGGCTTACCCATCCGATTATAATTTAGCTGTTTTTAAGGCTAAACTGAAAAGATCTTAATAAACTAGTGCGCTTCACCATCACCTATTGCAACACTGCTTACCATCAGGTGAGATCGTAATCAAACACTATTTTGTGTCATTACAAAGTAATCTTCCTCCATAACTCTTTTTACCGGTCTAGAGTCCAAATGTGCAATCGTGCAAAGGATACTTCAGTGATCGGCACATTTTTGCCGAGCTTGTTGTATCGTGAGATACATGAGCGCATCCAAGCGCACGAGCCAATTAGTTCGAAATTGATAATGAGGTATACAACCTTAGGGTTTATTACATTTATTTATTTAACTATTCATGTACAGACAAGAAGAAGGAAACAGAAAAATTGTTACCTACAAAGTTGATGCTTATTTCTTTAGAAATCTCTTCCAGCTTACCTGCAAAAAAAGAGTTTTATTTTACAAAGAGTGGAGTGGGAATAACATTTCTAAAGTACAAGTGCATCTCAACAAACAGTATTTGTGATGCTGAATTCTGAAAACTTTTTGTAGTAAGAATACAGTATAGAGTAGTTTTGCGACGACCTGATGAGAGTCACGGGAATGCTGTGGATGCGGATCGGTCGTTGTGGCGACGCTTAGCGAAGGCAAGATCCAACAGTGGACGTCTTTTGGCTGAAATAATGATGATGATCGAGAAACTACCAAAGATTATAACAGTTTATGTGATCGAAACGCCCGTAACCTAGTTAAACTGAATATTATTCTACAATTCCGTGTAAATCGTTCAATAAAACAAATCGTTTTGAATCCGGAGATTATCTGTTGATCTACCGGTAAACCGAAATAGATGATGGTTTACATAACGCATATGTTTTAAAACTATCTCGTAAATAATATTTTAACGGGCGTGTGGTATGGATTATGTAGACAGAAATTCTAAGAACAAGTGTAGAGAATCGTTACACTTACATTTTTTTTTAATAATTATTTAATATATAAATTAATAATTTGACCTTTGTAGACTTTGAAAATTTCGACCCTTTATAGGAAGAACATCTTAAACGACCTATTTTCTTTCATAATAATTAAACAGTATTTTGTAATATATTTGTAAAAAATATGACAAGTTATACTCGTACATACAACTACTGACCTGAGAATAACTATTAATATATTGTCATAAATACTTTTTCATAAAATTAGAAAAGCTGTCGCTAACGGTGTTCTTTCTCGATATGTCAGAAAATTTATGGCGGTAAGCCCCTCTTTGAGGCGTGGCTGGAAAGACCTCACGGCGTCCTTACCTTCCGCATGACGCAGGTCCTCACCGGACATGGCAAGTTCGGGAGGTTCCTGCATCGGATTCAAGCGGAAGAGACGCCCGGGTGTCGCCACTGTGCGCAACGCCCGGAGGACACGGTGGAGCATACCATCGAGGTGTGCCCTGCCTGGGCGGAGCATCGCTGTGCCCTCGTGGGGGCGATCGGGGGCGGAGACCTCTCGCGCCTGGCCCTGGTCGAGGCCATGGTCCGGAGTGAGGAGGAATGGCAGGCGGTCGCCTCCTTCTGCGAAGCAGTAATGCTTGCAAAGGAGGAGGCCGACCGCATCAGGCAACGGCGCCCTCGCCGCCGTCGCCGGGATTCCGATCCCGATTTCCGGCCACCGTAGACGCCGGCTCGCAGACGGCGAGCCATGGGTAGCTCGCTGTCCGATCGTCCGGTAATGGACCGAGTCCAAGACGTCGACGGCGCGCACTGTTCCCGCGCGCCTCAAGGAGTTGTCAGCAGCAGGAGGGGCCCAGCTGGGTCGAAGCCTACTGGGGACAGGGTTGTCCGAAAGGGAGCTCGTGCCCCGGTATGAAGGCTAGAAGGAACGGCGCGGGGTTTTTAGTCAGTAAGAGTCTGACACTGTCTCCCGCTCCACCCAAGAGCGAGTTTCGTCAAAGATGATTTTCCCCGTCGACAAAAAAAAAAAAAATGTCAGAAAATAAATAAATGAAATCATCATCTTCCTGCCCATATCCCGTTTTATTTGGGGTTGGCGCAACACGTTTTTTTTCTTTCAAAATAAATAAATGAAATAACAAATAAAATTTGCAAACAATCAACCTATTCCAGCTGGCTCGAATGATCTTGTTAGTGAGTAAGTTAATTAATTAAATTGACAGCTTTGCTTTACCAAGATCAAAGCTCGAGTCAAATTAAGGTTTGTAGGTATTTATAGGGTGGAAAAGAACCATTCTGCCAATCCTGTATTTCTAGATTTCAATAAAATTTATCTCAAATGCTTTTGAATTCGTGCGGATGTTTGTTCTTTAGGAATAAGTAGATCCCAATTACCCCAGGTAAGGACGCCGTCACGTCTCTGTCGTCGTCTTACCCCTTAGGAAAAAGAATGAACCAGCACTGTCACGTGAATACACCCCCATTAGGTGGACGAAAGTCGTCACTCACTGGACGCTTGAGAGAGGTCGACTGCGACGATGGCAATGAGGATGTTATCATATTCACGAGGTAAACTTGATCAGAGACCGCTCAAGACGGACAGATTTGGAAACAGGAAGGAGAGGCCTTTAAACCAGTAATTTTTTTTAATATTAAATAATAATATTCCACAACTATCACACAACGCCGTCTAGTCTCAAGCTAAGCAGAGCTTGTGTTATGGGTACTATACAACTGATAAACATACTTATATATTTCTAAATACATATTATAGGCAAATTACAACCAGAAACAACAAATGATCATGCTCATCACATAAACAATCGAACCCACGACCTCCGACATAGCAGTCAGGGCCACTAACTACTAGACCAACAGGCCAGTCAATAAGCAGACAATGTATATTAATTAGAACAAGTCTACTAATTAGAAATGTATTAGATGTATACAGTACTTCCTCAGATTCAGATCAAAACAAAGAGAGCTATTTGTGTTAATCTGCAACCATAGTACGTATATAATTCTAAAGTTATGAATATAATAACAAAGAACAAGTCAACAACTCAGTCGCACATTGATTGAACACAGTCTTGGCATCACACGCGACGTTGACTGAAACGCTTATGATTTTAATACTAGCTCATTTGCATTTTGGCACAGTTCTGCACGGAAACCGCTTGCTGGAAAATAAAACCGTTTCACTATTCCGCCCCACGAGCTGTTCTAGGAAAAGCATAATTTCATTATGAATAATATAATCGATTCATCGTACAAAAAGCTTATTATGAATGAAAATTGCAAGCGTGTATGATTTAATTTGTAAATCGTGCTGGTAATTCTAGTGAAGCTACTTTAGTAATTTGCAGGTTTATTTTGCAGCTAAAGAAGGTATTTAGGTACATATTTGTTTTTTGAGGGAAATTAGCTAATGGTTAATCTACTTTAATATTATAAAGAGGTAAAGTTTGTTGTTTTTATTAATTTTTTTTTGTTTGTAGGAGGTAATCTCTAAATTATTACTGGTCCGATTGCTATTTTTCTTTTCTTCGATAAAAAGATGTTTTATTCCTGAGTGTCATAGGCTATATTTTAGGCACGCGGGCGATGCCACGAGCAAATGCTAGTTTTTCAGTAAATTAAAAACAGAAGCATAGACTTTCTAAAATAGATTTTGCTTTTCGACATTGCAACAAAATTTGATTTTCATGAAACATTTTCGATTTAAATGTAAAAAAGTCTGTAAAAATTCCGCAAAGCTTATTTTGTGGTTAGAAAAAATTATTGTCATCATAAATCAGTTTTATTCCCTTCAGAAAAAAAATATACCCTTTTCATAAACTTGCGCGAATTCCCATATCCATCATGCTTTGGGTTTGCAACCCTTCCTTTGCAAAGTGACTTTACCATTCCGTTTAATAAACTAATTCTGCACAACCCTTCTGAACTGTAGGGAATTACTAGCTAGATAAAAAAAAAAAAAAAACATTATTATCTACTCCGAAAAACGCATACTGCCATTATTTTTAACCGACTTCGAAAAGGAGGAGGTTCTATGTTCGGCTGAATGTATGTTTTTTTTTTTATGTATTTTCACCGATATTTCGGTCAATTGTGGACCGATTGGGAAATTTTTTTTTTGATTGAAAGGTTATGCTTCCAAGTTGGTCCCATAGAAATATTGTTATGATCTGATCATGAACTTCGAAGATATGGAACAGAACTCCTCATAGAATCATAGCAGAATTGTCGTAACAAGTAAAATTGCTTTGTTTATACAAAACTACTACTACTTTTGTTTTTACTTTGTTGTTGGTTAAATAACGAAGAGACAAGATTAGGTATCTATTCGCCGCCGTTATTAAACGCCGACTTCCGAAATTAAAGTTATTTTGTACTTTTTGAAGTCGGTTTAATTTTTTTTGTAAAAAGTATTTTTTTTTAAATCATCAATTACTTTTCCCGCTCTGGGACGAGCGAGAGGGCTTGTCTGACTTTTACTGACTAAAACCGACCTGTGTTCCTTCACTTGCCCTTTGCGTTCTAGTGTCGCAATAACTATTTCGAACAATCCCGAAGACCTAATGCCAAATCGACTGTCTTTGCATTTTTTACATGCAACTTAGGTACATCGGCTAACTTTCACAAGCTCATCCGTCTTCATAATTTATAATTATATAGTGGTTTTAATCTTGATTTCGATTTTTAATTTGATATTAATTTTAATTTCAGTTTGAATTTCTGTTTTGTTTGAATTTTAATTTTACTTCCTAATGTTTTGCTCTTATTTTAATTATATTAATGTTATATTAAAGTAGATACTCGTAGATGTAGCTTTTATTTTTATGGTACCGTGTAGCGTGTAGCGACACATAATCAAACCTGATTGTAATTTTTTTTTTTTTTATATATGTTTCTGTGTATACAAATATTGTTGGGCCAATAAAAATAAAAACCCTTGTGTAAGGCCTTCGAACGGCTGATGGACAATGTTACAGATACAACATAATATCTATCAAATTATGTCCTTTTGTGTAGCTTCCCCTATCAAACTGGGCAATCCTCCAATAACACATTGGAGTACTGTGCCAATAAAAAGCTTAGTCATACTTTCTTAATGTCATTTACCGCAGTATGTTGGGTCATTAATCTTTCATATAATTACTAACTGTAACACATGGCTGGCCTTGGCACTGCTTATTCTTGTAATCACATTTCTTTTCAGCTTTTCTAAGAAATTGTACCGTAAAATGAATAGTTGATTTCTTTTAAAAACGTTTGTAAAGAAAGAATAAATACCTTGCTTAATTAAGGTGTGTGTTCTTTACTTATTTTGCTTTAGATTCATGTCTACAATATAATTAACGCTACAGTCTGAAGCATATAAGCTATAAATGAACTCCGTCGTTGGTTCGTCGAGTTCCCAAGTAAAATATTGGGTTTTCCATCAAAAAATTTACAGTAGCACCTTGCTCTATGGACTTGTGCAAGGGAGATGGTCATGGTTTCCTACCTACCTAATTATAATTTTAAAACATAACTGGTGAAACGTAGCCTTACCCAAGTAAGTGTAGTATGTCACTATTTCTAGAGTTGTTGCCAGGTATTATTTTCTGAAACTCGGGACTCGTACTTTTTTCAAGGGTACAAATCATCCAATGACTTCTCCCACTCGAGAGGTCCGACTTTAACTGACTAAAACCACAAAAGTGTCCTTCAGTTGCCCTTCGCAATCTAGGACTACAGGTTTCCCCTTTAGAAACTCCCCGCGGTACTAGCTAGTGGGTATCGCTCTGCTGGGCTCCTAAGGTTTACTGATATCTCTTTGAGGAGCGCGGGGATCACTACGCGCTGTTGACAACTGAGTTCGGTTAATTACCAGATGGCCGGACGGCAAGCTACTCATTGCTCGACGTCCGCAAGCCCGCGTCTACCATGGCTGGTAGTCGGGGTCGGAATCACGGCAACCGTGTTTTTTTTTAGTGAGGACGTTCGTACCCTTACGTGTGGCCTCCTCCTTCGCTAGCATTACTGCTTCGCGGAAGAAGTTGACCGCCTGCCATTCCTCCACGCTCTGGACTATAGCCTGAAGCTCCAGCGCAAAAGGTCGCCGCCGTCCATTACCTCCACGAGGACACGGCGATGCTCAGGCGGAGCCCACCTCTACCGTATGCTCCACCGTGACACCCGGCTTTCTTCTGCCTGAATCCGATAAAGGAACCTCCTGAACTTGCCATTTCCAGTGAGGACGCCGTGTTGCTGCACCAACGACTCCTCAAAGAGAGGATTTACCGCCGTGACTATGGCGTCTCCAGCACTGGGTTGCTATAGTCGCTGTCGCCATTTCACCATGAGATCTCGCCGGAACTCTGTCCGTGATGCCGCGACTTGAGCTTGCTTGCTAATTATATCGAGTAGGTATATTTCAGACAACAACAAAAAAAAACAATATACTATACTACTAATCTTGCATAATAAAACATGTGGATCGCGTATCGAATATTGATCACACAACTAGTAATCTGGTAGCAATCTTACAAGGGTCAATGAATTATCGATTGCACGAAACTTTGCGCGAGGTTAATAAAGGTAAGCCTCGATAGAACACAGATTATCATGATACCTGAGATACAATATCAAATAATAATGACATTACTATATAGTACAGTTAGTTTTGAGAGTATTTCCGTATTGTATCATCAAATATTTTATCCCACATGGTGGTAAGCAGTGATGCAATCGTTGATGACGAAGCGCATCAAATTTTTTTTACTTTTCAGTTTCAGTTACTTTTCACTTAAGATTACTTTATAATACTTACAAAATAGGATATTACTGCATTGTTTTCCTTAAGTCAAATTAAGAAAATAAAACCTTATTTTCGTTACAAAAACTCTTCTCTCACTGGCACTAAATCTACTTAAAATATCTGCATCAAAAACGTATAAAATAAACATCTGTGAAGTTAATCTTCACCTCTTTAAGCAAATCAAACAAAGACCTGCTAAATCAGTCGACATGTTCTGTATGTTGATTGTAGCACACACATTCACACACACGTTGTTAACACACACATACAAACGTTAATGTTTCTCATTTCGGTTCCGACGAAAGTAATTAAGTATTCGAGCGGATAAAGAGTGACATGCCTATTACCTAGCACTAGATTTCCTGCCTTAATCGCAAGAGTATCGGACACAGAAAGCAATTAGTGATCAATGATAGTTTGTCACTTATGTTTGACTGGCCTGTTGGTCTAATGGTGGCCAAGACTGCTATGCCGGAGGTTGTGGGTGGGCTCTCCACCCAGAACAAATAATTGTGTGATGAGCACGATTATTTGTTCGGTGATTTGTCTATCATGTGAACCTATGTATTTAGAAACATATAAGTATGTTTATCAGTTGTCTAGTACTCATAACACAAGCTCTTCTTAGTTTGGGACAAATCGGCGTTGTTGTGTTAATTTTTACTATTAACAAAGTAGTTAACCCTTCAGATACCGTCAATTAGAGACACAATAGTAAGACAATAGATGCGCGGCCACCGGTGGTCGCTTGGGGATTCATGAATTAAGGAATGTATTGAGAGTGATACAAGTTGTTCCTTTATTTCATTTAAGCTTGACAACCAAAGTCATTATCCTTTGCCTGATATATCTTCGACTAGCTGTCACCCGCGGTTTCACCCGTGTCTTTGGTTACTATTACGTTTTCGTAGGTCGCAGTGTGATGATATACTAGGTACTCATACCAAAGATTAATGTTCGTGATTGTTTCCATTCCTTTCATTCTTTTTAGGTGCTTAGTTTTGCTTTTTTGATTTTTGTTAATTTTTCTATGTTTAATTAAATAAATGTTTTCATTCTATCTATCCTATACTATTTTTCATGAATTTGGCTATCTCATTTTTTTACAATCTGACTAGTAGGCAGTTTCAGAGATTAGCGCGTGTAAACAAACAATATAGATAATAGTGTAACATGTTTAAGTATCACAATAGACATCGCTTCGAGACGAGTTTTAGTCGATATTCGTCCGTTTTCACTTAAAACTATGTTAATATGTGAAAGAAAAAGAAAGAAAGAAGAACAATTTATTTACGGGACCGAAATGATGCAATTTAAAAACTAGCTTACAAATTATAAACATTAATAAAGAAAATGTGGTGGCCGAGTGGTAATGGCCCCGACTTACGAATTGTAGGTCGCGGGTTCGAACCCAGCCAGGCACATTACTTTGTGCAATTTATTTCATCACCACTGCTCTCAAAACGGTGAAGGACAATTTGGACCTGCCCTCCTGATCCACCATGAAGCGAGAGAAGTCATTAAATGATTTCCCAACTTGCTAAAAAAACTTTTTTAGAGTGTAACTGCACTTTTGACCCCTGATTGTACGTGTTTTTTTTTCTTTCTCAATATCAACAAGTATCCGTACACAATATTCAAGACATAAATCATAATCTCATATTTCTTCTGGTCAACCGATGATTTATTACTGCACAAAGATATTCCATAAGGTGCTAGCATTAATAATGGTTTCTGGCAAAGACCGCAGTGTCTCGGTCGGTGCTGCCTGATTTGTGGCTTTGGCTCTGCATAAGTAATATCGAACGAGCCGCTCCTTTCTTTGCAAATCTAGCATTTTTAACGGTAAAGATTGAAGTTATTAATATTATCTTGGCATATCTACCTTGCAAGTCTCTATTTGCAAGGTATGCCAAAATAATGGTCCAGTGTGCCCAGACAGTGGTAGGTACCCCACTGGTAACGGTCCCGACTTACGAGTTATAGGTAGCGGGTTTAAACACAGCCAGGTGCAATACGTTGTTTTATTTCAACCAAGCTTGCTTTTAAAAAGGGTGAAGAAAAACATCTTGAGGAAACCAGTATGTCCTTGAACTTCAACAACCTTGAAAATTCACATATGACATCCATCAACCCACATTGAGGCCGCGTGGTGGATTACGGCACGAATTCTCCTAGAGAGGAAGACTTAGTCCTAGCGGTGGGAATAAAGGCTGATTATGCTATAGCATTATGCTGCCTTGCAAATTATCATTTTAGGGCATGACATACAGGCCGAGGGAGACACCACACGTGTAAGCCGTGTAGTTCTAGCTTAAGACTTTTAAATTGCCAACTTTGCAAGGCCAGTTTAACCAAGGTGTTGCTAAAGCATTATCGACTTAGCAAACCTTAAGCAATCTTAAAATAAATAACCCTAAGTTACACAGAAGCAACTAAACCAGCAAGGTTATAGACTTTATTGTCACTATCTCAAAACGCAATATTTGAGTAACAACAAAAGACAATTACGCTCAGTCGACAAAATTATGCCTTCCGAGGGTTTTGTTAGCACTACAAACAATGTCCTGTTCAAAAACAATATAAATATTAGAGGCAATTTCCTATAGCTTATAAAAGAGAAATACGTAGATAATGCACTAGAAATTGGAGAGGAAACTGTTACGTGTTTTAGACTTGATATCGCTGTGGTAGAAGCGTCTAACGAAGCAAACTTAATTAAAGTATTAATCATCGTATCATAAATCTTTGCTTAACATAATTTTAGTACAAAGGCACAATTTTATGTACGTCTAATATACCCGTCACATTACAACGTTCTTGAAAGCTTGAATTTACACAAAATATTGGTGAAAAGATTTAAAAATATTGACGCCAATATTGCCGATATAACTGACCACCTCAAAGAGATGTCAGTAAAGCTTTGGCTTTGGGTCCTTTAGGGACCAAGCAGAGCTGATGCCTACTAGAGAGGAGGAAAAGTTTGACAGAGATACCTTGACCCTAGAAAGCAAAGGAGAAATGAAGGAATATAATGTAGATTTTAGTCAATTAAAGGCTGACACTCTCTATCGCTCCAGCCCAGAAGTCATTCAAGTGATGATTTCCCACCTAAAAAACCTAATATTTCACAACCAAAAATCCACAACAAGAAGATATATATATACTTTATTAAAACATTCTTAGGTACTGGTTATAAAATAACTTTTAGATACTAAAATAGCTGATGCCTACGTAGACGTACATACAGTTAGCATTTGATGAATGAATGACACTAGTCTATTACAATGTGGCGTCCAGTTTGTATTGTATGTATTTTAGTTATTTTATTGTTGTTCCAAGTTGTAAATCATCTACTTTAGTTTGACGTTCACCGTTTTTCGCATAAAGATCTGAACGTCACGTTAGTGAAGAGTTGCCGAGTCATCGCTTGCCAATTTTCCTATTTCTATCCCACTTTGTCTTAGCAGTTATTTTTTTAATATGGTTAAAGGTACTTGTACTGTGAGGAAAGTACTGTATGGTCCAATAAAAAAACAAAGAGACCTCTCAGATACCTACTGGACGGTTTTTTATACTGTGCTATCTAGTTTTCAATATATTTTTAGATCAATATCCTCTAAAAATCCATAAACGCGACTAGACGTTTCATTTATCATTAAACTTCCTGTCCGCCACGGTTTTACCCGCGCCTTTGCTCCTATTGGTCACAGTGTTTTTTATTGTTGGTCGACGATGGAGCGCGCTAACGTAGAATTTACCACAAAAATATTTTTTTCAATTCAAACCTGTCCAGTAGTTCCTGAGATTAGCGCATTCATACAATCAAATAAACTTTTCTCTTCAGCTTTATAATATTAGTATTCTTCTTCTCGTGTCAATTCGACTCTTCGAAATATTGATTAAGTATTATATCCTATAACGCCAGCATTAAAAATAGTAAAATATCAAAGAATACGATATCATTTCACGGAATTTTACTACCAGCTTAATAGCTTGGTGTGTGGAAAATTGTCAATTCGATGTCATTTCCCGGTATAACGTGAGTTTTCTACGTACCGGTAATATAAAGCAGGTATGCTAGATATAGGTACGTGAACATGTGTGTGATCTGCCAATGTCAATCGTGAAACTACAGATTCAAGGTAATTTTACTTTGTATTTCAATTTTGAAGTAATCGTTCGGTAATATTACGATTACAAATTAAAGATAAGAAATATTTTTATAATCTTATATTTCTTATGCACCTGCCATGTTTTTTCTTCAGCACCCTATGATGACTGGTAGAGAATACCTAAAGCATTCAATTCGCTTTTGTGCTTTTGTGCTTTTGTGTTGTATGAAGTTTTAATAAATATATAAATGAAAGCCCTAAAATCCAGTACGTTAGCGAATTCCAAATTTTTTTTACTATTTTTGATAAGTTCGTACTTGACCACTATCTCACCCGACGGTAAACGATATGTGCTTGTCTAGAAATAATTTATTCACTCGCAACTTAAAGACCACCTAGGTTGTTACTATCAGGGAAGAAAATTACAAACTCCGGCCGAAAATTCCACTATTTAAGATACACGCTACTACACATTGTGGCGATGCTTAGGGGAGGCCTTCGTCCAACAGTGGCCGTCTTTCGGCTGATAATGATGATGATGACACACGCTAGAGTTTACCTGACAGGTTTGCCTGTACAGTTGAGTTATACAGATAAACCGGAGCATGTGTTGCATAAACTGTACAGGTTTCCATACAAGCTTACCTGCCAGGTATAAGTATTATCATACACTAGCGTGTATGGCTATCTTTAGCTGTACGCACAATGAATGCGTTTTGGTTGCACATTTCACTTCACTTCCATAAATAGACCTTTTCACTTAAATGAAGATATCATTTAAGATCATCGGAGTAGGATTGTAATAACGTACTGGTACTAGAAATATTAAATTTTAATTTATAACTTTCCAAAAAAAGTTAGTGAGCGCCATTTTTAGAACAACGACACTTTGAAGGGTGTTTCAAGCTAAAAATAACTCGTTGGCCCCTTAGTGAAGCGGATCGTCCTGATTGACATTGATCACCCTTCCTCTACCCACCATAAGCACACAGAGATCGTAATTAAATTTCCTCTCACAACATGCTAATGTTCTGGAATCATAGCCTTTAATGCTCCCTATTTAGGAGGCAGTAAACTAGTGTTAACACACGGTCGAACTTGGTACGATAGATTTGGTCCATCCATACCAAAGTCGAACGTGACTCAACGTAGTAACGTCCGCTGTAGGTACCAAGTTCCAGTGTGTGTTTATACTAATTGGATATTTGCCTGTGCTTATTCTTGTATAGTATTTTATACTAAACAACAAATAATACTAAAAAGGAGTCATTTTCTGAAGATAGCATCATAATTGGTTATTAAATAAAATAGCAATTAGTATTCTGAATATTGGTTTGAGGAAGAGTGGAGTCACGGTGGGAATATTTCGCTATCTCTCTTGACATCACATTTCAGTGCATCTTTATACTGATATTTTACGAGTATAGTTTTCATCAGACTCGAAAGCTTCTTTTTTTTTGTTTCTACCAGATTCTAAACGAATTCTAAGATATCTTTTTATTTGCGATTTTGGATAGGTAAAGTTACTTTATGATTCAAACAATAAACAAATTTGAATCAAGAACCCAATGACGAGTCACGCTCGACCTTGGTATGGACGAACCAAATCCATCGTACCAAGACCGAGCGTGTGGTAACACTAAAAAAAATTTCATAGATCTTGGGAACAAATTTATCTTGCATACAGCTAAGGAATGGAATTTCCTGCTGGAGACTGTTTTTCCTGATAGCTACAACCTATTTAGCTACACCTATTTATATCAATAGTGAATAGATTACTTTTAGGCAAGCATGCTCCATCGTCGACCATATCATCACTTACCATCAAGTGAGAAAATAATCAAACGCGACCCTATTTATAATAAAAAAAAGCTTTATAATTTAACTGTTTTAATTTTAAGTCGCCTATTATAAATTTCATTCACAACATTCCCGTTTTCACAAGGTAGAAAATTATTTCACAAAAAAAGCGACTGTAACACATCTGTGTTCCGAAGAATCCATTATAAAATTGAAAATGTAGCGTCACGTTTGTTAGGACTTCCATTGTTTCGTGGCTGTAACTGAGAAAACAAAAAATAATATTTTAGAACACATTCATTATGCGTACGTACCTACAGCTATGGCGTTTTCAATTAATTCGCGGTGCGGTGCGCTAGTCGTACTGCGTACGGACGATCGTATTTTTCATACAAAGCGCACGATCGACAATTAGACGGCAACATCACAAGCGCCACGTGTTCAACACGGTGTTGAATAGCGCATCAGTGCCAAACAAACGCATGGCAGCCAAATACGTTTACAATTTAGGCGCTTGTTTTCAGAATGCTATCGTACTACTACCGCCGGTTGCAGTCAAATAAATTTAAAGCGCCCTTTTGGAGTGGAATTCCCAGTCGGAGTCTATGTTTCTCGATAGCTACAACCTAGAAGTTTTCGTCAAGATTGAATAGGTTACTTCTAGGCAAGCATTCTAAATAATATAGATTGAGGTTTAAAAGAAATAATAAAAAAAATTTTTTTCATGTCTCACACAAACGTATCTAAACTAAACAAGCTTTTAATGAAAATCATTTTTTCATGGCAAGCTTTTATAGCTCGGTATACCCACATAATTAATACTCGTCAAGACGAATCATACGAGCCCAAACCCGATGGGGTTGTGTCGATTAACTACCAAGTTCCTATAGCCACCTTCCGGTTCCATCATCAGATCAGCTCCTTGTCATAATAATTTTTCATTGTCATCTGATACATATGATTGCATATCATACACATGCATGCAAAATTTCAGCTCAATCGGTAACCGGGAAGTGGGTCAAATTTAATTTACAAGATTTGATGACAGAAAAACATCGGGACAGGTGAAACTAAATAAAAGCTTGTAAAATAATCTATTATCGATTTGGACCAATTGTTTGACTGTTTTAGTATACTCAAATTAATACACTTCATACGTATGTATGAACTTATGAAGTGTATTAATTTGAGTATATGTTGTATAATTGTATTTTATTTATTCCATGGTATATTATTAGTATTCTTTTATTCGCTTTTTCTCATTAAGGCATTAAGTCCGCCTTTGGACTTAATGCCTTAATGAGTGTGCCTTTTTTGTGTGCATAAAACATTAAATAAATATAAAAAGCAATTATAAATCAGCGCGAAGCTAAAAACGTGACGAATTGTTCATGTACCTTCACACAAACAATTCATCAAAAACAGGTGTTGGCCTGCCTCACGATGTTTTTGTATATGTTACAATGTTGAAATTCAAAATATACATCATACATAATAAATTTCATATATTAAAATTAACGTACCAACTGAATTGAGAGCGCATAAAATTTAACAGCCATCTATATACAACGTTATTTCCCTATGGCTTAATGAATGTCTAGATTAGTAGCTGTCCATGCAATCTATTCGGAATACTAACCTAGATGTGGAATACTGAGCCATTAAGCTCTCACTGGGTAATATATAAAGGTAGGTAAGCCATGTCGTTACTTTATACTGCCAGCTCTGTGCACTACCTGCATGCTTATTACAGTTTTACAGCCGCTAGATTAGTTTAGTAAATAGAGTTTTTGTAAGGTGGAAAATGGAAAAATAGTAGTGCTTCTCCGGAGTGAAAGGGCATGTCAGGCTTTTACTGACTAAAACCACACCTGTGCTCCTTCCTTGCTTTATATTCCAGGACTCCGTGTTTATTTATTTATTTATTAAAACTTCATGCAACATAAAAGTACAAAGGCGGACTTAATATGTTTCCCTTTTGAAAGTTAATTCATGGCCTCAATCGGCTTTCGCCCTGCTAGGCCACGGTTTGCTGACATCTTTCTAAGGTCTGTTTGCTAGCATTACTGCTTCGCACAAGGAGTACCAATTTGTACGTGCGCCCCCACGGGTCCGCGTTCAGAGACCCCAGCCACACGTTGCGTGCCTCGAATTTGGCCCGCTTCATCTCCGCACGGAGGGTGCGTTTTGCCTCTCTGTATCCCTGATACAGAGAGGCAAAACGCACGCCTCTCTGGCCTGCAGTGGGATGCGGCGCCTGCAGTGTCTGGCGTACCGGCGTCGGGCGTGATTGCACGCGTTGCGCAGTGCAGCGATCTCCGGCGACCGCCAGTACACCTGGCGCTTAGCACGTCCTGGACGGGCATGGGGCATTGCCGCATCGCAAATTTGTGACATGGCCTCCCAGAATCACTCCGCCTCGACGTCGATGTCGACAGACCTGTCTGGTGCTTGCACCCAGGCCTGTACCATCGCGGCTTCCAATGAGTTTCTCACCTCAAAAAAAATCCAGTATTTCTTCAGTTGCCTTTTGTATTCCAGGGCCGTGGTGACTCCCGATCAATCTGACAGCTATAGCCCAGTTTGTTAAACCTCTGTCATATATCTAACAACTGCAGGTCCTCTTTCCATATCTACTTTTATAGTTGCAGACTGGCATCGGCACTTTTTTTTTTTCGAGGAGTAGCCTTCAAAAAGCGACTTTGGGGAAAAGTAAATAGTAAAAGAGCGTGGGATTTTTATCCCACTAAACCCACCCCGGTGATCACCATCAGCAGAGATCTAAAAAGATCTGTCCGGAATCCCTTCTGTGCAATGCCTATTAAGGCACATCCCTGAGGAAATGATACAACGGTGTTCCCTGAGCCTCACCGCAGCACATGATCACCGTGCAGACCTCAGCCTTTTGTATCCATTTCACTGACAAAAATACAGGTTCAAAGACGTGCTATCAAGAAAAAAACATCCAGAGTTATTACAGAATACTTACATTTTATAAGATAACCTAATAAACTTGGCATAAAATAAATTCTGTATCTTCATCGTTCACTCAGCGTAAGGGAATGGAGGTGTAATCTAATTCACTTTAATTTCCACAAACCTGTTTTCTTAAGGGTTAATATAAATGCTAATAGCCCGTGTCTTGCGTTCACGCTGTCTCCCCTGTGACGTGTAGACAACACGCTGTGATTGCGATTTATTTTTGCATTGTTACTGGTATAATTAAAGCTTAGAACACCGGTGTGACATTCACCGAGATAGAAAGAAAGAAAAAAAGGAAAACGTTTATTCGTACCTCACACATACATTTAAATTCGAAAACCGTAAAATTAGAAAAAAAAATAGATTTAAGACTGGTAGAAGGCACTTTTATTTAACCTAATGGAGTCTGTCTAAAAAGTCAAACGACTTGGGTAATTATTAGGGGAAAATGAAATCTGATGTAGTCAATACTAGTTCAATAATCAAGGATGATTAAAAGATCTTTTTTTTAAGGTGGGCAAAAATCATCCTCTTGGGCGGAGCGGGAGATAGTGTCAAACTCTTAATAACTAAAAACCCACCCCGTTCCGTCTAGCCTTCATACCGGGGCTCGAGCTCCCTTTCGGATAACCCTGGCCCCAGTAGGCTTCGACCCAACTGGGCCATTGATTAAAAGAATTTGATCATAGTGTACTAATAGAAGAACCTTATAAAAAGTATCAAATATAAGTATTTTTTAATTGATTAAATATTATACAAAATTCCGAAGTCGTTTGACTTTTTAGACAGACTATACCTGTAACTTTAATTAGAAGTTTATAAGCTTTGTGTACGACAGTGCTTCAACTTAAAACTTTTTAATTGTTTACTCGAGCCGACCCACTGTCTTTTGTCTAAAGTAGTGGATTGCAATGCTGTTGAATTGTCGGCCAATTATGTCCCTGATAAAGTTTCATTAATTAGGTTTGATCCGTTGCCCATTACGCACAGTCACTGGTGTATTTAAGTTAGAATTTCGAATCAGTACCCCAACATCTAGCTCTAAAAAGCTCTATACAGGGTGTAAGGTACAGGTATCCGCAAACTTTAAGGGCTTGTTTAGTAGATGAAACCAAACAATTTAAAAAAAAAACTTGTGGAAGGTTTTTCAGTTTCGTCCACTGAGCAAACCTGACCTGAACACCCTCTATACGCCAATGAGGCTATCAGAGCTGCGAGATTATTTGAAAAAGACATATATAGGAACGCAGGTGAGTTTTAGTCAGTAAAAGTCTGACACTCGCTCCAACCAGAGCGGGAGGAGTTATTTGATGATATCCCACCTCAAAACAAAAAAGAATGTTTCCAATCGATATTAGATATACTGACAGAATATTCCAGCAACTTTATACGGTGTCATTGCATTAGGAATTGACGTTTATTTTTGACATATTGACACTAAATAGACGAGCTGGACCAAAGATTTTATATATCCTGGACACCATGTAGTTGTCATGTAAATCAAAGCTCTTATCAAGATAATTTATATGTCAAGTAACAGCGCATCTATACAACATTCTAATTGCATTATATTAAAATCGATTACGATAATGAAACCCCGTCACTGATCGCTTTGTTTCTACAACAATATTGCTAATTAAACAGCGGTTTTGAAATCACTTAGCGCACTAAATATGCACATAATTTAACAACTTTATGACTTCCATTTAAAGCTAAATTGTATAGAAATAGATGGAAACCTTTTCAAGTTAAGTACCAATTTAATTTAAAGTGCGAGCGTGTCTTTGCAACATGTATGGTTTCGTTCATTTGAAATTTTGGGATTATTAGAAGCACTTGTAATTGACTATTTTAATTCAAAATTTGTTTTCTTTTTAGATTTCCATATACAAGCATATAAATAATAATATTTCACAATTATGCAGCGCTTGTGTTATGAGTACTAGAAAACTGATAAATATACCTATGTACTTCTAAATACATACCTATTATAGATAAATTACACCCAGACACAGAACAAATGATCATGCTCATCACACAAACATTTGTCCTGGGTGGGAATCGAGCTCACGACCTCCGACATAGCAGTAACCACTGGACCAATCAGGCCAGTCATATACAGATTGACAGTACATCGAAGTTTTGAAGCGTATGTACACCTGTATGTAAACTTCACCATGTCAGTCCAACTTCAGGACCAGATCTCGAAACCTATTCTCCTGCAGCGGGATGTGAGGCAGAGAGACGTCATTTCTTTCTCGGAAACTGCTAGTCACAATGAAAGATATCAAGTTGTATATTGATTGTTTATCGTATTTTTCACGAAATAGCCATTCAATAGGTAAGACATGGGTATTATGGGTAAGACGAACTGAGATAGTTGTTTGGATGATTTTAATTCCGTAAATAAATACATATTACGTCCGCCAATCATATTTTGGCCAACATACAACTTATACTCTAACCTGCAAAATACAAAAACTTAAAAAAAATAATTTAATTCCACAGGCCCAGCTTGAATAAATTAAGTCATTAAACCCCAAGCGAACGCCGCCGTTCGCTCTCTCATAGTCTTTCTATTGTGTCTCTAATTACGGAATTCGGAAGGTTAAAGATTTTTTCCAAAGGCTTTTAATTAAGATAGAAGCTACAAATGCGCAGAAATCACTATTTATCAAGAAGGTTATCGTGATTATTTTTTTAACTCTCTTATTCATTTATAATTTAATTTCTGACTACTGTACTGATCCAATGTATCAAAAACTAAGAGAACAAACATTCGGTGCTAAACTGTGTGTAACATAATTCTAACCGACCTCAATCTAGTGTTCTGACAGGATATCCAGCGCCGACGCCAGTCGCGTGACCAAGACAAATCATCGGAACGCGTTACCCGCCAAAATCGATCCGGCCGTTTATTTTGTAGAACGATACAAACAAACAGAAGGCTTATTCTCGTACTTCAAAAACGTTTACATTTAGTGGCAATATCATCTCAGTGGCAATTATTGTCGGGAACATGGAAAATTTGAGGTATTTTTGACATTGTATGCGAATGCGAATACTCCTTGAAATATACAAAACATATATCAATATACATGGTGGTCTGAAAAGTTTTCGACCTCAATGTGAAGAACGCACTGGTCAATAAAAAAAAAACCTAGTAAGTGTAGTTGTGCATCTTTTGACTGCTTCTCACCAAAGTTTCAACGATTTTGGATGCATAGTTGTTATTTGGATAGGTGGAGAGGGAAACGGAGGCCAAAGAAAAGATGGATGGATTGTGTGAAGAGTGATAATAAAGAAAAGGAAGTTACAGAGCAGAATGACGGAAAAAAACGTGTTTCGCCGAACCCAATTAACACGGGACAAGGACAGGAAGATGATGATGAACGCGTAATTGTTATTTGGCAGTCATTTGAGTGAGTCGATGTGAAATGCATCCTGTCATACCTCAGTGGCTGCCTTGACGAACACCTACGAATTACGGTTTGAACTGCTTGATCATCTGCCATACTGACCAGATTTAACCTTGGGGTTAGATCTGATGGGCTGAATTTTCAAACTTCTCTTTTAATCCCTCGTCATATATTTGAAAGAAAGAAAGAAAAGAAAACATGTTTATTCTGCCCGTATAGACACACAAAAAATTTTCAAAAAATAATAATTAATTAAAACAAAAATTAGTTGCCCTATGAGATTTGCACTCGGAGGATCGATGTTTTTGTAAAATACAGAGGCAAACTCCTTGAATAATTATTTTGCAGAGAAAAACGCCAACTAATATTTAAAAGGGTTAGAGAGATGAGGGCATCGCTAGCAGAAGTTTGTAGAGTAACAAGGAGACAACGTAAAAAAAAAATCGTAAGAAAAAAATTCTTATATCTTCGTTACGTCGGAAACTTTCCAGACCAGAGTGTATAGATAACAAACTAGTCCTTGAATAAATTACCTTTAATAGAAAACTTGAGACAACGTGAATAAAGATCACTGTGATGAATGTGATAGATAACACAGAAGAAATAACTTTGAAAGGACTGCTCTACGTAAAGTCATAGTAAGAAGTCACAGTTGATACTTCTCACACACATAAATACAGTCAATAAAGAAGGTTAGTGTACATGCTTTTAAGTCTTATGCTAGCATTAGCTTGTGCTATTACTTATTCAATGGCACTAGGTGGGCAAGTTGTTATGCAAAATTATTATAAATCTAATTTTACCTTTTCCCTCACAGATTAACAATGATCAGACTTAAACTAAACTTATTGGTGATGTTCATCAGAAGATCAGATACGTTGTTCTTCCAACCGGAGAGCCTGAATAGCCGATAATAACCATGTAAGGATCGAAGTAGATGGTGTAATATAGTTTCTGCTAACCGCTTTAGGAAATAGGTGAGAATTCAACACGTGTATGTAACAATGAACATTAACAGCGTAGTAGAATAGGGTTAATTGTCTGCCAATATACCTAAGTCTTTTGTGGACTGTACGTGTGAACGGTGCTGGTAAATCCGATATCTTGATATACAAGCCCAGCATCAACACTAATGCCTTCTCCCTTGTAAAAGTGACGACACATTTACCCTCTGCCTACACAGACAAAATGGCTGGTTTTAGTGACACCGTTTTTCGTAGCGACACTTAACTTCGATGGAAAGCCTTACCGGGTATAGTCATATAACATGTGAAACCTACTCAAGATAAAAAAGGCTAAATTAAACAGAAGAACCTGCGTCAATTTGATCCAACCCAGTGGCTTCCAACCTTTTTTTGGCTCTCAGGTCTCAAATAAGTTTTTGTTGTTAGCAGGGACCACAATTCGGTCTGGTAAAGACCGAAACTATGTCGTCGTTGTCGTGTTATGTTCCGCGCGCTCCTCGAAGAAATGTCAACGACACGTTTAGGTCCCAGCAGGGGCAATACCCCCTAGGGCCACGGGGAATTTCTGTAAAGAAAACCCTTGACCCTAGGAAGCAAGATGAATTTAGTCAGTAAAAGTCTGTCACGCTCTCTCGCTCTATCCTAGACAGGAGACTCTAGACTAGACTCGATAGAGCAAAAGGGCGCTCCTCCTCACCTCTCAAAAAAGGGACCAGAAGTCCAGAATAAAATTTAATTATGTTAATCTAAAAAGAAACTCATATCATAACTTCAAAACTTATAGCACTCATACATTTTGAAGTTATGAATTTTCATTTAGTTTTAGCGTGCTTTAAGATAGACTCGTGTGTAGTGATCATTCGGAATGTTCACCACACAAAAAACACTATCGCTACTTCTTAGAACTATGATATTGTCGTTATGACGTAGCCTTACCAAGGTAACCGCATGGGAGGCTGATATTATCGAGGTTCAAAAGGAAATCTTTAAAATCGTATCAATACGACCAAAGCACGTCGCTTCGAAAATTGCCAACCGCTCCTGAATATTAAATACCAATGCACCAATTTTCCCCAATAGGAATACGCGCGCTCAACCCTATCCAGACTGTGTTAATAAAGGCTAGCATAACCCTCTATTGACATAGTCCTTCTGCGAAGCAGTAATGCCGGCAAAGGAGGAGGCCAAGCGTGAGACAACGGTGCTTACGCCCCAGCCGCCGCCGGGATTTTGATCCCAGCGATCAATAGGTAGTTCGCCATCCGATCTTCCGGGAACCGTCTGGACCGAGCCCAAGACGTCAACAGCGCATATTTTTCCACGCTCGCCTCAACAAATTGTCAGCAAACCGTACGGGCCAAGCAGGGTCGAAGCCTACTGGTGCCAAGGATCTGTTTCTGAAAGGAAGATTCGGCCCCGGTACGAAAGGCAAAGTCTGAACTTTTACTGACTAAAAACCCACTCATTGTCCTTTGTTGTTGTTAATGTCAGCACTATCTCCCGCTCCGCCTAAGAGCATGTCATTGGATGATTATGCAACCTAAAAAAAATTACCCTCTAACCTCTAACCCAGCTGTTGACATCTTTGAGAGTCCATCAAAACTCTAATCCTGTTTACAACTCCCCGGAAACCCATCCCAATGATACTTAACAGAAATTGATAGTCTGGCGTCTATTGATATAACTGAGCCTATTGAAGCGACCCGTACAATGAGACCGGGCAGCAATCAACGGGACGAGCCTATTGTGACAAATCCGATACCTCCCTTTCATTTGACGCATTGAATTCATCAGCCCCTCATACCAAGGTCTCCACAAAGGAAAATACAATATTTCTAATAATAAATTATATTTTATAATCAATTCTATTTTACTATCTTCTGCCGGCGGCTTCGTCCGTGTTAATGTCGGTTATTATGGAAGTCGAAGTCGAAGCCAGATAATAAGTAACTTATGTCCTTCCTAGAAGTTGAAGCATACTTCGTACCAAACTTCATCAAAAATCGGTTTAGCAGTTTATCGGTGAAATCGTAACAGACAGACAAAGCTTTTTTCACATTTGTAATATATAGGTTGCGAAATGTTCAAGCAAATTTTATTTTATTAAACTTATAGCATGCGTATAATATTGTTTTAAATTTGATGGCATCATCATCATCGTTTTATCCCATAACTGAAAACATTTAAACACAAATCTATTTATTTATATGTATTTTGTTAAACACCAAATCAATTATTTACAAAAAGGAAACCTTACACTAAAAAATACAATAAAATTGGCGGCCTTATCGCATTCCGCAATTTCTTACAGCCAACACAATTGAAATGCTCTGAAAACATCCACTCCTGATAATGAATCTAACAGAATACCCAGAGCATGACTATCTGCCATTCCAAGATTTTTCACAAAGATATAAGGCACTGGCCACTAGGAATTATTTTGAAAATATTGGTTATTTAAAAAAAAACATTTTTCGAATTTTGAATTTCCCTCCACATTTTTTCGAGAGCCATAATATCAAGTTATCGTATCTCATTTAAAAATGGATCAGCATCGAGAACATTTTCGTGCGATTATTTTCTTCGGTTTTAAATGTGGCCTAAAACCTGATGAGTCATTTGATCCACTTTAAAATGCTTTTATGGGTGGAGGACCTTTAAAAGCAACCATTTACCGCTGGTTTACCGAGTTGAAGAGCGCTTTGGGGGATGAAAAAAGGAGTGGTCAACCTACAACGGCTATCACAGAAGAAAGTGTGCAGGCAGTATTAAAAATAATTTAAGAAAATAGTCGAATTACATACGAAGAGATTCAGAGGCACCATTTGACTTCTTTTTATTCCTTAAAATAAAAAATCAGCTGAAAGGGATACGGTTTTCCGCCAAAAGACGTGCTAGCAGCGTTCGAGAAGAACGTTGAAGAGGTGTCAGCGGCAGACTGGAAAAAGATGTGTCGAAAATTGTTTCAGACGCAAAAAACTGTAGAGGCTGGTAAAGAGTTCTTAGAAAAGATTTACCTTCCTTAATGACTGTTAAGGCAGGAACAACTTTAAGACGACTGTCCTAAAGTTGTGATTTCAATGCGATCATATGAGCTCTTCCAAAACATACTTGCAAATCCTGCGGTTGAGAAGCGATTCGATGCGGTTTACACGAATTCAGTCACACACGGAGCAGCTCTGTCCTACGTGCGCGCGTAGTCGCCGCTTTAGCTGCCATTTATACAAAACAAATCGCCGCACTGATCGCGACCGCTTCGCTCCTCTCATCGCCGCACCGCTCCTACGTACGTGCAGTTGATCACGATAGAGTATTCACCCAAAGGTTGATTGGCAGAAAATGCCTGAGGCATTAAGTCCGCCTCTGTGCTTTGTGTGCATAAAGCATTAAATAAATAAATAAATAAGTGTTACGGCTAATAGCCGAATAGCGGCTACACCTAGTTTTAGTAGTAGCCGGTTACAACTAGGTGCAAGTGCACCTAAGATGTATCCTACTTATCTACGGTAAGAACTAGTGAACCTAGTTAGCTTTAATTATGCCGGCTAAAACTAGGTGCAGCAGTGCGAAGCCGGGGCAGGTCGCTAAACATAAACCTTAAATAGTGTAATTATCCTGCCAATTTGCAAATTAATAAAATAATATAATGCTACAGCATTATCAATTGTTTGACCCATTAGCGCCGCATCGCTTCGGGATCGCGATCGGTTTGAATCGCCGGATACTGCATCACAGATAAGCAATGTACAAATTACACGGTTTGACAAATGCTTCTAACTCACTCAATTTAATGTCAAATTCACTACAACTACTTAATTGCGTTGCGGTACTCTAGTCCATTGTTCTGATTCCCCTGGGGAACTGTACATTTTCTGAGGAAGTTTTATAGACTTTGTGTGTTTGATAGACAGTGAATTTGTCACAGAGATGGATGCTGATTAGTTCGTTAGAAGTTTACTAAAATTTTTGGCTGCGGGGTTTTTCGAAAGAGTTACTGCGGCACAGAAAAACAAAAGTCGGAAGTCGCAGGGCGGATTCCGGCCACCGAAAGCGCATGTTTGCGGACGACGAGCTTTTAGAAGCTCGCCGTCCGGCCGTCCAGTTGCCAACCCCTAGTCGAAAGTGGATGCCCACCAGGGCTGCAGGAACGTTTAAAAATAGTTGCCACGGTAACTCTCAACCTGATGCCTAGTCCCTAGGAGTTTTTAATGATTTCCTACCAGACTTTTACTGACTAAAACTCACCTGTGTCCCTTTAGTTGCCATTTTAGTTCCTTGGTCGCGGTAACTCTTTCAGATAATACCACAACCCAAAAATACATAGTAGTGCCTACCCGCGGTTGTTTTGCTCACATCGCTCTTGTCTTCGCTTCGATAATTCGAGTGTCTAACACGCTCCAGATATATTGAATAGACGGCCTTAATTAGATAGACTCGGATTCATACAAGAATTTTATCATGAATAGGAAACTCTTCAATTTTGTAATAGTGAATACATACTCCTTGCGTTCATTCGGTATGGATATGAGCTGTCACTAGGCAACATTACAAAACATATTATTTTAATCTAATAAGTATTAGGATTCTGCACACATTGAGTTCCTGAAGATTGAATATCAAGCCAACCTAGAAAGAAATGAGACACGTATTGACTGTCATTTCTTTCTTTTTACTCTTTTGTTGTATACGGGTGTACCTAAATAATTAAAGCGAAACTTATTTTATTACTAGCTTTTGCCCGCGCGGCTTCGCTCCCGCTCTTCTCTACTCCACCCTACTATACCCAACTCTACCCTACTCTACCCTACCCTACTCTACACTACTCTACACTACTCTACCCTACTCTACCCTACCCTACCCTACCCTACTCTACCCTACTCTACCCTACTCTACCCTACCCTACCCTACTCTACCCTACTCTACCCTACTGTACCCCCTACTCTACCCTACTCTACCCCCTACTCTACCCTACTCTACCCTACTCTACCCCCTACTCTACCCTACTCTACCCTACTCTACCCTACTCCACCCTACTATACCCAACTCTACCCTACTCTACCCTACCCTACTCTACACTACTCTACCCTACTCTACCCTACTCTACCCTACTCTACTCTACTCTAACCTAATCTACCCTACTCTACTCTACCCTACCCTACCCAATTTTTTTTTTTTTCCATAAGAACCTTATCCTCACATTAACAATCACAACAAAAAAAAATCAGCCAAATCGGTCAAGCCGTTTTCATGCTATGTCGTGACAACGGAAAACGGGTTTCATTTTTATATATATAGAAGATAGAAATTAGGTCCTAAAAAACAATTGTCATTTAAAGGCTGTCACACATTAGGTCTTACAAAATACTCTAGCCGCAACTGGCCACAACCCGTGAAAAAAGAATCAATGACACCAATAAATAATATTAAAAAGATAAATAAAGAAAAAAGAACTTAATGGCATCCAACAAGTTTTTTTACAAATTTCGGACAGCTATCTTGCATTTGGTGTTTTAGATTATTCCACCTCTTTGGATTTTTGGTTGTTGTTTATTTGAAAAAAGAATGGACAAAATGGAAAATAAACGTCAGCGACAAGGACACAGCGAATCCCTTACAGCTTTTTAGTACCTATATGTTTTTAAAGTCTTTGCTTACTTACAGCTAAGGTGGAGGAATTTTTTGGATTTTTGGTGTTGGTTGGAGGGATTTTTTTAGTGAAGTTCAGTGGCTGTGTTAATTATTCACAAATATTATATTCCTAGTGAATATTGTGAAGTAAAATTGGTGTAATTTTGTATCTCTAGTGTCTGCACAATTAGGCGCGATCTCGGTAAAATGGAGCTGAGAATTTTATTGTACTGTTGACTATCTCAGTAAAGATTGCCGAGAAGGCTGACAAAAATATTATAATCTGTTACATCAGTATTCTGTTATTGAACACGTAGTGCTTGTGGCGTTGCTGTCCCATTGTCGACCATTCGCCGCACGATTGCCGCAGCGCGCGCTCTGTATTAAAATTACGATCGTCCGGACGCGGTCGTCACGCACCGCATCCGCACCGCAGCAAGCCGTCAAAAGACGCATAAATTGATGAAAGCCTAATGTCTTGCTTTATAAGTTAAATCTTTAAAAAAAATACGTATGATATTTATCATTTTTAGATGGTTAATTCCTAATGTACGAGTAAATTCCGATTTGGATATTTTTTTCGATATCCTTCATAATGCTCTCCTCTAAATTGTAGATACTAATACATAAAGAAACATTTCTGAATTAATTCTGGGTTAATTTCTGAAATTACAGAACCGATTCTGATTTTTTTTCACTTACATGTAGCTGCACTATCGCCGACTGCTTCTTCTTCTTCTGAGTCGGTACACTCTTGCCAGAGTGGTCGTGGTCATCACTGTGAATCACGATGAGTGCTATAGTCTACAAATTAATTTCCTACCTTGAGTTTTGAGAGCGAAGCCGTTGACAGAAGTTAATATCTTATACTGAAATAGAAGGTTCATGCTACAACTACACTGATCATATGTGTGTTACACGTGCCGATCTGGACGCGTCAGTCTCCAAACATTTTATATTCAAACTAGATTTGTAGCACTTCACTTGATCCACGCCATTCGACGCCGTTCTACAAATCAAGTGTGTTACACGTGTACCGCGGCAAATATTCTACACTATCTTATTGTGTGGCTCTGTACCTACATCTGGCAGTCCGTCAGACAACTTTACTAATATGACCTAGTTACTGAACAAGCACCATATATAATGTTTCTTCATTATGAACCTTTCTGATGGGGTAACTACATAAGAATAAAAAAAAGATGTCATTTGTTAAAAAAAAAATCAAGGTTACAGTGTTTAAAAACTATACACAACTCTAAGATCGAAGCCTTTTCCGAAACATGTTTTTTTTATTATTATTATTGATAGGCTCGCCTTTGACCACCGTCTCGCCTGATGGTAAGCGAGGATATGGTAGACGATGGAGCACGCTTGCCTAGAAGTAACCTATTCAGTCTTGACTTAAAGACCTCTATGTTGTAGCTATCAGGAAACACAGACTTCGGCAGGGAATTCGCTCCGTGGCTGTACGCACAATTATAGTTTAAGCAACGTTTACCCCCTTTTCTGATGGGAAATCATCAAGTAACTTCTTGCACACTGAGTGGAGTAATAAGGAGTCTCGGACAATTTCTGACCAAAACCCGGGTTCTTTCTTTCTGCGTTTCTACCGCGGTGACCATTTTGATCAATCCTACAGCCTAAAAGTGACACCAGATGGTAAGCAGTGATGTAATCCTTGATGGTGAAGCACAGAAGTTTATTAAAAGCTTATTCACTGTAGCCTTGAAAACAATTATAATATTCTGTGCATTTATCTTGTTATACGAATATAAAATTTAAGTAGATAAACAGAAACTTAAAAAAAAAATTAATAGTTTATCTCACGGTAAAAACAAAACAAATTCTTGTGTGTTACAAGTAAGGAGGTGAACGTTTCACCCCCAAAAAAATTGTCTATCAGTTAAAAATCAGCCTGTACACCACAATACTCTAGTAGTTCACATCAAACCAAACACTACGTCTTTGTCACATTTATCATATCCAGGTTGTAAACGTCCACAGGACACGAACTCCCTAATGGACTTTCATAAAGTTTATGTCGATACGTGAAAAGGTCTACCTTGCGGTCTACCGTAGTAATGTAAGAGCTAAGCATCGTCACTTCAAGAACAGCTAGTTTTAGAAGTAAAGGCCAAATTCACGGGTAAAACTTCGCCGGGATCCAAGATCCTGATTTCTAGCCACCGCAGGCGTAGACTTGCGAACGGCGAGCAATGGGTAGCACGCCGTTTGTTCGTCCCGTAACCATCCGGTTCCAGACATTCTTTTCCCACTTTGGCGCGTACCTATCCTTGTGGTACGCTTCTATGTAGATCATGTCGCCACGTCTTTCTGGTAATAAGGTGGAATTAAACCCTTTAGGCATTTTCTACCAGTGAACCAAGAGTTTCTTTTTTCTTTGAGATGTAGGTAAATGTGAAGTCATCTAATGACTTCTCTCGCCCTTGGGTGGAGCGAGAGGAAAACTCAAATATGTCTTTTAATTCCCTATGCGTTCTAGGAGAGCCCTAGCTAGCATCAGCCCTGCTGAACCCCTACAGTTTTGCTTAAATCTCGTTGAGGGCCCAGTCAGGCGCATTACTTTGTGTAATTTATTGCATCACCACTGCTCTCAAAACGGTGATAGAAGAAGAAACCAAAATTCAAAGACATGTGACATCCACCAGCCCACACTGGGCCCGCGTGATGGATTACGGCCCATTCCCTACCTAGAGAGGAGGCCTTAGTCCCAGCAATGGGAACATTATAAGGCCGACTATGCTATGCTATGCACGTTGAGGGGCGCGTGGAACACTACGCGCCGTAAGGTACAAGGATCACTGCATTGTGTTATGTCTGAGTATGGTTTCCGCACTTAGTCCTATGCGGACCATTGTACGTGGGCAAGCGGCCATAACCTTAGATGGGCTTATTCCAACCAGCCCACCTCTCTCCAAAAACAGATTAGGCCTGTCAAGTTTTTCAAGGCTAAAAAAAAACTGCATTGTGAGGCATAAAGACCGCAGGAATTCGATGGTGACGAGAAGCATTGGACCGGCAAATTGTGCGAGGAGACATATGTCCAGCAGTGGACTTTTTTCGCCAAAAATGTTAATGTTGCAAACACATAATAGCACTCTTTAATATAAATTAGTTTTCAAAACACTTGCTCAGAAAGTGACTCATATTGCACTGCACTTAGGCACATAATGGCCCTTGTTACCAAACTGTGACATTTTGATTACTATAATGTAGTTAAAACCTTTTTGTTCAACCTCTCCCCCGCCATAATTTTCGTATCACGTATCAGAGGTGCCCGTCGTCCCCCACGAGTCGCCGGTCAATCCCAATTTTACAGTTATTTTCTTCACAAGTGTATTGAAAAACATCGTATGATACACGTGAGTAATTAATGATTACGGTTCTCGGCTCTCTTAAGACCCTCGCCACGGCTCGGGTCTAAATACCGCCTCGATGATAATCACTAACATAACACACTTATATCTCAATGTACTAAACCATAACACTCGATAGTCAAGAAATCATTTGTTAACTCCATTAGCAATGTCAGTAACACCGGTACGCAATATGGTGGAAACTGATATTCACTAAATAACGCTACCATTTGCAATTACGTTCCTTCACTCACACGACAGCTACTCTAGTAATACGACGTACAAAATACGATCACAAAATATCGGGACTACGAATTACAATCAAGGTATTACTAGGTGAGCTGTGAAATAGTGATAAAGACAAGACAGCTATAGAATTATAATTATTTCGTATTGAATTGGGACAGGTACCTCGTTGGTCTGTTGGTTCGATATCTGTATCGGGCAAGTGATATTGAGTTTTTCCATTTGGGATTTCTCAATACCAGTCAAAAGTATGAGTACCTATAATTATGTCCCTTTGATGTCAATGAGCACGTGCCCCATTTTTGGTATTCCGTACCCAAAGGTTAAAGAAAAAAACAAAATCAAAGCATTTATTTCTGATCGATCATTTGCAGGCACTTTTGAATAGTCAAATGTCGGTTAGTAAAAAAAAAAATGAAGCTAAATTGCACGTTTCAAAGCGTAGATCTCTATGGAGAATAACGTGCAAGAAATTCCATGGACACTCTTAAATCATATTATGAGTAACGTATAATCTTGGTTACATATTTCTTGTTGCTTCTATTATGTGAGCACAATTTAGATAATAAAAAGTAAAATAAAAGATAGAAATTTAATTAAGCTACTGGCAGCTAAGACATGACCAGTCTCAACTGACGGCACCCGTTCAAGAGCATGACGAATATGAAAACATAACCCTTCTTGCAGTCGGGTAAAAACAGGACGCTATTGCTATCACTCCGCTGTCCTTCTCTCTGTCACCAGCCTATATCTTATGAACCGTGATTCGTGATAGATGATAGTTGATATTTTCACAGATTATGTGTTTTTGTTGCCGCTAATACAATAAATACAAAAAATAAAATAATTATTTTATGTTTGTCTGATTTCTACTTACCTAGTAGAAGCCAGACAAACATAAAAATTTGCCCTTCTACATATTGACGTTTTTTATTTAAAAAACAGAAATAAAAACAGAGCTGTCTTGAATCAACATCTACTCGCTTTTACATAATTCTCCAAAAATATAAAACAGTTCATCGTTCGTTTTTCGGGTACAACCTATGCTGAGATATTACGGAAAGGTCGGTAGTCGTACGGTAGTTTATTCTAAATTTATCTGACACCTTGTATAGTACCTATAGAAAGATTTATGAACGTAAGATGTTAAGGCCATTTTCCTCACAAAACGTCTATTCAAATTCAGAATTCCTATGAACAAATATTGGATTGCGAAATTAAGGTACCACCTATCCAAAAATACAGACCAAAGTATAAAGCCTTTTATATCTGTTTAGAACCAAAAGAAAATGTCTTCCGAATGTAAATTTTTTTTTTGCCATGAAAATAAATCTATTGAAAGAGGGTTAACCGAATTCCTTCCTTTTTTCCTGTTTATTTTAATTTGTGTCTTAAGGGGAATGCTCAAAGTAGCCCGGGAAATTCAAATTTTCTTATTTTTTTTTTTTTGTTTTTGCAGATCAGTGTCAAGTTGTATGTTGATTAAAATGTGATTGGCTGGCGTAATAAGTATCTATTTATGGAATTATAATCATTAAAATCATCAATACAACCCTCACAGTATATTTTACCCATCTTAACAGCCGATAGACGTCCGCTGTTGGTTTACCCCATTGTATGTTAATTTCAGGGAAAATTCATTCAATAGGGTCAGCAGAATTGAGACGGTTATATTAATTATTTGATAATACCTCTTACACTAAAGGATCTTAGATTTCTTTGAGGTAGAAAATAATAATTAAGTCATCGTTTATACCGCGTATATTGAAAAAATGGAACAACTTGCCTGCTGTGGTCTTCCCATCCAATTAGAATTTAGGTGTCTCCAAAGCTCGAGTGAATAAATAGGCTCTTAATAAACTAGTGCGCCTCACCATCAACGATTATATCACTGCTTACCATCAGGCAGGATCGCAGTCAAGCACTGGTTTATATCATTAAAAAGGTAACTTCTCCCACTCTAGGGTGGAACGAGAGGACGTGTCAAACTTTTAATTACTAAAACCCACATTATATCTTTAAGATGGCCTTCTGGGCCACGGTAACTTACAAAAAATCTCGCAGCCTGTATAAGTATTTTGGATTAATTTTGTGGACCGGTTGGAATTGATCACTTTGAAGAAATAAAAAAAAAATTGTGTTGTTAGAAATAAGATTATAAAATAAATAAAATAGGTTGTACACTAGCTTTTCGCCGTATTTTTAACTCATGGCTATCTCTCAGGGGTTGTTTCTTTGTTTTTCCCGTAATCGGATCATTCCGTTAAGTAGCATAATTTATTTATTTTATTCTTAATTGTACACCTCATAAAAATACAGGACAAACATTTATAAAAACAATGGGCGGTCTTATCGCACATTGCACAAGCTATTCTCTTACATACAGCCTTTGAATAGACGGGACGAAAGGAGATAGATTGGGGGCTGTCAGTGTACAAACATCAGAAATATTATAGGACATAATTTATACTTTATAAAGCTAAAGAGTTTGTTGGTTTGTTTGAACGCATTAATCTCAGGAAATACTGATATAAATTGAAAAATTATTTAAGTGTTGAATAGCCCATTTATCGATGTAGGCTATAGGTTCGAGAGTTGCATCTTTTTGATAAAGTTTGAACGTTTCACATGCAATCTCCCAACCCATAATTAAGCACTAGATTTTTTTACACATTGTTCTTCATCTTTATCAAAAACCGAAAAACACAGCGTTGGAAGACCCCCCAACAAGGTGGACCGACGACCTTATGAGAGTCGCGGGAATGCGGTGGATGCCAGACATGGGGTTGCTGTGGCGACGCTTGGGGGAGGCCTATATCCAACAGTGGACGTCTTTCCGCTGAAATAATGATGATGTTTGCAAGTTTATTTTATTTTTACGAGTACCTATATGTGTGTTTTTTACCTTTAGGTAATAAAGGATTAGCAGCAGGAGCGAAGTAGGAACCAAAAACGTAAATAAATCGCACTATGCGTGAGCTCACAGCTTTATGCTGAGCGTTGGGCCGTTTTGCGCGGATGTGACTGGCCTGTTGGTCTAGTGGTTAGTGGCCCTGACTGCTATGCCGGAGGTCGTGGGTTCGATTCCCACCCAGGACAAATGTTTATGTGATGAGCATGATCATTTGTTCTGTGTCTGGGTGTAATTTATCTATAAAATGTATGTATTTAGAAATATATAAGTATGTTTATCAGTTGTCTAGTACCCGTAACACAAGCTCTGCTTAGCATGGGACTAGATGGCGTTGTGTGATAGTTGTGGAATATTATATATTATATTATTATATTATATCTTCCCTATCGACTGATGTTATGTTACGTCTTATTTCGCGTAAATAAAATGTTTTTCTTTCTTTCGCCTTTTATTTCTTTCTAAATAAAACAGCGGGAGACAACTAATAAAAAATATATAATCATCGTTTAAAACTGTTTACTCTATGCTTAATTACGAAACATGTGTATCTTCTGCAATACATTACTTTGCTTTAAAACTTCTTGCCGACACAAAGTTTGTAACACAAAAGACTAAAGTTTCTAAATCCCTTCGCTTTGGGATTCAAAATGTCTTCTACGTTCATGAGATACCCGTAACAGTGTCATGATATTTACTGTTGAGTATAAGCAGTAGGTATTTGCGGAAAAGCGAAGAGAATATTAAGAGGGGTGTTTTTAGTATAAATGTTTTTAATTTTGGCTATAAGAAGAGGAGAAGATAAAAGAAATTAAGGAGGGACATTTTTATTAAGTGGGATAATCATCTAGATGACATCTCGCATTCTTGGGGGGAGCGTGGGCCCCCACGCTCCCCCTAAGAATGCGTGTCAGACTTTTACTGACTAAAAACCCACTCCTGTTCCTTCTTAGCCATTGTCCCCAGGGATCTTTTCCAGATATCATATTATACGTAGAAAGGGGATGACTTCTGATTTAACGCATGATGGAGTACCAGAGTAGGGGTATTAGCTTCGGAAAGTTCTTGTTTCAGATTCGATGGGAAGAAATACCCGGGTGTCACCAATATGCGGATTACCTAGCTAGCTTGGGCGGAGGTTGGGGTGATCGATGACGGTGACCTCGCGTCGATGTCGGTGGTGCCCGCGTCCACGGGCCCAGTGCAGACGGTAGATGTCACAAGTCTTAGAATTTTTGGTTCTAGGACATTCCGATTTCCTCACGCTGTTTCCTTCACCGTATTATTATTATTATTTTTGTTTCCGTTTTTACTTCTCAGCTCTTGGGCTGGTGTTTAACTACATATACGGGCCAGGCCAAGTAAATGTAGCGTGTGGTGTGTTATGTGGAGGATGCGTTATGAGGTAGACTTATTTCGTGTTCATCTATTTGTAAGAATTTTCTGACAATGCGACATGTGTTCAAGATGGCAGCTTTTTGTAAGGGTATGTAAAAGGTGTCTTTAAGATTTAATAACTTAAGACTATGGAAGAGATGATGCGGGATGACACCTGTTGTGGAAAGCACGATAGGGACAACATAAACCTTTTCTTGTCGCCATATTCTAGTAATTTCCTCCTTTAGTTCTACGTATTTACTAATTTTTTCCGTTATTGTTTTCTGTATGTTATGTGTGTTAGGAACAGCAATATCTATTAGGTAGGTGATTTTATTTATTTTATCCTGTAGAACGATATCCGGCCTATTATAGTGGATTGTCCTGTCGGTGAGAATAGCTCTGTCATAATACAGTTTATGTGTGTCATTTTCTAGAATAGTTTGTGGTGTGTAATTATAATAAGGGGTGTTTGTGTCCTGTATGAGTGCATATTTAATTGCTAATTTTTGATGAACTACGTTTACCACTTGATTATGTCTGTGGGTGTAGTCTGTTTGGGTAAGAGTTGAACAGGCTCCAGTAATGTGCTGAATTGTTTCTGGCTGCGTGTGACACCTTCGACATCTATCGTTTGAAACTGAGGGATCTCTGATTATATACTTCCTATAGTTCTTAGTATTTATTATTTGATCTTGTATCGCAATCATAAATCCTTCAGTTTCAGGGAATAAATTACCTATGTGAAGCCATTTGTTTGAAGCTACTTTGTGAACATGAGGTTGATCTAAATCATGAGGGTGCCTGCCATGGAGTACTTTCATTTTCCACTTTTCAATTTTTTGGCTTTGTGGGTCTGTGTTTATAGAGTCTGGTATATTTTGATTATTTAAATTGAGAGGAGTGTAATTAAAATCATTTAGAGTAATAGCTTTGTGTATGTCACTAGTGCGAGATTTTGTAAAGAAGAATGTTTTTAGCCTAGTTATTTGCTTCTGCCAAAGGTGACCTATGTCAATTAGGCCTCTCCCTCCATTCTGTCTTTTGATAGTGAGTCGCTCGATCGCAGATTTAGGGTGTAAGTTGTGGTGTTTTGTGAGTGTCGTGCGTGTGGTTCTCTCAAGTTGTTCGATGTCGGTTTTACACCATTTTATTACTCCAAATGAGTAAGTCAGTATAGGTATCGCAAACGTATTTAAGGCTTTTATTAAATGTTTTCCAGATAACTGTGTTTTGCACACTGCGTTAATCCTCCTTCGATACTCTGTATTAAGGGACTGTTTTATTGCAGTATGGTCTAGTCCTTTAAGTTGTTTGTACCCTAAATATTTATATAGATCCATCGGTTCCATGGCTGCTATAGTGTCGGTATCGTTAATTGTATAGTTACCCGATTTTATTTTACCTCTTATAATATGCAATGTTTTACACTTATCTAACCCAAATCTCATATTTATATCTTGACTAAACTTTGTTGTGATCTCTATAAGCTTTTTCATTTCCCTTTCTGTTCTTGAATATAATTTAATGTCATCCATATATATGAGATGTGAGATAATAGTGTCTTCAGTGTTATGTTTAAGGTTGTACCCGATCTGACAACTGTGTAGCAAATGAGACAGGGGGTTGAGGGCGAGGCAAAACCACAGAGGGCTCAAGGAATCTCCTTGGTAGATGCCTTTTCTTATGAATATCTGTCGTGTTATAAGATTACTATGGCGATTATTTAGGCAAAGTGTAGTTTTCCAATGTGACATTATAGTACGCAAAAAACTTATAATGTTTGTATTTATTTTGTAAATCTCTAAAATTTTTAATAACCAGGAATGTGGTATACTATCAAACGCTTTTTGGTAATCTATATAAGTGCAGTGAAGGTTTCTGTTCTTGCAAGTTGCATGTTTATGAATGGTGGAGTCAATAATTAACTGTTCCTTGCAACCCATATGGCCTCGCCTGCAACCCTTCTGTTCTTCTGCTAATATATTGTGGCGTTCGATATGAGCGTTGATTTTGGTTGTTATCGCGGATGTTAAGATTTTATAAATAGTTGGTAGACATGTGATAGGTCTATATTGGGAAGGTTGTGTTGTATGAGTGGTTTTAGGGAGCATATATGTTATTCCTGTCGCAATGAATTCAGGTATATGTTGTTGTCCTAATACAATTTTTGTTAAGCTTTTTGCTATATATTTATGAAATATCGTTAGTTTTTTATACCAAAAATTTTGAATTTTGTCTATACCTGGTGACTTCCAATTATGTAACCTAACAGTAATATTTGTGATATCAGACTCAGTTATCTCCATGAATTCCATTTCATCTATTGCTCCCCACCTAGTTTCTTCTTCTTTTATCCAAATGGCTTTGTCATTGTGTTGCACTTGTTCTTCCCATATGTTAGACCAAAATGATTCGAGCTGTTCTTTCGAAGGTATGTCTGTATTGTTGTCTGTTATTGTGTCCCTAGGTGGTTTCTGTATGTTCCTGTAAAATATTTTTTCGTTTAGAGCAAATGTTGCGTTATCAGTTTTGCGCTGTTGTGCTTTTACGTACCTCCTAAGCCTATGAACTTTCAGCGCTAATTTCTGCTTTAATGTGTCCAAATACTCTTCAGGTTTTCTATTGTTGCTTTCATGTCTAGTGTGAGTAGAATTAATTTTAAATATGGCTTCAACTCTTCTAACTACTTTTTGTGTTCTACAGCCCCTGATATATTGTGTGAGCCTGCCGCAATCTGCTCTTAATTTATCAATATCTTTTTCTAGCCTAACTTGCCATGGTGGTTTTACATGGTCTCTAGATCTAGTATTTCTGGTGTTATCAGAGATTTTAAAATTAAGTTCTTCAGCGATAACAACCGCTGTGCAATAAATGAGGGTGTTTATGTCTATCAGTTGTATATCATCAAATAGAAACTGGTTTAATATGTTTTCATTAAACAAATTAACCAAACGGAACAGGTTAGGGCTATTCTTGATTTTCGGCAGTTTTGGTCGAGCTGCTGGATCCATCCCAGAATATTGTGTGAGTGTGGTTCTAAATTTGGCTAGTATTTCCTGAACATATGTATCTGTTACTGGGTTTGGATCTGCAGCAACTGTGTCAATATCATTTACTACAGTTAAGGTTATAGTTTCGGTTTGTGTGGAAGTGTGTGATGTTTGCGAGTCATATGATTGCGATTCTACAAGTGGTTGAGATTGAGTGAGTGATTGTTCTGTCAGACATTCATGAGTGTTTTGCATGACATTGCTAGTGCCTCTATGATCTTCTTCTTGTATTAATTGTATTCGTACTTCTTCTTTTAATTGATCAATTTCTTCCTGAGATATAAGTTTGTTCCTAACTATAACCCTTCTTTGATCCGAAACCCTTTGTTCAGATATCGAAATTTCAGGGTACTGTCGCGTAAAAATTGCATGTAATTGTGGTCTGTAGGTGGTCATGTCTGTCTCTATTATTATTATTATTATTATTGAGTGCAGGTTCCTATAATTGCGTTAGCTGTAGCTTTATTAATTAATCAATAAGTGTTTAATATTGCTCTTGGCTTATTCTTTAAGTTAGTAGTAGCCCTAAAGCCCTAAGACACGAGAGTAGTAAGGGTATTTGTTCCCTTTTTTTGCACTTACGCAAATCAAACTACGTGATTATCTTCTAAACGGTAAAGGACATAGATACGACGATTAGAGAGAACTTATTCGAAATAATGTTATGAACACGTTGGTGATATCAGTGCAGATACGCCAGTTTATGAGATACGACAGTTAGCGGGGAGACCGACGACCTGTGCTTCATACAATCAACTATTTTCGACATAGGCCATTAATAAAACCAACCGAAATTATAATGAAATTTTCATTAATGTTTTCTGACGTGTTACCAACACGTGTAAGTACTGTTGTCAAAAAAGTTAAATCCACTAAATAATCAATTCAACCTTCGTCACACTTAGGATCCTGTTGTTCGTTATTATTTAGAAATTATGTTTGTTTACTGGTAGGACTTTGTTATGCAAAGAAAATGGTAAATAGACTAAGTGACAATTAAAAAAAAACACTCATATCCGGAATTTCTCTTTTATCGTTGTCTTATGTCTGAGTATATGGTTTCCACACTTAGTCCTATATGGACCATTGCATGTGTTACCTCCTATATCGTTTTCATATATATCACCCTAATGGGTTTAATATCGTGCGGATTTCATATCGCAAGCGGAATTGGTCTGCATGCGGGGCTACTGCCAACTTTCACGCCTCGCATCTCGCGTGCGTATTCCATGCATTACAATAAATACTTGTATGAAAATTGTAGGGGCTACACGTGCAGAGCAATGCCGCATGCGTGATGAAATCCGCACGATATTAAAAACACGCTTACGCAATGCACACGTATTGCGCGTATATAAACTGTCATAATTATATAAACAACCAGATTCGCGTGGGAATCTAACCTGCGACACGCAGCGCAACCATGTCGCTAAAAGCGGATTATGAATAAAATCAGACTTCAATTAGAAATAATAAGATAGCTTTATTAGCTTCAACATGTATTTTTTTCTTTACCAAACCTAGCTTTGAATTATTATGCTAAAATATATTCATTTCTGTAACCCAGGAGGCTTTCGTAAAGATAATATTTATGCTAACACTAAGCTTAGCTAAACCATTTATTTAATTAATTTCATAGGCGTCCTTAGTGAAAGTACGAGGATCTACTTTTATATGCGTAACACCACACAATCTAAATTTATAATTGCGTTAATTATTGTAATAGGATTATTTTAAACTCAATCCTAGTTTGTGTAATCATCTAAAGGTATAAATCAGCAGCAAAATTTCTTAACGAACTTCAAAAAAGGAGGAGTCTTTTATTTTTTTATGACTGATGAAGGTGGACCGGCGACCTGGTGAGAGGGAATGCGGTGGATGCGAGACGCACAAGATCGGTCGTTGTGGCGACGCTTGGGGGAGGCCTATGTCCAACAGTAGACGTCTTACGGCTGAAATGATGATGAACAGACTGATTTGGAAAATTCTTTTTTTATTTGGCAGGGTATTATACTTTCCAAATCGTCTCATGGTCAATAACAGAATCCAATGATGGGATCCAAGATAAATCTAGAGAACTTGTAATAGTTACGAGTATATTCTATGGTTCACTATTTAGGTTTAACTGTACCCGACCATTACTACAAATAAAAAACCTTTTATGAAAACATATACAGCCGATTACAATACTAAAAAAAAACAGAAAACAATTAGTCTAGTGCAAATTTAATTTCGGAAATTAAAATTTAAGTTTTTTTTTTATAATAGCGTAGTTCTCTATTAGTAGATGAATTCTCAAAATGGGAGAATTATTTATTTTACCACGTCTTAAATGTAAGGTAAACTTATGTCCATAGTGGGTGAGAGAGAATATCCTTTTAGTGATAAAAGAAAGAAAAATATTCATCATCATTAATATCTTACACCACAGTCCGGCATAGACAGACAAATGTATTTTTTTTTTTTGTCAAAACCACTCAGTTATTACTTGCTTTACTGAAAACTTTTACAAAACAACAATAACTTATTACCAAACTATGATTGAAAAGTTGATCTATTACCAACTGTTAAGTTTTGAGCACTTTACTAACTTTGTTCTTCAGATGTGCAACATTACTATTGTGGACATTATTGTATATCCAACATTTGTCATTGAAAAACTCGCAAACAAATCCTCATTTAAATGCTTTTGCTGGTCACAAAATTAATTTAATATCCCATTTAAGACCCTCTTGGTGTTAGTCTCAATTTATCGTCTCCAGAAAATGTTACTTATTTTCTTTTTTTTCTCCGAAAAAATATTCCCTTTGTGCCATTCTTCAGTTATGATAAATATGTTTTCTTTGAAACTTATTTTCAAATCTCTTTTAGTCTCTAAAAAGCTAGCTAAGCTCAAAGATGGACTGTAATTCCTCAGGAGACATCGGCAACGAAATAATTCTTTTGAAAATGAAGTTTAAATCCAATTCTCTATAGTCTATAGACATTGATTTCAGTATTTTTTACTATATTTTCATGTTCATCTGTAATACAACATTATTAGTTTATGTGAAATCTGAATATAGTTTGTTCAGAAGTTCGCGGCAGGTCATAGCGGCTTTATGGCGATTGTCACACTACCACGATTCACGCTGCATGTTGCGTGTCAACGCATCTACGCGCGTGAGTACGTAAAAAACCCGCATGATGATGCAGATCAGCACTGCTGCAAGTTCGCGCGTAGGTGCTTTGATACGCAACATGAAGCGTGATGCGTGGCTGTGTGATAATCGCCTTAGGCCGGGCGCGCACTAGGCAGCCAGGCTGCGGCAGCCAGTAAAACATATGACGTTGTATAGGAGCCCGCGCACTAGGCAGCCACGAAGTTTCGGCTGCAGCAGCCAATAAAACGCGCCTGTTTGCACGGCAGCCAGCTGGCTGCGCGCAGCCAGAACGTGTGTAGGCGAATGTATGTGGCTGCAGTTAGGGGCCGACAGACCGCTAGGTGCAAGTGCAAAACAACTCCTCAGTCGCCTGGATGGCCCGGTGACTATGTATTTTTGCAGACATAACAAGCTTATAACTTTGTGATCTTTCATGATACTGTTATGAAATTTTGTACATAGATTCTTCACATAAAAATACAAACATAAATTCTTAACATAAAAAAGACAAGTGTTTCGGGTTTCACATATTACATACTAAAACTAATCTATACTAATATTATAAAGAGGTAAAATTTGTAAGTTTGTAAGTTTGTAAGTTTGTAAGTTTGTAAGTTTGTAAGTTTGTATGTAGGGGGTAATCTCTGGAACTAATAATCCAATTCTAAAATTTTTTTAACTGGCAGAAAGCTGTTTCTATAGCATGTATATTAACCGAGCTATCACAACTTTTGTCTAGCAAGTCGGAAAAAAATACCTCATAAAACAGAATTATTTGCGTGCGCTGCCTAAACAGTTGCTTAAAATTAAAAACAATGTATGGCTACCTGGTTCGTCTTAATTATTTCTACAAAAAAGTCCGCGATACCATATCTCTATCTTTTATATTTTACCTTTTATACTTCTTTTATTGCACTAAAAATATTTTTTTTCGGCATACTTACGTTTGGTTGATTATTTGAGCAACAAAATATTAATTCTTATGACAATAAATTATTTCAGTATCACAAGAACATTACACAGATAAGATTTGCCATTTACAGCATATCAATTGGTCATACAGTTTCGGAGAAAATATAAAATTACTAAAACGCAAAATACCCCTAGCATAACTTTCATTGTGCAGACGTTTTACATATTTTTTTTTTTATGGTGGGCAAAAATCATCTGATGACAACCCCCGCCCTTGGGTGGAGCGGGAGATAGTGTCAGACTCTTACTGACTAAAAACTCACCCCGTTCCTTCTAGCCTTCAAATCAGGGCACGAGTTCCCTTCGGATAACCCTGGACCCGGTAGGTTTCGACCCAGCTGGGCCTCTGCTGTTGCTGACAACTTCTTGAGGCGCGCGGGAACAGTGCGCGCCGTCGACGTCTTGGGCTCGGTCCATTACCGGACGATCGAACAGCAAACTACCCATGGCTCGCCGTCCGCGAGCCCGCGTCTACGGTGGCCGGAAATCGGGATCGGAATCCCGGCGGCGGCGGCGGGGGCGCCGTTGCCTGATGCGGTCTGCCTCCTCCTTTTCTAGCATTACTGCTTCGCAGAAGGAGGCGACCGCCTGCCATTCCTCCTCGCTAAGGACCATCGCCTCAACCAGAGCCCGGCGCGAGTGGTCTCCGCCGCCGATCGCCCCCACGAGGGCACGGCGATGGTCTGCCCAGGCAGGGCACACCTCGACTGTGTGCTCCACCGTGTCCTCCGGGCGTTCCGCACAGTGGTGACACTCGGGCGTCTCTTCCGCTTTAATTCGGTGCAGGAACCTCCCAAACTTGCCATGTCCGGTGAGGACCTGTGTCATGCGGAAGGTAAGGACGCCGTAAGGCCTTTCCAGCCACGTCTCAAAGAGGGAACTTACCGCCATAATTGTGGCGTTCCCAACGTTTTACCTATTTGCCCATAGATGGCGTTCTGCAATTACGTAATTTTTCTGAATCGCGGTGTTAAGACTTTCTGTGGATTGATGACCCTCTCGAATTATTATGCCCACGTTGTCGTTAGTTGGAGTTCTTCTGTCAGTTGCTTATTGGTTTCGGTTGTTTCGTTTGTATGGTTGTTGTTGTTGATAGATACCTCATAATCGAAAATATCGTAATTTCGTTGTACGTTTGTTTTGTATGTTCGTAGTTTCGTACTTCGTTCTATCGTAATAATCGATACGAGTTTTTCGATATTACGATTGTTTTGTTTTGTAAAGGCGGACGGTGTTCGAGTCGCTCTCCCCTTTGTTCATAATTATTTTCAAGTCTGTGCGTAGTTTGTTGAGAGCATGTCTAAAAGGAAATCTCAACTGTCCCGGCAGACATCATAGACAAGAGCCGCTCGAGTACGCCGTACGGAAGAATCTGCCCCTGAAAATGAGCAGCGCCTCTCGAGAAATAGAGAATATATTTCGCAAGCACGCGCTAGAGAATCTAGCTCCGAGCGCTCACAGCGCCTCGCTAGCCAAAATGTGAGGACGTCGCGGGCCCGTGCTCGAGAAACTAGCGCTGAACGTGCGCACCGTCTATCTGAGTTAAGGCAGCATGTCTCTGAGACAAGGGATAGGGAGACTAGCGCTAAGCGCTCGCAGCGGCTTGGTAGGCAAAATGTCATAACATCGCAGGCCCGTGCTCGGGAATCTAGCGCTGAACATGCGCAGCGTCTATCTCATTTAAGGCAGCATGTCTCTGAAACAAGGGATAGGGAGACTAGCGCTGAGCGCTCGGAGCGGCTCGCTAGGCAAAATGCCATAACATCGCAGGCCCGTGCTCAGGAATCTAGCGCTGAACGTGCGCAGCGTCTAATCGAGTGTAATCTTATTTTAAAACAAGAAATTTTCCGCGGACGAAGTCGCGGGCAGAAGCTAGTGTTTTATAAAAGGAGAAACTGACTGACTGACATAACAACGCACAGCCAAAACTAGAGGGACTAGGAACGTGAAATTTTTTTTCGCACCAATTTCACATGAAACTGAGTGACACTGATGTTTGCAGGTACTGTAATCAGGAGAGGGAGACGCCTAAGCACCTGTTATGTGAATGTGGGCCCCTTATCCATAAACGGAGTATCCATCTGGGTCAACACATTATTCGCCCGGAGGAGATTAAGACTCTCAAAGCTAGGAGTATTCTAGACTTCCTGGAAGCCTCCCGGTTAAAAGAGTTACTCTAACAAGGTGGCGAGTCACAATAGATCTTTTAGGTCGCAGTGACTACATCTCCTACACTATGGGAGATGCATAGCCCCTTATCTTCAAAAAAAATAATAACGTGAAATTTTACACAAGGTTTCCTTTTATAACGTAGGCGAGCATTAAGAGAGAATTTTCTAAAATTCAACCCTAAGGTCCAACGGAGTAAAAGGGGGTCCAGAGTTTGTATAAACATACTTTCACGCACGCGAAGCCGCTGGCAAAAGCTAATCTACACTTATATTATAAAGAGGTAAAGTTTGTTTTGTAGGAGGCAATCTCTGGAAGTACTGGTCCGATTGCAAAAAAATTTTCACCAATAGAAAGCTGCTTTATTCCTGAGTTGCATAGGCTATGTTATGTACGCGGGCAAAGCAAGTATAATATTATTTTAACTAGTGAAATATGCAGGTTGAATATGACATTGAATGAGGCAAACGCTTTGAAATTGTAAATCGCAATCCCGGGAAAGTGTCGATTGTTATCCCATCGATTCTGAATATCCGCTGACCCCGATTGAGGGCTGCCGTTCTCAGTACCTATGAGATTTGATTCTTTGATTCCACATCAAGGAATATTAAAACCGCAAAACGTTTACAAGTTTATATCAGACATGAACTTATTTTTATTTTGTACTAGCTTTTACCCGCGGCTTTGCCCGCGTTTATGAATATACTTTACTCTTTCTCCCCTTTTCTCACTTTAAAAAAAAATTGCCAATGTCCGTCTCCAGGGTCGCAACTATCGCTGTACCAAAATTCATCAAAATCGGTTTTGCCATTTAGGTGTGAAGACGTAACAAACAAACAAACTCACTTTCGCTTTTATAATATTAGTAAGGATTAGAACTTGGAACATATGAAAATTACAATTGCTTGCTTTGAAAAAGGTTTACTTATATCTAATTAAAATCTTAATTTTTACTCTTTCCAGTTGGCAAACGGATTGGCTAAAAAGTACCAAGATATCTCCATAATCTATGACTATGATAGCAGAAACTTGTGCTCAGCGCAATTCAGTTCGAAAGAGTTACGGTGGCCGGGCGGCCCTGGAACCTGGTAACTGAAGGAACAGGTTGGGTTTTAGTCAGCAAAAGTGTGAGTAAGAATAATAAGTAGATATTATAAATAAGTAAATACTCCTTCTCAGTCCACGACCGAACGAGTTGTTTGATTATTCCCACTTCATTTTCAAAATTCGAATAAAAAAAAATCGAAATCTAAGTGTCCCCCCGCAACCGGGCCTCAAAAAATCGCTAGAAGTGGCCAGAAAAAAAAGCTAGAAGGCGCCACAAAAAACAGCTCAAGCGCGCGACAGTTTGTGGCCTGAGATTTTTTTTTGTGGCGGCACCGTCGCACACGAGCCACAAAAAAGCCCACCTCAAAATGAAGCTTGAAGCGGCGTTTTTTTGAAGCCCGTGTGCGGGGACAGTTATGGTCACAATTATTAATATCTATATATCAACAGCCTCTACAGCGCGGTATTCCGTCATTTCGGAATGACGATCATGGCCCGTTAACATACATATAGAGAAACATTTTATGACTAGTAATCCTCCTTATAAAAGGAAAGTACCTAGATAAGAAACCTCTTTAACACAACCACAATGCTAATTTGTTTTTGATTCGCCCAAACATTTTCTACGTAGGAGTTATCTGGACTGATATCGCTAAACGCTAAGTGAATCGCCTGTTAGTCTGGCCACAGAATATTAAGGCTCACACAAAATGATAGCGATGAACTAGTTTACTGATAACATGCACAAACTATGTGGACGATGTCTTATCGCAGTGCACATATTTATTTGAACCTTTCACAATTTGTATGTTCATTAACAGAGCGTGTTTTCTGTTTACAAACCTAATTCTTGCGTCTATTTTAAGCTGTATTGCTTTATGATGTGTTAAACACATTATCTATTCAATCATGTCGATTTTCGTCTGCTCGTTTATTAGGTAATCATATATGCCATCTTTTTTTGTGATTGTAAAATCATCCTATAATTTCTTCTACTCCGGGTGAAGCGATAAGCTTGCTCTCACAACGTAAATCTCTATACCGGACCGTCTCGTGATTGTCAACGCTACCCTTCGCCGGCTCACGCTTTCACGCGCCACATGGCCAGCATACCTGTAAGTAGCACTGGTAGCTGAAGCGATATGCAGCGATGACTCGCGATGGTCGGAATATGCCAGAACGTATTAGCGCGAGCGATGTTCAGGCAGTGCTTTTAGTAGAGAGGCCTTACTGGCCTCGTTGCTGACCGGGTCCTTGATGATCCGAGAGAGATTTTTGTATCCATATTGCAAAGTAAATAAATACTTAATTCTTAGAGCAATACAGTTTAATATTATACTAACAAATATTTCAATTCTCATTTCGCATATCCACGCGCATCTAGACCATCTAGACCTTTCACACCAAAAATCGCCAAGGCGTGGATAGAACTGTTGTCTTACATTCCCGCCCATCCCATCCACGCTTTGCCTCGCTGGTGTAAAACCACCATAAGGCTGTTACTAACTCAAAACCCACTCTTGTAACGTGTTCCTTCATTTGCCCTTGGCGTTTTAGGACCACAGTAACTCTTTCGAACAACCCCGCAGCCATCTTGGTAAAAATACTTCAACATACAGGGTGGAATGTGGGTGTAATACCTACATTACCTACACCACTAGCTTAACCCATCGGGAATACAAAGTTAGCTAGTCAATAAAGTGGACAAGATATATGTGTCCAAACGTGGAGGCAGGCAATACGAGTATTTATAGGACGTAGGCATTAAAGTAGACGTCCTACGCCGACACTGAATAAATTGAGACAAAGACTTGAGATATATGGATACTTTATTGTACACATAAATATTTACACAATTGGTAACTTATCAATGTTTAGTTTTGTACAATATTTAGTGCTAAACCACAAATAACACTAAATATAAATATTTTTCTGGAAACCGCTTCAAAATTGTTTTTAAAGTGAAGCAGCAATTAGTATTTCAAATATTGGTGTGAATAGGAGTAAGGAAGTTCTTTTTTTCTGGTACCCCGCTCTAGGGACGCTAGAGCGAGGGAGCGTATCAGATTCTTACTGACTATAAGCCACCTGTGTCCTTCAGCTGCTCTTTATAATCAAGGACCACGGTAATTTTTCCGAAAATTCCCGTGGCCCTAGTAGGTATTGGACTTTCTGGGCTCCTACAGTTCTGATGATAACTCTTTGAGGTGCGCGTGGAACACTACGAGCCGGCGATGGCTTGGGTTCGGTCTTTACCGGACGGCAGGATGACGAGCTACCCATTGCTCGTCGTCCATAAGCCCGCACCTACCGTGACCAGGAATCGCCCTGCGCTCCCGACACTCGGGACGTCTCCTACATTCAGTCAAAAAAGTATCGGGAATGGATGATTTGTTTATGGTTCCAAATTCAAATTTTGTTTTTTTGTAGTTGTTAGATTGGCACAACTGTTTTCCATTTTGGCGCGGAGTTTGAGTTGCATCTGTTATTTATATTAAATACAGTGCTGGTTTTAGTAATATCATATATAGTGTGTATTGCGAATTTCATAATGGACAAAAATATCGAACAAAGAGTTTGTCTTAAATTTTGCATCGCCAATGGAATTTCGTGTTCGGAGTCACTGAAAATGTTACAGAAGGCTTACGGTGAATCGACTTTATCAAAAACTCGTGCTTATGAGTGGTTCAAAGCGTTCAAAAGCGGTCGAGATGTGATGGAAGATTTGCCTCGCTCTGGTAGGCCGTCAACGTCTGCAACTGAAGTTAACATCGCAAAAGTAAAGGAAATAGTGACTGAAAATCCCCATTCAACTCTGAGAGAGATAGCCGCCGAACTTTCTGTATCTCACGAGTCGATCCGTACCATTTTAACTAATCATTTGGGTATGAAACATGTTGCTGCTCGGCTAGTCCCAAAAGATCTGAATTTTCACCAAAAACTCAATCGCATGAAAGTCGCTGAGGACATGCTAGAACGAGTCAGTTCGGACCCAACATTCATGAAACGCATTGTTACTGGTGACGAGACGTGGGTTTACGAGTTTGACATGCAAACTAGTCAACAAGCTTCGGAGTGGCGCCTTCCAACTGATCCGAAACCGAAAAAACCACGCCAAAGTCGATCAAAAGTCAAAGTCATGTTGACTGTTTTCTTTGACTATCGCGCTGTTGTGCACTCTGAATTCTTACCGGAAGGTCTAACGGTAAATAAAGAATATTATTTGAGCGTTATGCGCCGTTTAAGAGGGCAAATTCGACGAAAAAGGCCAGATTTGTGGAAAGAAAATTCTTGGATTTTGCACCACGACAATGCGCCTTCGCACAAGGCTATCATTGTGAACGAATTTTTGACCAAACACTCAACAAATACCATCCAGCAACCACCATATTCACCAGATATGGCTCCTGCTGACTTTTTTCTTTTTCCTAAACTCAAATTACCACTTCGTGGCACCCGTTTTGAATCGATAGAAGACATAAAGGAGAATTCGCGGCGAGAACTGAACTCAATTCAGGAAGCAGCGTTTAAAAAATGTTTTGATGAATGGATTATTCGTTGGCGCAAGTGTATCGTTTCTAAAGGAGCATACTTTGAAGGTGATAAAATAAATTTGGATGAATAACAGGCATTTTGTGTATTATTGATCTTTTCCCGGTACTTTCTTGACAGAGTAGTATGTCGATGTTTGTTGTGGTCATTGCTTTGCTTTGCTCCCATTACTGTTTTACAAAAGGAGGTGACCGCTTTCCATTCCCTCTAGCTCCCGACGAATGGTCTAAACCAGAGTCGTGCGCTAGAGGACGCCACCGCTTGTCGCCTCTTAGTGAGGGCGTTGTGGGAATATGTCGTTCTCTTGTAAATCACGTAACGTAACGGCGATGATGTCATATATCAGTTTATGCATCCTTTTTCTGTTATTTGACAGTTTCCCCTTCCCCCGAATGACTTATAACTTATCTATTTAATTTTGAACGGATTTGGAAAACAATTCCATTTGCAAGCTAGCTTTTTTAAATAAAAAATGACACCTACCCAATTCATTAATTTATTACTATTTTACTACAGCATGCGTGATCAATGCAAACGTATTTCCAGGATTTAATTTTAAAGGTTTTAAAATAAGACAGAAAAAAATATTTGTTAATCGTCTGCTGATGAGTACAGCATCAATTAGTAATTAAACATCAATATATTGAATCATCATTTTAAAATTAATGATCCAATAATTTAATTAATTAGTTCAGTTCAAACCAACAGTTGTTGCAAGTAATTGAATGTAAATTGCTTTTGTTCAATTACAAAACTTGGCAATAATATTATAAGTTTTGTATTTGTAAATTGGAAACTATGCAGGGTTATTTGTAAAACACCGGCAACCTTACAGGACTATGTTACTTACATCATAAACAACAACTTTTGTTCTATGACTTTTGAAAATTGATCATAATTTTAAGTCATCAGATTTTCATACAAAAATAAAAATATTTAAATTGAACTTTCTAAACATTACGAATTCTATGCGAAGCAAGCTATAGCACAATAACAGAGTGAAGCGGGGATCGGGCGGTGAGGTTTCTTGATGCGCTTGCGTCGCGTCATACAGACGTAGATTAGATAGGTATAACAAAATACAGAGTTAAAATGGGTTAGATAGGACAACGATATTTTGAAGTTTGTTTTTGGCAAATGCATTATGTTTTGTAAAAAGCCATAGAACAAAAGTTGTTGTTTATGATGTAGGTAAGTAATACTGTCTTGCAAGGTTGTTAGTGTTTTACAAATAACCCTGTATTTTCTATAGTAGGTAACACTGTTGGCTAAACAGTTTTTTTTTTCAGTTTGAACGAATTCTTCTATTCTCTCGAGTTACCAGTCGAATTGAAATAATAATTTAGTATGGACTGGGATGTTTCTTGAGGAATTAAATATCACGGCCTTTAGGAGCCTAGCAAAATAAAATCAAATCAAAGAGCCAAAGGACTAAGAAGTGAAAACGTAATATTTTGCTCAGTTTTCTTTTCAGCTAGTACAATTTATTTTAAACTAGCTTTTGCCTGTGACTTCGTACAGACGCATGTTGGTTATTGCGGATACAAAGTCGAAGCCAGATAAAAAATATAGACGCCCTTCTCTGGACTAGCCCTAGCCCATAGTAAATTTGATCAAAAATGGTTTAGTAGTTAAAACGTCAACGCATAAAAGACATGAATACTTCACATATTCATCATCATCATCATTTCAGCCGATAGATGTCCACTGTTGGACATAGGCCTCCCCCAAGTGTTGCCACAATGAATGACATATTTCGACTTTCACATATTAATATTAATTAATGAGTAGGGTTAATAGCCCCAATAAGGTTTAGGTTTTTTTATGACCGTTTTCAAAGCTCCTAAATAATATTTAAGATTTCCAAAGATTTCCAATTCACTTGTTAGTTAATTGGGGTTCAATCTCGTTACGACCAGTTTTCATATTTATTTTACGTGTAACCTACGTAGAAATGTCTCATAATCCACTTACATAGGTACTAAACTGGATTAAAATATTAGCATATTCAATCGTGGATGCTACCTAATAGCTGACTCACTCCAGAACCCAGTCTACTTATGGCCTTTCTTCTTATCCTACATAGCAGTATAGAAAGAAGAAAGAAAGAAAGAAAAATAATTTATTTTTCACAGCACAAGACCCAAACACAAATACAAAAACCAATACCAAAAAAAAAATAAAGATAAAAAATAAAGTTGTTGTGTGCCTCATGGCTGCACCAAAATAGGTCTAGTTCAGCATGATTGCCAGACAACAAGTGCCTGACGCTGGTTTTCAACTGAACCTGTGGCTGTGACGCAACGGACGTAAAACCGGTTTTGGAGTGCAATATAGGTGATATAATATCAGTGATGGTACTTAAATAATATATATACATATATGGTTTACACATATACCATAAAAATAGGGTTATAGCGAAATTGCAGTGTTTGTTTATGTGAGATTAAATAATAATAGATATATTAAACAAAAATGAAACAAGAGAGAGAAAAACAAACACTAAATAAAATAGTAGAATAAATGCACACAAAAAATAAAAATAAAAAGTGGGTAGGTAAAGATCGAACGGGTTAGGAGGATGCAATCTGTGTATTCTTTCTACTGCGCGAACGATGTTTCTCAGTTGATTCACTCTTGCTGCGAGTTGCGTTGAGTATAGGCATCAGGCATAATCATATCAACCTTTTAATGTTTACGATACTAGGACTCGGGTCTCTTCTTTAGGAGAGAAAATGGGTCGTAATCCACCACACGGACCCAGTCTCTGTTGGTAAATGCGAATTTTTAGTTCTAGGATAGAACTGTCCTAAAACGATGCTTTCTTTCACTGTTTTTAGAGGGATGATAAAAGAAACTACAGTAAGTATAGTAATGCACCTGGCTGAGCTTGAACCCACGACCTACCACTCGTCAATTGGGGCCGTTACCACTGGGTAACCACAGCTATTACGATTCAAAATTAAAAAAAAAAAAACTTTTTTGTTTCACATAGGCCTACATGGGTACTTACAAAACCTCAGAAGCTAGTGATTGATGTTAAATTTATGAACACGCCTCAATGTCAATCACAGTCGTGTATTCCATTCTTTTTATTTTCTTCATGCCACACGATAATAAATCTCGTTTTATTTCCACGAAAAAATGTCGTAACTCATGATCGTTACTCCTCGTATAAATATTGACATAAATATGGTGAAACCATTTCAACAGTAAACAAATTCGGTTTATACAAAATAATATTGTTATTTATCAATTTATCTCACGTTGCGCTGATACAAAATTCATTTTACTTTAAAGTTTTCCTTTTAAATAAATGCTGGTAAAGTATTTCTGGAAAACAATTTGTGTTTACGCAACATACAGGTTTGGCTCCAGGCTTGTAGATCCCGGAATAATTGTAACATAAACTTGAAGCGTAAACTACGATTACTCGATTGAAACTGTTTGTTTCAGATTCGTTCAAACTGTCCATAAAAAGCTAAAGGCTCACATGGACATCTGGGTTTACGTTCATTAAAGAATTGCGCGTGACGTGATGATACGATAACGCTTTTTACTGTTATAGAAAATGTTGTGATCCATAAAACGATTTCTTCGAAAACGTGTTAATTTAAATCTTTTAATCACTTTCAGATTAGGAAGTGGTAAAATCATAGTTTTTTTTTCACGGGGGCATTATTACTTTTTAAGGTCCTCAAAAGAAAAAACGGAACGCTTATAGGATTTTTTTTTTACGGTGGGCAAAAATCGTCTTATGACAACCCCCGCTCTTTGGTGGAGCGGGAGATAGTGTCAGACTCTTACTGACTAAAAACCCACCCCATTCCTTCTAGCCTTCAAACCAAGGCTGGAGCTTCCTTTCGGATAACCCTGGCCCCAGTAGGCTCCGACCCAGCTGGGCCCCTTCTGTTGCTGACAACTCCTTGAGGCGCGCGGGAATAGAGCGCGCCGTCGACGTCTTGGGACTTTTGACTCTGTTTTCCGTCTGTCTGACTCTCACGACCCTTTATCTCGGGAACGCGTGGAGTTGTCGAGTTGAAATTAAAACCATATACTCAGCAGGTCTGCAGTCCCTTGAAGCCTTGAAAAAATTAAACATCTGCATCAACGAAAAAAAAAGATACGGCCGTTTATGTCGTAAATAACGTGTTTTTCGACACTCTCAAGAGAATCAAAATTCCCGTTGACCTAGAATCCTGAAGATTGACATAAAGAAAAGTCTCATAGCGCAAGTGTAAGAAAAATCTGAAAAAAAAAAAATTATATTACATCATATGATGTAATATAAAATTGAATTTGCACGGCATTTAATTTTATATCACATCATTAGGATGTAATATAAAATTAAATGCCGTGCAAATTCAAACGCCGCCCGGCTTCAGTAAATTATTCTGCGTCGAGTGCACCGCGTCGCCTTGTCAAAAACTTTGTTGGGGCCGTATGTGAACTATATTTTAACTCTAGCTGGAGGAGAAGCCGGCTTCACACACCAGACTATTAAAATAACCAAACAAAATGCAGTGAATGTGCCTGTGCGTGAATCCATTGCGCGCCATCGCAGGAGTTGAAGCCGACCACGCTGGAGTCCCAAGGTCACATATCTTTCCTCCCACTCATTTCTTATACACCAACATACTGCTTTTCTTTTTTTCATTTAATGAGGTAGGATCTAGTATCCCGCTCTACCATTTTTTATATTAACGTCACAATTTTTTTTTGCGATTTGGAAAAATCTTCTTTTGATATAAACTAGAGCTTGACTGCGATCCCGACCCACCTGATGAATTAAATTGTTTTCATAGCTAAGTTTGTACGGAACCTTCAATACGCGAGTCCGGCTCACACTTGCCCGGTTTTTTATTACGTAGCCTATTCAATACCACGAAGAAGAAAATTAATGCAAATGCTGAAAGTAGTGCCGCGTAAAACTTTTCAGCTATAAACTTTAATGGCTCACGTTCAGCTTTAAGTTCCTAATATAATCTTCTGAACTTACTCGAGAGAATATGCATGTGATACTTCACGAACGATTAAACTCTATACAACATTAATTTTCGTATATATGGAACCTAAAACACGTCTCTAGTATTTTTATATAAAGAATCTATGTACAAAATTTATAACTGTATCATGAAAAATCACTAAGTTATATAATAATATAATAATAATATAATATAATATAATAATAATAATAATAATAATATAATAATATTCCACAACTATCACACAACGCCGTCTAGTCCCAAGCTAAGCAGAGCTTGTGTTATGGGTACTAGACAACTGATAAACATACTTAAATATTTCTAAATACATACAAATTATAGATAAATTACGCCCAGACACAGAACAAATGATCATGCTCATCACATAAACATTTGTCCTGGGTGGGAATCGAACCCACGACCTCCGGCATAGCGGTCAGGGCCACTAACCACTAGACCAACAGGCCTGTCAAATTCAAAGTTACAAATTCTGTCAAAGTTATAAGCTTGTTATTTGTCCGCACAAATACGTGGTCACCGGGCCATTCGGGTGACCGAGGGGTTGTTTTACTCTCGCACTCAGTTGTGCCCGCTATGACCTGCCGTGACCTGTATTGTACTCTGTTTCCGTGCGGAGTCCAATTTGTGACCTTTGATATCTCCCGCCCTTGGGCGGAGCAGGAAATAGTGTCAAACTCTTACTGACAAAAAAAAGCCACCCCATTCCTTCTTTCCTTTTGTACCGGGCCGAGTTTCCCTTTCGTAGTTCCCAGTAGGCTTCGACCCGGCTGGGCCCCTGCTGTTGCTGACAACTCCTTGAGGCGCGTTCCCGTGCGCGTGCCGTCGGCGACTTAGGCTCGGTCCGGACAGTTAACGGACGATCGGACAGCGAGCTATCTATAGCTAGCCGTCCGCAAGCCCGCGCTAACGGTGGCCAGATATTTGGCCGGCGGCGGCGGTTCGGGCGTTAGCGCCGTTGCCTGATGCGGTCGACCTCCTCCTTTGCTAGCATTACTGCTTCGCAGAAGAAAGTGACCGCCTGCTACTCCTCCTCGCATCGGACCATGACCTCGTTGCACCAAGGCCTGGCGCGAGAAGCGAGAAGAGTTGAAGCCGACCACGCTGGAGTCCCAAGGTCACATATCTTTCCTCCCACTCATTTCTTATACACCAACATACTGCTTTTCTTTTTTTCATTTAATGAGGTAGGATCTAGTATCCCGCTCTACCATTTTTTATATTAACGTCACAATTTTTTTTTGCGATTTGGAAAAATCTTCTTTTGATATAAACTAGAGCTTGACTGCGATCCCGACCCACCTGATGAATTAAATTGTTTTCATAGCTAAGTTTGTACGGAACCTTCAATACGCGAGTCCGGCTCACACTTGCCCGGTTTTTTATTACGTAGCCTATTCAATACCACGAAGAAGAAAATTAATGCAAATGCTGAAAGTAGTGCCGCGTAAAACTTTTCAGCTATAAACTTTAATGGCTCACGTTCAGCTTTAAGTTCCTAATATAATCTTCTGAACTTACTCGAGAGAATATGCATGTGATACTTCACGAACGATTAAACTCTATACAACATTAATTTTCGTATATATGGAACCTAAAACACGTCTCTAGTATTTTTATATAAAGAATCTATGTACAAAATTTATAACTGTATCATGAAAAATCACTAAGTTATATAATAATATAATAATAATATAATATAATAATAATAATAATAATAATATAATAATATTCCACAACTATCACACAACGCCGTCTAGTCCCAAGCTAAGCAGAGCTTGTGTTATGGGTACTAGACAACTGATAAACATACTTAAATATTTCTAAATACATACAAATTATAGATAAATTACGCCCAGACACAGAACAAATGATCATGCTCATCACATAAACATTTGTCCTGGGTGGGAATCGAACCCACGACCTCCGGCATAGCGGTCAGGGCCACTAACCACTAGACCAACAGGCCTGTCAAATTCAAAGTTACAAATTCTGTCAAAGTTATAAGCTTGTTATTTGTCCGCACAAATACGTGGTCACCGGGCCATTCGGGTGACCGAGGGGTTGTTTTACTCTCGCACTCAGTTGTGCCCGCTATGACCTGCCGTGACCTGTATTGTACTCTGTTTCCGTGCGGAGTCCAATTTGTGACCTTTGATATCTCCCGCCCTTGGGCGGAGCAGGAAATAGTGTCAAACTCTTACTGACAAAAAAAAGCCACCCCATTCCTTCTTTCCTTTTGTACCGGGCCGAGTTTCCCTTTCGTAGTTCCCAGTAGGCTTCGACCCGGCTGGGCCCCTGCTGTTGCTGACAACTCCTTGAGGCGCGTTCCCGTGCGCGTGCCGTCGGCGACTTAGGCTCGGTCCGGACAGTTAACGGACGATCGGACAGCGAGCTATCTATAGCTAGCCGTCCGCAAGCCCGCGCTAACGGTGGCCAGATATTTGGCCGGCGGCGGCGGTTCGGGCGTTAGCGCCGTTGCCTGATGCGGTCGACCTCCTCCTTTGCTAGCATTACTGCTTCGCAGAAGAAAGTGACCGCCTGCTACTCCTCCTCGCATCGGACCATGACCTCGTTGCACCAAGGCCTGGCGCGAGATATGGCCGCCGCCAATCGCCGCCCACAAAGACACGACACGGCGATGCTCTGCCCAAGCGGGGCACATCTCCACTGTGTGCTCCACCGTGTCCTCCGCACGAATCCGGTGCAGAAAACTCCCGAACTTACTATATCTGGTGAGAACTTGCGTCATGCTGAAGATAAGGACGCCGTGAGGTCTGCCAGCTCCGCCTCAAAGAGGGGACTTACCGCCGTAATTGTGGCGTGCCCAACGCCTTGAGAGGTTTAGAAGTAACTGAAAATGCTGTTGTTCGATGGGTGGTGTGAGTAAGTTTGGTAAGTTTTTAAAGGAAATCAATAAATACTACTTATTATTTATTTTCTTCAAAAACAATAACTTTTGGTCTTATTTGTCACAGCTGGGAAAAAAGATATTTTCCCCATGACACTTACACGATGGCCTGATGTCAATATTTTAAAAAGTTCGAATAAAGTTTGACCCAGTTAAATTTTCGGTTGCGGCGATTAAAGGTTAAAGCGACTTTTAACGTTATTAAATCGCTGTTAAAGTCTTGGTTCAACAAATCTTAAAATACATTTAGCAAGTAAAGTTTTTGTGTCTGGTTTTAGCGGATTGCGAACGGCAAAGTTTTCCCACATGGTTGCGATCGCTCTTAAAATGCTTTATACACTCTAATTTTGAACTTTTGTATGTTCTTTTGCTTCTATCTTTATGGTTCTCAAATCTTTCATGTACTTTTTTAAGAAGGTAAGTAAGTACTTGTTCATTGTATTAAAAAATATTGGTTAAACATAGTATGACATGATACATTGCATTCAAATAAAAAATAGTAAAAAAAATACAATACCATGCCAACAGCATAGTTTTAATTAAAATTAATGACTACTTTGAGTCAATAAAATCATGAATTACTGTCATTAAGATTTCAATTTAAAATTACAATTACAATTATTCCAAATAAAAATTACAATACATGTCAAAAGTATTGTTTTAAATAAAACTTAATGTCAAAGATCACTGACTGCTGAGCTGAGGTCTCAGGTTCGATTTCCGAGTTGGGTTCTCCATTAGGAATTACTCTGTAACAGCCAGTTGTTGGGATATTCCAGCGCCTAATCACTCCCTAGTCGTTTCAGCTAGCCGTTTTACCAGACCATAAGAGTAAAGGAACAGAGAGTATTTATGCATAGCCTTGTACACTATAACAACTCCGACGTACTTGTCTAATCTCCCCTAAGACGAACCATCCATGTTCGAAATTCGAATTCGGGTTATTATTAGGTCTTTACCTATGAAATTGCCGTTTTGTATGAAAACATTTAAACGATTTTTTTTCATGTATTTTTTATTTGTATTAATCGAAGTAATCACCCATGCAATCAATGCATCTTTGCCAACGCAGTGGCAGTTTATTGATGCCCTTCTTAAAGCAATCAGCTGGACGGGAGGCAACAAATTCTTCAAAGGCATTTTGTACTGCCTCTCGGGTATTTAATTTTTTTCCCGCCAAGCAGTTATCCAAATTCTGGAAAAAGTAGTAGTCTGTAGGCGCAAGGTCTGGTGAGTAGGGCGGATGACGGAGAGCTTCCAACCCCAGTTCTTGCAACTTGGAGACCGTCTGCTGTGCAGTATGAGGTCGCGCGTTGACGTGCAGGAGCAGCGGAGACGAGCGATTGACCAATGCTGGTGGGAGATGTGCCAGCTTCTCCATCATTGTGTTCAGTTCTTCACAGTACACATCTACAGTAATGCTCATCCCGTTTGGTAAGAAGCTGTGATGAATCACACCGGCGCTAGACAACCAAACAGTGACCATCACTTTTCTAGGGGTAAGTTTTCATTTAGTGTATTGTTTAGGTGCTGAACCAGGATCCAACCAACTTGCTGAGCGCTTGCGGTTATCAAACAGAATCCATTTTTCATCGCAGGTAACAATGCGGTTCAAAATTCCTTCATTTGTGTGTCTGTTGAGCAGTGAAAGGCACGTCTCGACGCGTACTTCGCGCTGGCGATCATTGAGTTCGTGGGGCCCCATTTGTCAAGCTTTTTTACCTTGCCAATTTGACGCAAATGGACTAATATTGTTTTGACGCTAACGTCGAAAGCTGCTGCTAATTCAGCCGTAGATTGTGTATCATCAGCTTCCACAATCGCCTTTAATTCGTCATTGTCGACCAAAGTCTTCGGACGACCGCGAGGTTCATTTTTCAGGTCGAAATTTCCAGAACGGAAGCGAGCAAACCAATAACAGGTGACGCGTTGGTTTGTAGTGTTAGCTCCGTAAACGTCGTTGATGTTGCGTGCCGCTTGTGTCGCGTTGCTGCCACGACGGTACCCATATTCCATAATTACTCGAATTTTTAACGTATCCATGATGACGAAAAAGATTGAAATGCGATGAAAATGTAACATTAATCAATAAACAAATGACTACTTTTGGAAAAAAAAACATTTTTTTAAATAAAATAAATTTGCAATTAGAATTCTTAGCCAAACAAAAATTATTTTGATTTGAAATGGTCAGTACTGCAGAACGGCAATTTCATAGGTAAAGACCTATTATTATAAATACCCACTTAGTTTAAGTATCAGTTATAAACTCGTATACTGATATGCTTATGCAGGTATTTATCTGCGTACCTGGTCTTTATGAGAAACCCCGTATAGTTAAGATATTAAAATGATTATAAGTGGAAGGGATTCGTGTAGAATGTGTAGATGTAGGTATACATTATGAATATCAACATTCCTATGTTATTAAGTTTTTGGGTAAGGAAATACCAGTATGTTATTTGTAAGTATATTATTTACTACATTTTCCTGTTTTCTTATACTAAGGAAATGACGCGTTATCATTAAGTTATGTAATTATAGTTCCAATTAGGTTAATATGTTCAATAGGTCAACGGTTATGTTTGATAGTAATAATAAAAAATACAATTTAAGATTATTTTCCTTGGTTATAAAATAATTATGCGTGTAATACAATTAATTTATAGAGACGCAAGTTATAGATATTTCTACATTGATTTTTTAAATATTAAAGGTCTGCTCTACGACACTGCGTACATGTGCGACAAACATGCCGATTTGGGCGCGTTAGTCCCATACATTTTATATGTAAACTAGACATGTGGAGCTACACTGTTCCACGCCACGCGACACCGCGCAATGACGCAACATCGTTCCAGGGTTAGTCCGAAAGGCAACCAAGGAACAGGAGTAGGTTTTTAATGTTATGTCATCGGATGATTATCCCAATGCTAAAAAAAAAATCACCACTGCTCCCACGGTGAATGAAAACATCGTGATGAAACCAGCATAACCAGAAACCTCGAGGATAGGAGTCAGCCGTTTTACGACCCATTCCCTCTCCAAAAGAGAGGGCGGCCTGACTCCCAGCAGTAGGGACATTATAAGGCTGATTATGCAAATAGCTGAGAAGAGAACATGCTGCGTCGCCGGAAAATGCTTAGGTAAGGCTCAGCTCACACTGTTCACAACGAGACGCGATCCGACGATACTTGTAGAGGCTAGTAGCTTCGCGGAAGATGTATCGCGAAGCTGCGGGACGTACAACAAACTTAGTGAGTTCTTGCACACTGCGCGGGGTAGCATACTAAGGTACGTGTCAGATAAACGTGGAATAACAGTCATTGACCCTCCTAAATTTTTTTACATTCTTAATTTGAAAAACGGAAATAAAGTCATAAAGCCGTCTTGAATCAACATTTATCGTGATCATTTACATGATCTAGTAATGAAAAACAACTCATCGTTTGTTTTTCGGGTATCTACGCAGAGATATTAAGAAAAGGTCAATGCACTTTATTCCACGGTTATCTGGCACCTTCTATACTAGCGTCGCTCGCTCATATTTTTTCACTAATATAATTCTATACTCCGTCTTAAGCAGCGTCTGAGACTCAGTCTGAGTAGACCTTTATTCTTCCGGAACCATCCACATTTTGTTCGAAATTCGATAAATGCAAAATAATATAAAAGGCTTGTGCCAGCATATACTCGTAAATTATATTGAAAACAGAGAGAGCAATATTGTTTGTTTTCTTTGTAGGGAAAATAAACAGAAATGACATTCGATATAGTATGGAACGATGATACAATCAGACAAATAGATATCAATCTTTTTCGTTTTGAGGAACTATACACACATACGGGGTGGCCTAGTTTTTACATCGGTTATTTTATAGAGTACTTATATTTGGATGTGAACGATTTATTTGCACTTCACCGCACTAGTGCATTACCATAAAATTCTTGCTTGAGGCAAAAATGGGATAAGGTCCAGGTAATTATGATAATAAGGTAATTTATAACTATCAACGTCATTTACAGCAGTAGTTTAGGACACAAACCCTCAAACTTTTAAAATTTCGATGTTAACTATATGCAGTAGGTAAACCAATCAATGCTCACAAAATAAAACATGGCCGACGTACCTTGGAAAATCAATATCCTTGTAATTACCGTGACCCACTCACACTGTGCATGCCCAACATACGAAACATCACAAGCATTCATAAGGGTGCTGTGCCACCAAAATTGTGCGAGGTAGCGAGGCAGTGTGCGAGGAAATTATCCACCAGTGGGATTGCTTCATTTTCCTAACCTTAGATACTTAGGTACTGAACTTAGCGCAGCTGTGGTGAAAAAGAGCTTAAAGAGCTGAGTATAACACACGAAAAAAAATTGCGTGCAAGGAATTAATACGAAGAATGCGGTCAAACAGTTTGTACGAGGAATGTTTAGGATAGATTTGAGCGAGGAATGTGTGTGCAAACGAGCAAAATGAATATAGTTCGCTACACAGCCTCGTACAGAGCAAGCTTCTCGCTTAGTTTTGGAGAAATCAATCACACATTTTCACAACGTCCTCGCAATGTTTAGCTACCTCGCACATCTCGTATGGGAAATCATCCGAAGTTGTATTTTTGAGGGCTTATCCATGTCGAAACCACATTAAAATTCCACGAGATATCTGTATTTCAATAAAAGACCGAACAAGCTTGGTTTATTATAAAATCGGTGTGAAAGTAAAATCATTTTAGTCCCTAACCGAGATGAATATAAAAATGACACAAATTAAATTGGAATTACGTTATAAAGTTCAAAGGACAAGCGTTCCTTAATTTATTTCTTTCTTTTATAATACAGTTTTATGGTTACTATAGGTACTACTACAGACACTTCAAGCCTTTAAGAGTCTTTTAATGCTCTTAGCGTTTTAATTTCTTAAGCTTTACGTTGTAAGAAAGGGTTTGCTTAATTGACACTTTCATATTACAATTTATTATAGAATGTCGAGCCAACGGTTCATGGTCAAAGTGAAAGGAGGCTAACCACTGGACGACTGACGTGAGTGACTTTTAATGTTTTTGGCCGGGTTACAAAACTACAGTATTGCACAGTGCAAATAGTGACAAGTTTGGTAAGTACAGAATTTCATGTGATGAAACAACAGAATTGAGTATGTGCATGATTGTGTTGTAACTAGAGCCAACGGTTCTCAATCTTTTCTACAACCTTATTTTTAGTATATACGAAACCTAAACATAGTTTATTTGTGTTTTAGTTTGTTTGTACAACTTGTGAACTTGTGTTCTAGCTAGACCATACCTAGTATCTATTTATTTTAGCGCTAAATATTAATGACAAAGGAAAGTACATTCGAAAAATATGTTGCCCTGCACTAGAAATTATTCCAGTATCTTGGGTGCGTTCACAAACATATTAACTCGCATACACGAGATATCTAGACCCGGAACAACTAACGGTGTCTATACAAATATTTTTTTCGTACGGGAATAGAGCCCAAGACATGTAGAGCAGCAGCTAAACGCGAGGTGAAGCTTACAGAACCTATAAAAGTATAAAACAAGCTACAGCGAAATATACGTCAAGAATCATCATATAACGTACAGAATCCATCATAAATCATACAACCTAGCTAAAGGGTTCTTTAAGTAAAGAGTGAACAGGTTACTTCTAAGCAAACGTGCTCCATCGTCAGCCATATTATCGCTTACCATCAGGTGAGACAGTGCTCAAAGACGAGTCTATTCAGAACAAAAAAAACCGGGCAAGTGCAAGTCAGACTCGCGAACCGAGGGCTCCGTACAAACTTACCTATGAAAACAGTTCAGTTACTGAATTAAGTTACGAAGATTTATTAGGTTTTTTTGTGACATAACTACAAGTTTACAGTTTTCAGATTTTTTCCTAAACCTTTTTTTTTTTTTTTTTTTTTTTTTTTTTTTTTTTTTTTTTTTTTGTCGACGGGGAAAATCATCTTTGACAAAACCCGCTCTTGGGTGGAGCGGGAGATAGTGTCAGACTCTTACTGACTAAAAACCCCGCGCCGTTCCTTCTAGCCTTCATACCGGGGCACGAGCTCCCTTTCGGACAACCCTGTCCCCAGTAGGCTTCGACCCAGCTGGGCCCCTCCTGCTGCTGACAACTCCTTGAGGCGCGCGGGAACAGTGCGCGCCGTCGACGTCTTGGACTCGGTCCATTACCGGACGATCGGACAGCGAGCTACCCATGGCTCGCCGTCCGCGAGCCCGCGTCTACGGTGGCCGGAAATCGGGATCGGAATCCCGGCGATGGCGGCGAGGGCGCCGTTGCCTGATGCGGTCAGCCTCCTCCTTTGCATAAACCTTGCTATGAGATCTTAGTTCATGCCAAATTTGAGAATTCTAGGTCACCGGGAAATACCATGTGAATTTTGATTCCCTTGAGAGTATCGAAATACACGTTTTGTTGCGACATAAACGGCCGTATCTTTTTGTTTCGTTAACTCAGAAGTTTGATTTCTTTCTTAGCTTCAAGGGACTCGAGTTGAAATTAAAACCGTATACTCGGGTCTGCAGACCCTCCACGCGTTCCCGAGATAGAGGCTCTTGACAGACAGACAAACAACAAAGTGACCCTTATAAAGGTTCCGTTTTTCCTTTTGAGCTATGGAACACTAAAAAAAGTATATAATATTAATAATAAAAAAATTATTATCAGGCATCTTGGCCCATAGATATTATTATACCTTACAGACTAACCCATATATAGAGTAAATACAACTTGTCGTTAATAAATAAGACTTAAATCTATGAAATAACCTAACCCAACCTTTTATCTTTAATCTATTTTTTTTATCTATTTTTATTTATTCTATTTACTTGTATCTTAGCCCATAGTCCCTTACTAGAGCAAAGGTATCAGTTCATCAACCCCGATTTGCATTTTTAATTACGATGATTGAGAAAATCAATTTAGAGGCCGTTTACACACGTGCACACGTACACACACGTAGACCGCCCACATTGTCCTATCCAACACTTTATCTAATGATGTGGCCTAATGTGCCCCCAATTAATTCCATTAAAGGCCTAATTGCATTATCTGTTCATTTTACCCGTGAAAACAGACTACACAAGTTTGGTCTTCCTTTTAATACAGATTATAATATATGAAATCCTGTCCTGAACTTTGTTGTTAACTACACACATTTTGGACGTACTTCTGTTATGTAATCTGTGTAAACTCTGACTTTAATGGACATAAATGTTAATTTACACTTTACTGTGGTTATTTTAAACAGTGTTGTAAGCTTTTACGGCTGTTAACTGCGGTAAAATTGACGGTTGTTTATGGATTATGTGCGACGGTTATCTTGTTTGCATGGAATATTTTTATCTGCTAAATTAAATACTCGTACAGCACTAGTAAATAAATATGGAAGATCAACAGGAGGGGCCCAGCTGGGTCGAAGCCTACTGGGGCCAGGATTATCTGGAAGGAAACTCGAGCCCCGGTATGAAGAGGCTAGAAGGAATGGGGTGGGGTTTTTAGTCAGTAAGAGTCTGACACTATCTCCCGCTCCACCCAAGAGCGGGGGTGGTCATAAGATGATTTTTGCCCACCGTAAAAAAATAAAAATATGAATGTCTTTTTTAAATATCTTCATCAACAACGAAGTTATAAACCCTCGAAGCTGCTAATAAGAAAGAGAAGTTCAACATGAACTTTGACGTCAAAATCCATCACACCCATACGGCTTCTATAGAAAACGGCGTTATGGCGAAAGAGACTGATATAATCCTATTATCTCATTTGCTTTTCTACCATTGTAACAAATCCTTCGACTCGTGCATTCTACAAAATAATTATAATTATGATAAAAATATTCAAAACTATGACACAATCTCTTGACTTGCGCATATTTACAAAATATAGTCTCTGTGTACATTTGAAGTCTCTAATTTACTTTACACGTGCAGTGTCACTGACCGTGTGGTGTAAATCTACACTAATATAATAGTAACGTTTTTTTTTTTTGTTTGTAGGAAGGAATCTCTGGAAGTACTGGTCCGATTGCTAAAATTTTTTCACCTATAGAAAGCTGCTTTATTTTTGAGTGATATAGACTATATTTTAAGTGCCCGGGCGAAGTCGCGGCCAAAAACTAGTAACTAAAAAAAAACGAAATAGGTTGGTCGATTCTTCGCGTGACCAAAAGGCTGGGCTTTTCCTCGGACAACGAATCAGCATTACCATCCAGCGTGGCAATGCTGCAAGTGTTCTGGGCACTTTTTCCATTGACATCAATGTGGACGATTTTTTGATGCCCTATGAGTTTCTCTTTTTTACCCATTTGTACATAATGTTATTTTAAGTTTGTAATTTGTATATATACCTATTAATTCATAATATTTAATAGTTAAGATGTATACATATAACATTGTTCACTATTGTATATTACTAAAACAAGGCGAAATGAAATCAAAATATGAAGTGAAAACTGATTTGTAGGAGGCGCCGCTGCAATCCATTCAGTAAAGTGTATTTGTATCCATTACAAGTACCAATTAGTTTGCTTCATGGCACATAGCTTTCCAAAGAATACTAATAAGATACCCAGTAGAGGGGCTAAGTTGGTTGTAGAAACAATAGCAGTTACTATAAAATCCTTATTACGTCGTTCCAGTTTATAGTAGGATTCATTTTCATTAGCAGAGCTGTTTTTATTGAATCTCCTCAGAGCTTATAAAAATCAGTTTTAAATACTAGCTTACCTAAAGCTAGCTCCATGTGACTAAAGGCCCCGAGTATTTTAAATTTCAACTCATCATCAGCCTTTTTAATGTTCCCACTGCTGGGACTCAGACCTCCTCTCTAGGAGAGGGATTGGGCCGTAATGCACCACGCGGGCCCAGTGCGTGTTGGTGGATGTCACATGTCTTGAATTTTTGGTTCTAGGACATGCCGGTTTCCTCACGATGTTTTCCTTCACCGTTTTGAGAGCAGTGGTGATGAAATAAATTACACAAAGTAATGCGCCTGGAACGCAGGAACGTTCGTTGTGGCGACGCTTGGGGTAGGCCTATGTCCAGCAGTGGACGTGTATCGGCTGAAATGATGATGATGATGATGAATGCGCCTGGCTGGGTTCGAACCTGCGACCTTCAACTCGTAAGTCGGGGCCATTACCACTCGGCTACCATTGCTCTTCAAAAATTTCAACTATCACGATGTATTCATCGATCATCATTCTTTTCGACATATTCTATTAAACGGCGGCTGTGTTCGAAAATCCTTAGCTTCTTATTACTCTAGTAACGCTACAGGTAGTTTTTTAACTTTTGTTAGACCGATTACCTATCTCAGGATCCTCTTTTGAATTATCTCATCATCATCATCGTTTCATAGGCCTCCCAAAGTGTCGCTATAATGACCGGTAGTGTGCGTCTCGCATCTTTCGGATTCTCGCGACCTTCAACAGGTCATGGGTCAACATCATCAACTAGGTCCAATAGTGGACGTTTTTCGGATGAAATGATGATGATGGAAAAAGATCAGAGAAACTTACTAGCGTTTTATAAGATCTTTTGAGTAAGTATTCTGAATGGCGTTGAATGTTGATCGCACTTACACTACGGCAAGTCCAGCCTCGGCGTGTTTTCAAACATGTGTGCCCAATTTATCACAGTTCCAAACAATAAAGGAAAACATCGCCACGTCGGCGTCGTGAGGAAACCTAAACGTAATCTCACGAAAAATTGTTATGTTTAGGTTACTACTATTTGGAAATACAATGTTTGTATATGTCTATCCTAATAGTACAATTGTTGTTATGAATATGCTCAAAAACTACTAGAACGTAAATTTTAAAAATTATTTTTCCATTTGAATACAAAGAAACAAACGTTGACGAAACAATGCCTAAGCGTAAGTATTTGGTTTATACATACTTATTATATAATATAGAATAGAAAATAGTAACAATTTTAGAGAAACTACAGTGTATGTGTATTTTTTTAAGTGGGAAAATCATCATGACCTCTCCCACCCTTATATGAGTAGGTTTTTAGTCAGACTTTTACTGACTAAAAACCTACTCATATTCCTTCATTGCCATCGTTCCAGGGCCGCGGGCATCTCTTTCTTATCACCCATGGCCCCAGTAGGCTTCGACCCTGCTGAGACCTTACGGTATTGCTGACATGGTGGTATGACCTTTGGAGCGCGCGTGGAACACTACGCGGTTACTGGACGGCCGGATGGAGAGCTACCCATTACTCGTTCTCCGTTGTATGTAATATTTTAAAAACTCTTTCACTAATTGAGTGGAAATAAAAAAAAATTGAATTGAATTTGAGGAGTTCCTTCGATTTCGCCAAGAGTCCATCATCAGATCCCAACTTGGTGACTATGGGACCATTTGGGAAGTATACCCTTTCCAACAAAATAATAATTTTTCAAATCGGTTGGCAAGCGACGAAGTTATGCGCGAACAAACATAAAAAAAAAAACATACAAACATCCGAATTGAGAACCTCCTCCTTTTTTAGAAGTCGGTTAAAAAACAAAGGTTGAAACGATGCCTAAGCGTATTTTGTTTTTTTTTTTTTGTTTACCTATGTATGTATTGTGGTTATAAAAACTTGTAGTTCGTTAGTATTTATATAATTGTTATATATTGTGTGAAAGCATTTATTTCGTAATTGAATTGAACCGCTACCATAATTAGGTGATCAAAAGTATTTAGGCCTCCCAAAACCTACCCACCTCTTTTATCACCATTAATCGACCTCATCATTACCTATAGTTCACTAAAGGGTCTTTAACAGCCATAAAAACTGGAGTACCTGTTAACTGCCCCTACTTACGTTATTAACAAACTTAATTAATTAATGAATAGTGAGGGTTGTAACTAAAGTAGTGCCCAGCCTATTGAAAACCGTTAGGAATAATTAATAAAACAATTTATGGCATTTATTAATGAAAACAATACAATGACCTTCAGAAAGTTTTTAAACATTAATTTTTAACGGACCAATTTTTTCAATAAATTAACACATCCGACCGACTGTCTACAACTTGTTGTTAACACAATGTCTAATCACATACAATAAAAATATGTCATTACAGCTAGTAATTACATATTTTTCCCCGGCAAACTTTGTACCGCCTAACAGTTAATTAATGTAGTATATATTTCAATATAGTCAACCGATTATGATGAAACAAAGCCTAAATAGTCACTCAAATTGTAATGTATAAAAGTTAGCTTTATCATTTTCGTACAAATTACGTGATCCGCGCACAACTAATAACTTCTACAGATTAATTCATGAATCCCCAAGCGACCACCGGTGGCCGCGCATCTATTGTCTTACTATTGTGTCTCTAATTGACGGTATCTGAAGGGTTAATACATATTATAAAACAAAGTCCCCCACCGCGTCTATCTGTCTATTTGTTCGCGATAAACTCAAAAACAACTTCACCGATTTTCAAGTGGTTTACACCACTCAATAGCGTGATTCTCGAGGAAGGTTTTAGTATATTATTTGTTAAGATTTTGTATTTATTTCTGCGGGTGAAGCCGCAGGCAAAAGCTAGTTTATATGTCATTATTTACACTTCGTCTCATCATAACGCCAAGCAGCCATAACAAATACTATTAGTTACTGTTTTTTGCCATAACACTTGCAAATGTCTTATATATCTAGAGCTGTTTGTATAGCAGAACGTTTATCAACGTATGTTCATTTTGTATGAGAAAATATTGTGTCATAATGTGCCCACCTGGCGATAGCTGGGCCGAACGTGCTAATATATACTATACAAGTGAAACTTTTCCAAACAAAATCCTTACTAATATTATAAAAGCTGAGTGAGTTTGTTACATCTTCACGCCTAAATGGCAAAACTGATTTTGATGAATTTTGGTACAAAGATAGTTGGAATTCTGGAGACGGACATAAGCTATTTTTTTTTTAAGTAAGAATAGGGGTAGAAAATTAAAGTATATTAAAAAACGCGGGCGAAGCCGTGGGTAAAAGCTAGTATATTTATATTGATTTTATCATGAAAATAACATACATCAAATTTCGTAGTAAACAAAGCTGACGTAAACTATTTCTTCAGGCTATTAAAAAGTTAGGTACTTTAAAACTTCACAATTGGATTTAGGGCACCTAGCCATGAAGGCACTCGTCAGCAAACTTCTCTAAGAAGGTATTTATAAGCAAATCTCGGTAAGTACTTGGGGCCGAGTGCCTCACAACTGACGTTGTAAAGCCCCAAGAATTCAAGACGCCTCAACAGCACGTGTCTTCGTAAATACCCGGCTTTTATTGAGGAAATTAGAATAAATTAGACTTTGTATTACGTGCGTTTTCAGGAACGGAGATACAAAAGATACAATGTGCAAGCCTGCAAGTAAATACAAGGTGGTAGGTATTCAAAGTAAACTTAATATTGGTTTAAAAAATCTAAACTTTAATTTGTGTTAAGTTTTTTTTTTGGTTTGCTTTAGTAAAATCATCCTGATTTTAGAAGATTTAATATTTTTCTTAAAAGTAATTTTTGTGACTATGTAGAATTTAAAAAAATGATTTATAAAGGTGGAAATTTAGCACCTTTATACATCATGTTTTAATATGTACATGCTAACTCACAGCAAAATGTGTCTTTGCACTAAAAAATAAAATATTACCATCTCTTGTCCCGTATTTATTGCAAATAAATAGCTTTGACTTTTTCTTTAAAGTAGGTATTTGAAACTGCGGTATTTCAGCCGGACAAACCTATCTCTAGTAGCTGTCCTCACCGCCACTAAAATGTAACAAGGAATAAACAATACAAAGTAGATTAATCTCATAAAATGCCGACAACAAAAGGAACATTAATATTACGACTCATTAACGTGAATTATTAAGCGCTAACGTAGCTTTACAGCTGTGGCTTGCCTATATTCAATTCCCCGTATGTCTCTGTACTAGACAGATATGCTGAAATTTTCCCCGAATGAAAAAAAGAATATCAGCGTAGTACAGAAGGACTACGCTGATATATATTCTTTACTTAATAGATATAAACTAGTGCTTGACTACGATCCCACCTGATGGTAAGTAGTAATGCAACCGTTGATGGTGAGGCGCACTAGTTTATTCTTAATGAGTTTATTAGCGCCTCACCATCAACGACCTATTCACTCTAGCCATGAAGACACCTAATTTATAATCGGACGGAAAGACCACAGCAGGCCAATTGTTCCAGTCCCTCGATGCACCCGGTACAAATGACGAGACGAAATACATAGATATACTCGAAGCCTACCGGTTTCTCATTCGACAAGTAGCCCATGGCCCCAGGACTGACTGTCGAAAGAGAAACCCGTGGTTCTGGAACGCAAAGGGCAAAAACAGAACGTAGTTTTTAGTCAGTAAAAGTCAGACACTCCCCCTTCCTCCACCCAGAGCGGGAGAAGTCATTTGTTGATTTCCCACGTAAAAAAGATATTGCTAAACTTCTTTACGCTTATACATAACATATTTCTGTAGGTACTACCGAACTTTTTCCTTGCATATATGTACTTTCCAAATACAATGAACTTTAACCCCGTATGTTTCTGTACTACCCAAATATACAGAACGTTATCCAACATCAATTCCAGCCACTTGGGTCACATTGTCAGACCTTCATCACTACCTCACAAATTAACGTCTGGACTGAGTTACAATGCTTCACTAAAATCACAGCACCATTCACTCGACTCGTTCACCTTAAAATACTTTTACTAAAAACTTGCGAAATGCTGCCATGCTTTCAATTAATTAAAACGACCCCTCAGGCGATCACCGTTTAACTTGAGTTTAAGTTTATGTGTCTTCACCTTTCGCTTGTGGCCAAATAAACATTTGTGTTTACCTTTGTATAAAAAAAAAACATTGCAGCAAAAACGCCCTGTTTCTGTTAAATAGATAATTAATGACGCTAATAGAATTATAATCTTATGATCGTTATCCACTTTTCTACGAGGCGAGAATTTAAAATAATTGCGTCCATGCTCCAATTTCTCAAGGCCTTTCTTAAATTTATGTAGCGATAACACAATAACACGGACTCTTTCATCTAACGTAATTGTGATCTGTTATTTCTATGATCGTAAAATTCTGAAAAGAATCAGTTCACTTTTAGTAAAAGTACATTGCGATGAGTCACCGTAAACGTCAGAGATACTGCGAAAGGTGCTCAGTCGCCACTGTTTAGCGAATAAAGATTACGATGCAAATATATAGTCCCAAACTTACTTTGAACGTCACTGGAGCGTATAACTTCGTTCACTCTACTCACTTAGGTACCTATTCATTTTTACACCGAACTGACTTAGGCTGGCACAGAAATATCGATAAAATCTAAACTAGATTCGCCTCCACTAGAGAGCGGATAAATGTTTCAGTGCATTGTGAGCTTTTTAACATCAATTCAATAAAGTCTATTGTAAGAGCTTAAAATGATGCCTTAAAAGCTTAACACAGTTACACAGCTAGATGTATTTTAAAGAGAATGTGTCGATACATTGTCGGTCCATTAAATTATTTCAAAGGGACACGTGTTTTGAATTCCAGTATAAAATAACGTAAATCATTTTCATGAAAGTGTTATAAAATGAAAAAGCGTAACACAGTAAATTGAATCGACAGCTATTGTACATTTAATAGGGCAGTCCTGGGGAGGTAAAAGTACGTCCAGGAAATATCAGAGTGGTTGCGCTGGCCCCTTAAATAAATTGGTTTTTTCGCGCCCGAAAACATTGGATTCATCCCATTTTAGTAAGATTTTTCGAACGTGATTACTTTCGGGGGAACAAAGACGCTGATAGTATGATTCAACCCAGAATCTTGCACTTAGGATGAAGGACATAAAATTTTCATCAATTTAATACCAAATATGCTGATGCTTGTTGGTGATTTTTCTATCCTAGATTATTTACATGCTAAATAACCATGAATGTTGTACCTCCTTCATTGTGTCACTTAGCGTAACCAAAGGTCTGACTCGTTCTTTGCCCAAAGAATTAGCAGGGCACATTTCCGGCGTGCCCAGATATCAGCGATGTGGTGGTGTACTTCGACGTCTAAGTGTATTTGTTTTGGCATAGGTTCTTATTCGAATACATACGTACGTTGGTACTTTATTTATTATCATACTAATATTATAAAGGAAACCCTTTGTGATTGTGTGAATATTTGTAATGTACCTCTTAGCGCTCCAATAGCTGAACGGATTTAAATGAAATTTGACATGACGGGTAGACAAGGGTTGTTGGCTTCAAGATATGTCTTGTAATAGTACAAAGAACACATTTCATCCCGGGATTATGTTCCGTTGGGACCATTTTCTACTTTCATACAGGCGCAGCCGCTGGGAGCAGCTAGTCCTCTGTAACACATTATATTGCCTAATGAAGAGAGGCTGAAATATTCGGCGAAGATTTAAGTTGGGTAAGATGTAAATACAAACACATTCATAAATCCTTTCCCCAACTCTTTATTTCGGACACCGGCAAACGTAAACCGACACGTGATGCGATAAACTTTTACAACTACAGTTTTATTACCAATGCCGATGACTTATGTAAGTGCTTAGTACATACCAACGTATAAACAGACTCGTATACTCCGACGTTGCCAAATATCCGGCCACAGTCCCTGCCAAGGGAAACAAATGAAAATCGAACATTTCATTACCTACCCACAGGCTATACGGTCCTATATACCTGCCTGTCTTTTCACGAGGTAATCCCTGCCTCCAAAACTTTTTCAACATAGACATTACAGTTGAAATACTCTAATGCGTGTTCAATCGACCCCTAACCTAACCCATTTCAACTATCCAGTGCCATTCCCTCTCTGTACCTCCATTACTCTCGACCTCAGCCAAAATGTCGATCACCGGTTTACTAAATCAAACATCTAAATGGGAACCAATTTGACACTTAATCTACCAAATTTGTAGACAAGGAAGCTTCCGGACAATATAATAGCGTTCAATATTTGATATTTAATACCTTCTGGTTATCAGATAACCCGAGCCACGGCTCCAAGGATTAATACCTACAAACTTGTGCGAGAAATATAATCAGCAGGATAAAGTATAGTTTCAGAGAGAACATTGTACCACAGTGTGAACAATGAACAAATAACAACATAAAGTTTCAAACTTTATATTGAAACTGTTTTTGAATTTACAAATGTTTTTGAAATATGCATGGGCGATTATCACTCACACTGACATTTTGTCATTTATATTCGGGTGAGTGAGTGTGATCTGCAATGTCGATATTTGATCAACTTTATATTTTTTATTTGTTGAATCACACTAGAATTTATTCTAATATCGTAGGTGCGTTCACAAACATGTAAACGAACACATCTAGGCCCAGATCTACTATCTTTAAATAATACAAATATTTATTCCGTACGGGAATCAAACTCGCAACACGCAGCGCATCAGCCACTGCGCCTTCGGTGCTCTCAGTTTTGATTGCACTGTATCTTCTGTATTCCGTACTTTTTTAGACAAAAATACATTTATTATAGCCGAACATCTTTTTTGAAATCGGTTAAAAAGACAACAATACAAAAGAAAATTGAGCACCGCACGCAAAACGCTACTCTCTGTTCCCCAAACTAATGTGTGTACGATATGCTCTGGCAATATAAAAGTAGATATCAGCCCTCATGGACAGAGCCATAGGCATATCTTGTTAAATATACGACAGATATTATTGCCAACATAAGTTCCTTGGATGTCCACAGAAAGTTCCTTGGTGATAATTACATAAGTTTGTTCGAACATTATATTAGAAAAGCAACCGCATTCTGTAGACGATATTAGAAATGATTTGATTTCCTAAATTAATGAGTTATAAATTGCGTGAAGCTGCGCTGGTTTTTACGGCTGTAAGTCTTAATTAAAGTCTCAACTCCCATCATTTCAAAGCTTTTAGTCCGTTAAAATATAACGCTTTCGTAATGAAGTAATTATTAAAGTAAAATGATTACGCGATTTTCAGTTAATTAAGTGAATTACTGTAAAACATGAAACGAGTTTTTAAAATAACAGATAATAAAAAAAAGTTTAGTTGCACCTGCCATGTTATATCTCGGTACGACCCTGAGGTCGACTGGTAGATCACGCCTAGGCATAAAGTCCGCCGTAGATGGCCGTTGGGGCCGAAAGATTTTGGAATGGCGACCACGACGAAGACGTAGCGTTGGAAGGCCTCCTACAAGGTGGGCCGATGACCTGGTAAGGGTTGCGGGAATCCGAGGGATGCGAGACGCACAGGACCGTTCATTGAGGCGGCACTTGGAGGAGGCCTGTGTCCAACAGTGGACGTCATTCGGCTAAAATAATGATGATGATAAAGTCCGCCTTTGTACAATGTTTCATTAGTGCATAAAGTAAATAAATAAAAGAAATTGAATTCGATATTATTTATCATTTTAACAACTCACATGTTTGTCATTAAGAGAGAAACGCTCTTTTATTTCCGTAACAGCTCAGGCAATCATAGAACAAACTGAAGTTAAACGATAACAATCATCAATATTTACATAAACACTCAACGAAATAATGTAAGTCTAAAGTATTTTTGTAAACACGCAGACAGAAACTGACTGTGTACGTTTTTAAAAATACTTTAAAAATAATAAATTTCTTATTTCTTCGGAGACAATTTTAATAAACCTTCGACAGTTCACTGCTGGACATCAGCCCACCAATCACGTGTCAGAGAAAAATTCAGTGTCGCTTCGCTAATATGAATTAACCTATCACGTCGTTTGATGGATCGCGGTCTCTTATTGGATAATGTCATAAGAAAAAAAAGCAACCATAAAGTAATGAGATAAATTGATATATTGGGCACATTCTGCCAACATTTTTAATATTATTTTTCAAGGAAAAATAGTCTTACATGGTGATGGATAGCTTTATTAGTATAAGTAATTTGTTTGACAAACAATATTGGATTTACGAACACAGTTTATTGCCAAAATTTTGGAAATAATGGAAAAAATTGGAAGTCAGATGAGCCTACTGAGGATAAAAATGCGTTGTGTGATTGAGTATTAACTCTTTGATGGAACTTCCAAATTCAAGAAGAATATGGGGAATATTCTAAATTAAATGATAAATTATGTTTATTTTGCAAACAGGTTTTTAAAAAAACAGTTTTACACGTCAATTTAAACGATATCAGGCCGGTTTCGTAACTAAACAAACTCAGGGGTAAAGAACTTGAAGTCGAGTATTTGATATATCTCCACTTTAACTTGACAATCTGTCAAACTTCGGCATTAAAGCAGGGTTTGACACGTTCCTCACTCGAAAGAGGTGCCATCAGACGGGGTGAGTAGATACACCGGGGTGAATAGAAACAAAACTTTGAGGGGGATTTTCACGCCATTTAAATATTGAATATAAATTATTTAAAATAAATTGAAGAATTGGATTAGGATTTTTTTAAAGATGCTTTGTTAAAAACGAATAATAAATATCATAGTGGGATGGAAACAATACAGAAATAAGGGGTGTATGGATACAAAACAAAAATAGAATGTTCTTAATCAAAGTTTTGTTTCCATAGACCCCGTAGTCCTATCAGTACTGAATTTATAAACTGGCTATACTGTTAAAGTGATTGTTTGTCACGGTTGTCGTAGTTTCGTAAACAAAAATAAGAATTAAAATCATAGTCACGCTAATAAGATTAAACTAACTGAAACGAGAAACGAAATAAAATTATACACGAGTTTTACATCATGAATGAAAGTGTAGATACTGTTGATAAATGTAATCAAATTACACGCGTAATTTATTACTTCCAAGCTGAGGCAATATTTACGTCAGCACCTAACGAATATGCTAATTACCGCGCATTTTCAGCAACTTAATAAATTCCTTCTACCTTCTTTAAACTATAGGAATTTATAATCGAAAATATCTGTATAATAAGTTATTTTAAGAATACGACATGCCTACTCACCAATATTTAAAACTTAAATCTACCAACACATACACATAAAACACACACTAGTTCACAATTACCACATATATACACTGAATAGATCAAATCCTCGATCTATTTACTTAAACATTTACACCACTATACGAATACAATAGTTTTAGTTTACACCGATTACTTAAAAAGTTAAAGTCGATTAAAACTTCACTGGGAAACTTTAGTAAAATAAGTTCGTTTTCGATGAAATTTTTTTTTTCGTAGTTTTATTAGTGCTACGATAGTCCAGGACGTGCTACGGCGTAGCTCGTAGCGTCGTGAGCGCGCGTGGGGTCAGACGGGCATGCGAAACGCGACTGGCTTGTAGCTACGATTCTACGAGCGACGCTAGCCTGAAAACACCTCTACAGCGCAGTATAGTGTATATGACAGGCGTATGTAAACACGACCGTAGCATAGCGTGCCGACTTATCACAACAATCAGTGATAACTATCACATATGACTGCATAATAGCTATGCCTTTTGTTACTGCTGCGAACCGGAGTTCGAATACTTACATGTCTCTGTAAATGTTGTTAATGGTACGTACAATGTACATATGTAAATAACAACAAACAACAACGTCAACTCTAAGTGTTCCTAGGTAGTTAAGTGTTCGTGCATTGTTGTGTTTAGACGTCCTTATTTAACATCCTTGCGGTACAATGTGTTTATAATTAGTTTAAACTTAGTTGACTGAATCCATACTAATATTATAAGTGGGAAAGTGTGCGTGTCTGTTTGTCCGTCTTTAACTGCAAAATGGAATGACGAATTGACGTGATTTTTTAAGTGGAGATAGTTGAAGAGATGACTTTCCATCTCTTCAACTCTGTCACTCTTGACATAGGCTACTTTTTGTCTCTTTCTAACTCCCACTTCTCAGGAGAACCTTGCTACCCCGAATTTAACGCGAGCGAAACCGCGGGCATAAGCTAGTATATTATAAGTTATTGAAGATTCGTATGAATCGTAAGGAATTTTCACATATATGATATTTCACATAGCATAGCACAATTATTATTAGCCTTATATTGTTCTAACTACTGGGACTCCAGCCTCTTCTCTTGAAGACGGAATGGGCCGTAATCCATAACGCGGGCCCATCACGTATTGGTGGATGTCACAAATGTCTTCAAAATTTTTGATGCCGATTTCATTAGTTACATAAAGTACGCCGCCCTCGCCACCGCCGCAGGGATTCCGGTCCCGGTTTCCGGCCACCGTAGACGCGGGCTCGCGGACGGCCAGCCATGGGTAGCTCGTTGTCCGACCGTCCGGTAACTGTCCGGACCGAGCCCAAGACGTCGACGGCGCGCACTGGTCCCGCGCGCCTCAAGGAGTTGTCAGCGACAGGAGGGGCCCAGATGGATCGAAGTTTACTGGGGCCAGGTTTATCTGAAAGGAACTCGAGCCCCGGTATGAAGGCTAGAAAGAACGGGTTGGGGTTTTTAGTCAGTAAGAGTCTGACACTATTTCACGCTCCACCCAAAAGCGGGGGTTGTAATAAGATGATTTTTGACCACCGAAAAAAAAAAGTTACATAAAGTAAAGCGCAGTTTGACGATCTCAATTTCACACTTACTCTCAAACCGGTCATGGAAAACATCGTTAGGAAACTAACATAAATAAATTCGATTTGTAAATCGAAGCCATAACGACTAAGCCCCCACCACTCGTAGCAGACCTTTCAACTACAATTTTCTCTCTACTTTATTCAAATAGAGGTGAATTTGGGTAGTCTGCTTCTCGTGCTACTAATTTTGTTGTCTGGTTAATCCTTCAACCGGGGCATGAGGTATTATCGCTTTACTCGTCGACACGAGGCAACGTGCATTCTGCCAAAACAGATTTCAGCGGCAACATATCGAATAGCTTCCATTGGATCTGTGTGTAAACAGAATAATCAGTAATACAAAATGAACTGCAAAGTACCTTTTGTGTCATTTTACGTTTATTTTACGTGGGAAATCATCCAATCATTTCTTTCGCATTAGGGCGGTTCTTTCGCATTAGACTTTTACGGACAAAAAACCTCACCTATCTTTCTTCTTTGTCTTACGTTCCAGGACCAGGTGTTCCCTTTCGATCCCTACCCATGGCTCTTATAGGCTTCGACCCTGCCGTACCCTTTGGGTCTTGCTAAAGTGTTGGAAATCATACAATCAATGTTCCACCTCTAGGTTGGAGTGGGGCCGCTTATGAGACTTTAACTGACTAAAACCACACCTAAGTTCCTTTTTTTCCTTACGTTCCTGGACCCCGGAGTTCCCTTTCGGACTACCCATGACCCTAATAGGCTTCAGCCCTGCTGGGCTCCTACGGTTATGCTATAATTACGGTTATAGTTTAAGTATGCTACTGATCATAATCAGTGACATTACCTGTTAAGCAATTTCCACTTTGGAATCAAAGTAGTCTTTCTCGTATCATAATTCACCAAAGTATGACGCAGAATGGTTTACGATACATGCCATATTTGTAAAAATATGGCCTCGTTCAAGGCCGAAACCAACGCAAGTCGTCCAATGGTATAGACATAGCCGGCTCTGTTTACCCTCCATTGGTCTGCCTTTGTTTTCATAGGCACAGGTTCGTAGGTAAGTACTTATAGGTCTGTATACCTAGTTACTCGTACATCTACTAACTGTGTGTGTGTGTGTGTGTGTGGAGAAATATTACTATAAAATATTATATACAAGCTGACCCTACGAACTTCGTACCGCCTAACAGTCAATGAACGTAGTAGGTTACAGACCATTTTAATATGTATAAGTTATTTTCATCGATTTCGTACATTTTACGTGATGCGCGCAACTAAGGTTTTTTTTATGTTCCTTAATCTGCAATCAGTTTCAATACTTTTACAGGTGTGTTGGAGTTTGAATTCATGGCTATCTTCCAGTGAACCATTTTTTCAACCAGTTGCTAAGTCCCTTTTTGTAATTGAACTATGTTGTCTTTCGTTATCTTTTTAGTCTTTGGAGTAACTTCTGATTTTGAGCGCAGCCGCCAAATCATTAGGGTGCCTTACCAGTTTCTCCTGGTATTTTTGCGAGTGTTTGTGTGTTTTTGAGAGGGGAACTATAATAGTAACTTACGTAAACTGCTGATTTTATGCGAGAATCCTGAACGTTAACTGATAGAGAATACGTTGTTGCATTAAGTCCGCCTAAGTACCAATACTGTAGATTTTAATAGATATAAATAAATGATGTTTAGTTTCCTATCATAAATTATATAATTATACTAAGACCCGCTTGCGCAAACCTGGGGTACTGTAAACTTCGAGTTACCAACTTCGGCCCATCTGTATTATAAAAGGAGAAATTGACTGACAGACATGTTCACGTATGATATACGTATATACATACGTACGTATATGTCATACGATATGTTCAGCTGAAACTTCTGGAATATTATTTTGCGAAATACGTACTTTATGGTGTAAGCACTCGCCTACTAAGTACCTACTCACTAAGAAGGGGTTTTTGTGATTGACAGACATGTTCACGTATGACATAATTTATGTACATGTCATACGATACGTTCAACTGAAACTACTTGGAATAGAAAAGTGAAATTTAGCGAAATGTCTTTTGTTATGGTGTAGGCGAGCACTATGGGGTTTTTGGAAATTCAAACTTAGAGGGGGTGAGGGGTGGGCATTTCATTGAAACATTTGTTATTTAACCTCGTGTTACTAGTTCAAAGTTAATAATCCTTATCCTTACATACTCGTGTAATAAAGTCCCCCAGCACGTCTGTCTGTATGTCCGCGATAAACTAAAAAACTGCTGAATGGATTTTCATGTGGTTTTCCCCAGTAGATAAAGTGATTTATATGAAAGGTTTAAGTGTCTAATATACATACTATTTAAGTTATAGTAGAGAAAAGCCGAGATAAAACAAAATTTTATTTTTTAATTATATAAACTAGTGCTTGACTGCAATCCCACTTCATGGTAAGTAGTGATGCAATCGTTGAGGTGAGGCGCACTAGTTTATTAAGAGAGGACAATTGTTACAGTCCTTCGATGTACCGACGCGATATAAACGACGAGGAGAAACGCTTAGTCCGGATCGTATAGGATTGTATCACCCGCACGAAGTTGTGACGAGTCGCTACGGTAGTATTTAATAATATATGGTTGATAAATTAATACGGCCTATCTCGTTTTGATATTTTAATTATTTTTGACGTTTATTCTTTATCAAACCGTGAATGCAAATTAATCAAAATTAAAATTATGTTGCCTTAGAATAAGAATCAAATCTAACACTTATCCGACTATGTATGACTAGTTTTAACCCTTCAGATACCGTCAATTAGAGACACAATAGTAAGACAATAGATGCGCGGCCACCGGTGGTCGCTTGGGGATTCATGAATTAAGCCCGCGACTTCACCCGAGTACATACAATATAGTCTATGTCACTCAAGAATAAAACAGCTTTCTATCGGTGAAAAGATTTTAGCAATCGGACCTGTAGTTCCAGAGGTTACCTCTTACAAACAAGAAAACAAACTTTACTTCTTCATTATATTAGTGTAGAAGATATAATATTATTCAAACTAACGTTATTTATCACTCCGTATTAATACCAACACGGAAAACTTTTGTCGGGTACCTACACCTACGAGAAAAGATATCCGTCTACGTCTAATAAGTTCAAAATATATAAGGCTTAGTCACACATATCAAGTTTCCTCGAAAGCATTTCTTAGAAACCGGCTATACGTCTCTATACATCCCGTACAACGAGGCTTATATCATTTAGCTATACATACTGACAGATGTATAGCATCGTTCAAACACCTACCTATAATCCTACATACATATGTGTATGTAGGTGGGTATATATAAAATGAAAAGTCCTGAGTCATCTACGCCCAAGGTGAATAAACTTTTTTACAACCGTCTCCTTAGATTGTTCGGGCTGCGGGATTATTTGAAAGAATTTCGCGCGGTCATTTTTTCAAATATGGGAAATTATCTAATGACTTTTCTCGCTCTACCTAGGGCTAGAGAGGGTGTGTCAGAGTTTTACTGACTAAAACTACACCTATGTTCCTTTAGGCAGGGCGCAAACGTATCAGATACAAGCTACCGATGAATATTTGATTTCTAAATAGTATGAAATTACCCACTCCCTGCGCATACGTAAACATTTTTTGTATCCAGTTGCTTCCACTTCACACATCATGACGATCAAAAATTGTTCGGTGTCGGTAACTGAAAACAACAAGTGTCTACATTTGCGCAGCGCCTTAGTTGCCCTTGGTGTTCTAGGACCACGGGTAACTTTTCAGACGTAGATAGCCTTAGTAGGTTTAAACCCTGCTGGACCACTAAGACGCGCTCGACGACTTTGGCTCGTTCCGGACGGTTACCGAACGTCCGGATATCAAGCTATGCAAATTAATCAGCATTTTCTAAAATTCACCCTGGAATTACTATTTTTTTTAAATTGATATAAACTAGTGTTTGACTGCGGCCCACCCGACGGTAAGCAGTGATGCAATCTACGATGGTGAAGCGCACTAGTTTATGAGCCTATTCACTTTTGCCTTGAAGACAGTCAAATTATAATCGGACAGGAAGAACGCTGGTAGACAATAAGCTAGATTAGCATATCCGCCACTATTTATGGCGGTCGAACGTTTCCTTAATACTTTTCAAACGGGAGAAGCCGTGAGCAGAAGTTAGTACGTAGGTACTAAATATTATATATAGGTCGCAATTCCAGCACACGATGTGCAAACGATGCCACTTAATATGACACTTGCCGTTATATATTTATGAGCACAGATTGACGGCGCGTTCGTAATAAATATTCCAAACATACCAAAACATTTCAACAGAATTTTCTGATAGGATAGGTGTGTTATAAAGTCGCTGGTTCTGTTTAGCAGGCCATCGAGATTCAAAGAAATAGAACCCCCTAAAACTTTTCCGACCTTGGTATCGAACTTAACCCAAGACTTACTGACTGAGCTATAGGCATATATAAAAGGGGGGAGGCGAATGGGTCGTACCACCCCAGTATGGTCTAGCGCCCACCCTAGGATGTTGGGAAACTACGATAGATGCAAAAATACTGATGGCCTGAACTGTTTCGAGTAAAATATAATGTTACGGCCGTGCATTGTCGAACCCTTCACGTAAAAATTTGGCATATCAGAGGCCAGGCCTCGACTGCAGCCGAAAAGATAATCCAAAGGAGCGTCTACGCTAGAAGATCCAAGCACGAGTGAAGCGCGAGCCGAGCTCAAATTCGTGTAGTGATGTGAATGGACTCTAGGCGTGTGTAACTGTTTACTGAACTGACTCACTGTTCCGAAACATTTTAGTGGTCGTAATGTCAGTAATGTTTTAAATGCATCATTTGAAACAATTGGAACACTAAAACACTCTTTACTTTTGAATGCCCTGCAGTCTTTTTAAAATTAATTAATGTAAATATAATGAATGAACTGAACTAAAAATATATGCCTTAAGTTACTCTTAAATAAAAATTCAATTAAATAAAACCGCGACGTAACAGATCACGATTAATAGCAGTCGGTGTCTGTTTGTATCTTTTGAGCCATTGTTCTAAATGTTTCAATGATACATATCATCTAACATTTCTCTCTCAGTATGACTATGACGTGAAGTAACAGATCACGATTCATTTGAGCTGATGTACCAAATGTTCGGTTTGTATCTTTTGAGTTGATTTTCCAAATGTTCCAAATGATACATATCACTGTTTCGGAACTTTTCAGTCATTCAGATGCAAATATTCCAATCGCAAAGCAACACACTTTTCACACGCCTACCGACTCTACACGAGCCGAGCACGAATGACACTACGAGAATTTGAGCTCGACTCGTACTCCACTCTTGCTCGGCTCCCATCTCAAGCTACGCCAATGACTAAGCGAAATAATAAAAGAGGAGAATGATCAAAAACATTATACATATCAACGAGTTTGGAGGACGTACGACGTATACTGCCTTTTTACGATAACAATTTATGACCGGAACGTTGACTATAATCGCCAGACTAACCTAATAAAATAATACAACTCTATCATCATCAAACAGTCTGTTTGACTATGGAATAATGTCCGTTTCTCCCAGTAATTGGGTCGTCGAGGTCGGATGGTGGTCGCTTAATGTAAAATATTGATAGTCAGCCGCATTGCTTACATTGGACGTCCACTCAACCTAGATTGGAAGATAAAATGGATTCAAATAATACTAGTAATCTTCAGTTTCTGAAACTTTTTGTATACAACATTAATATATTAGCCGTGTGTTAGCTGTGTTACTTTTTGGTGTACAATAAAATTTATTTTATTCTATTCTATATTAAACGCACATCCTGAAAGCAGTTTTTTTTTATGGTGGGTAATCATCCAATGATGTCGCCCGCATTCTCTCGAATTCTTTCCTTGGGTGGGGCGGGAGGAAGTGTGGAACTTTTACTGACTAAAACCCAGTCCTGTTCCTTCTTTGCCTTCGTTCTAGGTCCCGGGGTTCTCTTTCGCATCACCCATGGCTCTAGTAGGCTTCGACCCTGCTCCTTGAGTCCCTGATTGCCCCCACGAGGACACGGCGGTGCTATGCCCAAGCGAGTATGCTTCACCGGGTCTTCCGGGCAATTCTGAAAGTAGTATGTTCAGAAAGCGCTATACTGAATCGGTGTCAGCTATTTTTGAAGTACTTAGGCGTGTTTTTTATTCTAAAATTTTTACCTATTTTGATAAATCTTGATTAATTATTGTGTGAGCGTAAATACCAATACCGATGCGCTACCAGTGTACAGTGCGTTTCACTTAAGAAGTTCCTTTGCCGTAATATTGACAATACGGAAAAACGGTGTTGCAATATTTTTAGCAATTAAATAACTTAATATTAACGAGATTAATTGATACTTCATTACTTTTAACAATTGCCTTTTTATTGTTTTTTTTTTAACTATTTTTGAATAAAGTATGGCTGGGCTCCATTTCTATTGTCCTGCTATTCTTTCAAATAACAAAAACACCACGCCACAATATTGTACCTCTCCATCAAATACAATCCAAATAAAATACCATTCTCCTCATAATTCTCCAAAAAGAGTTGCAACTACCGTTAAAATCGATTTCGTTTCGCATTTCGGGGAACAATTTTGGTAGAGTAGGCAATTCTTGCCTTTTTTACCTTCTTTTTGTTTAGACAGACAGGGGAGCCAACATTACGCCGAAGGAACTTCTTAAGTGAAACGCACTTGTAGTGCGTTGCTCTTGACGATACTCGTATATTCCATCAATCACAACAGGTTGACATTTGTATATTATTATTATTGGGATTATTCACAATTCACACTAATTGTACCAAACCCTTTTTCTTCCGTCCACATTGCAAAACATTAACGGCTTCCAAAAATTAAGTACTTAAAACATATTCTGAATGTAAATTGGCACTCGTTAGAATAACGAACTGAAATTAAATGTACATTGAAGAACAAATATTTGATAAAAACCGATTTGCTGGCATTCAAAGCATTTTCATTAACGACCGTATTAATTAACCTTTCAGCGGACATAAGAATTTATTTGAATACGAACTTTGCTCGCGGGATTTCTTTTCGTAATCTTAAGAATTAAAAATCACAGTTTTTTTACTCTATCTTAGGGAATTAAATTAAGTACTTCTAGGAGTACCGTTGCGCGGCAAATCTATTGAGAAAAATCTAGGTTACTTACCCTCTGGTAAGAACGAATGAACGAGTAACCTAAGGATTCGTTTCCATCTATTAATACTGTATTATGGAAATATTGTAAGAACACAAACATTTTTTTAAAAGAGTAACCGTAGAGTTTCTTGCCGGTTCTTCTCCATAGGAAACGACCAATTTGGAACCGTGCACTAGCTTCTGACGTTTTATAAGTGCTCATGTTGGCTTATGTAGTAAAAACTTTTGACTTTGACATTATTTTTAAGCAACTTTCACATTCGCATTTCAGTCGCCAACTGCCAAAAATATCTCTAAATTCCCCACATTTTGATATTGATGGCCACTGGTAGATATAATATTGCGACGTGAACGATTTTTAAGTTAGCGTTGACTGTTCCAACAATTTTGGCCTGGCATAAAAATGTTGATGGTCACCATTTAAACGTTGGCGTCTAAATGAATGTGCTAATTGGTTACTAGATATCGCCGATTTCCTCGCGAACTTGTCATAGTGGAGACTGCAGCAATTTTCTATATGTCTTCACTGTACAATGTACGTACAGCTAACGGCTCCTTCACGACCTTGCCGCTGTGAGCGGGAGCTAAGCGTGGGACCGATCACCGCCCCGCGCTTAGTACAAAAATATGAAAATGTTTGAAGCACCACCAGCACCACTAAGACCGAAGGCAAGAAGTGGAATATCTTGCTGAATTCTGTGTTCCCTAACAGCTACAACCAGAGGGACTATAAGTCAAGATTGAAAGTTAAGTGAAGATTAGTCCCGTAGAGGCCCAGTAGGCTTAGACCCTGCTGGGCCTCTACGGGACTAATCTTCACTACTGGGTCTAAGCCTACTGGGCCCATGGATTTGTTTCTGAAAGGAAGATCCGGCCCCGAAACGAAAGGCAACGAAAGAACAAGAGTTAGTTTTTATTCAGTAAAAGATACTATCTCCTGCTCCGCCCAAGAGCGATGTCATTGGATGATTTTCACACCTAAAAAAAAGTGAAGGTCAGTTCAAGGCAAGCAAACTCTAACGTCGACTACATCGTCACTTACCATCAGGAATTTATGATAGGGGCCAAAGGCGAGCCTATCAATAACAAGAGAAAATTTGTCCCATTTTTCATCTACTTCAAACCCAAGATGACGAGGCTATCTTTCAACATTATGATGACAAATCGACAAACTATTTGATCTAAGATCCCTGCTTGGTTGCTCTTGCCCTACATAGTATAGCTAAATCGTAATTGTTCCATTAGTTTTCCGATTTGCAATACGAAAGGTATTACTAGTGTTTAGAATTTGTACTAATCTTCTATGAGGGTAGGCATTAGCGCGCTATTCTAAAGTCCCTCTTTGTTCGCTAATGGCTAGTGCTTCTAAACTAAAATATTCGAGTTTAGAGGAAAACTGTCTTAGTGATTTATATAATACATAATATCTAAGAACCAACATTTAGTGGATTTCTCTTTTATCTACAATATGAGTGATTTTTTTTACTTGATAAAAACTCGTGCTTGACTGCGCTCGCGCTTGAGCAGTGATGCAATCGATATCCGTGATTGCATCACTGCTTACCATCAGGTAGGATCGCAGTTACGGGTTTATATCAACTAAAAAAAACACTATGGATGCAATCACGGATATCGATACAATCGTTGATGATGAATCGCACTAGTTTATTCTACCAATAGGTATCTAACTAGTTGCCGCGAGGTAGAAAATCATCCAATATCTTCTTCCACTGGTAGAGCGAGAAGGCGTGTCAGACTTTTATTAAATAAACCTATGTCCTTCAATTTCCCTTTGCGTTCTAGGACACCGAAAAGTCTTTCAAAAGTTCCAACTGCCCCAGTGGGTTTAATTTAAGCTCAATTTTAGATTTTACTAAAATTCTATAGTGTTCTGTTTGAGAAAGTAACTATTAATTAATTTATTTTATTTTATTTCAGACGAACGTCCATAGTACCTATTAGTAGTAGTACTAACTATCAATCTATCAGATATAGATAGATGTTGGTTGGGTTATAATATATATTTTTACTAGCTGCTCCCAGCGGCTTCGCCCGCGTGATTGCAGAAAATTATCCCAAGGGAACATACTTCCGGGATGAAAAGTATCCTATGTCCTATTCCAGGACATGGTCTATCCGTGTACTAAGTTTCATCAAAACCGGTTTTGCGATTTAGGTGTGAAGACGTAACAAACAAACAAACTCACTTTCGCTTTTATAATATTAGTAAAGATTATTAATACCTAGATATTTTTAATTATACAAGGTGTAGGTAAGGAACAGCCCTCCGCAAACTTTAAGGGCTTGCTCAGTAGACTAAACTGAACAACCTGTCACAATTTTTTTTTCTAAGGCAACGAAAAAAAAAATCGGCATACAAATTGTCCAATTAAGTTTTTTAGTTTCCTGAAAAAAAATCTTGTGGAAGGTTGTTCAGTTTCGTCTACCAAGCAATCCCTTAAAGTTTGCGGAGGGCTGTCCCTTACACCTTGTATACTTTACATTAATAGATATTGACTAACTTAGGCATTAATGTATCGAAGACATATTATAATAAAAGATTTAATTTATGTGCCAATATTTTTATTACAACAATAAAATGGTATTTCATGTTTCGTTGGGTACGTTCCTCCGCGTTCGGTTTACGTAATAATATTTCACCGAAAAGATTACAAGAGGAGATGGATAACTATTTCTTCATTTCTTGGTAATTTAATTAACTTAGCTGTAGTATTATTTTAATATCTAAGCTGCCTGACTTTGTTATTTTCTATGATATTAGAAATAAGTAATTGAATAATTACTGGCAAAAACTAATTGAAGACGTCGTATCTGAAAATACTATTAAAATGTACTGAACAAATAAGATCTTTATTTTTAAATACATTCACAGAATTATACCAACCAATAACCTTGTTTGCTTCAAAGTTATCGGCAGAGAAGTTGGTACCTGTCAGTGCCATTTTTTTTCGCTAAACCTGAAGTGAGTAGGAATACAATAACACCACGCGTGACCAGTGCGGGTTGGTAGATGTAACATGTCTTCGAAGATTTAGTTCTAGGACTAGCCAGTTTCCTTTTTATTTATTTAGTTTCACCTTTCCCGATGTTTGTCTGTCATCAAATCTTGTAAATTAAATTTGACCCTCTTCCCGGTTACCGATTGAGCTAAAACTTTGCAGCAGGTGTAAATCAGATGACAATGCAAAATTATTATGACATGGAGCCTTTTTTTTGTCGACAGGGAAAATCATCTTATGATTTGTCATAAGATGATTTTCCCCCAAGAGCGGGTTTTGACCCGCTCTTGGGTGGAGCGGGAGATAGTGTCAGACTCTTACTGACTAAAAACCCCGCGCCGTTCCTGCTGTGAAAAATGTGCACGTGTATCAAACAACTTTTTTCTACGAAGAAATGAATAGACGGGGGTTAACTGCCGACTCGTGGGATTGCCGCGCGCCCAGGCTGATACGATACATGTAATAAAATTGAGGCAGGAGAGAGCACGCGCTCTTTTCTGCACTAGTGCGGAAAACAGTTTGTTGTGTGCCTGAAAGCGGTGGGATAAGAGCAAGCTTTCGAGTAAGTGTATTAAAAATGCTATTGTGAAGTCGTAACAATGACATCTTTTTCTTAACTATTTTCAACTAGGTAACATTCAATCAGTCCACTGCTCCTAATAGGTAGCTACTTACTTACCAACCTAAATTTTTTTCGATATCCTTTTAATCTAACTAGAGGACTTAAAATTTGATTTAACTCCGAAGTGGAACGGCGAACAACAAATAATCTACCCCAGATAATTGAATTTAGAAGATTGTGTCAGATCAAAACTGGAAAGACGAGTAGAGCCAGGGGATAAAATAAACAAAGAAGGCATGTTTGCCTGTTTATTTTCACCTGACAGTGTTTATTTGTTTTCACATTCGTAGCGTTTTCTTAACCAAACAAAAATACAACGCCATTTGAAATGGATGTTACATGATCGAATTAAATCCTAAAGAATTGCCTACATTTGAAATTAAACAACGAACATTAACGCTTGAAATATTCATCAAATTAACAGATAAACATATTTATGTATAGTATATACTCTTATAGTGAGTGATAATGGCCCTTGTTACCAAACTGACATTTTGATTACCATTACGCACTAGTGCTATAATGTAGTTAAAACCTTATTGTTCAACCTCTCCCCGCCATAATTTTATTACATTTATCGTATCAGGATGGGCGCGCGTGGTACCCCAAGAGAAAAAAAAATGGTCGCGCACATGAAAACTGATTTTTACCGCCACAAAAATTTACTAGTTTTATTTCACAAGTGTATTGAAAAACGTCGTATGACACACGTGAGTAATTAATGATTACCGTTCTCGGCTCTATTAAGACTCTCGCCATTGCTCGGGTCTAAATACCGCCTCAACGGTAATCACTAACATTACACACTTATATCATAATGTACTATTATTTGTTAACTATTCATGAAAAACTTGAAACACAGGTAATCTAAGTCTCTCGGGGGAGTATGTTGCATCATCATCATCATTTCAGCCGATAGACGTCCACTGTTTGGACATAGGCCTCCCCCAGGTATCCCCCAGTATGTTGCTAATTTTCGATTTCTAAGCTGGCGAAGCTGTTGGTAGTGTCACAATGTTTGTTATCGAACTTCTTCGAAACGGCTTGACTGATTTTTATGATTTTTTTTATGTATATTTGGTAGGTCTGAGTATTTTACAAGCTTTCATTTAGTTTCACCTGTCCCGATGTTTGTCTGTAATCAAATCTTGCAAAATAAATTTGACCCACTTCCCGGTTACCGATTGAGCTGAAATTATGCATGCATGTGTAAATCAAATGACAATACAAAATTATTATGACATGGATCTGATAATGGAGCTGGTGGCTATAAGAACTCCATAGTTAAACGACACAACCCCATCGAGCTCGTATGAGTCATCTTGACGAGTATTAATTATATAAGTGTACCGAGGTATAAAAGCTTGCTATGAAAAATGATTTTCATTAAAAGCTTCTTAAGACTGTTTTTATCCTTCTACCGCGTCTCACTTTTTTTTTTATATTTTCCTTTTAATTGCCAGAACCTACAGAACAATGTTTTCCGGGTCAGCTGGTACCTATACCTAAGTTAATATCAATGTTTTACCTACATCTGGTAAAATGAAAATCCGTTTTCTTACACAAAACAAAAGTGGCTCTAGTTATATACCAAAACGTTTTTCTGCAGATCTATTGTCCACGTCATAATTTGCACGTCCTTTGTACCTTCATGAAAGGTGGAAAAACTCGGCGTTGAATAAGACTGACATAAATTACCTACCATCTGTTTTGTCAATTTTTCTCTAACGAGGTAATCATTTATTATATCGAATTTATATCGAATTTTCGTCCAATTATTTTTAAGTACCCTTTTTTGACGTGGGAAAACTTCAAATGGCTAATTCCACTCTGGGTGGCGCGACGACCCAGACTTTTACCAACTAAAATTCACCCGTGTTCCTAAAGTTACTTTTTGCGTTGCAGACCCACATCTTTGGAACATCCCCGCTGTCCTAACAGGCATCGGTCCTAGGGCCTCTTCAGCTTTGCTGGCATCTCTTTGAGGTGATGAACATGGAACACAATGGGTCGTTAACTAGGGCTTAGTCCAAACTAAACGGCCAGGCGGTGAGATAACCAATGCTTGTTGTCCGCAAGCCCATGCCTGCGCAACTGCAGTGACAGGAAATCAACCTGCAACTCACCCGGAGCGCCTCTTCCGGCGGCTGCTGTTTGTTTCCTGTCTCGTTTATTTAGTGATCCCAATGTTTTTCATTCAGTAATTATTTTACCTCACATTCATATATCCAGCTCATCCAGCATTGGATTTTAAGAATGGCAGAGGTCGGTCGTCCTAATGGAAAGTTCTCATTAGACCACTCAGGGTTAGTGCCCACTTATATCTACATGGAACTTATCATCGATGACATGTGGGTGTACTATACCAATATCGCCTTCGAGGAACAATGTGGGTGTACCTAAGTAATTTACACCTCTGCCGACAATTCGTATCACATAGGCATAAGGTAGGCTCCTGATAACCGTGGAATAACGGTCATTGACCCTCCTACATTTGTTGACATTCTTAATTTCAAAAGCGACAATATAAACACAAAGCTGTCTTGAATCGACATTTATCATGATCCTTTACATGATCTAGAAATGAAGAGCAATTCATCGTTTGTTTTTCGGGTACCTACGCAGAGATATTAAGAAACGGTCAATGTACTTTATTCCAGCGCCTTCACTACTACCATAGAGTAATCTATTTCTTTGACTATTCCTCGAAAAACTTTCTATACGAAGTTTTAGGTATAGGTACCTACCTAAATATATATTGCTAGCTACCTATCCGATTTCTTCATTGAGTGTATATGGGAGGCCAAAACACGACGAAGTTTGAATTAGTTTAAGCTTAATCCCACATTCGCGTCTAATCTAGTGAGTAGTTACAGAAATTGATATTGGTTGTAACTTGCAAACTGTGTTTATACCAATCCTAGGATTATATAATCATAGCTTTGATTTCTGTGTAACTTATTGCGAATTTATTGACAAAAATAACTGTAATAATTATTAGAGTAGAGCCAGAAATCTACTATATCATTATGATAATTATCGTTTTCATTAAGAATAGTTACTGCATACCTTTCGCGATTAATCCGCGAATTCTCAAACCTGAGGCCGTACCACGAGCTCGTTTGCACCTAAAGAGAACTGTTAAAGGATATATAGAATGTATATCTCTTTTTCGCTCGCACGACTGACATTGCACGATTTACACGTCATGGTAAAGCGTAAGGCCCCTGGTTTGCGGCAAATTAGCTTTTGGATATTCCACTAGGTTAGTAACAGACGAGAATTCGGATTTGTGTTGGCTTGCCCCTTGTGACACACCTACTGACATCAACTTATACGTACTAACCTACAAAAGTGTACGTGTACCTGTTTGGTATAACAAATCTAGTTTCCATATGAAATCTATGGAGACCGACGCGCCCAGATCAGCATACGTGGCACACGTGTGCGCAGTGTAGTTCTACCTTTATAATAACGCACACATAGATGTTTGTCTAAAAAGTCAAACGATTTGGAAATTTTGTATAGTATTTAATCATTTAAAAAATACTTATTTATATTCGATACTTTTTATAAGGTTCTTCTATTAGTACACTATGGTCAAGATCTCTTAATCAACCTTGATTATTGAACCAATGTTGACTACATCAGATTTCATTTTAACCTAATAATTTATTAGTCGTTTGACTTTTTAGACAAACTCTACCTACTAGGGTTAGTACTGTAGAGCTTCTTTCATCAGCATCTCTTCAGAAGGTCTAGATTTCACACATATTAAATAAAAGAAATAAACACTGATTCGAGTTTTATAAAAAGAAAATTGTCAGTTCGATTAGGATGGGGCTGTCAGGCGGACAGATACGTGTAATTTTATTAATCTTCTAGCTTAGTGTCCCCCGCGGCTTCACCCGTGCTTTTGAAAACTGCTTTGCTCCTAATGGTGGCAGCGTAATGTTATCTATTTTATAGATTTCTTCGATAAATGGGCTCTTCAACAATAGAAGAACTTTTTAATTAGAGCCAGTTGTTTCTGAGATTAGCGCGTTCAAAAAATATTTTCAGTGAAAAGTGAATATAGAAAATCCCAAAGGAACATATTCTCAGAATAAAAAGTACTTTATGTGTTACTAGCAACCCGCCCTGGCTTCGCTCGGGTGCAATATTATACATATAAACCTTCCTCTTGAATCACTCTATCTATTAAAAAAAACCGATCATCAATCCGTTGCGTAGGTAGTTTTAAAGATTTAAGCGTACATAGGAATATAGGGACAGAAAAAGCGACTTTGTTTTATACTATGTAGTGATTTCAAGACATGGTCTACCCTTGTCTCAAACTATGTATATCCAAATCCGTTCTGCTGTTCCGAGTGTGAAAAGTAACAAACATACACACACACTCACTAGCTCTCGCCTATATATACTATTTGTGTGAAATCAAAATCTAAAATATTAAACAAATCGGAATAAATCACTTAACCTTACCTAACAGTACCTGGCTCGCCTAATAAACACACTCGTAATCCTAATCATTAATTACATAGATACGTACTAGATTTTTGCGAAGACAGAACTAAGGTACTGAGATATTACCAAATGATAAACCTAGTAGCGCTATGTCCGACCCGGAGATAAGATCCAAGAATTTCACTTCATCATTAATAATAATAATATTCCACAACTATCACGCAACGCCGTCTAGTCTCAAACTAAGCAGAGCTAGTGTTATGAGTACTAGACAACTGATACACATACTTACATATTTCTAAATACATACATATTATAGATAAATTACACCCAGACACAGAAAAAATGATCGTGCACTAACACAAACATTTGTCCTAGGTGGGAATCGAACCCACGCCCTTCGGCATAGCAGTCAGGGCCACTAACCAGACCAACAGGCCAGTCAAACATTAAAACAAGGAGTGCAGTATAAGATAAAATATTATGAGTTAAATCACAAACAATTATTGGAAGTTCTTTTGGTAAGCTGGAATTTCTAGAGTTAAAACAGAACGGGTAACCCAAATATTTATAAAGCTTTTCGGAGATGATGCATACCAAGTTTGTGGTATGTACGTCACAGTATTTTAGAGTTCTCTATTGTGAATATTTTTAGCCTGGTATATTTCTGATAGGCATTCGGAGTTTCAGTTCCGGACCAAACTTTTATAGCACGCTATGATTGGATGAATATTGAACTGCAATTGCAAACATGCTCGTGAACGGCTGCCGACAGTTGAGAGTTTGAGACTGGTCATCTCATAGTTGCCAGTGGCTTGATTCAGTTTCTATCTTTTAATTATAATTCTTATTTTACTTTTCATTATCTACATTGTGGTCACATAATAGAAGCAACAAGAAATATGTAACCAAGTTTATAGGTAACGGAGTTTCTTGCACGTTCTTCTCCACAGAACATGAAAAATGTGCAATTTAGCATCACTTTTGGACTGACCGACATTTGCCTATTCAAAAGTGCCTGCATTTGGTCTGTTTGAAATGAATGCTTTGATTTGATTTAAAACTAAATTCACATTATAAAATTAAAAACAGCTACCATTACCACGAATAGTTTCTTGAACTACCATCCATGACTTCGAGTTATATGTATACCTAGCATTAAACTCGCCTTTGTACCGCATTATAACGCCTCTAAAGAAAAAATAATTTGATAAATAAAAGTGATTTGTTGAAAATCCATTTCAATTTATTTTCCCCGCGTACATAAAACACTTCGCCGAGTATTGTCTCCGGTTACAGGAAATATTTCAAGATTGGGGAAGGAATGTCGGAGATTAAAGTATTTTGCTTCGTTTGGGTTTTTAAATAGACCTCCTAGTCTCTATAAGTACCTACCTACTTAGTTTATTTTTTTACTTTTAGGAAATTTTCTTCAGGCCTCCAACAAGGTGGACTGATGACCTGGTGAAGGTTGTGGGAAACCGATGGATGCGAGACGTACAGGATCGTTCGTTGTGGCGACACTTGGGGGGGCCTATGTCCAACCGTGGACGTATATCGGCTGATATGGTGATGATGATGATTATGACAATTTAACTTTATTCTAAATATCTAATCTTGTATTATTTAAAAAAAAGCCATTTAAACGATGACTGTCACTACAAGAACAATGCAAATACCGTCTTCTTCTTTCTTAATTTGAAAACTGATCAAATATTATTTAATCAGTTTTCAAATCTAGCTGGAACTATTAGTTGAACGGATATAAAATGAAAATAAATTAATATTTAAGAATCTATAATAGCTTGATAAAACACATTGCTATTTTATATTTATGTTTTTTTTTTGGTTTGTAAGAAGTAATTTACTCAAACAAACACAGATCTAAATACATACGAGGATTTATATGGGACAAGATTACACCTATTTTTGAAACATGCGTTAAATTATTCAAAATTTCAATTTGAAATCAATGAAAAGGCAAAGCTAGGAAAGTCCCATCCGAATATCAAATTTACAATTTTTTATTAAATTTAAATTAGGCATTTAAAAAAAAAAAAACAACAATTAATTGGAGCATGCAGGATGAATTTAAAGTGTTCAGTATTGATTAGAGATATGCAACATAAAAATATACAGGGTTATTTGTAAAACACTAACAACCTTGCAGGACTGTATTACCTACTGAAATCATAAAAAACCACTTTTGTTTTATGAACTTTAAAACATAATACATTTACTAAAAACAAACCTTCAAGATTTCGTTGTTCTCGCTAACATATTTCAACTCTGTATTTTGCTGTATCTACTTACGGCTCCCACACACTGTTCCCGTAATAATAGTAAGCAGGCTTCCGAAACATTGTCATTACACCTAGCAACCATTGGCACCATTTCCGTGTACATTAGAATATTGATACACCATCATGTAAAGATAGAAAATACGTCCGCGCTGCCAAATTTCGCTACAAGAACACGAATGACGCGACGCGAGCGCATGCGACCGACCAACTAGGGACTTAGGGAGGGTCGCCCGTAAATAGGTCTAGTTCATGTTCAGCTACCCTCCGTTATTGTACTATCGCTTGCTATACTATATACTATAAACTTCGTAATATTTAGAGAACGTTCAATTCATTTTTGTATGAAAATATGATATTTTTAAAGTCATAAAACAAAAGTTGTTGTTTATGATATTCTTAACATAGTTCTGAGAGGTTGCTAGTGATTTACAAAAAAACCTTGTATACCTATGTTTATTCATTGATCGTATTTTGTATATATATTTTATTTACTGGGCGAATTTGTAAAGATTTAGTCTAGAAATGAAGCATTATAAGTCAAATTAATTTGAAATTAAAAAGAACAAAACCAAGAACACTTGTTTAAAACAATTTGAGCCATTTGTTTAATAAAATTAAAAAAAAAACTGTTTTTTTTTTTTTCAATCCTGCCTGTGCCTACTGATATACCTAGTCCACCTTCGATCAATAATAGTAGTCCACATTAGATGCAGTTATAACCATGTTGTATCTACCTGCTAACCTACTCACGAAGAGAACTTAGTGATTGGGGTCGGATAAGATGTTGATAATTTACTTATAGGAACTGTATTTTGATAGGATTTTGTGATTATGAGTGAGCTCGGTTCACACTTTGACAAGTTCGATTGAAATTCTCATTAATTGTAGCTTAAACAATATGCTCAAGCCAAGGTAGAGGTTACCTTGTTACGTTAGAATTCCCCTGAGTCACCGAATCAAAAACAAAATGAAGATGATGTTATAAAAAACATTTTTTTAAACAAATTATTATACACAATAATAATTATCCGCCACATTGGATTTAGGGTCACGTAGTCTTTTTGTGTTATTTTTTGCAAGAAAAAGTATCAATTAAAAAGGCTTGCAGAAAAGAACTAGCTATTTTTTTAAGCATCCCACTGATAATAACTGTTTATCAGGGATGTCTGTTTATAAGAACGAATAAATATATATTATACCACTTTTTTAGCTTTATTTTTAATGCCAGCCACAACACTTGGCAAGGTGGACATAATGACGCGGCACGCAATATGACTGACACTAAAAATAAAACTAAATAAGACAGTGATATAATTTATATTTATACGTTCTTACCCCTATGCCGATCTTACCCCAACGTACTTTACCTACGTAACCTCAGCAGTTTAATTTTTTCAATGTTCATTGGTTCACAGCTGCAAGATTTCTATAAAGTTTAACACAGGGATAAGGTTTATTTTTATAACTTCTTTACGGCGTAGTAAAAAGTGTGAGACCATTCTAAATGGAAGCCTTAAATCCTTATAACCGTTACCATGGTAAAGGTCTCCCTGTTTTTCTACAGTAAATTACTGTGGCTGTTTTCATTTACTGTAAATCTTGTTTACTTAGGTATGTTTCTTTAAAATTATTTTTTTAAACAATTTTTGGTAGCAAGTTTTTTCGGATCTTTCTTTTATATTATTTGCGTCTTCAAAATTTCAAATATGGAATGGCGTTTCTTTGTAGGTGCTTACCCCGCGCAAATTCAATGGCGTCGAATGACTAAGCTGCGATTGGGCGCCTGTTAAACAAAATCCGAAAATCGTGTGAAATTTGATGAATGTGCCTCGAAAACTGCCGTGCTGAGCTGTGCTGCAGACGTCGCTCTGACCTATATTTTCCCATGACTTGTCAAACCCACATCGAGTTTTTTAAATAGTTAGCAATCTTCCGCCTGAACCGCGCCAACAATAATTCCTTCGCAACATATTCTTAAAATTAGGGCTATTTTAGAAGCCAAAATTACCCCACCTCATAGCATTTACGTCATCCGCATTTAAGCCGAAATACGTCTATTGTTGGACATAGGTAGACCTCACCCAACCCATCGGATTCCCGCGACCTTCATCTGGTCATCGGTCCTCCTTCTGGTCAGGTCTTCTTTCAGGTCTTCTAACGCTGCGTCTTCCTGTACAATTTTACTATAGTGGATCAATTCGAATGCATGGAAATATGAAATGACGAGTTTTCCTCAAAAATAACAATTGGTATTTTATTTTGCTAGCTCGGCGAGTCAGTCATTTCACGGCGGCGCCAGATGTTAATATTGAATTACCAATTTTATGCGTCCCCACCCAAGTTTACAATGTTTTAACGTTTTACCTACATAAATGATGTTTATTAGGGTTTTGTTTGCAAAAAGTTATGAAGCTTCCGCATCGACAGGTATTATAATGATGACCATATATTTTGACTTTGATTGTCATAAAATCACAGATGTTTTCAATATTTGGGTTTTAAGAGTCTACAGAACCTCACCCCCTTATTTACGTCCTAGTAGACGTTGCTCGCTTCATCATCATATCAGCCGATAGACACCCACTGTTAGAAATAGGCCTTCCCCAATTGTCGTTACAACGAACGGTCCAGCGCGTCCTGAAACCTTCACCAGGTTATCATTGCCCGCGTTATAGGAGAAAATTATTCCAAGGGAATACTATTAGGTATTAGAAGGGAATATAAGTACTCCCGTGATAAAAAGTATCCTATTTACTATTTTAAGACATGATTTACCCGTGTAGGTACAAGGTTTCATCGAAAGTCATGCAGCAGTTCGAGCGTGAAGATATACCTAACAACATACACGCTCGCAAACTTTTGCCTTTATAGGTAGATACTATTAGTGTGGTTTAGGAAGTACCTAGTAAGGCACCTAAGTAGATAGGTTGTGTAACGTTTGTGGGTGGAGACGTAAAGAAAGGCCTTCTTTATGTCTTATGATGATGATGATTCGAATGATGGATTTAATTAAACGCGAAACTTATTCAGTTTTCCTACCTACCTAAAAGTGCAAAACAGCTTAAACTAGGTACGCACTGCCTAATTGAAATACATATAGGACCGAGTTTATGAGATTTTATTAGATATCTCTAGATGGTAAAAGGTAGTGCTTCGTTTCTCTCGCATACTCTTGGGTTGTTACTTTTCAAATTGTAGGTCACAGGTAGATAGCCAAGTGTGTATCTATTATAGCAAAGTGTTTTCCATTAATTAACTACCACCCATATTTCTATTTGGGCCAAGTAGGTAATCTCTTTCTAGGCAAGTCAAAACAAAGAAATAACACGCCGAATAGAAAAAACCTTGAAGAACTGCTGGTCCGTATACCGTTAGGGTGCGTCCACATCTGGCGAATGTGCGGCGAATGTGCAGCTCGCGAGCCGTTTGCGAGCTGCCCGCGAGCTGCGCGCGTGCAGTCACGGCAATGGTTTGGTGCGCCACTTTAGCGCAACTCATGCAAGGATCGTAAAAGGCGTGCGCGCGGCTCGCGATCTGCGCGCACTTAATTCTCGCACTTACAGTTCCGTTTTCTGGCTCAGTACTTTCGAACATGTCGGACGACACTAGTGCTTTTAATAATTCTCCTCCATCCACTCCACGACAATACATACTTAGCCTCTAGTAATCAGAAACGATCTGAGCGGGTAAACAACCATTTAATAACTAAGGCGCCGCGCCCGCGCGCTGTTCGCGTACGGCGCTTAGGTCGCGCGCGGACTGCGCGCAAGCGGCGCAGAAGCGGCGCACGAACAAAAATGCACGCGCGCAGTTCGCGGGCAGCTCGCAAACGGCTTGCGAGCTGCACATTCGCCGCACATTCGCCAGATGTGGACGCACCCTTAGGTATAATAGCCAGTCATGTTCTTTCTCTCCATAATGACTTATGGTGCTCCGACTTGGTCTTGGACAAAATCTATTTACGAATAACTCAAAGTAGTAGTTATTCTGTTGAACTTGCCAAATGGATCAAAACGATGTGCATTTTGATACACAAGTTCACTAGAATAATTTAACTATTCACAAAGTGGAGTGACGGACAGATCTAGTGCCGTTTACTGTTCTACGGAAAAAAGGGTACAAAGACGCAACAAAAGCACGAAGGATTCTAGCAGAGTCCGAAACCGAAACTTACTTAGTAATTGGGGATAATCAATTTTACCCTGGAACATTTTAATAATGGTAATCTAGAGTGTCATTCCGTATGTATGAGACTAGCCTAATGGTACCTAAACTAAAATTAACGGCCCGTTCACGACTTCGGTCTTAGCGGCGCGCGGCGCGGCAGGCGGCGCGGCGGCGGCAAGAGGTGCGTTTTACACGCCACGTACCCTCAGTAGCGGCTAGCGGCAGCGGCCGAGGTGGACGTATTTAGGTAGTCGGGACGTGCTCAAAATTATGGCGTCATCAAAATTATCCCTTCTGTGTACATCCAATATAATTATGGTCGCTGATACTACGTTATTATGTTATCAATTTAAATTAAACTTACCATCATATTCCGGAAAACATTGTTTTATTTCTTCCCACAACCTTTTTATAACGTTTTTATATTTATGTTAGGGATGTTTTGACATCCATATAGGGGGTCGATTTAAAATTTCAGTAATAAGCGCCTCGGTATCTATTATCGCCACAAAATCGTCTAAAATTTTTTGTATATGAGTTCGCCGCCGAGTCCGTCACACCTACACCGCTATCCGCGCCGCTCTGTTTCGTGGCGTCGCGACGCGTCGCGCGCATTCGCTTGTACTTTTGATCTCGCCGCTCCCCGCACCGCGCGCCGCTGCAATTATTCGCTCTGACAAAACCGCGCGCATTTTCGCTATGAGCGGCGACTCGTTTTTTTTTTTTTTTTTTTTCTGTCGACGGGGAAAATCATCATTGACGAAACCCGCTCTTGGGTGGAGCGGGAGACAGTGTCAGAGTCTTACTGACTAAAAACCCCGCGCCGTTCCTTCTAGCCTTCATACCGGGGCTCTAGTTTCCTTTCGGATAACCCCGACCCCGGTAGGCTTCGACCCAGATGGGCCCCTCCTGTTGCTGACAACTCCTTGAGGCGCGCGGGAGCAGAGCTACCCATGGCTCGCCGTCCGCGAGCCCGCGTCTACGGTGGCTGGAAATCGGGATCGGAATCCCGGCGGGGGCGCCGTTGCCTGATGCGGTCTGCCTCCTCCTTTGCTAGCATTACTGCTTCGCAGAAGGAGGCGACCGCCTGCCACTCCTCCTCGCTCCGGACCATGGCCTGAACCAAGGCCCGGCGCGAGAGGTCTCCGCCGCCAATCGCCCCCACGAGGGCACGGCGTTGCTCCGCCCAAGCAGGGCACACCTCTACTGTGTGCTCCACCGTGTCCTCCGGGTGCTCCACCGTGTCCTCCGGGGTGAGCGGCGACTCGTGGCGTGCTTCAAACATTTTCCATACATTTGTTCTTAACGCTCGCCGCCCCGCACGCCGCTGCCGCTCGCCGCGCTAAGGTCGTGAATGGGCCGTAACTACTGATACGAAGACATTGCTTAAATAACTTAGTATCCAAGCCAAGACCAATAAAAAAAAATGCATGCTTGTCATTGTCAGTCAAATGTCAGTGTCAATAGCAATTTGACAAACCGACGCTGCGCAAAGCAACGCTACGCTACGATAATAAATAATCGTTTCACCGTAATTTGTTTAAAATACAATTTTATCCCGTGTTTTTAGCTAATAATACAAAATGGTGAAACTCTCAACAGAGTTGATACAAAACTCGATGCAGTACATGAATCCATGTCGAGATCGTGAGTTAGATCTTAGAGGTTAGTTCCTGGATACATTTTCTTAAAATTCAGTTTTGATACTTCTACCCGAAATAATTACACCCTCATCGGATATTTTCTGTATCTTTAGATATTATTGATATAATTTGATCTTTGGGTTATCTAAGTACTAAATCTTCCCGCCACTTATAGGTTACAAAATACCGCAAATAGAGAATATGGGCGCAACTTTAGATCAATTCGACACCATTGACTTCTCAGACAACGATATCAGGAAGCTGGATGGATTTCCCTTGCTGAAAAGAATAAAGTGCTTGCTTTTGAACAACAACAGGATTGTGTAAGTACCTATTATAATAAGTCAGTCGCAAAAAATAATCATTGCACGATCTTTACCAACCCAGATTCAACGTAACATTACTCAAACTCCAAGTGAACGCTGGCGTTCGTGCGTGATTTCGCCCCACTTGGTTAAACACAAGAAGCAAATGTCACATAGATTATAAAATATTGGTGTTTTATTTATTTATAGGGTATTTATCCATGAACATAAATAAGAAGTTCTTCATAAAGTAGTCTGTAAATATCAAAAATAAGCAAACCTTTCTGTTATTTCCTATATACATCTACCTATAATACAAGCTTGAACAGGCAATATGAACACACTTACTAGGAACTTTCTTATGTTCAACATCATCGCTTACCATCAGCTGAGATAGTGGTGAAACATGAGCCTATATATAAAAAAAAAAATGTTAGCACACAAATGCAAGCATATGCAATGCTTGACTATCACCGTTGAACACATTGCAGACCTAACATGCAAAGGCATTCGTTTGTATACCAGTAGGTAAACAATTTAATGCCGTCACATCTCCCAAACTCAAATTCATTAATGAGTCAATTTTAACAATTTACCCGTCCAAGAGGAAAACTATGTCATACTTGAAACTAGCATAAGCATGTATAATTTCTTTTTTTCAGGAGAATTGGCGAGAATTTGGAGCAATACATACCAAATTTAGAATCCCTGATATTGACAAATAACAATATCACAGAACTTGGTGATTTGGACCCTCTAGTCACTCTGCCCAAATTGAGAACACTATCACTACTGCATAATCCAGTTTCAAACAAACAGCATTACAGGTAAATATGATGTTTTTAAGTAAATGGTTATGTAATCTGTATTCTTATCAGCTTATTGGAAAATATAAACCACAAAAGCTAAACCAATTTGTATTGTATTTTATGGCACATGGCACAAGTCTCCTACATACATATTTGGCCCGTTAGCAATACTTGAAACTGCTATTTATTTTCAGTTTAAGTTATCATGGCACCAAGTTCTCTCTTTTCTTTTGCCAATGTCTCAACATAAACCTATAGACAAGACTTATAATATTGCAATAATGAATTTCTTATAAAGATATTTGATATCGAATCATCAACAAAGCAACTTATCAATTGGGTGCCCCAATTCGAAAAATCCCTAAGTCCTAGTTAGGGATTTTTTGCACTACTAATACAGGTAGATTTGCCGTTTTTTCTCTATCGACGTATCGCAACAGAGAGGGGATATCATAACAAAAAAAATTGTTGGACGTTCAAGAAACCATCATTATTATAAACACCTCTAAAATTACTGCCTTTTGGATTACAGAGCATATGTTGCATACAAATTCCCAGAGCTGAAATTGTTAGATTTTAGAAAAATCAAACAAAAAGAGAGGGATGAAGCAAATGCATTGTTCAAAAGTAAGAAAGGTAAAGAGATGCAGAAGGAAATCACAAGGAAGGCCAAGACATTTGTGCCTGGAGGAAACATGCCTGATCCTAAAGCTACAAGTAAGTTCAACTTCTCATTTTGGAGCATCACCCTTAATCAAAATATTTGATTGAGTATTTATGTGAATCATCAATTAACAATTGATGATATCAGGAAAAATAAAACAAATATTTATGCACAGCAGCATTTATGTCATATGATTTCACCTTAATATTCAATAAAAATGTGAAATTCTCCATATTTCTGTTTTAGGCCTCAGCCCTCAAGAAATTCATAAGATTCGAGAAGCCATCAAGAACGCTTCATCCTTACAAGAAGTGGAGAGGCTGACGAGAATGCTCCAGTCAGGCCAGATCCCTGGACAGAAACCTTTGCTAGCACCTATGCACTCTAATGGCCAACGTAAGATTTGTATAAGATACCATCTGCATCTACCAACCATTTCAGTAAGATAAGAAAACCAACAACCAACATAGGACACTGGTTGGGAAAGGTGGAAAACTCTATTTGTGGTGTGACTTGAAAAAGGCCTTTGTCCAGTGCTTCCAGCAAGGTGGCTTGGAAAAATTATGTTTAATTTAGCATAATATTGTTTTCACCATGTCAATGGGTATATCAGATGCAGCACGGTATTTTAAAGATTTTTTTCAATGCAGTTTTTATTCATTTTTCTCCATATAAAGTTTACTACTACAATTATGTATACATAACAAGCTTCTGCTTGCATAACATTTAGTCAATGCCACTCAGTGTTAAAGTAGCATTCTACTAGAGAAAGAATTTTTTTAAATTGGTACTTTTTAATTTATTCATCTTTACTAATGATTATTACAGCACAGCTCCCCATCAAAGAACGAAAAAAGGAATTCTCTATTGCCACAGCTGAAAATGGACCACAGTCAAACTGCCTAAAGAACTTTTTGGGCGAATTGTTTTTCTGTAGAATTTAAATAGTACATTGTTACACTAGGGGTGAAAGTTACTTATTTCGTCCCGAGAAGGAGTTGGCGGCCGAGCGCAGCGAGGTCGCTAATTTGAGGGACTAAATAAGTAACTTTAACCCCGAGGTAAGCATTGTGCTTTTCATTACGAATACAAGAAGATAGACCAAGTTTTTTTTTTAAATAATTTGACAGCTGTTAGTTGAAAGTAAAACTCCCTAGGGATGAAAAGTGTGATACTTTTCAGCCCGCTCCTCAGGCAACTTCAGACCTACTTTCAGAGTATGAGTAATGAAAAGAATATTTACAACCAAATGTACTAATTCTTGTGATTCCAGAAGATGACGAGGAAGAAATGGAGACCGACCACACAAATGGGCAATAAGGAGGTGACTCACTACAAAAACATGCAGACTTTTTGTTTAGGCTGACAGAACAGAGTACACAGCCTGGTTAAGATATTTTCTTTTATAGATTTAATTGTATGAAGTGTGATTATGTTAAGCTGCTAAGAACAGACCTTACTTCTACACTACATTATAGCTTATAAGGCAGATACTACACTTAAACAGAGGTTATTAGGCAAAAGAACAGATACAAAATAGAACAATCAGAAACCTTATTTTATGAAGATCAAGTTTCGAAACCTTTTATGCTGGTTTTATACAATTCTGATGTTATCTGAAAAGAACTCCATACTACGGCTGTTTTCGTTACATTCTATTTTTCCAATAAAACATAATTCCTTTTATAAATCAATGTTTTATTATTTCATTCCATAGTTACAAATTGTTTCACTTTTAAATATAATAATTCGTCATTACCAGCATCTAAGTAGACTGTGTAAATATCAGGTAGAAGTATCATTCGTCCCATTAATTCTTTTATAGTGGGTCTTTTATCAGGCAATACTGACAGCATAGAATCAATGAGGTCCTGCATGCTCCTGTCATATATCGTCAAGTCTATTGGATGTACGCTGCCACTTGTGATTGCCTTTACTAAACCCACTAACGTCTGAAAACAGAATCATTTATTGGCTAAGTAGGCACATTTCAGTCTTGGATCGAACGCTGTGTTAGGTACGCGGGCGCCCGCGTGGTCCCATACTAAGTTGCCCCTTCCACCCGCACCCGGGCCTCGGTGCCGTCTCCGTGCAACAGAGACGCGAGAACTAGTAAACTCTAATACGCGCGCACGGAGGAAAATATGTTTTGATACTGAAAAAATAATTCTGGAAGTGCGGTTTCGCCCTACGATATGGAACCAGGCAAATGAGTTATATAAAGATCGAGATGTACGAACAACGTCGAACTGCGTCCGCGACGGGACCCGTTGTAATCCCATGGAAACCGGGCGCCCGCGTAACGCAGCGTTAGCTGTTAGGAGCTACATCTGTTAGCACGGAATCGGACTTTCTTATGCTTATCCTTTTCTTGCACTTAGAATCATCATTTACTAGAGTAGGAATGCGATAACTCGCGGTGGAATAGGCGGTCAGAAACAGCTCTCAGAAAATTATAGGATTATAGGCGATTCGGTGCTGACAGCTGTAACTCAAATTGAATAATATACCTATATATAGTTATCTTTTGCTCAACAGTAATAAAATGGCTAAACTGTTTCGCAGATTTTTAATTTAAATTCTGTAGGTATATACTTTGATAATGAATTGCTTAAACAGGGTGACTAATAAGAATACGACTAGTACCAGTATCTTCTACTATCACAGGCCACTTTCAAACTTCCTTTAATATACTCATGTCTCACTCTATCCATTCTGGCTGGGATGATATTCCTTTAAGTATGTTTTTTTTTTTAACGCGGTTGGTGCCGCTAGGAAATGTTAATTGTTAAATAATTTTGGGCGCGACAAACGTGGCTTTGCACATGCGCTCTGAGTTTTTACATTGATTTTATTGTTTCACTGTTCAAACTGATATATTAAGAGGGTCCTTCTCCACTCGCTTATCGTAAACATCGAAAATGGTTTAAAAGCTTGTTACTACATTTAATGCAATCCAACGCGATGTTTGACGAAAATGCAACGCAAAAAAAGAGAGGTAACGCCTGTATTCGGTAATTCCGAGATTTACTCAAAAATTTCAAAAACTAGCTCCAGGAAATGCTGTTTTTTTTAAACCCTTAAAAGCTGCTGTTTTTTTTTAAACCCTTAAAAGTATTTGGAAAAAGTTGTCGTCATTTAGAATCTTAATAAAATTTGCAAGGTCTCTAGAGGATTACTTTTTTGATTTTTTTCATTTTTAGGCAAATTATAAAGTGTCAAAGTTCATACAAAATAGGACATTTTCAGAGGATTTTACTGGATTAGTTTTACACAAATTTAGAAATTTTCTTTAGAAACCTAGATAATATCCACAAGATACTGTGTTTCCAAAATATCTAATGAAAAATGTGTAATAACGTCATAATCAGTTATGAGCGGTTGTATGAAAAACAGTGAAAATGTGAGTCATGATGCACCACTCTAAGCTTTAATTTTAAGTTACTTACCTCAGCGTCAAAAGCCCTCTTGTGAGTGCACATTTCATAAAGTAAACAACCTAAGGCCCAAACATCACTTTTACTACAATACGGTTTGCCTTCACAAAGTTCTGGGGCCAAGTAGTATGGTGTGCCTATCACAGTCGATGTCTTCTTGGCACTAAAAAAAATAATCGTAACATTAGCATAAGTAAAAATAATTTAATTTAATTCCACCTATGTTTAAGTTCCAGGAGATAAATAGACAGCAGGGGCCCAGCCGGGTCGAAGCCTACTGGGGCCAGGGTTATCCAAAAGGGAGCCCGAGGCCCAGTATGAAGGTTAGAAGGAACGGGGCGGGGTTTTAGTCAGTAAGAGTCTGACTCTATCTCCCGCTCTGCCCAAGAGTGGGGTTTGTCATTGGATGATTTTCCCCACCATAAAAAAGGAGATAAATAGAAATTCCCAAAACTCTTTTGCCTGACCAGAGAACCGAACCCAGACTCTATGGTCAGCAGTTTTACTTGCGATCACAAGACCAAACAGGCGGAAAAAAGACAACTGTCGAAAATATGGGTTAATAAGTTTACTTAATACAAACTATTCTGTACACCTACCATTAAGAGAAAATAAGGCGTGATGCTAGTAAGGTGTTTAACCTTCATCATTTCGATTCTGCTTACCTTGCCAATACTTTAGATATTCCGAAATCGCCTATCTTGACTAGAACACCATGCTTGCCAGTCAAGAGAATATTTTCTGCTTTTAAATCTCTATGAATTATATTTTTATTATGAATGTAGTTTACTCCTAACAAAATCTGGCAAAAGTAGAAAAGAATTTCCTGCAATTACAAAAACATTAATTAGAATAGGTAAATTAGTAAGGCCTATTGAGACTGACCACGGACAGCTAGGCCAGTCTCATAGATACGTATTCGTCATCATATGTATGATGTACGATACAAAACTATGAAACTAGATGAAGCTGCAACGACACAACATTGATGCTTACGCGTCCGTGGACAGTAGGCCTCACGCAGTCTATACTCACAATAATTATCATGGTAGAGTGACTAGATAATGATTTAACGGTGGGCTTTGCGAACGACGAACAATGGGTAACTCGCCGTCCGGTCGTCGGGTAACCGTTTGGAGTTCCGAACCGACCAAAGATCCAACGACCCGGTTACGCGGTCGTCCGCACGGTCACATAAAAAAGTTCTCAGTCCGGGCAGCCGCGCCCCGCACCCGTTTTGCTACGTAATAAACACATCAAAGTTCTCCACCGACACGACTACATGCACACCGTCAAAGTTGAACTAGTGACACTGCGCAGGTAATAATCTGGTTTCCGTAGTACGAGGACCGCCGCCACAGTAAAAAAAAATATGAATCAGTACGGAAACTACCTACAAACGGTCGAAACGGTACACTCATCACTCACACAAACATATGCAACGACGAGACCGTGTATAATCTATGGACGAGACCTACGAGCGGACGCCGCAGTGCTGTCAGTAGCGAGTGGTTCCATACTTATACTGTGACGCAGTCAAGGCCTTTAAAGAAATGTCAGCAAAATAGTAGGGGCCCAGAGCCGAAGCCTACTGGGACTATGGGGTTCGCTTCCGAAAGGGATACCCAAGGTCCTGGAAGCACTATACTTACATATACAAGAGATAATTATGTCATTAACTTCCACCGAAATCATTGTTACCTGAGAAAAGCACTACAAACAGCGTTTGACGATGGTGGCATAATTTCTAATAAATGGTAGGTAGATTTATTAAGTAGGTAAAAATTATAACTTCGTAGGTAGGTATATTAAAAACGAAAATCACCTGCTGTTGTAATAGTTTTGGATATTTCTGATACATGTATTCCGCTAGATTCCCGCTAGTGGCATACTCCATGGATATCATAACATGGTTGTCAGTGTAATAGCATGCATAAAACTTGATGATATTCGAGTGATGCAGCGATGATAGGATCTGAACTTCATTTTCTATATCCTGAAATAGGGTATACTGTCACAAATCAGCTTATTACTTGAATTAAATAAAATAAAAAATAACTATGTATTTGTTGTACTCACTTGTTTGTGGTCTGGAAGCTTTATGTTTAATTCAATATCCTTTACTATTGTTAATTTATTACGCTGTCGCTTTTCACATAAATATACATTCCTAAAAAAAAATACTTAATTCAGTTTACGTTTCTGTTAGTAAAAAGATCGCCTACCAAAGTAAAAATTACGTACCCGTATGTTCCTTTACCAACTGTTTTTAATACTGTCAAGTTGTGGCTTTTAAATCTTTTTGTTATGCAGTCCATTTTTTATCTAAAGGTATGTTTTATAAAAATGAGGAGCATCATATTATTTACCTAGAATCTTTTGACTTTGTTATTTTCTCTACCACATTATAATATAAAATTAAGTTTTACCCGGACTAAACTCTAAAGCGTAACATTTGTCTTAAAATTTAAACTACCCGCATTATTGCAATATTAATGTTAATTTTTTGTTAATGTTTTTGGCTTAGATAACAAGACTTTTAAACCATGTCTTTGTATGTATATTTGTTTACCATTCGAAAAATAATGTACACATTCTAATTTTTTTATGCTATTTTGCATCTAATGTATTAAAACAACCACCTTCTTGACAAACTTCACTGAGATAGTCTACTACACTACAATAAAATTCTCAGTTCCAATTTACCGAGATTACGCCTGTTTCAATGATTCCACCTATTGTTTCGTAGCACAGACATTTGAAATACAAAATTACACCAATTTTACATTACAAACTCAATAATCCCGATCCCTAAAGAATGAAAATATATTATGTTAGAACATTTTTATTTTCATTTTAAGACATTCTTAACGCTGGCAACAACAACAAATAATGTCAAAACCAGCAGTGTTGGCATCTAAATACATCAATTTTTCCTTGTTTGATTTATTTTTATATTTTTTCTACCTTGCCTTTTACTCTTCGTATAGTTGGTATCACTCAAGATAGTTTTTGAATTTGAGTGCTAAAATAAATGAGATATACGAAAGTGACCTTAAGAATTCAGCTGATAGTTAACAGAATAAATTTCGAATGAAAAATATTGTTATAAAAATGCATTTCTTCAATTAATATAATTAACTAACAATGACTTAAAAATAAAGGTAAAATAAGTACGATCTTAAATGTTCAACTATGTTTTTGCTTATAAGAATCCCCGGGTTAATGAATGGGAGTTTCCTAACAAGTGGCAACACCACATGTTTTACAATCCGTATCACTTGCCTTCTACTCAGCTGGCTTACAAACTAAAAGTTGTAAATATTAAGGCCAGCAGTTCGTAAGGGCCTTATTATTAGCTGGTTCGTTGAATAAATATCTGAACAGCAAAGATGGGTCAAATGCTAGGATCTTACGATGCGAAGAAAGTTGGTCTTTATATGGATGATCAACCAACATTTGACTCGCAAGCAGGATTTGATTACCAGAGAAAACCAAGAGGTAATTTGTTTAAAACCTATAATTTATTGAGTTCCTGTCATCCCGAATAGTGTTCTTTGTGTTAAAGTGGATTTAAACAAAAGTTACATAATTATTGTTTAGGTTATGTTGCAGTCAAAACAAAGTGTTATTGATACCTGAAAAATATCAAAATTGAATGAAATAGCATTCTTGACGTAATATTAAAACATTGTCTGTAGCGAATTAGTATTAATTTAATAATAACAAAACCTATTTACTCACTATTGTGCTTCTTTTTCAGAGATGGTAGCTCGTGAAGCTGATCTGATTTCAGCTAAGATTCCACCAAAGCATCGTGATTACTGTGCCCATTATTTACTGGAATATCAATCGTGCCGCTACAAAAACATGCCTCTGATCTACAAGTGTGCTCATGAGAAACATGCCTTTTTGACCTGTGAAAAGGATGAGTATGTTAATTTAATAATACATTACCTGCATGACTGGTATTTCGTATTCCTTTTAGCATGGCATTAGCAGTCGTTGGACCACTATTTTTTTTAAAGATGATTTATTTTAATAATGAATGATCACATAAAAATAAATTGATGACAAATTTTACCAGTGGCATAACTAGTTCCAAATGTGTAGGGTTATCGAGGTTTTTCTCTCCTTGCTGGCCTGCCACTAAGGCATCTGGAGGCAACATTCTTTGCATTAATGCACGATTTCCATGGCGGACAGAGTTTCGGTGAGACCTCATGGCCAAATGACGACAGATACTGTTGCAACCCAGTGCTGGGCACGCTGTAATCGCGGCGCGGCGTCCTTACTTTCTGCATGATGCAGGACCTCACCAGACATGGCAAGTTTGGAAGGTTTTTGCATCAGATTCAGGCGGAAGAAACACCCAGGTGTCACCATTATGTGGATAGCAACAGGAGGGGCCCAGCTAGGTCGAAGCCTACTGGGGCCAGGGTTATCTGAGAGGAAACTCGAGCCCCGGTATGAAGGCTGGAAGGAATGGGGTGGGTTTTTAGTCAGTAAGAGTCTGACACTATCTCCCCCTCAAAGTAAAGTAAACAGTAATGCTAGTGAATGAGGAGGCAGCACGCGTGAGGGAACGAAGATCCTCACGCCCCAGCCGCATAAATTCCGACCCCCCACTGCCAGCCACGGTAGACGCGGGCTGGTAGCTCGTTGTCCGACCGTCCAGTAATTGACTGGACCGAGCCCAGTTGTCAACAGCGTGTAGCGAACCACATGCTCCTCAAAGAGATGTCAGCAAACCGCAGGGGCCTGGCAGGGCCGATGCTTTCCAGCTAGGAATGCGGGAAATTTCTGAATTTAGGAAACCCGTAGTCGTAGTCCTATTATGCAAAGAGCAACTGAAGGACACAGGTGTGGTTTTTAGTCGGTAAAAGTCCGACACGCTCTCTCGCTCCACCAAGAGCGGGAGAAATCATTGGATGATTTCCACCCTTAGTAAAAAAATCACTGATACGGCTGATACAGCGGTAGCTGACTTTCACTCAACACATTGATACCTCGACATCCGTGATTCTGATTGATACTTATTTTTCCAATGTAGATTAAGAACAAACTTAATCATTGATTACAATCTAAACAAAAAAATCATAACAATTTTACTCTAATTTAGTAACATTTCAGATGACCTTAGAACTAAGAATAATGTCCTTTTGCACTTTTATACAAGTTGCCAAGTCCATAGTCTTTTCTTTAGTCTAGTAGTCACACTGTTCACTATAACTTGTGGTAACTATTCAACGTACTACAATACATTTAAGTGATTTAGATGAACCAGATAAACTATTTGATTCTCATCAATTTGTTTTTTTTTTGTGAGAACTAAAATCACTTTCTGTTGACATGGAGGAGAATCATCCGAATCATCACATCAATAGACATTATATATTTTTTTAAATTAATGGTTTAGGTACTAAGGAGGTAATAATATGGTAAGGTTGAATGTACTCCGATAGCGAAAAAATTTTGTTTGCATTTTTTTTTTGTAATTATAGTGTATTTCTTTTCATCAAAAGCATTATAGGTATTAAACTTCTTTTGTCGCTGTTTTGTAATTTCTAATTGTAGTTAAAGATTACCCTACGCCCGTAAGGAAAATTTATCAACTAAATTTTTTTTAAATTAAGTACTGTTTTTGCTTTCAGTTATGAACTTCGCATGAAGGAATTCGAACGTGAGCGACGTCTGAGGCTACGTGAAAAACGCCTTGTTGGGGCATATTAATAAATGCGCTTTATGTATCCATCTTGTTCAGTAGATAAATTATGTTGCTATGAATACTGTGTAAATAGAATATACAAAACATCTTTTAATATTTATTTCTAGACCCCTTTTTTTCTTTATTTTTCTACTTTTTTTTAAGCTCGTGTTTAAGTCAGGTCCACAGGCTTAGGTCTGCGAGATTCGATCGTAACTTGGTTAGCCAAGTTAAGACCGTTTCGTATCGAATATCTTTCTACAATCGGTAACGTCTCGCCGCATAAGCGATTTTAGAAAACGATAATTTAGTAGCCATGTTGACGCGATTCCTGAGTCCCGAGTCGATCGCTCGTCTTGGCCACCATTATATATGATGTAGAGATGAATATTGTAGAAATAATACATTTTTCATTCTACCATTTTGAACGAAGTGAAGCGAACTACGAATTTGATTAGTTTTCTACTGGCGTTAACGATTGTAAATTATCAACTTGGCTAAGCCTGCTGAATATATGCTGTTTGCGCCAGTTTGAATGACTCTGTCACGTGAAATGACGCAAACAAAACGTGCGTTAATCGTCCCGTCCTCCGAACGGCAATAGAATAGGATATACTCCCCAAATCCGAGGAGGAGTGGCGGTCGCCTCCTTCTGCGAAGCAGTAATGCAAAGGCAGCAAAGGAGGAGGCCGACCGCATCAGGCAACGGCGCTCTCGCCACCGCCGCCGGGATCCCAATCCCAACTTCCGGCCACCGTAGACGCGGGCTTGCGGACGGCGGGTCATGGGTAGCTCGCTTTCCGACCGTCCCGTAATAATTGTCCAGACCAAGCCCAAGACGTCGACGGCGCGCACTGTTCCCGCGCGCCTCAAGGAGTTGTCAGCAACAGCAGGGACACAGCTGGGTTGAAGCCTACTGGGGCCAGGGTTATCTGAAAAGAAGCTCGAGCCCCGGTATGAAGAGGCTAGAAGGAACGGGGTGGGTTTTTAGTCAGTAAGAGTTTGACACTATCTCCCGCTCCACCCAAGAGCGGGGGTTGTCATTGGATGATTTTTGCCCACCGTAAAAAAAAAATCTCTAAATCTTTTGGTGGATTCAAATTCCTTTTTTCGGCGTTGCCATAATTCTTTCACGTTGCGTCACGGTCGACGGTCGTGCGTTTCAGTATGCTACAGTAATCTGTGGTCGTTCGTTATAATAGTCGTGATTTTTGGCAAAACCGCCACCTGTTAGCGCTACTTCGTACCTATTAGGGATATAAAGATCATGTATGACGCGCGATGGTTGCTCCCGACGTTAAAGACGATACAGTATCCTGCCTAGTCTGTGGACGATACATAAAAAGTACTCTGTGCCTTATTCACACTCTAAAAGAAATAATTATCATGTTTCTTTTACGACTAGATATTTAATGTATGAATAATAAAATATCGCGAAAAGTTCAAACCTTTTTTTATTTATATATTTTTGTAATATTTAGTTAAACGATAAGTATATTTCGATGCAGTTTGATTTGATTCCCCAATGATTACCATCAAAACAGATCAACAATCGCTAAGAATGTAATTCATTTTAGCATGGAATAAAATTGTACTCATCTGAAAAAAAATCTTGTGGACCTCACATTATTCCTTACCATGAAGTAATTCATAGACAAATATTTTGAATGTCAACCCCATGAGGAAAATCAATAATGTTGCCATGCATCAAAAACATTTGCTGTTACAATTTTTGACGCATTGTTTTGGTACAACAAGGATGCATTTTCAATGGCAAGTGCGAGATGCTGTAATGAGAGTTACACAGACATTTGGCACAAGAGAATTCGCAATTAAACACTTTAGTAGTCATCGATAATAAGGTCCCCGTGACGTTTTGTGACGCAGTCCCCATCCACAATTTTTGTAAACACGCTTGTCGAATACACAAATTCTATACGAATAGTTGAATAGGCTATTTATTGCGGAAGTAATGGCTTCCTAAATTTTAATTGCAGACATTATTTTATTAAAGATAATTAAAATCAAATATGACGATATGTCGTATTTTTTGATCTGATCGGGCGCGCTATGTGAATAATTGTGTCATCCGGCTTATTCCCTTGGATATTTAATGCCGCGTCCTGTAAAAGTGCTACAAAGAGCTATCCTGAAAAAGATTGTTTGTGTCCAAGAAAATTAATTTCCATTTATGAAAGAAGTCTGTGTTCATAACAAAACTCCAATGTGTTTAAGATTTCATTCAATGAAATAAGACGTAAAAATGATGACTTGCGATAGGTTTTAGTGAATCTGAGATATTAGAAATTAGTTATTGTCATGGATGATGCCGGCGGCAGTAGTTCAATGAAGAATAAGATAAAGGGCAAGGTGGAAGATGAAGAGGAGGAGTCCGAGGAAGAGGTGGTAGACAGTGAGGACGATGACGAGACCATCGCCAGAATACAACGAGCTCACTTTGCTCAGGCAGCAGCTATGAGCGCTCGGAAACGCGCAGCTCCTCGGGCCAGGCCCATGAGCCACAAACGGAAGATGGAAGCTGTCAAAAACTTCCATGATTTCACAAAGAAACTCAAAAAGGACACAGGTATAACAATTCGCAGCTTAGTTGGTAATAACATCTTAGAATTAAGTGATTTTTCAAGTGAAGATAGTAAGACAGATAGTGATGGACTATCAGAGGAGGAATTCGTAGTTAACCCCAACGCTGTGGAAGAATTAAATGAAGAAAACGAGAGTTACATTGACCCCGAGACTGGTGACATAGTGGAAACAAAAAAGGTGCAACAGAACCCTAGTAAACTGCCTGAAGAGCCTCTACCATGTCCAGAACCTGAAATTAAACAAGAACAGGAGGAACAGCCGGAGCAAGAGCAGGAACCAGAGCCGGAACAAGAGCAGGAACATGAAGAAGAAGAGGAACAACCTAAAACCCTTTCAATTAGTGACCTTATAGATGAGGGTGACTTAGATAATAAAAATGTTGAAATCGCTGAAGTTGAACAGGGTGATTTATGTCCAGAGAAATCAGCTGAAGAGTTGTTAGACATGAAACAAGAAGAGAGTAGTCAGGATTTTGATATCACTGAGAAATTGAAAGAAATGGGAGAGATCAGTGTCAAGCCTATAGTTAAAAAGGAGGATGAGAGTGGAGAGTCATCAAAGGATGGAGAAAAGAAGCCTGAAGATGAAGATGAGGTAAGATATCTTTATTGTTATGCTAATTTGTGTAAATAATGTGTGTATAGTAACCCTATCCTTAATAATTCTCTGTAACATTTAGGTCAGTACTAAATTCAAACACAAACACCAGTTTTACTATTATTTGTGTTAGCAGTGATAAAATGCATTGAAAGTAATATAAACAGAATGTATGGTTATAACTTTTACTGTGAAACAGACTTTTGATCTGCTGCCAATACTTAGATTAACACAAAACATGTTCCTTATTGTTTATTTACTAACATTTTATGTCAATTTTATAACATTATTGGTAAATTTTTTAAGTTGTTTACTTTGTCACATTTGAACAAAATAACCAATCATTTTGTCAGTGTCAGTTATAGTAATTTTAATAATATTATTGATATACATAACAATATCAAACATTTTAGGTTAGGGAAACTAGTAAATTGTATAATTAACAATGCAATTTAAATCATAATAGCAGAACAAGTAACAATAGACACAGTATACCTACGTGCAAATACTAGGTGCCTATTAATTGCTACTAAAACATACATTCTGCTTATTTGAGATGAGATTTATGTATGGTTATCTAAGTTTGGTCATACATAATGTTTACTGGTCACAAGATCACCATTAGTCCTAAAGATGTTATTAGTATTGTTTACACAATTAATTAAATTAGATCTATCATGGAACTTGATATGATATAATGCTGTATGTGTTTATGATTACTACATTTCAAAGCTTATTACTGTATATTACTTATATATCTACAATAGTAGTCACTTCTTTTGATTACTCGGTAAGGTAATGGCACTAGTAGATAAAAGAGACAATAAAAACTTAACTAATTTGCAAAGTACAACACAATAACTAACTACTCCGCACCATAATTACGAGATGTCTAATTATATTACACTATGAAGGTACTAAAACCTTGTCTAGTATAATCCAAGTTTCTATTAAATATGCAGTATCCTCATGAATTTGTCAAATTTTTTAGATAAGACATAACATACATATTAGCAACCCACCTTAGTTTTATACGGAACATCTTTAAAATTCTTGGCTTTTTTCTTCTTTATTAATATTATACATCTATACTTTCTTCATTCTTCATCTTTCTTCTTTTTTTGTCTATTTGTAAAATCTAAATGATAATCTACTCAGGAATATTTGAGTTTATTGCAAACAAATTAACAGACAGATACGGTGGGGTGGCTTTATAATTTATAGAATGCAAATTACAATAACTTATTTATAAAATGCTCATCTTACAGAAGAAACCAGTGAATACCAGTGCTATTAATGTCCGGCGGAATATTAGGGAAGTCATGGACGAGAAGAACTTGGATGCTTCAACACTTGCTGCCCAGAGACAGGAATCGGAGAGATTGGCTCGAGTTCAAGAACAACAAAGAATTATCCGAGAGGTATGCCTACATTCCCATTCTATGATCAAAATTAAGAGCCTTTTCCCCTTTTCTTTGTTCTAAATAGTATTGATTTCAGGTGGTAATCTATTGTTTTTACTTTAGAGTAATTAAGAAATACTTTTTCCATACAGCAAATTAAGCATGCTAACTTTGTTAATGTTTTGTCTAATGTAAATGTTTTTTCAAACAGGTACAAAGACAAATAGCAATTAATAGACAAAATAAAATTCATCAAAAAACTATATCACTGTTGCAAGGAGGATCATCAATTCTGAAGAAGTCTCTTCCAGGACAGAAACTGAAGTATGTATTGTAACTTTAAAAAAGTAAGATCAATAGGAAATATTAGTAACTAATTGATGATCTATTGTTGTTTCTAGTTTACCAAATACTGTGCTAGTGAAACTACCATCGGGTGAAACTAAAAAGACATTGAAATCTGGCCAACTTGAAGTTACAAAGTTGTTGAAACCTACAACTTCTGGTGCTCAGAAACCAGGGAAATCTGATCAGAAGGCTGATAAGAAAGAGGTAAACGTCAAATTATAGTGATATCTATGATCTCTTTATTTTTGAGCAGACTTACTAGTCTGTTGGTCTTGCTCAAAAACTTGGCCCCATATGTCCATTTTGAAAATTGCTAATTTATAATATCTCAAATTGAAAAGTGGCCTCTCCATTGAATGTCTTTTCAGCAACTTTACAAGATTAGAATTTAACATAAAATTTTAATGTGTAGGTTGTAGAGATAGTTGATAGCAGCAGTGGTGAGGAATCTTCGTCTTCTTCATCTGATTCTGATGATTGCATAATGCTGTCAGATTCAGAAGTGCCGCCTAGTCCTGAAGCCGAAGAGGATCCTGGTAACTCAGGTAAGACTCTTGAAATAGAAAGGATATGATAATGATGTGTTTTCTTGAAAAATATGTAACTGGTCCTTCCTTGGGTATACTGGAAAAGTGACTGACATTAGAAGTCTTAATTTACGCCTTTGTGTGTGTGTATTGCCTCACACTAGGAGTTGTTCTTGAATCGTGGGTGTATTCACAAACATGTAAACTCACATACACAAGATACTCTCACCCAATAAAAATATATATTTGTAGACCATAAAACTATTTGTTATGTGCGGGAATCGAACCCGCGGCATGCAGCGCAGGAAGCAATCTCTCGCCCACTGCGCCAATTGTCCTGGCAACTATTGTCCAGACTTAGTTGGATTTTCTTTACCTCTCAAAGACAGGAAGATATTAGAATCCCAGCAGTGTTATAGGGCATGAGTTTCCCTTGGATTTATAAATGTAAAACGTAACGGCGTCCTTCACCGGCAGCAGCTTTGTTAGAAAAAAATAAAATGTCGCTTGAATCTGAATGGTTAAGTTTGAAAATATATTTCTCTTTGTCTTCAAGGTCTCCATGTGAATGATGCGTATAACATCCCAGACGAACAAGGCCGTGTGTTAATCAATATTGGCCACCCAGAAAATGACGAGGACATATTCTTAGCACCACAAATTGCTAGAGTTATTAAACCTCATCAGGTAAAAAACTCTTTACATAAAGCGCCTATTACACTACAGTGCGTTTCACTTAAGAAGTTCCGTTATTCAGCGTGTCTTATTTTTCATTTTGAGTAAGACAGTCTTAGTGTTCCCGCACACGGGCCTCAAAAAAAAAGAACAAGAAGCGGCCACAAAAAAAGCTGAAGCGTGCGTCAGATTGTGGCCATGCGTGCAGTATCATAATGCACTTTGACGAAAAAGAATTAAATACGCGAATGGCATGCGGCGGCGTCATTATTATAAAAAACACCGCCACAATAAAAGCTAGAAGTGGCTTCAAGAGTTTTTTTTTTTTGGCGGCACCGCCGCATACGAGCTACAAAATAAGGCCGCCTTAAAAAGAAAGTTGGGACGGCTTTTTTTTATGGCCCGTGTGCAGGTACAGTTACCCTTATTACATTACACTACATAGATTAAATCTGAATATCGAGTGGTGTAATAGACGTTATACTGTTGATTTTATTAAAGTCTATCTTTATCATGTTCTATTTTGTACCGTACTGCAAATATTGTAACAACTTTTTGGTCTAAATGGAATATTTACAAATCAAGTCAGACATTGATATTCATATTTTCAGTTTTTGGTCTCAATACATGTCAACACTTTCTTTATGTGCTTCGTCTGTGTTCCAGATTGGAGGTGTAAGATTCCTATTTGATAACATTATAGAATCTGTTGAACGATTCTCGACATCAACAGGCTTTGGATGTATATTAGCACATTCAATGGGGCTCGGCAAAACATTGCAAATCGTATGCTTCTGTGATATATTCCTTCGACACACGTCATCTAAAACTGTGTTGTGTATCATGCCAATCAATACACTTCAAAATTGGGTAAGTGCCCTATTATAACTGATCCTATTGATGTAGTAATTATTGTAATGCATTTATCTATCTATCTATCTATCTACAATGCGATTTGTTTGGAATTTTATAGGGTCAGTCAATGACAGCTGTTTTTTTTTTCAAAACCCTCTGAGTCAAGGAGAATTCTCTTAAAAATCCACATATCTACAAACACCACCATCATCACCTTTGGACCTAAATCTTTTTTCTGTCTACTTGGCTATGTTCTATATGAGTGTATATTAATCTGCATTATCAGGAGAAACTGACTGACTGACATATCAACGCGCAGCCGAAACTACTGGGATGAGGAACATGTAATTTTGTAATAGATTTCCTATTATGAAGTAGTTGAGCACTAAGAGAGAATTTTCCAAAATTCACCCCCTAAGTGGATCAAACAGGCGTTCAAAGTTTGTATACATAGGTTCTTCATACAAATTTTGCCGCTGTCATAAACTAGTTGTTAAATCTAAAATCTATTCTCTATAATTTTTCAGGTGGCAGAGTTTAACATGTGGTTGCCAGTAGACGCGAGCACAAGTCCGTTGGCAGCGCACGGCGAGGTGCGACCGCGGAACTTTCCTATCTACGTGCTCAACGATAGCCACAAAACATTACAAATGCGAGCTAAAGTTGTGAAGGTATGGAATATTTTTATTATGGAACATAATATGTACAGGGTTTTTAATAGATACGCTTGTATTTTATAAGATTACATTGTCATTACAAGCAATTCTTGTTTTATAGGATTGGACAACATCAGGTGGAGTTCTCATGATAGGCTATGAGCTCTACCGACTACTTAGTATGAAAAAAGATAAGAAACCTCGTAAGAAAAGGAAAGCTGACGCTAAGCAGGAAGCCGAAAAGGAGAAAGATGAAATGAAGAAGTTAGATCCACATGCAGAAGATACTCAGGTAAAACAACTCACTGTGGAAGTGTTTTTAGATCTCTAGTCATACTAATGCGCTACTATAGTGATTAAGACTTTGTTAAACATATTATTACCAATAATCAGTGCCGTAACTAACCTTTTTAACGCCCGGTGCGGGCGTTTAGAACTGACATTACATGTTCCTTCCTTAAATTTTTTTTTAGTCTTGTCCAGCTCAACTATTTACCACTTGTACTTGTAGGTTCCGGAGCTGTAAGCACGTACAAAATCGGCAATTCTGATGGGGCGGGTTTACAACCGTATTATGTACACAATAAATAATATAGGTATCTTATAACCATACTGACTACCAGGTATGATCCAAAGTTAGTCTTGGTTTCATAACGTCTGAGGCCTGTGCCTGGGTACCACTAGCACTGCCATGCATATGGCGCTGCAACTGATTATCTTAATTTCTCTTTTGTTGTGATATGATCTGTGTTTCTTGTACAATTAAGTATCTTGCTCAAATTATACACAAACCTTGCAAGGTTTGCTGTAAGAAATTTTGGGTTAAGCTCGCCTGTGTACATCGGCTATCTTACTATTTTAAATCTGTAAAGTTATGTACAATAAATACTATAAGAATATAAGAACCTACCTTGTTTATCGCTTTTTCTATTAGTGAAAACCATATCCCGTGGTTTACAAGAAATAAATGCAGAAACAGCTAGAGACAAACAGTGACTTTATTTTTTACTGTTTCTTTAAGGATAATTGAATTTTCTCTTCGTTATTTTTGAGATGTAGACTAATTAAGTATTTTATTCTCTGTGAAGGCTTCTGAAGAATCAAAATTGGATAAAGATGATGGCGATAGTCAGGCGAAGCCAGATGAAATGAAGGATGATTTAAAAAAGGAGGAGAAAAAGGATGATGCTCCCATTGATGAAGATAAGAAACTATTAGATGGTAAGCGTTGATTAGACTTGCATTGGACTTAACTCTTTAATACAAACACAGTAACCACAATACCCCATGTTCCTATTGGATAATAAGCTGTAGCCAACGTTATACGCTAGGGTCAAAGTTACCAGATTTCGCAATGTGTCAATATAACCCGTCCGTCTTCTGTCTTCGCGTAAACTACGAGACGATTATTTTTCTGGGCCGCGTATCGTCGCGACACAGTACTGCAGCGAACGCTCTGTGGGTCTTTGTCGTTTTACTCGTCAATGTTACTGAACGCATCGCCGCGATAGTGTCGCCGTGTGGAGACACGTACTCGTACATACAGTTATTTTAGAACGAAGTGGTAGGACAATAATATCGCCGCGATGCACTATATCTTGTGGAGACGATCTTAGTAAACTGGAGCGTGCCTCAAGTCTTACTCATTGGAGCGACTATGAGAAATCATTACTTAATATTTGTTACACTGCTAGTTTTATTGGATTTGAAAATAATTTGGTAAGAATAAAGTACCGACGTAGTAAGTAATCTGAACTGAAGGGTTCAACTCTATGGATTTTTTAAGAACCAAAATATGCTTAATTAGCTATTATTTTGTATTTACAGAAATGTATGAAGCATTGGTCAAGCCAGGCCCAGATTTAGTGATATGCGACGAAGGTCACCGGATTAAGAATTCCCACTCGAATATTTCTTATGCGTTGAAGCAAATGAGGACGAAACGAAGAGTTGTTTTGACAGGTATGTTCAACCCAGTGCCAATAGTAATATTTTTGTCTCATGTGAAATGAAAAAAAGTGTTTAATGTGATACTAACATACAATAGAAAAAAAAAAACGGAAAATATGCGCCGATGTGGCGCATTTGAACCGATTCTCCTTACTTCATTTAGTAAGGTGAATCGGTTGCCCAAATAATGTTTGGATACGTCGTTTAAAGTAAGATAGATAAAAAAAAACTAAATGTTACATTAAATATCACACTAGCTAAAGAGTTATGTGTGTGAGTTGTGAGTTAAGTTATGTGTGTGGAGAGAGAGAGAGAGAGGAAGGCCAAAGAATAGATGGATGGATTGTGTGAGGAATGATATGATAGAAAAGGGAGTTAGTGATAGTGTGACGAGTAACAGAACAGAATTCATGGGGCAAGGACAGGGAGATGGGTATAGGTGTGATTTTAGTCAGTAAAAGTCTGATACGTCTGTCCCGCTCCGCTCTAGACCGGTAGAAGTCATTGGATGATTTCTCATTGAATAACTTCTATTTTTTTTTCATTCAGGTTATCCTTTGCAAAACAACTTGCTTGAATACTGGTGCATGGTTGACTTCGTGCGTCCGAACTACCTCGGTAGCAAAACGGAGTTTAGCAACATGTTCGAGCGGCCGATTCAGAACGGACAATGTATAGACTCTACACCACAGGACATACGGCTCATGCGATACCGGGCCCACGTGCTGCATTCACTACTTGTAGGTTTTGTACAGAGGTAAGAATGACAGAAAACAGTTTGTCTTTTACGTATTAACCTTTTAATCGTCTTCGTCGGATACATCCGATAAATACTCGCGTTAATTCTATCAGGGTCGCACATCTACGAACAAATACTCCATCTCGTCAGCGAAAACCTTGTTCGAGCCCTATGTTCAGCACATCGCCTAATGTAGCCTATTTCGTCCCAATACTAGACAAAAGACTCCCTGGTATCCCACTTACTATTCCACATAACTGCGTACTTGGTTCTTTTCGACCATTTTGTCATTTGACATGTCTGGCCCTAATAAGTTTATTAAAATATATTCCAACTTTCTTCTTATTTTTCTTTTTAAAACACGTTACCACTTTCTAGGATTTACTCCTGTATCATGGGTGCGTTCATAAACGCGTAAAGTCACTTACGCAAGTCTCCCAGATCCGGAACAGCTATCTCATCATCATCATCATAATCATCATTTCAGCCGATACACGTCCACTGTAGGACATATGCCTCCCCTAAGCGTCGCCACAACTAACGTTATATGCTATATGTAATTTGTTTGTAGACGATCACACGCCGTTCTGCAGTCAACGCTACCTCAAAAGGAAGAATACGTGCTCTTAGTGCGAATGACACCACTTCAGCGCAAACTGTACGAGCGATTTATGAATGAAGTTGTTCGTTCTACATCAGTGCCTAATCCTTTGAAGGCTTTCGCAATTTGTTGTAAGGTATGTATTGTTGCACTATCATGAATATAGGGTTTTATTTTGTACTGGCTTCTGCCAGCGGTTTCGTTCGCGTGACTGTCGGCAATTAAGCCGAAGCCAGAAAAAAAGTAGCCTGTGTCCTTCATTTGGGATCAAGCTTACTCTGAACCAAATATCACCAAAACCGGTTCAGTAGTTTAACCGTGAAAGTGTAACCAAAAGAGTTACAGAGTTACTACTAATAGTTACATTTATAGTACTGGCACATGGTAAAGAGAATTACCATATCAAGACTCTAAATGGTCACTGTACAGTCTGTAAATAGTACTACATCAGCAGAAAATTAGAGGATTCCTACTCCTCCTACTCATTCTACTATTTTGTTTAATGTACTTTTCTTTAGATTTGGAATCATCCCGACGTCCTGTACAACTTTCTTAAGAAGCGTAGTGAAGTGAACGCCGCTATTGAAGAAGACTTGGATTTGGAAGAGATTGGAGGCGTTACAAAGGCAGGACGCGCACGGAACATGAAGGGGACGCCTGGCCGACGACCGGGCAAACCACGGGTAAATTATATTTCGTAAAACATTATAATAATGATATTATATTACAGCAATAACCAAGTATAACCAAAATTTTTATCATTCTAGGGTGCATCAAAAAAGCCAGCAGCGACCATACCGCCTAATACAACCACTGGTCCAGTGGCACCACGCCCCGATGCCAATATCTACGGCAACGCGCCCTACCCTAATGCTCCGTACGGTCCAAACTCATTCAGACCAGAACAACCTTCCGGGTCCTACCCGCCGTACCATAACTATCAGAACCCAGGCCCTGGGTATTACCCACCCAATCAAGGATACAATCAGAACTATGACAGTAATTACTACCAACAGCAACCTCCGTACGGCAATAACTACCCTAACCAGTATCCTCAGAATATGCCTCCTGAGACTGGACAAGGTTATAATCAGAACTATTGGGGTAACGGAAACTACTATGGCAACTCTGGGTACTACAATAATCCCCAGTATCAACAAAATAACCAGCCACCACAAGACTTCAGAGCCAACCCTCCTCCTGAATACAATAACTCTCAGCATTACCCACCGAACTATAACGCACCGCCGAGTGATCAACCGTATCCCGGCAATGCTATGCAACCCTACTCGAATAATCAAGATAATTACACTGGTAATCAACAAAGACCGCCGTATCAAGGCTATCATAATCCTCCTGGATACTCCGAGTACAACTCTAACACGCCACAGGGATCTTATAATCCTAATAATTCTGCGCCTCAAAGCTATCCCAATCAACCTCAAGGATATCCCCCACCATATGCAGCTAACACTTCTGGATATGGAAATAATTCAACTCCCTATAACCAGTACGACAATCAATCTACCAATTACCCGAGCTTCCCGAACAATATGTCTTCCAACCAAACTGAACCCAATGTGCCAACTCAACCTGCTATTAAAAATGAACCTAATGCTATGCTTAATAATTATCCAGCTATTGATATCAAAACGGAACCGAATTTACCTCAAACACAAAATACAAATCCTGTGCCATTTGCTAATACTGTTTATGGTTATCCCCCGAATACGTCTTACCCGACTGAACAACGGCAAGAAAACAATTCTAATGGAAACAATTATCCATGCGCATATCCAAACTTCCCTCCACACCTTGAAACTAAACAACCTATGGGTAGTGCCAGCTCTGGCAGTCCAGTAACATCATGGCCTATAACAGAACTAAAGACTGAAATTGATAAATTGAAAGCTGAAGAAAAAACAGAGATAAAATCTGAGTCTGATGGTGAAGTTAAAATAGAAGACTTGGATACAAAGAAAATAGTGAAAGATGAGAAGAAAACGAATAAAAATCTACCTCTTCTCTTGAAAGATACAAAATCTGAATCTGCTAAAAAGAAAGATAAGGATTCCAAAACGGATGGAGGAAAGAGCGATGGAACCGAGTCTGAAGAAGAAATTCAAAAGGGGAAAGGTAAGCAAAAGGGTAAAGGCAAAGATAGTAAAAAAACCAAGGGGAAGAGTAAACCGAAAGCTAAGGGGAGAAATGATAGGAAGACGTCGAAAGAAAAGAATAATGAGGACTCTGAATCTGAAGAAAGCGAAAAGGAAGAAAAGATGAATAGAGAAGAAGAATTAGCAATGGTCAAGAAAGCTGAAGAAATGACATACGACTGGGCCGCTGAGTTGCTAAAAGATTACATTCCTGGGATTATTGAAAATTCTGCTAAAATGGAGTTGTTCTTTTACATATTGAATGAAAGTATAAAGCTTGGAGATAGGCTACTGTTGTTTAGCCAAAGTCTATTTACATTGAATCTCATTGAAGACTTTTTAGAAAAGAATTACATTCCTGGAACAAATTGTCTCTGGGAGAGAAATACAAACTACTATCGTAAGTATTATTATTCTTCCGATTTTTTGAAATAAATATCAGTATCAATAATTATTACATCAATTAATAATATTTTCGCAGGATTGGATGGTTCAACACATGCTTTAGAGCGCGAGAAGCTCATCAACGAGTTCAACGCCAACCCGCACATATACCTGTTCCTGGTGTCGACGCGCGCGGGCTCGCTCGGCATCAACCTGGTCGGCGCCAACAGGGTCATCGTGTTCGACGCCAGCTGGAACCCGTGCCACGACACGCAGGCCGTTTGTCGTGTTTATAGGCAAGTATTTATTGTTTATATACAATAAAAATGGATTATTTGCACTTGTAAAGGTCGGATGAATGAATGTGAACACTGATTACTTATTATTTTGGTATGATATAAATGTTACCTGATTGTATTCCTATGATATACAGATACCGGCAGGGATCTTGAGCGCTTACTTCCACTTGCGTAGAAGCGAGGGTCTCTTTTGTGGTATGAAATGAGAAGCGGGGCAGGATGTACAATCCTTGTACAGTGATTGACGCAGAAAAGATTAATGAGATTAGAATGGCCTTGTGGGCGGGGCAGGCGTGCCTCAAAATATTATCATGCTCGTAATTGACACAACCAATAGTAAACTTACGATCTAAGTGTGCGTGGTCTGTTAGTTGCGTAATGCGCGTTCGTATTTGTTTATTGCCTGTAGTGAAGTTAAAGGGTTGGAGACGAGCAACGACAGTCGTAGTACAAATCGGAAAGTATTTCCTTTCTAACCTCTTTCATCTTTTCTACGGTGATTGGCTTGCCGATGTGTATCATGCACAAAACGATCCCTGCTCTTTCGCCGAGCGCTCAAGATTCGTACCGGTATTTGTACCAGCAGTTTCCTGTTTATATTAGCCTATAATGATAGTAGCACGAATATTTTATGTCAGAGCAGATTTATAATAGTCTCACCTTTGTAATTCCTACAATTCAACACTTTACTAACTTCACATTGTTTAACATTTAGATACGGACAGAGAAAGCCTTGCTTCGTCTACCGTTTCGTGATGGACTGCTGTCTCGAGAAAAAGATCTACGACCGTCAGATTAACAAGCAAGGCATGGCTGATCGCGTCGTCGACGAGTGCAATCCTGACGCTGTACTTTCTATGAAGGAAATCACTAATCTATGCTTCGATAACGACGATAAGGTAAGTTTTAACGTAGCTTATGCTATTATTACCTGCTGCCAGCAACTTCACTAGAAAACTATCCAAAGAGAACATACACCCAGGAAAAATCTTGTGTACTATTCCAGGACATGGTTTACCCGTGTACCAATTTTATTATTATATTATAATTAGCCCATATTGTCCCACTGCTGGGCAAAGGCCTCCCTCCACTCCTTCCAACGATCACGGTTTCTCGCCTTCTCATTCCAATTCTTAAGGAAGCCATCCAGGTCGTCCGGCCATCTCCTTCGTGGTCTGCCTCGGCCCCGCGTTGCTGTGTCCGGGCACCAATCCAGCGTTTTACGCGCCCACAGCTCGTTGGACATGCGGCAGACATGTCCTGCCCAGTCCCATTTAAGTTGGGCAGCGTGTACCAAGTTTCATCTAAATCTGTTCAGCCATTCCAGCGTGAAGGAGTAACAAACACACAAAGTTTCTATTTTATAATATTAGGGTGATGGTCTGCCTTCGTAGACGCTGTTCAAATGCAATTACGCTAACGCTACGTCCATAATATTGCGCCCTACGGTGGTGCTCAAATCAAAACTAACTTATTTGAGCACCACCATAGGGCGCAATATTATGTACCTTGCGATAGTGCAGCATCAACGCTTATGCTTGTCATTATTAGGACTTGATAACTTTCGAAGAAACTGTTCTAAATTAATTTGACATACGAGAAATATTAGTGGTAGCCTAAATAATATTAAAGCGTATGTGTCTCTTACATCTAAACCGCTGAATGTATTTGGATGATACTTGGCAGACAGGTAGACTGTCCTGGAATAGAACATTAGGTACTTTTATCCTAGGAGTATGTTCCCATGAAACAGTTTTCAGCATACCCGCTGGTAATAGCTACTTTATTATTAAACTATCACGAATGAAACTTATAGATTCTTTCTTTATTCTAGGAGTCAGAGATTAAAGACCTTTCTGAGCACAAAGATAAGTACATTGATGTGTTGATGCAAGGCGTTATATCACAACACGGGAGGATGCTTAGCAAGGAACCATTCCAACACGAATCCCTGCTTGTTGATAGAAAGGAAAAGAAACTGTCTAGTGCTGAAAAGAGGCTGGCACAAAGAGGGTGAGTTTACACTAATTGAAATTAACATAGCATCCGATAGTCTTGATAGGTTGTAGATTAGAAACACAACATAGTAAGTGTTGTGTTTCACAATAAGAAAATAGTAACGTCATCGGTGCTCTGCCAAGTAAAGGCGTATTCATACAGGGGTAAAAATTAAACCATTATAAAACTAAAGCAAACTTTTATTATATTACAGTGTTTAAAAATATTATTTTAAGTTATTTTCTCGTTTTTTCGATTGTTTTTTTTCAAAAGAATCCTGTTCCGCTAGTTCCATAACATTGTCTAAGGGTCGAAACTACCTTAAGCAGACGCCCGCGACGGTCAGCCGTCGCGTGACGAAGCGCGTGTGTTATGCGACGGTCCCCGTCGCGGATACCGGACGACGCACTGTTGTTACTTCAACTTTAACTGTATACATGTAGTTGTGTCGATGAAGAACTTAATATTTATTACGTAACAAAAACGGGGCGCGGTGCTCGGCACCCCGCGACGGTTGCGGTCTCTTACAAAAGTGCTCCGATGCGGGGGATCCGCGCAACGGAGCACGTTTGTAAGGTTCCGCGCGGGTCCACTTGACGCAGTTTCGGTAAAAATAAAAAATCCTAAATCCCTCATCTTTTTTCTGCATTAACCACGTGGTCACTGCATTTCTTCCATTTGTTTGAGTTTACTGTGGCTATTGTCATTGCTATTGCGTCATAAAACAGACTTTTTACCTATTTAAGTTTACATATTGATATTGTGGCGACGCTTGGGGGAGGCCTATGTCCAACAGTGGACGTCTTTCGGCTGAAATGATGATGATGATTGATATAATTTTTACTTCAACTCAACAATGTGAACACGGGTTTCTAATTTACAATGATTTGATTGGTCAAAAGGCGTGGCTTAGTCGAGCGTAACGATGACGTCACTATTTTCTTATCATGAATAGGGTATATTGCAAACAATTTACATTATAATATATAGTGTGTGCGTCGTAATAAAACAATCTTACATTTAATAGACATTCTATATGTACAATTAGAGCGCTGCCGTCGTAAGGCGTGCCGTTATCTGACATTTGGCGGGCTTTCGTTTTTAGACGCTTTAAATTCTATATCGATCTCTCTACAGTGCGTTTCACTTAAGACGTTTCTTTGGCGTAATGTTGGCTCCCCTGTCTGTCTACACAACAAAGAAGGGAAAAAGGAAAGAGATCGAAATCGATTCTAACGGTAGTTGCAGCACTTTTTGGAGAATTATGAGGGGAATGGGACTTTATTTAAAAAAAGCAGGTCTAAACGGACATTGTTATAGAAAGATACGGTATTGTGGCGTGGCGTTTTCGGTATTTGAAAGAATTGCAAGACAATCGGAATGGAGCCCAGCGCCCTATACTTTATTCAAAAATAGTAAAAAGAAAAACAAAAAAAAATGCAATTGTTAAAAGTAACGAAATATAAGTTAATCTCCCTAATATTAAGTAATTTAATTGCTAAAAATATTGCAACACTGTTTTTCCGTATTGCCAACATTACGGCAAAGGAACGTCTTAAGTGAAACGCATTGTACTGTTGCTTACAGTAACTCAGATAAAATAATAAAATTGTCGCAAAGTTCCCCTGATTTATACACAATTCTACGCTGCTTTTTGTGCGTAACTCAAAATATGATTTTATCATATAACGGCATTATAGCTTGAGCATGGCAGAGCGGCAAGATGCTCCAGCAGTTTTTAGCAATAATGAACCAAAATAAACTTGATAAAGTTGTGCCAGATATAATTCCGCGTGGCACCAGCTCGACGTCGCTGCCAAAGGGCACTTCAGAAAGTTACTTTTTACTTAGTTTACTTGACCTTTTAGGCATCAACCTATGCCCAACGTGATGTGTACTCCAGCCCCAAACTGAAAGTGAATAACGAATACCTACATTGTAAAAAAGAGGTGAAGAGGGGGGTAATCATTTATCGATAAATTTTATTTACGTGTTTTTTGTAATACAGGGTTATCTGTAAAACATTAGCAACTTCTCAGGACTATGTTACTAACATCATAAATAATAACTTTTGTTCTATGACTTTTAAAAATTAATCATATTTTAGTTCATCAAATTTTCATACAAAAATAAAAATAATTTAATTAATGTTCTAAATATTACAAAATCTATGCGAAGCAAGTGGTAGTACAATAGCGGAGGGGAGGGGGGTTGGTCGGCGGGGGTGCTTGATGCGCTAGCGTCGCGTCAAGCCACCCCGTCGAATAGAACGAGGAAATATGGAAGGATTGTTTTTAACCCTGTATTTATAATTTTTTTAAAGTCATAGAACAAACGTTGTTTATGATGTTAGTAATACAGTCTTGCAAGGTTGTTAGTGTTTTACAAATAACCCTGTATAAATATACCAGATAAATGAAGATAATGACATATTTCGAAATCTTGTATAATTTACAACAAAAATAATAAGAAATAGCAGTTAATGCAGTTCAGCAATAAAAAAATGGATACATCCTTATGGTTTTATCACGTCATTTCTTTATCCATATTTAACATCTCGTTGTCATCATATCAAGTTTATGGCGCTCGTAGCACGTCAGGTTCGTTTTTCTTAAAAGAAAGGAAAGAAAAATAAAAAGGCTATTTACGGTTACCTATAATATTTATTTATTAATTTTGAGTTCCAAAGGGAGATCATTCAGGCTCTTTGCGCCTTTTCTTAAAATTACCATACATATCAATTTTTATCGCTGGCCTCCTGGCCTCTAGAAAGGGCCTCCAGAAAAATGTGGAGAACATTTTTAGTACTTTGTTTGTATTAACAATTTAATTCAATGTTAATATTTAACCAATTTATAGATAAATTTCATTTTATAATAATTTTCTAAAAATAAATTGTGTAGCTTGTAGAAAAATTATTTTATTTACCTAAAAATCTTTGTCTGATATAATGTCGTCATCGGATTCAGCTGCCGATTTCACACCTTTCAGAATTCCTATTAGTTCTTTTGTAGTTATTTCGTTACCATCACTCATTTTTATTATTTGGTTATAAAAATCTATCCGCACACTGAACTATTTAATACTGACCTAGATGCGCTTACGTCTGAAACAAGGCAACGATTTCTATCAGTTTTGTTGAGACGGGATCATTTATGTTTTTGAGTAAGAAGAGTGCATGGAAACGCCTATTGTTTGTCCAGGTACGAGCTTGAAAAGAAGGCTGCGTTAGCGCCAAAGCCAACAACAGCGTATCGTACAGTACGAACGGCAGACGGCAGCTTAGTGCAGCGGCCCGTGGCGTCCGTGCGCCCCATGCAGCACGGCGCGCGCTGGATCCCGGCCGACGTGTGGCGCCGCCAGGGCATGACGGCGCAGGAGATGACGCTGCCGCTTGGTAATGTTTCGTCTTCAAGTTTTCTTAAGAGCCTTATTATGCAGTATTGATGCCATCACTTTTCCAGCATATGGAGAGATATATCGATCGAGACAATTACAGGTGACACCCATTTTCGCAATTATACTAATTATAGATTAGTTCTCGCCCTGTTCTTTCAAATTAATATAAACTGACCTGGTTACCTGATAGCTGCACCATTGTGCGTACATTTAGCTTATTTCGAAATGTAAATCTAAACGTCTTTTACAGATGTTGTAATACCCACAAACTCAGCTGAAAAGACGAACATAGTTTTGAAGGCGGGACAGCGTGTCATGGTGTTGAAGTCGCCGAAAGGAATTTATATGCAGTTAGAGTCCGGTAAAATTATCGCCATCAAGACATCGTTCAAAGGATTGGGACAAAAAGGGGTTGATAATAAAGACAACAACCCAATAGGAAAGAAAGGTAAGCTTGCACTTGGCATTTGTGAATTCGCACTTGGAATTAGTCTTATATTAAACGTTTTTTTATAATATTTTCTTGTCTTTAGTTTTAGGCAGTCGTCCAGTGTCAAACATACCAGGGTCTTTAAAAAATAATTCAGCAATTACAATTACTTCCAAAACTGGCCCGAGACCAGGATTTCACAGAGTGATGCGGCCTGCTATAATAGGACAAAACAAAATGAGACCAATGATCCCTGGTCAAAAAATATCTGATATTAGAAGTCGATTGAATGAACTAAGATCTTATTCAGGCATGCGTCCAAAGTCTCCACTACAAGGCAGATTATTACGACCCAATCTCCCTGGTTCCGTGAGCATAACGAAAATCCCGAGAGAACCCAAGAAAACTGAAACTGATGGTAATGAACCCGGTTCCACAAGGAAGATGGAAGTTAATTCTGATGAAGATACACAAGTGTTAGATAGTGATGAGGAGGAGGACAACAAGCAACCATCACTCGACCAGAGTTCGAAACCTACTTCTGACCCAGAACAAGACAAGAATAAACCAGAAATTCTTCCGGAGTCTTCTAAGCCTAGTGAAGTAGAAAAACCGAGTACAACACCCGATAGTCAGACCCTAAACCAAAACGAATCAAAACCTGAACCAGAACCCTTAGTCTTAACAACAGATGAAAAATTACCTTCCGAGGATGTTCTAGAAAATAAGGCGATAGAGGATAACTCCATGGAACATTCTAGAATGCCAGATATATCTAAAGTGGAAATAACAGATTTAAGCCGTAATGCTGATGCTGTCGAAAGAAAAATTAATCCGCTGAAGAACTATCGGCATCAGAGGCCCGGTGGTCGACCATCACTGGAATCAAGCTTGAGTCAACTAGAGAGGACTGCGAGCGTATTGAATAAAGAGGGGATGCCAGACTTCCGTAGAAACTTAGACGATATTACACAGTCGTACTCCCCGACTGGTGAAGAGAAGCCTGGAGCGAAGACGAAGAAACGTCGGTCGCCTGCTAAACCCGATGCTGTGCCTGAACCACCGCTTACTGCCCCGCCCGCGCCAGCTCCCATGCCTCATAGTGTATCAAGTTTACTGGGCCCAGCGGCGGGGCCTCGCACCCGCAAGCCCGAGCCGATGCCACAAGCTGCGCCCCTGTCTCCTCTCGACAGCGCGCAGCACGTCAGCACACACCCGCGCCTCATGGGGCGGCCACACGAGCCCCAGCCCCACCCGCACGCCGCACATATGAAACCCTCGCCCAGTATGCCACTCAGTCTAAGTCACCCCGCCATGATGAGCGGCGGTACAGCGGCGCCAGCTGATTTGTCCAAGTCGCCAGCGCCGTGCCCCATGCCCCACGGCCCGCCCGGGCCGCCTGTTCCGCCGGTCCCACCTGGACAAGCCTATCCCGTCGGGAACCCACCTCCAGAAGGACCCTACGCTCAGTACCCAGGTAAGGCCGCTAATCCTTTAATTATACTGGGATACCCGTACTGAGCCCAGTGCGACCAGTATGATACCACGTCATGTGAATATTAATATTGGTCATTGTGTCCATAGGTTACGGCATGGGCTACGGCGCGTACCCCACGCCGGCGTACTACGGCGGCTACGGCGGCGGCGCGTACTACCCGGGCTACGCGGGCCCGGGCGGCGCCGTGCCGCCCTACGGCGCCGCGCCGCCGGCTCCCACGTACGCGCCCGAGGGCTACCTGCCTCCCAACCCGCAGTGGTAGGCGCCTCTGACTGCTAACGTTTAGTGCGAGAGTGTGACCGTATTCAGTGTTAAGATTGATGTGCATGACCGAGTGTTCCTCTATAACGATTGACTCGCTTCCCGGTCGAGTGAGTAGCGTGGCTTTAAATTTTCACTATCGTTTACCTTACTGCGAAGCTCGGTGGGCCCCACCGGATTTCTTCTCCTCCGTATTATATTTATTCTCTTTTGTACCTATAAGTATAATATTTGATCCGATGTATCTGTAGTTCTATAATAATATTATTGACGAAACGAAAACGTGATAACTCCTAATCACTTGATGCAATCACGTACATTTGACGTGAATATGGTTAGCATATTTTTCTGTAATACCTAGGTACTAAATACTTTAAATCCCAATATTTCATGTGCCTGGGAATATGAAGTGTATTCTAGTTTTGTGGTAACATACCTACATAACCATTTCTAACTGCGACACAAGCTAAGTTGCCTTGTGCATGGCATTTTCATCATGAACTCTTTGATATTACTATGATAACAATGTGTTTTGAATTTATTTTACATCCTCTCATTAACTTCCTTAACTTTAGTTGGGGAGAAGTTTATTGAAAATGTCACAAAATTGAATGATTTTTTTTTCATGGATTTATTTATTTAAATTAAATACAAAAATGTATACATTTCTTAAAATTATTTATGTATTTTAAATATACTTTCGATAAATGATATACATAAAGTGATTATTCTTAAGTACTTACTGTGAAACATGATGTAAAATATAACACTATTTAGTGCGATCTTTGGGAAAATGTTTTTGTGTGGATATTAAACTATTAATATTGTTCTGAATTTCTCCAAGCTAATTACTCAATGAGTGTAGAATTTTCAAGTACATATTCAATCCCACTAATAGTTAAGTGTGGTCGGTTGTCAGTAAGTCCTTTGATTACTGTGGCTATGGATCGATTAATGGATGTGATATGTTGCTACATAGTCGTAAGTCGAATATAGCTTGTACGGAATATTTATCAATCGTAATTTTAGATAGGCGCCCTTAGTAACTCAGAAACTTTAGTTTCTCATTTAACCTACAGGTCCGTGATATGTTCTAACATAGTAGTTATGTATGCAAATGCTATATGCATAGAGAACTATTTATCTAATTTGTAACGTGTTTTAAACGATATGATCTGATTGCGAAAGTCGTTTATAACTTAACTGTAGTCACACATTTCTACTTTTCCTTTGGTGTGTTTTCAGATAAAATTTTTTAGTTCCCGAGTTCACTGCATCGTCTAACTTTGCTGTGAGTGTATTGATGGCATACTTTGTTAATGAAATAATTGGACAAAGTCTGTTTATTGGCATTAACATACTTTATAAACATATTAATATTACAGTCTTGATACACATTGTCCTTTAATTAGCAGTATTATTTGTCGCTTGTGAATAATTATGATCATAAGAGATTAAAAGTGTAGGATAAGGTTAAATAATAAGTGTTGAATTGAAAAACATTTCTGTATTTAGGGGTGATGTGTGTCTGCTACCAACTTTTATACACTTTTATAACTTGCAGTACACAAATTAATGAATATAGTAGCAGTTTGGCAAAGAGACGAAAAGAGTTGTTCAAATAAATCATTTCTGGCCTGATATTATTTTTATAATTTTGTATATTTTTACGTTGTTAACCCATTTATTTACACACCAAATGAAAAGTAGAAATATTGCCGTGTATTATTTTAAAAATAGGTCTTCAATCATTTATGTATGTTGTCCTGTGTACAAATAGCGTTCGAAATTACTATTCGAAGTGATACAATAATAAACATTGCATTTTAAATTGGTCAACTAGTATTGTACCGGCGATATCCAATAAAGAAATCAGTAAACAGTACATGTATTTTAATTTATTAATTAAGTCTCCCATTAATTTCATAATGGGGTTGTATTACTAATAGTACCTTCGTTTTATTTTAAGCATGAAGAAATTGGATGGGATGTAATACCTGTCGCGGTTGACCTTGCATCTGTTCTTTTACTAACAAAAAAATTTTTGCCCAATAATCGGTATTGTGAAAAGTCAATCTAAATTTTAAAAGCCGCGCAGTGAACGATTCGAGTTGCGTGACCGACTAGTTGCAGGTACCTAGCGGATACTGTCATCTCATCGGCTCGAGTGTCTGCGGCCCGACCATCGTTACATCTAGGTCCTTGAATTATTCAATTTCATATACTGCGACTTAATAACATGGTACTACGTCAACGGAAGATGCGCACGAGTTGAATACCTAACATAGTACACATTATTATGTATAATTGGTCACGGAGCGTCTAATTAAATATAAAACTAGTTTTCTTTGTTGAAGACACCTGAGGGTTATACAGTTCTTTGCATCTCATAAAAATTCCATTACCTTAAAAAAAATAACGATTATAGTGCACGTACTTTACATAATTATATAAGCACAAAGAACAAATTAATGTGGATCTGTTGTAGGAAGCAACGGCTTATGGATTTGGACGAAATTTGGCACACTGGTTGACTATATCCTGCAATTATAGATATAAGATACTTTTTATCTCTGGAGTATGGTCCTATAGGACAATTCCTGACTTTCACGTTGGCGAAGACGTTCGCAGAAGCTTTAATAGTTCTTCATAAGTCCTCAAATAGGTCTGCTTAACCAGTTCGGAAAAGGTACTAAAGTGGAATTTGGTATAGCTGCCATGCTATGCTCTGATTCTATAACTAGTCAATATTGTCTACTAGCATCATCAATAACGACTGAATTCCGACACAAAAACATAGATTAACAATAAAAAGAAACAATAGTACTAAGTTCTAAAGATGATTAATCTTATTCACTTTGTTTGTTTCTTTCCTATAGTACCTATTTTTTAGCACATTGGTGAGGGCAATGACCAAGGCCTTCTTGTTACCATTGAACTATTTGTATTGGTGACGAATCGTAAGGTGAACCATTAATGGTATCTTAATATTTGTAAAATAAACCTATCTGGGCAGTGTTTGCCTTGAACTAAAAAGTTAAATTAACTATGCTTTATTAATTTTTTAGTAAAGCGAAGGTAAAGGCACATTGGGCCAGATGTCCGTTTTTGTCACTAAGTGGTTTTATTTATTATTCTAGACAAATATAGCGGTGTGTTGCAATATTATTTGCTAAAAGAATTTATCTATTCATTTGTTTCCATTCATGGACTGAAAGCTCATGGTCAGATCTTCAGTCACGTAGGTGTTGATTGCGTTGCACTAATTATAAAGGATTTTTTTTCACAGAGCAGATATTGTTTGAATTATGGAGGACCATAGTTAGAAGAAATAAGTATATTACGTTAGGCCATGCGGTTGAATAATCGCTAGTAGTTCTGCTGCGTTACACTTACAATGCATAAATCTAAAATGAAATATATTACCTAATTTACATAATAACTAATTTAAGTTTTAGGATTGGGACGAAATCAATGGAGATTTGTCTATGCAATAATGAAATTATTAATCTACCACAAAATTAGGTTTGTTAAATTTCTTATTTCTTCCAACAAACCGACAAAACCATGGGCTAGAGAATAGTTTTGTAATAGCAATCTGCCATTATGGTCACGCTTGCTCTTGCAGGTCAAAATCCATGTCACAGAAAACAAAATAGTGTTCAGCACTGCTGGACTGAAAAGGAACAATAAAAAAAAATCCTGGAGGCCTGGTTATTTCATTATCATTACCTAATATGATTCAGTGACTGTTTTATTTAAGAGGTAAGTACGTAAATAAATAGATATGTATTAGATGTCGATGTCCTTACTAGACCCGAATAAGGGGGCCTAATATTTTGGTCTCCAAATGGCACAACCATTTTGGGTCCAAGCCAAGGCTACCTAGGGTCACTAAATCCCCTGATTTTTTAGATGTTTCGGCCATGAACTCGACTTAAATCATTAAAGCCAGACAAGTTTTTACGCAGCCTCTATCTCTACAAAGCCTAAGTTAAACATGCAATACCTAATCAGATACTTGGTCGCTTAACAATCCGAAGAAGACGATTAATTTCATGGATGAATTATTGTGTAAATTATGATGCTGCCACCTAAACTTATCTAACTTGTGTAAAACAAAACAACGGTGATTTAAGTTTAAATTATATATTGTGCAGCGTTGGATTGGCGAAGTTACATAAATTGTAAGACGGCGGCCGTTCGCTTCCAATATTATGAGTGGTAAGGGAGGCGCGAGCGCAGTACTGGGCAGGAAATTGTAACGCAAGCTTCTCTATAATACAAAGTGTTGTGCAGTATTAATTGAGAGTTGGTTTGTAAAAGACTGGTCGTTGTAATAGTGAAGTAGAAAATATAAATAAACATTATTAAAATGTGGCGGCGGTTGTTATTTGTGAGTATTTTTTTTAAATTAATATTATAACTACAGGATAAATTAAATTATCGGGATATTTATTTCGAATGTGAACAAAATACAATAGTTTGCTTAACTAGATTTTTTTAAATTAATCATTCGAAATTCCAATTCTGAAAAACTTCTTATTTTTTTTTTTGTTATTATTATTTAAATATCTGTATTTTCATAAGAATAAATTAAAACAGTGCCCGCACAAGAAAGCCAGATGCCTAAGTTATATGTGATATGCGTTTGTTTTGTCACATATGCACCTCCTTGTGATACTTATCTATATACATAATTTATAAGTGCATCCTATGCATCCGCACAGAGTGACAGCTCTTGAAAGTTAACCAAGGCCGACCAAGGGCAATGGATTCTATCAGAATTTTCTCCACGATTGGCTCTACTGTCGCATCCTATTAGTCTCACTTTCGTTTCAATATCTTTCACTGGTTACCCAAACCAAGCTCATTAAGATCATAATCATCCGTTCAATATTTTCGTGGTGGTTACGAATTTTCGTTTTATTTGTTCAGGTTTCTTAGCGGCTTAATTTTGGTTAACAATAGATACAAATAAAAACAACGTCAGTTATTGTAACCAATTACGGTGAAACACTATTGAAGCGGATAGTGGTCTAGTGCAGCCGCGAACTCTCATGTAATTGGACTCAATTTCCGCGAAAATTGTAGGCTGAGAATAGCTTTTCGAAAAAAAAAAACTGTTAGTAGAAGCTACCTACTTCATTCTAATTCTTGAAAGTAAGAGCCCGATTATATCGTAGCCTAATAGTTTGGTGTACATGCTTCGTAGGTTTGGGCCTGTGACTGTAGGTCTTCCTACACAATGCTTTAAAGGTTTAAGACTTCATTATGTGGAGCTTAGTCTGTGAGTTGGTCATTTTGCTTCGACAAATATTACCAAATTTCTGCAAGAAAAAAAAAACAAAAATACATACAGCCGAACATAAAACCTCCTCCTTTTTGAAGTCAAGAAACTTTAAAAATACTATAATTAGGTGTTATTATTTCCCTACACGACCTACACGACGCTCTACGCGTAGAGATGTTTTTACCTACTGAACAACAGTAGAGCATTCTGTAATGGCATGTTTTCCCAAATCTGCTTTAACTGTGAAAATTACAGTTCGACGATATTATTTTCTTACAAATGAAATGTATTCTTTTGTATGATTCGTCTCATCTGCCGACCGAATATAATTTAAGTACCTAGGTACATCATAGTTTACAAAATATAGAGACAATGGAGGTTCATGCATATCATACTTTTGCAGACATATATACAAATTAATATATTGTTATGTTCTTCTAACCTTGGTCACTGAAATGGTGGCCGCGACGTCTGTTGTTCTTCTTGTTGCGGGTTCGATTTCCGCATGAGGACAAATATTTGAGGTGATTTGTGTACCTATGTATGTACTGACATATGTTCCTAGTTTGTATGTATAGGTAGTACGTGATTTGTATACTTATGCAATGACAGTGAATCTTAGTTTACTAACTGAAACCTTGGTTTGTTAAATACATAATTATCTACTATCGCACATGGTGATTCTAGTGAGCTAGATTTTTTTAGTCTTGTTTTGTGGTTACATCATTAATTTTATTTGGTGTCTACATTCAAACCTACATTACTTACCTACTTATATTGAAATTAAATGACGCAATGACCCAATTTGGAAGGCACTATTGAACAGGAAATAAATAAGTGGTTTTTATTATAACTCGTTTTATGCAACAACAACTGCATAAATGTAACGTTGGTTTTAGTTCAAAATAAAACTGTTGCATTGGTAAAACGTTCAATGACCAACGACGTCCAATAAGTTCAAAGATTATACGAACATATCATCAACAGTTGAGAGTTTGTCATGCTCACTCAAATATCTCACTGATGGGCTACCATCGTATCGTACTTATGGTAGTAGGTACCTATTAGGTATATATAATATAGGTACCTACACCTATTAACCCTATTCAGGTGCATGAACTATATAAACGAGATTTGCAATATATTGGCACCTAATTAAATGCTTAGGTATCTATCTACCAAATTAGAAATTATGAGTTGCGTAGGTATTCATTGAATTAGCACTACCTGAAGTTGAAATTATTATATATTCAAGTCACGAATTTCGTTTTTTCAGGACTTTCATTCGTTTTTTCTTATCCAAGTCCGTGGTTAGCCTATACAACGGTTTCCAATAATAGGAACCTAATTTCATCTGCATTTGAATGTATCTACGAAAAACAAAAGTCAAGGAAATGTAAAACCCTCCGACCTGAAGTAAAAATCTACTTTCCTAATGTTTGCAGATAGGTATTACCGATGGGTGCTTGTTCCTACTTTTTGAATATTAATAAAAAATAAAACACGATCAAACTGTCTTACACATAGAATTAATTTATATAATGTCGCAGTAGAATGAAATGCTCAGAAAAGTAATTCTTTTAATAAAGACAAGTTTCAAAGACTAATTTCACACAAAAAAGTTCAGTAATCTGTATCGCCATGAATGATAATAATAATAAGTTTATTTCCAAATTTTTTAAAAACATTAGGTACATCAATGTAGTCTCAACCCCTGAACTAGGACAGCCTGTATGACAAGATTGGGATTTGATGCAAGTGTGTTTATAAACAGCCCGCTAGTAGGTAGCATTTTGTAGATTTACTATAATAATTTGAAATATTGTCCCTAAATGGCAAACTAAAATACTAAACATAAATAAGCTGGGGTATAAAATTGTACACGGGATTTGCAGTGCGATCCCCAGTCACCGTAGGCACGGACTTGCGGAATTTGTGAAAATTAAACCTATGGTTCCAAAACGAAAAAGGCAACTGAAAGACACAAAAAGAACGCTCAAAAAAATACTGGGCAAGTGCGAGTCGGACTCGCACACTAAGGGTTCTGTACAAACTTGGACAATTTAATTCTTGAATGGAGTCTCGAACATTTTCCCGAATCGCAAATTTTTTTTTTTGACGTTACATACAAAAAAAAAATTACGGTTTTAAGATTTATTAATGTAAGTACATTTTATGCCTTTAAGAATTATGGGTTAAAGGGAAGTACCTGTCCTATGAATTTTGATTTTGAGAGTGTTTGAACACTATCTTCTCATACCTATACGTTTTTTTGCGACATAAACGGTCTTGACAGACAGATAGACAGACGGATAACAAAGGGATCCTATAAATATAAGGAAAACTATTATCAGTGCAAGTTCTACAAACATCGTAAAAATACGTAGAAGAAATAATGATAGCTAGGCAGAAAAAACCTGAATTTGTTTACATAACACAAAAATTAATACGTAGATATAGGAAGCAATTTGTAAGGAACGTGTAAACAAAAAAAAAGACAACGCATTTAAACCACCATAATAATTTTACAACGCTCCATTAATTGATTAAATAAACTACAAAAAACGTGCAAAAACAATTTAATTGCGATGTTACAGTAAGTAAATAAGTTTTTAAAAGCTTGTAGATAGATACTAATTGGTTTTTTAATTACCAATTATTATTCTACTTTTTTTCCTGCCTCTTAGAACAATTAGGATCTTAGGAAGTTGTTATGAATCTCATATTTATGTTAGGTACATTAAGTACAATATTATTTTTAGTTTTAGCGAAACCTGAATATAGTTTGTTCAGAATCAGTAACTGAATGGATTCCAATAGTTTTTACACCATGTTATAGGTATTTTTTCCCAAAACATTTAAAAGTTTATAAGTTGGAAACCAGTGCCAGCAACAGCGTATTAGGCGCTAGCAAAAAGCTGGGTGCAAGTGCAAAACAATCCCTCAGTTGCCTGGATGACTATGTATTTTTGCTACATAATAAGCTTATAACTTTGTGATTTTTCATGATACAGTTATGTTTTATACATAGGTACATAGATTCTTTACATGAAAATACTAGACACGTGTTTCGGGTTTCGCATATACTCAACTTAATGTTGTATAATTGTACTAGCGACCCGCTCCGGCTTCGCTCGGGTGTTTCTCCACTATTTAATGGATGTTATTATACATATAAACCTTCCTCTTGAATCATTCCATCTATTAAAAAAAAAAGCATCAAAATCCGTTGTGTAGTTTTAAAAATTTAGGCGTACATAGGGATATAGGGACAGAAAAAGCGACTTTGTTTTATACTATGTAGTGATAGGAAGGTTCCTTTGCAGTCACTTCAGGAATGTGCCCCTACAGACGTTGTACGGAGAGGGGGTCCCTCCGTACAACGTCTGTAGGGGCACATGAACATGGTGATCATACCTGGTTTTTCTCCCATTAGCCCGGTCATGTGCGAATCGGACTGGCGCACGAAGAGTAACCGGCATGACCTACTTAGAACTAAAAATTCGAAGACATGTGACATTCACCAACCCGCACTGGGCCCGCGTGATGGATTAGAAAGAAAAGAAAGAAAATTGCGTTTATTTGCATTACAAAAATAGGCCAATGGGATTACGGCCCATTCTCCTAGAGAGGAGGTCTGGAGGATCCTGACAGTGGGAACATTATAAGACCGACTATGCTATGCTAAAGAACTAAACCGATATCAGCTGATTAGAACTGGGTTCTTTTTGATTCACATTTATATCCATTGTCCTATTTATCAAAGTCATTTAATGTTGATTTTTATTGGTTGGTTGGTTTTTAACGTGGCAAGTGAGGTGCTTGTTTGCGAGCTTGAAATCATAATAATTATTTCATTTTCCTTGATTAAAACTAATTACAAAGCAATTTAATATTGATGAAACAATTTTCAAGGCGATGGCAAGAAAATGCTAATACCAAAATTGGTACATAACATGTTTTCCTGCTAAGTATAAAGTTAGATTCTATGGATTTTGTTTCCATAATATAAAAAAGTTTTTAAAATAGCTTTTCTACTTCGTAACGAGCAGTGCTGGAAAACGGTTTTAAGAATATCTATTTTTTTTTAGTTTTTTTGAATATCTTAAACCACATTTTGTCTCATGTACGTACCATCAAAGACATGCCTGATCACCGCTAAGTTCATATTTGCTTGCACTCGAAACGAAAAATTCACAGCTTTCGGGTTAGGAATCAATTCTGCCCGACGTAACAAGAGTTCTATTGTGTGTCTTGATTATATCTCCAATTAATTTGTAGTTGAGTTTTTCATCGAGGTACTTGGGCTTAATCTTCTTCAGAATCAGTCTTCTCATCAATGTGCGAGTAGTCTTTAAGACCCCTGTGCCACAGCATAAACACACACATTCTATGTCTCTCAGGAGGAGTGGAGAAAGAGGAAATAGATGTATTTTCGTTCGTAGTGAACTAATGACAAGCTACTGAATGAGCGAGAAATTTTTAAATTATGATCTACACTAATATAATAAAGAGGTAGTTTGTTTATTTGTTTGTAGGAAGTTGTCTCTGAAAGTACTAGTCCGATTGTTAACATTTTTTCAGCGTTAGATAGCAGCTTTATTGCTGAGTGACATAGGCTATTTTATGTACGCGGGTGAAACCGCGGGCAAAAGCTAGTCGTAAATATATCGAGTGCAGTCGATTTGACGCTGCGTTACCGCTTGAAGGTTAAGAGAGTTTAACAAGATCATCTCTTGCTGACCTATATGTAGATATAGCAGGTACAGGTATACCTAACAACCTGCTTTAACAGAATTATTACCTAGCAACTTACCTTACAGTATTAACTTAACTTACGAGTATACTATCTACTACAATTATGCATTAATTCTCGGTGGTTTAATTACTCTGCTACATGGAACACCTCGGCTCGAAGCCGCAAAGGTATCGCTTACTATCGTAGGTTATTGAAAGCAGTGCTTTCTATCCAGACGGATCTAGAAAGCAAGTAATGGAATATCGTCGCCGCTGGCCGTGACCAAAGGCTGTAGTATAGTCTAAATACGAAAATTGAAAGTTTACGTTCAATTGTGACTTTTTTTTTGTTGATAGGCTCGCGTTTAACCACCGTCTCACCTGATGGTAAGCGATGATGTGGTCGACGATGAAGCACGCTTGCCTAGAAGTAACCTATTCACTCTTGACTTAAAGACCCCCAAGTTGTAGCTATCAGGAAACACAGACTCCGGCAAGGAATTCCACTCCTTGGCTGTACGCACAATAAATGTGTTCCCAAAACGCTTTGTGCGTATAGGTGGGACACTATTGAGTTACCGTGGACCTGTAACGTAATTTGTAACTGAAGACACACAGGTGGGTTTTAGTCAGTTAAAGTCTGATACACCTTCTCGCATTGCCCGTGAGCTGAAGAAGTGATGATGCCACAAGCCCATTTCTGCAACAGTGAACAGGAACACTATACTGAGGACAGCAGAGTCAGCAAGCTAGCGTGGGGCCTGTGGCAAATACCAAATAGGTCCCCAAAATCTTAATGAATGATAAAGACTTTTGGTTTAATTTTTAAAGAGACCTCGGGGCTTAGGTAGTGATGAGTCCATAAGCAGTTGCCTACATGGTCTTTATGGAAAATCCAAAAGCGGTTAGACTTCATATAGTACAGGTATCTTAACTTGCTTTTGTCCGCCCATTTAAGGCCCATCCCATTGCGCGTGCCATTTGCTACTCTTGATCCATGGTTAATCCGGCACAGAGCAGAGCCACGGTAATATTATGTTTTTTTTTTATGGTGGGAAATATCATTTAATGACAACCCCCGCTCTTGGGCAGAGCGGGAGTTAGTGTCAGACTCTTACTGACTAAAAGCCCACACCGTTCCTTCGTGCAAAGGCACGAACCAGGACCGAGTTCCCCTTTCGGGTAACCCGGCCCCAGTAGATATTATGATGATATTACCGTGGCAGAGCGGCTCTTAGTCATGGTCCATCCTGCATGGAAGTAGGTATGTAGGTAGGTACTTGGAAGTTAAATTAATTAAGTATGTAGGTACCTATACATATAGAATGTTGTTCAATCAACATGAACCATGTTTTGTTTCTCGTAACATTTAATTCCATCGCGTGTGAGGGGTGCTACACTTATTACATTCACCCCTTTTTCTCCAATTCGGTGCAGCGGATGAAATTTTAATTTTCCTCTCTTTGGACTCGTTAAAAATAAAAAGCCCGTTTTGACATTTGTATTTTGACTTCCTAGCTGCTTGATCGGTGTAGTGTAGTACTACTTAATAAAATAGCAAAAAAAATGTTACCGACTTCGCTAAAAAAAAAACACTAAAACGATAAAAAAAAAAATTCTAAGCTGTATATTTTATTACATTACCTAGTGTTTGGAAGAGAAAAATAACAATACTTGTATCTAGTCTTTACTCGTGCCCGTTATTTATAGGAATTCCGAGAAATACATAAGCCAAAAGGCGAATACACCTACATTTAGGGTACCTATGTAATAATATATGAATATGAGAGTGGAGTAAGTAGGTATACGTTGATTATGTGAACTTAGGCTCTATCTACGTATTTACATAAACACGATCGGAATACTCTAGGTAGGTATACCTACCTTAGTTCTATATTTTACTGAAATCTATATTACTTGCCGTTTATAGGATTCGAATGATAGCGACTGATGTAAAACCCTAGCAGTAGAAACTTATCTAGGCAGTTACTTACCTACTTTGTTCTTTAAACTTTTTCAACTAGTGCGCCTCACCATCAACGATTGCATCACTACTTACCATCAGATGGGTTCGCAGTCAAGTACTAGTTTATATCAGATAAAAAAAAAACTTATTTCTCTTTAAGGATTAAAAAAAAACTGGCCAAGTTCGAGTCGGACTCGCGCACGAAGGGTTCCTTAACGTCCGTAGCAGAACGGCAAAAACGTTTCACGTTTGTTGTATGGGAGCACCCTTAAATATTTATTTCATTCAGTTTTTTAGTAATTGCTGCTATAGCGGCAACAGAAATACATCTGTGAAATTTTCAACTGTCTAGCTGTCACGGTTCGTGAGATACAGCCTGGTGACTGACGGATAGACAGACAGACGGACGGACGGACAGTTTTTTAGTTTTCTTTTAATTAATAACGTACAGAAAATAAACGAGTCCCGCAGTAATTACTTAGGCATTGATTAGCTCAATCTAATTTAGGCAACGTACGGAGTCTAGATAAATCTTAAGCCTAGGGTCTCTATCTGAAGCTGTAAACTAAGGCATCTACTTAGTATCACTTTATGGATAAGATTAAGACTTATTACGTAGTCTGCTGATGTGAACTTATCTACCTACTCATGGATAAAATAATTACCATACTTAGATTCTAAGTATTTATTGTAGGTATTTTATTAATTTTAAATTGTAACCCAGAAGACCTGGTGTTTTGAATTAACACCAGAGGCTCTACCACGAGGTCTTATCGCGATCCTTTTTACGGACTAAACTGAATTGTTAAACGGATGGAGCTATACAAGATACATCTTGTGAGGCCAAGGGTCTGTTTCCGAACGGGAGGTTCGGCCTCTGTATGAAAGGCAACGAAGGAACGTGTTTTTTTTTTAAGTCTGTAAGAGTCTGACACTATCTCCCGCTCAACCCGAGGGATGTCATTTGGATGATTTTTGCCCACCGAAAAAAAAACCTAAATCGTAAACCAAATCAAAATCGTAGACCAAAAATCTTTTTCGTGAAAATAGGTTTACTTACAATGCGTTCCAAATAAGAAAAGGATCCAAGATCACGTTGATGTCTCGTCATACTGTCAAATCGAAGAAATTAGGTAGAGTGAGCAAAACAAGATTTTTTTAAAATTCACTTCATGTAAATCCAGTTCTTCAATTTTGTCATCTCTGTGTCACTGTCTGAAGTGTCTTAGTAGTGGCAAATGCAACGACCATGGAAGAAGAAGCGAATTGCTCCTAACAATGAGAATATGAAAGATAATAGTTTTTTTTTTACTAATTATGACTTACATAGTATCTACATATTTTTTTTCAGTTATGCAAAAAAATATTCACATTTTTTTTTTTTCATATTTTTCATTACCTACCTACTTCGTCAAAATAGTTGGTACCAAGACCCAATGTACGATCTAGAAGCCACCGTAGGAAGCTCTTACTGTCTTCAAAGAAACGCTTTCTAATGGTCGAAACTCATTAAAATCGATTTTACAACCACGACTAGGTAGGTACATAATTCCATAGAGAAAAGGATTTCCTTGACGGTTTATGGTTGTGATTTGTCGTGAGAAACATTCATCATGTTGTTTTATCTTTATAATTAACGTCCAGAAAAGTATCGTGCTAGGGATAATGAATTGAACTAGAATAGAACACAATCCTGCATAGGAGTGTTTTTAATATCGTGCGGATTTCATCATTTTCTAAAATTTTCTGCATGTGGAGTAATCACGCACGCATGAAAAGTTAATTTCATACAACTATTTATTAATAGTTGTTTGATGACTTTTGCTGGGGTTACACGTGCGAAGCAATACATAGCTAGCTTTTTTCCACATACAATCTAAATATCAGTATTTTACCAATACCGACTGCCTATCTATACCTCCAAAACCCAGTTACTGGGTAGAACGATACCCCTTGACAAGAATCGTGAAACTGTAAGTACTACATTTTTAGGGTACCGTATCTCAAAAGGGAAAAATGGAGCCCTTATCAATCTTATAATCTGTCAATTTGTAGTTAGTACGTTACAAAATAAAACTTTTTTTGCGATTCGGAATCCTGTAACTCCATTCGCAGATCGACGCAGGTCACTGGACATGGTAAGTTCGGGAGGTTCCACTCGGAGTATATGGTGGAACGTACGGCGGACGTGTTCGCCGCTTGGGCGGAGCACTGGCGGGCGATTGGCAATGGCGACCTTTCGAGCCGGGCCTTAGTTTAGGCCATGGTCCGGACCGGAGCGAGGGCGAATGAGTGGCGATTACCTCCTTCTGCGAAGCAGTATTGCAAGCGAAGGAAGCGGAGGCTCGCGTGAGGGAACGGCATTCTCACGCCCTAGCCACCGTGACACCGACCCCAACTACCAGCGGTCGGTGTAGGCGTGGGTTTGCTTGACAATGAGCAATTGGTCGGTAAACATCCAGACCAAGCCCGAGTCGTCGACGGTACGTAGTGTGTTTCACATGCGCCTCAAAGAGATGTCGGTAAAACCGTAGCAGGGCCGAAGCCTACTGGGGCCACGGGTTAATTTCTTATAAGGATACGCGTAGTTCTAGAAGGAGAATCAGCCTCTAGAGGTACTAGTTTTGGTACCTCTAATTCCATTGGAATCCTTATCTACTGGTTGCCAAGCCACTGAAGTGCAATCGACTGTAGATTCTTGCAGTGAGTTTAGGGCATAATGATGCTACGTTGTCTATAAAATTCTAAAAAATGTTTTAGCTTGAACAGCAGTGTGTGCTAATAAAAATACCGGGTTCAGCCAGCCGGTAAAACGTTGTGAGTTTGATCATTTAAATTTTGATAAAAGCTCTCATGTGCAGCCACACACAGGAGCATCAATTTATTAGGCATAGTGGTCGAAGTTTGAAGCACTATTCCATTTATTATTAACTGTTGTTAATAATAAATAACATTTATTTTTGTGATAGGGGTTTTTACAAAAACTTTTACACATCAATTATTTTTAAAATCACATGTGTTCGGCATTTTCCTTATGAATTATCCGTGGTATTATATTGAATAGATTAACAACTAGGAAAATGGAAAAGTTTCAATATATAAAAGCTTTAATTTCAAGCACGCTAGACACGCAATAACCCTAAACTGTTAATACGGGAAAAACTTTGCTTTTTACAAGTTTTGAACTAAATCGTCGGTAAAGCTATAAAATACATTATTACTTCTATATTTCTTATGATTAAAGGATAAACCAATGATTTCTGGGTAATCAACCATTTTTTTGTTGTTATAATCACCGCAATAAAACTGCAGGAAGCTCAACGATAAATAATAAAGATGTGCTGACTACATAGTCGGTTATTATAAATAGCACGTTAATATAGCAGAGGTAAATTACACTCTTGATTATTACCTGTTCATATCTCAATAATTATCACACTAGATTTGAATTTAATAACAGCTTCATCTAGTCTCTTAATTACTTATTATGTTGATAAGTCTAATTCCTGCCTTGTCTACCTGTCTACGTATTTAATATGAAGGCTAGGAACAGTTCGTTCATCATAACAATATACTCGTATTAGGATTTCCACGAAATTTTGTCTAGTCTGAGTTTTACGTTAAGTGTCTACTGCTTGGATAGGTATTTTTAATTAGGTTCAGCTTTAATTATTCAGTAATGTTTGAGTCGAGATAAAGTCAAAATATGCGTATTTGAGAATTAATTTATAAATTACTTGATACCTAAGTACCTTATTTCGCGTGAAGCAGAAGAAAATTGTCTTGTACCTAGGTATCTAATCGTAGGTGACGGCGGCAAGCGTTTTTCTACCCAAGTAAGGCTACAAAAGAATGGATGACCATCATTTATACATACGGAGACTCTTCCGTGCTTTGATTTGTCGCCAGAAAATCTGACACCGGTCTTGCCAAGGTGTTACCCAGTACCTAATTGTGTTGAGGAAGTGAGGATGGCAGTCTCTCCATATAAAATACGAATGCTACATTCAGTTAGACTGAACGCCGACCCATAGCTATCCCGACGGCATAGTTGGGAAAAGGTTGATTGCATATTAGACTAAAGGCCCTGTGTGTCAGGTCTGTATAACCATAATCACGGTTTTAATGTTCCCACGGCTGGGACTCAGGCCTCATCTCTAGGAGAGGGAATGGACCGCAACCCACCACGCGGGCTAAGTGTGGGTTGGTGAATGTCTCATATCTTCGAATTTTTGGCTCTAGGACATGTTGATTTCATCACGATGTTTTCCTTCACCGTTTTGAGAGCAGTGGTGATGAAGTAAATCTAGAGGCTAGAGGAAGCTCCCATTAAAGCTATTCTTTTCCGTTTTGCGCTAGTATCTTCATAAGCAATAACTTAAATAAGTGCTTAAGTATAAGTATATCCTATGTAGATATACAAACTTGGCATGCGACCTTAAAACCGTTTCGTGACCGTGTCCAATAATAAATTACCTATTCGTCGTTAATTTGCTTGTTGATAATCATAAACTTATTAATTGGCCATTCATTCTTCGTCGTCAACTACCGGCAATTACTATCTTAAGTCTACAAAGATTTCTATAAAATTACTGAAATTAAAACTCGCGTGATTGTCAACATTGCATGGTTTATTAAAGTTTTCTTACCTATCTATATTTTTTAATTTAAAATATTTATTTTTTGATAATGACAAATTTTATGTACTTATATTTTCATTAAGTATTTTTTTTTATTTGTATACTCAACAAGTAAAAAATAATACGCTTAGGTGTCGAAGTACATACTCTACATTACTCTGTCGGGCAATAATGCCACTTAGAAAGGCAATGCTAATTCTTTCTATATTGATAGGTATTTTTGCTGTTACCTGTTCACATTTCCTAATTTAATATAAAAAATTTGGAAATTACTAATTATAATTATATTTTAGACCAGGTATATTTTAATGAAGTAAACTCATTTATTCTTATTTTAATTAAGTAACGTGTCACATCACTCTATCTATATCTATTTCACAATATCTGCAGTATTGCCAATATAGAATAGCAACGCTAATTATTTCTATATTGTTAGGAAATATCCCTATTATTTGTACGTTCTATCAAGTCAAATAGACTTTCGTAATTAATATATCATCAGTACGAGTCACCTAATAAAAAACTCAATAGATGTTGTATCACAGTTTACACAGAGATACATTATTATATTATTAAAGTCCAATCTACGCACAATACTTTCTTAGCGACCGGCGCGCCGTGGAAAGCAAAAATTAGTTTCCGGACACGGTTCATTAATTTCACGACCGCCATCAGGTTTTTTTACTGTCCACAAATAAGTTCGCCAGTGGCAAAGATATTGCACAAGTTACACTTTTTATGTGTTTAAGATTAAGCTTGTGCCACTTCCTGTTTCATATTATGTCATACAGTAGGTAAGTTCGTTTCCTGATGACACTATTTATGGAAAAATATAAGTTTTTGTTACGTAGTCAGAAAGGAAATGAAATGTGAACCACATAAAGTATCCTGTGTGGCAACAAGTGGGCTCACCTAATTGCGTAATTTAGCGGTTGGGCTTGTTTCGCACTTGCAGGGAAATTGTAGTAAACCATCTAGATAAACTGCATTGGAAGTACCGATAAGGTATCGGTATGGCTTGAATAGCCGGATGAACGAAAGTTCCGGATTCGTATCTTAGGCCAGGGATGGCGAACCTATGGCGGAAACCTATGTCAGAGGTGGCACACAGGAAAATATTTCCGGCCAGTGTAAATAGTGTAATGTTATTTAAAACGAAAGATATCGTACCGACTTTTTATATAGTTAAAACTATAAGCTTTACGACACACTTTCGAGTTGCAAATTAAAAGTTAATAATATTTTAGTTTCACTTTTTGGCTAGTCAAAATTCTTTGGCGGCACGTCTTTTTTTTTAAATTATAATTTAGTAGCATGTTCTTTTATAAAGGTTCGCTATTCCTGCCTAGCATTGACCAGTTAGTGCACATATTATGTTGCCTTCAAACACACTCTCTAGCCTTTCTATGACACCTGAAGCCCTACCACGAGAACCGAACACGATCCATTTTACGACCTTAACAGAACTATTAAGGAGACGGAGCTATAGAGGGTGTATAGCTCCATCTCACTTTCTCTGTAGTAAAAAAAAACACTTTCTGGGTGCATAATACTTATGTATTGTTTAATTTAATTGAGGACAAAAGCGTTAAAATTTTAAAGAAACCAAGCAACACTCTAGGTCGTATCGATTATTACCGATGCAACAATTTATATTTACTTCCTGCCCGACTTCATATTATTATGTGTCGCACGGATTGAAAACAAACCAAAAGAAGTCCGTAATAGTCATGGTCTAATAAATATCGACTCGCAAATTATGTACGTACTTCACGCCGGTCTCAAAATAGAGGTTTGCGTCCACTGTGACGTAACAAAATCAAAATGGAAAAAAAAAAAAAATTAATTGCGACTGTCTTTTAATTGGGACTCGACACTTAAGAAACTGCGAAATGAACCAATGTTAAGCTTACTTATTTTTTTAGAGTTTATTTTGTCAACAAACTGCGTCAATTCAAAGCTAGTAAAATCCTAAAATCGTTTTTCTCTTTACCACCCTAGGTAGACTGGTAGAGAATGCCTAAGGCATTAAGTCCGCCTTTGTACTTTTATGTTGCATGAAGTTTTAATAAATAAATAAATAAATAAATAAATAAATAAAATCCTTTCAAAGTTTTATTTCCATTTACCCCTGCATAGTCATACCATCAATTTGCCATAGGTTAGGTACCTACATGCCTGTTTATAAATTACAAAAGAAGCCAAACCAATATCAATATGGAGAAAATTCGTGGATAAATTGAGAAGAACCCATTCAAAGTTGTTCCAATACAGATAAAAGATAATGATTTATTCCGTCGTACCTATTTATTAATAGAAAATAAAAACACGTACATACATAATAGCTAAATGTATGGTAGAGATCTGTACCGTACCACCATAGTCGACTCAAACCTTTTAACCTGCACGGATTTTTTGCGCTGGTCATACAGTTTTTTTTCCATTGTTGTGACACAGTTGTTCGTAATTGAACTTTACGTAACATGATCTAATAGAAAAACAAATTCACATTTTTTATTGAAACCTCTTTCATTGAGATGTAGTGCAATGATCTCGTAACCCTTTCAAACTATTTAGAAATGGTCTGGTTAATTTACAAATAAATTAAATGGATAATGCACTACTTTTTTTCACTTGGCAAGCAGATTTTATAAGTTCTGGTTGGTCGTGTGTTAAGTAGGTCAATCAATTGCTCCCAGGGGCGTCGTAAAGGATGACTGAGTAGGTATACTTCATAGATAGGTGGGTAGTTTGTACCTGCCAATAGAGAGCTTTAATTTCAATTCTTAGAAAGGTTTTGACTCCCAAAGAAAGCAATTTTGCTTGTTATTTGGGAACACTGGCTTTAAGTATCGAACATTCCTAACCTCGTCTGATCAATAAGGTAATTTTAAAGGAATTTAGAACCGGCCTTGAAAACAAAGAATCATTGTTATCATTTTATTACCGACTTCCCAAAAAGGAGGAGGTACTACGTTCGGCGGTTTGTATGTTTTTTTTTTTTTTTTTTGTATGTTTGTTCGTCGAATACTCCCCCAAATGTGGACGGATTTTCAAAATTCTTTTTTTGTTCGAAAGTAGATAGCTCTGAGGTGGTCCCATTATCACCAAGTTAGGATCTGATGATGGGATCTTGGAGAAATCGAGGGCAACCTTCAAATTTTATAGGCTCACTTATTGATTTTCGCATATTTTATGAAGTATCTTGTGTATTTGCGTATGGTCGTCACCATCTCAGGTAGCTGGGCTGATGATGGAAGGTACAACTCCTTAACAGTAAGAAGTTACTCGAACAGGCAAGGACTGTTTTAGTAAATTGTTTTGATGTTTGATAGGGCATTTGCCACATTTGGTCTCATGATCATCAAGTCATGACCTGATGCTGCAGTCAGGATAGTCTGCAGAGTACCTAAGTCCTCGACAACAAACAGCAGATATATCGAGTTTAGGCTCATTGAAAACGGCTCGATGTGTGGATAAACGTACTGCTAATAAAGAACACCGAAGTACATAGAGACCTGATGCTGAAGCCAGGAGCATCAGGAAAAGTACAAACCTTGAAATTACAGCACCGTAGTCGTGTTTGGGCTCATTTTAAACAGGACTAAATTTTAAGTTCATTGCAATGTTGACATAAATCTGGCCTGATGCTACAGCCAGGATTATCAGCATCTAGTCTAATGACTGATTGAAAGATTTACCTTTCGGCTTCATCATCAGATCAGTTCGATATATCCTTTCCCTCTCCAGCATCTAGTCTAATGACTGTTAGAAAGAAGAGGGGGAGAGGATATATCGAACTGATCAGATGATGAAGCCGAAAGGTAAATTAAAGTAATCTAACCGTGTTTGGGATTATTAGAACCGTTATGAGATGCGCTCTGACTATAAGGTATTTAAGTTTGACTGAAGTGTACTTTTTAGTGGTGGTACCATAACTAAAAAGTGTAAAATAAAAAAAACTTTTTACAAAAAAAATATAACCGACTTCAATGATAAAAAACACTGAAAAGTATCAAATAACTTTAATTTTGGAAGTCGGTGTTAAATAACGAAGAGACTAAACTATTATATCATTGTTATCATTTTATTGTTTCAGATATTGCCGCTTACATTATCAGTTTCAACGATAAAAGTACCAGTTGATAAAGAAGATCCGAGTGAAGTACCCCGGACTCCGGAAGGCACACAGAATACACCTGTTTACTACATATCAGATGATGCTAAAGTTGACAGCTATCTTATCCCTCCGAACCCTCACAAATCTGAAGAAACACCCGAAGGACCGCCCACGTTTCTGATACCACCCTCACAAGCAAAGCAACCCAACTTCTATAACGCGCCCAAAGAATCGGCAGATGTTCAAAGTGATTGGTTGCCTATTCTCCAAGCACAGACCCAAAGTAAACGTAACGCACAGTTTCAGCAGAGACTGCCCCTGGAATCAATCCCTATTTTTTTCAACCCTAACCAAGCCGGTGGAGGTCAACTTTCCCTGCGTTTACCGCCCGTACCTTCAACCCACCTCGAACCACCTTCAGTAGATGCTGTCAACGAGTTCTTTATCGATGTGCCCGAAGACGAAGAGCACGTAGATGAAAATAACGAGCCAATTGAACCATCTGACTATAATGTGCAACCCCAAAACGACGAAAATAGTTCACCTCAAAACCAACAGCTCGATCCTGCAAAACCTACCCTTGCGCTACATTTAACGCCACCTAAACAACAATCATTCAATACACCAACTAAACAATACCCGAAGAAGTATTCTGGCGGTTTTAAGCCTGTTCCGATTCCTCTTAGTCAGTTTGCCGACTCCATACCAGAAGTACCTAAAGCGAAACCTGCGAAACACTTTAAGCCACAGTCCAGCACCGAAGTAGAACAATACACACCGACCGACGAGAAGAAATTATACCATTTCCAAAAAGCTGAACACCAACGAAAATTGAAGGGGGAAGAACAAGCGGCTAAGGTCAGTAGTATATCATTGTGAAATGTGGTGGGAATTTAGCGAATATGAATTTAACTTGAAACTTGTTTGGTTCTCAGCAACAACAGTCAGCTGATGGTACGTCAGCGGAAGCATATGGCGAGCCTACTTCGGCGGAACAAGAAACTTCGGAAACTAACTTTAGATACCCCGGACGTACGTGTAATATAACTTAATAATAACATAACAATGATTGTTTGAAGTAGGTTGTGATATATAAATCAAAAACTTGTTGTATGAGTAAAGTTACTGTAATAATCTCAATAGATTGTTCGACCCTTCTGACAGTACCAACCAACTACTGAATAATATTACTGTTAAAGATACAATTTCGTACACTCGACGGTACAAGTTATGTTCAAATACAAATATATTAATTTGAATTGGATTATTCAAATTAATATATTAGTTCAAATAACTAATAAACTATTGTATGTTTAGATATTATTATTATTATTTTTGAAGAAAAGGGGCTATGCATCTCCCATAGTGTAGGAGATGTAGTCACTGCGACCTAAAAGATCTATTGTGACTCGCCACCTTGTTTAGATATAGTTAATTGAACAGTTGTTTAGTTTTTTGTTTCTAAAACAATTGCCTGATTTATTTATTTTTGTTCGTTTCTTTTTTGGATTGGTGTATAAGTTACTACGTATGATTGGTTGGTTATAATTGAGTGTTCCGCAAACAGTCGGTGTGCTGCGGGACACTGGTGTACCGTGGTGAATAGGCGGTGTGCCACAGAAGTACAAAGTTGTCACTTAAGTTAATAGACACACGGAAGAAAAATATAAATCTGTCTAGCTATAAATTAGGTTCGAAATTCATTCTCCAAAGGCATTCCTTTTTGACACTCCCGATTAACAGGCAGGAAGAACAGAACTATTGTATGAAAACGGAGCGCACATTAAAATTTTCAGAAGCCCATTTTTGATTTGTTGATTAAAATCTTTAAAAAAAGATTCTTTAATTTCCTAGACGTACATTGAACACAAAAAGGAATATTGGGTTATATCACGTGTTTTATGTATAATTTTCCAGATAATGCATACCCGCCGCATCACGGGCGCCCCGCCCCCCTGCGCTATGAGCCCCGGCCTGCACCCATCCGTCAGGCACCCCCACCATCCCCACCTCAAGACGCTGCCCCCGCAGCCCCAGCTCCTGACGGCAGGACAGAGTTCAGGATGCACGGCATGAAAGGACCTCATAGTTACCAGTTCGGATACGATACCGGCAAAGGGTATGTAGATATTCTTATTAGATAAATGTTGAATAGGGCGATGCTAAGAAATATTGGTGGCTGTTACCTGTGGTTACATCATTGTGGTTCAACCAGCGACTAAAATACTTTTGCAGGAGAGTACAAATACTTCGCACTTACAAGTAGTGGTCGGGCAAACCAGTCGTCAGTGCAGTCGGAAGATTGGTCATCAGTTGCTAAGTTAAACTTAAAATAAGACATTGTAGACATGAATATGATTTTTGCATGTGCAATAACTAGGTAATCACATCACAATGATGTGATTACCTAGTTATTTCATCTATTTCCAAGACTCTCCATATCATCATCATCATCAGCCTTTTATTAATGTTCCCACCTGCTGTGACTCTGCCCTCCTCTCTAGGAGAGGGCTCTCCATATAAAAATTCTAATTTATTTATTTATTGCTTGCTGCGCATCGGAAAAAGCAGCGTTTGAAAGCCTCTCACAAGGTAGACCGGCGAACTGGTGAGAGTCGCGGGAATGCGGTGGATGCGAGACGCTCAGGATCGGTCGTTGTGGCGACGTCTGAGGGCGGGCCTATGTCCAGCAGTGGACGTCTTTCGGCTGAAATGATGATGATGATTGCAGGTTGTGTGTTGGCGATTTCAGACCTGCCCAGGTTCTGCATGCTGTTATCTTTACTATGACCAATGATACGTATTCAAGTTTGTAATGATTATTTTGTACTTGCAGAAAAAATCGTCAATTCCGTTACGAAGAGCGAGACAACGACGGGCTAGTGAAAGGACACTATGGATATATGGACAGGGCTGGGAAACTCCGCGTTGTGAACTACAGCGCGCACCCCGAGTACGGCTTCCGTGCCGAAGAGCCCGTAGAAAAGCAGTCATGAACATCAAACATTGATTAAATATTACAGTACCCAAGAAAGGAACATTGTCTGGTAGTAAAAGTCAATGTGAACCTTATTCACGTTGAAGCAATGTTCATTTTCATGTACGGAGCCTATTTACATTTGCTTCTACGAATATGAACTTTATTCCATAAACGTTAGGTTTATATTCGTATGGAACGGGTATTGATAAAATAATCTAATCTTCATGACCTCTGAGGAGTTTAAATGTTGTAAATATTGTTTTTTTTTTTGTTGTTGTAAATAATCGTATTTACTCCATCTACGATTTGTGTCGGTAAAGGGAGTTCAGTCCTTATAATTTAAGGAGCTAACTAAACACAAATTGTATTTTGTTATGAAGATTTTTTCTAAGCTATTTTATGTCTGTTACCATAAGTGTCATATAGTGTATAAGTTATAATAATTTATATGAATTAAATAAAAAAAAATATACAAAATAAGATGTTTTATTTTTTTAATTATACTTAATAACAGCAACATCATCAAATCGAACATACATAAAATAAAAAAAAGCGCAAATAAAACAATTTCTTGCGCTTTTTTAAAGATAAAAAAAGACATACAATATATACTTAACTATAATATTAATAATAAGTATTCAGATATATTATAAAATTATATAAAACTGCATAAAACTATCTTAACAATATGGCACCAAAATCTTTATCAAAATATAATGATTTCTTATAAGGTCACTTGATTTAAGAATAACTAAAATATATATAAAAAAATGTACTTTTATTCTATAACAAAGCTATTAATTAGTTCACCAAGTAAACTAGAAGCACCAATGCGGAATAATTTTGGTGTAAGCCATTCTGGTCCTAATTCCGTGTACACAAGGACCAGCCAATTGACAGCGTCCCTCGCCGTCTTTATGCCCCCAGCCGGTTTGAGGCCGACCTGTAGAACAATAACAGTCTTTATCATAACCCTGACCTTGACTTTTCGCCTTTAGATACCAATTTGGAAGTAAATAGTATATTAGTGAAACTTTAATACAATTATTCAATTTTATTTAAGTCGCAACAGTAAAGAAAGGCCCATTTGGACGGTGCGAGTTTCTTGTCTCGAACATACGATAATCGCAAGAATATAAAAAAAAGTTTCTTCGTCCAAACATTCATATGTCTAGATTTCTCGAACCAAAACGTGCGAGTTACTAGCAACGTCTAAATTGACCTTGTAAAGTGTAGAATAGGGAACGAATATGCTTTTTCGCCACAATATTCTCAACCACTTTTACTCCTGAAAGTCAGGATCAATACTGACCACTAAACAAGCGCCGGTGCGAGTTTCTTGTCTTGAACATACGATAATCGCAAAAACATAAAAAAAGTTTCTTCGTCTAAACATTCATATGTCTATATATTTCTCGAACCAAAACGTGCGAGAAACTCGCACCGTCTAAATTGACCTTTAAAGTGTAGAATAGGGATCGAGTATGCTTTTTCGCCACACTATTCTCAACCAGTTTTATTCCTGAAAGGCAGTATCAATACTGGCCTCTAAAAAGCGCCGAGTCAGTGAACCTTGACGAGTTCTCGAGAAATGATGAAAAAAGAAAAGCAGATGAGTGAAAATAAAACCTTACTCCTACTTCACTTCCCATGAAGCAGGTGACACCAGAGACAAAACCATAGTCACAAAGGAACAACTAGGCTTATAGCCACTGGCTTACGAATGGCGAGCAATGAGTAGCCAGCCATCTGATAAGGATCAGGCCAAAGTCAATGGCGCGTTGTGTTCCACGTGCTATTCAAAGAGCTGGTAGTAAAATTTGCGCTAGTGCCGATGCCTGCCAGAGCTGCAGGAAAACTGAAGAAACACAGGTTTGTTTTAGTCTGTAACATTCCGACACTCCTCAGGCCAAGGGTCTATTTCTGGAAGGAAGGCTCGACCATGTTGTAAAAGTCTGATACTATTCCCGATTCGCTCAAGGGCGGGGAATGTCATCTGGGTAATTTTTGAAAAAAAAAAAAAAAATACTACTCGCTCTACCTAGACAGGGTAAGAGGTATTTGACGATTTCTCACAAAAAAAAGCCAGTAATATAAACCTAATCCAATGAAAAGGGGTAGCAGTTACAATTAACACATAGTTGCCCTTATAGAATTAAACTTACCCTAACTCCTGTTGCCTGGTAATGTCTCCTTATAGCCCTGCACATGATAAGACCAATGGGCAGGGTCGCATTCACGGCTTCTTTGCCAGTTGATGTCTTTATGAAGTCTGCTCCAGCCATCATGGACACCATTGAAGCTTTGTAAATCTGTAAAAAATATTATTATCTAAGGTAGGTGAAACAATTTGTCTCAGCAATAAAAGTAGAATGTGAAAATTAAAAAATCATGTCAAATAAGAAAAATTAAAGAGAAATCAATCATTGTATCTAGGCCCCTACATTTTATATGGAAACTAGCGAACCGCCCCGAATTCGCTTGGGTGCAATATTATACATATAAACCTTCCTCTTGAATCACTCTATCTATTAAAAAAAACTGCATCAAAATTTTAAAGATTTAAGCATACATAGGGATATAGGGACAGAACAAGCGACTTTGTTTAATACTATGTAGAGACTAGACTTGTAGAGCTACACTTGATCGACGCTACTCGAAGTCGTTCAACGTATAAATCAAGCGTGTAACACTCGTGTGTCGGTCTAATGTGTAGTTCTAGCTTTTTACAATAGCTAATACATCAATAAGGTAATCTATGTACTTGGTACCTTACTTTTTATACTTACGTTTTCATAACTTCCAAGTTCTCCCACACCAAGTATAACTTTCAGGTGCGCTTTGTTGCAGGCTTTCCTCATCTGCTGAACTTCATAGTACAGTGTGTCCCACTGCCCCGTCAGAACTAGACTGCGGTCAAGGACCACATCTATTTCTGTAGCTCCACTTGATACTGCATAGGTGATTTCTTGCAGCCTTGTCTCTAATGGGTAAAGACCAGAAGGAAAACCAGTGGCAACTGTAAAAAAAAATAAGACGTCACAATAGCTTTACTTCTGCCAGCAAATTTACTATATATTAGTCAAACATTCATCATCATCATTTCAGCCGATAGATGTCCACTGTTGGACTTAGGCCTCCCCCAAGAGTCACCACAATTCGGTTTCCTGCAACCTTCACCAGATCATCAGTCCACCTTGTTGGAGGCCTTCCAACGCTGCGTCTTCCGGTACGCGGTCAACACTCCAGAACCTTCCAGTCAAATATTATGTCACGAGAATATAATACAGGGATAAAATTATCCCAAGACCTCATACTGGTGCAGCCCTACTGGTGCTAGCAATTCTATCCAAAGCCTTACCGATCGCAAACATGAACCTATGAATAATTAAATAAAAAGTTTGTTTGATAGTAATACCTACATGCATTTAAATTTTTAATCTATCTATTATTTTAATGTATCTATAGCAGCCTCTTTGTATCCAATTTTGGACGTAGGCCTCTTCCAATCTTTTCCACTCCTGACGGTCTTGGGCAATCGACATCCAGTCCCGTCCAGCGTGTCGTCGTGTGTCGTGTGTGTTTTAAATTTTTAATAAAACCTAGTAATAAATTTAGTTCTATGGTTTTTATTCTTAAAAAAAATAAAATAAAAAATAAAGTCCAGTTTACCAGCAGCAATATTAATTTCTTTAGTGAGTTTCATTAGTTTGATGGCCTCATATGCATCCTTCACCCTGCTAGGGTATACACACACCGCTGCAGTCCTAATGGCTTCTTTTAATCCCAGCTTTCCTTGTGTTTCTGAGGGTAAAGGATTTGCAGCCTAAAAGTAGGAAATTAAAATTATGGACACACACACACACACTACTACCATTAGTTGAATAGTGGTCATGAGGACTCCATGCAAATTTGTGAAAAAGACCCAAAATCACAAATATTTATTTTAAAAATGTACTTAATTCATGAACATGAAACCCCAAGCGAACACCAACATTTGCTTTCTAATGTGTCTGTAATTATGGTATTTGAAGGGATTTCTTAGCTCAATGAAAATGATAAACATATTTCTAACAGACTACAAACTTAGGGAATTTATTAACTAATAAATTTGTAAGTACAGTAATAATTGTCTCTAAAGTGGTTCACTAGAATCATGTGGATCAGAAAACAGCAAATTTCTTTGGATGTAGAGCAGCTTGAAGAAAGGAGCTACTTGAGGCAGCATGCATATTGCATGTGTTGCATATAACCAAACCAATGTTGCATGGGGTTCGACTAACGGTTGAAATGTTTATAAAAGTAATGATAGGTACACACAATAATGCATGTTTGATTTAGCTATAAGTGTTCTATCTCACCAAAGTGAGTTGGTCTTTGATGTGTGTAGGTTGACATGTACACCTTTTACTCACTGTGCTTGGAGTGTTTGTCTTCCTGCCCTTATCCCGTTTTATTTGGGGTCGGCGCAACACGTTTTTTTCTTCCATTCTGTCCTGTCGCTCGTCACGCTATCGCTAACTCCCTTTTCATTCATATCACTTCTCACACAATCCATCCATCTTTTCTTTGGCCTCCCTCTCCCTCTCCATCCATCCACATGTAAATTCATAACTCTTTTAGCAATATGCGTTTCACCTCTCCTTTTTACATGACCATACCAAGACAAACGATTCCCTTTTTTGTAATCATAGAAAATAATGTACATTAGTATTGCACACACAGTCGAGTCCCACCAACCTGCTAAATATCTATACAGACCTTTTTGTTGAGATAATTGTGTCTGAAAATTTGAATATACAAGTCTGTTTGTGATCAAACCAACATGTATAGACCAACCTTAACACAAAGTCTAAACACATTAGACCGTGTATCATCACCGGACAACGTAGTCAAGTCAATCACGGTGATAGCTTTCACTAGCCACGCGTTTAAGTTATCATCTTTGACAGGGTGTGTCTCCAGTATTGTCTTGATTTGTGCTTCAACTTGTGATTTGTTTATGTAAATCTTCTTTAACCCTCCCATTTCTAAAATAAAATTACAGTTTTAGCCCAGTTATGTGGTTGTAAGATACATAATGTACATACGAAGTGCAGTAATGTCACAAAATTCCATTGTACATAAAAAATGCAGTAAACATCTCATCTATTTCTTGATTTTTGAAGAAAGCAAATATCTACTTTTCAAATGAATTATACAAGAAAGAATAATAACACATACATGTCATCGTTTTATATTGTTTTCGTAACAAATAGATAACACTATCTTTGAACATTGTAAAACAATGTAAAACTTACCTAAAACTTTAGAGGTTGGTTGAACCATTTTAATTAAGTGTTATAGATGTAAATATTGTGCAATATTCTTTACGTAGTTTTCTAGTGTTTGGAAAAGTATTGTTTGGTTAAGTTATTCTAAATGATAACACTTTATAATGCTTTTTTTTCGATTTTGTACTATACGAACAGCCCGCCAGGAATACCCGGTGACATTAAGAAGAACAGTGTTGCCAGCTAGTACTTGTCAGATTTAATATTTCATTTATCTTAAGCACAATCAGCACAATTACAATGTCACATAGAATAACATTCAAATAATGTTTCAAATTCAGCTTTTTAAGTTTTTTTTAAACATTTATTTAATCACAGTAATATTATGAACTTATAATAAAGCTACTTTTTTTTAACAATAGTATTGTGGTTGTGTTATTTACAATCAGACTATGAGTGATAGTTAGTTAGCCCATTTATGTCCCACTGCTGGGCGAAGGCCTCCCTCCTATTAGTGATTGCTTTTTGTCAAAAAATAATCATTTGTTATACCTATTAAAATTGTGTCGCATACAAATACTCTTATAATCTTGAATCCAAACAATTGCTGGAACGAAAGAATTTTTAGTGCATATTACTGAACAAAGATGTCGTTACTAACGGGCACTCACCACATCTGTAACATAATGAAATGGTCATGGAATGGATTTCATTGGCGTGAAATTGACACTTTAGGACATTATTCCATTTCAGCAAAAGGAGGGAAAGGACATTCATTATGTATTAGGTAAGTATATGGTTTAAAAAATTGGTTCTAAAGCTAGGTAGGTACCTAACTACATTTTTATTTATCATCAAATGACGGTGGGAAATCATCCAATGACTTCTTTCACTCTAGGGCGGAGCGAGAAAGCGTGTCAGACTTTTACTCACTGATTAAAATTACACGTATGTTCCTTCTTTACCTTACGTTTCAAGACCCTGGGTTTACCTTTCGAAATTCAACCCATTTCCCCAGTAGGCTTCGGTTTTGTCGGGCCCCTACGGTTTTGCTGACATCTCTCTAGGGTGCGCATAAAACACTGCGAGCCGTCGACGACTAGGGCTCGATCCGGACGGTTATCGGACGGCTGGAGGGCGAGCTACCCGTTGCTCTTTGTCCCCAAGTCCACGCTTACTGTGGTGGAAATCAGGATCGGGGCGAGGAAGTCCGTTCCCTTACGCTTGCGACCGCTTCCTCCGCTAGCATTATTGTTTTGCAGAAGGAGGCGACCGCCTGCCATTCCTCCTCGCTCAGGATCCATGGCCTAAACCGTGCCCATACCGGTGTTCCGTAAAGGGCCATAGACAGAACGATCCACGCGTAGAGCCTTTGGCAGGAGGCATGTGGACCCCTTAGATAGGGCAGGAGCCTGATTTAAAACTGGTATGCTGGTATGAATGTTTGAGTATGGTATGGTGCACGGGTAGGTACCACGGAGTTAGTATAGAAGGTAGGTACATTAGGTAGGTATAAAACAACGATGGAATTGGTTATAATTAATGTCTTTCGCTTGGAGAGGCCGTGGACGTCTTTCGGCTGATATGATGATGATGATGATGTCTTTGTAGGTATAAAAATAGATTATTTTTAAATTTAAGGCTTATATATATTTCAGCCCTATATACACTATGAGCCTTGATTCCTTATTGAGTTAGTACTGACAAATTTACTTAAATAACTACGTTAGTAGGTCATCACAAATACAAATAAAAAAATTAAAATACATAACCAATCAGGCAATCTAATACGTATGGTCTATCAAGCTCCATTCAAAACATGCAGCTTGATAAACCTACCCATTGTAGGCCCATCCAGCCTTTCTGCAAATACCTTCTGGATGTCGTACTATACCTACAATAAGATTAAATAATTCCTTAATTAGTACAAATTATATTAACACTAGCTACACTAATATAAAAGTATTTTTTGTTTGTAAGAGGATACCATGAAAATAAACTTCACTAACAAAAAGCTGCTTTACTCGTATTTCTGAGGGACAAAGGCTATACTTTATGTATACGGGTGAAGCCGCGGTTAAAAGCTAGTGTTACTATATACCTACACACCATAGGGATATGCTGTTATTTGAATACCTATGATTAATGAGAAAACAATTACTACAATCTCATTTAGATGGATACCTATCTACGTACTGGAAGCTTTTGGTTTAAAAAAATTAACCATAATGTATCTGCTCCATATGAACCAATCTACTACATATATCGCCGTTCCCCAACTCTGCTGGCGTAGTGTAGGCTTCCATCCAATCTGCCTAGATGCAGCTAAAGTGATTGCAGATGGTAATAGCACTATGTTATAACTCCACATACCAATTACTTGGGGCACTTGGGGTAAGCGATTGCGTTACGTTACACGGATCAGTGTAAGTTTTCGGTTTCCGGGAAACAGCTGTAGGTTGCAGTTTTTTGGGGCAGGAAAGGGACTGCGAAAACGTTTTTTGTGTTTGTTCGGGACTCGTACTCCGCTAACTGATGGATCGTTTTGAGTGACAGCTATTTAATTGGATCTCAGGGGACTACCATGACGTGTTAAAATGTCAGTCATGCGAGTGAGAAAGAGGGATGGAGCTATACAGCCTATAAAACTCAATCTTTGTAACAGTTCAGTTTAGGTAGCAAAATAGATAGCTTTCGAGCTCGTAGTAGCTTTAAGTCTGAAAGTGTATCAAATGCGTCGTGGATTTCAACCTCTAGATGAAGTTGATGGCGTCCAGACCAAGACTATATCAATGTCAGCATGGTTGGCGTAGTGGTTGAGTAATTGGTTTTAACGCTGCGTGTTATGGGGTAACGTTCCTTAACCCTAGAAAGATAACCTACGTCGAAACGACGTATTCGATTTTGTAAAAATGGTGTAACTCGTTTGTTTTTTGTATCACTAAATTGCTCTTTCCTGCCAACTCAGTCGGCTATCGAAGCTTGCAGGACACACCCTTAACACTCGGGTAAGTTTAATACTTTCGTCAATATTTAACTGTCGTACGTCGAAGCGACGTATGGTTATCTTTAGTGTCAGTTTTTAGATTATTGGGAAAACGTGTTACTTTATTTTTTGAGAATAAGTATACGTCTTTTTTATTCGTTTTTTACTTATGTTATTAATAACATAATGATGTCACTAAATCATATAAATGGTTCAGAAATCAGTCTGTTGTTGCATGAAATGTGCGATGAAGAGATTCAGGGGTCGGACATTGAAACTGAAGGCAATTTATTAGAAGATAAAGTACAAAGTGATACCGAAGACTAAAGTGAGTGCTCCCCCAGTGGTATACCCATTCGATATTGAAAATATGTCTGAAAATTATCCTGAAACTCCTGAAATTGCTTCGCCAAGTATGCTGAGTTGTACTATTATGCCACAGTGACCAATTCTTAGAGTAAATCATTGTACAGCTACTAAAGATAGAACAAGTGGCCAATATTATGTCCTTACATATGAAATTAGTATTTTGTTTACAATTGCAATGTCTGCGATATCCACCGTACTCCCCGGACCTTGCTTCAATAAAGTACCATTTTTTCCGGAATTTAGACAACTTCTTACCAGGACAAAAATTCAACTCCGATGCGGCAGTCCAATTTGCCTTCAAAGAGTTTATTGATACTCGCCCCCATGTTTTTTTTTTAGTAAAGTGATCAATGAACTACCTATGAGATGGCAAAAGTGCATAAATAACAACGGTCCATACTTTGAATAATTAAAAAAATATTTTACAAAAAAAAAAATCTTTATATTCCTCCCGTACAAAACGTTAATTTCATGTGTAAGGACCTAATATTATACGGACATGATGAAATTTATGGAGGAACTCAGTAGACAATACCTTGATAACCCCATGAATGGAGACAAGGTAGCAAATGCTTAGTTAACAGACGAATATAATTTTTTTTTTATATTATTGCCAAAAATACAAGCAGAACCTCCCACACAACGTAAAGGTATCCCTTAGGCAAAGAAAAGATAATATTACGCCTTTTTTCCATCAAAAATTGGAAAAATGACAAAAACAAAGTGTGACGGCTGCAAAAAATCCCATTTGTGAAAAGCACAAGTCCAGCGCCTGATCTAAGTGCCGTTGAGGCTAAAATGAATAAAAAAAATTATTTTCTCATGTTTTCTATATTATAGAGATTGTAAAAAGTTAATTTTGAAAAGTTTACATAATAAGTTATACGACTGACGGAGAATTTCCGAAAGGCTTAAGATTGGTAAAGTAAGAAGTACCTTGTTCTGTTATTTTTTTTTTTTTTCTATTAAAAATATAAATAAACTCTAATGTTTTTCATTTACTCACCATACAATTATAGTACGTAATACATAATATCACATTTATAAACCTATTATATACATAATCCAATATATGCTCACTCAAACATTCGCACGTCGAGTCGACGTATGGTTATCTTTAGTGTACAGTGAAATATGGTTATCTATCTAGGGTTAAGACACCTACAGAAACACCTAAATAGGCACTTACAGTTTCCAAAATTTATAAAAATACACCACATTGAATAACATAGCATAATCAGTCTTTTTGATGTTCCCACTGCTGGGATTCAGGTTTTCTTTCACTGAATTACACAAAAAAAGATGAACCCAAATAGATGTGCCAATAGTTTCAACTTTCACCGCGAGATTTGTAAACCTATCCGTTTTTATATCCTTAATTTCGAAAAAAAAATGTCTATACTTTTTTTTAAATTTAGTAAATTCTGCAAATAGAAAGGGTTGATTTACTTAGCCGTTTTTGAGAGATATTCATATTATTTTAGGTAGAGTAGGAAACGTAAGCCTACGCCTATGTATCCTACATAATAGACACAGAAATAAATTCTCATTTAGTTCGGACAAAATATTACATTTAGATATCTACGTCCGTTACCAGTTTTCCGTATTGTTACAATAAACAGAGAAATGTGAACCGTCATTCAGAATCGAACTGTAGTGGACACAAGTTTGTATAAATCAAACATTCTAGCCACGAGCTGATTAAACGTAAACATCGGAACTATCTGGGGAGAGCTTGACGTGCTATTCAATTCACTAGGCAGTCCGATGTACCACCAATGGAGAATATTGCTGCACGATGATTTCACCTTTTTCTGCTCATGTTTCTCTATTTGTCGATTCTTTATGTTTTAATTGCAGAATCTTTTTTCGAGGCACATTTTCATACAACCGCTCTTACGTGATTATGATGTTATTACTCATCTTTCTCTAGATATTTTGGATACACAGCTGTCTTGTGGATCTAAGTTTCTATAGAAATAAAAACTAACAAAAAGAAAATTGGTAAAGACCTCTGAAAATCTACTATTTTACGTGAATTTTAGCCCTTCATAATATACTTACTCATATATTAAAAATATAAAAAAGTAGATGAATAAGTAGTAGCCTTTAACCGAAATTCTGAATGACAACAATTTTCCTAAAAAAATTTTGACGGTTAAAAAAAACACGTACATCTTGGAACCAGTTTTGTGAAATATTTTCATAAATCACGGGATTACCGAATGCCAACAGAGTTTTCAGGCGCTATCTCTTTTTTTTGCATGCTTCATCAAACATCACGTTGGATTGCAATAAATTGAAGCAACAAGCTTTTAAACCATACTCAACCGTGATAGGCGAGTGGAAAAGAACCCTCCGAAGAGAACCGAGAGCTAGGAAATACACATACGAGTAGATGTAATTTTTCTCTTTCGGACTATTTGCTAATTTGCAATGTTGTAGTAGGTAGCATTATATATCTATTTCTTAAATATCTTTTTCGTAAATTATTGTAGACTATTTGCTAATTTGCGATGTTGTAGTAAGTACCTAGGTAATTTTATACATCTGTTTCTTAAATATTTATTTCGTAAATTATTGTAGATTTTACGTAAAACGCTATAGCGTGCTACTCACTGACTTCTGGAATGCGAGGTAAGACGGAGAACAGCTGATTTCCCCGAGGAAGGTAGAATTGTAGTACTACAATGAAGGCTTTATTAAACACATTAACAGAGACTCACCATCTTGTTAGATTAAAGTTTAATCAATGTATACTCTTCTGAGTTGTTAAGCCACTCATAATTTGAGGTACATATACAACGTGTAACGTTAAATGCGAAAAACCTGAAATTAGTTTGATCAGAATAATGAACAGAATCTATTTAACCACTTTTAAATATAGGTTAAATTTGTCAAAAAATCTTCACTAAAAACACCGGCCTGTTTATTGATGAATAAGTCAAGCCATCACGCAAAACGGCTAAAATAGCTAAACAAACGCAAATTGTTGTAACCCAATGAAATTTTCTCATACACGGGATAATAAAAGTTCTTATTTCAGTGCAGATATTAATTTTAAACAAACTAAAACTGCACACACACAAACTTAAATTCTTTTTAAATGTTTTTTTTTTCTCACATAATTCAGTCAATTGAATTAAAAATCATTTGGGGTGTCTGAGGTTTTGCGCATTTAACGGTAAGTCAGGCATTCTTACTTGACACCTAAAGATACAAGATACATCTAAATCCGCAGCTTTCTTAAACGATGGGTAAACGTTAAGCAGTCTACGTCACAGTCTTTTACAGTTTTGCATTTTGATGTTTCAGTTAGCGCACGGAATTTTTTATGTCGCATTTTATAAAATCTTGAATAGGAAATGAGGATCAGTCTCTTAGCCAATTTATTTTATCCCGGGTAGACAGCTTAAGATTAAGAGGGGTTCATTTTTACTTAAGTAACAACAAAAGAAAAATTTAAAAAGGAATGTTAGCTTAAAGTTTGCGTTTGAAGTTTTCCTTTAGTTGACTGGCCTGTGTTGGTCTAGTGGACAGTGGGCCGGACTGTTATGCCGGAGGCTGTGGGTTCCATTTCCGCCCAGCACAAATATTTGTGTGAAGAGCACGATCTTTTGTTCTGTGTCTTGGTGTAATTTTATGTATACTATGTATTTAGAAATATGTACGTACATGTATGTTTATCAGTTGTCTAGTACTCATAGCAGAAGCTCATCTTACTTTGAGACTAGATAGCGTTTTGTGAAAGTTGTGGAATATTATTATTACCTATATAGTTAAATACATCGATGTGTTTAATGGGAACAGGCAGATAGGTGCCTATAGATTGGTATTCCTTTGGTGTTTGCGATTTTCTGTTGTGTACGTATCCGTTGAATAGAGAGACGCTAATCAAAGAATAAATCTCGGTACGTAGGTACAGCGCACGATTTATTGCGATCTGAGATTTGTTTCAGGCTCGCAGGACGCGAAGCGGCCGCCATAAACATTTCAGCGAGCCATTACTGTAGTCCCACGGAGAAAATAGCGTCTTAGTTCTTGCTTTCAAAGTTTTAAAGGAATTACTGTTGTTTCCGCCTTCCCCTTCGACACAGATTGAATAAGACTCGATGTCATAGGTCAAGGTAAGTTTGTCCAGTGTTCTTTTAGCTTGGGACTTTATGAACCTTGAACTTCTTTCGTAACTTTGTTGATAGCACGGTCCGAATCCGATCTCTGTAGTAAACTTGATTAGATTTGCACCGACGCAGTTCTACATTTTTTTGGTTAGGTTTAGCGAAAGACTAGCAAAAACCATTTTTTTTTAATAAATTTATATTTTATTCTTCTATTTATTTAAATGCTGTAGAAAGATTAACTTTTATGCGTAACCTTAGAGGGTGAACCATGTCCGTCACTCTACCAAACACTGGACCTATGCAAATGAGTCTTAAATCCTCTTTCCTGAAACCTATACATGTTTGGAACAGAATAACTGGCGGATAACGAACTGCCTTTCAAAATGAAGGATCTCAAGATATGAGGGTTCGTGAACAAAGAGCAAGGTCGTGTCTTCGTGTGAGGGTACACACACAGGCATCGAGGATATGAGTGCGGACGTGTGGATGAATGAGTGTTCCTTCATCTTATTTCCATATCCGCATGTCAATTGCCACGCAGTAATTTTACTTTGTTGTAGGAAGAACTCCGGAATCAGATTTTTATTGACGTTTTATGCGGATATTGTTTGAACGTCGCCTTTGTGTGTTTGCACCGGTTTTGCATCATGGAACGAGAATATTTTTTTTTGGGGTGTTACCAAAACCGATTTTCTTTTGCTACGTAAGCGAACGCTGTTTAGTGACATAGTACGTCTGACTAAACAAGTTCAAATCTCAGTTTGTACTTTTTCTGCAGGCATGTTTGCATTGCTTTGGACCGCAGAAGGGAACTGAAGGAATACTCGTACAGGTTTTGGCTTTTAGTAAGAAAAAATCTTAAACACCTCTCTGGACTCTGGTCTTACACTCTTGATAGACCAACCCTGGACTGCTCCCAGGGTTGGTTTGATCATTTTCCAAGTAAAAAAAAGGTAAAAGAGAACCAAACATCAAGCGGACGTGTAGATTATAAAATATTGTGCGTTTTATTTGTAGGGTATTTATTCAATAATGTAAATAAGAAGTTCTTCATAGTCTGTATTTATATAGTCTGTGTATCTATATTGCCAGTAAGGTTTACAATGAAGTGCGAAAAAGCGGAGGCCGTGAAAATGCAAGTGGGTCCAATAGTTGAAAGGTAGTTACTTCTTTATAATTTAAAAGATCGGCGGTTTCCAGTCGCTATGTTGGTAAGCCTGTCAAAAAGAATTTAAGACCATACCAATTCATATTAAGGCGGCAAATGTGTTGTGCTGAAGATGAAATTAGCCGTGTATTGCAGTTAATATATCACCCTCTCTGACAAACGGATGGGTTCTCGCAGCTACGACATGATGAATGTTTCTCTGCACATTTGGTGAATTCACTTGGCCGTGTCTTATCAAAACCCACTGGAAGAATTGCGGAACTAATGGATACAGGTTAGATACTAATTTAAATTGCCTGCCTCGTTGCTCAAGTGACTGCTGAATGTGAAGTTTCTTATTCGGCGTGGAATCAGACAATGTAATTCAAATTCTATTTATAAGGATTTTTTTCTCTAGAAGCAATTTATATGTGTAGTTTAGCTTGAAGAATCGCAAATTTAAGTGGCAATGGGCAAGGTACATTGCAAGCAGAACAAATTTCCGTTGGGGCTGAAGAGTGGCGACCGCGTACCGGAAGACGCAGCGTTGAATGCCTCCTACTAGGTGAACCTGGTCGCGGGAATCCAATTGAAGCGAAACGCACAGGACCGGTCGGTGTGGCGACGCTTAGTGAGGCCTAAGTCCAACAGTGGACGTCTTTCAGCTGAAATGATGATAATGATGATGAGATCACATGAATTTGTATATGTTCAGATATTATTTTTTGTGGCAATTAATTTGTTCTTCCGACACTATTACTTACTACCTGTATTGGACATAATCGGTATGTGAGACCTTTTTTTGAGGTGAGATTTCGTCAGTAAAGCGAGTTAGCACCAATTTTTTTTTTTACTAAAATTCACTTTCATTCTTTCATTTGCCCATTGCTTTCAAAGGCCACGATAACTCTTTTGAACAATTCCGTAGGTGGCGACACCATTGTCTGCACCTTTTAGGCAATACAGGCGTTATATAGCGTTATGTATGTTCCTATTAAAGTAATTATCGAAGAATATTGTGGAGTAGTTCGCAGTATTGTCTCGTTTACATAGGTTATGTAAACGTTGAAGTAGCTGGCAACTACTGAAAGCAACTAAATTATTCTACCAATACAATCATAAACGGCAAAGTTCTAGGTTCTGGTGGAATACTTAACGTGGGTGGTTTAGATTTAGTTTAAATAAATTTAAGAATAATAAAGGTGGTATTGGAGTTCTCTGTAATGTAATTCCATTTTACTTGCTGTATAATCTACTTCATTACTAATTTTATCTACATAGTTTATCAAGTACTATAAAAAGACCCTGTTAAGAAAGCCACAGGTACCTATACCAATTTATCAAACACTGGTCTTTGCCCGTGGCTTCGTCTGCATATATAAGCCAACGATGACGTCATCATCATCATCAACTCTGCATGTCGCAGTCAACTAATGGAAACAGGTCTTTCTCGAGTTGCGCCGCAAAACCTCGTCCTCCACCATCCACCTTCAATTATTATAAGTAAATAAAACGTAGGTACATATCTTAAATTGTGACTTACAAACATCACCGATCCCCAACACAAGAATTGTTATTTTTTAGATACGACAGTATTTTGTAGACACTGGTCTCCATTGGCCAGACTCCAACGTTTATTGCTTCATTGGTGAATTAATGAAAGAAATGTCCAACATCTGCTACTGTGTACAGACTCTGTCTAAACTTGGAAGTTAAGTGGGAAATCTTATGAGAGTCAGTGGGATTGAGTTGAGTTGGAGGTTTACCTAGCATAGTCGGCCTTATAATGTTCACACTGTTGGGACTCAGGCCCCTTTCTAGGAGATGGAATGGGCTGTAATCCACCACGCGGTTCTTGTGCGAGTTGGTGGATCGATATCACATACATCTTCGAAATTTTGCTTCTAGGCCATGCCAGTTTCCTCACGATGTTTTCCTTCGCCATTTTGAAGGTTCACCTAACTACCTTCCTTTTAGAAATAGTTTGTTTGGTTGTCTTGTTTGCTGAGGGATACATTGTCGTGAGAAAAGTATTTAGTATGAATTTAGAAGATAAAAAGGGTTCTAAAAAATGGAAGAATCGACTCATCAACTCTTTTCCATGACTTTATATACATAAATGATGGCCAAAACAACGGTGGATTGTTAGATTATTTATTTTATCTTTATGTACATTAGAGGTACATAGACAGAAAACAAGGCGTTCTTTCAGCTAATCCTTGGAATAATATAAAAGATATTTGAAACACAATGGAGCAACTGTATACTAAATATGTGCCATAATAATAGGTAAATTATTAAGTTTTGAAATAAATAGGTATTAAATCATTATCTTTAAATTTAATTTATTCATTAATTAATTATAATTATCATTTAATAATAATTAAATTATCTAAATATAAAAATTATGACAAATATCTAATAAGTTAAGGTCGGTAGACATTAAATAGTAGTTCCGAATTTCATGCTTAAAGGATTTCTCTCAGCTTTTTTATGTCAAGAGATATTATATGCCAAGTTTTATAGGTGAATAACAATACGAAGAAGTAAATTTTTGGGTGCTCAAAGGCTATTATAACTGCCCAATAGTTTAAAATATTGTTTTATAGGAGTACCTTTATGGATCGTTCATTATGTTGAAGAGCGTGGAAAGGGATCGGAGTGATCCAGTGATGGATAGGCAGCCATTTAAACTAAGAACGGAAGGAGGAAATGTGATTATTTTTACGAAACCCAAAAATGTTACAAAGTTGATCCAATTTGTTTTGAAGATCTTGGTATAGATCAGAGAAACCAACAATCAAAATATTCAACTAAGGGCAATAGAAGTGATATAGTCATATTAAGCACTTTAAATTTGTAAAATCTATACTTATAATAAATCTGTAGAGAGGTCAATTCTGTACATGAAATATATTGCCAAAATAACTATCAGGGGGTGATTAGTGATCGATACTGATGCTAAAAATGCAAACAGTAAAATTTTTGTCTGTCTGTCTGTCTGTCTGTCTGTCTGTCTGTCTGTCTGTATGTTCTTTATAGAAACAAAAACTACGCGATGGATTTTAACGAAACTTGGTACAATCATTCTTCATACTCCTGGGCAGGTTATATTATACTTTTCATCACGCTACGATCAATAGGAGCAGAGCAGTGAAGGGAAATGTTGATAGCTTAGCAGTTCGGAGCTTTCTGTTTATTTTTGTCTACTCTTACGTTTATAACACTCTTACTCATCCCTAATTTAAAAAAGTTAACAATATTATCTATTCAATAAAAAAAGAATCATAGAAATCGGTATAGAAACACCAAAGTTATACATGAAATACGCTAATAAGCTATCGCGCGTGAATACTGAATCCAGTCCCCCGGCTCTTAGAATTCGATATCAGACGTTTCAGATCTTTGATTTTGACGACCCCGTTGTCGCTGGCATAAGCAACAGGATCCGCGTACGAAGTCGCTGGCAGAAGCTAGTTAATAATAAAACAAGGAAATTCTTCAAGCGTCGTAAAAAGTATATAAACTATTCATAAGATTATCTTGACATTTAATGACATTAAAAATAACCACACAAATCTGGTTGACTAATTACCGATAGCCAGAAGGTCAGTATTCAGTAATAAGATGCAGTCATCGAAATTTTGAATGTCGATTTGCTTGTAAAGTTGCAAGATATCAGCATATACGTGTGCTATAGAACAAGCATTTGCGGAAAGCAGTTATAGAATTAATAAACAAAGAAATCAAGAGTGGGTAGGGTACACCGTATATATCTATAGGTTGTGTGGAAGAAGTTGTGGCTTGAAAGGAAGTGGTTATTGTGGTGACTATAATAAAAATAATATATAATAATAATAACGACTACACACAACGCCGTCTAGTCCCAAGCTAAGCAGAGCTTGTGTTATGGGGTACTAGACAACTGATAAACATACTTATATATTTCTAAATACATACATATTAAAGATAAATTACACCCAGACACAGAACAAATGATTATGCTCATCACACAAACATTTGTCCTGGGTGGGCTATGAAAGCAGGAGAGATATGATACGTCCACTCTTTATAATTTGTGATCTGAGCAGGCAGATGATAAAGTCAAAATTCGTTGCTTAAGGTGGTGCATCACGACTCACATTTTCACTGTTTTTCATACAACCGCTCATAACTGATTATGACGTTATTACACACTTTTCATTAGATATTTTGGAAACACAGTATCTTGTGGATATTATCTAGGTTTCTAAAGAAACCAATTTCTAAATTTGTGTAAAACTAATCCAGTAAAAACCTCTGAAAATGTCCTATTTTGTATGAACTTTGACACTTCATAATTTGCCTAAAAATTAAAAAAGTCAAAAAAGTAATCCTCTAGAGACCTTGCAAATTTTATTAAGATTCTAAATGATGACAATTTTTTCCAAAAACTTTTAAGAGTTTAAAAAAAACAGCTATTTCCTGGAGCAAGTTTTGTGAAATTTTCGAGTAAGTCTCGGAATTACCGAATACTAACAGAGTTTCGGGGCGTTATCTCTCTTTTTTTGCGTTGCCTTTTCGTCAAGCATCGCGTTGGATTGCATTAAATGAAGTAACAAGCTGTTAAACCATTTTCGATGTTGACGATAAGCGAGTGGAGAAGGACCCTCTTAAGTTCTAACAGCACGTAATTTAAAATCGGAAACATTTCAGAAGAATAAATAAACTGTTTAGTAACACGTAATTCAGTTATTTGTAAACTCACCTACTTACCCACTGTTGTTATAGGAATATAACTGAGTTACATACGCTGTTTTGCTGTAGCTTTTCTGTTTGACAATGACATTTTATGTAATGTATTTGTTGTTAACGTTCACGTCACCAGCACTGGTTCAATTCTTCGTGTTTTATTTGTACGACGAATTGTCAATAGTATAAGTTCTGTTACTGAATTAACACTACCAAAGGTACATACACGAAATTGAGGATTCTAAAAAGTGGCATGCTACTCGTTCCAAATAGAAAAGGATTGTATCTGTCCTGGCCAGATGTTAGAAATTGATCACTTCATGAAATGGCCAAGTGAAACTGGTCAGATCAATTTAAACGTTTAAGTTTGATGATATTTCAATCTCCGTTTGGCCTACTTCCTTTAGACCTTTTAATAACATTGAAATCCTATATGTACACTAATATTATAAAGAGGAAAAAAAATATTTTTGTGTGTATGTTTATAATGGATAAACTCAAAAACTACTGGCCGATTTCAAAAATTCTTTCACCATTAGAAAGCTACATTCACCCTAAGTAACATAAAAACTGGAACGGGCTGCTAGTCAATGATATGGCTAAACGAGGAGTAACATATCATCAAATGTTAACGTTTAAACGATCTGGCCAGTTTTAGTTGGCCATTTCATGAAGTGATCAATTCCAAGATTTGACCAAGGCATATCCACCTAAACGTTTGAAAATTACTGAACGTTTCCGTTGAGCGACTGCACGTAGGTAACTATTACGTCTGTTACCCAATTACTAGCCAATAGTTATGTGTACCTACTAGCTGCCTATCGTTAATATTATTTGTGTGTTCAGTCACGATCTCCGACTGGGGGATAAAAGTGTTACGTATTAATGTCGTGCGGACCGCGGACGTGTCACGGTCTGATTGGCAATAAATTCGTCCGGTCGCTCGGAAAACAGACCAAACAAATGTTATAATTAACCCTTCAGATACCGTCAATTAGAGACACAATAGTAAGACAATAGATGCGCGGCCCCCGGTGGTCGCTTGGGGATTCATGAATTAAACGCCTCATTAACCCACACTTGACTTTCAAATTTGGTGATGTATACTTTTATTCAATTAGAATAACGACGAGAAATCGTAAGAGATTGAGATATTAGGTACCTATCTAAATAGGTAGCTGTACTATCGTTTTACGCGCTGGAATGTACAATTAGCAACATTTTTCTAACTGACTGGCTTCTTGATAATTGAAAAGTCCTTGTAAATTTTAGTGTTTAATTGAAATAAATACTTTGAATCTTGAATCTATCTCTAAGAATATTCGAAAGACTCGGTTTTTATTGTGATAATTTAGTTTCTAATAACCTTGTTGCAGTAAAAAAAAAACTAGGAGGATAGTTTTCTAATAAACCGGCCTGCAAAAAGAAAAAAAAAAACTGGAGGATCGGGTTTTTAATTATTCTGCGACGTAGGTTTTATGTGGAGTTCCAACTAGATTCATAAGAACCGTATCATAACTTTCCATTCAGTAGGTAACGGTGACAATAATTCTACAATTTACACAATAGAGCGTTTGTAATTAGGCTTCAGTCAATAACTATTGGTAAATCAATCGATTTATTAATCGTTTTTATTTATAGAAGCGGGCTAGTCGTAAACAAACTGACTTTTGACACTGGCAATGTTGTTAAAATGTGGACATTAAAACTAAGATTAATTTTACATCGTTTACGCTGAAATTCATTTTCAAAGTTACGTTGGGACATTATTGTTTTATGAGGTCTATAACTTTCGCTTCGTTGTGGCTGTGCTCTTTCGCTGTAAAAATATTCGATGCTCGCAGATATAGTATCTAGTGAAAAGAGAAAAAAATTCATGCTGCAGACGTGACTAATAAAAAGGGTAAGTTGGGTGGCTCCATAAATCGTCAGCCTACGGACTTGGAGATTTATATTTCTATTAGGGGTCTCCTAACAAAGATATCTGAGATAGCCCTGCAATCACAAAGTTGTGTGAATAATATATGCGAGTCGTTGTCTCGAGTGTTTCGCCTTGCAAATTAGTTTTCTAGTGCTATTAGGTACAACTTTTGTGTTGATCTTAGAAAGTCTGAAACTAATCAAGGGACTTTAAGAAATGATTGATTCATCGATTAATTTACCATTGCGATCCGCCCCTTTGCACTTGTGCAAATTATACACCTAAAGGTAGAACTTACTGCGCACACGTATTATTTAGTATTTTATATGGAACTAGACTTGTAGAACTACACTACAGATCCAAGCCACACGACACCACGCAACACCACGCCACGTCATTCTACATTCAAATCAGGCGTGGTCCACGTGTGCGTGTGCTAATGAGTTCTAGCTTTAATCTTTCTCCGTTATTGCTCTCTCTAGATTTGAAAACCGCATCAAAATACGTTGTATCGTGTTGGAGAAGTTAACACATAAACAGGCAGTCGCAAAAAGCGACTTTGGTTTTATACCAACTAAAAATAAAACTTAAAAATGACTTAGAGTTTCAGTCATTATTCTTAAGCTGAATAAAGGAGCTAATCGTAAAATTAAAAAAATATATATAATGCACAAAGTATACCTATATGATCCACTGCAGTAGATATAATCAGAATAATGTATGTTATTCTTCAGCATAAATGAAATATAGATAATGTGTTCAAAACGAACTATAGTTAATTTAGTACGGTTGAAAAAAATTACGAAACTGCCTCTAAAAATTGCTTCTATGATTATTCTACAAGCAGCGGTTTATTGATAGGCCCAATATCAATGGACGCGTTGCTTCATAAACGCGTATTCCGTCTTTATATGCTTGGTATACACTTGCGTGAAGTTTGCATACCTACATATCTATGACACTCTGTCGACGAAACGGCAACGTCGTGCCGTCGTGTAGCTTCGTTAGTCAGCCGTACCATGACGAGTTAAAACGTCAATCTTTCAAGTGAGAAAAACGGATGGAGCAAAGTATATATAGGGGGTAGGGTACTGTACAGCATCAATGCACCATCCCTCTTTGTCGCTCGAACGACTGACATTTGAACACGTCATGGTTAGCCCAGTGATCTGTAGATTTAAAAATCTACTAAAGTAAATCGCTTTAAATGGTTCATATTTTGCACATGTTGTGTCTTTGCAAATCGTTTTGTTTTGTATGGAGTCCGAGTGTGGCCGCGCTCTACGTGTTATAGTACTCTTAACTAGTGTTAACAGCCAGAAAAGTATCTATATCCCTTCTTATAATATCAGATCTCATCGCGATCGTTGAAGTAAATGATAAATGATATTTATTTTGCAAATAGGTTTAAAAAACACTTTTACACGTCAAAAAACACTTTTACACGTCAAAAAAACACTTTTACACGTCAAAGTTATCAATCCAATAACTCACCCGAAATGTAACTTGTCATCTGTGACAATGACAACTTACAAGAATGACGGAAAATGAGAGAACAAATGGAGTAAAGTGCTCTGAGATGAAAATCGTTCTCTAGTAGTATCAAGATATCTTATATTGAAAGCTTTAAATAAATGATATTTAATTCATGAATCCCCAAGCGACACCCGGTGGCCGCGCATCTATTGTCTTACTATTGTGTCTCTAATTGACGGTATCTGAAGGGTTAATTGAAGGTTTATAATGATAATGAAAGTTCCAAAATTACATAACGCTCATATCAAATGAGAAAATAAATAAGAGACAGTTTCAATTTAGAATTATCATTAAGTAGATATGTACCTGAATTACAATACAGACCCTCGTCATTTAATTATGAAAATAAAAATAAAAACTGACACTATTAACTTTGAATAGAAAACAGAGCTCTGTGAGCTGAACATCTCAAATCAAATTAATTTACAGTTTCAAACAAGCACAAAACAATTTAGTCCACTTTATTATGAGAATAAAGAGTTGTGCAAACTCAATGGTGCGAGCAATTTATCGATGGAGATGTTTGTTGCTTTTCTCTGTTTCCGTTGTTAGGCCGAGAAATAAAAAAAAAAAAACAATGCGGCTTCCGCTTGCGAAGACAAAGTTTTTTTCTTGGCGGCAGAATGGCTTCCGGGTGCACTAGTTCATCAATCATCGTATTTTCGGCTGACGAAAATCGAGGAAACTTTGATGTCGCAGACGTTGACAGCGGTGAAAAACAAACATGGCGGTTTTTGCCTGATTGCTGAAGGAAGTTTATCTTTTTATTTTTGGTTTACATGTTGTCCTTTCAAACTAATGTGGCTTAGCTGTTTGAATTCAGGCTCAATTTAATGATTAATTTATGAATATTTTAGACATAGATATTTGAAAAGATGGCACTTTATTTAATGTACCCAGTTAATTAACTTGTTTTTATTTTTGGTGCGTAATCAGCAAATGAAATGAATCCTCCTATTTCGCCCCTAGGTGAAGAGACATCGCACGCTGAGAACGAAAGTGACCGATTTCAAAATTTTGGTTAAATGAGTTAAGTATACAGAATGACTTAAAAAAGTATATTCTATCATAATTATTATCATATTATATTATCTAAAAACTTCTAATACTAAAGTAACCTATTTTTTCGATTTTTTTTTTAAACTTTATTTTATACGAGAATATCATATTTTTTTGCAAAAACTATATAATGTTTCTAAAGCTATTTAGTGAAACAATAAATTTCAACAGAAATTCATAACTTTTGTTACCATGTTTTAGTGTTATTGTAAATGAACAGAAAATGCTTAATACGACGGACACATTTTCGCTCTTTCCCAAAAATTAGCAATTTTGAGTTGAGTCACTTTCGTTCTCAGCGTGCGACATGTCAGATTTTTACTGACCCAAACCCCACCCGATATGAGCAGTGGTTGTCGAGTGTTCGCATTGCTTTGTGTAATTTATTTTATCATCACTGCTATCAAAACATCGTGAGGAAACCGGCATATCCTAGAACCAAAAAATCGCAGAAATATGACATTCACCAACCCGCACTGGGTCCGCGTGGTGGGTTACTACGGAGACTTGAGTCCCAGCAGTGGGAACATTGAAAGGCTGATTATGCTTATCCTAAAACCTACCGTTATAGTAATAATAATAATGTTCATTTGCCAAAAAAAAAATGCAACAATTTTACATACATATGTTCCTCCTTGTTCCTTTAGTTTGCGTTTCTGCGTATCAGAGCCGCGGTGACTCTTTCAAACAATCCTGCAGTCTTGCCAAGCATCAGCCCTCCTCGGACTCTATCAATTTTGCTGCCATCAGCAAAACACTACGTGCCGAATATATCACTTTTCTGAGGTTGAGAAATCAAGACCACCTACCACTTAATTACCTTTTATTAAATAAGTATGACTGGTTTTTTAAACTTTATCTGCCAAAATATATATAGGACTTAAAAATGTCAGACCACACAATCAAGCCAGGCGGTTCTGCCGCATTACAGCCTTTTCATAATATAAATAAGAAAACGCTTTTATTAATTAATTAAACCCACGTTTACTTGACAACGTTCTTAGAGAGATACTTATTTGTCTGCGACACTAAGATAGGTAATTTCTCAGACGAACGAAAATATATCTTCATAAGAAGTTTCGGGCTTTAAATCGTGTCTAATTGAATTATTCAGTAAATTGGATTAATCTCTTTCAACATAACAAATAGAAAAACTTTGGGAAACTTGCTTGTTTGACGTAATCGCGTGAAAGGTTGAGGCGATTTCACATTTTATTTCAATATTATTTAATTCAGATATAAAATAAGTCAGTGGTTTTTTACAAACCTAATTTGTTTGAATAAAAACAAAAGATTTATTGTACAGATTATGCGCTTCGTAAAGTTATATTATGTTGTCAATTACCTCGCTATTTTATTAGGGTTTACAAATGAGATTCAATTAACTTAATATTAAGAACAAAATAACTTTAATAAAACATTTCAAAATACTTAAGTTTGAAACAAACTACGGCTCTCCCGCAAGCGTAAGTGATTCGTTTGCGTACAGAGTGACATATAAAAGCTAAGGCACAATAATCCTTTTTCAGTCCAATCTAAAAGCATGATCACTCGCCGAGTAACGAGTTGGTATGAATTACTTCCCTCACAGCTAAATTATCAAGCAAGCCTGGCTTTAATTCCACTTCCGCTAATGGAATTCGTTCACTTTTCAACAATTCACTGTCCAGCTTCTTTCTAAAGAGCTTTGGGAACGTTTTGTTTCTGACACTTAATCAGACCCCGCGATTGTTACGTTGATTATACTTAGGCAGACAATCCACAGCTCCCCAGGCTCTACCCCAAGACTACTCAAGTGCTCAGTGTTATCGATTTATATCTAGGGCACGCATTTTTTTCAGGACACTGTTAACACGTTGGCACATAAAACACCACCACACTATGATATATGAAAGCTGAAGTCAAATAAATACAAAAATAATGGGCAGGCTTTCCGAAGTCATGTATCAATTTAATGTCTACCTAAACGGTTCTGTAGCAGTATCGTAAGATACTTTAGTAAGGGAAGCTCTACGGTGTGTTATTACGTAGAAACATGCCCATTAGAAGTATTAAATTTAAGGTCAATACACTGTTACAGGTAAATATTAAGGGCGGTGGGGTGGTCTCCCAGAAACCGCCGAATGTTTTCACATACGTTTACAATTTCACACACCGCTGGTTCTCTTAATTAACCCGTTCAGCGTATTTTAAATGAGTCGGGACTCACACGCAAAACTGCCCTAATTTGGAACTTATGTCGTCTTGAACAGAATTCATTTGCTTGATCCAGACTGCGGTCTTGTTTACACGAACTGATTTTATGCCCTTCGGACTTTAAGTTGCAAACTGTTTCGCTGCTCACAATTTGGAATGGAAAGTTCATCGAAACGTTGATCGAGAATTAACTATCTAGCGTGTCTGCTGTACCAAGTTAGCAGCCACGAAGAAAATACCATTATCTCATACAGCTGAGTTATTGCGTGAAACAGGAACTTCCTCCATGCAATGCACGTTTGATAAAATGTATCGAGAATATGGAATGTCGGATACTTATGTGGTATTTTCTGTTATTTAGTCGCCATTTTGTAATCTACTTAATGAATGTGGGTTTATCGTTTTGAGTAAATGAATCAATGTTACAACAATGCCAATTTATGTGTAACAAAAAAGTACTACTACCGCCTTTTTGTAGTAACTTAGTAAAGCAGATTGTTATGAAATCCTAGAACCCCAATTAGGTTACTTTATTCGCGTTTCTCCATGTGAGTACGTCTGTAACGAGCCGCAGTGTTAAAACTTGGCCGAGATATCCAAGTTTCTCACTGGACCGAACTCAAAAAGAGTTATAAGTAATAGGAGTTGAATCTACGTGACTTTAAAAGAGCAGAAGTCGACTGTACTTTACATTAAGTTTCGGTTAACGCGAGTCTAATTAACGAAGTTTCCGCGGGAGTTTGCTAATATTATAAATGAAGAGGAAAGGGGCCAAATTCACGCTCACCCCTGGCTGTAATGACATTTCTTCTTGCACTTGAGAGTTTTATGTTTGGTGCAAACTTCCCATCTTGTTTCACTAGTTTGTTTCAAACGTTAAACTTTACTTGAACGTTTTCGTGAAAGGTTCTGAACGGAATGAAGTAGACACAGTTTGAATTGGTGTTAAATAGATTCATATTATTTTCTTTCTTCAGTGGTTAATTACAAGAAATAAAATTGCAGTTGCCACCTATTGACACGAATAAAGCAAACTTTTAAAAAGGATATTGTGAGCCTGGAGCGCAAAGGATAACTGATAGAACACGACTGGGTTTTAGTCCGTAGAAGTGCGACATATCTCTCGCACCACCCAGATCGGTAGGAGTTATTTGATAATCGCATACCTGGTGAAGGTTGCGGGAAGCCGATGGATGCGAGACGCACGGGAGCGCTCGTTGTGGCGACGCTTGGGGGAGGCCTATGTCCAGCAGTGGACGTGTATTGGCTGAAATGATGATGATGATGATGATACCTTCAAAAATGGTGATGACGACATTTTCGTTCTGCCTGCATAGCATAATCAGGCTTATAATATTCCCACGCGCCACTAACCACTAACGACTTCGGTGTTAGTGGCTAGTGGCGCGGCGAGCGGGGCGGCATCGTAAAGCGGACGCAGGGCGCTATGAGCGGCGGTGTCTCGTGGTGTGCTGCATGCGTTTTCATAATTTTGATCCTCGCTTGCCACCCCGCGCTCCCATGCGCTCACAGCGGCAAGATCGTGAATGGGCAGTTAAGCTTCTCTAAGAAAGAGAATGGACGTAATCTACCATGCGGATCCAGTGTGAACTTGTAGATGTCACATGCCTTCGATTTTTTTGTTCTACGACATACCGGTTTCGTCACGTTGTTTTCCTTAACTATTTTGAGGTCAGAGCCGATGAAATAAATTACATAAAGTAATGAGGAAAGATTGTCACTTATTAGACGCCTGAAGGAGGTCGCCGCGGCGAAGGTGGTGGAACGGTCTGATCATGTTCGCCCCAGACAGAGAAGTTTGGAAGGAGAAAGGGGACGCCTTTGCCCAGCAGTGGGACATTCGATAGACTATAATAAAAAAATAAAATAAGTAATGTCCCTGAGCTAGGTTCAAATCCGCAACGCTTGGAAGTCCCGTTACCACTAGGTCACCATTGCTCCTAATTATCACTGCAGGCTTAGCCAAGTTACAACCGTTTCGTTGGATTCTCTTGCGTCGAACGCCTCGAACTAGCCACGCCTCCGATTCCTTTATTTTGACGTCATATGAACGCTCAGTCACGTGGTCAGGACGAAGGACTCGGAGGCGTGGTTTACTTGAGACGTTCGACGCAAGAGAAATGAAACGAAACGGTCGTAATTTGGCTAAGGAGGGCAGTTCTGCCTGGTACCCGTAGCGAAGAGAATCGCTGACGTGTTGACATTATCATTTCAAAACTTTTTCATAGACTAATTCTTAACGCTCAATTTAGTTTTCTTGATTCTTTTAAATGTGACTCGTGATTCATAAAACAGTTTAGGTTAACTTATTCAATTTTATCACAAATAAAAATTTCCTTTTTGCCTAAAGCTTGTCACAAACAGATAAGAAGTAAGTACTGAAGTGTCTATCCAGTTACATCAAGCTTTTTACATGGAATAACTCCAAAGTACCCTTAAGATAAGTTTGTTCGTAACGAGCTTAAAATACTGGTTTTGATGAAGTGACATTTGATTTAATGTACCTTTAATACTAATGGTGTTCGCGTCGCCACCAGCGCTTGCTTGTGGCTTTTATAGTTCATTTTATGGACTTAAAGATGAATAATGTAGAGTCGAGGGTAGGTAGGCAAAGCCTGTTGTTTCCTTTTATGTTCTATGATTTAAATATCTGTTCTTCTTTTTCTGCACCGACAAACCTGTACGGTTTGATAACATAACAAATAGGAATATTATTTATTTCGTTACATAACGAGTTTTTATTAGGTAATTTGTTGATATTTAAAGAAAGAAGAGCCTAAGACAGTTTATCCATTAAGTCCCAATCAATATTGGTGATATTTTTTTTAAATTTTCCATAGATTCACACAACGCTATCTGGTCCCAAACTATGTAGAGCTTATGCTATGAGTACTAGGCAACTGATTATAGATAAATTTCCCCCAGAAACAGTGTTCTGTTTGAATTATCGTGTTTATCACACAAACAATTGTCTTTGGTGAGAACCGAACTCACGATTTCCGGCGTAGCAGTCAGGGCCACTAACTACTAGTCCAACAGGCCAGTCAAACTTATGATGATATATACCTCTGGTAATTAGTTGGCTTGACTATAAATACAGTCAGCTGACTTTGACGGCACGGTTGGCGCAGTGGTTAAGCGATTGGCTGCTGTGCTGCCTGTCGCGGGTTCGATTCCCGCATGGGACAAATATTTGTATAGCCTACAGATAAGTGCTCTTGATCTGGGTGTCTTGTATATGTGAGTTTATATGTTTGTGAACGCACCCACGGTACAAGAGTTATTCCTTGTGTGGTGCAGGTATACAAAAAAAAAAAACTTTTTACAAAAAAAATATAACCGACTTCAATGATAAAAAACATTTTTTCTAGTTTCTATAATAGTTTAGTCTCTTCGTTATTTAACACCGACTTCCAAAATTAAAGTTATTTGATACTTTTCAGTGTTTTTTATCATTGAAGTCGGTTATATTTTTTTTGTAAAAAGTTTTTTTTATTTTACACTTTTTAGTTATGGTACCACCACTAAAAAGTACCCCTCAGTCAAACTTAAATACCTTATAGTCAGAGCGCATCTCATAACGGTTCTAATAATCCCAAACACGGTTAGATTACATTAATTTATAATCAGTCATTAGACTAGATGCTGATAATCTCGGCTGTAGCATCAGGCCAGATTTATGTCAACATTGCAATGGACTTAAAATTTAGTCCTGTTTAAAATGAGCCCAAACGCGACTACGGTGCTGTAATTTCAAGGTTTGTACTTTTCCTGATGCTCCTGGCTTCAGCATCAGGTCTCTATGTACTTCGGTGTTCTTTATTAGCAGTACGTTTATCCACACATCGAGCCGTTTTCAATGAGCCTAAACTCGATATATCTGCTGTTTGTTGTCGAGGATTTAGGTACTCTGCAGACTATCCTGACTGCAGCATCAGGTCATGACTTGATGATCATGAGACCAAATGTGGCAAATGCCCTATCAAACATCAAAACAATTTACTAAAACAGTCCTTGCCTGTTCGAGTAACTTCTTACTGTTAAGGAGTTGTACCTTCCATCATCAGCCCAGCTACCTGAGATGGTGACGACCATACGCAAATACACAAGATACTTCATAAAATATGCGAAAATCAATAAGTGAGCCTATAAAATTTGAAGGTTGCCCTCGATTTCTCCAAGATCCCATCATCAGATCCTAATTTGGTGATAATGGGACCACCTCAGAACTATCTACTTTCGAACAAAAAAAGAATTTTGAAAATCCGTCCACATTTGGGGGAGTATTCGACGAACAAACATACAAAAAAAAAAAAACATACAAACAGCCGAACGTAGTACCTCCTCCTTTTTGGGAAGTCGGTAAAAAATGCAAACTAAAACTACTTTCAAATGACAAAAAAAATAATCTTATAAAATCTACCTTCATGAAATAAAGGTACGATCTACGAAAAGATGATGGTCGTAAAAAGACCCGGGAGACTTGTTATGTTAATATGAATCGATCAAAATACTTTTTACTTTACTAAAGCACGCAGTAAAACTTAAGTCCTAAAGATGTTATAAAATATTTCTAAAACTTATAAAGTCAAACATTTAGTGAATGGGGATATTTTGTAATAAGAAGAAATAACGATAAATAGTAAAATAGTTTTAACGTATATTGGAGTCATTTTGAAACAAGTCAAGGAAACTTTTTTTTTAAGTTTGCCCGTTTTAAGGCTAATCTTAATATTTTCTTTAACGATTTACTCTTTTTACACGATGATGGCACTAAAGTTCTCGGAGTAAAGCTTAAGTGCAGTAGAAGTAAGATTAAAACGTAATGAAAGCTTAACTGTTTCGTAAAATTCATAGTTTACTATAAAGTTGCAGCGATTTGCTGTTAGTTCGTCTATTATAGCTGTACTACATTTTATGACTCTAACGCTCCACGCTACCTCCCCGGGCTTAAAAACATCGTGAACAAGAAAGAATAAAGTTCAATAGAAAAAGTCTTATAAAACAGTCGATAGGAACAGAGGTCATTAAAATATAAGAAAACGTTCTTCAGTTGCGCGTAAGGACATTTAACTCTGAAAAGAAAAGAATCGAATAATCCCACAGGAAAAACATGAATGAGAATAAAAAATGAACGCTTACTTACACATCTTAGAAAGCTCGAAGAAAAGAATTTTTTAAATTAAAATTCTCAAAACACTCCACATAAAACAAGCAAGCAATGTAGCTTCATTCATTGTGGGATTTTTATTACGTAATAAGACGGAATTCAAATGGATAATCTCAAGCCGTAAACGAGCTGAAGAACATGAGCGGCATGTTTAATATGACTTTTCCATACAAATAAAAATGGCGAATGGTATGTCGAGACCATCGTAAAGGACGATTGTTGCTGCGAATTAAGTGTGCGCGCAGAATTATCAAGTCAGTCGCTCTGTTTCGAAAAGATGGTAGAGAAACAAGAATAGATTTGCCATTCACTAGCCAAACATGCCACAAATTTATATTCAGTCTGTATTTTATCATCACCACAGCGATATGAACCGATTTACGTGTTCAATATTAAAAATAAAACAAAAAAAAGTTTGAGTTAAAGTGAATTTTCTACTTCCAATAAAACGATTTCCTCCCTCTGGCACTGAAAACGTGATTTAACATAAAATTTTGTTTGCTTCCGCTCGAACAAATGTTTCCACTCTCCCAGTACAAGCTGAACGAGTTGTGAAGTTGAAACTGTCTATTAAAATACGTATTGAACACTCAACCGACTTCTTTGGGGAGATAGTGTTTTACTGTCGTGTACTAACGTGGACCTACGTCTTTGTGAGGTATCGTCAATATCAGCTGTTTTACGTACATCAAATACTTCGTGTTCAGTTTAGGAATACAATTCATCGTTCTTACGCGTTTGCTGTACCTAGCTATTTGTATTTTACGGAAGCTAGCTCAGTGACACATTGCTGGCTCTTCGCCACGACCACACTATCTCCTGTCTACCTACTCACACCGTCACACCACCCTCAATCGGTTTTTACGACTTTTAGTGACTTGATAAGCGACTGATATAGTTTATGTCCTCTGATCAATTTCAAGTACGTGAAATCTTTTAAAGAATTCGTGGTGCAATCAATCATTGGTTTCTAGAGAGCAAAGAATACTTCTAAAATATTCTGAATCTTTTACGGCTAGCTGGTTCAGCGAAGTGGTCAATAAATGTTAGTCACGGCCTAAGAGATTTATTGGCAGACCACTTCTAACATTTCAGGTTCTAAAACTAGGCTTGGCTCTTACCAAGAATGGATCGGATAGCATTTCATCTAAAGCTAAAAGATGTGTGTTATACCTCCATACGTCCCCGCATCGTTCGGGCAGAGTAAGCTTACTTACTATAAAGTGCTTCTGTATGTAAAACGGCGTGACATCCAAGGCTCGGCATTTCGAATACCTATCATTCTGGATCAGAAGCTTCATAACTGCATATAACTTTATGTGTTCCGAGAAACATTCACAAGTACTTTTATAACCAGTTGATCGTGTATTCTATATTTATTATCGTCGTAAGAGAGCTTTTATTGCTCTGTTTATTTATACATGCATTGTACTTAATATATTTTGAAGTTATGTAGCATGTGTGGCTTGGGTTTGTAACTATGTTGGCCTAAGACTGTATAATTTATATACATAGTCTACAAACATTGACCTGAGTGTTCAGTTGTCAATACTTTATAATTCATGAGTTGCGTGGAACTTGGGGCTCAGAGTTTGGACACGTCGAAAGTCTAGGTACCGTAAAGTAGGAGCAACTTGTGTAGTTGTGTCTAACATCGTCTTTGTTCTCGACAGAATCTTGTAAGCGGTTGGACGTAAACTGTTTATCAGTAAGAATAATGAGCTTTACTGAATGCTGCCATAGTAGTAAAATGTTATGCTTCCGGCTCTCTTTGGGGAAATTCGAAGCCAATTTTTGTATAGATCTTTATTTAGCTTCGAATCTTCGTGTTCCAGTTTATATTTTGTTGTTGGTTTTCATCGATGAAGGCGGTGGAATATTTAATATTTCTATTGAAGAATAAATTTGTACAAATGCCTGAAACACAAAAATCTTATTCAAACAATTAATAACAAAAGTTTTTCAATAGGGAATTGTATGATTATGTTGAATGAAAGTTGTTAGATATCTACCTACAAAAAGACGCTTTGTTTCACCTAAATCGTCCTTTGTCGTTTCTTCTCCTATTCTACTGGGAAAACTTTCATCATAAGATGGCTGATCCTTATTACTTATTTTTCTTTATCATTTTTCTCACGCCTCGTGTCAGTCGGAGATATGGCAAAAACCCTTCCAAATAACACGGACGCCTAGACGAATTGTATCAGCAATAACAAATAAAAGACAACGCAGAACCCTGGCATAATGTGATGTAGCAGGAAATCACAACTGAAGCTACAGACAAAGGCGAGAAGTAGGGTAAATAAAGTTCCTAAAATAGACCATGAACCGGCTAAATTTATCTTACATCAAATATGAAAAGTGGTTTAACGATAAAACTTCTGTCCGTTTGAACAACATTGGAGTTCAGAGTTCCCAACAATGGTGATTGTGGAGCAGATATTAAGCCACTTTTCCCTGCTGTTTTACCTGCGTTTATTTGGGTCTGTGAATTTATTTTATTGTAATAGTAATATGAACTGGGTCATAAATTCTGCTTTTAGTTTGAATTCGTGATAACTCCGTACCTAGTTATGTTTTTGTTACTACGATTTTGGCGTAACTCACTGCTCACATAATATCGAGAATTTAGAAAGTTGAGTGAGATAAAGAAAAATACAATATAAAATAATGTGATTGATAGAGGAATGAAATTACAGTGATTTAAAAAGGTTTTCTCTTAATAATAACATCGTATTAGTGTGAACAATAAATGTTTTCTTAGCCCACAATAATGCAGCACTATAAAGAAATAATAGTACCGTGGTAGGTCTAGTAAAGTAGGTAAAAGGGTAGCCTTTAGTGGGACGAGCACAGTATTATACTGAGGTTAACAATAGGTTAGCATAGAACCTTAATGTTTCATACATGGATTAATGAATGGGAAGCCTGAAGGCACAAAGAAGCATAATGAGTCGGTTCTCGCACGGCTCACGAGGGTAAGGAGACATTGAGTTGAAACTATACCTAGTGGATGAATTACCCCCACGTAACACTCCCCGCCACCACACGCCCCCTCGCCCCTCTCGTCTCGTGCTATGCAATGACTTGCGATCTTGTTGTTCGACTTGCTAATGAGTTCTCGATTTAGCTCGAGACCCGCATTTGCAAGTACCTACCACGTATTTTCCTTCTCATTACTTATGATGTCTTTTGACGTTTACTGTCAAAACTTCGATGTGTTTCAGCTGAGACTTTCTTACCTACTTGACGCCTAAGTTATTGATTTGCCTTATTTGAAATTTGATTAGTCGAACGAAATGCTGTGTGATATCGCGATCGAGATTGGAGTAAATTGGTTTTAATTTTGCCTAAACTGAAAGAATGACTTACAAAAACTTAACGTGGTTTGGACATGCATTGTATTTGATTAAAACCATGAATAGTAAGTAAATGGTCCCGTGTAAACCTAGTATTTCTTGTTAGCTTATTAATTAAAGTTTTGTTACTATTTCAGTGTGTTATAAAGTTTAATTTATTCTATTAGAATTCTAGAAACAACGACACTGCGCTAACAAAACACATGTCAACTCAATTAACGGCATGATTAACTACGCTTCTAGTTCACTGCTTGTATCAAAGGACACGCTATGATTGCATACCCACAAACGCTATTCCTCCGATAATCTCGTGATTATGGACAATACAGTTTTATTGTGTCGGGATATAAGGCTTCCATATCGTCACCTAGGGACGAAATCGAAGAATTCTGCCACAAAGCGTTAGGGTTGGCAATGGCATCCTCTTAGAATAATATTAGCAATAAAGTACATTTTCGTTCGCAGAAGCCGCGCTGGCTTACACGCTTAAACATATTGACTTTGTTTTTGTATGTGCAAAGTTTTTGTTAATATCTTGTCGCATAATGAGCCTGCAGAGTTATTAAGTAAGAGTCGTGCTTGTCGATCATTTAGTGTTATTTTAATGGCAGTTCATGTTTGGTTGGTTTAAACCAGAATGTTAAATAGCTAACTGAATATAAATTACCACTAAGTAAAATAATTATGTTTTGGGAAGTAAAATATGATAATGAGATTTAAAATACAAGTCGCATACACTGAGGCGTTGTTTCAGCGCTTCTTTAATATCTCAAGGGATTGTTCGTGTTCTTGATAGAAGAAGTGCGATAATGTATCGCTATAGTCATTTTATTTATAAAATCAACTCGATTGAAAAAAATCTATTGCGTAATAGCCGCCTCCCAACAGAAACATATCTGAATGGAAAGATAGCCGAAGGCATTGAAAAGCTGTGTTGATCAAACATTGGAATAACTTAGGATTGTTTATGTTTCCGCTCTATGAAGCCCTAGCGACTAGTAGCGAGGTTTCTACTATCACACGTACACCAACATTGAATCAAAGTTGGCCACAGTTCGCCAGCACGCTTCGCCAGGAAATACGTTCATTGTATTTTATGTTACGATAGTTTCCCAAACTTACAAGTGTACAGGGAGATTATGAGGCTCATTTATTGTTTAATAGCTTTTTCCTAGCTCGTTTGCGTTGGAAAAAAGTTAAAAGGAAAACGAAAATAGAATGCTCTTGGGTAACTTGGAAATACTTTTCTATTTCCGTTTTTGCGTGCGATGGCAACGTTTGTGGGTGCATGTGTTTGTCGAGCTGCTTTTTGCAAATGACAAGATGGCGTTATGATAATATCGAGTCACGAGGAGTACTTTTTAATACTTTTATAATATTATATCGTAAATGTTTTATTTCGAAAATAAAAGTTACGGTCAATCACCATTTAGTTGGATAAGTAAAATAAGTATGTATTATAGGTTTCATGCCTTCAGTCGATTATGAAGTTGCCTTACAGTCGACTGGTTGGAAACACAGTAATTTCTTAGCATTACTGAAAACCACGAACCCCTAATGCGCAGTATTACCTAGCATTATGCTCTCCAATACGTTTACGTTAACCGTGGTGACCTGAACAACATTGCAGTCTCAGAGTGAAATTAGTTTTTAATTTGTTTGTGCTCATATATTGTCATTTTCAAGCAAAATTATAATATCTAGCTTTTCGCTCTGAACTGGTTTTTAGTCCAGATATTATCAATGCCGGCTAGTCATAAAAAAAACGATTTTCAAATTAATGTTGTTATTAGAAATCTAGGCAATAACCATTTAACTCAGTAGACCTTGACACAGCTAACAGTGAAAACTGCCGTGATGAAAATGAAAATAAACGAACACGTAGTAAATCCGCAGCTTAGTGATTTTTAACAGTAGAGAAAATTCAGGCGTCCATTTGTAACTATCAGTTTCCTGGCTCCTGGCGCAGAGGGCGCTGCGATACGGCACTCCTGTGGTTTCCTAACTACCTTCTCTAAGAATCACGTGATTTACGCCGCTGGAACTTGGTGCTCACTACTAAAACGGTTATATGAAGATTTGTTGAACACACAACTTCACGTGTTTGTGAACTCTTCTCGGTGCGTATTCCTTAATTAATATAAAACACCCACGTACTCTGTACACAATGTTCAAACATAAAGGAAAGTTTTAAAGTACCTACTCCGTTTTTGAGAAATAATAAATGAGAATTCCATAAGCTTTAGATTCTTTGTTAATTAAATTATTTAAATGACTTTAGTCTCTCAAAGTGCACGCTACTAAATTATTTGGTAGAATTAAGTCCGCTGAAGCCTTTCTGGCTTTCAGTGATGCCTTCAAGAGACGTTTAGTAGTCAGAGTAATAAGGACGATAAGGTTCTCTTCTGTTGGTCCTGAATAGGGCGGCAAGCTCAAAGATAACGATAGTTGGACATTTTTTGTCGGAAATATTTTTCAAAATGATCTTTTTGTTTTTAATTAATTTTGTCTCTCGTTTAATGTTGTTGGGAGAAGAATTTCTGGGAAAGCAGTGCGGGCGTTGCGTTTATTATTAGTCTCAGAGAATATGCTCCGGTTCTGGCTAGGAAAAATATTTGAAAAGAGCGTATTATTAAAAATGTAAAATTATATTTTCTTGTTGACGGAGTGTAAAAGAAAAATATAGCCGTATCAAAACATTACCTGTTTGCGAGGGTGTACAATTATAAGGTTTATGAAAGGGTATATTACTCGTATAACACTAGTGCTTGTTAAAAATATTAAACGGCGAAACCTGAACGATGTCATCATTGACACTAATGCCTTTTCACTACAACTTAATTCATGTTTTTCGGTATGTAAAAAACGACATAGTATTTTATTTTTACTTTTAAAATTTGTATACTTAAAAATGTATAAAGGCGGAATTAAACCGTAGATATTTTCTATCATTAAACCTTTGGGTTATGTACCCGTGTTGGGTGTGAGGATGTGTTGGGTTTCTTTATAGGCGCAATTTATAAATGCGAAAGTAGTCTGTCATCAGTCGCAAAAAGAATGGCATATTTAATTAAGACTTTGTATTGGAATAAATGCCACCTGAATATCTTTTTTCTTTTTAATTACACTCATACGCGACAGCTGGATAAGAACAGGAAATCATATAACACAGGAAAAAGTGATTTTTAGCTATGATTTTAATTGCCATATTGATACTATTTTTTTCTTTACAATCTTTGTTTAACTGACTTGTACCAAAAAGATAAAAATGCTCATGTGATCGGCGACTTCAAAATGCGCTACGTCAAAATTGTGCCATCTGAACATAGCTTAATTATACATTATCGAACATAACAAAATCTAAGCTACTTTTAGAAATGGAAAATTTTTCAACCTTTGAAAAGTCTGGTAAGTTGTGGTTATGGCAAAAGTTTGTACAAATATTATAAAATACATAGGTTTTTAGGTTTCGTTATTGACATGCCTGCACTGTCCTCTCATACTTTAATAAGGAAATATTGCATATTTTTTTTTTTTCTCTCGACGGGAAAAATCATCATTGACGAAACCCGCTCTTGGGTGGAGCGGGAGACAGTGTCAGAGTCTTACTGACTAAAAACCCCGCGCCGTTCCTTCTAGCCTTCATACCGGGGCTCTAGTTTCCTTTCGGATAACCCCGACCCCGGTAGGCTTCGACCCAGATGGGCCCCTCCTGTTGCTGACAACTCCTTGAGGCGCGCGGGAACAGTGCGCGCCGTCGACACCTTGGCTCGGTCCGGACAGTTACCGGACGATCGGACAGCGAGCTACCCATGGCTCGCCGGCCGCGAGCCCGCGTCTACGGTGGCCGGAAATCGGGATCGGAATCCCGGCGGCGGCGGCGGGGGCGCCGTTGCCTGATGCGGTCTGCCTCCTCCTTTGCTAGCATTACTGCTTCGCAGAAGGAGGCGACCGCCTGCCACTCCTCCTCGCTCCGGACCATGGCCTGAACCAAGGCCCGGCGCGAGAGGTCTCCGCCGCCAATCGCCCCCACGAGGACACGGCGTTGCTCCGCCCAAGCAGGGCACACCTCAACTGTGTGCTCCACCGTGTCCTCCGGGCGTTCCGCACAGTGGCGGCACCCGGGCGTCTCTTCCGCTCGAATCCGATGCAGGAACCTCCCGAACTTGCCATGTCCGGTGAGGACCTGCGTCATGCGGAAGGTAAGGACGCCGTGAGGTCTTTCCAGCCACGCCTCAAAGAGGGGACTTACCGCCATAATTGTGGCGTACCCAGCACTGGGTTGCGATAGTCGCTGACGCCATTTCACCATGAGATCCCGCCGGAGCTCTGTCCGCCATACCTCGACCTGTCGCGGTAGTGGACTTTCACCCCGGCGTTGCATAAAATATTGCACATACCTACTCATCATTACGTTTTCCCTAAAGATTAACTAAGGAGTTTCTTACCAAAGAAACCGTACACTTAGTTTTCGTAGATTCATAAATCTCATGTAAAGCATAATCATTGCTGGGATCAGGTCTCCAATCTAGGGAAAAAAATGGGTCATAATCCACCACGCGGTCTAATTGCAAATTAGTTGATGTACATGTCTTCCAATTTTTTTAGAAATAGCAATCTAAAATATTGATCGCAATCAGAATCATCCAAAGCTACGCAACTTAGTACATCTCGAGCGGACCCGTCGCTTTGTGCTCGTGCCTCAAAGAGTGGAAGAGTGAAGTGCCCGCAAGGGCTACAGGATTGTTAGAAAGAGTCACCGCACGCAAAAGGCACTAAACGATTAAAGGCATAGCAAAGCTAATGGGAGTAAAGCAATTCTAAAGCTAAAGTGTATATTAAAATATAAGTATTTTTTTTTTAATATAAACTTTAAAAGGACTAAAAATAAACATACAACTATAATATTTTTTGTAACCCTTGAGGCGTGAAAGTCCATCTTACACTGTCTAAAAGATAAAACCTTAAGCTCTCTAGAAAATAAATGTGCGTAAATAAAACTTTCCATTTCGACAAAAAAAGAAACTATTTTAAAGCAAAGTGACAATATTCTTTAGAAATCAGCTAACATATTCCGTTTTCTCTAAGTGCTTGCTAACCCGGGTCTCCTTGAAATATTTAAACGGCACTGAGATCTGTGCACGCTTTACGAAATTATTTAAATGGATCCCTCATTGAAATACCAGATCAAATGAACTATATGAATAGAAACACTACAGTGTAAAACTATTGCTGATAACATTATTGTATTAGGAATGAAAATGATTGGGTTCAGGTGAGATAGCGGTTAAGCGCAAACCTATCAACAATAAAAAAAACCTATCTACGTTTTGGTACTACATGTGATCCTTAATAATTTCTGGCTGTTGGTATTACTGAAAGAATGCCATAATTCGACTTATGAGTTTGGCAACGTATGAAATGTATGTTGGGTTGCCAGGTCTTAAAACCGAAAAACCGGACAGACCAGCCAGTTAAGCTGGACATTTTAGTAAAAGGACTGATAATGTTCTTTTTTAGGTAAAACATGGCTTTTTATTATTGGCCATAAAATCTTACTAAGTTCTGAAAAAACAATACATAACAGATTTAAGTGCTAATTTGTTCTGCTTGCGATACTAGGTAAGGTAGAATACATGAAACAATAAAAAAGAAACAAAAAAGATTAAAAGCCTAACAAAAGCCGGTTCTTCTTTCGATTTGTAAAAGTGAAGTGTCATTAAACTAGTCGTGCTCACATTGCCTATATTTAGTTCGTTAAACCCCAAGCGAACGCCGGCATTCGCGCACCCATTGTCTTTCTATTGCCTTTAATTATCCCGAATGAAGAGTAGAGTATACAACGTATAAATAAGCATAGTTTGTAAAACTTAACATACAAAAAAATTTGGATCTTAGGTCATTAAATACTGAACTTAGATATTAACTTTGCAATAGGTACCCAGGTTCATGAGTTCTTCTGGAAATTGTAAAATACGCTAGTTATATATATTCCACAACTATCACACAACGCCGTCTAGTCCCGAGCTGAGCAGAGCTTGTGTTATAGGTACACTACACTACTGATAAACATACTTATATATTTCTAAATACATACATATTATAGATGAATTACACCCCGACACAGAACAAATGATTATGCTCATCACACAAACATTTGTACTGGGTGGGAATCGGACCCACGACCTCCGGCATAGCAGTCAGGGTCACCAACCACTGGACCACCAGGCCAGTCAAATTTTAAAGTTGATATCAATATTTTCATAAAGTACGTTTAGAAATCCTTCATTTTATAAATCTGACAAAATTAGGGTAGAATTAAGTGTAAAATTCTTTGAAAGTAGGTAATGAAGAAAAAAAAAAAACAAAAGAGAAAAAAGAAGAAAGTTGTGTTTGTTGTTGACAATGAAAATACCGGTTAAGTGTAACTCGGATACACGCGCAAAGGGTTTCGAACGAATCATATGTTTTGTTATTTTAAAACAATTTTTCATAGGTGTTTTTCTACTTACGGGATGGTCGATTTTCATCTATCTAAAATATCTTTAAAATTTTTGTAAACTGTTCACTAAAACAGTAAATTCTAAAACAATGTCATTTTTTTTTTCAATTTCATATTTAAAACCAACCTCATAATCAAGGGGTTGGTTTTAAATATGAAATTGAAAAAAAAATGAAAAAAAATCCATACTCAAAACCTAATTAAATACGTCAAGTATCTGTGTTTGGGTTACAAAAGTTCATTCGAGTATCTATCGAATTTAAACTTGGTCAGTTTGGAGTAATTTGGCTGTGACAGAAGGACAGACAAACAAAAAAGGACAGACAAACAAAAAATCAGACAGCTCCTTTTTGAGGCGGCTTATTTTTGTCGTCCCAAAAAAATGCTTGAAGCACAGCTTCAAGCTTCTAGCTTTTTTTTGTGGTCGCTTCTATCGTTTTTTTTTGTGGTGGCGTTTTTTTGAAGCCCGTGTACGGGAACACTTATGTGAAACGCACTATAGAGATCAAGGTATTCGTTACACCCTTGCTACGTCGTAGCACAAGCCGTAGACCCTGTGCTACGGCGTAGCAAGGGTGTCGAATACAGATGATTGTGTCGTTATTGGTACAATATGTAATAAAATATAATAGATTTTTAGACTATGTCGTGAATCAGTTATACTTTGAGAGATATTACAGTAGTAAGAAGTTAACAAATCTGACAATAGACGGAAAAGTACTCTGTTATTGTGTAATAGAGAGGTTTTAGGCAATGGTTTCAAGATTAATAAGCCGGTATTCAGCTGAATCCAGCTAGCCTGGAAGACAATGGGGGACATTCATCGTGACCACCTTCTTATCGGTTGGCAACCGAGTTATAGAAGCCCTACATGATATTATTCAAAAGTAAAGTAAAATGTTGATTTAACTTAACAACATTTTAGGCATCCCACTAACAACATATTATATAATTCTGTGTTCAGATTTTTATTTCTTTAATTCTATCTCAAAACATTGGAATCGTAATAAATTGCCTCGAGATACGAATTGTTCGTACACGTACATTGCAATCCAATTATTCCAACAGCCTTAAGCAAAGTATTTAAATGTAATAGTCTCATATACTCGTATCCAACAAACGTTATGATAGCAGAAGAGTTTAACAAAACGCTTACTTAGATTTACTAGCTTACGGTCTAGGCTTTAATTTTCTCAGAGTAAGTAAAAACATCCATTCTTTTTATGAAAAGAATCGCTGACTCAGTTCTGATAATGGCGGCCGCTGATTGTACAGACAGGATGAGTTTATAAAATTTTAAACAAAATCTGTAATCGATATTTTATATAGACTATAATAATATAATAGTGCCATTATGCGGCACATTGTGTTTTAGTATTCATAAACGACCAGACCTGGGAGAGGAGGCACACAAAGCTGTATTTATTTTGTAACAACGTTACGCTTTTAAACCTTTTAATATTTGCATTGTGGTAATATCATGATATTTAAGTGAAAATTATCATTATCCTTATTCAGTTACGATAGTTAAGAATATTTTTATTAAAACGCATTAAAGTTAATTTGTGTGTGGTCGATGTAAAACACAAAATTCTTTGTATCATAGTCAGCTGAACTAACTTGAGGGCTTAGTCAAGTTGATATTCTACAATCGTTAACGCTAGTAGAAAACTTCAAATGTATGGGAATGACGTCATTTTAACGTTAAGTCACGTGGTCAGAACAAAGGAATCGGAGGCGTTACTGTAGAAAATGATTCGAAACAAAACGGTCGTAACTTGGCTAGGCCTGCTGATCTGTTTTAGTTTTCCGATAATAATATATAAAACCATTATCCTAATCCCAGATTACATAATGGAATCATGACCCATGTCTTAAAAGATTTATGTTTTCACATTTACAGAGCTAAGTACATTGTGTGGTATTGAAGGAGATCGCATGACCTATTTGCTTTTATTAACTTGCTAACCGGTTAAACTATAGTACTTTTAAAGATTATTCAAATATACAATTTAATAGATAAAATATATTATTTGTTTTGTAAGTCAGATGAGTTAGGACAGCTGTAAAGCCTCTAGGCGGATTGAATGTTTGTATACTAGTACGGTCAATTTATCATATTCATCCGAGGTTACAAAAATTCGTACCCAGCAAAAAATTGGTCATCATCATCATGATCATATCAGCCGATAGTCATCTACGGTTGGGCTCTGTTGGCAGTTGAAAATTGATAGGTTTGTTCTAAATACCATTATAAATAAAATCTTCAAAGTCCTCATCGATCCGACATGGAAAAAAAAATGAGTGAGAGTGAGTGAGTAATGAGAAAAACTGCGGTCCGTTTGTGAATAAATTTTAGTATATGGTTTTAATATCAACTCGATACCTTTTGGCTTTCCCGAGATAAAGGGAACTTAACAAACAGACAAGTACACATAGAAAGTCAGACACAGACAGACTGAGAGACAAACGAATGGACAACAAAGTGATCCTACAAGGGTTCCTTTTGAGGCACGGAACCCAAAAATGCGCTAAGTACACTACCTCAAAAGCGGCGTGAAAACGTGTGCATAATATAACGATCACCTCTTTCAACTTTTGAATTATTTTATCTCAAAAACGGTGGCTCTTAGGAAAAAGAATTTAGATATTTTTGTAGATGATTATCTGATCTACAATTTTTGTCTGAGCTAATTTTATGATAAAACTTACCGTTTTGCTGAAAATAAATAAAACTCGTTTTTGTGACCTTTGATCCCAAATATTTTTTTGCAGGTGTCGGAACGATAAGGACTTTTTATATTTTTATTAATGATGGTTTTTTGAACAATCCTACAAATTTTCAGCTTGGTTCGACTTATTGCACCCTTAACCCAAATTTTTTGGTCTAATTTGACTGGACGTATATATTGCGACTAGTTTCTGCTAGAGGCTTCACCCGCGTGTAAGTAGGTTTCTCCATACAAAGTTTGGACCCCCCGTTTCATCCTCTTAGGTGGTGAATTTTGGAAAATCCTCTCTTAGTGCTAGCTAACGCCATAAAAGGAAGCTGTGAACAAAATACTTTCCTAGTCCTAGTAGTTTTAACTGTGCGTTGATATGTCAGTCAGTTTCTTTATTCATATAGCCTTTCATATAATAGATTAGCTTTTTCCCGCAGCTTCGCCTGCGTACATAAAATATAGCCTATGTCACTCAGGAATAAAATAGCTTTCTATCGGTGAAAGAATTTTAGCAATCGGACTAGTACTTCCAGAGATTATACCCTACATACAAACTTAATTTTTTTTTACCTCTTTATAATATTAGTATAGATAACGTATAGTGCTTTTAGAAATATATAAGAACAAAATAAATAGGTACAGAAGTCAATCTACATACAAAGCGCGCTCGAGCAACGCACAAATAGACCGCTCGTCGAGCAGTTCCGGCTCAAACGCTCATTGGTGTGCGTCCACCGAGCGTAGGTATAAAAAGTGAAGTACATAAATGAGATTGTGTTCTGTACCTATCTATTTTGTGATATAAGGTAATTGTACAATTATTATATCACTAATCATCGTGTTCATCTCAGTACATATATCAAAGACTATTATGATCTTTGATAACTCTCCACCCCTAATTGTTGGTAGCTACTTAGTAGGTAAGAATATCAAATGTACCCATGTCTCCACATTACAGGTTCTGACCTACAAACTCAGTACTCAGGTATTCCGGTCAGATTTCGGGATACCTGGGGAGCACTTTGGTATAAACTAAAACGTGTTTAAAATTCCTCTTGCGGTCCTCGAGTAATCAAAGTTAGGAAGAATATAATGAACCTGGTTTATTTGATACCTGCTCTCTTGGAGATTCAGATTTTAGTTAAGTGTCTGGTAAATTGTAATCCTTCTACGATTTACTGTTAATTTCTAAGAAAGTTTTATAATTATAAATTATTTTATAATTATTTTGTCAGTTTGCCTTATCTAACTTTGGTAAGATTACGATTGTATGAAAGGTTTATAATATAAAAAGGTTTTGTTTATTTCAATTCCTTATCTGAAGGAAACTAAAAGTTATGATCCGATTACAGATTTTTTTCACTGATACAAAGCTTCGGATTTTTTTTGCTGATACAAATATTTCTTTTTTGAGGTAGGAATTCACCCAATGGCTTCTCCTGCTCGATGAGATGGAGTGAAAGGGAGTGTCAGACTTTTACTGACTAAACCCCAAGTTTGTTCTTTGCGTTATGGGGCCACGGCAGCTCTTTCAAAAATCCCGTGGCGCTAGCCGTCACTGAGAGAAAACTACACTATACCTGATCCAGCTTATCGTGCACTTGCAACGCCGGGGTGAAAGTCCACTACCGCGACAGGTCGAGGTATGGCGGACAGAGCTCCGGCGGGATCTCACGGTGAAATGGCGTCAGCGACTATCGCAACCCAGTGCTGGGCACGCCACAATTATGGCGGTAAGTCCCCTCTTTGAGGCGTGGCTGGAAAGACCTCACGGCGTCCTTACCTTCCGCATGACGCAGGTCCTCACCGGACATGGCAAGTTCGGGAGGTTCCTGCATCGGATTCGAGCGGAAGAGACGCCCGGGTGCCGCCACTGTGCGGAACGCCCGGAGGACACGGTGGAGCACACAGTTGAGGTGTGCCCTGCTTGGGCGGAGCAACGCCGTGTCCTTGTGGGGGCGATCGGCGGCGGAGACCTCTCGCCCCGGGCCTTGGTTCAGGCCATGGTTCGGAGCGAGGAGGACTGGCAGGCGGTCGCCTCCTTCTGCGAAGCAGTAATGCTAGCAAAGGAGGAGGCAGACCGCATCAGGCAACGGCGCCCCCGCCGCCGCCGCCGGGATTCAGATCCCGATTTCCGGCCACCATAAACGCGGGCTCGCGGACGGCGAGCCATGGGTAGCTCGCTGTCCGATCGTCCGGTAACTGTCCGGACCGAGCCAAGGCGTCGACGGCGCGCACTGTTCCCGCGCGTCTCAAGGAGTTGTCAGCAACAGGAGGGGCCCACCTGGGTCGAAGCCTACCGGGGTCGGGGTTATCCGAAAGGAAACTAGAGCCCCGGTATGAAGGCTAGAAGGAACGGCGCGGGGTTTTTAGTCAGTAAGACTCTGACACTGTCTCCCGCTCCACCCAAGAGCGGGTTTCGTCAATGATGATTTTCCCCGTCGACAGAAAAAAAAAAAGCTTATCGTGCACTAGCTTTTGCCCGCGGCTTCGCCCGCGTACGTAAAACATAGTATATGTCACTCAAGAATAAAGCAGCTTTCTAACGGTGAAGAAAATTTTAGCAATCGGACCAACAAAAAAAAAAACTTTACCTCTTTATATATAATATTAGTGAAGATATAGATTTCTATAAAAAAAATGTAAGGATACGTAGGAATAGGCTAGGAGAGTGAAGCCACGGGCAAAAGCTTGCGTCCTGTTACTGATATTTTAATAGTACACAGGAAAAAAGGGTACCTAATCAATCAGACCATACACAGTACCCAAAGGACTAGGTACCTGTACAAGTTTTTCACTCGTATATCTGAGATATCTGTGTATTTTATATTCCTTATTGTAACGCTCTTTTTACGATTCTATTGCATATTGCTGAACCCTACCTAGATAGTAAAGGACCTACTCGTAAATATTCAAAGATCCGATCCAGCATTTCCAAAGTAAATAAAGTATTACACCGTCTTTGATAGTACGGATCGGTGGAGGCTATAGCACGTAACACAAGGCGCTTTCTAAATATTTTATTTGAAAATATTTCACAGCTATGAGAGCTGCAAAATCCCTTCTGGCTCTAAGCTGATATACGAATGTTACAAACGCCTACATTTCAACGCAACGCAACGTGACGCTAATCCACCAAACTAACTAGCTTTCAAGGAATCAAATTACAGCGATTCGTGAGGCAACAATGCAGCACGGATGAACTCGTGAGAAGGGGTTCGAGTTTCACTATACCATCGATATGGCCTGAATCTCCTCGCATACCACAAACTGTGGTTGATGCTGGATGTATACTGGCCAAAAAGGCGTTCCTTTCCATTGATTGCCACTTCACAGAATAGGCTCTACAACTGGCAAAGCATCATTGGACCACTAGACGTACGGCTTTGCGCTACTGGTACATAGCAGACATCCCACCCATACGCACAAAGCTTTTTGAAACACATTTATTGTGCGCACAGCAAAGGAGTGGAACTGATGCCGGAGTCTGTGTATTCTGATAGCTACAACTTAGGGGTCTGTAAGTCAAGAGTAAATAGATTACTTCTAGGCAAGCGCGCCCCATCGTCGACCACATTATCACTTACCATCTGGTGAGATAGTGCATGGTCAAACGCGAGTGTATCAATAATAATTATAAATAAAAAAAGCTTTAGTTGTGTAAAACAAACATTACAACTGGCTATAAATCCTTCAATAAGTATCTCTTCATCAGGAGTTATTTAACAAACCACTCTGCATCCTGCTTTGAGGAGGACGAGTCAATAGCTCATCCGCTTTTAAGCTACCCAGTAGAGTGTTAGATACGGGGCAAAGTATTTCGGAACACAAGGTTCTCTGGGCGAGATGGTTACATCAGTTACTGCCAGTACCTTTTATGAGTATTGAATGAAGTACTTAAACTGTTCCAACCATATGTAAAATACGAGCTTCACCCGTCCGACCTGCTACATAATATAAGCACAAAATATATAGGTACAGAAGTCAATCTACATACAGAGCGCGTTCAAGCAACGCGCACATAAACACCGCTCACGGACACAATATCTCGGTACGTCTCGGAACACTCGTCGAACAGTTCCGGCTCAAACGATCATTAGTGTGTGTCCACCGAACGTAGGTATAAAAAGTGAAGTACATACATGAGATTGTCTTCTGTACCTATCTATTTTGTGATATAAGTCTCTCAAACAGCAATTTCCATCTTATGAGCAGATTCTGAGTTACTTATTTGGTATTATAACTGGAATTTAAGGTTTGCGTTTAATATGATTTTATTCAGGCCATAATATAGATTTAAAACATCTCAAAGAATACAAGTTAGAAAAGTAATAACGATTACAAATTCGCGGAAAATTTAATAAAAACCGAAGCTAAAATAAAAAATAATTTCAATGGGTTCAATCATTGGGTGATAATATCCCCTGACGACAGAACTTTACTTACAGGTTTCCTGGGGAACCCTGTATTTGTGTGCCCTTAGCAGCACAAAATGTGTTACATAATATAAATAAATTATGCATTGGGTTTATGAAGGTACCAATATTAGTTGCGTGCCGATTTTGGTGAACCATAATAACTTGTTTTTGTTAGTGACTCTCACAACTTCCATGGAATAATAAAGAGTTCTATATTTTCTCCCTTTGTTTACTAAATCAACGAAAATATTCTTTATTACTTTCTAGCAGCGGCTATGCTTGCATGAGTGTAGAAAGATATTCCAAAGGAACATACTCCCAGGATAAAAATTATGACTATGTGTTAATCCAGGACATGGTCTAAGTCGCTACAAACGTACAAACACACAAACTTTCTGCGCTATAGTATTAGGGTGTATTTTTTATTTTTGTGCGGATTTAATCACGCATGCGGGTTTGCATGCGTGATGAAATCTGTATGCAGATAATTTCAAAATGCAAAAAATCATCGTCCGCCTTTCATTGCCATCAGTTCAGCCGTTTGGGCGTGAAACAATGAAAAACATACGCATTCATGTATGTGTATATTAGCGTGATGTGATATTATCTACCCAAGTATTAATTTGTAATTAATAGTGTAAATGCGTAAACAATAGATCGAACTATCAGCTTATTCCAAAAAGCCTAACGCTATTATAATTGCTGCTTCTGTACGTAAATACGTAAACATATGATTAAAATTAATTCAAGGGGTGGGTTAATGACTCGGCTGAAACGTGACCACACTCAGAATGTGTACAGGATCACCTTCAATAAGGATTATGAATAAAAGGCTTTAACGTTGACAGATGTGTTTGTTTACATTGTTAACCCGGATGACAACAAGGTAAAGTGGGCACGGGATTAACTAGGGAACAGTAATTGTGGTCATGGATCAAGTGGCCACTTTAAACCCAAGACCAGTGCCGTTGATACAAATCTTTCGGTCTGCCTGCATCCTCTCTTAATTAATTTTTATTATTTTTCACTTAAACAATACTCTCTCAGACAATCAAAGGAATGCTATTGTGATGAAAAAAAAACTGTTTACTTTCAATTGAACTTTTTTAATTAGTCTTTTAGCTGAAGATTTACAGCGTAAAATGTTTTTTGAATGAGGCTGAGAGATTAAAGATTTGATAGCTTTAAGGCTTTGTATAAAAGTAGATATTAAAATATTTTCTGTGCAGGTAAGTAACCTGTCTCAGAAATATGTGATTGGATTAAGATTTTCTTTTCTAGAATGGAAACTCATCAACGGATCTTCAATATCAACCACAAATGCTGCCAAAAATTTGAAATCTGATTATACACAGCGATAAATTGAAAAGAAGATTTGAAAGCAAATCGAACTAAAACAAACTGCATTAAGTACACGTAATAATCAACATTAATATATTCTCTTGAATCTTTTCGAAGCCTTTTACAAGTTGCAGCCACAAAAAGCAGTAGCTAAATGTTGTACTTTAAAAAATATTGTATTCGTAAATACTGGTATAAGTAACAGCGTACGTGTATTCTGTACCCACATCGTAAATTATTACATTACACTTGCATTCATTGTCAATGCTATTAACTTATTTCTAACAACATTCATGTTTCGCTATGCATAGTTCAGCACTGTCCAAACTTTCCAGTTATAATAGAAATGGATGGGTAACACGTAGAGTGAACTCACGAAAACAAGTATAGTTGTGGCTGTAGCGGAAGGCTGTGGCGCTCTCTATAGCGGAATTGTGACGTCAGAGTCAGTCTACATCGTCCACGGAACGACGAACGTTTGCGGCCCCGAGTCCCCGACACACGCATCCGGGACCACGAATCTAGGCCACAACTTACAACAAACATTATGAAAAAAAAGTCACCGCAAATGCGGAATAGACCTTCTCTGCTAAATTAAAGTGCATCGCAACCAAGGTCGGTGACCGATCGCAATCGGCACGCGACAGCAGATCACTAAACGGTTAGCTGAGCCGCATTCTGCAATTACTTGTAATCGAAAATTGACGTTTGCTGGCCCTCGTTTCAACACGATACTTAGCTGTTTTTAAACGATTTTATTTTTATGACACAATTACCCGCGGCCGCTATCAGCAATGATGCAATTATTTGGATATCTTTAACCAGATAATGACATCGACATTGATGATTACATTGTGTTTATAAGTCGTTTTGTTTACACTGCAAACAGAGACTATATTATTTTTTATAAAAGTGCTTGAGATGCTTTGATGTTGTGCATCTTTGAGTAAATACAGATTATTTAGTTTTGATATGAATTTTAGGGTTTGACGAACTCCTGTCCTTTTATTCGACTAGGACTACTTAGGGGTGTCTCATATAATATCAGTTTCACAAAAATCATACTTCGACGTGGCATATCCTAAAAAGTACCAAAGTCTCAAGAGATCGAAGGAAATGGAAAACATGTCAGTGAATTCCTCGTCAGGCCTGCGACTTCTGCCAGCAACCCGCCGCTACTTATTTCACGATTTTGGAACACGTTTTTGCGACACATGCTTCCAACGCTTCAGTTGTAGGTCGTAGATATTAGGGTCACAGATTCGTTGTACCTACTGGTTTTATCGTAAATTTTTTTAGTCTTAGCTTGCCAAAAGTCACACCGGCCTTTAAAATAAGTAAGTATTTATTATTGGTGTAATAATTGCTCAGTAAATAATGAATAAGCTCGCTCGTGGCGCTATAGTGTCGGCAGCAACTGTTGGCGCGTCATTATTTAGTCGTCTCGTGTAACGCGTCATGTACATCTGCGACTGTTACTAAAGTACCGCTCACAAGAACTGATCGCTTCTGCTACGTTACGTTCGTAAAATTTTATCACTCTTTTATCCCTTTCAAAGTGCGAAGCCCAAGTGGTGCTAATGCACTTTGTGCGACCACGTGTGACAGGAATATGTTAGTGATAGCTTATGATAGCCTACACATCGCTCGAATAAACATAAGAAGGAGCCTTCAGATGAAAGGTCTGTCCTTTTTATTTCTTTAGCCGATTAGTTTTTGAACGTTACTTTTTATTACAAATTCCATTACGATCTAATGAATAAATTAAGAAAAAATATTTCGCAGACTTGCTATGGCTGCCACAAGATTATAAAATCATTAAGTAGTAATCCATAGCGCATTAGGATTGAACCGAAACTAAATTGAAGACCTTTACTAATAGATATACAAATCTTTTGAACTTTTACAAATATATCAATATAGTTTGGGAGTTAAGCATAACGAGCTTAAAATAAAATTTAATGTAAGTTGGCAATTTGGTTATCACAGCAACACAGCTGCAATTAATTTCAAATATATTACGACATTCATCCGGCACCGGATTCCACTACAATTAATCATTTTATTCCAGCAGCAAACGAATTAACATATACTTCGAATACAGATCGTCTGATAGTAGGAATCAGAATACTCTTTGAGTTCGTTCGGTAAATAAAGTTAAATTGGGAGTAGGTAAAGTTTGAATAGCTGAAGATTTGATCGGGAGAGGAAAAAGTCGAGTAAAAACAGGATACAGATTAATTGGGCTGGTGAGACAGAAGCAGGTTCATCCTTGTAGCCCGAGGATTGATTAGACGGCGTCGGCACGGTAATTAATCGACGCATCCGGTTCTATTCCGCTTTTTGTCTCACAGGCTTTGATTGAATTTTTCACTTCGCCGCCAATAAGTTGGGTGAAGCAATCAATTTACTGACACTTCATTAGCCAAGAAAATTACGTGGATAAGTACAAAGCGGTTTTGTGTGTGTGTGTTTTTTACACGTTGTCGCCTTTATCATGTTTGAAGGTAAAGCATACCTAAGCACAAAGTGGAGGTAATATGTATGTAAGACGTATATGCCTGATTATGTAGAAAAGCAGTGCGACAGATCTCGTGAATCCATCGGCACTGAACACTATGTTCTGCTCAGCACCAGAAGATGAAACCGCAACTGAAGATAGCTTTGTTAGTTTCCTGTTCCTCCGGTCCTTATCTTCGATGAATCTCCCTTTACATCCTTCACACAGTGTCCCAAATCCAGGAGAACCTATGAAACTAAACTGATGGTAGCTATGTTGGTTTCCAGTTCCGTTGGCTGGCACCGGTTTATCTGTCCGACAGGTTATCTGACTTATCTGTGACGAAACGATCCGATTACGTTTTCCATTGTATTATGAGTTCTTAGAGCAATGTTTTAGGTAATAGAATAAAGCTTTTGTTTTATTTTGATATTGGATAACGAACGCCCATTACCTGTGTGGTGATTTAGAGAGATTTATAACAAAGGATCACAGAAATTATATCTGAATAATATAAAATACTAAACTTCTGGGTTCTGAAAGGTTGAAATATAAAATCAGATTAAAAATAATAATTGGTCGTTACTGAAAATTTTATTGTTTCAGGTCGTCGTCGTCGTCGCCATTTTTGTTGAGCTCCTTATTACTTTTAAATTCAAAAGATTCTCTTTTGTCTTCTTTTAGTTCTTCGTGTCTTATCGGAAACCTTTTAATATTACAAGTTAAAATTTTACTTTGTTGTAGGAAGGAAGTGATGGCCTAATTACGGACGAGAAGTACAATTCAAAATTGGGGCGAGAATACCTATTTTTTCAGTGCTGCGGTATGGGTATAGAATTGAGCTTTGTTAAAAGCGAAATGATTCGGGCAACATAATGGTATCGAATTTAGATACAAGATCAGTAAGTTTCGATAACGGAACAGAGAATTCAAAAACAACCAAAGCAATTTGTTCAAAAATATTTGTTATAATCAAAATACACTAAAGCCAAAGTAAGCTCGAAGGCCAGTTCCTGACACAAAAGGTCGATTTGCTTTAGTTTTCCACTTGTGATGCGAAAACTAAAAATTGGATTGAGAGTGTGTTTCCAATAGGAAAGTGGTACGAAACTAGGATAGGTCACGTCACTAGAGGCGTTCGTTCAATCAAAGCGAATTCAAAACTTTGATGGCACTAGTCGTTCCGGCGCCGATCCAACTTTGGTTTATGGAGATACCGCTACCGAACGCGAAGTGTCTACCGTGGGGGGAATCACTAAACGTACGTACGTATGCTGTGCTTACTCACACGGTGTGAGGTATCAATTCCAGATATTTTATAGCAGTTTTTTATAGAGCAATCAGAATTTCTAGTAACACTGTTCAAGTTGATGATTGAACTAGAATGAAGTTTAGAGGTAAAATACTTTGTGTATTTAAGAAGCAGGTCGGTTTAGCCAATTTAACGAAAATTGTAGCTGAATTTTGAATCGTTTCAGTTTAATTTCTGCGCTCGCAAACATCTAAAGTTTCCAGGTGTATTTTCGATAACTCAGAAACTGCTGAGTATTACAACCAGTTGTACAGGTTTTGATTATCCGATTCGAAACAATGAGTTCAAACTTGTTTGCGAGTTTGGCACTTTGTAATTTTGTAAAATGTGTACCTAATTCAATAATTACACAGGTTTTTGATATTCGACTATGATGTTTTGAACATTGTATTTGATGTTACTTAAGGCTCATTATTTTGGGTAATTCTTCCTTCCCTTTATTTGTCTTAAGATGAAAGAAAACACAGTGTTATGATAAACAAATAATAATTTATTTGACATAGTCATTATATTTAGGCGTATTCAAATCTTATTTCCCTACCTCATCATATTATAATAATAAAATAAATTATAAGTTATCTAATTACAATTTCTAAAATTAGATTTAAATAATGATGTGTCATGACGCAATTTGTATTTGAATGTAATTAAATTTTATAAAATGAAGATTACGATTATCTTTTGCAAAAGTCTTATAATCTAATTATGTAGATACAATAAAGACAACACAACAATTAAATACTAACATTACTAATACATGCTAGTCCTTAATTAGTTTTAGAGAAATTGTTACTTATTCCAGTTAGATTTTCACAGGAGATATCTAATCTTTATGAAGTGAGAATTCACAACACACTTAAGCTAGAACTATCAATACTTAGATCCTCATTGGTAAGTGCCCACTATTGATGAAATCGAATACTGGCACTTTATCTAGTTCACTAGAAGAGGATTTTTTCCGCTTCTTGCGCTGCTCGTGCCATCTCCTTTACTTTTATCCGATGTACTTTGCCGGAGGGCGTAACGGGTAATGAATCTACGAAGAAAAGACCGCCGCTCACTCGCTTGCCTTCCATGTTCTCTGAAAACAATAAGTTAGCAATTGAGTAAGAACGAAGAACGAAGAATGAAATTGTTTAGTCGTGTGGCGAGCCGGTAGTGATAAATCTGGAACGTGTGAGCAGTCGTGAGTGGCAATAGATAGTGCCACCTGCGATGCTGAATGCGAACTACGGCCGACGGAGATACAGTGAGCATGCAAAGCATTCACGGTCTTGATTGTCATTCAAAGTTCTATTTAATGTACCTTCTTCATAAATTATTATTTATATAAACCAACATTTGAATTATAATTTGATTATAAATTATGATTAAGTACAAAATTACTTCCGACTCAATTGATTTCATCTTCAAGATTTATGATTATGATATAACTTGAAAATTTTATGTAAATTAACAGCCCCAAAAGGAATTTATGAATATTATCTCAAATGCCTTAAGGGTAAATCCGTTCGCTTCGCTTCCCATCCATCATCAGCTGTATGCATTATTGCTATCAATTTAATATAGATTACTTTTATTTGTCTTTATCTAACGGTTACTGGTTACGGTTAAGAAAAAAAATCAGGGTTTGTGAATCTTACTGGCTGAATCTGTCGTATTTGAGAAGCTTAGATACCCGAGACACAAACAAAACCAATTTAAAAAATACGTGTTATTTTATTTATTTTATCTGAGAATCAATTCTAAGCCAAGATGTCACAACAAATGTACTATCAGGCACTTGACAACTGATGAGGAAAATTGATTAATATTACCTAGTTGTTATTTTTTTCAAAATCTGATTTGAGACTTGTATCAATATAAAATCGATCAAAACCAAAGTTTTGATTGATTTTGTACTAAGCCGCGTTTCCTGCTTATCGGAGAAATTATCGAGAGGTACAACAATTAATTATGATTAATCGTAGTTCAGATTATGTTAAGAAGATGTATCGAGCAGGTACATGGGGCAATAATAAGTGTTTCTTTGAGTTGTGTAATAACATTGATTATTCTCTTTGTTGCAATTTGCAAATTAATGATAAGTTTTTCGAGAAAATTCGGTACGAGCATGAGTGTCACACACGCTTGCCTGAGTAGCGGTCTTTATCTGATTAATAGCAAAGTATAAGCATAATCAGCTTTATAATGTCCCCACTGCTGTGACTCAGGCTTGCTCTCTAGGAGAGGGAATGGACCGTAATCTGTCATACCGCCCTGTGGGTTAGTGCGGCCTTTTGTGGGTTACTGTACGTCACATGTCATTGAACTATTTATTTTAGGAAATGTCGATTTAAGCATTATCTTGTTTTTCACCATTTTAAGAACAGATGGTGATGAAATAAATTACAAAAAGCGCTTGCCTAGGTTCGAACCCACGACGTACAACTCGTAAGTCGGGGTCGCTATCAGTGAGTCACTATTACTCTCACTAAGCTACATTAATGTTATAAAGCTGAAGGGTTTGATAGTTTTTGGAACTAGTTTTGAATTAGCCCATCTATCGAGGAAGGCTATAAGTTATAGGTATATCATCACGCTACAACCATTAAGACCGAAGCAGTAACTAAAGATGAGAGTGAAAACGCGGGAAATAGTAACTTATATGATGACATATTTTTAGATATTCCTAGGTTTTTAGGTAAAGAATGCCTAAGGTATTAAGTCCAGCTTTGTACTTTGTGTTGCATAAAGATTAAAGTTTTTTTTTTCTAGAATCGAATGCAAATACAGATTTTCACTGTTCTTGCTATAATCATTTGGCGAACACAGGATCAATGGACGTGACATGATGGTAAAGCAAACAGATTTCATATTTCTGCGTTAACTTCGTTGCTGAAAATGAAATGTATTCGGTAGTCACAGTTGCGCGTTACTTTACAAATGAATACTGAGCAAAATACGGGCCAAATGTTACACAAGTAATTATGACATGCGATATGAGTTTTCTTGAATCATCAAATGAAAGCACGGATTTATGATTGCTGTTTCTCAACAAAATATTTGAATGGGTGTTTTCATCACACGTGGATTTATTGCGCCTACCTACCTACATATAGTTATACATACCTGCTTTATTTTGTCATGGAAAATGTTTAAAATATGTTAGTCTTAAGTTTGCGTCTTCTTCTTTCTACTTATTGTAGCTAGGTAACATACCTGGCTAGTATAATATACCTATATCATATAAGTTTTTTTTGGAGTGGCAAATAATACAATAGCTTTTCACGCTCTAGGGAACGCGAGAGGGCGTTTTACTTAGACCCACGTCCTTGCTAAATTATGATCTCCTGATAAATAACATGAAAGTTAAGATTAAGTTATCCTATATTGTTGAGGTAAACTCTTCCGGGAAATTATAATAGTAGACCTCTCAAAACTGATAGCACACATAGGTGTATAGACATAAGATTAAATTTAGGCGTACTTAAAGCTGGATCCTAATACTGTGATCGAGAAAAAGCGGCTACAGTGTAATATCTTCCTTACGTTACAAACAATTAGGTTCTATATTGTGTGATCTGTAATAAAGCCAATATAATTTGACAGGCCTGTTGGTCTAGTGCTTAGTGGTCCTGACTGCCGGAGGTCGTGGGTTCGATTCCCACCCCGGAAAAATGTTTATGTGATGAGCACGACCATTTGTTCTGTGTCTGGGTGTCATTTATCTATAATATGTATGTATGTATTTCGATATATATATATAAGTATGTTTATCAATAGTCTAGTACTCATAACACAAGCTCTGCTTAGCTTAAGACTAGACAGCTTTGTGTGATACTTGTAGAATATTAATTTTATTATTGTTTATTATAATTTGTATAATCGTTGAACCAATGCATATCACTCTCAGACAATTGGGAAAATTCCTAATTAATTTTATGGCGCAGTGACACATCTACCTACCTATTTATCTACATATTAAAGAGTGTGTGTGTGTGATGTGTGTGGTCGAGATTATTTAGTGGTGTAACAACTGATTAATGTTATAACTTTGGCCGATTATGACATAGTTGATTAGTAATATTTCCAAGGGCTATAATATCACATGATTTTATTCAATGACAATTTTAATTAGGTAATAGAAAAATGTAGTTCAAGAGATAGCGATGTTCAACAGTTTTTTTTTCTTTTATTCTAATGACTCAGATCAAAGGTTTTTTTTATTCTTGTTTTTTTATTAAAATAATGCATGTAATAAAAAAAATCCTTTTGCTTAAAGAGATTTCTTTAACGAATTTTGCAAGACGAATTGCTTTTGTGATTCGTAATTTGTTATACGTAAGAATTTATGTCTGTAATTGATTTATTGAAACTTCATGCAACACAGACGTACAAAGGCGGTCTTATTGCCCTAGGCATTCTCTGCCAGTCAACCAAGCGTAGTGGAGAGATAGGTAACATGGTAGTTGCATAAAAAATAACTATTTTTAAAATAGCTGAAATCGATTCAGTGCCCGATTCTGATCATACCTACTACTTTTAGGATGTGCGTATTTTTTTATTTTTTTTTATCTATCCCATATTGTCCCTCTGCTGGGCAAAGGCCTCCCTCCACTCCTTCCAATGTTCCCGGTTTTGACCTACTTCTTTCCAATTCCCAAGGAAGACATCCAAGTCGTCTCGCCATCTCCTTCTTGGTCGGATGTGCGTTTATACAATATAATAGGTTGCATATTGTATTTTATATAATAAATACTTACATATGAAAATGTATTTACAAGAGATTTTTGAGAAGACAGCTATTTTTAAGGAAATAATTTCGCAACTCAAACTTCAACGCGTATTTACTAATAGTTATCCTGATACTGAGCAGAAGCGCCTTTCACAGAAGGATGGTCTGTATATTAGAGGCGGAATGAACAGAATCAGAAATAAGAGAATGACAAATCAGTACAATGTTTCATTAACGAAACAATCTAAGGTAGTAACAAAGTAGGTAAATAAAAAAACTCACTTCTAATTAATTCATAGATCTCTTTCACTTCAACTTTGTCGCCGTTCCTCCTCTGCAATGCAATGATGGGCATTTCTTGACATTCAGGGTGCGGCAAGCACACGACACACGCATCCGCCACAGATGGGTGCCGTTTGATTATTCCTTCGATTACCAAAGGCGAAATCTAAAAACAAAATAATATATTATTATTATTTAAAAAAATGAAATGATGATGATGATTAAAAAAAAAAAACATTTATTTCAGGTACCATTATTAAGACCCGTATAAAAATCTTTCAAATTTGCAATAAAATAAGATTAAAAATAAATAACCACAAAATTCCATTAATTACATAAAAAATCCACAATTCATTAAATTATAAATATCTATCAGTACCTTAGTCTTTTATATGCGATACAGCGTCGCAACTTCAAAAAGCTTTAATTTATTTTTAGAATTATAAGAGATGTCTACATAATTTTTTACACTCAATTTTACCGCAAACTTTTGTAATATACATTTAAGACTTTGCATTCAACAAGTTTAATATTTCAAGTATGTACAACAAAATATAAGACACATCTAAGTAATAGCAACACTTACAAGCCTACTTGGCAACACGAAATTAATTTATCTGCAAGACTGAGTATGGCTTCAACCGTTTGATAATATCGTTACCACTTTTGAGTGACTGAATTTACAGGGTTTCAAAAATGAATGGAACTGTTCATGTGAAAAGTCACTTTTCAAATGAATCATATCATATTTAAACATCAATTAATAAAAGACAATGGCAAAAATTATATTATTTGAATAACGTGGAGCGATGTTTGTGAAATGGAAATGTCGAATCGTACACGGGCAGCAAGGATTTGGTAGATATTTTTCTTGTGAAATAAGTCGTAGTTTTCCCGTCGCATATCAACTGAATCGAGACAGTGCGCCACTGGATGAATCAGAGCGTGATAGAAATAAGTCTAGCTAAGTTTACGCTGACTGGGTTTTCGCCTTACGTTATTTTTACAGGTTTTGGTAACCCAATAATACTTTTTAACGAAACTTTTAACCCGAATTGGTGCATTTCATTTGATTACATTGCCATGTTACGCATCATTGAGATTTTAATCTAATATTCGTTGACTTTTTTTCGTGAATTTTATTCATTGGTGTTACACTTTCTATTTTGAAACCTTGGTCATTTGATTTGGATTTTTAATTAGATAGAAAAATGCTAATAAAAATGTGAAAAGATTTTTCTCTCACCAGAAAACCGTAGTGCTTAATTAAAAGCCTTTTGCGCTCCACGAAGTAATAATAATCTTGCTCGTCCTTGTAGAACAAGTCTCCGGTCTTGAACCAGCCGTCTTCTGTCAGCATGGTCTTCGTCTCCTCGGGATTGTTCAGGTAACCCTGGAAATTTAATCGTTATTGAGTAAAAAAGCCTCAAAGCGATCACGCTTAAAGCGTATCACGACAATGACGTCGTGAACAAAAAACGTGAAGGTTTCTCGGTAACCAAACAAAACTCAGTTTGAACACAGCGTTCATTCTAAGCTCAAAAGCTGCAATGTTATTGTTCAAAAGATCAATACTTCGCTGTGTTTAACCAAAACAAGAGACCTGTGCTGCTTTTAACTTGCAAAACGTTCGGATAGATACTACAGCTATAATATTCAGATTACTTTATTGAGTTCCTGTGTAAGTCGGGGCCGAAGCAGCATTAGCGGGCAGGTAAATTATGAATGTGTGTTCATCCTTAGGGCATTATCATCCGCGGCACATGGATTTACTAACGGTTTACCTTTTTGGGGATTGAGTTCTGAGAATCATTTTCAAACATTTTACGTTACTGACTTGACTACAATTTTTGACAGAATTATCAAAAATTTATAAATGTCCCCGAACTGAATAATTATTATGAGTTATCTGTATATTGATTAGTGTAGATAGATATAAAGTTAGTTTTTACCACGAAAAATGCGTTGCCTTTAACCCATAATTCTCCAGTTTTGTGAGGTCCTTCCAAAGCTTTGCCCTCGTCATCAATAAGCTGTAAAATAAAGTAATTATCAAAATAGGTCAACTAATACAAAATTAAAATATAAGATACCTATCCGAAAATACACTTTATCAGTCATTAGATTGTAAATCATAAAAAAATCAAAACGTATCAGATTAAAGGTTAAACAATAGAATTTGTACAACGTTGATTGTAATAATATGTCTCGAATTAAATAAATAATCGTCATTATGATTATTTCGTCATTATGACGACGATTCTTTTACAAAAATGTTACGGTCATCAGAAATTGATCAGTAGGTACTTCAAAATACACGAACATTATTAAATAATACAAACCCTGAATTCATATTGAGATTGTGGCTTGCCAGTTGAACCGAATGGTGTGTTGTCATCGAAATCAAAGATGGGTGCCAATAACTCAGTCATTCCGTAAGCCAGGTACAAGAACGCGTCGCATATTTTCTGTGAATATACACGATTTATTTAGATACGAGAAAATGTTTAATTTATTAATTAATGACATAGAATTCATGATGGTCATAAAATTGCATTCCAAACTTAAAAAAATACATGCGGTCGAATATATTATATAACCTCTTTTCAGTTTCAAGTCGGTTAAAGAATGCATTCAGAGTTCACAGAGATGTGTTAGCTAACTCCATATTTCTTGACGGAAAATATAAAGCTTGGAAGCCCGACGACTTTATGAAATTAGGTCAAAAAAGAACAGGGACTCTCTCCTTTATAATCCAGCATGGATCTTATATCAGGTACAGGTATAATGTGAGTTACAATACTTACTCTAAATCTGTCCAGTAATGGTTTCTCCAAGGCACTCCCACCAATAAGAATTTGCTTGAAGCACGATAAGTCACAAGTTTTTTCTGCTACGTTCAGAAAATGGCCCAATAAAAATGGCGTAAATGCTGTAGTGTTGGGCTGAAAAAATACCAGAAACGTTAGCATAAAGTAGCAACTATTATTCGCGATTTTAAATAACACCACGGGTGTGTTATTATCGTTTATTGTTATTATTACCCTGTATTTGTTGATAATTTCGACGATTTTCATGGGGGTTAGTGGACCCGATGATTGGACCCTTGTGGAACCTTTCAAGGGGCCAGATAAGAAGTATAAAAGTGATGAGACCCACTGGAGGGTCGCCATAGCCAGGATGACGTCACAGCTTTGCGGGAACGGAGACCTTCACAACAAAAATACATCTTTTACTATATCTTCATCATTAGAAACATTTTTTTTAAACCATCTTTGCATTCTTCGTTAATGTTGATTTTAGGTTTATTTAGCAGTTTTATAAATAAACCGGTTACTGCCCGCGGCTTTGCCCGCGTGATAGTAAAAAAATATCCCAATGGAATATACGCCCGGGATATAAATTATCATCATCATCATCAGCCTTTTTAATGTTCCCACTGCTGGGATTCAGGCCTCCTCTCTAGGTGAGGGAATGACCCGTAGGTAATCCACCACGCGGGCCCAGTGCGGGTTGGTGAATGTCACATGTATTCGATTTTTTTTTGTTCTAGGACATGCCGGACATGCCGGTTTCCTCACGATGTTTTCCTTCACCTTTTTGAGAGCAGTGGTAATAAAATAAATTACACATAGTAATGCGCCTGGCAGGATTTGAACTCGTAAGTTGGAGCCATTACCACTCGGCCACCACTGCTCTCAATCTCATATAAAATATAAATATGAGTTATTCCAGGACATGGTCTAACACACAAACTTTCTGCTTACAGTATTAGTGTGATTTCAGCGTGAAAAGCGATAAGTTTGAACAGCGCGCTTATGAGCATCTCGAAACTTTAAGCACCAATGATAAATGTTCGATTTACTTGAACTGTGTGGTTAGTCCCAACAATTTAGTTTTGGACATAACTAAAACTAACACTGTTAATTTATTATTTACCGATATGCGATGTTGCGAACTAAACTTGCAATAAGTTTCGAGGCATGTTCGGTGTAACAAAGTTCCGAGCATCTTCTTATAATTAATTGATTGGTTATTGATTTATAATATTCATGCAAGACCGTGGTGAGCGTTAAAATAGATCAGTTTTGGATATAGTACAAGCTATCTTAACATCCCTGAGGGGTTCCATGTTGAAACAAAGGGATATGTCTTTGTATAATTTAGGATTAGTGTACATTGTCAGCAATATTGACGGGGCTCACTAAGGCCGATGGCTGCCAAAGCTGCAGGATGGTTTGAAAGAGTTATCATGGCCCTGGACGGCGAAGAGATACTGAAGGAACATAGATGGGTTTTCATCAATAAAAGACAGATCTTGCTCTGCTTGATGGTTTTCTACCAAAAGTTAACTTTATTATTTAAACTAGTGCTTGACTGCGATCTCACCTGATGGCAAGCAGTGATACAATCTTTAATGGTGAAGTGCACTAGTTCATTATAAATCGTGCATATCCAAAAATGTCAAGTTCTAAATTGATTCTTTAATATATTTAATCTGGTTTTAAAGAAGTTAAAGTTCTCTCTGTAATTCCAGTTTCACAGTTATGGTATTATGAAATATGATTGTTTGGCAAATTAATGATTCAATTGCTAATACCGACGACCGCTATAAGCCGCCGCACCCAAACTAATCGGCCAGTCGGGTGACTAAGCCGAGGACTCTGATTTTAAATTATTATTTATCGCTTTACTGCTTTAAACATATCAGTGTTGTTTGAAATTTATTAAAATCGGATGTAAGATAAACAACGATAAGCAAGTGATACATCCTACGTCAGAATTGATGTAATCAATTCAGGCCAAGCAACAAATTGAAGTTAGAAGAAAGAAAAGCACATTTTTTTTTAAATATCATTCCTTGACTGTGATTCCACCTAGTATGGTAAGCAGTGATGCAATCGTTGATTGTGAAGCGCACTAGTTTATTAAGAGCCTATTTACTCTATTATATATTTAGTAGGTACTTACCACCAATTTTGTACTCCGTTAAGTAATGTGTCGAAGGGAATAACTGCCACCTTCGGTAAGCCTGTAGTTCCACTGGTCAACATCAACCATGCTGCCGTTTTGGAATGGTCGAACAAAGCAGGTCTGAAAATATCATATACATTGTACCAACAGGAAAATTCCTTCTAACATAAATCATATGAAAAAATCAGTCGTTTTCTTTAGAACGTCCGTATAACTAATATAAAAATCAATCATGTTATTAATACATAAGTATGTTTATCAGTAGTCTAGTACCCATAACACAAACTCTGCTTAGCTTGGGACTAGACGGCGTTGTGTGATAGTTGTGGAATATTAATATTATTATTATTTATGAATGGGTTTCATTCTTATCTTGATGGAATCGTAAACAGAGTAGTTCTATGATTTGATTCAGATGTTACCTGATTTTTACGTTCAATTTCAATAGAAGGATCACGTAATGTTTCTAGCCAGTTCTTTACCTGTAATTAACGTGTGTGCCGTTATATTTCTTGACAAACGCCTCTAGGTCTGATTGTTTGTCGTCAAAGATGACGATTTTTCCCTCCTGATTGTTCGCCTTAAATGCTTCTTTGATCTTGTCTTCAGAAGCTTTCTGACAGAACACTATCTTTGGGAAGATGTACGGGAATAATCTTGTTAAATCATCTGTAAGGATAGTTAATTGGGAATTAGATTGCTGAACTGAACAGATGTTATGCTTATTATCTGAATGCAAGGTTATTTTTTAATAACCAGCTATTTCTATTTTTCCAGTCGACAGTGATACGGAGGAGTTTTATGACGCCATATTTTAGTAGGGACTAGCCTTTAGTGTATATAGTTATGTTAAGCATAAATATATTTTTTTCTTTCTTTCTTTTTATAATAATTATTACTGTAGAATATATCGTTTAACTTACTTTGACCACAGCTAGGATCAATGGCACACATGGGGTATCCTCCGAAGTGACAAGCGAAGTAAGGTATGCACAGGTCCATGTGGTTGTTGCCCATAATTATGGCTGCGTCCCCAGGTTTGAGGCCGGCTTTGACCATGGCACTGGCGAGGGCACACGTGCGGTTTGCTACGGATTGGTTTGTTTCTTCCTGTGCCGTTGTGAAATCGATCTGGAAGATGCAATAAGTTCTTGTAGGTGTGTCAATTATTTGTACTGTTTTGGTGCTCAATTGTTTAAGAAATGTTTTTTTTACGAGCGACTCACACTAGCTTTGCACGTGCGTTACAAATCTAATCGTTGAAACCTTCCTCATGAATCACCCTTCAGTCTGTTTGTAAAAACCGCATGAAAATCCGTTTAGTAATTTTTATGTTTATTGCGATTAATCAGATAGACCGATGCTATGGGAGATTTTCATTTATATAATATATAAGGATTTTATTATATTATCATTATTTTATTATATTATATTAGTAAAACATAATCCTCTCAGTACCATCCTACAGTTTCAGGATAAAAATTTCGTTGGAGAAAATTATCACGAATGTCAAACAATTTTTAAGAAAATAATAAGATTTTCTAACAACGGAATTTACTGATTTGCAATTATATAGCTTAAGAATAAATTAGCCTATAATTAAGTTTGTTACATCTTCTCTCGCGATGAATATTTAATTAAGATTTGATTAGAGTTTTTTATTGTTTGATTAGCAAAAATAACTTGTAGGTATTCATTACGTTGTATTAGTATAGGTAGAGGTTATTTTCATTGCGAACTAAATAATAGATACATTAGGTTAAGGGCATATAAAAAAAAAAACGCTTTAAAAGAAAAATGTCTTGGAAAAACTGCTCTTGTTTTATTATTTTGGTAGTAAAAGCTACTTAAACGCTCGATACTAGCTGGTAGTTTATCTCTAGTAGTACTAGGTCAAATGAACAAATGCTTCACGTAGTACGTGAGAGTCGCGGCGGTGTAAACTATGTACGTAAACACGTATTCTTTACTGAGTTATTTCAGCTCATGCTTTCCACTTATTAATTTTCTTTTAAATTTTTACTTGCCACTTGCAGATATAAAATTTCGTGATTTCTATATTAATACTTTATATACTAGCTTGCAAGTATCTGGTAAAATTTATTTTGGAATGTTCAGTCTCAGAATACAATTTACGTATGTAAATAAATTATTGTATAGGTACAATTAAATTTGATATAGTAATACTGTTGATCATTAAATAAATTGTATATGAATTAGGAATTTCTCTGGTGGAAACTGGTACCTATTATTTTTTGTTTAAAGTATAATTATTTAAAAAGTATCCTACATAATTATTCATTATATTTGGACAGATTTTAGATCTGCTCGTTATTTTATTATTCGTGTCAGACTTACAATTTCGTATTTTTTGTGTTTTTTATTTTTGTATTTTATTCCGGTTTTTTTTTTCTGGCATTTAGATAAGGTAGAACTAAGATTTACATAGTACAAGAGAAACAGGGCAATGCTCCATAGTAGGCGAATTCGGGATTTAGATTATGATGACGAAGATGAAGATTTTTAACATAAGTAAGACTTCCGAAATTTGATCATGGTCGCTATTGAAACAAAATACATGACTGGAAAAAGTATAGGCACGTACCTGGCAGATCATGTCTGGAGCATCGAGCATGCCCTCCAGGGTGATGTGGCCGATGTGCACATCTTTCTCCTCCAAGCCATACCGCTCAGCAGCACTTTTCTTAAAACGGACCACTCGACTCGACATGCTGGTCTTCGCATAAATATCAGCCATTTTCAAATAACACCTTTTACCACAATTAATTCACAAAACTAGCAATTTCTACTATAACGTAGATAGCTTCTAAGCGGCCGATTTTCCACTAATATAAGATTATCATTGGAAAGCGTTTATATACGTTTCACTCATTATTTTATCTATACAGTGATTGCGTTATAGAATTTTGATAAATATCTATTAATCTTTGTTCTATAGCTGTACGGTATACATTATAAAATTGATAACAATATTTTCTGTATATTTAAAATTATATTATTCGTCATCCGTAGCTAGTACGTTAAAGAAAACAAAGAGAAGAGTCTGCAAAAGTAACAAAAACATTGTTTATGCAGCATTTTTTTGCCTCCCGTCCGTCAAGTGTCATGCGGGGATTTCGGCCTAGGGGATTTGGAAAATGAAGGCATTATGTATAAAAGGCTAATGCCAAATATGTTCCCATTTTAATAAAGTTGACGCATCTGTTTAAATACAATATGAAGCAATAGCTTAATTAGTCGAAATGGCTCGTTTTAAATTACGGCAACAATGCGATAAAGCCGTGTTTGCGTAATCAGCTAGTTTAACTTCGTTAAATAATACTTGAAATGAACAGGATTCATTTCAGTATTTACTTTTTGTTGTGTTTTACTTAAATTTTCATCATAATATTCTAAAGTTCGCAAAGATCTCAGACCTCCTGTGTAGAGTTTCAGAATTTCTCCGGCTGATGTAGCAAGACAAATGGTATAGCGAGAAATAAATCTTCACGAATCTGTCCAAAAATGAAAGCAATAAATGAGACTTCATTTGTTTCATTTACTGACATCAACATTCGTGTCAACTACTTTTTGACATATCATTACTTCATGTCATAATCAGGTTATGTCACAATTATGTTCATATCTGTCTACATAATCAAGCAGATGTACCTACCGTCTTGTTTATATAAAAATACAGAACTCTGAAAACTTCTGGATCCTATCGAGCTGAACATAAGCCCTACCACGAGCTGACGCGGTCCTATATAGGGTGTATAACTCCTGCCGTTTCTCGCTCGCACCCTTGACATTTTATCATGCCATGGTAAGGCCCCCGAATAGGATTGACTCGATGGTATAGTCTGTCTATAAAGTCAAAAGACGATAATTTTTGAACGAAATAAAAAATCTGTTGTTTGCAACACGATTTTTACTTGTCATTCACTAGTTTCTTAAGATGATGATAGTTCTACATCAGATGTTGATCGTTATATGGTTAGTGATGATGAATCAATAGGTGGAATAGTGTATTTAGAATCAGATTTCTGTTACGATTCCAGATTTATGCTGTTATTTTACTTACTTATGACACTATTTTAACTTTGCAAATGCCATTAACGAGACTGAAATAGGTATATTCTAAACGAGAATCTTTTGCATTTTTAATGTTAAAAAGTTTTCTAATAATATTAAAAAAAAACTTCTATTCAATACTTTTTATAAGGTTCTATTAGGCCCCGCTCTTAGGTGGAACGCGAGATAGTGTCAGACTCTTACCGACTAAAAACCCACCACGTTCCTTCAAGCCTTCAAAGCTCGAGCTTCTTTCGAAACTAACCCTGGCCCCAGTAGGCTTCGACCCAGCTGGGCCCCTGCTGTTGCTGACAGCTCCTTGAGGCGCGCGGGAACAGTGCGCGCCGTTGACGACTTGGGGCCGGCCTCCTCCTTTGCTAGCTAATGCTATATATACCTCTTATATATGCCTCTTTCTGCAAAGCAGTAACCTGTTTTGCAGAAAGAGGCGACTGCCTGCCACTACTCCTCGGTCCGGACCATAGCCTGAACCAAGGACTGGCGCGAGAGGTCTCCGCCGCCGATCGCCCCCAGTAAACAATGATCAAGATCTCTTAATCAACTTTGATTATTAAACCAGTGTTGACTACATAAGATTTTATTTTACCCTAATAATTACGCAAGTCGTTTGACTTGCTAGTCAGACTATACAGGCAAGTTATAATCTAGAGTTTTCAGAAAATAGAATATTTTGAGACTGAATTTTCGTGACTGCCACAGGGTGGATCGATGTCCTGGTGATAGTTTATGTCACGGAAATGTGAGACGCACGGGATCGTTCGTTGTGGCGACACTAAGGAGAGGCCAGCAGTGGATGTCCATCGGCTGAAATGGTGATGATGATGATGATGATAACTTTCGTGACCGTTGCGATTTTCGCAAACTAGCAATGATTAAAAGCATTATTTTATGTCGTTTTGTTATTCTATAAGATTTTGCTATCGTAATCTAAGATCCATAGATTCGTTTCTATCAAAACAAAACCGTGATTTATATCAATATAATTTACGCCTTCGACAAATGATTTATAGTTATCTATAGGGCATCATCGTTTGTTTATGTGAAAGAATAGAAAAAACATTTAAATTGAAATACCTACGTGACTTGCCTCACATTTTTACAGAAGTTTCCATAACCTTGGAATATGAAAACATTGCTTTATCGATGGTTTGTAAGTATATAGACCATTAGCTTTTGCCCGCGGCTTTGCCCGCGCACATAAAATCTATGTCACTCAGAAATAAAGCAGCTTTCTATCGGTGAAATGGTATGAGCAATCGGATCAGTACTTTCCTACAAACAAAAAATCAAACTTAGTGTTATGGGTTGTTCGAAAGAGTTGCCCAGGCCCTGGAACGCACAGGGTCACTGTAGAAACACTTATAGGTCTTAGCCAGTGAAATTCTGAAACTTCTTCTCAATCCATTTAGAGAGGGAGGAGTTATTCAATGATATTTCACCGCAAAAAGGGCTTAGTTATATAATATATTTTAGTGCTGATCAAAATTCGAATAATGGATGCATGGATTATAAAAAATCGATCGATAATCCAAAATATAAGTTTGCTTGAAGAACAAAAGTTTAGTGGGTAAAAACTGCGAAAACCTTGACCGAAACTGATTAATACTAGTATATACTACTACTACTACTATCTGATTAGACGCACCAAACAATAACGCAGTGCGAGTTCAAATATAACCTGAAGTTTTTTCACGGTTTTTTCCCATAGGATACACCAATTGGGAGCGTGTTCTGATGTTTTATAAGCGGCCATGTAGGCTTTAGAAAACCAAATATTTTTGAATTTGAATTACCCCAGAATTTCTGCTCTAAATCATACCTGAGGAATTAAACAGGTACCCAAACTTTAGGGAATGTTAAGTTAGAGACGTTGGCTTTCGATCTGCAATAATGTTTGCCAGTAACGAACATGTGATTAAAAATATCGATTTCAATCCTCACGGGTGTCGAATCGACCTACCCCCAGCCATGCAAGTACGTATGTATAATCCAAATATTTGTCAATAACACGATACCTCCAAAAGATTAGAAATTAAATAGGTGATTTTTAATTAATATTAATTGTTCCGGGAAAAATATGTTTTCATCGACGTTGCCGCGCTATCAATGAGAGCATTGTTGTTAATTACCTGTATTAATCTTGGACGAAACACGTCATTATCTACAATCTAAAGCTTAACCGTATTTTTCAGGATAAATATGGTGTATAATTGATTTAGTAATAGCAGCTGATCCATTGTTTATCGACTTTTCTAGAAAATTTAAATATTACCGCAATACAGTGCTTCTGAAAATAACTAAATATGTAATTTGCTACCTTTCACCGAGTTTTAATAATTCAAGAATGCTCGATGCGTCTTATTAGCAATTCAGTATTTGCCTATTAGCAATAATTAGCTCCAGAAGTGGCTGGGAAAGATCAACAGCGGCGGATGCGCGGCGCGAGGATCGAACATAAAACTTTAATGAGTTTCGTCTCCTCTTGTTATCTTAAGGCAGGTTCAACAAAGTTTTACGTTGTTCTGTTTATTGAACATAGCACAGTTTGCCCACAACTCAATATGAAATTATGTTTAAGTTTTAATTAACGGCCAGAACAAACTTAATTCAATTTGAAGTTTGGACAGAGCTAACTGAATGTATCAGTGCGCAGTTATAGGTGCTGTAGTTTCATTATACATCCTTACGTAGAGCGTGACCACTGGGGCTCTCAAGTACCGGATTTTTTCAATAATAATACCGGTATTAGTGTATGTTCAAGTTAAATTAAGACAATTATAAAATCTCGCTCGATTCCACGCGCGACTCAAAGAGATGTTAGCCAAACAGGAGGAGCTCAGTAGAGCATCGGCTAAGGCTTCGGGAACGTTTGAAAGTGTCGTGGTCCCAGGACACAAAAGGCATATAAAAGATTGTACCTATGCCCTTTTCGTTCTTTTTTTCTAAAAGTCAGACACGTCTCTCAAACTGTTAGAGCGTGAGAAGTAATGTGAAGTTTTCACACCTCAAAAAAAAGGCTTTTTTAACGCGTTCTGTTCGCTTGACATCTGTCATTCTGTTTAATTGAAATAAATAATCGAATGTTTGTATTTGTTTTGAGTATCTACAGTATCGGCGGGTCCGATAATCCACTACGATAGTGGATCAAAATGATTTATGAGTATCTTAAAATTAAAAAAAAAGGAATGAGATTATGGTTTTTAATCCTGGTTGCACAAAACAACGGCAGCGATTTATGATAAAAATATTTGCAATACCTTTGTACTGTAATTTTCGGATTTAGGAATTATCGAAAAATGCCTAATCGCTCTGATTGAATGAGTGATACCTAGTGACTCGTTTCGGTACGTATCCACTCATTTTGTACCGTCTGGGGATGGAAGTTATTAATCATCACCATCATCATCATTTCAGCCGAAAGACGTCCACTGTTGGACATAGGCCTCCCCCAAGCGTCGCCACAATGACCGATCCTGTGCGTCTCGCATCCACCGCATTTTCGTGACTCTCACTAGGTTGTCCTCTCACCAGGATGCGCTCTAGAACCTTTCGACCTCATTGACCATCCGTTCTACGAGCAAAGTGCCCTGTCCTGCCCTGCTGACTTTGGTTCTCCTGCAGATATCTTCATTTCTGATAATATTAGTTTATAATAATCCATCCATCCATCCATAGCAGCCTCTTCATATCCAATTTTGGACGTAGGCCTCTTCCAATCTTCTCCACTCCTGACGGTCTTGGGCAATCGACATCCAATCCCGTCCAGCTTGCTTTATAATAATAATTACCATTTATTCTCTCTTCACAAAGCGGAGTCAAAGTTAATGTTTACAAGACAATATTTCTGCCGTATTCCACCTTTGTTACAGGCTCTGGTACAGGCTATCGTCCATAGTGAGGAGGAATGTCAGGCGGTGGCATGCTTTTGCGAAGCAATAATGTTAGCGAAGGAGGCAACCGCACGCGCAAGGGAACGACCTTTACGCCCCAGCCGACGGGATCCCGACCTCGATTTCCTGCCACCGCAGGTGTGCGCTCGCCGTCCAATCGTCCAGTAAACGTCCAGAACGAGCCCGAGTTGTCGAAAGCCAAGTGCGCCTCAAGGAGATGTCAGCACATTCGTAGGGGCCCAGCAGGGTCGAAGCCAACTGGGGCCATGGGTTATGTGAAAGTGAACCCCGGGGTCTTGGAACTAAGGCAAAGAAGGAATATAGGAGCGGGTTTTAGTCAGTCTGCCTCGCCTTCTCACTCCACCCGAAAGCTGGAAAAGTCATTGGATCATTAACCATCTCAAAAAAATGCCTTCGAGTGAATTATGGGAAACGACCTACGATAAGCATAATTGAAAAATGGCCTCTAGTGCCCGGTAGCCTGTCTACCCTTGACTCAGATAGCGGTCAAGGTTACGGAGCGGCAAGCGGTGCAAAGAACCGTGGATGAGATCCGTTTTTTGAGGAGGTCTATGTCCAATAATAGAAGTCTTTCCGATAGAATGATGATGATGATACATTATTCCCCTACGCTGAGAAGAGAAATTTCTTAATTCTTAGATTACTCTCTGGTAAGAAATCGGTAATCAGTTGTAACCGATTACCGATTAAAACCCGATTATGTTGTTTTCTTACTCAAGTATGTTCTAAGCTACAGCTTATTACATACTTGAATAAGAAAACAACATAATCGGCTTTATACAAAGTTCGAGAAATTAAGTTCTTTCTTCTGAGATTACGGTTGCTAGTCTTTCAGAGAAGTGAGTCCAGTGTGGGTTGGTAGAATAAATCATGTCGGTTTCTTCACGATGTTTTTTCTCACTATTTTGAGAGTAATGATGATAGAAAAAATAAATTCATCATCATCATTTTTTGAGGCACTAAAAGGAAAAAACGGAACCCTTATACATTCACGGATTCCTTAACCCCCTCCCCCATCCCCCGTATCGGATCACTTTGTTGTCCGTCCGTCTGTCTGTCTATCTGTCAAGATCCTTTATCTCAAGAACACGTGGAAGTATCGAGTTGAACTTACTATATACTCAGGTCTGCAGTCCCTTCAAACTGTGAAAAAACCAACTTCTAAGTTAGTGAATAAAAAAGATACGGCCGGAAAAAAAAATATTTTGATATTCTCAAAGATCGAAATTCATAGGGTACTTCCTGTTGACCCAGTATCCAGAAATTTGGCACATAGCACAGGTGTAAAAATAAATCTGAAAACAGTAAATTTGTGGTTACCTCAAAAAAAAATTGCACTGTGGAAAAATCTTCGAGACGAGATAGGCTCACGTTTAACCACCATCTTACCTGATAGTAAGTGATGATGTGGTCGACGATAGAGCACGTTTGCGCAGAAGTAAATTATTCATTCCTGACATAAATACCCCTAAGTTGTAGCTATCAGGAAACATAGACTCCTGCAGGGAATTCCACTCCTTGGCTGTAAGCACCATAAATGTGATCCCGAAACGCTTTGTGCGTATAGATGGGATGTCTACCATGTACCGATGATGGAAAACATTTGGCGGCTCTTTTTCAGACAGTAGACGTCCTCTATTAGACATAGGCCTCTCCCAAGTGTTGCTATGATAACCTGTCTTGTATATTTCGCATCCATCAGATTCCCGTGACTTTCATTAGGTCTTCGGTTCACCTTGTGGGAAGCTTTTCAACGCTGTGAACTAAATTACACAAAGTTCATGTCTATGTTTCAAACTATAAATGTCCTAACACGCATACCTACTTACATAAGTCATAACCATTACCACTGGGCCTCAACTGCATCCATTAGGCCACCCTTGCCTAGAAAACATAAATATTTTAATTAAGTTTTATTTACCTAACCGTTAAGTTAGTTGTACCGTTTAAAATCAAGTGAATGCACGTGGCGGCCGCGGCGAGGTGGCAAGGCGGCGGCGCTAAGTAGTCTACTTGAACTTAAGCCTACTAAACACGCGGTGAAGCGGACAGGGTTGGTAAGGTTTTTCAACTGTTTGGCGCTACGTTTCTACCAAAATTAAAGCCTGAAAAACAGCTCATTAGTGTTGCCAGGTACTATTATTATATTAAATTTAACTATATAACTTCTTCAGTTCTGGAGCGGACCTGCCCCCTCCATCAGACTTTTACTGACTATTGTCACCTGTTTGGCACCTCTAGCCAAGTTATGACCTTTTCGTTTCGATTCTATTGTGTCGAACGCTATGAGTAGGCTACACCTCCGATTCCTTACGACTGAGCGTTGAGATGACGTCGTAACAAAGGAATCGGAAGTGTGGCCTATTTGAGGCGTTCGGCACAAGAGAATTGAATCGAAACTGTTTTAACTTGGTTAGGGGGGCAGTTGCCCTTAACGTTCCAGGGCCACAGTATCTCCTCGAAACAATCCCGCAAGCCTAGCAGGTAACAGCCTAACTGGTCCCTTCAGTTTGGCTAACATCTCTTTGAGGTACGCGTGAAGTACAATACACACCGTCATCATCATCATCATCATCATTTTCAGCCGACAGACGTCAACTGTTGGACATAGGCCTCCCCTAAGCGTCGCCACAATGTTCGATCCTGTGCGTCCCGCATCCATGGGATTCCCGCAACTTTCACCAGGCCATCGGTCCACCTTGTAGGAGGCCTTCCGACGCTGCGTACTCACCGTCACCTCGGCTTTATCAGACGGTGTAACTCTGAAGACGATATCAAATAATAATAAATTCGTTTGGGAACACATTCGTTATGCGTACAGCTAAGGTGCGGAATTTCCTGCCGGTGTCTGTATTTCCTGATAGCTACAACCTAGGAGTCTTTAAGTCAAGTGTGAATTGGTTACTTCTAAGCAAGCGGGCTCCATAGTCGGCCACATCATCACTTACCATTAGGTGAGATAAGGTCAAACGCAAGCCTATCAATAATAAAAAAAGATAAAATAAAAAAGACTGATCAATTATTTAGGCACTTTGCTTGTATTTCACTTACACGGAATAAGATACGCTTTGATTCACGACCAAGGGCCGTTGAACCTTAGTTGTAATTAAAAGTTTTTTTTTGGAGTTTCGGAGTTTCTCGTCGAAGTTTCATTGAGTAATGAAATTAACTTGAACTTACTCCGATGTTGACTCTAGCCTAACCATGTAAAGAATAACACTGAGATTTATCAGAGCTTTTTTTTTAAGGTGAAAAATCATTCAATGACTTATGCAGCTAGTGTAGCTAGCGATATAACCATAACTTTAATAGGCTCCGGTCTTGCTAGGCCTTTTACAGTTTTGCTAACATCTCTTTGAGGCACGTGTGGAACACTACGCATTGTCGACGACTCGGGGCCGTCGGACGGCGAGTTGCCCATTGCTTGTTGTCCGCCAGACCACCCTACGGTGGCTAGAATTTCGGGTCGGCGGCTGAGGCGTGAGGACGTCCGTTCGCTGACGTATGCGGATGATCTATCAGCGCTAAGGATCTGAGGTAGACCTGAACTGGTCTATTGATCCTAGTGGTTAGTGGCCCTGACTACTATTCGGTGTCGATATTTGTGTGATGAGCACGATCATTTGCTCTGCGTCTGGGTGTGATTTATCATTAATATGTATGTATTTGGAAATATATAGTTCCTATGTTTATCAGTTGTCTAGTACTCATAGTATGAGCTCTGCTTATGCAATTTCAATTTTTTGGCACTAATTTCAATTTCAATTCAGGCACTACTCAACAGTAGTGCCTGGTTACTATGCAAGATGATATCTTAGTAGGGGGTCGAATGGACAATTAAGCACGCTTCAAGAGTATCAATCAGCGTTTAATCCGCTCGAACTTTATTGACGTGCACCATTATCCGATACTGATAGGTTGAGTGATTAAATTATGAGCTATCACTACAGATAAATCATTAATACTGCATTTTGTCTTCATTATAAATGATTATCATTTCAATCTTGATTTACGAGGGAAAGACTGTGTGTCTTTTGATGTTGAAAGTAATTAATAATAATAATAATAATGTTTTATTGACATAAATAGGTTGATACATCAATTGAAACCCTGGCTCCTGAGCTAGGTGGCACCTGTGTTACAGGAGTCAGTGTCTTCACTCGTTTGTGAAACATTAACAATTTATGCAACAAAATTAAAACCAAAACTAAGTTAAAGAATTAGTGTTAACTTGCTCTCATATGATAAGATTGTGTACATGTTAATTCTTTAAATGTTCTAAAAAAAAATACAACCGACTTCAATGTAAAAATGCATTGAACCAAACATAGAACCTCCTTCTGTTTGAAGTCGGTTAAAAATAATATTCCTCATATGTAATTTCTGACAAAATATTTATTTTCAATTTTCAAATACTGGCCAGATATACTCCAAAAAAATTTAAAAAATAGAGCGCTCACCGAAAATAAAAATAAATTCATTTTTAATTTCAAATATGGAATGGTAGAAGTAATAGCACGTGGCGGTTATCACGTTTCACCGCTGCAATATTATTATCTGCTTTGTTTATTTATCACACTATTAAATATTACACTAAAAATTCAAGCTATAAAGATTGTAAGAAGAGCGACTGACCTCGATCTCTAACTGTATTAGGATCCCAGCGATCACTAAACTGGTGAAGGCGTGAGTCCAATGAAATCTCATGTGTAAACAAAAAATCTTAGCTCTTCAGATGGGGCTCAGCCACCACGGTTAAAAGACCATTAAATGAACCTACTTTGAGCTTATTATAAAAAGACAGTTTTTTTTTGAACGAGCGTTTGAAAATAAAAATAGGCTAGAAAGATCCCGCGCTTCGATACGGCGGTACGCGAGAAAAAGTACTGCGAAATTATGTTTAAAAAAAAAATACCATCGAACAAAATTATAACAAACAAAATGGTCAGCCCACAGTCGTGAAGAAGCGAGCCCGCGTAGTCCATGGGTTCCGAGAGGGCATTATCCTTCGTCATTCATAGTAAGGCTAGCACCTCGTGGCTTGCACTTTCATATTCATTTTTACTGAGGTATTTTTCTGTAAAAAAATTGTAAAAAAACCAGTGCAGTATTGTGTATCAAAATACTGACCTAACGAACATAGTGGAAGCTCTATCTCAAATAATCTTCAAAAATCGACATTGGATAATCCAACAGGACTCGGCACCAACTAAGACATGAAGTAAGCAAAACTAGTGGACCACCCTTTTAAATAAATCATGCAATTCTTTAGGGCGGACCGAGATGTCTTTACCGACTAAAACCCTCTCTTATGTTCCTTCTTTGCTTTCGTTCCAGTGTCAGACTTGTGGTTCTCTACTGTTTTGCTGAGATCTCCTCGAGGCGCGCGTGGAACATTAGGCGCTGTTGACGACCAACGGTAGCTAGAAATCAGGCCGAGGTCCCGGCAGACCACATACACAAACCAAGTTTCAGCATGGTAAAAATTGTTGCTGGTTCCATTCCCACTTTATGCAGAGCAATCATAGAAATTCTGTTTTCTGTAATACCTCACTCCATTTCAATTTATTAAAAATATAGGGAAAAAATAGACACAGAAATACATCAAAACTATGCAGTCAATGAATGAATTAGCCTCATTCCAATGGCTAGACCAATTATAGTGAAAATAATATAATTGCTATTAGGGCTAGATAATGTTCTAGATTAAACGACATGCCTATAGAAGCATTTAGTATTAAGTGTGGCCTCAAAAACTTAAACAGTACAAACGTAAACATTAATCATGACAACACTTCGGCTGTCTATTCTAATCCATCGCTAATGTTTCGCAGCTCGTTTAGTGGCCCAAGTGAACTCACATGAATACTATCGGGCTCTGCCCCGGGAATATTAACGAGCCACTTACAGTAACTGTTACTAACCCCACCACGAAAATTTTTATGTTCGAAATCTAAAAATAAATTGAAAAAAAATAGGTGCTACGGTGCTTTGGCTTATTCATTACTCCTTTTTTAAATCTATATTAAGGAGCTTTGTAACAATATTATTGAATAAAATGTCAGGCCATCATAGACAATTTTTTTTTGTAATGATTGTAATATATTTTATATAGAACTAGGCTTAACTAAGAGACTGTTGAAAATACCGATTTCAAACATATATAGAGTGCTAAACCGATTTCTCCTGAGGCGTTCGCCCCGCTCACACTCCACCAGAATATGTGGTACGTCCTTGATTAATCCGCATTTTTCGCAAATAGGTGAGGATTTAATATTATTATTTAATATTTCATTATTTGTTTTAGGTTGAAAAAAAGTTTGACATTGATTTAAAAATGCATAAAAGCAATTATGGCCTATCACTGCAGATAATTATGCTAATCCTGCATGCCATTGCAATTTTATCACAATCATTCAATCTTAATTTTCGAGGGAATTACTGTGAATTATGACCATGGACTTTGAATCGTGAACATGCTTTAGACGTTCCATAGATGCCCATGTTCTTGAGAAATTTGATATTTTGAATTGATCTAACTTAACAAATGAAACTTATAAATCTTATTATAGGTAATACAAGCCGAATCTTTGCTCCAAAAATATGTCAATGCGCTGATCAAAGGCTTCCACAAAGCATAGTTGCAACCTTATATGACATTGCTTTTTCTACTATGTATGCCTGTCTCAGCCCTACACACATACAATAGAATTACAGTGCTATCAAAAGCGCAAACGGTTGATAACCACGAAGTATGAAACAGTTCAATAACAACCCTCATGTTCGTTATTAACCCTGCAGTCCACACAGATGATAGTGGTTGTTCCAAACGGCTAGCTGTCACTGAGAGCAAAGTATCCCATTTAGCCGAGTCGTTCACTGCAGCACTAGAGAACATTTTAAACTACCGAACTGTATTGAACCGAAAATAGACCAAATGCCAGAGATACAACAGTACGTACACTAGAAATACAAGCAACAAAGTTGCCAGAGTTAATGAAGTAGCGTAAAAATGCTATTTTACTATTGCATCCCTTTTCCATTTGGTAGAAGCTTATCTTATTATGGAGGTGTTTGTTAGCGCTAGTCAATGTGAAGCTCATTTCCTGCCCGAGAGCGAAAACATCAGGGCTCGACTAAACAAATATAAACAAAATTCGATTCATGTTCCAACGTCATAAGGGTATTTTCCGTGTGTACACATAAAAGCTAATACTAAGATAGCTGAGTAGTGAACAAAACGGTCCAACTAACGGTGCGTTTCTGCCGTGACGCGAATATTGGCGTCCTACATCCAGCGAGCACGGAGCACGTTGAGAAAACAATGTCTCACAGACGTAGTTATCTACATAAGTAAACAAGGATGCTGTGCCACCGCTAATACTCCTTTTCGGGCCACATCGCTAGTTTTTACGTTGCAATAATCGGAATTCGGATCATACGTTGCGACTGGCCCAATTTTCCGAATAACTTCGCTATTGCAGTTCCAGTTTGCTGAAAAATAAAAAGAGTTTGGACGACGCGGTTTCAGAAGTTTGTACACGATGGTACATTGCGCACTTCGTCATGAATGGCTCGTCGGAAAATTGGCTATAAGCAAGCTAAATAGTTGTGACTTTAGCTTGACTTGGTCTGTCGCACACCTGGGTTATTTTAGAGTGCTGCAGTAGATGTAGCGATAGATCATGTGTGTTTATAAAAGTTAGTAATGAATTTGGTTTCGTAATGAACTGCAGCAACAAAGCCGAAGGTCAGCGGCTCCGTAGTAAATTATGAAAGTTCCACCTGCATCCCGCTGCTACATTAGAACAAAGCGGAGCCGCTCCTAAATAAACGGTACCGGAGCGTTGCAGCTCCGACTGCTATTTTCAATTTCAAATTTGCCTCTCCAACGACAATAGAATTGCAGCATTTTATGTGAAAAGTTTTTGCGATCTGCATTTATTCAGGTCATTGGAATTCTAAAAAGTTGATTTTTTTTAAACGGTACATCAGTGAGAGTAACTTTAATTCTAAATTTTGTTAATTACTACTGCTACCCGCCCCGGCTTCACATGGGTGTTAGAAATCCGTGGGATTCTCTGCTTTTCTCCACTATAATATTTATGTATCATGAAAAATCACAAAGTTGCTTATTATGTTACCTGGTTGTAGTCACAAATACATGGTCACCGGGCCATCCATGCGACTGAGGGGTTTCTTTACTTACGCACCCTGCTATTCTCCTGAACTATTCTCATGACTCACACTGTCTATTGATGAAAACTGCATGTGAATTCGTTTAGTAGTTTTTGAGTCTACCGCATTCATACAGATAGACAGACTGTCGGGAACTTTGTTTTATATTATATGTAAGGATGATGAAAATGTGGACATGCCTTTTCACAGGGTTGTGGAGGCGGTGTCTCGTTTGAGATAAATTGTTTGCGCAGCTCGCAGCATTCAAGTAATTTGAAGTGGCGCAGTTGTCTAAGGTGCGTGCGGCGGCGTCGTCTCGCGCTGTTCCAACGCGACGTGTGCCCTAATCACCCTCTTTACACGAACGCTCACGTACCGACCGGGAGGAAACGTTTATTTTAATTCCCCACAAATGCGTGTCTAATTTCAGCGGATGTGTTTTGTTTAATTTCGAAGGATTATAATTGCCAAGACACAAGGATTAGGTATGAGGTCTTTAGATGTTCGCTTCAAGGCATTCTGTTGTACAGGCTTGAGTCTCTCGGGAACTGGTTCGCTCTTGAATATTTAGATGTTTGTTACATTGTTTACAAAGTTTCGATTACATTCGAAACTTTTAAAACTTTTGAATAAGAATAAATAAAAAGGTTATACTTGCCAAGTAGTCTAGTGTTATTTATTATCGACTAGCTTTTGCTAGCGGTTTCGCCTGCGTGAAAGTTGAAGATAAATAAATAAAAAAAAAAAACATCCAGATGACACACACCCCGCCCTTGGGTGGAGCAGTGGATAGTGTCAGACTTTTACTGACTAAAATATCCACCCCGTTCCTTCGTTGCCTTTCATACCGGGGCCAAGCGTCCCTTTCGGAAACAGACTCTGGCCCCAGTAGACTTCGACCTTGCTGGGCTTCTACGGTTGTTGACAACTCCTTGAAGCACGCGGGAACAGTAAGCCCCGTTGACTTGGGCTCGGTCCGGACGGTTAATGAACGGTCGGACAGCGAACTACCTATTACTCGCCGTCCGCAAGTCCGCGCCAACGGTGGCCGGAAATCGGGATCGGAATCCCGGCGGCGGCTGGGGCGTGAGCGCCATTGCCTGAGGCAGTCGATGTGACCCGGGATAAAAAGTATTCTATAAGTATAATATTTTAGGCAGTCTACCTGGGTGTCAATTTTCATCGCATTCCGTTCAGCCGTTTGTGCGTGAAGGAGTAACAAACATATACCTATATATTACATAGCTGCTAATGGCTTTATAATATTAGAATGATATTATATAGTGTGACTAGCTGGTCCCAGCGGCTTCGCCCGCGTGATAGCAGAAAATTATCCCAAGGGAATATACTTCCGGGATAAAAAGTATCCTATGTCCTATTCCAGAACATAGTCTATCCGTGTACCAAGTTTCATCAAAATCTGTTTTGCCATTTAGGCGTGAAGACGTAACAAACAAACTCACTTTCGCTTTTATAATATTATATTAGTAAGGATTAACCCAAAAAATCTCTACTGGTAAGGAAGCCGATCCCAACACAATTAGTTATGGTTGAACTGATTGCTTGTTATCTATCATAATATCATGAAGCCAAAGAATTTTTTTGTTTGAAGTTTATGTAAAGCATATTTCCATTAATTTAGCCCTGTTACAGTAAACGTATGCTAATAGTTTGTTTTTGTTATATAATTTCTAATTTCTCATACATTAAACATAGATATATTTAACTATTACGAAGTTACAAGTAATCCCAATAAGTTATAAAATACACTTGTGTGAAATAGTTCCAATTTCACTGTATATTTTTATAATATTGAAACCTTTTAATTTCGAATAATTATTTAATTTAACTTACAATTTAATCATGAATGTAATCCAGAATACAATTTATAATTTATAATGAATCCATAATAATTTAAATTAATAATAATATCATTAAAATAAAGTCAAACAACGAGAAAATTTATTTGAAAGCACGATACAATTTTAACAGAATGAAAAGCATGATTAAACAGACATGAATAAATATTATGCGATGGTATGTGTGTGTGTGTGTTTGAAGTGTATACAACATTATTTGTAGTATATGCGAAACCTGAATATAGTTTGTTCAGAATCAGTAACTGATCGATTCCAATGATTTTTTCCCAAAAATATTTTAAAAAGGTCATCATTTGGACATCACCGAGACTAAGTACAACATAGGTCACGGCAGGTCATAGCAGACATTAGGTGCCAGCGCACAGCTGGATGCGGAAGAAAAGAAACCCATCAGTCGTCCAGATGGCCCGCTGACAATAATTTGTGTGGACAACCAAGTAACATAACAAGCTTATAACTTTGTGTTTTTTCATGATACAGTTATAAAATTTTGTACATAGATTCTTTACATAAAAATTACACGTGTAGAAATAGACACGTGTTTCGAGTTTCACATATATCTACTCAAACTGATGTTGTAGAGTGTGACATGTGTATATGCTCTGACAAATTTTGTGTCTAACTTAATCTAGATGAATTCTGTTCCTTTATACGAGAGAGGTTTCATCATCACTACTCTCAAAACGGAGAAGGAAAACATCGTGAGGAAATCGTCATGTCCTAGAACCAAAAATTAGAAGACATGTGACATTCATCAACCCGCACTGAGCCTGTGTGGTAGATTACGGCCCATTCCCATTCCCAGAGAGAGGAGGCCTGAGTTCCAGTAGGTATTGGGAACATTAAAAAGTCTGATTATGCTATACGAGAGAGGTTTTAGCCAATCTATTAGGGTTATTTTGCATAAGCATTGGGAAAATATTAAGTAAATCATTTAATTTGTTGTCTAAATTGTAAATGTATGCAGTTTGTTTCGAATTTTGACATAGAATTACATGACATAGGATCGTTGAGAGGCAGTTTTCAGTAGTTTTACCAAATATAATAATTAAATAATAATCCTCCCGACCGTATTTCGATCACGGTGGCCACTCTTGACAGAGATTAGCTAAGAACGCAGGAGATATGATAGTGCATAAGCGCACTAACACAGTTTCCCTCCTGTTTCCATACTTTTATAAACCAATGGGACGACAATCAGGTGAAGGACCAACGGCTTTATGAATTTTCCAAAGGACGGGGGTGTAACACCACTAACTTCCAAACTCCAGGCTGCTACAATGTAATTCGTAATAGATAAACCCAATAGCACTTTTTGCCTGACCCTGGAATCATACTAAAGACCCCACGCTCAGTAGTGGCGCTTGCGGCCAAAATACCAAAGATGCAGTTAAAAAAAAATAGTCGGTGAATCACAGAAAATTGGTCAAAGAAAATAAAATCTCAATTCGGATGATTTTTCTCAATTTTGATTTCCAATGTTGTTTTTATATCGAAATTGGTCCGCCGAGAAATGTTAATGACGTTGGGTGAAAGCTTTTTAATTACACAATTAAGATTTCTGACAATTAACTGTGTATATGTGTGGTGTAGACTTATTTGTGACTAGTTGACCCGATGAACTTCGTACCGCTTAAGATTCAATTAATCCTTACTAATATTATAAAAGCGAAAGTGAGTTTGTTTGTTTGTCTGTTTGTTACGTCTTTACGCTTAAATGGCAAAACCGATTTTGATGAATTTTGGTACAAAGATACTTGGGACCCTGAAGACGGACATAGGCTAATAAAAAAAAAGTGAGAAAAAGGGGAGAAAGAGTAAAGTGTATTAATAAACGCGGGCGAAGCCGCGGGTAAAAGCTATTAAGTATAATATTCGGTATAGTCAACCAATTGCAATGAAGCAAAGCCTAAGTAATATATTAAGTTACACACTTTAATTCGTGAATCCCCAAGCGACCACCGGTGGCCGCGCATCTATTGTCTTACTATTGTGTCTCTAATTGACGGTATCTGAAGGGTTAATGTACAAAAGTTCTTTACATAGATTTCGTACATTTTACGTGATGCGCGCTCTACTAAAAACTTCAACAGATTTGTTATATGTATATTATGTATAGATTGAAATGCAATAACAATTAAGTATCATGTAATTGAAGCTTAGATTTTAATCAATGCAAGCAAGATTGATGCACTAATCCGATTGAAGGTATTTTTTCGATTATAATAAGCTAGCTGTCCCCCGCGGTTTCACTCGTTTCTCAACAGTCCACGGGAGCGAAACAGTAACCAATGTTTCGCTCCCATGGGTTGTTGCGTGATGTTATCTAGCTTATAGTCTTTCTCAATAAATGTTTAATTCGGTATGTCATGAGATCAACGCGTTCAAGCAAACAAACAAACTCTTAGCAGTATAATAAAAATATATAGTAGATTAGATTTTTGGAAGCAGTTAAGGGACTTTAATTAATTTTAAATTGTTGTCTCTACCGATTACTTGATAAAAGGTTTTAAATCGGTAGTAGATGATGGTTATCTGTCCCAACGTGTTCACAAAATGACGTAGCACCACGTGGTATGAAAAATGTAGCACAACGTGCTACGCAAAATGTCGTAGTACAACGTGCTACGCAAAATGTTGTAGTACAACGTGGTGCGCAAAACTGGGTAGAACAACGTAAAGCTGCCGTTTTACTGGAGAGGCGCTGTACGAAACTAAGTTTTTCCATACTAATTACCTTTGCGTAGCCAATTTCGTAGACCCATGGCTACGCTCGTAGCAGCGTAGCCATGCGACCGTCAATATATTCCCAAAGAACACTTTGGAATCGAACGTGAACGAAACACATCGCCCGACCTGTGAATCTACATTCAATGCACGCCACTACACTAATGAGGTAATTACGGGAGATTATATAAATGAAATGGGTTGCCGCACCTATGTTGATAAAATCATTTGTGGAACCTGCGTCCATAAGGTCTGCCTCGTGATTCAGGTAAATTGCTTACGGTTTCAATAATGAAAGAAATTATGGTAAAATATTCTTCGAATTTATTTGTCCCTGAAAAATACAAAAGAGTCGGATATTTGTTACAAGTAATTATACGATCATCAGATCATCAGAAGCTAATTATACGATCTGTGGTAATAACACCGTTGAAGGAGCTGCTATAGATATATTAGCTCAAAAGGAACCAATGAGTTTAATTGTACACCCATATATCGACGAAAGCACAAATTAATTGGATTAGATTGCGCACAACAATCGCAGTAAGTCAGAACGCGCCCAATCGACGAACAGCAATTACGAACGCCGCACAAACACCAGATGAAATTTACGATGACATTCGAAATGAGAAAATTGACGAAAATATTCGGAGAGCCGACACAAGAATGATACACGTCGAGGTTGCGTTATTTGTATTCGAAGTGCGCTCATTGAACGTGCCGCGCTTGTTAATACTGTTACTAAGTAAACTCCATTTTCAATTACCGTATTTGGTTATGCTCGATGGTATGATTCGCGTAATACGTCAAATTTGAATCGGCACACACTGAAGAGCGAACAGCGAAGAATTATGAACATTAATTTGCATGGACGTAGCATAACTCGTAATGGAATGCATTAATGTCGAGTGGGAGGTACAGTGGCTCGCCAAGAGCACTTTGTAGCAACTCGTTCCGAGCAAAAAGCGAGCGGAGACACGGATGTACCCTCCGGCTCGCTCTGAGTGCTCCTCCATGCTAACATGTCGGCTGCTTACATCCTATTTGTTTTTTAAACTGCCAATTTGTTACTTATTTACTGAAAAGATCATAATAATGTGCTGTGACATCATAATGTGAAACGTGAAACTTTTCACAATAGAGTCACGTTTATTTTTGAACCATTTCATGAATTTCATGATGAGTATAAATATGAAACGAACAAATTCAGTTTTGAAGGTTCGCATAGCGACTCTTGTTAATACCTATTGAGCTGAAAATGGGCACTCGTAAAGTTATTGATGTAATCGACGTGAAAATAAAGAAAAAAATATTGAACAGTGAACATTAGCTGCGAACAATTATTTTCCAGCTGAAATGCAATGAATTGCACGTTCCGAACGTTTCCATTCGTTCCTCCACTCAATTGTTTTTTATGAATGGCTCCGTATTGTCGTTACATCTCTAGGTACTGCGCTATACGAAGGTTTTGTAAAATAAATCAATGTTAATGTGGTTTTCTGTATACGTTCTCTACTAAATATACCTTTTTATTTTGTCTGGCACGTGTAAATTAACTTGAAGTGAGAGAAGCCTGCCACCGGTTTAAAGTGGTTGCTGTTTTAAATATTAATCGAAATAAGAGAGCTTTCAAGCTATACATCTTGCTAAACCTCTTAGAACGAAGTAATTTTTAACTAAGAAAGCTATTTGCTTAAAATATTTGTTAATAAATCGCGGTGTCGTTGTCACTACAAGGTATCTAAAGTAAATGTAAATTCTCAATAATCTGAGTAGACAGAGATTGAGCGGACAAATCTATCATCCTCGGCCCGCTGCTACAAGACTGCGATAGCTCCAAAAATAAATACTTGACAATGTGCTGTTCGTAGTTTTTACACACAAAATAACCGTTATATGTACTGCTTCCCTACTAACTTACGGAATAATAGTACGAGTATATATACAGTTATTGAAAATCGGTAACGTTATAGCAAATGTACTCCAAATATTATCCTTATATCGTTTTATTTGAATGTACTGAACATTTTATTAAATCACAAAAACATATAAATTCTTTTGTCGAAAATGTTTTAAAGTAAAATGGAACTTTTGCTGCGAATTATCCATTAATTTAGTAAATTAAATATTTGAATAATCAGAGATCTGAAAAAAATGACAAAAAATGTTGTAAAACGCAGCAAGCCCGACATCACAAATCTAAATTACACGTAAAGAGAGATAATTTTGAGTCTTCGTGGAAATCACACTTCTTTCTTTATACCTTATTAAAGGAAGGCTTTATTCTGGTTTTTTGTTTGTAGTTTCATATCCATTCCGTTGTATTTCATATAAATCAGAATAATATCTGCACATACTATTTATTCCTTAAAATGTTTTCAAACCGAAAGGAGTTACTGTGTGAAGCTTTGGACAGCACTGAATTTAAAGTTTGTATCTGTGCATAAATAGAGGCAACTGTCCTATTGTCTCACGGCATTCTAGGAATCCATTTCTGCTATTGGCGTCTATAACTTCACTGAAAGACAAACTGTTTCTAGGTGAGCTTTATTTTCGTATCGTGATCACCGAAGCGTTATTTTATTTGCATCAGTATTTATTCTTGCATAAATCTTTGTTATTTTATCGATACAAACGAAACTGTTTTAGTAACTCTTACTGACAACGAACAGACTGCATTGACTATAAATTAAACAATGAATTTGTAAAGCACTTTAATAATCTTGTATATAATAATTTTTATATTTCGAAGAACGAAATATAAAAATGCACAAGAAATTTATTTTCAAAGAAACTACTGCGTTGGTAAGACACAGGTTTGTCCTATAAACAGACATCATTTATATACCTACACTATCTTGTCAAAACACTATACACAAAACCTTGAAATGATTCATGAATATTTTTGTACGAAAATCAAATAGCCATTGTTACATCGTCATGAATAAAATAATATGTCAATCGCAGGTACAATGCAGACGGCCGGGATGTAAACACACGCTAAATTAATTTCAATCATACGATGTAAATATTTTCTCAGTCAGTTTTTACAATTGAATTCGAATCACAACATTCACCAGCTGCAGGTATTGCCTTGATAAATTAAACCAAACAACTATTAAAAAAGCGTTGTTTTTCATTAAAAGCGCCACAGTTTTAATTAATTTCTTTGTAAAAAATGAAATGGAATAATTATGTAGGTTGAGATAAATGAAGTGAAACAAGCTACCTTAAGTAGGGAAGTGAAATTCAAGTGTCCGACGTGAAGCCGGGATTTTCCTAACTCTTTAAAAGACTCAGCGTCTCGGCGATTTTGCAGGAAAACAATGTCATTTATTTTCTTTATGTATTCCTGCTTTACGTATTATCCCGACCTCAGCCCACCGCTCTACTTTTTGTATTACGATATTGATGTATAAACTTTTGTTCACCTAGATACTTCAGCCTAGACTTGTTATCATTTGTTTGAAGTTTTCATCTTGAGGAGCCTTTGAGATGACATTTCACCTGCAACATTTATAATGGTAAAAGTTTTTGGAGTTATTGCTGTATATTAAAGGTCCCGAGGTCATCGAGGAGTTGATGGAGGTGCGGGTCCTCTCTACACTCGTCGTGACGTGATTAGCCTCCCCCCGGCCCCGCGCTGTCACCGGCTACCGCCGTCGCCCGTCCCCGGGGCGCGAATCCAATTTACCAACTTGTACCCCGTTATTGTGTCCGCCACTGTTTGCGTTCCCATAAGAAAACTTTTCTTTATAATAAATATACTGCGGTGTACGTGCGCTCGTGATAGATTCAAATGTTAGATACATGTTTGTTATCAAAAAGTTCAAAAACACAATATTAATTGGTACTTCATCATTAATCAATATACTATCGATTATTAAGATTGTCAGAAACGATATTTCTAGTAGTTTTCCATAGAACATTAGCGCAATTGTTCTTGTGATTGTTATATAATTAATTAATATCATATTCATTAATCAATATTAGCTGTCAATTCGCATATATAATAAAGATTATTTGGCATCTAAGTAAATGTATTGTGGGTTCTGGCGGGCAACCAGTTTGATTTTCGGTGGGGAAAGTTCTACAGTGGACGCAATCATTTACGTGAAAGCAGTGTAAGCAGTGGCCTGACGTAATGAGTCTTGGAGGTGTCTTTTGCATCGGCTTTAACCTTGCCGACCCCCCCCCCCTGGAGTTGCATAATTTGAGATACTCGGTGTCAAGCTACCTCTGCTGCATTATCGGGTCCTACTTGATGAACAGATCTGACATCTACACAGGTCTAGAAAGATGGGAATGGTAGAATCACGGGTACTCTGCAGGGTTCACTTTTGGGGCTATCCCTGTGAAATATCGGATACGATTGGGTGTTGTACGGTGCGACCTTCCGTAATGTCAACGTTGATGATACTCTGGTTGCGGCATGGGAAAGGACCCTTTGGAAGGCGAGAGTCTTTGCAAAAGCTGGGATGGCGCAAATTGTAGGTAGGTTCCAGCGGTTGGGTCTCCAGGTGGATTGTACCAAAGAATCGCTGCAGGCCTGGAACGCAAAGGGCAACAGATAAAACAAGGGGGATTTAGTCAGTAAAAATTTGACACTCCCTCTCTCCTCATCAGAGTGGAAAGAGTCATTATAACCAGTATGTATAGTAGTTGTCATTTACTGGTATTAGTGACCTGTCATACTCCTGTGGAAGAGTATCGATGGTTCAGTACCGAACGCTACCGCCTGCCGAACAAGATGGTAATTACAGGATTGTCCTCAATTCGCCAAACATTCATTCTAACAATGATGAACACCTTAATCCGTTTAATTCGAGTCTATCAGAACTGTAACAAAAAGCTTTAGCACGAAAACGTCTTGTTTCCAAGCTTAAATGGTACTTGTATATTAGAGATACCTAATCGGTTTTGTTTTATAAATTGCGTATTACCACACTTATACGAGTATTATAAAAGTGAGTCTTCGCTAGAGGAGCTGAGCACAAGTGGAGCACGAGCGCAGCACGACCCGAGATCAAATTTGTGTAGTATCGCTTGTGTACGGCTTTTTTTGTTGCTGATAGGTTGTGCTTGATCGCTATCTCACTTAATGGAAAGCGATGATGCGGTCGACAATGGAGCGCGCTTACCTAGAAGTAAACTATTGACTTAAAGCTTGTTAAGGCTCTTCTAGGATCGGTTCATGCTACAAGAATTTGAGCTCGGCTCGTGCTTCGCTCATATTTGGTTCCTCTAACGTAGACTCACCTTTAAGGTCAAAGTTTATATGAGTGTATATACGAGTACTTATAAGTGTATGTCCGAGTGACCTTACGCATGAATAGATTGAGATGAAAATTGGCATACGGTCAGATCACTTCCATCGGAAACTGTCCATGAATTGGAATTGTTATCCCGGGAGTATGTTCCTATAGTATAATTTTCTACGTTCACATGGACGTTGTCATTGGCAAAAGCTAGCCTAAAGGCTAAAGGTTGTCTGTAAAAATCGCTTTTAGCGATAAGACTGCCCATTGTTACACCCTATTAATTTTAAGCTCCTACTGAATTTTTTTACGATGTACATTAGAGAGTATATTCATCTATCTATGACACGTTAATAAATATGATGTGTCAGGTAAAAATGGAATATAATCATCGTCTGCTTATAAAAAGAATCATTGAAATGAAGGAACAAGATTTTTGAAAATAAATGAAGATCAAAATAAAAGAATCTACGATTAATTTTGTTACTCAAAACACATTATGTAAAATAATATTTGATTAAGTAAGCGAAACTATAGTAGAAATAGCACATCACTATGAGCGATATGATAACTTATTGGCTTAATTAACGGCACGTTTGGCGCAGTGTTTGCGTGATTGGTCAATTCCCGCATTGAACAAATATTAGCATTTTTTTAGGTGAGAAAATCATCCAATGACATCTCTGCGCCCTGCCCTTGGACGGACTGGGATATGGTGTCAGACTTTTACTGTAAATTCCACTCCTGTTCTTTTGTTGCCTTTCCTACCTAGGCCGAGTCTTCCTTTCAGAAGCAGGCCCCAGGTTGCGGAGTTTACGGTTTACTGACAACTCTTTAAAGCGCGTATGGAACAATACGCGCTATCAACGTCTTGGGCTCGATCTGGACGATTCCCGGACAACAAATATTAGTATGGCTTGCAAATAGTTGTTCCAGGTCTGTGTGTTTATGTATACGAATTTACATGTTTTTGAATGTACGATACAAGTTAAATTCTTAGTGCTGATCAACGTTTTTGGGATCCGTAACCCAAAGCTAAAAACAGGACCCTATTGCTATCACTCCACTGACTATCTGTCACCAGGCTGTATCATATAAACTTTGATAGCTAGAAAGTTGAAATTTTCACAAATGGTGTATTTCAGTTGCCGTTATAACAACAAATACTAAAAATAAAATAAGTATATAAGTGAGGCTTTTTCTCTTATACACAAAAAACTACTGGTTTATAAATAAAATGTTGGATACGAGTTCATGCAGTACCATTTTAGTAGCCAACAAAATATGAAACGGCAAGCTGAAAGCGAATAAACGACGATTTGCTCTACAGGACATCCGGACTCACACAACGTTAGAAGACCGGAAGCCTGTAGGTAAGGAAGCTTTCGCGGACTTCGAATGAAAGTCGGCCTACGGCCATCTTACGTAACCTAATGCTCGTATATTTCTATATCTTAGTTATCACCGCTGTACATAGGTGTTTTATCGAAATATGATGCTATAAAAAACATAGATAGAAAAGAAAGAAAGAAAATATGATTATTTGGCATAAACGTAGTTACCAAAATTGAAAAGAGACAAGTAACAAATATAGATAATCATATAATAATAATTTGGTATAATAAAGACCAAAAGGGCTACTGGGGCCAGGATAAGACTGAAAGGTGGCTCAAGCGCCGGCACAAAAGGCAACGAAGGAACAGTAGTGGGTAAAACCGTGGTAATATCATTTTGAAACTGACTAAAAAGTCAGTTATAGTCTGACACTATCTCCCGCTCCGCCCAAGAGCGGGGCTGTCATTGGATGATTCTCCCACCGCTAAAAAAGTCCAGGAGGAAAAAATAAGAGTAGGGAGACAGAAGAGAAGGTAGGCTGACGACTTAATAGACACAGCAGTGTAATTAAACGTAAAATATGATTGGGAGATTAATACAAGTGACAGAGACAAATGGAATCGAGCGGAAGAAACACCCGGTTCATTTAGAGGATTTTCACACTAAAAAAAGAGAGAAATGGAAGAAACTGGAGGTGGACTTCACTCGTGAACGAATCCATATCCAGGACAACATACTAGCTAGCTTAGATAATAAGAAAAATTAAATTTTCTAACAAATTGAAAACAAAATATACATTTAAATGGCGTTTTATTTTATTTATTCATAAACAACAAGACAATTTACACTAAAATTAAAAAGAGGTAATGTTTGTTTATTTAGTTTGTAGTAGGTATCTTCGAAAGTAATGGTCCGATTGCAATTTATTCACCAATAGAAAACTGCTTTATTCTTGAGTGACATAAGCCATACGCGTATTTTATGTACGCAGGCGAAGCCGCGGGCAATAGCTAGATGATAATATTTGTGTTTCCGTTAACAAAAGCTTCCAATATCGTGCAATAAGGATATTTCAGTACACTGGGTTCAATTAAATTAGAAAAAAATCGCAGATGTGATGTATATGAATAGGTATCCGGACACAATATAAATATCTAATCTACTTGACTTTTTATGTCCTGCTGGGCAAAGGTCTGATTTCTTAATCATATTATTCTATAAAATTTCGATAGGTAACTAATTTAATTTGATATTGTATAGTATCATCATCTTCCTGCAATTATCCTGTTTTATTTGGGGTCGGCGCAACACGTTTTTTTTCTTCCATTCTGTCCTGTCGCTCATCACGCTATCACTAACTCCCTTTTCATTCATATCACTTCTCACACAATCTATCCATCTTTTCTTTGGCCTCCCTCTCCCTCTCCATCCATCCACATGTAAATTCATAACTCTTTTAGCAACATGCGTTTCATCTCACCTCTTTAGATGACCATACCAAGACAAACGATTTCCTTTCAACTTTTCTTTTGTTATTGTATAGTATAATAAAAATAAATAACTGATAATGATTCTAACACCAGAGTGTAACTTGTTTGTTGGGAGATAGATAGTGTGTATCGTGAATGTCTAAGGTTTTGTGAGAGGATGGATGAAAACAAGTAAAGCCATTTCATATTGTATCATATAATTTTATTCTTGTTTTTCGTTATCAGAATAAATAAAGAAAGCCAAGAATTTTAATCTTTTATAATAATATAAGGTTGATTGATTGTTTGTTTGACTTGTTCAGACGAATAATACCTTTTGCGGCAACACTGTATGAGCAAGTTGAATGGTGTCTTATTTTTAATTTTGCGTGACGATTAGACGTAACATAAAATATAGTTATTTTATGTTACGTCTGATAAAAACTTATTTGTTCATTTAAATTTCAATAACAACACCTTTTTTAGGTGAGGAAATCATCCAATGACATCCGTTGCTTTTGGACGGAGTGGGAGGATGTGTCAGACTTTTACCCACTGTTGCTCCTTCTTTTTTTTCGTGCCAGGGCCCCGAGTCTCACTTTCACACTGCCTGTGGAGCAACATCTTAACAGCTCACGCCAATGCGATGCTATTATGTGGCATAGTCATAGCATAGTCGGCCTTATAATGTTTCCACTGTTGGGACTTAGGCCTCCTCTTAAGGAGAGGGAATGGGCGATAAACCACCAAGCGGGCACAGTGCGGGTTGGTGGACGTCAAATGTCTTCGAATTTTTTGGTTCTAGGACATACCGGTTTCCTCACGATGTGTTCTTTCACCGTATTGAGAGCAGTGGTGATGAAATAAATTACAGAAAGTAATGCGCCTGGCTCAGTTTGACTAGCTATTTTTATGGTCCCCCTTTTTATGGGTATCAATTGACAGGGTTTGTTGAGAAGAAGAGCTAACCAGCTCTTAAAAGTTTTTATACTATTCTTCTTTAAAAAGGTTTTTTTTATTAATTAGTTTCTTTTCATCTTACACACAACCATCTCATTTTGAATTTTCTTCTTTTAAATAGATATCTAATGCTACGCAGCAAATACATCATTCAGTATTTTAATGACCACCAAATGTTGTCAGGCAATTCAAGCGTTTTTATCGATTTAAAACATATCTTCCATAAAGACGTACTTAAACGGTCGGATGATCAGTTATTATCAGAGAAATCACGAATAATACGCATTGTTATCACTTGTGACGTCAAAACATTTGTTGTCACGTTGTTACGTGTAAGAAATAAGAACGAAATGCTAATTTCATAACAAGATTAGTTCCCAACGAAACAGCTGTCAGGTGTCAACTGATAAATTTTTAAGCATCTTAAGAATTATCACGTAGGTATTTATGTTACTACAAAACTCCTATAAGCGGTAATTTCGAATATATCCCAAAAGGTATCTTTTTTTGGAGGCCTAAAATTATAATATATTAATAATATTCCACAACTTACACAAAACGCCATCCTATCTCAAACTAAGCAGAGCTTGTGTTATGAGTAGGTACTAGACAACTGATAAACATACTAATATATTTCTAAACACATTTTTATAAAAGATAAAGTACCCTCAGACACAGACAAAATGATCGTGCTCATCACACACACATTTCTCCTGGGTGGGAATCAAACGCACAACTTACAAGCATAGCAATCAGGGCCACAGATCACTAGACCAACACGCCAGTCAGAATTATGCAAATGAAAGTTTTGTACCAATACTTTCAAATGGACTTTAAAATAAACAATATATTATTAGATTAGATTTCTTGATTGAACTGTGTCGATAGTGTAGTGGTGACTACTGAGTGTGTGAGGTCTTGGGTTCGATTACCAGATCGGGCAAAGTGTTGCCTGACCGTGACAGCCTCGCTTACGACCGTGACACCGGTCAAAGCAATACAGTTAATTCGTACTGTTCATAATGGTTTGTTATTAGTTCGTGTGTTTATACAGAATCCAGACGGTAATTCTTACTTTTTAAAGAACACCGATTCGAATCGAAGTCTAAAGAACCGATTCTGTAATCAATCGAGTTCTAAAATACCGATTTCCTAAAGATCGATCCGTTTGTTACCGTGCAGGTATGGAGCTCTAAAAAGCACGGTACAGTTTGTTGTGATGATGTTTCTTGTCTATAGAGTAATTCTGTAAAATTTCATATAAAAATCAAGTTAGGGAAAATAAGCATCTGCAGAAAAAAAATTGAATCTCCATTTCAAGTTTCTGAGATTTCGATTGAGATCGACAATAATCGATGCATTGCTTGATATCGATTTGAAAATTCGGTTTTCTTGACTTATAGAATCGATTCTTCGATTAATCGATTTCAGATCGCTATTCCTAGAACGTAATCAAACGAACGCAAACGTTCCTTTCCAATTTCATTCTGTAATAAACTTGCAGTCCTGTTACACGAACAGTTGCTGGTCGATGCTATGACACGTTTGTTTAGTTCCATTGGTTTGTTCGCTACGCGGCCTAAGGCATACGCACACACAATTTCAACTAACAAAAAGTAGCCCACATGATGTATTAGAATGTAGATTGGTATATTTTTTCCAATTTTGGTTTGTTGCAATATTGATTTCTTTCTACTCTCATAATGGTGAAGGAAAACATCGTAAGGAAACCGTGAGGCACTGGTTGGGCAGTTGGATCAACGGCTTGATTCAGAAGGCAGTACTTAGAGACACGTGTGTATTGTTTGAAGATTGCTTTTTCAAGAGCCCTGACCACATTTAGCTTGGACCAAACATTTATAAATATAAAAATATCTAGTCCAACGATGTTGAAAGCAGAGTCCAAACTACCGGTGGTTAGATCTCCTCACAATGCGAGCCGTATCGAAGAGTACTGCCTTTTGTATCAGGCCTTTGATCCAATCGCACAACGACAGCTTCGACAGATGGTCGTCGAAGCTTTTGGCTATAAAGCCATTGGCAGTCACGACAATCGGCATAAAGACAGCCGAGCACAGCACATATTATTATATTATCTATATAATATATGTTACTTCCAAAGCCTTCCGTTTTTAAGAGTAAGGAAAGGAAGGAGAAGAGTAGGGAAAGCATCAAATAATTTATTCCACTCTGGGTGGAGCAATGTCAAACTTTTACGATCTAATACCTACCCGTGTTCCTCCAGTTACCCTTGGCATGCCAGGGCTGCAGACTTTTTCGAACAATCCCACAAGCCATTTTTTTCAAAGTTTGTCGTCCCAACTGAATCGGAATTCCCTAGGTTTGACATTGAACCAACTTTTACCGTAACATGTGAAATTCTCATGAAAGTACCAAAAACTTTAGTACCCTTATTTTCACGTGCTTAAGATATTCATATCGCTAATTAATTCATGAATCCCCAAGCGACCACCGGTGGCCGCGCATCTATTGTCTTACTATTGTGTCTCTAATTGACGGTATCTGAAGGGTTAACTCATTAAGAACAGGATTTTGAGAGCTTCTTCTAAATCTTTGGCCCCAGAACTTATGATTTTTGACAAAACAATTCATTTGCACTAATATATTTATCATATTATAATTAGGTGACCCCTTTAACACGGATTTGCCTTACAAATTATCAAATAAATAAGTTTGGGGGGAAGGAGTTCGATAACAAACTAGATTTTTGTAGAAGATAATTTTAAAGGAAAAAAATTGTGAGTGTGTGTGTATGTTTGTTACTTATTCACGCTCGGATGGCCAGATAGATTTTGCTAAGACTTCGTACACAGACAGACCAAGTCCTGGAATAGCACATAGTTTTTTCTGCCGTTGTCGTAAAGTCGTCCCAAATGTTCCCTTGGGACGACTTTCTACAATCACGTGAGCCAAGCCGTTAGCATATAGGGAAAAATATTGCTTTGTTATCTGACTCAGGCCTCCTCTCTGTGAGATCCCGTTCGTTATCCAGCTCTTAGGCCCGGTGCTATGTAGTGGATGTCACGTATTTGAAGTTTTGGTTCTAGCATATACCAGTTTCTTCAAGATGTTTACACTTCACCGTTTTGCGAGCTTGGTGATGAAAAAAAGGTTTTCCCCAAGAGTCGCCACAATGAACGGTTCTGTGCGTTTCGCATCCATCATAAGTCATCGTATATCGATTATCTACACAAATTAATTGCTCTAAACTAAACCTAAATAATCTATCTATCCTAATCAACCTAACCTGTATATTAAACAATAGCTAATTGATTTTAACACTGAAGTAATTTAGTCGTATAGCGTCGGAAGTGCACGTCATAACATAATAATAATATCCGCATCGCACGTCAGCTATGTTCGAAATCTAACATGACAACACCACACTATCTTTGATAACATGATATAATTAGGATGATTATCGGATTTAAATGCCCGAACAAGCAATGTATCATGATAATAATATCTAAGGAAAATTTTTAGAAAAATACTGTTTCATTCATAATCTTTCTCAATTATTTTTTACGTCACTCACCACTTTAACACACAAGGAAAAAAATACAACAATAACAAACAAATACAAAACAAATACCAATTATAAAACACAATAAATGGCCAAATTACTTTAATTTTGGTAGCACAGGTTTCTGGTTACGGTTTTATTTCTTCGTACTTTGAAACCGACTTCCGTTGCCATTGATTGGAAGTCAGTTGACAATACTTTTTTAATATATATTTTTAATTATCTATCCAATTAACATAATGGCTATAATAACTCAATCTACATACATTGCTGTTGTCTGTATATGCCTTTGTAGTCAACTCCAGCCCATACCTTTTTTTATCATATCTATCTCAGTCACTGCGTTTATTGCATACTAGCGGTCCCATACGTTGTCCTACTCGAAAGCTGGCTTTTCGTAAAAAAATAAAATAAAACTCGATTACAGCGCCATCTACTGGGTTCAATAGTATTTTTAAACCAACCAGGGACCCACTCAAATATACACTCAAAGTTTCATCCATATCGGTCAAGCCGTTTGGGCTTTTGCCAGTGGCTTCAACTACGTGAAAGTAGAAAATATATAACCTAAGTCACTAAGTTATAAAGTAGCATCCTACTGGTAAAAAAATTTATAAAATTAGACCAGAAATTTTTGAATTTATTAATTACAAACAGAAAATAAAAAATATTAAAACTTTTCTCTTTATAATATTAGTCTAGTATAGATTATACGTTTCCTATTATAATTTGCTGAATGAGCAGTCCGTATTGTATCTTCGATGAACAATGTCCGATGCTAATATTTAAATAAGGGGACTATCACGGAGCGATAAATAAACCCAACACAAAAAGAACCATCAAGATTGGTCCATAAACAAAATGGTTATGCGCGAATAGATATCTATCATCTTCCTGCCCTTGTCCCATGTTACTTAGATAGCCCCGATAACATGGAATTTAAACAAATAAGTGGTGAAATAAAATGAAAATAAACAGCCTTGCGAATGCAGACATTCCGGGAGATTTTTAGTTATTTTTTTAGTGTCTATCTGCGAACTTCTTCACTAGATCTACAACAAATTTAAACACGACTAAGTATATTCGAAATATGTCACTTCAAAAAAAAAAACAATAATTATTTAGTTTTTTTACAATTAGAGAAGATAAGAATGAACTAAAAAAAATATTCAGTCGAACTGAAAGCGTCCTTCTTTTTTTAGAAGTTATAGTGGCACCATACCTCACTAATTAAAAAAAAAACTTTATTTAATCACAACAGGCGCAATCATTCGTTTCGATACCGGATCAAATGTTTGTCCTTGCTGCAGACCAGATTGCGATGGAGATGGCGGTGTTCATGTCTAGTTTAAGAATTAGGAAAAAGTGATGCAGAACTGGGAACAATCGAAAAAAATGTTGGTGACAGGCTAGTAGCTTATAACCAGGGACTTAAAAACACCTTCATAAAGGTTACAGAATTATAAGTGTTACATATTGAATTGGTAACAGAATCAAATGTGTAAACACTTATAAATGTGTTTTCAATGTGTTAACCCAAAACACTTACAAAAGTGTAACCGTAACATATCTGTAACAGATATAAAAGTGTTAGCAGTGTTAATAAGTGTAACAGGTAAACGCAGCGTTGCCAATTTTAAAATATACTTATTTATGGTTATAATAAGCATTAAATAGCCGAAATAGCAGCCAGTTGTATTCGTGCAAAACACGTGAGCCGAAGTATTGAAAATATTCGTGATTTAAAACTTTAAACATATTGAGTTACTTATACCTAAAGCTATACTAAAACTTATTATTTCAGTTACACATATTAACACTTATTAACAGATATAAGAAGTTACGGCTTGATTCGGTAACATTATAGTATCTGTTACATTTAAAAGTGTTTTTCTGTTTTAAAAAACAGTGTTATAACACATTATTGCGGTTACAGTTTGAGTCCCTGCTTATAACCATCATTATATCAGCTGAAAGACGTCCACAGCTGAACACATCCTCTTTTAACCTTTCGTATGCCGTAATTAGAGACACAATTGAAAAGTCATTGTGTCTCGCGTATATATGCGCTCCCGGCATACAACGAGTTAATCGTTTTAACGACCAGTCTTGTGCGTCTCGCATCCATCAGAAATCTGCGACCCACACCAGGCTTACTAGCCAATTGGCTAATCTGCAATAGTTAACGCTAGTAGAAAGCTTCAAATATACGGGAATGACTTCATTTCAACGCTCAGTCACGTGGTCAGAACAAAAGAATTGGTGTCAAGGTCAACTCAAAGCGTTCGACGCAAGCGAAACGGTTGTAACTTGGTTAGGGGGGCAGAGAGTCCTTCGCGGTCGCCATTCCAAAACCTTTCGGCACCATCTGTTCTACAAGCAATGCGCTTTGCCCACTGCCACTTAAATTTGACGATTCACCAGGTAAGTCGGTAACCTTGATTCTTCTGCGGATATCTTCATTTCTGAATCGATCAAACAAGGAAGCTAGCACGCGAGCATAACCTTCCTCATTTCTCTTTGGGTGATTACTATTAAGCCTGATGAGACCCATTGTGAGCGCCCACATTTCAGAGCCATATGTCAACACTGCCAGCACGCACTGGCTTACAGGCTAGCTGTAATAATAATAATAATTCATATTTCAACATACTCAGACATGTAAACAGTTAATTTGGACAAATATTTTCAGTAAACTCTACTAAATATTAAATAAAATGTCAAGTTAGGGTCGGGATAGCTTTAAGTAGACACCCGTAGCAAAAGTCACGTGAATAACGTAAGCAATAAACACGAGCCTTTTACCGGCCCAGGGCGGAAATACGCGAACACATCAACTGACAAGATGTGATTTATTCTTAACTAGCGACCCGCCCAGTATCTTATGGGTATCACAAATCTGCATAGGACATTTAACCTTCCTCTTAAAAAAAACTGCAGTTTTCCGTTCAACAGTTTTGCAAAGTCAAAGTCAAAATATTTTATTTCATATAGGCCTACAAGGGCACTTATAAAACGTCAGAAGCTAGTGCACGGTTCCAAATTGGTCGTTTCCTATGGAGAAAAACCGGCAAGAAACTCCATGGTTACTCTTTTAAAAAATGTGTTTATTACAATATTGATTGATTTATGTAAGAACAGTGTAGACCAGTCAACACTGTATACAAAAACACAAAATTAATCATAATAATAAATAAAAAAAACTAAGTTGTAATAGAAAATTATCTAAGTGTTTGTGGATTATACAGTGTTCTCACATTCACATTCCAAAAAGAGACTTTATAAAAAAGCAGGAAAAATTTAAATAATTACAACTGTTAACAAAATAAATTACTAACAAATTGAATGCAGTTGAAGTCTAAATAATAAAAAATATTGCAAAAGCAATTCGTTAAAGGAAAAATAAATATAATTATGTATATTAAAACAAAGGTGGAGCAGTTAATAGACATAATATTGATGATTTACCAGGGGGCCACATGTGCAGAGGTAGTCATTGCCAAACAAGCGTGTCTTCGACATAGTCTTTAACCTTGTAAAATGCTTTTTTGGTTAGGACACGCTTAATATGAGTTTTGAATTTTCCCTCACTAAGTTCAGTTACCGCCTTTGGCAGCTTGTTGTAAAAGCGTATGCTGTTTACTAGGAATGACTTGCTGGTCTTGGCTAATCTCCATTTGGGTAATACAATTTTTTGAGTTTATTAGACAGATATGCAGACGAGATTATGGCTAACACTCTCGGGCGCGTGCATCCGCTAGCGCCAAGGTGTTTATCTTATTATATAACACTAAATTATAAAGAGTTAAAGTTTTTTTTTGTAATAGTTAGTCTCTGAAAGTATTGGTCCGATTGCTAAATTAAACGATTTCTTAGGTCGATCTCTAGATGGGTGATCACGCCGTGCTTCGGAAATCACCTGTCTTATGTTTATGAGTTTATGTATACGTGTTTGTGAACGCATCCACGATTCAGTACTAATTCTTAAATATGTAGGGAAACGTTTAAAATAAATAAATCACTATTAGTCATGTGTTCAAATGCAATAACAACTAATCATCATCATCATCATCTTCCTGCCCTTGTCCCGTTTTATTTGGGGTCGGCGCAACACGTTTTTTTCTTCCATTCTGTCCTGTCACTCGTCATGCTATCACTAACTCCCTTTTCTTTCATATCACTTCTCACACAATCCATCCATCTTTTCTTTGGCCTCCCTCTCCCCTTCCATCCGTCCACATGTAAACTCATAACTTTTTTAGCAACATGCGTTTCGTCCCTCCTTTTCACATGACCATACCAAGACAAACGATTTCCTTTCAGCTTTTCAGCTACTGGCGCCACTTTCAAACTTCCCCTAATATACTCATTTCTCACTTTATCCATTCTTGTCACACCACACATCCATCTTAACATTCTCATTTCTGCTACATGCAATCTTTTTTCATCCTTCTTTTTCACAGCCCAACATTCTGATCCATACAGTAACAACAACTAATCATTTCTAATAATAGAATGATCAATAAACTGGCAAGTATGAAGTGCTGTTAGTGTTTAATCACTAAAAGCAATCTCTACAAAAATAAGAACCAGATTATTATTTTTTTAATTGATATAAACTAGTGTTTGACTGCGATACCACCTGGTGATAAGCATTGATGCAATCGTTGATGGAATCACACTAGTTTATTAAGAGCCTATAAACTCAAGCTTTGAAGACACTTAAATTATAATCGGACGGGAAGACTGCAACAGGCAAATTTTCATAATTTTAGCTTAGATTAAAAAAAGAACAAAAAGAACAACGTAAAAGATACCTAGTTTAGATTTCTTGTAGGATGGGATTTCTCTTCCATAATTTAAAATTGTTTATGAAAATGTGTTATCCCCTCTTACCACCCTACCTACGCCATAAAAGCAAAACCTTTCAAGCTCCTAGTTTCGGCTGTGCGTTGATATATCAGTCAGTTAATTTTTCCTTTCATATAGATAAGTACAAATAATATTTTTTTAGAGCGATATTATCACCTAAGTAATGTTGATCGCTTAGAATGTTCTTACTAAAAAGGATCGATATTTGTATTAACGCTTGAAAGGCAAAAAGTACTAAGCGACATTGAGTAAACTTTACAGAAAAGTGATTTAAAGTTAAAAGTTTTAGAAAAAAAAATGGTTAGAAAAGACGAAATAAACGGATTAAGATATTAACAATATGGTAATAGTATCTAATTCAGATTTTTGTTAACCAACAATTTTTTTATCTAGAAATTAATCAATCAAAAAGTTTAATTTCAAATAGACCATTTGCAGGCACTTTTGAATAGTCAAACGTCGGTCAGTCCAAGAAAAGTGAAGCTAAATTGCACGTTCCAAAGCGTAAATCTATATGGAAAAGAACGTGCAAAAAAACTCCATGGGCACTCTTTTAAATCATATTATAAGTTACATATAATCTTGGTTACATATTTCTTGTATCTTCTATTATGTGAGCACAATGTAGTTTAGCTTTAAATCATTCTCATGTAAAGTTTGCTCAATGTCGCTTAGTAATTTTTGCCTTTAAAGCGTCGAATTATTTTAACCTACATCACTTTATATCATTTTAAAATTAACGAATAATATGAAGAATCCTACTATAAGCACCACTTTGCTGGCAACTGGTATCTGTATCAAACTGGGGATAAAATTGTCATGCATTTTCTACGACCTCGGCGGAAACTCGGCGGTCGTGTCGTCAAGCCCGAGCCACAGGCTAGGGCAGTGATCGAGTGGTCCCATCAGTCCCCAATGGAGCGACCATAAAACACTAAAGTAACCAGATACTTTTATTTTGCGAGCGGTTTTCGCGTTACAGTATTTTTGTTCAGAGAAATGAGTGAAGTGTGAACGAAGTTTATTTTTTTGGTTTGAAATTAGTTGACACTTAGCGTGACCCAAGGGCTGCGTTTTAGAGAAGATAAGCATTGCCATACAGCGTGGCGATATCGCCAGCTTGTTGAGCGTATTACCAGTCGACAGCAATGCGGAGGAGTTTTATAACGCCATATTTTGTGCAGTTACTTTAGTGGGCTTTAAATATAAATAATATTTATACTGTTCAATGAAATATTATAAAACGTTCTTTTTAGTTAAATGAAGTTAATATTCTCTTTATATTCGAAAGTTTGGTCTAGTTTGCATCAAAATATAAAACTATGTGAACGTTTTGAGGTGAAAACTTGGAATGAGTTCAAAGATATCTAATAATGGAAGACATTAAACAATTAACTTCTAGAGTAGAAATTCTAAAAACTTTAAAGTATGAATGAAGTCATCATCATCATCAGCCTTTTTAATGTTCCCACTGCTGGGACTCAGGCCTCCTCTCCAGGAGAGGGTAATGAAGTCATTCAAGTAAAAACAATATCTAGTAATATTGTGACATTGGCACCGATTGCTTAACAAATTGTATTATTTAATAATCTTTATCAATCCTCGATAGCAACTGAAACTAACGCGATAGACGACGACGATCATTCTGAAGGTTATTTAATTTAATTTTTGTATGCTCTAAATTACGTGATCCCAGTTTCTGATTATTTTGCTAGAGATCACAGATGTTAATACATAATAAATTTAATTTGTTTTATTTTTTTTTTTTCAATTTCCTACACAGTAAATAGAGAACAAAAATAATAATTAAAACAGTTGCTTTTTTCATTCTGGATGTCTATTTTTTACATAAATCGTGTTTTTCATTTATAATAAGCCTAAGTAATATCCCTGTTTTTATTTTCTGTTTAATGGGATATTATCATATCACCTATCTCGTTCTGGAAGGTGCGACGAGGAAGCAGGGAAGTGTTAGACTTGTACTGACTAAAGCGCATTTGTGGGCAACTCTTTCGAGCAATTTTATAGCCCCGGGAGGCACCCATGCCTCCTAGCTGCTTGGCCGCTAGAGCCTACTCTAGTGGACCCAGTCGACCAAGCAGCCACCGCGTGTGGAAAACGACGCACCATCAACCTGGGACTCCTTCCTGTCCGGCAACGAGCTACCTATTGCTCGCCATCCACTAGACCATACCTGTAGTCGTCGAGACTCGCCCTGTGATTCTCAATTCCCAAGACGTCTTCTGCAGGAGCCGGTGCGTGAAGATTGTCTCTACCTTACGCATCCCACCTCCTTTTTCGCTTGTGTTACTGCTTCGCAGAAGAAGGTGCTGTTTCCCAGTCCCTGTCTCTCCGTACAATCAACTTTACGACGACACGACGGTGCTCCGCCCAAGCGGAGCAGACCTCCAACGCATGCTCCACCGTATCCGCCAGGCGATGCATAAAATGTGTATCTGTTCTCCATATGAAATCACCTACTGAATACTAACGTGTGGCCTTTCAAAAGTACCCATGTAGGTTAACGTGAAGTAAAATATTATGTGAATAAAATGTGGAAACACATGAGCTCAAAGCTAAACCGTTGCGCTTCTGGTTGTGGCTTACTTGAGTGACGGCTTGACATTATTTGGACATTTTACTTCATCCGAAACATTCAAATAATATTATGTTTCATTATTTTGGCTCGCTTAATGGAGTTGCAGAGCTCTTCAACTTTAATAATAAACTCTTGTTATTTCTCGAAGATCAAGCGGCACTTGTTTATGATATCCTTTTTAAGACACTGCCAGCTGGCGGAGACATTTTGTGCCCGTATTTATGAGGCAAACTTAGTTAGTAGCCCAAACTAAGTTCGTCATTCTAATGAGATTATCTCTTCTTCCGTCGCCGTATCATTTTCTCAAAGAAAGGATACACACTGATCTAATTTACGTGGACTGCTGCTGAATTTTATATTCATTCCGAAATTGAAAATAGCGCGGTCTAGACAAATCCCATCGACTACTGGTTTGTTGAATTTTTCGTATCGATATTTCGATGTAAATTCATTTTCAATGTAAACAACCTACCAATGTATTTATTTAGCACATATACATGGCTATAACCCGGGGTTTTTTTTTCTCTCGACGGGGAAAATCATCATTGACGAAACCCGCTCTTGGGTGGAGCGGGAGACAGTGTCAGAGTCTTACTGACTAAAAACCCCGCGCCGTTCCTTCTAGCCATACCGGGGCTCTAGTTTCCTTTCGGATAACCCCGACCCCGGTAGGCTTCGACCCAGATGGGCCCCTCCTGTAGCTGACAACTCCTTGAGGCGCGCGGGAACAGTGCGCGCCGTCGACGCCTTGGCTCGGTCCGGACAGTTACCGGACGATCGGACAGCGAGCTACCCATGGCTCGCCGTCCGCGAGCCCGCGTCTACGGTGGCCGGAAATCGGGATCGGAATCCCGGCGGCGGCGGCGGGGGCGCCGTTGCCTGATGCGGTCTGCCTCCTCCTTTGCTCCATTACTGCTTCGCAGAAGGAGGCGACCGCCTGCCACTCCTCCTCGCTCCGGACCATGGCCTGAACCAAGGCCCGGCGCGAGAGGTCTCCGCCGCCGATCGCCCCCACGAGGGCACGGCGTTGCTCCGCCCAAGCAGGGCACACCTCAACTGTGTGCTCCACCGTGTCCTCCGGGCGTTCCGCACAGTGGCGGCACCCGGGCGTCTCTTCCGCTCGAATCCGATGCTGGACCCTCCCGAACTTGCCATGTCCGGTGAGGACCTGTGTCATGCGGAAGGTAAGGACGCCGTGAGGTCTTTCCAGCCACGCCTCAAAGAGGGGACTTGCCGCCATAATTGTGGCGTGCCTAGCACTGGGTTGCGATAGTCGCTGACGCCATTTCACCGTGAGATCCCGCCGGAGCTCTGTCCGCCATACCTCGACCTGTCGCGGTAGTGGAATTTTACCCTGGCGTTGCATCTCCACGCGCTTATCGTGCATGTGTGCAAGGACTGTTGCCTCCAGATCCCACGGTGGTAGGCCAGCCAGAAGGCTCGCCGCTTCGCGGGAGATGATGCGGTAGCCCCGCACCATCCGTATTGCCATGACCCTCTGGCAGGCGTTCAGTATGGACGCCGGTCGCTTTGCCAGCGACGGCGTCCACACCGGCGCCCCGTAGAGGGCCATGGACCGAACGATCCCCGCGTAGAGTCTCCGGCAGGCGGCGTCTGGACCCCCAAGGTTGGGCAGTAGCCGCTTGAGAGCAGCCCCGGCCTGGTTGAGTTTGGGAGCCAAACGTCGGAAGTGTTCTCCGAAATTCCATCGGCTGTCGAGAACGAGTCCCAGGTACTTCATCGTCGACCCGACGCCGATGCGAACTCCTCCTACCGTAAGTTGGGAGTCTGATGGTGGCGCATTCCGAGGGCCGTGGAAAAACATGGCCTCGGATTTTTGCAGCGCCATCTCGAGTCCCAACTCCGACTATCGCAACCCCGCGTGTCGCTAGAGCGACCGCCGCCTGGTGGGACTCTCCCTGCGCTAGAACCAGCGTGTCGTCTGCGTAGCAGACCACGCTGACCCCGTCAGGGAGGTCGCCGCGCAGCACGTAGTCGTGGCCGATGTTCCACAAGGGTGGGCCTAGAACCGACCCCTGCGGAACACCGTACGACATCTCTCGACGTTTCCAATCTCCCTGGTGACCGGGGTAGATAATGGACCTGTCCGACAGGTAAGCCTCGACCACTCGACAGAGGTATTCGGGCACCCGGTGGTACCGGAGTGCCCTCCGGATCGTACTCCAGGGCAGGGAGTTGAACGCGTTGGCAATGTCCAAGGACACTGCCACGACGCTCCTGCCCCGGGACACCGCAACCCCTGTCGTGAGGGCTCGCACGCGCATGATGGCGTCCACCGTAGAGCGCGCCCTGCGAAAACCGAACTGTCCGTCCGACAAGTCCGGCCCCACCCGTGTTAGCCGCGCGACGAGGCGGTTTGCAATGACTCTTTCAAAGAGCTTGCCCACCTCGTCGAGCAGCATAATGGGCAGGTACGCGGACGGAGAGTCCGCAGGGCGCCCTGGCTTCGCGATGAGGACCAGTCTCCCCGTCTTCCAGCGAAGTGGAAACTGGCCCCTCTCCATACATGCGCTGAAGAGCCCTCTTAGTCGAGGCCCGAGAGCGTCCATGGCCAGGACCCAGGCTTTCCCTGGCAAGCCGTTGGGTCCTGGGGCGGTGTGCTTGGCACTCAGCCTTCGCACCGCCACTCTCACCTCTACCTCGGTCACCTCTGGAGCGTTGTCGTCGTCGTCGCTGTTGTGGTCCGCGTCAGACACTGCTGGCGGGGGCGGAGCCATGGGCGGGGGGGAGTGTTCCCCTCGCGCAGGGAACAGAGTGGTTACCACACCCTCCACGAGTTGGGGCCGGAGACTCTGAGTCAGCGGCGGAGCCCAGGGGCGTAGCTTGTCCCGTACCAATTTGTACGGGCGCCCCCACGGATCTGCGTTCAGAGACCCCAGCCACACGTTGCGGGCCTCGAGTTTGGCCCGCCTTATCTCTGTTCGGAGGGTGCGGTTTGCCTCTCTGTACCTCTCATACAGCTCCGCCTCTCTGACCTCCGCATCCGGTTGGCGGTTGCGGCACCTGCAGTGTCTGTCGTACCGGCGGCGCGCGTGGTTGCACGCGTTGCGCAGTGCGCCGATCTCCGGCGACCACCAGTACACGCGGCGCTTAGCACGACCTGGAGGGACTCGGGGCATTGCCGCGTCGCAGATTTGCGACATGGCCTCCTGGAACCACTCCGCCTCGACGTCTATGTCGACAGGCCTGTCCGGTGCTTGCACCCAGGCCTGTACCGTCGCAGCTTCCAGGAGGAGCTCCCGGTCCATCTGCTTAAGCGCCCACCGCGGACCACAAGGGCTCTGTCGGACCGGCGCGGCCGAGGTTTCGGCGGAGACGTCCAACCGGATGTACCGGTAGTATGTCGAAGTACGTCTCCACCTCCTCCATAACGCGCCAGTCGACGACACGCGGCGACAGAGCGGGGCTGGCGAACGAGATGTCCACTACTGATGTACCCCGCATCCGCACCAACGTGGGGACAGAGCCCCGGTTCAGGACGACTAGGCCCAGCTCCAAGGCCCAGTCCTCCACCATCCGACCCCGTCGGTTCGTGTGCCGAGAACCCCAAGCCGTATTCCAGGCGTTGAAGTCCCCGCAAACGACCACGGGGAGGGAACCGAACCCAGCGACGACGGAATTTAGCTCCATCAGGGAGAGTTGGAACACGTCGAGAGATCTGTTCGGGGGCAGGTAGATGCCCTCCAGGACGGAAAGCTGGCGCCGGACCTGTTCCTGGAACTGTTTTTGCTGCTGCAGCTGCTGCTCCCTGGAAGCAGCCAGCTCCTGCCGCAGCAAGGACAGCACCTCGCTCTCCGTCCGGGGCAAGGGCTGGGATTGACTCTGATCCTGTGTGCCCAGCCCTTCCGGCCCCTCCTCGGCACCAACGCCCTGGAGACCGGCCAGGGCCTCGAGCCGGCCAATCCTCCCCTTGAGGGTCCGCTCGTTGAGCTCGAACACGAACCCCAGAGCTCCTCCAATCGTAGCATTGGCCATCTCGATGGAGCGCTTTTTGGCCACCCTCTCCCTTTTGTTGGCCACGCTCATGATGGCGGCTGCCACGACCTCCTTAAATTTGGCCTTGGCAACCTCCATTCCCTCCGGCAGCTCGGTAGGGATCTCCGGCGGCGTGAGGCTGGCCTGGCGTCCCTCGCCAGCGTTCTCGCGGGGAGCCCTCTCCCTTTGCCCGTCTTTCGGGTGGTACCCCGCCCCGAGGTCGAGACCTTGCGGGCAAATACCGCCTCGTCGTCGGACACGGAGCGAAGGAAGTCCAACTTCCTCTTGTTATTGGGGGTAGACGCCTCCACCTCCATAACATCGGAGATGTGAGAAGACGCGGCATCAGAGTCCGACGCCGCGTCTTCACTCACCTCTCTGAGGCTGAAACTACGGCCCCCCTCCACCGGCATCGCGGACGTGCTGGGAACTGGTCCCAGGGACTCCGCACTGCCGGTTCGTGAGCCACCCTTGCTTCTTACGTCCATGAAGGACGGAAACAGATCCATTGCTGATCTGGCGCGCTCTTTGCCCCCCCCCAGAATACGAGGGGCAGACCAAGCTCTGCTTGGTAAGGGATTCTCCGCCTGCGGGGCAGGCGGTACCCTCCTGGGGTAGTTGCTTTTTAAGTTGCGCGTCCATGATTGGCTGAATCACAGCTTTGCCTTTTTGGCAATGGGGTGGGGTCCCCAATACACGTTCGCCATCGTGGTCGTGTCTGATAAACAGACACGTACCCGAGGCGAACCGAGCTCGCTGTCGAGAAGGCGCCGACAGCTGTTGGTGCCAGCGCTCCTGGACAGCGCACCCTCCGGGCGGTCCGACTGGACTCCGCCGTGTGTTCCTCTTGGTCTGGTCTCTCGCTTGAGGCCTTCCGGCATGAGTAGCTCTACCGGCATAGCCCTCAAGGTCATTGAGACACGCAAGCCCCACCACGACGACAACGTGGGAACACGGTTGGTTGGGGCTATAACCCGGGGTAACGTACCCAGGTCGTGGATTCAAAGTCAGCCAGGTGCTTTACTTTCTGTAATTTATTTGGTCACCATTGTTCTTAAAATTGTTATTGGTAATCCACCAACTCATACTGGGATCGCATGGTGTATTACGGCCCATTCCCACTCCTAGAAAAGAGACCTAAGTCCCAGCAGTGGGACTGATTATGTTACGTACAATTTATACAAATTCCATGAATGTACCTACAATAAGCTAATTTGATGCAAATAATCTGGTTAGTAAAACAACGTGCATAGTGCGTTATAATGAAATAGCTATTCAATAGGAAAAGATGAACTGTGAAGGTTATATTGATGATTCTGATATTGATGATCTTGATTCTGTTATGAAAATTTGAATTCCACGGGCTAGCCTGGCACCTCCGCATTAAAATAAAATCATACTGAAAACTGTGGTCACCTTGTGACAATTTGATTAGTCAGAATTATGATTATATCAATAGCATGAGATAAGAAGCTTATGAATGAATTTATTATCTTTTATTATGAATGAATTCCTAGACGGTTTTAAATTAGGCTTAGGTTAATGCCTTACTACAGCATTGAGTCTGAGTGACTAAGTTTTTTTGAGTCTTTTATTATATTTATACTTATATTACAGGAAGTAACCTGTAATATGAGTATAAATACAAATTCCCAAATTAACTCATGAATCGTCTTATCACAAGATAAAGAATTAATTTGGGAATTTCTAGAATCTTACGTAGAATTACAATCTATTTTTATTATCCCTAACATTAGATTAAGTATATTACTTACATCAATGATTGTGTCTGCTATTTATAAAATTTGGAGAGGAAAAGATACCTAATAATATATGATTCATTCCTATATTCCTGGAATAATATCTATTTTAAGATCGAAGTCATGTCGCCATAATCGATATCCTTGATGTGGTAGGCAGTAAGACTAGTATAGTCGGTCTAAAAAGTGAAACGACTTGTGAATTTTGTGTAATATTTAATCATTTAAAAATACTTATATTCGATACTTTTTATAGGGTTCTTCTATTAGTAAACAACGATCAATATCTCTTAATCAACCTTCATTATTGAACCAGTGTTTACTACATCAGATTTCATGTTGCTCTAATAATTACCGTCGTTTGACTTTTTAGATACACTCTACATACATCGACACAAATTTGATTTTTAGAGGTTAGTATAAGGTTCCTCAATTTTACTTTCAAATAATGTAATTTAAAAAGACAATATTAGAAAGACAATGAGTGAGTGCCGGCGTTCGCTTAAGGTTTAATGAGTTAACTACACCTCAATTTTATTTAACGGGTCCTCAATTTTTCCTGTTTTCTACTCTAAATATGATATGGCGTTGTTACACCAAAAATACTAATTAGACACTAAAATTTATGTTCTTCTCGGTGATTTAAAAAAATATTTGGCGTAAGGGAGAATATGATTTTTGATACACAGATAAAAATATCCCTTTTGTAAACGGTACTTATAAATAAAATATTTAATTTTATCGACACAAGTCCTTATGTACTCGAAGAGTGAAGGAGGGACGATATTTACAATTCTTTTTTAAATTTTGCATTTGTTTTTTTTTACATTAAATGAACGTTGTTCTATCACACTATGAATTGTACCTTTGTCGTGAGAGCGATCACAAACATGTAAACTCACAGACATAAGACACTCAGAACCGGAACAACTATCTTTAGGCCATACATTATATGTATTTGCTCCGTGCGGGAATCAAACCTGCAACACGCAGCAATTGTTACGGCCTGCCCCCCTAGCCAAGTTACAACCGTTTCGCTTGCGTCGAACACTTCGAGTTGGCCATGCCACCAATTATTTTGTTCTGACCACGTGACTGAGCGTTGAGATAATGTCATTCTCGTACATTGGAAGCTTATTCTACTAGGTCTAACGATTGCAGCTTAGCAACTTGGCAAGAGGTCTGACTTCGGTCTTAGCAGCGCACGGCGCGGCGAGCGGCGGAGCATCGGTAAGTGGAGCGTTTTCGTTATGAGCAGCGTCTCGTGGCGTGCTTCAAACATTTTCATTGTTTTGATTTTACCGCTCGCCGCCCCGCGCTTAGCTTCCGCTCACAGAGGCAAGGTCATGAATGGACCATTAAACCGGCCTTCAATTACCATAAAAGCAGGCTGTTCTTGACGTAGCCTTACCCACTTACAGTCACAATTTACCAGCATTATGATCTCAATACTGCGAAGAAACAATAGCTCAGCTAAGGGTACTCAATCAAAAACTTGGTTAGGTACTTACACGCACTCAAAGAGAGTTGAGTTCCTGGTACCAACCGGCAACCGAGTGCTTGTTTCTCGGAATATTGGAAATGAACAGTAACAAACGACAAAATAGATAGATAGATATATATTCTTTATTGTAGGTACAACCATAAAAAAAGTAAAATTAATAGGGTGTAACAATGGGCGGTGTTATCGCTAAAAGCGATTTTCCAAGTTATACCAATTAACACCAACAACATAATAACGGATTCGAAGAACATTATAATAGGAAAATTGTATCACCTATACAACAATAGATTGTTCAGAATCAGTAATTGAATCGATTCCAATAATTTTTACACCGAGTTGTATTTTTTTTTTTCAAAAGTATTTAAAAAAGTTACAAGTTGGACACCACCGACAGTAAGTACCTACAACAAAGGTCACAGCAGGTCTGGAAGCGATCTCTCGCGGTGGGCTTTGGTACAGGCTACGGTCCGGAGCAATTAGGAGTGGCAGGCGGTAGGCGGTCGGTTCCTTCTACGAAGCAGTAATGCTAGCAAAGGAGGCGGCCGCACGTGTGCGCCTCAAGGAGATGTCAGCAAACCGTGAGGCCATGCATTTCGCAAAAGTGAACCGTGGGGACCTGGAACGAAGGCAAAGAAGAAACAGGAGTATCTAGGTCAGTAAAGGTCTGATACGCCCTTTCGCTTCACCCAAGAGCGGCAAAGGTCATTAGATGATTTTCCAAAAAAAAGGTTGAGCGGAAATTTTGCATGGATTACATATGCTAATTATAATAAAAAAATCGAAATCTAATCAAATGACAATGCAAAATTATCATGACATGGAACTGATCGGGTGATGGGCCCGGAAGGTGACTATAGGAACTTGGTAGTTAAACGACACAACCCCGTCGAGTGTGGGCTCGTATGATTCGTCTTGACGAGTATTAATTATATAGGCATACAGAGCTTTAAAAAGCTTGCTATGATAAAATGTTTTTCATTAAAAGCTTGTTTATATCCAATCATTAAGGTGGTGCATCATGACTCACATTTTCACTGTTTTCATACAACCGCTCATAACTGATTATGACGTTATTATACATTTTTCATTAGATATTTTAGAAACACAGTATCTTGTGTATATTATCTAGGTTTCTAAAGAAACCAATTTCTAAATTTGTGTAAAACTAATCCAGTAAAAACCTCAGAAAATGTCCTATTTTGTATGAACTTTGACACTTCATAATTTACCTAAAAATTTAAAAGTCAAAAAAGTTATCCTCTAGAGACCTTGCAAATTTTATTAAGATTCTAAATGACGACAACTTTTTCCAAAAACTTTTAAGGGTTTAAAAAAACAGCTATATCCTAGAGCAAGTTTTGTGAAATTTTCGAGTAAATCTCGGAATTACCGAATACTAACAGAGCTTCCAGGCGTTATCTCTTTTTTTTTGCGTTGCCTTTTCGTCAAAGATCGCGTTGGATTGCATTAAATGAAGTAACAAGCTTTTAATTCATGAATCCCCAGCGACCACCGGTGGCCGCGCATCTATTGTCTTACTATTGTGTCTCTAATTGACGGTATCTGAAGGGTTAAACCATTTTCGATGTTTACGATAAGCGAGTGGAGAAGGACCCTCTTAACATACAAGTCCATATTTTCTTTCCAAAAACCAGATACAAATTGTCATTTTAATCAAATGTTTGCACAAAGCTTTACGTTTAGTATTTCTGCATTGCTATAAAATATAAATAAGTGTAAATAAAATAACTGGAGCTGAGAGCCGAAGCAGCCGTTAGTTATACCCGCATGATAAACTGCAGACAGCGTAGAATCAGGCTTACGTTTCTGTTGGCACTAGTGCTGAAATAGGCTACTTTGAAGCTACATAACTCTTTTGTTGCAGCATTAAAAATTTCCTAGTATTGCCGCTTTGGAAGCCATTGAAATAACACAGTAAATCCTTTGAGCTAGTTTACAATGCTGTTGGATATTAATAGAGATATTAATATAAACAGATACCAAAATATTAGTAAAGTACTACTAATATCTGCAGTATTTATTTATTCTTCTAGCGTTTTATAAATAATGTGTGGGATGTGCTTTAAATATCTACTAAAGGAGTACAAATTTTCTTTGCATATAACATGTTTAAGGTTATGTTTTATTAATTTTCATATTCTTAGACTTGTCTCTAGTCCAAATATTTGGTCAGACTTCCAAAAAACACTCAACTTTTTGTAGTCGTGATCAAAAAATCGTAAGATGGTCCAAGGCAAAAATAAAGAAAAGAAAGAAAGAAAACTATTTATTTGGCATACACACTCGTAGATACACACAATGCAGGCAATAAAAAAAAAAATTGGCAAAAAAAAAAAACAAAAAAAAAAACAAAAAAAAAAATGTAATAAATAGGCAATGTTATTTTATTTGCGAAAAATAGAAATTGTTATATTTGCTGTTTTCGTTCTGATGTTCAATGTCAACTTTTCTGTAATAAATACGGATAGCAAATAAAGTACAGAAATATAATTATAGAATATTAAAAGTACCTACTACATATTAAAAGGCAATTCATCTGGAATAGATATTTTGTTGTTACTTTGTTTTTGAACTAACTGAGGCAGAAACTGTTTATCCTGCATGTTTTGTTAAAACTAATTTAAAGATCAACCTACCATTATTTCCGTTAGAATACCAATCATCGCAGTGTGACAGTTGGCAAGGTACCTTGCTGGTAGAACAGATCCTCGATGGGGCCGAAAGGTTCTAGAGTGGCGACTGCGTACGCAACGATGGAGACGGCAGGCCTCCCACAATTTGAACCGAAGACCTGGTGAGACACTTGTAGGATGACTATATCCAGCAGCCGATGTCTTTCGGGTAGAATGCTGATGATGATGACCAATCATCGGCCAAAATATTCCACATCAAAATTTATTGACAGAAAATCGAACTTTGAAAACTAGGTACACCAGATCCTTAAAATACAGAATTGCAATCACATATAAACATAGCATTTGCCCAAATCTGTCCGCAGTCCCCGAAAATTGTTCCACGAATCGTGGCATATTCCTGGTGGCTATTGATATAAAGATGATGAGTATTTAGCCACACGTCCACGGACGTCAGAGGCACACAGACGAGGTCAGTGCAAACAAGTCCATGTTGACAGAAGGTCGCGCGCGTCGGTCGCGTGTCAGCCCCTGTCGATACCGGCCGCATCACTCTTACATTACAATGCATGTTGACGGAAAACTGACAATATTTCATGTCAAGCTCTCTCGCAAACCTTGTTTTCCCAGATGTTATCTCTGAGTTTCTGAACCAATGGTTCTTTCTATTGAAAACGCAGTCGATTGTGTTTTTCCTGTTGGGTTTCTAGGACTTGCTTTATACTGTTATATCCTGCTCAGAATTAGTATCTATTTTTCGGTGAGAAATACAATTCTCAGAGAGAATAATGGTTGAAAAATTTAAATACTCTGGAAGTTTGGGTTCAAAATGTTGAAACTTTTAGTGATTTTCTTAGAGAAAAAAAATCTCTATTTTCTCTTATTTTCAAACTGTTTATGTTATAAAAATAGATCCTTCAGTAGCACTCATAAACTTGGATAGTGACTAATACAAAACATTAAAGTATTTCTTAATATTAACAAATATTCGTAGCTCAGTGAAGCTACAAAGGCTAGGAAAGGATAAAAATGCGAACCGATTTAAGTAAAGAACCAAATTCTCAGTGAAACACGGATTAATTCATTTCTCAGAGGGATTTTCTTTCAGTTTAAAGAGCACTCGCCCTTGAATAGGCGTCGAGTGGGCTCTGAGGCCGGCTTAAGTGGTAAAGACTTAATTTAGAAGCTAAATAAACAATATTCAATAATTCCGTCCATAATTTTCGCATCACGATTCTGGAATTTAATTCCATAAATATAGGACTGTTCATTAATCAAGTAGTGTTCTGTAGCAGACTAATATGACTTTAAATCACTTGAATCAAAATATTTCGCATCAAATACCTCTACGTATTCACAATTGTTCATATAGTAAATGATCTCATATATCAGAATATCTCCCTGTGTTGAATGTATTATATTATCAAGGTAAAATTAATGACATTACCATTTCAGTTACTCTTACATTGTACCCAGAACGCTTAATTACACGTCCATTATTTTGGTACACACTGAACACGCCATTCACGAGTGCTTTCCAGCGACTGTCCAGAACACGCCCGCAGCTATCACAAACAAACTACAACTTTGCTTTTAAGACCAACGACTGTAGATTTATTTTAACTTTCACTAAATGAACATCCCTTTATTTTCAAACTCCATAATTTCCACACGAACCTACGTCTACTAAAATCTATTTAACTTTGAAACTCATGTTATTATTACTTTAGCAATATAATTTATGAATTTTTCATTCGATTTCTCTGTAAAACCGTTGCCATTGAGTTCAAAGTTAGTCGACGGTCACGCGCCCCGCCGTCAATTCATAAAGTTTCATTTTCACGAAACTGGGGGAATAATCAATGGGCAGGCAGAAAGGGAGCCGGTGGGCCGTGATGGATTTGGTCCAATCAATGCAACTGGGTAAATGAAAAGAGCGCCTAACGAAGAGTCCAGACAATAGTGTCGGCTGGCGAAAGCCTTAGAACGGGGTAACTGATTGTTATTGGTTTTGTAAAAGCGCCGCACGGCGGTTACAGACATTGGTAAATACTGGAAAACTAAGAGTTGGTTTTGTTGTGGGTGAGCGCGCCCTACCCCGAGGCGGCATTTAATTGGTTACTATTACACCGTATCAGAATTACCCAAACATTCGTAAATGGTATTTCCAGCGGTTACGTGGCCTCAATAACAAAAAATAGAGGTACTTTTCCAACTATAAATAAAGCAATAATATGGCCTCGTATTGTAAACAAATTATACTTTAATCCATCATATTGTCGATAGCACACGTGCTGAGAAACTTTCGTTATTTTATTATCTTCAGTAAGAATCTCGCGCACTCACATACCTTCGTAAATTAAAGTAGGCACAAGTAATACATCATGCTTGATTCGAAGCTGAATAATCCATTTTCTCCGACAGTAACTGCTCAATAAATGATTTTCTCCATAAGGATAACGGCTGGATTTTCTACTGTTTATTGTGGACTCAATCTCCTTCTATGATTGATTGAGGCTTAGGTGGAACTCTTCCAAGGGGAAATTACTTCGTTATTCTTCCTAAGTACGGAGCTATGAACGAAAATGTCGGCTATCAATATCGCCTAAGTGTTGTATTATTTGTTTGATGGTCGTCCGCCGATGTGGGACCGAGTGTGTACTTATGAAAATATTTTATGAGTGAACTTACGTGCTTCTCTGTATGGTGAATAGAATTTATGGGAGGTAGGTCGGGAACTATGTACACACATTTACAGCATTAGGGTAAGTAGCCGCATCAGGGCTGCCGATGCTCGAAAGAGTTACCGTGACCCTGAAACGCAGAAAACCACTGAAGGAACAAAAGTGGGTTTTAGTCAGTAAACGTCTGACACTCCCTATATCTTCACCCAAAACGGGAGAACTTATTTGATGATTTTCCACTTCAAAAAAGGGTAAGTACTGAAGCTAACCACATCATCATCATCATATCAGCCGAAAAACGTCCACTGTTGGACATGGGCCTCCTCCAAGGGTCGCCACAATGACCGGTCCTGTGCGTCACCCATCTGTCAATCTTACCCCGAATACAACTAAAGGTGTATAATATAAAAAAAACACATCGTTTTAGACAAATCCAACATATTTCTTTATTCTATTCATCCATATTCATTTACATAGTATTATATATTATAGCTATTTATTTACAAATCTTTAATAACAAGTAGCTAACCTTATTGACACGTCCGAAATTTAAATTCATCTTAAAAGTGTTAAAAATCGTCAGTTATTCAAAAATGACAAAGAATTTTTGATAAAATTATTATTTTTTTAACGATAAAACAGTATAGACTTCAGTATAAACCAATTTTATGTACAGATAACAGAACCGCATGACATGTATCTCCCTCGATTAATCTTTACTCATCAGTCTTTGTCGAGGGTAAAAAATATGCCCCAACTTATAATGAAATAAAATTTTATAAGTATAATATCATATTGTTGGTACTTTATAACTCTGGAAGATAAGTTCACATACGTTTTCTATTAGGTACTTCTGAAACAGACATTCTATTAAGAATAATTTTAATTATTTGCTATCACATTATTATTTACACATAGTTTTAGTCCGTGACATTTGAAACGTTTTACGCTTTGAAGATATTTTTATTTATATCTCATCAAATTCTATCCACAGGATAATATTATTTACAAATACATATATAAATATTTATTCGGAATTTTGATAAGTTAGTATTTTTTCTCGTAAAAATAATAAATTTTTCTAAACGCTTTTTGATTGAAATCATAATTTGAAAATAGAATGCATGGTTGATAGAACAGTTGGGTATCTTATTATTATCAGACAACCTCTACTAATGTATTATAATTCATCTAATCCCTTATCCTCTGATTATTTCTTTTTATTAAACCTATGTTTGGCCAGTTCGACCTATTTCTAAATAATTATAAACAATTCTTTTAAAACAACATGACAGTGATTTCATGCGATTTTCGCAACACTATCTACATCTTAGAAAGAAAGTCATCGTACAACAAAATATAAATTCATGAGTTTGGATATGTTCAATGAATTTGTACACAATGAGACTCATTTTAACGCGAACAGCGAGTACTTAAAAATAATTTTGTACTTAATTAACGTTGAATATTTAATAAACTACCGCACGCTGTATAATAACGGAATGAGCGTTGTTGGTATTCGCCAAAGAATACGAGATGATGAATCTGAAACAATATTAAACAAAGTTATTGAAACAGCTTTGAATAACAGGCTTATATGAAGATAAATAAATCGCAAATACGTTCAGTGTCCTATTTATAGTCTTGGTAGGAACAAATTGGTTTGAACCGAGCTCTAAACCACATTACCGGACTATGCACTTTTATCCTTAGCCGATACGCGGCTATGTGTATGCTCTTTTATTTTGTTACTCCATGGATGTTACGATAAGATACAGTTTTTCTGTTTTTTCTCATTTCTTCCCTAATTATAAAATAATGGGGGTAATATTAGACTTACGAGTGTAACTAGTTCATAATATTATTATAGGTAAAATAACAAGAAAGGCGTCTATTTTAGTGGAAACAGACACCTTAATTGCACCATAATGCGACAAAGTCAAGGCTAGCAAGATTATACAATGGCCAGAATACGGGCGCACTGTTTTATCCGGGCTCTATTTCGCGAGCCAGAGTCGCTATACACTAGTATCGATTGCACTTACCTACTGCTCTATTACGGACGCCTAGCACGGAGGCAACCTCTGGCTGCTCCATATCGAAAATTAGCTCTGCGCGTGCCGCGTGCAGGTTGTATATGCTCGCTATGCAGGTCAGCCGCAGACTGCCGCGCTCGAACGCCTCGTTCCTAACCACGAACGACACCTCCCCCACTGAAGGCAGCCTGTTATCTGGACCCGTTCTCTCGAACACCGGCTTCAAACTCTCCTTCGAAGGCCTTCTAATCTCTTCCTTATGCAAATTTATATACGACTCATCTAAATACTGTATATTTCCTTCATCGTGAAATATATTAAAATTCACGTCATCATCCGGCTGCTCCGTAGTTGTAGTTTCCGCTTTCGGCGGCGGGTCCCACTTGAACCACGACGGCAATTCGTGTATAAGAGAATCCATGTCGATCTGAGAAAAATACAATATAATATAATTCTGGGACGCACAGCGGTTGAGCGGAAATATTACGGATATTACACAGCTCTACGTTAGATAAAGGAAGCTTATATAGCTCTGAGCTGTTTTGTGATTAATGAACTGGCCTACGCAGCGGGCAGTGACGGCGGCAAAAACAACAACGGTCGCGTCAAAATGAAGCAAGTAAGAGCTGCTCCATTGTTCGTGGACATGCGGACCCCTGTCTGCTTCTGTCCGCTGATCAAACGATTTTTTTAAATATCAATCTATATATATAAAAATCAATGCCACTTTTCGTTGTTATTTTATAACTCAAGAACGGGCTCACCTATCCAAACCAAATTTATAGGCTTTGTTCGGACTATTTAGTAGATGGTTTATGTGAAGTTTGGTAGGGTAGAGTAGGGTAGAGTGGGGTAGAGTAGGGTAGAGTAGGGTAGAGTAGGGTAGAGTAGGGTAGAGTAGGGTAGAGTAGGGTAGAGTAGGGTAGAGTAGGGTAGAGTGGGGTAGAGTAGGGTAGAGTAGGGTAGAGTAGGGTAGAGTAGGGTAGAGTAGGGTAGAGTAGGGTAGAGTAGGGTAGAGTAGGGTAGAGTAGGGTAGAGTAGGGTAGAGTAGGGTAGAGTAGGGTAGAGTAGGGTAGAGTAGGGTAGAGTAGGGTAGAGTAGGGTAGAGTAGGGTAGAGTAGGGTAGAGTAGGGTAGAGTAGGGTAGAGTAGGGTAGAGTAGGGTAGAGTAGGGTAGAGTAGGGTAGAGTAGGATAGAGTAGGATAGAGTAGGGTATAGTAGGGTAGAGTAGTGTAGAGTAGTGTAGAGTAGTGTAGGGTAGGGTAGGGTAGAGTAGAGTAGGGTATAGTAGGGTAGAGTAGTGTAGAGTAGTGTAGAGTAGTGTAGGGTAGGGTAGGGTAGAGTAGAGTAGGGTATAGTAGGGAAGAGCGGGAGCGAAGCCGTGCGGGCAAAAGCTAGTTTCAATATAATTTGTCAGCAAAATACTTGCGTAGAGTTTCGGAAAACTTGTAATCATATTTCTGAGAGGAATTTACTTTGTGTAACTTGAGCATGTAGCGCTCTGTTGGGTCAAAAAATTGTAGTGTTTACTTATAGAGGTTTAACAAATCAGCAGCAACTACTGTACTTACGGATCAAAAGCTTTTTGCTAGTTCCTTTTAAAAATGTTTTCAAAGGTAAGTACTGCTCTAATATTAGGTCATTACAAAAATCCTTTCACAGATAAGGCAAAACTATTCCAGTTAAATAGCTGGTACGAACTGTAGAATCCCCGGTGTAACATGTGCTTCGGGTTAACTGTTTCTAATGTCCTCTCCACCCTGTGGCCTTAATTTCAGTTAAACATCTACATTAACGACTAGAAATTTCCTCTTTTTAACTGTATTTAACCTATTTTGGTTGGTACTAGGGGAATAAATGAGGTTATCAGAAGTTTCAGAAACTCATTTTTATAAAATGCTAGTGATGGTTGGATAAGCAAAAGTTCCCACTTCTGGGACTCAGGTCGCCTCTCTAGGAGTAGGAATGGGCAGTATTAGTCCACCATACGGGTCCAGTGCGGATTAGTTTATCTCACGTCTTCGAATTTTTGGTTCTAGGTCATGCCGGTTTTCTTAAGATGTTATCATTCACCTTTTTGAGAGTGATGTAATAAGTGACACAAATTAAAAAAAAACCTGCTCGTTGCTTGGCTTTTACAAAACAATAAAACTGTTAATCTAACTCTTATTTGGTATATTATGATCCTGTTTGGGATTATCACTACAATGCAATGATATGCCGCTATAGAACTAGGTATGTAGGTAGATATATACTGCCCAGACTAAAATTTACAGTAAAGTGTTTCTACATTCGTCTCTCTAAGTATTCTATGTTATTATTCAGATTTAAAGTTAGCTTTGTGCTGAGTCTGAATGTAATATCTTATCAAAGGAAACCTATTGTAATAAACTCACGTCTTTCAATCCTGTCAATGACACTTCTCTCTTAGAATAGGGGCACAGCACAGGTATAATATTATACCTTTGAAGTTAATCAAATTATTTCATTGGAAAAGAATCGACTTCGGTGAGCATTGCTGTCCATATTAATAAAGCATCGATCTGCTGACCCAACTGAGTTATTATTACATTTCGATACTATAGCTATCTTTAACATAGCTGCTTCTAGCTGCCAGCACTAATATTGATTTTAACATCTAACATAACTTAAAATACAATACAGGAGAAGATAGATGGTTTTATTTTGTGCTCTGCTCCCCGTAATGTTATTGTTTTCATTTAATTTTCGTGTAGCTACGGTTAATAGAAATTACTAGGTACGTAATCGATTACTGTCTTGTTATCTTTTATCGCCAGTGGCGTTTTGAGTGACATCTCTCTGAAGTTTGAGAGCATTTTTTCAATAGATATTTTATTTTCTTATTTTAGCTCGACTGAGTTAGGTATATCGCGAGATCGCGCTAGACAGAGAAATTTAGAAGGGGAAGAGGCGGCCTTTGCTCAGGTTTGGTTCAAAAACTAGGCTAGAAAAAAAACTTTATGTGTATTAATGATATGTCTTCCTTCAGAAGCGAAGAATGGAGAAATAATATACTAAAAGGAAGAAAAATAAATAAAATTTATTTGCGGGACAAGACGCAATATTAAGACTAGCTTACAAATTATAAACATTCTATAGGGAAAATATGCAGCACGTCCGCGGAAAGCGGCCGAGCGCTCAGCATAATGCCGTGACCACAAGCGTACTGCGACGAGTCCACAGGGCTGGTTTTCGTTGATGGCCGGTGACAATTTTGACGCAAAGACTTTGAAACGATATAGTGATACATAGTGGTGGTTGGTAGTGGTAGATGTGTGAGTACTAGTGATACATAGAAGGACTTAGAGTCTCTTTTATTATTATGTCTTAAGTAAGGATTTTGAAGTTCTCACCTCACGTCCATTCAGTGCGAAGGTCAGGTTAGCTGGTGGATGCGCAGGCGGCGAGGCGCACGTCGCTCGCAACGTAGACCCCACGCCGTACCACGACCGGTCTGATACCAACTTGGGACCCCATTCAGGGGCCTCTGTATAGAGAAAACACAATATTTGTTAGAACGATGCTCCACAGATGCTTTCACCTACGTAAATTTCAAAATATGTATAAATTAGTATATAATTATATATTCATCCTATTATTTTTTATTATTTTTGTAAGTATGTATGAAAACGCAGAAATATTTTTCAATACAGTAAAGGAATTCTGTTAGCCAAAAATGGCTAAGCACCGAACAAAAGTATATTATATTATTATGTTCACTTCTCAACAGACTTTTAGGAAAAGGTTTTCCGTTATATGATATAAATACTCAAATAAAAATGGCATCAATACAGCCAGATTCTATGAAGTTTGTTTACCAAATAACGTGTAAAAATTTGAAAGAAACTTTATCTTAAGTAATAATGAAATTCTTACAAGTTTGACCCTTGTTATATTAACATGTTATTATCCGGGTATTGTATTCAAGGTGCTGACTTGTGAGCAAAGTTTTTGAGGTGGAAGCTTCGGGAAAAACCTCTTACGCGATGTTTTTGGTGTTGCCACTAATAACTATTATAATGATCCGCATTCGCCTGGGATTAGAGTCTGTCTAAAAACTCTAACGACTTTAGGATTTTCGAAGGAAAGCTTATATTACTACTTAAACTTATATTCGATACATTTCATAAGGTTCTTCTATTATTAAACAATGATCAAGATCTCTTAATCAACTTTGTTTATTGAACCAGTGTTGACTACATCAGATTTCATTTTACCTTAATAATTACCCAAGTCGTTTGACTTTTTAAACAGACAGTTAAACAGACAGAGTGTATATTAAAAAGAATAAATTAAAAATATTGATTTCAGTTGTCTGGATGTTCCGAACTTTCGGTATCAGAATCGAAACCCTGTAGTTCGATTCTGATTCCGAAAGTTCGGAACTTCCGATAGATATTGCACTCCTAATTCTGATTTTGGTTCCGGTATATTTTGTCACGCAGGAAAACACCCCGTAGTTGGGTTTTGTATTCGGAATGTTGTGAATTCGTTCTTAATTTTTACTCATTCGTGTTTTTGATTAGTTTTAGTAGTGTTTAATTTGACGCTTCTACTTCCGCCCACGACTCCAATTTTGGTTCCAATTCCGATGAGAAAAGGAACGTCCGATAACAAATTTAAAAACTTGTTCATCGCTATTCAACACCTCTAGTGAAAATTACTTAAGTTCCAATCTGCTATTCCAAAAATGACTTGGCAATTCCTTAAAATAATTTGAGAAGAAGTTTCAATCTATTTTAACAATTCTCAGCTTTTCAATACGTACAGTACGCAGTCTCTAAACGACCAAATTAACAACCTCTAGCAGAGCTCGAGCAAACCCTGCGAGGATGCTTGTGTCCATTATGTAACCCGAATGGCTTTCTGTCGAATACAGCTATCTCCCATAGCGTCATAACAAAAGCTCCCAGGCAGCCTCTATCCAGTCTGACAAGCCAGCCGCTATGTGCCACTATTAAGCTTTATTGACTAAGAAAATGTGTCGCAGCTGGAAAGATTCCAACGCCAGCTTATCTTGTACAACATGCCATCATAATATTAGCATACTGTTGCAAAATAAAATGGCCATTCAAAAGATAGTTTTAAACCCTCAGCTTTTTTTATTTAACAAGCTTAACAGGAGTGAGAAGCTTATTTACGGTCGAAAAAGGCTTTTGGCAAGTACTCGGCATCAATTTTCGTTGGTAATTCGACAAGGGTCATAAAAATTTCGTGAAATATATTGATGCTATACTTTTCCGAGCGCACTCGCCGCAAAGTCACGTCGTTACATTAATTAGTACGTATGTGGTTTACATTTTTTAATGAACGCGGTTACTTTAGATGTCAAGTGGTAGGGGGGCCTGGCATTCAAATGTAGGTAACTAACCACTCCGCTGGCATTTTGATAGCTGTACCATTTTGCTAATTATCACTTCAGCGCGGTTAACATTACACAGTTTTAGCTTTTGAGGGAGCATTGCGCAAATGTTACGTGCGTTGTGAGAGCCAAGATGAATATGACCATGTTAGTCTGTTCTTGACAAAAACACGAAATTCCCTTTATGGCCAACGTTAGGCGAACATTCAAAAGCTTTCATGCCGTAGTTTGTGTAATGCCTGCAAAGGTTTAGCTGGCAGGTCAGTGGGGCGTTTCAGAACATTGGTCTAGGACGGAACCTACGCATTTTTAGGACTCATATTTCATGGCTATGATTGATTAAAAAGCGACTTAATAAGGTCTATTTTATGAATTAATGAAACACTGGATATATATAATAATTTTTGTTATGTTTTTTATGGCAATGTTTGTAAGTATAATAATAATAAATTCCGTACACGTACAAACAGTGTAGCCGGTAATAGGCAAACAACTATAAAATTACCAGCATGAGGTTTCCAAATAGTATTTACTTAGCCACGATAAATAAAGGTTATGATTAAATGAAATGAAGGTGTACTTTGTTCGGAGCTATCACATTAATACAGGCAGCTGTGTTTATGGCACGTTTGTTTACCTCCCTTTGTGGGTCACGGCGTGCGTTCCAGATAGGAAAAAAATCAAGGTGCTTAGAATCAAATCTCTTTATACTAAGGGATTTGTTTTACTTTATGAACCTTCCCTAGCGTATAAATAAATACCAGCGAACGTTCCAGGAATACGTGATGTATTTAATCTCGCCGTAATTATAAGGATGTGCGTGGGTTCTACGTATACCTTTGCGTTCCTACTCGTAACTATCGCGTTTATTCCGGTAACTTCGTTACTCACATTATACCTATGGGAAACATTGAAAATGCGGCCCTCAGATCTCAAGAATCCTTTGAAGCTAATTAATCTGTATAGCGGTATCACGTCGCACAAATGAGCTCGTCAGTCGTGATTCATGGCGGGGAATCACGTCGTGATGGGACAGGAAAGCCCTATAATTTAGAGAGGTGCGCGAACGTAGTAAGTCACAACGTTATGGAACCCTCGGGGTCTATTACACGATGAGGAAATACAAAGTTTCGTGTTTCGTTTCAGAGTCAATGTCTATCGCATCGTTTCAGCGGTCATTAACAAAATATTATGGCGACGATCTTCGGAATGGCCGTAAAAACAAAATGAAGACCCCAAGTTTACGTCAGTTCACAAGGAATAAAGAAATGCTATTTCCACCAATCTGAAGAGTAGGTAAAATCTACGCAGAGAACTTAATGCGATTTCTTCGATCTAAACAGCTGTAACAAGCTGTGTGGCAGATGGATTTAGTACCGCAAAAAGTACGGGTAGATTTTTCAACGGATTTAAATGGTGAGGTGTTTTAAATCTAAAGGTTTTAAGGGTAATTCGAATTGTGTATTCCCGGCAGGTAGTTTAACCAATTTTGCAACAATTAAACAGTACGTGATATTTTTATTGATAACTGACTGGTGTCATCGGCATCACCTGCGTGTTACGGTCACGGGTACCTACTGCCAGAATAAAAACTATCCTATGTGTTATGCCAGAATATGCCAAATCTATTCTGCCGTTGAAGCGTGAACAAATAACATACACACATACACGTCATACACCCACGAATTTTCGCCTTTATATTATTAGTGTGATTTTTCCAGAAAACGTTACCATTCATAATTTCCTTTGAAAACTGCTAATGGGTCCTTTAGGCTTCCTTATTTACTTAATTACTGCAAATTAGATCACACTATTATAACCTTCTGGGAATACGTCCAGTTCCCCATAAAATTGTATAAGGAAGTACTTTCATCTATTTGTCTATCTTTTCGCACTGATTGCTTTCATTAATTAAACCCCATGTGAACGCCGGCGTTCACTCTCTCACTGTCTTTTTATTGTGTCTTTAATTCCGTAATTAGAGAAAGATTCTAAAGGTTGAATGATTGTTATTATTTTGATTAACCCATACCACTTTAAAGCTGGGCGAAGACCTGAGCTATGTTTTCCCATTTAACTTTGAATGCTACTCTTTCCAGCCATTCTTCTTATTTCCAAAATGCTTGTTTTTGGCGTAGCTAAAACCCGCTGTCACGTCCACCGCACGTGCTTCGTACTGAATGCAAAATAGCACCTTTACAGCATGTGTTTCGAGATTCCTGTTTCGGTCAAAGTTAAGAGTTAAACAACACTCGTCTAAGCTATTTATCTGCGGGATTGTTCGAGTCACTGCGGTCATGAAACACAAAGAGTATTGTGGAAACACGGGAATAGTTTTTAGTCAGTAAAAGTCTGACACCCCCTATCAATCCACCTCTTTGCCCTAGCCTCTTCCCGTTACGCGGGGTCGGCTTTCTTAATCACGCGGCGCCATTCATTTCGCTGATAAGCATCGTCATCCGTAGGGCTAAGCTTTTGCATGTCCTTCCGAAGATTTGTCATCCAGGTAACTTGCGGTCTATACCTCCCTCTCTTCTGCCACGGAAAAGCACTTTTTTGCGATATGGTCATCTGGTCTCAGCATGACATGTCCATATCATCTTAACCTGGACTCGCTGAGTTTTTCAGAGATGAGCGTTACCTTAAAACTCCCCCTTATCCGTCCGCAACGTGCTTTGTCTCGATCCATCTAGAGCGGGAACAGTTATTTTAAGATTTCCCACCCCAAAAAGCTGTTTTTCATCATTTATGATCTTCTTGACCTCGATTTCACCAAAGCGATGAACGGGGTGTACGTTGAAGTGATGGAGTCTAATATACGCCTATTCATTACTTTGGGGTTCTCCAATACCGTTGCCTATGCAACACGCGTATTCGGATTAAGTACGCGCGCTTTAACCGTGCGTGTCACGGCTCCGTGACACTCTCAGGCAGTCACGCCTAAGAGTACGCACGCGTAACTTCACGTATTTTACATGCCATTCGCAATCTCCTACACATAAACCCGATAAAAGCCGTAAAAGTTTCAATAAAAGGCTTTTAAATATAAGAAAAGAGCAGGCGACGAAAAAAATAATCGGCGGGCCGAACTTAGAAATTAATCTGGCTGGAATTTTGGTTCTGAAAAGGACATTCAAGCAGAAATTCGCTTCGAGAACGAGGCTTTGTACAGTGATACACTGCTCTACGAGTTCTCAATCTACGTGCCATCAGTCAAGTGGAAGAAGCGTTTTAAATCTATACTTTTATCACGTTCAATATACATATTCTGGTAGTGTTTCTGATTTTTGTTGCATTAGCACGTATAATTTGGTCATCAAATCATATATATTACAGGAGTCAAGCTATGTTATGTATATGTACCTATTGTTTAAAAATTTTTTTTTCTATTATTTTTTTAGGTTGTCTAGTAGATTTCCCTGTCGGCGATAAGACCGCCTGTACCCATACATTTTAGTTTATGTATAGGTTGTACCTACTACTATTTGGTGTATTTCTATGTATACCTTGAATCCTAAAAATAGATAAACGTGACTGCAATGTAGCGTTTAAGTCATTAAGTTAATTGTCTTCGAAAATGACTATATAATGACAGGTACTACAGTTCTAAATACGTGGTTCGAAATATTGGTGACAGTGTCTGGTGGTGACACCACGGGGATAATTGTCGCGTGACCATGAACAGTAGCGGCCTTGAAGGTCCCGAACGAAATCGGTAAACAAGGTAGAGCGGTGCCGACGTTTTAGTATCGATGCAAATGCTGATAAGGAACGTTTTCGGAACGGATTGTTTGTTTTTAAATTGACTTGTTTAGTAATTAGGTTAACCAATATCGTACACAATGGTTTATCGCGTAAATAAACCCTAACCAAGTCGTTATAATAAATTGGTAAGATTAAAAAGAGAGCCCATACCCAATTTTGAGTGTGAAAATAAAAACATACATTCTATGTAAACAGAATTCAATTAGTTCGCAAATTTATAACAGGTAAATTCGTAAAAGTATCCTACTTTTGTTTCATTCACCTTTCTACTAAATTAGTTTAACTGCTGAAACCGAAAATTCTAGAATTTAATTTAATTTGAAACCATTCTAGTGTTACATCATATATCTAGTAATAACAGTTATTTAAGTGGATCCATTTTATTTTAGACATGTTTCTAAAATTATTAAATCAGACAGGTAGAGGCAGCATTTTTCAAATATGTTACTAGAACGGCAAAAAATATGCTACAACATAATATTTAAATCAAAACTCAAGGAACAGATACAAAATTTTTAAACATTCGTATTTCACGTAAGTAGAAAGAAGGCTAGGTCGAACAAGCTCCTAACTCCTGCAGCGTCGTAATATCTCAACCACACTCCCGAACTGTCTCATACTGAACCTGCATTCACTAGATAATGTCTGCATGAAATCCAAGCGCCTTTGGACTTCCACCGCATAAAATTAGGATCTCACTTTATCAATGATAAAGGCCAAAGCCTTAGCAAATCGGATTGGACTTCAAAGTCTGCGTTAAGATCTTAATCAAGCCTCAAGTGTACACCGAAAAGCTCTGCGCTGAAGATGAAAACTGTTGATAAGCTTCAACAGATTCGTTAACGCTAACGAAATATAAAAAGACCAGCAACAATTGTGTGAATTGTTTGGCGATTTAATGGCGTTGGATAAAATACGCCCATATTTTGAGAAAAAAGAAAAGGCTAAGTTTAATGTTACAATTTAATTGCACCTTCAGGAAAGTTCTACCGTGACTGCCGACAATATCAGTACCCCTAGCCAAGATGCTAATCTGCAATAGTTAACGCTAGTGGAAAGCTTCAAATGTACGGGAATGACGCGCTCTCAACGCTCAGTCACGTGGTCAGAACAAAAGAATTGGCGGCAAGGTCAACTCGAAGCGTTCGACGCGAGCGAATCGGTTGTAACTTGGCTAGGGGGGCAGTTTAGTACTAACGAAATCTTCGATTGTCACAAATGATGGTGCAGCTTCTTAGATGCACCGTCCAGGTACAACCAACACTGGCCTTTGCCTAAGCGTAGTTCCATGAAGCAAAATCGTCGACCAGCGACCCCAGCACCTTGTAGCGGAGATAACATTGTATCTAATTTCTGATTCTTCCAATTCCGCAAAATGTATTACTGACACGCTTAATATTATTAAAAGCAATTATCCTATTAAGTCTTTTAATAGATAATGTAAACTTCTGGCATATCATAAGGCAAATCAAAAACAGATACCTATTACAAAAATTAAAGAATCTTTCCAGATTAAAATTCTATAATCTGTATTTTCCCAATGGCTGATACATAAAACTTTAAGTAGTTTATCTATTGATTCATTATTCAAAATATTTGCTGGAAATGAATCATAACAACAATTATGTAAACTTCAATATTGTACAATTGAATTGCCAAAGTCTTATTCACTTGATTGATTACACCTAAGTCAAGGAAAAATCCACATTGCCGTATTGAGCGTTTGTTTGGAACGCCAGTTTTTTTTTGAATTGGTAATTTAAAAAAAAAGAAAAAGGTCACGGAGGTGAGTTCGCTTTGTAAAGAAAAGCGGCAACTGGTATTGAATTATTATATTACATAATATATTAGAATTTTAAATGGTCAGCATATTCAAATTATTCAATATTTCAATATTATATTATATTTCATTAATTAAGTAATAATTGTGTTATATGATGTTTTGTGTCAATTTAATGATATGGGTGTAACTTACCTGAATAAAGATGATTATTATTATTATTATTCCATTTATTAGTTAGTATGTACATATTATCTACATTTTTAAATATTTCTTAAGTAAAACACATTAAAAAAAAACATTTAAAAATATAAAAAATAGTAGCCCACCGGCATCGGGAACAGGGTCCAAGCTACCGGTGGTCAGGGCTCCTGAGAGAGGAATCTCCTAACGATGCGCGCCGTGTCCAGGAGTACTGCTTTCTGGATCAGGCCCTTGATCCAGCTGCCTAACGAGAGCCTCCTTAGATGTTGTTCGAGGCTCTTAGCTATTAAGCCATTGGCCGTTACGACTATCGGCACAATGATTGCTCTATCCACTTCCCACATGTCGAAAACCTCGCGAGCTAAGTCAAGATACTTGGTCTGCTTGTCTTTCTCAGCTTTCACGAGGTTCTCGTCATGAGGGACCGCTATATCAACAATCATTGCGCGACGCTCTAGTCGATCTATCACCACTATATACAGGTTTATTGGCAACAATAGTCCTGTCAGTGATGATAGATCGATCCCAATATAATGTGATACTGCCATTGTCGAGAACTGGGTCGGGCACATACCTGTAGTACGGAACTTCTGATTCCACAAGATTATATTTAAGAGCAAGTTGCTGGTGAATAATCCTGGCTACGAGGTTGTGTCTATGCAAATAGTCTCCATTAGCCAGACGAGAACACCCAGAAATAATGTGTCGGATTGATTCCCCGGGCCGGTGGCATGCCCGACAGATGTCAACCGTACCGTCTTCACAATGTATTTCCGGTAGTTGTTCGTCATCATAACTTCGTCCATAATTGCAAAGACAAAACCTTCGGTTTCCCCGAAGAGGTCACCGAAACGCAGCCAAGATACGGACGCTAATAGGTCTACATCGGGCCCATGTAAGGCCCGGTAGAAGCGTCCGTGAAGCTCCTTGCTCTGCCATACTTCTTTGCGGTCATTAGTATCCAGTACTATAGGTTTGCGCCAGTTCTCGTTGGCCAAGGAGAGCGGGGTGAGGCCCTTGTCCACCGCTACCACATCTCGGTGCATACCCACGTCGGCGGCTAGAAAATATTCCCTGAGGCTGCATACCTCACGGTTGTGCAGGGTCTTAGCATTTAAGAAGCCACGACCCCCACACTTCCGCGGGATATACAGTCTCATCACCGATGACCGTGGGTGATGCATCCGATTTGCGGTAAGCAATGTACGGACCCTCCTGTCCAGGGCATCGAGTTCCGCCTGAGTCCATTTGAGTATGCCGAAAGAATACATCAATACTGGCATGACCCAACCGTTGAAAGCGCGCACCTTGTTTCCGCCTGATAAAAGACTATTTAGTACTTTATTCAGGCGGCCAAAGAAGCGCTCCTTCAACGATTGTTTCACGTCATCAGTATTGATGCCTACCGCTTCCGACATACCCAAATATTTGTAAGTTTCGGTTGAACTGAGGGATCTAAGGTGTATGGAATCCGAGAGTTGAATGCCCTCGGATTCCACAATCTCACCTCGCTTTACATGCATGACTGCACATTTGTCCGCACCAAAGTCCATCCTGATGGCACTACTGAAGGTTTCAGTTACCTTCAGTAGCTCCACCAGTTGCAAGTTGTTGGGGGCAAAGAGTTTCAGATCATCCATGTAAAGAAGGTGAGATATGACCTGACCGCCTCTTTTCAACCGGTAACCTAAGCCAGAACCCTCCAGCAGTGTGCTGAGTGCTGACTGTCACCCTGGAAAATGCCACGCTCGATCCTTATCGGTTTGCTGTTCTCCCAAATCTGTCGACATCCTGGATAGTGAAGGACTGTTCTCCACTGCCCCATACATGACGTCAGGAAGGTGCGCAGAGTTGCATCAACTTTATACAGCTCTAGCACCCTCATGAGCCATGTATGAGGAACAGAGTCATAGGCCTTCTTATAATCTATCCAACATGCCGACAGATTCTTTCGAGAACGTCGAACCTGTTGGCTAATGGCAATATCGATGAGGAGCAGCTCCTTAGTACCGCGGGACCCGTTCCTACATCCATTCTGAGAGGCAGACATGATAGAATTTGTTTCAATATGACTATTGATTTTAGCTCTCAGAATGGATGTAAGAACTTTATAGACCGTCGGCAAACACGTAATCGGTCTATAATTTTTGGGTTCCGCAGTACTACCTGATTTATGGAGCAGGTGGGTTATCCCTGTCGTTAGAAACTGGGGCAGCGACCCTGACTCTAAGGCAGATTGGAACTGAGATGCCAAGCGAGCGTGCGACCCTTGAAACCATTTGAGCCAGAAATTGTGCGACGCAACTGCAGCTACCGGAATCACTGGACTTACGGCTGGCGCTGGTCCCGGCGGCTGCGAGGCGGAGCTGAGCGACGAACCCGAAGATGTTGGGTGTGTGTCAAGTTTTCGTGCTCGGCTTCTTGTCAACATTCTTCAAATTTATTTCATCGCCATGTCGTTGTTTTCTTTTGTTGTAGGTAATGTAGGATCGTTATGTAATGTTTTTCTTATTTTTTTCTGGTGGTTTTCCGGTGATTAGACATGTTTATGGTGTATTATTGAATTAAATTGAATAAAAAAAATGACGTGAAAAAATTTGCTGACACTTAGTTTGACAGCCGAGCCACAGATTATTATTATTATTATATTGAGAGTATATTCCCAAATATTAAACTCGGTACAGTCACATATCACTCAGAGTTGTTGGGCATTTTTGTATAGGAAATGATTCATATTGATCACTTCAGAAATATATGATTCTAGATTAGATTAAAATTGTATTCATTCGAATGATGGTAGCTTCACTAGAATCAATATGTGCGGAAAATGAAAACTTCAAAAAGGCTGATTCGTGGGTTAGGTGTAAATCTTTTCAATAATTTACTCTACTGTTCAGCTCCCGTAGTATGGCGTGAGACTGATAGTCATAGTGTTGCCAAATTATTAACGCCAGTGTGGATAAAGAAAAAGCTGAACACCAATCTTACTTAAGATTTTAATTTTCTTTTTCACTGCCTGTTTTTAATTCCTATAACGCAGCATTAACAAAAAAAAAAACTGATTTTATATTATGCATACTGTTTTCTTTTTTTCTTTATTATTTTTTAGTCTTTAGTAGCAAGAAATAAAAGGCTTTTTTATTTTTATTTTTTATTTATTTATTTTAACGCAGCATAGGAGTTGTTAGGTATTATCAAATCTCGATGCCAAAAATAGTTAACAGTATTTAAAATGCCGATAATACTCCTGGGCCAGGCGAAATTGTTTTTATTGTAAAACACTATCCGGTAAATGTAGGTTACTGTTAACAAATAAACAATGTTTCTTTTCTGCTATTCACAATGAACAATTTAAATTTTTAAAAGCCTTTTTCCAGCGTTGGGATAGTACAATGGGTAAAGAGAAAAAATTGTAAGCAAAAAATACAAACATAATATTATTATCGTCTTTGTAAAATTTTACATGCTGTTTTGGCCATACATATTGAATGGTTCTTTGAAAACAATGTTTTCTAAAGACATGGTGGGTACCCGAAAGGCACGATCTTATCAGGAACCTTACGCGATTATGATTTTAAATTCAACTTGAATTTTCTGAAAGCAAAAATTTTTTTTTATAATTTTGGTAAGAATAATTAAAAAAGGTTTAAAGAAAAGGGGGAATTGAACTTACTGAACTATCCAGCAATAGATTTCTTAGATTCCATAGTTTGATTGTTAAAAGAAAAACAGCTTTGAGACTTCATGCCAGACATATTCCATCAAATACTACTTGATGAAGAAAGTTTTGTCTCCAAACTTGATTGATTGATGATGTTTTCCATATCCTGATGGAGTGTGTCCGGAACGAAAATACGAGGATCAATGTTTTTGGGAGCTGTAAAATTTATTGTTATTTGAAATACAATCCTCGCGTTTCCAATATCTGATAAAGCTGAACAACTGTTTGAGTTAGTCTTAAGGTAGATTGTAACTTTTTTGTATTTTTTTTATACTGGGTGACGTGATTACTGAGATAAACTCTTTAAAAAAATCAATATTTAAACAAGCCACCTTTATTTTTTATCTAAATAATGTTTTTTTTATAACAATCATTTGTTCTGTGTCTAGGTGTAACATGTAAAATATGTATATATTTACATATATCTAAGTATGTTTATCATTGGTAGGTTGTCTAGTATTCATTGCATAAGCTCTGCTTAGTTTGGGACTAGATGGCATTGTGTGAAAGTTGTGGGAAATAAAAAAAAATGTTTAATGTAACAAGTAACGACAGTAGAAATTATCCAATTAAATAGATAAGTAATAATTTAAATGGTAAATGGAAGTCCAATTTAATTCAAGATTGCAATCTTGGAACCGGAACTGAATCCGTTTAGTTAGAGACAAACTAATCGGTTAATTTAAAGGAGAAATATAATCTGATGACGATTATACTATCTGCCATTTAATCTGCGACGTGTGGTGCGGTCTAATTGTTATTATAATGTGGACTTGGTAATAGCAATAATGTTAAATTAGGTCTGGTAGCATCTTTGCTTTTGTAGGAGTAGTAGTAATTCATAAAGAAATATACTCCCGAGTTAAAAAGTATCCCATCCTGTAATTGAACTGTTAGTTGGTACATCGTGTAATTTTAAATTTTGAAGGAGCGAAGTGTCCTAACAAAGACAATTTTTGCCAAAAAAATCAATTCAACCATTAGATGTAGTACAAATTTTGTGAATAGAAAATAAATTATTTGTATACCTATGTATCTTTTATTTCAGGACATAGTCTACCCATGTGTCTATGTATGTAAATTTCATCCAAATCCGTTCAGCTGCTTGAGCGTGAAACTTGGGGGTAAACTATAACATGGAATACTAGATAATTCGTTTTCATAGGGATAATTTTAACACAAAGAAAAACCAAAGCCGTGGGCAGAAACTTCTTTATTAAAAAAAAAAAACTGGCCAAATGCGTATCGAACTCGCATACGAAGGGTTCTGTACTTACTACGTACGTATATTAAAATTGAGTAGTAATAGAGAGCACAGGTTTGGTGTATTGGAGCCCCACTGAAATATTTATTTATTCTGTTTTTAGTATTGACTGGCCTGTTGGTCTAGTGGTTAGTGGCCCTGAATGCTATGCTGGAGGTCGTGGGTTCGATTCTCACCCAGGACAAATATTTATGTGATGAGCATAATCATTTGTTCTGTGTCTGGATGTAATTTATCTATATTATGTAGATATGTATTTTGAAATATATAAGTATGTTTATCAGCTGTTTAGTACCAAAACACAAGCTCTGCTACGTTGGGACTAGACCAGCGTTGTGTGATAGTTGTGGAATATAATAAAAAATATTATATTATTATTATAGTATCTGTTGCTATATCGGCAACAGAAATACATGGGTGAAAATTTTAACTTCACGGTTCATGCCTGGTGACAGAAAGACGGACAATGTAGTCTTAGTAATAGGGTTTCGTTTTTCCCCTTTGGGTACGGGCCCTAACAAGGGAGGATTCACAATCCATAGACGAACTTCACCAAGCTTTACTTAACCTTGAATATCGACCCGCAGATGAATAAATAATGATAAAGGTAAACGGTACATCTGTCCATGTCCTCTTGATATGTATAATTCCTACCTCTCATGTATTATTTATTATTACTCTCACCATGAGTTTGTAGGTGAATAACTTAGTAAATAAATTAAATTACTCTGTTCTAATAGTGATGTAATCAAAATTGACTTACTCTAACTCAAAACTTTATAAGTAAGTTGGTACTTTCTTACAGATTAAGTTACTATCTGAGCAACGAACTATAAGAAAGATGATAAATTTTAACATTATGACTAATTTGAAAACTTTGATGTAATGTTATTATCATATAATTTGTAATTTGGTTATCTAACTAAACTTATAATATTTAATTAAATGTTGACTTTTTCTCGCAGTTTTACTTGTATACTATGGAAGTGTTTAAATAATCCGGAGATAAATTATTCTAAGTATTAAAAATCAAATTATAATACTTTTTATTAATTCATGAATCCCCAAGCGACCACCGGTGGCCGCGCATCTATTGTCTTACTATTGTGTCTCTAATTGACGGTATCTGAAGGGTTAAGAAACTTCACAGCTAGCTATACAAGGTGTATGGGACAGCCCTCCGCAAACTTTAAGGGCTTGCTCAGTAGACGAACCTTACACAAGATTTTTTTAGGAAACGAAAAAAAATCGGCCTCGCCCTACAAAAATGATAAACTTGATTGGACAATTTGTATGGCGAAGCCGATTTATATACTATTAATGGGTTTTGTGGTTTTTAGCATAATATAAAAAATATAGGTTTTGTACGCAAAATTTTATTCAAACTTCGTCAACCGTTGATGAGTGATAGATAGAGTAACAAACATACAAACTCAAGAACATAAAATTTTCGTATTAGGTACAATATCAACAAGATTTCCGCGTGCTCATGTCGTGTCAATGTTGTTCAATGTACTGGAATAACGTTTTGTTGGGAGAAGAACTTCTTCAGTTATGTTCGTCTGTTAGGCACTCGACTCTGTTCACTGTCACTTTTGAGGGTTTCCTCGAATTACCGGTATATCTACTATGAAGGTATGATCTTTGGAGGGTATGCGGAACAGGGAGTAAAGTCCCACATACCTCCGTTGAAAAGGGAGGATCTTCCGACCAGACCGGGTGTTATAGTCTGGTGGGCTACTGCCCGATAGTTGATGTTGGGCTGTCGTATATGTTCAAATCGCGCGGAGAACTTTGATTGCGCGATGCAGGATTTCGTATTGTCTTCGTAGTTCTTATGTGGCGTTATAGATGTCGCTACATCACTCTCCTCCGCAGATCGGAGATCCTTGATGCTTCTTGAGGTGTGCCAGGCCAGCGGTAGGTTGGTTCCAGTGAGTCGGAACCGATGCCGCATAGTTCTCGGTGAGACGGAACTATCTGCGGTGATGCCCCAGTGAGTCGGGGTGATGATGTCCCAGTGAGTCGGGATGATGCCCCAGTGAGTCGGGGTGGTGCTGTCCCAGTGAGTCGGGATGATGCCCCAGTGAGTCGGGGCGGTGCTGTCCCAGTGAGTCGGGACGATGCTGCAGTCTCCAGTGAGTCGGAGTAGTGCTGCTGGCTCCAGTGAGTCGGAGCGGTGCTTGTGCGACGTAGGGCTTGATCGCTGGCGTCGACCAGGAGAGGTTCTTCATGGCTCTTCATATGACTGGCCGAAGGTGCGGTGTGCTAAGCCAAGGTCGGTGATGCGGCTGAGGTGATGACCAGGTATGACCAGGTAGGCATACTGGTGGTCAGGATACCCTTAGCCGAGGGTGCTGGCTGTATGGCTCGTTGCTCGAAAGCTTGAGGAAGTGATGATGACGTCACGAAGTAGTGGCTGCACGAAGGCTGCGCTGACGTTCTTTGTCGAGGGTCACCAGTTTGGAGGTAAGCGGAACAGAGAGTAAAGCCCCACATACCTCCGTTGAAAAGGGAGGTTCCTCCGACCAGACAGGATGTTATAGTCTGGTGGGCTACTGCCCGATAGTTGATGTTGGGCTGTCGTATATGTTCAAATCGCGCGGAGAACTTTGATTGCGCGATGCAGGATTTCGTATTTTCTTCGTAGTTCTTATGTGGCGTTATAGATGTCGCTACAATCTTTTAAGCTAGAAGATTTTTTTAACCCTTCAGATACCGTCAATTAGAGACACAATAGTAAGACAATAGATGCGCGGCCACCGGTGGTCGCTTGGGGATTCATGAATTAAATTGTAAATGACATCTCTTCAGATACCGTCAATTAGAGACACAATAGTAAGACAATAGATGCGCGAATGCAAACATTCGCTTGGGGATTCATGAATTAAAATTGCCTTTTTATTATTTTTGATACTTGATATTAAGAGGTAGGGCCTCCCGGAATCCCGGCGGCGGCGGCGAGGGCGCCATTGCCTGATGCGGTCGGCCTCCTCCTTTGCTAGCATTACTGCTTCACAGAAGGAGGTGACCGCCTGCCATTCCTCCTCGCTCCGGACCATGGCCTCAACTAAAGCCCTGCGCGAGAGTTCTTCGCCGCCGATCACCCCCACGAGGGCACGGCGATGCTTCGCCCAAGCCGGGCACACCTTGACGGTGTGCTCCACCGTGTCCTCCGGGCGTTCCGCATAGTGGCGATACCCGGGCGTCTCTTCCGCTTGAATCCGGTGCAGGAACCTCCCGAACTTGCCATGTCCGGTGAGGACCTGCGTCATGCGGAAAGTAAGGACGCCGTGAGGTCTTTCCAGCCACGTCTCAAAGAGGGGATTACCAATAGGCTTGCGCTTGACCATCAGTGATGATGTGGTCGACGACAAATCACGCGTGCCTAGAAGTAATCTAGTTCCCAGGCGACTATATCTTAGTTTCAAAAGGTATTCTATTATAAAACGTATGAAGTCTGACTCTAGTTTTTTCATTATCGCTCAAAATTATTATTTTAACAAATTGTGCTGTCAGAAAGTCGTGCTGATAATTTGATTACTTCTATACAAGTATACTCGTAACGTCGTTTTCCTATTTTTGTTCCACACATTATCTGATTACGTGTGGTTGGTTCAATATTACCAAAGTGAAAATTAATTTTAGATTCGACTGTTTTCATTATATATTGCCTTCAATAATTCCCCAAGTTATGGTAATCCTAATCCCACGCCAATTGCGGGCCGGCCACTGCATTAATATTCCTAAAATATGATAATTTTTGATATTTCCACCAAAATGATAACCTAGATTGAAGTGAAAATACCCTGGGATATTTGAATTCAATAAAAAGTAATTTAACACCACAGTTCACTTGTTTCTTGATAATTTAATATTAGATTTTTTTACAACAGAAACAGCATACCTATTCCAATAAGCTTTTTATTTTCGATTGTGAGAATAAACGTTTCAATTAAATTTGTAAAACTAAGTAATAGCTTTCGCTTTTTACCGACTTCCCAAAAAGGAGGAGGTACTACGTTCGGCTGTTTGTAAGTTTTTTTTTTTTTTTTTTGTATGTTTGTTCGTCGAATACTCCCCCAAATGTGGACGGATTTTCAAAATTCTTTTTTTGTTTGAAAGTAGATAATTCTGAGGTGGTCCCATTATCACCAAATTAGGATCTGACGATGGGATCTTGGAGAAATCGAGGGCAACCTTCAAATTTTATAGGCTCACTTATTGATTTTCGCATATTTTATGAAGTATCTTGTGTATTTGCGTATGGTCGTCACCATCTCAGGTAGCTGGGCTGATGATGGAAGGTACAACTCCTTAACAGTAAGAAGTTACTCGAACAGGCAAGGACTGTTTTAGTAAATTGTTTTGATGTTTGATAGGGCATTTGCCACATTTGTTCTCATGATCATCAAGTCATGACCTGATGCTGCAGTCAGGATAGTCTGCAGAGTACCTAAGTCCTCGACAACAAACAGCAGATATATCGAGTTTAGGCTCATTGAAAACGGCTCGATGTGTGGATAAACGTACTGCTAATAAAGAACACCGAAGTACATAGAGACCTGATGCTGAAGCCAGGAGCATCAGGAAAAGTACAAACCTTGAAATTACAGCACCGTAGTCGTGTTTGGGCTCATTTTAAACAGGACTAAATTTTAAGTTCATTGCAATGTTGACATAAATCTGGCCTGATGCTACAGCCGGGATTATCAGCATCTAGTCTAATGACTGATTGAAAGATTTACCTTTCGGCTTCATCATCAGATCAGTTCGATATATCCTTTCCCTCTCCAGCATCTAGTCTAATGACTGTTTGAAAGAAGAAGGGGAGAGGATATATCAAACTGATCTGATGACGAAGCCGAAAGGTAAATTAATGTAATCTAACCGTGTTTGGGATTATTAGAACCGTTATGAGATGCGCTCTGACTATAAGGTATTTAAGTTTGACTGAGGGGTACTTTTGAGTGGTGGTACCATAACTAAAAAGTGTAAAATAAGAAAAACTTTTTACAAAAAAAATATAACCGACTTCAATGACAAAAAACACTGAAAAGTATCAAATAACTTTAATTTTGGAAGTCGGTGTTAAATAACGAAGAGACTAAACTATTATAGAAACACCGACTTCCAAAATTAAAGTTATTTGATACTTTTCAGTGTTTTTTATCATTGAAGTCGGTTATATTTTTTTTGTAAAAAGTTTTTTGTTTGATAATAATCTCGAATTTTTCATTGCTCTGATTTAACAAGATAGTCCTGTTTATAACGGTCATTAGGGTATGGAACTGTGCTGTACAATAATTTAAGCTGTTGACAAATTTGACTTAGATTTATTATCTAATAGTTCACGATGCCATTGAACAGTAATTGGGGTAAATCATACGTGCATAAACCATTTCCGCTAATGATAACGACAAACTATGTGGCTTTATCAAAACTGGTCCGAATTTAAAATTTCTCGATAACCTGTCGTTATTTTTTTTCTTTTAAAAGTCGTTTACTTAGATATTCATGATGATAACTTTTTTAATTGGTATTCCGCAAGAAATTTAGCAATATCGTCAGTCGAGTGAACCACTAAGGAAGAGGAACAAATGTACCTAGTCAACGGTTTGGATCGTCATCGAAAAGTTCTAAATCATGACTTCTATGTCCTAGCGCATAACTTCGTTAAAAAAATGATAATTACCGACGACTTCGAGCGGTGCGGACCGTATCTCGGTGTGGAAGGTCGGCGCGTCAGCGGAGACCTCGCAGCGGAACCGGCCCGCCATCGCCGGCGTCGCTTGCTGTAACACCACGCGCCGTGCTCCTGAACGAGATATCTGGAGGAAGGAAAAATATATCGATAATTATATATAATCGCCGAAGTTGGATTCGACTCTCTAAGCCGAAATAAAACTGAGAGAGTCGCAGTTACAACATGAGGATGATAAATAAAATCAGATTGATGGATCAGAATTGTAACACAGTGAGGTTGCCTGAAGAGGGCCATCGCAACCTAGGAAAACTTAAAAACAGTCAAATAATCTGACTTGCCAAAAAGGTTATATAAGAGAGAATTAAAGATAGAAGGAATTATGTGGGGTCGCCCCCATATAATTCTATCTATTTGCCAATGCCTTAAAAGTACAACAAAAGCTAGGTAAAAATGTTTTTAGTAGTTGCTTTCAGCTCGCATCATGCCACAGCTAGGCAAAAGGCTCATCTCTCTTTTTGCTACATAGATAATTTGCTGAATATGAATAATACATGCTCAATACTATCTAATAACGAAATTGCATTATTCATCAAATAAATTTAGAAACAATCATCTTCTTCCTTCCTTTACCCCCTTTCACTTGGGGTCGGCGAGACACGTTTTTTCTTCCATTCTATCCTGTCAACTGTTACGCTATCATTGAATTATTTTCTTTCATATTTGGCCTCACAAAATCTTTTTATCTTTTTTGGTTTCCCTTTTCTCTTCCATCAATCAAAATTCAGAAACAAAATTGTAATTATAAACGACGAAATCGTTTACTTTAGTTGAGCTCTTCTGATTTTCTTTTTTCTTATAAAAATCACGTGACGAAAAAACTTTGACTAAATATAGAATACTTTGATAAAGAAAGAAGGTCACAAATATAATTTTATCAAAAACAAATTTAATGTCAAAGAAATTGATAATACTAGGTAAGGATTAAAAGTAAACGATTAGTCTAATTTACTACGGATTAACAATTGTTTTCGTCTATATTTGTTGTCACGTACATAATTTTGTGTTATGGGGTTTACCACAACTTTCCTGACTAGTTTCAGACCCTCACAACATTCGCAAGTAAACTCATAGTTTTATAGGAAATAAAATGACATTTATTTATTTGCTACATCCCAGTGATTATGCTCCTAATATGCTGTTAAACATAACAGCCCATGAACGTTATTGCTATATACGCCCAGTTTTTATTCAGTCTCACACCTCTAACCACGTCGCAGATTTATGACACACTATCACGAAAATTAACACTATATCGTGTCACCTCTCTTATTAGGAACCGAGGCTTTGAGCCACGCCTAATTACAGTTCCCATAAACTAACTGCAGCAATCAATATGAATCATATAATAACGTTTAATTTAAAAAAGCACCCTTCCAAGGCTAAGTACCTCGAATACTACAATTTGTAAGTAATTTATAGTGCCACAAATTAAGATTAATGTTACATGATATTGGAAGGCATCCGAAATAAATGTTTTAGTGCGTAATAAAAATACGAATTAGTTACATCGCCTTGTTTACGACTGACACGGATCGATCCGTGAGGTATCATTTTGTATTGTTTTACGGTAGTTTGCAACGAATTTCCTGAATTGCATTTATTTATTTAGTAGCTGCTCCCAGCGGCTTCGCCCGCTTGATAGCAGAAAATTATCTCAAGGAAACTCCCGGGATAAAAAGTATCCTGTCCTATTCCAGGACATAGTCTATCCGTGTACAAAGTTTCATCAAAATCGGTTTTGCCATTTAGGCGTGAAGACGTAACAAACAAACAAACTCACTTTCGCTTTTATAATATTAATAAGGATTTTTTGGAAAAAGAAAGTGCAGAAAAAAATTTCGTTGGTGCAAATATTATGAACCTAATCCGTAAGATTTTAGAAAATTACCCTTCATGCAGTTGGGTAATACTGATATACATATAAAACAACACACTTCAGTTACTATTCATCTTAACAAAAAGCCAAAATACTCGAACCTTATTCATCTAAATCTAATCCATTGGATTTTTGTCTTTTCAATGATCTTCTACATCGATCATTTATATGATGCCTAACTGAATTATTGCGAATACCGGTAACGATGAACGTCTTTTTGGTTAATCACAAATATTATAGTGAGGCGAAAGAGATTTCTTTATAAAAAAGGTAAACTTTTCTAGTGTACATGTCCATATCGTATTCTAACAGCTATTTTATATTCTTAGCTTTCTTAGAAACACCTTCGGTTTAAGAACAGTCGTATTTAGATTAAAGAAACTAGCTTTTGAATTTTCTTTTAGTTTTCTACGAAATTTAGCTTACTATTTTAAATCCGGTGGTTGTAGTATATACCTACTCAAATATGTTTCAGTAAAATAGAGCTATACAGGTTGCTAAATACTGGTCAGAAAAAATCTAATTTGAAAACATCGACACGAAAAGAAGAAAAATATATTTCAGTAGGTAAACAATAATTATATGTTTCATTTCATTTAAGCTCTCTACTTTCTATTTCTAACGCTCCACCTAGAGCTGAAAAAGTATTTTATGATTTCCCACCCTCAAAGAACAGTAATTACTTAACGTTATACTTTATAGAGAAAAGAGTACATATTTATCTTCCAGTAAGTGTACAATTGTACAAATAAAGCAGGGTTTCCCAACCCGAGTTCCACGAGCATGTCCCAAGGGGTCCGTTATAAAAGAAATCAAAACTTAAAAAAGGTTGTGAAACTCCGATCTACATACATATAGGCACTTTACACATAGGATGACCCTTAGCTTTTGCGATAACCCTCTAATTTGTCCTTTTCAATTTCAAAGCCATTGCGGTGGAACCGATTTAAAGATAAGACCTACATAGTTTGTTATAATCCAAATTATTCTCTTATTTAACTGAAAACCTATTCATTAGGTAAACGTCAAACTTTCTGTGGCACTATCTCTGTCTCGGATTATCATTCGCATATTCATTTTGTAACTTCACTTCAGGTGAGCAGCCTTCCTTCCAACTTTAGCTCTAGAGGGTACTTACAGTACTTAGCTAGCAATTCAAATTTCTTTGGCTTCTTGTTTTTCCTTGGCGAATATTTAGATCATATTTTCATGTCTATTATTTTTTTTAAATGGATATACTCGTAATAGTTTACGAGCACTAATACTTTAAAAGTTAAGTAAGTAGGTACTATTGTTAACACTAGTGTGGTAAACAGTGATGCTTAACTGATTTTCATCCGTCACTGTCTACACTGCACTCAAAGATTCAGTTGAAAACCAGCGTCAGGCAACTACTACGTAGTTCTCTTGCATTATACTGAACTGAACTTATTTGGCACTGCCGTGAGATGTTTGTTGTTGAGTTTTATTTTATTTTTTTACTTTTCATTAAGGTTTTCAATACTTGTTCATTGTGTGCTAAATAAACATGTCTTTCTCTTCTTCTTGATGCAATCGTCGCCTGTAAGGCATACTAGTTTATTAAGATCATATTCATTCTAGCCTTTGAGACAAGGTTTTTTGCCTACTAACATCATAGGATAAAAGTATCACAATTTATACAGAACTTCCAATTTTATCATGCATGTACACAAAATTATTCGCGGTCTACGTTTGGCCTCAGAAGTTTGATGAAATCACACGTCAGATTTCAACTCGAAATTGCTTATTTCAGCTTCCAAAGCCATAAGAAACCTCCGCCCATGAAAGTTAGGCGGAACGACGCGGATCAATGTACGATTTCCTCACAATATCGTTTGTTGTTCTATTTTACTCAATACTCAATTCTTTATTGCATTTTATGTGGCCGTTTGTCGTGCCGCAGCCATTATGCCAATAATCTTATATTTTTAATAGAACAATTACTATAGCTTTTTATCTTTCCGTAGATAAAACCTCTATTATTGAATTGTTTATGATAGCTTGCAGGCAGTCAAGTGCGAACTTGGCTGTCTCGTCAAGGCTCCGTACTTTTCGTAAAGCTCGCATTAATGAAATGCTCTCAATAGGGGTTGTCTTTTGGTAGTGAATTCAATTCAAAGATTAGCACTTTTACCACGGTGTAGGTACTTTTAAAAACAGGTTATTAACAGAATCCTATTTTTATCAGAACTAGTTAGGTATTCAAGCAAAAGTGGGGGGGTAGTTTTTTTTGAGGTGGGTATCGCTATCTCCATACTACCATGAGATTTCGCCAGAACTGTCCGCCATACCACGATTTACCGAGGCAAGAGTGAGGGCGTGGTGGGGACATCTCGCTAACTCTTTTGAAGACGCGTAACCTAATAGCGATGACGTCACATTTCAGTGTTTGTTTACTTGACAGTTACCTCTACCACCAGATTCTATTAATATTACTTAGATAGTATTGAACGGATTTGAAACAGTCTTTATTTATTTAGGACTTCCGATTAAGATACTTTTTGAAACACACTTAATGAAAAAATAATTGTTTACGAAGTAGACCACTGTCTCTGACACCTACAGCATTATGGACTCTCTCCATTTGTTTTTATGCTGGCATGATTTTATATCTACACTAACATTATAAAGAGACGTTAACGTTATAAAGAGGTAAAGTTTTTTTTTGTTTGTAGAAGGTAATCTTCTGGAAGTACTGGTCCGATTGCTAAATTTTTTCACCGAAAGGAAGCTACTTCTTTTCTGAGTGACATATTTTATTTACGCAGGCGAAGCCGCAGCATAAAGCTAGTAATATTATAAAGAGGTAAAGTTTGTTTTTATGTTTATTGTTATCTCTGAAAGTACTGGTCCGATTGCAAAAATTTTTTCACTAATAGAAAGAATTCTGCTTTATTTATGAGTGGCATAGGCTACATTTCATGTACACAAGTGAAGCTACGGGCAAAAGCTAGTAAATTAAATGACGACACAAATTCGTGGTGTTTTCTTTACAAATTCTAAAATTATCAGTTGACATTTAGAGACGGTATGTGATGTCTTGTTATCTAATATATCCGGGTAGGTATTAGTGCTTATCTCCTATTATGATTGATCAATAGTAACATCACATGGTTAATTAATGCCTGATTATTGTGTAGGTATTATACAATCCGACAAAGCAAGGAGACACAATCATTTGAACATTCCATGTACAGCAAAGTATTGGATTAATTAGACCCACTAAGCGGCTACTTTCGATTCTGATTAGATATTTACGGTTTATAAAAAGAATATCAGTCAGTATCTGTAAAATAAACATAGTATTCGAATTTGAATATATACCTTATGATTTTTTTTTCTATAATCTACACTAGTCGTATATTATTTTAACTTGTTAATCAAATACAAACAAAATAATGAATATTATAGAATTAAATGTAACGTCAGATGTCAATAAATAACCCGCCCCTGTTCCCGGTGCAAAGGAGCCCATAACACTCGCCACAGTACCTCACTGAATAGCGATGGCCATCCTTTGCACCAAGAATAACCTGGACCGCGAGTCACGCGTTGCCGTTGCCTACGGCCCAAATCCCACACAAAACACCTTGCCTCCATACTCCAACTGCCCGGAATCTCCAAAGCAACAGCACAAAATGGTAAAGCTCCTCCAAGGAAGCATACTTCAGCCTTATTTTAGAGCAGGCGTCTTCAGTGGCAACCTTATGGTTATAACAAACTTAATTTAAATTGATTTTATATTTTTTCCTATAAAAGCGGTTAGTTTTTTCTCAAATTTAATCTGAAATCTATTTCCTCAGCTTCCTTCCTCACCATCATTTCAGTCACGTCTACTACCGTATAAAAGTCTTCTCCAAGTGTCGCCACAACGACCGATCCTGTGCTGGTCACATCGATCGGGCTCCCACGACCCTCCATCGGTCACAGGTCTACCTTGTGGGAAGCCTTCTATTGCTGTGTCTTCCAGTATGCGGTCGCCACTCCAGAACTTATCGGCCCTTTCGATCACAGAAACAAGAACATGTGTTCTGCTATCAATGTGCCCGACCCAGTGTCACTTAAATTTTGGTGATTTTTTAGACTATGTCGCCGACCTTGGTGTGATTCTACGTTATGTGATACCTTCACATAACGTAGAATTTACTTGCATTTAAATCAATAATTTAAACCACTTCAAAAGACAACATTCCATTACTGCATTTCACTTGAATAGTTCGTTATCAATGATCTCAATCTAATCTTGACAGAGCCGCAGGAAACCGCTTTGCAAACTCCAGTTTTACGTAGCTAAAGAGACTGTGGCAATAGGCCATCTCCACGATACCCAGAAACTTAATAAACTATAAAAAGTAATAAACTAGAAGCTTTTGATCATCGCGTGTTGATATAAAAGCTGTCTAGTTATTGTTTTCAGCCTGTAGTTTCGCAAGTTTGCGCCAGTGATGGGCAAAGTAACAGCAAGCAACTTACCTACCTGGAAAGTCAAAGAAAACTAATAAATATTAAGCTAAGTAATTACTTTAACAACTTTACTTTTATAACAATTAAGTATTCTGACTCAGGCTAGCTTGTCTTTCTATTAAATATGTATGTACTGACTGTTCTTCACTAATGGTAGGATACTCTTAAAAGTATAGTTGACAAAGAAAATTAAGATTAATAATACTAGCAAATAAATCTTTAATATTTAAACAAAGGACGGCCTTGACTATTTCAAAGTCTTCAAAATATCTGAAGGCAATACGCATTAACGTAAAGCTAATAAAATTATCATCGAATAATCTCTTTGAGTTTTGTGAATAAATTTTTTACAGAGCCTACTTTTAAGATTAAATTACTCGTATATATGTATGAGGTTCAGATGACCGCACTTTTTTTCCAGAATGTAGATGCTAGTTTTATGAATTATCATATACTAGCTTCGGCCAGTGGCTTCGCTCTTGTAAAAGTAGGTTTCTCCATATTGACTTTAGTCCCCCGTTTTATCCCCTCAGGGGGTGAATTTTGGAAAATCTTCTCTTAGTACTCACCTACGTCATAATAAAGAAGCTTTGTGCAAAATTACACTGTCCTGGTCCTAGTAATTTTGGCTGTGCGTTGATATCAATTGCATATGTCAACCAGACGGTTTCTCCTTTTTATTATATAGATGTAAGCTTGGTTTGGACTTTTTACCAATTTAAACAATTTTTTGGTAATAATCACTCGAGTCTCCAAGTGCATTGCAACATTGGAAATCCAAATGTAACCTTACCTAACCTACTCATTTGTAATTTAACCCTTCAGATACCGTCAATTAGAGACACAATAGTAAGACAATAGATGCGCGGCCACCGGTGGTCGCTTGGGGATTCATGAATTAATATAACAACGAAAGATTAAAAAGACCGATTCTTAGTGAGAAACCGCGTGTACACTGAACTCGTTTATTTTGACGATCCAAGAATAGTGCTTGCAATGTAAACATCCCATAAAAGAGCGGTTAATAAATAAACTTTGAAAGAGAGTATGTTCACGCCTATACTAACAACTACTAACGTACTGAAAGTGACTTCAAATATACACTGGGACGCAATAATAAAGGGACACATAAAACTACGATATCTCCCAAAGTCATGCACATAGATAATTCGTATAATTTATATACCTACAAGCAGATTAGTATTTCTTATTATAAATGTCAAGGAGGTTTTATTTGAACAAGTTACATCTTAAAAAATAGTTCTCTAAATTTTGAAAAATAACAAGATTCAAGTTTTCTTAGTATCATTCGTTAGAAGTACCATTTTAGTTTTTAACTAAAATTAAGTAGTGTGCTAAAAGTGTCATGTATGTATTTTTTTTACTGATTAATTAGTTATTTGCGACGTACTTACAGTTTCACGAAATCATCTTTTGTAATGAAGAAACTATGACACTTTTTAGTAGCGACGCGGAATTTTTGCAGCCCAGTGTAACATAAGTGCTATGCTTCCAGGTTTAAAGCTATAAAATTATACGCTGTATCTCCAGCTTTATCAGCTTTGAACGTGAAATTTGTTTGGAAAGTTTTAAAGAGTGAATTCGCTTGAATTTTCTGAATACGATCTTTGGACTTAGGGACGATATATGGTCCCGGGAGGAGAATAAAGTGGATGCGAGTTAAGTTATGATCTTGCTAGTGAACGGTTATAATGATAATGTTGATATTCTTTGTACTATCTGGGGATTTATTTAATTCAAGCGGTTGAGGTCTTTTTGTGAGATTTTTTGTAAATGATTGACTGACTGCATATCGTGTCTTGTTGAACTGTTACTATCCGCGCACATGGGCCTCACAAAAACGCCGCTACAAGCGTCTTTTTGAGACGGACTTTTTTTGTGGCTCGTGTGTGGCAGTGCCGCACCAAAAAAGGACAAGCTATCGCGTGCTTCAGCTGTTTTTTGCGGCGGCTTCTAGCTCTTTTTTTTGTGGTGACATTTTTTTGATACCCGTGTGCGGGGACCGTTAGTGCCGATACCTAATTGCTTTCTTGTAGCTTCAATGTCAATACTACTTAGATTACGAGGAAGAACTTAGATACATATGTACGTACACTCTAAGTTGTGCCCCGCATGCGGGAAATCTTCTCGTACTGTAAATCTTTTATTGAAAATGAGCTTTAATTTGCATCACTTGTAAAGTACCTACAGTAAAAGCTTTTACCTGGTTCTAATTTATCTTGGTTTTGCTTTATTTTTCCTTTTACTATAGGTAAAGCAAACGGTATTTATTCTGTGGGCATTAGCAAAGCCATAACGAGATTTTTTGCGCCTTTCTTGTTTAGTGTACCCGCAGGTACCCTTCAAGAAATTTGAAAGCAAAATATCATTAATAAGGGAATTATTTTCCTGTTTACTTAGATTGAAATGTATTTTCGTCTTTATTTCTTAATATTTCTGAAGGAAAATGAGGTCCTCATAGAACCTAAGCTGGTTACTTACATCTACTTCAATTCCTGGTAGGGGGAAGACTCTGGTGTGGGGCAGTTCCTTCGGGATGTACCGGTAGAACTCTTCCCGTCCTCGATACCATTTGACACTGTATAAAGCTTCTTCATCTTCCAGTTGCCAGCTACACTCTAAAGTCACAGTCTCTCCTACTAAGACTGCGTTGGGAACGTTGATCTCCAAGTTGTGAAGACCTCGTACACCTGTGGACAAAGACAGAACCGGGTTACCTTTTTTGACCATAGAATATGTCCGGGGAGTGGTAAAATAAAACCACTCTTGTCTTTTTGTGATTGTCCTAAAAAAAAAAGTAAAAGGTGACCTAAAACGGAATAAATGCGCTAATTGTTAGTTTAATCACGATTAATGATTTTGACGACGCCGATGTTGGCACAATTGGGTTTTTTCATTAAGTTCGTAAAGTATTTCGGTGTCTAGTTTTTCAAAAGTATAATTTCATATTTTTAATTTCACTTCTGGATAAAGTCCATCAGTCAGTCCCATGGAAAAGTTGAAAATTATACCATTGGAACGTCTTCTAGAAATATGATCATACATGGTCTATCCATGTGTCAAATTTCATTTAAATCTGTTGAGCCGTTTGAGCGTGATGGAGTTACAAACTAATATAATAGTATGTATTAGTTTGTAACTCCATCACGCTCATATGCATAAACTGCATTATCATATATCGAAATTTTAATGACATACTTAATAAATTCCAGCTTTCAATTCCATAGAGAGTAGCCACGATTAAGCATTGTCCTAGAAATGGCTTCATGATTTCCAGCGCAATTTATTAAATTTACAAGTCATAACAATGCTACAATTACAATTAGGTAAAAATATTATTTCATTTTCTGAATGACACAATGTTTTACAATGCGACGGATATTACATTTTGCAACTTAAAATAACTTATAATTTCCGGACGCTTCGTAATTTTATAGATCGGTAACGTAGTTTAATAGTTGTCAGACCCTATAATTAGAGAACGAATTGGTTCTTTATATTGCGAATGTTAGAGGTATTGAATGTGTGGAGCCAAGCGAAATGAATAGTTCTAAGAAACGAACTTTCTGTACTTGAAGCGAACATACATACTCGTACACCTAATTTCCGATTAAGGCTCGGGTTCTAACAGAGCGGCCTACTCGAGGTACATTTTCATACAGCCGCTCTAACGTGATTATGATTTTATAACACATATTTCTCCAGATATTTTGGATATACATATATCTTGTGGATATTATCTAGGCTTCTATGGAAATCAAAATATGAATTTGTGTAAAACCAATTCAGTAAATACTCTTAAAATCTGCTATTTTATGTGAACTATAGGCCTTCATAATGTATTCATATATTAAAAATATAAAAGTACATCCATAGAAGCCTTGCACATTTGAACGAGATTCTAAACGACGTAATTATTTTTTCAAAAACTTTTAAGGGTTTAAAAAAAACGCGTATTTCCTGGAACAAGTTTTGTGAAATTTTCGAGTAAATCACGGAATTACCAAATGCTAGCAAAGTTTTCAAGCGGTATTTTCGCTTTGCCTATTCGTTAAACATCGCGTTGGATTACGTTAGAAGCAAACTTTTAAACCATGCTCGATGTTGACGATAGGCGAGTGGAAAAAAACTCTCTTAAGATTGACAGTATTCCAGTGTAAGAGAGAAAAAAAAGATATATGGACCGTATAGCACTATCCCTGTTTGGACAAAACGCACTTAATATATATGAAAGGGTATCAAGTTCCAGTCCCAATGCATGACATCGAGTCAAAAGTACGTGCATATCCAGTTTTTTAGGATGACTGATCGAATAATTACTAGCTTCTGCTGGCAGCTTCACCTGCGTGAATGTCGTGGACGGCGAGCCATGGGTAGCTCGCTGTCCGATCGTCCGGTAACTGTCCGGACCGAGCCAAGACGTCGACGGCGCGCACTGCTCTAGTTGTCAGCAACAGGAGGGGCCCATCTGGGTCGAAGCCTACCGGGGCCGGGGTTATCCGAAAGGAAACTTGAGCCCCGGTATGAAGGCTAGAAGGAACAGCGTGGGCTTTTTAGTCAGTAAGAGTCTGACACTATCTCCTGCTCCACCCAAGAACGGGTTTTGTCATAAGATGATTTTCCCCATCGACTAAAAAAAAACCTGTGTGAATGTAAAAAATTATCCCAAGGGGATATACCTAATCTTTTTTTAGGTGGGAAATCATCCAGTGACTACTTCTGCTCTAGGGCGGAGTCTTACCCAACTGGACTGTTTGCCGTGACTTTGGGTGACCTTCTTAATACTAGTATGATTATAAAAATAAACAATCACTTTACATAATTTCAGACTAGCTTATCCCAGCGAAAATCAGAACAAAATACGCTGACATAATGTATAGCAATTTCTCGGCCATTAAAATAATACAACCTAATAACGATGACTAGCCAACTATCCCGCTAAGTAGATTTACCAATGAAACATGTAGCCTTTGTAACAATCACAATTAGGGGATCCATTTACTAACCGCAATGAAAGCAACTACTAAGCTCCGAAATCCCGTATCAACAATGCAATACGATTCCAAAATAGCATAGAGAATAGACTTCATCTTGGATACGAAAATGACCTTTAGATGTATAGTTAGGTTTCGGAGTTCGTTTCATTCTAGTTGAGTTAATGCTTTAATGGTCTCCATACGTAGATAAAAGTTATTTATTTTAGACTGTTTCCTAAACTACCTGTTTGGACTTAAGGGGGTCTTACCTATCTAGAATGGAGTGAGTAATGTGCTTATATTTGAAAGAATTTTTCTACTTATTTTCGTATTTTATAGATCTTGTAGAGTTCTGGTCAAAGCTCTCGATCTTATAGATCGTTTTATACTAAAGAGAGTCGGACTTTTACTGAATATATTTTGTTTTTTATTACACACTACAAAAGAATTTTACCGTTTCGTCCGTAGCGTCGCAATCTCAGGGTCAGGTGAAACCCAGCGTCAGGTAGTAGTTGTCTGGCATTCATGCTGAACTGGATCTGTTTTGGTTTAGCCATGAGGCACATGATTATATTTTTCGTTTTTTATTTGTTTTGTTTTAATCTAGCTATTGTTTGTGTGCCTTAGCATAGCATTAGCACTGGGACTCTGGCCTCCTCTCTAGTAGAGGGAATGGACCGAAATCCACCACGCTGACCCAGTGCAGGCTGGTGAATGTCACATGTCTTCGAATTTTTTGTTCTAGGACATGTCGGTTTCCTCACGATGTTTTCCTTCACCGTTTTGAGAGCAATGGTGGTGAAATAAATTACACAAAGTAATGCGCCTGCCTGGACCTGCGACCTACAACTCGTAAGTTTGGGCCGTTACCACTCGGCCACCACTGCTCAATGCTTGTGCGCCTTGTGTTGAACCAAATAAATTCATTTTCTTTCTTACATTCGTATTGCATCGGTAAAACATCATTGATTTTAGTGAATTCTAAGTACATACTAAAACGGGAACAACAGACAGTAGATATTTAAACTTAAAGACATTTATTATAGTTTGATCGACTACTTTAGCATTTTGTGGGTTCGATTCCCACCCAGGACAAATGTTTATGTGATGAGCATGATCATTTGTTCTGTGTCTGGGTGTAATTTATCTATATTATGTATGTATTTAGAAATATATAAGTATATTTATTAGTTGTCTAGTACCCATGACGCAAGCTCTGCTTAGCTTGGGACTAGACGGCGTTGTGTGATAGTTGTGGAATATTATTATTATTATTTAAAAATGAAAGTTAGTCGACCAGACACCTTCACTAGCACGTTTATCTACGTGCTAGTGAAGCGTTGCAGATAGCAATATTGTGCCAAATACGTTCAAGCCTCCAGTAAATGACCATCCATGTGTACTGCACAAACATAAGACATTTGTGAACGGCTTCTCACTCGAACTACTCTTTAGATCTTGTGGGGACCACGGACCTACATACGCTTTATACCTACATATGTAGGTACAGACAATCTGCGTAGCCTTTAATCGCCAGCCATTTAACGAGCAACTACGGCAAGCATTGACCTTTTAAATGAACCCATGATCATTTATGTGCGTACGTAAAGAACAGACAGACAGCTGCATTAACTGGGTTTTACTCCTCACATATTCATATATACTCGTATATATTATAGATATTATTTAGGTATCTTTTAGAAAGGTCTAACCTACCGATTATGTAAGGCATGTGTAATAAGGCTTCTGTCTATGAAATTGCCATTTATTAAAACTTTGAATTGTGATATCTTCGATTTAGAATTTTGAGTTAAAAGGAACGTAATTTGTTTTTTCTAAACTAGTTATTTATTGGTTTCTTTGAAATTAGTATTTTCTGTAATATCGTTGTATTTATAATCTTAGTAAAATACATTTTTTTTTTGTAGTTTATGCAAAACCTGAATATAGTTTGTTTAGAACCAGTAACTAAATGGATTCCAATAGTTTTTACACCATGTTGTTTTTTTTTTTCAAAAATATTTAAAAAGGTAACAAATGTTGGACACAAAGTACAACACAAGTCACGCTCATAGCGGGCATTAGGCGCCAGCAAATAGCTCGTGCAAAACAACCCCTCAGTCGCCTGGATGGCCCGGTGACTATGTATTTTTGCTGACATAACAAGCTTATAACTTTGTGATTTTTCATGATACAGTTATGAAATTTTGTACACATTTTTTTACATATTATCTACTAGATACGTGTTTCGGGTTTGCATATACTAAAACTTGTGTTGTATAAGGACTTATATTACACTGGCTGTGCCAAGCGGCTCCAGCCACGTCTTTAAATGACTGTTTCGCTCCTTTTGATCGTAGCGTAATGATATATAGAATCCTTCATAGATAAAATATGAACTATCAAACAATAAAAGAATTTTCCTATTCGAACCGGCGGTCTGGATTCCTGCGTCATAAAAACAAATAAACACTGCAGCATTATAATATTAGTATAGATAGGTATATAAATTATGTACTATCAATAATAATAATAATTTATTTCTCAATATCAATTAACAAAGTATGAACACCAATAATAAATGCTAAAATATGGACAATTATATTATTAAACCCGGACTTCTAAATTCAAATCAAAAATTTACTTACGGTGAAAATCGAATTGCTTGCCTGAAATGGCAATTTTTAAGGTACACCTAATGTTGTCTCAGAACCACTTATAAGAGAGCGGTTTAAAATGTGTGGAGCTCGTGGCTAGAATAATAACAACAGTAAGGGTCGCCCTTCAAGGTTGAGCTACCGTTGCGAAGGTCGCTCTGTGAATAGGTGGACCGTAGCATTCCTCCGTGCCTTGGAAAGCATGTTTAAATGCCGTTGGACCCGGCTGTCACTTGCAGATTGACAGTCGTTGCAGATAGTTAGAAGTCAGGAAACCTGACTCTAGTCTTACCAAGGGTAATCATGCAAGTTACCAAATTACTCGATTATGGGCGTCAGATAAGCAGTCATTACGTATAAAATACTGGTGTTCAGCTCCATCTAGTTGGACTAAAAGCCGGCTCCATGCTGGAGTCGACTCCATGTAGGAGTCGGCTTAAGAGAGCGTTTTAAAATGTGTGGAACTCGTGGCTAGAATAATAATAACAGTAAGGGTCGACCTTCAAGGTCGAGCTACGGTTGCGAAGGTCGCTCTGTGAATGAGTGGACCATCTTAACATAGCATTCCTCCGTGGCTTAGAAAATACGTTAAGCCGTTGGACCTGGCTTGACGTACTTTCTAAGACAGCAGACCCAGCAGGGCTGAAGCCTAGGCAAGTCAAAAGGCAAAAAAAAAACAAGATGTGGTTTTAGTCAGTAAAAGTCTGACACACCCTCTTGCTGCGCTCCAGAGTGGGAGATAAGTAATTAAATTATTTCCAAAGTTTAAGAAAAACATAGTTTAAACATAGAAGCCAGGCAGAATGCAATGGTCTATGTCTTTGTGTAATAGACATTCATACGGTGGATTAGAGAAACATTTAATTTTATTGTCATTTTTGTTATTCTTTACTGTACGCGAAATCCTGTGACACCACGTATGTACAAAGGATAGCTTAACTAAGAAAATGTATTCTTCAACCACAATGACATAACGATTTTTACAAACAAAGACAGTAAATAAATGAACACAAAAACTTAATTCATGAATCCCCAAGCGACCACCGGTGGCCGCGCATCTATTGTCTTACTATTGTGTCTCTAATTGACGGTATCTGAAGGGTTAAAAATAATTACTTTGTTGCTCCACATCGCTGTTATCCAGAAATATGCCCAAAAGACTGGCAGGATCGCTATGTGGAATGTCAATATTTTTTTAGGCAAAGGATAAGGCAACCCTCTGGCTCCAAGTAGAATCGATCAGTTTGCGAGATATTTCCTTGAGAAGGAGACACGCACGTGATACCCATGACCCAAGCGTTCCAACTTTGACAATATTGGCATTTATTAAATTTGCTGCTCTTTTACATGTCTTATTTCTGGCATCTTGGCATGAAAGAAACATATTACACGAACAGACGAGGTAACAACTTCCTGCGGTCATAAACACTCTGATATAAAGCGTCAACATCTAGAATTTACGGATGCGAACGATTTAGCAATTCATAGTTCCAAATTGATCTGATAATCTTAGAAGGATGCTGTTTATCCTGTGCGAATACGTGAGAAAAATGAGGACAAGGACTTTACTGGCCGTTGGTACTATTAGCGACAATCGGTTGACACTTCGTGAATGTTAAAAAAAAACTAGGCAAGTGCGAGTCAGACTCGCGTCCTGAGGGTTCCGTACAAACTTACATATGTAAATAGTTCAATTCCGGAATGGAGTCTCGGAAGATTTTTTCAAATCGCAAAAAAATAGTGACGTAACAAAAAAAAATACAGTTTTTTCAACGAATGTTTTGCAGATTTATTTCTATACTTGTGCTTGAAGACCTTGCTTCATAAAAAAATTCAGGATTCTAGGTCAACGGGAAGTACCCTTAAATTTTGATTCCTTTGAGAGCGTTGAAAATACGTTTTTTTGCAACATAACAGCCATATATTTTTTTTCGTTAACTCAGAATGTTGTTTTTTCGTAGTTACAAAACCTGAGTTGTTTTAATTTCAACTCGATACCTCCACCCTTCTATCGAGAAGGGTGGAGGTATCGAGTGGTCTTGACCGACAGACGGACGGACGGACAACAATGTGGTTCTATAAGGGTTCCGTTTTTTTTTTCGTTTTGACGTACGGATCCCTAAAAACAGAGCTTGAACGAAATACTGTAGCGAAATCCAAGTAGATTTCACTGCATTAATCGGATTTATTCAATGTTCTAGCATAAAGGTAAATTCTACTGAAAGGATGTGTAATATAATGCAATTTTTATTAAAATCTAAAGGTAATTACGTAAAAAGGAGCATCAGTTTTGCATATATTTAATCATGAAAGTTCAGGCTTTCATTTTTAAACTGAAAGGCTTAAAAAAGTATTGGAAAAACGCTTGTGTTCGCTCAGTTGTAAAAAAAATAAAAATGACGTCTTTCACAATGCCAGAATAGACACAATCCCTGTTAAAAGATTTAGGAGACAGAATAAATTAACAATACTTTAATAATAAAATTAAGTTCTGACAACATACTTAACCCTTTACCGGCCCACATATTCCGCTAGGGTCGCACATCTTCGGGCTCACGGACGGCTAGCCATAGGTAACCGTTCGGTAACCGTCCGGACCGAGCCCAAGGCGTCGATGGCGCGCACTGTTCAGCAACAGGAGGGGCCCAGCTGGGTCGAAGCCTACTGGGGCCAGGGTTATTCGAAAGGAACTCAAGCCCCGGTATGAAGAAGATAAAAGGAACGGGGTGGGTTTTTAGTCAGTAAGAGTCTGACACTATCTCCCGCTCCACCTAAGAGCGGGGGTTGTCATTGGATGATTTTTGACACCAAAAAAAAGTCGCACATCTACGACCAAATACTCTATTTCATCACTTTTTCTATCACCTGTTGGGTTTGCAAGGTTTGCCGTCGACAACTTGGACTTGGTCCGGGCAGTTACCGGTCGATCGGGCAGCGAGCTACCCATTGCTCCTCGTCCGCGCCTACAGTGGCTGGAAATCGGGATCTGAATGCCAGCGGCGACTGGGGCGCTGTGAGCGCCGTTGCCTGATACGATCGGCCTCCTCCTAATGGCTCGGCTACACGCTCAGTCTTGCCTGCGAGCTTGCCTGTACAAACCTGTTTGCGCAGGTAAGCTTGCGCGTGTGGACGGCGAGACGGTAGCTCGCGCAGTCCTGAATGCGCGGCTTGTGCGATCGTCGACATGCTGAAGATTTGGACTGCGCAAACTTGACTTGCACGGTTTTACTTAAACGTGTGCCCGGTTATTCAAGCCGCGCAACAGTGCGATGTAATTATTTTCGATATTGTAGGTACACGTCGCCGTCGTAAAAATGAGTGATGTGAGAAATTATTTTAAAGAATTTTTAACCCAGTTCATAGACAGACCTGTACAAATCATTGCCGGCTTTATGGAAAATTAAAAGCAAAGAGTACACTGACAGGAACAAAAAAAAAAAAAAAAAAAAACCCATTTCCGTTGGCAACATGGTGCGTTGACGAGCTCTCAAAACACAACTAGGGACTGCACACTTAGTTTGCACGAGCTTACCTGCACCGTATGGCCACTACACGGTGTTCCGTCTTTTTGCACACTCATGAATGCACAAACCGGACTGCGCAGGCAAGACTGAGCGTGTAGCCGGGCCATTAGCTAGCATTACTGCCTCGTAGAAGGAGGCGACCGTCTGCCGCTCCTCCTCACAACTAGGAGTACCTGTGACTTTAGGAGTCAATGATCTGTTACCACATATCCGCTGTCTGCATGATAAATTCAACAGTAAATCGTTATCATGAAGTGATAAAATACGAAAATAGAATATGACGATAAATTCTAAAAATAGTGAAATGAATCAATGTTATATCAATAATAACATATTATATATGAAATTAAGTTTTATTGCACTATTAGTAATACCAATTATCTTAATTTATGACTTGTACGTAACCATGTACCCACGTAGAGATATGAATACTGGGGCCAGGGTTATCCGAAAGGGAGCTCGAGCCCCGGTATGAAGAATAGAAGGAATGGGGTAGGTTTTTAGTCAGTAAGAGTCTGACACTATCTCCCGCTCCGCCCAAGAGCGGGGGTTGTCATTGGATGATTTGATTTGGTGATAAGCCCACTTCGTGCGTTTGAGGCAACGTTGCACAAACGCACACGGACAGATGAGCCAAGATTGTCACTCGCTGGACACCTAAGGGAGGACGATGACATTAAGGTTGGCTGCGGTAAAGGTAATGTGACGATCTGATCATGTCCGCGAGTTAAACTCGGCTAGACATTTTCCAAGGTAAAAGAAGAAGGGTGCGCCGTTTGCCCATTAGTGGTACACTACAGAGACTTACCACTACACTCTCACTCTCTCTACTACAGAGGCTAGTAAAAAAGAACCAAATTCAGCACTCGTTCATCCTCTTTTAAAGCTAGCCGCACCGTCGACCCCTTTCCCACATTAAAGGTTGATTTTCACAAAATCCTATCTTAGCACGCAACAGCTACAACTAGGTACTGTCGAAAAGTCAAGTTTCTATCTTTAGCATTTTATCTGCAATACAACCAGTTGAATTGTATGAAAGGAGAGATTCTACCATATATGCTCGTATGTAAGCTCCGAGAACATAAATTATAACATAATTTTATATTTTCCTTTCTAGAATATCTTAGAAAATATGTATCTTCATTTTACCATGGAATAAATCTTTAAAAGACTGATACGAGAAGAAAACTACCGTTTCATTGATCAAAATGTCTTCTTATTGTAGCAGGAAACAATAGATGAGGTCAGGGCAAACAGCATTTTAGACTGGCCTACATTCCCCCTGGGCACCGGCCAGCTCTCCAAAAACATTGTTGGGAAACGTGCAAATATACTGAATAAATAAATAGAAAATGTACCCGCCAAATGAGAAATAAAATAGACATTGAATCCTCCATCAAAAAAGGAATTAAAGATGCTCGCTAAGATTTGCAAACATGTAATAATGTTAGCCTTGTAATATAAAATGAACTCGCGGAGGAAACCGAAGGAAGCTTCCGGGATGAAATGTGGCGGCAGCATGTAAAAGAGCTCAAACAAACATATTTGTTTCCCTCACAAAACTTCATTTTCCTTTACTCGTTTAATCCATATCAAATATGTGTTATACCTTACTCACACTGCCATAAGTAGGAGGATTTTATGCTTATCCCATCGGCTGGGAGAGCCTTCACAAAAGAACAAAAAAAGTAGTTCGTATATTTAATATGAATTTAGATTTTCTAATATCCTGTTATCAGAATGGAACAGTATTATGCTGGTACTACGTGACGTCATCGCAATTTCCAATTTTATTTACATACGAAACTCCTAACTTAATTCCGTTCAGACTGAAAATCGAGTGCGAATGGTAGAGATCTTTACAAGCTGAAATTTCAGTTTGTTGGAACCCTCCAAATCTTATAACGGTAAGTAAAGCTTCAAGTGTTTTTGATGTTCCAGAGACCTAAACTGTAAGAAAATAGAAAAGGAAATTATATTTGGAAATATAAAGAAAGAAGCGGAGAAAATAAACGATGTTTGCGGACCGGCTGGCCACCTAAATAAATGTAGGTAAGACATTTTATTTAATTTCCTATCAAGGTAGGTACCTAAATGTCAAATTAAATTGAATTTATTGTAAGCCTTCGTAATATCTACCGCATATTATAAATTTCTAATTTAGGTCTGTAAAGTTAGTTTTTTCTTGAAAAAAATATAGCTATCATATTATATTAGGTCTTTATACCTACAAGCACAAGTTTGTGAGTTTGTGTGTATGTATGTTTGTTACTTCTTCACGCTCGAGTGGTCGAAAAGATTTCGATGACAAATTTAAATCTTGTATTAAACGCACACTATGCAGGCAGGCATATTATAAGTTGGAGGATTATAAACAAGATAAAAATGCTTGGCTCAATACTGGTCCAGCTCCACTACCACACTAGGGTGTATTGATTAGTTTGGAAACTATTTTTTTTTTTTTTGTTATTTTGAAAATATGGTTTAAACTTGTGGTCATTTATAACTTTTGTTTTTGAAAACCATAGCATTGTTTAATGTAGAAGCACTTTTTTTGTTCCTATTTGTGAATGTGAGGTAGCATGAAGCATTTTTATTGGGTTACGACTTTTTATTCTCTTTGTTTTTGACATTACGAGCATGGCAGTTAGGAGTTTGTCATGCTCACTTAAATGTCTCGCTATTGGTGGCGCGTGTATTGGGTCATTCGGTTCCCTTGAAAATGGTTGAGCTGAGTGGGGCTGATGCACGCGTCATGCTCGTGAACGGGTGCCGTCAGTTGAGACTGGTCATCTCTTAGCTGCCAGTAGCTTAATTCAGTTTTTATCTTTTAATATATTTTTATTTTATTATCTACATTTTGCTTACATAATAGAAGCAACATGAAATAATGTAAACAAACATTATATGTAACACATAATATGATTTAAAAGAGTGTCCATGGAGTTTCTTGCACGTTCTTCTCCATAGAGATCTACGCTTTGGAACGTGCAATTTAGTTTCACTTTTCTTGGACTGACCGACATTTGACTATTCAAAAGTGCCTACATTTGGTCTATTTGAAATAAATGATTTTGAATTTGAATTTGAATTTGATGACACTTGTAAACGCGTAGAACATGGATCATGGATCTGGAATAGCACAAAGAGAGTACATTTGCTTGAGATATTATTCTACCACGAGATATTATTCAGGTTCAGTTGAAAACCAGCGTCTGGCACTAGTTGTCTTGCAATCATGCTGAACTGGACCTATTTTGGTGCAGCCATGAGGCCCACAACCACTTTATTTTTTTTGCCTCTTGTATTTGTGTTTGGGCCTTGTGCTGTACCAAATAAATTATTTTTCTTTCTTTTCTTTCTTTCTTACCTTCATGCGGGTGAAGCCGCTGACAGTAGCTAATGATTTATCTCACATATTATTTATATAAATACAGTGTTTTTTCATGCCCCTATCTTCCTCTCTATAATCCTTTATCTTGAAATCTAGGGCTAGTGAAAAGAAAGAAAAACACGTTCACCACCGATTTCTGAACTGTACCCCTAGCCAAGTTGCTAATCTGCGATAGTTAACGCTAGTAGAAAGCTTCAAATGTACGGGAACGACGTCGCCTCAACGCTCAGTCACGTGGTCAGAACAAAAGAATTGGCGGCAAGGTCAACTCTAAGCGTTCGACGCAAGCGAAACGGTTGTAACTTGGCTAGAGGGCTGATCCCAGAATTATAGTTTTGTATGAAAACATATCATTATTCTTCATTTAGAGCCAATTGTTGCTCGTTTGAGATTACTTACCATTACAATGTAGGCGTGTAAGATAAGATAAGTCCTTGATATAAACCGACCGAACGTTGATAATTGTAAGAAGTAATAAGAAGTCATTAGCGTATCAAAATTCGGATGTTGAATCATCGATTTCTTAAGAATACCTAATCAATATCTTTATCTGTGACACAGATTTTATCTATATTTAATTTTGACGAAGTGGAAAACAATATTTTCCTTTTTATTCTGTAGTGATGTATCACGTTTTGTTAATACCTAATACCTATTGTTATGTAATTTTTGAACGGATATCATTTTATTTAGCATTAGGTTTTGCCATCGGCTTTGTTCAAATGAGTACCAAATAAACGAATTGTACTCCCAGTACCTATGCAATGTCTTTCTTCAAGGTTTTTTTTTTAATTTATATAACTTATACCCTCTGATGGTAAGCAGTGATGCAATCTCTGATCCATTTAATGTCCATTATTAAAAATTTATGATTCATGGTTTTAGGAGTGACAACTTAACAAGGAGAGTGACTCTCGCATTCGTAATGTTGGTATCAATTTGGTAATTAAACTGGTTGATCTATGATATATCTCGCGGTATTATACATTTATGGGCATTCTAGCTGCTCCCAGCGGCTTCGCCCGCGTGATAGCAGAAAATTATCCCAAGGGAACATACTTCAAGGATAAAAAGTGTCTTGTCCTATTCTAGGACATGGTCTATCCGTGTACCAAGTTTCATCAAAATCGGTTTTGCCATGTAGGCGTGAAGACGTAACAAACAAACAAACAAACTCACTTTCAATATTATAATATTAGTAAGGATACTCGTAGATCTAAGCAGCATGATAATAACGTATGAAATCCGTAGCCAGTGTTTTATAAGCGGAGCAGTCCTCAATTATCGAAAATCCATTGTTGGTAGCTCAATCAACGGGTTCGCAAATAGCTCAGCTTTCATACATTTTGTTGAAGTCCCAAGGCACACAAAGTACAGGCACAATAAAAATAGTCTCATCGCCTTAAGGTCTGTTTTTGTTTGTTCTGTCGACGATAGAATCAGTTTTACTGACTCAGTAGTGTCATAATGTCAATGCCATTAATTAAGGGTGGAAATCATTCAATGACTTCTGGAGAGCGGGAGGGCGTGTGTCAGACTTTTACCGACTAAAACCACACCTGTGTTCTTCATTTGCCCCTTGCGTTCTATGACTACGGGTGGAAACCCGTAGTCCGCGTGGAATATCTGAAAAGAAATTTTCAGATATTCCCCGCATTGATTGAAACTTGGGTTCACCTCACACTGGCGTGGTGTAGTGCCTGCAGCGTTACGATGTTTTTGAAAAGAGATGTACACGACCTGCCGTAACTTAAAATGCTACTGACTGCCGTAGGCAGGCACGGTAAAGATTGCTATAATATAAATTCTAATACTGTGAAGCTATCAGAAACAAATCTTAAAATAACACCATGCGACGGGACCCAAGAACAAAATCTTATCTGAAAATAATGCGCAATGTATTTTATTACTTATTCACAAAACTTTAAAAATCATACCGTAAATATTTTTCGTATACGATTTTGTTCTTGAGACCCGTCGGCTATGTCCCTAAACTGTTACCTACATTTCGCCAAATATATGTTAAATTCCACATAATTTTACCACATTTGATGTCAATCATGTACAATCCAACCTGGGCTGCTATTGAGAAATTCCTTATGAAAAACCTCAACCAGCAAAGCAGCAACCTAGGACTCAAACTAAGAACCTCAAGCTCGGCAGTAATATTCATTCGCGGCCACTAGACTTTCCAACAAAATAAAAAAAAAATATTATGAAAAGTTCTGCCACACCTTTTCAGACACTGATTTTTGGAGATAAGTCTCATCAACGATAAGTTACGTCATATCAACAACGGTAGACACCTACACGTGATAGTCACCACCTGCTTTTTGATCCCTATCTTAAAATCAGCTAAGTTCTGTCCTATGTCTCAGCAGTCTATCTAATCTCCATCGAGGGGTTAATGTACAACCATGCAGGATACATGACAGTGAATCATATGAGAGTCAGTTAGTTCCACGATGTATATAATAAAGCTAGAACTACACTGCTAACACGTGTGCCATACACGCCAATCTGGGCGCGTTGGTTTCCATACATTTTCTATGGAAACTATACTTGTGCTCTACAAGTACACTTGTAACACGCCACGCGACGCAAATCAGGCGTGTTATATGTGTGCGTGTTAGCAGTGTAGTTCTAGCTTTAAATCACATATTTTCAATTGTTTATCACGTCTATTTCAACTTTTAAACTAATGTTACAACGCAATTGCACGTAAGTACTGTTTTTAGAAGGTAACAAAACTTTTTTTTTTTATTATGTGGAAATCTTGGCGTTGGACGGTGGACCTACATGTATTTTTCACAGTTTCATAACTATTTTGAAGGTATTTTTAAAGCAAAATCAACAGAAGAAACCGTCGAATGCAGTAACTAACTGACCTCCTTTATCAAGGTTGGTAAGTTATGAGGAGGACATCAATCGTTGAAAGGGTTCAGAGGCGATCTGCCTTTTAAGAATATGAAGTATATGTATCAATAGCGGATAGTTCCCGGCTCGAATGGACAGAAAACATCGTAAATTACTCTAGTTTCTCGAAAAACACTGTAAACGATTTATCGTACAGCCATATGGGTCAAATTTGTTTACATCTCCCTCCAGAATCATATATTGTTAAAAGTTTGTAACAAGGTATAATTTCATAACAAACAACAAACGAAATACAGGCGATTTAATTTATCTCACGGCGGTTAAGCTTTGCTCGCGTTGCGGGAACAGTTTGATACGTTCCTAAATAGATATAGGAAGATTCATTACGTACACAATTCTCCGGGAACGTTCACAAGTTGTGCAATTAACTACTTTACAAGTCGCGCCAACTTGCAACACAAGAGTACCTATCTACGTGCACATAAACGCAAGCCAATGCCTAGTTTCCTCTCTCCTAATTTAGATGACCAGTTTAATTTAACTAAAGAAAACTGTCGCAGTTTGAGTACTTCATTATCTAATCTTTATAACGAATTTATGTCAAACGATTCTCAGGAAATGGATCATCAGGCAGAAGAAACTGCAGTAAAATATATTCACGACATCCATAATATATTCGCTCATAGAGGATAGAACAATCGTAAAACTGAGATGGATATGAAGGCGGACACTTAATTTTATTGTGCGGGACAAGAATTCACGATGACATTTGAAGTAGAGCGAGCTGTCCCGCAGCTCAATGAATGCCAATCACGAAAGCTGACATAAACCCCAGCGAAATGACATCATATTTATATTGTGTTGTATTTATTTGCCTTATAAAATGTTTCAAAGAAAATAATGTACAAATCACTTGAAAGCTAAATAAGGGATGAAATATCAATGTGCGCTTGAAAGGAAAGTCGCGGAGTCGATCAATCATGCGGACACTTTAGCACGAGATATCAATGACTTGGGTTCGGCTGTATATAGTGGTAAGTATAGCGGCGCAGCTACACAGCCCACAGCTACTGTTTGCTTCATTGAATTACATTGCGGACCCCTGCTACTAACCCAATATTGCGTAGCTGCCAAGATCACTTTACTAAGTAATTTGTTTCGTTAAGATTTTGGTACGTTTAGTGCTTAATATTGATGATAAAAGGGATATAATAATTAGTTTTGTTACGTTTACCGAGTTAACTGAGGCGGTTGAGCGATGTTTGTTTCAGCTAACGTCTAATTGGACCTTACTGAAGTTTCAATGTCCAAAAAACTAGAAAGAAAAAGAATGAAATAAAGAAAAGTATTTATTTTGGAGCACAAAAACATTGTAAACAACAACAAAACTGAAGACAAACACAAAACCAAACAAAAAAAAAATAGTCTATCATCCTCGTCACCCAAATCTGTATGGTTCTTTCTTCAAAAGACCATCTCAGATTAATCTGCATGGTTCTTACGTGATTTGACCGTTAATCTTGACGTGTAAAAGTGTTTTTAAAGCTATTTGCAAAAATAAATATCATTTATCATCATTTTTAAATTTTGTCCTCCTATTATAAAACTTAGTCCCCGTGGCCGTTTTATCACAAACTGACAGACAGATTCTGTCAGTTTGTGATAAAAGTGCCACCAATAGACAGAGAGATTCATAAGAAAGGTATAAGTGTTTACTAAATGGACCTTATGGTAGAAAAATTTCCAAGAAATTCAAAGATTCGAAGACACCCGTGCAAAGCTGTGGCAGATCGTAGTCAGATAAATAACTATAATAATGACTGATAGCACATTACATCTTCTTTATCGAATGGAAACTTAATTTATTTTTTTCAAATAACACTAATGATTAATGTACCTTATCTTAGGAGATAAGATATACCATCATATCTTATCTAGGGATAAGATATACCTAATGATGAGTGTAATTTCTATTAATTGTGTTTTATTTTGATAAAGTTAATCAGTTTAAATAATTTCAGGTCCACACATGGCGCTAATAAGATTGTAAAAATGACTCAAAGTCAAAGTCAAAATATTTTATTTCATATAGGCCTACAAGGGCACTTATAAAACGTCAGAAGCTAGTGACTACTTTGTGGGCACGTCTATTTTACGTTTTCACACATACGCAAACGTAGTGTTTTACTATACAACGTGTAACGTTAAATGCGCAAAACCTGAAGTTAGTTTGATCAGAATAACGAGCAGAATCAATTAAACCAGTTTTTAATATAGGTTACATTTTTCAATAAAAAATATCAATAAAAACTACGACCTGTCTATTTATGAAAAAGTCAAGCCAACACGTGCGCAAACCCGCTGCAATAAGTAAACAAACACAAATAGTTGTGATCCAATCAAATTTTCTCATACACGGGATAACAAAAGTTCTTATTTCAATGCAGATATGAATTTTAAACAAACCAAAACTTCTATAAAACCTTTAATTTTTTTTAAATGTTTTTTTTTCTCACATAATTAGGTAAATCGAATTAAAAATGATTTGGGATGTCTGAGGTTTTGCGCATTAACGTTACACGTTGTATATATATATATATATATATATATATAACATTGTATGATTTTTTTATTTCTTATTTTTGAGTCGTATACCTACTGTAGATAAAATTTTGCTCGTTAATTATGAATTATGATTGTGTAAATCGTGTTTAAAAGCCATTTCATATTTGTAAAACTGCTGCGATAACACCTGGTAAATTAATAAAACGGTCAAGTGTGAGTCGGACTCGCGCACGAAGAGTCTGTACCAAAAAACGGAAAATAAAACACATTTTCTGTTGTATCGGTTGCCACACAGTTGTATCGGACCTCGGATCCACACTTAAATATTTATTTTATTCTGTATTTAATATTTGATGTTATAACGACTATAGAAATACATAATCTGTGAAAATTTCAACTGTCTAGCTATCACGGTTAATGAGTTTCTGCCTGGTGACAGATAGATGAAAAGCAAAGTCAGCAATAGGGACCCGTCTTTACCCTTTGGATACGAAGGAGTGGAAGGCAGTTCCCTCCTTGGGCGAGGCAGTAATGCTAGCTATGGAGGAGGCTGACCGCATCAGGCAACGGCGCTCACAGCGCCCCAGCCGCCGCAAAGGATTCTGATCTCGATTTCCGGCCACCGTAGGCGAGAACTTGCGGACGGCGAGCAATGGGTCGCTGTCCGACCGTCCGGTAACTGTCCAGATCGAGCCCAAGTCGTCGACGGCGCGCAATGTTCGCGCGCCTCAATAAGCTGTCAGCAACGGCAGGGGCCTAACTAGGGCGAAGCCTTCTGAGACCAGGGTTAATTCGAAAGATAGCTCAGCCTGATAACGAAAGAACAGGAGTGGTTTTTTAGTCAGTAAAAATCTGACACTATCTCCCGCTCCGCCCAAGAGTGGGGAATGTCATTAGATGATTTTCTCACTGGAAAAAAACCCATTGGATACGAAACCCTAAAAAGGAACTAGTGCCTACTGTAATTTAATGTTGGAACTACATGAAAGCCTGGGCTTAAATACCCATTATTATTTCTAAGCACCTTAACTTAACGAAGAAAGGTTTTTTTTTTTTTTTTTTCTCGACGGGGAAAATCATCTTTGACGAAACCCGCTCTTGGGTGGAGCGGGAGACAGTGTCAGACTCTTACTGACTAAAAACCCCGCGCCGTTCCTTCTAGCCTTCATACCGGGGCACGAGCTCCCTTTCGGACAACCCTGTCCCCAGTAGGCTTCGACCCAGCTGGGCCCCTCCTGCTGCTGACAACTCCTTGAGGCGCGCGGGAACAGTGCGCGCCGTCGACGCCTTAGACTCGGTCCATTACCGGACCATCGGACAGCGAGCTACCCATAGCTCGCCGTCCGCGAGCCTGCGTCTACGGTGGCCGGAAATCGGGATCGGAATCCCGGCGACGGCGGCGAGGGCGCCGTTGCCTGATGCGGTCGGCCTCCTCCTTTGCAAGCATTACTGCTTCGCAGAAGGAGGCGACCGCCTGCCATTCCTCCTCGCTCCGGACCATGGCCTCGACCAGGGCCCGGCGTGAGAGGTCTCCGCCGCCGATCGCCCCCACGAGGGCACGGCGATGCTCCGCCCAGGCAGGGCACACCTCGACGGTGTGCTCCACCGTGTCCTCCGGGCGTTGCGCACAGTGGCGACACCCGGGCGTCTCTTCCGCCTGAATCCGATGCAGGAACCTCCCGAACTTGCCATGTCCGGTGAGGACCTGCGTCATGCGGAAGGTAAGGACGCCGTGAGGTCTTTCCAGCCACGCCTCAAAGAGGGGACTTACCGCCATAATCGTGGCGTGCCCAGCACTGGGTTGCGATAGCCGTTGACGCCATTTCACCATGAGATCCCGCCGGAGCTCTGTCCGCCAGGCCTTGACATGTTGCGGCAGTGGACTTTCACCCCGGCGTTGCATCTCCACGCGCATGTCGTGCATGTGTGCAAGGACTGTTGCCTCCAGATCCCACGGTGGTAGGCCAGCCAGAAGGCTCGCCGCTTCGCGGGAGATCGTGCGGTAACCCCGCACCATCCGTATTGCCATGACCCTCTGGCAGGCGTTCAGTATGGACGCCGGTCGCTTTGCCAGCGACGGCGCCCACACCGGCGCCCCGTAGAGGGCCATGGACCGAACGATCCCCGCGTAGAGCCTCCGGCAGGAGGCGTCTGGACCCCCAAGATTGGGCAGGAGCCGCTTGAGAGCAGCCCCAGCCCGGAGAAGCTTGGGAGCCAGACGTCGGAAATGTTCTACGAAATTCCACCGGCTGTCGAGGACGAGTCCCAGATACTTCATCGTCGACCCGACGCCGATGCGAACTCCTCCTACCGTAAGCTGGGAGTCCGATGGTGGCGCGTTCCGAGGGCCGTGGAAACACATTGCCTCGGATTTATGCAGCGCCACCTCGAGTCCCAACTCCTGGATCCTACCAACGGCTATCGCAACCCCGCGTGTCGCTAGAGCAACCGCCGCCTGGTTAACGAAGAAAGGTCAAGTCTTCAGTAAAATAACATCGTCCGGAGTTGCGCTATCGCCATAGATTGAAAATTGTTCACAAAGCCCACTAATACTTTAACAACAACACTAAGAACTTCCCCCACAACTATAACAGGGACGCCAAAGATTACTTCTTAATTTCCTGATCCCAACCCTTTTAACGAGAAACTTAAATAAATTCCATTTCAGGCATTTTTTTTTCTATTTCCATTAATCAACGAGTAAACCTTTTGTTAAGGTCGGGTGCACACGAATGAAAGATTGATAAATGAACTTAATGTGGAGAGTTTGAAAGTCTGAGTCGACCCCTGCCTTTGTTTTAGGCTAAGTTAGTCTCGACATTACGATAGACTAAAAACTTGTGAGGCCAAAGCTGAGTTAAGTGACGACCTACGAGTTCGTATAATGTACACGTCTCTAGCTTTGTACCTGAAAGTTACATTACTCACAACAAAATACACGAGTCGCTAAAACAGAAAGATACAGAGAAAAGATAAGACTACCCACAGTCCCACATACAAGAAAGTAAGCCTAAGTATACGGCACTACCGGCTTATTATATTATGTACAATGTACATAATAGAAACAGAAAGGGTAACGTCATGTAATCCAATTGTCTCACTGGAGCCAAAATATCATACCAGGTACGTACTATTTTTAGTACATTTTGCTGTCCTCTTATTTACATATATCCTTCTTAGATATTCATAAATGAAAATGAAACTAAAGGAAAAAAACAGGTTAATAATAACTAGCTTCTGCCAGTGGCTTTACCTGCATGAAAGTAGGAAATTATCCCCGAGTACCTTTGGAGATATACGGAACAGGGTATAAAGTTATTGGTGATTCAGATTTGGGTAAGTCCAATCTACAAAGCCTTCAGCACAGGCGTACGGTAGCCAGCCTTACGGTTTTACAGAATGCATTTTGAAGAATGTGCGCGGGAATGATATGACTTGATTCTGTCATCTCATTTCTACCATCGGACAACCCGTCAAGTATCCATCCGTACGTTGTTTAAACCTCTACGGTTCGGACTTAAGCGTTTCGCCTCGTCGTTTATACCGCGTACATCGAAGGACTGGAACAATTTGGCTACTACGGTCTTCCCGTCCGATTATATTTGGGTGTCTTCAAGGCTAGACTGAATAAGCTCTTAATAAACTAGTGCGCCTCATCATCAACGATTGCATCACTGCTTACCATCAGGTGGGATTCCAATCAAGCATTAATTTATATCAATAAAAAAAGTCCCGCAAATCGCACTGAAAAGCGAGTCTGACCAGATGGGTTTTGTATTGTAGCGACATCTATGGCGCCCCATAAGAACTAATCCTGCATCACGCAATCAATTCTCCGCGCAATTTGAATATATACGACAGCCCGAAACCATCTATCGGGCAGTAATCTACCAGACCTTAACACCTGTCTGGTCGGAGGTCTCCTTTTTCAACGAAGGTTTTCGAGACTATACTCTCTGTACCGCCTAGGAGGTACCCAAAGTGTCTTAAGTTCTTAACCGAACAACTGCCCAGTAGTTGATATTCGGACTGTTGTATATGCTCTAATCACGTGGAATGCACTGACACCGTAATGTAGAATTGAGTGAGTGAATGAGTTAGGTACTATGTGGCAATACAGAGGGCGCTACTAACCTATTCCCAGGATCTTATGTCCTATTCTAGGACCTCTATCTGCCAGATTTCATTCAAATCGGTAAAGCCGTTTGAGCGTGAGGGAGTAACAATCATATAAACTATCGCCTGTATAATGTGTAGTGTGATATCGGTAAACTAATACAGGTAACTGAAAAAAAAGACGTGTGGCACTCGGAGACTGCCGCGGTAAAGCTATAGCATAGCAGTTTTTATGAATATTAATTGTTAATTCTTTATTAGGTGATCATTATTTGTGATTGAAGTTGACAAGTTGCCATGACAACCATTTAGTGGGGGGTGTTAGGTTTTTATCGTTACGGAATTTCTGGATTCGGTCCCCACGCTCAAGGCCCGCGATAGAAGCTATGCAATAGCTTAACAGTGCCTAATCATACGTGATAATTTGATAAAGGTTTGTGGTGCGGGTGCCGACTCATCATTTGGACACCTTCCTTAAAAGTTTTGGCCGAAGGGTGTCGTGTATCGGCGATTTCGTGGCAGGGTACCGACCTCGCAGCGGATCACGACGCTGTCACTTCGTTTACTATAGTTTAAAGTTTTAATCATTTGTTGTTGTTTTCTTATATATTTATTTACTGAATTTTTTATTGTTCACCACTTAAACAAAAAAATTACAGGGCAAACATACAATATGTATTAGTTTAATATTTTGGAAGATAATTTTTTTGTTTTTTATCTATAGGCCTTAGTTGTCTTATTATGAAGGATTATAATATATTATTATTCCATTACGTTATTCAAGTTTGTATATATACCTATTAGTTTATAATATTTAATAATTAAGATATACTAATAACAAAAATATAAAAATATTAAATCACTTATTATTCCATTCATTTTCTTACTTAAACATATTATTTCCATTTTTAAATATTTCTTGAAAAACCAATATATATATATATATTAATATATATATATATATATATATATATAGATAATAAAAATAGTAGCCCACCGGCATCGAGAACAGGATGCTATCTACCGGTGGGGGTGGTCAAGGCTCCTGAGAGAGGAATCTCATAACAATACGCGCCGTGTCTAGGACTACTGCTTTCTGGATCAATTCCTTGATCCAGCTGTGTAACGGGAGCCTCCTCAGATGTTGTTCAAAGCTCTTAGCTATTAAGCCTTTGGCCGGCAAGGCGTCGACGGCGCGTACTGTTCCCGCGCGCCTCAAGGAGTTGTCAGCAACAGGATTCCCAGCTTGGTCGAAGCCTACTGGGACCAGGGTTATCCGAAAGGAAGCTCGAGCCCCGGTATGTAGAGGCTAGAAGGAACAGGGTGGGTTTTTAGTCAATAAGAGTCTGACACTATCTCCCACTCCACCTAAGAGCGGGGGTAGTCATTAGATGATTTTTGCCCACCGTAAAAAAAAGCCTTTGGCCGTTACGACTATATTATTATTATCAATATATTATTTATCGTAGTAAAGTATATCAAATACCTTTAGTATTTGACATAACGTTATATGCAATATTCCACTGAATTAAGCCAATGCTGAAATGAGGAATTTACGGGCAATCCATTATAATAATGCAGGTAACACCTCTTGGGTCACTGAGCCTCGTGACGCGGACAAATTGTGTCGCGGTCGAATCGCCGCCGGCGGCAGCGGCCGGTATTTGGTATTTAATTGCATTGATCTATTGATCGTTGGACAAATAAACATGGCGCTCTAAATAGTTCAAAAACTGGTTCACAGAAATTTTAATATCGTCGTGGTTAACTAGGGTAATTTGAAAATGAAAGCATGGTAGGTACACAGTCCATAAAATCAAAGAATAAGTTTACTCAAAGTAGAACTCAATCGGCTGTGAAAGCAATAATAAAAAAGGTAGCGAACGAAACTTTAGCGCCCGCTTCGAGCAGAAGCAAGATTTTACCTTTCTACAACAATAACTTCTGATATTTACCAACTTGAATGCTATAGTTACAAATGAATTCCGCAACATTTGGAACACTTCCTAGCGTTTACGTTCACTTGGGACATTAAGTGCCTGTCGGGAAACGTAAAAAGTTATCAAACCATGAAATAATCCATAGAACTAGTTTTATATATCGGTTCAAAGTTTTTCGTACATTAGAATTTACTATTATAGTTTCAATATAAATTCTAAAGTAAACGAGCTACGGCAAAGCCATGCTACGCGCGTGTACGGATACGAAAACAAAAGAATTTCGTAAAACAGAATTTCGTTTCTCTATTTCTATAAAATAGCATTAAACGTATTAGGAATATAGTAATTTACTTGCTAATAACATCATACTACAATCACAGTGATTGTAGAATAGCTGGTTGGAAAGATGCCAAGTGTGAGAGACAGCTTTAGGAATACTGTTAGCGCTCTTTGTTGATTACGACGACTAAGTCGCCAATTGTAGCAGGATCATCCCCAACAATATTATATAAAGGCTAATGCGAAAAAGAACAGACTTTTATAGGAGCTGTAAAATTGTAATCATAACAATAGTACCTAGCCAGACTATTCTGGGCAGCCAAATTCAAACTTTATCGAATAAAACCGATTCCAATAACTGCCCAAATTACAATAGGCTACCTTGTTTTTCTCTCAGAGTTTCCAAACTTATTACAGAGTCTAATTTTACGATTGATTGTAAACAAATCTGTTTTACTAAAGAAAAGTTATCGTTATTAGGAAAGTGAAAATTGGTCAGCAAAACATGATGTTTGTCTAACCGGCAGATTTGGTTTCGACCAAAATGGAGATGTGTTTGCACCAATTGGCGCTGACTGAGACAGATTGGTAGTTTCCTGCCAGCGAGTGATACAAATGTCGTTTTAATGGCTCCTAGAGACAAGGGTTAATTTATTTGAAGACGACGACTGCGAGTGTGACTTCCTTTCGCAGAATAACGCTGATTCCTCCCAGGAATTAACTTTGTAGAAATTCAAATTCTCTTCGTACAACCATTAACATTAATTACTTATTTACATTTAGTACGAATCTCTATTGTACGCCACGTGTAATATCAATCTGTGTGTTGTTTCTAATTAGTAATTCATCAGCGAGATAAAATTTCAATTGATTAGATTTCGTTATTTAATTACCTAGTTTACTACTGACATATTCATTTTGATGATCAATTAGTAATTTATCAGCACTCGACTTTAATTTTAAAATGGTCGCTAATAGTTAATTAGAACGATTTAGTACCGCATGACATCATTATGGATTTAATACTGTACTTTGTGGCGTGCCCAATTTACATATCATTATTACATTTTCGTTTGGGCAAATAGGGAAGTTGGAAAGATCATAAAAAAACGTTAATGATTATGGTAGGTAGGTTTAGGGTTTTTTAATAAACGTGTTGATTGGTAAAACTGGATTCAGCATGATGACATTGAAAAACTAATATATATTTTTGATTTTCTTGTGTAAATCTAACAACTCCAAACACTGCCAGCGAGAGACTTAACTCAATCTTAGACATTCTTATTATTTTATTTTTATGTCTAAGAACAAAGACCAAATTGAGTTAGGTCCATTGTTTATCAACTATTATATTATATTTCGTAAAATAAAACGAAATAAACAGAGGCACATTCATAATTCTTTTGTGGCAGCATGTTCAATGTTAACATGGGACAAGCGAGAGCTATTTCCATCATTTTTACTGAATTACGTTTGTGTTCCATTTTCCTTTAGATGTCGTCCAGATGTAGTTGTTTTTGTTACCACAAAAACTTTCGTACATTATATGGAATTCAAGGAGGGAAAGCTTTTATTGGCCCCAACGATTAGGCCCCTTATTACGTTATAAATCAAAGTTAGATACGTACTCATGACGTTTGGCCTTCGCAGTGGAATAATGTGTACGTTATTGATACCTATATTTCTCGGTCGCAAATTGCTTATATTATACTCTTAAATAACCGTAACGTTGAATTGCAAAATTATCTTTCTAATATCCTGTAAGGGATATCTGTATATATATTTCGAAAAAGAAAAATCTAATTTGTAAGTTGCCTTTTCGGCAAGTGGGTAACAAGTAAGCCTTTTAACCTTAGGGTAAACAGGTGAGAAATCGGAAATGTGTCCTTAATGGCGACACGCTATCTCAGTAGCACCTTTTCCGAACCTAACGCAATCGCTCCCTCCGCTGTGAAACCCTTCTATCATTAGGCATACGAGAGTGACGGGAATAAATGAAGATATTACATGAGTAACATAATAATGTTTGATTTAGAAAGGTCCAGGACTTTTATAGGTATATGGATGTAGCATTATTGAGCGAAATCAACCCTGAATCTACTAGCAAATAGAACTTGTTGTTATATTGTTATTTCTCCCTAAACCCTATTTCTATACAGGTTTTAGGAAGAAATAACAATACAAAAACAAGTTCTTTCAATCAATTTTCTTCTGTTATAAAATAATCGTTGTCTTGTTCTCCGTAACTTTCACCCAGAAATTATCCTCATTACTTTTCTAAAATGTTCAGCTGCCAAATTGTAAAGGTTTAGGTGCTTCAAATGCTTGTAAACAGAGCCAAACAAAGGCTTTGTGAACTATAACTAATCTCTATAATAAGTACGCTAGTGTTCAAAGGTTTTAAAATAGTGCCCAGTTTAAAATATTTATCGATTTTAAAGGATCATGCCGAAGTCCCGAACAAAATTTTGCTGGCATATTTTTTAGCGTCTTGTGATGAAAAATACACAAAAGTATACAGATTAAATTTCTAAACAATTTTGTCTTAGACATTACTATTAATAGAATAATTATTATTAATACAAGTAAGTACTTATATAAGTAGACACTTAATAATTTCATCAACAATTTCATCGCCGTTGCTCTTTAGCTAACTGAAAATTATTTCACGACAAGAATTTAGATTTCGATTTGTTCAAGTCGATAGTAAAATATTGAAAATGTATTATACAATTTTACTAGATTGAAGTATTAATTGGTACAACATTATCTTTCAATATTCAATTCTGACTGAAATTAACTCAATGGAATACGATTCGAAATACTGACAGAATAAATTAAAAGTCGTATTGTAGATACTTAGAATTTGTTATATTTTATTGTTGTCTAAACACATGTGAGTTTTAAAAGTCTGATACTCCCCCTTGTTCCGCCCAGAAAAGAAGTAGTTAGTTGATATTTTCTCACCGATAAAAAAGAATTATCACATACGCAATAGTTTATAAAGTTGAGAAGTATTTTCACAAAGGTGGAGCCGCGGCCAGAAGTTAGTAGTTTAATATTTAATTTAATAAAGTAATACTTATTTATTCTTTCTCTTTTTTAAGCAATCCAATTTCATTTTCATTTTATTATAATAAACTGTATTTACGTATTCAAAGTAAGAATATCATAATTATGTGTGTGTGTTCAGTTGCCCTTTAGCCGTGTAAGCACGTACGAACACGAACATAACGAACACAAACATCAAACTTGAACATTTAGTTCGTTCGTATTGATATATATAAAAAAAAAAAACGAACACAGTTCGAATTGAGTTCACCCACAACAGTCGTGAACTCTATTTGAATAGCTATGGTATGTTTCATTGTGAAGTAGCGGAAAGTTTTTTGATGTTCACAGTGAACTGAGCAAAATTCACGAAGAACACCTTCCTTAAAGAACGTACTTATGGGATCGCCGCAAACATGTTTGACGAACAGAGTGTTCGATGTTCGTTATTGGTACGCACCATGCGAACCAAGTCGTTGCGTATCATGCAACACAATGCTCGCATGTGCGTATACGACTTTTTTCCTTCTGGAGCTAACTCATTCGGACAAACCCGCAGTCTTGACAGGCATTAGCTCTAGTTGGCCCCTTTCGGCCCATTGACGTAGGCCGGACGACGAGCTTTGTTTGTTAATCATGGTTTCATCCAAATTCGTTCAGCTGTTTATGCGTGAGAGAGAGAAAGACATAGACACACATGTGTGTATTATACATTCACTGTTTTTTTGAATTGGAAAGAACTATCATAAAATCAAAACTTATGAATTTATCCGTATACAACAACATACAACATTAGTTTTAGTATATGCGAAACCCGAAACACGTGTCTAGTATTTTTATGTAAAGACTCTAACTACAAAAAATCACAAAGTTATAAGCTTGATAAGTCAGCATAGTCATTGGGCCATCCAGGCAACTGAGGGCTTGTTTTGCACTTGCACCCAGGTGTTTGCTGGCGCCTAATGCTCGCTATAATCTGCCGTGGCCTGTGTTGTGTGTCAAACTTGTGACGTGTTGTCAAATTTTTGGGAAAAAATATAACATAGTATAAAAACTATTGGAATCCATTCAGTTACTGATTCTGAACAAACTATATTCAGGTTTCGCATATACTAAAAACATATAAGACAAAGCAATGCCTCACTCATTGGACTCATCAACGCTTAGCTCAAACCGAACGCTGAAATGTTGCAAAGAGGTTCTTTTTATGATATATGCAAAAAAATAGGAAAGGATTTTCCATAATTCACCCCATAAGGAGTCCCAGGTTTGTTAGGCAGGCGAACCTGCTGGCAGAAGCTAGTTATAGTATAATAGTTATACATACGAGTATATATTCATATAGGTTCGCATATATACCTAAAACAAATTATTATTACAATTAATTAATAATATAGATAAGGTAACTTTACGGTATTATGGTAACTAGGGATGAAAGGGATCTTACGAACTTCCAAAAGCTGTAAATCAAAAGTTCTTTAAACTGAGTTCTTATCTATCCTTTAATTGCTCGTTATCGGTTTGGGTTCCGAATTAATTTAAAAGCGACTGATCTGTTAGGAAAATAAGGTTTATAAATTAGTCTTCTATTAAAAAAAAAAATTTTTTTAAAAATTTAGAAACTAATCTTATTAACTTCTACAGATTTATTATATGTATAGAAGTTAAGAAACTTCTATACATATAATAAATCTGTAGAAGTTTTAGTGTCACCTAACATGTACCAAATCGATGTAAACAAATTTTGACTTGATATATTACTTAGGTTTTATTTCATCGCAATCGGTTGACTATATCGAAAGACATACTACATTCATTGACTGTTAAGCGGTATGAAGTTCGCCGGATCACCTAATTATGAATAAAATTATATTAATCTTTAAGCATTGTCACTGTATTAAGTTAGTAAAATCAATGTAAAAGGGCACAATGGGGTTGACATATCACTACACAGTATAAAACAAAGTCGCTTTTTCTGTCCCTATATCCCTATGTACGCTTAAATCTTTAAAACTACGCAACGGATTTTGATGCGATTTTTTTTTAATAGATAGAGTGATTCAAGAGGAAGGTTTATATGTATAATAACATCCATTAAATAGTGGAGAAGTCGCTAGTTATAGATAAATTACACCCAGACACAGAACAAATGATTATGCTCATCACACAAACATTTGTTCTGGGTGGGGATCGAATCGACACCACTAGACCATCAGGCTAGTCAGATAAAAGCAGATTTAAAAGAACATTATCAGTATAATAGGTTGAATATAAATTAGGTAATAAAAATTACTTTAGGTAAATAAAATAATTAAGTTCTTTGAATAAAATAATAACACTCATTTCCATAAAACCATTTTGAGCTAACATCAATCTGTGAACTAATTGGATACCTTTCAACACGTGTAGACACCCACGACTGCTAAACTATTTTTATTTCTATTCTGAATGTTAACAAAATATGATTAAACCCTTCTGAGTACTTCTAGAATAATCTGTAATATTTATTCATTTTCTTCAAGGGCAGTCTGTATCAAAAAATTGTAATACAATAAATCATAGCTGTAGAATGTATGCATTCTGTGCGCTGAGTGAGAGTTTTTTAACGTTCGCTTAACGTTTACCGCGTTTGGCTCTCTGATTGGTTATGAGCTTGGAGGGGGCCAATCGGACGCCGAACGTCATAAACGTGTCGAACGCATTAACGTAAAACCAACTTGCACTATACTGTCTGGTAACACCTCCCTATTTATGTACTTAGCTCATTTTCAATTCATAAACCGTTATTCAGTTGAAGGTAATATCATTGTCACAAATTATCACAATAGCAATCAAACGTAAGTGCACGGCACTTTATAAATATACTAGCTTTTGCCCGCGGCTTCAACCAGGTACATAAAACATAGCCTATGTCACTCAGGAATAAAGCGGTTTTCTATCGGTGATAAAATTTTAGCAATCGGACTGAACAGCAGGAGCCTAGCTGGGTCGAAGCCTACTGGGGCCAGGGTTATCTGAATGATTTTTTCCCACCAAAAAAAAAACTAAGGTGACTGAGGAGTTGTTTTGCACTTGCACCCAGCTGTTTGCTGGCGCCTAATTCCCGCTACGTGTAAAAATTATTGAAATTGATCCAGTTACCGATTCGGAACAAACTATAACTAAAAATAAGGTTGTATATCTTAGAAAATCATGTTTTTCTGTATTAGCAAGAGGAAAGATTTGCTCAAAGCGCTCTCCTCTGTATAACATTATCAAAAAATATAAAATAAAGTAATTGAACGAAATTGAGTAATTGATATACAGGTGCTATCGTTTCATTTCAGAACCTCGTAAATTGGAAGCCGCTATCATAATAAAGAATTTTTATTATGAAGTAATATCAATCTACTTTTGATCCTCTTTCTTTATTTTTCACGTGCTTTAAGATTGCAATCACTTTTATAGTCATCTTTTACGCGAAGGCCTTTTGGATAATAAAAATTTATTCTGAAATTTTAAGTTACAGGATATAGGAAACTGTGTTTCAAAGATCAGACAGTTGTTCTTTATAAAATACTGATATTTAGCAGCATACCATCTAACTGTCCCCGCAGACGGGCCTCAAAAAAACGTTGGAAGTGGCCACAAAAAAAAGTTAGAAGCCATCGCAAAAAAACAGCTAAAGCGCGCGACAGCCCCACTCAGCTCAACCTGAGCGGTTGAGCTGAGTGGGGCTGATGCACAGATTTTAAAAGAATCGTGAAAGAACAATCTTTACACTTCGTCATAGTTGTTGAATAGTGTCTATTTAGTGTTCATCTAAAAATATTATGTAGTTTGTATTATTTTGATAGCATATTTTTACATTGTATTTTATATTATTTAGTATATAAAAATGCTTTTTTGGTCTATAATATTTTTCCAATTTCTTCTTCTTTTTTTATTATATGTGTGTACATTAGGGCCTATGCACACCACGTTTTTTAAACGCGCCGTCGACGCGCGTTTTGGGAACGCGCGTCGCCGGCGCGTTTTTATCCTGCAGAGCAGTTTGTTGTCGTTTGTATCGATACAAACGCGCGGCACCGGCGCGTGTGTATCGATACAAACGCGCGGCACCGGCGCATCTGTATCGATATACATGATTTTAGCACTGTATTTTGACGAGTTCATTCCGGTTTAAGAATTTCAAGAAGTTCTTGAAATGATGAATACGACATTCGATAACAATTTGCAAATTTTTTTTCAAGTCCTATTAATTTTCTAAACGTTGTTGTATAATGTCCACACAATCTTCTCTCGCTTGTAAATGGGTGTACCCAAAAACGTCGGTAATTTTTCTTCTTCTTTTTTTTTTAAATTAATAACAAAGCGCATATAATCAATGCTGTGTCGACCGATGCCATCTTGCTACTGTTGACGAGGTTCTGCTTAAAAACGCAAAATGCCAGCGCGTTTGTATCGATACACACGCGCGTTTGCATCGCGTCTGTATCGCTACATACGCGCGTTTGCATCGCGTCTGTATCGCTACTCACGCGCGTCTGTATTTATACAGGTGTGCAGTGTCTGACTTGCGTGCGTATCGCGTCTGTATCGCTACAAACGCGCGTCGACGGCGCGTTTAAAAAACGTGGTGTGCATAGGCCTTTAATTGTTAATGATAAATAAAACCAGTCAAGTACGTGACAGACACATACACAAAGTTCCGTACCAGTATCTGGGCAATTTAGACATAATATCATAAACTTTTTTTAGCTTTAAGTATTTGTTGTTATAGCGGCAACAGAATGCATTTTTTGTGAAAACTTCAACTATTTAGCGATACGGTTCATGAGATACAGCTTGGTGATAGACAAACATTCGAGTCTTAGTAATAGTGAAATCCCGTTCATAAAGAACCCAAAAAATAGTTTGGAAAAAAACTAGGCCATCGACGTTGAAAGCAAATACTGTCATACTGTAAGCTTAATTTCCATATAGGCGCTTCTCATATTACGTATGATTCAGTAAGATTAGTTCAACATAATTCAGTTCTGTCGCGACGAAGCGACGTAATTGATATCTTATTCAAAGGCACTTTAAGATAATCAATCTCGTTTCTAAATAAAGGTTACAAATCATTAAATTAGTAGTGACAAGAAACATATTATATATGTAACTGAGATATCTTACATTAATAATTATAATAAAGAGGTAGTTTGTTTTTTTGTTTGTAGGAGGTAATGATCTCTGGAAGTACTGTACCCCGAGCCAAGTTGCTAATCTGCAATAGTTAACGCTAGTAGAAAGCTTCAAATGTACGGGAATGACGTCATCTCAAAGCTCAGTCACGTGGTCAAAACAAAGAATTGCCGGCAAGGTTAACTCGAAGCGTTCGATGCAAGCGAAGCGGTTGTAACTTGGCTAGCCTGGTCTGATTGCTAAATTTTTTTCACCGATAGAAAGCAGCTTTATTCCTGAGTGGCATACGCTATATTTTATGTATGCGGGCAAAGTGCGAGCAAAAGCTAGTTTGTAATACATAACATGATTGAAAAGATTGTCCGTGGAACTTGCAGATTCTTCTCCATCTATCTCTTAGAGAATCCACGATTTAGAATGTGCAATTGGCATAATTTTTCTGACTGAGTTACTTCTTGAAATTTCTGTCTGTTTAAATACCTGTCTTCCCGAAATAGTACATTTTGATACAAATACAGAAAGTTTGTCACTGTGACCGAGGCCTGCAATGACAATTTTGCATGTGTATCAAACGACTTTTTTCAATAGACTAACGAAGAAATGAATAAATGGGGTCGACGCGCATCCAGCCTGGTACCATCAGGTGGGGACAAGCATGTGCACTTTTCTGCACTAGTGCGGAAAACAGTCTATTGGATTCTTAAAACAGTGGAATAAAAGCGGGGTTTTCGAGTAAGTGTATTGAAAACTTTCTTTCAGGTATGAACATAGATACTGAACATTGTTTAGGTTATATTGACCTTTCAGCTTGTACCTGTATCGTATATATATGTTCAATATCTAAAGGATACAGTTTCTCTACGCCCACGCCGCAGCCTCACTTAGCTTCTTGACATTTAACCCTGTGTGAACGAAAAAGAAAATACTTAAAATAATATAGATGTGGTGAGGCCGTGGATAAAGTCTTTGCTCTGCTCCATTACACGTAAATATTTACATGCACGAAATTTATTTTTAAAATTTTAGGAGAATATTCGAATCGGTGAAGATAAGTTAAAATTCTTGATAGCTTAAAAAATACACATTTAAGCTAGATATGTTAGCAAACTATATTTTATTTAGGTGCATTCGGCGATTACCTATCTAACATCTATAGTCAAGTAACTGGGTGATACGATATCCCATTTTTTTGAGGGACTATTACTGATTAAAACCCTGTATTTTAGTGTTAAGTTACTTTGTTTTTTCTTTTTTCTCTCTCTTCACCAATGTCCTGTAATGCACCTTGTTCAACCCCATTTTGTGTCCAGGTAATCTCTTTCTATACTCCTGGAAGAGATCGCGGAAAGCGATAAGGCCGCCAATTGTATGTTTTAAATATAAGGCTCAAATGTATCTAAATTATTATCTTGGTGTACAATAAAGTATATATAAATAAAAAAAACCCAGCTGTGTTCTTTCAGTGGTCCTTTGCGTTTCAGTCCTACGGTAACTCTTTCTAAAAATCCCACAATCCCAAGCTAGCTTCTAGTTCTAGATCTTTGCCAACTATTTTTGGATCGACCTCTGATCAAACCAGATTCAGCCGTATACTAATAATTTACACGGAGCGACTGCCTATCGAAGCTATGAAGAGTTAGCTATGTCGCCACTTAATTATTACAAAAATCCCTCGGTGTTTTTGGTAAATAATACACCAAAATAACAGGTAACTAACACTTTATTTTGAGCAGTGGTGGCCGAGTGGTAACGGTCCCGACTTACGAGTTGTAGGTCGCAGGTTCAAACCCAGCCAGGCGCATTACTTTGCGTAATTTATTTCATTACCACTGCTCATAAAACGGTGAAAGAAAACATCATGAGGAAACCGGCATGTCCTAGAACCAAAAATTTGAAGATATGTGACATGACACATTTACCAACCTGCACTGGGCCTGCGTAGTGGATTATGGCCCATTCCATCTCCTAAAGAGGAGGCCTGAGTACCAGCAGTGGGAACATTAAAACGCTGATCACGGCTTCTACAATTCAGTAACTGAGCAACACTATACCATTTGGTAAGACTGGTGTCAGATTTAAGGCTTCTGAATACCCGTAACGTCTGTCAAAAGCCTCATCTTCAAAGAACCGGCATTTTGTGCTTACCGAGCCACAAAGGATTCGAGTTTGCGTACCTATGTACTCGAATTAACCCTTTGAATACGGTAATTAGAGACAAAATAAAAAAACAATGAAAGAGCGAACGCTGGCGTTCACTTGGGGCTTAATGAATCAAGTGGTTACCAATTAATCTATGGATGGATCTCGCCAAGTATAATACCTGATAGATTAATCAATTTAACCGTTATTATTGATTCCTGAACTCTTAACCCTTCAGATACCGTCAATTAGAGACACAATAGTAAGACAATAGATGCGCGGCCACCGGTGGTCGCTTGGGGATTCATGAATTAAAAGCTAGATCACCCTAACATTACCTAGGCGAAACTTTATGTAATAATAATTTATTTTAGACAACAATGTGGTGCACTTTGTTAGTAAAAAAAAGAAAAAATCTTAAAATTATCTTTATGAATGTGTAATGTGTATGTTTGTTATTTCTTCACGCTCGAACGGCTGCTCGGATTTCAATGAAACTTGGTACACGGATAGACTAACTTCTGGGATAATGGTGTATGCTTTGTTGTTTTTTCTTAAATAAATAAATACCACATAGGACTTTTTATCCCGTAAGTATGTACTCTTGGGACAATATCCCGCTATTGCACGGGCGAAGCCGCTGGCAAGTATCTAGTATTTAGATAAATTATATAAGTATAGCTCCTAGCTAAATATTTTAATATGTTTCAGGTAACCGCAATAATTTTCCGGGAACTGTTGGCTTAATATCTTAAACTAAATGCAATTTTAAAATTGTTGTTACTAATGTTAACATTATACGTTAGTTAAGGTACTTACCCATTCCCCAGAAGACAGTAGCAAAGAACGCCACAAGGATGCGGCTTCCGCTCGAAGGTACGACCTCCATACCACCAGATATCCGCTTTGCCGACCTCACCATACCACTACACTCCTTAGTTCACAGCTCAACACAGCACGGTGAAGTCACTCAGCAACTCACAATATTATGGATGTTAGTTCGCCACACAATCACACACATTTTATGTCAATCACACTATCCACTGAACCTGAAAAAAGGAGCTTATATTCGTAACACGCTCAAAATGTGCTCACAGTAAGCGTATCATGAGGATTTGAAATGTAATTTTAGAAGCCTGATTTGCGTACAAATAAAACAGAGATCCCAAGACAGATTAACGTTTTGGTGAACTTTTACGAATTCCTTTCCGATTATTGGTTTCTAAATCTTAAATTGTACGAGAATAATTTGAAAACGAATATTTTACAGAATACCAAATGAATTAGGTGGCCTTAATACCCCCTAATACCCTTATTCATATTATTCTGATAAATTACGGCTCTAATTTGATTAAATCTGCAAACACAAAGCCTTAATTTACGCACCATTCCAAAAAGCTTATTAGATTTTATCCAAATACATTCCCATCAGAGCAACGTCGTGTTTTATGTACGACTCAAATATTGCGACTGAAACAACTTGTGTCCGCAATTCAAGTTTTCCTCCTGAAACTTGTTACAACTTCTGGAAGTGTTTTGATTATTTTTTTTGTTACGTAAAAAATATATTGTTCTGGCAATAACAAAGGCAATTTAGCAAAGCAAATATTGTTGTTTTAATACACAAATTAGTTCGCTGTGTTAATTGAATTCGTGTTGTTTAGGAGAAAATTGGAAAGTAACACATTGCCTGGCGTTTGTTTGACTAAATGTTAATGAGATACATTTCGTAGGTCCCAAGTTTGTAGTAGTGAAGTCTGAGGGGTGCCACGACAGCTGGGGCATAAAGGATGAGTGAGGCGACATGAAACACAGCTGTCACCGATCACTTCTGACCAATCTCGGCGCTGGTTCTTTGTCCTGTGTTTCTACTTTACATTTATTCGGGGTTGGGAACCGAGCCTTTCACAGCTCTTATCATATTGACGCAGACGGAACATTTAATCCTTCAATTTTGGCTGCCCTTTTCAATATCAAGACGAATTTCGAAAGTGGGTAACCGCGTTTAGTAATGTAATACCTACCAACAAAAGAAATAGGACATCGTTGGATTTTAAGCTCGGGGTTCTTTTATGATATTATGCAGCTCTCTAACGTACTAAATGAATCCAGCTTTTCTACATTGAAACGCAAATATATTGGAAAAAATATTTCAAAAGAAATATATAAGGATTTTGAACCATGACTGTAGGCGCTTGGTAAAAAAGAAGCCATTTTATTCTAAGAATAAATTTTTAACAACCGTTGTCGTAGAAATAAACAAGATTATAACAATGTTGTTTATTCGAACACAGTAAAGTATGTAACATACCCCTGCAGTAAAAATCCTTTATAAATTCATTAATGTTAATAAAATCCTGTTGTAGCTAGTACTTTTATTTATATAATATGTACCTATTTCATGTTTTAAATTTTATTTTGTTGTGTTTTATGTGTGTACTAACCAAAAATGTTTTGTCCCTTTTTAGCATGATGATCAATGGATGCCATCGCTACAAAAACTGATCAATAGATAACAGTATTCGTGACAAAGTACCGACCATTTCCACCTCATACCTTGACATTGGCAAAATCATCGGACGTTCGTCGATGGAGCCATACAATTAAAAAAATTGAATTGAACATACAGAAATTTGCCCTAAAATAATTTTAGTAACGCTGTTTTTCCATTTTATGTACATATATTATTTTATTTTTAAACTTTTTATAAATCTGACACTACTAAACAGCTTCAAGAATTTGATAGTGTCTGAATTATCAGTTAAAAAAATATTGAAATAAAAATGGGTCAATTTGGACACTGTCCGAATATATTGTTTAAGAACAACTTTTCCGCTGCGGTGGTCCTGTCCGATTATAATTTAGGTGTCTTCAAGGCTAGAGTGAACTAGTGCACCTGACCATCAACGATAGCATTACTACTTACCATCAGGTGGGTTCGCAGTCAAGCGCTAGTTTAAATCAATTTAAAAAAAGAAAAGATAGAAAGACTTTTGTTTGGAGTCGTTTTCAGGACATCGCCAACTGATTAGTCGAGTGTTCACATGACTTTTAACGTGCCAAAGGCTGCTAGTATTTAGGCCACTTCTCACATTGACAGTGAAAGATGAAAATTTTAATGTGCTTTGAGCCCAAAAAGAATTGTCGTTGAAGTCTCCTATTTTTTGTTTGTATTACATTACCTTAACATTGAACAAAAATATATTTAGAGCTATTCAAACATCGTTTCGAAGGAGTTTAATATTAATATTGATGGCCTATATACACTAATATTATAAAGAGAAAAAATATATATTTTTGTGTGTATGTTTGTAATGAATAAACTCACAAACTACTGGGCTGATTTCAATTTTTTTTTCACCTATTGAAAGGAGCTTTAGTCTTGAGTGACATAGGTTATATTTTATGTACGTGCGAGCGCAAAGCTGCGGGCAAAACTTAATAAAGCAGGGTTCAATCTTACTTCGAGACCATAAAAGCTATTTTAACCCTTCAGATACCGTCAATTAGAGACACAATAATAAGACAATAGATGCGCGGCCACCGGTGGTCGCTTGGGGATTCATGAATTAATTCAAACTCCCGTACATAAGTACGTACGTACCTATACATCTCGCTCGCGACTTTGCTCTTGGACAACTTTATTCTCTTTCTCTTTACTTCCCTTATCTATACTATGCTAAATATAACGAAGTCCGTTAATTGTTTAAAACTTTCAAATGAAGAGTTCTCCGATTCGCTTATGTAAACTGTGCTTCATCGTAAAGTTTAAACCTCTTCGCTTAAGTAAAAAGCTATTTATTTCATTCCTAAGTATAACTACAGAGATTTCACCAATTGAGTACCTACTTCTAACACATGAATGTGTGGCGCACGAAAACTTCCATACCACCATCACTACATAGTATAAAACAAAGTCGCTTTTTCTGTCCCTATATCCCTATGTACGCTTAAATCTTTAAAACTACGCAACGGATTTTGATGCGGTTTTTTTTAATAGACAGAGTGATTCAAGAGGAAGGTTTATATGTATAATATTGCACCCGAGCGAAGCCGGGGCTTGTCGTTAGTTATCTATATAACTCTTTTTACACAATTTATTTAACTTGGTGTAAAAACTATTGGAATAGATTAAGTTACTGATGTTGGACAAACTATATTCAGGTTCCGCATATAGTAAAAATCTAGACACGCGGCACCGTGTCAAGCCAAGTTCAAGTTTATGTAAATAAAAAACGTATTGGGAACACTTTCATCAGTTATACAATGGAATCCTCTGCCAAAGTTTTTATAACATCTAACATCAGCCCCCCTAGCCAAGTTACAACCGTTTCGCTTGCGTCGAACGCTTCGAGTTGAACTTGCCGCTTATTCTTTTGTTCTGACCACGTGACTGAGCGTTGAGAAACGTCATTCCCGTACATTTGAAACTTTCCACTAGCGTTAATTATTGCAGATTAGCAACTTGGCTAGGGGTACAGGTTAGATGGAATCAAACGCGAGAAAAAAAAATACATTCTATCCTAGCAAATACAAATAACAGTAACAGCCACACCTTCACACAAAGTGTACTTCAATTCATCAGTAGGTGTGTAGAAATGGAGCCTCATTAATCGGCTAGAATAGCGAGAAAAGAGAATCCCTCACTAATTGAAGGCTTCGTAACTCCGCACACCCTGTACAATACCGCTGGTGTCCTACAGGGTGTGCACGCACGTAATACGTTTATTATTCGCTATAATTTAATAAGTTAATTATGCTTTACATCCTTAATTGACTCAACAACAGTTGTGGTTTGCCAACTAATGTTTTAATAGCATTAGAAGGCTTAACCGGATTCAGCTATTTACATATGGTCAATTATATTGCACCATTGTTTTATATTCATTAAGTTATTGTTTAGTTATTGTTTGTTATGGATAAAGTGAGAAATGAGTATATTAGGGGAAGTTTGAAAGTGGCGCCAGTGACTGAAAAGTTGAAAGGAAATCGTTTGTCTTGGTATGGTCATGTGAAAAGAAGGGACGAAACGCATGTTGCTAAAAAAGTTATGAGTTTACATGTGGATGGATGGCGGGGGAGAGGGAGGCCAAAGAAAAGATGGATGGATTGTGTGAGAAGTGATATGAAAGAAAAGGGAGTTAGTGATAGCGTGACGAGTGACAGGACAGAATGGAAGAAAAATACCGGTCGGCGCAACACCGAACCCAAATAAAACGGGATAAGGGCAGGAAGATGATGATGAAGTTATTGTTTATTTATAGTCTGGTATTCTGACATTTTTGAATGTCTCAACGTTTCTAAGTCTGTCTCATAAATTACTCTCTTTTGCTATCTTCAGTAATTTTTGAGTTTACCATAAACAGACGGACACGTTGAGGGACTTTACATTATGATATTGTAAAGAAAGGAATAATAAGCTTTTCAAAGCTTTAGCTTTTTTACGTATTGTCATCTGTAATGTTTATTGAACGTTTAAGAAACCCAATAGTTGTGGCCATCAGGAATCAATTTTGATGGTAGGTATAGATAGAAGTTTGATTTCACTAAAGCGAGTTGAACTCTAGAGACACATTCAAAACCAAGCCTTCCTGCCTTCGTGAAACAGAATATCTAGACACGAAGAGTCGAGAATAGAACATTCGTTATATACAGACATATTGGTCAAAGGTTGACAGTTGCAACAGATATTGGCTTAAAAGCCAATAACTTTAACCTGAACCTGAAAAGGCTTTGTTTATCTGGTACTAGGGGTCCTTAATCAAAATTTCTAAATATTGTACCTATTGTTAGCTAGAGTTTTTATCTGATTTTTTTATGATGTTTCCAATTTTCACATCCTAACATCTATCTAAAATAAAGTCGCGCACTGCGTGTCCTGTCTGTTCGTGATAAACTCAAAAACTACTGAACAGATTTGCATGCGGATTTCGCCAATAGACAGAATGACTCATAAGGAAGGTTTAAAGGATAATACATACAATTATTATAGTATATTAAAACCGAGAATTTCAAAGATATCTAGTACCAGTACGAAGCTGCGGTGGATCGCTAGTATTAAAAATAATAAGTAACTCATAGTTACGTACTTTTATGTAGATAGTGACCGACCGAATTTTTGTTTTCGTTTTCGGCCATAAACCAGCCATACCATCACACTTGTTATACACATAGCCATCGAAAAACAAACAAAGAAATATTATAAATCAAGAGAATTAGGTTGGGGACTTTTATTAGTTTTTTTTTTAGTTTATATTTTTGTTTCACGGCCCCTCTTGAAATAAAAAATCTAATCCTAACTTAAATTTCGTGCTTTTTGTATATTTTTGGCTGAAAAATCTTACCTGTTTATAATATTAGTTTAGGTAGATAACGATTAATAAGCGACAAACAAACCAGCAAACACTTTCTAACTGTCAGAGAAAAATTAATGCTTTCACACTAAGTTAGTCATGTAACAAACAATAAAATTATAAATAATGGTTGTTTAGTCATGACAGCACTATGTATGTCACGCTTCCCTAAAAAACAGGTCACATCCCGTTTTAAAAACATAGAGCGGCTATTCCGCCGTCAAGCTGTAATGGCTCTATCTATCAAAATCATAGTTTACATTAAAAAAGCAGCTTAGAATTACATAGAAATGAATGGTACTTAACTATCAGTTCATTTTTTATCTTAGAATCTATAGAGAGTAAAAGAAAAAATACTGCTTAAATAGATTGATCGAGAAAATTTTTTGCTGATTACATCAAAGATCAAAAACCCACTAAATGTCAGATAATGGCACTTTAGCTTATACTAGACGTCGGACATAGAGAATGCTATAAATATTCTGAAACTAACTTGCTCTCTTAGTGGCAGTGGACTGTAATAACCTTTTAATTAGCAGCGGTACTTATGCAGCGAGTTATTGAAAAACAACACAACACGTTGCTGGGCATGTGGGTAGCGGGTAGATCACGGAACAAAAGAAGGCGACACAAAGAGCAATGGAACACATTTTGCAGAGCGCGTCGCACCGTGTCCCATATTTCCTAACGAGATGATATGCCAACGTTTATTCTTCATGCTTCACATGAATTGCGCCACCAATGCATTTTGTTCGTGTAAATACATGATACTTTCTCTCTTACTCTGTTATTTTACGCTTTTTAATTTTCCTGTCGTTGACTGCGTCGGCTGAAACGGACCGTTTTTAATGAAGCAACTTGAAATGATTGAAGGGGTAAAACCTTGTACGAATATTCTTTAAATTAAATATTTTACTTTTCTCGTCTTCATTATAATAAATGGTTATCATAATTAACCTTGTTTACTTAACGATGGAAAAGCTAGCTTGTAAACTTGTAAGACGTAATTAAGATGGGTAAATTAATGATGTAATCAGGTAGTATTTTTGGGGAGATTCATGTAGGGGCTGCTGAGAGTAGGATAAATAAAGGCGCTACTTTTACCCTCAACTAACATATAAGGTAGTCTACATAGGTCGTGTCTATTTGTAGTCCAGGCTTTAGGGCTGAGATCCGGATTCTATGTGCGGTCTGCACTTTAGGTTTTTATTTCTTCGTGCTATCTCCGTTCCACTTTCGGACTTTTTGGAAATCCCTAACTTTTTCCGTTTGAAGGCAGCCTTTATCTTTGAAGTGTTCGTCTTAGAGCTGTACGTATGAATGTAGTTGAAACTGTGGAACTGTTATAACCAAATAAATCTTCGTAATGGCCGACCCGGCTCTACTAGGAAAAATAAAAGGAGGAAATTTTAAGAATTTTTAAAAGTATTTTTGCTTGCCAGTTTTTAAATTAAAAGGAATGCTTTGATAATAAAAAAAAAATCAATAAATCGTTGTATTATGAAACCCTCGGTGGTCGAGCATCACTTAACTGGCTTTATTTTACCTGCCTCAAGAGGTTTTTGTCAAAAATCAACAAAAACCCTTTCGTAATAAAACAATAAATACCTTTAGATTTTGGGTTACAGGTCAAATTACGAGAATTACCAGTATATTCGGAACGAACTCTTATTAAAGAGTTAAGTAGAAAATAGGTAGAGATCATTAAACAACATTATTTTTAATATAAGCAAAACCTGAATAGTAATAATTTGTTTATAATCAGTAACTGAATCGATTCCAATCATTTTTACACCATGTTAAATTTTTTCCCAAAAATATTTACAAAAGGTGACAAGTTGAACACCACTAACTAAGTACAAAACTAGCCACAGTAGGTCATAGTGAGCATTAGGAACCAGCGCTCAGCATATACTAAAAATAAGGTTGGTAAAACAAAGTTCCTCAACGCGTCTGTCGGTCTGTAAGAACGCGATAAACTCAAAAACTACATAATGGATCTTCATGCCGTTTTTACCAATATACCGAGTAATTAATGATAAAGGTTTATATGTATAATACATGCATATTATAGTCGAGTAAAGCTGACAATTTTTAAGATTTCTAATACCCGAGCGAAGCTGAGGTGGGTTGCTAGTTATATTTATAATCTGTTTCTGAACAAATGCTTTCCAATTTCAAAAGCTTTGACTAATATATTATTATGGTGCGTAGTACATATACCTATATCAATGGTAAGAGTGGTCAATCATCCACGAACAAGCCAGGTTAAGGCAGGTTAGTATTAATGCACGACAGAATTCAAACACAATGCAAATTTATGAAAGAGTTAATAAATGAAATATGCTTAACCAGATATGGTGAAGCTCGATTAGTAGATATATCACACAGTGTGTATAATTTAGCTACGTTTTTTCAAGTTGATATGTTTGGAAGAACATGATATATTATGGAAATATTAATTTGTTCAACCGTTTCCAAATAAAGTGGAAGGACAATGATGACGGTAGATACTTTGTAAATTAATTATCTATTCTAATAATATGTGAGTTTGTATGTAAGCGGTAATCTCTGAAACTATTAAACCATTTTTTATGTTTATTTTCTAATTTGTAGAAGAAAGAAAGAAAAAATGTTTATTGGGCGACAGTCACCAGTATCACACAACTTAAATAAAATAAAAAGTAAATAAAACTATTGTGAGTGCGTCACGGCTGTACCAAAAAGGTTAATTTCAGCAATGTTGCCAGACAGAAAAATACGGTCTGACGCTGGTCTTCCAACGAACCTTGTGATAAGTGACGGAACAAACGGTTTCAAACATTATGTAGCTGCACTATCCACACAAAATATATAGATTAGGTACAGAAGTCAATCTGCATACAAAGCGCGCTCGAGCAACGCACACATAGACGCTCACGGACACGATATTTCGGTAGCGTCTCGGTCCACTCGTCGAACAGTTCCGGCTAAAACGCTCATTAGTGTGCGTCCACCGAGCGTAGGTATAAAAAGTGAAGTACATACATGAGATTGTCTTCTGTACCTATCTATTTTGTGCTATCCCTGAGGTGCTATCTTCTACACTAATATTATAAAAAGGCATTTTTTTTTTGTTTTAACAAGTAATCTCTGAAAGTACTAGTCTGATTGCTAAAAGATTTTCATCGATAGAAAGCTGCTTTATTCCTGAGTGACAAAGGCTATATTTTGTGTACGTGGCCGAAGTCACGGGAAAAAGCTAGTATGTTTATTTTCAACTTTCACGAGCGAATCCGCTGGCAAAAGCAGGTTAGTTATAGCTTTATTAATTGGCTTATACTAACCAAACCTTGTTTGAATATCAATATTGATTACATTAATATTAGATATAATTGCGAAATTAACTGTACTGGTAGAACTAATTTTAATGAATTTTGCATTTGTGGTGTATTTCTATAATAGTTTCGTCTCTTCGTTGTTTAACACCGACTTCCGAAATTAAAGTTATTTTGCACATTTTTGGTAATTTTTTTTTTACATTGTAGGACAGTGTATATTTTTTTGTAAAAAGGTTTTTATTTTACACTTTATTGTTTTAGTAGGCACCTACCATATCTAAGTAGTACTTCTCAGTCTAACTTAAAGTGTGCAAGTTATATGTATAGTAAGGTAGTAGAATTTCATTAAAACATTGCATAACAATTCCTATAAGGCGAGCCACGACTTAGGGTACTTTTTTTATTTCGGAGTTTTCGTGTCTACCTTCATCACCAGATTAGTTCGATGGTATTTTATAGCCAGAGTGCATCTCATGACCATTCTAATAAACCCAAACACGGTCAATTCAATAAACCCCAAGCGAACGCCACCGTTCGCTCTCTCATTGTGTCTCTAATTACGGATAATTAATCGAAAGGTTTACATTGATTTATTACAGAATTCTGATGCCCACCGGTTTTCATCATTCCGGTTTCATTATCAGTTTAGTTCGATATATCCCTCCCCCTCTTTCTTTAGTCAGTCATCGACTACACGTTTAACAGCAATTTTATTTGTTACAGTTCTACTGTGATCCTATGAGGAGTTCCGTTCCATATCTTCGAAGTTCATAATCAGATCATAATAATATTTCTATGAGACCAACTCGAAAGTATAATCCTTCAATCAAAACAATAAATTTCAAAATCGCTCCACAATTGACCGAGAAATCAGTGAACATACATAAAAAAATACATGAAGTCTAACATAGAACCTCCTTTTTTTGAAGACGATTAAAAAAGTACGGATGAAGCCGCTGGCAGAAGCTACTTTAATATAATTCATCGTAAATTAACTTATCTACACTAATTAGAGGTAAAGTTTGCTTTTTTGTTTTTATGTTTTTTTCTTTGTAATCTCTGAAAGTACTGGTCCAATTGCTAAAATTTTTTCACCGATAGTAAGCTGCTTCATTCCTGAGTGACTCAGGCTATATTTTATGTACGCAGGCGAAGCTATAGGCAAAAGCTAGTTTTATAACATAGCTTGTTTTCAGATCGACTGCTTATTTCATAAACACCAATTAAAAAGCTTGTGCCAACAACGATGTGTGATTTAAATATTGAAGCATAATAGTCTCATTCAGGGATGTTACGGAGCTTCGACTCCGGTTCCTTTAAGTCGGAACTTCCGATTATTATTACACCTTCGGTTCCGACTTCGGCTCCGACACTTTTAAATCGGAGGTTTTAATCGGAGGTCGAAGCATAACATAGCGGCGACGGCGGCCTGTGTCGACTGTTATGAACAGGTTCATAGATTTAATATAATGTGTGTTCTTGTTTATTTGGAAATAATATGCTAATTTTTTTTCATTGTTTGTGTTTTATTTTATAATTAAAAAAAAATTGATTAAAGAATGTTTTCTTTGTACGTAAATAAAAATTCTTTCTCATGCCACCACTTCTGACCCTGCCTCCGACTCCGATTCCGACTCCGATTCCGATTCTGATAAATCAAATTTAAAAACTCCGACTCCGACTTCGGTTCCGATAAAACTACCTCCGTTACATCCCTAGTCTCATTAATAAAGGTTCCAAAATTATTATTTAAAGCAATCGTTTCCCTTTTTACTCGAAGCGGGCGGTTTTGTTCGGTTAGCCGCGAAATTTTAATTGTAATGTCGAAAACAAATCTAGACTGAAAATTATTATTTGGTTTTTAATCATTTCCTGCACTACATTACTTATTTTCCATGTTGGCGCGGGCGTGCGGACGAGCTAGCGACGAGCAATAGGTAGGTCGCCATCCGCCAATCCAGTAGGAACTGATCCCGGGTAACTACACAACTCCTACACAAAAATGACTATTTATTCATATTATGACTCCTGGAAACTTTACTACTGATAGATTTTTTATTAAGACAACCATTTACGCTTGCTTCTTATTTGATTTTTTTATAATGAATAAAAAGAGTGTCTTTGGACTTTCTTTTACGTTCTTCTCAATAATCTACGATTTGTAAAGTGCAATTAGCTTGATTTTTCTAACAGACAAACTTCTTAACAGTTCAAAAGTGACTGAAAATGGTGTAATTAAAATAAATGCTTTGAAAAAACTCAAAAGTAACTTGAGTTTTTTTTTTTAATCCGGAAAATCATTTTTTTTTTTCTATAAGTAATTGATTTAGCGCAGTGTTCGATTCCCACACGAAACCACTATTTGTATGGCCTACAAACGGTTGGTGGTCTAATTGTCTTGTGTAATGTGTATATATGAAAGTACATGTTTGTGGATGGAACACCTAGAAACGTAAACGCAACGTAAAAAAATAACACAATTGACATAATAATCTTTTTACTGACTTTTGGGTTAATCAAGAAATTTCCTGTTGAATAAGTAGGTGTCTAGATATACCAAACCTAACCTAACCTAACCAGTCCTGAGAAAACCGGGCAAGGACGATTATACGAACCCCAAAGCTTACAGGCCAATTGGTCTGTTGCCGGTTTTGGGGAAGGTCCTGGAGAACATGACAGTAGCAAGGATTAAATGGCACATCATACCGAGGATTAGTACTTGCCAGTATGGATTCATGCCCCAGAAGAGCACCGAGGAGTCTGTTGATGAATTATAAATGTCTATTAATTTATAAACACTGTTTATATTATTAGTATTGAAATTATTATTATTGAATAATTAATTAATTATGTAAGTCAGATACTAGTTGCTCGTTATTTAATATATCACCACCTTTTTATAAGTTGGGAAATCATCGAATGTCTTCTCCCGCTGTAGAGAGGAGAGAAATGACAGACTCGGTTAGGTCCCACTCGAGACCTACCGGGATCAGGGTTATCCGAAAGGGAACTAGAGCCCCAGTATGAAGGCTAGAAGGAACGGCGCCGGCGCGGGGTTTTTAGTCAGTAAGAGTCTGACAGTATCACCCGCTCCACCCAAGAACGGGTTTTGTCATAAGATGATTTTCCCCGTCGACAAAAAAAAAGGTCCCACTCGAGAAATTTCCTGACCAATACTCACATATGTTCCTTCATTTGCCCTTGGCGTTCTAGGGTCACGGTAACTCTATCAGACGTTCGCGCAGCCAATGTCTACCATTACAAAGTTCAAAGAAGTTAAACCGCACTATAAAGTTACACATTGCTGTCTACTACTCGTAGTTTTAAAACTATCTCAGTCTGCTTTTGTAAAGGACCTCTAACATACTTTTTCTAATGCAACTATTCGTTTCTTTTTCTGTTTAAATATCTAGGACTACCTTCTACCAGCAACTTTGTTCTCGTGAAAGTAGGTTTCTCCATACAAAGTTTGGTCACCCGTACCATCATTTAGGGAGTGCATTTTTTTTTAATCTTTATTTTATTTTATTTGGGAAAATAAACGGTTACACATTACAATATGGTTAAGAACTTAAAACTAAAATGGTAATATAAATGTATAACCAACAACTTTTTCCAAATAATACAAAAAAAAGTTAAACTAACATGAACATCGTGCGATGTAAAGTAGATAGACTATAAAGTATGAATTAACCCTTCAGATACCGTCAATTAGAGACACAATAGTAAGACAATAGATGCGCGGCCACCGGTGGTCGCTTGGGGATTCATGAATTAATGTTAAAATAAAACTAAACTGAAAGTTATACATGCTAAAAAAAAGAGAAAGAATTGAACCATGATTTTAAATTATTATGTACTTAAGTCTGCTATGGTTTTAAGAGCAATACTTCTAAATTTCCCAGCCGAGACAGCAAAGAACTCAATATCCTGGAAAATCCTATTGAACTGAGTGGTAAGACGTCGTAGGGGTGCTCGCGAGCCCGCGTTTGATCGACAAGAGGTTACAGCAAACAGCGGTCGCGCGCGCACACCCTGACATATATATCTTGATATCTATACATATAATAAATCTATAGAAACTTTTAAAATAGTGCGCGCATCACCTAAAATATACGAAATCGACGTATATAACTTTTATTCTTGAGCACAGGCGAAGGGTAGCCAGCCTTTCGTTGATGCATTTTGGAGAGTGTGCAAAAGAATTGCATGACTTGATTTCACTATCTGACTTCTACCATCGGACAAGCCGACGAATGGCGAGTATCCACCCTTATGTTGTTGAAATCTCTACGGTCCGGACCAAATGCTAGGCTTTCGTTTCATCGCAATCGGTTGACTATAAAAGGTGGTACGAAGCTCGCCGGGTCAGCCAGTAATAACTAATTGTGTCTCAAATGAAAACAGAGGTGGCCAAAGCGGTGAAGGAAAACATCGTGAGGCAACCGGCATGTCCTAGAACCCAAAATTCGAAGACACGTGACTACCAATCCGCACTGGGCTCATGTGGTGGCTTCTCCGAGAGGGGAGGCCTGAGACCCAGGAGGTATATTGAACAACGCAATCTATTCAGCGGTTTGAGCATGTTTATACATCAATCAGTCAGTAACGACTGCATATACTAAAAATAATGTTGTATATAGGTATATATAGATTACAGAATCATCAAATTATTTATTTATCCAGGTACCTGCCCTACGTGTCATGTTTGGTAACACGTCCTGGCGATGCTGGCCTTTTTTTAGGGGATAGGGTTTTTTTTTTTTTTTTCTGTCGACGGGGAAAATCATCATTGACGAAACCCGCTCTTGGGTGGAGCGGGAGACAGTGTCAGAGTCTTACTGACTAAAAACCCCGCGCCGTTCCTTCTAGCCTTCATACCGGGGCTCTAGTTTCCTTTCGGATAACCCCGACCCCGGTAGGCTTCGACCCAGATGGGCCCCTCCTGTTGCTGACAACTCCTTGAGGCGCGCGGGAACAGTGCGCGCCGTCGACGCCTTGGCTCGGTCCGGACAGTTACCAGACGATCGGACAGCGAGCTACCCATGGCTCGCTGTCCGCGAGCCCGCGTCTACGGTGGCCGGAAATCGGGATCGGAATCCCGGCGGCGGCGGCGGGGGCGCCGTTGCCTGATGCGGTCTGCCTCCTCCTTTGCTAGCATTACTGCTTCGCAGAAGGAGGCGACCGCCTGCCACTCCTCCTCGCTCCGGACCATGGCCTGAACCAAGGCCCGGCGCGAGAGGTCTCCGCCGCCGATCGCCCCCACGAGGGCACGGCGTTGCTCCGCCCAAGCAGGGCACACCTCTACTGTGTGCTCCACCGTGTCCTCCGGGCGTTCCGCACAGTGGCGGCACCCGGGCGTCTCTTCCGCTCGAATCCGATGCAGGAACCTCCCGAACTTGCCATGTCCGGTGAGGACCTGCGTCATGCGGAAGGTAAGGACGCCGTGAGGTCTTTCCAGCCACGCCTCAAAGAGGGGACTTACCGCCATAATTGTGGCGTGCCCAGCACTGGGTTGCGATAGTCGCTGACGCCATTTCACCGTGAGATCCCGCCGGAGCTCTGTCCGCCATACCTCGACCTGTCGCGGTAGTGGACTTTCACCCCGGCGTTGCATCTCCACACGCTTATCGTGCATGTGTGCAAGGACTGTTGCCTCCAGATCCCACGGTGGTAGGCCAGCCAGAAGGCTCGCCGCTTCGCGGGAGATCGTGCGGTAACCCCGCACCATCCGTATTGCCATGACCCTCTGGCAGGCGTTCAGTATGGACGCCGGTCGCTTTGCCAGCGACGGCGCCCACACCGGCGCCCCGTAGAGAGCCATGGACCGAACGATCCCCGCGTAGAGCCTCCGGCAGGAGGCGTCTGGACCCCCAAGGTTGGGCAGGAGCCGCTTGAGAGCAGCCCCGGCCCGGTTGAGTTTGGGAGCCAAACGTCGGAAGTGTTCTCCGAAATTCCATCGGCTGTCGAGAACGAGTCCCAGGTACTTCATCGTCGACCCGACGCCGATGCGAACTCCTCCTACCGTAAGTTGGGAGTCTGATGGTGGCGCATTCCGAGGGCCGTGGAAAAACATGGCCTCGGATTTGTGCAGCGCCACCTCGAGTCCCAACTCCTGGATCCTACCAACGACTATCGCAACCCCGCGTGTCGCTAGAGCGACCGCCGCCTGGTGCGACTCTCCCTGCGCTAGAACCAGCGTGTCGTCTGCGTAGCAGACCACGCTGACCCCGTCAGGGAGGTCGCTGCGCAGCACGTAGTCGTAGCCGATGTTCCACAAGGGTGGGCCTAGAACCGACCCCTGCGGAACACCGCACGACATCTCTCGACGTTTCCAGTCTCCCTGGTGACCGGGGTAGATAATTGACCTGTCCGACAGGTAAGCCTCGACCACTCGACAGAGGTATTCGGGCACCCGGTGGTACCGGAGTGCCCTCCGGATCGTACTCCAGGGCAGGGAGTTGAACGCGTTGGCAATGTCCAAGGACACTGCCACGACGCTCCTGCCCCGGGATACCGCAACCCCTGTCGTGAGGGCTCGCACGCGCATGATGGCGTCCACCGTAGAGCGCGCCCTGCGAAAGCCGAACTGTCCGTCCGACAAGTCCGGCCCCACCCGTGTTAGCCGCGCGACGAGGCGGTTTGCAATGACTCTTTCAAAGAGCTTGCCCACCTCGTCGAGCAGCACAATGGGCCGGTATGCGGACGGAGAGTCCGCAGGGCGCCCTGGCTTCGCGATGAGGACCAGTTTCCCCGTCTTCCAGCGAAGTGGAAACTGGCCCCTCTCCATACATGCGCTGAAGAGCCCTCTTAGTCGAGGCCCGAGAGCCTCCATGGCCAGGACCCAGGCTTTCCCTGGCAAGCCGTCGGGTCCTGGGGCGGTGTTCTTGGCACTCAGCCTTCGCACCGCCACTCTCACCTCTACCTCGGTCACCTCTGGAGCGTTGTCGTCGTCGTCGCTGTTGTGGTCCGCGTCAGACACTGCTGGCGGGGGCGGAGCCATGGGCGGGGGGGAGTGTTCCCCTCGCGCAGGAAACAGAGTGGTTACCACACCCTCCACGAGTTGGGGCCGGAGACTCTGAGTCAGCGGCGGAGCCCAGGGGCGTAGCTTGTCCCGTACCAATTTGTACGGGCGCCCCCACGGATCCGCGTTCAGAGACCCCAGCCACACGTTGCGGGCCTCGAGTTTGGCCCGCTTTATCTCCGTTCGGAGGGTGCGCTTTGCCTCTCTGTACCCCTCATACAGCTCCGCCTCTCTGACCTCCGCATCCGGCTGGCGGTTGCGGCGCCTGCAGTGTCTGTCGTACCGGCGGCGCGCGTGGTTGCACGCGTTGCGCAGTGCGCCGATCTCCGGCGACCACCAGTACACACGGCGCTTAGCACGACCTGGAGGGACTCGGGGCATTGCCGCGTCACAGATTTGCGACATGGCCTCCTGGAACCACTCCGCCTCGACGTCGATGTCGACAGGCCTGTCCGGTGCTTGCACCCAGGCCTGTACCGTCGCGGCTTCCAGGAGGAGCTCCCGGTCCATCTGCTTAAGCGCCCACCGCGGACCACAAGGGCTCTGTCGGACCGGCGCGGCCGAGGTTTCAGCGGAGACGTCCAACCGGATGTACCGGTGGTCGGAGTACGTCTCCACCTCCTCCATAACGCGCCAGTCGACGACACGCGGCGACAGAGCGGGGCTGGCGAACGAGATGTCCACCACTGATGTACCCCGCATCCGCACCAACGTGGGAACAGAGCCCCGGTTCAGGACGACCAGGCCCAGCTCCAAGGCCCAGTCCTCCACCATCCGACCCCGTTGGTTCGTGTGCCGAGAACCCCAAGCCGTATTCCAGGCGTTGAAGTCCCCGCAAACGACCACGGGGAGGGAACCGAACCCAGCGACGACGGAATTTAGCTCCATCAGGGAGAGTTGGAACACGTCGAGAGATCTGTTCGGGGGCAGGTAGACGCCTACCACGGCGATGTCCCCGAACCGTGCTGCCACGCAACCCCGCCCCCTCGTGACGGACTCGGGGGGCGGGGTACCGGCGGCGGCCGACGAAATTAACGTCACCGAGCCGTCCAAGTCCTGAACCCAGTCTCCACGGGGTTGGACAAAGTACGGCTCGGCGACGACGGCGATATTGATCGACCACTGCGCCATGCTCTGGAGCAACAGATCCTGAGCGGCGGCGCAGTGGTTGATGTTCGCCTGGAGGAGACGTAATGGTGTCGTTATTGACATTCCATTATCGTCTCCTCCTGAGCCCTTTGTGAGGGTCCTGCCGCGGCGGCGGGAGCGGCGGCGATAGCAGCGGCAGCCAGGGTAGTGGCTGCGGTGGTGAGGACGTCAGGGTGGATGCCCCTCCTGACTTTGCCCTTGGCCTTGGTGGGAGGGTCGCAGGACCTACCCCCAGCCCGGTGGTCGGCCGGCTTGCCTGCCGCCGCACATGCGTAACAGTGCGGCAATGCACGGCATTCGGCGGCCTTGTGTCCGGGCTGTCCGCACTGGTGGCAGCGGTCACTGCGGTCCACCTCTGCGGCGCAATGGGCGCCCACGTGGTGCCAGACGTGGCATCGGTAGCACCGCAGAGGTCTGGGTTCCAGCATCTTGACTTGGGCTGAAACCCAGCCCACCAACAGCCTCCGGCTCTCGGCCGTGATAGCCTTGGCCACCGACACGGGGCAGCTCACCGTGACAGCTCGCATGCCCGTGCTGTCAGCGCGGATGGTGCCCGCCCGAACCTGCTCGGTCGTGCACCCTCCCGCCCTGACGATGGCGGCCACCACTTCTTCCACCCTGACAGAGTCGTCCAGACCCATGATGCGCATGTCTACGCTCTTGGTGGGTCTGGACACTCGGGCCTCCTCGACGTCCAGGGACGCCCTGATTTTGTCGGCCAGGGCGTCGGCGAGTTCGCCGCTGTCCGCCCCGGGGACCTCCAAAATTCGGGCTCCGGTTACGGTCCGCCTTATTCGGAAGCCCCCGGAGGCTCCGAACTCATCGAGGTGGCCCACCACCGCCTGCTTCGCCTTGGCCATGACTATGTCATAGTCCACGCCCCTCTTTTCCGCAGCTGGCTGTAGTGTGATCACTACAGCTGCGGAAGTCGGGGCGCGAAGTCTGGCAGCCATGGCCCGCTTCTTGCGCTCCTGTCGCCTTTTGCGTTTCTTGGCCGCCCTAGCCGCCTTGCTCGCCTTCTTTTTGGCGCCGACGACCGTCCACTCGGCGCCAGCAGAGGAGCCTTCGGGCGGAGAAGGCGGCAGGCGCGACCTAGTCGCGGCAGGAGGCCCCACCGGTTTTGTGGCAGCCGCCACCCTGCCCTTAGGGGGAGAGGCAGGCTTCCCCTGCCGCTGCTGCTGTTTGGTTGCTGGGACCGGCCTCGCAGCTTCCGATGCCACAGCCCCGCGCCCGGGTTGCCCCGACGGGCCTGCCCTGGGCGCAGCTGCAGTGGCTGCGGCGGCAGCGGCATACGTTGTCGCCTTCAGCTGGCCAGAGGCCGCGAGAGGGGGGCGCAGGACGATGCCCTGCAGGACGGAAAGCTGGCGCTGGATATGCTCCTGGAACTCCTGCTGCTGCAGCAGCTGCTGCTCCCTGGAAGCAGCCAGCTCCTGCCGCAACAAGGACAGCACCTCGCTTTCCGTCCGGGGCAAAGACTGGGACCGACCCTGCTCCTGCATGCTCTCTTCGGCACCGACACCTTGGAGACCGGCCATGGCCGCCTCGAGCCGACCAATCCTCCCTTTGAGGGTCCTTCTGAAAGGCTCATAAATAATGGGGAGCGCTTCCTCAATTGAAGTGTTGGCCAGCTCGATGGAGCGCTTTTTGGCCACTCGCTCACGCTTGTTGGCCACGCTCATTATGGCCGCAGCCACGACCGCCCGGAACTTCACCAGCGCCTCCTCCATGCCTTCTGGCAACTCGTTGTCAGAAGGCTCCGGCACCAAGGGGCTGGTCTGGTGTTCTCCACTGGCAATCTCCAAAGGTCGCCGGTTCGCTTCCTCAGCGCACCCTCTCCCCCTGCCCGACTTTCGGGCTGCACCCCGCCCCGAGGACGAGACTTTCCGGGCAGGTCCCGTCTCGCCGTCGGACACGGAGCGCATATATTCTGCCTTCCTTTTATTTGAGGGTTCTGTCACCTCCATGACATCCGAGTCCGTAGCCGCGTCGTCACTCTCCTCTCTGAGGCCGAAGCTACGGCCGGCCTCCACCGGCATTGCGGACGTGCTGGGAGCTGGTCCCAGGGACTCCGCGCTGCCGATTAGTGAGCCACCCTGGCTCCTTGCGTCCACGGAGGACGGTAAGTTCTGATCCTTTTGGGATCTGGCGCGTTCTTTGCCCCCCCCAGAATACGAGGGGCAGACCAAGCTTAGCTTGGTGAGGGATTCTCCGCCTGCGGGGCAGGCGGTACCCTCCTGGGGTAATAGATCTTGAAGAGACGCGTCCATGATTGGCTGAGTACAGCTTTACCTTTTTGGCAATGGGGTCGGGTCCCCAATACACGTTCGCCATCGTGGTCGTGTCTTGTAAGCAGACACGTACCCGAGGCGAACCGAGCTCGCTGTCGAGAAGGCGCCAACAGCTGTTGGTGCCAGCGCCCCTGGACAGCGCACCCTCCGGGCGGTCCGACTGGACTCCGCCGTGTGTGTTCCTCTTAGTCTGGTCTCTCGCTTGAGGCCTTCCGGTATGAGTAGCTCTACCGGCATAGCCCTCAAGGTCATTGAGACACGCAAGCCCCACCACGACGACAACGTGGGAACACGGTTGGTGGGGTTAGGGGATAGGGTGGATCGAATAACTAACTTATCCCGACCAAACGCAAAATACATATTAAATTGTGGAGTAGACACTAGCCCGATGTACTATCAAAGATACTTCCGCCTTACCACCGCTAAGTTATTTTTACTTGCACTCGAAATGAAAACTTCAAAGGGTTTGGTTTAACGCCGCGCCGCAACAATTCAAGCAAAAATAGTTTTTGAGTGATCAGGCAGAAATGACCGCGATGGTACAATAAAACAGATTTGTATTTTATGAGCAACTTTCTTTCAAACTTCATTAATTTTAAGCTAATTAATGAAATAATAAACTTTATGTGAATGTTAAAATTATTTAATTTATTTTATGTTAATGTTAAAATGATTGAATTTGTAAATTATTTATTTAATAAATTATTAAAAACGTTAATGGAAATGAAATGTTAAATTATATTAAGGAAACAATAATAATAATTGAAGCAACATTATTTACATTACAGCCGATTTTCAGCAATATGGTGATGATCTATAGTTTGATTAAGACGTATTTAGCACTACTCTGTTTGCACTGAGGGGTTAGTAGAAAAAGAACAGAACAGCTAATTCTGCTATTGCTAATATACCGACAAGAGCAAAGAAAACCACGACGACGACGTAACTAAACCGAGAAAATTATCGCTCATTAGCTAAAATTTAGCTCTAAGAGAAATCTTGCAGTTTATACCTATTGTGCACTGATGTTTCTATAGGTATACATAGACGATGCCGCTAAAGAGTCATAATAACGATAAAGAACAAAGCCATTAATGACTTCTGAACTTATAAGTTCGACGCATGCCTATATACCATACGGTATATAGCCATAAGGAAACACAAAAGATTACAGAAAACTTTGCCTACTAACCTCTTACCGCCTGATATGTACGAAAGTCACGGAATAGATCCATTTCGTAAAGACCGACCCGATCGAAGAGACACGTGTAGCAAACGATCCGAACATTTGCGCAGAAGACGATAACCGCAAACTGAACGCAAACGCAAACCCGTAACGCAATTAGTAAGTAGCTACTTTACAGCGATAAGTACCTCATAAGCCGTTTAAATAAGGGGTAACATTAGTTCCGCGTTAGATATTGTCTTGAAAGTTTTATACATTTAGTTCAAAAGCCGCACAGACCCATGAAACTTTTAGATCGGGCCATGTATATAACTCTGATATTTGAATTTCTTCCTTATATATTTAAGTCTGCCTTGTTTATAACTTTATTACCCGGCTTCACCGGGTACAAATTATTATATATACATAAACTTTCCTCCTCTATGGCTCTTTCTTTAAGCGAAAACCACATCAAAACTCGTTGGGTGGTTTAGGAAGAATCGGCGAATAAACAGGCAGACGTGAAAAACCTCTTTGTTTTGTATTATGTAAAGAAAACTATCAAACCGTACGATTACTTTAAATACTAGTTATCAGAGTCAAAGTATTTTCCTTTCAGAAAATTTGAATTTAGTATGTTTCAACTTATTATTACAGTTAAATAGACATACTCTTTATTGTACCTATACCACAAAATATTACATTAAAAATATACCTAATAAAATAAAAATAGTTTTTATAAATTAGGGCCTATATTTAACGCGTTGACGGTCTACCAGTGCAGTGCTTTTGCTATGTAACCAGTCAGCAGATATTAATGATAACCGCTTCAAGACGGGACAGTATTTTTACGAAATAGAGTTACCAACAGTTAGTTGAATTAACGGATTGAGTGGTCTTGTTCTTTTTTCCATGGAAAACCAACAAAAGGCCGCCCCGCACTGGGTGAAGCGACAAGGTCAGACTTTTACAGGATAAAAACTACTGGTGTTCCTTCAGTCACCATTTTTACTACTGGCAGGCTTTTGACCAATATTTCACCGATGGAAAGCGGCAACATGGTCGACGACAGAGCACGCTTACCCTTTCACTCTTGACTTAAAAATACAAATACTGTAAAATTTCCAGCTGGATTCTGTGTTTCCTGATAGCCTGCGTAATATCAGGAAACATAGAATCCGCCAAGAAATTGTACTCCATAGCTGCTTACAGGTAAGGAGTAGAATTGCTTACACAATGAATGTGATCCCAAAACGTTTTATGAGATGTCCACCATGTACTGGTGGTACATCACCGTACATCTGAAGGTCTGATGATGGAATAAGCTTGGCGAAATTAGGTTATATAAATTCGACGCCCACTCCCCAAAATACTAGCGGCTAGGACAATGACATAGATACTCAAGACTCTGAAGTTTGGGCTCGACGAGTGCATCATTACTAATGATCTTCTTGGCTCCCTTCTCGACACTGATCACCTTGTAAGCAACCAAGTATATAAGCTAAGTATATAGCGTTACCTACTTTTATTGATTTTAACACCATGTTTTTATTATGTTTATTCGATTTTTCTTTACCTTGACATTTCATTTATTGTCATTATTTTTAATTCTTAATCAATGACATTAATCAATGACATTTAATTTAGGGTAATTTTTTTATTCTGTGACATGTATATTAGTGTGTTATTGTAATTTTTAATATGTAATTTGTTTCATGGTAAGAATACCTGTAATATTATTGAGCTTCTGAGGTATCATAGAAATACATTAAGTTTTAGTATATGCGAAACCTGAATATAGTTTGTTCAGAATCAGTTAATGAATGGATTCCTATACTTTTTACATCATGTTATATTTTTTCCCAGAAATATTTAAAAAGGTCACAAGTTGGACACCACCGACACTAAGTACACGCAGCGGGCATTCGGCGCTAGGAAACATCTGTGTGCAAGTACGAAACCACCCTTCAGTTACCTCGATGGCCCGCTGACTATGTTTTTTTGCTGACATAACAAGCTTATAACTTTGTGATTTTTCATGATACTGTTATGATATTTTGTACATAGATTCTTTACATAAAATTACTACACAGATGTTTCAGTTTTCGCATTTTCTAAAAATAAGATTGTAAAAATATTATTATTTATTTTACAGAACCAATTTCTACGTAGAACCTATTTTAAACGTAAGCGTCCTTATTATGTATTTATTATAAGTGAACAGAAATGTAAGAGAATTCTGTCCAAACAACCGATTCAAAGTTTATTCCTTATTATTTATGTTTCACATTTCTACATCTAGGTACTCGGTACATTCTTTGACGTTTAGAATCCTCTGAGATAAATCCGATGGGCGTTGGCGGGACGATAGAGCCAGATAACTTTGAGAATAATGTAGAATAGACTAGAAAGACTTGAATATACAGGGTGGCCAACTCGAATGTATATCAGTTTAAATTATGATATTTTTTATGAAATATTACCATATTTTTTTCATAACTACAGTAATATTGTTTTTGCAATTTTATGTTGACAACAACACGATTTTTTTGGTCGTTTCTTTTTTTCATACATTTTTTGCATATTTATCATTTTACTACTTTCTGTCTGCGGTTTCGCCCGCGTGAATGTAAAATAGATATATAGCCTAAAGCACTCAGTGATAAACTAACATTCTGTTGGCGAAAAATTGAATATTCATAACAAACAATAATATAAATATTTCGTCTATATATTTTATTACTACGTGTAAAAGTATAGATGACACTGTCAAAGTAACCAATTATATTCCACTTTTTAATGTTCAAGGTTGACTTTGACACGTCTTTTTAATTTAACCATAGAAAAAATAGTATTTGATGAATTTCATGAGTAATATTAATAACTATTTGATCAATTTTTTATTCCTGCTGTAAATACAGCAGTATATAAAAAGACTTTCAAAGTATTCAAAAAACAATAAGAACTCTATAACGTGGCTAAGATTTTTATATTACTATGCCACTCGAAATAAAAATTATTACGGTTATTATTAACTAAAAAATGGATACTTCATATCGAAATGGTCTCAAAAAAGATGTAATGTCGTTGCCGAATGACAGATCTTAGAATTGATCAGTTCATGATATGGCCAACTAAAACTAGCTAGATTGTTCAAACGCTAACATATTTTGATGATATGTCAATCCTCCTTTGGCCATATCATAGATGGAGAATTTCAGTAAGTAATAATAAATGGTCCAAAGAAATAGGGTAAACGAAAATTGAAATATCATCAAGCTTTAACGTTTAAAGCGATTGGACCTGTTTTTCTTGGCCATATATATTACTATCACGAAGTAATCAATTTTAAGATCATCGGATTTGCCCCCCCCCCCCCTACAGCATCATCTGCTATCCTATCTTGTCTGTAGTCTTAGAAAATCCGTGTTAAATTAAATTGGTCACTGGGGGCGAAGGCGCTTGTCTCTGAAACAATATTAATTTCCGACATAATTGGAATGGTTCTTGACTCGATAATCAAACATTTTGATTATAATCAATTGTGAATCCTATTCGTTCAATACCTTATTAGTTGTCTTGCCCGTAGCGATATACAAGTATACAGAATTTAGCAATTAAGAAATTTACAAACAATATACCTACCTATATCGAATTAAGTGCATGCATGAGATACCGAAATATTGTTTTGTTTTAATGTTGAGTCGAATATTCAAAAATAATTATTCGAAAGCTCAAAATTAACCAAATAATGTACGTAAATTTAATGACTATAATAATGTGAAATCAGATCGCTTATATCAAAAGCCACTACGGTTTGAGCCAACAAGATGCAATCAATAATTACAGACAGTACAATCAATTTAGGTATATGTGTATCAAGATATCTATCTCTCCAGGGGGTCTGGCTTACCGTAGGGACCAACAGCAGAGCCGACGCCTCCTAGAGCAATAGGCTTAGGAGGCTTCGAAAGGGAAACCCGTAGCCCTGGAACGCAAAGCACAAAGAAGGAACCAATGTGTGGTTTGGGTCAGTAAAAGTCTGTCAACGTGACCTCGCGCTCCGCCTTAAAGAGGCAGAAGTCATTAGATAATTCCCGTCTAAAAAAGGGGGTTCTGGCCTTTTTATACAATTAGTTCATTGTTTTTTATGATATAAACTGGTGGTTGACTGCGATCCAACCTAATGGTAAGCAGTGATGAAATCGTCGATGGCGAGGCGCAGTAGTTAAGAGCCGATTCACTCTAGCCTTGAAAACACCTAAATTATAATTGGATGAAAAGACCGCAGCAAAAAAATAACTAGATCTACAACTACTTAAAAACTATATCTTGGAAGACCATCGGACATAATAGACAGCGCATTGGGCACATATTAATCCCATATATTTTGGAGTTTTCAGATTCGATATCGTTTAAAGGACCTAAGGCTAGGGCTCTTCGTGACTGGTAAAGCAGATGGAAAAAGCCCTCGCGACGCAGCTCAATATGTTGCTACGACCACGTTATCTTTACCGTTTTTTACTTCACGGTATACAAGTCCCATCACACCGCCAGAGACAGTAATAGATAGAGGAACATCATACAAATTAAAGTGATGAAGCATGGAGGTCACGACCGTCAGTAAAGAGGGATACGACACAAAGAGGAGGAGGAGGATGTTATAAGCACTTTCATGAAGCCTTTAGAAGGTTTCAACTCGGTCCTAAAAATTAGACTCATTACCCTACTTCCTGCAAAGGGCCGCTAGCTAACCAAACTCTACTCGCTTGAAGAATTTAACTACAAACTTCGATGCTGAGGAAAACATATCATAAAAAATTCATTTCAATTAGGGTTTGAAGATCAAGTTATCGAACCGTGAGTGAAAATGTCAACTTGGGTCAACATAACCCTAAGGGGAATGTGTATGAGTTTCACGCGTACATTCCCCAGGGGGTATGCAAAGCTCAAGATGTTTGCAATGCCAAACCCACGTTTTGATAACTAAGCAACCTAAGTACGAGTATTTATGTGGGTACATCGGAAACAACAACATCTTAAGCACATTCACACATAGTTGACTTTACAATAGTTGAGTTGTGGACAGTAAACGAGTGATTTAAAGATAACATTCATTCAGCTCGTCATTATACAAGGTGTAAGGGACAGCCCTCCAAAAACTTTAAGGGCAGTAGACGAAACTGAATCACCTTCCACAAGTTTTTTTTTAGGGAACGAAAAAAAAAATCGGCCTCTCGATACAAACTGTATGGTGAGGCTGTTTTTTTTTTCGTTTGCTAGGGCTGTCCCTTACACTTTTAATATAACTGATGGAAAATCTCACTGGTCTCACAACTTGTGTGAAGGTAGCGTACCCTGCGACATGGACCATAGAAAATATAACAAAAGACGACTAGAAGGGATATAAATCGCTATCATATGTTTTTGTGCCGAAGCTTTATACCTAAGCAATTGCTGAAACAGACCCTTAGCTTGAAAAACTAAGGAAAACATAAGACGGGTGCCGCTATGATAGTAAAGTACGGTGGCGGCCTGCGACGGCGGGCAGCGGTAAAACTACTTTCGTTTTCTACCTCATAATAAAACTTATTTACACAAAACCAACCAACTAATAAACCTATAACCATTCCATCGGCACAATTTGAAGAACCACGTAAATAATTTCAGCTATTTAGGCAGTAAAATTATGAAAATATAATTACTTTTTAATTAATCCTGCTATTTTAGGCCAGCCGGCCCTTTCGAAATGCTATAGGACATTCCGATTATATTGAATGCTCTGAAATGAATTTAGTTGTGAAGGGAGAAGCGACGATAAAATTTATTTGGGTGTAAAAGCAATTAGATAAAATGTGTTTAACCGATTAATTAAACATTGGCACAATGGTTTGGATTGGATGAATGTCTATGGTATTTCATGCGTTATTTTATGTAGATAGGGAGTGATTTACTAAAGAAAAGAGGGAAGAGCCGCCGGCCAAAGGTCGATGTATCGGCAATTCGGCAGAAGGGGCCGCTGACGAATTCCGTAATGAAATCGACCACGTAATGGTGAACCTTTTGTTCTGCATTTTAATCACGCCACAACTGTTTCATTTCATTGAATTTTGTTCAACTTACATCTGTCCCTATCTTCGGTGACGTAATAAAATTGACCCTCAAGTCATGTTCTTCTAATTACTTTTTTTGGTCCGTTTTGGTTTTGTTAATTAGTTTTTTTTTACGAATTTATTGTTTACTTTTATCGGGTTGTTTAACATTTAAATCCTATTATTTAACCTGATAAACGTATAGATATTAGTAAGAATCTATATTCTTTCCTATGTTTCAAAATATTTTCTAGTTAGATATAGCCTCCCTTGATATATCAAAACAATTATTTAGAACGCATTAAAAATGATTAATGTGGCCACCGTCGTCACCAACGCTAAGCATTTACATTCCGTTTAAAATTTATCAACTAGCATGTAAACATTTGATTTATAATAAAATGAATGACAACACATCGATACCTACAAATATCCATTGAAACTGTACCGTCAAGTCCTTCAAAAAGTTTTCCAGTTGTTTAAACTCGCACAAAAAAGCGGCAAACTTTATCACTTCATAGTCCGCAGTGTTTATGAATTAATTTTATTAAAACTTCCATCTGGGGACGCGTCTAATTAACTAGGTCCGTCGGCTTATTTGTTGGCCTGAGTTTTGACAGACGAGTGACGTAAATTTTAATAAGGGGGTAGTGGATCGGCGGGAACTCGCGGCGCGTTCCGTACGGGCGCTCGCCGCCATGGCACTGGCGCGCGGCGCTCGGGCGCGCTCGGGCGGGCTCGGCCGGCGGCGCGCGCTGGCTCTCGGCGCCCGCCCAGCCCGCCGCCGCTGCAAACTCCGATTTCCGTAGCGGGCTAAGCCGAAGCTTTCCTAGATTGTGTGGCCTTAGTGAACATTAATTACACCCAACTTAGTCTGATTAAACCTTGAGGAATTATCCGGATTGACAAAATTAACTTTTAACTTAGATTTATGTCGTTTTGTTCAACAATGTTAGGTCGCGGGGGGCGGCGCAGAAACTTTCGTAATCCTTATAGGCAATATTGTTATAATTCCTGGATTTATAAGCTCCCACACTCATTTTCTTGCAAGACCAAAACTTTGCCAATATAATTTAAACTTAATTTAGCATGAGAATTTAGTTTGACTCTATTAACGATGTTGTCTTAATTAATTAGCTTTTAGTGTAAGTTTGCTTTCTGTTTATTGACTTGTGTTGAAGATAGATCGATATCATACGTCATTCAATAGAAGCTAATGGGTTTATTTTTAATTAAAGTTTCAAGTGAATTACATTTTAAATATACACTTTCAGTCCCGCAATAAAACAGAAAAAGCGTATTGAAAAGGTAATAACGTTAATTACAATTTCATTAGTTCAGCAAGATCGAGCGGGTGAGTCGTGAAGATTAATTACAAAACAACTTTACTGGCGAATATCCTCTAAGAATGTTGATCAAAACAAAATTTGTAAACGCTGCGAGCACGTCGTCGTCGGCGCGGCAACTATTAAATTAACAATACCCAGCGGAATAATTACGAGGGCCAAATGGGGTACTTACTGTGAACATTGTAAAAGTATTTGTGAACCGAACACGAGAGGTTCAAGTAGCTAATAATAAATTCAGAAGCAGTAATTGTCATCAATCTTTAAGCAGCTGAGTGTTCCAGGTTTTGATTCGCGTGGCACGTGGCGTGAGGCGCGTTCGTGCCGCAGTTCACCAAGCTTCGGCAGTTATTAAGAGCAGCTGCACACTACCTGACGGATCGTGAACTTGACCAATTAAAACTTTCACAATAATAATACAAATTATTTTGTGTCGATAAATACGTTCCATTTCAGTATAGCCCAATTTTCGTTCGTTAGGTGTAATAAATAAACGAGACCATAATATTTGCGCCTGGATAGTAATTAATTTATTAGGGGCCTACCCTTAACTATAATTTAAGGGCAATATTAATAGTTATTAAATGTATTTACCAATTTTGGGCGAAGCATAGAATAGAGCAAATAAAATGATATAATTATAATATCAACGCAATATTATGAAAGGAAACGTGAAACATTTATTCGGATATTAATATGAAGTAAATAAAATAATATTTCCTCGTAGACAGCCGTAATAATAAGTTTTGGCAGAAGATGTGACTGTAGCCATATTCTTTGAGAAAAATACGAAAAAGTACGTTTATTGTGTAGTTGTAGTGTTCTGTAGTAAAAATTCTTTTTAATTTTAGTATATTTGAAGTTATGAGTAGGTAAAATACGTTGTATTATACGGTTTGAATGATATTAAAAATATAACATTCGAAATTACAAAGCAAAATATAGGTTATCCCTGCGGACCATTGTTAGCACATGTTGCAGAATGAGTTATTATTTTCCGACACGTATTATTTATCGTTGTCCCAATCCCAATACAATTTTTTCACTGTCCAACGTAAATATGAAATGTTCTCCTTCATATGCGGAAACACTTGAGTTACATACGTTTTCGTAGGTAGATAAGTAGTAGGAAATAAGTAGGTAGCCAGGTATACGTTTTATAAATAAAATAATGGGGAAAGTTTATATGTATGTATGTGTGTGTTTGTTTTTCTTCACGCTCAAAGAGCTGAACGAATTTAGACTTTAGGACTTTTTTACAGGAAGCTCTACGTAGAGGTCGTGCGGTCTACTACCGCAATGGGATTTTGAAGCAACAGTCCTTGCACACATGCTACCCCTCGGTTCAGACCCGTAGTGAAAGAGAATGGGATACAGTCGCCTTTTTTGCGAAGCAGTAATACTAGCGAACGAGTTGTCTGTAACCGTGAAGGAACGTATGCTCACATCTCTATCACTGAAACAGGAGACGCCTAGAGCATCAGGAGACATGGGCGAACCCCGATTGACGAGCAACGTATAGATTGCCGTTCAGCAGTCTGGAGAGTAACGATCTGGACCGACCTTGAGTCGTCGACGGTGCACAATGTTCCACGCCCGTCTCTAAAAGATGTCAGTAAAACCGTAGGGGCCCAGAGCCGATGCCCGCTGGGGCCATGGAGAATTCCCGAATAGGAAATCCATAGTCCTGGAATGCAAAGGGCAACTGAAAGACATAGTTGTGATTATGTCTGTAAAAGTCTGAGCTCTAGAGCGCGAAAAGTTACCACCCCAAAAAAAAACACGGGCGAAGCCACTGGCAGAAGTTAGTGTTTTTATAAACTGTAGATCTACAGTTCGATCGAAAAGCAATAACAATTTAAATGTCTGACCCATTTCTGAAAAATGTGTCCTGAACAAAGATTTTCCATTTTATTAAAGTGTCAATCGTAGCCGTGAACATTAAGAAGGTACCGTGACTACAATGTTCGATAGAGAATTGAACCAAACAGTTCAATGAACACTTTATTTAAAGCATTCGAATGAAAGGGCTCACGAAGTAGGTTCACATTAAACATGTTTATGATTTAGTCGGCTCCTGTGTTTATAATAAAGATGAGATTAATGGCGCGAAGCCGGCTGACGCACCCGGCCGCGCCTGTCCTACATCCTCGTTAGATTTTTTATATACGCACTCGTCCTTTTATACGGAAGCCGACCGCATACGCCTCACGCGTTTTATTGCTTCTCTTTCCGATCTAGAGGCGAGCATATTTGTACATTATTTGCAGTATACATTATTTATATTGCCCAAGTTTTACGGTAGCCCTATAGGAAAGGGTTAAATGAAAAACAGTTATGAACAAAGCACACCCGTCGCGTACATGTATGGCTGGCCGATCACTTTCAGCCAATGGAAGTCCTAACTTTCAAACAAATATTATAAACCAGCTGTCCCCCGCAGTTTTACTCGCGGCTTTGGTTACCTCTCCGCTCATGTGATAATGTGATAATAGCGTGATGTTATACAACTCTCTAAATTATTTTCCTTCTTATTTACTGAAACTATGAAATATGCTGTGTCTGTTTGTTTCTTTGTACGTTATAATTTTACGCCTAAACAGTTTATTAATCTTGGTGGTACATTGGACCATGGTAAAGGATATAGAATACCTTTTTTTATCACGGGCGTACCTATATTCCTTTACATCAGTGAGATACTAAAACGATCATCAGCAATGGAGCGCTCCTAGAATCGATGCTTCAAAGTCTTGAGTATCGACGTAAAGTTGCTAGTCTGTCTGGTTTTCTATAAGTTGCATTTCGGGGAGTGTGCATCGGAATTGCATCGTTTCATTCTGTCAAGTCCATTCCATTATCGGACCACTATACATAACTATGGCAATGCGCCCCGTACATGGTGGATATCCCACATACACGCACAAATTGTAAATACATTCATTGTGCGAACCTACAGTTAAGGAGTGGCATTTCCTGCTAGAATTTGTTAATTATATATTTATCATACCTATTTATTTATTAATCAATTGCTTACTACACTTACAATATGCACCAAAGCGTAAAAATCTCGCATCTACCAACAAAAAAAATACAAACGTCGATCATAGCGTAAAAATATGTCTTTATGAGCAATCTACTCAGGAACCGAAATTGAGGGAGGCGTTAAGAAGATTGAGCGCCTTGGCTGTAGGGCATATCTAGCCGTTAGAGTAGGTGATGGTCGGGCCACGAACAGGGGCATTTGGTCCGAAGCGAACACTGAACAGCGATCCAGCGCGGTAACGTCATTAATCTTATTGTCTATTTTTTCCTGATAGCAACAAAAGGTTTTTGAGTCAAAAGGGTGAATTATTTTATTATTAAGAGCCCGTTGTGTCCCACTGCAAGGCAAAGGGCTTCCATTATTCCATTCTTTTCTGTCCTTAGCTACTTATGGCCAATCCTTAAGGTAGGAGTCCAATCGTCACGACATCTCCTTCTGGGTCTAGCACGTCGCCGGCTCCTGTTGTTCGGAATCCGGTCAGTGGTTACCTTCTGCCAATTTTGTTGCCACCGGTCCAGTTCCATTTTAGTTTGGCGGCTGAGTAACCTACGTCTGCAATTTGTATTTTGGGTCGAAGTATACTGTTCCTTATACGATTAGTTCTTTTGAACTCGAGAATATTTGGGGTATACCTCAAGAATACAAAAGGTTGAATAGGTTAAGTACTTTAAAGCAAACATCGTCCATCTTCGACCACATCATCGCTTGTGATCAGATAAGATAGTACGGTCATAAAGGAACTTATCACACTAATGATATAAATGCGTGTGTAAGCGCATCTATTTGTATGTTTGTTACTTCTTCACGCTCGAACGTTCAGCGAAACAGATTTCGATTAACCTTGTATCATCTACCCGTGTATCATGATGTCCTGGAATAGTACATAGGATCCTGTTTCTGCCGGGAGTATCTTCCCTCGGGACAATTTTCTACCATGTGGGCGAGGTTACTGGCTCCAGCTAATCAATAATAAAAAAGATCCTTTCATACTTTTACGTGGATCGTATAGCCTCTCCGAGAAGCTTCTATCAAAGAAAAGTTGCATATGACAGACCAGCAACCAGAAACGAGCAGCCTAAAGAAACACCAAATAATATACATTTAGAACGTTCCTGTTTAATACATTTTTATATTAAAGGGATGTACCTGGTACATCTTATCTATCCTAGTACAATGTTAGTTACGTTTTTCTTTGTAAAGCCAGAGTAAACGACGATGTCTACGCCAGTATTAACTGTGTGACAGACAACGGTAAGCGTATTAGTAAGTACAGTGTAAAACACCAAGAAAAAGATTCTAAGTAGTATTATATCAACTTGTTAAATTACCAGAACGTACAACACGTTTAATGTAATAAAAAAGTGATAAAATTAAATGGATAATAATATTAATTAAGTTATAACTTCTAAGGTATTCTATTCTTGAGCCATTTCGAACCAGGTCTTGCGGTAGATATCTAGGTCGTTTCGTCACCTCTTCCTAGGTCTAACTCGGTGTCGTCGTCCATATTCAGATAACCACTTTGTGGAAACTCTTGCCCAACGTTCAGAGTGCCTGCGGCTGATGTAACCCGCCCAATCCCAGTTTAGCCTGGCAGCATTTGTTCCTACGTCTATAATCCTTGTCTTTTGACGCAGCGTGGCGTTGCTAATTCTGTCGGCTTTTTTATATCCAGAATGCTGCGCTTCATTGTTCGTTGGCAAATCCCACGGCGAAACTTGCGACTCGGTGCGCTCACCGAGTTGGTTGCTACCAGGTTTGGGCACCGAGGCGCTTCAAGGAGATTGGTAGATCTCCCTTCATTAGCGTCTTCATGGATCAGTAGCTTTTCAGATCGATTTCGTTCTGCTGGTTTTCGAAAGAAACTAACTGGCCTATATACATAATTAATATCCTGCCCATCTACCTCGACCCTACATTTAGTACTGTTGGTCATACTTTTAGTTTTAAACCGATTCATCGCGAGAAGCCCCACTCTGAGGCTTGCCGTGCTTAGGTCTTGAAGCATGGACTGTAGTTCTAGAACAGTAAGGGCAAAAAGAACAATGTCATCGGTAAACCGCAGTTTTGTCAGCCTCTTATAGTATTGTATTTTGTACAATAGGTAGGTATACAATGGTAGTGCAAAAAACATGCATGGAAATACGTTTAAAAGTATGTGTACGTTTACAGGCATGTCATCATTATCATCACTTCAGTGGACAGACTTCCACAGCCGGACATAGGACTCCTCCAAGTGCCACCACACTGCCCGGTCTCGTGTGTCCTGTATCCATCGGATTCCCGCGACCCTCACGAAGTCATCGGGCACTTTTTGAGCGGCCTACTAACGTTGCGTCTTTATCATTTAAAATCTTTAGTGTTTCCGTCTAGTCCTGTGTGTAATATACGTATTCAGTGGATGGCTGACCGATCTGTAGCAGCCTATGGGAACACCAAATATAAGTTGGGTAGAGGAAAAGTTAGGCCGGCGACATCCGTAGCAGCCGCGTTTGCACTGGGGTGTGAAAACAAACTTTGTTAGTAATGCTCACTAGACAAATAGGGGATTCTTTGCCACCCCATCACGCAACCACAAAGTTAGTCGAGTTATTATGGAAACAAAAGGTGGTATCAGCTATCCTGATCCCTTTCTTTTACCCATGACATGCTACCCCGCGGTATATTCGCTAAGTTCTGACATGTTTTGTTAGGGAACCTTTTCCTATCTACATAATAATGGATTATACGGTTGTTCGAAAGTGTTACCCTGGGACGCAAAAACAACTACAGGATCACAGGAGGGTTTTAGTCAAATAACCTAAAAACTCCCTCTCGGGTCTCCCAGAGCAGAAGAGGTTGTTTGATTATATCCCGCCCAAAAAAATAACTATGGGCGGTTCGATTGTGTTACCCTAGAACGCAAAAACAACTACAGGATCATAGGAGGATTTTAGTCACAATAACCTAACACTTCCTCTCGGGTCTCCCAGAGCAGAAGAGGTGGTTTGATTATATCCCGCCCAAAAAAATAACAATGGGTTGTTCAATTGTGTTACCCTGGAACCCAAAAGGAAAACTGAAGGAATATCAGTCATCATCAAATCAGAGGGAGTATCAGTGACCGAAATCCACCCAGGTTTTAGGTCACTGATACTCCATTTCGTTCCACTCAAAGTGGAATAATTTATTTGATTAATTCATACCTGAAAAAGGACATACAAATCTACATAATTACCCGTAGTGCAGCAAAAAATGTTATACACACTAGTAAAGGTAAGTTAAGTATTTATGAATGCACTTGGGAGAGGCCTTAGACATCTTTCGACTGAAATAATGATGATGAGGTATTTAAAAGTTATGTACAGTTACATTTTAAAGCATAATAAAAAGACCTCAACTGATAGAATTATTACGGTTGAAAAATCAACACGTTATATTTTATTCCTGACATCTCGATTTAAACTTATTCCAATAAAAGCAAACTGTTCGCCGTATGAGTAGGCAAAGGTATTTTTCAATATTAGACTCTTGAATCGTAGTTCAAAGCGTAAATATTTTCATACACGACTTCGCCACACAATTTCCCGAAGCGGCCAATTCCATAAAGCGCAGGTACATTTTATAAGCTCGACGGCAGAACACACTTGATTTTAAAAATATTTCAATTTATACTTCGATTATATTAAAGAGATATTTTATGGGTCAAATGTCAATAAATATTTTCAGTTGATATTTTTATCAACAACCTGTTTTAAAATCCGAGCGATTTTATACAAAAAGTAATCATAGTAAAATCGAATAAAAGTCTTCATCGGTGAATATTTTTAACTGTTTAACAACTATAAAAATTTTTTTACAAAAAAAATTAAACCGACTTCAAAAAGTACCTACAAAATAATTTTAATTTCGGAAGTCGGTGTTTCTATAATAGGTACCTAATTTTGTCTCTTCGTTATTTAACACCGACTTCCGAAATTAAAATTATTTTGTACTTTTTGAAGTCGGTTTAAATTTTTTTTTGTAAAAAGTTTTTTATTTTTCACTTTTTAGCTATGGTAGCACCACTAAAAAGTACCCACCCTTCAGCTAAACATAAATTACCTTATAGCCAGAGTGCATCTCATAACGATTCTAATAATCCCAAATACGGTTATATTACATGAAATTACCTTCCGGCTTTATCACCAGATCAGTTTAATACATCCCCTCCCCCTTTTCTATCAGTCAGTCATCGACTACACGTATAAACAAAGCAATTTTACTTGTTACGGCAATTCTGCTATGATTCTATGAAGAGTTCTGTTCCATATCTTCGAAGTTCATGATCAGATCATAAAAATATTTCTATGGGACCAACTTGGAAGCATAACCTTCCAATCAAAAAAAAAAATTTCAAAATCGGTCCACAATTGACCGAGATATCGGTGAACATACATACAAAAAAAAAAAAAAAAACATACATTCAGCCGAACATAGAACCTCCTCCTTTTCGAAGTCGGTTAATAAAATAATGAAGCCTGAGGCCAGACTTATTACAGATTTACAATAATATCTGCTTTGCCTTTGGGATCACTTTGGAAAGCCAATATGTGTGGGTGAATAGGTAAATACTCCACTTAATATTATAGTGCTTAACCCTTCAGATACCGTCAATTAGAGACACAATAGTAAGACAATAGATGCGCGGCCACCGGTGGTCGCTTGGGGATTCATGAATTAAACAATTAATAATATTTTATTTTAAATAGGTCTACATGATCGCTTATAAAACATCAGAAGTTAGTGCACGCTTCTGATTGGTCGTTTCTTATGGACAACTGCCTCCTTAGCCAAGTTACGCCTGTTTCGTTTCCATTCTCTTGCGTCGAACGCCTCGAGTAGGCCACGCCTCCAATTCCTTTGTTATGACCACGTGACTGAGCGTTGAGATGACGTCGAAACGAAATGTTTGTAACTTGACTAGGGAAGGCAAGGAAGAAAAGCCACTTTTACAACTTAAAAAATAGTACATTTTGATACAAGTGGACAAACTTTGTCATTGCAGCCGAGGTGTAAGCCTGAGCCGATGGCGAGGTCATTATGGAGTTGAGCGACTGGAATAACAAATGCCGACACACTTACTCGAATAAAAAACCTATACATGAATATTATTTAATAACAAATTATTGTGAAAAATAGTTCGCAAGCTCTTACATATCGAAACGACAAGGCCAATTTTCGTAGGGTTGCCAAGCGACCGATCAATGTGGGGACTGTCTGGCGATCTACGTGATGTTTAAATATAATATTTATAATAAATTTAATAGGCATGGGAGCTAGCCGGAGCATTTTGCCGCACTAGTCCGAAGCATTCTTCATTGCATGCCTAAAAGCGGTGAGATAGGTGCCTAGTTTTTGAATTAATGTGTTGATTAAAGATTTTCTCTTACAATGTATCCACATTTCAATATAGGTTTGAGAGGACAGTGTGGTGTCTAGGGTTGATGCTAGGTTGATAAACAAAACTCACTCACAATGGGTTCACCAAGCTGCCGTAAACACGTGCGCACCCGCTGACGGTTGAGCAAGTAATGCCCCTTCTGTACCGTCCACGTTTATACGTCACTTGCCCTTTATTTGTACGTCACAGACAGTATAGGACCAATCAACATATTACCAAAAGAAGTAATAAAAAAAAAGCAAAAACGTGTTTATTAACGACTAAAGGAATCACGACCCTGTAATTATAGAGGTCTAGTTATTTTTCTTACACGAGATTAATGATCTCAAAATATCAAGTGAACTTTGCTACTCATTCCATTTATCAAGTTATGAAAGCACACATACGCTAAAATATTTATTAATCATCAAATAGAAATCTCGTGTCAGTGTTTGTTATCGAACTCCACCAAAACGGCTTTTTTGTGGGTAAAAATTATCCAAATGACATCCCTCGCCCTTGGGCGGAGCGGGAGATAGTGTCAGACTACTACTGCCTTAAAACCCCCGTTCCTTCTTGCCTTTCTGGGTCTGGCAATAGGTCATAAAGTAGCCTGTGACCTATTGGCGGACCTATTAGAATTTTCACCCTCCTACCCACCCCAATTTTTCTTTTTTAAAAGCTTTTACTTAGTTCCACCTGTCCCGATGTTTATCTGTAGTCAAATCTTGCAAATTAAATTTGACTTACTTCCTGGTTACCGATTGAGCTGGAATTTTGCTTGCACGTGTAATTCAGATGACAATGCAAAATTATTATGACATGAAGCTGATCCGATGATGAAACCGGAAAGTGGCTGTAGGTACTTGGTAGTTAACGACACAACTCCATCAAGTTTGTATATAGGTATACCGAGCTATAAAATCTTGCTATGAAAAAAAATATTTTCATTAAAAGCTTATTTGATAATTTATATAGTACAACAACGTTTACCAATTTTGCTAGTGTATTTATAAACATTTTCGTCGTAAGGCGTACTTACAACGTCCGGGACCCCAGGATCCTAAAAATGTCAAAGATTCATGGATGGTTCTGTGATATCAAAAGAAGATCGCACAAGTTATTTTTCTTATTAGCTAGCAAATTGGCTAGATAAATATATTTTTAAGGATTTGAAAATCGATTGGAGAAAAGAATTTTCGTTTTTTTAGCAGTAGTGAAGTGACTTTTGATTGAAATGTGTTTTTTGGAGCTAAGAGAAATATAAGTTATTATTACTACAACGCGAAGAGTTTGTTTTCTTCAAATACACATCCCGGACCCAAGACCTACCAATACTAATAAATATTCGCTTTTTTCAGAACTGTGGGAACAGAGCTCGAGTCAAAGGCTTCGCATTCTTAAATGCATAGGTTTATATTGTAAGAAGCACTTTACAAGATATTTTTTTAATATAAAATTACGTCCAGACAGTTTGTTAACAACTCCTATCAATCTTGTTTAGAATATCAACACATATACTTTTTAGTAATTATGAACCTTAACAGGTACAACTATCTTGCCAGTTTGTAAGTTAGCAATAGTGGCCTTTATGGACGCCAAAGTACTTTTATGTATGAAAGAACCCACAATGCACTATAAATTTTACATTATGATACAGTTGCCAGCCATTTGTAAGCTATCTTCAACATTGGATAAACAGAGTTACTCGCGAAAGTTTCATTTCAACATGACATCCGCCGACTGTGAAAACATTTTGGTACAAAGAGGGCAAAAGGAGCAGAGTTCCTCCTTAATCATGCAATCCCGACGTGTGGCGGAAACACAACCGCGGGGATTAGGATATTACGGCTCACACAAAACTACATTCTAATATTCACTGAATCTTTTCCATCAAATTATATTACGTCAAAACCTTTTAGATGTACGAGTCAGTTTTACGGCCACTTCACAACTTCGGTCTCAGCGGCAAGCGGGACGGCAAGCGGGGCGGTGAGCAGGGCGGCGAGCGGTGCGGACGCGCACTGCATTGAGCGTCTCGTAGCGTGCTTCAAAAATGTTCATACTTTCGTTCTTACCGCTTGCCGACCCGCGCTTAGCAACCGCTCACAGCGGCAAGGTCGGGAACGGGCCGTTATAGCGGCTTGTAAGCAGTGGCGGATTAAACCAGCGCGGGGCCTGTAACAAATTTGACCAGGGGGCCTCTGAGTAAACCTATTATGTAGGTACTATTATTCGCATTTTCAATAATCTAGTGAATTTTAAGATTGGGAAAGATACGTGGAAATTACAAAATGAGGGAAATCAATTACAAAATTTATTAAAAATTAAATTAACAAATAATTAACGTTGTTGTAATTGTTGTGTGTTTGTACAGTTAAATTGTTAATCAGCTGTATTTATTCGGATTTCAATATAATTATGTTTTTTACTAGGTTTTTTTTTGTTTATATACTTAATTTTGTTATAATTATCTATTTGCTATTTTGCTACGTGGCTAATCCGCCACTGCTTGTAAGACACCACCGCGCTCCTACAAAGTGAATTCATAAAGCACCGCATTGCGAGCGTCTCGCTTTCCATTTCATACTTTATCGCCCCTACATGGTATAGCTCGCTAAAAGCCTTATTATATTACAAAAAAAGTGATTTAATCTAAGAAATCGTGACCGCTAAACGAACAATATTTCATGACTGCAATCTAGAACCTTTTCATAATAAAAATTTTAATACAACTTTGTCCTAGCAAACGTAACGAGGTCGTTACTTCAATCACGACCGTAACATTAGAAAAGTCCTAAATAAGGAATATTTTGGAGATAAATCATAAATAACTGCTTGATAGTTGCTATTTATGTTTATGTTATGAGTTATTTGGCTCCTGTAATACTGGTTGCTACCTAGCTCAGAAGCCAGGGCTTCAAATAGTTTGTACGATACCCGACTTTTTGTGCCAATAAATAAAATTACTATTATACGCAGTTGTTTTCATCCATTATAATAATTATAATTGATATGTATGACATATGAATTAACGTATAATAATAATATTCCACAACTATCACACAACGCCGTCTAGTCCCAAGATAAGCAGAGCTTGTGTTATGGGTACTAGACAACTGACAAACACAGGTACTTATATATTTTTAAATACATACATAATGTAGATAAATTACACCTAGAGATAGAACAAATGATCATGCTCATCACATAAACATTTTTCGTGGGTGGGAATCGATCCCACGACCTCCGGCATAGCAGTCAGGGCCTAACCACTAGGCCAACAGGAAAGTCAATCTTAGATTCTGTAAACTTTCTTTAAAATAAAATATACTTAACCATAACAACAGCATAAAATATGTAAGACACAATAACTTTGATTAATTACGAAGTCTATTATTAGGTGCATGTTGTCGGAGCGGTGTCGCTTATGCAGCATGTTTGCAGCGATCTTTCACGGCTTAATTACTTGTGAAGTATGATGCATGTTCGGAGTGGCACCTGCGAGGAGCGGGCGGGGCCGGGGGGGCGGCTAGTTTATTTCGAGAGCATCCGGCGGCTCCCAGCTGTCCACAACGTTAATATGACGACAGCGGCACTGTCACTTCTATCCAATCTTCCAAAATATAAATTAAATGTCAATATCGAGAAAATAACTTTTGATATTTTTATGCTTTGACATTATATTGGACGTTTTATGGCACCAATGAAATATATTTTTGGTCCACTTTGAAAACGAGGATCTAATTAAAATTTCATGGCGGTATCGGATGAACATATTTACAACTGAAATAAATTTGATTTTAAATATTAGATATAATAAAAAGATATAGAAGGATTCTAAAATCATGAGTTTATTAACATAGGACTGACTGTTGTCATTGTGTAAATTAGTGAGAGGATTCATAAGCCAGGATGTGTGCGTATATGAAAAGGGTACTAAAACAGTCATATGATGTTCATTTCTATGCTCTGAGCAATATCCGGTGGTGGTCGGTACACCCAATGGCTATATTTAACTACGGAGCAATCTCCGCTGAATGAAGTAAATTAGCATTTTATGATATTATTAAAATGTAACGCGACCAGTGCTGGCCAAATTTAATTATAAATGTACGTTCATCATAATTAGAAGGTCGTAAAATGTCCGTTGATGAACATGCTGGCCGCGTCTCTGGTGGCTGCGATGCTCATTGGCTTAATTACTGCACTGGGCTTAAAGATTGGTGGCTCCAGTATTGTAGACGGTGAAGAAAATGCTATTGTTCAATGGCTACATAAAAACGAAATACTTTATTACGACTGTCACAAATACGAATTTAAAAATACCTTTCTTAAAATTCCAAACGCGTCAAATTTCCTATTTTTATAATTATATAATTTCAGTATTCGTAACGTTTATTGTTATAGTTACTTACATCTATATTACGTTTATAATTAATTCTCAAAAATGCTGAATTTTAATAAATCGACTAACAAAATTCCGACTGAATAATAATTCTCATTTATTAAATTTAATTTTGATTGATAATCAACAAGAAATAGCATCTGGGGCAATATTAATAAGTTGGTTATTATTACAATATTTATTAAAATAGCTTTTGATGAGTAGTAACACAAGCTCTGCTTAGCATGGGACTAGATGGCGATGTGTGATAGTTGTGGAATATTATTATTATTATTATAATTTAACCAAAGCTATTTTAAAAAAGTAGATACACGTCCTTACATTAAATGAAATGTTACTTAAAGATTTTGAATATACAATGTGTAACTGAATAATTATACTTCTTGAATCGAAATCCTAATTTTAGCAGCCCTCCCGCTCCCCCCAAGGGCGATGTGAGATGATACCCCACTGAAAAAAAAAAACAGTCTATTCCAAGTACCTACGGAAAATCGAAATTTCGTTTTTTGGACCAAAAAACCATAGAGAAATCGAGCATTTGATCCTTCGAACTTATGAATATCGTAAAACAATCGTCATTTAATGATTTCCCATAGAAAAAAAACTTTGCCAATTAACTCGAGTTGAATTTCTGACTGGCACAAGAGCTTATTCCAATAACTAAACCGTGATAGACGATTGCTGCCAATTCGCGTTTTCTTTGACAATTTTGCGCTGACATTTACATTTTTCTCTCTATTCCTAAAATTGATTCTATATTTACATTTGTGTTAAGCCCCTGCGTATCCTTCCTTGAATGGAGATGATTGGCTACACAAACCTACCTACGTCTGTCAACAGTGCGGGAAAACTAAATAAGATTTTTGGTGCTTAAAGAGACGTAAACTCGGCGCTCTTTGTGTACTATTGTTGCATGCTAAGATATGTAGACGAGGTCCTCACAAGACTGCAACGATTTCAAAATTCATGCATGTTTCTAAACAATAGCTTAAATATTACTGGGTACAGTATACCGGGAAGTGATCATGTCTGTAATCCTTGGAGGAGATCCCTAAAGCTGTTGTTTGGCTGTGTATTATACAGCACGTTTATGGCGGTCCTAGGAGCCTACCCTTATTGGGCATAGTTCCAATCTCGGGTAGATACTGTGAGAAAACCGAGTTTGGGAGCTGTAGGTATACAGCGCGTTTCCTGCCATGGAGATAATAGAAGGAAACTACGAAATATTCCAAGTTTACCTTTTACAATCAACATTTTTGTGATCAATTTTAATAGTTAAAGAACCCCGTATTTTATACTTTACAAAAACGTGTTTAAATATACACTAACACAATAAATCTATCAAGTAGGAGTAGTTCCTACTTGATAGATTTTACTTGTAAGTATAATTTCGAAAAAATGTATAGAATTTATATAAATCTACCGAATGCAAAACCTGAAAAAATAGTTGCCGGTTTTTTAAATTACATTTAAAAGTTAAAACATTTCTGAATCTGGTGGAATTTCTGGGTTAATTTAATTGTTTTTTCAACGAATACTAGGGTGAACTTAGCACAAATGCTTACACCTTCATAACATACAGCGTGATGTTATGTTATGAAATAGTGTTAATAATAATCAGACATACCCATTAACCCTTCAGATACCGTCAATTAGAGACACAATAGTAAGACAATAGATGCGCGGCCACCGGTGGTCGCTTGGGGATTCATGAATTAATCTCGGAAAATTCCATTTATTAAAAAGTTCAAGAGGTCTTTCTCCGAAGTCCTTCATCAGACTTACACCAAATTAATTATAAAAATATTAATAAATAAAATAAATGAAACCAAATAGAAAGAAAAGTCTTCATAACAAAAAAATAATCTAATCAAATGAAAGAACATTGTAGATTCCGCGAATTCTTAGATTACGTTCTATTATAACTCACTTATTTAATATGATTATTTTTAATGTGCTTTTAAGTACAATATAGACCAGTCTAGACTGTTCTTACATAATATCTATTAATACTGTAATATGGAAATATTATAAGAACAACCATTTTTTTTAAATAGAGTAACCGTAGAGTTTCTTGCCGGTTCGTCTCCATAGGAAACGACCAATTTGGAACCGTGCACTAGCTTCTGACGTTTTATAAGTGCCCATGTAGGCCTATGTGAAATAAAAACTTTTGAATTTTGAATCATCAGAATAGGTTAACATTTAATGAAGATATTTGCTATACAAGATAAAAAGAATTTCAATCAAATTGAAAAACTCAATCTTTTATGTAGGCTTTTAAAAATAAGGTATGATCAAAGGTAATATTTATTTAAGACTTTAAAACGAAATTAGTCAGTTATACAGTGACTAGCTAACCGGTGCGACCATGCAAATTCTACAAACGAAGAGATCAAGCTATCCTTGTACTCTTTTGCTTCGTCTGCATTCATTTAATTATTCGTGCAGCTGGTATTAATTAAGATGAATGTTTGGTTTTACCTGTGTTTACATACACTAGCAACCGAATATAACTTTTTCTAATTCTGTTTTACTGACAACATTGAGTTACAATGTAAATAAAGCGACTTGCGGACCCTTCAAACTTGATTTGTGTTAGGTTAGGTTTGTTTATACAGAAAATGTTTTTAATTGTATTTGTTTTTATTTTAGCTACTATATTTTTTTCTGTGCATGAGAAGAGATCTTTGCCCTCAAGTTAGCTCATACATATTATTAAGGTAGACGCTAAACTAAGTAATTACCATATTCTTTTAAGCAATTCGATGCTCTTTTAAATAAAATTAATTAAAGCTTCATGTAATTTGCTAATTAGTATCGTTTGTATGTAAAGTCGTCGCGTGCCTGGTTAAGTGTACACAACACGCCAGATATCTGCATTTAGATAGACATCTTGTTCCGTTCCCAATGCTCTTGATCGCGATTGGCAAAGCACCACGAAAGACGAGTCTTTACCCACCCTCCCTCCATTCCACCACATTACAGTGTTACATCAAGACTACATACCTACGTTATATCTGAAATCGAAGTTTCCACGAATAAAATACAAAAGCTCATGAAAATTTATATCAAAAATGTTCTCCATCCAATTTGTAACAATTGTTACTGCACCACCGTTCAACGTCCAGTCCGGTCGTAGAAATAAGAATACGAGCCTTTTCGCCAACGTCCAATACGACGTGAAGAGAGAAGATAGCTCGACTTAATGTAATATACCTATCGGCGAAGGCAAATTCATATAAAATAATACTTTGTAGGCAAAACGATCGACAGTCCCTCGGGTGTCGTATAACTGCTAAGCCTTCGCCCAAATTGAGAAACTTGTTGAAAAATCTCACATGTGGGATACGATCGTGGGAGTTATTTTTCAAAATCTAATTGGACCGGCGCCATTGCTTCGATATGGCCTGCTTAATTAAATGTGTAATATAAGGCTTCAACTTGTTTCATTTCTTTTTGTTGCGTTGCAGAACATGAAAAGAGAACACGTATTTTGCTGAAAAGCTAAGAATACGAAACGAAAAAATACAGCGCAGACTTACTTGAGTAAAATAAAATACACAAAGAACATCGGCCAAGTTGTCGCAAACTAGAACAACAACTATTGACACGTTTTAATTCACGAATGTAAATCTGATATGTAAAAGTCAGCTTTGCGTGCGTCATTGATGAATATTACATTACAAGAAGTAGATCCACACAAATCTGAGAAATTTTTGTAAAGAAACACATTTCAGTTGTGGAGTTACTTACACCCCTGTATCCCGCAAAACCCCAAGAAAAGCCCCTCGACACCAAATCTCCTGTCTGTTTTCTAAAATACGTATCGATAGGGAACTGCAACTTCTGTCGTCGTGCCCATACAAAACATTGAAACTATCTTGTTATACTCAGTTTATTTGTAGAGAGATGCCTATTGTAGACGTAAAATATATTATTAAATAATATCACAGTTACTACTAACGCTTGATGTAACTTACTCGAGAAATCTTTGTTAGTTTGAAATAACAAAGATAAGTAACGCTGTAGAAATACATAGAGACGTCTGGAGATGACTGGCTGCTTCCATTCCGCTAAAATAACTGCACATTAAAGTTTTATCATTACAGATTGAACGCGGGAGCTGAGGTAGGATTTATAGAAATCCCCCAGAGCTCATGAGTAGAGCACGTCCCACCGATTCCACTAGATTCCTCGGTCCTGTAATTCCGCAATAAGACGATCATAAATGTCCAACTTAGATTGAAACAAAGAAAGGATAATGTAAAGCGCTAACGTGTTCTACAAGAAGAGGGAGGCCCCGTGATGGACCCGGGAAAGGTCAGACACCTTCCGTCCTACTTTTATATAAGAAAAAGGTTAAATAAAATATTTAGACAAACTAATGGAGCCCAAAAATTTAAGCAAAATGAAAAATTAATATTTAATTAGGTAGGATGATCTCAAAACGAATACCTAATTAATTTAGAAGGGAACACTTTGTATCTAAATTGTAATAAAATAAATACAATATGAATGTAATTTAAACGGCACCGTCTATTCCTTTCATGAGCGAGTGACGTAATAAGCAATAACAACAGGAAATGTTAATTGAAACGGCCCCACATTCATTTACTGCAGCTCAGAGCTGCGACTGCAATCTGCGAGCGAGCGAGGCGCGTACTTATTAATTATATCTCTAGACTAGCCACAACCAGAATACACGATCAACGTAAACCAACAATAACTTCTCAATTAAGCCACAATCGATAAATAACGCCAAAGCCGCAGATCATAAGCCAGCTTGTAATAAATGATCCATTCATACTCCGGCCTAAACGCTCAGTTTTACATTCATAAACAATTTGTAATACTTAATGTTGACATTTGTATAGTCAAGAGATTCACTTTGAGAAAACGTAGCGAGATAATACGAAGGACACGATGTACATTATCTCAGTTTAGCAGGCACATTTATCAGGCTGTGGTCACATTCCACTAACGAAAAAATATATGGATTATATACCTTAACAAAAATATTGCAGGATTTACGACGTGGCCACCAGCGTCGTGACAGAAATAGAAAATATCTGATAGAACCGCCTTGCACATAACATACATCATACGTTGACAGCGACATGGCTCACCGTTAACAAACATTCTAAAGAAAACATTGCACGGAAAATACGATAAGTTTTCCTGTCCATCTATCAAATCAGAAAGATTGACACAGGGAATAAATAATTGAAAAAAGAAATTAGAATTTACTCACAAGTTCAAACAGTAAAAAAACAGTCTAAAACTTTAGGATGACACGGTTTCTTTATAACATTAATCTTTGTTACAACTAGTGGGTGCGCAATCTTCTGCTACATAGACGAGAATATCCATTAATTATGAATCAGAATTCAGAAATCGTGTTTCCAATTTTAATATTTTTTCACGTTTTTTTATGTTAGAGAGCTCCATGAAGCTCTTTGTACAAGTTGAAATCGAGTTATTTATCCGAACGCTGAATCGATTCGATTTATAGATATTCGTTTGTCGAGACGTTGCGTCATCGCGTCATGGAAACAAATATTTGAACTGTGAAACTTCCCAGGACGTGTTTTGACGCGCTGTCATACTTATGTCGAGCTTACAAACTTTTAAAGAAATATTTTGGCATGTTTCATCATACATATTTAGAGAATAAATATGAGTCAAGGCAGTAACAAATTCAGAACTAGATTATAAATTCGTGGCAAGTCTGATTTCATCATCATACGTTTGCTCGTGTATTGATTTGGCTTTTACTATATGGAGACCGTCTTCCTTTAATAAACTTATATATGTAATAGATAAATTGGGATAGAACTTTAAAATTAAATAATTACAGGTTTTGGTATATCTATATCTATGTTTATAAGTATTGGTACCAATAATCGTCGCCAATATATTAAATAAGCCACTGCTATGGATTTGTCGGCGTCAAAGTCGGAAATTATCTTTAGGGAATGTACTGGGTAAAAAGTAAGATCTAATCATCTCTATATCGAAATTTTTCAAAATTGGTTCAACGATGTAATAATAAGTTATCGGAATTACTTTTGCATTTATATTATTAGTATGGATAAATTACAAGAAACCTATTACAGATGATGGGTATCTAAAATGTAATTAATAAATGAAACAATATAAATTCTACTACAATCAAAAAGAGCTCAGTTGTGTGATTATTTAAACTTTTTCAATAAAAGCGGTCAAACTTTGAAATTAAATAAAACAAACCGTTTACATGTTTTTTTTTTCTATTTTAATGTATATTCAATGGTAATATTCATTCGATGGTTATAATTTCGTGCATATGGCCGTCGCGGTCTTAGTGGAACAAATATTGGATGTTTTTTTTTTGATTAAATAGACTCAAAAAAATATGTTGCGCCGACCCCCAATAAAACGAGACAAGGGCAGTACGATGATGATGATGATTATGATGATAGCGTCAATTTCTTTAAGTTCTTGAGTTATGTTGGCTGTGGTCTGTAGTTTGTCGGAATAGATAAGAGATTTCACGTAGACCCATAGAAAACCAGTAAATAAAGGGATAGAGAAACTGAATGCAGCACACAGAGCTTCAGGCGAACAGAACACTGAGAGTTAAAAAGTGTTTTTCAGTAGAAGTATTCTCGTCAAAGACAGCTGTAGCAAGTAAGTAGTCAAGATAACTACTATACTCTGTCAAAGTTTGAGCGTACTGAAAAAGTCTAGAATAAAATAAAGTGGAAACCTACATAAATATAAACGCCTTTTCCCATGGAGCAGGCAAATATTTAGATCGCCAACTGTTGCGACCCTTATAGGTAATATATTCGTTCTGTTTCGTCTACATTTACATGGTATTGGCGTTTTGACTTATTACCAGTGATCGGAATAGGTAGGGCTATTTAGGTTTATTGACCGCAAACATTAATGTTAATATGGATATTACAAAAATATATGTGATTTAATAAATCAAGTTTATCTTATACTATCCTTAATTTCGTCCTTCTTATATTTACCCGTCAGAAAGGAAGGCAAGAATAGTTTTTTTTTTTTTTTATAATGTTACTACTTTAAAACCCGGGACTCGGTGATTATCCATATTATTCTAACGTATGGTAAGTACATAAAACACCCCTACCTATTCCGATCTATACTTATTACTGCTTTATGTGGTAGAAAAATGAATTTATTTTATTTTTCTGAATGGAATGCTTTTGGAATGAATCGCAAGCACAGAATTATTATTTACCGTTGTGTTTTACAAACCTGACGCGGACGAATTCGCGGGCAACAGCCAGTCTAAAATAAAACTACAGATTGTGGGTTAACAATAACTTTATGAACGTTCAATTATAATGCTCCATCTAAAAACAGTATATGTAAACGTAATAAGTTCTATTATCTTACTATACCTATAACGTATTTATTTGTCTTGACTTATAGAGGTATGCCTCTAGGCATAATACGATTTATGCCTACGCAAAACATATTTTAGATTGGACAAAAGCAATCTCTAAGTAAGAAAAACATAGACTAATATAACTTATTGTTTTCGTATATCTACTGATTAACAATATCAATATCAAAAATCCTTACTAAACCTTTTAAATTGCACCATTTTTGTGCACCGTAAAAATTGGCCTGAGCTACTCTAAATATCAAAGACCATAGATTACATTGTGTTGTTAAAGATTATATTGTGTTGTGGCAACGAACTCTTCCCGATGGCACAACTATGCTCGCACTTCGAATAATTTACGAGTCACATCTGGCGGAGGGGTTTTGCAGCTAGGTCCCATTTTCTAGCATTCCTTTTGCAGTTTCTTCTAGTAGAGTTACATATTATAAAATAAATCTTTTCTTGTCTTTACCTTCCTTTCTTTTTCATAAAGTTCGCTCCGAATTCCTTGCATTGCTACGACTCTACGAGACTCGCCGGGCGAGTTCTTTGAAGACCTAACTAAATAAAATAATTTGAAATTTCTGCAAACGCAAAGGATTTTGTTCCTGTCTCATAAATAAATACTGGATAATTAGTTACCCGGATGTTAGGACGAATGATAGGATGCTTTGCATGAACCCTTTTGGTTATAATGTGACCCTTTGGATGTCATTCATGAGGATCTATTTAGTGGTAGCGGTGCTCGTATGTAGGAAATTAAAGTACTCTCTGACATGACGTAGTTGTCGTTCAAGGATTCAATGTTATTTCAATTGGAGCACATGTAGACACAGACTAAAAAAATAATAATAAAGAACATTTAACCCCTCGTGCGACGGGGGGTATTATTATTACGTAATTACGTAAATCACCAGAAATAAATAAAAAAAAACTTTTTTCTGGATTTTTCTAGGAAAAAAAAGATACAAAAACCAAAATTTTGGCCAAAAAAAATCGGAAAAACGTATGTACAAAACGACAATTCAGCGTTTTTCAAGGTCATTCAAGTTCAGACGTATGTACAATCGGCGCTCAAGGTGAAAAAAATATTACAAAGAAATCCCACATCTATCTTTAAAAACTTTCATACCTATACTTTGTAGATATGTTTTTGTTCTGAGACAACTTTGTCATACAACACTATTCCCCAAGGTTTTACTACCGGTACTGACAACTAGTCAACTATGTGTAGTTACCTACCTGACTAGGTGAGTGCGAGCACCCAGACACGCTTCAATTACCGGCAACGCACCTGGCTAGACACTAGTCTCAAGTAGACACCCCATGGGGTTAGCAAAAGGCATAAAAGCAAAGAATGAGTTGAAAGGGACTTAATGACGTCATACTTGTTTGTTACGAAGTCACTTAAGAGGTCTTTATCGCCTTAAGTAGGTAGTACATAACCACTTATAACCAAAAAGAGTCAATCTTAGCGTTATACAACGACATTCCTGTCTTGCAGTTTAGTATCTAGATAGAAACCTCTGTGATAGATGGACGTTTTCTTCTGAAAGTGATCTTATGAAGTTTCCGTTTTCCAAAGGTCCTAAGTCTAAACCAAGTGCAGGTTTTACCAGTATTGTTTTTCTTTGAACGCATAATCTTCATCTTCTTCTTCTTCGTCACAAACTCAATAAGTGGTACTATAATGAGTACTTTAATTAATTAGTAGGTATGTATGCAAAAGTTAATTATACTTCTATTTTATCCTGAAATAAAATAACAGCACACGTACACCTGGGGCCGTGGGTTATTTCTGAAAGGTAAACCTACGGTCCTCCAAATGAAAAAATTAGTCAGCAAAAGCCTGAAAAGCCCTCTCGCTCCGCTCTATAGCAGAAGTCATTAGATGATTTTCCACTTCAAAAAAAAAACAAGCACACATACCAACATTAATACTGTACCTAATGAAAACTAAATAAAGAATCCAGTTCTAAGAACGGGCGGCACAAGGAAACACGTACTGACTCACCTATCTGATTTTACGGTCAAAACACCTACTTTTTTTATAACCTCACCGACTTTAACTGCTGCCAATCCTGTAGACAATTTAAACACGAAACAAAATAATTTATATTGCCGTATTGAAAAGCCCGAAGCTCTTGTCGGAGTACGCTTAAATATGTGACAATTCAATAACAGCGAATTAACACAATCATTTTCAATTAACTTGTGATGGTATAAGTATACACAGGCTTTTGTCGTTCGTTTCCTAGAATTTAAACGAACGGAGCTTTTAATTTGAACCCGTTATTGTTACGGAAAGTCTGTAAATTTAGTATTTATTTTAATTACTGCTGTCAAATATAAGGGAGGTAACAGTAAAATTGGGACCGTATTATTTACTAGCTTTTTCCCGCGGCTGCGCTCGCGTTTATTAATATACTTACTTTACTCTTTCTCCCCCGTTACTCACTTTTTTTTAAAATAGTCTATTAGCGTCCAGGGTCCCAACTATCTCTGTACCGAAATACATCAAAATCGGTTTTGCCATTTAGGCGTGAAGACGTAACAAACAAACAAACAAACTCACTTTCGCTTTTATAATATTAGTAAGGATGTACTTTATTTTGCTTGTGGTTTCGATGCTGTGGATCCCCAAAGGAATTGTGTGCTTTTCCAAATTTTGTTTTCAAAGTACCTACATATTGACCTATAAATGTACTTTCGAAAGAAAAAATCTTCTACAAAAAAAAAACAATTTCACCTATTCATGTTTCTATTTAGATAGATTTAAAAGTCGCTCAGTTACATAAAGATGGACCCCACTGGACACAAAAATGCTGCTTAATTATGACACCAACAATTTTAATAGCTGCAAAAAGTAGCTAAAATAAAGTAAACAAACGTATTAAACTAGTACTCAGTTACATAACTAAGAGTAAAATAATAAATGAAGCCTAACAAAAACTAGGCGTCCCGGTGTATTCTGGCTATTTGTGAGGCACAAAATGTAACACAATGAATTTACTATCTTGTTAAAACTCGGGATCTCTACTTCACAATAGACTTTATTTTTATCACACAGTTAGCAAACATTACCTGCGTTGTTCGTTTTGAAATATGAATAAATGAAATAACTTTTTTCAAAGGGTCCGTGGAATATTATTCTAGCATAACCATGTTTATCTGTGAGCGCAACCCACCGTCCCTCTATGTACGAAATGTAGAAAAATAACTAGGTATGTCGCCCTTATCTATATCTATTTAGTCTGTAACAAGAAACAAATGCAAGGAATACATATGATCGAAATTGCTCATATTGTGTAACAGAAAAACTTGTGGAAAAACGATATACAGCTACATATTAAGGACCTAGTTCCCGCCCAATGCTAAAAAGCAGTGACTTTCTGAAGCCCATCCCTCGGTCAGTAAGTTTAAAAAATATATAATATGTTTATTAAACATAATTGTACAACATTATCAATATACGTTTTTTTTTCCTATGACTAATACTTTTGCCAAAAAAAAAAAATAACGACGTGATATTTTTTCGCGTTCTTCAGAATGCTTTGCATTTGTAAATCAATCAATATTTTGCAAAGAAAATGGTTTTACTGGTCTGCGGGGCTCTTTGCAGGCACAGGTGACAGTACGAGTATGTGTGCATTTAACTCCGGCCAGTACCCCTAGCCAAGTTGCTAATTTACAAATAGTGATAGCAGAAAGCTTCCAATTTACGGGAATGACGTCATCTCAACGCTCAGTCACGTGGTCTATGATAACTGCAAAAGTTAAAACTATTGAGAGGAATGGTTGTTTCAGACTAATCCAATAACAAATTCTTAAAAATAAAAAAATAATCGTGGTAGTGAGGAAAAGTTAAACAAAAGACAATTTTATAAAACACTAATAAGTGCTGCATGTGTGTTCCAAATCATAAGTGAGACAGTGAACGTACTATGTGTGTCTTGCATGTTAAGGCGTATAATCCCTTGGATTTCAGCCCCCCTAGCCAATTTACAACCATTTCGCTTGCGTCGAACGCTTCGAGTTGACCTTGTTGCCAATTCTTTTGTTCTGACCACGTGACTGAGCGTTGAGATGACGTCGATAAGTGTTAACTATTGCAGATTAGCTATAGCTATAGATGGCTAGGGGTGCTGCTATTACGTAGAAAGCCAGAAAAAGTAGCGACGACTAGAAAAGCAACAAGGCTATGAAAGTCGACGATTTCCTGAATGAGTTTGCGCTTCACCAACAACGATTGCATCACGGCTTACCACCAGATAGGATCGCAGTCAACTACTAGTTTATTTTATTTAAATTGCACGTATAAATACAGTAAAGGTAGAACTACACTGCAAACACGTGTGCCACACACGCCGCTCTTGGCGCGTCAGTCTCCATACATTTTATATGGAAACTAGACCTGTAGAGCTACACTTGATACACGCCACACGACGTTGTTCTACGTAAAAATCAGGCGTGTTACACGTGTGCGTCGGTCTAATGTAGTTCTAGCTTAACTCTCGGAAACTAGAACAAGTCCATTCCATTTCTCTGATACCTAGAACCATCCTAAAACAGTTTGATTGCTGCACCTCGTTTCGGAGGTTAGTTTTCAGAACTTGGTTGATTTGCTGCCAAGGCTGCGGATAGTTCGAAGAAGTTACCATACCTGAAGGCACATTGTAGGTTTTTAGTCAGTATAAGTAAAAAAAAAGTAAGAAGATTTTTCATGATTTTTCACAAAATAATTAAATAAAAACTAGTTCATTTATGTCAGAACTTTCTTAGGAACATTTGTGTTATGTAGGTATGTCCCAAGGAGTAACGAAATTTGTAATTTGAAGCAACGTTTTGTCTAAATTAGTATGAATAGATCCCACAGAACCCCTTTCTCCTGTTCAGCTTCTTAAACCCTTTGTTATTTTCAAAGCAAGGTTTAATTATTATTAGAATATTCTTAGCATATCAAGTATCAGTGGCCGTATTTATCATAATAGTTATCAACGCCTACACACCCTTTTGTTCTGTTTTAACAGGCATGTTACTTAATAAGTAGGTTGTCCTGAAACGTAATTATGTGTACATTTTGTGAGTAAAAACGTATATAATTATTTCGGTTTATTTTGAGCGTACCTACTAGGGTGCTTCATGTTATTTAATTTTCTATTTTCATTTGACTTTGCACGAATTCTTAATGCTACTCATGCACACCACAGGGTTCATATACTAAAATATCAACATAATTAGCTAATCTTTACAGGTTGCACAGCTTCAATAAGTACGTCATCATCAGTGAAGATTAAATTTTTAATATTGTTTTTTTTTTATAGAGGAGGACAGTAAGTTTTACTAGACACAACAACACACTTGTAACACTTACTTATCAATATTAAAAATTTAACCTCCACTGATGACGTACTAGCTGTATGAGAAAACTTTATTGGCATTGTGCAACCTCTAAATATTAAACGATTATTGTGATTTTTGGTACAAGAACACTATGCATGAGTAATAAAAAATTCAAGCAAAGTCAAAAATCGAAATTTTAAAATCAACAGTGCAAAATTATTTTGACAAGGAGCTGATCTGATGATGGAACCGGAAGGTAGGAACTTGGTAGTTAAACGATACAACCCCATCGAGTTTGGGCCCGTATGATTCGTCTTGACGAGTATTAATATTTATTTATTTAATGCTTTATGCACACAAAGTACAGAGGCGGACTTAATGCCTTAGGCATTTTCTGCCAGTCAACCTTTGAGTGATGCAGAGAAAAATAGTGGCAGGTGCAATAAAAGAGAAAGAGAAAACGAACAAGAATTAACATAAATACTAATAAACCTTATAATATATATTATACAATTAAACAATATATACTTAAAAATTAATAAACTACATACCTAATTAATATAGTCAAACAATTGGTCCAGATCGACAATTGGAAAACATTAACCTTGTGATGATACTACTGCCAACTTCTTACGAATCATCTCTCGAACTTTAGTTTTGAATGCTAATCGGCTTCTTGCCATCCTGATCTCCTGGGGGAGCGCATTCCACAGAGAAATAGATTGGACAAAGAATTGGACAAAGAAAAAGTACAGGTATACCGAGATATAAAAGCTTGCTTTAAAATTTAAAACCAAATACATGAAACACCCTAATAACACTCTAGTAATAGCTGTACAGTAAACAAAAGAAATAATATACAAGCGGCTAGAATTTTTAACGCATGTTGTTAATGTTTGGGTCATGTTTTTGACACCGAAATAATGAATATTGCCAGCAACGTTGTGTGACTGAAAATCAAAATATGTTACTGTGAGCATATAAAGTACAGGTGTATCTAATAATTTTACTCAGGAATGCGAAAGCATATTTAAATTCAAGTGAAGTTCTCACTGAAAAGTGCAAGGAAAAAGTTCTTACTTAGCTTTTTATTTCTCCACCGGCATCATCTCTTCGCCGCCGCGGTGGCCCACAGCGCAGGTTTCCTTTTAATGCACACTATCCAAGACCCAACAAGTTTTATTGCGCAACTTAATTTTCAGTTTTCTACAAGTCGTCTGTTTGACAGTTCCGAAAACAACTTGAAGTTTTTACCAACACTTGGCCTATCGATTGTGTATGTCACTTTGAGCGATAAATCATATCGAGAATATTATAAAATGCAAGTTTTCGCTTATTATTTGAAGTCGCTTAGCTTAAAGATAGTGGTTAAGCGACTGGCTACTACGCCGCGTGTCAGAAACACATAATTTTCCTTGGCCTACTGGTTGTACCAGGTCTGGGTATCTTGTGATGTAACTTTAGTCAGTAAAAGTCTGACACGCCTTCCAGCTCCACCCTAGAGCGGGAGAAGTCATTGGATAATTTCCCTAGATGGGACTGTGAAAAAAAACGTATGGTACAGGATTGACTAACTCGGCATCCCGTAACCGCCCGGACTGAGTCTGAATCGTCATAGCGCGTAGTATTCCACGCGCGCCTTTAAGATATGTCACCCAACTCAAAAAATACTATAATATAATAACCAGTGACTAATGGTTTCTTCCCTCCCCTTGAGCATTACTAAAAGTTTTCGTTCGTATGTTTATCTACAGAGAATTCCACTTAAAGGGTGATTTTTTAATGTCTCATTCATCTGGCCTGGCCTAGTTTTTTAATTACAATTTGATATTTTTATTTGCATACTAGCTTTTGCCCGCGCGGCTTCGCTCCCGCTCTTCCCTACTCCACCCTACTATACCCAACTCTACCCTACTCTACCCTACCCTACCCTACTCTACCCTACTCTACCCCACTCTACCCTACTCTACCCTACTCTACCCTACTCTACCCTACTCTACCCTACTCTACCCTACTCTTCCCTACTCTACCCTACTCTACCCTACTCTACCCTACTCTACCCTACTCTACCCTACTCTACCCTACTCTACCCTACTCTACCCTACTCTACCCTACTCTACCCTACTCTACCCTACTTTACCCTACTCTACCCTACTCTACCCTACTCTACCCTACTCTACCCTACTCTACCCTAATCTACCCTACTCTACCCTACTCTACTCTAACCTAATTTTGTTTTTTTTTTTTTTCATAAGAACCTTATCCTCACAATAACAATCACAACAAAAAAAAATCAGCCAAATCGGTCAAGCCGTTTTCATGCTATGTCGTGACAACGGAAAACGGGTTTCATTTTTATATATATAGAAGATAGATTAGTTTTTCCCGATCACTAAATGTATCATTGGCTTACGATACAAAATAGATAGTTACGAAAACTAGGTCAGATGAATGAGACATTCTCTCGGTTTCAAAAAATCACCAAGCAATATATTTTCAGAAATATATAATTGTAAAGCAATAAACATACGCAGAGATCAATGCAGCACCTATGCAAAATATTTGATTGACAGTTCAATATTGTTCGCATGCATATTTCGTTACCGCTTCCATTTTTATGAAACACACGAAGCGTTGATACCGCTCGGGACCATTGACATGTGCTAGGTTCCGAACATGACAGTGGTAGGAAATTGTTTGTTCTAGATATCATTTTTCAGTAGGAAATGTTCAATTTTTCATGGAATAATAATATAAGTGCTACTTAGCACTAAAGTAGATTGACAATCATTTTTAGGGTTCCATACCTCAAAAGGTACAAATGGAACCATTATAGGAGCACCTTGTTGTTCGTCCGTCTGTCTGTCTGTCAAGTTCCTTTATCACGTCAGCTTGAAGCTGTAAAAAAATCAAACATTTAAGTTATCGCAAAAAGATACGACCGTTTATGTCGCAAAAATCAAAATTCATAGGGTACTTTCCGTCCACCAAGAATCTTGAAATTTAGCATAAAGCAAGGTTTTGTAGCACAAGCATAGGAATAAATCAGAAAACAGTAAATTTGTTGTTACGTAACCAAAAAGAAAAAGATTGCGATTCGGAAAAATCTTTCGTGACTCCATTCGGGAACTAAACTATTAACATTGTTAAGTTTGTACGGAACTCTCAGTGCGCGCGTCCGAATCGCACTTGCCCAGTTTTTTTAATTATTTCCCGCTATGGAAGCAATTTTAAAGACGTGTTCATGTCAAAAAACGGGCTAAAATCGTGTGTATAGATTATTCGCTGTCAGAATTATTAATAGGCTTGAGTTATTATTAATTTAAAGCACTCTAACCAAACATCCTGACGCCTCTCACGATAAATTAATTAACAGCTGCATAAAATAAGACGAATCTAATCTTTTAAGGAAGAGTGAAATTAATATCGTATCTAGCTCGTGTTAAGTGATCAATGACGGGAAAGAGGAGTGACGTCAGAGCGTGACACGTGACTCACACATGACACTACACCACCGCAATTTCCGAACCAAATATAACTTGCTTTCCGGTGATAAATTGGATGTAGGTGGATGTATACTTCACGCAGTCGCTGATACTTTCTTTTCTAAATATACCGACTGTTGTTTTGTTCGATTATATTATTTTTATATGTTTTGGAAATAATAATAATATTATTATTACACAACGTCTAGTCCCAAACTAAGCAGAGCTTGTGGTACGAGTACTAGACTACTGATAAACATACTACATTTATAAATACATACATATTTTAGAAAAATTACAGCCAGACACAGAAAAAATGATCATGCTTATCACACGAACATTTGTCCTGGGTAGGAATCGAACCCACGACCTCCGGCATAGTAGTCAGGGTAGCCACTAGACCAACAATACATTCAGATTTATCCTTAGAATGAATATTGCTGAGTTTTCACATTTTATGTTAAAGTGATGCAAATAAAATATGGCAATGGGTTCTGTGACACAGTCAATACAGTTAATTGATCAAAACTAGTTTTAACCTCGAGAATTAGTAAGAAATACTTTTGACCAGTTAAAACTAATCTTATAAAAATTTACTCTAAAAGCCGGTTAATAATTAAACCATTTCAAAACATTTTTTGTAGCATAACTATAACGTTTCGTATTTTTTAAATAATAAATCAAATGTATTTTAACTTGATAAGACTATTAAAAGTATTAACCATTATATGATCATATCCATAACTCCTATGTTTAATGCATGCCGTGACAATCTTTAATTAAGGCTACACTATATAATGTAAGAATACTAAATCTTCGGATATACTCGTGCTTTGTTGGTTGTTCTTAAATAAATAAATAAAAGCTTTTTAGTTTCAGAGGCTTTATGTTTTGCTTCCCATACACAAAAGTGACACTATTTACTTAACATATTACTCATATCCAATTTTCGCTAACCGACGAAACTTCCTAAACTCCGTTTTCCATTTATCAAAGTTTAAACATTAACCGGAGATCAAAACTCAGGCAGTAGTTACGCCAGCGACCGGGGCAGCATGAACTTAAATATACGTAACAGGTCACCCAACTAAAGGCAGGATTATCTGTCGTTAATGCCGTGCTTACCGAGGAGCCCCGTGTTTAAAACTAAGCCACGCAATCTCAAATCACTTAGACACATGTTGCTTGCCCCATAGAAACAGGGATCTACGTTGAATAGGTATATTAAAATGTCGCTTCGACGCTGTACTACCCTATGGCGACATTGACATGCCTTAATTACTCTACTTACTTTTTGTCACAGATTAGTTAGGAAGTGGAGTGCTAGTTTTGAATGCCATTTGGATCCAAATAAATCCTTTAGAATTGATTTTTACATCAGACATTTAAAAATAAAGACGAGTTTGGTACTTCTATACAACATCTACAAAATAAGTTTTAATTTGATTTTTATTGGAACAGTGGTAGCGCAATGGTAAAGTCGGAGCCGACTTCTGAGTCTCATCATGGGTCACACGTCACTAAGACTGGATCTTTGCTTTGTGTAATTTAATTCATCAGCACTACTCTCAAAACTGTAAACGAAGAAACCGGATGTCTAGAACCAAAAAATCGAAGACATGTGACATTTGCCAACACGCAGTAGGCCGGCGTTGTTGATTACAGCCTATATTCCTCTTCTCTTAGAGAGGAAAGACTGATTTCCAGCAGCGGGAATATTATAAAGTTGATTATGTTTATGTATGTTTTAATTTTATTACAATTTGAGTCATTCATTGAACGCACTTTTGCATGACTTTGGTAGCTTAGTTTTAAGCATGTTAGCAGTTGCCTTTTAGGTCCTTTCATTCCACTTACTTCTTACTCTGTAAAAACAAAGTAATTACGGTACTTTTTCGTTATTTAGTACTATGTATCATTACGTCAATGGTTCATGAGCATTAGCCCGATAATCGGTGTAACTACTTGTATCCTCGGTATTAATAGCCTCGCTTTGGGTTGACTGTTGACATAAGCTAAATTATCTCTAATACGGGATCAGGTCGATTCATCTTGCCGCTAAATCAGGCCCGGATTACGTAATGGTATAAAGTAATTTACTTGCTTTCCTTTATTGAAAGAAAATGTGTCTGTGTTTTTCACGACAAAGAATCTCTCGCGCAAATTAATTAATTCCACAAAGGATCTGTCACACTAACATTCTTTTTGTTCGTGGGTGTCGTAGAGAAAGAGCGTTAATGTCAAGAGTGGGGGTCAAGGCTACCATCACATACCCACAAAAATTACTAATCACTATGTCAGGAGTGGTGATCATGGAAATATTCCATTATCGATAGCTCGTCATGTGTCTATTCCAAGGAAACGTTTGACAATGCAGTCTGATATGACGAAAGATAGTGGCGTCATTGTTTTGTTTTCAAAGTGTATGCTAATGGCTGCCTAAGAATATTCAATCGGCCTTTGTCTGAGGCAACAAAATCGACATTTCAGTAGCCATTGTTGCACCGTATATGTAAATCTCAGCCATTGTTTTGCCACCTTTCAAACGCCCGTTACTTTACCATCGCTTCGTCAAACTTGGAAAATGTGTAGCCTTTTACATTCTACACTGAAAAAGTACTTAGGTTTTCGTGACAAGAAAGTACTTCAATATTTTTAAAAACGATTGTGTTGTAACCAGTCTTAATTTGTAACGAGAACTTACTTTTAATTTTGACATTTTTAATGTTTATATTATGCGCATGAATGTCGCTGAGATTATAAAATTACGATTTGAAATGAACAAAAATTTTAAACATACGAGAATTGGCCATCGAAACCTTTATCACGGTCATGAGTTACGGACGTGATAATCTGTAAATTTTATAAATGGAAACATTAGGTAGGAGTCTGTGTAAATGTGTAATCAATAATTCCTAAAATGTTCTAAAAATAATATTGGTAAAACAGTTGCGTCGGTTACAAAATTATACATTCTGACATTGTAATTTAGTCTCAACGGACGGGATTTATGATTGCTCTTCTCGGGCCACTCTCATCGTATTAATATTAGTGGGGCGAGGCGGGAGACAGGGACATCGCTCCTAGGAAACCGATCTCGAAACAAACCCAATTAAACGCGCCCGCGCCGTGCCCGCACCCGTACCAAACACTACACAGATAATTCAGAAGGCCATCACCATATAACGAACAAAAACCGGCAATCGCACTACAAAAACATACACAACAGTCATCTCAAACGCGACAAACAAAATTAAAGTCTCAAATTTACTTGGACTCGCCGTATATCGCGCATCTCGTTCTTTCCGTAGGATTACGCTGATAGTACAGAGTTGATCTTCTGTATGTAGCTATGTATTCTGTGCTCCACACCGCCCCTAATCATCCACTCCGTGCCTTCTGTTTCACTAACCTAAATAAATTATCTGCCTTTTAAATGAATCATCGCTTTTAAATACTCATCGGGTTACAAACTTAAATATTGGGTTAAAATAATGTCTAAACTAAAATTAATATCGTCTGCGGGGATGACCAATATTTTCCGTTTTTGCTTGACCCAATAATCTGCGGTATAGTACGATCTAAACTAACGAGAATAGATGGAAAAAACCTAATGAAAATACTCTGATTCTCGAAAAAACTGCTTGCTAAACATTCTAGGTTTTCTGTTTTTAAGTCCTATACTTTCTATTAGTCTGCGGGGCATATACAAATATTGTATTTATAAGAAGGATGACGGAATTATGAATTATGACAGCATATTATAATGTTAGGCATATCTGTAACCCTACCAGAAGGTACCCAGTAGACACTAAATGCTGCTATAAATCAAAGTGTAGGCACGATATTTGACATTTTGTCACCATTATTTTTTACGACTACGCTGAAATATATGAGCAAATACCGAATATACTCCTAGATATTTGCAATTTGTGTCCTTAGAATGAAATGAATTGAGAAGACATATTGTATGGAATATGGCTATTTATTCAATTTTATGTAAACAGCTTTGTTTGTGTTTGTGGAAATAAGGAGTTGTTTATTTGAGTAAAACTGTTATCGTGTCCGAAAACTATGTTAGTGGGCTTTTATTTTATGAATATGTCGGACTAGAAAGTGATGCGGAGTATTTCAGGGGCTTACATGGCTTTCTATTGCCTTTTACGATTTGACGTAATACATAAAAAGACAAGGCATTAAGTCCGCCTTTGTACAGTGTTTGTGCAATAAGCATTAATAAATAAATAAATAAATAGAGCACCCAAACATATAGTTAAAGCCGGGGTACATACTGCACAGAAACTGGTGCGTAAATGGATAGACAGTGTCATGTTGCATGAACTACGCTTACATTCACTTTGCAACGTGAATATATGAACAGAGCTATATTCGCTGCCGGGATTGATTAATTCCAGTTGCAGATTAAGCGAATAAATACATTAAATAGCTTTCTGTTTCAGAGGCTTCCTTAAGTTGGTGTTTTTATTAATCCTGTGGTTTTAAAAAGTAATGTATTCCATGCCATTTTCTTGCTGAAAGATTCTGTTCCCTATAAAAATTCGCCTTTCTTGTAGAGCTCGTAAGAACAAACCAGTGAACTTTCTTGCTAATACGATAGATCAGGAAATCGAAAAGAGCTTATTCTTAAATCCTTCGAAACCAATATGCTCTGTCGATACACGACATATTCAGACAACGGTGAATAAAGTGCATTTACGGATTGTAGGTAAAACTATAGATACCTTTATATAGAAAACTTTATACTCCAGGTGTTCATTCATAACATCGGAAGCACTTAAAGCTAGGAAATAGATCCGCAACACAAGCGGATATGAAGCCGACCGGCGCGTGCGGTTACGGACCCGCAGTAAACAAGCCGACACGTATTGCCTTGTAAGTATTAAAGGTTTTACAACAAAAGTTATGTATGGGTAGAACGGGGTTTTCCCTTCGGTATGATCTAATTTTGTCTCAGTAGGAAGGCGGTAAAACGGCGTAATGGGCCTGAACAAAACGCCTCTGATTTATAGAGGGCGCGCCACCCAACTCGTACTGACATAAATAGAAAGTGGTAGACACCCTGAAAAGGGTTACGCGGATATATTCCATGTTTGCACTTCGCTTGAACAAATAAAATGACAATAAATACCTAAGCACTTATTTCGGTCTATCGGTAATAAAATACTTTCCATGTAGTACACGTTAGGGACCGTCCACACTCCACGCATTTTCGTTGTTTTTTGTCAACAAATTGGCATGAGGATTGTTCAGCTGTATTTCGTTTTTATATTCAAATTTTGTTGGATATATTTACTTCATCAGTTCGCAACAAAATATTTGGTTTGGCAAATTTTATTAAAACCTAAAAAATTCGTAGCGTTATTAAAGTAAACATTAATAACGTTGTGAAAACGTTTGTGAGGCATCCTTAGTGTGTGTAAACGTAATAATAAGCTAGCAGACACTCATTCATTCGCCGCTAAACAAGTTATTCAAATGAGATTGTGCACAAAATTTCATTTCACTATAAGAGAAAATAAATTGAAATGTTGATATGCGTTAAGGAGCGGTTCTCGGTATTAAAATCGATATAATCTATCTGCGTAAACATTGGTTGGTTAATGTAAGTACTTATTGGTTTGACGTGGGGTTTTGATATAGGTATCTAGGCTATCCTTTGGTTGGAGTTAGCAATAGGGTAAGCAGAATAAACGTGGCTTTATACTTTTTAAAGTTTTATAGCGGTAACGAGATAGCCTCTGCATTGCCAATGAAACAAAACCTACTGTAATATTCCCTGAAGATTACAGAAAACGAAAACAAACATAAAGCCTCATTTATTCAGCATAATATGAATTGCGTTAATTATGACGTGTGTAAATTACATGGTAATTTGTTAGCGCACCCCAAACGAACTCTCTGCAGACAATCTCATCTGCACACAACACGATTCATCACAGAAACCCAAACTTAACTAATTTACGTCAAAACAACTCATATAAGTAAACATAAAAGGGCCCGCTAATGAGGTTAACTATTCGGAAAATATGCTTCCTCTCAGGGATAATATGATAACAACATGACAAAGATATAAAGAAAATATTTCACACATAATTCTATACGAAAAAGGTTTTATGGCTCGTAAAGCCAATGATCCCAAAATTGCCCTCAGCTTTCTTCTAATCCCAAAGGTTTATATGTAAAACACCAATAAAATAGAATTCTAACGTCTGTAAAAATACATAAAATTATACAATTGAAACGGAGGCAAATATAAAAATGGACTGTCGTATGTAAGTACTTTTATTTATACGAGTATCTACTTTTGAAATTATGTTCGATTTTTGCTTCGTATTTTAATAACGGCTAGCCTTTTAATGACATATCAGCATAACAAGACTCGTCGCACTGTTCCCGCGCGCCTTAAGGAATTGTCAGATACAGCAGGGGCCCAGCCGGGTTGAAGCCTACTAGGGCCAAGATAACCCGAAAAGGGGGCTCGAGCCCCGTTATGAAAGCTAGAAGGAACGGGGTTGGTTTTTAGTCAGTAAGAGTCTGACACTATCTCCCACTCCGCCTAAAAGCGCAGGTTCTCATTGGATGATTTTCCCCACCATAAAAAAATCATAACAAGACTTATATTTCAGGAAAAATATACTTCTATATAGGGTATTTAATATTAACCACACTTAAAAGTATAAGGTGGTTTATATACGGTCCCTTATCTGAATCTGAGGACACAGGTGGACGCAGCGTTCGCTCTTGTAAATATTTGATGTATACCCTTAACAGCTCTTTGCTATTATAATTTACGGTATTGTGGAAGTACTTCAGTAGACTGTATAACCCTACAGTCTCGCCCACTCACATTTCATATTTATACGTTAAGCTACATTGGCCCTAACACCACTTGAAATTATTTATAATATGACCACTAACACATAAAAGTGGAATACTTTGCCTGCCTTTTTTGGCGCAACTGTGAGACAAACACTTTTCTTTAAGATGGGAAATCATGCAATGATTTATCCCGCTCTAAGACGGATTGAGTTTGAAATGGCGACAGCAACCGTCGTAACCCAGTGCTGGGCAATCCATAATTATGGCAGTAAGTCCCCTCTTTGAGACGTGGCTGGAAAGACCTCACAGCGTCCTCAGGATCTGCGTCATGCGGAATCTGATGAAATCGCAAATGCCATTTGATGATGTTCCCACCTGAAAAAAAAGGGTGAAGCGAGCCGTGTCAGATTTTTTCGACTAAAACCACACCTATGTTCCTGCTTTGCCTTGCGTTCTGCTTGGGTTTCCCTTTCGGTGAAGCACACACTATGTATCATTTTTTTTATAATTATCACTTTTTAATTTTATTTTTGTTTTGTGTATTTATTTAGGGACAGTCGCTAGGGAGGTACACTGATGGGTACCTCATCAGTGTACCTCCCTAGCGACTGTCCCTAAATAAATATTTTTTCTTATTTTTTGTGTGACACCGAATACAACAAATAATAAAAAAAATAAAACAATAACAGTCCACGGTACTTTTACAGAAAATTCAAAAAGAGTGCGAGATTTCTGTAATATTTTGATGAAAAAATAAGGGGAATCTTTTCCATTTCACATAATTTTGTTACAACACAAAGTCAGAAGCTTTGTTGTGAATAAAAACCTATTCCGTCTGAACAATGCGTGTAAATACTGACAATAAAAGATGAGGCTTGAGGGAAAATCAGTTAATAGCAATGGATTCCTTATGAGAGTATTATTCGGTAGCTTTCTCTGAAATTACATAATTAGGTGTTATGTATGTAGGCAGAACTATTTTGCTTAGGCCAGATGGCAAGCATAGAATAGAATAGAATAGAATAGAATAGAATAGAATAGAATACAATACAATACAATACAATAAACTTTATTACTTCAAGCATCTTTATATTTAGTACTAGCTTTTGCCCGCGGCTTCACCCATGTATGTACATAAAATATAACCTCTGTCACTCTGGAATAAAGCAGCTTTCTATTGGTCAAATAATTTCAGCAATTGGACCGGTAATTTCAGAAATCTCCAACAAACAAAAAAAAACTTTATTTCTTTATAATATTAGTGTAGATAGTATAAAACAAAGTAGTAGGCTTCGACCCAGCTGGGCTGTTGCTGACAACTCCTTGACAAAGTAATTTTCCACTTATGTCTTTTTATCCGCTTACTCCTCCTAAACCGAGCAACAGATAATTATGTATAAAATAGTATTCACTAATAGGAAGTGCAATAAACGAGGGAGGGGTATATATAAAATATAATTTGCACCCAGGCAAAGCCGAAGAGAGTTACCAGTTATTTTTATTATATAAAAAAAAATAGAATATTGTTTGTATTCGGAATATGAAATGTTTTCAATAAATAAAGCAGATTTTAATTTAAAATAAGTCTCACGTAAGAAGATCAAAAATGATTTTCCTTCTTCCATTGAATTTAATTATTACACAGAAAATATTTACATGCAAACAGATACATTTGTGCCTTGAAAAAATATTTCACAATTTCAATCGCTACTTTGGAAGAAAATCGGAATTGTATTCGCTACGTATTTAATTTTATATTTGCTTAAACAGAAAATTCAGTAATTTCATGTAGGTATTTTGGAATAAGTATTTTCTTTGATAAGTATAAATAATATTAAAAATTACGCTTGATTAAAAATGAGATAACGAAAGAAAATGTTCCTTTATGCTGTGAGCGTTTATTGATTTGATATCCGAACGACCACAAAACTGGTGTATGACATTCTATTTCGTCAAATTGTGAAACTACCAAACACGCACGTCAAATATTTATTTGAAAGTTATAAATTACTAATGACCGACTGAAACCAAATTTGGTGCCGAAACCGAATATTCGGTGACGGTCTAGTCACCGAATATTCGGCACCTCTTACAGTTTCGGCGGTTCGGCCGTAACAGATAATCGGAACTCAAATTGATTCGGTAACTAAAAAACTGCTTTATTATATATATAGTTATAACATTCATATCAGTAAATAATCAAATAAATCGTCGATTAAATGAAAAATATAACACAAGTAGACGAAAGAGTCAGTAAGTTTTTAGGTTTTTATCACAACCGTCAGCTCAAAGAAGCTAGTTTTGGTCAAGCCAAATATTCGAATCGTTTACTTTTTGGTCGAAAGCGAAGGCGATATTTTGCTCGGTCTCTATAAATTTCAGAGCTTGCGACTAAGTTAAACGATAGTAAGTAATAGCTATGTGATATATTTAGATGTAGCTCTTATTATTAGGTATGTATATGGATATGGTTGGTATGGTTTTATTGGCATACATTTTATTATTTGGCCAAGATCTTCTAAGACACCATAAATCTGAGAGTATCTACAGTCGCAATCTTGTTTTAGAAATAAAACTTAATTATAGAGATAGGCTATTGCAATCTGTAATTAAGTTTGAGAGTCTCTGGTCTCTCTAGATTAAACAACTTGGATTATTAACTTATTTAATCGATAGATCTAGAACTAATCATAGCATCACTAATATAATTTATTGAGATAATAAATTCAGTAAGTGCCTGAGCTAAAAATATATGAACACACTATTTATTATTTCGATGACTGCATAAAGATATGGGTTTGTTAAAATTATAAGGATTTTTCAGAAAAAAGTCATTTATTTACAATGTTAGGTTTAATTCATTAAACTCCAAGCAAAAGCTGGCGTTTGCTCTCTCATTGTCTTTCTTTTGTGTCTCTATATAGGTAACTATATAGAAACAAGGTAAGTATTCGAAAGGTTCATTTTTCATTGTTTTTATATTGTGTTTCTAATTATGGTATTCCAAAGGTTAATATTTAGTTACAGACTAGTCAAGCGAAGATCTTTCTTAGCTTTAACCCTTCAGATACCGTCAATTAGAGACACAATAGTAAGACAATAGATGCGCGGCCACCGGTGGTCGATTGGGGATTCATGAATAAACACAGGTGCTTTGAAGTTTGAATCGTAAAAACACAAAAAAAGTCCACATCTGCATGCGACTTGAAACCGCACCGACAAGATGTTTACAGAATACAGAGCCCGATTTAAAATACGACGCTAGGTAATCTACTAAAGATTCAACTCTAACGACTTTGTTTTTGTAGATACCTAATATGTTCGTAGGTTGTTAGGTTAAATAGTTACTTAGTTATATTTTTAAGTAATGTATATAACAAAATAATACATAGCATAATAACATAACATAACAAGCCTTTAATGTATCCACTGCTGGGACTCAGGCCTCCTCTCTAAGAGAGGAAATGGGCCGTAATCCACCACGCGGGCGCAGTGCAGGTTAAAAGACAAAGGGCAACAGGACACGAGTGGACTGTAGTTAATAAAAGTGTGGTACGCCTATGCGTTTCTCCTTAAAGCGACACGAATAGTCATTTAATGAAATTGCAACTAAAAAAATGTAGGTATACGAGATACTTCTCCACTTTGTTATCATCCGGTCACGTGGTTAGAAGACCTGCAGCATTGAACGGCAATACTAAAACTTAATTAAGGGCATGAACAAGCAAGCCCCCTGATTATAAAGTTAACGCCTTGTTATGTAAATATTGCAAGAAAAAATATATGTATAAATATTTTGTTATAACACATCTCTTACTTTAAAAAAAAACTTAAATGCAAAAACGCAATATTTTTTTAAATACATATCAATAACTGAATCGCCAATAAAAAAAAGATTAACCAATAAACTAGACACATTACACACTTACTCGTAAATAATAGTTGTTTTCCAGCAAGTTGGCGGTCGGCGGTGGCGGCACATGCATTCTATTTCCATACCGGAGCGACATGGGTGGCGAGCCCATCATAAATCAACACAATTTGTTCCCGGCACGTTTTGATCGCCCGTTAATATTCCTGATAATTGTTAAAATAATACACATGACACAAATTTATTCGCCCGGACGCTGACGTTTTGTTATTATTACATCACTCATTTAACAAATATTATTTGGATAAAGAATTTAGGTAAAATCAAACATTGTTTTATTCCTGAAAAGCTTTTCATTTAATATCATAATTGCGAGTTATGTACACAAATTTCCAATTTATAAATGTTCCGATGTTATTAGCTGAATCGTGTTTACAATATAATTAAATTGATATATTGTTTATGTTCTTAAACGCTATTTTATTTTGCAAATGTATGTTTACATGATAATAACATGGCAACATTTATTACATTTACTGTGTTCTGTACTATTAATATTAATTCCATGAACGTAAAATTTTAATGAACGTAAGGATAAATACCTACCAACAGAAAATCAAACGAACCTTTGATTGCTACTAAAGATGAAACAAAACAGCTAAACATAAATATTTTTCCGAAAAACGTCTTAAAATCCGTTTAAGTGAAGGACCACTAAAGCCGAGACATAAGGACAGCTTAAAGAAATTATAGAGAAACGAAAAGAAGGAAAATTGTTTTCACAACGTCATGCTCTAACCTTTTGAAGTATAGAGGAAGACAGTTAATAGTGCGTACTCGTAGCACTTCATAGAAAGCGATCCTTTTATCGTTGAGATGGGACTTATTTTCCGGAATCATTCCGGATGTGGCGGGCCATGATAGTTTTTAAATTGGTTTGTTTATTATACTACACAAGCATCGTTTGTTAGCAAGTTACGGATATTTAACACACAAAATAGATCGGTTCTCGTGAAGTTTCAGTACTGGGAAAATGTTAGAGTCCGGATGAAACAACCAATTGTATACTTGTTTTTGTAAATGGTTGTACATTATGAGGTATTTTTTTTTATTAGCCTAAACTGTCCTACTACTGGGCAAAGGCCTCCCCCAACTTCTTCCAGGCATTCTTTTCCCGAGCCACCTCGAACCAGTCCCCGCGGTAGGCATCCAGGTCGTTTCGCCACCTCTTCCTAGTTCGGCCTCCCTAATGGAAAGAAATCCCCGTAATAGAAAGAAGGATTATGAAGTATACATCATCATCATCAGCCTTTTTTAATGTTCCCACTGCTGGGACTCAGGCCTCCTCTCTAGGAGAGGGAATGGGCCGTAATCCACCACGCGGGCCCAATGCGTGTTGGTGGATGTCACATGTCTTCGAAAGTTTTGGTTCTAGGACACTAATTAAAAAATAGAGGTGTACTATAAAGTATATAGTTAAACAAAAATATTGGAGAGTGTAGAGGTTGAGCGATTGGCTACTGCGCTGCGTGTCGCGGGTTCGATTCGCGCACGGAACAAATCTTTGTATTTTTTTTTTATTATTATTGATAGGCTCGCGTTTGACCTCCATCTCACCTGATGGTAAGCGATGATGTGGTCGACGATGGAGCACGCTTGCCTAGAAGTAACTTATTCACTCTTGACTTAAAGACCCCCAAGTTGTAGCCATCAGGAAACACAGACTCCGGTAGGGAATTCCACTCCTTGGCTGTACGCACAATAAATGTGTTCCCAAAACGCTTTGTGCGTATGGGTGGGATGTCAACCATGTATCGGTGACGCAACGCCGTACGTCTTGTGGTCCGATGATGGAACGGACTTGGCGGAATTAGATTGTGCAATTCCAGTGCACACTCCCCGAAATGTAAACGATAGAAAACCGACAGACTAGCAACTCGGCGGCGATGCTCAAGGCTTTGGAGTTTAGACTCCACAAGTGCATCATTGCCGATGATTCTCTTGGCTCGCCTCTCAATCGACTCTAGCGCATCAAGCTGGTATTTGGCAGATCCATCCCAAAGATGAGAACAGTACTCCATACACGATCGAACTTGGGCTTGATAAAGATTGAGCAGCTGTTCCGGCGTGAAGTACCGTCTCACCTTTGCTAAGATCCCCAATTTTTTGGCAGCCAGTTGAGCCTTTGCCTCGATGTATGAGCCGAAATTGAGAATAGACGATAACGTAACCCCAAGAAGCTCAGGCGGTCGCCTCCTTCTGCGAAGCAGTAATGCTTGCAAAGGAGGAGGCCGACCGCATCAGGCAACGGCGCCCTCGCCGCCGTCGCCGGGATTCCGATCCCGATTTCCGGCCACCGTAGACGCGGGCTCGCGGACGGCGAGCCATGGGTAGCTCGCTGTCCGATCGTCCGGTAATGGACCGAGTCCAAGACGTCGACGGCGCGCACTGTTCCCGCGCGCCTCAAGGAGTTGTCAGCAGCAGGAGGGGCCCAGCTGGGTCGAAGCCTACTGGGGACAGGGTTGTCCGAACGGGAGCTCGTGCCCCGGTATGAAGGCTAGAAGGAACGGCGCGGGGTTTTTAGTCAGTAAGAGTCTGACACTGTCTCCCGCTCCACCCAAGAGCGCGTTTCGTCAAAGATGATTTTCCCCGTCGAAAAAAAAAAAAAAACCCCAAGAAGCTCAAGGTAGTCGGTTATCGGCACGGTCACACCTTGGAAAGATGGAGCCGGGTAGAGTGTATGGGATATAAATAGTTTTTCCGAGCCTGAGTATCTTGGATATGTAAACGCTTATGTTTGTAAACGCCACCACGAAACAAGAGTAAAGCAACGTTTTTTAATAAAAGAAAGAGGTAAAAATGCCAGACTCACAAACTACTTACTTATATTGTTATTTATCTGTGTTAATAACACGTTAACCAAAACAAAATGCAGAAAAGTGTCAGTTAATTTCCCCTTATGTAAGGTTATTCCTTCCGGAACTATTTGCACGGTCGTTAACATAATGGACCGCACAGCCAAAGATAAATGGTTCGTGGAAAGCGAAATCAACCAGCCAAGAAGTAGGAAAACTACTGTCGTAAGTGCTTTGACGTAATGGCCATTCTCTAATAAGACCATTTTCGAAGACTTATTGTGCTCTGATTATGCTAATGTTTCATGTAAATCGCGAATACACGAATCTTTTCCGAACACAATACACACTATCTTTACGCAAAAATATCTAAAACTGATACTCCTCTATGATAATAGAATAAACGTATCTTGTATTTTTATTTTCTCCCAGATATGTGCGCGTAAGGATACGTATTTTATGAGATCCGTTCGTACTGCTGAAATGTCTGTCATGGTCTACGGTATTGAAGATATATTCATGTTTAGATCCCTCGTCGGCGGCCGGAATATCGCTGGCGAGGATAATTCAATTATCCTCAGAGGTTCCTGTGTCATCACTCAAGCGCAGGTGAGCGTGGAATTTCTCGGATTCTCGAACTTCATATAAGGAATAAATAAGTTACAAGGAACCGTCGAGACAAACCAAAAAACGCCGTGACTCGAATACTTACACCCATACCTATTTTTGGATTTTTTTTTATAAAAATAGTAGCTAGTTTTGTTAAACCTACGCGAATCCGAAATTCTCTTCACTTGGCTTTCAAGTATTAAAATTCGCTCCATAAAGAACTGAACCCTTCAGATCAAAATGGAATATTTATTCACTTTGTGCTTCGAAAACCCTCATCAGAATCTACCGTGCATTTTTATTAGCTTGGAAAACTACTAGGGTTGTACAGTACACAACCGTACTATGATTGTACTTTTACAATGAAAATACCTGAACTGGAACCTATATTAAACAATGAGCTCAAGTTCCAAAATGGGGATACAAATCGAGGAACTTAGTTTCAAATAGTTTTAGTCATTTCTTGATACTGTTCCCTTTGCTATCTCAAAGTCGAATCTGTAAAGTTTGTGGAAACTTCTGTTTATTGGTACTGGGGTTGTGTTCAATCCGTTTTATAATGCAACCGACAAGTAGTACTTATACCGTATAATCCGTCGCGGTTTCACTGCCGGCAAGCCGCCTGTAAGTTATTAGATTTGAAGAGTTTTGGCGGAGACGCTCTCAGCCGCTTCAATTTGTGCTTCGTTAAACGATTTTCAAGAACATCTTAAGGCTGTTTTTTATTACATGTCAACATAAAACATGCATGCTGTTTACAGAACACGGCTGAATACCTGTTCATTAGCAATTAACAAGGTGCTGATGAAGAGATACCCAACCGTGGGAGTTAATATTGATTGCTGTTGAAACAATAGTATCTATTATAAAAATATGTCACCATTCATATAGTTGAGTAGTTTTGATAAAGCTCTATGTTTTGTCAGTCTGTCAAAAAACCCTAATTATAGTGGCATATTGTTGACACGACCCTGTTCCTTTGATCTAAAGATGACATATGCCAAAAATAAAAGGAACTGACAGAGAAAATATTTTTATTGATATTTTGAACGGCAAAGAGACAAATATGTTGGGTTATTATATACCGTGCGCTGTAAGCGGTCCCACTCTCACACGATTTATCCTTTATGACGAAAACGAAACATGAAAGGCTAATGTCCGGCCCTCGTGACTTGACATCATATTATTACTTTGCCACGTACACACCTAACCCATGTTTCAAATAAACATAATTACAGAGAACAGTACTTATTATGATTGTGATAATATTTCGTTAACTTTCTCCCTAATTACTTTCTTAGTTGTTTTCATACTGTTGTAGCTATTAAAATTCCTAAAGTTAAACATTAACAGCAGACGGAGCGGAAGGCTTTGTCTTTGTATTCCTCTAACGTACCTAACTGTTATGTTTCGGTAAACACAAAAGTACTACGGAATATGAAATTTGATTCGTCTTTAGTTAATTCAGCAAATTAGTGGCGGTAACTAATTACCCATCATTGTATTTTAGACTGAGCTGATGTGGCAGAAACTTGAGTTAACACTATACATCACTTGGCGCACACACATGACGAAGCCACTATTAAGTCATTAATTAAGCAAAGACGACGTAGACAAAGACAGGCTAGAGACAGTCGACGTAGTCCTTAACAGGTTGGTGATAAAGTTGAAAGTTCTGTAATTTACAGTGGGCATGAAGTTAATGGGTAGCATTAGAAGGGCACGCCGACGTCGACCGACAGCGTCGCAAACAAATACAGCCACTCGTTAAATAAATCGCCACAGTCAAACATAGTCGAGACCTTTCCGCACCTCTGCACCCGTGAATAAATAAACATAATAATGTGTTTAGCGAACGAGCCCGTGTTTTAGATAAGATAACGACTAACATTTGATTAAAAAGAACATTGGCTTTTGAGCAAATATTTACTCAGAAATCAAAAACGTTTATTTCAAACAGACAAATTACGCACTTTTGAATTGTCAAAATGTCGGTCAGTCAAAAAATAGTGCTTCATGAAGTTATGCAGCTATAAGAAGAACGTGTAAGAAACTCCATGGACACTGTTTTAAATCATATAATGCTACTAGCTATACCCTGCATCTTTGGTTATTGTTCCACTTTCGTAGGTCGTAGCGTTATATATAGCCTTTCTCGTTAGATATGCTATCCAACTCCAAAAAAGTCAATTTGAACTAATAGTTCCTGATATTAGGGCGTTCAAATAAACAAACTCTGCAGTTTTGTCATATTATATAGTATAGATTTATCGTAAACAGTATTCTCTACAATTTCAAGATATGCATCAAACTTTGTTAAAATAATCTTTTTAAAAAGACTACTTCGAAAGAAGCGAGCGCAATAACTGTCTGAGAGAAAGAAAAGAAAATATTATCCACTTTTTCTGTTTGTCTTTGTAGAAAGTTCATTGAATGAAACACAAATGCCTATGAAGACATTTCTCAGGAAACGTTTAGCTGTTTAATGTTTTAATTATTCGCACATTTATCCGATTTATGATGAGATATTTCCGTTTCATCTTCTTTGTGCCCATCCGTAAATAACGGAGCAGAAATGGCTTTTATGTAAACTTCCTTTTTGACTTGGCTTGTAATAATAAAAATCAATGGCTTCCGAAAGCTTAACTGACCGTGTATACCGCGGCTGTCCTCTCTCCTTTCATGAGTTTTCCTTTGTATTAATATTTAGCCGAGCCACAAACGGGCTCACCCACGCGAATACTTAAATCAATAAAGACTTTATCAGATCTGTTGTTCACGAACTGGATAAACATACATCGCGCTCACTGCTTACCTCGCGGGATAGGGAGTTAAGCTGAATATCAGTAATTAATTCCTGCAGTTTTCTGTACCTTATTATTAAGAAGAAACTTAATTATTGATTAGAATCTAGCCTAAAAAAAAACTAATATGCACTTATGTATTACTAGCTGCTGTCAGCAGCTTCGCCCTCGTGACGATAGAAAATTTAACCCAGGAGAATATATACTAACGGGATAAAAAGTACCCTATGGGAATTCCAAGTCCTGGTCCACCTATGTAGTCAAGAAGTAACAGACTTACAAGCACACACACACTCACAACCTTTCGCCTTTATAACATTAGTGTAAATGTATGTTACAGATTATGATAAAACTAAGTATACCGTTCTTCGTCAACACAAATCTGTTGCACTTTCTTAGATATATCATAGATTTTTTTTTATTCATATCAAATTAGTGCTTGACTGCGATCCCACCAGATAGTAAGCAGTGATGCAATCTCTGATGGTGAGGCGCACTAGTTTATTAAGAGCCTATTCACTCTAGTCACACCCAAATTATAATCGGACGGATTATCTCTATTTGTGAAATTGATCAGTGTTGAACTGTTGTAAATTTTATTGTGATACTGAAAATATGATTCTACGACCTACGTGTGAAATAGGCACATAAATACAACGCTAACAATACGTCAGACTATTTTGTGCGCGATTTAGATTTTAGAGTGACAGTTTTTGCGATGGCGCTAACGATGGGATGGGGTGTGATGTATTTGGCTTTAGGCTCGTGTTTAATAATGTTTTAAAATGTAGTAGAGATATACATATCTACTTTAAGGTCTTTTTTAAAGTGAAAAGTCATCTAATGACTTCTCTTTCTAGGATGGAGCGGGAGGGCGTGACAGACTAAAACCACACCAATGTTTTATCTTTGCCCTTTTCGTTCCTGGACCACGGGTTCCCTTTTCGGAAATCAACCCATGTCTCCAGTCTTCTTCTAGACCTACAGGATTGTTTGAAAGAGTTATTGTGATCCTGGAAGCAAAGGAATAGAGTCAGTTTTAGTCAGAAAAAGCCTGACATTGTCTTTCGCTACACCCAGAGCGAGAGAATTATTTGATTATTTTCCTCTAACAGAAGATGTGTTTCGTTGTACACAATAATCACTTTTTTTAAAAGATAGCCTAAGACTAAAACTTTAGAAACTTGATTGATGTGTTTACGTGACATTGTAGAAATATTTAAAAATTGCTGAACAAGACTTAGTCGATTGTGAATAACTTTGCTGACTCTGTGCTGTCTTAAACTGAATTTATAAAAATAAAATATTGAATCACAATCTTGCATGCATGAACTGAGTATTCACTAAGTTTTTCAATCTTGAAGCTAGTTTGTAAATTCAATTACAGTTTCTCATCATTTTGTGAAAAACCAACTCATAATGGACGTCAAATCTTGTGTGCGAGAATCAGATTAGTCATGAAAAAAAAGTTATTGCTTTTACCAGCGGCTTTGCCAGCGTGAAATTAAGTTCCTCCATATAAAACTTTGGAACACCGTGTCAACCCTTTAGGGGGTGAATTTTATAAAATGTTTGCCTATGTTATAAAAGAAAGCCTGGTACAAAATTTCGCACTCCTAGTTAATCAGTTTCTCCTTTTAAATACGATACTAGCTTTTGCCAATGACTTTGCCCGTGAAAGTAAGTTTCATCGTTATCCCTATAGGAGGTGAATTTAGAAAAATCCTCTCTTAATACTCAACTAAGTCATAAAAGGAAACCTTAAGCGTAATTTCACGCTCCTAATCTCAGTAGTAGGTATTGGTTATGCGTTGATATGTCACTCAGTCGGATTCTCCTTTTATATATCTACACCTATATAGATTATGACATTACTTTGAAGTGGTGTAGAACGTTGTAGAGGTCAGCGGGACGTAGCGGTCAATGCGCAATTATAATAAACGCCCTCCCGCTAGAGATTAACATAACGAGACAACGAGTTAGGGAAAAGTTACCGTATTCCTGAATCCTACGGGAGGCCTGAGCCGAGAATAATGAGTGAACATACCAACTTTCTGAATTTGCCCGGATCGAAGCCATGGGGAGTTAGCTATGTCGCAGCTTAATTATTACAAAAATCCCTCGGGGTTTTTGATAAATATTACACCAAAATAACAGATAACTAACACTTTATTTTGAGCAGTAGTGGCCGAGTGGGAACGGCCCCGACTTACAAGTTGTAGGTTTAGGGTTCAAACGCGCATTACTTTGTGTAATTTACTTCATCACCACTGCTCTCAAAACAGTGAAGGAAACCATTGTGAGGAATGTTCTAGAACCAAAAATTCGAAGACATTTACCAACCTGCACTGGGCCTACGTGGTGGATTACGGCCCATACCCTCTCCTAAAGAGGAAGCCTGAGACCCAGAAGTGGGAACATTAAAAGGTTGATTGTGTATAGTATGTAACACTTTATTTCTGTCTTATTTGAATTAACGTGGACGACAGCCTTTACAGAAAGGGTACCTTTGGGTATATTGAAAGGTAAGGGACCATGAGTCATGACCGCTAATCGATGCCAGACAGGCATAAATGAGAGTGACGACGATCTTAAACCACGAGACTGTCACAAAATCCACTTAGATATTGAGATTGTAATGCAGTTTTACGATCTATCAAACTGCTTACGACCTTAAAATTAAGTAAAAAATGCTGAATGTAGCTGTAATGTGATTTTGAAATATCCATCAGTGCTGAAAATGATTATGCGTACATAATAAAAAAGAGTATTGACCTCGGGACCTCTCAGGAATATAATACCGTACAGTCTAGCTAATCCGTTATGATTCAACCAACCCTACTAGACCCTCGACCCCAAAAGAATCAAATATCCAAAAGTTACCCAAAAAGAAGTCATGAGAAGGCCTGATTACATTGAATGATAACTTATAATATATATATAGGTCTGCTCTCAAAACGGTGAAGGAAAACATCGTGACGAAACCGGCATGTCCTAGAACCAAAAATTCAAAGACATGTGACATTCACCAGCCCGCACTGGGCCCGCGTGGTGGATTACGGCCCATTCCCTCTTCTAGAGAGAGGTCTGAATCCCAGCAGTGGGAACATTAAAAAGGCTGATGATGATATATATATAAGTATATTCCACAACTATCACACAACGCCGTTTAGTGTCAAGCTAAGCAGAGCTTGTATTTTGAGTACTAGATAACTGATAAACAAACATAAATATTTCTAAATACATAGGTACATATATAGAAAAATTACACCCGGACACAGAACAAATGATCATGCTCATCACACAAACATTTGTCCTGAGTGGGGATCGAACCCAAGACCTCCGGCTTAGCAGTCAGGGTCACTAACCACTAGCCAACAGGCCAGTCAAATAAGTTTATAGTAAAGTTAAGTAATCGTGGGTTCTACACTTCAAACTGATCAATTATGTAATCCATAACTAGCTGTCTCCCGCGGTTTCACCCGTGTCTTGGTTACTGCCAAGCTCATAATACTTGTAATACGGGATATAATTTTAAATACAGTCGTAGTTTTCCACAACAATGCATTCGTGTGATGCATATGGATCCATCGTGTATAGCAGAGGATTATTGTCAACAAAAATATAAATTTTGTGGATATATTGGCCTCGCTACTTCAATGCGACAATAGTCAACCGGACAGTGAACAGTCCGTGTCAAGCTTAGTGTTTGTGCATTTATTTGGAAAATACTTTTCCCATTTTTTTTTTTGTGCAGAGTATTCTACGTGTATATTAGTTGCTACAATACAAGTGCGCTAGTTTTTTTAAGCTTTCGAATACCGTAATTAGAGACTCAATAAAAGGCAATGAGACAGCGAACTCCGGCGTTCGCTTGGGATTTAATGAATTAAAATATATAGACATAACTTAACGTGTCTCATATACAACATTAGTTTTAGTAGTGCGAAGCCCTAATATAATTTGTTCAGAATCAGTAACTGAATCGAATCCAATAATTTTTACACCATGTTAGATTTTTCCCAATAATATTTAAAAAGGCTCATAAGTTGGATACCAACGACAATAAGTGCAACACCAGTCACGGCAGATCATAGCAGGCATTGGGTGCCAGTGCACAGCTAGATGTGGGAACAAAACAACCCTTTAGTCGCGATTGGCTCGGTGGCCATGTATTTGTGCGAATAACTAGGAAACATAACAAGCTTATAACTTTGTGATTTTGCAATGATACAGTTATGGAATTTTGTACATAGCTTCTTTACATAAAAATACTAATGTGTTGCGGGTTTCGCATGTACTAAAAATAAACTTGTATTTTTTAGATTTCATAGACTTACTACAAACTTCATTTTTTTCCCAAAGAAAATCGTGCCGTTCTGCGACAGTAACAAAAGGATTTTTCGAGGCGACCGGTTTTGTGCGCGGATTTTTGTTATGAAACCTTTCATAAGTATGTAAATTGAAAATTTCTGTGCGCGGAAAGAAAGAAAAATGGCGAATTCCTTGACAACTCTGTGTGAGATGGTGACGGAATAAATTGTAAAGTTTTAATGAGATCTTGTGTCTGTACACACAATTTTATACAATATTATCTCGAGTCGCAGGTGACTGTCTGTTCATCGTGGCTCTATTTCATGGCCGCCATTCGAAATCTCATCGCACGCTGTAATATAGACACAGTCGTTTTTACTTTACGATCGTGTAATGTCACCGAGGCGTATCAAACGGTAGAACACACCGCCTCTCACCGCCTGATAATATTTTATAACACAAATCACTAACAACATATTCCAACACAGTAATGTAGAAAAGTGTCTTGATAGCATTGTGAGGTAAATTCTCCCACATAGTAAATACCCCACATCTATACAGTAATATAATAAAGAGGTACTTAAAATTTGTTTTTTTTTTTTTGTAGGAGGATACCTCTGAAAATACTGGTCCGATTGTAAAAAAAAAATCTGCTTTATTCTTGAGTGACAGACTATATTTCATGTGCGCGGGCGAAGCTGCTGCCAGAAGCTAGTATTTAATACAAATTTTTTCAACAGATAGTTTTTGTCTATGCAACAAACAAGAGTCGAGTTCCGAAAAAGTATAGTGAAGCCACAGGCAATACAAAAAGAGGCTTACAGCACATCGTTGTCGGAAGGCAGATGTCGGTTCAACGCCGCAAACAGCCCACACTTTATGAAAAGAAATATTTTCACCCAAGCCATTGTGTTATGAAGCAAGAAAGCCGTTCTGTATAATTTAGTTCCTTATAAAAGTTCGCGTTTTCATGGTTATTATATACGGTATAACTGCTTATTATTGAAACGTATCAATCGCTACCCAGCTACTTACTCGTATACTTTCATGTACAAAGTCGTGCTATTAGATTGTATATCACTGGATTTCATTCTGTTTTAACAAAATAACCTACATTTCAGAGATTGTGCGAGTAAAGAGGCAAGGGTTACGTTTTATTAAACATTAGACTTTGAACTAGGGACGTCTGGCGATGCGATAAACTAAAGATTTAATCAAAAGATTGATTTTATGTGGGACAGAGACCATGTGTCGTTTATAATCTGATTTTAAATCAAAAGAAGTGGCAACTGATTGACTGAGTGACACAATAAAAGCCTAAGGCTAACTAAATTAACAAAAACAAGTTTGAATTAATATTTGGCACTTGCCCTTACTGCCTCATCTTAAAAATCTGGTAACTGTAGTAGCGTTTTGCACTAATCGATTCAATAGGATAGTTGCCGTAAAAAATGTAATTAGTCCGTCTTTTAGATTATTTAAAAATAAGGGGCACGTATTTTTTTATTTGTAAATTAAACCAAAAATTACAAAGATATACAAAGTAACATCACGCCGTGCTGCATTTTTTCCCATGGGGTGACGTCACACGTAACTTTAATGGGCTAAATCTTTATAATTTTGGTTTAATTGAAAAAAGAAAAAAATATGTGTCCAATTTTTTTTATAATCTAAAATACAAACTAAATAAAATGTAGTTGTTTTGGCCCTGGAAACTACCCTATTATTTATTGTAAAGATTCCACGAGGGTTTCTCCTTATTTGTCATATATTTATTTAGGTTCTGTTGCCAATTCTGAAATAAAATGTATCTTTATGCAAAATGTTGACGATTTATTTAGGTTAAGTGCGTCTACAAGTGGACTAGCCCTAATTAACAAGACGGACGGTCCTCAACATATTACTTTTAGGCTGACGAAGATATGAAATTTAGTTTAAAGAGGCACCTTTAACACAACTTCATAGAATATTTCCGCATGGCACTCATCATCATCAGCCTTTTTATGTTCCCACTGCTGGGACTCAGGCCTCCTCTCTAGGAGAGGGAACATGGCATGGCATGGCACTCACGTATATTTATTTACTATTTTATGTACAAATGTACAGAGGCGAACTTAATGCCTTAGGCAATAGGCACATTATTTCTTTCTTTAAATATACAAATCTATAACTGTAATATATATTTTTACCAAAACCTGTCAAACTTGTATGACGAGATAAAATGTCACTGGAAACCAAATGACTTCCCACATTTTGATAAATGGAGATATATGCTATCTACAGATTTAATTTGGAGTTAACTTTCTTCGTTGCTAGATGACGATTTTTTTCAATTTCATAAAAATCAAGTGAAATACGCACTTACCCCGCCTGACTTATAAATTAATTAAATATCTTTTGAAGGGAAATAATGCGAAAGGAATTTCGATAGACGGCTTGAAAGGGGTTGAGATAGGGATGAAACCACTAACCACGAAGACAATGCGTTATTGTCCAAGTTTGGTGGCTCAATGATCTTGGATTACAGCGCTATGAGTTGCAATTACTACCATAGGGAAAGGCTTTTAATGGACATTTTTTGGGACATATTTGTCCACTTTATTCTATTAGTATTACAAATTAATATGAAAGTAACTCTCTCCAGATTAGAATTTTACAATTACAACAGATTACAATTACATTATTTTTTTGGCTTAGAGAACCAGCTTTCGCTAATTATAATGTTGTCCTTGTTTATAAGGTATTTTGGCCAACAAAAAGAAAATTTCTAGTATTTAAGTATAATTTAATCTACATTCATCGTACTGAAATCGAGGTAAAAACCATCAAGCTAAGCTAGCTTAATGAGAGGTCATCTCATAAGAGGTCTGATGAATACTATAATTTTACACTTGTACAAGCTGTAAGCATTTGCATTTCTGCTTCAATAACGTTTAGAAAAAATATCGCAAACATTTTTGATAATTCTAATACTAAAGCATTTTAGAGAAAACCTTCGTTATTTTTTCATGTAAAATCATAAAATTATACGTTAAGATGCAATATCGGTGAAAAGGGTGTACCGTAGTCATGTTTGCTTTTCCTTCCTTATAGCAGTAATCAACGGAAACTCTCACAGCCGACGATATCCTTACAGCGATCATATACTCTGCCTAAAATATCAGCGGTACGGCTCCACGAAGGTCGAATAATTCTAAATCCTTCCCTACTTAAGGGTGAGTTCGATAAAAGGATAGCAAATGACCGGACGCATAACGAACTCATACAAATGCAATATTGTCCACGGCCGACCGTCCGCCTGACGGGACTCACCTTGCGACCTCTCCCTCCTGATTTATTCAAAGTCTAAGCTCGGCCGGAACACATCTACTTCGGATTTAACCCAAGCCACTTTCGCTCTTGATAGCCCTGCCAAAGATTTTCGTAGGAGGAAGTGCGACGCTACAATCCCTCAAATGGCCCGACTTACTACCGTCACACTTCATGCAATGCTTATGTAGCTTCTATTTTTTCTTGACGCCCCGGTTTTATGCTCGCTCTAACGCAATTAGTAAACTTCCTTCGTATTTTCAGTGTTTCTACTTCATTAAACTTCGTAGTAGTACTGTAATATTCTACGAGTTCTTTACCAATCTCCGAACACAGACAAAAGTCCGCACATTTACGAACTATTCACAGTTGGAACTACCAATATAATAATTTTCTCAGCAAAATATATTCTGTTCTACTTCGCATTTAAAAATACAAAGCAAAACCCAGTTTTTTCAGCTAGTCTTGTGGACCTTTTTAATTGTTCAATCTCTTTGTCGTAATATTTCGTAACATTTATTTCAATTTACAAACAAGACGAAAAAGTCTCTCTTGGTCCTTGCCTCTGGCTAACTACTGAATTACCTTGTTCAAAATCTTCTGAGCTACATGTTTTGCTTACATTACAACAAGAAACTGAATAACTTATGCTGTAGCGTAAGAAAATGTATAAAAGTGGTCCGGTGCTATTGGAATACTAATTTAGGTTACTTCACCAAAAAGAAAAGCGTAATTCCTCAAATTAATCAAAGCTCCGTTTTCTTGGAAAAGCATGGTTTAGAAGCTTTAAATTCGCTTCATTTTGTAGATATCCAGAGATTGCCGGATTAATTTTATAGGAATTTTTATTCAATTAATTTACGTTCCTGCCTTACATCTAAGGGTATTTCTGTGTTAACGCTGAAGTCACATTTGATTCAATAGAGTTTTATACGTGACATAAACTTTTGCAACAAAGAGCTAAATTGTAGAGGTGACTGTGGTTATGAGTGCTCTTTGAGAGCTTCTGTATGCAGAGAAACCTTCGACTAACCCAATTGTTCAGCTTGCGTTTGCGTTCACCCACATATTCATGTGAGTTTTAAACGTTACATGCAATCAGCACCCTCAGAGCATGCAGTCACGGGTCACTACCGAACTTTATCAAAAGCGGTCAAAAAATAGTTAAAGCAAACATAGAAGTATGGTGCAATCGAACACGGCGCACGACTGCCTCGCGAAATTGATTTGCGGAGCTTTTAGCCTGCAGCACATGTAAACAGGAACACGAATAAAAAAAATTTTTATAGGTACACATCCCAGGTAGAAAGCACCAGAGATATCGAGCGGCGCTCCAGATTTATGAGCTCATTATACATCGAAATTTACGATCATTTCACAGGCAGCCAATCTCCTCCTCTGCAAATGTATTTCATACATAGGTAATATTTTTGTCACGCTTGACAAGGGAGCCGCGACCTTTAAAAGGCAATACAAAATGTGAGAATTATTTTTATAAACTGCGTTTAAGACTTGTCTTGAAAATTATGCACATAATCTCACGTCGCTGACTTCAAGTTTGGCTTTATTAGTTGGCGTGGTTTGAAAAAGTTTGTAGAATATTCTTGTGTATGTTTTTACTGCGGAGCAAGCAATAGTTCATGCTCTGCCAACACACCTGCTGTGTGCTGTCACAGCGTTAGGAGTTACCGCTGTTGAAGCATGCACGCTGATATATGTGGGATCCTAGACCATCGCTTACCAAGCACTACTGTGACATATTTTCTCCAGATAACTCTTATAACAATCGGTGAAAAATAAGGGTTAACTTACTATATTATACTCACTTGTGCCCACGACTTAGTCCACGTACGTACGCACGTAAATCCAATTTTTTCTATTAGTTTTTTAGACATAGAAATTGGAAATATTTGTGGAAGCCGTTTAAGATACATCACGCTCTTACCATTGGCCATACTGGACCAGAACTGATCAAAACTATGGCACTGATCATGTTATCGCGAAGCCATTTCACTCCGAGTCACCTAGCCGAGTCACCGAGTCACCTAGTTTTTGAAGTAAAATTATATTATACTAGCTTTTGCCCGCGGCTTCACCCGCGTACATAATCCCAGGATAAAAAGTATCCTATGTGTTATTCTGGGATATGGCCTACTCGTGTACCAAGTTTCATCGAGATCTGTTCAGTAGTTTTTGCGTGAAAGAGTAACAAACATCCATACATCCATCCATACATACAAACTATTGCATTTATAATATTAGTAGAATGTTATCTACCGTTTTAAACATAGAATATGCTGAGTTAGGCGCCTTTTTGCCCTCGTACAGATTTTAATTTTATTTTTCCATATCTATCAATGCGTTTCTAATTTATACGAATGTCTGAGGCACGATAAAACGTTTTTCTTTCTTTCTATTACACGCGCTCCTGAAAAGTGGATTGGAAACAAGAAAAAATCGTTTTAACGAAAACTGAAAAAAGTTAGAGCGCTGTATTTTTTGCTAACCAACTGTGAATTCGCAAATAAATTCTGTTAAAACACAATCCGTTTCGAATGAACATGAAACATAAAGCAAAACAATACCACAACAAACTTAGTACCATAGTGAGCGACTTTAAAGGGCCATTTACGATTACGCCAACAACATGTTGTTCACCCACAAATATGTAATATTTCAGGGTCCGCTGGTTATGACGCAACCCTAATTAGACAAGGTCTCTAGTCACGAATAACAGACCAAGAGATACTTCATTATTATTTCGTTTCGCGGGGCGCTTTGCTTGTTTGTTACTGTGAAACTATCTGGGTTCTTTTGTCCGTATGACAAAAAGCGACGCGTACTGACGGCACTACATTACTCGTAATAACTTCCTGAGGCTACGATGGTATAATGGAGCGTAACGTGGCGTAACCGCCTCGTCTTACAGGCTACAGTGCTGTACTCTCGTTACCTGCGATTCCTTTTATGTGTCTCCAGCTTTCGTGTTTTGCGCTTCACTGTGCGGTTCGTGTAACATGTCAAACGTGAACGGTGACGTTGTTCTCCTTAATTTATACCTTTTTGAGGTTTTAACACAACCAGTTAATTTTAATGGTTTTGTAATGAACAAAATAAACACACGTTATGGTATTTGTGTGACTGTTTTTATTATCTAAATAACTGTTTCAGCAAAACTGAGCCGATACCTACCTGCTAGGGCAGTGGGTTGTTTGAAAGAATTACCGTGGCGCTCGACAAGGGCAACTGAAACAACACAGGTGGGATCGAAGTCAAGCACTTGTTTATATTATATATCATAAAAAGTTAAGTTTTAGTCAGTAAAAGTCTGGCACACCCTTTCGCTCCAGCCAGAGCGGAATAAATTATATGATGATTTTCCACCTAAAAAAAAATAATAAAAAAGGGAATTAATAAAGATACATTTATATATTCATCTTTATGCAAGTAAATTTTAAAGTAAGTAAATAACTAATAAAAACACAAAAGTATGACAAGAATTTTCATATAATATATTGACAAAATCACTCGAATGAAAACTTAATATAAATTCGCAATCATATGTACTGGAATCCTTGATAAAAGACATTCGAAGTATTTTCGAATCAGGCTCAGAGAGTTTTTTATTAATTTTAAAGAAAAAATGTTCAACAGCATTGCAAAGTTGGCGTCTTTTTCATCTGGACCCTTTAAGTGCTTACTCTGAAGGTACTGCTGATACATTATTCATAAGCTGGGTTGCGTTACCTTAACTCGGCGATATTATTTTTTCGCAAAAGAATTTACAGGAGCAAATACCTACTAATCACTTTTATTAAATAAATATTGGGTTAAAATAATCTACTTTTCTTTGGCTTTTTTTGAGGTGGAAAATGTAGCGAGGAGCGTGAGGACATGTCAGACTTTTACAGACTAAAACTCTGTCTCTTTCAGTTGCCCTTTGCATTCTAGGATCACGAGATTCTTTTTGAGAAAGTCCCCGTGATGTGTCTTCGAGTCTTAGTAGGTATCGGCCCTGCTGGACTCCTTTTTTATTAAAAATCATCTAATGACATCCCCCACTCTTGGGCGGAGAGGGAGATAGTGTCAGACTTTTACTGACTAAAAACTCACTCCTGTTCCTTCGTTGCCTTTCGTACCGGGGCTGAGCTACCTTTCGGAGCTAACCCTGGCCCCAGTAGGCTTCGACCTAGCAGGCCCGCCTGCTGTTGCTGACCACTCTTTGAGGCACGCGGAAACAGTGAGCGCCGTCGACGACTTACTGTTTGCTGACATCTCTCTCTCACTACGCGCCGTCCATAACTTGGGCTGGGTCTAGACGGTTATCGGACGGCGAGTTACCCATTGCTCGTCGTCTACAAGTGTATAGTCAATATTATGGTAATATTTTTATTTTATTTTTGCTTAATTATTTATTTAATACTTTACGCAAATACATGTATAGGAGCAGACCTTAAGGTGCCTCAGGCTTATCTGTTCTTGATATGAGGAAAATAATGTTCTAGAATAAGAAGCTCGTTGTTAAAACAATACAATCCAACTGATCTACCTTCAAGGTCAAACAAAGCCTCCTAAGGTCGGTCAGCAGATGGGTGACCATCTAAACACACCGAGATTGCTCAATGCCTTGGAAAATACAATAAATCGTTAGTCTAGATTGTCATTTGTAGGTTTGTGACAGTTACTGATAGTCAGAAGCCAGGATGTATGACACCAGTCTCGCCAAGGGGCTCTTCAAAATGGATAAGGAAAACATCGTGAGGAACCGGCATTTCCTAGAACCAAAAATTCAAAGACATGTGACATCAATCAACCCGCACTGGGCTTGCCTGCTGGATTTACGGCCAGTTCACTCTTCTAGAGAGGAGGTCTGAGTCCCAGCAGTGGGAACATTAAAAGGCTGATTATGCTATGCTTTATGCTTGCCAATGGGTAGCGTGTAACCCAATTACTGGTTTAAGAAGATGTAATAGGTTCACTTCATCTAGAAAACTGGTATTCAGCTATAACCAGTCTGACTGGAAGCCGACCCTAACATAGTTGACAAAAGGCTGAACAGAGTGATTGATCTGTTCTAGAAAAACGTTTACTTAGTAAAAAAGAAAATAATGAATTTTCTTCTTGTTTGAAACCTAGCTCAAAACAAAATCTAGGTTATACCGCACCATTTTTATTTTCGTCTAGTTGCAAAAATACAGTCTACCAAAGACAAATAAAGTTGACGTAAGTTTTCGTCAATATCTAACCCTGAACAAATATAATCTTGTGTACTCAGTAATAGAAATAGTTTATTTTGCCACCCTCTACGAGGTTTACGCCGTAGCCCGTAGCGCTACGAGATTGTCGTTTCAAGTTGTTCAGCCAAAAAAAAAATGACTTTCAATGACTTTGTTCTATTTTTCTACATGTAAATGTCCTAAAGTTCTAAAGTAATATCAGTCAATTTTCAAGTTTCAACAGTGTGGTCTTGAATTCTAGTTCTAGAAATTAGATTATACGAGATTTTTGGGAAAAATAAACGTAATATTTTTTTATGTAAATAATCCTGTTATTTCCCCAGGTTAATACAGGATTCTACCTGTATGTACACTGTATTCTAACTGAACCTGTAAACAGACCAATTCTGTGTTGATCCTAATCTGACTATCGTAGATAATGCGCGTGTGATAATGTTCCGATTATGTCGAACTGTTATCTTCCAAACATCATCAAGCATCTTAATGTCACACTTAATCTTACCACCTTACCTAATTGAGCAAATAATTGGACACATTATTACTCAACTATATAAAATCCATCGATAAAGGCACACATAAGAGAGCCCTTCTCCACTCGCCTATCGTCAGCGCCGTGCATGTTTTAAAAGCTTGTGGCTTTATCTAACGCAATCCAACGCAATGTTTGATAAAGAGGCAATACGAAAAAAGACACTCGAATAATTCACAAAAGTTGTTACAGGAAATACGAGTTTATTTTAAACCTTTAAAAGTTTTTCAGAAAAACTATCGTTCCGAATCTCGATTAAATGCGCAAGGCTTCTATGGATGTACTTTTTTATATTTTTAATATGTGAGTACATTATGGAGGGCCAAATTACACGTAAAATAGCAGTTTTTCAGAGTACTTTACAACTTTAGTTATACACAAAGAAGTTTGATTTCTATAGAAGCCCTAGATACTGTGTATCCAAAATATCTAGAGAAAGATGTGTATATAATATAACATCATAATCACGTAATTTCGGTTGTATGGAAATGTACCTCGAGTTGGCCGCTCTTAATTATTAAGCTCAGATTGTTAGACGAGCCCTTCAGGTTATCTTCAAAATTTGAAGTTTATAGATATTGATTTGACTACTCGTGCCCCAATTTAGCAGTTAACACTAATCAACTTCTTCTGGCCACTGTACCTTTACCAATCATTTTGACATTAGTAAGCCAATTGAATCAAAAACTAATACTGATCAAAAGTACTTTTTTCGCATTTCCGCGATAGAAAATGATTTATTTAACTGTTCATGTACACACATAAAATAAAATGCAAGAAGGAAACAGAAAAATAAGTACAATGGTGATGCTTATTTCTAAGGAAAATAGTGAAAAAAAAATAAAGTAGAAGACAGAATTAGTTACATTTACAATGTTTATTCCCGCAAAGATACCCTTTACCGATAAACTGACTCAAACTGTAATAGTTACTATGCCACACACATATTTTATTTATCTATAGTAATATTATAATTTATATTACCGCCCAAACCCGATTTTAGGATACACTAGTTTCGCCTAAGCCAAACCAGGTCTCCTAGCATGTGTCTGGTTAGATTGTATCCCATACAACCTGTATGAAAGAATCTTATACTCGTATTAGGCAAAGCAAGCAAAAAGTGGCACGGTCGTAACATTTTTTTCTCGAAACATACAATCTGTATGGGAGAATCTTATTCCTTGGATTAATAAACTTGAAACTTAGCACAAATTCTAATCAAAATGAATAATAAAGATTGGCAATATAATTTTTTCCAAAAATCGCTCGAATTACGATTTAAATGATGTTAAAGTTTGTATGAAAACATTCTCGCAAACTAAGTCGCTGGTAAAATGCTAGTCAACCATACTCCTGTCTCACAGTTCATACCACATTTCCCATCCAGTCTCTAGGGAGTCAGCCCAACTGAGCAGCTCCTTGAATGGTTTTACAAGTCTGCAGTCAGTAAGCAACCGCTGCCATGTTACTGTTAGTGTAATCGCTTTTATTCAGTACACTGGCGGACAGAGACACAAACACTAATTGTGGTAAACGTTGCGTCGTAACAGGCCACTTACATCCAACCATCGTGCCGCAGCTCTGAGGACGCACAGTGTAACGTTACGATACGTTGTGTGTAGTTTAACGTAGATAATGGAATGAGCTATTGCATTTGTTGCATGTCTTTATTTATTTGTTTATGTACACACACAAACACTTAAAATGGAAAGAACAAATACAGATAGAGGAGTGGATCAGATAAAGATTAGATTTTATATCACTATACTAATATTAAAAAAGAAGAAAAATTTGTATTTTTATATCTAATAAATAAACTCAAAAACTACCGACCTGATTTAAATAAATCACCAATGCAATGCTAACATAAAGTATTATTGCACTGATGATTTTATTTTTGACTAAGTGACACAGGCTGTATATTTTCTACTATCACGCAAGCGAAGCCGCTGGAAATAGTACTGTAATATCATTGTTACAAGACTTCACACAAATACGTATACCTAACAAAATTCAAATATCAACGTATAATAACATAGGTATGTTATTGAACAGTGACATCCCTACCGTGTCCCGCCCCAATGCCAATATCTAAAAATATCATCTGTTCCGATAAACCCACTCTAAGCTTTAAAAGGCACGTGTGGCTGCAACGATATGAACTGTCAATAATGAAATTGGCTGAGATATATTTTATTTACTATTACCTCGTTTATCCAGTTTCCAATTTGTTATCGACCTCGGAGGAGACGGCCGCCCCGCTCGCCCGCTGGCCGGTGATATTTCTACGTCATGTTCTATTGTTATGTTCCAACTGGATAATTTACTTATAATTCTGTATAGCACTGCCTCGTTTGATGGATGCCTCAACGTCACAGGTAAAACGTTATCTGATTTATTACAGCAAAAATAGGAACTTTTAGTACCTATACAACAATACTCGCACAAACGAACGTAATTTGTTATTATTGGACCAACAAACATTTCCTCAAGATAAACAGTTGTTTCTCCATAAATCAATACTTTGTAAGCGTAACTGTTAAAGGAATTATGCTACCTAAGTGGTATTAATTTAAATTGAGAGAGGAAAATTATTTTACAATTGGAACACAGAGTAAACACGTATTAATAATATCGCACAAGTAAGCTATCTGTATTTATCTTGCCGCCACAATCCCATCGCAATCGACCGATCCATCCAATTTGGTAAATCTGTATTTGTATCTTTGATATTTATATTTAAATGAACGTATTTTCATTATTCAGTACCGCGAAGCCGCTTTGAGAGGGAAATGTAGATGTGTAGAATTAAAGCGTTGGCAACACTTTTCACGTTTTCTACTCGTAGATCTTTTCTCCGCGTAACGCGAGCCTGGCTGGAGTGAGCTAGACAAATGCGTCCTCATCCTCAATAGGCCGTTTATTTGCCATGTTATTAAAGAATAAGTTAAAATGTCCGCACACTATAGTCTAGTATGTTTTAATAAAATGTGTTCACCAAATGAACGACTGAATAAAATATAAAGTTTCGAAAAAATATGCTGGATTTGTTTGAATTTCCATTTCAGCTCTAACGGATGTATTTGATCTGATACTAAATTAATCACGACGGCAGCGTGATCGACCTAGCAGCCGGACACTGGACAGCCGATATGACAATTACGTATACCTGGTGTCCGAGCAATAATTATAGGCAACAATAAGTCACATCTCGCAGGCGGCCATTGTACGAGTTTGCAAGGACAGCCGCTATTAACCGCACCCGAGGTGATCATCGTAACTCTACTTGATATAACTACAGCATCATACAAGACGACACACAGCCGTTTTAGTGCCATAAATTGAGTTATCTGGTTTATTACAAGCGCAGACCAAGTGGTTATAAATCGTTGCGCCCCACCATAAACAAGCCGCTCTCTAGGCGACTGTCAATCGAGCATACTACCAAAACGCCTCCATAAATATTGTTGCAGGTATTTCGCACGTATTTCCATACCAAATTGCGGAACGATAGTCATCTATCATTCGCTTTGACGTTTTCCACATCACGAAAAATCTGACAAAGTTACAAATGTTCACAAATTGACGACGTAAATATCTACGTACGTACACGTTCGGGACATATGTTTCCGACCTTTAGGTGGGAAGAGTATACGTTATTGTTCCAGTATATTATGCCGGAGTAACTTCATGGTATATTGTCTACCTTCAAAATCAATATACATACATGATACATAGTTCCCTACCGACTGGACTACAGCGTATATCGTATATATTTTCAGTCATAAATGTTCATGACGTACGTGGGTCTATCAAGTTACCTCTATACTGTCGACACGTTTCTAAGAAAATCTAATTATAAATGTTTATTACCTGTAACTATTCAGACTTGGTAATGAAATTATCATATTACCTCAGTGAAATAATAATCTTGGTAGTTTCAAAGATACTGTCTTTGTAGTACAGCACGAATGTAGTTGAAGTTGAAAAAGATTATAGTTTATTGTTTATCCTCACATCACAACGCCTTGCAGCAATCACGCCAATGGAGCACAATTAGTTTAGAATCGGCTACTTTTTAAAATCATGTGCGCAGTGGAGGTCATCAAAGGAGCGGCGCGAAGGTGGTTCACGTACGCTCGCTCGCTTCCGTACATCAGACCAGTGTTCCTTCAGGATTCCACAGTACCAAATCCCATATCAAACATATTTTTGAGATGTTACAGCTCTTCTGATAAGTTTTTCAAAAGAAATTGAATTAAATTGAAAAATACGGAAAATTTTGATATATGTCATCTTGACAGTTGACCATAGAATGTATTTAAAAATGATGCGTGTATAGATATAGGTAAGGAGTTGATTGTCCTGCGAAATCCGTATTTCGTGGTAGATACAGCCTGAGGGTCTATATGTCAAGGGTGAATAGATTACTTCTAGGTAAGCATGTTCTACCGCTCACAACATCATTACTTTCCATCAGGTAACATAGAAGTCAAATGCGGGCCTATAATAATAATAATAAGGTTTTCGTGAAAGCTGAGAAAGACAAGCAGACCAAGTATCTTGACTTAGCTCGCGAGGTTGTCGACATGTGGGAAGTGGATAGAGCAATCATTGTGCCGATAGTCGTAACGGCCAATGGCTTAATAGCTAAGAGCCTCGAACAACATCTAAGGAGGCTCTCGTTAGGCAGCTGGATCAAGGGCCTGGTCCAGAAAGCAGTACTCCTGGATACGGCGCGCATAGTTAGGAGATTCCTCTCTCAGGAGCCCTGACCACCGGTAGCTTGGACTCTGTTCCCGATGCCGGTGGGCTACTATTTTTTTATATTTTTAAATGTTCTTTTTTAATGTGTTTTACTTAAGAAATATTTAAAAATGTAGATAATATGTACATACTAACTGACAAATGGAATAATAAGGTTTCACTCTCGATTCAAATATAATGATTATTATCAAAGAAAACACATTTAAAACCAGAGAACCAAAGATGATAAAATAAATGCAAATTAAATGATAAATATTTATAGAAGTAGGGAGTTACAATCCTGATGAACGCTGTTAATAAAATCCCGGAACCTGAACGTCCCATGGGGATGTTCCTGGTTTAATATTCACTACACACATCACCCACCGAACTCTCTAAGTGGCTTTATTAAAGGTAGGTACGCATTATAAATGTTTTCCGTAATACGATATTTGCTAATATGTTCGGCGTAAAGTATTTAAGCGGGTCCCGGGGGGCCCCCGTCGTCCCCATCCACGCCACGACCGCTCATTAGTCACTGCAGACCCCCGCTGGGAACACCTGCTCTCTCCAATTTTATTTTACTCAATAGCTTTGAATTTTCCACTGGAAAATCATATAAAAGTCCATTTGAGATGTTTGACGGAACAGTTTTTACCCGAAACCGTATTTATCTTCAATGGACCTTGTGCCGTTGTTTCCTAGAAAAGATTTAAAATATATTTACAACTAACTTCTGGCAGTGGTTTCGCTCGCGTGAAGATACAAAATAGTTCCAAGGAAACACATACTTTCAAAACTGAAAATATCCTGTGTGCTATTCCAGGACACGGTCTACCTGTGTGCTCATCGAAATCCTTTCTTTAATCTATTCGAAGTCGGTGTTTCTATAATAGATAGTTTTGTCTCTTCGTTATTTAACACCGACTTCCGAAAATAAAGTGTTTTTCTACGTTTTAGTTTTTTTTACATTGAAGTCGGTTTATTTATTTTTTTGTAAAAAGTTTTTCACTTTTTAGTTATGGTACCACTACTAAAAAGTACCCCTCAGCCATATTTAAATACCTTATAACCAAAGTGAATCTCATAACGTTTCTAATAATCCCAAACACGGTTATATTACATTAATTTACCTGCCAGCTTCATCACCACATCATCAGTTCGATACATACCCTCCCCTTTTTCTTTCTGTCAGTCATCGACCACACGTATAAACTATAAACAAAGCAATTGTACTTGTTACAACAGTTCTGCTGTGATCCTATGAGGAGTTCCGTTCAATATCTTCGAAGTTCATGATCAGATCATAACAATATTTCTATGGGACCAACTTAGAAGCATAACCTTTCAATAAAAAATATTTTTTTTAAATCGGTCCCCAGTTGACCGAAATGTCGGTGAATATACATAAAAAACCATCCTCCTCCTTTTCGAAGTACTTAAGTTTAAAAAAAATGAATGTTATCTAAAGCAAAACTTGAGAATGACTCCACCAATTCGGCTAATTCTTCTTTTCGTATGTTCCTTAAGGCACATGGAAGGTTTTAATAATAATAATAATTAGTGGGTAAAGATAAAGATAAAGATAATTTTATTTGTTAAAACATGGGTATGCATTCAGTTTTAGCATGCAGGATGTTACAGAATTAATGTTTTGTCCGTACATGTTTCACCTTTAAGGCGTACAAATGTGTAAATTTAACAACTTTTAAAAGATTCAGAATAAAATACAATTTAAATTAAATATGTTCATGTCATCAAAATGCATCGACAAAAAAATAAAAAAAATAAAAAAATACAAAATGTCAGTGTCATTGTTATGCATTAATCAAAGATTTTATATATCCTACTAGAGTAGACTAGATTGACTACGAAGAAATATTAAACTGTCTAAAGTGTTCTTTATTCTCATTAGCATTAAGTTCATGTGTGTTATTGACACGCAAAAGGGAAAAATGGCCTGGAGCAGGACACTAAGATAAATCCTCTGTGTCCCTTTCTCACATACTACCAGAAAAAAATAAGAAACAGATGGTAGTTTTTAGATTGTTCCAGTTATCGTAAATAGTCCGTTTTCATGCATTTTGATAGGTTTATCTATACATATAATAAAATCGTAGGAAAGTCAAAACTGTACATTGAATATTTTTTTAAAAGAATACTTGGAGCGTGATCTACAATCGATATCGAAGTCAAAAATATAGTTTTTAGAATTTTTGTCTGTTTGTCTGTTTGTCTGTTTGTCTGTATGTATGTCCGGGCTAATCTCAAAAAGTACTGCACAGATTTACTTCAAATTTTGCATGAATATTACTAAGAGGTCGGGTCAACATATAGGCTACATATTATCACGCTATCACCTACGGGGGACGAGCTGTGAATCTTTATTTTTCTTACGCATTCTGTGACAGCGTGTAATCTAACGACGCATATTTAAATGTTGTTTTTGAGTAAGCCATACTATTATCTAGCTTTACACTATAAAAACAACGCCAATTAAGTAACTTGGGCAGAGAAACAGTTATTTTAATAAATGTTAGTAGTATAAAGACAATTTTAAAACAGCGCCATCTATGAGATTTCATTAAAATCAAATCAAGTTACATGACACTTTTTGGAAATTAATAATTTAAATTTGATTATGTTGGCGAGGTTAGTAGTTAGTTATTCTTAAAATTCATAGATGGCAATGTACATTTTCTTCATAAAAGTTGTATCGTATATTTCGTTTTGACAAATCCAAGTTCCAACAAAAATCTCAAAATCTTGAGCAGAGTTAAAGAAGACAATTTAATAAAAATGCTGTGTTAAGTATTACAAAAGAGTTATGTTCATTGATGATCATCAATTTCATGTAGTTAGTACAAAATAAACATTGACTGTTAATACTTTTGATCGGTACCTATTAACCTATGTGATTATTGCTTGGCAATTAATATATTTTCATGTCGTATGCCTAATTATAAAATTTACTCACTCGGACACATTTATTTTATGTTAAAATAGTGTAAAGTCATAATAATTTTTCAATGAAATGCTTCCTTTTCCAACAAAAGGAGCGATCAAGCGACGTTTGCTCTACAGAGCTCTGATAACGGTCGGTCGCTACATCAGCACGTCTGAAGCGGTTTGGCGGATACTGGCGTTCTCTATACATGACAGGCATCCTACCGTCATACATGTAGATGTCCACCTAGAGAAGAAACGGCCAGCGCATATATTTTGATCCCGAAAACGTTGCTGAGCGCTTGGAAAATCCGCGACAACCAACTCTGTTAAAATTTTTCAGGCTCTGTAAAGTCGACTAATTTGCGAGATCCCTTACGTATGACGAGGTGCCTTCATATTACACTTACGACAAGCAAAGGGGTGTATATAACCTACATCAACGAGGAGGTGCTGTGGAAGGTTTTCCGGGAATTTTCAAGGACACCGCATTGGGTAGGGTTTATACCGTGCATCCGAATAATGGCGAATGCTATTTTCTGCGGTTGTTACTTCACACTGTCCGATGGCCAACATTTTTCGCTTTTCTGAAGACATTTGATGGCGTGGAGTATCCCACTTACCGCGCAGCCTGAGTAGCACGTCACCTTCCCGACCGTGACAAAAATTGGGATGACACCCTCGCGGCGAGCGTCAGTAACAGTTCCAGCCGCATGCGTCATCTGTTTGCCGTCATCTTGGTGTTTTGTGGAGTCGCGAACCCGGTAGCTTTGTGGGAGAAGTATCGCCATCATCTGTCTGAAGATTTTCTACGAGCTTTGAAGCGTGCTACTGGAGATGAAGTCAAAGTAATTGATGAACGCGTGCTGAACACCTGTCTCAGTTCACTTCAAGATTTGGTAATTTCTATCGGCGGCAATCCACTGATTAATTATGGGTTACCAGCTCCCCAATCATTACCGCATCAAGACCGTGGAAATCGGGAGTATAACGCCGAGACCAATTACGATCCGGGCGAAATGACCACCGTGACCACCATACGAAATTTTTTTTTTTTTTTTTAAATACGAAATTACCATATCGCTTATTCAGAGCAAAAACAAATTTACGACACCGTCCTTGAAATCATTGGGCAAAACCAGATCTTCGTTGTGGTCATAAGTTCGTACGCTGCGCTTGACCATTTATATGAGAGCTCGGCTCGATGGCAATGCACGTGCTCGAGAATTGTCCGATGTCCTTCTAAGTCTTGGCGAAGGCACTCTACCAGAAGACAGAGGTGTAAAGGTGATGCTTCCAGAGTCTCTCGGTAGAGTGGAATCCAGCTTAGAAGAACTCATTCGCTGTGTGTACGGGGACATCAGTCGTATACCGCACCAGCAGAATTCTTGGATGTGTGAGCCCAAAAATGCTGCACCAATTAACGAATGCATTCTCTTGGAAATTGAGGGTAATGAGAAGTAGTCTACACTTCGGTAAACACTGTCGTCGTGCAAGATGACGCCACACATTATCCCGTGCCTACCGGGTTCGGGGTTATCCGAAAGGAAACTAGAGCCCGGTATGAAGGCTAGAAGGAAAGGCGCGGGGTTTTTAGTCAGTAAGGGTCTGACACTATCTCACGCTCCAACCAAGAGCAGGTTTTTTCATAACATGATTTTCCCCGTCGACAAAAAAAAAACACATTATCCCGTGGGATTTCTGAACTCCCTGTCAGCGAGTGGACTTCCAGCGCATACCATCAAGCTGAAGGTTGGTGTCCCGATTATGCTTCTTCGGAACCTATCTCCTCCGAAGTTGTGTAACGGGATTCGCCTTAAAGTTATCACGCTCCACAGACACACCATTGAAGCGGAAATTCTTTTGGGTTGTGGCGTTGGCGAGGCAGTATTTATACCACGCATTCCCCTCATAACCTAGAGGTCGGTAGATGGCGCTGTATCGCTTGACACCTAGATAAACAAACTCCGTATTTACATCTGATATAAAAATATTTAAAATCCCGCTTCTTTGCCAAAAATCAGTGAAATATAAGTATAAAGGTCTAAATTAACAGTGGAAGCGTTATTAAAAGTACAAGTTCAACAATAACTGAAATAATTAGTGTTAAAATAGTAACCAGGACTATCTGTAATAAAAGACGAAAGTGACAATTAATCGCAACAATAACAGTGATATCATCCAAGTAAATATAAACAATCGACCAAACTGTGTTGAAAGTGAACATTTGAAACATAAAAAGTGCTCACATTTGTGTCTTAGACAAAGTGTACCCGAAGTGAAGTGAAAAAAATGCCGACATATTAGTCATACCAACCGCTTTGCGAAATTCAAACTTTGCCACCTTTATCATACGGCACTTAAATTCAACTTTCTTCTGCAATCATCGTTTGGCTAAGATAACTTTTCGGCTACCTGTGACGGAAGAGTGCTCAAGTTCAAATCCGGGTCACACATTCGAAGACTTTTTGTGAGAACTCAACTTCATCAGATTTAAATTAAATTAACCTATCAATAAAAGTCAAGAACGTGCTACGGAGGGCACTCTAGTAATATAAACAGCACCACATAATTGCAAAAAATATGGATACAGATAATATCACACTACGTAGGCAGAATACTGGATCTTTAACCAACTTATCATTTTTAACAAATGAAAATGAAAAAACAATACTTGACACGACGATGATGAGCATACCTGACAGCCTACATGACTATAATAATGACGACACTATGAACAACTTGACCGAACAAATAAATTCGCTTAAGACGCAACTTTTGAGTGCTCATCAGGAAATAGACGACCTCAACAGCGAAAACTTCCGACTGAAATCCGATTTGCAAAAAGCCCTCAAAACTGTCGAGACGTATAAAAAGATCTGCTTAACGCCTAGTAGAAAAAATGGTACACCATCATCAAACAAAAATAAATCGAAGCGAGAAAAGCTTCAACCAATAGCTACAAATAATGACCCCAATGCTTCCATCAATTCAAACTCCAAGGAAATAAAAGTCGACACACAAAACAAAGAAACTCAGACTTCCGAGACGACATATGAATATGACATTATATTGACACAAAACAAAAACCTGACATTATCTTCACACCTGGAAAATGTTGCTCCAAAAAAATCAGTAGGCGTATCTCGACCGACACAAAAAAATAAAATCGCTTTAATAAGCAGTAGCTGTACTAAAGGAACGCTACCTTTAATCGAGGAAGTCTTCTCCGAAAAATTTGACTACTGTCATTATTTGATAAATAATGCTACCACAGAAGAGTTGCTACACACCGTCGAAGACAGCCTAAAAGATTTCACAATAAAAGACTATTGCTTTATATTCATTGGAGAAAACGAAATAAAACATAGCGATTATCTAGATATCCTCGAAAATTTTAAAATATCTCTGAGAGACTGTAAGCACACAAATATTGTTATATGCGCACCGACTTATATAAGAGGTGCGCTAATACATAATTATAAAGTTGAGTTATTCAACAATCTCTTGAGTTTGGACATAAAAAACCACAAATATGCATACTTTTTTGACAGTAATCGCACACTAACTTTTGACATGTTTTCTTATAATACAGGAAAAATTACCAAATACGGATGGAGACACATTTTTGACCATATCAAATCAAATATATTAATTGACTACGATAAATATTATTCTAAAATTAGCGACGATAACCTTAGTGCAACTGACAATACATTAAACGTAACTATAAATGAGAAATCTAATGACAACTCTGATTTTTTTCTTTGACATGGACATTGTAAACAACGACCTATCATTTAAATTACTGTTCCAAAATTTTCAAAGCCTTAATAATAAACAAGATATACTTGAAGCATTTATTGACGAAAACTCAATATATAAGGCAATATGTATTTCAGAAACTTGGCTAACTCAGGAAAAACTAGATCTGATTAAATTTAGTGGATATAAATGTGCATCCTCATACTGTCGCAGCACTAGAACAGGTGGCGGTGTATGTATATTTTTACAAGAACATATTGAAAGCATCCATAGAAACGACATCTCAGACATGTCTATTGAGTATGTTATAGAACTATGCGCCACGGAATTGCCAAAAGAAAATTTATTAATTGTAACTATGTACTGGAATAGAAGAGAGGAGGAAGTATTTTATCAGCAATTAAAACAAATTCTAAAATATATAAACAATAAATACCACAAGTTAAATATAATTATAGGGGGTGACTTTAATGTTAATGTTTTATCAGACAATTTAAAAACTACTCAATTTCTAAACCTAATGCAGGAATATAATTTTTATCAACATGTAAAAAGCCCTACACGTATTACATCAAACACTGCGACATGTCTAGATCTAATATTTACTAACTTTAACCACAAAGATATGTACGCAACCACAGAAGAATTGGGCTTTTCAGACCACCATAGCACAATTTTACATTTAAAAATACCCGAAAAATCTGAAAAAAAATTCTGGTACTCCATGAAAAGGCTTTACAATAATTCAAATATACTAAAATTCAAAGAAAACATAAAAAATCTTAATTGGAACGAAATTCTCACCACTGATAATGATATTAATATTAATTATAAAAAATTCAATGACATACTTATTTCTATTCTTAATAAATGTATACCATTACGTAAAATTAAATTAAAAACAAAACATAAAAAATATTGGCTCACTACTGGAATAAAAAAATCTTGCACAAATAAAAGACTATTAAAAACATTAACATTAATTCATGAATCCCCAAGCGACCACCGGTGGCCGCGCATCTATTGTCTTACTATTGTGTCTCTAATTGACGGTATCTGAAGGGTTAAAAGCAAAAAATCCTACATTAACAAAATATTACAAAAAATACGAAAAAATATTGAAAAATACTGTCACGGCTGCAAAAAAACTTCACTATAAAAATAAAATGATGCAATCTAACAATAAAGTTAAAACAATGTGGGGAATTATTAATGAACGTACAAATAAGATAACAAAAAGTGAAAAACGCAATATAACACTACAAATAAATAATAGCTTAATTTCCAAACCCAAAGATGTAGTAAACACATTCAATCACTTCTTTGCTTCTATAGGTGGGGATAGCACAAAAAAACCTATCGGCAATAAACCAAAAGGACTACCAGTAAGTTCATCTACACAAAATACATTGTATCTTAGCCCAGTAGATCCCTATGAGGTAAATAGAATAATTAAAAATCTTAAAAATAAAAGAAGCCACGGAATTGACGAACTCCCACCTACCTTGTTAAGACAATGTGCCGACGAATTAACTTTACCTTTTTATTTACTCATCAACCAATCTTTTGAAGAAGGCGTATTTCCCGACTTGTTAAAAAAAGCACTTATAAAACCGATCCATAAAAAAAATTCAAAAACCGACCCAAACAACTACCGTCCAATCGCTTTGTTGCCGACGGCCTCGAAAATATTTGAAAAAGCTATGTGCGACCGCGTCTATGCTTTTTGTGAAAAATATAATATATTTAACGACAGTCAAAACGGTTTTCGCAAAAACCGATCAACGACTTTAGCTGTTTACAAATATATCCAAGAAGCCCTTAACATAATTAATAACAAAAAATATGCTATAGGATTGCTCTTGGATATGACGAAAGCATATGATAAAGTTCAGTTTGATATATTATTAAATAAGCTATATAAAATTGGCATCCGCGGAAAAAGTCATGATTGGTTCACCTCGTACCTTAAGAACAGAGAACAAGTTGTAGAAATTGAATATTACAATAGCAAAACAAGAGAAATTAAATTAATTCGATCTCAAAAAATACCCGTAAATGCATCAATACCACAAGGAACAGTGATAGGATGTCTACTGTTCCTTATTTACATCAATGATCTCCCTAACCACATAAATGAGCCATGCGTGTTGTTCGCCGACGATATTTCTATTTTAACACCATGTGACAATAATATAGATTTAAACCAAAAATTGACTTCCATTCTTGACACTACAACACACTGGATGAACGAACACAACCTTGAAATTAACTTTACTAAGACAAAAATCATAACCTTCTACCCACGACAAAAAATACCCATAAATATCGATTTAAATTACAATGGACACAACTTGGAAGTTGTAAATAAATTTACCCTTTTAGGCCTAGACGTAGATTCCCACATAGATTGGAAACCCCACATTCAAAAAATAAAAGCTAAAATATCTAAGTTCACATACGCCCTCAGAGAAATAAAAAAAACAACAGACCTCAAAACAGCATTAGTTACTTATTACTCATATGCATTTGCATGGCTCAAATATGGAATCATGTTATGGGGAAATAGCACAGATGCGCCTACACTATTCACTTTACAGAAAAAAATGATAAGAATATTAATGAATATGCAAGATTCCGACTCCTGTAAACCCTACTTCAAAGAGCTAAAAATATTAACTCTACCCTGTCTTTATATACTGGAAATTTGCAAATTTGTTCGAAAATATCCACAATTCTATACCAAAAGAGAGGACATTCAAACTAAAATCACACTTAGACATAAAAATAGGCTTAACATACCCACTTCACGATTGAAAATGCACTCTTCTAGTGCATTTGTTATGTCTATTAAAATATATAATAAGTTACCAGAATCCATCAAAAATGCAGACAGTAATAACATATTTATCAATAAACTAAAACAATTTCTAATAGAAAAATCTTACTATACTATAGATGAATACTATAACGATAAACATAAACTACAGTAAAAACTATTAATTACATACTGTATCACTGTAACAATTTAGCTACTTACAATAGTAAATAATTTATATTATAAATTAAATTTATACATAATAATAATAATTTATTCATTTAGACATCATTGATCCAATGTTAAAATGAATATAAATAAATATATAATTTAAAAATGATGACGATACAAATACCTGACATTCAATTTACTATACAAAGACATTACATACATAAATTAATTTAAAAATAACATAATTTCATAATAATGATTACAAAAACAAATGAAATAATTGACATAATTTAATAATAATGAAGACAGGAACAATATCTGACATCATTTATCAAAACTATACACAGGCATAATTATAGTATGTATACATAATTAATTTAAATAAATACATAATTTAATAATGGTGATGATAAAAATAAATAAAAATACCTTACATAATTTGCTTAAACAAAGACGTTATAAAAATATACAAACATAAATTAATATCAACATTAAAACAATTTAATAATAATGATAACAAAAATAAATTAAATATTAGACATAATTTACCAATAAATAGACATAACAATATAATAACATAAAAACATGCATAAATAGCTTCATTTAAATATACATAGTACATAATTAAAAAATAACGATGAAAAACAAAAAAAAAAAATGTACCTATAATAATTAATTAATTAATTCCATGAATTGTTACTTAGTCTTCGTCCTCTCTCCTAACTTTGCTGTGCCCGACAGGGTCCATATTGATCTTGACAATGTTTATACCACCTATATGTACTATGGAATGTTCTTCCCGTTCCAATTCAAGCGCGTACAGTTCCCCGTGAGTATTTGCTTCGTGATGACCATCAATAAGTCGCAGTGCAGACATTGAGGGCAGCGGGTGTCGACCTCAGGACGAGTTGCTTCTCACACGAGCAACTGTACGTTGCTTGCTTCCGCGTCACCAGTCCTGACTCTCTTTACATTTTGGCTCCTGGCAGCATAACTACCAACGCAGTTTATAGGGAAGTGTTGTAAAGTATTACTTTACAACACTTCCCTATAAACTGTATACCTTTACCCTAACCGTATACCTTTCTATGTATTTTTACTCTTTTGTGTCCTGGAATGTATTCCTGCATTATTTTCTCTATTTCCTTCAGTCACATCTTATGACTGAACGTAGCAGAATTCCCATATAACTCTCTTCACTTGCAAAAAAAACTTATATTTTAGTTTTTTTTGCAAGGTATTTTTGGTGCTGTAGAGCCTTCACGCAGACGACGTCGCGGGCAGCAGCTAGTGCAACATAAAATGAATTGCAACTAAATATTTTATTTCAAATATTGCTTCTTGAAATTTAATACGCATTCTTCTTGTATTTAATGATGATTTCATTTAGATATAGTAGCTATTCGTAGTAATTTTCAAATTATGAAAGGCAACATTTAGGAGGTTTCAATTTGACAGAATTTGACATCAATAAACAAAATGGCTGATGCTTCATAGGGCTAAAGTTGTATTTTTAATTGTTACAAGTTTTTATCTCAATGTTTAGTAAAGTATAAAGTGTGCAAGATGTTCAAAACGTTGCTGTGTAAAGTTTCGCAATAGTGATGAGTATCCTGGCTGTGGATTTTCATTTTATTTGGTAAGTTTTCTGTTTTGTTTACAAAATATTTATGTAGGGTGACAACAAACATCGTTTTGAATTTCATGCGGGAATTAAAACATATTAACTGCCTGTAAAAATACATAGAGAAGGGGCATCACAAACGACTCAGAAGACGGACTGGGTGCTAAATTTTATAAAATTTGATTGTCTACTGTTCAAGTTTTATATTATTATAAGCAAATTTCTAAATATCTGAGGCACAATTTTTTTTTTTAAATCAAGCGCGTCCCAGTTTTACTAATTTTATTTTTTCTGTTGATCGGGCGCCTTTGGCCGCTCGGCGATCTTCGGCTGCTCTCATGACACAACGGAAAGCGGCGAGCAGCGGCGGCTAGAGGTGCGGCATGCGGGACGTGTCTTCGGCCCAATTCAGTATATAGTTATCTGTGACCAGTTCTTAATTCATGAATCCCCAAGCGACCACCGGTGGCCGCGCATCTATTGTCTTACTATTGTGTCTCTAATTGACGGTATCTGAAGGGTTAAAACGACGCGCGTGCGCTCCAAAATCTTCTCCACATCGATATAGTACATTCGAGAATTATATTCATTTTAAATATAATAATCTACTGTCTTTAAGTTTAGTCCGTATGTGGCTTAACCGTTAACTACTATTTCCAAGAAACGAGAACCATCAGAAACAGTGGCTTTGAAGTTGTGCCATTTAAAAATTTTTTTTTCAGCAACATTTTATTTGTAGTCGCCTCATTAAGTCTGAAGATCTAAAGTTAAATCAACACTAAAACCTAATTCTATTCCATCTGTATACCCTTTTTTAAGTTCATCCGTTGTTAAAAATCCGTTCAGTAGTTTTTGAGTTGATTGCAAACAGATATAGACAAACGAACATAGTGGGGGACTTTTTTTGATGTGGTAAAATCTCCAATAATTTATCCTGCTCTAAGGTAATGCGCCTTACGTTCCATCTTAGAGCGGGACAAGTTATTTGAGGTTTATACTGAATAAATCTACCCTTTGTGTTCCAGGACCATAGTTTCCTTTCGGAAATTCCCTGTGGCACTAACGGGCATCGGCAATAATTAGTAGTAGTAGTTAGTATAAATAAATTTATAAACCAGTCGAGGATCATTTATTTAATGTATTATTTATTGTTTATTTGTTAGTTAATAAGTGCAATTTAACGTAATAAAAAATGTACTATTTGATGTCACGCATCAGTCTATTTTTAATAAAGTAAAAATAAAAGAATAACATTAGTTTTATTATAAACTAACTAGTTTTTTCTTACAGACAAACCTTATTCTGATAGGTGTAGCCGTTCAGAAGTGATCTTCTTACGTAGGTACACACACATTAGGCATTTTTTTATCAGTGTAGGTATTTCATACTCGCATAAGAGGATATTGCTATTATAATATATACGGACATCAGCTATTTCCTAGTAATTACAGAGAAAAGTCACAGTTCCCTTTTGGTATGTAAGCATATTATACATATTAACTGTTTTTGAACTTGCATGTCTATTTTAATGTATCAAAAATATCTTTAACTAACTTTTGAGCAAAATATTCCCGCAGTATGTAGCTAGTGTATGGACACACTAGTAGAACGAGATGACAGGACTCTTTCTGACTTTCCTTTTCGGGTACGCTTTTGAGGTTGTCGTAGTCAATCTAGTACTAGGATATATAAAATCTTTGGCATTAATAAATTAATTTTAAAAAAAAAAACAGGCAGAATAAAATTAAAAATGTCAATTAGTCAATAAAAAAAAAATAATGATATCACAAAATCATGTCAAAAAAAGAACAATCAGAGAAAAGAAAATAAAAAAAAATGTCAAATATTGTCATTCAGAAAATCACTTATACTATAATAACACTTGTCTGTTAGTAAATCTCGAAACTTCTTTTTAAACAAATTTACTGGCAATGTTTTAAAGGATTGTGGTATTTTGTTATAAATTTTAGGAGCCATACAGAAAACGCTTTTCCCCATTAATGCTGTCTTTGATGTATGCGAACACAGTTGATTATTGTCACGTCTGTTGCGGGGGAAGGTGTCAGCTAGTCGTGGAAATAGATGCTGATTTAGCCTAACAAATAGCGCGATTTCAAAAATATACAGAGATGGTAGTGTCAATAACCTGTGTTTTTTAAAGAATGGCATGCAGCTGTCGGTCGACTTCAAATTGAACATCGCTCGAATGCATCTTTTTTGAGCCTTAAATGCTATAACTTTATCTGTGGAATTCCCCCAAAAGATTATACCATACCGCAATACCGACGCTACCATTCCATGATATGCTGTTACCAAGGCATCTGTATTTAGCTCTGGTGCCAGTTTATATAAGGCGTATGCAGAAGAACTCAATCGTTTACTAAGGTATTCTATGTGTGCCTTCCAGTTTAATTTTGAGTCAATAATAATGCCTAGAAATTTTGTCGCGTCAACTTTATTAAGTTCAGTGTCATTGTAAATTGCGTTAATGTCTAATTTAGTCTGGGATCGTTGCCTGAAATGCATAATAGTGGTCTTATCTAAATTAATTTTTAGGTTGTTTCTGTCTAACCATTTTATAATTGAATTTAAAGAATCATTAATGTCAGTTTCATATTTGTCCTTATTTTTACATGAAATAGTCATAGTGCTGTCGTCGGCAAAGAGAGTCATGGGGTGGTCAATAGCATTAGGCAGGTCATTGATGTATATTATGAATAGTAAAGATCCGAGTACGCTACCTTGGGGAACACCGTATGTAGGGGTACGTTCGTTTGATATATAAGTTTCCTCTTTCTTAGTCTTAACATTAATTTTTTCAATTTCTGTGTACTGTTTTCTATTAGTAAGGTACGACTTTATAAGATTTAATATGTTTCCCCGTATACCGTAAGCTTCTAATTTTTGTAGCAAGATGTTATGGTCTACGTAGTCAAACGCCTGCGTCATATCGCAGTAAATAGAACACACTGGGATTCTCCTATCCATATTAGTCATAACGGTATTTAAAAAATCATAAATGGCCTTACTGGTTGACATATTTTGTCTAAATCCCTTCTGCTCTTTACTGAAGATATTTTTCTTTTCAAAGTATGAGTAAAGTTCTTTATACAGGTATTTTTCAAAAATTTTGGACATTATAGGAATTAAGGCAATTGGTCTGTAGTTAGCCATGCTTTCCTTATTATTTTTCTTAAATAATGGTTTTACTCTTGAAACCTTTAGAGCATTTGGATAAACACCTGAACTGATGCACAAATTTATTAGATAGCTTAAGTGAGTACAAATGGTTTCAGACACATACTTTACAACCTTCGTAGAAATACCATCATACCCTGTACTATTTGTGGTATTTAAAGATTTAATAACATTTAATATGTCAACCGGCAAACATGGTGCAACACAGATTGTATCTTTCCGTTTTTTAATATACTCGTACGTTGTTACTTTGCTACCTGAACTTTGACTTGGTTGAATTTTATCTACGAAAAAGTTGTTAAACTCGTTAGCTATTTCTAGAGGGTCACTAACTATTTTTTCATCGACTTTTATATAGCTAATGGATTTTTCGACTTTTATTTACCTAAAGAGGTAAAGATGGTTTTGATTTATTTATAATATTCCAAGTCACTTTAGATTTATTTGTTGCAGTTTTGATTAAATAATTGTTTTGAGCATATCGAGTCAATCTCATTACCTTTTTAAACCTTTTTGTGTAACTTTTAAAAATATTTTTATTCGTCATATTTGGTTTCAATCTGTAATTCCAAAGCAATTGACGCTTCTTTTTGCTACATATCTTAATGCCATGTGAGATCCATTTTGATTTCTTAATTACATTTATGGTTCTTAGTTTATATGGAAAACATAGTTCATAAAATAATTTGAAGTTGTCAATGAAAATGTCAAAAGCGGTATTTGGATCGTCAGTTTCATATATTTCCGAAAAAGTCAGATTTTTTAAGCAGTCCCTGAATTTGTCCATGTTCTCTATGCTAAAGTCCCGTCGTTTCCTGCGCCAATATTTCAGCATACAAGTTTTTTTCACTGGGCATTTTATTATTTGCGCTGTGTGGTCCGACAGCGCGAGTTCAATAACTTTAGTTTTACATTTGGCTCCAAAATTATGTGCAAAATTGTCAATGCAAGTTTGGCTCTGAATTCTGGTTGGTGACTTTAAAGCTAACTTAAGGTTGAAATTTAGTAACAGACATTCGAAATTCAACACAACATTATTTTTCTTCATCACATCAATGTTGAAATCTCCTACCATAATAATATGCTCATACCTTTTTTTACATATTTCTTGCAATATTTTTTCTAAAGTTTCATAAAATACATTTATGTTATTTCGTTTTGGTACTCTGTATACACCTACAATAATCGTATTGTATTGGGTTAGCTCCACACTGCAACATTCAACTACACCGTTTATTGATGCCCCAGATATATATGGAACGTTTCTCCATTGATGCCCGTTTCTAATCAAAATACAAACCCCACCTCTTTTACTTTCTTTCCTACAGAAAAATGATGCTAAAGAATAATTGCGGATGTTTAAATGGCTTTCATACCCCGTCATCATGAAAGAGTAGTGGTAGAGCAATCATTGTGCCGATAGTCGTAACGGCCAATGGCTTAATAGCCAAGTGCCTCGAACAACATCTAAGGAGGCTCTCGTTAGGCAGCTGGATCAAGGGCCTAATCCAGAAAGCAGTATTCCTCTCTCAGGAGCCCTGACAACCGCTAGTTTGGACCCTGTTCCCGATGCCGGTGGGATACTATTTTATATATATATATATATTTTTAATGTGTTTTATTTAAGAAATATTTAAAAATATAAATAATATGTACATATTAAATAATAAATGGAATAAACGAATTCTGTTCGAGTAGCTAGTATGGAATATTAATGTGAAAACTCGGTATCGTATCTATATGTATGAACGTTGTATTCAGGTGAGACATATTGGTGAACAATTTGCATAATGAGACCAATTTAATAAGCGGTCTGCTATGTTAAAGTATTTTTTCTGCTTAACTGTCAAACCTGTTTTTTACACAGGAAACATTGAAATGAGTTCTCCTACTCTGGGGCGGAGCAAGAGGGACTGTCAGACTTTTACTAAGTGTTCCTTCAGTTACCATTTGGAAAGGCCACGATAACTCTTTCGAACAATTCGCAGCCTTATTTCGTTAGGGCTTGCGAACAGTGAGCAATGGATAGCTCGCCGTACAGGCTTCCAGCAATCGTCCGGACCGAGCCCGAGTAGTCCACTATTAGTTCCACGTGCATCTCAAAGAGACGTCAGCAAAACCGTAAGGGCTCAGCAAGGGCAGAAGCCCGCTAAGTTCACTGAGAATTTCTCATAAGAAGACCCGCGATCCTAAAACGTAAGGACACAGGTGTGGTTTTAGGCAGCCAAAATCTAACACGCCCTCACTCCCCACCCTAGGGTAGAAGAAGCAAGTGAATGATTTCACACCTTAAAAACCGGTTAAACCTGCCTTCTGTATTTTTTCATATTTTACACTCAACCTCATCACTTCAACAGGGAACGACTGAGAGTCGACTCAACTTTCCAATAGTTTTACACAAATCTTTATTGGGCTAATTTAGTACGAAGTTCACGAATCCGGAATAAAAATCCCTGCGAAAGAAACGAACCGGAGTTTAAAGAAATTATGGTGTATAGTGCCAAGCAATTCTACGTAAATATTAACGTGTTAAATATATATTTTCCTTTTAATAGTATCAAGAGGTATTATTATTAGTTTCTTTAGATATACAGTTAGTAAAAAATAAAAAATAAACCCAGTAATACTTTGTTTCTTTTTGAGCTATCCGATGAGGAAAGGTTTTCTTTGCGAATATGGGTTTTCAAGGCTAGAATGAATAGGCTCTAAACTAGTGCACCTCTTTGAGAGGAAACACAAGATGTTTCCTGATATCTATCAATCTGATAAATAAGTCAAAATTGAATTGGTTATTTCTAGGCAAGCGAGCTCCATCATAGAACACATCATCGTGTCAAAATGGTCGCCTGTCAATAATATAAAAAAAAACTGTAGATCCTTATAAAAATAGTATTGCAGAGCAGAGCACAAATTATTTTTTATCCCGTATAAGTAGAATAGAATAGAATAGAATGGAATGGAATGGAATGGAATGTACACCAAAAATAGTAACAATTACACACAAGTACACAGTTCCCATGAGATAGGTGAACGTGGGATTGGACCAATATAAAGTAGGTGTTAATGAATGGATGAATTTTATACATACAATATTAAACTGTATCCGCATGATTACCTATTTAATTATTGTATGCCTCATTAATTTTGGCATTAAGCTAGTTAAAACCAGTTAAATATCGGACGTTTATATTAATTTTGTGCGAACACAAATTAAATCTATTGATAATAATTTATGATAAACATTTATTAAGTAGCTACATTTATTAAAAACATTACAGATATAGTGTAATCCCAACCAAATAGGATACTTTACCGGAACCTTTCATAGGTATTCGAACATTCAGTTACTGTATTGTCGGGGGCCCTGCCTGTCAATCTTTCTGTAATTTTTCACGTGATGAATAACTATAACAAATTTTCAAATGGGCGCTCATTTGAAAATTACAAACAACCAACAAACAACCTGTATCTGCAATGTGCCCATTGTACATTGCAAACTGTCATTGCAGTGTTGGATCTAAGAAGACTTCGTTCTGTCATGGTACTCGTAGTTATCAAACAACTTTTTTATACACACTCGAAAACAGTAAGTAAATCTTTTACAAACATAATATTTAGTAAGAACTTATTATCAGAAATGGCCAATGCAGGTCACAACAAAAAGCAATGGTCAAATCACAACATTCGAATCATTCTATCAACAACTTTCCACCACAGAAAAAAAATGCGGAGAACAAAATACACATCTCCCACTGTTATATCGTACATCGTAAGCGTAGTACGACGCGTTTCGCTGACCACCGCCCGCAGCAAATTGTGGGTTATCGAGGAACTTTTTCTTTCACGCCACGGCGACTATGTTCCCTCCCAACATCCGGAGGGACCCATCGGAAAACTCCAGTGATTTGCAACTTCCGTATCTGAGGGCCCGCGAATTTTTATTAACTTTTTTAAATTTCATTTCTGTGAAACGGTTTTAGTTTCGAATGCTTTTTCGTTTTTGTTTTTCGTTTTTGGATTCGGAATAACTGGAATTCAGTGGCTGAACAAAAATTTCGTATTTAATTAAAATCAAAGAAAATGAAAACTAACCATTGGCGTTTAGAAGAAAAATCAATGATCATCATGATAATTTGTATTATTTGCTTATTTTCAATAAAATTTCCCGACAAATAAAGAAGTTCAAAAAGAAACTAAGCCATTTTTAATTCATAAATGTCACCACTGAGCTTTTTCCAATATTACGTTATTTATTGCCATTTTATTTATTTACACGAATAATTTACATTTAAATACTTAACTATTTATAATTACAGTAAAACAAAAAAATAATAATAAATAATACTAAAATTAAACTAAAATATGGCATCAAAAAACTCTTTGACATCGCTGTCGACTGGAATGTGCCCAAAAGACTGGCGGAATTTTTACGCCATATCACATTTAGATTGTTGTTATTTTGACCTTGGTAATTGTGTGTTAGTACGTAAATAATTGTGTGATAATACATGGGATCGAGCTATTCCATTATAAATGTGTTTCTGTTGTTTCGACTATTCGAAACTTTATTATTATTTGTATCACAGAACAGAAGAATGTAGAAGGATTCCTGTGTTCTGTGATGTGTATGATCTCGAGTTAAATGCAGCAAACTAGCCATATTACCTTAACATCCTATTGTATTGAAACCTACATTCACAAACAAAGATTTGATAGGTCTTATTACAATTAATGATGTGTTCAAACATCCGTGAAACTTTTAATTCGCTCATTAAATCTCATAAACAGTCCCTACATTCACGAATCCGAAGAATTTCCAACCTCATCCCAAACTTTTGGGGAACAAAGTAAGTTGTTTCCATTATGATATATCAGGGACACATGACCTCATTAATTCCTTAAGTCTAGTACGACATCTATGGAAGATTATGGGGGATTAAGGGATAGTTACACTGGTATTCCGAGCTTTGCGACGGTGAATACGTAGCGACCGCCGCGCGTAGGGTTGTGTTGCGTAGGGTTAAGGATCACATGTTTTACGAGCAACACAGCAACCCTATTTCCATTTACTTAAGTGTTACAACCTGCTTTAAATGCGGAGTAGCTGGAATTCTACTACTCAGCATGTAGGAGAAATATACTTGGCGTGTTTGATGATAAACTCACAAAAGCTGGGCTTGGTTTACGTCAGAAACATAACATAATGTCACGCCCGTATTTGTCGAAAGGTTGGGTTGAGTCTTACCGTTAAAAGTTATACCCACAGTATTTAAGTCTCAATCAGTCCATAAGAGTACATAATAATAAGCATAGTCAGCCTTATAATATTCCCACTGCTGGAACTCAGGCCTCTTCTCGGAGACCAGTGCTTGTTGGCGGAAGTCACGTGTCAACGAACTTTTGGTTCTAGGACATGCAGGTTTCATTCACCGTTTTGAGAACTGGGCTGATGAAATAAATTAAATAGAAAGTAAAGCGCCACCACGACCCACGATGAACAACTTGTAAGTCGGGGCTGTTATCACACTGTACTGTGTTGGGCTGCTATTCACTGCGCTACAGCAATAAAAGGGAGTATATTCTCACAAAAAAAAAATGAACATCTAACACCAATTTGTTCGACCCTGGAATTAAAGCCATGATCAAATACTCAGCAATAATATAATTAATCTATATATACATATTTGATGTACGTATAGACTAATCCATTCAGTGCCATTCAGTGTGGCAATGCCGCCAGTCTTTTGGGTACATTACCAGTTGACAGCGATGCGGAGGAATTTTTCGACGCCTTACTTTAAATTGCCATATTTTTTTTAGTTCTTGAGGGTTTTATTTTTAATTTTTAACTTAGTTTTAATTAATTTAAGTTTACATCTATAACTATGTTTAACGTGATTTTAATAAACATATATACATAATCTTTATTTTGGCCCCATATACTGCCCATCCCCAAGAAGTAAAGTCACAGTACTTTACATTCTCAGGTACTAAAGATAAATCGTATTCTTCGACAGTAGCCACGCAGAACGTTTAAAATATTACACTCGCCTTACATTGTGCGAGATAAATCTTAAAATTTAGGTCAAACTGAAACTTTTCAGGTCGGTTTAAGAAAAAAACGCTGTTTTGACTTGTAGATTCCTTTAATTCCCAACCATTCATAGCCAACGTTAATAAAATCAGCCAACATAAGCACGAAATTTACGACTCCTAAAATAATTAAACCACTGAAATACGAACGCGGTTATGAATTTCTTTTTCTCTTGTTTTATCGTTGTCTCGGTCTTAATATTAATATTAAGAAAGGAATTACGACGCCACAGCTGCAGAAGGGTTATTATAAACTATATTTTGGAGAGCAGCGGCTGTGTATCTCCACTTTCGTAGAACCGTAATGGTTTTTATATGGACGTGTTAAAAGTTAGTTTAAAAATTTGCAACAGCTTCCGTATGTGGTTGCGAGAAAAGCTGTTACCTTTTACACCTTGGATATATTTTTTCATAGTTATGTATAAAATAAAAATCCTAAAATTCTGAAAACTTAAAAATATAAAATTATTTTGTTAATTATTTAATAAATTTTTCAAACATAAATTACAATGTAATGAATAATATCTAAACCAATTACAATTTATCTGATAACATCCGCTAGTCTCACGAAAATATTTCCGTATTATTAATGAACCATCGGGGTTCGGCACTACCCGCCCTGCTTAACCCCAATAAGATCCCCAACATGACGTTTGTGTTATGTAAAAACACTTTCCTACACGAATACAAATGAACCAGTCAATTGCAATTGACGCCTGCCACGGCAGAAAGCTAATATACTCGTACCCAACCCTTTTCCATTAGTAAAGTAACATGAAAGAGAACAAAAGCACCTTTACGGAGGTTTTCCGCTTACGATCGTTACTATGACACTAAAAATAGTGCAGTAGGTTGTGAAACAAAAGTACTACATTATATTCCTTTGCGAAAACTCTTTAACGCCCTATTGTGGGGGAGAATAGACACGTTTATTAGTTTGTACTCTTTTATAGACGCCTTTGTTTAAGCCACAATGGATCCGAATGCAACATTCGTACAGAGATACAAGTAGGGTGGCGGATCTTTTCATAAACCGCCTTTGAGTGGATGGGACACGGCCGTTAGCATGTGAGAAAAGCTCTAAATTTCAACAGGGCGACATCCGATGTCGGTGAATTTCTTTTGTGCCCTGACAGTTTATTACGAGAACAAAAGGATGACGTTGTTTGAACAGACCCGCTTTAGATTTTACTACGCTGATTACACATTACTCAAGATCTACTCTATTGTGACGAAGATCTGTATTCCCTTTCAATTCAAAAAGGAATTACATTTGGCTGTAATTCACCCCAAGACGAATCGAATTCATCACTCAGTTGATAAAATCTTACTTTCTCGCTGATAAGACATAAATGACGAATTATTTCAAATTCGCAGTCGGTTTGACTCAATGCGTTATCTCATTATGGAAATTGTTTAGTATTTTCGTATTTTGGATTTGTACTTGCTTCATTAGCTTTTATTTAGTTTGACTGTATTTGTTTATCATTATTCAACGAAGTTGGATAACATTATTCACCCTGCTAGGCGTTTAGTGTGGCCTCATTTGAGCACATTTTCATAAATAAGGCACTTCGCTCTCCCAACGTATGTTGTTAAGTGTTGTAGGTACGAGCGTTTAAATGGCACATCGTGTTTAGAAAGAGGCTTTCACACATATACATAACTAGCTGCTGCCAGCGGCTTCACCCGCGTGATAGAAGAAAATTATCCCAAAGGAACATATTCCCGGGATAAAAGAATAAGTAATTTTTTTTTTTTTAACAGGCCACACATTTTCAACCAAGCACATTCGTGAGACCACGCTAGCAAGTTGTTATTAGGAGGATAATATCCTCATTTTCATACTAGCCACGCATCATGCATAGGGACCATATGGTATTGTGTTGAAAAAGGTATCACCAAAATACTTATATCACCAATATATCTCCTTTTACTATACCATATGTACTATTCCAGGACATGGTCTACCCGTGTACCAAGTTTCACAGAAGTCCATTTAGTAATTTTTGCGTTAAAGAGTAACAAACATCTATACATACAAACTTTCACCTTTATACTACTAGTAGGATTAACGGTTACGTAGGTAGGTATTGAAGTTTGATTTCAATACTCTCCTTTTTATACAAATGTCACCCCTTTAAGTTTCCTCGTTTCCATCAATTTTCATCTTTTTTGTTTACTTTGCACGATCTCATGGTGGATGCTTGGGGCGAATCCTTCAATCACATGAGATGTGGCCTTCTCTTTACATTAACTGTGGTATTTCCTCGATTAGAAATAACACGCGTAGGTGGTCAAGTAGCTTCACTATAAATGCTTTAGAAAGGTCTCATTTTAACTTGATCTTACTTCCTACTAATGTTATATGTGTACTACACACATTTTGGAACTTGGATGTATGTTATTTAATTTATTTATTATATTCTTTATTGTACACCAAAAATCAAATCACGTGGAAAATCAATCAACTTTAATAACGTGGACATGGATAAATCTTTGTATACGGTGTAGCGTTAAAAAAAAGAAAATCACTACTTGTACACGTATAATTTTGCATTTAAAAAAAAAACAACATAGAAAAAATTATAAAAGGGAATTAAAAAATTCGGCGACTTTATATATATAAAAATAGGGTTTAAGTAAGGTGGCGAGATGGATATATAAAAAAAATAAAAATTTATAATTTGGAAGTTGTGCCTATAGGTGCGGGATTGCAATCACGGGACCTCAGGCGCGGACTCGTAAACTATCAAAGAAATCAGTTCATTCCGCAACCTTTTTACACGAATTGCTGTGATTATACATATAAAACAGATAGCGTAAAAAAAACTACTCAAATATTACTTGCTAATGCTATAGAATAAGTAAAAATAGGGATCATGAAAACTTCACGTGGAGTGACGTCACGATGTCCACCGGGGTTTTCTATTGTATCGTCATGCGCTAGTTGGCGCACGCATTTATGAATTGCAGTGGGCTGTACTGTCCACTTCTGTGAATTTCTATGTCTATATCCAGAAAGCTCCAAGAATACTCCAAGAATGTTCCAAGAATACTCGAAGAACCGATTGACAAATAATCTATCGTGAGAAGAAAAGGAAAATTATCACTATGAGACACGAAACTGAACCTTCAAAGCAGCCAAAACTTAAAATATTTAAAATACATACCGGTTCTTTATATTGACTATCACTTATCGGTTTTTTATTTACTACCGAGTTTCACCAAACATTTCGCAGTTAGATCATTACTTATAATCACATTTCCTTTTTAATTCGTGTTCATCAAGCACTTTTTCTCAGAAAATTTCGTCGCCGAATGACAAATAAAATTTTTCCTTGTCAAACCTCCAAATTTTCCTATTCTAAGTTCAAATAAAAAAAAAAAAATTATAGAAAAAGGTAAACTAACGCGAACGAAAAAGTTTTTATTTAGCTAAACGAATTAAGCAACATGATAATGCTGCAATACCCCCTTTCTAAGAAAAAAAGGACGAAAGTACGAGTGAGAAAAAGATAAACTGGAACAGACAAAGACAACAGCAGGAATCATTTCTGAATCATACGATATCGAAGTGCAATAGATACTGAATAAACACGGAGGCCTCCACATCTAAACGTTATCCACGCTAACTCACGACATCTCAATTACGAAAATGGAGAATATGAAAGAAAATAACGAACTCATAAATCAAAATGTATATTGTCCAATTTGAGTCAAACACTAACCTACCACATCTTAACAACTATGAAGAACAATTAGGGAACTATATATCTAAGTAAAGCTAGCCTAACTTAACATAAGACTAACTTATTACCTAACAACAACAAGAAAAAAATCCGGGGATTATACATCTAATTAAAGCTAGCCTAACTTAACATAAGACTAAACTATTACCTAACAACATTAGGAAAAACCCGGGAATTCCCAAAAAATAAATAACGTCAACACGTAAAGTCCAACCTTAGTTAAAGAAACGAAAGAAATTGGACAAAAAAACAAACAACTAAGTTTGAAATAGTTAACTTAAGTCAATTAAGTCAAAGAAAAAATTCAAATTGATTGTTAAATGACAAATCATTTGTGTTAAACAAAAGAAATAAAACAACCTAATTACGCAGGCAACCTAAGAACGCAGGTTGACATAACATAAAAATATATAAATGTCATTATTAACGGATAATTTAAAAAGTTTTTAACTTAATTAAAAAAACTTATGCAAAGAAATATGCCATAAACCAAAGAGGAAAAGGTGTTACAAAGCAAATGTTAATGATAAAATGGAATAAAGAGAATTTAATCCAATTTATTTTAAGATATCTTTGATATGATATTGTCCGGAGTGGACTGAATCACAATCCTGTAGCAAATAGGTGGTCCTAGAAATTACTCTTACCACGCGGCACTTAATAAAACGTGGAGCAAGCTTCCCAGAGAAAAAATCATTTCCAGAAGACTTGGAAAAGTTCCTTCTCCATACAGTATCGCCAACATTCAGAGTGATAGCTGATCGATTAGAATTATATGCGCGAGAGTTACGGAGGAAAGCTAAAGAAAGATTATCAGCAACCTTTGCATAAACTTCGTTGAGAGAAGATAGGTTTGAGGCATGTCGAGCCCGACTGTCTGCCAAATTAGAGCTTCGAGTCTGACTATATACACGACCGCTATCTATAAGGACCTCTCTACCAAACATAAGAAAGTTAGGCGTAAAGCCAGTAGCTAGATTAACACAAGAATTGAGGTAAAGCTTAACTTTAGGTAACATTTTAGCCCAACTTCTTTGGTTCTCACCAACCAAAATACCTAAACACGTAATAACACTTTGGTTGTATCGCTCAACCGTATTTGCTTGGGGTGTATAATATGGCGTAAAAGTAGGTGATTGAATATGGAAAGATCTGAGAAAATTAAGGAATTGATTACTACGAAAAACTGTAGCGTTGTCGCAAAGAATAGTACGCGGAACCCCAAAATTAAAGAAAATCTCAGACTCTAACGCTTTTATAACAGAAAGAGCGTCAATCTTTTTCAGAGAAACTAGCCATACATACTTCGAAAATACATCAACCATAGAAAGGATATATTTATAACCATAATAAGCACAGGGCAATGGACCAATTATATCGATAGAAATCATCTGTAAGGGCAAGGAAACCTCTTTAGGGTAGCACATCTGACCGCGAGGTTGCGTGTTCGAAATTTTATAGGCTTTACAAACCTCGCATTGACTTAACGTCGAAGTGACGTCACGGAACATATTTGGCCAGTAGAACAACTCCCTAAGTTTTAGATACGTTTTAGTAACACCGGGATGTATCGAAGGAAAACTATTGTGAATTTCCCAAATAGCGTCTGGAACCTTTTCAGCTGGTAACACCACACGCCATGGTTCAGAAGATAAAGGATTAGAAACAGGCATGCGTCTTATAAGGATACCATTGTTTATAGCGTATGCTGGGAACATTTGTGGCGAGTCTCGAGCACCTATATAAATCTTCTTATACCAACGGTCATTAGTATGTTCAGGACCCTGGTCAAACGACACAGAATTTGCATGGATCCTGGATAGAACATCGGGGACTATATGTTGCGAACCTTTGCGATGCACAATATCAAAAGTATATTGGGAGATAATAGTAGCCCAACGAGCTAAACGACCAGATGGGTTGTTAAGAGTGAGGAGCCACTTAAGAGCCATATGGTCTGTTATGACTGAAAACTTCATCCCATCTAAATAACATCGAAAATGTTTAATAGAATCCAAAATTGACAAGAGTTCACGTTCAGTAGTACTATAATTGCGTTCGGTTTGAGAGAATAAACGCGAATAATAGGCGATCGGATGTTCAACGTCGTCTATCTTTTGTGTCAGTACCGAACCAAGACCAACAGCTGACGCATCGCACTGCAGGATGAACGGCTTCGAGAAATCAGGACATGCCATGACAGGCGTATCGATAAGCGCTTGTTTTAACTTAGTGAAAGCCTGATCGGCCGGTTCATTCCAACTTATTGGATCATTACCTTTTCTCTTGCCAATAAGGGCAGTAAGCGGAGCAATTATAGAAGAAAACCCTTTAACGAAACGTCTATAGTAAGAACACATACCAATGAAACCGCGTAATGACTTAGCTGAAGTGGGAGTAGGATAATCTTTAATAGCATCAAGTTTGCCGGGATCGGTTTGAAGACCCTTTTCATTAACTATATAACCCAAATATTTTAGTTCGCTTTTGCAAAACTCGCATTTTTTCAAGTTTATAGATAAACCTGCTTCTTTAAGTCGAGCGAGCACCTTCCTGAGCAGCGCCATATGACTAAGGAAATCTTTACTAACGATTATCAAATCGTCGACGTAACCAAAAACACAGTCGTCGCTGGTAGAAGTAAATTCGAAATTAACGATCATATCAGTAAGGCGTTGCATCTCCGAGGCAGCGTTCGTTAGACCGAAAGGCATCCTAACAAACTCAAAAAGACCACGTTGTGGGACAATAAATGCTGTTTTCTCACAACTTTCTCTATCAGCTAAAGGTATCTGCCAGAACGCACTTCTAAAATCTAATGAGCTAATATATCTAGCACCACGAAGGTTGTCGAGGATATCGTGAATACGGGGAAGAGGATAAGAATCTCTGATTGTCACACTATTCAGTTTTCTACTGTCAACACAAAACCGAACGGAACCATCCTTTTTTGTCACCATTACCACAGGACTAGCCCATGGAGAACGAGAAGGACGAATAACACCCATGTCTAACATTTTGTCAATCTCTTCATTGAGAATCTTCAACTTGACTGGGGATAAGGGATAATATCTTTGACGTATAGGGTCTCCCGTAGTATTAATTTTATGGGACAGCCAAGAGGTTTTTCCAAGACCAACTTTTTCCGAAGAGATAACTTCATACTCTTTAATAACTTGTTGAAGACAAGACTCTTGGTCCGGCGATAGGATATTACGAGGATGAATATAACGAACCTCAGAAATAGAGGAAACTTGAGGGGGAGAGTGCTGAACAGTAGGAATAAACATATTACCTTCAATATTTTTATCAAAAGCCTGACTAAAAATAGACGTCAAACCGAATTTATTCCAAAATTCGATACCTAAAATAACAGAAGATGACATCGAACTTGCCACTAAAAACTGATGAATAAAAGTTTTACCATTAAATTTAACTGGAAGATATACAGAACCAAGAATATCAATCGGTGAATTATTAGCCGATATAACACGGGGACAAGCTTTTTTTGATGTCAAAGAAATACCAAGTTGCTGAATAAAATTATCGCTAATAAGTGACATCTGAGCACCAGAGTCAAGTAATGCTTTAACGACTCTACCGCATAATAATACTTCTATAAACGGACGGTTATCAAATGAATCTGAAGTAAACACTGGTGATACTGTACGGAAGGAAGCGTATCGCCAGTGGTCTAAGCATTTTTTGGATTACATTTCGGACATTCTCTAGTAATAAATCCAGGAGTACGACACTTAAAACAAATCATGCCTGTAATCTCTGGGCAAGAGCGGTAAGAATGACCAACTTTATTACATTTTAAACAAAGCTGAGACTGACTACAACTAGGACAAATCCGAGGCTTACTAGTTGTTGGTTGATAGGAAGTTTTGTTCGACCTGGGTTTTGGTGAGTTAGCAGCCTGAGAAGTTGACTGGTCGGCAACACAATTGAGACTGGCAACCGCCTTTGAAGGTTTTAAAAAGGACTCGAAATGAGTAACAGCTTCGATTAAATTATTAATGTCATGAAATCTCTGGATAGATAAGCAAGGAGTGTATTTTGGCAACATATTGTGAGTAATGATTTGCAACAATTCCGGTTCTTCAATGGGCTTATACAGTTTTGCATTTAAATAAGACACTTCGATAATAAATTCTCTAATCAATTGTTCCGGTCTCTGCTTAAGGTTACGGATCTCCTGGCTGGTCTTAAATTCATAATCTGTCGTACCAAACGTATTAAAAAAGGCTTCTTTGATCTCAAAGAAGGAAAGACCCGGGCGACGGATCGATCTAAAATATTGAAGTGCGACACCTGACAAATTGTCGGCCTCCCTGCATTCTTCTATACTCGTGAAAAATTCCCGAACGCAGGTCTTTCCATCGAAACTAATCTTCCACTTAGTAAGAGAGAACTGCCTGGTAAATTGTAGGCATTCATCAGATCTTACTGGTGAAGGAACGACACTTTGTGAAGAAGCGCGAGAAGCTCTTGGCGGAATAGGAGGAGGTTGTGGTCGCGAAATGATGGGACTATCACGACATGGTGTCTCACCAATAGGGAACCCCTCTTCTGACATGATGTAACTAATATAGACCTAATAACGAATGAAAGAACAGACTAAAGTCAATTAAATCCTAGCGAAAAAATAGGCACGTCATGAACAACTGGACAAAAATAATCCAGCAACCAGCAGTCAGCAAACGCCAAGCTAGAAAGCAAAAATATCGGCTAAATAACCGTTCATACTAAGCTTACCTTGAAAACCGAAGCCTATACATTCACACGTCACCATATATACCCTACGGGTTCTAACTACCGCTAGCTAAGGATATGGAATAAAAATCAGGAAACCTATCGTTATATTTGCTGCGATAAGTGGATAAAATAAAAGGCAGTTATGAGTTTTATAGTTCACAAAATTATTTTTCATTAAAAATCATTACATTTCATGAAAAAATAATATGTCATGGAAAAAAACAGCTTCAAACATCTGTGCTGGTGGTATAAATCCTATAATACCCTTCTTGAATGGAAGAATCCACGTCCTGAAACCAATAAGCTTAAGAATCATTAGCTCCCAGAGGGAGTGACCATTCTCAATAAGGCAAAAAAAAATCTTTATGTAGAATCGTTTAAATTTTAAATGTTATTAAGTAAAAACACTTACTTCATGTTAGCCGGAGAGCCATTTTTGTAGCGTTAAAAAAAAGAAAATCACTACTTGTACACGTATAATTTTGCATTTAAAAAAAAAACAACATAGAAAAAATTATAAAAGGGAATTAAAAAATTCGGCGACTTTATATATATAAAAATAGGGTTTAAGTAAGGTGGCGAGATGGATATATAAAAAAAATAAAAATTTATAATTTGGATGTTGTGCCTATAGGTGCGGGATTGCAATCACGGGACCTCAGGCGCGGACTCGTAAACTATCAAAGAAATCAGTTCATTCCGCAACCTTTTTACACGAATTGCTGTGATTATACATATAAAACAGATAGCGTAAAAAAAACTACTCAAATATTACTTGCTACTGCTATAGAATAAGGAAAAATAGGGATCATGAAAACTTCACGTGGAGTGACGTCACGATGTCCACCGGGGTTTTCTATTGTATCGTCATGCGCTAGTTGGCGCACGCATTTATGAATTGCAGTGGGCTGTACTGTCCACTTCTGTGAATTTCTATGTCTATATCCAGAAAGCTCCAAGAATACTCCAAGAATGTTCCAAGAATACTCGAAGAACCGATTGACAAATAATCTATCGTGAGAAGAAAAGGAAAATTATCACTATGAGACACGAAACTGAACCTTCAAAGCAGCCAAAACTTAAAATATTTAAAATACATACCGGTTCTTTATATTGACTATCACTTATCGGTTTTTTATTTACTACCGAGTTTCACCAAACATTTCGCAGTTAGATCATTACTTATAATCACATTTCCTTTTTAATTCGTGTTCATCAAGCACTTTTTCTCAGAAAATTTCGTCGCCGAATGACAAATAAAATTTTTCCTTGTCAAACCTCCAAATTTTCCTATTCTAAGTTCAAATAAAAAAAAATAATATTAGAAAAAGGTAAACTAACGCGAACGAAAAAGTTTTTATTTAGCTAAACGAATTAAGCAACATGATAATGCTGCAATGGGTAGACCACATCCTGGATGGTCTTTTGGGATAATCTTCCTTACCTAGCGAAACAAGTGACAGAAGCGAGTGGAATTTAAGTTAATGGTCAGCAATAACGAAATATAGCAAATAGCTCTCATTGATATGACATAGATAACCAATTGACCATATAAAGACAGGAGAAGCTCCATGCGGGAAATGACGCGTTGTGCTAAAATTTTAATGTAACCTCAGAACTTGACTGAAATAAAAGGAGAATTTAAAATAAATGTTGGCAGAAGGCCTGTGTACGAATTATGACAAAAAATGTAGATGAAAGTAGGTGCTCTTGTATTTAATATATCTGTTGTTATATGTTTTCTTACAGTCTATTCAAAGGTCATCTGGTAGATATCGCTATCAGCGATAAGACCGTCATTGTACTCATGAATTTAGGTCTATGAGAAAGTCGTCACATTTAATGTTCTGTATAATTATAATATTTCATTTTTTTTTTTTATTCTGTGACATCAATCTGTCAGATAAAAAAAGTCTTTTAATTTATATTTTATCTTCTGAGTTTAATGTGTCAGGAGCTTGAATGGCCCCTTAGCAGTCACGTGCTTCATTCCTCTTTGATGTATCTATCTAGAAGATAGGGATACTATGTCTCTCCACTCTATGTCTAGTCTCCTGTGTCGTAAGCCTCCATCTCGCGATGCCAAAATGAAGCCAGTTATTTTTTTCTGTTATTCTGATATTTCTTGCTATATTGTGTTGTCTGTTGTCTAATGGTGTATCAACAACAAAGTTTATTCTTAACTATATCACAAAAAAAAAGTACAACGTTTATCAAGACAACCATCACAATTTCACTAAGAAGCCGCGGTTAGCGTTAGCCTTATTATTACAAGTTTAAAATTCATGCACTAAAGAGACATTTCCCGTGGGAAGAGATACTCGTAACATTCCTGGGAAGGTTCAAAGTGTCCTCAAGGCGGATCGCCAATTTCCTTTGTAAGCGCCTCAAAGTTATTAGGGAAATTGCTCTCAAAATAAATATACAGAGTGGGGAGGGGGCAGGTACATACTTTGTTTACCAGTTAAGTGTCGCCTACTTAGGTATGGTATGAATAGTTGATGGCCAAATTGTTTCCGACCCTACGAGACGAGTGTGAGTGCATAGAACGTAATATTAAGCCCGAAGGTTCATATTTGTCACTATAAACATAAAATGGGTCCATGTGAACAGGCGGCCCGCGTCCTAATTCAGGGCGCTCGTTAATTATTTACTTAGATACATCTCGGACAGCCTTCGAGCCACCCAGGGCGAAACCTTTGTAATTGCTTGAACACTTTGAAATCCTAAGGACACTATTGTATTTACAACCGTGACTAAACTTAATGTACCATTTGTTTAATGAAATTATTCTGTTTAACTTTGGAAAAGTTATTTGGGAAGAGAGGTTTCTCTCGTAGTGTTTGTTCTTTGGGATGTTTTTTTTTCTGTGTCCTTAGGTGGCGATTTCAGAGCATTTTTGGCATTTGGTCTAAATTCTTAATGAGTATTTTTGAATGCTTGAAGATTGCTAGCGAATTTGAAAATGACACTTTATTAGTTACTGTATTTAAACGAAGTGTCTAAATGGAGTATTTTCGAAAATATGGTTCGCTCGGTATAGGTAAGTATCTATAATTGTTATTCCTAAAGATACTCTCACTACATAATATATAATGTTTTCGAATTCAACGCTCCAGTCTATTCATGTTACAATTGAAATATTTACACAACTGAGCAAGCCGGAAATGAAAGGGAAAATAAGTGCGTAGTTACTTGCGTGTGTTCCGTTATCACGGTTTTACTTTCATGTTTCGGGATGCGCAAAACGGTGTCATAACTATGGAATCAGTAAATACTATGGTCAAAATATTCTAAAATTAAAATTTAATAGGTGCGTAGGTTAGTTGATTGGACATGGTTTTGCTGTTCCGAATTCAAAGTTCCAAATTTTTATGCAAGATGAACAAGTTCGCATAGTGTTGGGACACATTACATAGTCATAAGCTAGCCGCATGCGTCACATGCGATACGAGTTGATGCCGTGTTGTTTCGTAACGCTTCAGAGCGAGAGTTAGTCTCGAGTAGTCGAGTCAGGCTCTACAGTGCACTCTACGTCTCCCCGTAGACGGTTCAAATAACACTTCCAGCTGATAGCGTCGTTAAGCTTTAACGTGTTCGTGAACACCCAGTTTGTACTTAGTTTATGTTTAGTTTTATTACGCCGTGCAGCATTTGTTACGAGCAAGCCGTGGCGGACTAACCTTGTTATAATCCTCCTACAACCATAACTCGTAAATTACACTATCAACAGTTAATAGATAGTGTCGGAGTCATAACAACATAACAAACGGGGGGATAACTAACGAGTGCTGTCATTCTCATACAGCGCGGGCCGAATTGTGTGTTGGCCGAGAGAGAATTAATGAGGGCGGGCCGGCCGCCAGTCGCACGCGCCGCCGGGGCCCCGGCCTCCGCCACCCTGCGGCCCGCTCAGCACCAATGAGCATCGACATTACTAATAGTAATCCCGAACTCGAAAAGAATGGACCGAAAACTAAACGTTGCTCATAAATCTAGACTGTTAACATACAGACAAGTATGTAGCACTCATGTTCTTTCTACAACAATACCAAGGAACAAATTCGATTATCTGTTAACAACTTCACAAGTGTCGAACATTATCGATTATAAGTAACGCTATTGTACTCTGATGCTCCTTACATGTTATTTTTACTTCGAAATTCGAGAGATAGTTAGACTCGGAACTCAAAAATTAGGGACCGTAATGGTAACTTAAACAAAATTAAAAATAAAATGAGGTCAACAAAAAATAAAGTGGTTTTCTAGAAAGCTGAAATGAACGCAGCAATCACATAAATAAACAAGGCGCTTTACCCTCTAGTACAGTTGATGATGCCGGGCGGATGGCGCTCACTTGTTTTTTTAGGACGGACAAGAAAAAATAAATGTCTTGAATGAAAAGTTAAAGATAGCACAAACCTTTTGTAATAGGCTCACCCACTTGAAAGTTTAACAAGTCCCATGTTTGATCTGTTACATAATGGAGTAGAAATAGATTGACAATTTTAATCACAAAGTGATTGAGTTCTTCGTTCGAGCATTATTAAGTATGAAGATCAAATAAGTGATAGCTATTCATATTTCTCGTAAAAGACGTCCTCTATCGAATAGGTCCGCGGGGGCCAGATATCGCTCAAATTGTTTCCAATATCTTTTACGAGCATTTGACACTCGGGTGAAAAATTACCAAGAGTTCCAAGCGATATTGTTATTTTCACGCTGTGTTATTTATACGGATGTAATCCCTCAAGTTTTTTGTTACAGCGATGGAAATGTTTATTTTATGGTACGTACTCGACATATTGCGCGCATGGAAATTTTTATTTTGTAAACGCAAATAGCGAGCCTTATCACGAAGAAGATCATAACTGACAGTTTGAGCTTTTTGCTGAAAGATGTATTTTCTTTCGTAATCTAAAAGTATTTATTACAAAATCGTTTTAAAAATGTAGACTTATTATTCATATATCTATTACAAAAGACACTGTAAGCATATCGTCATACATAAATACCTTTTAATTAGGTAAGAAAAAACCCTTCCTACAAAATTGCGGACAGTTGTTATGGTTCGGGCTAATCTAGACGCAATGGAATATAAAATACATCAATGAAAACAATGTGGTAAAATCTTCTTCTTGCAAGTTATGCAAGGTTGATTACCTTTTGTTTTTTTTTTTAACTTTGCACCTTTTGTACATTAGGCCAGTGTCAAGTTAAGAAAGTATTTCGTTTTTGACACAGCATATTGTCACTTTTTTCCATTAAAATACGAACGTAACACAATCAAAGATTTTATATATTCTACTATATAAAATCTTTGAACACAATTTATTGTAAATGCCAATATTTAGTAAATGCCAATCAATCAATCATTCTTCTCGGCATGCTTGGCTAATCAGTACTGTAATAAAATTCTTAATTTTATTTTACTGAGATTGCATCATTTTCAACAATTCAACGTATTGTCTTGTTGTTTAGATACCTGAGATCCAATACTACATCAATTTTACATGACAGTATCCACTAAGAATCAATTTGCAACTACTTAAAAGAACCGAAAAAAAGCATCGACAAAATTGCAAAGAAAAAATCCGCCCAAAAATACTACCAGTAATTTAAGTCAGAGACCAGACAAAAAAAATTGCGCCTGTCACTCCACCGCAATTTTGTATTTAGAACACACGCATAAACATAACAGCTAAACGATGTGAAAACATGATCACACAAACACAAACACGTTTCTTCGCTGACAAACACAAACAAAACTGACGGAGGTAAACGTATACTACCCTGCAGGTATAAATAGTGCAAATAAACTGTCTGAAAGATGTGCCCGCATAGCATACAGGTATGTAGTATAAAGGTACCGGTATAATACTTACGAGCACCGTCCAACAATCCGCAAATATTTGACTAATTCTAGAATATCCCTCGGACTACTAGAGACAAAGCGACGCCTAATCACGCTGTAGGACAAAGATGGGGTAAGTAGGTTACTCATTAACATTTCAAGTCTCGATCCTTTTGCCCCGCTTTACCCACGGTGTGACCAGCCTTGCCGAACAATGGGAGATACTCAAAACTAATTTCGTTGATACTAAGGCCGACCTAGTGACGATAATGAAATAAAATGTTTCTTTTGTCTTCCGTTAGCCCGGTTACAGACAGAATATTTAGTTAAAACTCGAGTAAAATCCAACGGTTATAGTATAATTCAAACTTTGGACAAAAACATGACTAGCTGTAGGTATCAGATGGTTTTTCCAAAATATTCTCTCTCTGATTTTTCAGCGTTGTGTTAATGACAAGAATTTCTCGTAAGTGTTTATAATATAATCTATAGTTTGGCTACGGTAAAATAAATAGAAACTAGACGTTGACTAGGTATATACAGGTATATACGATTCTTCTGTAAATGTGTATGCCATTAAACTCCTAAACGGCCAGACCGAATCCGATATTTTGGGTGTTTTAAAAGTAAGTTCATAAATGGTTTAGATTCCCAATTGGACCGTTCAGGACAAGATCTGCTGGGCCCACTAGCTTGTAATAAAAATTTACTCATTTATTTAAGCTAAACATCTTCCATTGTCTTAAAGCCGTTCCACATCGTCGTATAAACAGGAACAACAAGTATTACCTACCGCATAAGAATTTCAGAGGCCACTACGGAGAATTTCCGCGTTAGTGAGCCAAAATCGATTGGAACGACTTGTATTGGCGAGCGGGTCTTCCAAAATGCATGGTATGCGTTCCAATGAACATTTGTAATACCAGTTCGGCACTTTCATTGTATTGGTTAAAACTATGTGCTTCCGTTCAAACTATAGTTAATTCTGCTTCGATAGCGCAACGTTTCTCTAGATAGAAGTAGGTACAGAAACTATTTCAGCAAAGAGCTCTTCATGGAAATGGAGACGAAGGGGGTTTATTTAATCGTCCTGCTCGTGTTGGCATGAGATACTCGGAACTAGTTAATGCCGCTCTGTGAAGATTAGCTCGTCAGCACGTGGGTAGCGAGGTCTCAGCGAGGACTGTCGGAATTAAAATATCGTCACTCATCGAGGCTTTTCGTGGAAAATCTTAATTCAAGCGCTAAATTTTTAAATTACTACTTAATTTTGTTCTTCAATTATTTACTGGGCAATCTGCAATTGTTACACTTTACAATATAATGCTATAATAGCATGTATGTGTTGCTATTATAGCAACGTTTACAATATTATACGATAGACACAGCAAGTGTAAACAAAATTAAAAGTAATAGATGATGCAACATAGTGGTTAGTTTTTTTTGGAGAACTTGGAGCTTGAATTTTTAAATAGATATGCAACAAATATCTATACTGTCATCGCAGTTATTTAAAAGCCTACAAAGTCTTCGAATACCTTAAAAAAGTTTTTTTGGAATGGAGAACATAGTAGTTTGATAAAATGCGCGCCATCCAAATAGTTGTGAGGTAGATAAAAATTAAATTTACATAACAACACATTTATGTCACGGATGATCCCTTGACATTTTGAACAACCAACCACAATATCAAATCACAGATTTACTGATCAGACTCAATCAGACGTTCACTATCGGCGTGTCAGTGCTAAAATCATTGACTAAATATCTCAGCCCCTAATTTCCGACCATTTTAAACAACGGCCGATGCCAAACATGCAAAGAGGAAAATAAATACATTTAGTTAAATACGAAGTCTTTTGTTAATCAGATAGCCCCTACCTTAAACACATCTTTAAATCTCCTTAAGAAGGTAAAAGCAACTTAATGAAGACACCTGAATTATATAAATGTATTTAAATTCTCAGCTCCACCAAAATAAATAGGTACATTCGAGATGTTTTAAGGTTACTTAGAAATATATTTCATTTTGACAAGATTGTTCCTTTAAGGGCACATCACCGTGGCTATAAAATGGTTGTAAAAAGACAAAAGCTTCAGTTCTCAGCAGAAAGACGCGTGCCTTTTCCTGCCTGAGGTTTTGCATAGAAATATGAACCTGTTAAATTTTGTCACAGAACGCACTCAGACTGATGACTCGTAACTAGGGATGGGCCGAATATGGACTTGGACGACTAGTGGACTAGACGGCTAGTCGAAGCTCAAGTGGCCAACTATTAGCCTAATGTATTCATGTATGTTTAATAGAATTTTACATTAAACAATTTAATTTTGTTTTAATTATAATTTGTAATAATATACCTACCTAATATACTTCATGTTTTGCCACAGAATTATACTTGATTTCTTATTATAAAAATGTAGACGGATAGTCGGCAATTTGTCGGTATAATTTTAATGTTTGAATCTCAATGGTAAGTATATGGTTTTTCTTTTAATGTAAAGAAATACGTCTAACTTTTACTAACCCATTTCCAGATTATAGTTTGATTATAAGTACTGTTTGATTAACATGTTTTTTTTTTAATACAAAAGTGCTATTAGCATATACGAGTATTTAGCGCGGCAGCGATATATTTCCTATAACAAGATTAAAAACCGACTAATATGTATTTGAGGCCGACTAGCCGACTACTAGTTGGCCCAACTCTACTCGTAACTCGTAAGGTGAGAGCCTCATCTGCATATTAACAGGTAGCTACCCGTGTAGTCCTTAATCCAAGCTCGCAGGTGACGAGCCCCCGCCAAATTGATATTTTATACTTGCAATTACACGGCGATCCATTTACATCGCACCGCCAACCTCAAACTGGCAACGAAAAATGGCTTGAAGTTACGTAATTTAATTAGCTATGTTTTGATTTAATATTACTCGCGTTAAGACTGTTGTGTTAGAATTCCATGAGACAAGGCTCATCCAGGGCTGTGCTTTTGCATACCGAGAACGGTTTTTTGCACAGACTCTACTTGTATTTTTACTCTAACTCGAAATATTAAAAACTAGCTTCTGCCGAGACTTGGCCAACCTGAATTTATCTCAAGGGAATATACAGAATATGAACCCTATGTGCCCTATGTTCTAAGATATCGACTATGTGAGTGACAAATTTCATCCAAATCTGTCAAGTAAACAGCGTGAAGGAGTAACTAACAAAAACACACATAAATACAAATGTTCCTTTCCTGTAGTACTAGCTGCTGCCAGCGGCTTTGCCCGCCTGATGGTTGTAAAGTGTCTTAAAGGAACATAGTCCTGAGATAAAAAGTATCAAATATGCTATTCTTGGACATGGTAGACCCGTGAGCCATAAAAAATCCATTTAATTAAAATATGTTTCGTTAGTTACCCTTTCTGCCCATGGCTTCCCGTTCTACCCATAGCCCTAGTAGGCTTCGGCCTTGCTGGTCCCCTACGGTTTTGCTGACATCTCTTTGAGGCGCTACACGCCTCCGAAGACTCGGGCCTCGGGTCTGGGTCGGAGTCTCGGCGGCTGCGGCAAAAGAATGTCCGTTTCTCCAATAGTGCGGCAGTCTTCTTCGCTAGCATTACTACTTCACGAAAGAAGGCGACCGCTGCCCATTTTCCCTCGATCTGGACCATGGATCATGGCGTGTATCAGGGCTCTGCAAAAAAGGGTGGTGTCCGCCCCATCGAGGCACACCCTCCACCGTATGCCCCACCGTCTCCTCCGGGAGGTTCACAAGGTGACAACCAGGTGATATACAAAATGTTGCTACTAAAGTAATAATTATATCTAATTATTATTATTTTTATGTTTAATAATGTTTGCCCTGTATTTTTTGTTTATGCGGTGTACAATAAATAATATGATAAATAAATATATTTACAAAAAGACTCATCATCATCATTTCAGCCGACTGACGTCCACTGTTGGACATAAGCCTCCCCCAAGCGTCGCCACAATGATCGATCCTGTGCGTCCCGCATCCATCGGTTTCCCGCAACCTTCACCAGGTCATCGGTCCACAATAGGTCCAAAAAGACTAATATGAGAAAATTTTAACACTCACTGTAGAATTGTAAACTGTATACTCTGTCTGAGGTCAGCGTTGAAATTTCCAATGAATAATAGTTTCAAAGCCAACGAAATAACTAACAAAGCCAAGCCGAATGGTTTAATTATGAAGGTAGATGGTACAGTTTCTGACCTAACAATGAGCAATACGAGCATGCTGTAACAATCATTAAAGCTTCCTAACGAATCCCGCTCATCCTCCATAAACCATAATTCAAATCCTGCTGCAAATGTGGTGCGTGCACTACCAAAGATATAAATCCTATTTACAACGATCTCTGAGGCGCAATACACTCCGGTGGAAAAGTTCCAACAGTCGAATCCGATTTATAGAACCGAGTAGGGTTTCATTTACATTAGCAGATTATTCTGCCAATATACTGCATGCGGGAAATCGTGTTCTGAAAAAACATTTCTTTTGTTATATATTACGACTAATTTACCGGCATGATCCGGAATGCGAGAGTATTTTTTCGGATCGCTCCAAATTAAACAGTGTACAATTGGTTTAACATGTCTTTTACATTTCAACACACTTATTTATTTTAAAGTAGGTTTTGCCAGCGGTTTTATCGCGTATAAGTAACAAATTATCGCCAGGCAACATACTCCCGGGAATCTATTTGCAAATTTCAATAAAATACTTTCGCCTTTCCATTACAAGTGTGGTAATGTGGTTATATGAAGGTGCTACGTAACCCTTCACATCATGCGTAGCAGTGCTACGCGGTTGCTACGAATATAAAACCTAAACACACCTCTTCTTACATCTTATAGCCTAGTAATCTGAGCACGAGTTTCAGAATTCAGCATTTCTAGTTAAAGACGTACTCTTAACCCTTTTTAAACTTTTAAACACCTACGTCGGACATATCCGACTAAAACACTCTCGCGATTATTCGGCCAGGATTGCAAATCCACGACCAAATACTCCATCTCGTCAGGTTTTTTATTCGGATTGAAGAGCGAAACGTGATGTAGTCCCAGTCGCAAAGACACGACTGTGCCGAAAAAGACATGAAAACACACGTCGGAAAAATGCGACGCGCGACGCAAGCTATTAAAGGGTTAAATGTCAAATGAAATGTTTGCAGAGTAATACTCAACTTCAAATGCTTAAATCAAAAATGCGGGTTGAGCTTTATAAACTAAATTTCCTGTCTACAAAACCATTGTAAACACCCGTTAACTCTTAAGTACTTAATTATAAAAACTCTAACATTTTGTATTTTTATTCAAGTGCCTAAATAAATCAGTACAAGTTGTTATCCCGGGCAGCTTAGTCCGCTACATTCGGGGACAAACAGCTTTTAAGTTTTTAATACATCCGCTCTTTAGAGTTAACTAAGTGTAAACTGGACGCTACTTAAGTATTTATATGTTACTGTTTTACTGTAAAATATTATGTAAAGTATATTTCATAATAGGTCGAACAACCAGAACGGAAAATGGGAGTTTGTTTATTTAGATTGTCTATAGAAGGACAAAAGAGATCCATCTATCAGTTATCCTACTATCCATTTATTTAGAGTTGGTCAATTCGATGTGCGGTATTTTTTTATTTTTACTATTTAACATTCTTTATTTTTTACAATGTCGCCATTGTTCATTTTTTATTTATACAATTTGACATTGTCTTTTATATATTTTTTTTACAATTTGCAATATTTAGTGTTAAATTTTTATAAATTTTATTTTTGTGAATATGGGGACTATGTGGATTACTTTACCTTTTTTTTATTATAAAGTCTGGCAGTTTTGAGTAAACACTTTTTGCAGCCTACTCAAATTTCCATGCTTGCGTTATTCGTCAAGTTGTTGGGCTCCTTAGTAGTCATGGATTGAGCTATACGAATACTGACAAATACTTGCATTGGCTAGACGTGAACAGGTCTACTCAAATCTATATGGTTCTTTCCTCAAAACTGTTTCCATTGACTTACATTCTATACATATAGATCGATGACTATTTCAGACACTAATCTACATGGTGCTCATATAATTTGACCAATAATGTTTGTGCACAGCAAAAAAATTTTGCTGTACGGACTTTCGGTCGGAATTCTGCTTCGCAATACGCGATGGCAGGTGTCGCGGAATAGAGTGGGGATTTCCAGCGTTTTAGAAGTTCTAGACTACGCCGATGACATATGCCTGCTGACATACGCCGACATGCAAGCAAAATTGAACGACCTACGTCTGGGGGCAGCGAAAACTGGACTTAAAATTAATATGCGTAAGACCCGATGACCTGGTGAAGGTTGCGGGAATCCGATAGATGCGGGACGCACAGGATCGATCGTTGTGGCGACGCTTGGGGGAGGCATATGTCCAACAGTGGCGTCAATCGACTGAAATGATGAAGACCCAGGAAATGCGCATAGGGGTGAAAATTTCCTCCGTTGCTAATTAGCACAGAATCCGTGACACGCGTCCACGTGAACGCAGGGAACAGGGCAGCATGTCCTAAAATAGGTCATAGGATACTTTTTGTTCCAGGATTATGTTCCCTTAGGTCAATTACATAATCCACACTTACGCGGGCGAAGCCGCTGGCAGCAGCTAGCAATATTACTAAGACGATATTTAATATGCGTGTATGTGTGATGTTTGTTACTCCTTCACGCTTAAACGTCCAACGGATATGAAGGATGTGAACATCCAAATGATGAAATGTTATGTATGCATTAGGTAAACCACGTCCGGGAATAGCACATGGGACACTTTCTATCGTGGGATTATGTTCCCTTGGGATAATTTTCTACTTTCACGCAGGCTAGTCTACTGGCTGAAGCTACACTTACACTTCTACATTAATACCTATTATAAAAAAGAGAAGTTTGTTTTTTTTGTTTATTTGTTTGTAGGAGGTAACCTTGCGTGATCGAAACAAAAATGAAGAAATCCGCAGGAGAACTAATGTTGCCGACATAGCACAAAGAATTGCCAAACTAAAGTGGCAATGGGCAGGGCACATTGCTAGCAGAACAAAATGGCCATTGGGGCCGAATGGTTCCGGAGGCGACTGCGTACCGGAAGACGCAACGTTGGAAGGCCTCCAACAAGGTGGTCTGATGACCTGATGAAGGTCCTGTGCGTCTCGCATTCATCGGTTTCCCGCAGGAAACCGATGAATGCGAGACGCACAGGAACGTTCGTTGTGGCGACGCTTGGGGGAGGCATATGTCCAACAGTGGACGTGTATCGGCTGAAATGATGATGATGAGGAGGTAATCTCTAAAAGCCCAAATGTTAAATTTTTCACCGATAGAAAGCGGCTTTAATCCTGAGTGAGCTTTAATATAATGTTCGTGGGCGAAGCTGCGGGCAAAAGCTAGATACTATCTAATAAATATAGAAACAAAAGTAATTTCAAGCATCTTTTATATTCCCAGCTATTATAATACTTAGGTACTTTACCAGAGACTTCTTCCCTTATAAGTACCTAATATGGGAAAGTTAGGAGCTATTATTTATCACGGTGGGTGGTGAAATCTGTTGCCTCCGCGCTCCGGCCCATATTTTCATTCAGAAGAGACATGATTTCACAGCGACAGTAACACAATATAGTCAATTTACTCCAGTCCCGGCTAAAAGTTTCCTCAGTTCTGTCAAAGTTGTGATTGCCTTGTTTTCCATTTCGCTTGTAGAAAGATGACAAATAAAACTTGTATCCGCCTAGTGCATCCGGCTCTGTTTACCTTAGATGCAGCTCGGACAAAGCAGCCGTGATTCAGTTGAATTAATTTATAGGAGAATAGATATAACAATTTATATAAATGAGCGTAACGTTAACCTTCTACAGTACCATAAATGATGTAGATATGTACATACATAATAATGTGTACCTATGGTATCTCCGAGGTGAATTGTCTCGTCCCGAGCACAAACACATACATCCGGAGACAACGTGTATTTGAAGGCATTTTCGCTTTCCTTTTGTTGAAATTGTATCGTAGGTAATTTTCATATAAGCGCAGTAATGCGCCGGTAATGGTCCATAACAGAAAGCTCGCAATATATAGAGGCCGTCCCTCACCCCACCCGCCCCCTCCCCCTCCTGCCCCCGGCTGGCCCACATGTTGTACAGCACCGCCACCACACCACACACTAACAGAAACAAAATGTTCAAACTATTCAGGATTTATTACTAGATATTCAACAAACCATTCAGACTGGAATGTAGCAAAATATCGAGCAAACAAGCGCTGAGTTGACAGTAGCCACTGCAAATAAAACAAAGCCCAACATATCGTAAAACAATATTTCATGTACTTTTTGCGATTCATTTTGTAACACAACATACATTTATATTTAACAACAATTTAATAATTTAACAGCTCGCCAGAAGTTATCACGGCCATATTAAATCTTTGACGTTACGAAATAATAAAATACAGGCGTTAAAAAGAGAAATCTGTATGTAATATAATAAAATAGCGGCGTGGAAAAAATTAAATTAAATCTTGTTACGAGACGCGTCCAAAATATGCTCGGGTACGCGCCCAGCCAGTGCTTTCTTTTAAATATCTCCAATGGCGAATTTTTAACATTAGCTCTGTTATTTTTAGCAGCATTTTTTGCTGACGTCGAAAAATTCATGTTTTTTCAAGTTAACTTTATTTTAGCTAGGTAATATTCTAGCCTTCGCACAGCTAAGTGCCTGCCTAGTTTTTACCATATGTGTTGGGGTCGGCTTCCAGACAAATCGTATGCAGCTGGATACCAGTATTTTACATGGAGAGACTACCTAACATCCAATGCAGTAATTGTCTCAATCAAAGATACACTGGCAACTATCAAAGATTAACAAATTATAGTGAGGACCTACCTCTCAACGTACTTTTCAAGCTGGTCACCCATCCACAGAGTGACATTGGTATACCTGCTTAACCGTAGAGATTGACGGACGGCGAGCCATGGGTAGCTCGCTGTCTGATCGTCCGGTAATGGACCGAGTCCAAGACGTCGACGGCGCGCACTGTTCCCGCGCGCCTCAAGGAGTTGTCAGCAGCAGGAGGGGCCCAGCTGGGTCGAAGCCTACTGGGGACAGGGTTATCCGAAAGGGAGCTCGTGCCCCGGTATGAAGGCTAGAAGGAACGGCGCGGGGTTTTTAGTCAGTAAGAGTCTGACACTGTCTCCCGCTCCACCCAAGAGCGGGTTGCGTCAAAGATGATTTTCCCCGTCGACAAAAAAAAAACCCTAGAGATTGACACTTTCGACTGTTATAAATTAGCTTGAAGCTCCTACGCTCACTAAAAATTGCTCATTGCGATAGATCAATATCCAAACAACCTCAACTCAATTATCCATTTATCAATGTCTCAAGTAGAGCTTTATACGACAAGGGTTATAAAGGTAATCGAAGTTATATCCTGCAATGGAATTTTCTTTTTTTTCATTAAATTTGTATCTAAAAATATTAACTAAACTATATTTAATACTTCTATATTAAACCTTACTATACTATGTACATAAAATACAAAAATAAGTACCTACTCCTCCATATCGCTGTCATCCGGAAATGTACCCAGAAGGCTGGCAGCATTACTATGTTGAATGGCAATGCAAACTCTTTGGGTGAAGAATATATTAAAATTAATATCATCATCAGCCTTTTTAATTTTCCCACTGCTGGGACTCAGGCCTCCTCTCTAGGAAAGGGAATGGGCCGTAATCCAACACGTGGGCCCATTACGTGTTGGTGGATGTCACATGTCTTCGAATTTTTGGTTCTAGAACATACCCTACCATACCGTACCCTCACGATATTTTCCTTCCCGTTTTGAAAGCAGTGGTGATGAAATCTATATATATAAAAATGACCCCCGTTTTCCGTTGTCACGACTTGGCATGAAAACGGCTTGACCGATTTGGCTGTTTTTTTTTTGTTGTGATTGTTATTGTGAGGAGAAGGTTCTTATGGAAAAAAAAAATAGGGTAGTGTAGGGTAGAGTAGGGTAGAGTAGGGTAGAGTAGGGTAGAGTAGGGTAGAGTAGGGTAGGGTAGGGTAGAGTAGGGTAGAGTAGGGTAGAGTAGGGTAGAGTAGGGTAGAGTAGGGTAGGGTAGGGTAGAGTAGGGTAGAGTAGGGTAGAGTAGGGTAGAGTAGGGTAGAGTAGGGTAGAGTAGGGTAGAGTAGGGTAGAGTAGGGTAGAGTAGGGTAGAGTAGGGTAGAGTAGGGTAGAGTAGGGTAGAGTAGGGTAGAGTAGGGTAGAGTAGGGTAGAGTAGGGTAGAGTAGGGTAGAGTAGGGTAGAGTAGGGTAGAGTAGGGTAGAGTAGGGTAGAGTAGGGTAGAGTAGGGTAGAGTAGGGTAGAGTAGGGTAGAGTAGGGTAGAGTAGGGTAGAGTAGGGTAGAGTAGGGTAGAGTAGGGTAGAGTAGGGTAGAGTAGGGTAGAGTAGGGTAGAGTAGGGTAGAGTAGGGTAAAGTAGGGTAGGGTAGGGTAGAGTAGTAGGGTAGAGTAGGGTATAGTAGCATGGAGTAGGGAAGAGCGGAAGCGAAGCCGCGCGGGCAAAAGCTAGTTAATAATAAAATTAATACATTTACATATTATAAAATAAAGTATTTGCATCTCGATAAGACAACTAAGCTGTTGATTTGAAACTTCAAACACATACGTACCTACCCAAATAGGTAATTGGTGCACAATAGACGTTTACCGTAAGTAGGTACAGATTGCTGGGCGAGACTTAAGCCGTGGACGACGTAGGAGAACAATGCAAGCCCCAAACCCGGCGTGGACAAACCGTAATCCTATTTGGTGTGCAGAGCTTGGCTCGGCCGCCGGCGGCCGGCCCCGGCGGCCCCGCCAAGCGGCCGATGGACAAACAATACTCGTAACTCCAGCTCACACCTCTTGCAAACCACCAGAATTAACTGGAATCACAAGGGAATTACACAGACGGAATTCTCTTGTACCGCTCGGAAATTCCTTTAAGAATTGCTAATAGTGCAGACAGAACACTTGATATTACAATGTATTTATGTGTATGCATACAAAGTTCAGTTATACTGCTGTTAATTAGGAACATCTTGAGTTCTTGGCTCGACTTATTGTGTTGATGTTAACAAAAAGACGAAGGTTTTTTTTCTGATATAATATCTATCTGACATTGTATTAATTATTGAATTTAATCTGATACTTTATTATTAATTTATTGATCTACACCTGACATTATATTAATGTAACTAAATTTGACATTTTATAAGTTATCGAACTGAATTTGACATTGTTATTATATAACTGACATTGTTTTAAATCTGAATTTATAAAATTTATAATAGATTTTTTTTAACTTTAACTTTTTAAAACTGTAAACTGTATTTTTACTATGGGTTTTCTAGCCTGAAATAAAAGAATTTATTTATTTTATTTTTAATTGTAATAAGTAGTAATGCAATCGTTGATGGTGAGGCGCACTAGTTCATTATGAGTCTATTCACTTTACCCTTGAAGACACCTACATTATAATCGGAGGGAAAACCGCAGCAGGCAAGTTGTTCCAGTCCCTCGATGTATGCGGTAGACGAGGCCAAACGCTTGGTCCGGACCTTAACCCTTCAGATACCGTCAATTAGAGACACAATAGTAAGACAATAGATGCGCGGCCACCGGTGGTCGCTTGGGGATTCATGAATTAAAGGTTTCAACGACTTAAGGGTGGATACTCGCCGTGTTCGAGTTTGGATACAAAAGAAAGGTTTTTCTTTTATTCGTGTCTGAACTTAATAAAACTATCAATAATGATTTCAATTTAATGTTGACTCAAATAAAGGACACTCCAACAACAATTCCTGTAGTTTTTATTTCCTAGTAAGTCCACTTCAATCACATTTTCGATTCCAAGTGAACTAAAGACCGTTTCAAAGCACACCATCATGAAGTAATCAACTTCCAATCGAATGAAAATTGAATTCATTAAACGCTGTATCGCTCACTTATAATTCAATACCGGACAGATTGAACAATTAAAAACAAATAGAGTATTTAAAATTCGACGCTGACAGAATATTTTAAAACGTTGAAGTTTTCAACATGACATCGCGGTGTCACCTAATGGGCCCTGGGCACGCCACGATTATGGCGGTAAGTCCCCTCTTTGAGGCGTGGCTGGAAAGATCTCACGGCGTCCTCACCTTCCGTATGACGCAGGTCCTCACCGGACATGGCAAGTTCGGGAGGTTCCTGCATCGGATTCAAGCGGAAGAGACGCCCGGGCGTCGCCACTGTGCGCAACGCCCGGAGGACACGGTGGAGCACACCGTCGAGGTGTGCCCTGCCTGGGCGGAGCATCGCCGTGCCCTCGTGGGGGCGATCGGCGGCGGAGACCTCTCGCGCCGGGCCCTGGTCAAGGCCATGGTCCGGAGCGAGGAGAAATGGCAGGCGGTCGCCTCCTTCTGCGAAGCTGGTCACCCATCCACAGAGTGACATTGGTATACCTGCTTAACCCTAGAGATTGACGGACGGCGAGCCATGGGTAGCTTGCTGTCCGATCGTCCGGTAATGGACCGAGTCCAAGACGTCGACGGCGCGCACTGTTCCCGCGCGCCTCAAGGAGTTGTCAGCAGCAGGAGGGGCCCAGCTGGGTCGAAGCCTACTGGGGACAGGGTTGTCCGAGCTCGTGCCCCGGTATGAAGGCTAGAAGGAACGGCGCGGGGTTTTTAGTCAGTAAGAGTCTGACACTGTCTCCCGCTCCACCCAAGAGCGGGTTTCGTCAAAGATGATTTAAAAAAAAGTGTAGGTTTATATGTGGGCCCCACATATTATACCTACATAGAAAAAGCTGCTAAATGTTATATATAAAATTGATTAAACGTTACAGCCACAAAATAAATAGGTACAGAATACATAGTCAATCTAATGTATGAACTTTCCTTTTTTACGCTAGGCACGTCAGCACGTTGCGCCGAACTGTAAGAGCACATGAGTAGATAAACCGTACAGAGGCAAAGCTTCAAACAACCGCTCGAATCGGTTGCACTACGCGTACGCGACGAATACTCAACAAGCGGACGGCGGTCACTCACACATTCCTCGCGCGCTTGTAGTAGTGCAACCGATTCGAGCGGTTGTTTGAAGCTTTGCCTCTGTACGGTTTATCTACTCATGTGGTAAGAGTGCGACCGGGCGATTGAGCCGAGATATCGTGTCCGTGAGCAGTGTCAATGTGTGCGTTGCTCAAGCGCGCTTTGTATGTATCTACATACAAAGCGCGTCTTCTGGAGGTAAGTAGATAGGTACCTATTTTGTGTTACAGCTGTCGTTCTTAAACAGAAGCTATACAATTTTGAAACGATCTTAAAACTTCATAAAGATGTTTAAAACTACATTGGTAAACACACGTGGTCATAAAACCAAATCTGTATACATCTGTTCTACATCAAAGAGAAGCTCACCGTTTCTCAACGATCGGTCTGAACAAGCCACTCAAATATTAAAGAAGGCAGAACTAAATCACGTACAGATTAATTTCCAACTAACCCGGACACGTTGAGAACCGTTACGGGTTCGAGGTACTTGTTGAGTGAAATATTCAAGGTAAGGTTGTCCCGCCGGTAAGCAAACTCGGTACAAGCAGTGACGTGTTGCCCCGACGAGATAACTACTGACCGTCTACGGCTTTCCCTAATTAATTATTCGAGAACATGAACTCGGACACACTTGTCCTTTGGTCACTCACTATACCGGAATTACCTTAAGCGCGCTTGTTAGATTAAGTGACCGTTGTTCGAAGTATATGTGACGTCACTAAATCATGAATTTCAATTTTACAAGAACACGTTTATTGCATGGATTACATGAAGTTCGGAACTTATTCCTATAAATTATTACGTATTTTTTATGAATATTGTGATGTATCTTGGATTTTATATTTCTACTTTTAATATTCCTCTCTCGCTCTAGGGCGGATCGGGGGGTATGTCAGACTTTTAATGACCAAATCCACACCTATGTTCCATCCGAAGTCCTTTACTCCTAGGACCACGAGTTTCCTCTCAAAAGGCTTTAGCCCTGTTGGACCCCAACGGTTTTGCTGACATCAGTCTCTTCGAAGTGCGCGTAGAACACTACGCGCCGTTGACGGCTCGGGCCCGGTCCGGACGGTTACCGGTCGGCCGGACGGCAAAAGTTGTTTGAAACGATAAGTAAAATACAACTAAAATCACAAATCAAATGTTATTAAATTGCTCAAATGTTGTTATTCAGTTTTAAAACAGCCGAACTTGATAAGAATCGATAATAATGGCCCATTATGAGTTAATTTATATCAATCCAGTTATAAATAGCCATTTTCGGTCTATCCCAAGTCTGAAAATGGGTATTATATTTAACGCTAGAGTAAAAGTGTTGGAACACAGGTCATTGCTGTTTAAGGGCGCCTTTAAATGAGCGACAAAGTGCCGCGCGACAGTTATTCCATGTAAGTGTCCCCACACGGGCCACAAAAAAAGCCGCTTCTAGCTTCTTTTTGTGGCGGCCTTTATTTGTGGCTCGCGTGCGGCGGTGCCACCACCAAAAAAGCTAGGAGCCGCTTCTAGCTTCTCCGGCCACAAGCTGTCACGCGCTTCAGCTTTGTGGCCACTTCTAGCTTCTCCGGCCACAAGCTGTCACGTGCTTCAGCTTTGTGGCCACTTCTAGCTTCTCCGGCCACAAGCTGTCACGTGCTTCAGCTTTGTGGCCACTTCTAGCTTTTTTGTGGCGGCTTTTTTTCGCGCGTATTTTGAATTCGAAGCTGCCTAAAGATGTGTATGTGACTATGTGTTACTAGTAAATTACCCCAATTGTTTTAAATTATTTATAAGTTAGTAAAGACCCTACTGATGTCCTATGTCTGCGTACAATATAAAGTTACCGATAGTATAATATACACAGCTTTGTTCAAATTATAATAACTGTTAAGAGATTCTGAAAGATCGACTCGGTACCAAGGCTCACGCAAGTTACTTGATATTATATCTTAATTACTGCTAATGGGGTGTATTGATTCTGTGTATGTGTCGTGTTGTGATCTTTGTTTCTAATTTAAAAAATGTACTTAGATGTTAGAATAATAAATTAAATAAAAGATGAAAATTGGAGATTTTTCTTTTTAGAACCTTTCTTCTCCATGATGATCTAGTTTTACGAACAGGTAATTAGATAATGTAATCGATTAATTGACCAGCATTAGTAGTCTTTTCTTTCTGTGATTTTCTTCATATAACAATTTTCTTACACACCACATTCAAAGGATGGGTACGCCTTACTTATAGCGGTATGTCCCATCTTTGATGAGTGGCTGGAAAGACGTCATGACGTCTTCACCTTCCGTGTGACGCAAGTCCTCACCAGACATGGTAAGTTCGAGAGGTTCCTGCACCGTATTCGGCGGAAGAAACGCCTGCGTGTCACCATTGTGTGGACCATACGGTGGAAGTGTGCCCCGCTTGAGCGATGTACTGCCGTGTCCTCGTAGGGGATCGGCAGTAACGACCTCTCGCGCCGGGCACTGATATAGGCCCTGGCAAAATCCGGAGCGATGAGGAATTGCCGGTGGTCGTCTCCTTCTGCGAAGCAATAATGCAAAGGAGGCGGCCGCATGCGTAAGGGAATGGACTTCCTTACGCCCCAGTAGGAGTGGGTTTGCGAACGGCGAGCATAGATAGCCCGCTATCCGGCCGTTCACTAACCGTCTGGACCGAGTCCAAGTCATCGCCGGCCCGTATTCTGTCACGGGCGCCTCAAGGAGTGGTCAGCGAAACCGTAGAGGCCCAGCAGGGGCGAAGGATATTGTAGCCCCAATACGCTTGTGCGATAGAGAACCCCTGGGGTACTGGAACGAAAGCAAGGAAGAAACATAGGAGTGGGTTTTATTCAGTAAAAGTCTGACACACCTTCTCACACCGCCCTAGAGCCAGATAAGTCATTGGATGATTTCCCACCTAAAAAAACATCCACATTCATGGGAAGTCTAATTAAATAACCAATAACCATTTTGACATCAAAGTCTGATATGTAAGATTGAAATCTACTTAAATTGATATAAATATTTATCCGAGTACATAACTTTAGGTAACTCCATTCTGCTAATACGCTTAAAGTTATCATTAAGACAGGGTAAACTTAATTGATGTTGAATTGTTGGACAACTATTTCGTAATATCGTCAGAGATTGTTGAAAGAGTGTATCCAACAGCTAACTAAAATTATTATGTCAAATTAATTATACGGGTTCATTCTACATATTTGGCAGAATCTTGATACTCCGAATTTTATTTGGCATAACACACTTGGCATAATCTTCTTTAATAGAATATTTTTAAGGCATAAAAAATATTTAGCATAACTATTGATTGGCAGAATGTTTACATGTCCGAATTTCTAACGGCATACTTGTAACATGGCAGAACTTTATTTGACATAATTACTATTGCCATATTTAATATTACACGTTGATTCGTTTAGCATAATGTTACTTAGAGGGATGGGGATATTTGAGGAGCCGGTATTTTTTTTAAAGTCATAGAACAACAGTTGTTGTTTATGATGTTCTTAACATACTCTTAAGAGGTTGCTAGTGTTTTACAAATAACCCTGTATACATTACTTGACATACATTACAAAATTGTATCATAAAAGTCAATATCTTATGCTAAAAAATTTAGTGACAGAAACGAATCGCCGCAAAACCGAATTTACGTAGTCTTGTCTGCCCTACCCCTAGAGTGTAATTTAAAATCGCGTAGGCGCGGAGGGGTAGGGCGGCCCGCGAGCTGAGGAGCAGGTGGTTTGAAGGCCAGTCGCCGCGGATGAGGCTGGCTGGCGAAGCCGGCCAGCAAGCCAAAGCTGCGGTGGTGAGCGTTGAAATCATCTGCGACGATAAGCTCGCGTGGGGCCGCCCAAACCCCGCAGCGCCGGAGCCGTGACAGAACGACGCTTGCTAAATGTCGCATGCTTGCTGCATGCTGCATGCCTGCTTGTGTGCTGCATGCTGCATGTCTGCTTGCGTGCTGAATGCTGCATGCCTGCTTGCGTGCTGCATACATGCTGCATGCTGCATGCTTGCTTGCATGCTGCATACCTGCTGCATGTCGCATGCTTACTGCTTGCTGCATGCCAGCTTGCGTGCTGCATACCTGCTGCATGTCGCATGCTTGCTAATAAAATGATTTGACAACTACTAATAACTACCTCCCACTAAAAATAAATTATTTCATTAGCGCCTGATCACAAAGATGTAACAAATAATTTTATCGTCGTAAATTCGTGGCGAAAAAACTAAAGTATTATTAAATATACTGACTGCGAATTTTCTGCGATATGATGGTTCTGCTTTTCAATTATTATGGGCATGAAATTTATGCCTAAAGATGATTCGGACTAACAAAATTATGAGTTTCGAATTTATGATAAGTGAGTGTATGCCAAACAACTTTCTGCGAAATGAAGATTATGCTATGCGTTGTTATGCAAAATAATATTATGACGAAAAAAGTTCTGCTTTAAAAGGTAGACCCTAATTATACATTAATAAGGTTATTCAGGATTTAATTGAACATTGCTCAACTTACGTAACTATTTCAGTAAACATCAAACTTCACCATTTCCTCATTCTGAAACTATACAGCCGTGACGCAGCAATTTCGAGTCACAGAACGTTTTTATAAAATATAATGTGATGATAGGTCGTTAACCCTTCGCTTAAAAGCACCACAATTGCCCCATTTATCTTAACTCTTACATTTATGAACAATACTGCGAGTGGGTAATGATAATGACTCTATTTTGTTTTTCTTTTTAAAGCAATACGTTTATGTGTGTTAGCCGTTTCAGGTGGTTCCCTAAAAGAAATACGGTTTCCATTAACATCTGAAAAGCGACTAAGCATTCAAATCATAATAGAGGGTAGGGAAGGGAAACAAGGTATTTCTGCTTGGCGTATTCTGTAATTGGTCTGTTCATCTTACCACTTTGATCTTCCATTGTTATAACGATATTGTGGGGTCAGTTCCGCAGTAGTCAGAACGGTTACGGTCACGACCTCGTGTGATGCAAATATACTGAAAGCCAATTCCGTAGATAGTCTGCATACGCACAAACGCTCGCACACAAATTCCTCGACAACGTTCCATTCGTGGACAACACTAGTAACATTCCAGTAACAGTTATTTAAGTACAATCATACCATCTACATCATCCAGCCTATTTAGGTCGCGTATCGTCGATATAAAGACTACCTACTTACTAATTAATTGCCGGATCATACTGCTTGATTGAGTACAACAAAAGAAACGTTTTTATTTGAGATGTACCTGTCTTATAGTAATTTATGGAAATGTCTTATTGAATGTGCCAGCACTTTAAGAAATGGATGTTCTTCATTTGTCAATGTCATGATCCTATTTTTCACAGAAATAGATGATTCTAGCACTATTCCTTTGCCGTCATAACACGTTGTAGGTCTAATTCCAAATAAGTACCTAATCTAGTAATATAAAATTAAAAAGTGCTAGAATTCTCATTTCTAGGAGGTGTCTTATTTGCTCAAAGTATGAGTTCAAGGCTTTCTCTGAAATATTATAATTTTATTCAGGCTAGTCTGTCTAAAAAGTCAAACGACTAGAGAATTTTGTATAATATTTAATCATTTAAAAATTACTTATGTTAGATGCTTTTTATAGGGTTCTTCTATTAGTAAACAATTATCAAGATATCTTGATCAACCTTGATCATTGAACCAGTGTTGACTACATCAGATTTAATTTTGCCCCAATATTGACTTTTTAGACAGTTCTATTATTTGTTTCGGTATGTGTGTAATTCGATTTATTAGTCAAATTTATTTAAAAATTTCACTTAGTTTGTGCTTTTCTAACTTTTATTCATAGACAATAAAGTTAAAGTAATGGCCAAAGCTTTCTGTAAATTTATATAGGACTACCAAAATACTAATTAAAAGCTCACATCGATTGATCTTATTTTATTACGAGTTCAATGCTATTATAATTGCGAATTAATGTCGTTTCAAATATTGACAAATGTGGTGCGAACAAAGAAAAAAATCACCGCTTTTATTTCCGACCGAGGTAACAGTAAAACGCTCGAGTAACAGGTAAAACATTATTTATTTAAGTACCTACGGAATGAACATATTTGCTCGCTGGTATTTATATTGGTACGAAATGTTTCCGTAAACATCAATCGAAGAAACCAGAGGGATAATTCTCGTTTTTTTAGGAACATTCGCGTCGCAGTCGCAATCCGTCAAAAACACCTATTTGCCTTTGCCCTACATTATGACATTCATTGAGATTGAGATGATATTTCGACTTGATTTTGAACCTTTATGGATTGACCTTTAGTTCGTGCCTCATTAATTTTCTTTGTTCATTCATAATAATGGACCGGGGTAAATGATTTAGTTAAATATCGCGCTTTAGCTATTAGGTACAGCTTTTAGCGGCAAAAAACTATACAAATGAAGTGATTCTATGTTTTCGTAGGACTCTTATCTAGGTATATACTTACTCCTCACACACTCGACTGAACATACGCAGCTGCTGTTGACTAAACATTTTTACTTCAGGAACCATTTGGAAGACGATGCTCATCACTACAATTGGTGAAAATCACGATTCAATAAGGCTATTATTAAATATAGCATAGCATAGCATAGTCGGCCTTATAATGTTCCCACTGCTGGGACTCGGGCCTCCTCTCTAGGAAAGGGAATGGGTCGTAATCCACCACGCGGGCCCAGTGCGGGTTGGTGGATGTCACATGTCTTCGATTTTTTGGACCTAGGACATGCCGGTTTCCTCACGATGTTTTCCTTCACCGTTTTTTTTTTTTTTTTTTTGTCGATGGGGAAAATCATCTTTGACAAAACCCGCTCTTGGGTGGAGCGGGAGATAGTGTCAGACTCTTACTGACTAAAAACCCCGCGCCGTTCCTTCTAGCCTTCATACCGGGGCACGAGCTCCCTTTCGGACAACCCTGTCCCCAGTAGGCTTCGACCCAGCTGGGCCCCTCCTGCTGCTGACAACTCCTTGAGGCGCGCGGGAACAGTGCGCGCCGTCGACGTCTTGGACTCGGTCCATTACCGGACGATCGGACAGCGAGCTACCCATGGCTCGCCGTCCGCGAGCCCGCGTCTACGGTGGCCGGAAATCGGGATCGGAATCCCGGCGACGGCGGCGAGGGCGCCGTTGCCTAATGCGGTCAGCCTCCTCCTTTGCAAGCATTACTGCTTCGCAGAAGGAGGCGACCGCCTGCCATTCCTCCTCGCTCCGGACCATGGCCTCGACCAGGGCCCGGCGCGAGAGGTCTCCGCCGCCGATCGCCCCCACGAGGGCACGGCGATGCTCCGCCCAGGCAGGGCACACCTCGACGGTGTGCTCCACCGTGTCCTCCGGGCGTTGCGCACAGTGGCGACACCCGGGCGTCTCTTCCGCTTTATCCGATGCAGGAACCTCCCGAACTTGCCATGTCCGGTGAGGACCTGCGTCATGCGGAAGGTAAGGACGCCGTGAGGTCTTTCCAGCCACGCCTCAAAGAGGGGACTTACCGCCATAATCGTGGCGTGCCCATTTCCTTCACCGTTTGGAGAGCAGTGGGGATGAAATAAATTACACAAAGTAATGCAGCCTGGGTTTGAACCCGCAACCTACACCTCGTAAGGCGGGGCCGTTACCCCTCGGCCACCACTGCTCTCAAAAATAGCCGTGACAGACTTTTACTGACAAAAAACCCTCCTGTGTTCCTTTAATTGCTGTTGCCGTCTCTGACCACAGTAATTCTGTAACAAAAAGATTTTTATTCGAAAAGAATTTCAACCTTTCGAAACGATAACAGCTTACAGACTAGGCACCTACTACCTAATATTTCCCATTCTGTAGTCAAAGTGACTGTCTTACTCGTGTATTATTTTATACAAACAATGCATTCGCAAACGGAATGCACACAGGAATATGGTCGGGCGCTGAGAAATAAGATGAATAATGTCACCGATGTTACCGAGCGCTGGTTTCGTTGCTATTTTGAGTACCTATTTGCCATATACGTGTTCAATGTAACAAATAATGCCATAAGTTTTTAGTAGTGCAATCTAGACGTCATGGCGTGGGTAGATAAACATACTTAGGGCAAACAAAAATACTGGGGTAAATTATAACTTTTTGTACGTGAGTAATCACGAAAAAAAATCTTTTGCTCTAACTGGACCGAAATGAAGTGTCAGACTTTTACTGACTAAAACGAGTTGTCATATTAGTGTTATAACCTATTTTATTTAGATTTTGTTGAAGATAGAATTTTTCGCTAGTTCAATAAGAGGTTTTTCAATCAGGTTTGGGCCCCCCAGCTTGGGGGCCCTGGGGCACTGCCCGTGACTGTTAGAAATTCAGACAACTAGATAAAATGTACAGAGCTATAAACATAGCCACGATTTTACAGCTAAACAATTGAGTGTGTGAATATGGCTAGTAAGGAGTTGGCGTTAATTGGAGATATATGATATAAGAAGACATGCAACGGCGACCCCAAATATATTTTTATAAGGGCAGAAGGACGATAATCTATTATACTGCGGTTCTCAAACTTTGATTTGCGGACCACTGAAGGACGGGGGTACGCACACATGGACCGCGAAAAGTTTTACAATTTAAACTTCAACTGAAAGGTAACATTGATGCCAAATGATTTTAAATTTTCTATAACAGTGTCTCGTTACTTTTGTATAGGTGTGCTATAAGATTCATATTTATGATATAACTTTTTATTTTAGATTAACATAATTATTCAAATTTTCTTCTTAACTTCTGGTCGCTGCTAACAACAAAGAAACCAAAGTAGTCCGAAATAAAATAAAAAGTTGGGATTTACTGGTCTTGTAGGTGATTAAAAAATCTTGCTACAAATAGGTACCTACGATAATATGTGTTAGTCTAAACTTTCTTCTTCGTTAATAAATCTTACTTATAATCAACTTCGACTCTATTCGTTTACTTAACGTAAAATAATGGAGAAAACAGATTACTCTTCCTCAACATTGAAACATTGAAAGGATATAAAATATTCGATCCGTACCTACCAACTAAATATTTAGCAATAAAGTTTTTCCTAAGAATTTGATATCAAATAAAGTGTCAGAAATAGGAAATTCAAGCTCGAGGAATTTTATTTAACATTTTTACCCGAAAATTTCTACCCGTGCTCACGATCTCGTAAATAAACGCCCAAAAAAATATGAAAAAAACGTAATAAGAGCTAAGATGAGAGCAACGATGCAGGCGCGTTATGTTCTTACCCATACCTACTTTTTCTAGATACACTTATATGTGTACCCAGCCCTGAGGTGTATGATTTAAGGCTTCGGATGAGGCTCAGGGCCCAGATGAGCGTAACTTACCAGGCTTTATTTGCGCTGCTCAAAGTTACTTGCTAAAATTACGTTTCACTCAAAATGAAGAAGATGAATAGCTCCATAAATAGGTATGCCAAAAATGAGTCGTCGTGAAATCTATAATTTAAGTGTCACACACGGGCCTCAAAAAAAACGCCGCGTCAAGCTTCTTTTTGAGGAGGCCTTTTGTTGTGGCTCGTGTGCGGTGGTGCCTCCACAAAAAAAACGCTTGAAGCCGCTTCAAGCTTCTCCGGTCACAAGCTGTCGCGCGCTTCTGCTGTTTTTTGCGGCGGCTTCTAGCTTTTTTTTGTGGCCGGTTCTAGCGTTTTTTTGTGGCGGCAATTTTTTTGAGGCCCGTGTGCGGGGACAGTTAGTCGAACGTGCAATAATTTAATAATGTAACTTAATAACCATAACTACATATCTGTATAAACTGCGTCTAAGCAGGCTCAACGGTATACGTAGAGTTAATTAGAACACTGAAACCTTACTCCAGTTCTCTTTAGATGTGACTCCCAAAAAACATAAATTACATTCATTAGTTCCATTCAATTTTGTCTGGCTTTAGCCTACATAATTCACACATTGTCAAGCTTTCTGATTGTACTTTGTGTAAAAAATAAGGTAGAATAAGTAAGAAAGGACATAAACATGCAGACAGCTACGACGACACAACAATGCCATATCGATACGGCGACCATTTTTCATAGTAAATAGTTAGTAGTAGCCTATGCGTGATTCGCATTACTAATTCGCATGCGTCGCGTCTTAGAGAGCCTTAAGAACAATTAAAATATAGGTGGGGAATCTACTCTAATATAATAAGGAAGTAAAGTTTATTTTTCTGTATTTTTTGTTTGTAGGAGGTAATCTCTGGAAGTACAGCCCCCCTAGCCAAGTTACAACCGTTTCGCTTGCATCGAACGCTTTGCGTTGACCTTGCCGCTAATTCTTTTGTCCTGACTACGTGACTGAGCGTTGAGATGTCGTCATTCCCGTACATTTGAAGCTTTCTACTAGTTAACTATTTCAGATTAGCAACTCGGTTACGGGTACTGGTCCGATTTCCGATCTGATAGGTAGAATTTTTTTCACCGAAAGAAAGCTGCTTTATTCTTTAGTAACATAGGCTATATTTTATGTACGTGGGCGAAGCTTATAAAAGGCAATAATGCCCATTATTTGCAAGTTAAAGAATGTATCTCAAAGAACAAAGCCAAAGCCGATTATTTCAGGTAACATCTTACATTCGGTACCTAAGTCGTGCCTGAGTTCACACAAATACATACGACCATGTCCATGTTCAATGGTCCCCCATGTCCCCGTTTACATTCGGTACCTAAGTCGTGCCTGAGTTCACACAAATACATACGACCATGTCCATGTTCAATGGTCCCCCATGTCCCCGTTTCGAGCGAAACGTGCTCTCCTTGTGCTGGCTGGCATCTTGGTCACGCAATGTTGCAACACAAGATACGGCAAATACTCAATGTTGCTCTGAAATTGTCAGTATTTTAGTTTATTTATTTATTGTTAGGAACACCAACGACATACAAAAGAGTTTTACTCAATTATACAGTTCTTTAGTTCTGTGCAAATATTTCAATTATAAGTGTACATAGTTTTTACGATTTGGCACTAGTTAATTTTTATATATTATAGAATTAATTGGATAAAAAATATAGTATGCCCTTGCGCTTCGCTTGGCTCGTCTTTGGCGGAGGCACTGCAGTGCCCCCAGATAAAATCGAAAACAGAACTACATTTATGAATTAAAAATAAATAAAACGATTAAATATAGTTCAAATTATTTAAAAAAATATATCTTCAAGACGCACTCGGCCCCTTGACTGCTCGCTTCTTCAACCTTTCAAGCGATATGATTTTTTTAAGAATGTGTATAATAAAGTTTAAAATTAGTAGTTTTCACACTGAAAGTGCTCACCGCCTCACTACCGGCCGCTGCCCTTTCGGTGTGAATCGACCCTTAGCCATCATTTTCAGTTTAACAGAGCTGATCAACCAAGATTAGTGTGAGACAATTTGACAGCAAACGTCGTTGGAACAAAGATATCTGTCGATTTAAAATTTTGAAAATGGTTGTGACGTCGGTTATCACTCGCAAGTTACTTATTATTTTTCGCCCAAGAGCGGGGGTCGTCATTAGATGATTTTACCTCCTAAAAAAAAAGTTATTTAATATTTATTATAATTACAGTTTAAGAAATTTTAAATGCAAGTTTTAATGAATTATTATATATCTATTCAATGAATAGACAGTTTTTAGGTAGGTATTTCAGTACTTTAGAGTCTAAAGTACTGAAATATCTATGAAGTCTCTAGTCTAGACTCTAAAGTTTAGAGTATTATCGACCAAATCTGTAGATACCTGTAATAGTAGGTAGGTCATCTAATGACATTCCATTACTCTTGGGTGGAGTGGGAGATAGTGTTAGACTTTTACCTACTAAATACCCACTCCTGTTCCTTCTTGCCTTTCGTACCGAGACCGAGCTTCCCTTTCGGATAACCCTGGCCCCAGTAGGTTTCGACCCGGCTGGGTCCCAGCTGCTGCTGACAGCTTCTTGAGGCGCGCGGGATCAGTGCGCGCCGTGGACGACTTGGGCTCGGTCCGGACGGTCGGACAGCGAGCTACCCATTGCTTGCCGTCCGCAAGCCCACGCTTATGGTGGCCGGAAATCGGGATCGGAATCCCGGCGGCGGCTGGGACGTATGTGTCTGATGCGGTAGTCCTACTTCTTTGCTAGCATTACTGCTTCGCAGAAGGAGGCGACCGCCTGCCACTCCTCCTCGCTCCGGACCATGGCCTGTACCAAGGCCCGGCGCGATGTAATAGTAGGTAAACGTAATTGGTTTTACGTTTACCATTTTAAATAAAAGCGTGTTGTATTTTTGTCCTTAAACAACATATACGCATCATCAAAGCAAATATAAATTACAATTTACAGCAGTCCAATTCCAGAACCCATCATATCTCTCCTACACACATTAATTTAACCGTTGGAAAATACAAATTGGTCAACCATTTTAAAATAAAACACCCCTTCACTGGGGTGACACAAAATTGACGTTTTTTGAGACCGTTTTGTTTTTATCACCATCCTTTGCTGCTTCTTTTTATTCTTATTGGATTTTATTTTTTATGATCAATATATCCTCCTGTAATGGGGCGTTTGAATTTTATTAATGTCAATTAGATATTGAACGGAAATTAAACGAACGCCCAAGAGCCAATAATGAAAATATGGGCCTTTTCTAAGGAAAGTAGATCTAAGTATAACTTTAACAATAAATTCGAGCTATATATATATATATATTTTACCGAAGAAAAGCTTTTATTACAAGCTTTTATTTAGTTTCACCTGTCCCGATGTTTGTCTGTAATCAAATCTTGTAAATTAAATTTGACCTACCTACTTCCTGGTTACCGATTGAACTGAAATTTTGCATGCATGTGTAAATCAGATGATAATGCAAAAATATTATTACATGGAGCTGATCTGATGATGGAATCGGAAGGTGGTTATAGGAACTTGGTAGTTAAACGACACAACCCCATTGAGTTTGGGCTCGTATGATTCGTCTTGACGAGTATTAATTATATAGATATACCGAGCAATAAAAGCTTGATATGAAAAAATGATTCTCATTAATCTTGTTTTATCGATGAAAAGCTTTGCATGTCTCGCATGTTGAAGACGGTGCTATAACGAGCTGTCACCTGTCCATTCGTCCCCACATATGCACTTCGCACAAACACTAAACACATTCTATGTGGTTGAAGTTGTTCGTAGCACTCCAAACCACAGACAGTACTTATGAAGAACTGACACGTAGGAAAACTACCAGATATTTAGGAAAAGTAAATACTACTAGGAGGTACGTGAGAAGATTTATCTCAATGTGGCTTACCTAAGGAGTGCCTATGTAGTCCGTGCGTGATAAATATTTGAACAAATCTACCTGACCTTTTAAGGTTTTTCCTCGTAAGTCCGAGCCTTCCAAGTTTATTTTAAGGCAATTTCTTAAAATCACACCTTTGGTTGGTGCGATGGATTATTTTAATTAGGTTTAATATCCCTACATATTCCAGAGTCAGATTCCTCTTTCGCGTCTGTCTGTCTAGAACTCTATATGAACGCGTTAAAATACCATATACAGAAAAATTACTAAACAGATTTTCATGTAGTTTTTTGATTCGGAAAAATCACCGATACTCGATTTTAGAACTCGATTCGAACTATTTACATAGGTAAGTTTTTACGGTACCCTTGATGCGTGAGTCCTACTCGCACATGACGGGTTTTTCAATCAAATAAATCTTTACTATGATGACTTATGGCTCCGAAACGTGGTCGCTCACAATAAGCCTCATAAGAGGACTCAAAGTCACCCAAACGACGATGGAAAAGACTATGCTCGAAGTTTCCTTGCGTGATCACATCAGAAATGAAGATATCTGCAAGAGAACCAAGGTTACCGACATAGCTCGAAGAACCGCAAAACTTAAGTGGCAATGCGCAAGGCACATTGCACGCAGAACAGATGGTCGATGGGGACGAAAGGTTCTAGAGTGGCGGCCACATACCGTAAGACGCAGCGTTGAAAGGCCTCCAACAAGGTGGACCGATGACCTGGTCAGGGTCACGGGAATCCGATGGATGCGTGACGCACGGGAGCGGTCAACAGTGAACGTCTTTCGGCCGATATAACCTTCTCAAAATGAAAATGAAACCTGTCGATTCATAAATAGATAAACCAGAAATAACAGCTAAATCAATAATCCGGACCGAGCCCAAGTCGTCGACGGCGCACACTGTTCTCGCGCGTCTCAAGGAGATGTCAGCAACAGGAGGGGCTCAGCTGGGTCGCAGCCTACTGAGGCCAGGGTTAGCTTCGAGAGAAAGCTCAACCGGTATGAAGGCACGAAGGAACGGGGTGGGTTTTTAGTCAGTAAAAGTCTGACATTATCTCCCACTCCGCCCAAGAGGATTGTCATTGGATGATTTTCGCACCATAAAAAAATTAAAAAAGCGAGATCAATAAAATTAATAAAAAATGCTCCTATTTTGATTTATATAACACGTACATTACCTACGGTTGCGACAGCCAAGGATACGGACGACGATAGTTTTAACAGTATTCCCTCTAACAGACTCGGGAATCGAAACCTGTCGATAAAATTCCATTCCAAATTGTTTTCAATATGTTTCATAGGAATGTGATAGTGAGCAACGACTCGATAGAAGGAATTTTCCTTGAAAATGTGTTGATATAATTCATTTCACGCCATTCTAACAAATAACGTAGCTACATATCTATAAGTACTATGTTCTGTCAATTGATAGCCGGGGACAGATTTTGCGAGGCTCGCATAAAAATGGCTGATTCGGACGGCTAGTTATGAATAAATGATTGAGTTTAGAGTATTGATCTTTTTAATGGAAAACTGTCGTATAGGCTTTTCTATATTTGCTGCGTCCAATTTATAGAAAATGAATTGTCCCGGGACCATAGGAAATAATATGAGCGTAAACGTCATCAAAAATGTTCTACAAAACTTTTTACATAAGAATCAAGTAGAAATTATATTTTAGTTTCATATTTTTATGATGCATTAGAAACTCAATTTTTTCTGAAAGATACCACAGGTGAGTTAAGTTGGCGTGTGCTCGAAATTAAGATGGATTGTATTGTGTAGCTAGCTACGTACATTCAATATATTTTCTAAAATAGGTATAAGTAGTTGCTGTATTTATACCCACAACTAACCGAATTTATAAAAATCATAAATATTTTCACTGCAAAAAGAATATTTTATGTAATAAATAAGTATCTAAGCTGTCCCTCTCTTGGGCAAAGGCCTCCCTGCACTCCTTCTATCTTTCGCGCATCCGGGCTTCTTCTTGCCAGTTCTGGTAGGATCTCTCCAATTCGTCGCACCATCTCTTTGGCGGTCTACTGCGATCCTGTCGCACTGTTTCAGGGCACAAAGAATATCTATGGTACCAACTTTGCACCAACAGGCTAACAAAAAAGTATGTACCTACGCAATATTATCTAATTGTTCCTACAAAATCTATCCAGCAACTAATAGCAAAAAGTCTGAACAAACATTAAACATTCGTTAGTTTGAATTAAAACAATCCAAAGTGCTTTTCAAAAATAGACAACCATTTAGCTTCAGGGTTGAAAAACAAAACCCTATTACGTAAGCTAGCTATCGACATTCGGCAGTATCTATATGGCTACATTCACGTGGGTTTCGTACAGTTATTAATATTCAACGAAACAATCGAACTTCATTTTACGTTGGAAGGTAAGATAGAGATGATTTATTGAAGCAGAAACAGCCGGGGGCGCCTCTCCGGCTCGTTCGAAGCTGTCCGCAACACCTAGACAACTCGAGCAAATCCCTCGTGACATGTTTTACATCTTCATAGTTCACCGAACACTACAGTTTGTTCACCTAATTCGACCTTAGATTGTACCTATAACTTGATTATAACTTGTGCTTTCTCCCCACAGAAATTTTCCGCTTCAAATGTCGTAATTGACCTCTGGTTAGGTTATTCAACATCCCGAGCCCGATTCTGAGTCGTCGACGGCGCGTAGTGTCCCACTTAAAGTGATGTCAACAACCGTAGAGACACAGCATGGTCGAGACATGCTAGAGCCAGGGAGAAAAATATGAAAGGGGTACTCGTGGTCCTAGAACACAAAAGGCAACTGAAGGAACATAGGAGTGGTTTTAAACAGTAAAAGCTCCACCCTAGTGCGTGAGGGTTTTATAATAATTAAATAATTTCCCTCCTTAAAAAAAAATGTTCAACCAACTCGACCTTAAATTATACCTATAACTTGATTATAATTTACGATTTTTCCCCACAGTTTTCCGCTTGAAATATAGTAATTGACCTCCGGTTACTGAACATCAACCGTTAAAATATTAACGTAAAGCATCACGGTAAGTGGGTGATAAATAACAGCGCTACCTCTCACACATTAACTGTAACATAGATCCAAGTCACAAAGTATCCCAGTGTCTACTTACGAACTCATCTTTATAATGGCTCCCTTTATACTCTGAAAAAGCTGCTTTTTACGTTAAGAACCAACGATTTAGCGTTAGCCTAATGACTGTTAAGGTGATGACGTATAAAGAAAATTGTGCCAATTTGTTTGGTGAAGTCAATTTGTCAAACACTCGACGTGTGCCGATCACTCCACCCTTCCTCGTCAGTTCTCTCTGGTTGTGTTCCCCTCACGAGACCGATGCAATTTACATTGAAAGCGACTGCAAAAAATCCGCTTTACGGTGAGCGGAGTGAAGATAATTCCTTGTTGGATTGATCCTAACCAGGTTTATTATGTTAACCAAGTTGGTTCCACTGACACTGATATTTTCGTTTTAGGTCCCATAGGTATACAAGCGGTGTGTACCGCGATAGCAATCTATTCAGCATTGTTCACACGTAATTCGGTCACATAAAAATATATAGAGTTTAAAAGAGACCTTGTTGAGTGGTTTTTAGTCGGTAGGTAATTTAATAAATATTTATTTTCAGAGTATGACGGAATATCGGCTTCCAGCTATGGACTACATTACCAAATGAAACTCGTTTTAAAATTAGAGCCAAGAATCAAGTAATCGAATTATCTACATCAATTTTTTTTTTCACACAACAATAACTAGTAGAACTAGACTCCGCACACGTGTGACACAAACGCTGATCTGGGCGCGTCGATCTCCATACATTTCATAGAGAAACTAGATTTGTAGAGCTACAACTAGATCCACGCCACACGATGTTGTTCTACATACAAATCAGGCGTGTTACACGTGTGAGTCAGTCTAATGTACCTAGCTTAAGCCATGTCATCTCATTTTCTTAACATCACCGTAGTCACTTTGTAGCATCACCGTAGTCACTTTGTAGCATCACCGTAGTCACTTCGTAGCGTCGTAGCTATGACGTAGCTCGTACTCGCTCGTAGCATCGGTGTGCCTCCTCATAGCTACATTACATAGTAACCTTGTGATAACAAACCGTTGCTACGCTATGCCGAGAAAATTATTACATACTTCTACAATAAATTAACAGTATTAAGTAGGTATGAAAAAAAAGTTTATAAAAAAACTGTTATAACAATAATCCATTTCGCTTCAAACAAAAATGAAAATATAAAGTCATTATTACAACGACCAGTACGTATAAAGTAAATAGACGTAGATACAACTATAAAGAGAATGTATCAACAAAGACAAAAAAACAAAAGACATGATAGATAACTGCTATCTCGCCGGCAAAAAGGGCAAAATGAAGAAATTTCTCGTCATAATAATATTATAGCCATGCCATGTGTCACGCCTGGGCGGCCGCGCTCGTTCTCTTCACGACGCCACTCCGTCAGGCTTCTTGTCCCAAATCGCGTCGCATTAACCCATACTCGTCTATGAGCACTGCTGTAATAAACGAAAAAGATAAATCGCAACACGTGCACTGTCCCTATGTTATGTAGAAATCTTCCTTCATCTCTACTACTAGGTAGTATTTTAATTGAGTTAGTAGTCCATTGGCTACGGCATTAAAATCTTTAAACCTAAGGATTATTTTTACAGGAGATGAAATTGAAATAACTTTTCAATCCGAACTAGTAGGTCCTGAGATACTATTAGCACCACTTAACATATATAAATCTTTTTAAATTTCATCCACAGTAAAAAAATCTGTGGTACAAAACCCCAGACACTGAACTATAGGTAAAGAAAAAGTTATCACAATATCTAAATTAATCACCAAAAAAAATCTTGTAGCGTGTAGCAAAAAACATTTTAACTGATTATGTTAAGAACAAGGTCTATCATGGAATTGCAATTATAATTATTTAGGTACAAAGAGTTTTATTGTAATACATTCTGAAGTGGAGCTTGAAGGTAAAACTGGAGCTTTCAGGTCAATTCAGGTGTTTACCGTATGGCTATTGTCAACATGATGGATCAGTGTTTTGGTAAAACACATCAGGAAACTAAACTATCCCTCCAGATTAAAAAAGTACATATTAATAAAAAAAAAACACCAACTAAATACAATTAGTGTTTTTCTTTATTTTCTTTGTGTAATTTAATATTAATTTCGCCACAAATGTACCAAAACGTGTCGGAATTTTTATTTTTTTGACATTGTTTGAAAACCAATTAATTCAGTAAACCTAAAACACCCACTATGTAAATTATATTTGTTAAATTATTATAGACGTGTTCATAACAAAATGAATAAAGATTTGTAATGAGGGTAGGTTAAAACAAAATTAGTAAGCAATTTTGTAACAAGGACTCTTGTTACAAAATTTTGTTGACCAGTGATATTAATCATAGTCTATCAGCGTCCCTGCACACGGTCCCCAAAACAACGCCGGCCGCTACAAAGAAACGCTAGAAGCGGCCACAAAAAAAAAAACCAGAAGCGGCTGCAAAAAACAGCTGAAGCGCGCGACACCTTGTTTCCGGAGAAGCTTGAAGCCGCTTCAAGCGTTTTTTTGTGGCAGCACCGCCGCACACAATCTACAAAAAAAGACCGCCTTAAAAATAATTTTGAAGCGGTGTTTTTTTGAGGCCAGTGTCCGGGGACAGTTAATGTATTTTCATAGTCTCTACAATTAATAAATGTTAATAATCCCCGAGTAGATAGGTACTTAGGTATATACATAGGTACTCGTCAGCGACACAATTAATTTAAAAGCTACATCAAGTCTAAAGATTCAAAGCGCGAATTCGTTTCACATAAAGTACAGAATTATTATTAGTTTCGCCTTATGGATGATGGATAGGTAAGTACCGCAAATATGCCGCAATATTCAAAGCTAATAATTCAGAGACTGTTCTCTCATCAGTCATCCCAAGTGTCTACTCGAATTCTATCTAAAGATTGAATATTTTGTATAAAAATGCTTTAAATAAGGCACTAATCGATTATATTGTATTCAAAGCTAATAAATTCATGTCTTTGCAGCGTTATAGAACTGTTGGGCCCTCATCAACTCTTTTTATTGGGCACTCAGCGCTGGGCGTCATTACCCCCATCAGTTTTTCCTGCTTTCTTCGTATTGACGTCACTTTACCTCATCAGCCGTTCTGCGACAGCATCCCTGCATCCCTAATAGGTATAAATTACTGTGACGATCCGACTTAGTTTTCTTTGTATATAGTTTACAATCACGTTTCGGGATCTAAGTGATAAGATCGTTGACGAAGACGACCTATGTAGGATAACTTTACGCTGTTATTTTATTGGTGTTTTTGTTTGGCTTTTATTGTTTTTTTTTTTTTTGGCTTGGCTGTTTGAGCAGAGCACTGTCACACTAGTATTATAAAGGTGATGATTTGTGGGTGTGTATATTTGTACGTTTATTACTTTACGGTTGAACGAAAAATTTGTATAAAATGGTACCTACACCGCGATTATGTTCCACTGGGACAATTTTCTACTTTAACGAAGGCAAAGCCGTTGGCAGTAGCATCTGTTGGCTACGTTTTAGGGATTACATAGTTTAATTCCGTCCACCCCGTTCCATCATCAGACCACAAGACGTTGGAAGGAAGATGCGCGACCCCTAGTCCCTTACATTGTGGACATCCCATCCATGCGCCCGAAACGATTTAGAAACACTGACCTTGTGTGTACAGCTAAAGTATAGAGTCTTTAAGCCAAGAGTAAGTACCTAGGTTATCTGCCTCTAAGCAAGTGTACCTACCTACTCCATCATCGACCTTATAATCGCTTGCCATCAGGTGCGATGGTCTTTTTAACAATGGACAATCCTATCAGTCTTAATTTTATTTTGCAATTAGGTACGTTAAAAATATTTTGCGTACCGGAAGACGCAGCGTTGGTAGGCCTACTACAAGGTGGACCGATGACCAGGGAAACCGATGGATGCGAGACGCACAGGATGGTTCATTGTAGCGACACTTGGGGGAGGCCTATGTCCAGCAGTGGACGTGTATCGGCTGAAATGATGATGATGAGTCAATTTATTGAAAAAGGCTATAATATAACATCATGCTTCGACCAAAATCAGCTTAGCAGTAACCAAGACAGGGTGAAACCGCCGGAGACAACTAGTTATGGATTAGATAATTGATCAGTTTGAAGTGTAGAACCCACGATTACTTAACTTTACTAAAAACTTATTACGGAATCCTACTTATTAACATTAATTAACTCACTTAGCTACAGCCCCTACAGGTTTAGCTGGCTTCGACATGACGGTGAGCCCCTTTTCCTTCTTACACTATATATCTGTTTATCTGGCTTTTATTTTATTGAAAGAGGTAGGTAGACATTGTCAGCGATTCTTGTTCATTATAACTGAGAGAAATAGATAAGTTTATGAACAAATATAATAGGTCATAGTCATACATAAAGATTTGGGATACGTATTAAGTAGCGCCATCTACAACGTCTGTTATTAACTAAACCATTATGTTGGCCTATCCCCAACCAATTTATGTTGAAAATTGACGAATAATAAAATCATGTTAATAATTAGTCTGGTTTCAAGACTAATTATTATAAGAGTGCTAAAATAAAAATAAAAAAGAACAAAAACTTTAATCCTAATCTGAAACTTCTAGAAACAACATAGACACGAAACCATAAACAAAACCAACAACGCGACTGCTGTCACTGTCATTATATTTGACATTTTGACATGTCACTTGTGTCAAAATAAATACATTGCTCAATTGCTCTTGATTTGGTTGTGTTGCTCTTCCAATTTATTTATTGTGGCGATTATTTAGTACTTATGAACGAAATTCACCTCACTAGTTGTGTAAAGTAGTAATAAAACAGTTTTTTGTGCCTTAGAGAATATATATTAGTCCACCATCATGACTATGAGACCAGATGACCACCGTAGAAAATGGGACAAAGACGAATTCGAAAGAATTGCTGCAGATCGGCTGAAAGCTGAAATAGAGGAAGAGGAACGAGCTAAAAAGAAAGGTACTATAACCAATTTATTACTAGTAGCATCCTATAAATAAACGATCAGCGTAAAACTTATGCCTGATAAGTGGAAGTAATTTATTGTTTGTTTCTATTTACCTTGTTCTACCACGCTTAGGTCAGACAAGAGATTTGAGTCTTGAGGGTAGCAGTAAGATATCATTATTTACTTCATATTGTTGATTATTGTAAATATATTAACTGAATCTTCATTCAATTACTTAGTCCCGATATTACAGAACATCGCTCAATACTCAAGCATTACTTAAAACTAGATTCAAGCTATTTGATTGGTTATACTAGTTTTAAGTAATGCTTGAGTTTTAAGTGACATGTAAATAGGGAACTTAATTCTCTAAACCCCAAGCAAACGCCGGCGTCCGCACACCCATTGTCTTTTTATTGTGTCTCTAATTACCACGATTGGAAGGTTAATATTGACTAGTAAATAGAATTTCTATCTATGGAAATAACATTAACATAATTGCCCAACTAAACATGCCTAATAAATAGTGAAATTTTTTTTATCTCTAACAAATACCTATTTCTTTTCAGTTCCACCAATAAAAAGAGAACTTCTCAAACAGCGAGACTACAAAGTAGACTTAGATTCCAAGCTCGGTAAAAGTGTAGTAATAACAAAGAACACTCCCACCTCACAATCAGGAGGATATTACTGCAATGTCTGCGATTGTGTTGTTAAAGACTCCATCAACTTTCTGGACCACATCAATGGAAAGAAACATCAAAGGAATCTTGGCATGTCCATGAAAATAGAAAGAAGTTCATTAGATCAGGTTTGTATAATGATACACATAGACATTATATTACATACTAAGTTCTGTGTGTTTTGCATTATTGACCGGTCATTATGGCGACACTTGCACATAGGCCTCCCCGCTATGCCCACAGTGGATGTCTTTCGACTGAAATGATCATGATGACATACTAGGTACTTCTATGGTGTTTGTAATAAAAAGTACCTAATTTATTTATCTATCTATACTAATATTATAAAGAGGTAAAATTTGTAAGTTTGTAAGTTTGTAAGTTTGTATGTAGGGGGTAATCTCTGGAACTAATAATCCAATTCTAAAATTTTTACTGGCATAAAGCTACATTATTCCTGAGTGCTATAGGCTATAAATTGTTTCTATAGCATGTATATTAACCGAGCTATCACAACTTTTGTCTAGCAAGTCGGAAAAAAATACCTCATAAAATAGAATTATTTGCGTGCGCTGCCTAAACAGTTGCTTAAAATTAAAAACAATGTATGGCTACCTGGTTCGTCTTAATTATTTCTACAAAAAAGTCCGCGGTACCATATCTCTATCTTTTATATTTCATCTTTTATACTTCTTTTATTGCATTAAAAATATTTTTTTTCGGCATACTTACGTTTGGTTGATTATTTGAGCAACAAAATATTAATTCTTATGACAATAAATTATTTCAGTATCACAAGAACATTATACAGATAAGATTTGCCATTTACAGCATAGCAATTGGTCATACAGTTTCGAAGATAATATAAAATTACTAAAACGCAAAATGCCCCTAGCGTAACTTTCATTGTGCAGACGTTTTACCTATTTTTTTTTTATGGTGGGCAAAAATCATCTTATGACAACCCCCGCCCTTGGGTGGAGCGAGAGATAGTTTCAGACTCTTACTGACTAAAAACCCACCCCGTTCCTTCTAGCCTTCAAACCAGGGCACGAGTTCCCTTTCGGATAACCCTGGACCCGGTAGGCTTCGACCCAGCTGGGCCTCTGCTGTTGCTGACAACTTCTTGAGGCGCGCGGGAACAGTACGCGCCGTTGACGTCTTGGGCTCGGTCCATTACCGGACGATCGAACAGCAAGCTACCCATGGCTCGCCGTCCGCGAGCCCGCGTCTACGGTGGCCGGAAATCGGGATCGGAATCCCGGCGGCGGCGGCGGGGGCGCCGTTGCCTGATGCGGTCTGCCTCCGCCTTTGCTAGCATTACTGCTTCGCAGAAGGAGGCGACCGCCTGCCATTCCTCCTCGCTAAGGACCATGGCCTCAACCAGAGCCCGCCGCGAGAGGTGTCCGCCGCCGATCGTCCCCACGAGGGCACGGCGATGTTCTGCCCAGGCAGGGCACACCTCGACTGTGTGCTCCACCGTGTCCTCCGGGCGTTCCGCACAGTGGCGACACTCGGGCGTCTCTTCCGCTTTAATTCGGTGCAGGAACCTCCCGAACTTGCCATGATTTCTGAATCGCGGTGTTAAGACTTTCTGTGGATTGATGACCCTCTCGAATTATTATGCCCACGTTGTCGTTAGTTGGAGTTCTTCTGTCAGTTGCTTATTGGTTTCGGTTGTTTCGTTCGTATGGTTGTTGTTGTTGATAGATACCTCATAATCGAAAATATCGTAATTTCGTTGTACGTTTTTGTATGTTCGTAGTTTCGTACTTCGTTCTATCGTAATAATCGATACGAGTTATTCGATATTACGATTGTTTTGTTTTGTAAAGGCGGACGGTGTTCGAGTCGCTCTCCTTTTGTTCATAATTGTTTTCAAGTCTGTGCGTAGTTTGTTGAGAGCATGTCTAAAAGGAAATCTCAACTGTCCCGGCAGACATCACAGACAAGAGCCGCTCGAGTACGCCGTACGGAAGAATCTGCCCCTGAAAATGAGCAGCGCCTCTCGAGAAATAGAGAATATATTTCGCAAGCACGCGCTAGAGAATCTAGCTCCGAGCGCTCACAGCGCCTCGCTAGCCAAAATGTGAGGACATCACGGGCCCGTGCTCGAGGAACTAGCGCTGAACGTGCGCACCGTCTATCTGAGTTAAGGCAGCATGTCTCTGAGACAAGGGATAGGGAGACTAGCGCTGAGCGCTCGCAGCGGCTCGCTAGGCAAAATGCCATAACATCACAGGCCCGTGCTCAGGAATCTAGCGCTGAACGTGCGCATCGTCTAATCGAGTGTAATCTTATTTTAAAACAAGAAATTTTCCGCGGACGAAGTCGCGGGCAGAAGCTAGTTAGTGATAAAAGGCCTACTACAAGGTGGTCCGATGACCTTGATGGTGTGCGAGAATCCAATGGAATGCGAGATGCACAGGACCCGTTATTATGGTTACACTTGAGGCAGGCCTATGTCCCACAGAGTCTCGGGCTCGGTTCGAATGGTTACCGGACGACTGGATGGTGAGCTACCCATTGCTCGTCGTCCATGAGCAGCAGCAGTAGAGGTTGGGGTCGCAGTGACTGTGATATGAGAATGTCCGTTCGATTACGCTTGCGGCCGTCTCCTTCGCTAGCATTACTGTTTCCAAGAAGGACCTCACAAGCAGGTCCCATGGCCTGAAGGCGAAGAAGGATGGAGATTGACGCCGCCGATTGATCCTACGAGGACACCGTGGTGTTTCCATCAAATAGGGCACACCGTACAGCTGATTTGGGCATAATTATTACAGTAACTCCCTTCTATAAGGAGTGGCTGGAAACGACACGGTTTCCTCATCTTCCGCATGACGCAGGTCCTCACCGGGTATGATAAGTTCGGGAGGTTCCTGCACCAGATTCGTGCGGAAGAAACGCCCGGGTGTCACCATTGTGTGGATCGCCCGGAGAACACTGTGGAGAAAACTGTAGAGGTATGCGTGCCCTGCTTGAGCAGAGCACCGCCGTGTCCTCGTGGAGGCGATCGGTGGCAACGACTTCTTTCGCCGGGCCCTGGTACAGGCCATGGTCCGGAGCGCCGAGGAATGTCCTTCTGTGAACTGTGAAGCAGTAATGCTAGCAAAAGAGGCGGCCGCAGGCGAGCTATGATTAGCTCGCCATCCTGCCGTCCGGTAACCCTCCGGAGCGAACCCAAGTCGTCGGTGGCGAGTAGTGTTCCACGCGCGCCTCTAGTAGATGTCAGCAAATCGTACGGGTCCAACAGGATCCAGGGGGCCTGCCTGGATCTGCTGGATTCTCAACAATGCTCTCTTGGTAGTCAACATTTGCCGATTAATTCTGTCCAGGTTTAAGGGTCTTTTATATCTTTTGTGTGTTGCCGCAACTGCAAGCGAATTAATCGCTTCCAGGTGCGGCAACACAAAAACCTGAATGTTCTTAATTAGGCGTTTTTTTTATGTTATGGCATTGTAGTTGAAATTTGTGTAGCTATAGGTACTTTCCAATAATGACTTTGATCTGGTGGGTACTTTGTATACATACAACAATGATTTCAAATGCTTAAATTCACGCACGGTTGGCCCAGTAGTTCAGCAATTGGCTGCTGCGCTGCGGATCGAGAGTTCAAATCCCGCACGGAAAAATTTGTATGAGTGATAAAGTGTTGCGGGCCTGGGTGACTTGTGTCTTCGTCTTCGTTGATGTGAGTTTACATGTTTGTGCACTCACGACACAGGAGTAATTCCTAGTGTAGGCAACGTTTAAAAAAAAAAAACTTTATTTTCAGATAATATTTGACTAGAATATCAATATTTTGGCCTATATGCAGCAGTGGACGTCTTGCGGGTGATATGATAATGATGATGATGATGATCAACATTTTAGGGTACCCGCACACGAGCCACAAAAAAGCCGCCACAAAAAAAAAACTAGAAGCGGCCGCAAAAAAAATGCTAGAAGCGGCCAAAAAATAAAAGCTGAAGCGTGCGACAGCTTGTGGCCTGTGTGCGAAAGCTAGAAGCGGTTTTTTTAATTGTGGCCTGTGTCCGGGTCCGGGCCCAGTTAATTGCACCACATCGTACTAGTAACAATATTATAACAATGTATAACCATCTAATAATTTTCTGTTCACAGGTCAAAGCCCGATTCGCAAATAATAAACGTAAACTAGAAGAAAAGAAGCGTGAATACGAGCTAGACACTAGACTAAGGGAAGCAGCTGAAGAGGAAGCAAGGGTTAAAGAGCAGCGTCGTGAAAGACGTCGCGACAAGAAGCGCAAGCTCATGGAGTCCGATGAGCCTGAAGACACACCCGCGCAGTCTGAACTAGCTCAGATCATGGGGTTCTCTGGCTTTGGAGGGTCCAAGAAATAGATAATTGTAATTTTAAGTCGTAAATAAAATGTGTTCCATATTTTTATTTAAGTCTCTTATTTATACAAGTAAGAAAACAGACAAAATCACCTTACATAAAGATCATCATCAACCCCAGTGATAGTGGTACACTCCACAGAGATAAGAACAGAATGAAGCCCGTAGTCTACCGTATGGTTTAGGAAATTGTACAATAACCGTTGAAATCAAAGAAGCACGACTAATATGTTCCCGAAACGTATGGGTGGAAGTGGAATGTCTACCAAGTACCTACCGGTGGCGCATAGCCTTAAGTCTAGTGGTCCGATGATGGAACGGGTTTGACGGATTTTATTTGTGCAATTCTGACCTCTCGCTTCCCGAAATGCTTCCGGTAGAAAACGGGCAAGCAAGCAAATCGGCGTCGATCGTCGATACTCTAGATGACTTAATATACGAGTATGTATTCTTTTTTACTTGTTTTCAAAATAAAATTCTCTTTTTATGCGCCTACCATAATGTCTGCACCACCCTAGGTTGACTGGCAGAGAATGCCTAAGGCATTAAGTCCGCCTATGTACTTTGTGTTGCGTGAAGACTAAATAAATAAATAAATGACTTCGAAGCTTCGACTCGAGGAGTGCATCATCAATACTAATAGATCCTCTTGGCTCGCGTGTCAATTTACACAAGCACATCAAGCTAGTAGGTACCTATCTGGCAAATCCATCTTAACCCTTCAGATACCGTCAATTAGAGACACAATAGTAAGACAATAGATGCGCGGCCACCGGTGGTCGCTTGGGTATTCATGAATTAAAGATAAGAGCAGTACCTCGATGGCAGTACCATACACCGTGAACGGTTATATGTAGCCCGTATACTTACCGACGCATGCCTTACGCGGAGCTAAAGAGAATATAGTCATTGCGCGGAGCGTATCGGCACCGAGCCTGTTGATCTCAGCGAGGAGTAGGTAATATCCTACCTAAAAGGTAGGTAAGGTACATAGGATTGTTACCACTTTTCGCGCAATCAAAGCTAATTAGGTATTTTTTGTTGATGCTCAACAGATAAAATGTACCTACCTAATCAAATAAATAATTAGGTTCTAATGTTCATTTCCATAAGTAATCAAAACATTACGTGACGATGACTGGTCATTTCCGTTTGAGTTCCACGCCTATGGCACACAACAGTCCAGTATTCTATTGTATGCATGCTTTCATGCAGAACATGCAACTGAATCGACAAGGTCACTTTAGCTAATGAAAACATACACACAATCTTACCTGTATGTGGGTACAGGCGACACCAAAAGTAAAATTTTAATTTTGGAACCTGTCAAAATATTAAAAATAAAATACAGATAGAATTTATTTTCCAACCAATATAAATTATGATGTTTCATTGATGTTTAAAAACCAAACACTATGAGTTCAACCATTATCTATACATTGAACAGCCTCCGTCATTTGTTGCCACTGGACTCTTTTTTTAGCCTAGTGCAGATATTTCCAGATATATCTACGATGCCCTCTTTGTATTTGGCCTACCGCGCTGTCACTTTCTATCCTGTATAAGACACGTCTCTACGATCCTCGCAAGCAACATGGCATGCCCATCTCCATTTGAGTTTGCTAGCCAGAATAACGCTGCTTTTGATGCGATCTAGCAAAATCTTATTGGGAGTTTTAAGAATGTCTCAGTAGGTACCTACCCACCAAGCAGACCGTAGCACCGATTTTATGATTGATTTCATTTATTGCAATAGGTTCACGGCCTATTATATGAACATGGGATCTACAAATATCTAACACATTAGTGATAAAACGAGAGCGTGGACTGACCAAGAGAAAAATAAAATTATCTAGGTGGAACCTTCACTCACATACATTAAATAAAGCATTAGGTACAGGAACTTTGGTAGATACTGCTGAAAATCCTGAACAATATCTAAAATTTTCTTATGGAATGTACAGATACATGCAATGCTACCTAACTTATCTACCTATCTATCAATGGTGAAAAATACAAAAAACAACGGTCAAGAGCAGGTCGGGCTCGCGAAATCAAAGTTCCGTGCAAGAATCCTATATGCTGACGCTTGGACGCACATTGAGGACAGTAACTTCTCAATTCTTCTAATAATTCATTATTTATGTGTATATGCATAATATTAGGTTACCTACCTGATTAGAAACCTAAGGAGTAAAACAGCAATTTCACAAACTAAATCCTATCATATTTTATGCAAATGTAACATCCCAAATCCCACAACCAAGAGTTAGCATGTCACCCCCGACGACGTTCTGTGTCGACACAGAAGCCTTTCGCTACATCACAACTTTTGGCTGATTGTCGCACTTGCAACACATGAAAGAAACTGTACAAACGCATACTATCGAATAAGCAATTCTACATCACCGCTACTAGCGAAGAGTAACATCAAGTAAAGGGAGTGTAGGGAGATGCCGTTGTCAGGCGGCTGCGAAGATGTAGACAGGCAGAATATCTACCTACTACATTGCAATTGTATCGATACTGCATCGCAATAATATAAATAGTGCGTCACGAAAGTATACCTATGTAAAACAGCGACAACATCGCGATCTTTTCCAATTAATAGCCACCAAAAGTCGCCGTGACGAAGACGTCCTAAGGTTGGGATTTTAAATATCCTCATGAGGTCAATGGAAATAGTTTTGTGCAACCTATGAAGATATACCTACCTATAGGTATTGTAATGGTCAAGCCGCCTTAGCGTTTTGAGCAGACTCAAGTCTGCAAATCTGTCATCAAAAAACGACGAAATCGTTCTTATTTTTGTTGCGGAACCCTAAAACGAAGAGCACTAAACACTTCCCATAGTAGTGATGAGACGACAAGCCATGATTTTCCGCCACAATCAGGCGAAACCACGCCCTCGTATAAAAGGCAAGTTCACAGTCATGGGAAATCAATGTGGTAATTGAAACCGTAGACATGAGGACGATACTGTTAACCGTCGCTCTCTTAACTTTATTTTATTCTTGTATATTGGCATATCAAGTGAGTGATTTACTGTTATATAAAAGCAATTTCATTTCTATTCTGGGTTCGATTCCCAGTTCGGAGAAAGTGATATTGGTGATTATTTGCAGAAATTTCCGAGCTCGGAATCTGGATTGAATGATAATTCCTAAATCCAGGAGCTAAATGTGTTAATTTATTTTAATTTAACTCAAAAAGACTGTCACAGCGCGCGTCGATTATTTTAGTGTGTTGTACCTACCATAGTTTGAAAGACGTCCTAATTGCTAAGATTGGCGCGAGCGAATTTCATCTCGCATCCCGAGCGGAATTCGCCCTAATTTTAATGGAGCACACTTGCACAAATAAATACATAGGTCAACTGAAAACCAGCGCTGTGTGTCTGACGTCCAGCAAGTGCTGAGGTGGCCATCCTTTCGGTGCAGGCACGCTCGGGAATTTCTGTACCTACTTTCATTCTTTTTTACATTGTATTTGTAGCAGTTGTGCTGTGTCTGTCCCGAATAAAAATATTTCTATTCCATTTTTTAAATTAAACTTTCAATTGTTTTATTTCAGATTTCCCTTGATTCACCTAGCGTTTCATGTAAGTATAGTTTAATCATTCTCTTTTACATAGAAAGAAAAAACATTTTGTTGTATCCACACCCAACCGTGTTTCTTTACTTGTCTGCAATGGCTCTTTCGATCAATCCTAGAATCCTGGTTTCGTTTGTCACCTTGTTTATCATTGCTAGTGGAAGGCTTAACCCTTCTATACTAACTCCATGGCTTAACCTAATATTAGGTACTTATTTATTACAAATGCTTCAAAAGCACCCGACCATGGCGTCAGCCAGCATGACGGTAGCACAATCAAAACATGATTTATCATACTCTACAAAAAAAAAACCAGTCTATAATTTGCCAGTTATAACATCGACACACCTAATTTTATAAATAGCAGCCTTTTGTTGTACAGCTACAACTTTAATAAGGTAGGTGCTACTGTTTAGCTGTAGTCGCGCAAAGGGCAATTGAAGGAATACAGTTGGGTTTTAGTCAGTAAGAATGATACTAAGATAGGTTTCAGATAAACGTAGAATTACGGTCATTGACCCTCCTACAATTGGTGACATACAACGGATATAAATACATAAAGCTGTCTTGAATCGACATGTATCGTGATCCTTTACATGATCTAGTAATGAAAAGCAGTTGATTGTTTGTTTTTTGGGTACCTACGCAGATATATTAGAAAAAGGTCAATGTACTTTATTCTACGGTTATCTGGCGCCTTCTATAGCTCTCGTTCCGTCCAGTACAAGAAGGGTTATTTATATAATTATCTCTAAAAAAAGCTGTAAGTCTGACTAATAACTTATATTAACCGTAACTATCCATCTGCCTTCATCTTATATTCCTCAGCAAACCTCGACAGCATTCAAGACTCGCATAGAGAAAAGAGACAGTTGGAAAACTTCGATGATGAATACCCGACAGCCAGCCAGCGTGAGGAAGAAGAACCAGGCTTTTGGGATAGAATCGTCAAAGTAGCACTCAAGTTATTCAGTAGATTTGTAGAGTGGTTAAACTCATCGTAATAAATTATAATTATGATAATATTTTAAGGAGGCAGAACCGACTTTCGTCAGCTAGCATGTGTTAATTTAATTGTAATTACGTAATTTATTATTTGTAATGGAATTTGTTGTTTCATTTACCCTTTTCGTCAATAATATCTTTTCAAGGTAAGTGGCAAACACTGGAAACTAAATAATACGCAGTAGTACATTATAAAATAATATATTTATTGTAATGAAGTGGCATAATAGAAGGTCGATACTTAAGAGTAATGTAACATGTTAATATAATCGCAAGGAACCAGCACGATGGCACTTTTTCGTATTTTTTATTTATTAAAAAAGAACAGATATAATTAGATATGCGATTATGAATTTCGACTAATGAAATGAGTAGTATTTAATTACTTCGGTATCAGAATCAACTCTTAGAACTAGTATTTAACAGGAAAGTAGCAGTAGATAAGAGGCTATTATCTGATATTCATATTAAATGTTACAGTCTCATAAATGCAGGATATCGAGGACGCATAAATTATATTATTAAACTAGATAGCATACAAGAACTTCCTTCTATAAATACTGCTGCGTTTGACAGTTTTTACTCACAATTCAATAACAATCCACAAGTGGTATGAAAAAACTTACTTCAAATACAGATTACACACTATTATTGAACATTAACAAACATTTAGGGTTGTTACACACATAAGCGGCCCGGGAATAATCGGTACAGCCGGGCACTAAAATCGAACATGTAAAAGAAGAAAAAGAAATGAATGTTTGGGGAAAATGCCGCTCGGCTTTCGCTAGGCCAGGCAACAGGAAGCCGAATGGCGCCGAAAGTAATGTAGTAGTTGCTATGAGTCGCATTTGTTGTCCGACAAATACTGCCGGCCCGACAATGCCGGCCCGCTTATGTATATAGCAACCCTATTTTATAACAAGTAGTCATATGTGATTTCCAGCGTGCTCTGTATTAATACTTATAATATCATGTAAAGTAACACTACATTGCTATTCTGATCGAGTTTCCATAAATAACAACAATGAAAAAAAGAGAACAAGTACTATTAAATGCAAACATAAGACTTCAATAAAATAATGAACACAAGGTTGTAGTTGTATTTAAAACTATAATAATATGCTTGAAACTAGGGAACATTTCGTATCGTTGTTTAAGGTGGGATAGGTGAATAGGTACGCTATAATTAACTATTGGAGTCAGTGGGAATGGTGCAATATTCAGTCAGTTGGGTCAGTAACTATTGTCATTCTGTGAGACTAGTAAATTAATAGTTTCGTTATTTTCTTAAAAGAATAACATTAAGGCAATCGCGTCGATTTAGGTGCTCATACTAAATACATAAAAAGCTCTGTTAAGCAAATAAGAAATCTGCAATCACGAACACCTTCAATTACTTAAATGTAATTAGCGAAATTTATCTCACATATATTATTGGTTATTCGGCATTCTTACATGTTTATCATAAAGCTATAAGTTTTGTTTTTTAAAGGATGATCATAATCAGTTTGTTGTGCTGGTATTTAGATATTATTGTATTTATACACGATTTTCCATGAACGTGGGTTGATATACAAGAACTGGCGCTAAAACCAGAGAAGAAATATTAAAATCTACGAACATGCACGTTCAACGTGACCATGTTTCGCTAGATGGCGCTAAATTAACATATTAAGTTTAACTTGTTTTTAGGGTTTGAGAGCAATATTATGTCAAGAAAATGGTATTTGCGAAAACTAGAAATTCCACTTCATTTAACTTGGTCAAATTATTTCACCTAGTTCTGACCGTTCAGAATTAAACCACGCTCGGGCCCGAAGCTTTCTCATTAAGAAAACGAATTGGAAAAACAATAAAGACATGGTCTTTAAAATAGTAAGACAAGTAAATAGCGGCCATTGCATAATGTAGTGTCCACGTTCATCTAAAACCTTGTTATATACTAATAAATCTATATAGAGAGTTAATTAGCTATTAATTAAGGCTCTAGGTTAGATTTATAAGACTGGCGCACACTTTTCGAGAAGTCATAATTTTATTTTATATTCATCCGATAAAGTCGGAAGACCTACGTTTTAAAATAATATAAATTAGCACTATTTTACATGTTTAACTTCAACAATAACTTCTAATACTAATTGAAGACTGTTGTGTAACGTTAAACCGTAAATAACTAGATTATTTTTTTACATTCATATTTTAAGGTAACCTATCTATATTAAAGTGCTATAATATAAATTCAAATCCATACAAGTGCTTGAAAATAGAATAACAGTAAGTTACAGCATCAAAAATAATTAAATTAGTACCTTATAAATTACCAAAACCTGTAAAAGTAAAACATCAGTAATCGTTAATAATTATGATTAACGATATAAGGTCGCGAACTAAGCATTTGGACCAAGTTACATAAATATTTACATTATAAAGAAAATATGTTTTTTATTAAAAACGAATATAGGAGACTATATTTTTTTTATATATAGAAATAGTAGCATTTTTAAGCAAATATAGCTTTTTCATCGCATCAGTTCTTTAACAAAGAATAAAAATCTTGAACTCTGATCCAAACACTATTATAACTAAATATAATTCCGCGACCTTACAAGCCCGTAAATATCAAAATACTATTCATGTACGACCGGCCCGATGCTAGCCGACGGCGATGCTACGCCATGGCGCGATAACACCGCGGCCGGCTCCACAGCAAAACAATCGAAACAAGTATCAAGAAATAGTTCTTGCACGAACCGCCGCACGCACAACATGTATGTATCTCTGGCCAGTAAGGCACTAACGTCAGAATAAACACAGGGACTGCGAAATACCTCAGGGTGGCGTTGCTTCATTGAGAGTAGAACTGATCGAGCCTGAAAAGAAAGACAAATTCGATACATTGCCTCGTAATATTGACAGGTCCTTGTGTGTTTTTTTTATGTTAACGCGGCGTGCGGCGCGCCAATTGGCCCGCTCCAAACTCTTGACCAATCATAGACCTAAACGCAGTAAACGTTTCGGTCACTTTAACGTAAAATAAACTAGCACTAAGGCCTTAGAAGACTGTAAACGATAATGGAATGTGATGTTACGTAACCTCACACGTGAGATTTAAAAGAACCAATCTGTTATCAGTTTTAAAATGTATGTAGTTTTAACCACTCCCCCAGCACGGGAGAAACGTAAATTACACGATTTTCTGATGGCATTGAATTCAAACTGTATTTTTTCAATTAAGTTTTATTTTTTGTGTTTAAGCGCATAATTTTACAAACATAGACGAATACAGATCCTCGGAAGTTTGCTTAAGTTACTGGTTGGTTTACCATTTACCAGAATCAAAGAAATTGTTCTATTCCCAAGGTTCCTTTATACACTAATATCGGAAATAAATTAGGAAATGATAAAAAACATATAAAATACCTGTTTCATATGTATACGGTCGGACATGAAATGCACTTGATGCAACAGTTCTGCTTGCGGGACTGATTTATTGTCAGGAACGGGCTTGTCTGTGGTCGGACTGCGAGGTTCAATCGTGTTCGTACCCGAACCATCCATGCCTAAAAACATAAATGTTATCAATAAAACTCTTTAGAAAAGGATTTTCTTAGGGATACGAGTGACAGGAAACCGATGGATGCGAGACGCACAGGATCGTTCATCGTGGCGACACTTGTAGGACGCCTATGTCCAACAGTGGACGTATATCGGCTGATGATGATGATGATGATGATGATGATGATGATGATGATGATGATGATGATGATGATGACGATGACAGGGCTTTGTAGAGACAAATACCAACTTCTATAAAAAGGCGATTTAATAATAACCAAAACACTTTTGATTCTTATTACAAACAGGATCGATTGGGATTAAGACGAAATGCGCTTGTAAAAATAGTCCTTACCAGCAAAGAAAGCTTCGCGCAACTCATGCGACGAAGGAGGTCTTGTCCGTACACATGCCAGACAGTCCGCAGTTATATGCCGCCACTTCCTACTCGCAGACGACGAACTAGCATTCACTGCTTCAGTAACCCCTACACTTTGAACGTTATTGTCACCCCCATCAGTAATAGACCGAAGACCCACATCTTGATTCACTTGATTTGCGACTTGCGCCTCTATTTCAGTACCCTTAACGACTGCATTATCATCTTTAACTTCGTTGTTAGCCGTTTTAACTTCATCTTTTACTTTGCTTGGTGTTACACTTTCGTCTACATTGACAGTAGTGACAGTCCTTTTGGTTTTCTCTTTGGTTGAACGTGGGTTGTCACTTGTTTCTACGCTAGCGATTGAATTGTCTGCGTTGGAGGCAGTCGTGTCAGCTTTTTCTGAATTCAGTTTGTGAATTTGAACTGCTATGGTGGTTAAACTTGCTGTAAAAGAAGAATTACAATTTGTATTCAAGATCCAAAATATTAAGAACAGTTACACAATGTGTCACGTTTTGGATTGTTCGAAATTTTATAGAACACAACCGTCTATTACAAACAATCCTTTACTAATATAGTTTTTTATTAATTAAAATGTTTTAAACAAAATTGCTATACTAATACGTAAAGTAGTATCAGATAAATCTTTTTTCATTATGGTGTTTATTCTTGAATTAAACTCGTTTACTCATTAGCGACATTAAAATGATTAAAAAATAGCGTACCTTTATGTGAAGCCAATTTTTGACTATCAGGTGTGGCGCGAGACTTGTTTTCCGTACTAGCACTACTTGTGTCGACAAGGAACGACGGAATGCGATCACGCTTCGTGTGGTCACTTTTGTCAGTGTCTTCGTCAATCAAATCTTCATCCCTGCAGAATATGCAAACATTAGCACAAACATCATAGCAAATGTTGATACACTCTACAAAGTGTACAAGTGTACTGCCGCAAAGCACAGAAACACCGCGAACGCAGCGACCAACGCCACAATTGCGCTCAGTGCAAATTTTCGCTGGCTCATTCACTGGCACTGACACTATAGTCCCGCACGGTCATTACCGGTTAATTGGTATGGAAAGTGTTGACAGTTTTCTAGAACCACCGAGGTGTCGCCGTGCTTTGTGCATATGAAAAAAAAGCAATGGAATACCTGGGAAACAATTCCATCAAGTCTCTAGGAAGACATATCCCAATATAAGCGGGCGAGTGTCCGTGCGAGAGGCGCGCGGGCGGCGGCGCCGACGGGCCCGTGGCGCGCCGCGCCGGGCCCGCGCCGCCCGCGCCGCCCGGCACTGCAGCACTCGGTGGAGATGCGCGAGCGTTGTCTCCTAAAGGTAGAGGCTTCCAGTCGTACTCCAACAGACTGTAAAACGAAATTAATGTTTCAGTTTAGGTGTGTTCGTAATTTGAGCTTCACGTCGATTCACATTAAAGTCACATGGGGATTTCCTATGTTGTAGCAATCTTATGCTCGTTATCAAACAGTAGATGACTTCTAAATAAACGCATTCACAAAAGCGCACATTGTGTTTTCAACGCACTGGTAAATTCGAAAAATAAAACCTCTAACACGTTAATTGAAGTGTTACCTAGTGTTGCAAACAGCTGGCTATGCTGTTATTTATCCTAGGCGATACACTAACTACAGGTAGTAGCTATATTACTTAAAGAAAATACAAAATTACATGGAAGTTAAGGAATCTAATTACCTCATTTTCGCCATTCTCTCTTTAGTAGACTTAGCTCTGTCCCTCAGTGAAGAGAATGGTTTTGAACGTCTGTTTGTGTCCGATAGTAACCAGCTCAAGTCATCCATTTCACTTGAACCTGCAGCGCTTTCTGATAAATATGGCCTAAAAGAAATATGTCAAAGATAAGTCACACACTTAACAACACATACAAACACTTTTTCAATCGAACTCAAGCGCTTTGCTATAAAAGTATAACAAATATTACTACAATTTCCCTGTTTTTTAACTATACAAAGGTTTTTTTTTTAAATTATAATCTAAGGTTTGCATATTACATATTTTTATTAATAAATGTTAAATTAGATATTATCTTCTAATAACGTCGTGGCGTAGATGACACGGGAACGTCTGTCTTCTATAGAAGACCGTGGCGCTCAAAAGGTTTAAAGATTGGTTTATGATTATGAACAACTTTACATCACCCACTCTTAACATTTTATCGCTTATTTGGCATCTGTGTTTATACTTATATTCAACAAATTTAGCAGTCAATAATTATTAGCAATCCAAATCAAGAAGAGTTACATTTCAAAGCTCAACAAGCAACTATAGCCGCAATTGCATAGTTTCCTAGTTGCTTACCGTCTATTAAGAGACTTCAAAGTAGCATATCCTGTCATATCCATCTGAGATGGAGGCGAGCTGGCTACTTCGTTACCCGTGAAACCTGTAAAACAATATAATTTTTTGAAAAAGGAACTAATCGACATAAAAAAAAACATGAATGGGGCTCAAAATCAGACAGGGAAAATTATTTGTATCCAACTCACTGGAAGTGGAAGTACGACGTTGTAGTTCCGATATCTTCGGACGGTGCGTGCTGTTGCTACTCTTCATGCCATACAAACTGGACGAGCTCGGTATTGGACTCAAAGTCAAAACCCTGTCGCTGAAAACAGTACATCACATGAGAATAAAATGAAACAGTTGCAGAGAGAAATTATTAAGCGCTACGGTTAGGCATGAAGTTCTTGGGTCCCCTGCCGGGAACGGCAGTGTTATTGGTTTTTTATTATATCCGGATTTTCTCACTACTTGCCTGGAGGCAATACGAATCGGTCCCTTTTACATCAGACGAAATGTCGATAAACACTACTGCCTCCCCAACACTCTTTAAAGAATATATACATGATGTTACTAGGACTTGTTTTATACTTACGGAATAGCATATTTCCCAAGAAAAGAATCGCAACTACTAACTCCACTGGTACTAGATTCACTGGTGTTCCTAACTCTGCCTTCATGGTGTTCCAAAGAGTTCATTCTACCTATTAACAACCTATTCTCCGCCATAGGAACCCGATGTGGTCCCGGTCGCTCGTAGCTAGAGCAGTCTCGGAGTATATCGACAGTTCTAGACTCTGATAAAGTCGGCCGGTCGTGTGAACTAGAGCAGCTTTGCGATGGTAATGTATGCGACTTTCTTTTGTCCGACCTCCCCTCAGTGTAGCTTTTATGGTCAGTCACATCTTGGTCTTTTATCTCCGAGTTATCTGCGGATATTGACCCAGCTTTACCAAAAAGTTTCGTCGTGTCCGAATGTAAACTTTCTGCAACACTTTGATCGGTGTGGTCTGAATGCTCGCTCATCTCTGTGTCGTAAGTGTTGTAACGACATTCTGGTGACGTCACATAGTAATGCACGTTACTTCCTTGTTCAAAAGAGGCATAGGTTTCGTCGGGAATCACAGGAAATTGATCGTGTCTCGTATGTCTTACGCATAGCCAACCTAAAAAAAATATCAAGTCATATTATGAATTCAGGGATAAAGAGAATTATGGATATAATCTGTTTGTATCCTTACCAAGATCGGAGAGTAAATTAGCGCCATCATAGGTGCTTCCAATAAGTCCAAGAACATAAAAGGCAGTTGCTCGTACAGAATACACTGGGTTGTACTTAGCCAATCTCACGATATGTACCAATACCGAGTCTTCTAAGTACCCGTTACTCAAGCTCATCAGTTGGTGGAGGCCCTGTGACGTCACAGCAGTGTTGCCAACCGCCCATAACGAAGCCTTTATATCTGCGATCTCTTGCTCGTTGGCGCATTTCTTGCGTTGCAGGATCTGAAAAGATTAATAATGTAGAGATTACTTTACCTTTGTATCATCATATTTATGTTGTGCATATTTTTAGCCTGCAAATGCCTCTGCGATAGTTATAGTCTTTGGCTCTCACTTGTAAACTAGTACTGACACTGTAGTCGCGTATTACTTTACAAAGAAATCGTAGCATGATAGCCGTTACATTGAGACAGTCGTTGGTTTCAATATAATAAAGTGTAAAAATTGGTGTTCGCCTTTGCCTCTACTGCTCGCTTACCTTATAGTGGTCGGGCAATACAGCAGCCAGCAAGGCCCTGGCGCGATGTGTAGGATGTGCGGGGTGTGCGGTGCGGGAGCTCGGCGCCAGCGCGGCGTGCAGGTGCGGCGGCGGCCGGGCGGCGCGCCGCGCGCGCGGGGCGCCGCGCATGCCGCCCGCCTCGCTCACCGCCAGCGCCTCGTGCACGCCCGCCTCTACTAGTCGCACGTAGCTGGGGTAACAGAAAACCACCTCAGAATATAGATAGATACGATGCCTCGCTAGCTATTATTTTTTACCCGACTTCGACAAAGCCAATTGAGGGTTATGATTTTGACAGACTATCAGTGACGAAGGTTCCATACAACTCGATTCCCACCGGCTTCCCTTCAGAAGTTTAGAACACAACCACTCTCTACCCTAATTGAGAAATGGCACAATCAGTAATTATAAAAGTAAAGAAAAACATTACAAAACGCCGACACTATGGACATTAAATCAACAAAATTTGTTTTTCAACAACATATTGCTTTAAGATAAGCCGCAGACGCGATCGGCTTACAAAGCTTTACAAAATATATGTCGGCGGACGATCGCCATCGGAGTCGACGTCACGCGAAATACACAGTAACAGTAAGGGCCTTATTACACTAGCGGTTTGCGAGCGGCTGAGGGGCGGGGCGGACGCGCAGCGAATGCGTTGCGAACACGCCGCGGCTGGACAGCGAAGGCGTCGCGGACGCGTGGCAAATTCCCAAAAGTTTCAACGCGTGTTTGTAGCAGGGTAACGACGTACAATACACTCAGTAACAAAACGGATTCCGACGAAGAGACACCGGACGCGCAACGAGATCTGCATCTCGTTGCGCGTCTGCAACATATTCGCTGCGCATTCGCGGCGTGATCGTTGCACGCCCGTAACGTATTCGTTGCGCACCCGCACCGCTTTGAGGACGCTCGCAATTTGCTAGTATGATAAGGCCCTAACGTCAGGAAATGTTGTAGAATGATAATAAAGAAATACATCACTTTAGTTCAAGGTGTTTATTCCATGGACGGTAAAAAAGTGCCTCTCTAATCACATTACATTTTTATACGGTTTTTATACACAGCAAGTGACAAGCATAAAAATGAACTATGAAGGTAGAAATATTTAAAATAAATATAACGGAAATCGTCACCGTAAATTCTCATTTAAATATGACCGGATGCTCTGATATTTTTAAAGAAATAAAACGGAAATGGTCAAGTTAAATCCTCACAAATTCGACCGGACGTTATATTTTCTAGAAAGGAAGTTATCATTTAATTTATAATAAATTGAACAGGATGTTGTAATATTTTAAATAATTCGAAAGGAAGTTGTCAAAATAGTGATTGTGTTGTGTTAAGTGATGAAACTAGTTACGAAGACGTACGTTGTAATTAGGTATTTGCGATAAGTAGATATTGTAATAAGTTGAAATTACGTATTTAGAGTAAGTAAATTTGCAAAGTAATTGGTAGAATTGTAAGATGTCGGCATTAATAGTTTTAGCAGACCGAAAAGCATATACGTAGTTGTTTAGCTTTACATGAGTTTGGGACTAGTAGAATCGAAACATTTCTCGATAATTCGCATGACGCCCATAATAGAAAAATCAATCGCAATAGAAATTTAATGAAACGGTTTATTGACACCGTTATTTTGTTAGGTAAACAAGAACTAGCTTTTCGCGGCCGTGATGAAGGCCCTAGTTCTGTTAACCGCGGTAATTATATCGAAACTTTGCTTTATCTGAGCAAATACGATACAGTAATGGATTCGCATTTAGATTTATGTTCTTCAGTTCAAAACCCCGCGTTTTCTGGTCTCTCTAGTAACATTCAAAATGATTTAATAATTTAAAAATAGTATTGCATCCGTTTTTAACGCACTTTGTAAGAAAGAATAGACGAATAGCTTTAGAGTATAAGTAGTATTATTAGTACTTAGTCGATTAAGTTTTGTTTAATTCATGAATCCCCAAGCGACCACCGGTGGCCGCGCATCTATTGTCTTACTATTGTGTCTCTAATTGACGGTATCTGAAGGGTTAATTTACATCATATCATCATTTCACCACAAATACGAGAGAGAGGTATCTCAATATTTCACGCTTCGCCACTGCAGACTATGTATGTATGTATGTGAGTATGGTCATCTGTTCCCTCATAGATCCTAATCTCCTTATAGGAACTCGACGTATGAGGTATCGTTAGAACCGTCTGAACAGAACAGAAAGAGAAGCCGCAGTCACACGTTTTAAAGGCTCAACTGGCTGCAAAAAAAGCTGGGAATCCTCGCAAAGGTTAGACAGTACTTCACGCCGGAACAGACTCTGCTCAAACTTTATCAAACGCAAGTTCGATCGTTTATGGAGTATTGCTCTTATCTTTGGGACGGAGATCTGCCCGATACCAGCTTGATGTACTTGAGGCAATTGAGAGGAGAGCCAGAAAGACAATTGGCGATGATACACTCTTCGATTCGAGGCTTCAAAGTCTTGAGCACCGACGCCGAGTTGCTAGCCTGTCGGTTTTCTACCGGTTGCGTTTCGGGGAGTGTGCGTCGGAATTGCATAACCTAATTCCGCCTAGCCCGTTCCATCATCGGACTACCAGACGTACTGCGATGCGCCACCGGTACATGGTGGTTTCCTGCTCCATCATCAGATCAGTTCGATAGTACCTTATAGCCAAAGTGCATCTCATGCCAATTTTAATAAGCGCAAACACGTCTAGGATACATTGATTAATTACGGAGTTCCGGTGCCTATCTTCCGGCTCCATCATCATCATTTATTCGTCTATTTGTATTGGCATAGTCACTTAACTATGTTCATGGTGATATCTGTGTGAGTATGAAGTTCCATTGGCCATTTCTGGTCTTTTTCACCAGTTCCAATACTCAATATTTTATTACATTCCACTTCATCAAATGTCACTTTTTGACTGTAAATGCTTAAGTCCTCGATGAACATACCAAAATAACTACACTTCTGGACACATCTATTGGCCCACCTTAGAGTTTAGGTTTCGATGGCCTCTACCGAAATACGATTGCTAGATTGAACAAAAACTGTTGATGCAGTTTTAAACCTGATACATTTTACCATCTTTTTCGATCGTATTGTTTTAAATTTGAATTCAGAATACCATACTACATGGAGCTACGCCTAACAAGTCGGATATGCGCCTTGTTAAAGGCAATTGATTTTTGAATAAAAAACATGTTTTATCAAATAAAGGTTTAATTTAATAACGCGTGTTGCCTCCATGGGCATCTACCACAGCTCTCATACGATTAGGCATAGAGTTTATCAACCGCTCTATGAAATTTTGAGGGATCATCTCCCATTCCTCTTCTATGGCAGTTTTCAACTCCTGCATCGTCTGAGCAACTGGCTGACGAGCCCTAATAGGTCTTTTTAGCTCGTCCCACATGTGCTCAATGGGGTTCATGTCTGGGCTTCTGGCTGGCCAGTCCATAAATGTGATGTTCACATCCCGAAGATATTCCCTGACGATGCCGGCCGCATGGGCTCTTGCATTATCATGCATAAAAAGGAAATTTGGGCCCACATAGTCCGCGTATGGTATCACGTGAGGTTCTAAGCACTCACGAATGTACCTTTCAGCATTTAATGTTGGCAGCCGTGGTCCTGTAACAACCTCAAGTTGAGTTTTGCCGCTCGCGGATATACCGCCCCAGACAGTCCATGAGCCACCGCCATAAGCAACCCTCTCTTCAAAGCAGCATTGTGCGAAACGCTCTCCCTTACGTCGGTAGACCTTCTTCCTTCCATCATTGCCATGTAACACAATTTTAGACTCATCAGAAAAGAGTACACGGCTCCAATCTTGCTGTGTCCAATTTAAATGACTGCGAAATGAAGGCGCGCTGTTCGGTGGGCTCGCGTTAGTTTGGGCCCATTCGCTGGCTTGTGTGGTACCATATCGCGTTCTTTTAACCTTCTCCGAACAGTTCGAGCGCTCACAGATACTCCGTGGAAGTCGCGAAGTTGGTTTTGTATCTCAATGGAGGTAAGGTGACGATTTCTCAAGTTGGTCGTCACGATGAATCGATCCTGCCTATCAGGTGTGACCCGAGATCGTGGCCTTCCTTGGCGACGAACAAAGCCGCCAGTCTCTAGGTACCTCCGATAAACATTTCGGACCGCAGATCGACTTAAATTAAGTTGAGCACTCACGTTTCTTTGGCTGTGTCCGGCCTGAATAAGTGCCACAGCTTGGGCGGCGACTTCAGGTGAAGTATCCATAGATTATTGATAGAACCTCACCTTAATGTTAAGAATAAGTAATGTTTGTTGCAAAACCAAAGATATCAATCACTTTTTTAAGAATTAAATCCAAGTAAACCATTAAAACCAAGTTTTCTTAGTATTCGATTGTTTGATTTCAACAAACAGGCTCCAAATTGTCTTTTGTTTCTTTAAATTCTGTGTTCGAAATTCAAAAAAAGAGTATTGAATGAAAATGTGAATGCGCCAGGTTCAAAACTGCATAAAAACTTTTTGCTCGACCTAATATAAAATTTTAGCTAGGACCAAACGAAACTGAAAATACAAGGTGGGCCAATAGATGTGTCCAGAAGTGTATATGGTTGCCTGTAATATTTGATTTCCCCAAAGATCTCATCACCAGAAATGGATTTTGAAAAAAATTGGAACCATCTGGAAACATATATCATTTAAAGGGGAAAAAATTTTGCAAATCGGTCCCTATACCACAGAGTTCTGAGATAACAAAAAAAAAAAAAATACAACCTAATTGAGAACCTCCTCTTTTTTTGGAAATTGGATTAAAACAACCAATGCTCAGCAGAGCCGAGTCAGCTAGTAAAAGTATAAAACTCACCGATAGTTGTACGATTTAGTCCAGAAATCCAGATGTTTCTTGAGAAAAGCGTTCGACTTCGCGTCCACCGATTGAACGGCGACGGCAACTTCGAGACTCAACCACAATAGGTACCCTCTGTCACTTATTGCAGCAAAATCCAAGGCGGAAGGTTCCGTAGTCTTGTCCAAGTGACAGTTCTGACAGAATGTCTCTTTCATTGTTATCAATTTTTCCACGAATGACTAAAAGAAATACAATATGTTTAGATTCATCTTTTCCTTTTCTTGTTGACGGTATATTACTTATATTGTTTGAGCCCAGTAGGTTTCGTTTATTGCGCTGTCGTAGATTTTGCTTAGATCATCTAGGGTGTAGGTAAACGGACATTTGGGGTACATTTAAGCAAGTAGAACATTGTCTGCTTGTAAGAAGTCTAAGAAAAAAAAACACTCAAATTAAATTAGTGTTGCCAGGTAGACTGATTTGTCATTGGAATATAACCTGCTTTGAAACCATTTACTATTTTAAAAAACTTTTCAATTACATTTTTTTTTTACAATTAAGAGCATAGCTCATAAAGAGTCAGGTGAGTGTGCGCCTCAACAATGACCCACACCACCACCACCATCTTATCTAAAAAAACCATTGTCGTGCATGCTTTCTCTCGATTTCATTAATATGTTTTTCCATCTAGTAGATGGTGGGAAAAAATTATAACAAAATCAACCAAATTCTTCAAGAGTACAAATTATACTTACAGGAACATGATAAGCTTCTTCCAAAATCGTAAGCGCAGTTTTCACCACCACTTTCGATTCGTCCTTGATTTGGCCGACCAACATTTGTAATATCCAGGTATCCATGTCCACACCACTGTTGGGCTCGCTATTATCTCTTTGATTTGCTTTGAGATGGTCATTGACAGCATTCTTCTTCAATTTCGCTTTTCTCCGGACTAACTCGCGAGATTTTCGAGACGCTCTTAATAGGACGTTTAAAAATTGTGTTGCGTACAATCTTGATGCTTGAATGTTACATGTCAGTGTCTTCGCTAAAATGTCTCTTGGAAACGAGTCCATAGTGTAATCCAGACTAGATATTACTAGCTTGACATAGCAACTATGATGAGTTCTTGTTGATAGTTCTAAAAGGCTGAGAAATGACAACACACAAAAGTTAAAGAAAGCCATTAACTTTATTAGATGTTTACATAACATTTCTTCAGTGCAACAAAAAGAGATGGAAATATAAGTACCGAGACTAAAAGTGTCCAATACTGTAAATACATAATTTATTCAAAAATAAAAAAAAATATATTGGCCGAATAAAACTAAAAAAAATAATTATGGACATAAAAATAAGTCTAGCGCCATTCCTTTAGGGCAGTTCACACGAAGGCGCGACACAACGCTGCGTGAAGAACGACTCAAAACATACCTTTATTTACTACACGAAAAAATACATATTTTAGATCGAAAAACCTAACGGCGCAGTGCTAAGTAGTGCAACGTATTCTGAATTCTCACAATGATATGTGTATCTTTTCAGCGTCGCGTCTCGGTGTGAACTGACCCTTACTCTAAACTTCTGAATGAACAATAAAGGTATAGCAAACTTACTTTTCATACAATCCAGTCTGTTTAAATAGCCTCAAACCGTTCTGCGAATGACACAGTTGGCCGATGAACAAGAAGTACATCTGACACATAGTGTTGCACATATGCTGGGGACTGAAAAGGCACTCGTGTGCCTTCAGACCCGTCTCTATAGCCTCGATCTGACGGCTCACGTCCAGGAACAAGTCTTCTAACAACCTTTGGCACTCAAGCTGAAATATAATATGGTGTCAAACATATTTTGATAAAAATCTTTTTATTGACCTGCAGGGTTATTTGTAAAACGTTCAATTATTTTAGTTCATCTGATTTTCATAATAAAAATATTTAAATTGAACGTTCTAAATATCACGAAGTCTATGCGAAGCAAGCGATAGTATAATACGGAAGGAAGCAGTGATCGGGCGACAGGGGTGCTTGATGCGCTTGCGTCGCGTCATACAGACGTAGTTATAGCAACTAACTTTTACTGCTCTGGGTGGTGTCAGACTTTTACTGACTAAAACCCACCCAAGTTTTTAAAGCTGCCCTTTACGTTAAAGTGCCGCGGTATCTATCAGTCCTACTTACACGTTTGTCTACTGCGTGCGTGTAGGCTTAACAGCAACATAATAAAAAAAAAACTACAAGGGTGTTTTTTATATCGTACGGATTTCATCACGGATGCGGACTTGCTCCGCATGCGTAACCTCCGCAAATGTTCTTTTCATGCAAGTATTTATTGTAAATGCGGAGGCTAAGCACGCGAGATACGTGCGGGGCGGAGCAATCCCGCATGCGTGATGAAATCCCAATGAGTATACCACCTTACTTAGTTTATACTTACATCATTATGTCTCAATAGATGCCTAATAAGTTGGCAGCCCGCACGTGTGGCGGAGTGACCGTGGCAAGTACTAGACAAGTCTGTGTGAGAATATTTATTGGAAGACGGCTTCAAATAATTTATAATACGCACGACCCACGCTTTGTGACCGCTGTCGTTTAGATTTAATAAGGGTGTGTCGTTTTCCTGAAACAATACATTATTATCAACAAAATCACTTTAATTAATACACAATATATATTGAAAATTTCTAAATCTCATACCTTCAATATAGTCCTTATTATATCCCAATTCCAGGTGTTGCCGTCCTTATTCTGCATCACCAACGTACATCGAATCAAACTGTCGCTATCTCTGTCGAACAGATTGAAGAACTTCGCCGTCTTAGTAACTCTACTGACTGCAGCACTAGTCCGAGAACTAACACTTTTACTCTTAACTAAAGCACTCACATTTCTGTTAGGAACATCATCTCGAGAGCCAACACTGTGCCTCTGTTTTGGCTCGTTTTCATTATCAGAATCGTTCAAAAATTCAATACTATTTTCTTTATGGAGGGAAACGTCATGTTTTGGCTTAACCATACTAGCATTGTCTTTTTCTTTTCGACTTTTAGTATTATCTTCGACTTTCTCTCTAAATGCACCACTACAATACTGTATAATGTGGTCTAGGAACAAGCTGCTACTTGCCGGCCTCGCTTCGAGCATGGCGTGCAGTCTCCTTAAGGCAGCCACTGCGGCTAAGGCCTGTGGCTTCCCGGCAGAAGCCTGGGACATGAGCGTCGGAAGCGCCGGCGTTATACTACATATTTGAGGAGGTAGATACAGGTGTATTAAATGCAATAGTTGACCCAATAACACAGTAGCTCGGACAGATATAAAAGTATCACTTGTAACAATCACTTCAGCTAAACCGTCTAACAACCCAGCCTGAAATATACAAGTTGCATTAAATTTTGAAATTTATGATTTTTATATTTATATCCATATTCATAAATAAGGATACCGTCCCATACCTCTAAGAAACACTGAAGTAAGAGTGCAAGATGAATTTCTATTATATCAGGGCCCGTAGCACCCAGATGAGGTAATATGGCAGTGCCTTCGGCGGCAACGAAACCTTCGTTCAGTCGCCAGGAATCCTACAACATAATCACAAATTACAACAAACAACGCCACTAAAAATTTGCTGTATTGAATGAAGACAGAAGTATGCTTACTTGAAAATCAGATGGATCAACTGCATCTAAAGCTACAGAAATCTCATCTGTCCATTCCGGTTGTGGTAATCCGACTAGTTCATACAAGAGATCTAATATCGCTTTCTGAAAAACCAAACAATAATTTGTACATCTGTTCAAAAAAATGTGTCTAGTCCTATATTCATGGCAAACCAATTATATATTTGTTGAGCAACATTGCTATAAAAACTTGCTGGCTAGTAACATAAAATAAAAACTGCAGTGTTGCCAACAGCAACTCAAATGTCAAAGCGTAATTTTATCGTAGTATATTGACCAGAACTTGACTCCAGCAAAATTTGGGAATTTTAGGAATTGTTGCTAATTTATTTACCATGAACATGGATTAATAAAATAATAAATAATTTTAATCAATAAAAACAAGTGGTTTACTCACTCGAACCTCTAATCTTGGTAGGTAGAGGGCGGCCACTAGGGCGCGCAGTCCACCCGTGCTACATGGATGACAGAAGTGGAGTAACCCTGGCCAACTGCGAAGCACGCACAGGAGGGCCAGGCGACTACATGTAAACCGCATCTCGCGTTCATCTCTGAGTAAAGTGATTTTCAACATTAGTATTTTATTATTGTTCCAAAAAGTAAATTTAACAGTTCTTTTCTATGCCACATTATTTCAGATTATGATGGAATATAGTGGATAAAACCCAGTTACTTAGCTATGAACTTCAGATAGACAAGTTGCTCCATGTAAAATACTGGTACCTTAATATGATTGGGGAAAAGGCTAAGTGGATTGATGGATTGTAGTGTGTAAGTTAAGTTCATCATCGAAATATTTAACTATTATCGTGGTAATTATTGTAATTCTACAGGTTGTTTGATATAACTGCTGCTAAGCACAATCTCCAGCCCGTGTCTTGTGACTTTTACACTCATACTCCTAAAATGCTAAATTTTGAACTATGAAAAACACCATCTCAAGTTAATACTTTTTTTAAATTGACGAATATCAACTAGTTAACTATGAAATTTTAAAATCAAATTGAGGTTAACTTAAATCATAACATACCTGCTGGTCTCAGTACCGGCTGGACGGAAGTGAAAATCACAGTAAGGTGAACTGAGACACATGAGGTCAATCCGCGCAGCCCTTCGCGAGGTGGGGTCGTTCAACGCATGGAGCAACACTCCACATAGCGCTTCCGCCATGCGAGGTGTCGCACAATCGGCTAGTTGGCGCGTCACTGCGTTCACACCGCCACATGATATGAACATGTCGGGGTTGAGAACACCTGTAAACGAATCGTAAGTGAGTGAGTGCATATGCGCAAGTGTACCTACCTCAGCTTAATGTTCTTGCGGATTAGACTAGTTTATTTGTCTTTATTTCATAAGACAACATTTTGATAAGTTATTTGGCATCTTTGTTCGTTCTGGATACTTACAGATCTCTGCCAGCGTAGCAATCGCGGGCCTTGAGAGTCGGTCACCGGTGCCGTCACCACTGGCCGCGCGGGCCACTGCAGCAAGGCACCGTAGTAAACCATGTTCCACAAAGGCGCCGCGCTGCCGTCGCACTCCGCCCGTCGCGCCCACTACAGCTACTACTCGACGCACCACACGCAACGCTTGCGCTCGTTCTTCTTCGTTGCGAAGCATTAAATCCATTGATCTAAGGAATTTTTGATAGTCAGATCGTGCTAAGGGTCTGCTCACACCGAGATACTCGTAGCGATACAATCTAGAACTATTTACTACATACAAAGGAACATACTTTAATGACAGAATTCGAATACAATCCGCGGCATCCAGCTGCACCTCGAAGCGCCTCAAGACCTTACTTTAATACCTTAATATAATGACATCACAATGGAAAAATTTACCAAGTTGTCTATCTAGATGAGTACTCCAGTATAACTTACTGCCTAGGATGACCCCAGGTATTTGACTTCGTTAGGCATTAGTTCTGTATTGAACAGTTTAAATAGACTGAAACGGCCTATTGTTCGTTTGCGTTTTTGAGTTATCATAACTAATTTAGTTTAATTCTACAATACGCAGTACTCACTGAGTAAAGTTGCAGATCGTTTCAGTCCAAGGTCAGTATTGACCCAGGTATGAAGATTTTGCAAGGTCAGCTAGGTAGATACGTACTTCTCAAACATTCAAGAACTGCACTCCAATCTCGATGCGGTCTACCACCACCTTGAGACTGATAAGCGCCACTGACTTTTCTTGATGGAGACGCAGTTCAGATGTCCGTCAGATACGGCTTATCTCGACTGCCCAGGATACTCATCGGAGCACCATTTCCTGCAGCGAACCGGGATCTGTGTGTACGACATTTGCTGCGTCTCCGTCACCTTGAGGACCCCAGTTTCTTTACTTTATGGTGGTGGACAGCGCTGCCCCTCATAGTTAAAAAGACATTTCTTATCCGTTTTCGTTTTTGGTTAAAAACGGATACGGATAAAAAATGTTTTAATAAATGAAACGGGAAGTCGGGCCTTTTTTCCTTGTGTTAAAACTGCACTGGAGAAAGTTAGCAAAAAATAAAAAATACAGGCCTTTCTTGATTCCGGCAATGTATATAACTCAAATCTGGAAAAAATGATAGTTGTGTCTTTTTTACTAACGGGGGCAGAGCGATGTGGACAAAATTGTGTATAACTGTGTCCACCGATCGCACAGCGTTGACCAGGAGGCGACTCGACTGTTTGGCCACCTCAGTGAGGCCGCCGTTGAGGCTCTGCATCGGCACCCTGATACGAAGTTTGTTACTCTGGGGGAATTTAACGCCTGTAACTGGCTTTTCTCGTACCAGAGGACGGACCACGCAGCGAGAGAAGCGCGAAACTATGCAGTATCGATGGGCCTCTCCCAGTTGGTAAAGCAAGCGACAAGGGTGTCGTGTTAAGTTAATTACACTGAGTTGGTCATACTGCCAATTGTCTGGAACCAACCGAACCACCGATCCAGTTTATTATTTCATCAATTATAGCGACGTACCCATCGGTGGCTCAGCTCATCCAAGGTTCAACACCGATTGCGTTTAAGCTGAAAATCGTAAGCATTCGGCGTTTCTCATCTGCGTTGACGCTCGTGACCGCAAAGCTCGGGACCTGAGCTCAAAGAAGAGTCTTCAACCATGCTGCAAAGTCCTACAAAACAGCCGTCCGGTAGCAGAGCATTCTAGTCCCTTGCCAAGTCGGTCAAGGCGAACTTCTGGTTCACATTGCTTCCGCTAGTAAAACGTGTGCGCCAGAGTTCTCTTGTATTGAATTGACGCGCTTGTATCACCTCTCATTTAGGACTGGTATATTATCCAAGTCCTGGAAACTTGCCAACTTGCAACCCGTGCCCAAAAAGGGCAGTCATGCCGATTCTGGCAACTATAGGCCGATTTCAATAACCTCCATACTCTGCAAGATTATGGTGTGTATTAAACTACATACCTGGAACATACCATACCTGGAAGGTAACGATCCCCTCAGTGACCGACAGTACAGGTTTCACCGCAATCGATCTACTACCTACTAGTTTTTACCATCCACTTGTGGGGCGAAGCCTAGCAAAGAATGGGGAAACGATTGCCGTTTCCTTAGACGTCTTGAAGGCCTTCGACAGGGTATGACACGCTAGTCTTTTAAGTAAGCTTCCAGCGTACGGCATTTCCCCTGGTCTGATTAACTCGGTACTTCCCGAATGAATACTCTCTCCAAATGGTTGTCGATGGATGCTCATCAGAGCCCTTGACAACTAATGCTGGTTCCTCAGTGGTCTGTTCTCTCTGCAACTCTCTTTCTGCTGTATATCAACGATCTCCTGATGCCCAGTATAGATATAGATATCTAGATGACAGTACATTTGTAGAGAGACACCTGCTTGGGCTAATAAGGAGCTAATCCGGTCAAAAAGAGAGGCTATGGTAGAGCAAACAAATGTCTCACTTCAGGCAGTCTCCAAGTGGAGTGAAGATCTGGTGGGATTCAACGCCGCCAAAACACAAACGTGTTTGTTCACCGCCAAAAGGAGCCCGTTCACCTTGGTTCCTGCTTTTCAAAATTTATCCCAGGAGTGCACAGTGCGTCTTTAGTTCTTGGGGGTAGAAATTTCCTCAGACCTTAATTTAGGGTGTTCCATTGAGTCCAAAGCTGGTCCAGGATAGCTGCTAGGAAACTCAGCGTTCTTGCAAAGGTCCGGCGTCGATACTTCATATTGGGACGGCTTTTGATGTTATACAAAACACAGATCCTATCGTGTGGAGTACTTACTACCACCACATATGGGCTGGTGCTGCAAAATGCCACCTGGCAGCTCTGGAAAGGCCTTCGGTCGGTGGAAAGGCCTGTGAAGAGGATTTGATTAAATCCAATTTACAAAGCCTTGAGCACAGGCTTAGGGTAGCCAACCTTTCATTATTATACAGGATGCATTTTGGAGAGTTTCGAGTTTCGATTTGAATTCCATGACTTCATTCCCCCATCTCATTTCTACCATCGGACAACCCGACGTACGACGAGTATCCACCCTTATGTTGTTGAAACCTATACAGTTCGGACCAAGCTTTTCACCTCGTCGTTTATACCGCATACATCAAAGGACTGGAACAATTTGCCTGCTGTGGTTTTCCTGTCTGATTATAATTTAGTAGGTGCAAGGCTAAAATGAATAGGCTCTTAATAAACTAGTGTAAAAATAAAACATAAACTAGTGTTAAACCGTTACTGCATAAAGATACCTATAGAGAAGTATTGCTAGTATATTTTTGTCAGGCGTTACCTTAGTTTCCTTATATTAAAATTAAATGAAAATATATTGTGTAATATTTTGAGGTTTCTATTGCTAAAATAAATTAAGTTGGTTATTGTTGTTATATTTTTTTCACACTCACAGTTTTTCATGACTAAAATTAGTAAAAAAAAGTGATAAATGGACCAAAGAGATAAACGCATTAATATTGCAATGGTGATTGACACTATTTATTTTATGCAAACCCAAAACAGCAAAACCAAAACTATGGGAAACAAAAAATGGAAACATAAAATATCAAACATAGACATATACAGACTTTTATTTAAAAAAAGTATTGCCAGATAAAATAAACTATAGCATTCTACTGAATAGTAGAGACTATTCAGTAGAATGCTATAGTTTTGTTTGGTTACGGTTGGTAGACATAATTCTTCTTGCTATTGATTTCTCATACAGTATTTTAAGATAAGGCCTAGGTTTCACTTTTAAACAAAATAATAATATTGTATGCCAGCAATGTGGCAAATGTTTCATTCCCCTTTATATGCTGCAAGTGGCAGGGCTATATTTAAATAAACCATTGTGACTTCATTTACACAATGAATGTTAATTATTTATATTATTAACCAGAAGCCAACAAAGAAAATAACAAAGAAGATAATAAAAATTGGTTTACCTTATAACTAAGAATGGTAATTTCAAGTTATTGAATGTTGCTACATCAGTTTCTGTCTTGATTAGGTAGCGTAACACTCTCAGTGCTGAAGCTCTTATTGCCATAGAATCATCTACAAGACTCACACGAATACTGTAAAAAAAAAAAATTAATATTATCTTTACACAGAGCATAGATTTACTTATTAACCTATTAAATTGATGAATGCTATTAAATGCTCAGACAGTTGTTAGATGTTGTTGTTAATGAGCAGTGGTGGCCCCGACTTACGAGTTGTAGGTTGAGGGTTCGAACCCAGCCAGTCGCATTACTTTGTGTAATTTATTTCATTACCACTACTCTCAAAACAGTAAAGAAAAACATCGTGAGGAAACCGGCAAGACCTAGAACCAAAAATTCAAGGCATGTGACATTCACCACTCCGCACTCGGCCCGTGTGGTGGATTACCACCCATTCCCTCTCCAAGAGAGGAGGCCTGAGCCCCAACAGTGGGAACATTAAAAAGGCTGAGGATGTATGGATGAGTTTGTTAACAATTTAATAACATAACCCCTTTTAGTAGGAGTATAGTACAAATTTTTTATTACTACTTGTACTAGCTTTCAAGGATTTATGCTTACCAAGTCATCAGTTCATCTGGTGTGAAGCCCAAATTATTTCTGTCTTCTTTACATAAAAGTGTGACTAAGGCATTTAAGTAGGACAGTCTACGGCTATCAGATCCACTTTTCTGCATGCCTCTGAAACCAGACTTGAACTCCATAGGGTTATTTTTGCTGGTGGGTGAGGTGTCATTGTGATAGGGTTTCTTCAAATATAAGCCTTGAATGATTTCCTTTATATTTTCTTCTGGTGTTTTATTCTTAGTATCCAATTTATATAAATCACTCTGTTTACCTGAAATGTAAAAAGCATGTACCAATAATTAAATAGTATATTTCCCCACATGTAAATGAACTAGCTCCTAGTTTATTAATCTTGTTTTCTACCATTAGAAAAAGGTTATTAGTATACGAATGAATTAATACTTAACAAATAAATTACAAATATTTACCTTTCCTGCGACTCAACCAATTTTCGTAGGAGGTAGCCATTATAACATTTTTTACGCAACAGTTAGTAAAAGTAATGAGTGTTCTTATGTTACAGCAACGTGTAGGGACATAAATACTTTCAGTAATTTCTAAATGAATTAGACATAGATCATAAAATAAACCGTAATTCAGTCCTGTTTTCCTCACACACCAACACCACACATTTGACTTGACTTGTATTTTGACAAGTACAAATTCTGCAATGTTTGATAACCGCAAGTGTAAGTTGTCTCTGGTCGTAGTGTTAGCATGGTAGTTTTTTTTTCTACGGCTTCATCTAATGTTTTTATTCGCGCGCAGCCAGTAAAGAAAATTAAAAAAAAAGAAAACACGTTCGTTTGTTTCATTAACCGACTTCGAAAAGGAGGAGGTTCTATGTTCGGCTAAATGTTTTTTTTTTGTTTTTTGTATGTAGGTATGTTCAACGATTTTGAAAATTATTTTTTTGATTGAGAGGTTATGCTTCCAAGTAACAGTACACAGTACACAAGTCACAGTTGGTCCCATAGAAATAATAATTGTTATGATCTGATCATGAACTTCGAAGATATAGAACAGAACTCCTCATAGAATCATAGCAAAATGGTCGTAACAAGTAAAATTGGTTTGTTTATACGTGTAGTCGAAGGCTGACTGAAAGAAAAGGGGGAGGGGATATATCGAACTGATCTGGTGATAAAGCCGGAAGGTAAAATTAATCCTTACTAATATTATAAAAGCAAAAGTGAGTTTGATTGTTTGTTACGTCTTCACGCTTAAATGGCAAAACCGATTTTGGTGAAACTTGGTACACAGATAGACCAGGTCCTGGAATAGGACCTAGGATACTTTTTATCCCGGAAGTATGTTCCCTTGGGATAATTTTCTGGTATCATTTTACAGTTAATTCATGAATCCCCAAGCGACACCCGGTGGCCGCGCATCTATTGTCTTACTATTGTGTCTCTAATTGACGGTATCTGAAGGGTTAAATTAGACTAGCTGTCTAATATTATATAATATAACTAGTCTAATATAACCGTATTTGGGATTATTAGAATCGTTATGAGATGCACTCTGGCTATAAGGTATTTATGTTTGGCTGAAGGGTAGGTACTTTTTAGAGATGGTACCATAACTAAAAAGTGAAAAATAAAAACATGGCAATCGATCCTATTCTCATTTGGAAGCATAGTATATACAAATTTCACATTTAGGTCCAGTCAACTTCATTCAGATTTCACACTGCCTCAGTTTTGCCTAGAGATGTGCCGTTGCCGGCAATCTAGGAATATTGCAGGCAATATTGCCACCAAAATTCATACATCGGGCAATATTTCCACTTCACGGCAATATTGCCGGCAACGGCACATCTGTTGCCACATGCCGTAGTGAATACGAACTGATACGAACGAATACCAATATTTAAACACAGCTTATTTTATATATATTATTAAATACAGTAAGTCTAGTGAAAAGCACTGTACTAACAGACGTATAAAAATATATATTTTTTTGTAATATTAATTTATTTCACAGTTTTAAAAGAGTTTTTCGAATAGGCAAATGTTTGTTTTTTGAATAATAAATTCAAAATGCTGGCAATATTGTGCTTCGAAATTTGACAAACTACAACGCACACTATTTCCTTTTCATTGTCTATGGCGGCGTAGTGAGGTGGTGCATTGAGATTGTCATAAAGTTGTACCTAGCAAGCAATCCCTAAAGATTATTTAGGAAAAGTGAAGTGCTTCGATATAAAAACGGATTGCTATACAGCCATCACTTTAGTTTTGGTGGATAATGTTAGATCCAATTGATTCTGTCGACATGAAATCGTGTCGTATTTGTCTGACAAACAAAAAACCATTATGTCCTCTCTTCAGATATAAGTTGTCTGGTAATTATGCTGAAATGCTTACAGCGATTGCCGACGTAAAGGTAAGTTGGAAATGCTACATTTTGTATACAAACTAGCGGGCACTCGTGCTTGTCAGTTGATTTTTGACCAAAACAAACTCGATAGTGTCGGGATAAGTGATAACCGATAACCGCGGGAGATCTTTAACTAAATACCCGGCATTAATCAAAACTATCATTGAATACAATATGAAAGTGACATAATTCTGTCAACAAACTAGAAAAATAAGCTCAATAGTTGAAAATTGCATGTACATATTACATAAATGTTGTTAGAATCATGTATGCATGCCACAGAAATATGCATGTTATTTGTCTTTACAATAAAAATGCTAATGTCATGGTTCCAAATGTTTCAGGTTTCATCCAATGATGGCTTGCCTGAAAAGATTTGCCTCAAATGCTGCACAACTTTGGAGAAGGCATACCTACTTAAGACAGTGGCTGAAAGGTAAGCATATTTTGTTTCCTTTAATAATTCAACTGAGTCAGTCCTCTTAGTCATTGCCACTTCATAAACTTTTATTAACAGAGAGTTAAATTAAAATTTTGTGAAGCTGCTAGTCAACTGAATCCACTACAACCACTCGTGGCAAAAAACTGTTTTGCGGGCACTTTGTGTTTTACTTTCACACATACCTACCTTTTTCTACTGAAATCTAAAATAACATGAAACCTAATTCTATGTCTATAATAGACAGTATAGACTTAAAACTATTGTTGTGACCTTAATTTGGTACATTTGCAGCAACCCAATACAGGCTAAGCAGATTTTTTTTCTAAAAATTTACTATGGCCTTGCAGGCTAAATAGACCCAATACAATATTGTAGTTTCCTTATTTTAAATAGTGCCACTGTTTATACTATAGCTATTTCTATATGTAGCTATCCTAGTAAATGTACTCAAAATTATAACATTCATTCCATAACTTTCTTACAATGCCATCTAGTTCCAAACTAAGCAGACCACTATGATTACTAGAAAACAAATAACATACTTATATCCTACTAATATTATTAATGCGAAAGTTTGTATGTATGGATGGATGTATGGATGTTTGTTACTCTTTCACGCAAAAACTACTGAACGGATCTCGATGAAACTTGGTACACGAGTAGACCATATCCCAGAATAACACAGAGGATACTTTTTATCCTGGGATTATGTATGCGGGTGAAGCCGCAGGCAAAAGCTAGTTTCTAAATAAATAATAATAATATTATAGACAAATTACACCTAGACATGAAGAAATGTTCATGCTCTTCACACAAACTTTTGTTTTGGGTGGGAATGGAACCTACAACCTCCGGCATAGCAATCAGGGCCACTAACTGCTGGACCAAAGGGCCCAGTCAAATATTAGTCATACCTAGCCTGTAGGCTGGTAGTGCTGTATGCACTGCCAATGGGAGGCCTACTTACATTTCCAAATACATGACTGCTAGTTAATTTAAAATTGAATCTAAATCTTTACAGGTCTGATAAGAAACTAAGAAAAATATTAGCAAGGGAAAAAGAAAATGTACCTACAAAAAAAATTGCATTTGATTCCTTTACGGATATAAAAAGTGAAATTGGTCCATTAACAATAAAACCTGAACCAAAATGGGAGATGGAAATAGAGGTGCCACAAAAGCCTGTGGAAACTATGGATGGCAAAGACATTGTTATTGCTAACACAGTCATAAGAAAAGTAGACCCTAATGCTGAGGAGGTGAAGATTGATAACTCTGATGAGGAAGTGCAGTTAACTTGGAGAACTACAAGAACTAATTATGCTACTAAAGCTGATCCTGATGTAAGTAGGAATTTATTTTTAACCAATGAAAATGAAAATGGGAGATATTCAAGTCTTTTGTATTTTCAATATGCATAATTTTTACAAAACAGTCGTATTTTGACAGTTCTTTTTTTTGTTTTCGCCATTGTCAGCACTGTGACTACTTATTTTCAGGCTGAGGTAGAATATTTAGATGATGATGTTTTCCAAGACGATGATGATGATGACTACGTACCTCCAGTTGAAAAGCCTAAGACTAAATTTAAGAAACCGAAACTGTCAGATATCAAAGTATTCAAAGGCAAAACTCTTGTAAGAAAAGTAAAAGTTTTAAAGAAATTCAAAGATGAATTTGACATGAGTTCTGGTGGTTCCGGTGAGAATAAATCACGAGCTACTACAATAACTTGCTGTAAGTATCAAGTTGTTAATGTAACTAGCCAAAAGAGATAAATACTCCACGTAGGGTAACGGAGTAGAATAGTCAGTTGATGGGAGCAAAATGCAAAAAAAATAATTAAAGAAATGTCATTTTCATAATGTAATTATTGACTTGCTAACCAATTTATATTGATTTTTAATATTGTTATTACAATAGAATTAAATTTCTGAACACTAAACATATTTCTGGATTGGATTAAAAAAGTAGACTTCTACAGTCTTAAACCTGAAGTTGCTGAAGCAATTCATAATTAACTTATATTTTGTTTATAGATCCTATTTTAAAGAATGGTACAAGAGGCCAACCTATCCTACTAAAGAGACCAAAGGATGCAACAATACTAAAAGTTCACACAGGATACAAAACAAAAACTCCATCATCTGGAGTAGACAAAATTGTACGAAGAGATAAGCCTGTGAGAATGGTACGCACTGCTGTCACTAAACAACGGGAGAAACTAGTGTGCCCTGTATGTGGTATACTTACATTCACTCTGGGCAATCACATAGCTACACATCAGGGTATGTCTTGACTAATATTATGTTGATTTTATAAAATATTCTGATATTTTCAGTGGTATATCCAATGTTAGGTGTATACCCAAGTTACTGGTTAAACACTTCTCAGCCTTATTACAGGCGTTTGATAGGGTCAATAATGATATTTTCCTTGAAATACTATGTGTAATTGGTTTTCCACCTAGTCTGCTGCAGTTCCTCGCTTATTAACTCCGCGATCGCCAGCAGTTTGTCAGGCTAGGCATCTGTGCATCCCAACCAAATCATACGCGTACCGGAGTCAGTCAAGGATGTATCCTAAGACCACTTCTATTCTTAATAATGGTCAACGATCTTCCAGCAATTTATTCACCGTGCGTAAAGTCTACTGATGCGGATGATTTAAAACTTTTCCCGAAATTACTCTGAAGGCGCTGTTTGGTGCTGCAGTGTGATTTAAATGTTATATTCAAGTGGAGTATTAATAATAAAATGGAATGCTTCATAGCCAAATGCTTCGTCATGAGTTGCGCACAACACTTTGTCAACTATGCATAAAAATGAATGAGACTACCATTACCAGGCCAAAGGAATCAAGGTTCTGGGTGTCACTGACTGTCAGGATTAGGATTTAAACATGATCTATATTAGATTCCAGAATTCAAGTAATTATGAAATTTAGGAACAACTATGTTGTTGTCTACAAAGCTCAAGTTTAATTGTAACACACTGTCTTTTAAGAGCTTTTTCAATGCAAATGTTCACTTAGAAATCAATTTAAAATACAGAATACTAAAATTGAAACTATTTCAAAATACATTATATGATGTTGTAATATCTTGTAGAGAAAAAGAGGTACAGCTGCACTCAATGTCCAAGATCATTTGCTCAGAAGAGTAATTTACTGACGCATGCTAAACAACACACTGGAATAAAAGACCATATTTGTGAAGTATGTGGAGCTGGGTTTTACAGCCAAAAATCTTTGGTTAGGTATGTATTGCATTATAAATATAGTACAAGTAAATGTTCATTTTTGACAGCAATTGATAGTACTTTCCTTATGTTATTTGTTTCAGACATAATTTAATTCACAAAGGAGATAGACCATTTTCCTGCAATTTATGTACAAAGAGATTTATTGCTGTAAGTATAAAAAAAAGTCTTTGACATAATTCGTATCAGTTAGTTTTTTTTTTTTATTTTAATGGCTGTTTTTCTAAACCCCCTCGTATGTGCTTCATAAAATTTGAGAAAAAATAAGTGCAATTGATGTATTTCAGCGTTGTGATCTGAATCGGCACCTGCGCATACATTCGGGTTACAAACCATTCAAATGTAACACTTGCACAATGTCATTCAACGCGAAACATCAGTTGCAAAACCACGAGAGAATGCACACCGGGGAGCGGCCGTACACATGTCAGGTGCGTCATAGTCTTTATATCATGTTGTCACGTTCCAGATGGCCGGTCTGCGCCGCCATATGGCGATACATACTGGCGAAAAACGGTTCAACTGTGGCTTCTGCAGTAAAAAATTTACGCAAAGCCACCATCTGCAGAACCATTTGATTACCCACACTGGCGATAGGCCCTATCATTGCGAGGTCAGTAGGTACCACATGATTCTAACAATCAAATGGCCACTACAATATTAATGTAGAGAATGCCCAATGGTGCTAAAGGTAACTTATATCTTTCTGGACTGTTGAGTATGGTGAAATGTTGCCAGATTTTTTCTCCTACAGTTTTATGAAACTAGAACCTTTGCCATAAATTACTAATTCTTTATAATTAATCTAAAATGCCCATATATCAAAAAATATAGCAATCCTATGTATATAGTTTATAATCCCTATCAATAAGATTAATTTTTGACAACTACTAGGATTAACTACAGAAACCCGCCAGTTTTATTAATTGATTTCTTTTTTATGAAGAGATCATAGACAACGATGCAGTCATCAAGTCAAAACTCCCTAGTCCTTGCTTTTATTTTTTGAACAGTAAGGTTCGAAATTATAAAATTTAATCATCGGACACATGGCGGTCATCCCATCTCGCACAGAACGTTTGGAATCACTTCATTGCATATAGAAGGAGGTATTTCCTGGTTGGAGTCTGGATTTCCTGAGAAGGGTCTTATAATTCAAGAGTGAATAAGTTAAGAACCTATTACACCACTCGATATTTAGACAAGTCTTGGTTGATGACGCGTCGTGTCGCGTAGTGACAAGGGTTAGGCTGTGTTCAAACCAAACTGAGTGTCAGCCGTCGAAAGTGAGCGAACGTTACGCAGTTTATTGTATTTCCATACGTATTCACTTTTTCGTTCACATCTATCCGACGATACGTTATTACGCTATGCGTAAACGCTGACTTTCGGCGACCGATTAATATAGCGTGTCACTACGCTCCGCGGATGCGTATTGTATATTGTATAGCGTATTGTCAGCATACTGTGAACGAAAAATACCGATTATTTTCACGTTTACACTGGGGCTCACAGTGAGCCTGCTCAAAATCGGTGGTTGACAGTCAGTTTGGTTTGAACACGGCCTTAGACTGTCTTACTCGGAGTGAAAAATCTGAGGCTGAATATCGTGTGCTGAATAACGCGTAGTGTAATAGGCCCTTCACTTCTAGGCTAGCGTGCTCTATCGTCATCTGTCTAAGGTTCATAAGTAAACATTTTCTTTTGCAGGTATGCAATGTTGCATTCAGTTACAAAGTGAATTTGAATAACCACGTGTACAAAGTACATGGTATCAATTTGAAGTTCAAGTCTATTCATACTGTGACCGAGGACGTGCTTCGACGGGAGATGGGCATGATAAACGAGACGAGAGTTGCACTGTCGCACATTATGCCGCAATTGGGAGAAGTGCCAACTCCTGCTGCGCATGAGACTGTACTATCATTATCTTGATGCGATAACAGGGAGTATCTTTCATGAAACTATATCATAGACCTACCAGTGTACAAGCTTTTGAAAATATTTTCATGTTATGTAGTGTTGAATGCGATTATAAGTTGTGTACATGCAAGATTGATGTTATTATGACATTTAAATGTTCCCTAGTAATACCAAGTTCTAATAAAACTTAGATAGTGAATGTTTTCTCTATTGTGTACATATAGTTTTTGTTAATACTTAAATATATTAGTTTTAACATTAATATTTGTGTGGTTTTTTTTTATACATACAAAGCGATACTGCGTTTACGCAGTATGTTTTCCTGTTGTCCTGACCCGCACTAAGTATCGGTCATAATTCCCTTGCTTTTGATCTCAATTTATTTGTATATCTTTCTTCAATACCTACTTCTCTTTTAAATCGTAATCTCATTAGTCTACAAGTAAACTTCTGTCACACAGTCTGTCCAATTTTTTTTCTTTACTATAATTATATTCTACTAACTGTCCTCTCTGGTTTCGTCCGCGTCTTTGGTTACTGCTCCACTTCCGTGGGTTCGTGATGCCTTATCCTATATAATATAGCTTTTGCTATTCGTCATAAATTTATCTATTTCACACTGAAAGGTTTTTCTAAAAAAAAATAACTCTTCCACATTCATAATTGCAGATAAGAGCTGTTGGTCACTGCAGTTATTTATTTATAGATATTTTATAGTCTTCACGTAGGTTATGACCAGCCATCCAATCGGTGTCGTGTTAATCAGAAACTGGGTTGTGGAGTTCTGATAAACAATCATTTCATACAAAATACTGGTATAGATACCGACACGAAGTTAAAGCGCTCGAGCCAACCTTGCACTCCCCGCGTCTCACTTCATACCACTAGAGAGACCCGATATTTCACTTCTACGCAAGTGGAAGTCAGCCCTCGAGATCCGAGGCGGTATCTCTAACTCTATTAAGCAGTCTAGCTAAATGTAGCTCACATTTAGTTAGACTGCTTATTGACTGAGCCGTTTGATTTTCACAGATTAAATGTTGAAAAGAGAGTGCAAAGAGATAACTTGAATTCTTAAGTTTAAAAGTGATCTTGATTTCATGGAATTTAAACATTTGTTGAAAGAAATGGCGGTAAAGGGATACAAAATAAAACTCCTTCATAACAAGATCCACAACTTTATTTTTCAAAATGTCTGGCTAAAATGAGCCCGTAATTGCTCGTTTCACATATTTAACTGATATGGAAAGACATTTTCGAGTCGCTTTCCCTTTCGGAGTTCGCTTTTAGTCAATACAAATATTAGGTCGCTGTTCCGTAGTAGTCTCTTGCACACACACAGCCCACGCTTATAGGTCGATATTCACCAACCCATTTACGTTGTAGCTCGGGTGGCAATTCGAATTCGGAAAATTGGTGTGGCATCTCCTTCCTTTTAATTACTGTTAACTGAAACAACACATGATATGATTAAGAACGTAGTTATTTATATTTTAAGGTGAAAGCTGCAAGCCCGAGCGTGTTATCGCTAGATGGCGCTGAATTCAAAATTTTTAGTTTTTTTTTTTTTCAAGAGGAAGTGATTTTGGTCTTGAATTTTTTCCACATTAGGAATAACTCGTGTATCTTGGATACCTTCACAAACGTAAACTCACACAAGACACCCAGACCTGGATCACATATCTATAGGCCATACAAATATTTGTTCCATGCGGGAATCGAACCGACACGCGGCGCGGCAGCCGATCGCTCAACCACTGCGCCAACCGTGCCGTTCGTTCTATCGTCGTTGTTTTTAGTGTATGAGCAGTTAATGAGCATTTTATTAGACGTGGTTAAATAATTGCCAGAAAATCCACTTAATTCTGACTGTTCCTGCCTCTGTTAGCGCCATTTAGCAAGAACATGGCGACACTCGGTCCTTAGCTTTCAGTAGAATAAGTATAATGTTATGTCATAAATAATTACGTTGTATATATTTTCCGTGCACTGGTACGGCCAGGGGCAAGCCTGTTTGCTGCAAATGTAAGTGTCTACGTGTCGCGGAAACGTGTTTTCGCCCCAGTCTTCCGTAGTTTTCTGAAAATAAAATGACAAGCTGTTCAATAGAAATATTTTCAGTGGTACCACAGTCCTACCTATTTGAGTGTATATTTACTTACGTTAGGGTTACAAACGCAGGGAGGATCCGGTATAACTTGCTGAAATCAAATTCAACCGTATTTAGAAAAGTATAAAGTAAAAATTTCAAATTACAGTTGTAATGAATGGGTAGAACATAAAAATAATGTGCAGCCTCATTATCATTCTGCTATGAATTATATTCTAATTGGCTAGCTTCACAGACGTGACGTGTATGTGTATAGAAATAATTTATTTTTTGATCTGGTATCTATTCCAAAGTTGATTTATCCATGGCTCTAACCACAGAACGAGTTGATAGTTCTACTAGTTTAATGGTTGTAGCCAATTTATCACAACAACTCTGTGTTAATAAAAAGCAGCTATAATAATTCTTCGTCAAGTCTGCTTACCAACCGTTTTATGCAATATTAGGTAGATAATAACATTACACAAACTTCAGCATACTTACATTATGATGTTTCCCAACTTTGATATTACCCCTTTTTCGAGTCCTTGTTTCGACAGACTTGTCTAATAGCACGACATCATTCCGTATCATGTTGGCATAATCAACAATAAAAGCTGACAACTCTTCGGGATTTGCAGCGTCAGGCTGAATGGAATCTGTGTCGTAACTTGTTCCTATATTTGCAGAATTGCCTAATATCTCACTGTCTCGAGCCAACCGCACGACGTAGTTTTTCCTTTTGCGAGTTCTCTGGTCTTCTAGCATGTACTCATCAACGTTGGAATTCTTCATTGCCATCACCTTCGGCATTAGTGACTGAATTACAATAAAGAATCCAAAACATACTATCACGAAGACAAGTGGCCGTGTTATCTGAAAATAAATTTAAGTTAAATAAAATGAATTTTCTTAAATATATTCTCAGGTCATAAAACGAAGGTACATGTCATTGTCAATTGTCACGCATTACCCCTAAATTACCACCTGTACTTTTGTATGGACTTCTAACGCAGTGGTGTATCAAATTGTGGCAATATGCCATTTAAAAGGTAATATTTTAGCTTCATTTTATCGAATGGTACCAACAGTCAGACATGTGCAGGATAAGATATATAATACTCATTAAATTATAGAAAGAGATACATTAGACTACATATAATGTACTATGCGTTCCAAATGAGAATAGGATCGATTGCCATGTTGTGACGTCAAGTTATACTGTCAATCGAAGTTATTTTGGCAAAATTTAAAAACTTAAAGATGTCTAAAATTTAAGAACTGGATTATGAAATAACTTTTTGCGTTCACAGTTCGTAAATAAATTCAATTTTTCGTAAAATAATTAAAGTTTAAAAAATCATTTCCTCGATTTGACAGTAAATCGGGACGTCACAACATGGCAATCGATCCTATTCTCATTTGGAACACATTGTATGTAGATAATGTTTTAATTTACACTATAAAATGAACAGTGGCCATAGCGGTACCTACACTACGTAGATACACTGCATTTCTATAGTTGATTCGAATCTAAACATACTTGGCAACCAATTAACATTAATAAGTTAGCGCAAATTAAAATGCCTTAGATAATATTGTTCTTAGCAAAGTAAAAGATTTCTAAACACTGAAACTAAGTTCTAAGTAATACTTACCATGACTGAAGTACAGCTTTCTCTAGTTTTCGCAAAAGACTGATGTTCTTGGGAAAATTTTTCACCCTTATATAGCAGATATTGATTGATAGGTGGATAAAAGGGTCCATTAGTGAGAAGAAACCGACGCATTGTTATTTATAACTCGATCGAAGATGGGTTTCAGATTACACTTTTTATATAACAAAAGCCTTTTTCTTTATGATGAGCTTGGTGACAAGGGTTATTAGGATTATGACAAGGTGTAATGGGACGTATACTTAGGTATAGAAAAAAGATATTAACAGACGAGTGAAATTTTGCATCTCAGATTTAGCTTTTGCTGTTTCACGCTTCTGATGGATTTTAAAAAGCTTATGAGACAGCATTAATTGCGGGGCTATTGAGTATCTTTTTCTTTTCACTTTTTTCAGGCTAACAGGTCTGTATTGCACCATTTCTGCGCAAAGTCTTCTCTACAAAGTTGTACAAAGAACTCTTCTCCCGCTACTTCGAAACAGCTTTCACGGTACGCGTGCAACTCGCCTCCATGCACGCAAGTCATGCCCATAATCATGATACTATGGTCACACTTTTATGACCATGGCATCTACTGTTTCTGCCCGTCTGGACTGCAAATGCTTAGGTTTCCGTTTTTATCTTACGTCTAAAATAGTTTGTTAAATGCTTACAGACTTTCGCTGATCTGTGAGAGATTGCAACTATAAAGTAGAATAGCAATCTCTGAAGACACCTACATCCGTGTCTTCTCTGAAGTCTTATTCTTTCCTGTGTGCACAGAGAATTGCTTCATATTGTCCTGTCTCACTTAGATCCTACATCATAGGTATATCAAAACACGTAGCAAACGGTACAACTACACTACTTAATAAAATTTTAATTACACATTGTCTACATATCTATTTTCTCCAACTCTCCTTTCGCCTTTACTACCTGTACTGGTTTTGTGCATTGTATAGAAACATGGCGCCGATTACTAGCTTTCTTTCTGCATACGGCCTAAGGCAGGTAAGCAACGAGTCCGTACTGGACGTAGGCTTAAGTAAGACACTTGACGCCAAATTTTCTTTGGTCAAATGACGTCAAATGTTCTCCATCGATTTTTGGAATAGAAAGTATTGTATGCTACTGACGAGATACAGATTTCATACCGGATTACCGTTCCATCTGATCTCGGACTACCAAAGCACCTGAGTTTGCACACACCCTTGTACCTACTACACTATATATCCTGTGCACTTGGCTAATCTCTATTGAGACCGATATTGAAATTCGGTCGGGAGGTAAATTTATATGATCATAGCAGCCAATTCTACACAAGACATCCTGTATTTGAACTGTGGCTCTGAATACTTTCCGCTGTAGTGTTACTACATGGTATTGTTGTGAGTAGGAAATCCAAGCCCGCAAGTGCGGGACCATCGCCTTTTTTTGTGATTCGATAAATCTTCGAAACTAGATTCGGCAATTGAACCATTACATTATATACATTTACCTACATAGGTAGAAATAGTAGTAGTAGTAGTAAATTTATAACAAACCCTCGGTGTGAAAGTCCGACTCGCACTTGACCGGTTTTCATAATTATTACTATCTACTTAAAACTAAAAAGAGGGATTGCCGACTTCAATTCTGCAGGTATGCGGGATCGCGATTTTGACTCTGGAATGGCTTCCCTAGTTGTGTGCAAATAGTATGGGGTATAACGAAATACGCTTACCATAAGGTGAGATAGTGGTCAAACCTGAGCCTATAGGTACATTATAAAAAAAAAATGTTTATATGTTGGGGTTGGCTTTTAGTCTAGCTGTATAAATACCAATATTTTACATAGAGCGACTACCTATTTATGCATATAAAACCTTGGCAAGACTGGCGACAGATTTCCCGACTTCTGATTTTTGATACCTGTTACGAAACGTTATTTTACCTCGAAGATCGACTCTTGCAGCAGTTTTTATAGAAATACTAGCTTTTGACATTGATTTCATATACATATATAAGGTGTAACGTTAAATGCGCAAAACCTGAAATTAGTTTGATCAGAATAAAGAGCAGAATCAATTAAACCACTTTTTAATAGAGGTATGTTACATTTTTCAAAAAAATCTTCATTAACCCTTCAGATACCGTCAATTAGAGACACAATAGTAAGACAATAGATGCGCGGCCACCGGTGGTCGCTTGGGGATTCATGAATTAAAAACTTCGACCTGTCTATTTATGAATATGTCGAGCCATCACGTGCGCAAACCTGCTGAAATAGGTAATCAAACACAAATACGAGTACCTAGTTGTAATCCAATCAAATTTTCAAATAAAAGCTCTTATTTCAATGCAGACATGAATTTTCAACAAACTAAACCTGCTCATAAAACCTTAATTTTTTTTAAATGTTTTTTTTTTCTCACGTAATTAGGTCAATCGAATTAAAAACCATTTGGGGTGTCTGAGGTTTTGCGCATTTAACGTTACACGTTGTAGATAAAAGACTTGCCAGCAGCTCCGCCCGCGTGAGAAAATAGGTTTCTCCTTTCTCCATACAAACTTTGAACCCCTGTTTTCATTCCTTAGAGGATGTATTTTAGAAAATCCTCCGTGCTCGCCTACGCCACAAATGGAAACCTTGTGCAAAATTTCACGTTCTTAGTCCCAGTAGTTTCGGCTGTGCGTTGATATTACTGTCAGTCAGTTTCTCCTTTTATATAAAGAGGAGATGACAGACAGGACATGAAAAACGAGACACGGCTGATGGTTGAGCGATTGTCTGCTACACTGCGTGTTGCGGGTTCAATTTCCACAGAACCTACAGGTAGGTCTTTCGGATTTGGGTGCCTTGTGTATGTGAATTTGCACTCACGATACAGGAGTAATTCCTAGAGTGGGTAATTAAAAAAAAAAACATTTTCAATCAACTTTTAATTATAATATCAAAAATTATTTTCTCATCATTACAGCAAGTAAAAAATTACAATTAAAACGATTAAATGGAAATAAAATAGCTTATATTAATTGAGGTCGTTTGGCGCTGATTAAGGATTTTATACTGATTAAACACCTAACTTTTGATAAGAGAATTAAATTAATCAAACATGTAGTTATTTGTAATTTTTTTTTTTGCGTATGTAAAATTTAAAATATTATGGGAATCTTGTTTTGTTCTATAGTTCTAATGGCTTGTTCATACGCCAACGCTGCTTGTGGACCTTCGAATGGATTTTCTATTTCACCACCTTTTATGATGCCGTGTGCTCGAAGCGACAGCTCCCTCACAATAGCTCTTTCTTGTTCTAACATTTCTTCGTTCAATACGTACACCGATCTTCGTTTCAGGAACACTCCGTGCTTTTTTAAACAATGCCTGTTGAAATCATGTTTGTAGCTGTATGGTTGCGAGCAAATCTGAAATGAACATTTTTCAAATATTAGAAGATAATAATTTTAATACGCGAGGCATTTTTAATGTATTTTTCTCCGCGTTTGTATTAATGCAGGGGTAGGGTTTTTAACACGAGTTGTTCAAAAATTTACAATTGAAAGTTGCTCGCTACCTAAAGAACTTGCTCGCTACGTAGAGAACTCGCTTGCTATAGAGAACTTGCTCGCTACGTAGAGAACTTGCAAGCTACGTAGAGAACTTGCTCGTTACGTAGAGAACTTGCTCGCTACGTAGAGAACTTGTTCGCAACGTAGGGCACTTGCTCGCTACGTAGAGAAATTGCTCTCTACGCAGAGAACTTGCTCGCTACGCAGAGAACTTGTTCGTTATTTAGGTTTAGCTGTGGAATACCTTAGCTAAAAAGCAAAAAACATTTTTACAAACAAAGACAATCGACATCAAAAACAAACTAAAAAAAGCTTAATGTCAAAAATGACTAAACACAACCAAAAACACCGTCTTCTGTGTGATAAAAGTTTTTTTCATTACTCATACTCTGAAAGTAGGTCTGAAGTTGCCTGAGGAGCGGGCTGAAAAGTATTACACTTTTCAACCCGAGGGAGTTTTACTTTCAACTAACAGCTGTCAAATTATTTAAAAAAAAACTAGGTCTATCTTCTTGTATTTGTAATGAAAAGCACAGTGTTTACCTCGGGGTTAAAGTTACTTATTTAGTCCCTCAAATAGGGTAGTTTCCAGGGTCAAAATAACTACATTTTATTTAGTCCGTATTTTAGATTATAAAAAAATATTGGACACGTATTTTTTCTTTTTTCGATTAAACAAAAAATAACAACCCCGTGCGAAAAAATGCAGCACGGCGTGACGTCATACGTAACTTTACTGGGCTATATCTTTGTCATTTTTGGTTTAATTTACAAATAAAAAAATACGTGTCCCTTATTTTTGAATAATCTAAAAGACGGACTAATTACATTTTTTTAGGCAACTAGCCTATTAGCGACCTCGCTGCGCTCGGCCGCCAAGTTCTTCTCGGGACGAAATAAATAACTTTCACCTCTAGTGTAACAATGTACTATTTTTAAACTGGGTTTTAGAAGAACTCAGAAGCGCTGAATCATCGCTTTATGGTACGAAGTTTACTTTACATAGCACTTGTGGATGTATGGTCACAGCACATAGTACCTTCCTGGTAATTAAGTCAAAAATTAGTCAAAATACTTTAATAAGTAGGTACTATAAAATCTACAAAATTTTTTACCTCGCATTTAAAAGGTCGTTCACCAGTGTGCACGCGCATATGATGTCGCAGATTGTAATTAGTGATAAAAGTCATTGGGCATAGCTCACACTTGATAGGTTTGACTCCAAAATTATGTATCATCTTATGCCGTTTCAGTAAGTGCTTCTGTAAAAGGAGAAAATGTTATGACAAAAGGGAAGTTACGTGGTGTATATCTGCGCTAACTACGTCTGATCAGCGTATAAATATTTGCGAAACGCTGATCAGAAGCCCTACCACGAGCTGTTAACGCGATCCATTAAACGACCTAAACTGAAGTAGGGATGGAGCTAAACTTTAGTTTTAGTATAATAAGCGTTTATATATGTATTTTTATGTAAAGAATCCACGTACAAAATTTCATAACTGTACCTATCATGAAAAATCACAAAGTTATTAATAGAAATCATATTTAAACACGTATTTGGTGTAAAATATAAGCAGAATTTATTAAGCACAAGACATGACATAAAAAACATTTTTTTTGACAAGACACAGAACACAATATCAGTCATTTCAATAAATTGGAGTCGGCCAGGATTAGCAATAAGGTTTTAACCCTCCAACACGCCCTCTTAATCCTGGAGGACTTCAAGCATATCTCGTACAAACGACAAGTGCTTACAGCTAGGCAGTGCCTTCGTGAGCACATCAGCAGTCATCTGCTCTGTGGGCATGTACATCAGTTCTAGCACCCTATTCTCAACAGATTCACGATTCATGCTCTAGTGCCATGATCATGGGCTCGTACTCTGTCGGTAAACCTTTGAGCATCAACGCACCAAGAAACTCGTCATCAACAGGTTTGTTCATATTCGCCAATTGCTGCGCTAATGACAATACTTCATTGACGTAAGCTTCCATGCTAGAATAGTTCGCCAGTTTGACAGCGCACAAGTTCTGAAGAGTTCTCACTCTTGAACCGAGTCCTTTATCATCATATGCACGTTCCAGTGCATTCCAGGCGTCTTTTGCCGTATCCGCTGACATCAAATGTGAAAAACATGACTTTTCAACGCTCAAGCAAATTTTAGATTTTGCAATTTCGTCACGTCGATTTTTCACTTCGGACGTTGTTTTGTCATCCTTACCGTAACCGCTTATACAGATCCATAAATTGTCGTGAATCAAAGCATTTTTCATAACAAATTTCCACTCGACGTAATTTTCACGTCCGCGTAATTTTTCATGTGAAAAACTATGATTTTTCGTTTCCGACATATTTACAATAACGTTGCACTATTTTTGCTGAACCATAACCTAATAGAAATCATATTTAAACACGTATTTGGTGTAAAATATAAGCAGAATTTATTAAGCACAAGACATGACATAAAAAACATTTTTTTTGACAAGACACAGAACACAATATCAGTCATTTCAATAAATTGGAGTCGGCCAGGATTAGCAATAAGGTTTTAACCCTCCAACAGTTATAAGCTTGTTATGTTACCTGGTTGTACACACAAATACATGGCCACCGGGCCATCCGGGCGACTGAGGGGTTAATTAGCTTCCGCACTCAGCTGTGCGCTAGCGCCTAATACCCGCTATGACCTACCGTGACTTGTCTTGTATTTAATATAGGTGGTGTACAGCTTGAGATCTCTTTTAAATATTTTTAGAAAAAATATATTATGGTGATAAAAATGATTGGAATCCATTCAATTACTGATTCTGAAGAAACTATATTCAGATTTCGCATGAACTAAAAATAATGTTGTATAAACTACTAGCTAAAATTATTTATTTTACACATACCTGTTTAAATGCTTTATTGCAAACATCGCATTTATGTTTTTTCTCGCCACCATGCACTATCATGTGACTGAAAGTAAAATATCCTCTTAAATAGTGAATATTCCTGTCAGGTCGACTCCAGCAGAGAACTAGAGATGTCTATATAAACACACACACAAATATAAATTATAGTTATGGACAGCGAATAAAGCGGGTCGCCCGCTACTTTGGACCCGACTTTACAAAAGGGCGCTTTATGACGATTAAAAAGACTATAAATACATTCCAAAGTAGGTACTGTCAACCTACAAACACATTGCTAATGATTTGCTATATTTTGACTACAATTTTGCGCTAGTTTTCATCGAACCTACGTGATAAGTCGTACATCTCGCAGACCATAAATGGCGCCTTGCTCAGGATATGCAGTTAATACCTAATAATTCGGCCGTGTATTAACACGGCCTTATTGCTCATGTGGTGACCCAGTATCAATGCGACGTCGGCCAGCTTGAAGCCCGGACTTAAATTCAATAGTACCTACACTTATGAGATGAACTGAAACGTCAGGTCGAGCCCGAACCCAACGTTCCCGACAAGGCTTCCAAATCTGCGAATGGCAATTGACGAGGAGTGAGATCGATGACGATGGCCGAAAGGATCTTGTTCTTGTTGATCGTTGGAAGGTCTCCTACAAGTTTGACTGATGGCCTGGTAAAGGTTGCGGGAATCCGATGCATGCGAGACGCAGAGGACCATTCGTTGTGGTGACACTTGAGGAAGCCTATGTCCAACAGTGGACGTCTACCGCCTGAAATCATGCTGATGGTGACATCGATGAATTTGAACATGCAGGTATTTATCCGAGCAAGGGGAGGAAATACCAGATACTAACAATTTTTTTTTCTTTCATAATTTTTTTTTGTCATTTTATCGAAAACGAATCTTTATGTAAAATCCTGACTAGATTGATTAATCCCATTAGAGATTCCGTTCGTTTTAATCATAATGAAACGAACTTTCTGCATACCGTATCATTTTAATAGTTGGAAACTTTTTGAGAAAATCGAATCTAAAGTAGCGAAAAGAGTAGCGTTTATTTGCTGTCTAGTGCTGTTGCCTTTACAGTGTTTAGGTGCATAATAATATGCAGTGCCGTGATTAACCCTTTATACATGCAGTGCAAGCTTCTATATCTGCGCTCCTAAAAAAAAAGACTAAGTATAAAATTTCGCGACCCTCCAGGGACAGGCCTGTGCCTGGAAACTGCTGGCACCGCCCTAGTTACAGCACTGCCCATGTGCACAGCATAACCAATGCAATTAAGATTTAAGGCACGCATAAGATTCGTCAGACACAATTAGTGGAGTGCCTGGGTCTTTTTAACCCGGTTTTTTTTTTCAAAATCGGGATGAAAATGTTTTAATAGGTATTTTTTTTTTATACATACTATTAGCTAAACATTTGCTTTTTTAATTTCATCTACAGTAAAATCGATGAAAATTTACGATGACTTAACGCTTCAGATACTGGATTAAATACTTGTAATATTTTGTGTATTTTTTTAATATAAATACTAGCTTTTACCCGCCGCTTCGCCCGCGTACATAAAATATAGCCTATGGTACTCAGAGATTACCTCCTACAAACAAAAAAAAACAAACTTTACCTCTTTATTATATTAAGTGTAGAAAACTAGTTTAGTTAGTAAGTTTAGTTACTAGCTTAGTTTTTTATTTTGTTAGAAAGTTATTACCTTACCTTTTCAATGATGTCTGGCTAATAAAAGCAGCAATACACTTCTCACATTTAAACTTTTTAATCGCCCCATGCAGCTTTGTATGGGATTTCAAACAACTTTCTGTGAAGAATGCTTTCTCACACTGATCACATTTAAATTTCTTTTCAGCTGAAAAATAATTTCCACATTTTATTCATAGTGATGCCTTGCGCATAGCTATTTCTATGTCGAAGCCGTTTCGTAAAACACACCGTATTACAAGTTGGCGCGCCGCACTGTAAAACGTCGCTGTAATGTAAGGGTAATGTAAATCTAAGGGAGCAATTGACTAGACCCCAAGCGAACGAAAGAGTTCGCTCTCTCTTCGTTTTTCTATTGTTACTTTTAAGGTAAAAAATGTGTATAAATTATTAGTATTTGTACACATTTTTTGGACATCTTTTAAAATCATTATTTTGGATAAATTATGGGGATTTAGATTTTATTTTTTTATTATTTGCTTTATTGAACTTTTGGCATCAAAATAATCTAATTATGAATGTAACTACGATGCTTAGTTATTGTGAAAAATAACATTTAATAAGAGCCAAATGTTGAGAATTTTGATGAAATTGTGACTTCTGAAATAAGAAAATGAAACATAATTAGAACTAGCCATGAATGCATTTCAAAGATGATAATGTTGCGCTTAGTTTCCATTCGTAAGATTTGTAAATTCGTTATAAATTTGCCATTAACGAAGCTCACAAATATAAGTCGAAATGATGTTGGCACGAAAGAGCTATGTTTAACGCTTGATTTACCAAACATAATACACCCAAATTGACTTAAAAAAAAATAACTGGCTACTACTCATACTATGGGTCAATATGTGCTATAATAATATTTCAAGTTGTTTCATTATTTTGCTCAAAAAAAGCATACAAAGATGCGCTAATAATTTGCCGCGGGTGAATTTTTACAAGACTCCAGCCTTAATACGGCGTGTTATACGATACTGCTGCGACATCTATACGGAAGGTTGTTGTTTATAAACAGTTTTAGTTAAGGTGGGTTGGGGTAAGATCGGCATAGGGGTAAGAACGTATAATTATAAATTACACCACTTATTTAGCTTTATTTTTAATGCCAGCCATATTGCTGGGCAAGGTGGACATAATGACGCGGCACGCAATATGACTAAAACTAAAAATAAAACTAAAAAGTGGTATAATTTATATTTATACATTCGTACCCCTATACCGATCTTATCCCCAACATACTCTAAATACAATTATAATTCTTACCTGTATGTGTTAATATATGAGAATTCAAGTTCTGAAACAGTTTACCACAATAAGGACAAATATTTATCTTCGGAGCAGGAGGTTTTCTAGCTCTGGGTTTTTTCACTAAAGGATCAGTCCGAGCTAACCTCAAATCTGCTATATACTTAGGCTTTATAGGTTTTGATAGGAGAGGTTTAAACCAATCGTTCTTTTTCTCAGATTTTGGATTATTCGATTCTGAAAACATATTTTGTTTCTAAAGTTTTTATATTCATATTTATAATGAAATGCAGAATACAATAACAAAACAAAGAGAGAATTATGAGATAAGCCATTTGTAGTTGATTAATCTATGCTATAGTATATTTTTTTTTAAATACTTTCGCAGAACCTGTTTTTTGAGATATATTCCATAATGTAAATAAATAGTAGTATCTTTTTGAAAATATCACTCATTTAAATATATCATAAATAAACAATTTGTTATTATTATTATTACTTTCTGTTTAAAAGCGCTCCTGATCTGGTTTCAGTTTGTACTTACTCTTCACTTTTTTCTTTTTTGTATATTTTGTCTTTGTATCATAGCTATAGTTGCTATTCGTATCAGAGTCGTAGTCATCCGCACCTATCTCATAGTCCTGCTACAATACAATAAATAAGATTAGTTTTTAACTTATTCTATTACAATATATTTTCTGTTTGGAAAAATACTGGCCAAGTGCGAGTCAGACTCATAATGTTGTATGGGAGCCCCCTTAAATATTTTTTTTTCTGTTTTTTAGTATTTGTTGCTAAAGTGGCTACAGAAATACATCATCTGTGAAAATTTTCAACTGTCTATCACAGTTTATGAGATGCAGCCCGGTGACGACAGACAGATAGACGGACAGCGGAGTCTTAGTAATACGGTCCCAATTTACCCTTTGGGAACGGAACCCAAAAACTAAATCATAGAAAAAAAAAACAGACTAGACTAAAAATAATTACTGTGTACTCACATAATCACAGTCATTGTCTGATTCTGTTTTAATAGAATTCAGAAATTCACCAACGGACAATGACTTTTTTGACTTTGACTTTTTTTTATTAATATCCTCACGTTCATTTGGGTGTTCAATTTTTTTAATAACAGTGTTATTGTATGATAGGCAATCAAGACCTTCTTTAAATAATTTCTCAGAGAGGTTTTCCATAGAAGGTAACGGCTTACAGTCAGTTTCAATTTCAATTTTTATTTTAATGTCATGTAAGTTACTGAAGTTTATTCTCTTCAAGTTGGAAGTCTCTTGTAGTACCATTTCAGCCCTGTAAAATATGAGATAATTTACAATGTTAGAGAAATGCACGCATTTTGCAATAATTGTTTTGCCCAATTATGCTTTGATATTCTTATTGACACAGCAATCAGTTTTTTGTTAGTGTTGTATGATGACACACGGTACCTTTCGATTTCCATTTTAAAATTGTAAGCATCAGTGAGTTTCCCGCGACAGGAACGGCAAATTTTATCATTGAAACCATCTTCATTTCGAATCTAAAAATGAAATGGGCAGTTTAATTAGGTAACTTGCTACAAATGCGGCGCTTTTTTTTTCGAAATTGAATATGCATCTAATACAAAAGCAATATTATATAATTTATAAAAAACTGTAGTGTAGTTAGTAACAAAATTATAAATACCTTGACTTTAGCAAAAGAAGACATCATTTCGGCAAATGTAATTCCGTCCGTTTTCGTATATATTGAGAGTACATTTTTGCGACATCGTAAGCAAATGCGACATTTGTCCATTACTATTAAAAAAATCTTATAGGTAAGTACCTAACTATTAAAAAAATAATAGTTTTTAAGAGAAATAACAAACATTAAAACATAACACAACAAGGCAACAAGCAGCTGTCACTGTCACACAAAGCTGTCAGTGTCAGAATTAAATCGTTCTGTTTTTGTTAATGTTTTTCGCTTGGGTACTAAGTCTTTTAAGTCGAATGAATTGTTAATTTGTTCACCATTGGAATATTTATTTATTTATTGAATATTATTTTAGAACTTCATTGATTAGTGTAGCAATTCATTATAGGCTAACACCACATGCACTTTTAATGGTTATAATAATAATTATAATTATTAATTACTAGCTTTCCGCCCGCGGCTTCGCCCGCGTGGACTACAGTATATAACGCGCGGGCAGAGACCCGTGCTCAGCAGTGGAATTATTGGTAGCCTATGTGTTATTCCAGTGTCTCTTCTACCTACCTACCAAATTTGATCTAAATCCGTTCAGTAGTTTTTGCGTGAAAGCGTAACAGAGAGACAGAGTTACTTTCGCATTTATTAGTAGGGATACTTCACGAATTAAAAAAAAATGGGACATTAATAAATAAAATGAAAATTCAATACAATAGTTAAATTAAAAGTAAAGAATAACAAATATGGACGTATTACATTCTAATATCTTTGTAGTATTTGGCAGCAAATATATCAAGTCAACCTTCTCGGCAAACTTCGCTGAGTGATTTGATGTGGTTCACATGAATTCAATGCGACGGGACGTCAAGGCAGCGGTTCCGTTCATTTATGTAAAACAAGACTCCGCACGACAAGAGTGCGGGTGAAAATATCAAACCAACTGATCGCGAGTTCGCGACCACTTTGCTTTGGTCGTCGTCGCACCGCACTCTTGTGTGGTTGGTCTCATAGGTCACCGCAATATGTTCATTCGAAACGGAACTACTGTTGACGACTAAATCGATGTTATCGTGATTCATCATCGACCGCATGGTCGCTTTCCATCAGGTGAGATAGCGACCAAGCGCGAACCCACCAACAATAAAAAAAATCGGAATACGAGGAATGATGATGACCTGTATGTATACCGTGCATTGTCTGACACAAGACTTTTTTTTATACTATATTTTGTAATACATAAGGTATACAAGATCCTTGGACGGGCACCACACTGACACGGACAATGCTAGTGTTTTTTTTTTTGGGTTTTTAGTCACTAAAAGTCGGACACTATCTCCCGCTCCACCCAAGAGCGGAAGATGTCATTGGATAATTATCCCATCTAAAAAAAATCCGTTACATGCAATTTTTATTTATCCGTTTTTTTCGACTGCTCAACATTCTGATCCATACGCTATTACAGGTCTTATCACGGACTTATAGATTATTTAGGTTAGGGGTATCGGGTCGGTCGTAAATTGTTCCAGTGACCTGTTGCTATTTCATCTATCTTAAGTTGATCCAGTGCGTTAATTCAGTGCAGTCTTGGTAAATGATACCTAAATGATCATTATTTTGCCAATAGATGTTTCTCGGTATTGTTTGTTTCTTATATATCACCGACTTCCGAAATTAAAGTTATTTTGATCGATTTTGTGTATTTTTTTTTGTGAAGTCGATTATTGTTTTTTGAAAAAGGTTTTATATTTCACACTTTTTTGTTGCGATACATTTATAGCCAGAGTACCTACCTTTTTCTCATGACAATTTTAATTAACCCAAATCCTGCTAGAATTCATTGTTTTATTATGAAGTTCCCGGGTCCACCTTCCACCTTCTGGCACCATCATTAGATCAGTTCGATAGCACCTTACAGCCAAAGTGCATCACATGACAACTCTAATAAGCCCAATCACGGCTAAGATACACTGACTAATTACGAAGTTCCGGTCCCTACCTTCCGACGAAGAAGAGGTGAACCGATGGATGCGGGACGCACAGGACCGGTCGTTGTGGCGACGCTTGGGGGAGGTCTATCTCCAACAGTGGACGTCTATCGGCTGATATGATAATGGTGATGATTTTGGTAACTTAGATATCTTGTGGGCACCGGGCCACGTGGTAGATCACAAATGAGATGGACAGACCAGATCAAGGCCGCAACTAAGTGCTCGGTTTATGAATGTACCCGGAAAAATGCAGTCCGCGATGAATAGCGCCGCAACCGCAATACAAAGATGATCATTCACAGTGATTTATTTATTTACCTACTTGTACAACATTACCTACAGCCTAAACGAATGCGTTGTACAGAAACTAAGAAATAAAAGAAGGGGAAAAGAACATATACACTACCACTAAAATAAAATATCCCACAAAACCAAATAAGACAAGGTTTACGTGTTGTTTTCATCCACGACCACTCTGGCATACACTCTTGTATCGACTCAGAAGAAGATATATTGTGGATATTATGTAGATTTCTATTGAAATCAATGTATTTGTGTAAGACTAATCCAGTAAAGACCTTGAAAATCTGCTATTTTGTATGAACTTTGACCCTTCATAATGTGCTCAAAAATTAAAAAAGTCAAAATATATAACAATAGAAGCCTTGCTTTTATCAAGATTCAATTAGGTACGACATTTTTCTTCAAAAACATTTAAGTGTTAAAAAAAAAAAGCAAGTATTTGCTGTAACAACTTTTGTGAAATATTTGAATATTTGTGAACATGGTGGAGAAGATCAGAAATGGCCAACGGAAGTTCCGTTCCCACCACCAGTTCCATTTTATCAAATGTTACTTTTTGACTGTAAATGTTTAAGTCCTCAATGAAAATATCAAAACAACTAGGCATATGGTTGCCTATAATGTTTGAGGAGTTTCCTCGATGCCTCATGGACACGGGTTTGCTGACGGCGAGCTATTGGTAGCTCGCTGTCTGACCGTCCGCAAACTTTCCGGACCGAACCCAAGATATCAACGGCGCGCACTGTTCCCGCGCGCCACATGGAGTTGTCAGCAACAGCAGGGGCCCAGCCGGGTCGACGCCTACTGGGGCCAGGGTTATCCAAAAGGGTAGCTCGGCCCGGGCATGAAAGGCAAGAAGAAACGGGGTGGGTTTTTAGTCAGTAAGAGTCTGACACTATCTCCCGTTCCACCTAAGAGCGGGGGTTGTCATTTGATGATTTCCCCACCGTAAAAAAATATGAAAATAAACGAGAAAGTGGAGATTTTCTGAAAAGGAAACCGGTAGTCCTAGAATGCAAAGGGCAACTGAACGATACAGACAGGGTTTTAGTCAGCAAAAGTCTGACTCTCCCTTTCGTTTCGCCCCGATAGGGAAAAGTCATTAGATGATTTCCAACCTTAAAGAAAATTCCATCTGATTAATGAGTATCGATAATTTTGAAACAAGTTCAGGACTAAACCACCGATCACTTCAGCATGCATGTGCCTTGTGCAAACACTCGTAATGGATACTTACTGAGAGCCAGTCGTAGTTTTAACGAAATATCTTGTAAACCCGGATATTAGTAAGAGGTTAGTAAAGCCGTTTTCTGTACAAGCAGCACCTACTTACAATTTGAAATATTTTTCCAATAAGAACAAATTAAAAGTAAAGTTATAATTTTGCAATTTATCAGCGGAAGCTTGTAATTAGCAATTTAGTTATAAGACCTCATCTATGTTTGTTGTAGAGTGTTTCCAAGTTTACGTTTTTAAGTTAAAATAACTGGATGTGTGATCAGAACAAAAATCCAAACGTGATTCAGATTTGAGATAGTGTTGCGCAAATCCCTTGAAAAAAACCTCACTAACTGAAATAATTTCTACCTGATTAGAGATTTTATTGGAAAAACTTCTCAAGATTTGTAGGTCGGCTCCCCAGGTCCAGAAGCCCGGTCCAAACTTTTTAAACCTTAATGATAGCACAAGTAAAATACACAAAACCACATGAAATACCTAAAATAGGTTTTTTTTAGGCGGGAAATCATTCAATGACATCTCCCAGCCTTGGACGGAGCTGCTGATTAAAACCCACTCCTATACCTTCTTTGCCATCGTTTCTGGGCTCCGGGGTAAAATGTGTGATCATTTATATACAAGAACAACGTTGCTGAAAGCACAGACCACTGAGATACTCAGGTATGAATGAAAAATAAAATTGACAGCATCAGTAGCCATCGATGACCACTCAGAAAGACTTACCTACTCAGACTGAAAGAAGGAAGCTTTCTAATAAAGCTTTCGTGCCACTGCCAGATCCTATCGAAAGCCTTCAAGATGTCGACGAATACTACATACGCTTCCTCATGCCTCTTGGGTCTCACTCCAGATATGGATGGCATAGGTACGCTACAAGAACCCCAGTTGACCGATTTCGGCGAAAACCAGGAATTTAATGTTGAGTACACGCTCCATACTTATACTCATACTGAATGGAAGTTATTGTGATAAAGAAAATGAAATGAAAGTCCAGTCAAATTGTATTTAACCATTCGAAGATGCTTCCGGGAATTAAGAAGTCTTCCATTTGGAAGTAAGAGCTGTTCCTGTGGGAATATAAAAAAATAGCCTAAGTTACTCCTGTCAAAAGTCCCGTTAAAATCGTTCTAGCCGTTTCAGAGATTAGCTGGCAATTACAGACAGACAGGCAAAAATTTTAAAATTTGCATATGAGCTATTACATAGGTACGAGTATCATAGCATAGCGTCATCATCACCAAATTAGTTCGATAGTACCTTATAGCCAAAATGCATCTCATGACAATTGTAATAAGCCCAAACTAGGATACATTGATTAATTACAGAGTTCCAGTGCCAGTGATCTTCCGGCTCCATCATCATCATTAGGTCACTTCAATGATACCAATATAACTATGCAGAACCATTTATTTATTTGTATTTTCATACCTAGTCACTTAACATCTTCATTGTGATATCTATATGAGTATAAAGTTCCTTTGGCCATTTCTGGTCTTCTTCATCAGTTCCATTTCATTAATGTTACTTTTTGACTGTAAATGCTCTGACTGATCTCGGTGAAAATATCAGATATTTGAGGAATTCCCTCGATTCTATTTTTAATTTTGCTTGCAAATAGTAGCAATGTTTGTTCAGAGATTACCTTGCCATCTCCAACACCATTCTGAAAAATTTAGCATAGAGGTTCAATTCTACGTTATAAGGTGACTGTATTGCAGTTACACACGTCTTATAAAACCAGTACTTTCTCTAATTTTTGGGACTTTATTAGTTCTTATAACATACTCGTACCTATTTAAGCTATTCAATAGAATAGAAAAAACTTTATTGTGCACCACTATAAAGCCAAAGCTTGGGGGAGGCCTATGTCCAGCAGTGGACGTCTGTTGGCTGAAATGATGATGTGATGATGATGGTGCACCACAGTGGTAACAAAACTTTTACACAAACTTAAATCTGTGGGTAGAATAACGACTGTTGGTGAAAGTTCCGTCTATTTTTATCCCGGGAATTAAGTCCCGTTACTGCGGTGAAATAAAAATCAGCTATAGTTAGTTACCCCAGTGATAGTTCCGTCAAATTTTGTTATAAACGAGTTTTAAATCCCTTTCTTGCGATAAAATTAAAAGTAGTGTCAGACTGTTACTGACTAAAAACCCACACCGTCGCGTTCCTTCTAGCCTTCATACCGGGGCTCGAGCCCCCTTTCGGATTACCCTGGTGGCGTAGTGTTCCACGCGCGCCTCAAACAGATGTAGGTCTGTACCTAAGTAACCAAAACCAGCTGGTCCTTAGGGGCTAATCCGAAACTACTGACCATATCCTTACTAATTTAGTCATAATTTTGCAAACAATAAAAAATATGAAAAGCACCAACCAGCCGAAACGATTTCCTTTGTCCAGTTCTAAATTGGGTATGATTTAGGTTAATTGACTTATGGACATGTTACCGTGAACAATGAAGATGATTAACTGCGTACTTAAAAAGGGTGAGAGGTTTAGCTTGAAGAGAGATATATCTACAATACGAGTATACTTAAAAAGAAACAACACAATGTCCAGTATGAAATTCTTTTGCGTAGTCGTTGAGGTAACCAAACGGCAAACATGTAAAGAATACGTTATTTGTAGAGATAAGAAAAACACTTTGAGAAACCGTAGTAAGACAAAGCTGTTACAATCATCGTCAATATAATTATATTTTATTTGATACCATATCGATGGGGTTGATACCATAGAGTCTAAAGTTAATGATATTGAAATAAAATTATATTCAATCAAATACACTGTAAACCCCTATTTTTAATTAGTACACAAAAAAAAATGGGGCTTAATCCGTACCCGTTCTTAATCATATTTGTGTAGTAAAATTGGCCACAAAATTTTTCATGATTGGTAAATCATAATTGGATCATTTGTTCATAACTATTTTTTTTTGTTAGCCTGTTCTGTCCCGCTTCTGGGCGTTCCGCATAGTGGCGACACCCGGAAGTCTCTTCCGCTTGAATCCGGTGCAGGAACCTCCCGAACGTGCCATGTCCGGTGAGGACCTGCGTCATGCGGAAGGTAAGGACGCCATGAGGTCTTTCCAGCCACGCCTCAAAGAGGGGACTTACCGCCATAATTGTGGCGTGGGCAAAGGCCTCCCTCCATAACTATTACTACTAGGAAATACTAGGTATAATACGCGCAGTGACTTTCTATTATTTTTCATTCATAACCATAAAATCAATAGTCTGTACATACTCGTACAATATTTTCATAAATTGAGTGACATTTTGGGATATAAACAAACTCTAATAACTTTGGCACATTGCTGTTTATGAATATTATTTATTAAAACTTTACCTAAATAATAACGAGACCTATTCTAATACCCTATAAGTATTTGTACTAATAAAAAATTAGTGGTGTAAAGATATTATATAGGTATAGGTAACTATCAATTTGTAATACTTTAATAACGCGTGACTACGGCTTTTCTTTTCGTTCTGTTCTTCCGTCTCCAGTTTATTTAAGCATCCTAAAAATCTTGTTTCATTATTTTTCTGCGTCGTTTTCTACTATCAAATTCGAACTAAGGAACATTCAGACAGAACGAGTCACGTGTGTTATCTGTTTTATTTTACAAGCTTTTATTTAGTTTAACTCCCGATGTTTGTCTGTAATCAAATCTTGCTTGCTTGTTTAAATTTGATCCACTTCCCGGCTACCGATTGAGCTGAAATTTTGCATGCACGTGTAAATCAGATGACAATGCAAAATTAGTATGACATAGAGCTGACCCGATGATGGAACCGGAAGGTGGCTATAGGAATTTGGTAGTTAAACGACACAACCCCATCGAGTTTGTATTCGTGTGATTCCTCTTGAAGAGTATTAATTATATAAGTATAATACCGTGCTATAAAAGCTTGATATGAAAAAAATATTTTTGTAAAAACTTGTTAAAATAATAAATTGTAGACTGTAAGTGATATTTAGCTACCGGCTCCAACGTGGAAATTGATGGAGAAAGCCTAGGCAGATGAGTTTACAAATGCATATCCTAGAATATCCTGTCTACACCTATCTGCTCAGTAGTCATAAAACATTTTTATGAGTAGGTAGTAATGTATATTTACCTGCCTTCCATATACCTAGGACATTCAATTTCACAATCACAGCCTCTTCTTATCAGCATTTCTTGAAAGTACAATAATTATTGTGGAAACAAGCTCAACTAGAACTTACGTACGCAAATTGATATTACCCAATTTATCAAAACGAGTATTTTTTTTTCCACAAATATCACACAATGCCGTCGAATCTCAAGCTAAGCAGAGCTTGTGTTATGAGTACTAGACAACTGATAAACATACTTATATATTTCTAAATACATACATAAATAGATAAATTATACCCAGAAACAGAACAAACGATCATGCTCATCACACAAACATTTGTCCTGGGTGGGAATCGAACTCACGACCTCGACCTCCGGTATAGCAGTCAGGGTCACTAACCACTAGACCAACATGCCAGTCGATTTATAGGCTATTTATTTATTATATTTTTTAGTATACACAAAATAATCAAAAATACTGGACAAACATTATCAAAAACAAGTGTACAATGGGCGGTCTTATCGCACGGGGAATTTCTAACAGACAACCTATGGTTGGACTGAAAGAAAGGAGATAGATTACTACTATTAGTATACAGATATTTATTATTATTAGATTACTATTATTGGAGTACTATAAAATGAGAGAGAATTGAATATACAGAGAGATGATACAGTATAAAGTGTACGATTTAGTTATCTACATGGAAGTATTCAGGAAGGATTCGGAACACTACTGCACTTCAGGAGCTTCTCGAATCCAAAAAATGCATATAAAAATGTGTTGCAGATTGTATAGATTTACCTACTAACTCATGCAACATCTTAGCCTGTTCCTCAACAAGATATATAATCCAGACTTTTTACCTGAACGGTGGGGATTCGCATTTTTTCGTGAGAGCTGTCAAAATATTTATGCTACTCTGCAACGGATTAGTCCATATGTTACTTGTTAAAATAAACTGTTTAAAATTACTACATAAATATTTCTAACACAAGATATATTTTATTTTACCCTGAATTTACAGCACATAGCTTTGCTTAGTAACCGATTTTACTACTTACCTGTTTAAAATTCGTAAGATCAACCATACCTATAGCTTTAAAATCATTGCTGAATTTAGTTACCTACATAACTTCTAAACAAATTATTTATTGACCTGTTATTCCTGCCAGTAGGTTCACTCAAGTCCCTAATAGGAAAACCATGAAAAATATTTTAGTTCTATCTATTCTAGTAGGTATAGGTGCAAACCGAGCGCATTAACATGGCACCTGGCTCGAAAACAGTTGCTACGTTGAATACTCGAAAATAGTTTGTATTGTCTCATCTAAAGCATCGTAAATTCGTAAAGCAAAGTAATATGTCATGATAAACTACTCGGCGCAAAATAAGTAAATGTTGATATTTAAAAAACTAAAATAAAATTCAATGCACTCAATACTTCAAACGTCATTCATCAGGTGCTATCAACATATTGCTATAGGATTTATGTGTGTAAAGTGTTCACCAATAACTTTCAGGTTATGAGTGTCCGCAGGGCGGGCGGCTGTTGACGCGCTGGCGGTGCAACTTCATCTTTGGGCGCATTTTCCGAGTTCCCAGCGCAGCCCTGGCGCCGCCAGCGCGTGAGTCAGCAGGCCAGGCCGCGGGCTGCGGGGGCGCGGCGCGGGCGGTTGCAGCGCCCCGGGCAACGCCGCGTGGCGTGGCGTGCGACTGTAGTGTCGAATGTGAATCGTGTGCAGTGTAGCACGCGCCGCCCGCGGCCTCACATCGCTCATCGCGCTACGCCGCCGCCTCCCCGCTCTGCCGCACCACGCGTCCGCTGGGCGCGTCGCGCGGGCCGCGGGCCAGGCCCGCGAGCCTGCTGCTTCTGGCCGCGTGGCTGGCGGCCGTCGCTGCCGAGCTCGCCTGTCCGCAGGACCCTCCGGCAGCTCAGATTGCGTGCGCCTCCTGTCGATCCTACGAGAACGCGCGAGAACACAGCTTACGAGTGATCCGCGAGAGCCTGCTGGCGAAACTAGGCTTCACCCAAGCCCCGAACACGACAGGCCGGGAGCTGCCAACCGTGCCGGCAGACATGATGGAACGCTTCGAGCGCCGCAAGCCGCCCGCTGGCGTGCAAGCCGATGCACCAGCTCCGAGCAGGACCTTCGTCACTCACACGGAACAGGACGACTTCCTTGCGCGGACCGACAATGTCCTCATCTTTGCACGTTAGTACCTTACGAGAAATTAAGTTCGTAACAAGTTATTTAGTAATCAGTTAAATATACAGTTTAATATCAATGTAGAGCTAAGTTCGATGCCCCTAGTCTAGATAGAAGCACCAGACCATTTGTAGGTTCACACAAGACAGCAGATCATAAAAATCTTTCAATATTATTGTCATCAGCAAGTGGTTTATCAATGTAACTTTTGTCTATTTCATGCAAGAAACTGATAATTAATTCCAGTGAATGCAATATATTTCTTTAAAGTTATGAACTTTTGGTTGACGACGAGTGACAGATAGATCAATGCCTGTGCCTAGAAATTTGGCGGCTTAACGCGTGCTCGGCTATTGGCATGGTCTGCGAAGTTCATTGACAGGCACGTGTGCAGCCTATAAGTGAGTAAGGCACTTCGTGGTCGCGTCACGCACAGCAAATTTTAATTAGCCAATGATTGCTTCAACTTCAACGCGTATATTATGTGCCATTGTCTATAGAACACGACAACTTGAGATTGCTATCGCGATCGTCTCCGACCACTTTTGAATAATAAAATCTGCAACGGTCAATGTAAACGTCTATTGAACATTTAGGTACCTACTTATGTATTCTAATTCAAGCAAAGTCAAAGTTATGTTCTTCTTGTCATGTGGAGTGAATCTTTGATTGAAATCAATAGCATCGAAATAGTTATTCAACGAGAGAGGTCTTTGAATAATGGAAATTACGTGTCTCGTGATGGACGTTTTGAATTTTTTATCGTTATTATTAAATATAGAAATGACACAGAAGTTGGAGGGTGAAATTGTTGTAATGCGAAAACAGGGCTATCAAAGTTCAGGCTAGTATGTAATCTGGTAACGTGAACAAGGGGCTTCGACCGCTGACGATAACGTTAACTCCACTAGCACTGTGTATAGCTTACGATTAATTGAACAATTTTAGCGCAAAAATTAATTAATAGCCCACTATTAGGTCTCATCGCCTCACTTTGAAGATAAATTTTCGTGAGAAGCATTTAAACCAAATCAGATATGTAAGAATATGGATAATAGAAAAGTTTTGTCGCTTGAAAGTAAATTAAATACCTACTAGAATATTTGAAATATATTGCATTTATTGGAGTATAATGGTGTTTATAATAGACAAGCGAAAATTTGCCATAATAAATATTACCCAGAGCTAATCAAACATGGTGTAGATTAAGATTTTGTAGCTGTATGTTGTTAATTTTAGTTTCTAGCTCTTGACTCCAATAATAACGCTCGTATGTTAGTGCACGCATAAATTGTCGGTCTCTCTTGGATAAAATGTATTTATAAAGCAACTGTCCTTTAATTTTAGTACCAATTACTATTTAATGTTTAATAATTAAGCATTAGCTGTGGTTGAATTTGCCTTTAAAACTTTAAAACGTTTTTCTGGACAGCTGTTATTCCCACGATTATGGACCGACCCAGAGCACTAGTTAGGTATCTACGTTATTTATAGCATATTGAAGCTGATAAAGTCATCACTAGCGTTCTTGGAAGCGCACTGAGAAGGTGCACGATATCAATGCAAAATGTACTTAGTATTTTTATGTAGAAGAAACACAATTGTGTACGGACTTAAAAAAAAAGTCGCAGGAGAGAGACGAAAAATTGCATGTGAGAGATGAAAACGCAAGGTGTTTTTATTTGTTACTTTTACCTGTTGGGTTAAGGTGCGTGGCCGCCACCACAAAACTTTACACCTGGTTTGCAATAATAACAGATAAAAACTTGAATGAATGAAAAACTTTTAAGTCACAAGAACACTGAACGGATAGTTGTTCTGCAGTTTCTGTCTACTCGTGAACAAAGGAGTGACTTTGCGTTAGGAAATGCATAGCATCTTGAATCTTCTTATTATCACAAAGTATATACCTATCCTTTAAAAAGATAGACCTTGAAATTCTACTTAAAAATACCTGAGAGAAAAATTAAGTGCTTAATACGAATCAAATCAATACTTCTTATTTTTTTGGTCATTAAATATTCATTAATTGAAACAAAATTTAAAACAACTTTACTGTAGCTCCTTTACTTCGTACAACATTATGAGTTTAAACTACGTTTGACCGGGAAGTTATTAAAAAACCCATTTTCTCATTGTCCAGATTTATAATTCAACGACAGCTGAAGTGCCCTTAAAGCTGATCGCAATTGCCAATCGCGGATTTGACGTAGAGTAGGTGAGTACTCGAGTAGGCGGTCGACGTCTCTGTGTCTGCCATTCGCGGTGGCCGAGGAACACTGCCCTCGACTCATATAATCGACGTGCAAACGCACCGCCTCCGTTTAACTGAATGACACAATTCCTGACACATTACCTAATCTCGACAACGTACGCTACTTCAGTTTTGGGACCTCGAAGTTCCCAATCTGTTAGGCGAAATTGCACTACAATTTTGTTCCGGATCATACTGAAGGCCACCGGTTCCTCCCTATGGATGGAATTTCAGAGAGGAATAGGCCTATTGGGGAGACCTCTATAAAAAAAACGCACCTACGGTTCTTACCTCTTAGGTGGTGTGGAAAAAGGACCCAATTTTGTAATTAAACCTACAAAAACGAAATATTCAGTTTAATTGAATGATTTCTGGACAGTACCATAACTTTCGCTCCTATTGATTGAATTCCCCTTGACCCACAGGCAACATCCTGCCAAAACGATGTCTACGATCGATAAATCAGTTATCGCATCACTGCATCTCCGAACATTATTAAGATATATTGACGGAAAATTGGGTATACCGTTCATGAAATGTAACATTGTCAAATATCCATTAATTTAATGTAGCATGTGCTTGTTACTTTTATAAATATAATCATTCCTTATCAAGAGAAGCAAGGACGCGACACTGTTACGAGTTAAATTTAATACGCATATAAAACGGTTACCTACAGTTTCTGCATTTATGAAGAGTTTCCATCTATTAAAGTTTGCTTAACACAAAGCATATTCATTTTGATAATTTATTTAAGCGCTCAAAAGAACAGATAGGCACTGTTAAATCTTATTTTATAAATGATTTGGTTACATTACATTAAAGATTTCATGACTTAAGAGCAGTTAATTGAGAGTGCGCTTGGTAACAAGACAGCTTCCCACTCAAGCGATCAGCTGAGTGCTAGCACACTCATACACATGATAGATTATAATCTATGAATTAAAATTAGAACTAATAAGTAGGTCTTCATTAGTGTAAAAACAATTTAATGTAACTGCACTATCTTAATTTAATATCTTCATATAAATGGGTTAGATACTTGTTTGTTACTGTGACGAAAAATAAATATGCAATAAGCTGTACCTAATGACAATGAAATCTATTTTTGGCTGTACTAAAGAGTCTAAATTGAAACCCTGATTTTACTACAGTTGTACTTCAGTGTGTCATGAGTGGGATCATTCAATTTAATCCTAACGTGACCTAAAAGTTACATATCATTTAACGTAGCACGCTATCAGCGAAAAAAATATTCTCATTTGTGTGATATAAAGCAGATATTGGCAGTCCTGTGAGTTCGGACTACAGAGAGACTCGAACGGGACTGTCTCGCGCGCGTCTGACAAGTGCGTGTCAACGAGACGGCCATTTGCAACGATCGATTGTTTTGGCTGCTGGCAGTCACCTTAATTGCTCGTGAATCAAGATGACACGAGTGCTTTTGTATGGAATGATCAGGATTGGTCTCGGTTAATATAGCTATGTTTTGATAAGGTTAAGTATATACATTTTGGATGATCCGATTTCTTTGTATGCCACTGTGCCAGATAAATTAATCGTGATACATTTATTACTTTTTTAACTACCTGTCTACTTACTTTTAGTTTCTTTCAATAACTGACCCAGTCTTCTTCATATGTGATTCATAAATTTTAATCATGTTTGTTTATTAATTTGGAAAAATATTTAAGTTGGAAAGTATAGGAGAGTCCAGAAAATAAATCAATTAGAAAAAAATCCTTTACTCGATAACAATATTTCACTATGGCTCCTTAAGTGAGTTCACAGACATAATTCAATTAGTAGACTGGATAAGGTTTATTTTAGTTCTACGCGAAAGAAAAGTACTGACCAAGCTTAGCTTTTCAACTACACCATTTTTAGAACATTAATCAAAATATTTTTTTTGCTTGACAATAGTACCCAACCAAGTACCAAAATGGCGTTAAAAACTCTATTTTTATTATATAGATAAACGAAACCAATCTCTTTAAATTTCATCCTAAACGAATGAGAACTACCGAAGATTGTTTATCAAACATTCAGTAAAAACCAGTTTAGCTACATCTGGAAATTTCATATAATAAATGTTTTGAGTACTTTCAGTCGTTTATCTTTCATATTCATATCATATAGATGATGCTCTATATAGATGTCTTGCCTGCGCTTTCAAGAAAGTGTGTTAACTTATGAGTTCCTGAACGCCCTGGGCCCGCCCCGAGTCCTTTAATTTGTAAGACCTACCTGTGGGCTACCTACATCAATGATTTTACTTTACTTTAACTTTTATAGACCAGTAACTTAATCGTTCTTTTTTTGATGCTTTTTTATTTTGTCGAGTTAAATGCTTGCATTTTTCCATCATGAACTATGTTTAATTTTCTTCAAAAGAGTTGACAATTTTTCGACAGTTGATTCTTAGCCGCTCTCAAAATTTTGAGATTTAGAAATTTTTGAAAAGTTTTCCTAGGACTAGAGTCACGAAATTTAAAGCCACGTTGCAAAATCCGACGTAGGGCAAGAGTTTATTCATTCCAACTCAATACACAAAGATAGCGGATATCTCATGTATAGAAAGTACATCCGCAGACTTAATAGAGGTACAAACAGCATACCTATACAGTGTGATGTGCAAAATTATGTGTAAAGTTATACGCAGCTGAGCCCGCATGAGTCGACCACCCTCGCGCTTTTGCAACAAATTCGTAATTGGTAGGGTTGGCAGCAACAGGGATGCGCTCAGAACACTGGGCAGGATAAGGTTAAACTTTTTATATATCATGCCCACAGTGCACGACTACGCACGTGATTGCTTATTTCACACAATGGATGATCCTACGTAGTCTTACACCGCGCGGATTTGTGTTGGACGCATCCGTGTCTTGTACTAGGTCATGTCTATAATACATTGCAGATGGTTGAACTATTATGAAAGAGGTGATATATTTTTTTGTCTATGATTTTGTCATTTGTATCAGGCCCATAGAACTAGACTAAATGAACATAAGAAATGATGAGTGGATAGTGTGAAAGATGAAATGGGTCATTACTAAGATTACCTTGCCCTCATTACAGATCCCAATTAATTTGAATGGGGGCAAGAAAATAACTGTAGAAATTAGTATCTATCATCAATAAACCGAGTACAAGGATACGAACAGTTAGGAGCTCACGTTGATTGTCTCACAGTGTGAGTGTTAGAATTGTAGTCTTGGCTTCATATGAGCGTAAGTAGACTTCAAGTTCAAATTTCAATCTAGGATAGGTATTAATAGGATTCAGGATACTAAGGTTATCACGATTTTAGTTTACTAAAATTGCCTCCCGTTCTTAATTTTATTGATCTTAGTAAAATACTATCACCCTAATTTCTCGTGTTTAGCAAGAAGCGAAAAAGATTTGATTTGGTGATCATTATCATTACAGCTGCCAATAAAATTATTGTCTAAGTATTTAAAGTTTCTGATATCAGTGCATTCCCCTAAAACAATGTAGCAACTCATCATGATTTTAATTATTTTATCTAGATCTATCGTATGAATACGTATGAATGAAATACTGTGATCAGTTTGTGGACTGGCTTATCGCTCGTAGATGTGATAGGTTTGAGACTTCCTTTCACTATGCAAACAACACCAGGCACCTTGACACTAGAGGTTGTTAACCGGTGCATTAGATGGGGCACAACCGCACAATTGAGGCCAGTGTGTGAGCGAGTTCAAGAGCAATTTAGGTTCCGTAGGTCAGTTCGCTAAAGGTAACCTTGACATTGACTACAATAGTTACACCTGAAATGTTTATTTATGTTCAACTAGTTCGCAAATCGATAATTTTATCTCCTTCATTGTAAGCAAACAAAAATAATTTGATAATAATAGAACTATGGACCTACCGTTTACACAATTCGCTGGGTATCTAACTAATATTATTATTATCAGCTGAGTATTTGGTATCTACGCCACAAATTAGCGCACAATTCACGAAAATACAGCGGCATGACGTAAGATGTTCATCACGTTTTAGGCAAATAACGTTGCACTTCGGGGCTTATCTTATCTCTTACTGTAGGTAAAGGTATATACAGTCGACGAAATACTAACTCAATGATCAAGCGCCTTAATAGTATTTGGCAACAGCTATTTGTACTTGTATACACTGCTTACCTACCTAATTCCGCGAAATATGCATATGTTTCTACAGATTTTAAGTGTAACGTCAAACTTTACAAACAAGACTTGTTCATAACCGTTTAGACAGCTGAAGTAGGTACGCAATGTTTGAAAATAACTTGTAGCATTGGTCGCGACGGATTTCCAGGAGACAGAAGACACAGACAGAAAAAAAGGAACACCACGTAAATTAAGCGGGCGGAGACGTTGCGCGTGCGCTGCCGTTTCATTCAGGGCTGTTTTAGGTTTCATTTAGTACCTTTGTTGACGTCTGCGGCTATTTATAACTTACAGTGAGTGTCCCACCGTAGGTTCGGTTCCCGTTTCGGTTTCGGCCAAAAAACTGCTTTCGGCCCGAGTAACGGTTTCGGTTAAATGTTGCCGCTATTTTGTTCGATCGAAACTAGCGTCTTTGAGATGGCGAGTGTGATATAGTGACAGTCTCTTTCGGCTGTGTATTAGGTATACACAGCCGAAGGAGACTGTCACTCTATCATTTTTGGGAATCATCGATTTATTTAATACTAGCTTTTACCCGCAGCTTCGCCCGCATACATAAAATATAGCCTATGTCAGTCAGGAATAAAGCAGCTTTCTATCAGTGAAAGAATCCAGAGATTACCTCCTAGAAAAAAATAGTGTGGATTTTTTGAAAATCTGGGCAAGTTTTTTAATGACTCGATAACTTTTTCGAGATAAAAATGTTAGTTTTCGACTGTATTTCTTTTGCCATATCGGTTTCGGCTCAAACAGACAGAAGGGCCGGCCCGTAGGAACATTCGGTTACGGTTTCGGCTGAAAATTGTGATTCGGTCAGTCACTACTTAGAATACAGTAAAATAAGTACTCTTTGATACTTCAAAGGATACTAAACCGTCTGGGCCGTAGGGCGTAGACCCATTATAGTGGATTTATCTGAGAGAAGACTATATTTAACTATTTCTGTCTACTATTTGGTACAAGATTCTGAACCAGATGCAAATATTCACTGAAACTAAAATCTGAACATTACTTACCTTTTACTTTTTTTTTTAATTTTGCTTTAGTTTATTTACACGAATAATAAAAAAAAAAACTAAATGTGTTTTGTGTACCTATACATGTAGATGAATGAAGAGAGAGGGAGGCAAAGAAGAGATGGATGGATTGTGTGAGTAGTGATATGAAAGAAAAGGGAGTTAGTGATAGTGTGACGGGTAACAGGCCCGAATGGACCAAAAATCGTAATAGCGCCGACCCCAAGTAATATGGGATAAGAGCAGCAAGAAGAAAAATAATTTAAATAAAAATAAACTTTTACCTACTTAGAAATTACGAACACCGATTGTTTCGACAATGGGTTTAAACTTCAAACTTCTGAAAGTAGAGATGCTCTTTGAAGTTTACTGACTTCGATTGCGATAAGTAAAATTATGCCACGGATATCGGATATCTATAAATTATGCCAATGCAACTAGACAGCAACAGCATGATGATATTTTTATTAGGTAAATTTTCCTTTTCGCGAAAGATGGAAGGAGTGAAGTGAGGCCTTTGCCCAGGAGTGGAAGAACAGGCTAAAAACAATAATCCTTAATTCATAATCTGGTTTACTTTCTTCGTCATCGGGCGCGCAATAGGTTAGACGCTCACCTTACGTTAACTATAATTCATTCCAATGACTCATAATATTATTATTGCTAATGCAGAAAGAAAGGATCGCAGGCTCATTGTAGCCGAAACAACAGGGCAATTTGCTTTTTAAAAAACAAATTACATTCATCACACTAAAGTGGCACCCCTGTTTCATCCCGTTGAAGAAAAAGAGGATGTCAAGATAATGTGTGACTGTTGATTGTTGTTTGCAATAAGCACTTACTTTGCATCAATTCAGTCAGGACGTCGATTTCAATTTGACCACATCCTGCTTTCTCAAGATATTCTTGTTATTTATTGTTATGAGAGACATTTTTAAATCAGCACTCTGACCCCAACTTGTGTTTCAACTGGGGCCCAAGTCATTTTATAAATTCGTCATTCCAACACGATCCCATTGTCATTTTGCTAAAAGTTTGTAGTCTGTTAAATTCATAATGATCGATCATTGGTCAGTCATTGGTCTCGTAATAGTATTGTGGTAGAATGACAATACCGAGCTTTCTCGTAACAAATTAAAAGCAATAATTGCACAACGTCGTTCAAATGGTAGGTCACTGAACAATGGACTGTCAAAATTTTAGCAGATTACCGCAAAGTTCGTCAGACATTCATTTGTCACTATGTACGAGATTACCATTCTCTGCCATTTCTTTCAATTGAGTGTCAGTGGTTGATCATTGGAAAGTCAAAGTGACGCCATTATATTAGTAGATTACCAAACTTGTCAATATCAATAATTATGAAGTCAATGATAGACCATTCTGACACTATTGCAATAGCAGATTTAAGACCCTGCTTGTTTGCCTACTAGGGCCAGGGTTATCCGAAAGGAAACTCGAGCCCCAGTATGAAGAGGCTAAAAGGAACGGGGTGGGTTTTTAGTCAGTAAGAGTCTGACACTATATCCCGCTCCACCCAAGAGCGGGGGTTGTCATGAGATGATTTTTGCCCACCGTAAAAAAAAGACCCTGCTTGTTTTATGCACATGTCGCTAAAATCATCGGGTGCCTTTAGATATTTCTTGTAAGTCGTTATTGTCCTGCGGGTAAGTAAATTAATGTGCAATGTTTACGACATTGTCATAGGTTACGAGGGCGCTAATTGAGGCCATGTTTCAGGATTGTTATAAATAATTATTAATTATTTATTTCATAACCTGAGTGCAATGCTCTACCTCCATCAAATTTTAATCATCTTTTTTTTTTCTTTGGGAATATCATCTAATGGCATACCCCGCTCTTGGGCGGAGCGGGAGATAGTGTCAGACTTTTACTGACTAAAACCCATCTCGTTCCTTCGTGCCTTTATACCTGGGCTGGGCTGCTTTTCGGAACTTACATAGGCCATCATCATTTCAGCCCAAAGACGTTCACAGTTGGACATAGACCCGCCAGTATCGCCACAACGAATGTGATCTCACCGGGTCACAAATCACTACGCATGCTTGTAAATTAAATAATAATAATAAAAATGTATTGTTCTCTCTTCACACAGGTTTCCTCAACTAAGTAATCTAATATTATTTAAATGAGTCTGAAGCTCTTTTGCGAGAAACTGGTGTGCTATTCTTTAAAGAAAACAGCTTTGAACAGCGCTGGCCGCAGCAACAAAATCCAAATAGGTACATTGGATTAACAATCCAATTTTCCAATACACTGAGTTGTTAATTCAATGTATTGCGCTCTCGACTCTTCGCTGCGGCTAGCGCTGCGCTCAAGGCTGTTTTCTTAGAGAATAGCACCGCTGAAGTCCGTATCCATACTAGGCAGACCATAGAAGGGAGACTCTGTGTCACGGATCCCAGGCCATAAAAATAGTGCGGTAAGTCCCCTCTTTGAGGCTTGGCTGGAAAGACCTCAGGGCGTCCTTACCTTCCGCATGACGCAGGTCCTCACCGGACATGGCAAGTTCGGGAGGTACCTGTTTCATTAAGTCGGAAGAGACCCCCGGGTGTCGCCACTGTGCGGAACGCCCGGAGGACACGGTGGAGCACACAGTCGAGGTGTGCCTTGCCTGGGCGGAGCATCGCCGTGCCCTCGTGGGGGCGACCGGCGGCGGAGACCTCTCGCGCCGGGCCTTGGTCGATGCCATGGTCCGGAGCGAGGAGGAATGGCAGGCGGTCACCTCCTTCTGCGAAGCAGTAATGCTAGCAAAGGAGGAGGCAGACCGCATCAGGCAACGGCGTCCTCGCCGCCGCCGCCGGGATTCCGATCCCGATTTCCGGCCACCGTAGACGCGGGCTCGCGAACGGCGAGCCATGGGTAGTTCGCTATCCGATCGTCCGGTTACTGTCCGGACCGAGCTCAAGACGTCGACGGCGCGCACTGTTCCCGCGCGCTTCAAGGAGTTGTCAGCAACAGGAGGGACCCAGCTGGGTCGAAGCCTACTGGGGCCAGGGTTATCCGAAAGGAAGCTTGTGCCCCGGTATGAAGGCTAGAAGGAACGGGGTGAGTTTTTAGTCAGTAAGAGTCTGACACTATCTCTTGCTCCACCCAAGAGCGGGGGTTGTCATAAGATGATTTTTGCCCACCGACAAAAAAGAAATTGTAGGTGCCTACAGATTTCTTCACGCCGTTTGTCTGTCATCATTATCATCATCATTTCAGGCGAAAGACGTCCAATGCTGGACATAGACCTCCCCCAGTGCCATCACAACGAACGGTGTGCTTCTCGCATTCATCGCATCCCCGCGACTTCGGCACATGACTTGCTTCGGCGTCTCTTAGCAGGCAGTAATTGTGTGTGTAATATAATATATACCTAACTAAATGGTTTAAGATTAACTTACATAAATAACTAGATAATGACAGTGACACTTTACCGGGTTCGAACCTGTAACCTCATGCTTGACCTCCGGGCCATCACGACAATGATGACATGATTTTTTTATATTACCGAAGTAGGTAGTAACGAAAATATATCTTATTTTCGAATGTCATCAGTTATAATTAGGTACATGTTAATATTAATACACTGAAATAACCTAAAATTTGTCACGTTAGTTCGAATGAGGACTATAATGAATAAATTCTATTGCATGTTTCAGGTAAGGCATGGTCCAAAATGTGTTTAACCAGAAAAACGTTAATTCAAACTGTAGGCACTTTGCCTAATTAACGTTCGTTAACGAAATATAAAGCACCCGCCTAAAAGACTGCGAGGTGGTTCAGAGGCATCGGTAAGAATTATTTATGCATCTGCCTGTATAAAATATTTTCTCCGTAAAAAGGCCTAGCCGTGTTTCGGTACGATGCCCAGTGAAGCCGATTCAGAGAAGTCGGGTCGAAGTGGCAGTTCCAATGCTTGCAGACCAGCCAGACTCGGGCTGGTATTTAAGTATCGGGAGACTAGTCGTGGAGGGTGGCAGGATCAGAGGCAGGGTGCAGCGCTGGCCGACCGCAGTTAGTTGAGGAACCAAGTAATGTGTCCGTCACACATGAAAGGCTGCCTCGCCAACTGACGAATAATCCCGGAATGCACCATCGTGCTGGTTGGCGACCAGATGAGAGGGCCCGATGGTCATTTCCGGAGGGGCTCGGGCGTCCCTGCAGTCTCCAAACTAGTATCCCAATGATGCTGTCTTGCTAGTAAATGACCGAGGGTTAGCTGCATGGGACTCCATTTTACTTCCTTCTCTCCTACCTCACTCTCAATAAACCAAGGATGAAAAAGAGACACGATAAACAGCGCCTGCACTCCCTCTCACTTAAAGTGTACCTCTGCAATATTAGAGGTCTGCACTCCAATTTCGCAGCAGTCCATCATCACCTGGAGACTGAATAACCGTCCCTCTTTTTTCTTTCGGAGACGCAGATATGAAGTCCGTCAGATGTGTCGTACCTGTCTTACCCAGGGTTTACCCTGGAGCACAATTTTAAACCGCGCGCTGGAGTGTGTTTGTACGCCCGGGACGACATCTGCTATCGGCGTCTCCGCAACCTTGAAGATTCCAGGTTCTCAACGTTTTGGGCTCTGGTGGACATGGCATGGCATAGATAAAATTATCTATGCTTGTGGCTACCGTTCGCATAGTGGCGATCATGAGACGACCGGGCTCACACAGTATCTTAGTGAGGCGGCGGATGCGGCTCAGCAGAGGTACCCTTCCGCTCAATTGGTGTTACTGGGGGATTTTAATGCCCACAATCAGGACTGGCTCTTTCCATACCAGTGCATAGACCATGCTAGTCGAGAGACGCGAAAGCTTGCGCCAGCGTTAAATCTTACCCAGCTGGTCCAGGGAGGGTCCCGGATGTTGATTCGCACACGTCCAAATGCTTGGACCTTCTGCTGACAACGGATCCAGACCGCTATTCAGTGTCGATATCATCACCTTTAGGTAGTTCCGAACGTTTCTTCTAGGTAAGCGCGTTCCATCGTCGACCGCATCGTCGCTTTCTATGAGGTGAGATGGCGGTCAACCGCGAAACTTTCAACAATAAATAAAAAATACAAAACTCGACGTGTTTACTAGTAATCATTCCACTAGTAATCATTTATTACCTTAGTTCTAGCATCAGGTCCTCGTTTTCATGAAAAATGCTTTGAACTGGTCACATATATTGATAAATGTGTTTATTAGTAAAGTATCATTGCCACAACTAACAAACGAGTTGATGGTCTTGAACACTTGAACAGTTCTTCATAAATTGTAGCCAAGTACTCGTACTATCTCGATTAGGTCAGTTATCATACGACGTTTTTCAATACACTTGTGAAGAAAATAACTGTAAAACTTATGGCGGTATAAATCTATTTTCATATGCGCGCCCATTTTTTTTTATTTACCTTTTAATACGCTCACTGAAATTAATTGATGGGGGGTTGACCGGCGACTCGTGATACGATATAATGTAATAAAATTATGGCGGGGGAGAGGTTGTACAAAACGGATTTAACCACATTACAGCACTAGTGCGTAATTGTAATCAAAATGTCACAGTTTGGTAACAAGGGCCATTATGTAAATATGTACCTAAGTGCAGTGCAATAAGAGTCACTTTCTGAGCAAGTGTATGAAAAAACGTCACTCAGGCGTCGAAGTACTCCTCCACCTCACTACTTGTCATCCCGAAATGTGGACCTGGGCTAATGGTCGTAACGGAGAAAGAGGCGGAAAGGTACCTTAACCTCCCTTCCTTTCTGAAGTAGCCGCACCGGGCGTCTGAGAGTACGGAACGAAAGGCAGCCAGCCGCCACATGCCTGCTGCAGGTAATAGTTAAGGGGAGTGTGTTTGGTACTTGACCTAACACACTCTCCTTAACTATTACCTGCAGCAAGAGGGAAGTGTGTTAGGTCAAGTACCAACACACACTCCCCAAGTCTATAGTCATTTACCCGGGTAAATACCCAAATGGTGGGTATTTACTTTTTGGACATTTTTTGTTTTTTATACACTTTTAGCAATAAAAAAATGTTCATCAAATATGTTTTATGCATGAAATGTACATGGTGTCGGCAAAGAATAGTTTTCTACTCTATAAATCATGTAAAAATTGCACGTCCGTATTTTTTTTAATATTTTACGTCTGTATTTTATTTGGGACACTTACACAGATATACAAAATTAAGAAACAACATGTAGAACACTTAAGATAAAATAAAAAATTCAAAACAAAAAAAGAATAAAAAAATTAAATAATACATTATATAAGTTACTTATTGTTACAAACTTGAAAATCAGTTGAAATTTTACATTTATGCAAAAGTTACAGTTAAACTTCATTTAACGAAAATAATAATCAGGCGTTAAAACGTAAAAATATAAGAAAAGAGGCGAATTTATAACTGGAGGTGTTCAGACCATGTAAACGATCTAAAATTTAACTCAACTTTACTTAATAAATCATCCCAAAAAGTGTTAAAAGTTTATACCCATGGTTTTGGGTATTTACCGGGTAAAAACCCTGTTTATACCCAAATCTGGTATTTACCCGGTAAATACCCGATGGGTTTTTACCCACCGCCCATCTCTAGGTACAGGTACCTGTTCCAGATTAAAGCGGTAGAGACGCCCGGGTGTCGCCACTGTGCGGAACGCCCGGAGGATACGGCGGAGCACACAGTCGAGGTGTGCCCTGCCTGGGCGAAGTATCGCCATGCCCTCGTGGGGGCGATCGGCGGCAGAGACCTCTCGCGCCGGGCCTTGGTCGAGGCCATGGTCCGGAGCGAAGAGGAATGGTAAGAATGGTAATGCTAGTAAAGGAGGATGCCGACCGCATCAGGCTATAGGCTGGCTACCCATAGCTAGGCAGGCTGGCCATGGATAGCTCGCTGTCCGATCGTCCGGTAATGGACCGAGCCCAAGACGTCGACGGCACGCACTGTTCCCGCGCGCCTCAAGGAGTTGTCAGGAGGGGCCCAGCTGGGTCGAAGCCTACTGGGGACAGAGTTGTCCGAAAGGGAGCTCGTGCCCCGGTATGAAGGCTAGAAGGAACGGGATGGGGTTTTTAGTCAGTAAGAGTCTAACACTATCTCCTGCTCCACCCAAGAGCGGGTTTTGTCATAAGATGATTTTTACCCACCGTAAGTACTAAATAAGTACGGGTAGCCGTTTAATAAATACTACTACTGGAACTATGATTTTACTTATTTATAATATTATTTTATTTGGTGTTTGCTAATTACTGTTTCTTGGGCTAAATGTACTTTTTTTTATGTAAGTTCCCGACCAATGGTGATGCAATCGTAGCCGGAGAAAACTAGCTTTCTTAATGTGTCCCGCTCCCAATACACATCATACAAGCTACGACAGTAGGAGCATTATATGAAAGCCTGCTAGATTATATTGTTCAGTAGCTAAAATATTTTATTTGAATGTATGGTAAACATAAGTTTCGTTGCATATACTGGTTTCTGAACGAATTAAAATTGACAAGACATTCGTCCCGTTCCGAATTACGCCCAAATCGCATTTAGTTCGTAAAGGAATCGATAACGGTCATGTTACCGTGTTTACGGTTAGCTGGCTCGCGAGCCAGTTCTCTTGACACGCTAATTATTTATTATACGTACGCGCGATTTTGCCATAGTGGCAGCGATTGACAATCCCACCGTTCCAAATCACGACAACATCGATGTTAGTGCGCCAACAGTATCGAGTAACCGTAAGCGCGACCGTATGGGGCTATCACCGAGGAGTTTAAAAAAGTGGTCTGTCTGTATTATCGATTTGTTGACGCACTAACAGTGATGTTATCGTGAGACCCTCTATTCTCTGTATACGCGTGAGACCGTGAGTCAGAACGCAGGGATTACTCCGCCATTATTGTGACACTGACACTTGACAGCTGACAGGTAAGCTCGAACTGTCAGTGTCAGAAACAAATGGTGAATTTAGGCAGCTGCGTTCCGTGTCTTCTTGATCTCTAATTTATTTAAATATTTTAATTAGGTATTTTCCCATTATTTGACTTCGAATAAAATTAAATAGAATATAGAAATACAGTGTTAAAAATAACGACGACAGTTTCTTACGTGCTGGACTACGAAAAACATCAAATGCACTGTTTCTATTGATGTACAAGTGTGATTCACGTTATAGTGAAAACCTGTAAAACTGTTTACAGTATCCATGCAAGGTTATGAGGTTTGAAAGTTATATAATGCCAATATTTTCCGCATTCGACTCAGTCAGTTGACAATGAACAAGATGTTTGCACCCAATTCATGTTTCCATGTTTCTTCACTTGTCAAGTACCACTGGAAGAGATGTAATCAATGTATGAAGTTGTTACTTTCGCAAGCGCGAGAAAGCTCTTCATCTAGCGATGGGCCATGGTCATTGTATTCTCAGAGAGTGTCAAGTGGAGTTTTAAGTAAAGATGAACATCAGGAAAATGTTGTGAAAAACTTGCAGAGAGTGTATGAGGAAGTGGTCGCCTTTGAACGTCCTGCCCTTCAGAGTCAGAGTGCGGGCTCCCTGTTTAGCTTCTTTAAAAAACCTCAGCCTCAGAAAATAATAGCACCAAATGGCCTTTATATATACGGCAGTGTTGGAGGAGGGAAGACTATGTTGATGGATTTGTTTTATGAAACAGTGCCGGTAATTTAATGGTTTTTATAAAATTTATATATGTTATTATTCATTGCTTTTATTATTGTGGTATATTAATAAGTATTTTGCATACATATTTTTAGATAAAAGAGAAGTTGAGAGTTCATTTTAACTCGTTCATGTTGAACATCCATGCCAGGATTCATGAGCTTAAAATTAAATCTGGAAAAGGAGCGAGTTCCTTCCGTGACGAGGGCTCAAAGCCATTTGATCCAATTCCCCCAGTTGCTGCTGACATCACACAGGAATCTTGGCTCATTTGCTTTGACGAATTCCAAGTAAGTCATCTTATGATGTGTCTTATATATAATTAATGTATATGTGTGTGCCAGGTGTCATTATTATGTCTATGTTACTAGTCTGTATAATCCAGCATTCTATAGAATGATTAAAACAACCAAAGAATGTATGAAATATATGTATATATGGGTTATTGTATACTTTGCCTGGGCAATGCTGAATGTTCACCTGACAATGTGCAGACGACAGTCATAAAATAAACCAACAGAGACAGGAGTGACGGAGACTTTTTGCTTGCACATTCTAGGTTCCTTCATCCCTTTCAAACATAATCTGTGTCAGGGTATCCTATGTTCTCAGACTCTTTTTTGGACTTTTTGTTCAGGAGTTATTGGGTGAAAACTTGAAAACCCAACACGATAAACCAAAACAAAGAATATAATGAAACCAAGAATATGAAAACCCAACACGATAGGATCTTTCTACATTGTAACAAAAATGTGCCCTTCATTTTATATTTTCCTGGTTCCTCTGTGGCATTTTATACAATGCCCGAATTTTATACTTTGTCTGTAACATCTATATCCATAACTATCCAGTGAAAAGTGCTGAGTTGCTTAGTACTGAAATAGAATGTATACTTATGCTGCTGATGTACCCTTTTGTTGCTGTTTATAGACTGTAGAATATTTAAGAATAAGTATGAAGTTTTGATTCCATTTGCCTGTTTTTTAATTTTTTGAATACCTACTTAAAAATGTATTAGACTGGTTTTTCCCACTTTGTGATTGAATGACCTCCGATCGTAAGTTTGTGTTTCTTTTATTTGTAGGTAACAGATATTGGTGATGCAATGGTTTTAAAACGCCTATTCACACAACTATTTGATAATGGCTGTGTTGTAATAGCAACTAGTAATAGAAAACCTGATGATTTGTACAAAAATGGGCTGCAGAGGTCAAACTTCTTGCCTTTTATACCTGTGCTTAAATCTCATAGTACTGTGGTTCAATTAGATTCAGGAGTTGACTATAGATTACGGGGAACTGGCACAAAGTATAGTAAATATTTTCTGTAAGTACCAGATTGTTATTGCATGTTCAACTTATTATGCAGAATTGAATATCTGTTTACATGAAATGTATGTTTTATATGTCTTAAATGGGGTTTTTGTTTGTATTATACACATAGTGATCTCTATTGTGCCAAAATACAAAAAATGCTGAGAAATTGAAACCCTTGACCTCACAGTAAGTTTCCATGTTATGGCATATTTTGGTCCGAAGAAACCAATAAATATGATCACCATGCCCATGTTCATTGTGTATAAGCAGTCCATGCAAATTTTCTTTGAAATTCATTATTCTACAAGTTTTAAATACTTCTCTTTGTTCTGCTGACCATTATGACCATAATTTTGTCATATAATGAATGGCTATTCCCATAACAGTTAAATTGATTACAGAAACAGTGAGCTCACACCTGAGAACAATGCAGTAGACAATTTGTTCAAGTTCTTAATATCTAAGGAGAATGATACAGTCAGGCCCCGTGTTATCAACATAATGGGTAGAAATGTCAAGTTTGCCAAATCATGTGGCAGAATACTGGATTCCACTTTTGAAGAGTTGTGTGACAGGGTAAGGAAAAAAAGTATGGATTTAAATAAAAAAGTTTTTATTTTTTTTGATATTTTAAAATATATTCTTAATTTTTTAACATAACTGTATAGCATGATTCAAACTTAATGGCCATTCGGAATGCGAAGAAAAACGCATTTCCTAGCAGTTGCAATATAGAGTACTGAGCAGCGAGTAGCGCACGTCTCAGCCGCGTCATAAAGTTTAAGGGCTAACGCTGCGTTACGCGGGTCGCTTGCGTGGTCCCATACAAAAGTGCTCCGTCGTGGGGTGCCTCGCGGGGAACCGCGCGGGCAGCCCGCCCCCTTTTTGCTATTTAATAACACATTAAAGTTCTCCATCGACACGACTACATGTATACCGTTAAAGTTGAACTATAGCGACACTGCGCAGATAATAATCCGGTTTCCGCTACGGGGACCGTCGTACACGACACACGCGCGTCGTCATGCGCCCGTTGTTCGCACGGGCGCCTCGTTAACGCAGCGCCGGCCCTAACACTTACTGTAGCATAATTTTGTTTTGTTTTCCAGCCATTGGGAGCTAGTGATTACCTTGTGATATCTAAGACGTTCCATACTGTGTTCATTAGAGACCTGCCTCAATTATCAGTAACAATGCTGAGATCTCAACTAAGGAGGTTTATTACGCTTATTGATACACTCTATGACAACAGAGTTAGAGTAAGTATAATTAACTTAACAATAGAGTACTAATTCAAGATGTCACACAGGCAAGTAATTTGTAAACATTGTTATATTACAGGTCGTCATTGCAGCGGATTGTGAGCCGAAAGATTTGTTTAAATCAGATGTAAAAACGGACTTCGCTGATGCCGATAGAGCGCTCATGGACGATTTGAAGATTACAAAAGATTCAGTAAGTTAACACGATTTAAATTTTCGAATATTTGTGATAAGAAATTGGACATTGTCGTTATTGCTGGACAGATATCTTCCTGTTGTACAATGTTGTGTACTAAACAACAAATGACATAAATAAATCAGTTTTTAAATCAGTTATAAAATGAAGCAGCAATTGGCAGTTCAAATATTTGTATGAGGAAGAGTGGGCGTGTGGTGGAACCACCACTCTATCTCTTTTCTACGCGTGTATGGGGCCATTAATTTATTCATTCATTCAATCATCATATTACGTAAGAATCTAAAGGAACAAATGAATATACATTTGTATGGTTTTGACGTTTATTTTTTAAAGTAACTATTTTTTCGGGCCGTTTGCAAGTGTCTTTTTTCTCTTTTCGCCAAAAGTGAAACGTACGTAGGCCATATCTTACCGGGCTGTATGGGAAATCAATAGCAAAAAGTCTACCAATCGTAACCAAACGAAGTTAGAGACTATTTAGTATAAGTATTGCCATAATTTTTTTATCTGGTGTTATTTTTCTTAAATAAAAATACTCTGTCTGATATATATTTTAAGTTTCCCATTGTTAAATACACCTTACACATTCATAATACCTAATAAATGGAATGTGGTGGTTAAACTGCATTTAAAAAATAAAATAAAGAGCAATATAAAATTCAGTTGATTGAATGTAACCCCTAGAAGTCTGGAGGGTTAGCAGACGGCCTAGGCTGGCCACTTCAGACCCGGAAAGGCCCTCACAGTGGCCGTTAGAGGCTCGTAGGGTGAAGTGCATGACCTACTGCTGAATTGTATATCTTCAGCTCTTACTAAAAACACTCTTGTTTTCTAACAGGAAGATGCCAATGCAGCGATATTCACAGGTGAAGAAGAAATGTTTGCGTGTGATAGAAGTCTTTCCAGAATAATGGAAATGCAAACAGAAGAGTATTGGGAGAAATGGGGCAGACATCTTAATTAATGCTACGATTTAATTAGTTAAATAGTAAAATTCGAGATTGTGTTCATTTTAGGTGAATTTTTGCAAGTGAGATGTTTTAAATATTAGCAATAATGCTTAACAAAGTGCCTATATTAGTTAATATACTACATAATGATTATTCTACCTAAGGTACTTATAATATACAAAAAACATCAGTATTATAACATTCTCATGTTATTCAGAATTATATTCCATAGTTCCATATTTCCAACTTGTGTTATATTTTTTGTAAAATATTATTGTACAGTTATGTTAAAAACATATTTTTATTTTGTTAGTAATTTATTATTTGAAAATAAAGTTGAATTGACATTGAATACTTAGGTACTTTTTATTTCTTAGCAGTAAAGGCAAAGTTTCCTTGCGAGATTATATCAGAAATGAAGATATCCGCAGGAACCTTGGTTAGGTTAGGGACGCAGCCCGAAGAATCGAACAGGCCAGGGCATTTGCATAAAGCCCATTAACAATATTTTAACAGCTTAAATCAGCCTCAAAGGAAAGCAAAGCCGTTCTCAAGACAACACCCTCCAATTCAGTTAGTATTGTGGACACTCCGACTACCAGCCACGGTAGACGCGGGCTTGTGGACGTGGAGCAATGGATTGCTCGCCGTCCGGTAATCGACCGAATCAAACCCAGTCGTCAACAGCGCATAGTGATTCACACGCAATAGATGCCTTGACCACACGTACCGAGTAAACGAGCGAGACAGTGCTATCGGCAATACTCGGTACGTATAAACAAAGCACCGAGTGCTCGGCCGAGCGTTTATCTATACAACTCGCTTACATCACTGTCTCGGCCGAACAAGATTTTATACTGTCTCGCCCGTTTATTAGGTAGGTACGTGTGATCAAGGCATACCAGCATTCTAATATGTCATAAACTGACACTCAAAACCAAATGTATTTAGTAAACCATTCTAAATACCCCTCTCATTGAAACGTATAAGATAAAGAAAAGACATTTATTAACATCTGATTAATTGTTGATTTGTTTTCAATTAACGCTTATCTAATCATACATGTGGCTGTAATACTCTTGATAGACTTGAATATACGTCTCTTTTTCGGAAGGCGTCATCTGAGCTATGACGTCATCGTCCACGCTCGTGAGTGGTACCGTTTTGCCGTTCACCAACACAGAAGGCGCGTTGTCATCGGTATCAGAATCTTCACTCTCCATTTCAGCTGAAACAGGGTAGGACAATGTTAACAAGTTTATTCTCTTAAAAAGTTGCAATTTAATAGAACAGTCAAACGCACGCCAGTAGCTCAAATACACTTTGAATCACAAAAATCATCTTTATTGCTTCAACATCAATAAGTAATATAATATTCACAAACTACGCAGAGCTTGTGCAATGAGTAGGTACTACAAGTAGATAACTGATAAATAAGTTACACCCAGACACAACAAATGATCGTGCTCATCACAATAACATTTGTCTTGGGTAGGAATCGAACCCACGACTTCCAGCGTAGCAGTTAGGGTCACTAGCCACTAAATCGCCAGTCAATACAAGTCAAAATTATTGTTACCAAAGTGCGAGTGACAAACATATCTTAATTTGAAGTATTTCTAAGTGCCCTTACCAACAGCAGCCAGTTCGTCCTTGAGTTTATACGGATCTTTAGATTCATTGTCGCTGGAATCTGAACTATCCGGCTCTATTCCCTTCAGAGCGTTCGTTGCTGCATTGTTACCTGTAATCAAAAACCGAGTTGTTAATGGTGTATAACACTTTATTTAAAATTTATGACTGAGAAAAGGAATTATCCTTTTAAGACTGTCTACTCCTCTTCTTATTCCTGCCCTTATCCCATATTACTTTGGGTTTGGTGCGTTTATCTTCCATACTGTCTTTCACCCGTCATACTATTACTAACTCCCTTTTCTTTCGTATATCAAACATAATCCATCCATCTACATGTAAGTATACTCAGTTTTTTTTTAAGATGTCATTCATTCGCTCTTCAATTATACTTAAGTATCTGAGTGTCATTTGACGCTTCTGCCTCCAATTTCGGTTCCGATTCCGATAAGCCGAATTTAAAAACTCCGGGCCGATATATCCCTACTTCAACTCATCTGCTTCTAAGCTGCCCCCCTGTGGTCGCTGGATACAGGGCAAAGTACTTCGGAAACCCAGGAACCTTCTGTGAAATGGTCAGTAACACCAAGGTGCTGCTGGCCTTTCTTGATGAGCTGGTTTGGATCGAATGACTAATTTGTCCCACCCGTAAGCAAAATACGCGCTTTTGTCGTGGAGTTGCGGATAACAGCCCGATATAATGTACAACACAATAGGTACCTACATCTCTGATTAAAACCATGTTTGTCCTTACCAGTGTTTTGTTTTTCATGAGCGAGCAAGACAGACATAATATCGTCGTTCTTCTCTTTCCCAACAGTTTTCGCGTTGCTTGCATTGCTGGCCGCTTTCTCCAGTGCAGCATCCGTTGAATGAACGCTGTCACTCTGTAAATGTGTCAAGAATAATATATTATTTAATAATCTCATATTTATTTAATGTGGCATTATCCATAAATGATAGTTCAGAACTGGATTTGGATTGAAGGGATTTGATGATTCTGTAAGCCGACGACTTTTTGTAGCGATGCCGTCGCGCATTTCGTAAGCGCGGGACAGTATCGCTACTAACGCGCGTTAATCGTATTTCAAGCGCTATAGATTAAATGCCAACGCGCTTCTAACGCGCTACAGCATCGCGATTGCATCGATGCGAAAGCGCTACAGCATCGCTACAAAAAGTGCCGTGGGCCCCTAAGATGTAGTAGGTATCGAATAGTAGGTTCTTTCTTCTGTTTGATTAGAAACGCCTTTAGTACTACAACATAGAATTCTGTAGGTATAGAATTAATGAAGAAAACTGCTCATCTATGCTAGATAATTAATTATTATACTAAGACTAAGATGATTATTATATTGAAGATTCTTTTTTCATTCTTTAAATTTCAGAATTGAATAACTAACTGATAAGATTTTCTAAAAGAAAATAATAGACAGCTATCGATAAACGATCATCTTATCTGGAAGGCAACCTACTCACCTGACTTCGTAATAAATATATCTAATGCGAGTCATTCCCGAGTGAATCACACAGTATGTGCGCATTTAAATGTGATATCGGAAGATATTACGCTAAAATTTAGGTCAAGTCGCATGCCAACTTACAACGGAGTTATTTAACCGATCAAATAATTACCAATATAGATTTTTTTATTTTTGTTGATAGGCTTGCGTTTGACCACCATCTCACCTGATGGTAAGCGATAATGTGGTCGACGACGGAGCACGCTTGCCTAGAAGTAACCTATTCACTCTTGACATAAAAACCCCGTTGTAGCTATCAGGAAACACAGACTCAGGCAGAGAATTCCACTCTTTGGTTATACGCACAATAAATGTGTTTCCAAAACGCTTTGTGCGTATGGGTGAAATGTCTACCATGAACCGGTGGCGCAGCCCTGTTCGTCTTGTGGTCCGATGATAGATAGACAGATACCCTTTTGAATATTGAAACAATGAACGTCGATACATGAAATCTGGATATTGGCGGTATATCTCTATAGCAGGTCATCCCACATGAAACAGCATAACTGCGACTTTTTAAGTCTTAAGACTTCGTTGTTTCTAAGCGCGAAGTAGCCGATAAGTTTAAAAGGCCTTTATACGTGTGCAAGCAAACTTGAATCTTAAAGTTGAGTGGTAGTGCAATGTTTTGGACGACTATATCTTTAAAGTTTTTCAATACGTACGCACATACTTTGAAAGTGTATAGCAACTATATTGGTTAAGCTCAGCTTCATCACATTTCAACGTAGAACCATACACGATTCAAAGTGTAGAAATTGCTAAAATTAAATTTTTAATTTAGTGATGGTTTGTTCTGCCTGTCCGCCTAACGTCGCGTTAAATTCCTCTACACCTCCATTCGTTGTCCATCGAGATATAGTGACTTAAAGCCGCTTGACTATTTTCTGTGGGGTTATGTGAACCCTCTGGCCTATATCGACCTAACAGACGATTGCTGATGGCCTGAAGGACTGAAGGTATAACCAGCGTTCTTTAAGAAATTAGGCCATTTATGCGAAGATGTCAGCCAAAATGTTTCCACTAGTACCTATGTGCGTTTAGAGCGGAGCCCCGGCCACATTATTACATATCTATACTTATAATAAATCTGTAGAGAGGTCAATTCTGTACATGAAATATATTTCCAAAATAACTATCAGGGGGTGATTAGTGATCGATACTGATGCCATAAATGCAAACAGTAAAATTTTTGTCTGTCTGTCTGTCTGTATATTCTTTATAGAAACAAAAACTACTCGATGGATTTTAACGAAACTTGGTACAATCATTCTTCATACTCCTGGGCAGGTTATAGTATACTTATCATCACGCTAAGATCAATAGGAGCAGAGCAGTGAAGGGAAACGGGAGAAATTTCTCCATTTTTTAAGCTTCGGTCGCGTTTGCAGCCTTAATGGTTAAAGCTACACAGAAATCATGTATAACGGAAATGTTCTCTTTAAAATTATATAAAAAATATCCTACGACAGCATGTGTCTATCTTTTATGGTTGACTCACAATAACACGTGTAACTCCCGATAGCTTAGCAGTTCGGAGCTTTCTGTTTATTTTTGTCTACTTTTACGTTTATAACACTCTCACTCATCCCTAATTAAAAAAAGTTAACATTATTATCTATTCAATAAAAAAAGAATCATAGAAATCGGTATAGAAACACCAAAGTTATACATGAAATACGCTAATAAGCCATCGCACGTGAATACTGAATCATGCTATAAGGATTATTTTTGTGTAACGGTCGCCGCGCTCGACGCGAATAGACGTTCAGAGTGTTCGACCTTATTGACAGACAATAATTGATTTTAACAAACCGTGCTTATCAGCACGACTTTTAGTCTACTCTTACGTTTAATAATTTATTTTTAGATTTCATTGGTTGTTATTTTATAAAATAGGTATTAGTTATTTTGGTAGTGTTTAAATATTTCTTAGTATTAGCTTAATTATAAATTAAACTTTTTTTTAATTTATTTAGCTGTAGTTTTAAATAGGTAAGTAGTTTTTTTAGTAGGTAAGGTATCAAATAGGTTATTTCATTCTATTAGACGTAGTTTATTATATCTATTAGATGCGAGACGCACAGGAACGTTCGTTGTGGCGACGCTTGGGGGAGGCCTATGTCCAACAGTGGACGTGTATCGGCAGAAATGATGATGATGATGATGAAGATAATAGTAAAACTCCCTTACTTGGTCATTAGTGACGATGGTGCTCTCCACCATCCAAACAGGCCGCTCCTTGCGCAGAGCACTGGCGTCGTTGGCGTTGTCTGCCTCGCCAATGGTCACATCGACGCGGGTCTCCTCAACCAACATGCCTTGGTTGCGCGTGGCTTCGCCCGACCATTCTTGGCCAGGAGGTCGCTGGGCCATCTGTTTTGAGTTTAATCTGAAAGAAGGTTTAACTCTTAGAATGAAGGTTTGACTCTTAGTATAAAACATTGTCCAAACTAGATTAGGTTGTCGTACACTGTTGACCAGCTAGAGTAACTAAGTCCGTTGTCATGTGGACTGTCAAGCCATTTTGAACTTTATGCACCTATCACTGACATTATTGGTCAGCACCGTTGTAAACGTGCAACATAAGGTATACTGACGTCACACGTCTCAGTTCGTAACCGAAGTCCGTCAGCTGAAAACGGCAAGGACGCTATCAAATCGAAGCTGCCACCCTAGTCAAGTTGCTAATCTGTAATAGTTAACGCTAGTAAAAGCTTCAAATGTACGGGAATGACGCTCAGTCACGTGGTCAGAACAAAAGAATTGGCGGCAAGGTCAACCGATGCGTTCGACGCAAGCGAAACGGTTGAAACTTGGCTAGGGGGCAGGTTCTCATCTCTGTTAAATAACATTTCGCTCGAGCAGTCTTCAGCACGCCAAAGTCGGTAGACGACTTAGTCTAAATAAGCCATTATGGACCGAAGTCTAAACTCAAGATTTGTTAACGAGCAACGGAGCGCAACATTGTGAGTGTTAACTGATTGTAGGGAAAAACAAACGGTACAACCGGATATTGATTACTTCTGAGTCTTCTGACCAACCGACGCTGATTGATTGATATTGAGCAATCCACCATATAGGATCGGCCTACTGGCCGATGTCACCGGTTGACTGCAGTTGCATGGTTGCATCTTTAACACTTTCCTGCATTCCATAATTCGGTATCTAGCAGATGTTAGAGAGAAACAGCCAGATTGAAAGAAGTAAATGCATCTAGACAGATGGGCAAAGATTGTCACGCATTTACGCAAAGACGTCAGCGGGTCGATATCCCCGTCGAGGTGGGTCGCAATGATGGTTGTGGCAAGATTTAAAGGCAAAGGGGAAACGTTTGCTCTAAAGAGAGATACAATCTGAGTCTAGACAAAAAAAAAAAATTGATGGCGACATACTTGGGTACTTGTGATATTGATGACAAATTAAGAGAGAGAGATGCAGTTAAACTACATGCTATACCAGCCAGATAGCGTTTTTTTTTTTTTGTAATAGAAACAATGACGGCATTATCTCTACACATGAGACTTCATTTAGTAACACCACCTTGGTACCAAGATATTTTAAACAAGTTTTTAACGCCACAATCAGTCCAATGGAGGCGATGAACACGTTGTCTAAAAGTCGATACATTTTCGTCTCCCAAGGAAGAAAATAAATCAAATAGGTACCCTCTGATAGTATTGATGTCGACTGGCTCTGGTTCCAATATCTCTGGTGACAGTTTAATGCCTTCAACCTCCCGCAGTAGAATGTATAGTGTCTCCAACTGTTCGTTGAACTTGGCCAGCAATAATCTCGAGTCTTTCTTCGGGAGTGCAGACTGATCCTCCTCTACGACTTGGTTACAGAATGTGCAACGGAACTCTTGTGTCATCATGTCATATAACTGGTCTGCCTAAAAATACGAAAGACATTGCTATAACGTAAATATAATTTTCTTTTTTTTCTTTTGTCTATGCAATGATATAGGTAGGGTTATAGTCGGTAGAAGTGGATGCCCAATTTAGATTCATTTCTCCCGAAATAATAGTAGAAATTATAGGTCTACCACACGCGAAAGCTTCACCATAGTTTTGCCGGATTGAATACGGAACACCGTGTAAAACTGTATGAGTTTTACCAACCGCACGCACGGGTTTCAGGGTACAAACCGGCCTGCGCTGGCAAATCTGTGGTGAAGGACGTGCGTGTGGCAGGCCCATAAAGCACCACTATGTTTGCAAACTTCTTGCACTTCGTGCTCTTCAAACTGCTCGACATATTGGATACGGTCGCGCTCCAGGCAGGAACGTGCAACATAACGCGCTGCACCACGGTCAGCGCTCCATTCGATGATGGTTTTTGGGCGAATACAAATCGGAGCTCAGACGTGGTCGCAAACAAAAAACCACATTTAGCACGTACGTGTCGTGTATCACGCTCCACGCGAGGAGGTCTTCGATAGTCTTCGAGAAGAAAATCAAATAGATTGCTCAATGTTGGACTGGAGCAGGCTTATTTCTTATGAAGATGCACGTACCGTCTCTGTCAGAGCGGTTGCGGATGGACGGAGCTGTTAGTTCGCGAACATAGTAGATGGCTTAAGGTGTCTCAACAGGCATGCTAAAGGACCAACGAGCAGTTCTATTTTATAGACATATATTTCTTTTGTGTACTCTACCACTCGGCACGGCCTTGTCAACTACTGACAAGATTTAAAACGATGTATCTATCTATTATTTAGAAGTACATAGACAAAAGGTGAATATCATGCAAACTTACTTCAAGATCTGTAAATGTTTTCCCGCATGAGGGACATTTGAAACTGGCGCGACTGGTAGCGTCTCGCTCCTCCGTCTCCATACGTTTTCGCATAAGATCTAATTTGTATTTAACTACGTTTACGAATGTTTTGTAATTAATGAAATAATAGTTTACTTTCTGTGCTTTTCCATCAGGTCCTGAAAATGGAAAATGATTTTGAAAAGGTGTAAGTAGGTAAGTACTTAGTTATTTTATCAAGAATCCTGTCTAAGCATTCCAAGGACATTTTGTTAGCACACTGTCACAAATTGCACAACGCCGAGCAGTTTCATGTGAATAAGTGGAAAGCAGCAGTTTGTAGAACTGCCACTTACGAACAGCAAGCTCCATCTTTTAGGCCTACCACACGCGCAAACTTCACCACAGGTTTGCTGGCGTAGGCCGGTTTGTTGGAAAATAGAACACAGTGCGTGTGGTTGAAAGATAAAAGAATCTAACGCCTTTTTCATGTCATAATACCGGGGTAGGCAGACACTATGAGAATACCTACAAGTTTTAGCGTCGTCCGTGATGTTATACGGCCGCTGGTTGCTACTATCTACTTAAAAAGGTCATCTGATATGGTAAAGATAAAAGTACTTAATTTTTATATATATTTAAATGTATTTATTTATATTTCGTACCTGTTTCCATTTTTAATCTCACTTGTATGAATTTATCGTTTTTTAACGTAGCTATTCGGGCCCGTAACATTTTCCTTTCGAATTTTAAAAGTTCGCAAATGTCGTCTTCTTTCATACCTGCGAAAAGGATATAAGTTTAAAAATAAATAAGGCATAATTATTATTATTAGGCCATATTTGGCCAGATATTGATAAGGCTTATCTAACGATATCTTTGTACTCGTACCTACGTGGAAAATAAAAAAAATGTTTTAGGTGGAGAGAGAGAGATTGTTAGACTTTTACTGGCTAAAATCCACAGTGTTTCTTCAGTTGCCCATTGCGAGGGTCACGATTCTTTCGAATATCCGCAGCTCTGGTAAGACCTCTCTAAAGATATGTTAAATTTAAACGGTTTTTAGTTTTGGGTTGCAGACTTTGCATAAGTACGTAGCTTCATAACCACAATTTAAGGGGCATCTTCATGCTTCGTCATCATGGTAACAAGCGTTAATCCTACAGACGAGTATCCCGAAATAGAGTAGAAAACATCTCAAATAAATCGGCATACAAAGTGAGCTAGTATTCACGTCCAATTATTTTTTTAAGCTCTGTTGAATACAATCCACCCATCGGGGGTCCAATTAACTTTTCATATTCCACGAATAGGTAATTTAACTGGATATCGCTTTCTAAATATAAACGGAACGAAAGACACGCTTATATTCGTACTACATAATCGGTTCGAGTTTATTACGACTAAAAGAGCGCCAATCTTTAATCCGGTCTGAGATATTCGAAGTGGAAAAATCAAGTATTATGGATGCCCAGGTCTGTCCAACCTGGGCATCTAATCTAGGACTCCGCACGTTTGATTAATCGCTCAGCGAGTTAGCACTAGCAGTCACGCATTTAATTCATTAAACCCTAAGGGTCGATTTATACTAGCGCAGAGTCGAAGCGCATCGAAGCGTCTATCCAAAACTGAACATAACAAATTCAACCTTAACTCCACAGCGTAACGCACACATTACTTCGGAGATTTTAAAAAGACGCGCGCATTTGTCGGAATTCGCGCATCTGCACGCGAAGAACGCTGATTGGTGCGCGCGCATTCTCGTGTATCCACGCGCCCACTAGGGAACCAACGCGTCATCAGTCAGAAATTGGCCTGCGTCGGTGTTAATCACTATGGACTCGGACGAAAACTTAATTTACTTCTTTCTTCGTTTTCTTCTTCTTCAACTTCAGATATAAGTAATATCATAGCAAAATCAATGTCAACCATTTTACACACGTTTCAGCTACGAGAGTCAACTGGCAAGTGATTCAATAGCTCTGCTGTTGATGCCCATTACTACACGTGAGAGTGCGCGCGTATTCTGGCGAATACGCGCGCATTCGTGCGGCTTCGCTTTAGTTGTAAAAAATTTGACGCTTCGATGCGCTTCGACTCTGCGCTAGTATAAATCGATCCTAAGCGAACGCGTCGAACCGAAATGGGTGCGGCGTTCGCGCACCCATTGTCTTTCTATTGTGTTTTATTATCACGATTGAAGAGTTAAAATATTATTTATTCATTTACAGTTCATGCCCAGCCCAGCTCATACATAAAATGAATAAAAGAAGGAAACTTAAAAAAAAATCAGCCTCACCATACAAAATTAAAAACTTGTTTGGACAGTTTGTATCGAGAGGCCGATTTCTTTTCTTTTCCTGAAAAAAATCGCGTGGAATGTTGTTCAGTTTCATCTACTGAGCAAGCCCTTAAAGTTTGTCCTTACACCTTGTTATGTATAGACCCTGTGTGTAAGAAAGAGTATGAATAGATTTTTACATAGGTACCTACTTACTTACTTTTTTTACTTTACATGATTATTATATTTTATTTTAAGTGATTTCAATAAAATGTTATTATTATTATTATTGCAAGGTGAACCGATGACCTGGTCAGGATTGTGGGAATCCGAATGCGTGACGCACAGGGCCGGTCGTTGTGGTGACGCTTGGGGGAGGCCAATGTCCAACAACGGACGTCGTTCGGCTGATATAATGATGATTATTATTATTTTATTATATACTTACAGGGATTTCTTACGAGCATGTCGACTATGAGGGCATCCTCAATAGTGTAAAAGCCTCGCACAACGAGTCGTGCCAACTGCTTCAAGCTGCTGGGCACTTCAGTCACCAACCGTTCCTCAGTCATTATGTCTGTAACATATGATTGTGTGGTAAAGGACGGGATCATAATGACACTTCTGTAACACTATCTATATATCTGGGTCTATCACACTTACAAGCTTAACCACAGTTTTGCCTGCGCAGGCCGGTTTGTACACGGAACACCATGTAAAACAGTTATGGGTTTTATCAATACCGTGTTCCAAGTAAAAGATAAACGACCGCGCTGGCTGTGTCTGTTTAATATTAGTTCAATTCAGCTGTTTATTTCGTTGACTAAAAAGTACGACAATGACCACGGCCGCTTTATCTCGAACTCTGTTTCTATTACTTTGAATCACTCCAGCATCCGACAAATGGAAACTATTGTAGGCACTATGCGTTCCAAATGGGAATAGGATCGATTGCCATGTTGGGACGTCACGTTGTACCAGAGGCATAGCTACCGCCATATCAATTATACGGGGCCCCCAAGCTACAGGGGCCCCGACTTAGGCCATTTGTAACATGTTGTCCATAATCTTAAATTCTCATGGACAGGAATGAATGAATATTGACTACTCATAATATGATATTCTGTAAATAGCTTTTAGCACGCTCCTTTCTTTTTAACATTCTCTACATACAGTACGCGTCAAATAACTTTGCCGCTCTGAAGTTGGCTACATTCACTGCGCATAAGTCAATTTTACGAAAAAGACAGCACTGCGCATGCGCGAACCTCAGTGTTACGTTTCTATCTCAGTCGCTCGTATACGTCCAATACCAGCTTGTGTTCCGCTCGCACCTATACCACTCGATAGTACCTGCGCCGTTGTAAGGGCAGCCTAACTTCAGAGCGGCAAAGTTATTTGACGCGTACTGTACAAGACGACAATAAAAAACTCAACCAATTTTAGTACGTCCTACTGATCCATAAAATGAGCTCATTTTTATTTTGATACGGGGCCCCTGAGGGCCTAGCTACGCCACTGCGTTATACTGTCAAATCGATGACCAGTTTGTATGAGTATGACTGGTATTAGGTACCTACCTACCCTTTTGGTATCTAGCGTCAATTGTTTGGTGATGGTTGGTATTTATCGATTTTTCTGACTAACTTAGGAGAAAATAGATCTTCGTTAGGTATAATTTTTTAGATAAAAACATTGCCAAACTGGGGAAATTCTCTCCAGGTCGGCCACCTGTAAACCCTTCTAAATTTTACTGACAAATTCTGATATTTAGCAATAAATTGTTTTGTGTACATAATCAAAATTCCTGTAGGTTAGAGGGATGGCTAGTGTCAGCCATACCCATACTAGTTAGGAGCCAATTGGTAATAGTAAAAGCATAGAGTCAGCAGTGGCCAACGTCCCTACATTTGCTCCCTGCTCATGGAGTCTGGTGGTGCTGGTGAGGTAGATACTCTTTACCTAAGAGGTAAATAATGATAGAAACTATACTTTCATAAAAACAATTTTATTCAATTATTTAGGTAGGTACTTACATTATTTTCATTGACAAAATAATATATCGTAAAACTAATCAATACGTACATAAATAAAAGTATTCTAAAAATTAAAGATGCCTATATATTAGCTGTCAGCGTTACGAAAAATATTACAATTCACTCTTTGTATGTATATATAGAACTTTAAATCGTTTGGCAGTATGTACATTTTATTTACTTTGGACATATCACTTTAAACACATATTGTTATCGATCACTAGGGAGACATTCAGTCCAATTTTGTTGCTTAATTACACTATTTTATAAAAATCATAGCTGCAATGCAATTCCAATTTTAGTTAACACACTCATAATTTCGTTTTAAAACGGCAAGTTCATTTTTACTAATACTGGGCAAATTTAGTATTAAAGGTTTAAAAACGATAATGTAAATCAGACTATTTTAGAAATGCTTTGTGATAAAAGCATGTCAATTGATTATTGTTAAATTACAAACGCGAAAACTTAATAACTTGACTGGCAGGCACAGCCAATCAAATGCTATTTTCAAATCTTACAAACATCATTTTATGCAAACAATATGCATATGTTTAAATCAATAATGATGTTTAATTTTGCTTAAAATAATTTAAGCTTATAAACAATGACTAAAAAATTACAAGAGTTGGCAAAACTTAATACTATAAATTCAAAACTACATAAATTACATAAGCTTTAACTTTTTTTTCTAAATTAAAATGTACAAGGACAACTAAGGGCTAGCCTACTTTAAATAAGAATACCAACATACTAACAAAAATCAGTCTTGGGTTTAAAGAGAAATTGAAAAAATTTGTTTGCATGTGTGAACAAGATTACTTATAAAATAATTAATTACTTTTTACAAATTGACCAATAAATTCAATTGCTTGCATGATGGAAATCATATTACTTAAGTACAGGTAAATATAAATTCTTAGGGCAAGAATATTCATACATATTTTAACTGGGATAACTTAAAACCAGTATGGAACTTTTAGTAAGATTATTACAAATCATTACCCCAATGAATTACCCAAATAAATGACACTTGGTGGATACTAATAAATAATTAAAGTAGGTCCTAAAATTATCATACAAAATGTTTTGTCTACATTCTAATCAATCAAATATACACTTTCGATTCATTCTGGATGAGTTCTTTCCAAAATAAGTTGAATACTATCCAATGTTTGGTAGATGATCCTAAAGTTGGGGCGGTCACTTGGACTGTGATTCCAGCACTGTTTCATCAAATCATACACACACCGGGGTGTATTGTCTGGACATGCAAGAACATTTCCATCTTTGAGGAATCTTACTACTTCCTCGTGTGTCATACCAAAATAAGGTTGAAGAGCAAATGAAAATATTTCCCAAAGACAAACACCATATGCCCACACGTCTGATTCTAATGTATACTTATTATACAGTATACTTTCTAAAGGCATCCATCTCACAGGGATAGCGTCATGCTCATCACCCTTGTAGTAGTCTTGTAAATATATTTTATGGGACAATCCAAAATCTGCTATTTTCACTACCATATCATCATTGATAAGGCAATTTCTGGTTGCTAAATCTCGATGCACAAACTTCCTATCTGATAGATAGACCATACCAGATGCTATCTGTCTAGCAACATGAAGAAGATCTAGATGGCTGAGGGGAGTAACAAGCAATCGCAAATCTTCTCTATTTTCAACAGGTGGGAAATTAGAGGCTGTGCTACAAGCTCTCAAGTATTCATTCAAATCACCCTTTCCCATAAATTCAAACAACAAACACATTGGACGTCCAATAGCACACACACCAAGTAGTTTCACAATATTTGGGTGATCAAAGTCAGCTAACAAACAAGCTTCTCTTTCAAAATCTAACTTTAAATCATGGGAAGCCTCATCTTTGAGCATTTTAACAGCAACAAGAGTAAATTCTTCTTCAGGGATTAGTCCAGGAGCTTTTGCTTGAAACACTCTTCCAAAAGCACCTTGCCCTAAATCTCTGATGTATATTATATTATTCCTTGGAAACTCCAATTTTTCTAATTTAGGATTCAGTTGTGCACCAGTTGTATGATAAGCTAAATTACTAGGTAATTTATCCAGGTCTATGTCCATATTGGGTATATTCCTGCGGCTTGATATATTACATTTCAGATAATGGTTTTTAACAAAATAATGGCACAGTAAAGCTATTGATGCTATTCCCAAGACACATCCAAGGCCACCAATTGAGAGCAACAATACAAATGTAGGTGTAAAGTAATTCTCCATAACAATATTATTTGGTCCATTACTATTGTCAAATTCATCACTTGTGTTGGCACAAGATGGGATATCGCAATGTTCCCATCGCACATTAGGATCCATTGTATAGCACCAAGGCTTAATCTCCTCACCACCGGCATTCCTGCAGTAATTAGTGGCATTCTGAACTTCTGGAAAAACTAAAGGAGGTCTTGTATGTTGATGTGGCGACTGTGACTCCCAAGCTTGACAGGCTAGTCCGGTTTCTGTCACATTCATAGTGCCTTGGTAATAGCGTCCATTATCTCTGTAACATGTTGTTGTAACTTGACTGTAGTCCATATTTGTAATTCCAACATTATTGCATGTTACTTGCAGACCTTTCCCTGAGAATTTTGGTAGTTTTTCACATTCTGGAAATCGAAAGTGACCTCTATTTTCAAAGAAAACTCCGCGTCTTTTTTGTTCCTCAACAACTATCCAATCATTGTAACAAAACTGCATTTTAACAGCCATACAGTCTTCTAAACAAAGTGGCAGTGCAAAATAGCCTACTCCATCTTTATCTATGCACTTAGGGAAAGCATAAGCACACAACAGTTTTTCAGCCCTACTTCGACAAGGCTCTTTCAGTTTCGATATCATTTCTTTCCAAAGTCCTGTTGTAATCTTCTCATTGTCAAAACCTCCTGTATAGTTATACCATACGTACCCCGTTGAATATTTTTTACATATTTGTCCATTGTATGGTCCACAGTATAGATGCACAGACTTTATAAGAAGAAGCACAATAAATAATTTGTAGTGAATGACCATCGTTTTATTTTACGGGAGATAAAGACTCGATGTATGTGACATTGGTTCCTTGCATTTTACTGTAAAGCTAAATAGAACATGATAAAACACTTGTACAATGGCGGACGTAGTTATTTTATTATGTATTGATTTTAGCTTCGCAAAGCAAAAGAAGCACAGTGAACGAACAATGATGAGCAATCCGACAAATGTCACAACATGACAACACTAACAGCTGAAAAAATACTAAAAGTTTCAATAAATATACTAAAAATGTATTATTTCCGAGTAAAACGATACAAATGTAATAAAATAATATTTTGCGTTCTGTCTTGAGAAAGACTCAAAAATAGATTTTGTAAACGTTTAACAAAACCGTGAAATAATTATTATGATTAATTTTAAATCATACAAAATTTAGTCGATTTTACACACGGGTAGTGTCACAAAAATCTTCAATATGGCAATACCTGTTTTTAAGTTTAGAAAGTTGGCAAAGTAAATGTCAAAATAATAGAAAAGATACGAACCGAGTTAAAATCTTGTGAATGGCTGCAATTGAGAAAGTTAAAGTCGTCGTTCTTGGTGATTCTGGTAAATGAAATCTCAATATATATTATTACACTTCTTGTCTATTTGCACTGATAAATATGTAAAAAATACACTTAATTCACGGTCTAACTTGTGATTTGCCAACATGACTGCAGCCATGACACCTTTGAAGGTTAGCCAACCTTAAGGACTCGTTTGTTTTGGCGGGAAAACCCAAAACATTCCATACTTCTACAGGCTGTTATTTTTTTTTTCAATATATTTTTTATAAGCATTTTGCTTTGTAAAAAATAACGTTTTTTTTTGTAAATAAGCATACTATTATTATGATTACCTACTTAAATGATGCTAAATCATCGTATTACTTTACTTGGTATAGTATATATACATATATATATATAAATATATATTCCTAGGATGTAGATAGCAACAGCTTGCGCGCTGTGATTATTCGTTCTAATTTATATAACACTTAACACATTACCTACAACAGGAAATACATTAGGATAGTTTCTGATGTGTTATCAGCTTAGCCTTGCTACAACAATCTTACGCAATACGCATTCTTGTATTTATGAATGATTCCTGCACAAGCAATAATATTTATAAATAAAAAGGCTTTTATTACCTATTTCTGGTCTTAAGTTTGTCAGGAAACATTTCAACGCCAGCCAATTATATACCTATGTATAATGTATTAGGTCCTTGCATATGAAATTGGCCTTTTTTTTAAACGGTTTTTTTTAAATGTGATAGGAATGGATCTTCGGTTTGACTTGGAACTAAAAGTTCAAAATAAACTCCTGTTTCGGGTTCAACGCGGAAGGAAATGCTCGAGTGTAATTATTGTGCAGATCGCCCGGAGGCCAAGAGGAAGTTTGTTTCGCTTGGGCGGAGCATCGCCGTGTCCTCGTGGAGACGATCGGCGGCGGTGACCTCTCGCATTCGGCCCTGGTTCAGGTCATGGTACGGTGCCAGAGGTCGAGATAGAATGGGAAGCAGTCACCTTCTTCTACGAATCTGTCATAAAAGTACTTCGGGTTGTGTTAAAATACTTTCGAATTTGGTTCGACGGACAAAGCCCGCCTCACAAATAGACAACTGGATCGGACAGTTGCTTTGCAGTGCAGTTGCCAGTGTCCCTCAAAGGCATAGTTGTATCCCTTGTATCTACTTATGTAGGTAATGTTTGTAAGCAGTACCGTAACCAGCCTTTTATGCGCCCGGTGCGTGCTACTATAACTGCGCCCCTAGAAAAAGTACAATACAAACAAAAAGGACTAGGTATATAATTTTTGCGCCCCTTCGGGGACTGCGCCCTGTGCCTGGGCACCGCAGGCACCGTCTGTTTACGACACTGTTTGTAAGGCACCTTTGTGGAAGAGAAATAAATAAATACCTAGGTACCTACTTAGCTAGGAGCTATTTGATGATATCCCACTTTTAAAAAGAGGACTTGAGACTCATTAGATATCAACCTTTAGGATACGACAAATGGCAAATTTTATTATGATCCCATGCCGGTTGTAAATTCCTTTGTTCCTAATTATGTCAACCAACCTAATTTTGAATATTTTTTTTTTTGTTTTAGGTGTAGGAAAAACGTCGCTGACGTATTTGATTGCACACAATAAGCCATTATTATCACCGGGATGGACTGTGGGGTGTTCCGTCGAGGTCAAACTACACAGGTACAAGGAAGGCACACAGGCACAAAACACATTTTTTGTGGAGCTATGGGACGTCGGAGGCTCAAACGGTCACAGAAATACTAGGAACGTGTTTTATCAGCCTACGCATGGTGTGTTTATTATGGATATTAGAGTTTAGATATTTCTGATCTTCGGAAAAATACATATTCTCTCTTAAGGCGCCTTTAAATTAGTCGCGAACTGCCGCACAACGGCAGCACGGCTGCAGCGCTGCCGTCGCGCGGCACTTTACGGCTAATTTGAAGGCATCCTTTCGTTAAGCTAGCCGTAAACTGCCATTATTAGCTGTAGAAAAGCATTTCACAACGGCATGCATTCGAATGGAAAATATGTATTTGTGCCAAAGAGGCACCTACTTATGAAAGCACAAAATCAATAATGTCTAAATTTAGCCGTGTATTATGTAAATCGCGAGTGTCGAGCTCTCGTGTTGTTTTCGAGACTCCGCTTCATCTATATGATAGGGAAAAATGAATAATGAGTACTGCTGCTGCCTTTTATCGCGTCTTTTACGATCGAAAGAAATGTAAAAAAAATCGGCAACTCATAATATGCATGTATTACGCAATTAGTCTGCTTTTGTATAATTAGCTATACGATATAAATAGTCGAGGATAACGACCATAAAACACAAATTGGCTTTATTATTAAAAGAGATAAGTACTTACCAAGATTTTTAAATAATTTCAAATATTTTCAGGTATTATTTTGGTGCACGATTTAACTAACAGAAAAAGTCAAATTAATTTACAAAAATGGCTGTCAGAGATTCTGAATCAAGACAGTTCAAATCCTATGCCTCATGTAGACGTGGATCCGGAGCAATTCCTTGGTTCTACACAGGTGAGTCACTCCATCAAAACGGTCGGAATGATCCCTAATCCGAACCTTTTTAGGAAAAACATCATAAGCGACCACTTGCGTTTTTTGCAGGAATGAGTTTTCCCTTCCAGAGATTCTTTTTAATTGATATAAACTAGTGTTTCACTGGGATTCCACCTGATGGTAAGCAGAGATGCAACCGTTGATGGTGAGGCGCACTTGTTTACTAAGAGCCTATTAACTGTAGCCTTGAAGACACCTAAATTATAATCGGATGGGAAGACCGCAGCAGGGAAATTGTTCCAGTTAGTAGTGCTTTACTTACTTGCAAAATGCATGTCGGTGTTAAACAACGAAGAAAAAAATCTGACACAGACATAGTTTAAAAATAACACTTTTTCAAAATGGCATACAACTGTGTCTTTTTTGAAAAAGTAGGTATTGATTTTTTTTCAAAGTTTTCCTTTATACATTTGCCTGAACCTTAAATTTCAGATTCCTATATTAGTAATTGGAACAAAGTTCGACCTGGCAGAAGAGAAACAAAGAAAGAACCAGTATAGAAGGTTAGCTAGTAGCATAGCTGAGCAATGCGGTGCTGATGAAATATTTGTTAACTGTCATCAAGCGAGGTAAGTAATGTTAATCTGATTCTATGAGGTCGTTTTATTCCTTTAACTTGTATGAATCATAGATTGCCCAGATCAAATCTTACAAAGGAATTGTAAAACAATACGTGTTTAGCAAAGTGACGTCATTCTAAATCCAATATGGCGGACACCTAAAGATGGCGGACTAAGTATTTTTTTAAATGCAATTCAATTATAGTGCGGATAGTAATAATTATAATAATTTACAATAATCAATTTATATTTCTCTAATCAATTTAATCAATTTATAATTTACAATAATATTTCAACAATTTACAGTTTACAATTTACAACAATTAATTAATTAATTGAATTCAATAATTTACTATACCTGAGTAATTAATTTAATAATATAATGCAATAATTTATCAATAATTTTAACAATGTTTTTAATCATTTATATAACCTAATTTATTTATTATGTCATAACAATTTTATTCTATTTAATTCAGTAATGTAACTATGGGTCAAGTAATGCCTGAAATAAACAATAAATAAATAAATAAATAAATTTAAATTAGGTAGGGTAAGCCACCCAATTATTGGCACTTTAAGCAGCTACTTCACAAAACCAGTAAAATTTGCATATAAAAATATGTTTTAACAAAAAGTAAAGCATTTATATACGCACCAATTTATGATATCTATGAGTACGCTTACTGGGGCCAGGGTTATCCAAAAGGGAAGCTCGGCCTCGGTACGAAAGGCAAGAAGAAATAGGGTGGGTTTTTAGAGTTCAATACCTGATAGGTCTCCTTATTGAAGAACTATTATAGACTGCTAAATTATTGATTACATGGGGTCTTCCTACTTATACAATTACCTATAAATCTTAAAATTGTAATTGAAATAAACTAGTACATGACTGTGATCGCAATTAGGCGCACTGGTTTATTTCCATTTTGTACCTAAATGTATTTGAATAAACGAATATGTTCTTAATTACATTTCCAGGTCTTTAGCTGCAGGCACAAGCAACTCTGTTAAATTAACTAGATTCTTTGATAAAGTACGTATTTTTATGAATGTATAAAAATGATTCTTCAGACTTTTAAATTGGGAAAAATAACTAATTAAAACTTTCGATTTATTTTAGGTGATAGAACGGCGGTATTATTCAAGAGTAAGTCCGTTCACGGACAAGCGGCGCCTCCCACCTTACATTATGGCCACGTCGACACCGCTGTCAAGTAACAAACCTGCGCAATATATGAGCCCGCGATTCTATCATATGGACTGATTGTGGTATGATCTTTTTATCTTGTATCATTCCATTGTGTGTATAAAATTGTTAAGAATATCGAAAGCGAGAGTTTTATTTACGACTAGCTTTTGCCCACAGCTTCGCCCCGGTACATAAAATATAGCCTATGTCAATCGGGAATAAAGCACCTTTCTATTGGTGATAAAATTTAGCAATCAGACCAACACTTTCAGAGATTACTTCTTACAAACAAAAACAAACTTTATCTCTTTATAATATTAGTGTAGATAATTCAAAAATACTCTTCTCTCTAGACTACTAGAGTCAAAACTGAGTCTTGAAAAGAATATAAGCGCTCGACCGTGACTTGGAACTCAAAGACTTATGTTTAAACGCGATTGATTTTACATAAGCTTTCAGTAAAAAGTTAACCTTTTGTCCAGCCTTTTTTCAGACTTTTATGTTGGGGTCGGGTTCCAGTCTAACCAAATGCAGTTAGACCCCAGTATTGTATCTCTGAAATCCTTATTCCAAAGTATAATTATATAAGTACCTAAGTTAGAAGTTAAGAGTTTAACTCTCGAGCGAAGTGAGGGACTGAATGCAGTGAGGGATTTAAGCTAGCTCTAAAGCCTCCTGTAGATATATAAGAGCATATTCTTCTTATTACTTCTTTTGACACAAACATTTAGCCAGTGCATTTGTCCATACAAATATCAACGACAGTCCATTGTTGGGAGTTTTTAGCTAGATTTTTTAAGAAAGTTCAGTGATTGTTTTAATTCTTGTTTCATTCTAATGGAACTTAATGAGACTGTGAAAACTAAATATTTTCTTAATTTGGCACAAACTGAGTGAAGCCAAAACAGAAAAAAAATACTGTTGTTGTCTCTGAATTTCAAATTCCATTGCAACCCATATCCTTTTTCAAACAAATGGTCACTTAAAAATCAGATCAAGTTTGTGGTGATATCGGTTTGAAATGATCACGAATTATTTATTCAAGTAGGTTTACAAAATTTTAAATAATTATAATAGAAAGAAACAGAAACTATAGGCCGCTATATTTTTTTGTTATCTACATTTAAACTAAAGGATTTGCAATAAGTACAAAAGAAAAACGATGTACCTTAATAAATATATTTATTTGTAATTTCGTAATTTTTGTACAAAGTTGGGTATTTTATTCAATAATACAAATTTTGAGTTAAGTGAAAAGACTAGATGTTCGATTACAAAGCCCAAATTCGGACGTAGTCGACTTGTAAGGAGGCATCTCGTCCGTCATTGACGTTCAGGTTCCAGGTGGGCAACCATTGTCCTCTAGCATTCCAGAAGTCACGTGGGGCCTGGGAATGATAAATAATATATTTATGCAAAATGGTTAGGTACCTTCACAAGGTGTTAAATCATCATCATCATCATATCAGTAAATCTTAGTTTAATGATGGTTCTGCTTCACTCTGTATACAATGGTCTCTATATACACTTAAGTTGAAGTTAACAAAGTACGGTTAACTATTAATTTCCATTTAAACTTAGGAAGGCACTACTTACCGTCGGTGATCCGTTCCACCAGGGCTTGGGAGATGGGTTGCTGACACCATCAGGGAAGAATCCATTAGTGCCGCCGACAGCCACGTTCATGATCAAGTAGAACTAAAATTAATGACAAATATATTAAATAAAGAGCTGCTTTTGAATATAAGAGTTTAAAACAAGAAACACCTTCATGAAATATGTAAATGAGCTCAGATAGATAGAAATTACCCGAGCACCTTCATAGACCAATTGTGTTATAGAGATATTACTTTCAGTTACACATAAACCAAACAATTGTATAACTTTAGAAGTTTCACAATGAACATGAATCCTGCTAATGCTGCAATCGACGTGGCCTTCTCTTGGGCCCAACTCAACGAATACAAGTCGGAGAAAAATAAATTTGTACCTTCTCATCGAAAGGTGCCATCTTGCTTCCGAATCTCCATGGGTTCTCGATGTTAGGGTTGCTGTTGAAGCCGCCGAATTGCCAGAAACCGCCGTTGCCGGGTGTCGCACGCCCGAGCTCTAAGTCGTCAATGCTGAACCTCAAGAAATCTGCAAAGTTTAATTCCTGTTATATATTCTCTCTCATACAAAGTGGAAAATCCTCCTAATAGTTTTACTAAAATTATAAAGTAATGTTAAATTCTGGATGTTTGTTAAACAATCAAGACTCAAAAGCTAAATGGATTTGGATGAAACATGTGACAGGAGTGGACTATGACCGGCCTAGTACCTAAATGGAGATTTTTTATCTCAATATTCCTGTGGGATAATTTTTGACATTCACGCGGGTGATGCCGCTGCCAACACTTGTTTTAAACGTACCTGGTGTCCATTCAAGTTGGTAGCGGTGGAAGTTGTTATTGTAACCAGCTGCATTCCTCCTGAGCCAGTGAGCGCGCTCCCAACCATTGAGAGCAGGATAAGGTCCATAGTGCAGAGTTGAGCCGGCTTCCTGTTAGAATAGATTCAGTTTATAATATATTTTTGATGTAAAAAAAAGGCTGGAAGTTTAGTAAATCTAGAATATGGTTAGTTACATCGACTTTAGAGGACACGTCAGGCTAATTTGTTGGGAACTGAAATTCTGAATGATCTTCACCACACCTTTGAAACTGTATTGAACAAGGAGAAAATCCCATATTTCGAGAACATTTACCTGTGTACCGATATTGACACCGTTCAATGTCATGGCGCGGTTGCCGCGAGACTCCACCAGATCGATCTCTCCGGATGCGGGCCAGGTGCCGTATGTGTTGTACGCTGGCATCAACCAGATAGCTACAGAAACAAAACATGATTAATATTTCAACTTATTAATCTCGAACGTGGAAAAATTCTAAAATGTAGGTACCTATCTAATTCTTTAAGAATGTCAGATATAGTAGCCATAGGTTTGTCCTAAGCTTCGATGACTGGTTCTATGCTTTTCACAGTCGGAGCAAATTTTCGTAAACCGCAGGTACTATGGACCTTAAGAGAAGTCGCAGCGTAATGAGATATTAGCCCGCCGCTGGTTGCGTCTTCCGTTTAACTACCTACTTACTTAATACTGATGATACAGAGTTTCCGAACGGCTTACCTGGCCACAGCCAATCTCCAGCGGGCATTTTGGCGCGAACTTCAAGGCGGCCATATCGGAAACTGAAGGAGTTGACGGTACGAACGCGGGCACTCTTGATTGGGTTCAAAATGTTTGTAAAAGTTCCCGTACGCTCGCATCCCCACCATTGCGGGTTGGTACATCTAAAAAGTGCAGGAAAACATGTTTAATGAAGAAACGATAACCATTTTGTTCTTTATTTTCTTCTTCGTAACGAATAAAAATTCCAGATGATGACTTAAAAATATTTTCTGCTTGGCTAAGAACTACCTACTTGTAAAAAACCCAGGTGGTAGAATGTAGTAGGTAATGGTAACTACGTATTTCAAACTAACTGACATGTTTTTATTTATTTATTTCATTGTCAAAATATCAATTTAATCTAATTCTTGCTGAAGTTTGATATGAGGTTCTATGATATTATTAAATAGCACTTCTATGACTCAAGGGACTCAAATGAGCATTTCATCCTGCCTTGTTTATTGCAAAACCTAGAAGTGCTTCACTGGGAGACAAAGCAAATGATTCTGCCCCCTCTATTAATAGGGGTGGCAGAATCATTTACCCAGCCTTTTGATTGACAAAGAGTTCCTCTAACTGTGGGTATCTACACCCACAGTTAGAGGAACAAAAAATAAATTCTAGGAGCCTACCTACAGTACCTTCCATTCTCTAATAGTATCCTCTTTAGATTTAAATATATCAAGAAACTCATTACACTCAGAATTATTAAGAACTAGAGATGTGCCGTTGCCACCAATCTGGGAATATTGCTGGCAATATTGCCACCAATATTCACACATCGGGCAATATTCCCAGCAATATTCCCACCAATATTCATGAAAAGCTAATTCAATTGTTATGAAGAGGACGGGTAATATATTGCAGGCATTGTCATTACTTTATATCACTCAACACCACTTAGTGTATCCTCAGGCTGCGGTAAATTAACCTACTAGCGAAATTTATATACATGGTGATATATTCTTTACAATCCCTAGGGATTGTATACATTACCTAGGTAAAGTATGTGATCGATATTAATAATCACATATCTACATTGCTTAGGTTTTGTATAAAATACCTGAATTATACAGATTGCTGGTACAAATGTTATTTCCATACATTTGAAGCTTTCAGATTATCGATTTGGCTAAGCTCTCTGATCTCTCTCCAGTCGTGTCGGATTGCCATCCCATTGAACTTGGAGAGTAAAGGAAGGAGGTGCAGTGTTCGCACACACACTTTGCACTAGAACATTCCCTGCATACTTGGCAAATCTCTGCTGAGATTGGCCACCATGATCGAAATTCAGTCGGTAGAATTATTTAGATATAGATAGAGGTCATAAGTAGATCAAGTAAGCATTTAGGTACTTGTACGGCATGATCACAAAAAAAAACCCAAATAAAAACGTTTAGGTACAATCAGAAACCGATTGTCATGCAAAAGGATTATCTTCACTTCTTATCTCAATCAACTACCTAATTAAAAGCGTGTCCGAAGACTTTTTATCAGATGCTTGTCAGATTTGTATTGTTGATGAGTTTAACCTGCTTAAGGCGTAAACTCCTTTGAAAATCGTCGCTTTCCATCAGGTGAGATAGCGATCAAGCGCGAAGTTATCAACAATAAAAAAAAACATCTGGGCGGTGTTAAATGTATGATGATATGAATGACGTCTGCATCCGCATAGAGCCCCGCGGACTCTTTTGCCAAATATTGATTGATTTACATATGATATTTTGAAAAACATTTAATCACCAATTTAAGTAATCATAATTCTAAGATCATTGTCGTTTGAAAGGAGTAGAGAAAGTCATACGAAAACAATATACATATGTTGTACTTATATGAATTTATAACATTTTTTTAAATCTTTTAGCAGGCGTCAGAAACTCACTGTTAAAATGGCATTAAATGGGGGCAAGGGCCTTAACTAGTCCGCACTTTGGTGGTCTTCGGTGACGTGATGCGGTTTGGGACTAATTCTATGTGATGCTTGTTTTCCTGTCGCGGTGGGACTTGAGACTTCCCCGCATCGAAATAGTAACGTATTAATACTTGGGAAATACCTACTTTGTAACTCTTTACAAAATTCCTAAGTTGCAGGTAGGTAAAGCCTGCAACTTGGGAATTTCTATCGAATTTTCAAATGATGTGCCAGAGGTAAAAATTGCAAAAAAAAAATTGTTTTTAACAATTACTTGATGCTTGGAATTAGCAGAATTCCATCAACATGAATTTAATTGGAATTCTTCGGTCTTTTAGAACCAAGACGGATGAGGTGGTCATTATTGCCTCAACTTTTGCAAAAGTTATCGAAGTTACCTAGAACTATAATAGAGCGGAGTGTAGAGAGAGAGTGCGGATCACTATTTCTACCTATAAAGACACTGCTTTCATCACTACCTGGAATTAGTTTGATCAGAATAACGAGCAGAATCAATTAAACCACTTTTTAATATAAGTTAAGTTTAAGAAAAAAAATTCATTCAAAACTTTGGCCTGTCTATTTCTGAATAGGTCAAACCATCACGTGCGCAAACCCGCCCAAATAGGTAAACAAACACAAATAGTTGTAATCCAACCTTATACACGGGATAATAAAAATTCTTTTTTCAATGCAGAAATGAATTTTAAACAAACTAAAACGGCTCAAAAAACCTATTTTTTTTTTAATGTATTTTTCTCTCTCTCACATAATTAGGTCAATCGAATTAAAAATCATTTGGGGTGTCTGAGGTTTTGCGCATTTAACGTTACACGTTGGATTGTTTTATAAAAATAGATCTTACCTATCAGCGGGTGCGCCTCCCTCAACGTTCAAGGTTCCAGAGGAGAGGAAGGCTTCTCCGAACTGGTCTGAAGAAAGAGAGGGACGGAGGAACAGCAGTCCACTGTGTGTAAAAGAGTTCGACCTGTTGTTGTTGTAGTACTGGAACTCCCAGTTCTAGAAAAAAGGTGACGACCTGATTATGACGGCTGTATCGAGGGAGGTATCCTGTATATCTTAATTAACTGTGATTAGGTCAATATCAATACTCGTTAAGTCATTCGATTGAAAAAGGAGCGTATTTTATTATCTTAATTTGTTCTTAATATTAATTACTATCAATATATTTTTTTATAATCTTTGGCTTACACCAGGATGAGCTCCTTGTATAGTGGGTGCGTTTACAAACATGTTAAGTATATCTCAAGTATATCTACACAAGACACCCAAGCTTGGAACAATTAGCAGTAGGCCTCACCATATAAATAAGAAAATCTATAAGCCACACACAAATATTTGTTCTGTGTGGGAATTGAACCCGCGACATAGAGCGTTCTCGTCGAAATCTGAATATCTATTTCTGAGATATGCCACTCAACGGGCCTTAATTCCAGTAACCGCAGAAAAATAAACAGCAGCTCAAAATACTCATTATAAATAACGTCAGCTATCCAGATAAAGACCAGACAGAAAAAAACCTAACTATGTTGTGCCAATAAAAATATTATACTCACACCACCACCAGCCAAGGTGTTCTCGTGCTGCCATTTCTCAAGATCGAACTTGTCAAAGTCGTCGGCGAAGATGAGTGCTCCAGAACAGACGGTGGCAGGAGCGTGGGTACCACTGACCGTCGTAACACTAGGGGTGCAAGCCGCGCCCAGGGACGCGACCGCTAACACGCCCGCTAACACCGACCACATTTCTGTAAACAATAGAAGTAAGTTGTAAGTTACGACTTATATATTCGTATGTAGGTTCCAATAATAAAACGGACAATCCAAAAGGAAGTAGTCTATTCGACTTTTGATTATTCATTGGGTTTTATTACAGGGTGTCAAGATATTTATAAATAAACAATACGAACAATTCAAAAGTACCTACTTATGAAACATACGAGTAAATCACTGTTCGTTCCCCTATATAAATAAATTTATTTATTTAACTATTAATGTACACACATGAAAATAAAAGACTAGAAGGAAACAAACAAATAGTACCTACAAAGGTGATGCTAAGGAAATCTTTTCCAGCATACCTGCGAAAAGAATGTTGAAGAAAATAGAGAAGGAGACATCCCACCACCACACTGGAAGTATTGGTCCGATTATTAAAAATTTTCACCGGTAGAAAGCTGCTTTATTCCTGAGTGACATAGGCTATATTTTATATAAATATGTGGGCCAAGCAGCGGGAAAAAGCTAGTTTATTAATGTTTAGAGTATTATATTTGAGCTTTTACCACGGCCACTGAAACAAGCTAACATAGTAAGGGTGCCGGTTGCAACACCGGTATACTTTTGTTACGTACAAGGCTAACAAAAATTTTTCGAAATATGCGAACGTGAAAAGTAACCGGTTTATTTTTCAAAACTTGGCAATGATTAAGGTGCAATTTAATCTCATTGAAGGTTTCTCATTAGGCTGAAGCATATGCAGTAGGTACGTAATACTTGTCTTATTCTTTCTCAGATATTTTGGGCAGCTTAGGAATATAGTAGGTATGAGATAGATAATGGCATTTCGTCATGTTTGATAGTATAGTTAATCTAGTGTTCCACATAGAAAAATAGAGATCACTTGATCATATAATACTAATGTTGAATGTTTTTTTTTCATAATTTGAAGTGGTGCAGAAGTTTTTCGAGTAAGAACAGAGATATCTACGCAGGACAGAATAGTTACTCGTATATTATTATCACTTAACTCAAAAATATCACATGAGGCTTACTTTAAAATAAGAAACACTTACCAATACAATAAAATACCCGAGAGTGAGCAGATTTCCGAATTATGTCAAATTTATATAAACTCAGCACTTTGATAAAACGACACTTGAATCAAGATTAAGAGGCTTAGGACTCAAGATACCTAGGTAATGTGCCTAAGTGGGACAAAAAATAAAATTGACAGCAAAAAATCACTATCTATATCAAGCCATACATAATTATTATGCGATTAAATTACTTACTAACTAATCTCGAACGTGCATCAACTGTACCCCACATTCGTTCGTCACCCGTAGAAAATAGATTATATTATTGCAATTATTAAAACATTAATGAAATCTTTCGGTTTTAATCAATAAAATATGATTAGATAAAACAATCAGTAACATATAAACGATAGATTTAATTAAGTAATTAAATAAATTGCTACCTCTGAGAATACCGGATGTATAGGGCATGCGAGTGACAGTGTGAACTTGATTCACACTCTCACAGGCATCCTCACTGTTTTAATAGCTAATATGGTACTATTGAAATGGAAATTATGTATATGGTTAAACCCAAACAACAGGAACCAAGACAATAAGCTCATCACATACGTCACCTGTTATGGTTTATTTTGCATTTCAAAAGTATATTCAAATGCAAAATAATCATAACAGTTTTTAAGGAAAATATACAAGGTGGTAGCTCGTTTAGTGTAAGAAAGGAGTTGAATACTGATCGAGAAACACTTTTTGAAAAACTGTTTTATTTAATAATGCAGTTTGTTTCTAGCTTTTACCTGCAGTTAAAAAAATATGAAAGGACTTTTCTTATGTGATACAATACAACAGTGGACATCAGTCTCAGAATGACCTAAATCTTTAGTGCCAAATCAGTGTGTAGCGTCCTCCCAAGCATAACATTAAATCTGCGCAATCTTTTGATTTCTATGACAATATAATCGTTTACCCAGCTATGTCTGGGTTTATCGGAAGGAAATTACGTCTCAAACCCCACACATAATGCAGTCGGTTTTAGTTCCTGTCATGTCTTGTGTGATCTCGTATACGATATTTTCAGCCACTCTCCTATCACTTTTTCTGCCGCCGGATATCCTGGCGGAAATGAATGCGAGGTTAGTGGTTTAATGCGCGGTTTAAAGTGGCGATAGCGCATTAGAAATAGCTTTTTCCCTAATTTGCGTTCTAGTCTCTCCTGTAAGAAACAAGTTCATCTATCCACCTTCTAGCAATGACGAATTTATAGCTCACTGGCAAATCTCGAGCCTGAAGCTGTACTAAATTGTCAAATACCAAAGTATACAAACTATTAAATATAATCAAAAGAAGAGTAGATAAAACAAGAATAGATAGAAGTCAACATGTTCAAAGTTCATTTCAAATATTAGGAGTTGAGGAATTTTACAAAAAAAAAAAACGTTATACCTTAATAATAAAATATTTTATTGTAATTTCAGTCGTTTTTGTACAAAGTTGGGTATATTATTTTGGAAGCTACATTTTGACTTTGGTGTTAAAAGGCAGATGTTCGATTACAAAGCCCAAATGCGAACGTAGTCGACTTGTAAGGAGGCATCTTGTCCGTCATTGTGGTTCAGGTTCCAAGTGGGCAACCATTGTCCTCTTGCGTCCCAGAAGTCACGTGGGGCCTGGGAATGAAAAATTATAAATAATATCTTATTTTATGCAAAATGGTTAGGTACAGGACTTTGGAAGACACTACTTACCGTTGGTGATCCGTTCCACCAGGGCTTGGGGGCTGGGTTGCTGACACCATCAGGGAAGAATCCATTGGTACCGCCGACAGCCACGTTCATGATTAGGTAGAACTGAAATAAAAATAAAATCATTATCATCAAATAAAGAGCCGCCTTGTAATATATAAAAGTTTGGATAAAAACCGCTTCGACAAATACTTAGATTTTACTTTGAGCTCATAAAGATAGTTTAAATTTATCGAGCGCCTTCATAGATCAGATGTTTTTGGACTTACACCTAAACCAAACTAATTTGTAACCACGTGTAAGTTTCACAATGAAAGTGGCGTTCTTTGCCAATGATGCTGTAATTGATGTGCCTCCTTCCGGGCTCAAGTTAACGAAAAGAAGAAGAAGAATAAGAGTTTGTACCTTCTCGTCGAAAGGTGCCATCTTGCTTCCGAATCTCCATGGGTTCTCGATGTTAGGGTTGCTGTTGAAGCCGCCGAATTGCCAGAAACCGCCGTTACCGGGTGTCACACGCCCGAGCTCTAAGTCGTCAATGCTGAACCTCAAGAAATCTGCAAAGATTAACTTCTGTTATATATAATTATATATTATTATAAAATAATGTGAAATTTTGGATCTTTATAATCAAACACACCTCAAAAGCTTAACGAATTTGGATAAAATCTGGACAAGAATATTTTTTATCCCGATAATAAGTTACCATGGAGTAATTATTTTGATGTACACGCGAGCGAAACAACTGCCAGTGCCTACTTAGTTGTAAACGTACCTGGTGTCCATTCAAGTTGATAACGGTGGAAGTTGCTGTCGTAACCAGCTCCGTTCCTCCTGACCCAGTGAGCGCGCTCCCAACCATTCAGAGCAGGATAAGGTCCATAGTGCAGGGTTGAGCCGGCTTCCTGTTGAAAGAGATTCAGTTTATTTATGTTTTTGAAGTTAAAAAGACGCTACATAGAAGCGAAAAATAGGTGGGTACGGCTAGGTACAGCAGCTAAGACACGTCAGACCTATTTATTGGGATCTAAATGATCTTCACTACCATTGCAGCTTTGAAAATTGTATTGAACAAGGAGAAAATCTCATATGTTGAGTAAATACATACCTGTGTACCGATATGGACACCGTTCAATGTCATGCCGCGGTTGCCGCGAGACTCCACCAGATCGATTTCTCCGGATGCGGGCCAGGTGCCGTATGAGTTGTACGCTGGCATCAACCAGATAGCTACAGAAACAAAATTGATTAATATTTCGACTTATAAATCTTACCACTCACTTAGTGGATCTTAAGGGAAGACACAGCGTCATGAGATACTGGCCCACCGTTTAACTACCTACTTACTTTAAAGAGAACATTGACTTTAAGAACAGCTTACCTGGCCACAGCCAATCTCCAGCGGGCATCTTGGCGCGAACTTCAAGACGTCCATAACGGAAGCTGAAGGAGTTGACAGTACGAACGCGGGCGCTCTTGATTGGGTTCAAAATGTTTGCATAAGATCCCGTACGCTCGCAACCCCACCATTGCGGGTTTGTGCATCTAAAAATTGCGGGAAAAATTGTTGATGAAGGATCGCTCGTTAACTATTTTGTTCTACAGTTTCTTTTTTGTTCTGAATAAAATTAGGTGTTGAATGTGCGTTATTAATTAGCAGATACTGGTCGGATTTGTATTATTGACGAGTTTAGCCTATTTAGATAGTGCGCACTTCTCAGTAGTTCTCAGATCCAATAACCTCATCGTGTTGTGGTTTGGGGCTAATTCCAGGGGATGTTTGTTATCTTGTCTGGGTCGGTTTTGAGACTTCCTCGAATCGCAAGGATTTTTAATCAATCTTCTTATGAAATGGATCAAAAATCGCAAAAGTGTGATGCTTTTAACACTCAGATCATTTAGTTGCTGGTATTTTATCGATTAGAGAGTTCAGGGTCCTTTGTTAGTAAGGTAGAGCTTTGAATGAAAAGAGAAAGTGATCGTCGTAGTTTCTACTTTAAAGCTAAACTAATATAGAAGACTATGTTTTCAACATCAACCTCTATGGAACTACCTTCTGCCAATCTACTAGACCCACCGGACAGAATTTACTGTTGAAGCAGTTTTGTTTTACAAATAAATTCTCACCTGTCAGCGGGTGCGCCTCCCTCAATGTTTAAGGTTCCAGTAGAGAGGAAGTGTTCTCCAAAATGGTCTGAAGTAAGAGAGGGACGGATGAACAGATTTCCGTTGTTTGTGAAAGAGTTCGTCCGGTTGTTGTTGTAGTACTGGAACTCCCAGTTCTAGAACAAAGTAATGACAACCTAGTTATGAGAGCTGTTGATATTTTAATAAGTATTATATTCTGCAGATTTATAGGCATCTCAATTAATTTTGATTGGTACAATATATTGATATATTAAGTTGTTCAACGATATAATTAGCTTAAAGCCATGAAGCTGTTACTTTCGTAGAAGATCAATCGATATCAGAATATCTTGATAAAGTAGCTTGATTCAGGTCATGGAAAACTAATTTTAGGGGCACACCGTTGGAAGATCGATCTTATCAACTGTAAACCGTAATTAGCAATAAGCATAAGCCTCCTCTGTCGGAGCGGAAATGGGCAATAGGCAAATTAATTATAGCAATAACAATGATCAGATAAAAAAAATATGTTTGCTAATGAAAACATTATACTCACACCACCACCAGCTAAGGTGTTCTCGTGCTGCCATTTCTCGAGATCGAAGGTATCGAATTCGTCGGAGAAGATGAGTGCTCCGGAGCAGACGGTGGCAGGAGCGTGGGTACCGCTGACCGTAGTAACACTAGGGGTGCAAGCCGCGCCCAGGGACGCGACCGCTAACACGCCCGCAAACACCGACCACATTTCTGTAAACAATATCACAGAATAAGTAATAGTACAAATAAGTTGTAAAGGGCCTATTACACTACGTGTTATTCAGCACACGATATTCAGACTCGTCTTATTTTTTGGTCCGACTGAGACCACTGACCCTTATTACACTACGCGACACGACGCGACTAAGACTGTCTGAATATCGAGTGGTGTGATAGGCCCCATATATACTCGTATGTAAGTGCCTACTACTGACACGGATTATCCAAAAGGAAATTTTCTTCGAGCTAACTATGTAGCTAGGTTCTAGAAATCGTAGCCCTTTTAAAGCTGTTTGCTAAGAAATGACGACTTTTGAGATAACGATTGGCTTTCATCTTTAGTTGCTTGTTGCTTTTTTCTTGACTGCTTTTTATTACTTTTACAATTTATCATCGATGTTTAATTATTTTTATTTTACGATTTCACATTATAAAATAAATACTTGACATAAATATGTAATTATACTTTATATATGTTCATGTACCTATTATATATGTATATGTAAATTATTTTCATAATTTTTATTATAGTTGTGAATGTGTGAAGGCTATGTGAATCGTTTTTTTTTCTTTACAGTAAGTAATTTTAAAGTAAGTATGCTGCTAGTTTGAGTATTTTCTACTTACTCGTAAATTCGCTCTTATCTGTACCGCTTTTAGGCAATTAATTTACTGTTTTCCGCACTAGTGCAGAAAAATACGCGACCTTTCCCCTGCCGCAGTTTATTGTATTTATATATTATTTAGAACGACTATTCGCCGAGCGGCCCCCGTTTATTTATTTCTTCATTAGTGTATTGAAAAATGTGGTCGTTTGATACACGTAGAAATTCTTCAATTTTCTCCACATGTATCAAAATAATAATTATTTTATAATTTTATTCCTTTATAATTTGTCGAGATATTGGCATATGTTATGTTTTAGAAGAAATTAATTTTGTAGTATATACTTAAACGACTGATTTATATATCTAGCTACCCAAGCTTCACACGGGTGTTTCATTACAAATCATGAAATTTCTCGGTTTTTCCCTACTATAATAAGTACTAATCAACAAAAAATACTTGTAGTTTTTTTTTAAATATTATAGAATAACGAGGTTAAATATTATAGAATTATAGTTACTTTATTAAGGTAATTATATTGATGGTGTACAAAAATAAAGAGTACCTATACATACATATATATCTAATAGTTTTATTGTGATAAGATATTAAAGTGAAGCTTTGTGATGACCCAAAAACTAGGTGGCATATTGTCAGTCGGAGCATTGGTATTTTTGGCAAACAACACACCAAGAAACTTAATTTCCTTTCCATGTTTAAAATAAGTAAGCAGTTAAAATAAAGTACATTTTTTTTAAATTGTTGGTGCTCCCGTAAATATACAGGCTTATTTGTAAAACATTAGCAACCTCTCAGGACTATATTGTCACTAACATCTTAAACAACAACTTTTGTTCTACGACTTTAAAAAAAATATCATATCTTAATTCATCAGATTTTCATACAAAATAAAAATAATTTGACTAATGTTCTAAATATTACAAAATCTATGCGAAACAATAGCGGAGGGGAGGGGGTTTGGTCGGCGGCAGTGCTTGATGCACTAGCGTTGCGACAAGCAGCCCCGCCGAATAAAACAAGAAAATATTGAAGGATTGTTTTTGGTAAATGTATTATGTTTTTTTTTAAAGTCATAGAACAAAAGTTGTTGTTTATTATGTTGGTAATACGGTTTTGCAAGATTATTAGTGTTTACAAATAACCCTGTATAATATCCGGAAACAAACACCCTATAACCATTGATAGTAAAACGGTGTAAATTAATGTAGACTTAATTAGAACTGAATTGTAATGAGGGTTGGTTAGTAATACAAAATGAACAAGCACATGAGAACATGGACAACTTATTATTGATTAGCCTGTTAGTCTAGTAGTTAGTGACCCTGACTGCCATGCCGCAGGTCGTGGGTTCGACCCAGGACAAATATTTGTGCGATGAGCATGATCATTTATTCTGTGTCTGGATGTAATTTATCTATATATGTTTGTATTTAGAAATATATAAGTATGTTTATCAGTTATCTAGCACTCATAACACAAGCTCTGCTTAGCTGGAGACTAGATAACGTTGTGTAATGGCTGTGGAATATTATTTATTATTGTTTTATTTTTTGACAAATTGGCAAAGAATAAGTCTCTCTTCAGTCCCATTGAAGGTTCAATCAGGTTGAAACATAAGCAAGGAATATCTGCCGTACTCTTCATTTATTTAATTTTTGGGTCATTTTGGGCTGCCAAAAGCCAGTAGATAAGTCTCGTAAGTACCTATCTACTGCCCTTTCGTCGTGCGTGACAGTAGTTTATTGGGTGTTTCGAATAGAAAAAAGTAGGCCAAGTGCGAGTCGGGAGTCGTGTACATAGGGTACAACTTTTTTGCCATTTAAGTACCTGCTTAGGTATGCTTTATGGCATTGCTTCTTTCCAAATTTCATGACTCTAGGTCAATAAGAAGTGGGGGACTTCTTGTTGACCTAAGGTTTTAATTCCCTGGCGAGCATAAAAATATGCGCCATAACCGGAGCATAAGTTGATTAAGCAGTTTAATTGTTTAACTGCTCCAAGGAATATCAGAGCTGACTATTAGATACCTCCATAATTTCAACTTGATACCTTCATGAGTTCCTGAGAAAAAGGACCTTGACAGACGGATGACAAAATGATCCTTCACTAAGTTTCGATAAAAATAGAACCTTTTTGGAAAAATGGAAAGAAGTTTTTTTTACACCAAGGGATATATGTGTTGCAGAAGTTTTAAGTTAGGGCGAGTAAGACAGACGTACTCACATGCCAGAATACAGTAATCTCACTAAACACAAAAATATAACATAACGTTAATTTTAATAATAGAAACACTTACCGTTACAAGAATATACCCGAAACTGAACTAATTTCCGAATTCTCCTGAATTTATATGAAGTCAGTACTACGATAAATCGATATTAGAATCAAGATTAAGAGGCTAAGGTCACAAGATACCTAGGAAATGTGCCTAGTAATTAGACAAACAACAATATTTTTAGCAACTTAATCACTATTTATATTATAAGCCATACATTAATTCTTCTATGATAAAATTACCTACTTGCTAATCTCTTACGTGCCACAACTGTATCTTCATTCGATTAATGAATGTAGTAAATAGATAATAATAATTAAATTATTAAAACGTCAATGAAATCCTTCTATATTAATAAATAAAATATGATTAGATACAAAAATTGTTTAGACGATTGATTTTGTTGGTACCTATACAAAAATAGTAAAGAAAATATAGCAAAGAAAGAACATAGGTGTGGTTTTCGTTGGCGCCCTAGAGCGGGAAAAGTTTTTCCAGAATTCAATGATTTCTTACCTTAAAAAAAAACCTTTTTATAAAAAAAATTACCGACTTCACTAAAAAATTGAATTGATTCTGAGGAGTTCCCTCTATTTCGCCAAGACTCCATCATCAGATCCCAACTTGATGACTTTGGGACCATTTGGAAAGTATACCCTTTCCAACAAAAAAATAATGGTTGGCAAGCGACGAAGTTATGCGCGATAAAACATAAAAAATATACAAAAATCTGAATTGAGAACCTCCTCCTTTTTTAGAAGTCGGTTAAAAAGAGAATACCGTCAAGTTCACACTGCCACTGTATTTCGCACTGTTTATTATATAATTGAAGTGGTAATCACACCATGTGATTTCCACATGCAATAACATACAATTACGGTTATAATATACAAACCTGTACAACTAGAACCGACACAATATATAGGTACACATCACACGCTTCAACTGAATTACGCTTTTCATATATATTCTATTCATAACAACCATTAAGGAAAATATGTGATCACGTCACAATCACGGCGGCAAGTTCCCTCTTTGAAGAGTGGCTAGAAAGGCGTCACGGTACCCTCACTTTCTTTCTTCACGAGAGGTTCTTGTTTCGGATTCAGGCGAAAGAAGCGGCTGGATGTCACCTTTGTACGGATCACCCGAAGGACAGCATACGGTAGAACTTTGCCTCGCTTGAGCAGAGTACTGCTGTGTCTTTATGGAGACGATCGGTGGCGGCAACTACTCGCGTCCGGCCTTGATTCAGGTCATGATCTGGAATGAGAATTAAGCGGTCGCCTCCTTCTGCTAAGCAGTAATGCATGCAAAGCATGGCCGCAACCGTGTGGGACCGGACCACCTCAAGTCCAGGTGCCTCCGCCGCCGCAGGAAACGTCTCAGGCAAGGAGAGTCGCAGTTCGATTTTCAGCCTCCTTGGGCGCGGTCTTACAGATAACGAGCAATGGATAGGTCGCCGTCCGGCCGTCAGGTAAGTACCAAGCCCGAGTCAACGGCGCGTATCGTACCATGCGCGCATCAAAGAGATGTCAGCAAAACTGACATAGCCCAGTAGGGCCGATGCCTGCGCTGAGCTGCAGAAACATTTAAAAAGTCACCGTGATCCTAGAACGGCACTTGGCATTTTAGGATCACGGTGACTTTTTAAAAGGAACAGACGAAGCCGCTGGCGGACTACTCTTGGACTCATCTGGTCTTTTCTTAAGTGATACAACCTTGGAAATCTTGAAAAAAAAAATGACTAGAATCATCAGCGCCAAATTAGTGAGAAACACTATTACTAATTGTAACAGCAGCAATAGTCTAATTACGCATTTTTTTTATTTCCTACTAGCTTTTACCCGCGGTTTCCCCCGCATTTATTAATATACTTTAATCTTTCTCGATAGAAAAAAATTTGCCTATGTCCGTCTCCAGGGTTCCAACTATCTATGTACCACAATTCATCAAAATCGATTTTTCCATTTAGGCGTGAAGACGTAACAAACAAACTCACTTTCGCTTTTATAATATTAATAAGGATGTGGCGTAAATATTAGCGAAAGGTTTTTGCCCAGCTATTCCCATGCTGTAACCAGCATGGACTGAAATATTGTCTTAAAACCAATACTAAAAAGGTCAGTTCAGACCGCAACCTACGTTCTAATTATTAAAAATGAATTTTGCCTAATCAATAATGTCAAGGACTTCCAGATTATCTGTCATAACAAAAAAAAAACGCTACATTGCAAGTCAATATGGCATTTTAGATTATTATTTATTATTTATATTAAAATACAAAAATTACAGTGTCAAAGTTTTCAAATTTCTGTAAATAATAAACATGGAAAAGTTTTGAAATCAGGAACACAATAACGACATGTACTGAACATGCAGGACATATGGTGAGTCGGTTCCTTTTGGACATGACCACTGACACTGGTGGGATATAGGTACTGGTACCTACTAGTTCACAAGGAAAACTACTATCATAATACATAGCTTGATACTTTTTCAGATGGCATCACCGCTGTTATTTCTACCTAGGCGTTTATGTCCATTTGTAACACGACTTTTTGAAGTTAATAAATACAATAAATTTTCTGCTTTTATCAAACCTTGGCCTATTATAACACAAAACATCAACCCTTACTCTCCGTTAGCTACCAACTTCAATCATGGAGCTACCATTGTTGAGTATCGCCAGCTGAATCCTCAAAGCAACGATAGAGGTGATGTTCTAATAAAGCGGGTAAAAAGTTCTTTAAGTTTCGTCAAGAGTTTTCAAAAATCATTTTCATGGAGAAAGAAAAGCGACGTGCCAAGGAAGAGGCGAGTTCCCAAATTGATCCTTTTACAAAATCCGTTAACATGGTTGATGATCAAAATTGACTTCAGCGTCCTGAGGAATATTTGGGATCCATTGTTCGTGGAGAAAGAGTTCAAGTTCGGTACCAAACAGGTAATGTAAGATTTTATAAAATTTCTGTAGTTATTCGAAAATGTAATAAAATTTATTGCATAAAAATGTTTTCTGCTTATAAGTGCCTGCTGTTTTAGCATGTGACCCACCTGGGGCCGCTTAAATCCATAGGTGGTAGGTACTAACCTACCTATTAGACCACCTATTATCACCACCCGTGAATACAAGCCCTACAAGCGGAATTATTTCTAGAAATTTATCGTAGCTTTGATTTGTTCGATTATAATCACGCATGTCATTAATGATTATTGATTATATCGGGAACCTTTTTTATCAAATTCGTAATTTCGATTGTAGTTATCGTATGCCACTTTGAGCTTTTTTACTTACTTACAATAAAACAAGCCGACAACTACTGGCTACCAAATAACCATATGTGCATGGAGAGGTGCAAGCAGTGGTGGCCGAGTGGTAATGGCCTCGACTTACGAGTTGTAGGTCGCCGGTTCAAACCCAGTCAGGCGCATTACTTTGTGTAATTTATTTCATCACCACTGCTCTCAAAACAGTGTAGGCAAACATCGTGAGAAAACCGGCGTGTTCTAGAACCAAAAACTCGAAGACATGTGTCATCTACCAACCCGCACTGAGCCCGCGTGGTGGATAACGGCCCCTTCCCTCTCCTAAAGAGGAGTCCCAACAGTGGGAACATTATAAGGCTATGCTATGCTGGAGAGGAAGGTGTGGACTGTAGGCCAAGGTCGGGCCCAAGAAACCAGGGCCATCGAAAAGCGCATTGGGTTGATGATACAGTCGAAGTCGCGGAAAACCTCTGAATGAGGAACACACCGGGGAGTTTGACAGAAAAAAGAAGGACCTATTCCTAGCTGTGGGTGAAGCCGTGCTGACACAATATATTTGGACTGCTCCTGAACTTTACCATATTTACTGCAGATTTTGAGCCTGATAGGTTTTTCACCCTGTTGGAGTTAACTGTTGAGCTCTCCCAACGCCTGTAGTTAGTTATCATACCACACCATCATAAAGTGCCGTCGACGGCACTTTATGATGATGAAAGACCTTGGATACTCTTTTAGGTCCTGCTCCTCCTCCTTGTGTCGTATTCCTCAATGCTGAGGGTCGTGACCTCCCTGCTTCATCATTTAACGTCATAGTAAGGGGTCTTGAACCGACGGCGCGTCATTTTCCACATGCATCTCAAAGAGATGTCAAAAAGATAGACGGATGATATTCCTCCATCTGTTTTTGTCTTTGGCGGTGTGCTCTTTTTTTAGAAATATACCTACCATGAAATGAACGTAGCCACGTATTTGCAGGCTATTTCACGAATAACACACGTTATAAGCAAGAACCAGCTGAAGGACTTGCAGGGACTGTTGACGAAGCCGGCTCGCTTGAGTTTGATGCGCGAGTTGGACCGCAACTGGGGTGACAAACAACGGTCCCTTCTAGCGCTCAATCTCGACGACATACAGATTTCATCTCCACGAAAGGTTTATTTCATTAGGATAGCTGGTATGTATAACGCTGCCCCCGTTAGTAAAAAAGACGCATCTAACATTTTTTCCAGAGTCGAGTTATATACATTGCCGTAATCAGGACATAATGGCGCATCTGCCTGTATTTTTTATATTTTGCTAACTTTCTCCAGTGCAGTTTTAACACAAGGAAAAAAGGCCCGCTTTCCTGTTTCATTCATTAAAACATTTTTTATCCGTTTTCGTTTTTGTTAGATACGTCTTTTTAACTATCAGGGGTAGAACGATGTTATCTGTACTTAATTATAGACGTGCATCTATAGCATGGATTATCAGTAATGACGTCTAATACAATATAGACCTCATCATTTTTGTGAAACAACGTAGGTAATTTATTTTTTAATACACTTACTCGAAAACCAGCTCTTATTCCATCGGTTTTTGGCAAGCAATAGACTGTTTTCCCCACTAGTGCAGAAACGTGTGAAAGAAAAAGAAAGAAAGAAATACGTTTATTTGAACTCCACACATATTAAAAAACAGTAGAAATACGATAAATGCCCGCTACAATGTTCGCGTGGATCGTGCGAAAACCGCCTCGTTCGCAATGACAAACTTTATGCACTTTTATCAAAATATACCTATACCACCTACTATTTCATTACATTTACTCGAAAACCGCCTCGTTCGCAATGACAAACTTTATGCACTTTTATCAAAATATACCTATACCACCTACTATTTCATTACATTTACTCGAAAACCCGCTCGTACTAATTCATACTTGTGTGGAAAAGTGCGAGAGCTCCCACCCGTCACAATTTATTGCCTTTATCGTAGCAGGCTGGGTGCTAAAGCGATGTCCACTCAATCCCCGTTTATTTATTTATTTCTACGTAAGTGTAATGAAAAACGTTGTTTGATACAGGTGGTTTGTCATTGCCGCACTCGCCTCCCTAACACTTCGGTAACAATTCCGCCTCGGTAACAATAACAATCTTTTTCCACTTGTACCAAAATCGATCGATCGATCGATCGTTTGTATTTAAACTTTTAATTGTTTCAAGAGACCTATCTATTATAGGAATCTCACGTGGCCTACTACGTGATATTTTAAACCACAATCTACTTTGTCTAATAGGGTCCAGAGGTGGCAACAATATTTTGTAATAGGCAATAATTAGGTAAACTTATTTATTTTTGTTATATCATCTTCGACGTGATCGAAAGACAAGATAAGATAAACATGTTTACTAAAGAAATTGCTATACAGATTATGTCTAATTAAAATTATTTTTGACTATCTCAAAATATAAATATTTAGGTAACATTACCTACATTAGCTGTTTTGAGGTGGTAATCATCATCATCAAAATAATAACTTCTGATGTGGGTGAAGTGAAAGGGGTCAAACTTTTACTGACTATAATCTACCCGAGTTTCCTTAGCTGCACTTTTCGTAGTCCCGCAACACATTACATTGGCTTGTGTGTGTTGCCAATACAAGCCAATGAATTATGCTCTCTAAATCTGTACCGTAAAACGGAGTGAATAGGAACGCAGGGGTGAATAGAAACAAACCGTTGGTTTTGTTTTTCACTTTAATACCGTCCGGTAACTGTCCGGACCGAGCCCAAGACGTCGACGGCGCGCACTGTTCTCGCGCGCCTCAAGGAGTTGTCAGCAACAGGACCCAACTGGGTCAAAGCCTACTGGGGTAAGGGTTATCCGAAAGGAAACTTGGGCCCCGGTCTGAAGAGGCTAGAAGGAACGGGGTGGGTTTTTAGTTAGTAAGAGTCTGACACTATCTCCCGCTCCACCCAAGAGTGGGGATTGTCTTTGGATGATTTTTGCCTATCGGCTTTTTAAAATAGCGATTCATTAATAAATTGATATAGTTAAATGAAAGAAAAGAAAAGAAAGAAAACACGTTTATTCCGCCCAAACAGACGCACAGAACATCATAAATACAGAAACAACCCTGTCAGGCCATGTGTGTATTACGACCAAAAAAAAAAAAAAAAAATAAAAAAAAAAATGCTGCAAAAAATATTCACATATCGTGAAAATACCCTCTGAAGTTTTGTTTCTATTCACCCCATTTTACCGTAACTAAATATGCAATGTGGTCTGTGATTTAAATTGAGTTCTACCACCTCATCGTCTAGATTTCAACTTTATAATGCAACTGTCTACTTTAAAATGCAACTGTCTACTTTAAAATGCAACTAATACGTAATAGTTTCTCGTCAAAGAACTCAGAACTTCAACAGCTTACCTATCTACAAATAAGACTGGGATGGGGTGACACTGAGAACATAAACACGAATGTAATTCTACTTTATTGATCTGAGGTGTAAAGCAAGAACTACTTGAGACCGACGCACACGTGTACTACGCCTGATTTGTACGTAAAACGACGTCACGTGGCGTGGATCAAGTGTAGCTCTACAAGTCTAGTTTCCATATAACATGTGTGGAGACCGACGCGCCCAGATAGGCGTCTGTGGCACACGTGTGCGCAGTGTAGTTCTACCTTAATTCAGTGGTTTCTTCCTCTATATTTTTGACCCCCTTTTTTACTCCCTTAATTCCGACATACATATTATGCACTGGAACCTCAACAGGCTGCTTTATAAATGTATTTTTTCAGAACACAATTTTGTTTTGCAGATAAGAAATATTGTGACGTGGATATGGCGTTTTTGGCGTTAAAATGGGCGCCTATCAATAGTGTAGACGCTCTGATATTTACCGAAATATTTGCAAGATTTCATCGAGAATATACGCCGCATTGTATCCCAGAATGGACTATAGCTTACTTTAAAGTAACTCGCTTCGAAGTCCTCCGCCGATGAATTTCTTGATCACGTCTTGTAGACTGGTACCTTGTTATTTAAAAGGGTTAAAAATTATTGACGCACTTATACGGCCTACGAAACCTCCTTTGAAGAAGAATTAACTTTGATAAAAAAATATCTTGATTAAAAAAATATCTTGATTAAAAACAAGCTTTTTAAAACCTGTTTCTTACATATTTGACCACACTTCATAATTACTAGAAATAAGAAAGTTTGAGAATCGAACTAAAAGCAAAGTAAGTATGTCTTGTGCGAAAATACTGGATCCCATTTACCACGAGGGTCCAGAAATTACCCTGAAAATTGTTTTGGGAAATTTCGTTTCGTTCAACGAAGGACTTGCATAGAATGTTTGACATAACCGGTGTTAGATATATTGAAAGACATTACTGTTAACATTTGTGTCGTCTAAATGTGTTACAGTATAAATAAAACTATAAGTAACAAATCAGGCTTTTATTTAAGAATATACATTAAAATTTATACACAGGACGTATTTTTAAAACAAGTAAGCAATTCAAACCAGAGGCCTTACCACGAGCTCTTAACGCGAAGCCTTTGACGACCTGAACTTATACTCTTAAAAGGATATTATGGAGTTATATACCCTTGAGCGCCGCTTAGTACATACGTCTGTACAACTTGAATGATCGTGATCGTTTTGTACACACGTTTGTACAAAATTTATTTGGCCAAAAATTTTGTTTTTCCTAGAAAAATCTAAAAAGTTTCTTTTCATTATTATTTTTTTGGTGATTTACGTAAAAACGGCAATTTTCCGGGTCATCTCCTGGTGCTCGAAGGGATATAGAGTGTATAGCTATATCCCCCTTTCTCGCTCGCTGTCAGGACTGACATTTTAACAGTTCATGGTAAGTCCCCAAGTCTTGTTTAAAAATATGTCTCTTTGTATAAATTTGGAAAAATTTATGTATAAACAAAAACAACATGGAATATACTCTTTCTATAAGTCCAATAACAACGAGTATGGATTTTCGAGGTAGTTTTTCAAGTGATTTGAAAAACGCGCCATAGTCACTCCGTCGATGACCCTGTGATCTGCTGAAAAACTCACTGTCAGTATATGAGCCTTCCTCAAGTTTCCTTCAGCGTCAAACCTTAGTAGTACCTGTATATAAAGGGGACATTAATATTGTATTTTTTTGGTTTATTTTTTACCTATCTATCCCTAGTCAAGTTGATAATCTCATAATCTGCAATCCTTAACGCCAGTATAAAACTTCAAATGTACAGGAATGACGTTATCTCAACGCTTAGTCACGTGGTCTGAACAAATGAATCGAAAGCGTGGCCAACTCAAACCGTTAGACGCAATAGAAACGGTTGTAACTTGGCTAGGGGGGCTGGTGTCGTGGCCATCGAGATTAATGGACCTGCCTTCGTATTTAAAACAGGAATACTGGTTTATAAAATGCGTTCCAAATAAGAATTGGTGTGTATAGCTGTCATTTCAAATAATTGGGCAGAGTGAGCAAAATAAGTTTTTTTTTTAAATTATAATTTATTCACGAACCATGAACAAAAAAAGTCCAGTTCTTCTATTTTACCAATCTCTGCATCACTGTGTGAAGTTGTTCCAAAAAATAAGAAAGAAAATAGTCTCTTTTTAACTAACTTTCTAAATATGACTTAAATAATATATTTAGCTAATTTAGATTAAACAATAACGTTTTTAATTCACCTGGATTTAACTAATTCTCAGTAATGAAAAAATGATCATCGAGGTTATTCACTTCCCTAATATTATTTGGAACGCATAGGTACGTTAGGTACTGGTATACTATATGGTATTTTTTTTTAAATGACAATCTGGTGCAATCCGACTACAGCAGTGATGCATCTTTTATGGTGAAGCTGAATCGCACTATATAGTTTATTAAGAGCCTAATGCTATCACCTCTAGCCTTGAAGACACGTAAATAATTATGATCGGTCGGGAAGACGGCACCAAGTTCCAAACCTTCGATGTACGCGTTTTAAACAACAACGATACAAAACACTCGCCGTAAGGTACGGCTCAATATATCTATTATTGTAGTTAATACGCTTAGTACCTGTATTTTTCCTAGGGCACCAATTGCTACTTGCGGTGGTAATATAACAGGTTTTGTATATGTTCCTCCAATCTGAAACATTAAAGTACATCCATTTACTATTTGGACAATAATTCATTTAGATACTTAACTGGTAAACAGAATTTTCAAGAATTTTAACATTAAAGCGATATTCCACTTCTTTCGTCGTTTAACCTCAATGCTGAGGGTTGTAACCTCGATGAATAACTTTTTTCTGGCCTATATGCCGCCATATTGTCCTATCTTTGGTAATGTGGATGGCGTCGCAGACTATGGTCTCCAGTGTAACATGGATTTGGTCTAACTAACGTATCGGACTCCCTCTGGGTCTTTTCCCATCTACTTTTCCTGTCAGAAGCAACCTTTCCAGGTTATCACCTCTCTTTCTGGCAATATGGCCAAAGAAATCAAAGATTCGTCTTTGGCATATGAGTCCCATGGGCGACCTGAGTTCGGCTATTACGAAATCGTTGGTCCGATGCTCTGTCCAGTAGATTCCAAAGCGACATTATCACATGAAAACTATAATTATTAATTACTGCTTGTTAGGAAAGTCTAGGAATATACGAACAACATCAGGTACTCACAATGCCAATGTTTGATAACGTAAATGTTCCTCCAGTCAATTCATTTAGTCCTAGTTGTCCCTTCAATCCCTTTTCTTGAAGTGTGTTGAGGTCTCGGGCTATTTCTAGTATCGTCTTCGTTTGTACATTCTGGAAAATAAAAGAAATGAAATAGTTTTATAAAAGAGAACTAGCTGTGGTGAGTCAATTCTTAAATTAATTTAAAAAAACTGGGCAAGTGTGAGTCGGCCTCGCGCTCTAAGAGTTCCGTAAAAACTTACCCATGAAAACAGTTCAATTCCAGAATTGAGTTACGAAGATTTTTTCGAATTAAAAAAAAAGTTTTTTTTAGTCAACAACAAATTTACTGTTTTCAGATTTTTTCCCATAGAAAGAAAGAAAGAATAAAACGTTAATTCGTGCCTCACACAAATCATATAAACTAAAAATACACAATGAAAAAGAAAAAAGAATTTTTGCTATGAGACCTTCATGCCTTTCAGGATTCTAGGTCAACGGGAAGTACCCTAAAAAGTTTGATCCCCTTGAGAGTGTCGAAATATACGTTTTTTGGGACACAAACGGCCGTATAGTTTTTTTCGTTAACTCAGAAGTTCGATTTTTTCAGTTTCAAGAGACAGTAGTCCTGAGTAGGTACTTGAAACCTTTACGCGTTCTCAAGATCTTGACAGACAGACAGACAGACGGACAACAAAGTGACTCGATAAGGGTTCCATTTTTTTTCGGAACTCTAAAAATATAAGAAATTAATAATGTTTTTTAATTATTGATAAAAATGTGAAAGTGGCTTAAACATATTTAATTCCCACTCTGGGACAAACTTCTACTGGATAATTTGTCCTGGTTTAGGTACCTTTATTACAGGAACGATTAATCCGTTAGGTGTGTCCATCGCAACTCCGATATTGTGACTTGCTTTGTAAGTGAGGTGTTCACAAGTGCTATCCAGACTACTATTGAGTACAGGAAGTTGTTCCAGACCTAAGGAGGTGGCTTTTATAATGATCGGCATGTATGACAGTTTCACTCCTTTAGCTTCTGCTAATTTCTTCAATGACTCACGGGATTCAACAAGTTTCGTCACATCATATTCATCGCTATATCCGAAGTGAGGTATTTTCTGCAAATGTTTCATATTATTATTTTTAACTCTAGTTTTGTTTTAAATATGATATTTGATTACTATTTTATCAATCTCTTACCATTGCTTCGGTCATTGATTTCACCATAGCTTTAGTAAAACCAGATACGGGCACTACTCGATCTCCCAATAACACTTCCATTTTTGCTTGTGCTTGTACTAAAGGTATTGGTATTGCATTCACACTTAATAGATCTGGTACTTCATTAGAAGCATTTGAGTCGATATTCAAATGAGCCAGCATATCTTCTTTGAGAACTCTGCCATTCCTCCCAGTGGCTTTCACGGTGCTTAAGTCTACCTTAAAGAAAAGGAAGTAATGATGCAGGGGTCAATAAAAAAGGGAAAAATAAATGATGCATAGAAAGAACACATAAACGGGGAAATTGATTAACGGACCGTGGTTAGCTCTTGGCTGACTTTATTGTTTCTCAGAAAATGTTTCGAGTAGTGAAGCAATTTGTCGGGTTTGATACCTTGGGGAACAAAATTACATGTATTTAAATAAAATAAGCATAATCAGTCTGAGTTCCAAAGTGAAGTTCTTCGCACTAGGAGAGGGAATGGACCGTAACCCATAACATGGACCTAGTGCGGGTTTGATAGATGTCACGAATTTTCGATTTCTTCTAAGTTTTGGTTGCACATACATGTTTCCTCACGATATTGTCCTTTACCATTTTGAATAATGAAATAAATTATACAAAGTAAAGCATCTGCCTTGGTTACTGACGTAGGTACAGCTCATAAGTTCGGGCCGTTAGGTACCACTGGACTATCACACCTCTCTATAACATATTCTATAAGGTTTGACCCCATGATATAGAACCCTAGGTTCGTTACCACTAGGCAACTGCTCTATTAAATAGCATTGTTTGTTTCAATCATTTTAAAACTAAATGTATTTCAATTAACTAACTTTGAATTGTGCAGCTATCCTCCTGACAGAAGGCGTGGTCAATATTTTTATTTTCTGACTTTTGTCTGCAACTGGATCCTGTTTCGTAGCTGTAGCTTGTTTTTCTTCTTGCGCCGATGTACCTGTAATTAATGGTTTATTCAATTTTAATTTCTGTTGATTGTTGAGAAAGGCATGCTGTTGGACTATGTATTTAAAAATATTAACAAATTAGCTTCGGTCAGGCGCTCCACTACCATAAAGGCGAATTTTATCCAGACAATAATAATAATAATCTATTTATTTCAGAATAAACTTCCATAATACACAATGACGATGTTCGGGAATTCCCTTTATTTTTTAAATGTCTATGATTTTTTTTAACTAGGGTCTAGTTGCCTTTGGCTATATAACAGGAATGAATATTAGTCCTTACTTAATTACTCTTTATTAGAGGCCTTATTTATGGACTGACTGACCCCCATCATAAGTGTTTCCATATCAGATTAGAAAAAAACCATAGTACAGGATGTAAGGGACAGCCCTCCGCAAACTTTAAGGGCTTGCTTAAAAAGCATTAAAAAGTTGATTGGACAGTTTGTATGGAGAGGCCGATTTATTTTTTCGATTGCTGAATCAAAAAATCTTGTGGAAATGTGGTTCAGTTTTATCTACTGAGCATGCCCTTAAAGTTTTTGGAGGGCTGTCCCTTACACCCTGTATATCTCACAGAAGTTTCAAACTGTGAATTACCATGGTGGTGGTTGCTATACCATTGCTTCACGTGCCATTTACACAACAAACAACTAACACATTCTTAGTTCATTCCCATATATCGTACACAATTTTTTCAATAAAATATTGACAACTAGATATTTCAACCCACCTTCATCAACTCCTCCCTGCACTTCGATATCAACAAGTGGTTGTCCAACCAGTGCGGTGGTGTCAACTTCGTGGTACAGTTTAGTGACCACTCCATCGTATCGACTGGTGATCGTCACTGCTGCCTTATCGCTCTGCACTTCGCAGATATTGTCGAATTGCTGCACCTTATCACCAACTTTCACGAACCTGGAATTGCAAACTATTTATTGATATTACGATTCTTTTCTCGTTAATCAAAACAGTATTTAATTTTTATTTACTTTTCACAAAAAAAAAACGTTATAGGTTTGGCTTCAGTAATAACAGCAAATTGAAAGAACAAGCGTATCTACAAAATATCTGATATACATATATAATTTTTTGCTATACCACGATGACATTAAAAAGTCGCTTAAGACGTCTAAATATTTCAAATAGTCATTAATCGTTAATACGTTTTGCCGTATTTATGAGCTAGTGCAGTGGTTCCCAAAGTATAGGTCGGGACCCACTGATGAATCGCGAGCGAATATGTGGTGGGCCCTGAAAAACTGGTTGTCGTCAACCGTTTAAAATAGCACGGGGCTATAAAAGTATTTTTTTCCTTTAGTACCTCATATAAAACTAAATATGTATTGAAATAAATTCGACGCTTTGTGATACGGTCTCATTAAAATTAACTAAAATTGAATTTGCTAAGGTTATAATGACAAAAATAGAAAACAAACGCATCATTCTCATTAAGATTATAATGTTCTTTGTATTATGGATTGGACCTGAATGTCTTTTTTTTTCTGTTTGGGCAGACATCTTCATTCATACAGTTTTACCTATTTTCCTTTATAAAAACCAAGAGGTCCCTCATCCCTAAATTACCAGGTGTAGGTATCTGGTAATTCAGGGATGAAGGACCTCTTGGTTTTTGTTTGTTAGGTGAGTGGCACTCCAGGCAACTTTGGGAGCCACTGAGCTAGTGTGTTTGTAATATCATAACTTTAATCATTTCAAAAACAAAACAGTCTTTGTTGTGTACAAATACGTAACTGTTTCATCATACGCGACATGACCAACTCAAAAGATAACATTAGTCTCATTTCAAAATATATAATTAGTTCGAATAATGTGTAATTGTATTTTAAAAATGTATCAATGTCTGGGAGCATTAACTAGCATACCAATCTAATGAGTTCACGGTATTGTATTGTTGAAATTCTGGTACCTATAGAAAATTGATGAATAAATTGTCGATCGCACTAATATTAGAAAAGTGAAAGTTTTATATGCGGTTGTGTGTATGTTTGTTATCTACTCTGCTCTTGAAGAAGAACCAATTTGTATGAAATTTGGTACAAAGATACCTTATATCAAAGATTAACACGCATGTTATCTATACTAGTAGATATGTTTTATAAAGAGAAAAGGTTTTTATATTTTCGTTTTATAATTAATTAATTAAAAAACGACTGGATGTATTTTAAAAATTCTTTCACCGGAAAATCCTACTTTATCACTGAACGACATAGTCTATATATTTTCTACTTTCACGCAGGCGAAGCTACTGGCAGCAGCTAGTAATTTATTAAAGTGAGAAGGGCTAATTACACGCAGACAGACGGAGTGACGGGTGGAAGTTAGAGTGTCATAAAAAAGGCATAAAAGACACAAAATTGGACATAAAACTTAAGAAACAAATAAAAGGATAATGGGGTCTTACCATTCCTTTATAACTACTTCTCGTATGCCTTCGCCGATGTCCGATAATTTGAAAGCGACGACTTTATTGACTATTTGACTCGTGTGGAACTTCCTGTGTTGTAGATGCACTTCAGACAATATTATGCTGCGTTTTTGGATGCTAGTCGAAAATTGTGATCGATGTTTGCCCTGAAAATAACAAATTTAGACTTCAAAATACATCTAAACTAATGCTATAAATGTTAACTGATCTCTATCTATCTGTTTATTTTCACGTATTCATTAACTTCATTCATTCATAAACTGCTGATCTAATTTTGATATGGAGATGGATTGGACAATTAGGATTTTACTGAGTTTCGGTTAATTTCTGGCTTTGACGCGATCGAAACCACTGGTATTCCCACGAATATTTCTCAGTGGAACAACCAGCTGATTAGGCAAATCTATTATTGCTCTAAATAATAATATCATTCTACGTAAGAATTAAGACTCTAAGATATGAATTTAAGTTATGAATAAGACATCATAATGGCTTGGAATAAAATGAGGAATAGTTTCAACTTCAGATAGAAAGTTGCTTAAACATGGTAGGTATATCTAAATTCTTTCTTGAACAGACCCTAATGAGGCGAACCGGAAATGTAACATAGTTTCCTACTGCTCATTAACATCTATTCTTCTACATGTGGCTTCTCATTTTACATTACTTTCCCGTCGATTGTTACTACTGCCATGAATAGGATACCTACATCGTTACATGCAGGTATTATTTATTCCCCTCTTCATAATCAAGTCGACATAATCTCCAACAAATAATTTCACCTGCAATTCTGAACCAATTTTATATCTTGTTGACTTTTGCAAATCTCAATATCACCTTATCTTTATAAAACACCTCCCACAGTTATTCGGTAATTACTTGATAAGCTTTGCTTCTTTTTTATAATGTTCTTATCTTATTGCTATGAAGAAAATTGGCTCTGATTTTTGTGTGGCATTGATTATAATCAGTGCCACACACAAGACAGATTATTCAACAAAAATAGGTGCCTACTATAAAAAAATATTCTATATGTTTAATGTAGGTAATATTTAATCACTCTGATTACCAACATATAGTGGTTCGAAACAAATGCCGGTGATAAGAGTTTGGATTTATTCTACTTTGGTATTGACCTTCATAACCCGTGTTTGTAACTGATGCAAATTCCAAGTTAATTTACTGACAACGAATAATTGATTGAATACTTTTATATTCTCGAATGATATCGATGTGTCTTCTTCTCTTCGGGTTATTGGACACTTTTACTGATTTATTGATAAAGAGGTCAGAGTTTTGGCTAAAAATCCGTAAATAATTATCAAATAACATATTTGTTTTACTTACAGTTTGCATCAAAACACACACAGAGCTACATCTGTTCACATTCTTCAAGTTCACGATACACTTTCTCATAAGGAACGACATTATAGCTATGTTTAATATTTAATTTATAAGTAAAACGATTCTTCTAGTTATAACTAAAAAAGACGCATGTCGTGGGCCGGCGCAGTGCCTTGCCTTCGCACACACTACTGAGTTATCAGCTCATTATCAGCGCTCGCGCATTGATTACCATTTTAAACAATATTATGTACGTTAAGTCGAATATGTTGTCGGTGTGACGTAACGTGCAGGGGTCATCGTTCGTCTAAATGTCAACTTGTAAACACAGTTTTGAATGAAACATGTCTAAATGATTACGCTGTTTGAAGGGAACTAATCCGATCTTGTTTACCTGTGTATGTTGTTGCAATGATTACGGCATGTAGCCCCACTATTTGCCAACTGATTGTTGTGTGCTAATGTAAACAGCATGGCTCACGCGATGAAGTGACCAGGCGCGACGCACAATTTTAGTGCTGGTCAGAAACCTAATGTTACACAAAGGTTAGGCTAAAGGAGTAACTATAATTTATTCAGCTCTATTCGCGCTTCGTTGTTTGGTTTTGGTTACTCTTATACAGTTATGCCTCTATCAGCCGCGTACGCTATCGTAAGATTGTGAAAGGCCGACATGGCATGACATGCCGCGTATAGCGTTAACATCATATAGGCCAGAATTTTTTTTTATACGAGCAATATAAGTTTTTCTTTATCCATATTGTTATTAGATTATCTATAGATTTTGTTTATTTTTATACGACTGCCCAAAAAAGAAGTGTTATGTTTTTAATAACATGTCCACTCTCTCGATCTTTGCGTGCGAAATGTTGGCGTTAAAATGCAAAATAAAACCAATCAACCAATGCAACTAAGAACCTGTCAATGAGGAATCGAAGACAGTCCGCGTGTAGTGAAGAATGCGGCAGAATAGCGCTAATCGCTGTCGCCATGTCGTTAGTATGCGCAACACTACCAATGATAATAGGGTATAGCACTGAATGTGGCGGAACAGCGCTAAATGCTGTCGTTAGCATGCCCAAATCAAAAACTCATTTAATTAATATATAATATATAATAATATAATATATAATATTCCACAACTATCACACAAGCCGTCTAGTCCCAAGCTAAGCAGAGCTTGTGTTATGGGTACTAGACAACTGATAAACATACTTATATATTTCTAAATACATACATATTATAGATAAATTACACCCAGACACAGAACAAATGATCATGCTCATCACATAAACATTTGTCCTGGGTGGGAATCGAACCCACGACCTCCGGCATAGCAGTCAGGGTCACTAACCACTAGACCAACAGGCCAGTCAGTCAATTTCATTTTATACCAACTTGCTTCGAAAACTGGACGGCTGAGTACATGCATCTTCATACAAAACTGGTATTTTCTATGGATAAACGCTGAATTGCGCTGAATAAGTGTACTTAGTTAGTCCCTACCTAATAAAAAAATATATAATGGGGATGTAAGGCACGTCACCCCCATTATATATTTTTTTATTAGGTAGAGACTTACCTAATAAAAAAATACATAATGGGGATGTAAGGCACGTCACTAAAAAAACAGATGAATAAAAAATGGTCATGGATAACAAGGGACAATATCCAATGAAAAGATGAATGGTTCGTTTTAGGAACAATATGGACAGAAAGAGAGTGATAGATATGTTCATATCTATCACCTCAAATCTATCACTCTATCTTTCATATAAAGAGAATGAATCATGAACTAACGCTAATGGATGGTCGTGTTAAAAACGATATGAACAGGAAGAGAGTGATGATCACGAGAGAAAAAGAAAAAGAGGTGTGCCGATTCAGTTATAGACTAATAACACTCTACACAAATACCAGTGGGAAGTTAGGGCCATCTAATTCTATCTATTTAATATCAAATAGAAACTATAACTAACCATTTTTGTAGATTAGCTGCTAGAATTTCGAGGGGCGTATTATACTTAAAAGTATATTTGTTATCAAAATAAAACGATGTAATAAGCAATTGTTTTATTAAAGACATAATAAACATGTTAATAAAGTGAATAAATACAATAATATAATCAATAACTGTAATGTCTTGTATGACGAGACGCAGGAGGCAACCCATATCGAGAATAACATCAGATTGCGAATACATGAATATGAACCGACGACTCCTATTCTAATAGCTAACGTGTATCACAGAGGCGCCCTGCCAAGTGTCGCTACCGATCATTGTTTACTTCAGCAGATACAACATACATACTATGTAACAACACACATAGATAAAATAGCATTTAAGTTCTCATTATCACTATCAACTATTGATTTTATTGGCTGCACAGTAGTATGAAACTAAATCTTCTAAAACAATGACTATGCATATTCCGACTCGAGCCTTTCGCAAGTCTATGAATATGTCGATAAGTATCACATCGTAACTGCCTACTTGTTCCTAGTTATTGAAGAATATACATTATTTTAGATGTAATTACTTAAAAATGAATGTGTGTTAAAAGTTCAGTGGTGATATATTGGAAGAAATCGGCACTATCCCGTCCTAACTTTATGTCAGTGTACACTTTAAGAAACACCTTGGAAGATTTATTGCATTGTTTTAACTTTGTACATAAGTGCTTGATCACAATTATATTAATAATACATACACAATTTCATTCTCTTATGACAAGTGAGTAACTTATAAGTATGTATATTGACATTATTTTATTGTTTGTACGTAATAGATAAATAATATAATATTTTCTCCTAACAGCGACGAATATAACATCTATGCCAGCTCTTGAAATTATTGTAAAATACAAAAGCAATAAATTATTCAGAATTTGCTCCCGTTTTTTTACAAATATAAGTAGCTTTGACAATAAATTACATTATCACACTAGTGACATGCTAGGGACACTTACAAATAAATACAGTCAAGCGATTACATTACCATACTGCAGAGCGTTGCATATATTTTAAGCTGCTAAATACACGATACTAAACATACGAACTTAGACTTGATTATATTTGTAACACAAAGAATGATAAAAAGGAAAGTGTGGAAATCCCTTACATTTACGTGAAGAACCAGTAGATGTTTTCAGGAATTTCATGACAAATTCTTTTGGGCAAATAAACGTTTGGCTGATGCTACAACAACTGTAACGGATTGTTAATTTTCAATTCCTGTGATAACATCGAGTCAATTGTTCCGAAGTCGTCTCAAGCATGTGGTACTCAATCCTTATCAGTAACAAATGACACACAAATCCAAAAAGCATCTGAACATGAAATACTGTGTGAGTTTTATGTTAGTTAATACATAATTAATGTCATAATGATTTATCTTATCAATTTATAATTTCAAGTCTAGTTGGTATTTAGTTATCAAAATTTCACTAGCCTTTTATAATGTTATTTTAGTACACCATAAGAGCAAGGCCAACATTTTTGTAATTTGCAAGAAACGTAGAGAACGAAGTGACTTTGATCCAATCATCTTCAATTGGAAGCTTATGGAACATTAGTTTGTCAGTGAGTTTTCTTCGGTGTTATTCGTAGATCAATATCACGTCATTCTCTGATCGTCTGTTGCGACTAGATAAGTCGTTAACAAAGCGTTTTAGGGCTATGATGACGGTGACGATGTGGTGTGAATAACTACTTAATGCGTCTGAAGTCTGTTCGTATAAACTACCTACTGCTTTAAAAAATTAGCCCACCGAGAACATTACTACATCATTAGAGAAGAACTAACAAGACGAGACAAGACGAAGAACGATATGTATTCGTGACAGACACCGTACAATCAGGATAGAATGATGACGTTTGTAGTGATGGGACTTACAAAAAAGGCTTTAAATATTTCAATTAAACGGGGACACGGAATTCTTTTCTAGAATAGGAGTCCCTTCATCTGATGTGGCCAAAGATGGCACAATATTAAACAGTGGAAGACTCAAAAGGGAAGCATTTGCCCAATGAATTTTGGGCCCACAGAATATACAGTCCATCCTAATTAAAATGAAAGGTTATAAAATTTTGGAAGTCTCGATAGAAAGAAGAATTGGATAAATTTATAAATAAGTGACCCTGCTTATTCAAAAAAGAGCAAATTCATGACGTGAAAATACTCATGTTCGCAATAAAATGACAATGAAAATATTAACTTGTCTATCAATTTCTTAACTTGACACAGTTGCTTATTTGCCAATTTTAAATACGTTACAAAACGTAAAAATACTCTGCAATATTAATATCAGAAAAGTATGATTACAAATCTATTTTGTTTAACCTTATTATTTAGAAGTTCTCTCTTGTTGCCGTAGTCTATGAAAATGAGTGCACGCATCTCATATTGGATTATACCTATCTAAGTAGTGAAGAGTGATGACTTGATCCTCGTTGTACGGTCTCTTAAATTACGTATGTATCGTCGACTGTATTATTTCGACGAATTTAAGTACAGTAAGTACCGAACTACTTGCTCATCTAGTCTGACACCGTACACGTATCGTGAAGCAACAACATCAACTAAACATCAAGGTGAATAATTATGTATCTATGGTACTGATTCAAACATCACAAGTCTAAATTTAAGATAATCATCCAGTACCTAATCGAAGAAGCTTAACTGAAATGAACATGAAGTGAGCTGTCAAACCATATGCGGGCTTGCGGACGGTGAACAATAAGTAGCTAGCCGTCCGATAAGAACCGTGCTCGGGTCGACGACGTTTGGTATTCTAGGACATTTACAGAAATGTTAGCGTGATTGATCGACCTTGGAATGCAAATTATAACTGGAGATGTTTCTCCAGTTTCAATTTGCACTGGGAGGGTTTTAGTTTGTAAAAGACTGACACTCCGTCTCACTCCACCTAGAGCAGAAGAAAAATGCTGTCAAAACATTCAATCATGGTTGAATGTCTGACACTCCGTCTAAATTTTCATAGTAAGATGTTTACAGAATAAACTGGTTGATTATTTCGTCAGACTTTTCGTTTGTCTCCAGCCTGTGATGTTTGAATCTTTCTATATTCAGATGTGTTATGGCACTTACTTAGGTAGAGATATCGATTATGAGTCCCCATGATGCTTATATTACATGAGTAAATACATTTACTAAAAGCTCAGCTCTTAGCATTTAGATGAATTTGAATATTTTTTCTTTGTGAGATATTCCAAATGTGCAATTTGAACATTAGAACAGTTCTTAAAGTTATACTATCTATAAATTCCGTTTTGGTGTAATTAAACGAGTCGTTTGTAATATTATTTTTATGTAATCATTTAAAAGGTGTTAAAAAATGTAGTTTTATATATTTATTTTAAATATTGCAAGTAAATTCTGGGTTGATTTAATGTCCTAATCTTTAGTTTAATAGTGTAAAAGCAAGTAGATACCGTAAAATATTATAACTTATGGCAAAACCGTACACATTGACCACACGAATTTGAAAGACTGGTTTAATTCGTCTTGTAACCGTATCGTATTGTAATAGAGTCTAAAATAGTTTAGTTATGTGACTAAGAGATATGGCAGTGTCATTACATCGCAGGTTGCATAATTATGATGAATTCCGAATGGAGTGTTTACTGCAGTTAAATCCCGAACCCAGTAACAGGCTTATATAATTAACTCCCGAGCACAGCGAAGGTGTTACTGAGGTGTGGTGAGTTAGGTGAGGAAATCACGCTGTTTAAGACAAAGATAACTTTATCCCCGTATTGGATACTCTATATGTTAAACTTGCGCGATAAAACACAATATTCTGAAACTAATAATAAGTAAATATAGTACTGTTATGAATTATATTATACATCACATAATGTATAAAAAGTATAGTATCTAACACGGGGATAAAGCTGTATTTGTGTGGTGGCTTGATTTTCTCACTTCACTGAGGTGTCTATATTATTCCATCGCTCGGCTCGGGAGTTAATTATATTTAACCCTCACTGCATTCGAAGCCAAAGCAACCTGATTCGTTCCGTTTGGAATTCAAAATACCACCGCGATTTTAAGATATTGCTTATTCCCCTAGTTACATAACCTACTATTAAGCAATAACTCGAAACACTCTTTGATTTAAAAATGTAGAGTTGCCATAATTTCGGAAAAAAAGTTTTTTGGTACATGAATCTTGACATCGAGCAACCCTTTTTCCAACCAAATTTCAGGTAGGCATTTATTTCATATTTATCTTTTTTTCATATATAACAGTTGTTTCGTTGTAATTTTCATTACTTACAATATTTTCCATTAACTCTGGTCGCATGTCGACGCCCAAAATCGTTGATAACTTTTATATAAATTGACTTCTCGCTCAAATGTTAGCTAGAATTGGATAGATACAGAATTATTGGCAAAATATAATTTAACCTTGTGTAATTTTTAGAAGTTTTAAATATTTGGTGTCTATTTCTTGTGGTCTAACCACGGTTTAATACGAGTAGATGTCTATCTTGTACTTATATGTCTTGGGATATTGTAAACTCTATTAGATTGTAAAATCTTGTAACTTCTGTTTTTTTTTTTAGTGTATGTACAGTATTCGAACATGATAAATTCCATTCAAATTTGATACTTCGTAATCAATCAGAGTCTTATAAAGAAAAATTAGTGTAGTTAATTATAATTTAACGGGATTGATTGTAAACTGATTCTGCAATTACCCGATTACATAATACACCGCAAAATTTTGATCGTTTTAATCCCGTGGAGGGTCGATCTGGTACATGAAACACTATCGATTTGTAACGATAAAATTAAAAAATAAATTTCCTTGAGCTGAGCGAGCCCAATGTACACGTCATTGGACTCGCTCAGCTGAAGTTTTCTTAGAGAAATTAATTTCGTACATGCGTAAATCAACACGAGTTTAAAAAATAGGTACTTTATTTTTAATTTTATCGTTACAAATCGATAGTGTTTCATGTACCGGATCGATCCTACACGGGATTAACACAACCAAAATTAAGCGGTGTATACATAACAGGTTGTCGGTAGGTTCTTATTTATAAAAATAATATGCAGTAATTTCAGCAGAAATACCAGTTGTGACCATCGGTTATTTGTGGATAGGTACGACTATAAGAAGCAGTGTAGACGACACGCTACGAGTTATTATAAAATAGTGCTATAGATGGTATCACGGTAAACTTGTCTGCTTGTACTTAACTACACGACAGGCACATTGTCGAACTATTGACGTTTTCTTCGAAAATAATCAAACGTCGCTTAAGTTTAAACCAGAATTTCATTCGTTATAGAACACGGAATTTGAAAATATGCAGATTTTTTTGATGAACAATACCTACTTAATATCTCGCGCAGTAACTTTAATTTATATTATCACGAATTTAACACATCTTATTACTAATAAACAATTAATTACTTTAACATTAAAATACTTTTAGAATTCCACATTTGAATTATTAATTGCTAAAAAATTAGATATAATTACAATTCCATTTTTCTATCAGTATATGGAACTATATCGCTCTGTTTGCATATCTTTTATAAAAAAAATCACTTCAGCGTACAGTTTCTTGAGCGTTAGGTGATCACGTACACTGATGCAAACAGCTGATAGGTACTTCGGCACTAGACTACATTCTCACACAGTACACATACACCGGCACTTATTAAAATTATCATACTCGACTTATCCTAAGATTTCACTCGCTAGATCAGTGCCACCGCAGCAGACTTTCAATAGTTCCACCGTGCGAGTCTTATTTCGTGCGAACGAGAAAACCTTATACAAGTAACAAAATAAATTACATCAAGTATTTTATAACAGGAAGCTCTTTCTGTGAACGAACCGAAAACACCTAACGAAAACTCATAATCTTTCGCATTTCACTTTCTTTGAATCGTCCAATGTTTATTGTTATATTATAAAATATAGCACTTGTTTGCAAGGACACTGGGTAGTAGAGGTCACTGTGAACGACAAAGGCTAGAAATCAGTGGTACGAGGCGAGTCCGTTGGCTCGGCTAACGGTCAGGGAGTCTTGAGAGACGGGGAGATCGACATGTGAGAGGGCGAGAAGGTTTGTGGCGAGACGAGCGGCACCAGCTCGGGCTGGAGCCGCGGCCCGCGTCACACAGCCGGCTCTGCGGCTATCGTCATCTCCGCGAACTTCACCTCCCGGCCGCGCCTGAACGACGTGGTCCGTCGCGGTGGACTGCGCTTCTGCGTCGCTACTGCCGGCTGCAAACTCGCTGACGACGCTTGCGTCAGCAGTCGTGGAGGCTGGGCTACCCGCCCGAACGGTGATTGCCGGAGGAACTGGCGGGCGACCATCGGCTGCCAGTACGATGTTCCTGGGGAGCCCACAAGTTTACCATATTTTATAAGTAATCACGTCTTGGAACTGTTGTGATTTTAATTTATAGTTTAAAAAACACTAGATGGTAAATAAAGGTCCACGGTCCTGCCTAGAACCCTGTCTTGACGCAATGCTCCTGTCCAGAACACGACCCACAACCTGGACTGGGGCACTCCATAATCCCATACAAGCAAGTGTATGGCACTACACCATGTAGGTCAAAGGCCAGGTATGGAAGAACAGACATTTGAGGACTTAATCAAAGCGTCCACTAACGTTGCTATTAATATGGCTACCTACTGGGCTTAAATGATCAAAAGAGTTTTAGAGAAATGTAGATTTTATTGACTCTTTAATAAATTCTCCATTGCATTGTCAAGTACCTAGGAAAATGTGGAAAGAGTCGTGCAATAATGTTGCTGTATAATAATAAAGTATAACTCTATCTACCTTTAGTAAGTGTGGTCCTCGCGCGCCACGCATTGCTCCGCAAGCGGCCGCGCGTGCCCTCGTGCACGGCGTCCACGCTGGCCGAGCGCGTCAGGTGCGACGGCTGCCCCTCGTGCTCGGCGCCCACGCCGGCCGTCAAGCCCTCGCTCACCGAGTACAGCTTATGCGTAATGTCTTTGCCTGGAAAGTTTGCGAACAAAATCTTGTCATATGATGTTTAATAGGTAATTAGCCAGACCTGCATACGTATATGTACTCACAGTTTACGCTACGCAATGCTCATTTTAGCCCCCCTAGCCAAGTTACGACCGTTTCGTTTCGATTCTCTTGCTTCGAATGCCTCGAGTTGGCCACGCCTCCCATTTCTTTGTTCTGACTTCATCTCGACGCTCAGTCACGTAGTCAGAACAAAGGAATCTGAGGCGTGGCTTGTTCTTTTTACCGACTTCCCAAAAAGGAGGAGGTACTACGTTCGGCTGTTTGTATGTTTTTTTTTTTTTTTTTTTTTGTATGTTTGTTCGTCGAATACTCCCCCAAATGTGGACGGATTTTCAAAATTCTTTTTTTGTTCGAAAGTAGATAGCTCTGAGGTGGTCCCATTATCACCAAATTAGGATCTGATGATGGGATCTTGGAGAAATCGAGGGCAACCTTCAAATTTTATAGGCTCACTTATTGATTTTCGCATATTTTATGAAGTATCTTGTGTATTTGCGTATGGTCGTCACCATTTCAGGTAGCTGGGCTGATGATGGAAGGTACAACTCCTTAACAGTAAGAAGTTACTCGAACAGGCAAGGACTGTTTTAGTAAATTGTTTTGATGTTTGATAGGGCATTTGCCACATTTGGTCTCATGATCATCAAGTCATGACCTGATGCTGCAGTCAGGATAGTCTGCAGAGTACCTAAGTCCTCGACAACAAACAGCAGATATATCGAGTTTAGGCTCATTGAAAACGGCTCGATGTGTGGATAAACGTACTGCTAATAAAGAACACCGAAGTACATAGAGACCTGATGCTGAAGCCAGGAGCATCAGGAAAAGTACAAACCTTGAAATTACAGCACCGTAGTCGTGTTTGGGCTCATTTTAAACAGGACTAAATTTTAAGTTCATTGCAATGTTGACATAAATCTGGCCTGATGCTACAGCCGGGATTATCAGCATCTAGTCTAATGACTGATTGAAAGATTTACCTTTCGGCTTCATCATCAGATCAGTTCGATATATCCTTTCCCTCTCCAGCATTTAATGACTGTTTGAAAGAAGAGGGGGAGAGGATATATCGAACTGATCTGATGATGAAGCCGAAAGGTAAATTAATGTAATCTAACCGTGTTTGGGATTATTAGAACCGTTATGAGATGCGCTCTGACTATAAGGTATTTAAGTTTGACTGAGGGGTACTTTTTAGTGGTGGTACCGTAACTAAAAAGTGTAAAATAAAAAAAACTTTTTACAAAAAAAATATAACCGACTTCAATGATAAAAAAACACTGAAAAGTATCAAATAACTTTAATTTTGGAAGTCGGTGTTAAATAACGAAGAGACTAAACTATTAAAGAAACACCGACTTCCAAAATTAAAGTTATTTGATACTTTTCAGTGTTTTTTTATCATTGAAGTCGGTTATATTTTTTTTCAACCGCACTATTATTTTTAAAATCAAGCTGTGGGAAGAACTTCACCTACCATCATCCAACTTCTTAAAACCCCTGGAACACCAGCCACCTGGATGTGAATTGTCTATATATATCTAATGAAAGCACTAAATTGGTTTCACACCCGTCACCCAGGTAGGCCGCTAGAAACACAACTTGGCGGAATGGGGTTTTATAGATTCGTTGGATACTCAAATTGAGTGCGGTGCTCCCGTTGAAAATAGGAGCCACACTTTGGAGTGCCCCTAAAGGTGATGATGCAGATAACGTAGGCATCAGTAGACACCTACTGGGCCCAAAAAAATAAAGATTTTGAATCAAAAAGAAGATGTAATTACATGGATGCATAAAACCCTTTAAATGGCATAAAATGAAACGACACAGATAGGTACCGCTGTATTAACAAAAATCCATATCGATATCATTATTAAAAAGTAAGATTGGATGAATAAATTATTTTGTCGAGTCACCGCATGTTTCGTATTGGGGGAACTTTGTTCTATTTAAGGGGGAACCCAAATTGGAAATTATCGGAAGTGAATTGCCACGCATTCATTCCTTAATTTGGTTTACATAAACAATAGCCCCTGGCACAAATAAGAATTCCTTTACGTTAACGATATAATGGAAAGCTATTTAAGTCGAGGGCCTTGTATTTGATGAAAAAATATCATAACTTTAATGCGTCTTGCACGCGGCGAACCGCCAGACATTTTTCGAAGAATAGAGTTGTGGCCATGAGACGCACGCTGCGACTCGACTGAGCGGTTTCCGCAAAGTTTATATAAAATGTTAAGCTTAAAATTCATCGTATCAACAATTGCTAAAGTCACTGTGCAGAAAACATACCTACGCTAGAAATTTCCTTATATCTAATGCTCCTGAGAATACATATTTTAATCCCCAAAATTTTTTGCTAAGTGAATTCTCAGTTGCAACAACAGTGAAGGAGGACTGACCTATAAGGCAGTCGAGCACGACCTTGAGCATCGGTCGGTGACGCAACACGCGCTCCAGGCGCATGCGCGGCCAGCACACGCACGTGGACACCTCCTCCGCAATCACGCTCACCTGCAAACAGTGTGGCTGTCAGTTCAACTGACCACGTTAGAAACAGCACCAAGAACTTAATATGGCACATAGATGGACCCTCAATTTCTGTAGGTATATGTTTGAAGTACTTATCAAACTCTACTAAAGATAAACTTTTTTAGGGTTCCATACCTCAAAAGAAAAAATCGGAACCGTTATAGGACCACTTTGTTGCCAGTCCGCCTGTGTGTCTCTCTTTCGAGACCCTTTTCTCGGGAACGCGTGAAGGTATCGAGTTGAAATTAAAACCAGATACTCAGGTCTGCGGTCTCTTGAAGCTGTGAAAAAATCTATAATATGTCGTAAAAAACGTATATTTAGACACTTTCATGGGAATCAAAATTCATAGGGTACCGTTGACCTAGATTCCTGAAATTTGGCATGAAGCAAGATCACATAGCTCAAGTATGGGAAAAAAATCTGAAAACTGTAAATTTGTAGTTCATAAAAAAAAAAATGCGATCCGGAAAAATCTTCGTTAACTCAATTCGAGAATTGAACTTCGTACAATCTTACCTATGTAAAAGGTAAGTTTGTACGGAACACTCAGTGCGCGAGTCCGACTCGCACTTGCCTAGTTTTTCTTTTAAAGTTTAACACTGCGAATCCAATATGTATTTTCTTGAGAGTATACGCCATGTCTCCGTAGTTTTATGAAGACATAGGTTTCGCAGTTGAAGCCGATATTTCTATATCGGTCAATCCCACAGGGACTTGAAGTACATCAAGAGTTATATTTATTGGAGGATATCGAGGAGTAGGATTAAAGAGAGTGGTGTTATGGCAGAAACAAAAGTGGGTCAAAACTAAAAAGTCTACAGGTGACTTTCAAAAATAAACAATGAGCAATTAAAATAAAATAATAAAGTATCTACTTGACGAGGGCTTGCTGATGGCGAGCAACGGGTAGCTCGCCGTCCGACCGTCCAGTAACAGTCTGGACCGAGTCCAAATAATCGACGGCGCGTAGTGTTCCACGCGCGCCTCAAGAAGATGTCAGCAAACCGTAAAAGAAGGTATCTACTTTATATCTGCCTAGCCTTTTCTCGTTTATGGTTGTGTTGACTTTCAGCCTACCTGAATGTAGCTGGATACCAGTATTTTACAAGGAGCGACTGCCTATCTGTCCTCTACCGCCCAGTAATCGGATGACACTGGTCTCTTTGGCAAGACTGGTGTCATGTTAGATTTCTGTACTTCAAATTCTACCTATCTAGAATGACCGTCAAAGATCTATATTTGATAGCCGAGTCCAACGACTTAACGTGCTTTCGCGCTTCTTTTTGCGTGTTTTTTTTTCTGGGGCACGGATGAATATCGGTATGTTATGATGGTAACCAATCCAGAGATCGACCTTGAGGAGTGTTGCTTAACCTTAGCAATTGACCTATGCGGCTTTAATTTATTCTAGCCACAAACAATTAGGTAGTTTATATGAAGCATCACTAAAGCACACCACCATTAAAGTCCACCATTTAAGCACCGCAACATTTAAATTCAGGAAGCTTTTGAATCCCTTCAATTATAGCCTCAATTTTCATATGAGTATCATCTTTACACGAGACTCAGATAATCGCAGTAGATATTCCTTTCAGAGAAAATGGGGTTACATTACTTATATGCTTCAGCTCGGCGCAAGCACGTGCACTGAAAGTATCCGGAGATAAGATCTTCTGCCCAACAAGTATTCGTATAGCTTTGAATAGAGTTGCCCCGAATTTTCCAATAAAGCCAGTCACTTTTCCGGTTGATACGTTGTAGTTTCGATACTTTATATGCAGCTGCCGGCAAACGACGTCAACTTAAATATTTACCGTATCATAATAAAACTTGAAATGAGATGGAGCGCAAACGTGACTAATTCTATATTTAGGAATCTTCGATCTGTAAAAAATTCGCTCGCTTGCTTTTCCATGTAAATTATTTGAGCCGACCTTTGTGAAAAATGAAAAATGATTTTTCATTTCCTTTTTGTATCGCAACATCGAGAGCTTGATTTACAAAAGGGGTTCGGTCAAACGTCAAATACACCCTTCAACACTTTCCCGTGGCATTTCACTTTGTAGTCAAAGTTTGTCCGAAACAAATTAACGGTCATCATAGCCAAGAATGAATTACACATTTAAGGTGGTGCATCATGACTCACATTTACACTGTTTTTTATACCAGGTTATCTAGGTATCTAAAATCTAGGTATCTATCCAGGTATATCTAGGTTTCTAAAGAAACCAATTTCTAAATTTGTGTAAAACTAATCCAGTAAAAACCTCTGAAAATCTCCTATTTTGTATGAACTTTGACACTTCATAATTTTCCTAAAAATTAAAAAAGTCAAAAAAGTAATCCTCTAGAGACCTTGCAAATTTTATTAAGATTCTAAATGATGACAACTTTTTCCAAAAACTTTTAAGGGTTTAAAAAAAACAGCTATTTCCTGGAGCAAGTTTTGTGAACTTTTCGAGTAAATCTCGGAATTACCGAATACTAACAGAGTTTCCAGGCGTTATCACTCTTTTTTTGCGTTGCCTTTTCGTCAAACATCGCGTTGGATTGCATTAAATGAAGTAACAAGCTTTTAAACCATTTTTGATGTTTACGATAAGCGAGTGGAGAAGGACCCTCTTAAGTCAAATCTGCTCAAACAACTAGCTAGACTTATGAACTTACGTAATAATATATTCACATTCTTGTATATTCACCGATTGTAGTTGAAGCATTGTTTTGAAACGGCTACATGTTGTAGTCATGTTAACTATGTGAAATACTTATCCACGAGGGTTTCAAGTCAGATTACACTGGTACATGAATCAACCATTTGGTTTCAAAGGTTTGGTTAGCAAAGTTTTAACGGCTAAGCCCAAACCATTTTAAACACAATTTTCGCTCATATAGGAATATTCTTTTATAAAACAAGGTGAACAATTTAACGTCTCATGTGGTCGGAAAAATATGAAAACGCGAATCAAAAGGTGAAACATAATTGAATATTCAGGTAAAATATTCACGTAACGTTTAATCTCATCTCGCTCAAACGGCTGAATCCGACCGTAACAGACTGTTCTGTCTCTCTATATAAATATTTCAGGTTAACGTACCTACCCCGATGGTATAAGTAAAGGTATAAGGCTAAACGAGATGATCATTAATGTGCACCTGAGACGGCACGCCCTCGGGTGAGAGTTTGGTGCCCTTCGTTTTAGTAAGTTGGTTGAATTTGATCAGACAATTTATTATCAGTACCTATAACAATATATTATGTAGTTACAGTGATATAAAATTGATCTCTTCTTCTATTCAACCTTGACTATTTTGATGCCAGGAATCTTAACCTCACTGAAGTGCAACTGGGTAAAGTTAAGCGACTTCAACATTTTTATATAAGGAAGATTTATATTTCGGTTTACCCAACATGTTTCCGAATTCCGTGTTCAACTAAAGTAGTTGCCAATTTGCCTTGACCAAAACGCTTATATCCTTTCCCTTCTGTATAATGTGCTGTTTTCCTCTTCCACCCCAGTTTAACTCAAGGAACGATTTCAGTTTCATTGTGATTTCCACACGAAACTTAGCTCATCAGATAACTTGAGACTTAAAATGCCAATGTATTCCAGCACGTTCTTGGATAACTCCTTTACTGTCTATGTCGCCCGTCTATGGAATACATTGCCAGCGTCAATAAAATGCACGCAATTACTTCTTGTATTTAACAACTTGTGTAGGAACGGTACTTGTCACTATGGTTATATTATGTTTTCGTTTTGAGCTGTAGGTGTTCAATTTAGTCGTCACTTATTTTCATGCGTTCCTAGTTAGCATGAAGGTATGTATTTATTATAATTAAGTAAGTGTTTTAGGTCTGGGCTACCGCGGCCCTTTTTTATGTTAAGTTTCCCTTATGTTACTAATAAATAGTTACTCACACATACGCACACATTTCACATCATCACACAAATTTCAACACAACACACCGTCAGCATTATACACATCGTACAACCAAGATCTTGGTGTATAATAAAATGTGTATGAACTAACTTCTACCTATAGTTTCGCTCGCGTGAAAATACATAGTTTATGTCTATGTCACTCCACAAAGTAGTATTCTACTGGTGACGAATTTTAAACATCAGTCCAGTAGTTTTTGAGTTTATTCACTGCAAACAGACATACAAATCTTTTCTCTACTCAATAGAGATAGATAAATTAAACAATTCCTCAAGAAGAAAGATCGATATTTTTATATTCATACATTTTCTTCATAAAGTAAGGCTGAAGCACGTTCTAGCATCAGCCTCGCATCCAAGATTCGTATCTTTATGAAGTTTCTGTTTGCCAGAACGCCGCGATCGTAACAAACAGAAATATATTGGAAAACGTCAATATGTGTTTAATCGTGTTTGGTGAAGGCAGTTTAATAAATCTCCAGTCATTAAGATAATGTGTTATCCCGAAGCGCTCCTGAATTATTTAAAGGAACTGTGCGTGGAATTACAATGAGTTGTGTCTCGTCCAGCACGCCTCATGCGTGCTGAACATATTTACGAAGCTTCTCTTATGTTTCATGAATGACGCTACGCACTCGAATTTTATGGAGAAGAAGTACTTTTAAGAAAATTATGTATGTAAGTAAACATGATGTGAATAAAAACTAGCATATAAAATCATTATTTAGAAGTCCAACTAATAGGCTTTTATAGCTACTATGGTACTATTTACTGCAGTCATTTTAATATTGAGACCCACGACTTCGTTTGCATGGAGTTTATGAACGAAAAACCCGGCAAAATCTACTTTGCCGTTTCAGAGAACTCTGGAAAGCTTAGCTAATGTTGTAATGAGTAACTGAAACTCATTACTACATTAGCTATATCTCAGTGAAATTCCCATCAAATTTTGTTCAACCATTTCAAAAACGTATTCTGTAGTTGGAAATCAAGGTCCGGGAAAATGAAAAGTAATCTAAGTTACTCCCTGTAATATCAGCTATTTGTCGGTGCTATCAAAATCGGTCCAGCAAACAAACAGATATAGACAAAAAATTAAAATTGCATTTTTGTTAATGTATGCAAGTTATTTTGATGTTAAAGATTAATTTTATACCTTTGTTTAAGTATAAATGTATGTCGGGCTGGTGTCCGCAACTCTGTATAAAACACGTATTTTGCGTACGGGTGGGACTTATTACTGCATTAAAAAAAATATTTGAGAAAAATCAGAAATATTTATTTAATAAACCATTTACAAGTACTTATGAATTGTCAAAATGTAGGTCAGTCAAAAAAGTAAAGGTAAATTGCCAATGCATAAGTTGTACGATAAATATAATATTAATTGATCCTTAGTTACCTGGAAGACGTCGTCTGATTGTTCGCGATTGGCCTCCCACTCTGGAGAGTCTACGAACTGGTAGGGCTGTATGTAGTGGAGATGTGTTTCATCGCAGCTCACTCGCATCCTGTTTGACAACAAGCAAACGATCTTAGTTTTCTCAAACAATAATCCCATTCATCTGAAGGAGTCCAGAGGCTCTAACACAATCCATTTTAAACTGTTAAGGGGACGGAGCTATATAGGTTGTAGTATTACTCTATGCTTCTTTCTCGCTCGCACGACTGACATTCTAACACATCATAGTAAGACCTCAGTATGACCGATGACTGCTAGGGCTGCGGGACCGCGTAAAGAGTTACCCTAGAACGCTAAGGGTAATAGGGTAATGATAAAATTTGGTTAAATTTTAATTTTATGCAATTTAATTTAATTATCCCAATGCTGTGCAATTTAATTTAATTATTTCAATTTTATGCAATTCAATTTAATTTATTTGTGATGTACCTATGTGCCTATAAAATGAGTCTATTGTGGCTTGAAAATAAATAAATATTTATAAAAAAAATATACTCTGTATACAAGCAAGCAGCATCGCTGAAATACACAGGTGAGTAATAGTCAGTAAAACTTTAAGAGCCGATCCACCCTAAAGCGGTAGAAGTGGTTTGATGATATCCTAGTTCAAAAAAAAAATATAACAAAAAATATAATAGACTCTGTTCTCAAAGATCTGTATTTTAGTGTCGCCTACTGTGAGGATATATACGTATAGACAAAATATATATTACGTATCACACGAATAGGTATGATAAATGTTTGTATATCTTCACGCTTAAACGGCTGTACGGAGAGGGATGTAGCACACAGTAAGTAGTAGATCCAGGAGTAGTACGAAAAATACTTTCATCCCGAAGGAATATTTCCTTGGGATAATTTTCTATATTCATACGGTCGAATCTGATGGCAGAAATTAGTAACAGTACCAATTATAAGGCAATTATTATACAATGATTCAATTTTAGTATATTAGTCCCCATATTGCGGCCCTAATAACTTAGATTATTAGATAATACAGCCTATTAGTTCCCCAAGAGCTTCCCACTGGAGTTATCAATGTAAGCGGGATGTAATGAGCTCGGTAAATACGCTTATTCGACGTGACCCATAACGCCTTTTAACCACACAATCATGCAGCGTTTGGAATATAATTAAGCTAAATAATTATTATAATTATACAGCACCGTACTTTGGTCATAAATTTGTACGAGCCTCGGTAATCGCAATTGCTACTGCGTTGCATAGTGATTTAATATTATAAATTAATTAACCTTTTCACCGCCTACGTCGGATATATCCGACAAACACTCTGGCGTTTATTCCCCAAGAGTCGCACATCCACGAACAAATACTCCATCTCGTCAGCTCTTCTGTCACCTATGGAGATTTAAGAGCTAAACGAGATAGAGTACCCAGTCGCTAACACACGACCCTGGCGAATGGGACACGAAAACACTCGTCGGACAAATCCAACGCAAGCGGTTAATAGGTTAAATTACTATGCACTAGTAATTAAGGTAAAAGTAAAAATACTACGCTCTTAAGGCGTATTCGCAGCGATACGTACTCGTAGACCAGGTACTTAATTTCATTATAGTGGCTATGAAATGGCTTACGGGGGAATTGGAACCATTAGCTTATGGACTGCCGTGCATTACCCCGGCAGCCCAACCCAGACAAATACGAATCTATTACGTTATACATAGTTTTATAGAGCTGGTGATTAACCGCGTAAAATTTGCCGACAAAGATGACTGTGTTCATTATTGCATCATGTATAAGTCTGTCTAAATAGTCAATCAACCTGGGTAATTATTAGGGTAAAATGAAATCTGATGTAGTCAACCTTGATTACTTCAAGGTTGATTAAGAGATCTTGATCATTGTTTACTAATAGAAGAACCTTCCGTCGACCACATCATCGCTTACCATCAGGTGAGATGGTGGTCAAACGCGAGCCTATCAATAATAATAAAAAAAAACCTTATAAAAAGTATCTAATATAAGTTTAAGTAGTAATATAAGTATTCTTTGAAAAAATTCTAAGTCGTTTGACTTTTCAGACAGACTATATTTCTGCTATAGAACAAAATATAATTTAAATAAGAGATTCTGAGTCACGTCGCACAAAGTCAGTCAATTAGTCGTAGAATATAAAATGTTTCTTTTCTCTCACGGTACAATGCCAGCAATGGTAAAACAAAGAAAAATAATTCTACGACAACAAAAGGAACATGTGTAGGTATCTTATTTTACATCGTGAGGGTTCGTTTGTCTTTGAATTGTTTATTTTGTAGTCCTCTACCCTCGATATTTTATCTTCATAAGATTTTTTGGGGACACTTATTCTGTATTCAATTTATTCTGTAACATATGACGCACACGCAAAGGTTCCCAAAGGTTTAATTAATAAATTACTTTTAGCGGTTCCCTGACCACTACTGTTAATTGATTTATTATTATTGATTGTTCGAAAGTACGAGTATTATAATAGGTTTTGAAACAATTTCAGAAAAGATCACCTTATAAAGTCCAGACAATTTCTTATTATCGATAGATGTGGGCAGAGGCTGATTTGAGATGGAAATCAGGAAACATTTTTATTTCATCTGAAATAGTACACTATCATATTGCTATAGTGATGATATTATATAATATGACAGCAACATACTTTCCCTTTAATAGTATAGATAGCCTCTCGTCGGCCGGCGTGACGTCTTCGACCGCATACGCCTCGCCGGGCTCGAGCCGCACTATCCGAGCCTCGCGAGTCAGCTCCGTGAAGTGCTTCTTGTTCACTTTCAGAGGCTTGAATAGCTTCAAGTATAGGTCTGTTAGCTCAAGAGATAGCGCTGGAGGAAGAAATCTGCAGGAGAGAATGGAAATGATAAGTTAAATTTTTAAAGTGATTAATATATCTACTACTGTTTTTTTATTATTTTTAACAGTTTTTCAGATAGCTAGACGATCAAAATTCTGGCATCAGTCTTGCCAAGGGTTTTACCTAGTTACCGGGTTGTGGAGATCACATGACAATCTATGCATGCTGGAAGCCCACCCCTAAATAGTTGGGACATGACTAAGCATATTGACTAAAATAAAACATTAAAGGGTTCAATCAACATGAAAATATTACGTAGACCCATTTTATTCAGATAGGTACCAAAATCGCCAGTTTGCGTGCTACTAAAACTTTGCCCATCAAGATTTAGGAACGTTAACGTGCTTTAATTAAAGTGGGCAAAGTCCACCAATCAGCCTTTGCAGAGTTCGGGCAGCGACAGTTTAATGTGCAAGCATTGCCCGGCAAGTGCTTATTCATCGTGACTTGCAAAGGGCTTAGTTGATGATACTCGGTGGCAATAAATTTGGCCCAAGAACGAAACTTGAACATGAGAACAAAGTAATAGCTATTCCTTTGTTTTTTAATGGGATTAGAAGCCAAGTAGTTTATTTATTTTTCACATTAGGTTAATTTTTACACCTACAAGTGTATTATAATAGTACATTATGATATAATTGTGTAATGTTAGTAATTACCGTCGAGACGGTATTAAGACCTGAGCCGTGGCGAGGGTCTTAAGAGAGCCGAGAACGGTAATCATTAATTACTCACGTATATTATACGAAGTTTTTCAATACACTTGTGAAGAAAATAACTGTAAAAGTAGTAAACTTTTGTAGCGGTAAAAATCTGTTATCATATGCGCGCCCATTTTTTTTTCTTTTCCTCGTGGGGAACGACGCGCGCCCATCCTGATACGATAAATGTAATAAAATTATGGCGGGGGAGAGGTTTTAACCACATGACGCACTAGTACGTAATGGTAATCAAAATATCAGTTTGGTAACAAGTGCCATTATATACCTACCTAAGTGCAGTGCAATAAGAGTCACTTTAAGAGCAAGTGTATTGAAATAATAATTTATGCCAAAGCTGACAGTATCAGTTACAGTTACCCAGAAATATTTTTTTTTTCTGTTTCAAGTTGTAAATCTTTCCATTTTATGACTTTTTATTTGTGTGTTTGTTATTTCGATTCCAGCATATTCCACATAATGCTACGTTCTGCTGGGTTCGCTTATTTGCTGTCGAAGGATGATCTCAGTGTCATTAACGGGCTCTAACTGTACCTGGTAAATTCAGAGGATTTGGTGTGAAATGAAATTAAAAGACTATAAAGAGATATTAGTCGAGTAAACTGCACCAGCGCCTGCATCGCCCACATTATTAGATCATGCTCATAATGACACAAACAATAGCAAACTTGCGATCTAAGTGTGCGTGGTCTGTTACTTGCGTAATGCGCGTTCGTATTGGCTTATTGCTTGTAGTGGACTTAAAGAGCGGGAGACAAGCGGTGACACTCGTTGCAGTACAAATCGGAAAGTATTTCTTTTCATCTTTTCTGTGAGCAGGCCAGTGACTGATCTACTAAGTGCAGTATACGTACCTTATGATAAGAAATACAGTGTGTATAGAGTTGACGAGCACTAGCGCAAGGCTCCAGGCGAGCACGTCGGGCGCGCAGACCTCGGCGCCGGCCCACAGCCCCATGAGCACGGCGCCCGCCGCGGCCAGCGCTCGAAGCACTAAGATGCTTTGCTTGAAACTCTTCGGCGCTAGGAATGCGATTGCGAAACACAAGTTGGCTGCCTGTATTTGGGTAAAGATAAATAATAGGGTAGTTTCCAGGGTCAAAATAACTACATTTTATTTAGTCCACATTTTAGATTATAAAAAAATAACAAAGATATAGCCCATTAAAGATACGTGTGACCGTGACGTCACCCCGTGACTGAAATAAATAAATACGTGTCCCTTATTTTTGAATAATCTAAAAGACGGACTAATTACATTTTTTACGGCAACTAGCCTATTGATAATTATTTTGCAAATACGTTTTTTACACGTTAATTGTTTTCGTCAGTTCAAACTAGATGAGGCCGGTGTTTTCTAGCTGACTACACTAAGAAGAAACACCGAAACAAACTCAGGGGTCAAAGTCTCTTTTAAAGTCCATACAGCAAACATGTAATGGTCAAATCATACGAGAACCATGCAGATTAGTGTCTGATGATCTTAAAGATTGAGGATAACACAGTTTTGTTTTTTTTTTTCATTCTTTATTGTACACCATAACAGCTTGACATAAGTGAGCTTAACTCGTTGAGTTTTCTTCCCAGCAAACCATTGAGTGACAGAGAGAGATCACAATAGATTTTTCGAGCCATTGATGGCAAACAAAAGACACGCAACAGTGGCGCAGCAACACGTTTTTAAATATTTCAAACAGTTCATGTGTGTAACTTTTTTCAGTCACTATTTCATCCTTTTGTTGTACCACAATTTTTGTTTAGTACAAAAGCTTTCACTTGTAGGATGCATTTTTAACTAACATATTGTTCACTTCGCTAAACTTAACAACCGCGTAGAATCGCTAAACTTAGAGGAAGCGGGAGGGCCACAAAAGTCGCAGAACAGATGGCCGATGAAGATGAAAGGTGATGGAGGGGCAATTATGTACCGGAAGACGCAGTGTTGGAATGCCTCCCACTAGGTCTACCGAAGACCTAGTGAGGGTCGCGATGTGAGTAACCTGATGACCTGTGCGTCTCATAACCGATGAATACGAGATGCACAGGACCGGTCATTATGATTACACTTGGGGGCGGTCCATGACCAACAGTGGACGCCATTCGGCTGAAATGATGATTATGAATATTTACCTGAAATAGATCTTGTTGTGCGTTGGTCCATTTAGCGCAAAACCAGTGGTGGTGTTCGTCGGTGGAGTTGGAGCTGAGGAGCTCGAAGTCGGTGTCAAAAGTGGCGTTGAGCCGGGTGGCGTTGTAGACGAGCGTGGCATTGAGCCAGGGCGCGGCGGACGCCGGCGCGGGCGCGGCCGGCGGCATGCTGCGCGCGCGCCCCCCGCCCCGCGCCGCGCCGCCGCCCCCCTCGCGAGGTCGCTCTTCGCCCCCCGCGCGCCTCTCACCCGACGACACTAGACGATTCAGTTGGGCTCTCGCTCTCAGTATTACCACCTCCATCACCACACCCTGCTGCCCACTTCACGTTAGAGCACACCCGTTCTGAGGACAACAATAATGTATAAGGAAGGAAGAAGTTCAAGAAGCAAACAAACGAGAAAGCGAGTGTATATCTAAAGTAGTCCTCCGTGCCACCTTGCTAACTAACAAATTTACATTATACCTCCATACATAATATTTTTACTACCAAATGAACTAAACTCATTCGTATTGTGAAATAAGACCATTAACCGATAGAAACACACAGGTACATAAAACTTCATCATTACTTCTAGAATTTATAGTAGACAATGACGTAAGGTGCAGTATGCCCTGAGGGTTAAGGGCCCCCACGTCAGAGATCTCGTTTCTAGAGCAGTCTTCAGTCTCCAAGATCGAATCATAATACATATTGATATTCAAAAGAAAAGGTAAACTTTTCCAGTGCAGGCTGCTAGAAATTTTTGAGCTCGGTTCGTTCGCTCTTTTGCACCATTGATTCTTCTCTTTTTCTGCATAAGACGACAAATTCACTACCGAGTAACTTATATATACTTCATTCTTTACCATTTCTGCATATGGTGACTAAGTTACTTATTAGAAGGAGTTATAATAATAATAATAATAAATAAAGCTGGGTGCTTTACTTTTGGTTTCAATCTTTCAAAACTTTATACAAAGAAAATGAGTGTGTGGGCAGAAATTCAATGCTGCATTATATCTCTGGATTAAATCAATGCGGGATTTATGAACAACCCTAAAGAACCACAGATGTTAATGATAAAAAAATATCAGGTTTGTGGTCGGGTTTTTACACAATAAAAGTCTGACACTTTCTCTCACTTCACCCAATAAAGAAGAAGTTAAAGATGATTTCACAATACCAAAAACTAACTATATTATAACTGTATATCCTGTATGTGCCTACACACAGGATGTATTATTAAAAAGTTGTATACACGAGCCAGTAAAATAAATAAACAAGAAAACAGCTCTCAATTAGCTTCACTAATCTATTAACAAAGTCTCGAAACAACATCTACTCTACTTTATTAACGCGGTTAAGAACTAAAATTACACCACTTTGCTAAAATCTATAGTGCACGGATTTGACCCATTGACCTCTTTCTTTGGAATAATTGAACGCGAATTTAATTTAAAACTTGTTTTGTGAACTACATGTGTGTTTGCGTAGGCTTCGTCTACGAACTTTGGCTACGAGATAGGGCTACGCGGACGACGTAGGCATCCGTAGTCGGCTACGTCGCGTAGCTAGTTGCTACGCACCGCACGCTTCTCCCGATATTAGTTTTGTTCATCTTTAAGTTTTTCGACCCAGATAGGATGTTTCGTTTCACCGCTGTGTTCGCAAGTTTAGTTTGATAATATTTTACGTCGACGACAATATTTCACTCCTACACCAGTTTACTGGTTGAATATGGCAATAATTGAATTTTGAATTGTTGAATATTGTAAGTTGAATATTGAATTGCGTATCGCCTCGTGTTCGTGTCGTCACAAGAAAGGCCGTGAGTGATTTTGATGAAACGGTAATAATCCTGGGACTAACTAAACAAAACACGTGTCCAAACAACACGGAATGCAAACTTAAACAATCGCTTATCTAAACACAGATTCTTAGTTGGTTTTGGTCATCATAAGTTAGAGTTAAATATGTAAACGTGTATGTATTCTGCATAGCGGAACCGGAACAACCACAAACAAAACAATAGAACTAGTTTATTTCGTGACGGAACGTAGGGGAGTATGCAGCGGTCGGTAGGCGTGTAATCCGCGACATTTCCGCACACATTAAGTCATCGCGCGAGCCGGCGGGTCGGCGCGGGTCGGCGCGGGTCGGCGCGGGTCGGCGCGGGCGGTAGCGGGTCGGCGGCGGCGCGGCGGCGGCAAAGCGGCGAGGAATCCGCCTCATGCACTCGTGGGGCTTGTTATCGGCACATCAACACATTTGCATTAAATTGCATAACTCACGAGTACAGCCCGACTGATGCATTATGAGGATACGTCTGACGAACGGTTCTCTACAACGCATTACATTTATAGGAAAGAATATATGTACTTAAAATAAACGACAAAACTACATTTCCATTTATCATTTTCAGACCATCAAAACTATTGTACATGCAGTGTTAACTTCTAGACTAGGGGCCATGTTTTATAACTTTCAAATAAGACTTAACTATTTGCATTTTGGAAGACTTTCAAGAGAGCATTTCTAAAATATTTCCCCAACGAATAACACCGACAACGTCGCTCGCGAATAGTCCATACTTACGTAGCCATACATAGTGTATGTGTATGCAGGATCGTAAAGTCCGTAAACGTCCATTTGAAATGTGACATAAAAGAATCTAATAAAATATTTAAAGATGCTACAGACTCATCTATTGTGTCCTTGCGGGACGGACGGCGAATACTAATCTGCCTCAATATTTATAATGTCGATGGAGAATGTACTCGTAAGTACCTGCATTGTATATGTATGTATCCCATTAGATTTAATGCTGGGATTATTCACAGAAACAGTTATATCTTTACTAATATTGTAAAAGCGAAAGTGAGTTTGTTTGTTTGTTACGTCTTCACGCCTAAATGGCAAAACCGATTATGATGAAACTTGGTACACGGATAGACCATGTCCTGGAATAGGACATAGAATACTTTTTATCCCGGAAGTATGTTCCCTTGGGATACATTTCTGCTATCACGCGGGTGAAACCGCTGGGAGCAGCTAGTAGTTCTATGTTGTAACTATGGAATGTAATGTTTTTACTGCAAAGCCGAATATAACAAGGTCAATTTATAGTCTAGGACCGAGACATAAATTGACCTTGATTTATTGAAGGTACAGAGGTCAATGACTTAACGCGCTTCCTGTAAAAATGTGAGCGAAATATACTTACAAAAATATTAAAGGTTACAATTTTTGTGTGGCTTTCCTAATATCATGACGGACCATGATCGTATTATTATTAGGTATAGAAAACAAGAAAATGATTTAAAGCATTTGATAATACTCCTGTTAAAGAAATCACACGAATGAATCAAATCCTTACTTATATAATATTATAAAACTGAAAGTGAGTTTGTTTATTTGTTATGTCTTCACGCCTGAATGGCAAAACCGATTTTGATGAAACTTGGTACACGGATAGATCATGTCCTGTCCAATAGGATACTTTTTATGCTGGAAGTATGTTCCCTTGGGATATTTTCTGCTATCCGTGGGCGAAGCCGCTGGAAGCAGCTAGTTTTAAAACAAAAACATTCTGTTTCCCTTCCCTATTTCTATTCGTGGTTAGTTTTACAGTATGATTACTGTAAAACTAGCCACAAATAGAAATAAAAAAGTGAATATGTTTAAAACTGCACATCGAAACATTTAGAACACACTTTTTTTCTGATAGAGACCAACAGAGAGCTATTTTACATCTGAATCGGTTACCCCTCCCCCCACCTCTTTTGGTTGAAACGTAAAACATGTACGCATTTTTATTCTTCGTACTTCACTATTTTCCATTTACCCTTTATGCTGGAATAAATCTGTCGGTAACCTATGCAGTAATGGAAGCCTTTGGTATGTAAAGCGTGCAATGATAGGATTAAAGATACCCTATGCTATAGGTACACTCCCACATGGTTTCAGAGTAAGCCTAAAGTGTAAAACTTAGCCAAACCATTTCTTTTATAAAATGTAATTTGATTGCCATTTTGGAACCGAAAAGAAACTTTTTCGAAGTAAAGTTTGAGATCTTTATTTGAAACACTTAAATAATTACGACTTTCGAAAAGTTATGGTCCATTAAACAATAGGTTTTAAGTGGCTTTATCATCTAAAACGTGGCCGAATCGAAGTGTTCCTTCTCAATAATCATTGCTTGAGTCGGAAGTGCTATAATCAGATATCGATGTAGTATAAAACTTCTGCGTTCTACACGTTATTGCACGTTAACACAGTTCTCTGTGTTAATGTGCAGTCATTAATACAGTTCTGCGTTATCGCCCTTCTAGCAAACCATTAAACGGAATAGTTTGAACCACTCTTTTAAGTAATACTAGCTTCTGCCAGCGACTTCGTACGCGGATCCTGTTGCTTATTCCGTCGAGTAATTTCTCCCGTTTCCCCAACATATCCCTTCACTGCTCTGCTCCTATTGATCGTAGCGTGATGAAAAGTATACTATAACCTGCCCAGGAGTATGAAGAATGATTGTACCAAGTTTCGTTAAAATCCATCGAGTAGTTTTTGTTTCTATAAAGAACATACAGACAGACAGACAGACAGACAGACAGACAGACAGACAGACAAAAATTGTACTGTTTGCATTTTTGGCATCAGTATCGATCACTAATCACCCCCTGATAGTTATTTTGGAAATATATTTCATGTACAGAATTGACCTCTCTACAGATTTATTATAAGTATAGATAAATTAATTTATCTTAATTCATTAAACCCCAAGCGAACGCACCCATTGTCTTTCTATTGTGTCACAAATTATCACGATTAAAAGGTTAATATCGCAACTTCCATCATCTGCTCTAAGCAAACAAGAGCTGAGATAAAACCAAAATATTTTAAGCACTGTTTTTTTTTTCTGGAAAAAATAATGTTTTTTACCGACCAGTAGCGTTAAGTATGCTATAAATTAACAACACTTAAATGAATTGAGCATGAAGTGCTCAATCCATCCAATCAAGGCCGAATGGGAGTTAATTTCCAGCTCACTCCACTTAAATGTTCACGGTAAAAAATTAACAAAATAGGCTGGCAGTACACTCCTCATCTTTATATTAAGTCGTTCAATTTTTTCTAAGGTTGTGAAGTAGCTATCACTACCAGTGATAAGTCCGCCATTGTACCCATACAATTAAGAATACTGTAAAAGAGTAGTTTTACTATTTCTATCAATTTATCGTTGTTGGAAGCATAACCTTTTCCAGTACCGTCTACACTAATCAAGTCACCTGTACCGCCCTAGACCTAGTGGGTGTAACCCGCTCTCCTGTAATCTCCAAAGGATTAGACACAGCTGTATAATTAATATGCAAGTGAACCGGTACTATTACACTCTGTAAAGGTCGTCTGTTCCGGTAAGCCGCATCTCAATGTGGAAGGAGCTGAGGGGATGATGTCATTGTGGGATGTTGACCATTACGATGACCATTCTGTTTTGAGAACATTCTGTTTTCAATATTATCCCTTAGTTATCTTGAAATAGAGTATTGTATTCCATCCCCAAATCCCTTCTCTGTATTATAATATTATTCTTTATTTTTTTTTAAACAATTTATATACCTTAGCTTATTTTAATACGTGCCAAACTTGTTCTAGGAATCTAATTACAGACCTCACCTTAAACTCAAATAACTACTCGATATAACGTTGAAACAATAACTTCTAAAACAATGAAAATATAGTCTCCCCAATGAAAGCAAAACATTCTACCTTCGTCGACATTTACGGAAAGGGCATGTCCATGTTCGTACGGTATGCCGTTGCTTTGTTATACGTCTTTCTATTATAATGATAACTATGCTCAGCACGAGAGTTAATTAAAAGCTCGCCAGCCTCACAGTAGGTTATTGAAATAGTTGTTCCACTCACTTGGACCACAATACTGAAAATTTTCCATTGAATAGAAGTTGTTGGCCTGGCAGGGTGCGTGGCTTGTAACTGTGTACAGAGGAAATTTACACCCCAATATGTAACGTTTATGGCAGTATGTGAACACTAACTCACGAGTCACGAGAAAACAAAGTGGACATGGCATGTGCACATAAAACTGAGAAAATTATTCTTTAGTAGCTGTTTATTTGCTGGCTGTCAGACTGTGGGCAAGTTTGGGAGATTTACTCATAACTGTGTGTAAGTTTGGAAGATTTACTCTTAACAAAGTTACAACTGAGTAAAGAGTTTTCCCAACAATAAGATATTTTTATAGCGGGGTTTTTATTATTATATTACTTTCTAAAGCAAATACAATCAAAACAGGCTTTTTAAATAAACTGTAAATAATATGATCGTAAATAGCAAATATTTAAGTACTCCAGACGGTTTACAATCTCGAGTGTATTTGGAATACTGCTTTATATTCGCAGTGTCTGTCATAGAGGGTAATAACGTACGCAAATGAAGCTTGACGAGTGTCTAGACTAGACTATTCTAACGTTTTGCGAGATTAACATTTTTGAGGAGTTGTAGGATATTTAATTGAATTTGAAAGTGTTTTTATGCTCTAGCAAATAAGATTCTAGCTACATTAAATACCATGAATATTAATGTGGCATACAGTCGTGTAGGTTTACTATACTGTCTATTTGTTTTAACAAATAAACATCGAGTGAAAAATTCGAAGACATGATTGTAACATCCAACAACCCACACTGGGCCCGCGTGGTGGACCACGGTCCCTTCCCTCTCCTGGAGAGGAGGCCTGAGTTCCAACAGTGGGAACATTATAAGGCCGACTATGCTGTGCTATGCTACTATCATCCGACATTTTTCTAGGCAGTAGAATAGTATATTGGTCAACACACAATGTATGTTAAAGTAATCACTTTAAATTGAAAAAGTTCAGCATATTTTTGTTCGTATTAACTTGACACAATGTACAGAATTGTTATTGATTTTTTTTCTTTTATTTGTTTACCTACTTATAAGCTCTACAACTACTAATAAAAAAATATCTATTTATTAATTAAAATTATCTGTCTTTTCATCAAAGGATTTTGAAATGGTTACGAAGCGTTCGAAGCAATGAGAAATAATGTAATAACTTATTTGGGCTAACTGATCCATCAATGTCAAGTTCGTGATTCGAACTGTGTTCATTCAGAATCGATTTTTGTGGATGTAGTTATGTACCTACTCGTTTCAACATAACGTTAATCACCAATTGTTAATATAGAGCCTATAAGCCCTTTTTTTCACTGTTGATAATTTTGCAAAACCTAATGGAAAGCGATGTGGTCGGCGATGAATCACGCGGGCCTAAAAGTAACCTATTCTTGAATTAAAGAACTCCAGGTTATAATAATCAGGGAACACAGACTCTGGCTGGGAATCACTCGTTAGCTGTACGCATATTTTTTTTTCCAATAAGTTTTGTGGGTATGGGTGCGATGACGACTTTAATTGATACGAGTATAAACTAGTGCTTGACTGCGATCCCACCTGATGGTAAGTAGTGATGCAATCGTTGATGGTAAGGCGCACTAGTTCATTAAGAGCCTATTCACTCTAGGCTATTCACTACACAACCTATAAGACTTTTTGTCATCGGTGTAATTTTGCACAGATTCACGTCTCTACTGTATTCAGACTTTACATGCAACAAGAGAAATATATTATTGAAATTATTCAACAATTACTTCAACTATGTCACTTTAAACAAGCTTTGTTAACTATTGTACAAAAACAAAATAGGATTTTGTTTAAAAAATATTTAAAAACTAGCTTCTGCCAGCGACTTCGTACGCGGATCCTGTTGCTTATGCCAGCGACATTCAGTGTTATAAACGTAAGAGTAGACAAAAATAAACAGAAAGCTCAGAACTGCTAAGCTATCGGGAGTTACACGTGTTATTGTGAGTTAACCATAAAAGATATACGTATGCTGTCGTGGGACATTTTTTATATAATTTTGAGGAGAACATTTCCGTCATACATGTTTTCTGTGTAGCTTTAACCATTAAGGCTGCAAACGCGACGGAAGCTTAAAAAATGGAGTAATTTCTCCCGTTTCCCCAACATTTCCCTTCACTGCTCTGCTCCTATTGATCGTAGCGTGATGAAAAGTATACTATAACCTGCCCAGGAGTATGAAGAATGATTGTACCAAGTTTCGTTAAAATCCATCGAGTAGTTTTTGTTTCTATAAAGAACATACAGACAGACAGACAGACAGACAGACAGACAGACAGACAGACAGACAAAAAATTTACTGTTTGCATTTTTAGCATCACTAATCACCCCCTGATAGTTATTTTGGAAATATATTTCATGTACAGAATTGACCTCTCTATAGATTTATTATAAGTATATTTAAAAATGTATAACAATATGTATATAAAATAAATAAAGAGAAAAATGGATTTTGGAAGTCGGTGTTTCTATAATAGTTTAGTCTCTTCGTTATTTAACACCGACTTCCAAAATTAAAGTTATTTGATACTTTTCAGTGTTTTTTATCATTGAAGTCGGTTATATTTTTTTTGTAAAAAGTTTTTTTTATTTTACACTTTTTAGTTATGGTACCACCACTAAAAAGTACCCCTCAGTCAAACTTAAATACCTTATAGTCAGAGCGCATCTCATAACGGTTCTAATAATCCCAAACACGGTTAGATTACATTAATTTACCTTTCGGCTTCATCATCAGATCAGTTCGATATATCCTCTCCCCCTCTTCTTTCAAACAGTCATTAGACTAGATGCTGGAGAGGGAAAGGATATATCGAACTGATCTGATGATGAAGCCGAAAGGTAAATCTTTCAATCAGTCATTAGACTAGATACTGATAATCCCGGCTGTAGCATCAGGCCAGATTTATGTCAACATTGCAATGAACTTAAAATTTAGTCCTGTTTAAAATGAGCCCAAACACGACTACGGTGCTGTAATTTCAAGGTTTTTACTTTTCCTGATGCTCCTGGGTTCAGCATCAGGTCTCTATGTACTTCGGTGTTCTTTATTAGCAGTACGTTTATCCACACATCGAGCCGTTTTCAATGAGCCTAAGCTCGATATATCTGCTGTTTGTTGTCGAGGACTTAGGTACTCTGCAGACTATCCTGACTGCAGCATCAGGTCATGACTTGATGATCATGAGACCAAATGTGGCAAATGCCCTATCAAACATCAAAACAATTTACTAAAACAGTCCTTGCCTGTTCGAGTAACTTCTTACTGTTAAGGAGTTGTACCTTCCATCATCAGCCCAGCTACCTGAGATGGTGACGACCATACGCAAATACACAAGACACTTCATAAAATATGCGAAAATCAATAAGTGAGCCTATAAAATTTGAAGGTTGCCCTCGATTTCTCCAAGATCCCATCATCAGATCCTAATTTGGTGATAATGGGACCACCTCAAAACTATCTACTTTCAATCAAAAAAAGAATTTTGAAAATCCGTCCACATTTGGGGGAGTATTCGCCGAACAAACATACAAAAAAAAAAAAAAAAAAAACATACAAACAGCCGAACGTAGTACCTCCTCCTTTTTGGGAAGTCGGTAAAAATGGATGCTTGTGCAATTATGGACGAAGTTATCTTAAGTTATCTTACCGAGACATATTATGGAGGACGGAACGGTTGACGTGTGTCGGGTACACCATCGCCCGGTAGAGTCCATCAGACGTATTATCACTGGTTGTTCTCGTCTAGCTAACGCGAGTACTTGCACAGGCATAACCAAGTAGGGGATTATTCACCAGCAACTTACTTTAAATACAACCTAGTAGATTCAGACGGACCGTACTGGTATGTGCCTGATCCAGTTCTCGAAAATGACCATGTCACTTTCTACTGGGATCGGTCTATCATTACTGACCGGACTATTGTAGCCAATAAGCCGGATATACTGGTGATAGCCGATTAGCGCGCCGCGCAATAATAGTCGACTTCGCCAACCCACATGACGAGAATCTCGTGAAAGCTGAGAAAGAGAAACAAATCAAATATCTCGACTTAGCACACGAGGTTGTCGACACGTGGAATGTAGACTCAGCTATCATTGAGCCGATTGCCGTGACCACCAATGGCCTTATAGCCAAAAACTTTGACGACCATCTGTCGAAGGTGTCGTTGCGCGGTTAGATCAAGGGCCTGATAAAGAAGGTAGTTCTCGATACGGCTCGCGTTGTGAGAAGGTTCCTGTCTCTGGAGCCCTAACGACCGGTAGCTTGGACCCTGTTCCTGACACCGGCGGACAACTATTTTTTTTATTTTTAAATGTTTTTATTCATATGTTCTTTAAATAAATATTTGAAAATATAAATTATATGTATATAAAAATAAATAAATGGAATAATAATAAGAAAATTTCAGACCTTTTTGATCTAAAAGATCCATATTAACGTTAGTAAGTACTTAAGAACTATGTATTAATAAAAAGAATCTAAATTGAAACTGCAAATCAGGATTTAACTGAGTGGTTTTAACTCGTCGAGTTAAACTCCAAAGTATCGACGCTAAGTTGCTCACTTTCTTGGTTTTCTATCGTTTACATTTCGGAGAGTCTCGTCGGACTTGCTAAATTTAATTCTGCCAAACCCGTTTCATCAATGGATTACTAGACGTAGGGTGATGCGTAAGTACTGGTCTTAGTGGACATCTCACCCATTCATAAAAAACGTTTTGGGAACACTCGCATCTTACTTACAGCTAAGGCATTGAATTGCGGAGTCTTTTTCTTAATTGTTACCACCAGAGCAGAGCTGGACATTGATAATTCGAGCGTTACGATTTTGCGAAAATAAACGCCCAGATGTCACCATTGTTTAGATAGCCTGGAGGACATAGTGGAACATACAGTGGAAGCCTACCCCTCTTGGAAGGAGTACCACCATTGTCCTCGTGGTAGTGATCGGCAGCGGAAACTTGTCGCGTTCGACCCTAGTACAAGCCATATTGTACAGGGTGAGAATAAATTGGAAGCGGTTACCTACTTATGTGAAGTAGTAATACAAGTGGAGAAAGTGGCTGAAACATCTCGAGTGACACATCACGCTTTAATCGCCGCCGCTGGAGACGGAGAAGTTATTTGATGATTACCACAAAAAGAGGTTTTGAAGACAAGAGTGAATTGAAGGTTACTTCTAGGCCGTCATCCAACATCGATCACATCACTTATTATGAGGCGAGGCAGTGGCTACTGGCTACACGTGACCCTATTAATAATAAACAAAAGAAGAAGAAAAATTTAGGGATCAGCAAGTTCTTAACCTTAAGTTTTCAATTTGGTAGGTGTTACTATCACTCGGAGAAGAAGGCGTCGGGGAGGCAACCGCCTCGACGCCTAACACGCCGAAACCCCGCTTACATCATTCAATATAAGTGGGACTTTGGAACCACGGGCACTCAGAGTGGGGACTCTGCACACTCATCGAGGGATTCCAGGGAAGACGGTAGCACAGTGATCACGTGCTGCCGAGCACAGTAAGGCTCAGGGGAGACCATTATACAGTCTCTTCAGGGATATGTCGTAAAAAGCGTTGCACTGAAGGGGTTCCGGAATGGTCTTTTGAAAGGTAACGTGGCCCCTTCTACGTGCTGATGGTGATCACTGTGGTGGTTTTAGTCCCTGAAGTTATCCCCAAAGTCCGGGTGCCTTTTGAAGGCTTCCCTTCGAAAACAAAAAAAAGCTTAGTAACAGCTTTTTTAGTACACTAATATCCAAATCGAGAACCTCTCAACCGTTCAAAAGCAATGTCGTTTATGGAGAATGGTGTATAAATACGTTGTAATAAAAATCTTACGGGTAACGCGATCCGTGATACGGTCACCTTGCCCCGAACAGTCACATGTTTTATTAGCTTGTTCGCCGTACATGTAGGTTACGAACTTACGAATACGATACCCGCCAAGAAGGTATTTTTACGTCGGAGTAACATGCGGTGTCGTAAAACATAATGCAGTTAAATTACACAGTAGCGACACTTCCACAAAAATATTATGTTTGTACCTACAGTGATACTGAAATATTTATTGGCATTATTTATATGGCTACATTTTCAGATGTAATCATTTTCACAGCGTCGTCGGTCTTATGGTCGCAAGCGCTGCTGATGGGCGTGGAGTTCCGGGAGCGATTCCCGTTTGTTTGCTATTGGGTTTTTCTATTGAGAATTACCCGGTCAGCTCTCTGCTCAGAGTTTAAAATTTGATGGTATGATACACCTGTGCCTCGGGAAACCGGATAGTCCTATGCCTGATCTGTCTGCGGTCGCGTTGGGTTGCCCCTTCCGACTATGGGAGCAAAGCAACAGAGAGTGCATCTGTTTGTACATACACTTGTACTCTTCGTTTTCTGTATACTTGATTAAGCTCTGTTGAGATTGGTCACCGTCAAATTCGGTCGGGAGGATTATAAGCGCTTCTGCTGAGGATGACGGGTCGGATTCCCGAGATGAACAGTTTTAGTGTGTTTTTCGCCTCTAATTTTTTAATTCGCAGCAGGAAGTTTTGGGCCCCCATTGTCAGCAATAGTCTTTTTTTGTTGCTCGGTGGGCTAAAATCATCTTATGACAACTCCCGCTCTTGGGTGGAGCGGGAGATAGTGTCAGACTCTTATTGACTAAAAACCCCACCCTGTTCCTTCTAGCCTTCATACCGGGGCTCGAGTTCCTTTCGGATAACCCTAGCCCTAGTAGGCTTCGACCCATCTGGGCCCCTCCTGTCGCTGACAACTCCTTCGCGGGGGAACAGTGCGCACCTGCGACGTCGTCGGACAGTTACCGTACGGTCGGACAGCGAGCTACCCATGGCTCGCCGTCTGCGAGCCTGCGTCTACGGTGGCCGGAAATCGGAATCGGAATCTCGGCGGCGGCGGCGAGGACGCCGTTGCCTGAAGCGGTCGGCCTCCTCCTTTGCTAGCATTACTGCTTCGCAGAAGGAGGCGACCGCCTGGCACTCCTCCTCGCTCCGGACCATGGCCTGAACCTCCGCCGCCGATCGCCCCCACGAGGACACGTCGGTACTCCGCCCAAGTACGGCTCACCTCGACTGTGTGCTCCACCGTGTCCTCTGGGTGTTCCACACAGTGGCGACACCCGGGCGTCTCTCCCACTTGAATCCGGTGCAGGAACCTCCCGAACTTGCCATGTCCGGTGAAGACCTGCGTCATGCGGAAGGTAAGGATGCCGTAAGGTCTTTCCAGCCACGCCTCAAAGAGGGGACTTACGGCCAGTCAGCAATAGGCTCGTATCAGACGAAAATTAAACACAACTGTAGGTATATGTGTTGCACTATAGGTACACTTCCGATGATGATGTGCAGTTACCAATTATTATTTTCTGTCATTTGAAGTAGCATAACACACTTATTTTACGTTATCTGCTTTCTTGGAATATCGATATCGGTTTAAGAAAAATATGTTCCAATACAAGATTACTATCAAATGCTGGCAAGAGCGCCATGAGATGTCATTTTGAAAACCAATACACATAACGAAATTGGCATTGCAATGTACGGTTTTTATTTCTCCTACAGTAATGTAGTTCTTATATTATTTTTCTAGAATAAGTACTTATTCGTGGCTCATGGCTAAAATAGTAACAGCTGTCCTTGTCCGAGCTTGGAGATCCAGGTAGCCTTGAGACCCGAGGTTAAGCAATGTTTGCAGAAGTTAGTCTCGGGTTCTTTGAGGCGTGGCTGGAAAGACCGCACGGCGTCATCACCTTCCGCATGACGCAGGTTCTCACCGGGCATGGTAAGTTCGGGAGGTACCTGCACCGGATTCTTACGGAATTAACGCCCGGGTGTCGCCCAGGCGGGGCACACTTCTACCGTTTGCTCCATCGTGTCCTCCGGGCGTTCTACAGAACGGGAAGGTAGAGGTGTGCCTTGCCTGGGCAGAGCATCGCCGCGTCCTTGTGTGGCCGATCAGAGGCGGCGAACTCTCGCACCGGGCTATGTTCAAGGAGGAGTGGCAGGCGGTCGCCTCCTTCTGTGAGGCAGTAATGCTAGCAAAAGAGGAGGCCGACCGCATCAAACAACAGTGCTCACGCCCCAGCCGCCGCCGGGATTCCGATCCCGATTTCCAGCTACCGTAGGCGCAGGCTTGCGGACGGTGGGCAATGGGTAGTTTGCTGTCCGACCGTTCGGTAACCGTCCGGTCCGAGCCCAATTCGCACGCCTCAAGGAGTTGTCAGCAACCGTAGGGGCCCAGCAGGGTCGAAGCCTGCTTTGTGTCATAGTGGGTCTGAATAGATTCTTCCTTGCCTCGGAAAGCTTGTTAAGCCTTTGGCTGTCATTTAGTTCGCCAGTCGTTACGTATTGTCAGAAGCCAGGAAATCTGACACCGGTTTTGCCAAGGCGTCATTTTACACCGTTAATGGGTTTTGGAGGTCAGATAAGCAGTCACTCCATGTTAAATACTGGTATTTAACTGCATTCTGGCAAGGCTGGAAACTGAACCCGAGTTAGGAAAAGGCTAGGCAGAGAAATAGCTAGATTGACCAATTAAATAACATACTGAAGGGCTCTTTGGGTATGTGATACCAGCAGAGCGTAGGCCTGGATTCGATCCTCAGGTTGTGCAAATTGGTACTATTTTCTTATTAGGAATTCCCCGGTAGTAGCGTGACAAAGTCAATCATGGAGTTTCCTACCGGTTCTTTTTCATAGAAAACCATCAATTGTAACCGTGCACTAGATTGTGACGTTTTGTAAGTGCCTTATGTGAAATATGAAATGTTTTGATTTTTTTACACTTTTTTAAACTTACTTGTCATATTTATTTCCTTTATCAAAATAAGTGGTAAAATACAATTACCACGACTTTTAACCTCTAACAATGCTTCTGCAAGTGCTGTGTTATTTATATCATTCTCCAAGTACAAACAATTCTATCTTGGTCTGCCTCTTCTAACCGTAAAACAGTTCTTTTGTCAGTGAAGAACACAAAACTAAATAAACAATTGGTTCATGTGTGAGAGAGTTATTCTCAAGTAATTTATAGCCGATGTATTTGTATACAATACATGTCGTATGTGAGTCGGTGTGAGTGCAGCCTGGCACTGGCATGAGCCGTGGCGACGGCTTGTCGCGCCCGTCTCGCCGCCTACGTCCACAATATCTTCTTACAGAATAACTGCCGACCTATACAGAAACAAGAAATGCAATTTTATTGCATTTTCGTAAATTAATAGCCTATTATATTCTTGCTGTGTATATTTTTGTGTCACTCTTTGAGAACCTTGGGATAAGAATCCTTGAGTTGAAGTAGTGTAGCAGTAGTTAATTTCACTATATAGGTGATATCAATTCGCACCTTTCGGTAGAGGAGCATATTTGTTACAAATGTAAAAATGCGAATTAACTAAGTAAGTATGTCAAAAATATTCATTTTTACAACATGCGTAAAAAACTATCGAGTTTATTCCATGGAAAAGAAAATAACTTTATAGCAATAAAATGCAGATCCAGACCATCTATTCATTCATTCTGAATACAAAAATGGCTCACCTGTAAAATTACAATCCTGTCCTTGTATTACCGAAAGTTCGAAAATTTTTAAAACTTATCGTAACCAATAACAACCTGCTGTCAAAATATAACTTAGGTTATTATGAAAATGTCATGAGGGAAATTTGAAGTATGAACGCGTAGAAAGTGGACGAGCTATGTGAAAGATGACATGTCTAGAATGGGAGCGATCATTAAAATGACTAATAGAGAAGTGGGTATGAAATAAGATGTTATGCTGCGCCTAAACAAATTAGGTAACTAAATGTAAAATTTTTAAATTTTTTCATTGATTTGTCTACTTGACTAAACGGCTGCATCGTTCTTCACCCAAAAAATTAGCATTGCCATTCAACGTGGTAATGCTGCCAGTCATCTGGCCACGTTTCCGGATGACAGCAATGTAGAGAAGTTCTCCGACACCTGAGTGTATTTTGTTTCAGTAGTAGTTAGGTTTAGTATAAATTAGTGGTGTTGCAATTTTTTTACTGCGAAACCTTTCTCATGAATCAGGCTGTTATTGAAAACTATGAAAATCCGGCCAGTAGATTTTGAATTTATCTCGTACATACCGACCGACAGACGTAGTGGGAGTCTATATGTAATAATATGTAAGGATGTTAATTTAATATTTAGGTTTCTTATGTGTTTCTAGTTATTAGACTAAAGATAAAATATAACTTAAAATAAAATAGGTTTGACAAACGAACAGATTTCGGACAGAGATATATCCGAGATCCTTTACGTTCTATAACATTAAGGAAAACCAAGCCAAAAGACATAACTCGCATAAGTGGTTCTCAAGTTATAGCACAGAAAAGTTCAGACTTCAGTTAAACCATGATTTAAAAATATACTTAAATAAAATTATCTAATCAACTTGACCGATAGCGGTACAGGCTGGACTAAGGTATAACGTATCATTCCTCAAAATCAGATCATAAAAAAACCATAGTCCTCGAAAGAGGAGGACGGATAAAGCTATTTTAGGAGTAGGTAGGTACAGTTGGGTACAGTCAATGAGAATGACAAAGGTCTATTGATAGCCATTTTTAATATTATAGAAACTTATCAACTATTTTCAAATATTTCAGTGTCTTAAATAGTATTCACACAGTAATAGCACATAATCAGTACTTATTCATTATCTATTCTTAAATTTTGCAAAATGTTTATTCAGTTTCAATACTGCTTAACCATCTTCTAGCCTTTTCAAGTCAAAAACCAATCACTGTGTTCATTCGTGTCAAAGTCCCTCTGAATCAAAAGTTCAATTCATTACAGTATTATTAAACATTATTATGTCTAAAAACCATGCATGCATTATAATTGCATTACATTATCGTGTTTTATAATTGCCTGGGAACTAAACTTGGTATTATCTCGATTGCTTCTATAACTCTCAATAGTCCTCCCATATGGAGGCTTGTAAATGGCTGGTCGTGATTTACCCTACCGTTATATTTTACATTGTTAGCTCTAAGTCACCCAAACGAAATAAAAAAAATTCCAGTGAAAGCATAAATAGAGCTAATGTATTCAATCACCATTACATCGCGGCATCGTGTGTACGAGCTGTCGTTGACGGCCTAGAGATTGATGGCGCTGGCTCGAAGCCTTCCGCCTCCAAGATATGCTACACAATACACTCCCGATATTGCGTGACGACTCACAAGTCACGACTCATCGCCCTACAAATATGTCTCAAGGAATTTATTGACTTACAAGTTCCCATCGCATTTGGTAACGCGAACAAACAAAATACGTTGAACGAAAAAAACGGCTTCAAATCTTCCTTAGTTACTTCTAAAACAGTCAGGAATTAACTCCTCTTCACAGCTAAAGACGTCAATACGAGTTGTTTATTTACATTTATTGGACATTCAATGACATCGATAAGTATACGATAGTAGTTACGTTGCCAAGTTCGGCCAAATTACGTGTGTAGCAATGTGTGTACAATTTATACTTTCAGACAGATCGAGACGCGATTGTGTCTCTCTCGGTTTGTTGTTGATAGAATTGGCATTTTGGTTTCAGTATAACGACACATCTAACCGCTTCAGAGAGTCAATATTATACGTATTTCTTGTTTTAATTGTCATTATTCAAGTGTCAGTATCGGCGGAACAGATTGCCTTGCAAAACCAGTTTAAAAATAGATAAAAATAAGCATAAGAAGAGTGGTACGTTACATTTTTATAATTATTGTTGGCAGATAAGGCAGGGTGTCAGAATCATCACAATCTAAATGCCATATGGCGCTACGATTCGTAGCACTGTACGTAGCACAGTCTGCACTTTTCGTAGCAAATAAGCTTCGTGTATCTTAAGATATACCTTTCATTCGAGTCTAGCCAGCAAAGTGCCTTATCGACCCCGAGATCGCAGCGTCTTTAGCCAGCGTGCAACGGCGTGAGATGCGAAGGGCCGCTCACCTGAGCAGCCTAGGACGCGTCCCGTCTCTCCGCCCACTTGTGGCGGTGGCGAGTTCAGCAGCACTTCTGTCACGGAACGTCCGCATATCTGGCATTCTCATGCCGTACCATCATAAAGCACCACAACACGAGTGAGCGCGGCACGCGAGTCGCATAGTAGAGCTGGGCGCGTGGACAGGCGCTCGGGCGCTCGGCGGCGATGGAGCGCGGCGCCGCGCGGCACGACACTGGCCGCTCTCCGCGAGACGGGCGCGGCGCCACCGCACGCACGCGCCAAGCGCCCCCTCCTCGCCCTCCCTCTCGAGCCCGCTTCAACCCTTACTTCCATCTCGCTACTACCTACTTAGATATTATCAATAAAATTATTGTACAACATCAACTCGTCCGATAGCCGCAGCCTGTCAATTATATTGTTAATCGAGTGTGAAATCGAGTGATTTGTTGCGATTCTTCGAAACTTGTACTAAAATTGTGATGACTGTTAGAGTTCCACTCAATTGTCACCGGTATTGTTGCACAATAATACAAAACGAAAGAAGAACATGCTCGATTTGTGTTGGTGACATTATTTCTTACCCTCAATCTGAGTCTAGTTGTGTAGCGTCGTATACTATATATAGTATTGACACGAGCCGAGCGCCCCGCACTGGTCCAGACTTTTTTCAGAAAGAAATCCTCTATAAATCATGAGGAAGTTAAACGTTAGGCGGTTACGGTGAGAGATTATAAATGTTTCAAGAGCGATTTTTCTATGGCTTTTATTTAAGCTTTGTTCTTGGATAACTCTTAGTCAATTTCTTTTTTATATATATATTAAGTATATATATGTCTTGTTATGAGTTTAGCAGTGTGTTGAATAAATCGAAATTGTATAATTTAATTTTTTAAATAACATCGCTTTATGAAATGATATATTGTTTATCTATTTCGATTACATAAATAGATTAAGTCAACCCTTGAGATTGAATGTATAACCGCGCGACGATTAGCGGCTGGCAGGTCTCCAACGTGACAAGACGCGGGAGCTTGCAGCCACGACGACGCAGCCTCGCAGCTCATAACCTCGTCACAATACGATGATGACAAATTCGCAAGTCTCATGTTGCCAACCAGACATTTACTTCGTACGGACCGCTTTCATTGAAGCACACATTGTGGTTCAGGGTTAAACCATTTTTAACATTTTTTTAATGCCCTCACAACCATTGTCGTAAACTTGTGTTCGTACTTATTATCTGTGTCGGTGCTCGGTACAAGGCCATCGGTAAAAATAAAGTACTCCTAAAAGTCTGCCGCCTGAAATAAAAGCTGGCCAAAGTAGAATGAACTAAATCGAAAAGTAGATCTTTTGGTGAGTATATTGAGTTTTATTATAAACTCGTATGTCAGGGATGTATGTTTTGTTCAGGGTCTGCTGGAGGATGATAAAAGAAGTGAATTCGATTGACTGAATGTGTGTAAACAGAAAAATCCGTACCTGAAATTATCTAATTGTAAGACGATTTACATATATTACAATACGTAAGTACTTATGATTACCATAATTTAAATGCGTGATTAATTTACCCTAAAACATTCCCCATATTGAATCAGACGGTCAAGCATATCGATCTTACTTCAACCTTATTCAGAGGTCTTTTGTTAGCTACGCCATAGGCCATCAGATAACGCTTGAAATGGTGGGTAATCGCATGTAATGCTCAAGAATAGTGCGGCGTAGTGGTGGTGGATAAGAAAGCATTGCGAGTCCAGGCCAGGCCAGCCTTGACCACCCCGGCCTGCAGGTGATCAGATCGTATCTCTCAGTATCGCTTTGTTGAGTCACCTTTGTGCTGTAAGGTCACCAGCTCATTTACTTAGATAAAGAAAGACAGACGAGCCACTACAACACTATTGTCGGTGTGTTCGCCCTGATTAGATTACATTACACGAAAACAAACCCATAAATATTGATTATAAGTTCTTCGTTACCGAGTTGAGTGAATTTCCATTCAATTCATTCACGAAAACTTATCCTTTTAGTGAAGTAAGTTCACCGTTATTCAGGTGTTATGAAATAGCGGCCTGGTTCATAAATTGTTGTCTGGAATAAGATTTAGAGCACAACATTTATTTTAATTGCGGAAATGTCAGCATGAAACGTAGTAATTTTACCATGATTTTGTTTTCTATATCTCAGTATCTATTATTATGTTTTAAACCTTTTGGAGTCGAAATGCTTCGGTCTTTATCATGAGGTACGAGTGTGAGTCTTAATTCCAAGGATATTTCTCACCGACTGATCGACTCTTTGCGTGACCAGAGGGCTGGCTCGTTCTTTGCCCAAAGAATTAGCATTACCAGTCAACGTGATAATGCTACAAGTCTCCTTGTCACATTTCCTGATGATTGTATATAGGTACTCCGACGTCTGAGTGTATTTTGCTGTCGTATATCTACACTAAATATTATAAAGAGGGAAAATTAGTATTTGTGTGACTGTGTGTGTATGTTTGTAATTAATACACTCAAAAACTACTGTGCCGATTTCAAAAATTCTTTCACCATTAGAAAGCTACATTCACCCTGAGTAACATAGGCTATATTTATTGCCCGTACGAACCCAGGACGGGCTGCTAGTAGTTAATACATAAGTAGCTTATGTACATAATATATATTGGTAATACTTAGTTATTACTAATATAAATAAAGTGCAGTAGATCTCTAATTCTTAACGATTATGGCTTAATATAACCCATTAGATAAAGTACTTTTAGTTTAGAAAATTATATAGGTCATAACAAAACATCTTTGCCTTCACTTTGCTTGTCATGTTAAAATAATAATGCAAAATGAAGACCCTATTTTCGCTTAACTTCCAACCACTTTTGGGAAGCTAAAATATACAGGTTGTAACGTAAATGGGTTGTCATATTTTAGATACTGCTTCTGCCCATAGAAATAAGCAAATTTTTTTAAGTAAGTTACTGTAAATAGCCCACAAAAAACTTTAGAATTTTCTTACCTAATTATCATCAACCTTTCTTTTTTTTTCGGTGGGAAAATCATCTAATGACATCCCCAGCTCTTGGGCGGAGCGGGGATAATGTCAGACTTTTTCTGACTAAAAACCCACTCCTGTTCTTTCGTTGCCTTTCGTACCGGGGTTGAGCTATCTTTTGAAACTAAACCTGGCCCCGGTATCATCAGCCTTTCAAAATAAATTTGAGAGTTATTTTCGTAATTAATTATCAGTAAAAAAGTGGTTAATTTAAGAATTTAAGTTTAAAAGTACAATATTTTAGTAATTCAACCACCCGTTTTCGTTACACCCTGTATTTACGAAGTTTCAGTGGCTATCTTTTACTAAGCTTGTCTTAACTCATTTTAATTATGAACCTAATAATGGGCGTACGTACCTCGTTTGCAGGGGAAGCATGACAACATGAAATGTTTTAGTACCGACTTTAAAGCTTATATCCCTCTTCAAAAACCATGCGTCACCTGCTTTTCTGCTCGTCCATTACACCCATCTGCACCCTCCAGGTTTTATGCAAGACAGGTTTTTTTTTAAGATGGGGAAAATTATCCAATGACAGCCACCGGTCTTGGGCGGTGCTCTTACTGGCTAAAAACCCACCCAGTTCCTTCTAGCCTTCATTCCGAGTCTCGAGCTCCCTTTCTGATAACCCTGGCTCGAGTAGGCTTCAACCCGGCTAGGCCCTGCTGCTGCTGACAGCTTCTTGAGGAACAGTGAACAGTGAGCGCACGAACAGTGCGCGCCGTCGACGAGTAGGGCTCGGGCCGGACATTTACCGGACGGTCAGACAGCGAGCTACCTAATGCTCGCCGTCGGCAAACCCGCGCCTACGGTGGCCGGAAATCGGGATCGGAATCCCGGCGGCGGCTGGGGCGCTGTGAGCACCGCCGTTGCCTGATGCGGTCGGACTTCTCTTTTGCTTCTCTTCTGCATGTTGTGGAATTATGTTCTAATGAGTTACCGTAGCCCTAAACACCAAGGATAACTGAAAAAAACAGCTAAGTTGTAGTCAGTAGGAAGTCTTACAATCCCTCTGGATCCACCCAAAGAGTTTTTTGATGGTTTCCCACCTCAAAAAAAAAGAGCTTATAAAACATGTAGTTAAAAGTAACATTGTAAGGTAAAAGGTAACTTTTACAATAGGTACTTTACAATGTTGAAGTAGGGGTATGTTTTGCTTGTAATTTGTATAATAAGCCAATTAAAGTATCCAGACAAGGTAAATTTCAAACAGCTTGAATTAACGTGTGCAAGTGACCTTTGAAAGTAATTGGAGCTTTTAAAGTGGCTGAAAAACCACTGAACCATATAACAATACCAAAATGAATACAGACATGTATAATAATATGGTGAATAGGTTTTTAAGTGCCTTTTAATTTGAAACACTTCTCATTTAATTTAAGTTGTTACTAACATGATATGATACTTATAAACACGCGATCCCTCAACCACTGTTAATAATATTATTCTGGAGCATCGTTTAAAAAACTAAAGTCTATAGTGTTACTATGTTAGCACTAATTAATTCATGAATCCCCAAGCGACCACCGGTGGCCGCGCATCTATTGTCTTACTATTTTATCTCTAATTGACGGTATCTGAAGGGTCAACTGATCGCATATTTATAAAGCTAGAAGTACAGTAGACCGACGTGCACGTGTAACACGCCTGATTTGTACGTAGAGCGACGTCGCGTGGTGTGTATCAAGTGAAGCTCTACATATCTAGTTTCCATATAAAATGTATGGAGACTGACGCGCCTAGATCAGCGGGTGGGGCACACGTGTGCGCAATGTAGAACTACCTTTAAGCTAGAACTACATTAGACCGATGCACACGTGTATCACGCCTGATTTGTACCTACATAAAACAACGACGCGTGGCTTGTATCAAGTGTAGCTCTACAAGTCTAGTTTCCATATAAAATGTATGGAGACTGACGCGCCTAGATCAGCGTGTGTGACACACGTGTGCGCAATCTAGAACTACATTAGACCGATGCACACGTGTAACACGCCTAATTTGTACGTAAAACGACGTCGCGTGGCGTGTATCAAGTGAAGCTCTACATGTCTAGTTTCCATATAAAGTTTATGGAGACCGAAGCACGTGTACGCAGTGTAGTTCTAGTTTTACTGTTTTCTAAAAAATGAATCGTGAGGAAAACTGCCATTTAATCTAATTAAAAAAAAAAATTCTCATGACGGTGACTTACTTTAGAACCAGCTCTTGCTTAAGACGGTTGCCTGAGATATTTAAATTGATGAAAGAAACGGCTTCGAGGCCCTTAGTAATACACCGACCCGTTCGCACATTCATCAATCATGAAAAGGCCGCATAAGAACTGCCCTGCTTGGCATTTTATTTACTTCTGAAGATATATTAATCATTATGAATAGCCACTTATCCAAATCTCTTATTTCTGAAATCAAAATAAAACTAGTAAAACCATAGCTTGTAAGTAGACCAGGTATCGTAATTGGTAAACTTTGATCTAGGCCATTTATGCGCGAGGTGGTACCTAAAGTTTAATCGATCGTTTTGGAGGGTAAGCCCACGTTTGCACAGCCCTAACAAGTTTACTTTACCTACATTTTATGCGAATGTACGGCGAATATCGAAATACCGCGATCTATATAACGCGAACGTTTGTATTCTTTGCCAAACTTTCCGTCAAATTACGGTCGCGGCAAAGCAGTACAAAAGCCGACAGGATGATATACTTAAGTTAATATAATAGACATGTCACACACTCACAGAGAAGCTTAAAAGTTTCTCGCAGTCATCGCGTTAAAGTTAGATAATATTGGTTCTTTATTTTTATAAATTCTCGATTATTAGGTAGATACCTAGTAGATACCTACTTGTGTGTACCTACACAAGCACTAGGTACATTTGTCACAAGAAACATATATCATACCTAAGTAGGTAAACATAGGTATTTCTTGTTACCGCGGCCCTGGAATACAAAGGGCAACTGAAGGTACACTTGTGGGTTTTAGCCAGTTAATGTATGCCACTCTCACAGCCCCCACAGCAAGAAAAGTTATTTAATGATTGACACCTGAAAGAAAATGATGATGTAGAGAATGCCTTGTTGCATTAAGGCCTATGTACCTGTATTGTTTATTATTATTATCATTGATATAATATACTAGTGCTTGACTGCGATCCCACCTGATGGTTAGTATAGTGAGGCGCACTAGTTTATTAAGAGCCTATTCACTCTAGCCTTGAAGACACCTAAATTATAATCGGTCAGGAAGACCGCAGCAGGCAAATTGTTCCATTACCGCGATGTACGCTGTATAAACGACGAGGCGAAACGCTTGGTCCGGACCGTAGAGGTTTTAACAACGTAAGGTGGACACTCGCCGTTCGTCAGATTGTCCAATGGTGGAAATGAAATGGTGGAATCAAGTCATGCAATTCCTGCGAATTCATTTTAACAACGTAAGGTGGATACTCGCCGTTCGTCAGATTGTCCAATGGTGGAAATAAAATGGTGGAATTAAGTCATGCAATACCTGCGAATTCATTTTAACAACGTAAGGTGGATACTCGCCGTTCGTCAGATTGTCCAATGGTGGAAATGAAATGGTGGAATCAAGTCATGCAATTCCTGCGAATTCCATCAAAATATACACACACACGCATTAAGTTTAAATAAAGAAATGGTTAAAAAAAATTAAAAAATACATTCCTATGTGCTAAAATTACTGTGATGTAAGAGTTAGTTGGTTGTTATACCTATTATAACTACTCAACACAATCTGTTAGCTATGCCATCAATCACGTCCTTCAGTCTGTAATTATGCCATAACTTAGCCGTGTAACCGTGCTCCCCGATTGTTTAGTAATTAATTTTAATCACCAGGTACCTACGTCGGCACGGGTTCTGTTAATGTTGCCTAAACACTTTGTTTAACAAATATGACACATTGCTGGTCGAGTGGCGCTCCGCGTGACCGGCTATTGTTTTATTAAATGAAACGATTTAGTTATGTGCGCGCAAATATGAAACTGCGAGAGCTGAATTATCTTTTGTACTAATATAAATTAGGAATAAATTAGTTCGCGCCATAAATCCTCATACACATTAGGTACCTACTACCTACTCATCTTTTAATATACATTTGCCTATATTCTCAGAAAAGAGTATTACGGATAGTCTCGACACACAGTTACATCATCAGCCCGGGGAGTGTGTCTCTTTACGGTTCAATGAAAGAAAATAATGGGCACGTGCCGGTATTATTTTATGCACGGCATCATTCTGTTACCACAGCATTAGTGAAATTATTTATGCATTAATTTAACAGCTCGGGCATGTTTACCACCTATGTACGCGTGTATATTAAGCACATTAATTGAAACGAATGCATGCATTCCCTTTTTAATCGTATTTAAACACACAACTATTTGTATTCATGAACTAGCTGAAATAAACGCAAATACCGCTGAAGTTACCTTTTGTTGTTTAAACGGCCGTTGGAGTCATAAATGTCAGAGACAAAGTAAAGTTAATTAGCGTTTGAAACGTGTATCGTTCGCCCACGCTAGAGGACTCCGCCAAAAAGCAACGCCAACACGCTTCAAGCTCAGTTAGATGAGGTTCATTTGGCTACAAGACCAGCATCTGCGGCTAGCTGTGTTTGGCAGATTGGGACGGATATCTGCTGCTTTTTCTGGCATCACGGCACAGGTTGAGAGCCAAACGACTCCAGCATACGTGTTTAATTCCACAGATGTCAGATGATTAGAAACCGGTGTAGAATTTTACCCATTCATAACTACTTATCTACGTGTAATTTTAATCGCAACTTCTTTAAAAGCTGCAAAGCTTTAAGTAGATCAAAGTTTTGAGATATTATTAGTTTTATGTCGGTATCTGTTGCGTTAAGTTATACTTCAAAGATAGTTTAAGATCCATTTAGCTCGTTGAGCGAACTTCGGTTGGACAACACAAGTATACTTTACAAAACAAGTTACCCGGCTGTGGAGCGCAAAGCTTGCAATATTGATTCCGATATCCTACTCGTTTTATACTGAGCTACATATTCGAAGGCATATATATTATGAACATTCAATCAGTTTGTTCTGGTTTAGTAGTTCTTGTATCAAGGGCCGTCAAGTAGTTTAATTTAGTCTTGACTAAGTTATGCATAACTGCATGATGTAGATATTATAGATATATTTAAGACCATACCAGACTTTCTAAAAGACTTTAACGAATTATGTACGTTTATCTTACATCGTACTTGAGTACATAACGCGTAGCTGCTTTATATTACCTAAATAACGTATGAGTATGTATTTCAGAAACTCTTATCGCTTCAGAGTCTTAACACATCCGACACTGAGCACGGGTCGATAGCGAATAGATAGTAGATGGGTACATTGTCATTAGTGTTTATGAGTATGTAACAGATCTTACCAGCTCACTCCTCACAAATGAATGTGCCCTACGGGATAAGAGACGCATGTGCTGGAACATTTGGTTCCCTTCAAAATAGTTGTGCTAGCGCATGAGTCATGTTCGTGAACGGACACCTTCAGTTGGAACTGGTGATCTCTCAGCTGCTGCCACGATTTATTTTAATTATTATGCTTTCTATATCCATCTCACATATACCTATCATGTATAATTTCGATATTAACGATGTTCCTACCACAATTTTTTTCACGATTTTTCATAGTTTCAAGTGTAAGTACACTTTAGAACGTGCAAATATCTTCATCTTTTGTGTGACTGACAGACCTTGACAATTCGTGAGAGCCTGTAAATGGTTTCATTAAAATAAATGCTTTGGAGTTTTTGAATATCTTCTCGTAGGTAGATAAACCTAATATTTGCTCGACAGTAGGTACCACATGAAATATTAAATATCTATGAACTTTACATGATTTAGTTATTGCTTGGACACCAAGTTTATGCTCTACTTCTTCCGCTTGGCGCTGAGAAGTTTATGTGAAAAGGAGTTCCAATTAGTGATTTGGCACAGTGCTGCACTGTTTGGTTCAACTCATATCTATAACTTATCCCGTCAGCGAACAAGACGTTGTTTTCGCCTGGGCTCTCGATATCTCTTACCGATATGTTTTTTTTTGGGAATTTTTGGTTAAGTACGCTACACAAACACATGCCAAATGTTAATTTTAGAGCTTTGGTTTGACGTAGCTAATTATGAAAGATGGTTTATAAGCAATCGATTGTATTATGTAAGTAGTTACCACAACTTAAGCATTACGTGTAATGTAATCGTTTACATTTCGGAGAATGCGTTTTGGAATTGCACAATTTAATTCCGGCCAGTCCGTTCCATCATCGGACTCCTAGACGTACGACGGCGGCATCGATACATGGTGGACATCCCTTCCATATACAAAGCGTTTTGGGAACACATGCATTATGCGTAAAGCTAAGGAGTGGAATTCCCTACCAGAGTCTGTTGCATGACCACTTTAACCTAGGGGTCTTTAAGTGAAAATTAGAGAAAATGAAAATTAGAAATACAGAAAGAAGAGCACAAAGGTGATGCTTATTTAATAATAATAATATTCCACAACTATCAAACAACGTCGTCTAGTCCCAAGTTAAGCAGGGCTTGTGTTATGGGTACTAGACAACTGATAAACATGCTTATATATTTCTAAATACATACATATTATAGATAAATTACACCCAGACACAGAACAAATGATTATGCTCATCACACAAACATTTGCCCTGGGTGGGAATCGAACCCACGACCTCCGGCATAGCAGTCAGGGTCACTAACCACTAGACCAACAGGCAAGTTAAGAGTGAATAGGTTACTTTTAGGCAAGCGTACTCCGTCGTTGGCCACACATCACTTAACATCAGGTGAGATAGTGGTCTAATGCAAGCCTATACATAGAAAAAATGTAGCTAACCGATATAGGCTTAATTAGTGTTTAAGGTGGTGCATCACGACTCACATTTTCACTGTTTTTCATACAACCGCTCATAACTGATTATGACGTTATTACACATTTTTCATTAGATATTTTGGAAACACAGTATCTTGTAGATATTATATAGGTTTCTAAAGAAACCAATTTCTAAATTTGTGTAAAACTAATCCAGTAAAAACCTCTGAAAATGTCCTATTTTGTATGAACTTTGACACTTCATAATTTGGTTAAAAATTAAAAAAGTCAAAAAAGTAATCCTCTAGAGACCTTGCAAATTTTATTAAGATTCTAAATGATGACCACTTTTTCCAAAATCTTTAAGGGTTTAAAAAAAACAGCTATTTCCTGGAGCAAGTTTTGTGAAATTTTCGAGTAAATCTCGGAATTACCGAATACTAACAGAGTTTCCAGGCGTTATCTCTCTTTTTTTGCGTTGCCTTTTCGTCAAACATCGTGTTGGATTGCATTAAATGAAGTAACAAGCTTTTAAACCATTTTCGATGTTTACGATAAGCGAGTGGAGAAGGACCCTCTTAAGTTGAGTTTTGAGAGTAGCCTTACGTTGTTAAAGACTAGATGTGGAACGTAAAATAACTATCCATACTAATATCAATGGTAAAGTGTGTGTGTCTGTTTGTCCGTCTTTCCCGGCAAAACAGAGTGACGAATTGACATGATTTTTTAAGTAGAGATAGTTGAAAAGATGGAGAGTGACATAGGCTACTTTTTGTCTCTTACTAACCCCCCACTTCCCAGGAGAACCTTGTTACCCCGAATTTAACGCGAGCGAAGCCGCGGGCAAAAGCTTATCGTAAAATAAACCGTCGGCTTTGTACACCATTTAAATCCACTACAATATATTCTTCCCCTGACAAATATAATATTCAATGTCAACGGTCGCCTTAATATCCGCCGAGTTGTGTGCATTCACGCGATAACTGGATTGCGCCTACTGATTGATTGGAGGTCGAGGGGAGGTGTCGCGGAGGGATGGTGTCAGTCCTGTCCACATAGAATAAAGCCATTACTATACCGCCCTCCCATTAAAGTCCCTACCCTCCTATCATTATGAATGAAATCGCAAAATGCACCTTTTAACTTACCATATCGTTCACGTAAGTGCTGAAACTAATAGCTATGCAAATGCAACTGTTTGACAATGACACTGCAGGAATTCAAATTGTCGGATAGAGGTTTATTCTTTCTCCACGTATTTTTATACTCGACAAAACGAAAACTGTACGTTTATGTGTTTGGGGTAAGGGGTTGTTTGTTTGTGTATTTATCTTTTACCATTTTCCTCCAAAACTTCTGGTTTTCTTTGTGGATCGGCTGATATAATAAAAACAAGGAAAAGAAACATTTTACTAAACAGAGTTTATTTTTTACGAATATCACAATAAAACATCAAAGAATACATGATACAGTACATTTTATGTTCAATAACAAGCATGAAAACATTGTTCGAACTGAAATAAAATTATATGATTACTATTTGAAGCTCTCGGCGGTTTCATACTTCCTCTTTATGATTTTTTGTCAGCCTTAATCTCGCTCATTGAAATCTATTCTCGCTAGGCGGTAATGGAATATACTGGTAAGCAGATAACTATCATAACAGGTGATTATAGGGACAAACCTTATGGAATGTACTATTTTAAAACGCAGTTACGGGATTTATTTCAAAAGTGGAAACAATCGTAACTTGTATGATCTTAAAAGAACTACCCGCATGCATTACATGTATTTTTGTTGCCACTGCGGGCACGCACAACTGCGTCATAACTTTTTCTCCTGATACACATTTAGCTGTTCTCTTAAACCAGCGGTCGGCAACACGCGGCCCGCGGACGTCTTACTTACGGCCTGTGAATGTTTTGTAAATATGTTATAATTATCAAAATCAACAACAAATATGACTGCTAAGATACAAGAAATAGCCTCTCAAATGCAACCTCAGACATCGCACTAAAATTTGTGTAAAATCGGTTTCCTATTTAGGTAGGTTAGCTTGTAGTTTGCATTTCTTTATATTTCTATTGTTTTTATCTAATGTAAGTTTTACGTGTACGAATAAAATTCCGTATTTTTTTACAATATTCAATGGCATTTTTATATTTTCAATGGAATATTACTAATTATTATGTGAAGGTATGTTGGGCTTCTTGGGTTGTGTACAAAGTTGTTGACAATTTTTAAGTCTGCACATATACTTTTTGAGTCCATTGAACCCCAAACTAGGCAAGGAATGCCTGTATTTTGGAAGTCCATAGATTCCTCCTAAATAACATTGTCTTACTTATACTAATTTATAACATAATTACTAGTATGTATTTTTATATGTTGGTTATTAAAAATTTAATTTTTAACCGCAAATCTACGATGAAGCTACTTGAAAATAGTAAGGAGATCTTCAGTCGCTTCATATGTTAATTCCTGTAACCAGTTACTAATCTTAGTTTTTAAATTAAATTTAGTAAAGGGGTAAATATTTAGTTGGGTATTTATTTTGTTGTACAGACGTGCGGTTAACGCGAGTATAATGATTGCGGCCCGCCTATAGTTTATTTTGTCACATTGTGGCCCTTGCTTGCCAAAAGGTTGCCGACCGCTGTCTTAAACCATTGGATACAGTTCCATCGAGCTAATGCCGTAGTTCATCATCAGTCTCCACGGCCTCGCAACTATGGTACTTGGAAGAAGTGTCAGGACAGCTGTCCGCAACTGACAGGTCGTCTGACGAAGCGGCCGGAGCTTCATGGGCTGCCAAGGGCATCAGTTCTTCATCGCCCCCGTTGTATGTGGAGTTACAGTTGCGTTTCACAGCTATGGGAAGAGGCTCAGTATCGCGTGTCCAGCAATCTGTGAGGGAAGGTTCTATTAGCTTCTAGAATGTATTTGTCAAAGCGTTTAGGATAGTTGTCTAAAAGTGCTCAAAATTTTTTCCTATTCTGAAAATAACACTATGATGAGAAGCAGCCTGATTGGTCCAAATACAAAATAAATAAAATATAAATCAATCGAGATTGGTCAACAAACTAATCAAGGCTACTTAAAACACGCGGTACTTTAATTCCTAATTTATTTTACGGAGCTCGGGCACGTTTAGACACAATTTTATGCAGACAGCGAAAAAGTAAATATTTTAAATAGGAATCTTTCTGTAGCAGCAACCAGACTGTTGTCTCTTACACTTAGCATGCTTTAAACAAACCTAAATATGTTACATTTGTTGAACACCAGGAGGGCTTGTGCTACATGATAAGGTACCACACTAAACTATTAAATTAATGCATAGTTGCAGCTTCAGGAGTCGGCTATCATCAAGAATTTATGCAATCGTAGAGACTTCGTCCGTAGCAACCTCTTTGTACCGTAACTCTGGCTTTTTATGAGCAGACTGTATGCATCGCGAAAACATTTTCATATACTTACCCTGGCTTGAATACCTATACAACACACAAAAAATTTGAATTAGGATCATACTCACTAGGTCTTTTTTCAGGCGGTACAGGTTGAACCGTTGTTGTCGGTGGCAGTTTACTGGCTCCACGAAGCTTTCTCGGACTTCTTGCAAGAGCATGCGATATACTCGGCAGCCTGATATCAAGATGCGAGCCCCTTTCAGTTACAATCTTATTGTTCATCGCATACAACTTCGTAGTAATATCTCGAGCGATCAGTGTTGTTACAACGCAAGCAAGATACGGCTCCTTTACGAACAAATACTCCAGAGAACTCCGCTGCCAGTACACGTAGCGGCACGATGACGCGGCTACTATCGACACCTAAACGAGAGGCTTTGTTTTAGAATAAAAGAATAAATATTAGTTGGTATTCGAAGGGTTGGTAAAGTAAAGCGCTCGCGTGTCGCAATATAAGGAAATAAAGAAAGTTCTTTCGTCATTATACGACTGGCAAATATTCATAGTGTACAATGAAATGGAACTGTGTGTGAAATCAGACTCTAAATTACTGTTGCTACGACGAAGCTGACGTAAAAGCATCGCGCCTACGCTCGGCTACGAAGTCGTAACAAATAACCGTCCCGCTACGCGGTTGAGCACTATTTGCGGCTCACAAATCTGAACTAATTTTGAACATTCACAAGTTTATTGAGGCGTTTATTGAAATAATAGTTATATTGCACAACTAAAATGCAATTTACTTAAAATGTACTGCAATACCGTCTGTTATATGATACTTTTTTTTAACTGAGTTCGTGTATCCGTGTGTTTTAATGACCTGCTGACCTATATTCAGCTTTTTTACCTCAAAAAAAGATAAAGCACATAATTGAACAGTTATCATAAAAACAGCTCGTTATTTCACTATACAATTACGTAAAATAGTATCAGCTCTTATCGCAGTTGTGTAAAGAAAGCTATTAGTGAACTTGATGAATGCCTGCCGCCACGTGTTGGTTGGAGGGACCATTTCAATAAAATACCGAGCCAAATACGTGTTATATTATTATGGGAATATGATGTTTGATAGAATCAAACGAGGAACTCGCGTGGCTTGTCCATATTGATAAGTTAATTTAATAACATTCTCATCAACAACTAGAATAGTGGGGAAAATTGGATAATAAATAATATTTCCAATCGCCATGAGACCATCACCAAGGTGATTGGAAATTGTACGAATACATTTTTTTTTTTTTTTAACTAGCCATTACTGTCCCACTGCTGGGCAAAGGCCTCTCCCAAGTCCTTCCAAAATGTCTTTTCTTGCGCTGTCTCTAACCAGTCCTTGTGGTAGGCGTCCAAATCATCCCGCCACCTCTTTCTAGGCCGGCCTCGACGGCGCTTTCCCTCAGTAGGAACCCACTGTGTGGTGACCCTTGCCCAGCGGTCCTTGTGCATGCGGCTGACGTGACCCGCCCAGTCCCATTTGAGCCTGGCAGCCTTTTTGCCCACGTCTATTATACTTGTTATGGAGCGCAGCGTGTCGTTCCGTATTCGGTCTGTTCTTTTTACGCCCACAATGCTGCGCTCCATAGCTCTCTGGCAAACCCCAAGGCGAAACTTTTGTAGTTCGGTGAGAGACCAGGTCTGAGCACCGTAGGTTAGGATGGGCAGGATACACATACATTACAGTCCAAATATATGTACAAGATGTAACTGGAATAAAGCACACCCTTATATACCCCAATGATGATGATGATATGATGAAGTGCGTCGATACGCACGCAAACACAACACTATTGACGCAATCAATATGTATGAAGTTTTTCAAAACGGGTAATTTCTTTCTTTCTTAATTTAAAAAAATATCATGTATTAGGATAAAAAATACCTACCTACTTTAAAAATAGCAGAAATCGATACAGTAGCAAATTTCGAACATATTACTTTCAGGATGTGCGATTCGGTTTATCTTACTTGTTATATAACAGTAAAATCTACATGATGTGCATGCAAATACCTCTTTGCTAAAACGCCCATTCAGGTTATGCTACGGTGTACTAAGTCATGATTCAATATCCAATTTTCTGGTCGCATTACACGATAAAAGCCTTTGAGCCACCATGATAGTCGACATATTTACGAAAGCCTATTAATGAAGAATGTGTATGTACATTCTGATCCAGTCATGTAGTAAAATGTCTAAGAGAACATGTAATCATAGTGATGCAACAATTTCCATGAGAGATTTATTGATAAAATCTACATTCCAGTCTATAAATAGAAGTGCTACATTAAAAGTGAATCCCTACAGCTCAATGTGATTGATAGCGAAAGAAGCAATTTAGGTAAGTTCTGCACGTCTTTACGAGACTGTTAGACTTCATCGATATTTAACCCAGTTTCTCGCATTTATAGCCACTTCGGCTGTTATACAGCCATATCAGGCAACAATTAGGTCAACGGAATGGGGTAGGTAATGCCAAAGAGCGATCAACGAGTGTGTATACGTATACCAATGGCGAAAATAATATCAGCAGGCGTTCATCGTAAATACACGAAAGATAAAGTTCGGTAACTAAATTGTGTAAGACAATCTGTTGCAATAGATAGAGCAATAAGGTCCTAATAATCTAACTGAGTTTGGTGCAGAAGTTTGTTATAAGTTAGTTATGCAAAAAAATCAGTTGCATAAAATCGAAAGAAACTGAAGTTTTAATAAAAAGAAATCCTATAATACATGTACTGTAATACCATTGAAGGGAGCTTTTTACTTAATGCTCGTGAGGGTTGAGTTAGTAATCGATCCCATAACTTCTTTGTCATCTATGACTCAGCTTCGCGACCCCTGGCGCAAATGTATCACTTAGCGATACGTCACACATTGTGTGATGTAAGTACGTAAGGAAAAAGGGTGACGAAATTTCTTCGTATCTCTTTTGCCTCGCATTTTGTAGTAAAATCGTGATTGTGTGATAAAAAGTACGTTTAGGCTTTAGCTGACTGATAGCGGTAAGTCCTAGATTCTAGAGGCTATTCTTACCTAGCTGTATTTTTATTTTCATCGTTTGTTTTGGTATTTTTGACAAACCTATATGTATATTAAGGGGTCAAAAGTGCAGTTGCTTTCTAAAATTTTAAATTTCCTTTCTTTTTAAAATGTCATTTTTTTTTTCATTTCTGTTTTTTCTGACAGCTATAACCTAAGGATCTTTAAGTCAAGAATTAAAGGTTACTTCTAGGAAAGCTCTATCGTCGACCATATCATCGCTTGCCATTAGATGATATACTGGTCAAGTGCAAGCCTATCAACAATAAAAAGTCTATTTTATCATCGAATTTTTATTACTTTTTGCTAAAACCCACTCGTATCAGTTGTCCTTTGCGTTCCAGAGTTACGCGGACTCTTTTAAAAAATCCCGCGTATATTATATTGTAGTGATACTAGGTATACGTGTTATCTTTAAACTAATCCACAAAGGCGTTATCACAGCTGACACTTTGTGTAGAGTAATTGGCGTGCATCGGCTAGCCAACGAGGTGTTTCGGTTTGGACACGCTAGTGGAATTTATGCGATTTAGTTTGCAGTTGTTTATGACCTGTCCCGTAGAGCTAAAAGTGCCTATTCTCTGCAGTAGCGACTGTTGGCCTACTTTGGCTAAAGAAAATACAAAAAAAAATTAACATCAATTCAAATCATTAAAATCGAAACCAGAGTACAATATTTGTACTAACGATTTAATTGATCTTTTTGCTATGAGTGAAAATGTATTGATTTAAATAATCAAAACCAAAGCATAATTCAGTTACAGTTTGAACATTGTCCATTATTTTGAGATTGGGTACGGAATAACAAAGAATATCAGTCAAAAATGATACAACGTGTAGGCACTGTCGACAAAATTTATGAGTTAGCCAATGTAAACTGTAGCTCTCGCTGCAGCGGTGTAGATAGCAGACAAACTAATTTTATTAGAATAAAAATGTAAAATATGAGAGTACACCAGGTGGCATCTGGAGTGACTGAGCCGTTAAGTCCAGCCACAGAGGCACCTGTTACAACGCTTATGTTTTAGACATTAGTAGACCGGGCGCTAAGGGTGCAAAATGTGAGGACTGCATTTCGTAAAAATGTTTATGTGTCTCATATTTTTAGATAATTTAATCTTACTAACTGACAAAAGAAATTTCTTTATTCTGAAAATATATAATTATAACTATTATTGTGAGTATCAAGATTTCTAGACTGGTACAAAAACAACAAAATTTTAAAGAATTAGAAGACATTTTATTGCGCTACAGTTACCATACAAAATCGAAAAGGTAGGGACGCCATCATTATCTTCGGTCGCTATCATTTCTACTTAAAGTAAATCTTGTTTCTTTAGTAAAGAAAGATACAATATTTACTTCGCATCTATGTCTTGATCTATATCTTTCTTTCTTAAAGGAAGATACAGATAAAGAAACAGACGCCCAAAAAGATAAATCGGAAGAGCAACTTCAGCAACACGACCTTTACACAACTAAAACCCTTTGTTCCGCTTATTTAAATAGGTTAATAGGTTCGGAACATTTACTACGGAGTAGTGTCAGGAACTCCGCTCCCCCTGAATAATGAACTCATCAGTCGACCAACCAACCGTGTTAGTTAGCCCCATTGTCTTACTTAACAAGGTGATACTCTACACCAAAGCATTATTGCGTGAAATAAGACGCCTTTAGATAACATCAAACGTGATGGTAATATTTGGGAATGTAGCGATAAATGGCTGCCACTTGAGTGAGTGTATTTTGGGTGACATTGAACGGTAGTTGATGATTATGAGGGCACTTGAAATCATAAAAGCACACATTTCCTGGTATAAAAGTGAATCGGTTTAACACGTTTACCTAGGTATTGGTTTTAATAAAAATCTACCTACCCAGGAGTATGACTATGACTGGAATTAATAGGTATGTATGTCATGGTCAGATCTTAGAATTGATAACTTCATAATATCATCGGTCATATTATGACCAGCCATTTCATGATATAGCTAAACTTGTATGCTGGCCACATTATGACAAGGGCTAGCCAATCGATGAACACTCGCGTTTAATGATATTAATAGCTAAACGCACGATTATTTTATGATATGGTCAAACATTTCATGAGCTTAATCATGATTCTAAAATAGTTATGTTGGTGTCCACCGGTACAGATGCAGATGTTGCTTTGTTGTTTTCATCACGTAAGGCATCACAACTGTAAAGGAAACAATCATCATCATGCAAATCCTACATTAATTATTTGGCCAAACTTGATTTTCATACAAACGTTAACGTATAAATGATTTTTATCTAGTCTTATTTGGCTCATTATGACTCATGAAGTGATCAATTCTAAGATCTGGCCCTGACATGTTTATCTGGCTGGATAAAAAAACTTACCTTAAATTTTTCGTCAATCGTGGCTCGACTCGACTCGAACTCGGGAGAGTCCAAGAACTCACAAGGCAGAATTGGATGTAGGAACTGATGACCGCTCATAACGTTGACCTAGACATAAACAAAACACAAGTGTAAAACTTATCTTTAACTAGCAAAGTCTTGAATGTAATTTCAGGTCTCCTTTTGCTAACCTTATCAAAAGCCCCCTTTAGACTACTATCGCGCATTTACAAGGGTGCGCAATTGCGTCTGATGACAGGGGTGCGCGATTTCGATCGCGTGACAAGCCCTGCAGGTCTAGCCAAGTTATAATCGTTTCGTTTCGAATCTCTTCCTACAATCGGTAACGTCTTCGATTCCTTTGTTCTGATCACATGACTTAGCGTTGAGATGATATCTACCATCTACTTGCGTTAGCGATTGTAGATTATCAACTTGGCTAAACCTTCTGAACGCGCGGTCTTTCTCTCTCCTTTCATTCAACATCTTTACAAGTGCGCTCTTTTGCGCATGATTATCGTATCACGCACCAAAGAGTGACTGTGTAAAGTCACACGCTAATATGTCAGAAATAACCAAATATTTCAAGATTTTCTGGTCTAAAATTCCTGCCCCATATACCTAGTTTCTAATTTAAGAGTATTTATTATTATAGAGGTTAATTTAAAAAAGTTTAAGTTGGATTTTACAACGGCTTTTACAACCAGCAGCACATTAGTAAGAGGGATTTGGGAGTATTAAGTTCGGGAGTAGTAAGCGGGGTGCGAAGTTGCTTACAGGCCGCTTTAGTAATTTGTGCGGCAAACTGGACGGCTACTAAATGAACTATCTTTCCTTCTTTTGCTCGTAGTATTACATTCAGTATGTCTGCTTGCTAAGTCTGATTTTGGTAGTACTCAACAGAAACTAGATTCCTATTTTTTTTTAATGAGGTTCCACCTCAATCATCAAATTGCTTCTCGAGCTCTAAGTGGAGTGAGAAGCCGTGTCAGACTTTTAGTAATTAAAACCCATTTCTTTTTCCTCAGTTCCCCTTTGCGTTCCAAGGCCACGGTAATTCTCCCGAACAATCTTTCAGCCGTAGCAGTAATTCTTAATTCTAAAACATGTTTGCACAAGTTCAATAACGAATTATTCAAGCATTTCTAGGACGTGCGTCATATTTCTATAGTCCCTAACATGCAGTACTAGATTTTATGAAGGAAAAGTACTGTAAGTGCCCTAAAACTACTAGGTCATAGGTACAAATCTACATTCAAACGAAGAAGTACGTAGTTTAAAGCCGCAAGCACGACCACGAACAATGCCAGGCATTAGCCTATAAATTTTTCGGTAAACTTATGTTTCGGTAAAGAGTGGGAATCGATGTACTTTAATATTATCTGAGGGTATCGTATAAAAAGGCACGTGCGCGTCGTTAGGTGAGGCGCCGTACGATACGTATTCATTGCAAACATTGGCACGTGCCGCCTGAAAAATTGTTTTAAATTTTCTAACTCTATGAGTGGCCATGGAATATAAATTTACTGAATCGGGCTTGAACATAGAACTAGAATTTTTTTATGAGTAGGTACGGAAAGTTTGGGGCCTGTTTCTGGATTCAGTATTTGAAGTTAAAAATATGTCAAAGTCCTCTGCTATATTTACTACCGTAGAATTACAGTTTTTTTAGATAAACTTTGATAAATATGACAATATCTACTCACGTTCAAATCTATATATATAAAAATGACCCCCGTTTTCCGTTGTCACGACTTGGCATGAAAACGGCTTGACCGATTTGGCTGATTTTTTTTTTGTTGTGATTGTTATTGTGAGGAGAAAGTTCTTATGGAAAAAAATAGGGTAGTGTAGGGTAGAGTAGGGTAGAGTAGGGTAGAGTAGGGTAGAGTAGGGTAGAGTAGGGTAGAGTAGGGTAGGGTAGGGTAGACTGCCGTCATAACTAAGAATGCAGTAATCGCAAAATGGCGGTTACGAGATAAACGCAAAAAACATATTTCATATCATCTGAGCAAGATGTTCGTATTTTATTGGTCATAATATATATCAAAAAATTCGGAAAAAAATCAAGCTTTTACAATATAATTTATCCTTATTTAATTTACTAATATATGCAATTATAATACGTATTACTGCGTTTCGGTTTAGTATCAGGTCGTTTCCGAGTCACAGGATACTAAAACTAAATGCAGCACTTGCGCGTATTACTGCATTATGTCTTAGCACAAGTCGATTACTGCATTATTTTTTAGTAATTATTGCCATTATTATATGCTCGGAACTAAGTTGAAGTGTACTGTGTCTTCTCAAGGACTTATATAGGTGCATTTTAAGGTTAAAGTTTTTTTAGGCTCTTAGCTAATTTAGGTCAACAAGAGGCGATCAACAAAAAACAACAAGAGGCGCACCAGAGTCCCGCTCGTGGCACACGTATTACTCCACCAAATGACGTCGCCGAACTGATTTACTAAGACAAAACGCGGCAATGGATCGCACTGCTACGGCTTCGCAAGCCTTTACTACACTTAAATGCAGTAATGTAGAGTACTGCGTTTTAATTTAGCAATTTGTCTACTGAATTTAAAACAAAATAATAAAGTAGTGGATATTACTGCATTCTGTTTTAGGGTATTCTTGCAAGTACTGCATTCTTTCTTAGGCCATGTTTAATACTGCGTTTTTTCTTATCATTGAAGCAGTTTTTATGCAAGTACGGCGAAAATCATTACATAAAAAACATACTTCGAGTGAATTTTTTTATGAAAATATTCTTTTTTCATGTACATGAACCTCTTGGGATACCATTTCTGGAAAAAAGTGAAAATCTCCAAAATGTCGATTACTGCATTCTTTGTTATCAGGGCAGTAGAGTAGGGTAGAGTAGTAGGGTAGAGTAGGGTAGAGTAGGGTAGAGTAGGGTAGAGTAGGGTAGAGTAGGGTAGAGTAGGGTAGAGTAGGGTAGAGTAGGGTAGAGTAGGGTAGAGTAGGGTAGAGTAGGGTAGAGTAGGGTAGAGTAGGGTAGAGTAGGGTAGAGTAGGGTAGAGTAGGGTAGAGTAGGGTAGAGTAGGGTAGAGTAGGGTAGAGTAGGGTAGAGTAGGGTAGAGTAGGGTAGAGTAGGGTAGAGTAGGGTAGAGTAGGGTAGAGTAGGGTAGAGTAGGGTAGAGTAGGGTAGAGTAGGGTAGAATAGGGTAGAGTAGCGTAGAGTAGGGTAGAGTAGGGTAGAGTAGGGTAGAATAGGGTAGAGTAGGGTAGAGTTGGGTATAGTAGGGTGGAGTAGGGAAGAGCGGGAGCGAAGCCGCGCGGGCAAAGCTAGTATTTAATAAATATGAATCAGGGATCAAATGTTCGTATGGGTAAACCACAAATGAGCTCAAGATAAGATGAGTAGACAAAGGTAAGCTTTGGTGTTATAATGTGACCACACAGGCAAAATATATTTTTTAGTCTTTTAAATCTCACAGCTTTTGGATCCCCCGGTAGGTAATTACGGGGGGCCAGCAGGATCGAAGTCTTCTGAGACCATGGGTAGTGGGAAAGAGAATCCTGAAACGAAAGCAAAAAAAGGAACAGAAGTGGGTTTTTAGTCAGTAAAAATCTGACACACCCTCGAGCTCCGTCCAACGGCAATAGAAGTCATTTTATGATTTCCCACCTAACATAAAATGGTAGAACAGATACCAACCGGAGAATCTAAGTATAATTAGGTCGAAAACAACTTGATAGCTTGACAATCCAACATTATTTCCCTGGACGAAACTAAGATGGAACACATTTATTTTTAGATTAAGTGCTTCTAAATTAGTAAAGGAGCTCTCTCTCTCTTTAGCTTATTTTCTCAAGATAAACGTTTGTTATTTTCGGTAAAAAAGTGATTTCGACCTGCGTAAGTAGAGTTTTGTCAAATTCGAGTCTATTTGCAAAGAAGGTATTATAATCTTACTTATATACCAAGTAGTACTTGATAATAATAGATAATAAATAAATTGTTGTTCCGACATACTTAAACCGATAAACGGAAGTAAATGTTTCGTCAGTTTGATATCATCTAGCTAAGTAATCTCTAGTTCTATTTCAATTCAGAATTTTATAATATTCTCTGAGATGCGGAGTGGCTTGCAAAGGAAAATTTTAAATTAAAAATACAGGGTTCGCATTTTTGGCAGCAATGTGACGCAAAAAATTCCGACCATCATGTATAATATCGCAGGCTACAAAAGGGGCGTATTTAATTAGAGGAAATGTTGAAAACTTAGTTATAAATTCTCTTCGTATTTTCTTCTTATATTACGAATAATACGTAGCTTCCATGAAGTGAGCTACGAGTACTAAGAGTAGACCTACATAGGCTATAAATAATAATCTATACTTAAAATTATAAAGGTGAACAGTTTGTTTGCTTGAACGCGCTAATCTCAGGAACTACTGGCACGAATAGAAAAATATTTTTGTTTAGATAGCCCTTTTACTGAGGAATTCCTAGGTACTACTACTATTGCACTAGTTTCTGACATTTTATATGTGCCCATCTCGGATGTAGGTGCTAAATTTTGAATATTATCACATCACACGTAGAAGCAGAGAAGTAACCAAAAATGCGGGTGATACCGCGAGGGACCGCCAGTAAATAAGTACATAATTTATGTGTGACTTGTACTGATCAATAACTTGTCAAAAAAGGAATTATCTACATTCTAGAGCCTGTACACAAAGTTCTAACCACACGGGTTAGAGCCTCCCGTGTGAAGGAAGTAGCCTAGCCGTATGCCTAAAAAAACGTTTTGTACATATTGTATGTACTTAGTCAAGGGCGAGTTCCGGTGCCTGAGCTTCAGTCAGTGTGAAGAGAAGGCCACAGCCCAGCCACATCCCTCCCACAACACGACACGGACGTCGTGCGGTTAGACCTCAACCAGAGGGTTTAATCTTAGAATATTTAACAGCCAAGTGAAATAGGAATTAGGTGTTTCTAAGGTAGGATGACCACATTATATTTATTTAAATTGTTACCTTTCCAGAAAGCAGCAGCCCAAGCCTGTCGGTTTTGGTAAGGTTCTGCATGGCGTATGCTTCGCCGGCGTGCAATGACATCACGTGCGCAAAGTCTGGAGATACCATCCGCTTGAACTGCAGCCTGGATACCTACGCAATGAATTTTTTAATTTACTATTAGTAAAGTCGGAACTATTAACAAATAGCGTACTTTTACTGGAGGATATTATCTTCTGTAGTTAATACACGGGTAATTCATGGTAGAATGACGTATGGCTTAAAATTTCGCTAAATAATCTACTGGTTTTAATGAGTTACGAAAAAAATAGGTAGGTACTTACCTTTAAAGATACTTGATGTTTTTTTTTGGTATTTGTATTTCAGACTAGTGTCCGCAACTCCACGTCTAAAGCGCGTATTTTGCGTACAGGTGGGATAAACGTGTCATTCGAACCACCCCAGCTCCTTATGGAAAGACAGCAGCGTCTTGGTGTTATTGACCATATCATAGGAGTTACCTGGGTTCACGAAGTGTTTTGCACTGCATCCGGCGATCACAGGGCAGCTTAGAATCAGATGAGCTGGCATGTTATGAAACGTGGGTTAAGAATTCAATTTACCTTGAACGGTTCAAACAGCGTGTGATAAACTTCTTCGAGCTCAGGGTCGAATTTGACAGGTCTCATCTCGTATACCAAGTAGACAACTTGTGCGAGATTCAGGAACACGAAGCCAAAGTTCCAGGAAAAGGCATCAGGTGAACATATCACATGCCATGCCCATATTGAGTACAGCATGAAGGCTAGGACGAAAAAGTAGATGTAAAGAAGGATGCGAATCTTGTGCCCACCTTCCACTAGCAGCTATGTGTGTTACATGGTTGGATAGGTATTTTTGAACTGAAAATACTTATCTACACTAATATTATAAAGAGGTAGTTGGTTTTTTTGTTTTTGTAGACAGTATAAACTGTCCTACACATGAATACTGGTCCAAAAAAGCGTGGTAGACCCCTTCTAACTTGGATGTCTGTAATTAGCAATGACCTAAAGAAAACCGAAGTGAATGACTCAACGACCCAGAACCGAAATGTCTGGTGAAAAATGACGAGGAGAGCCGACTCCAAATGAAATGGGATAAGGGTAGGCAAAGAGAGAGAGGAGTTAAATCTTTGAAAGTACTGGTCCGATTGCGGAATTTTTTCACCGTTAGAAAGCTGATTTCATTCCTAAGTGACCTAAACTATATTTTACGTATGCGGGCGAAGCCGCGGGCGAAAGCTATTTACTAATAAATAGCATTGCATGATTATTAGCCAAACTGACAAGTTAAAACAAAGAATAACTTTGAATGGACTAACATTTTTAACTTGTTGCCATAATATGTTTTTATTCAGCTTAAAATTACCTACCCTATGATATACACATAGGTATGTAACATACAAAGCTATTAGAATGTGGGCTTACATTTCGTAAAAAAACCTTTTATGATTCTTATAAATAAAGAAACTGGGCAAGTGCGAGTCGGACTCGCGCACTTAGAGTTCTGTGTAAACTACAATTCCCGAATGGAGTTCGAAGATTTTGCCAAATTGCAATTTTTTTTGGGACGTAGGTAACAACAAATTTACTGTTTTCAGATTTTGTCCAATATCTGTGCAATAAAACCTTGCTTTCCTATGAATTTCGATCTTTGAGAGTATCAAAATATAGATTTTTTTGCGACAAAAACGGCCGAATCTTTTTTATTTGTTAACTTAGAAGTTTGATTTTCACAGCTTGAAGGGACCGCAGACCTGAGTTTATGGTTTCAATTTCAACTCGATACCTCCATACGTTCTTTAGATAAAGGGTCTTGATAGACAGACAGATGGACGGACGGACGGACAACAAAGTGATCTGATAAGGGTTCCGTTTTTTCCTCTTGAGGAACGGAACTCTAATAGTAGTTACAACCGACTTCCAAATAGAAACCGAACTAAGCTCAGCATTATTGCATACTTGAAAACTGCTGAATTAATTTTGATGAGATTGACTGTCCCATAAGTTCATTGTAGTACTATGCATTCCAAATAAGAATAGGATCGATAGCCATGTTGTGACGTCACGTCATACTATCACATCGAAGAAATTGGGTAAGGTGAACCAAACAAGACATTTTAAAATTTAATTTATTTACGAATCTTAGCGAAAAAAATTTAATTCATGAATCCCCAAGCGACCACCGGTGGCCGCGCATCTATTGTCTTACTATTGTGTCTCTAATTGACGGTATCTGAAGGGTTAATCAAAATTAGTTCTTCAATTTTGCTTAACTCCGCGTCACTGTGTGAAGTGTCTGAGTCGTGGCAAATTGTAAAACAAGGCGAATTGTTTCTAACAATGAAAATAAGAAAGAACTTTTTTAAACTACTTAATTATGACTTAATATATTTAGGTGATTTAACTAAAACTTAGTCATTTGTATTACTAAGTTACCGCAAAAAGAAAAACCCTTTATTGATACGGAACTAAGCTTTATTTGCGAACCATACTTTTCACTCAACATTTGACAGATCGAGGTTATTGACTATCTTATTATTATTTGGAACGCTTATTAATTCATGAATCCCCAAGCGACCACCGGTGGCCGCGCATCTATTGTCTTACTATTGTGTCTCTAATTGACGGTATCTGAAGGGTTAAATGCAAGCGAATAAATATTGACGGTGCTCCATTGCATTTAGTTCCATTCAGATCCTAAACAGCGACAACTGTTACCTGCCTAAATAAAATTAACAGACAAACTTCACTAAAAACTTCTTCCTCACTTACCAAATATTAAAATAGTATGCATCCACAATTGACCTTTCTTGGTGCTTGGAGCGCAGTAAGAAGCTACGAAGAGCATGTTGGATAGCTAAAAAAACAGCCTCATAAATTTTTAGTACCTCAGGTGATGTATTTGTCACAGAAAATTTATAGTTTTCTCACCTGAAAGAGAGGGTGCTGTGTGGTTCTCCATAGTGGACACCACGGCCAATACCAGGGTCCTGTACATTTATTAGTTCCATGTATTGTCGTCATTATTAACCAAATAACAATAAAATCAGTTTTCACAATTTTACATACCTGAAGGCATTGTGTAATTTACGGAACCAAAATCCTGAAAAGTGCCATTTTCACCGGGCCACGAAAAATTATATTCACCAATTTCTAAAAAATCACTTTTTTTTGCAAACACTCCGTGCGGCATTTTGTAAATCTAAGGAAATTGCTTCCCTAGAATATTATTTCTCAAAAGGTTGACATCGTATTGTCCACGCGTTCGCGCCAAATCAATAACATCCGTTTTTGTTTTGTCCGCTAACCTAGCGTCATCTGTAAGACGTGCAAAGCACTTACTCAAGTAGCCTTGCCATAATAAAATAATAATAATAATATAATTCAATAATTCTGAGATATTCGTATAAAATTAGAAGGCAGCTGCTGTAAGTAACCTGTAACATTGTTTTTAACATTAAAATGATTAAAATTGTGTATATTGTTTAATGTTTCAATGTTTGACAATAAACAGCAGAGTACATAAAATGATTTTAGTCGATATTTTGGATACCAGAGACAAATCAGTGATGGGTTTGACGTTTTAAATTTTATAATCTTTGATCGAATAAATCAATTCATTCTCGCAGCTCGCTGTCATTCGTATCAAGGTGTGATGTGAATAGGTGCGGAGTAAATCCACATAAAAACCTTAAATAATTTGCGATGAGGTAGCACCGGTTACTCAAAAATAACTAAACAACATCTAAGTAATATGCCTTAACTCTTTTGTGTTATAAACCTTTTAATAGTTTTCGCGGGAATGCCGAACATTAATAATGCCTGCGCCGCCAATGGTAAGTCTCGCACACTTGATTAAATATATTGTGACTCATTAAAAAGCACAAGTCTATTATACATAAGGCTTGGAAAGAAAATATATTCACACGTTATTCATATTATTACATAAAAGTATCTAATGAAAACTGATATTAGTGGCTAAAATTCTGGAATGTGCCAAGGGAAACTGTCTCACATTTTTATGTTCATGAAAAAGCACACGTTTCATGAGATAGTGAAGGGTCAAGATTTGTTATAAATTGAAATCGATTTTGTTAAATAAAACAATTAGTGATTTTTGAAACAGACATGTCAATTTCTTGACCAACCAACTATCAATTGCCTAATTTCGATTTGTTAAATAAAATTTTTAAGGACTTACGATTTTAGTTTTTTCAAGTGATGACATGTATTTATCTCAATCTAACTATTTATTTATCAAGATGATCAACAATCATACAATTCAGAATAGATTCATTTTAAATTAACATTAATTACATGCATAACTTAAAATAAAACCGTTCCCTAGTAGAATAATATTTTTGTTTGCACATTCAGTCTTGGTATCATTGGCTATCTTGAGTATTGTCATAATAATCTCATTAATCAGCACCAGTTCATTGCAGCTCCACTTCGTCATTCTGTTTCACAATGTTATGAAACCATCATGAACATCAAATCATGTGAACCTAACACAAGTGGCCCAATTTCTCCGACCATTAATTCATTTAACACATTGTGAATGCTGGTGTACACTCTCTCATTGTCTTTTTATTTTGTCTCTAATTATGGTATTTGAAAGGTTAATCCCATGAACTATGGCATTTTATATTTGATTGCTTGGTTTCGTAGATTTTTATTTGCTGGCCACAGTTTCATAACTTAATAAAGCTAAATAATTATGTTTATGTTTTATCAACACATCAACCCTGTCCGCTACATAGGGCTCAACTCCAAATGTCATACTTTTGGCTAAAAACTAAATATTTCTGCGAATAAGTGATTGAGAGCTTTCAGCGAATGATGAGTAGTTAATTTCTTTTATTTTGACTGCAAATTAAAAATTACAAGTAAAAATTGTGTGAGACTTACTGACACAATCTTGACATCGTCGAAACAAAAACACAATTTCTCATAATGATATATACACCCTTTATAGTGGACAGAGTCCATAGGCAACATTAACTTTAAAACATGCCTAATTCATGGAGCGGGATTGTCACTGGTAAAATGTATTCAATTTTAAACATAATGTTCTATTGTGATCATTCCTAATTTAATCGTATTTCTAGTTAGCGAATTTATCCTACATGCCATTATGTGAACACACAGCACTTTAGTTTAAATTTTATGTGTTGCCGGGGATACTGTTGGAATAAAATAAAAACACAATATTTAAGAACTCTTGTTAATTTTTACATAAGCATGCCAGTTGTATTGTGTTTTTCTTTTTATATGTGAGGTGATTGCACTATGTGCTTGCACTGCTTTGTTTTTGTTTTTATCTAAATATGAGTGAGTAAGCTATTTAATTGTGGAGGTGCTCCCTAATTATCCTTGTGTAGCCATTAACAATGTTCATTGCTTAACTAATACTAACATAATAATGTACTTTTCTAAAATTAAAAAAATTGCTTCATATCTTCCTACTTATTGGTTTAATTCATGAATCCCCAAGCGACACCCGGTGGCCACGCATCTATTGTCTTACTATTGTGTCTCTAATTGACGGTATCTGAAGGGTTAAAGATGCTGAAAGAAACTCATGCCTTATATTTTTATTAAGCTATTAATTCATTAAACCCAAAGGAAACACCGGCGTTCGTTCTTTGTCTTTCTATTGTGATTCTAATTTACGGTATTTGAAAGGTTTAGAACCAAATATAAACTGGCAGTGTTTTGTTTACGAAATACTTTTATTCCTATTTATAAAAGGAAGAAAAACTACATTACTGCACCAGGGCTGTACTCATATGAGTGTACAAGTAACAGTAAAATATTTTAACCAGAATTTGGTTTTAAATATTGATTATGTAACTTTCGATTACCCTTTACATTATACATAGAGATTCAGTCTGTAGCTATATACATGCATAATACATAGTATAAATAATTTCGGACTTAAAAAAAAATATGCTACTGCTAAGTAAAAATGCCTTTATTTTTTAAATCATCCATATTTATCGATTATATGAACAGAAGGTATAAATAACAAAAAAAGCTATAAACAAATATAAAAATAGAACTACCCTCCATTGTTTAGAGTATAGCAACATCAATACCTTTAGTTCTAAATAGAGGGCTTAGGGAAATTCATAATTTGTTCTGAATCTGCTTGCTGTTTTCCTTGTTAACTTATTAGTATTCTCTAGATAACTTGAGTACATATTAACAATATGTTCGGAGCCCATGCTAGGTTTTTCCCTTAAACAAGATGTCTTGCCAAAGCTGTTTGGTTATTCCTGTGTGATTTTCTGTTTATACAATGTATGTTTCAAAACTGTCTTCAGGAAATGGAAAGAAGTTTATCTTTTCACAGTTTACTAGGTAGTGAACAAAGGTCACACAAAATATGTAGTAACAGCCTCTCTACAACCAACTTTTACTACTATTGACGTGCTTCGATTGATTATTCTGTATTCTCTGGATAACTTGAGTATGTATTAACAATATGCTAGGTTTTTCCCTTAAACAAGATATCTTGCCAACTCTCTTTGGTTATTCCTGTGTGATTTTCTGTTTAAATACAATGTGTGTTTCAACACTGTCTTCAGGAAATAGAAAGAAGTTTATCTTTTCACAGTCCACTAGGTAGTGAACAAAGGCCACTCAAATATGTAGTAACAGCCTCTCTGCAACCTACTTTTACTACTATTGACGTTCTTCGATTGATTATTCTGTATTCTCTAGATAACTTGAGTATGTATTAACAATATGCTAGGTTTTTCCCATAAACAAGATGTCTTGCCAAAGCTGTTTGGTTATTCCTGTGTGATTTTCTGTTTATACAATGTATGTTTCAACACTGTCTTCAGGAAATAGAAAGAAGTTTATCTTTTCACAGTCCACTAGGTAGTGAACAATGGCCACTCAAATATGTAGTAACAGCCTCTCTACAACCAACTTTTACTACTATTGACGTGCTTCGATTGATTATTCTATTTTTTACTTTGTAATTGACAGATGGTAATTAATAAATTAGGTAAAATTAATTTATTACATTTTACACTAAAATCATTGTTTTGAAAAATCATAAAAAATTATGGTAATACCAGAATGAGTTATTTTTGTAAAATTTGGGCGCAATGATTATTAAGTAAATAATATATAATTTAACTGAATCAGCTCTTGCGCTTAGAAAAAAGATAGACAAATGTGTTTTTTCTGCTATCTCAGCTAGTGGTAAGCAATCATGTCCTTGATGCATGCTTGCTTAGAAGTAACCTATTCATTCTTAACTTAAAAAGCTCTAAGTTGTAGCAGCAAACAGACTCAGACAGGGAATTCCACTCTTAAGGTATTCCCAAATGTTTTGTATGTATGGGTGGAATGTCCACCTCCTTTCTGGCAGTTTTCGAGTATTTGATGCGGCTTACCCAAATGTCCTATCTTTGGTATTGTTCCTCAAGCTCCTTAGTAGTCCTAAGTTTGAGCTTTGAGCTACATGAATACTGACAAATGCTTGCACTGACTGGACACGTCCACTCAAATCTTGGTGGTTCTTTAACAGACCATCTGGTTTTCATATGATTTGATCATTACATGTTCTTTACTGTATGGACTTTAAAAGAGACTTTGACCCGTGAGTTTGAGGGTAGTCAGCTAGGAAACAGCGGCCTCATCTCTTTAAACCTGACTGAAAACAAAATTTATGTGTAAAACTTCGATCAATAATAGTACTAGATTCCCGATAAGCGCTTCAAAAACGGCCAGAAAAATAAGAGCACAAATACTGTTGTGCTCTTATTTCAAATTAGTATGGTCCAATCATAGCCAACGTTAAGACGTCAAAATGCCGCAGTGCGCGTTCAAAAATTGTGTAAATAATCACCGTAACACCAAGATTTTGAAAGAAATATCTTTTTTTCGGTAAATTTATATCAATATGTCTTTATCATAACATAAAAACTGAATTAAATAGTAAATATAAGTCTTAGCAAATATTATGATTGTTTGACGAATGTTTGCTACAACGCGCCAACTATTGTAACAAACATGGACTATTCACAGACACTTTGTAATTCTGACCTTAAATCATGCGTGTAAGGTTGAATTTCTTTTGCTGTATGTTGACCAGCGAGCTTCGGTCGTAAAAATTTATTGTTTTTTTTTGCATGGCTTTGTGAACATAACTTTAAGTTATTGTACTTAAGGTTGAATTTACATTAATGCATATTTTTTTCAACTAGGATTAGGTAAATACGATTGGTGCCAGTTTTGAAGTGAACTTTTGCATGGGATTGTGTATCTAGTACTATAATTGATCGAAGGTGTAAAAGTGTTTTTTGAAAACCTATTTACAAAATTAAATCAATGGTTTACTCCTTAAATACTTTAGGCCTGGTAGGAACCAGGCCTCCTGAACTACTACAATTGCAGCATTGATGGCATTCATTACTTCTTCCAGAGTGTATGTATAGGGTCTAATTAATAATATTTATGCTGTATTCTCCCATCTACTAGCTTTTCAGCTAGGTGGTTATTATTTCACGATGACTTACTGCAAATAAGGAGATATTATATAACTTGATCAAATCAATTTATGACCATCACTTTCGATTTATGTATACTTTAACAGAATTATGTATAATTTCATGGTCTGACAATTATTGATTAATACAGTAAGACCAAAGTGCAAAGGTTCAAATAGCACATTCTGCTGAAATTGCTAATGTTCTATGTTGATTATCTATTCTGCTCATTCCAAAGTCACATGAGTTCCCTGGTCATTATAAAACTGAACTGAACTCACCAGAGAATGGCCAGCAAAATTTTCTGTGCACTGATACAACTGTGGTTTCAACCAAATTGCAAACTCTTGCCAAGCGTGGTGATTAAAGCAAAGTCCCTTATTCTAAGTTAAAATAAAAGGTACCAGCAGCCTATTTTTTGATTCCGTCAGCGGTCAAGGTTACGGCGACGCAAGACTTTTAACACATGAATCCTCCGAACCGACTGGAATATCACCGAACCCGAGGAAGAAGTAACAGATTACGATGGTGTATTATCGAATTATCTGAATTACAAAATAATTCTTGATCCGGTCACCTGCTTTATTTTCGGGAGCAGACTCAAGCTGGTGTGGTCAGGTTTATTGTCCGTTAGAACCTGCCTATTGGACTGAGCCAGCTCACGAAAAAGCAATATCCGTCAAATCGGAACATCAGGGCGACTGGACCATTTTTATTTTTAAATTGTTGATAGATTTGCGCTTAACCGCTATCTCACCTGGTGGAAAGTGACGATGCGGTCGAAGATAGAGAGCGCTTACCTAGAAGTAATCTATTCACTCTTGACTTAAACACCACTTAGACTTCAGGGAATTTCACTCCTTACCTGTACGCACAATGAATATGTTCCCAAAACGTTTCATGCGTATAAGTGGGACCTCCACCTTCAACCGATGGCGCATCGCCTTACGCCTGGTGGTCCGATGATGGAACGGATTCTACAGACAATTATAGACGTCAATTAATACTAACACGCTGTGAATCTAGCAAACGACCCAAAAGCTACATTGACCGGTTGGCATTATACCAAAGGCTCCCGAACGACACTTTATTGAGATGGCTTTGCAACAGGTTAAAAAAAAGCAAGTGTCGGGTTATGACGTAATTACGACTAAACTCCCGAAGATCGGTGGAAAACTGGCCCTAAAAAGTAGTTGATGTAGGAAAATACCACAGACATGGAGCAAAGGTGTGGTGGAACTCTTCTTTAAGAAGCCCAATATTTTCTGAACATGTCTACCAGCAGTTTCCATAGTCACCACGAACCGTCTCATCTTTCAACCTCCCGAACAAGCCATATTCTGAAAGGCTACAGCACCGTAGACCAGATACCTACATATATTGCTACAGGTTGTACAGAAAAACTGACAAGTATAATCTGCCTCTACTTAGCGTTCACGAACTACGAGAGAGCATTTGATTCGATCAAAACTTGGACAGTACTGCAGTCCCTCGAACGGTACCAAATTTGACCATTTGGTACAACGATGTGCTGAGGGAGTTGACGTTTTTCGACTCAAATAATAATAGTGATTGTAAAACTGATAAAGGATACTATAAAAAAAACTAATAAGCTAGTAAATCGATTGAATAAATCTATGTGTAGAACTGTAGATAGGGTTCAACGAAGTTGTCTAGGCACTGATAGTCCTAATTTTCCAAACTTTTCGTACTTTTGTAAAACAATGCATGAATGAAATCTAACAAACTACAACTGCTGTCTGTGTCTAACATGCGAGCATGCATGCGAATATTCGATGCAAACACAGTGCCACCACCCACGCCCAACAGCTATCCCCGGTAAGGTATGCAGACCTTTTCTTTAAATTGCAGACGAATACGAAGTCATTGGCGAGACGCAGTGGCAAATTATCGAGAGCAGCGGCGATGAACAAACCATCAACATACACGGCTTCAGATATTCAAAATTACGCGCTATTTTACTACACACCGTGTGCATATTACTATGTGGATTACCATATTTTGCATTGGCTTATTACCCGTCATACAACCGATTCAAATACGTAAAATGCAGTCTGAAAGCGGCTGAGGAAATTTGTGGTAAGTCAGTAGACAAATTGTTCTTTCTATAGCTGATTTCGACGGACTGCAAGTGAGCTGGGTACGAGTGAATACGGATGGTCACTAAGTGGTATAATGTTGTTTTTGCATTCACTCTGCTACGCCTCAGCCCAGACTCGACGATACTATAAATTAACGTTTTTATTTACAAATATTATGTCTACTTATGCCAATTAATGTCTAATTTATTTAATTACTTTTTAGTTATCGATGCTGATGGAGTATGGTCCACAGAAAAAGTGCTTGAAATTGACCTGAACCTATCCAACCATAGAGATAACAGACTCCGATATTTTATCTTCAAACACAACCGTTTCATTTGGCTTAACGATCAAGGAATCTTTATTAATGTTCTTGCACTCAATGAGAAACTCACTATTCAGTTATTGATGGAAAATGTGTCTGGCATAAACAAACGACAGCAAAACGAATTGTAAGTGCAAAATAATTACATAGTCATCTAGCTTTGTGTAATCAGCATTCAAAAAGTAATTCAATGTCTTGCCGAATTAGGTAAATAGTTTGTTTACTTATTATGAATTAAACCGTCCTTTAAACAATCTTGTTATTTCCAGGATCAAACTGTATGGTTCTAACTCTGTGGAGGTGAAAGTCAAGAGTTACTGGACGCTATTCAAAGAAGAAGTCTTCAATCCTTTCTACCTTTTCCAAGTATTCTCTATCATACTATGGTCATTGGATGAGTACTATCAGTATGCGACTTGCGTTTTCATCCTGTCTGTTGCAAGTTGCATGTTGGCGTTATATCAAACTAAAAAGGTAACGTATTAGGAAGACCTACATTTTAAACATAATTTTATCTGCTCGAATTTGCAACACCGGTCTCGTAGCTCAATGTCTTATCTAAGACCTTGTTACAAGTAATTCTCTTCATCATTTTTGCTGCATTAAAAAAAAAAATGTCCAGCTACTAAATAAACATGACCATAAAAGAGTCTAAAAATTTATGCTAACACCTTAATTATTTCATCGAAACAGATGAGCATCCGTTTGCACAAATTGGCCGGTTCGACGAGTGCGTTCACCGTTAGCGTGTTACGCCCGACCCGCATGGGTCGCGAGGAGTGCGTGGTGAACGCTTGCCGACTCGTGCCTGGCGATGTGCTGGGGCTACCACCTGACGGCTGCGTCATGCCGTGTGACGCCATGCTGCTTACTGGAACCTGCATCGTTGATGAAAGCATGCTTACAGGTACGCATCTGATTGGATATACCTATTTGTGGAATTTGGCTATGTGACGCGATGTCGTGTGTTCCAATGCTACGAGCTGGCGATGGTGTTTGAATTAATGATCTCTTTATTTGTTAGAATATATATTGGTGATGGTGGTGTTGTTTGTATGTATGTTGTATTACGAAAGTGTGGCTTTGAATATTTAAGTGGAACGTTTAAATTTTTAAGCAGCTTTAAAACGTACACTGCTTCTCTTGCAGTAATTTTCTTTCTTTATCTGTATTTAAATACCAGGGGAATAATGTTTAACTAATTTAGTTTTATTTGAAAGAACAAACATCTTTCATTTCTGTTGCCAAGCTCTCGCGACAGCTAAATTAATACATACGGCAGACACGACCCAACTGGACCCAACTCAATTTAAACCGACTTCCAATATTGCTTGTTACAAATTACACACGCATTCCATCTATAGAACATACAAAATTGACATTTATTAAGAATTGGTGGTTGGCAATCAAATTGTTTGGTTTATAAATCAATATGTAGTTCTATTGATACCTATTATAGTGTTTACTCATATGTAGCCACGTGTTAGCTGTGAGTTGTATACTATTATTTATTCACGATATTATATTACAATTATCACATTACATAATAGATTCATGTAAACAACTCATAAAGATTGCTTTCATAATAATTTATCTGTGATGTCAATGCAACAACTACTGTAATATAAAGGGATAGATCTAGTTTTCATGAGTGAATGTCACAGATGTTAGTTGGCTGGAATTCTCGAAGGGTTATTTTAAAACTATCGTCAAGTATCCAATAGAGACGAACATTGAGAAATTAGGTCAGAACGATTTACTGTCATTAAAAATTGATCGCGTGGTACACCGACTTGGACACTAATCGATTGAATGTGGTGTTCGAATGTAATACGTATGCTATTTGCTTTCTTTATTTGTTAAGATATTCATTCTCACCCAATACACATTATTTTTAGTATATTATGCGAAAGTTGAATATAGTTTGTTCAGAACTAGTAACTGAATCGATTCCAATCATTTTTACACCACGTTATATTTTTTCCCCAAAAATTATTTAAAAAAGGTCACAAGTACCACCGGCACTAAGTACAAAACAGGTCACGGCAGGTCATAGCGAGCATTAAACGACAACGCACAGCTGGGTGCGGGAGCAAAACAACCTCTCAGTCGCCCGGGTGGCCCGGTGACCATGTATTTATGTCGCCAACCAGATACCATAACGGGCTTATAACTTTGTGATTTTTCATAATACAGTTTTGAAATTTTGTACGTAGACTCTTAACATAAAAATACTAGACAGGTGTTTCAGGTTTCGCATAAAGTAAAAATAAGGTTGTATACGTAACTGTACTTCTTTATGCTAGATAGTGATGTTCAATTATATTATAGCGCGAAGGCAGAGTCGATTCAGCAAACGCTATACGCTATGAACAAATAGCGTGTTATATTTTGACGCTAAACGTTATATTACCCATCACTAATGCTAGATGCAGCTTTGTAAAATATCGATGTTTATTTTAGGTGAAAGTGTGCCAGTAATGAAAGGACCTCCTTGCTCGTCTGTTGAAATATACTCTACTGACGGACACAAAAGACATACCTTATTTGCTGGTACTCATGTTATGCAAACGCGATTCTATGGCAACAACCAGGTATTAACTTTTAGAACACTTATATGAGCCCATGGGCCTGCTAATGTAATGTAATAAGAACATGTAACCAGTTTGAGAAGTAGTGATATAGTTTGCTGATAAGGAACATAACAATACTTTTAATTATTCCCTTTTTTTCCAGGTTTTAGCAAAAGTAGTACGCACCGGTTTCTATACCGCTAAGGGAGAACTATTAAAAAGTATTCTGTTCCCGAAACCCTTTGGGTTCCAATTCTACCGAGATGCCGTCAAGTTTGTCATATTCATGTTCTGCATTGCCGCGATTGGAATGGCTTACTCCATCTGGCTTTATGTTGTTCGAGGCGTAAGTCAAATCTTACTTTTATACTTATTGTACAATATCTTGAAATATGTATTTAAAAAACAAATTAACTGGCTCAATGACGATCGTCAATGACGGAAAACCCATGTGATAAGTACGCGCATATAGAATTTGTTTTTTAATTCTTTGTTTCAAAAACTGAAATGCGACGGCACCGCCATTGGGTTATGCGCGTAAAAAGACATAGCGACATGTTCCCACCACGCCCCCATTCAAGCACACTAGCCTCAAAAATACGCCGCCACAAAAAACGCTACAAGCGGCCACAAAAAACAGCTGAAGCACGCGGCGCCTTGTGTCCGGAGAAGCTTATAGCCGCTTCAAGCGTTTTTTTTGTGGCAGAACGGTCATACACGAGCTACAAAAAAAAGGCCACCTCAAAATGAAGCTTCAGCGTCGTTTTTTTGAAGCCCATGTGGGGGGATTGTTACCATTATTTGAAATGCTAATAAATTGCTGCTTTACTTAATAACCAATTTTGTGGCTGATTTCAAGAAAAAAAAAACTTTTAATGTTATAGTATAAAACGTACAAAATTAAAAATATTTTTTTCTAATCCTAATCTGCTCTCCGCAGAGTCTTTTGGCCACAATAATCCTCCGCACCCTAGACATCATCACTATCGTCGTCCCACCCGCGCTGCCCGCCGCCATGACAGCCGGTATCGTGTACAGTCAGAACCGTCTGAGCAAGAACAGGATCTTCTGCGTGTCTCCGCCGAGGATCATCATCTGCGGGAAGATACAAGTTATGTGCTTCGATAAGGTAAATATTGCAAAAAGAAGTGTTTGCGATTGTTTGAAGTAGTTTTTAATTGTGAAGTTTAATCAAAATTAGAGTTTACAACTTATTTATTAATTATTATTTTTTTAATCACACTGTAGACTGTTATATTATATTAAAAAAACGTGTTGCGCCGACCCCAAATAAAACGGGACAAGGGCAGGAAGATGATGATGATGATGACTGTAGACTGTTATAGAAATCATAAATTATATTTTGGTGATTGTCTGATTGGACTAATTTCAATGTGTGGTGTTAAACATAGACTCAGATCAGCGTTATTTTCTCCTGGCATTATTTTATCCCTGTTTTAGTGATATTTTTCCATAAATTAGCTATTATCTATATGTATAATATAATAAGGAAAAGCTGTCAGACAGACATCAACACACAGCCGAAGCTACTAGGGCTAAAAGCGAGAAATTTTGCACCAGGTTTCTTTTTATGATGTGAATGAGCACGAAGATTTCCGAAATTTACCTCCTATGGGAATGAAACGGGGGTCTAAAGTTTCTATGGAGAAACCTATTTTCTTGTGGGCGAAATCGCTGGCAAAACCTAGTCTCAGCATATATCAGCTATCGTCTCAGCATAATCGTACATCCCTCTTTGTGCCACATATTTTTTTTATTATGGAGGATGGCTTTCCTAGAAGCAACCTAGTCACTCTAGACTTAAAGACCCTACATCATCCACTACGAGTATAAGCTATCATCAATGTATTCACTGACTCCATTCTCGCCATCTTGCTCCACCACTGACTTAAATTTACATTTCAGACCGGCACCCTAACCGAAGACGGCTTAGATTTCCATTCAGTAATCCCGGCGCGATCCGGTGAAAAATTCGGAGTAAACGTGGTAGAAGTGAGCGCGCTACCCACGACCAGCCCCCTCATTCAAGCGCTGGCGTCTTGCCACTCTCTCACCAGCATTGGGGGACAGCTGAAAGGAGATCCTTTGGACCTTAAGATGTTTGAATTCACGCAATGGGTGAGTCATTTTTTTTAATTCTTTCTTTTATAAAATATTAGTTTCTACATGTTGTTACTACATTGTGTGTATCTACGAGTGTGTATGCCAAATAAAATAGTTTTCTTTCTTTTCTTTCTTTCTTTCAAATTGTTAACAGATTTGCGCTTGACCGTTTTCTCACCTGGTGGAAAGCGACGATGCGGTCGATGATAGTCTTATACTTGCTGTTTCTTTGTAATGATAAATATCATGTTAATATTTAGAAAGAAACTGTTATTTTACTAATATACTTTCATTCTTTATTTATGTGCAAATTACTAATGCTAATACTACTTCGTAAAAATTCGTAAACTCGTTAAACTGTTTGAACTTCAGTAGTTGGCTACGTTAACTACAGCATCGGTGGTACTCCTTAAGTCTTCCTCCATGAAAGGAGCCTCCCCAATTGGCGTTAACTAAATCGTTCTGTGATTCTAAACGCCCAGCGCGCCCTGGACGGCTAGCAGTCGGTAATGCAGAGTCTAACTGGCTAATCCTTTCACCACATTGGTAAACTCAAAACTAGTACAAATTTTAGACAACTCAACTAATTTGCATTAGTTTCAATGTAATTTAATTATTAGATAACTATAGGATCATTGATATAGATGTTACTTTTAGTTACATTGATTATCACTACATAGTATAAAACAAAGTCGATGTTTCTGTCCCTATATCCCTAAAAAATACGCATAAATCTTTACCCTTAAATCTTTAAAACTACGCAACGGATTTTGATGCGGTTTTTTTTAATAGATAGAGTGATTCAAGAGGAAGGTTTATATGTATAATAACATCCATTAAATAGTGGAGAAATACTGTTACCCGAGCGAAGCCGGGGCAGGTCGCTAGTATTAATTAAACTTAAACAAGCATTTACATCAAAAAACGCAATGTTATTCAATCATCACAGAACTCATCTAAATAACAATGTGATGTCATAATTTCCCATAACACATGACTAGCGTCAGTACAAGGAAATGATCCAGTTAGGTATTTCGCATCGATATGACGTTTATCAGATTCTTCGTACTAAGCATCTGATAACATTGGACCAGCTACACTTATGTTTATCTCAAGTGTCGGTATCCTCGATTTTGACACATATATTTTTTTCCAATATTAACTTTGAATATAGATTTAACATTGACCTTAGTTTTTGTCTGGTATTTGTAATATTAAAAAAATCAGAAAATGGTTTTATCTTTATTGTAATAAATAATTAAGGACTTCTTATATTCTCTATCTATTTCATTACAAAAAATGGAGCGTCCAAATTTTGTCTATGTCATCGTAGCTCTCAAACGGTAGAGTCGATTCCACTCTGGAATTCTGGTTTAAGTCACCTCTGATTCATTTATTAATAAAGTTGTTAGCTAGCTAGTGCTAGCCACTAGCTAGCTAACCAAAGTCTATAAAATGTTTGGATGCAAATATTAATAAACTTGTCGATGTACTTTAGAAGAAAACCTTTTTATAAAAAAAAAAATAATTGAATTTGAGGAATTCCCTCGATTTCGCCAAGATCCCATCATCAGATCCCAACTTGGTGACTATGGGACCATTTGGGAAGTATACTCTCTCCAACACAAAAAGATTTTTTCAAATCGGTTGTCAAGCGACGAAGTTATGCACGAACAAACATAAAAAAAAAACATACAAACATCCGAATTGAGAACCTCCTCCTTTTTTAGAAGTCGGTTAACAATACTAAGTTTACGCGAATAAAGTCGCATGCAAAGTGCTAGTTTATAAATATTATATCAAATTTGATGCATTTACGGCTTTGGTCTTGAACCAAAGTGTATCCTACAAAAGATACTGGAAACAAAATCACAAATATTTACCATTAAAAGCTGCAGCTTGTAAAGGCACAATAACATAATATTATTGCGCGACGGCAACGCTGCCGCCGCGCTGCTATGGTATTCCATATAAATAAATAACGCGTGTCTGCTGCGCTACATCCGCGCTGCACGCTACTTTGTTATTTACATGGAATAACAAAGTAGGGCGGCGGCGGCGCTGGCACATTGCGGCTAATTTGAAGGTGCCCTTAGGGTTAAGTGTAAGAGTCCATTAACCATGCCACAGAAAGCACGTTGACTGTCGCATGTCAGTCTCAACAGTAATTCGTTAAACGTAGTCCGAAGCTCGTAACTCAGATAATTATACCATGAGGCATTTTGTTATACCCTTTGACTGGGCTGTTGGGACCGATGACGCCTTCCGGGGGCAATCGAAGTGCATACACCTCGCTTGCAATTTAGCTTCACTTGTGTTTGACTGACCGACATTTTGACAATTCAAAAGTAATTGGTCTATTTGAAATAAACGTTTTTGACTTTGACTTTGACTTTTAGGACTTCCGTCAGCTGTTACGGACTCGGCTACTGCGGTATTTTTAATGGCCTCGAAAATTCTATTAGTTTCATAATAAAATTAATTTAAAAAAGGGTGGCAACTTCGAGAAGGTCCATTCGCTAGACTTGACGAGCTATACGATCGTAACGTTCTACCTCGACGTAGTTTTAACGTCACCTTTTCGCCTCTAAAGAAAGAGGTGGTGATGTAGGTGTGTATGTGGTATACTCGCCTACTTCCATGTTGTTATGCAACTGTGAAAGCAAGAATACAGACGCCCTCCTCCTCCCAATTCAGTTCCTGCAGTTAGTCTCCGTATATAATTTTGTAAATTTTCGGGCTCGTTTTAATCTGGTTGAGTTTTTCGCAGAAACTCGAGGAACCGGGACCAGAAAACACTCGGTACGATAACCTGACACCAGTCATCGTAAAACCCGTCACCGCCGCCAATGATGCTTCACAGAATTTTGATGACTTCGATCCTTTCACCATGGAGATTCCATATGAGGTAATTCTACAAGTGTGATCAAAATCAAAGTAAACGTTTGTACTTATTTATTATTTTAAACACATATTTAGTTTTTGGGTTGCCAGATTAGTTAGATCACGAAGAAAACCCAAAATGTAAATGAGTGAACATGTGGGTTTCAGGACATTCAGATATTCCATGGAAGATATAGTAAGAGTTTATTTACTTGATTATATTTAATAAAACTTATGCACAGGTAGATGGGAAAATGCAGGCCAGAGTCCGATATGTTGGTCTCTATATGTGGTTGGTTACTTTGGTTTCTACTTCTAGTCATGCAAATCTGTTCTACACTAGAGACCACAGTCAGCGACATCATCCACATCACTGAAGATAGGACGACACGGCGAAATATAATCCGCAATAAAGTTATTCGCCGAAGTCATGACCAGCATCAAGGTCAAATTACGCCAAATGCAGGATGTACAAGAAAAAAAACTATGTACAATGTACACGTACGTATTTAATTCATCAAAAATAAAAATTGGTTCTAGATCGGTCTATTGCGGCAGTTCCACTTCTCGTCGGCGCAGCAATCAATGGGTGTTATAACTAATGTACTTGGGCAGCCACAGATGGTTTACTTCGTGAAAGGTGCTCCTGAAAAGGTAAAAGTCCTATGGCATTATGACGACACACAGCAAACTAGTCCATTTTGGTTTCAGCTGTTTCATTTTAAATGTTTTTTTTTTCTAGGTTGCCCAAATGTGCAATCCAGAGACACTCCCAGAAAACTTCAGTTCTGTTCTCAATGAATATACATCTAACGGTTTCCGAGTAATCGGTCTTGCACACAAGAAACTCGATCGCAAAATGAAATGGGTTGACGCACAGAGGGTCAAGCGTGATACACTTGAGTGCGACATGGAGTTCCTAGGCTTTCTAGTCATGCAAAATAGCCTGAAACCAGAGACGACCCAAGTGATAAGAGAGCTTCATGAGGCTTCAATGAGACTGATTATGGTCACAGGTTTGTGTTGTTATTTATTTCGATCTGTTGGTACTAAAATTCTTTAAAGAAATGTCAATCCCTAAATTGCTGGCTTTCGAATCTGCATTTTGTTTCGCTTACTTTACTTACGACATGTTGTCGTGATTTGACATATACTAAAAAAATTGCAAAATTCTTGCAGTAACAGGTTTTTAGATCTTGGAAATACACACGTGCAGCTATTCGCTTTTATTTCTGACATTAATTTGGTTTCTGCAGGGGATAACATAATGACTGCTATGTCGGTGGCGCGCGGCTGCCTGATGGTGCAGCCACATCAGAAACTTGTACTCATCAGTACGGGACAACCGCAGTCTACTGATTCGCGGCCGCCTCTGAAGATGGAAGTAAGTTTCTATTGACATCAGTTCGAATTTAAAAATCATACTATTGCTAGAAAATGTCATCGTCATGATACTACAGGAGTAATTCCTCAACAACTGAAAGGCTGCATGTAACTTGGCACATGATTAAACCTGGATTTGAAAAAGGAAGAGGAATTGTTATACCAAAAGTATGCTCTCGTGATGATCACCAACTTTCATGCAGACGAAGTCACTAGTACCAGCAACTAGTCAAGAATTAACATATTTATATTATTTTTACCTATAGCACTTTCATTAGTGGTTACTCCTGATTTAAATGTATATATTTATGTCAGTAAAAAACGTGTTTGCATTTACATATTTAACGTATATATTGCACTGATATTGAGAACATGTAACTATATTTCAGGTGGTTGGTGAAGGTGGGCCGCCGAAACTACCGATAGATGCTTATGTGTTGGCACTGGAGGGGAAAACTTGGGCAGTGATACGTACTCATTATCCGGAACTAATGCCAGTAGTACTTAGTCGAGGTAAGAAACGGTTGATGTAATTTCTTTGATCATGACAGCTCTTAACTGTTTACCTTTATTGACAAAGACACGTGCGTTCGTGAAATACTGCCAGCGTAATACAAAATTATAGATCGACTAGCACTTTGCCTGCGAGTCTGTTCGCAAGTATGTTTGAATTTAATAAAACTTTAACACCCCTTAATTCTTACTTTGAGGGTAGTTTTGTAAAACTACTTTTACTAATTGTGTGTGTGTGTGTGTGTGATTGGTACATGGAATGAGATTTTGCACACAAAAGAATTTTCCCCTTCGCAACCCTCTTGAATTTTCAAAAACCCCTTCTTGCTCACCCACGTCATAAAAGGAAGCCTTGTGCAAAATTTCATGTTCCTATTCCCATTAGTTTCAACTGCGTTGATATTGCAGTCAATCACTCTCTTCGTGTTTTAGATTGTGTTTTTTATTCCAAGAATAAAAATGTTGTGTTATTTTGTTATCATGCTGTATTCTTTCCCTTTCAGGCATGGTGTTTGGCCGTTTCGGTCCTGATCAAAAGACTCAGCTAGTAACGGCTTTGCAAGGAGAAGATCTTGTGGTGGGCATGTGCGGCGACGGAGCAAACGACTGTGGCGCTTTGAAAGCTGCTCATGTTGGCATATCACTCTCTGAAGCTGACGCATCAGGTATGACTTATCTTTACATCTTTACCATGTCCTCCACCGCGCTTGTTTGTCCTTTCGCGTTAAACTCAAAAACTACTAAACAGATTTTCAGAAGGTTATCACTAATAGACAGACTTTCTAACATTCGTGCGAAGCCGGGGCAGGCCTCTAGTTACTAGATATCTGTTATACATTATTAGTTTTATTATATGTGAAACCATCTGGGCGACTGAGGGGTTGTTTTGCTTCCGCACCGAGCTGAGCGCTGGCTCTAATACCCGCTATGACCAGCCGTTACCTGTATTGTACTTAGTGTCGGTGATGTTCAACTTCTGACCTTTTTTAAATATTTTTCGGAAAAAATATAAAATTGTGTAAACAATTTTGGAATCGAATGAGTTACTGTTATTGAACAAGCTATATGTATATTCAGGATTCGCAAATACTAAAAATAATGTTGTAGAGTTCACGAAAAGGTCTAAATGAAAATAATATTGATATTGATGATTTATTTGTTCTTTTTCTTTGATTTTCAGTGGCGGCTCCGTTTACATCTCAAGAGCAGAACATCAAATGCGTGAAGCTGCTTGCTTTGGAAGGACGTTGCGCTCTGAGCACCTCTTTTGCCATTTTCAAATACATGGCGCTTTATTCGCTCATTCAGTTCTTCTCAATCCTTATCCTTTATAACGTGAGTATAGTTTTTTTTTATTATTATTTAAAAATATTTAATTTAGCAAAAATTATGAAAGAAATCGTGGGAAGATGGAGATATGGAATTTTTTTTCGATTTTGTTTGTTGAAAAAAAAATTACCCCATTATTTTTTTTTACCGATCTTTATTTTACCTAGATTGTAATGATAAAAAAAATGCTATGTTACTCGTAAAGCTGGATTGTTTCGTTGCTAAGTTACTATTCTGTCGACCAGTTCTACTCGATCCTGGGCAACAACCAGTTCCTGTACATCGACCTGGTGCTGACGACGCTGCTGGCGCTGTCGCTGGGCCGCGCGGCGCCGGGCCCCACCCTCACGCGCGCGTCGCCGCCCGTGTCGCTGGTGGCGCTGTCCAGCCTGCTGCCGCTCATCATGCAGGTCGCGCTCGTGCTCTTCATGCAGATCGCGGCCATTTACTTGCTCTATGCCCAGCCGTGGTGAGTTCTAATAATGATTTGACTTTAAATACGAACCCACAATGTTAACGTCGACGTTTTATTATTCGCGTTAAGAAAATAGTGACTCATCAGTGTTATTGCAAATGACCCTTACTGAGATTAAATGAAACCATTAATATCAAAGCAAGCTTTTTACTTTACTCAGTATTTTCCAATTTCAATATTAAGTAATTATTTTAAATTTTAATTCGTGTTAAGGAAATAGTGACTCATCAGTGCAACTGCAAAAGGTTCATACTGGTGTAAAAATAGTAAAGTTATATCTTATATTAATGGTTTGGTGGAAAAGTTTTTACAACACTGTATTGTCAATTTCAATATTCAGTAGTTATTTTATAATTTTATCATAATTTTCACTTTTTTATGAATAGGTGAGCATTTTTTAGATTGATAAAAAGGTACTGTTGTCTAAAGGGCTTATTTCAAGTAGTCAGTCAATATAAACACGGCTTTCTTATTTAACATGATCTAATTGGTCAAGGTTAAGGCTCAGCTGAGTGGCAACAATGAGTCAATGTTTTCTTAATATTACATTAAAAAAATTATTCACAGTTACCAAATCAACTGTTATGATAATGATGATGAAGAACCGCACTGTATGACTTAGCCTGATGTCCACGGACGTATAACTTCATAGACGCGTATTCATCATTATACGCTTGGTGTACGCCTGCGTGAAACTTACATACAAAACTATGAAACTGTCGACGAAGCGGCAACGTCATGCCGTCCTGTTGTTACCGCTTCATCTACAGAGTTTTCACACCAGGTGTACAACGACGAATACGAGTCTATAAAGCTGTCACACGAATTTAAAAAAGGAAAATATATCCGAGAACCAATTTAAAGCACAATAATATTGTACTAACTTGAAAATATCAATCATAAATACGATTTCTACATTTATTTTACAAGGGAACAAACGATTTTGGGTAAAAAAGAAGAACGACCCTTATATATTTGTGTATATTTCAGGTTCAAAGCAGTTGAAGGTGGTCCGGATGTGGAACAAGTCAAATGCTGGGAAAACACAGTCCTCTTCATTGTTACGGCATACCAGTACTTAATCATGGCCTGTGTCTATGCTAAAGGCTGGCCTTTTCGACAACGCTTCTGTACCAATTGTAAGTATATAAGTGAATATTTATTTATTTACCCTTTAACCGCCAAGATTTGATACCTTTGACTTACCTCCAGCGCCACGTCACTTTAGGTATAAGTTGGAACAGTGTTGGGAATACTTAATATCGATGCATAAATTCTTTATTTATTAACAAAATTAAAGCCGGAAATAAAATCATCGTTTTATTTCAGTCTTCAATCAATTAACTACGTAAACGTACTTGTGTAGTTACTAAATCAGTATTCGGGAGATGGGCACGTTGTTCGTTTTTCTGTTGGTGACGATTCTCCATGAGCATGTTGTATTAAATTTAATATTTTCATGTAAACTTCTGAGCGGATTTCCGGCCGTACAGTGTCCAGCTCAAAAGCTACTAAAGACGCGAAGTATTCATTTCGTGGATCACTTGGTCTCTGATCAAAAAAATTTGCGTCTGGCAGGTTTACAAAAGCAGTCACATCACCATCTTCTAACTGAGCATAATGGACATAATTTGCGATTAGAGTTCTACACAATAACACGAAAAAGGTCTACAACACTAGTTGCACTGAGCGATAAAACTTTCTCGTGATTTCTCGGTGACGGCGCTGAGGCAACTGACAATACAGCGCGATTTAACCTTGAATCTCCTTGGCCGCACGTAATATTACGGTGATGGCGACCGGCGACAGTCTGCACTAGGGAGGTTCCGCGTTATGAGATTTATATATTTTTGTAGTATTTTATTTTTATTTTTTAAACTAAAATACATTTTATTGTGTACAGATACTTGTATCAGAGTAACACCATGGTTATTTTGTAATGAAAGTACACACTTTCATTGCAAATAGGGACATTAATTTCTATAGTGTCTTGTTTATTCATAGACAACCCATTAAGTTTTTTCCGAATTCGCCCCATCCCTAGTACTCGTAAAATTACGTGATTGGCGATACAGGTAAGGAGACAGTGATGACAATGTCAAATACATTGTCATCACTGTCTCCTCATCCAACATCAAAATTCACAGTATTTATCATTCAAAACATTGAAAAATAAACGTGTGTGGCGATTCGGGCACTGTTTTCAGAGCCCGTAATATTAAGGTGTCGGCGCTTAGAGGGTTAATCTTCATACAACACAAAGTACATAGGCGGACTTAATGCCTAGGCTCTTAAGACTTAATGAATAGGCTCTTAATAAACAAGTGTGCCTTAACATCAACGATGGCATCACTATTTACCATCAGGAGGGATTGCGATTGCGGAGTACTAGATATCAATAAAAAAAAAAAATAACAAATATTGTATTACACATTTGGTGTATTTTTTATTAGAAAATATACTTTATTTCGAAAGTTATAGGGTACATTCTATATTGGTGGCATTGAATGGCTTAGCCTGTGTCCAGCAATACGTGGACTGCGATAAGTTAAATCAATGAAACATTGATCAAATATTCTAAGTGAAAGCTGCCTTGCAACCTGACTATTTTGAGTTCTTGGCTTGATTACAAGACATTCTGTCATATGCCATTTCTTTTTTCAGATTCAATGGTATTAACACTAGTGTCACAATGTATCTTCGTGACCGTACTCCTACTATGCCCATGGAATTGGCTTGCTGACTACATGGAGATAGAAGCCATGGACTCTGATAACTTTGAACAAACCAAGTTCCGCGTCTATCTGCTGCTGATACCCGCCATTCATATCATTTTAGCTATTACTATTGAGGTGAGCATTCAATTTTATATCTTAACGGTCGTATTAATACACTCTAGATAGATCAAAACATCTCAAATACTGGACTTGTATAGTCCAGTGAGAAGCTAGTAGAGAGCTTGACTGTATTTCCGAGATTGTTCTGATAAACCGTGGTATACCTCTCCACGCTTTAAGCATCGCAGGATATATTGCCTCCTTGTTGCTACGTCACTTTACTCGATTGTTTTTGGGGACTCGTTTATTGAGTGTGCAAGATACCCCTACATTTTTATCGATGTATAATGATGTAATTTTTCAGTCAAGCAAGGGCCATAGTCTTTACATAGTTCTTAGTAAACGGTCCCCTTAAACCTCAAAACCATAGCCCTATCTTTGTTTTCCATGTGTGGTAATAGTTAGTTGGTTGGTGGGAACCAACTGGGGTTTGTCCCTGGATGCAATTGTATAGCTTGTACAGGGAAATTCGTGGGTTGGTAACTCGTAGCATGAAAAGTGTTTATGGTGCCAGTACGAGTTGGCTTCGACCCCTCGAGGTGGGCTTACTCCAAAGATCCGGGACTCAGGTGTCCATTCTAGAAAAGTCTTACACAAATGAACTAATCTTTTTTAAAATGTTAGGTCTATATCGACAATTCGTTGTTTACAGGCAACCCTATCAGACCCAGACAAGTTGTCCCGCCTGGCGCGCGTGCTGCGGCGCCGCTGCGGCGACAAGCCGCCGGCCGGCGACGCCGCCAGCCCGCTGTGGCCGCACCCACACAACGACCTCGTGCAGCTGTGTTAACTCTCTCGCGGCTACCGACATCAATGACAAGCTTTCATATACATATGCCAACCGGCATGGGGTAACAAGCACATGGATTCGGCAAGTAAGACCAGCCGTAGCCAAGTTACAATCGTTTCTCTTGCATCGAACGCCTCGAGTTAGCCACGCCACCGATTCTTTTGTTCTGACCACGTGAGTGAGCGTTGAGATGGCGTCATTTCCATACATTTGAAGTTTTCTGCTAGCGTTAACGATTGCAGATTATGAACTTGGCTAGGGGCACTGGACTTATATAGAATTACTGTTTAAACACTTACCAAAATATTTTTATTTGACCCACAAAAACTCGTATACTGTTTGTGCAACATCTAAAAGATATATTTGTGAGTGTTTCAAACTTGAATACACAAACTTAAATATTTACTTGTATTACCATTTACTCTATCAACGTAAGTGTTATATAGTCTAAGTTAATTGCAATGGAATCTGAATATCGTACAACCTTGAAAACACGATAATTATTTAAAGTATCAGTGTTCAAATGTAGTTCTAGGAATGCAACTGCGCGAATGTAATCCATTTGCTCCCACTCCACGCCACCGGGAACTCTCCCGCTCTATAGTTACCTTTTTACTCCGTAGTGATAGAGTAAGAGGCACTGACAAACTATCAGATCAGTCCTCGTTGATGTTACTATGTAAATTTAAAATATTTATTTTTATCGGTCGGCGAATAATCTTACCTGGCGGTTCAGTTGGCTGTTACTTAATTTTTAAGTTCGAATCTAGTAAAATTGTACTATTGCCGTTCGGTATGGAACGCTGCAGCGCTGGCGCTTTTTTCAGCGTCCATTGTGCTATCAGGGTTTAACTAGACTTGCATGCGTTTGAAGTCTGCGCATTTTAAAACATAAATAGCATTTTCATACGCCCTTTACTTAGCGGTCGTCATCTATTGGGGGATTCCAAACATTTTGCCCAAAGAAGCATTTCCTCTATACAAAAGCCGAACGCATGTAAGTTGTAGTTCAACCCTATTCGTTTCGTCAAATCGTCTTGATCCCAGAGGGTTTAAGAGCTTGAACTCAAAACCTCCACGTTATAAAAACTACATATTGTATTATATATATTTTAACGAGGCAACATCATGGCTTAGTTTTGAGTTTGTAAGAAAGGCGGTTTGTCGTAATGCATCCGTACGTTACGTTGCCGCCATGTGTTTAAACCCCTAGAGTTGGCAAGATTGATGTGACATCTGCTGTGATAAAGGAATTCTCGGATACTTCCAGCGCTGAATATCATACACGTATCATCTTAGCATTTCTGTTTTAAATACATTACTTTATATGTTTAGATAAATTTAAAAAAAAAAATCAGAACATGTTGATTTTACATAATAGAGAATATGCATGCCTTTCTAAAATATTTTCATTTAATTAAGAATTTATGAAGCTTCAAAGCTACTTATAAGAGAAGTCCGACGTGTATTCTGACGTCAAAGCCCTTCACCGCCCGTACGACACCCATGGAAATATTTGATGAGACTATTTTTGTTTAAAATTCTTTTTTACAAAATTAAATTCGATTTTCACAGTTAATATTAAATTTTTGCCATAATAATTGTTTAAACAGATAGAATAACAATTATTTATCATGCATATTCCCTATTTACTGAATTTTTGAAAAAGAAACTCAATTCAACTTTCAGTGAGTCTGTCAAGTATATGATTACCGGTCAACGTATCATTGGAATAGGGAAGTATCTGAAGATGAAAATCTTCTAAATATTTTGCTTCAGATTTTCGGCCCCCATCAGAATCGTGATTAGTATGACAGCAATATAATTTTGCGTAATGATTCACAGGTGCGTTTCAAACACTCACCTTTACACTTTAGTTGAAATTTATTTTATATTAAATCTTTTTAGTTCAATTAAGGAATGCCCGAAAACAAGTATAATTAATTATATAGCGCAAATTATAATAAGATAATAACGACACGGCATATAACAGGAATTTTATTATATAATATTTCTGGTCAAGCTGTGCAGAGTGAGAGAAGGTACTAGAGAGGGTGTAGATCAATGTGATTGTCAAACACTCGAATAACTTCACGTTCCGCCTAAATATGCCCCATAACCAGTGGAGGATGAAAATGATCTTTAACACACAGGTAAGGCAAATAACGAACTTATCTTTGATCTCAAAAATCCTCCCTCCCCTTAACATATAATTTTTAAGTAACACTAGGTCATCGTCGAATTTACTAATATTTTTATCCAAGAATGGGTCGAGGCGGAGTCTGTGGGTATAATGAATATTTTTTATGCCAATTACTCGTTATAAACGTTTTAAAGTACTTATGCAATAAATAGGGGTGCCAAATAACGCTTGACAGACTCTTTCCAAATCCTTCTGATATATCACCTGCTGTCTATTAATTAGAAACCTGCAACAGTACAAAACTTGTTAGCCGGTGTGAACACAATCAAATCAGAAACAGTAGAGACAGTTCACATATTAATATTTCCATTATCAATACATACACATTACCCAAATTGTCTTGTCCTTCTTTCTTCATAATAGTGGAAGTTGTCACAAAAATAATAATTTAGAAATCAAATGGACAAGTAACTTATTTTTTTATTCAAAGTTATATTTTACAGAAATCAATTTATTAGCAAATGATCCTTTGATCCCTTTTAAATAAATTAGGAATATAAGTTAAATCCTACTTATTTTATTCTGTAAATATAAAAGTGAATTGAAATTACGTGTTTGAGTATTCGCGATTAGGTTAAGATTGATTTGTGATTTTGCATTTCGCCCGTACTTCACAAGCAATACTTAAAAAAAATTGCTCAGTTTTTATTTTATTTATTTAACTTAAATCTCAATCACTTTTAAGTTTTAGAATACTACTTATGTCTGACTGCAATGTTCATAACTTTGTTATCGGAAAGGTATTCTAAATAAAACAATGGTAACAGTTTTCTGCTGTATTGTATTATTATCGTAAAATACATTAAAAACGTGCACAAAGTGTGTCAAAAATTGTAATGAGGTGACTTACGTACTACTTCAATTTACAGTGCTACTTAAATTATTTCATTATTAATAACGGTTTTATAACTTAGATATTTATTTTTACCTCCTAAGATCTTTCAACGTATAATTTTATCTTAAGTATTTGTGCGTATACCATTATGGGATACAATGTTTTGTAATAATCCAATGTTTTCTTTGACAGCCATGCTATACGTCGATCGCAGGATTCCGTTTTATCGTCTAAGACGTATTTCACTCGTATTCTTCAATTGATGTACTACGAGGCTTCTCCTCCTTTGATATACGTATTATATTAAACTTGCTATAGCTATTTTATCGTGTTAAACAATGGTATTGTCAAATAGAGTAAGTTATAATCAAGTGACGTCGACGACATCGTAAATGCTGCTCACGCATTCCGATTTATGTATTGTAAAAACCAAAGGAACATCCTAAACTGTTTAAATGTTAAACGTCTCAATGTAGTATGCAATAATATCATAATTATTCCTTTATATTAATAATTCGTCAAAAAAAAAAATGATGCAGCTTTTAATATAATTGTACGTATCTATAGGTTAATCATGATTGTACTTGTCATCTCGTCAGCGATACTACAACTCGTACGCTGCACTAGAAGTATTAAATTAATATTAAATAAATAGGTCATAGAAGTAGATCCTTTTTAAAAATGGGTTTTAGATGGTATTATAATGCCAAAGTTGCTAAGATTCCTTGGAAATAGCTGAGTTTATGGCATTGTAGTTTTAAAATCTTATTGGATGAGTAGAATTTGCAATCTTTGTGTCTATGTTATATGTAATCATACCGTAAGTAGATAGGTAAGTAAAAACATCTGTAAATTTCATTTTAGAAATATTGCGATAAAAATACAATCAGCATGTTTAATATCTGATATTTGGAAACGATGCAAGAGTATTATGATTCATTCATTCGGTAATAACCGCTAATGGATGTGCGTGAGAAATAAATTGCCAGTCAATTTATGAATGCAATATAGTAATATTTATGTTTGATTAGTCAGAAATTTCATTCCTAATTGTTTAGTACTTAGACGTTTGGTGCTGCGTGGCTGATGGTTTAGTACCCTTGGTTCATAGATAACAAATTGTAAAATAAATTTGTATAGAATACATACACGGATCACACGAAATGTTTCGAAAACTTTATTTTTTTGTAAACTTGTTATTTATTGAACTGCATTATTGTGTTCGTTTTTTTAGACTGTACTGTATGTATGTTTATATTTCTCGAATTTTGGAACTTGTTGACTGTTTTTGTGTCCAATTGTCACAATAATGTAGTTTGATATAAATTATACTAATTTCGACATTAGAATGGATGCATGTATGACCAAAAATAATGAAATAAATATTAACTGAAATTTATTTTCGTTTAATTTCTTCGAACCCTTGCCTATAAAAATAAGTAAATTAAAACGATACTATAATCTGAATGAATAGTCAACATTGTTCAAGTTATAATTAGGGCAAGTAAGTGGGATACGATGGGGGCGGCGAGTACTCGGGCGGTTGTACGTTCTTAGTACGCACCACTATGGGCCGGGCGCTGCGGGGCACGGGCGGTTGCTTCCACCTGTAACCAATACAATAATAATAACGTTTTCTTCAATCGCACCTACGTGAAAGCAAAATAACAAGTATTGTACACTAAAAGGTTAATAATAATAAAATACGCATAAAAGACAAAGCTGGATGATACAGATATAATCACTAGTAGGTAGAGACAAAAGACAATGCTGGATGATACAGATATAATCACTAGTAGGTATCTACAGTGTTGAAGCTGGCCGTACTTGATTCACCATAGAAGCAGCTCGCTTGCGCATAGTCGCGTGAAAACAACACCTTCGCGAACATACCCGAAGCGCTACAGTAGCGGGGCAGCCCCAGCACCGCCCTACACAACACAACACTAACCGCAACACTATTGAAAACAAAATCCTAGCCTGGGTTTATGCTAAATTAATGGAAGAAAATAGAAGCGTGTCTAACGAATTTTACTACTGTTTAGGTGCCCTCTACTGAACCTAAGCCTTTGGGAACAAAGGCGCCACGTTATCCCTAAAGGTAAATTTCCACTAACGCCAATTCAATTCGCCAATTCTTCTCTACCGTCCAAGACTAGCTGCCAATTTAGTTCTCTATTTTTAAATTATAAAAAAAAAATACTGACCAAGGTACGAGGCTCAAATCATGAGGAGGTTTAGGCTTAGCGAGCCTTTCTGCTTGCTCTTGACGCAACACATCCCCGTCTCTCACAGCAGCGCACCACGCTCGCAACGTGAAGTAGTATAAAAGCTCCACACCAGATAGTAGGGAGAAACCCAAGAACAGTCCCGCGATCCCACCGAATGATACTGAAAATATTGATCAGGAATTATTTACAGATCTATTTTTAGTTTAAATGTAAACTAAAATCCGTAATGGTACAAATGTGTGCTTGGAGCTCGTGGCTAAAATAATAACGGGTTGGTACAGGTCGATGCCAAAGGTAAATCAACTCTTTCCGCAATCAGCCTATGGACCATCATAACACACCGCGTTTTCACCGTGCCTCGCGAAAGGCACGCCAAGCCGTTAATCCCGGCTGCAAGTCGGAGACCTTTGTCAGTCGTTACGGATAGTCAAGCCGTATTACCGAAAAGGTACTGGATTGTTGAGGTCAGATAGGCAAGGCAGTCGCTTCATGTCTCATCACTGGTATTCAAGTGCATTCAGAGACTAGAAGCCTACCCCTAGTTGGCAAAAGGCTAGGGAGAATTATGAGCGAGTACACTGACATGGCAGTATAAGGTTATTGAATAGGTACAGGATAAAAACGACCTTGTAAAAATTTTCTTTCTTAGTACGCCCTTATTCATTTGTACTGTGTCTTGCTTCTCTAAGGATGTAAATCAGATCAGGTGCCAGTTTGTATCTACACAAAACTACCACAACCAAATATTTTGCATGGTCTGCTCTGAAATCCAGGAATAGGAAAAGCCATCTGTAAGTATTCTATTCATTTATTTAGGTTACACAGTAAAACAGTCCATGAAAACCACAATAGTACATAGGAAAGTCCGTGATACAGCTAATAGGAAAACCTACACAAATATTCAGTTACAGGAATTCTACGTCAGTTTGGCTCACCTAGCAAGTCGACCCAACCGAAGAGCACCTCACGTTTGTAGCGCACCATGGGCCATGATACGAACTCTGTTTCCAATAGGGTGTTTTCGCTGCTTCGTGTGGAACTGTAAGTAACAGTTTTTCCTTTAATGATTTTATTGTAACGTCCAGCCAGAGGCCCTACCACGACCTCATAACGCGATTCATTTTACGACGTAAACTGAACTTTTTTGGAGCTATCCAACCTATATAACTCCATCCCTCTTATCCGCAGCACGCCTGACATTTTATCACGTCATGATAAGGCCCCTCTCGATGCTTCCAGAAGAAGTTACACTGATATTAGAAAGTCGAAACTTTGAATTCATGTGTGTGTTTGTTACTCCTTTATGCTTAAACGACTCAATGGACTTGTACACGATTAGAATCCGTGTTGGAAGAGGACAGAGACTTTTTGCCCCGGTAATTTGTTTCCATGCGATAATTTTCTGGAAGTAGTAAGTATAAACTTATGATAATTGGAATTTGAAATTAGAGTGAGTGAAACGGTGATGACAATAGTGACTTTCATATGTCATTATCAATAGAGGTAAGAGGATTATTATTGAAAACTGCCGTGAGTCTAGATCCACTACTCCACCACTTTCTACTGTACGTCCTCATCATCATCATCATTTCAGCCTATAGACATCCACTGTTGGACATAGTCCTCCCCCAAGTGTCGCCACAATGAACGGTCCTAAGCTGTGCGTCCCGCATCCATCGGATTCCGCATTAGGGCGTACTATTTACTTATTCTGTGATTGGGGTTTTTTGGACCAATGTATAAGTGAGAATCTACCACAAAACAAATAAAAGGGGTCCTCTTATCTGTTCCGTGGGACCCATATACCTTCACCACAAGCAACGCGAACGCCATGAATGAACCCATGTCATGTTTTCTTTTCTAGTATTTGCAAAGTTCGTACAATTATTTCACTAATGCGTCATTAAGCCCTTTTGGTACTTTACAGTGACGATGTAAGGAGATTACTAATACACAAATTGGTTTCACGTCACCGCCTACCTACGTCCAGAACAATAGCACTGATTAACAATGGGTTGAGTAAAATGACGTAACGGCAGAACTTACTCAACGTCGGAGAGTTTTTCCACTTCGTACACTGTGTGAGAGCATCCAAGTTCACAGGTGCAACGCGATACGTCTGTTATGGCGGCCGCGTGTTTAGCTATACAGCCTAGCTCCCTTAATGTGCATTGCTTATAGCCTTCTGTAAAGCAACCAGTTCAACTATTAGGTACTTAAAATATTTGAAATTAGGTACAATGTAGTTTATAATACACCGAGAGCCGACAGTCTTAAATCAGGAACAGCGAATTTTAGCTGATCAGAATGGAAGTTAAAAAGTTTTATACATTTTAAAGCTCGAATGTGCCATATTCCCTCCCATAGAGAGAAGGCCTGAGTCCCAACAGGGGGAACATTGTAAGGCCGACTATGCTATGCCATGCTATGTGCCATATTTAAGATCAAATACTTTAAAAGTTAAAATTAACATACTTAAAGGTGGATAAAAATGCGGCACACATTTGCAGAATGCCCGACTTCGTTGCATTCGGCACTGTCTCATGCAAGCCGAATAAGTGTAAATATTAGAAGTCTCCAAGTGAAGTTCATCAGCAAACACACATCGTCGTTGACGAATGGACAGCTGACGAGCGTCTTCAGTAGTGTACGTGTGCTTTACAGAGAAGGAGACTTTCTCCACACGGCGGTCCCAAGAGTGCTGAGCGCTTTGTTCTAAGCCAGCCATTTCTTCTGTAGAGTGAATAAATATCTGGAAAAAACGATTAAATTTTACGTAGACCCTGTTTAGCTTCTCAATGCTTCATAGTGTAGATATAACTAAACAATACCGTGTTATGGAGATGATAAAACTGATCAAAAGAATTTATGACCAGGTAAGAAGAGAAATAAACTTATTTTAGATAATGGCGTGGCAATAAGCACAAAGAATAATAAGCCATATGGAACTGTAAGGAATGAATTTTACGCACGTCAAATGTAGTATTTTTACGATCAGAGTTAAACATGAACGACCATTTAGCGTCGGTCTCGTGGATAAATGCTTCATTGAATTGCTCAGCTTGAGTCTGCGATTGCCTGAAACATTAGATAACTATTGACACACACAGACCGATAGATTTTGACTCTACTGACTTCTCAAAAGAAAGCGCTCGCAACATCAGCAGTACCCCTAGCCAAGTTGCTAATCTGCTATAGTTAACGCTTGTAGAAAGCTTCAAATGTACGGAAATAATGTCGTCTCAACGCTCAGTCACGTAGTCAGAACAAAAGAATTGGCGGCAAGGTCAAGTCGAAGCATTCGACGCAAGCGAAACGGTTGTAACTTGGCTAGGGGGGCTGATCACCATAAGTTCATTAATCAAGTAGGTAGTAGTCAAAGTAACTTTTTTGCGTTTCGGATAAGATGTGCCTAATAAGGATTCGCTGAAACATGTAGATACTAAGGTAAATTATTCATACCATGGCCAAATTTTTTCAGCATGTTTCGAGTTAAAAGCGTAACAGAATCCCATTTCGGTGAATACGGGCATAAGCACATCGCAACATTCCTCAGAATCTCCCTTCCATTCACAGTCGTAAAATAATGACTCACAATGACGGACTATCTGGGAACAAAAAACATATCTATGTAACCAACACGGGGCTTAGGTATTGAAATCGATAGTAGATATTCGTTTTATTAAAAAAATAGGAAATTCTTCTTTATGACAAACACCGAAAAAACCGAACCACACACACCATACCTATAGCAACAAAATACCTATGTGTTTAAAAAGCGATTTTACATAACATATAAAGTGACTAAGTCGTTTAGATAATTTGTAAAATTACGTCATCTAATAAATATTACCTACTATGCATTAACAATTTATGATGAAAATAAAAATCGCTGAATATTAATTTGTTAGTGCGTAATATTTTTTTCTTTCAATTATGTCGTAATTAGTCCAGTGACTATGAGCAATTTGTTGCCAAATTAAATATGATGCAGAGTCCGGTCATCAGGCTATCGTTTGAATGGTTCGCGATTTGCGTCTCATAAGGCAATGCATACTGTATGGATCAGAATGTTGGGCTGTAAAAAAGACGGATAAAAAGATAGATGAATTGTGTGAGAAGTGATATGAAAGAAAAGGAAGTTAGTGATAGCGTGACGAGTGACAGGTCCAGATCCCAACAATGGAAGACTGGACTAAGGGACTCGAACCACCAGAAAAAGATAGTCAGGTATGGTACACTGGTGGATCCAAAATGGAATCCGGTACAGGAGCGGGAATATACGCAAAAGGCTACAAATGTAGTAGAAGCTTAGGGAAGATGGCAACCGTACCTATTCCAAGCAGAAACATATGCCATATAACCTGTGCTCAAGAGAATATAGAAAGACAAACCAAAAATGCAATCAAGGCCATGGCGTCCTACAAGGTGGAGTCCAAACTTATTCTGGACGCTATCCGGGCCCTGAACAGGCTTGGGAGGCGTAACAGGGTAAAATTGATGTGGGTACCAGGGCATAAAGGAATCCATGGTAATGAAATGGCGGATGAACTGGCAAGAGAGGGCTCAGCATCCCCCCCAATCCCAAATAAAACGGGACAAGGGCAGGAAGATGATGATGAAGGCGATGCAGCAGTACCTACGTCTAAAACTGATCGGATTTGGATAATGTTGGAGATGCTTTTTCTTAGGATCTTAATTCACGCTTCAATGTTAGGTATTTAATTTTATGTTATTCAACGTTACCTATGTGTTCAACTTATGTTGACAATGAACCTCTGAATTCCTTATAAACCATTATTATACTCCATTCGCAATATGATTAGACATTTAAAGAAACCATTTTTACCGTCTGTTGAACCAATTTTATCTTCTATTTCGTAGGCATAAGCGTAGCATTAAAAGCAAAAAAAGTGGTTACAATACCAACTATTTACTGCAGCCGCCATGTGTCATGTTGCGGACGTAATAAAAGTCAAAATCGGTTGAATGGACACTGGACAGTAATAAAAGGTTTTTATAAATGTTATTTTGAACAGAGTATAGTGGCATGGCCTAAGAACCGATCAGTGTTTGCTTTAAATAATTAGAAAGATATTAAAATGTCATTACTTCAAATACAGCATCTTTGGGATTTTTAGCTGGTTTAGGCTCATCTCCTTCCTTTCCTACTAGTGCAGGATCCGATAGGAATTCCGAAGCGCGTTCTTCTATGGACCGATAGTTGAGAGTCGCCAACCAGTGCAACATCTCACCAGCTTTGTCCGGTGGTTCCGAACCCCATATACTGTAATATACACCATTACGTTATACAACATTATTTTTAATTTATGCGAAACCTGAGTATAGTTTGTTCAGTATTAGTAACTGAATGGATTCCTATAGTTTTTACACTAGGTATGTTATAAGTATATTTACCCAAAAATATTTAAACAGTTAACAAGTTGGACACCAGCAACACTAAATACAACACAGGTCACGGCAGATCATAGCGGGTATTAGGTACCAGCAAAAAGCTGGGTACAAGTGCAAAACCACAAACACTGTGTGCAAATCGCCTGGATGGCCCGGTGACTATTTATTTTTGCTGACGTAACAAGCTTATAACTTCGTGGGTTTTCATGATACAGTCATGAAATTCTGTAAATAGATTTTTTACATATAAATACTATACACGTGTTTCGGGTTTCGCATATACTAAAATTAATGTCAATTAATGCCTAAGGCATTAAGTCCGCCTATGTACTTTGTGTTGCATGAAGATTAAATAAATAAATAAATAATTTTGTATCATTATAACTATGGCAAACTGACTCATGCCAGCAGCTTCACCCGCATGAGAATAAAATTATGCTATGGGAACGTAGATACATGTAGGTAGGTACCTACTATTGGAATAAAATATTCCCGATACTTTTATCCAGGCCATGGTCTACCTGAGTTTCAAATAGCAGAATTGCAGATTCTACAAAGGCGTAGACAAGATCCCTGTTTCTTATGATTGGTGAAGTATTTGAAACAATAAGTAGTTTAGTTAGTTAGTAGGTTATTATAGATAACTATATAAATAGGTAATAATAATGATATACCTTTCAATGTAAGTTTCCAGTAATTCATCATCAACGGGATTGACGTCGCATATCGTCACTGCAGGAAAAGGCACATCCCAATTATGGAAGTCCGTATCTAAACCTGTAACAACAATACGATTACTATGGGTTGGTACACTATTATATAGTCCTTGAACGAGTGGTGGCCAAAGTTGAGCGAAATAACCCAGAGCCACCTAAAAGTGCGTTCGGTTGATGCAATCGCCAAAGTCACAGGAACCACCTGGATGTAGGATGTAAGGAACAGATATGGCACATGTCATAAAAAAGCAAAATACGTAAGCAATGATAAAGCTAGAACTACATTAGACCGACGCACACGTGGACCACGATTTGTACGTAGAACGATGTCGCGTGGTGTGGATCTAGTGTAGCTCTACAAGTCTAATTTCTATAAATTGAATGGAGTCCAATGCGCCCCAGACGTACGTGGCACACGTGTGCGCAGCATCAACCTTAATTCATGAATCCCCAAGCGAACACCGGCGTTCGCGCATCTATTGTCTTACTATTGTGTCTCTAATAGGTTAGTTTCCAGGGTCAAAATAACTACATTTTATTTAGCCCATATTTTAGATTATAAAAAAATTGGACACATGTTTTCTTTTTTCGATTAAACAAAAAATAACAAAGATATAGCCCATTAAAGTTACGTGTGACGTCACCCCGTGCGAAAAAATGCAGCACGGCGTGACATTACACGTAACTTTAATGGGCTATATCTTTGTCATTTTTGGTTTAATTTACAAATTAAGAAAATACGTGTCCCTTATTTTTTAATAATCTATAAGACTAATTAAATTTTTACGGCAACTAGCCTATTGACGGTACCTGAAGAGTATTAAGAACCTTAATTCACTAACTGACTCACCCGTAATTGTTGGATTAGTTTGGAATTTTTCCCACAAACTGACGATAATGATACAAGTGGTCACAGCACCGACGGCTGTAAAACTGAACCACATAAACCTGAAATAGAATACAGATGAGATGAGTCCAATTTGTTATATTTTAATTTCAACATTAAATTTAATGAAAACATCTCTAGGATCTAAAATCTACCAACACACATTAGGTATAGAAATGTGCAGTATAAGCATTATTAAAGAGAATTACGTGTTCTATCTTCATATTCTATGTAATGTGATATTTATCTAAATGTGCTTGCATTGCAGTCATTGCAGTTTGATTAAAAAAGAAGATACAAATGATTCTTACGATGTAAAAATACTTATTTAAATCAGTACTGACTGCAAGTAGGTACACTCCTAAATTAATAGAAATTACATGAATTGTAGATCAGACAATGCCTGTAATTTCTATAACACTGCCTGTAAGAGTGAGTCAGCAATGCCAATGCCGGGGAAGAAGTTCATCCAATAATAAGTAAGAAAAAAGACATTTGAAGTACTCACTTTTCACAAAACGGCCTGTCCTTTTCAGCGATGTATCGTACTCCATGCAATGTTGAGTTATTGAAAAATTCTGTAGTCTGATGACGTAGACTTGCAGCCAACAACGATACGCCACTAACATCTGAAGGTGACCGGTTCTTTTTAGAACCTGAATTATCATTTTTCAAATTGTATTCAGGATACACTTTCATGTCCTATGACATGTTCAGGTGAAATGTTCATGTTGTGTATACAGAAGATCGGCAATAAACTGACTGAATCACGCAACAATGATAACATCGAAATTATTGATCACCCGTTGCGTGATGTTTTGATGGACTTTAATTCCTCTATATACTACTAACACGGTTATGTCCATAGATATTTAAGTCATTAACATTTTAAATGGTCACTTTTAACGGTCTATTCAGATACCTAGTGTTAGATAACTACCTACCTTAAATAAATATAGTTACTTCTTAAATAGGTAGGTAACTACATTTTCCTTAACTACAAAATTTAACTGAAAAATCTGAATTGTAAATTACATTTTGCCGACTGCTTTTTGATCGTGGGCTACAATATTGGCAATAAACATATTATGTAGCATTTAAAAAAACTTTAATATCTAAGGCACATACTCGTACATACCTAAAAGCGTGTTAGATATGTGTGTATCATAGCTAACTGCTACACTGTGATTGTTATCGATAAAAGCTTTTAATAATTCAAAGTGGCAATTAACCAACAAACAATCATCGTTTTAATATTAAAGAAAAGGTACTAATTATGCGCGTGTTACAGTAGGTCATAATTTATTTAGGTACCTAAGGGTCGAATTTGTATAATATCTGACGATGCGTCACTAATAGGCACATTAGTCCTCCTACTAACAATTTTCAAATTTACCTATAACTTGCTAAAGGTATCCGTGTTTACCATAATTAAGAAATTAATGCTCAGAATTATATCATCATCTGTGATGGATATTAATCAGGACCCAGCATAGTTCCCTGCGGAAATCCACAACTTTTGCATGAAATTTGACTTTTGAACGCTGATTGCTAAAGGAGGAAGCCGCTTTTACCATAATTAAGAAAATAAAGCTCAGAATTACATCGTGGTCTTTGATGGATATTAATCAAGACCCAGCATAGTTCCCTGCGGAAACCCATAACTTTTGCGTGATAGTTGACTTGTAAGCGCTCCGTACCCAAAGGCTTATTCTGATTAAAGAAAACACAAGTATATCCATCGTTTCTATGGCTATTTGAATAGTAATTAACTCCATGTAGCGTTAGAGTGGGTAGGTAATAGACAGTACTAAAAGCTCCTGATAAATCTACACAAAAACAAAATATGTTCTCATGCTATGTATTTTATTATCATTGACACTAGTATCAGTTGAAGTTCTGGGCAATCTAAAGCAATCTACCGAATTTACACAAATTCTTCCTTGACCCAAGCAATTTGACCAATGGTCACAACTAATATAATCCTACTACAAACCAAAATATTAGAACATAAATTAAAATTGGTAACCTTAATTCTTATTACGAACATAATTTCAAATCACTACTTTGCACCGTATTCATTGGAAAAAGAGTTAAGAATCTTGAATATAACAAAATAGCTCCCACAAAACAGGGTCATGACGCTGACCTACAACTTTGTTTACCATTGAATACGCGGCTTTTTAAAAATTTTTACATCATTCATCATGATGACAATAATATAAAAATAGTAATTTTAATTTATTTCTTTATATATTGATATTACAGACGTATTTCCTGTTAAAGTGCACTCATAGGATTTATCTTACGGGATGACTCTGGACCGCTTATTTCACATTCAGAAGTTATAAGTGGTTCGATTACGATTTCAAGATCCTGCAAAGCGTCGTCCAGTATTTTGATCTTTCCGAGTAGGTTTTCCGCTTGGAAATTATATCCCGGTTCAAGCATCTTACCAGTTGGATTCAGCTTGAAAAGGTGTTCTGCCTGATAAGCACCAAATAAAATAATCTAAGAATCTTTGGTAGTTAAGTAGGTAAAACTGATGATTGCAGGTAAATGTGGGCTGCTTTTTATATTGATTGGAAACCAAAAAAGCGGCCCACCTGATGGCATGTAATCACCATATACAACTGCAGCATTTATTGTTTGTTCAACATTGTTTGATGTTTTGTAAGTAATGAGTAGGTATACGTAGGTAATGCACAAAACTAAGATTTAATATACAAAAGTATAATTAAAATTAATAATAATATGAAAATAATAAATATCACATTTATTTCCCTTTGAAGGACGTTTGTATTAATCAAAGATCACAAGATAAATAAACTAAAACGAAACAATCTAATTCTTTTATGTACCTAACCGTAGGTACTCAGTTAGCATTCATAAATGGAAGACAAAACTCTAAACCCATTGGCATTGCGTGATGGACTGCATATCAATCCAAACGCAGAGCGTACCCAGGTTCAAAAACAATTTGATCAAACCCAATAAAAGAATACATGAAATTATAAAATAAGGAAATGCAATTTAAATAAAAATGGTCGGCTATTGTGGTGCTGCATAGGTGTTAACACTATCTGCGAATCTGCGATCATGACCAATTCTATCTCCTAATGCAATGTCCGCGGCTTTTTGTGCCATATCAGCCTCCGTAGGTTTTTCGTCCCAATTTGCCGCTAACCTCTTCCTTTCCTCGTGCAATTCGTATTTTGCTTCCAATGCCTCGCCAATTGGGTTTAACTTGAACGTCTTTTCCCCCTGACGATTTTCAAAGTAATTTGTTATACTCGTAACTAACCAAAATAAGCACTATAATTACTACCTAAATTAGCCAAGTCATACAGCTCGACGTGCACGTATCGTCTCTGTTTTGGCACCCAGACTGAATTTACCTTGTCTGGAGGCGATGTCATCAACTTCAGATAACCTAACGCAAGTAAATTCTTTATTTATCGCATTTTTTGAGAATGAGATATTCCAATCAAATAGAAACCGAGTTTAATGCGTAGTGTCACTGAAATAATTTCTATATTGCTATCGGTTACCCGAAACGTGTAACGCACAGTGTGTACAGTCTTTATCTTCGCACGCTTAATCATAAAACGGTATTTGAAAATTAAACTCTTTCAAATAGCTACCCCCTTATTTGATTTGGGTCTCTTTATGACTAAACCGCTTAAAGACTGGCACTTGTGGACAGGCACTAAACATGGACCCAAAATGTGGGTAAGGGTTTTATACCAAGTAAGGTATTGCAATAATAATTAGACAACTCACCAGAAAGTCAATCGGATCTTCAGGGCGTAATTTGGCTACTTCAAGCAGAGCAGGAGTTAGCGTAGGGAAGATATGATGGACTAAGTAATTGCGCATAGGCTCACTCGCCGCTGCCAAAGCTGCTTCTTCCTCCTCACGCATCAATGCGTATAATTCCGTCTATAAAATCAAATACAATGTTAAGTCGAGCTTTTACATTTTGAGTCAATTGAGTTTAAAAACAAAGAAGATAGGTCTAGCTCAATATTTACCCAATATTCCATCTTCTCTTCGCGTTCCTGTTTTACTTTGTCTTCTAATTCTTTTTGTGCCTTTGCTTCTTTGGCTCTTAAAGTTTCTGCATCCTCTTTTTCTTTCTTTTCAGCAGCTTCAATAAATGCTGCGGAATCAATATATTAAATGTTAAAGGAGCGTATAAAATTGTTAATCGGAAGAAGAAGCAATGTTTAAGAATCCCAGTAACTGACCAAGTAATCTTCCGTAGCGACATGGACGACCCATTCTAAGGGCTACAGCAGCGTATGGGCCCTTCATTGCATAATCCGTATGGTCTTTAACGGGTACTACAAGTGGGTGTATATCCAATTCGTCAAAAAAGTTGAGAGGGGTAAAATCCCGAGTATCACCAGATCGAAAATCGCTCAATCGCTTCAATATTGACTCCTCATCCAATCGAGAATGTCCTTCAGGCTGTCGCATGGCTTTCTCGCAAATGAAATCGTCGTTAGCATCTAGGGATACCACAATGTCTGCAACAAAATTAATTAAGATAAAATGTCGTGTTTTTAAGGAAAAGGGAGAAATTAATGCTTCTTACCTGGTAACATCTTTTTTAACACATTGCTATACAAATCAGTATCTTCATCGAAGGGTTCCTCATCAGCTTCTTCTCCTACTTCAGAATCTTGTTCTTCGCCTTTTTCGAATACTAGGTACAGAAATGATTGATTTAATAACAAAAATCCTTTGCTTTTTTGCCTTTTAGCATTAGCAGAAGTAGTTGGTCTAGCATGTACGAATATACTCACATGCTTGTGCTTGAGCTATTGTCAACGGGAATCCATCGAGCACCCATCCTCTATTAGCAGCATCACGACTTAGCAACTTCTGGCGCAAATATCTGTAGATTTTCGAATCAAATAAATGAACGATCTGTTAATTTAACATAGTTCTTAATGTTTTTCTTAAAAATTTAGTTATGAGCTAGAGCTTTAATATTCTCTAACGATTTTCAATACATTAACATTCCTAACATTCATTTGATAAGAAAAACCGTCTGTTAGTTTTTTTGTATTATTTTTTAATAGTAGCCCACCGGCATCGGGAACAGGATCCAAGCTACCAGTGGTCAGGGCTCTTAAGAGAGGAATCTCCGAACAATACGTCCTACTGCCTTCTGAATCAGGTTCTTGCTCCAACTGCCTAACTGCCTCGATAGATAATGGTCGAGGCTCTTGGATATTAAGCCGTTGACCGTCACAACTATCGGCACAATAACTGCTATGTACAATTTTCACATATCAACAACCTTGCAAGCCAAATCAAGGTACTCAGTTTGCTCATCTTTCTCAGCTTTCACGATATTCTCGTCTTGAGAGAACGCTATATCAACAATATTATGAAACGTTCTATTCGATCGATCACCACTATGTCAGACTTATTGGCAACAATAGTCCTGTCAGTGATGATAGATTCCAAAACAACGTGATGCTGCCATTCTCGAGAACTTGGTGGAGCACATACCTACCTAATTATAGTACGGTATGATTCCACAAGATTGTATTTAAGAGCAAGTTAAGCTACTGGTGGATAATCCCGGCTACAAGGTTGTGTTTACGCAAATTATTATTACAATAATAACATAATAATAGTGCTACGACATTTCTAGCTACTAGTACAAATTAGGACAATTATAAAAATTACGCCATAATTTCTTCATCGGCAAGTTGTCGCCCTGACTGCAGGATAGCCAAGGTTTGCCTCGTTTGTTCCTGAGTAGTCCCGTCCTCTTCGTCGATATCGTCGTCAGCATCCATCATGTTGACGTCTTCCTCTTCTCCAAAAATAGGCATGCCTAGTGCAACTGTTTCGCCGACCTCCCAATGTCGCACACGAAACGACTGTGACAGGATATCATTAAATTTCCCAACACTTCTGGTGCCAAAGGCATAGCAGAGTCGTAAAATAATTGAAAGCAGTTATATACGCTTTTTTTAATGATATAAACTACGACTGCGATCCCGGTTAGTGGTAAGCTCGGTCGATAAGACCGCAGCAGTAAAATTGTTCTAATATTTTCGGTATAAAGGACGGGGCCAAACCGTTATGAGGCTGCTTTTCCACTCGCTTATCGTCAACGTCGAGCATAGTTTAAAACCTTGTTGCTTCATCTAACGCAATCGACATCATCAAGAAAACAGCTTATAATTTCTGGAAAATTATGTAAATAGGTAGATAACTAAAGCTTCATCCTGTGTATCAAGTTCAAATTACATGCGATTAGGTAGAGTACTTGTCCTGCCTGCGCAATAGCATACGCTTAACTATTCGAAAAATGACTCACTTGTTATCAATTACAATGGGCACGCTGCTATTGATAAGTTTATCTGATTATTATGAACAGAACAGCCATCTGTGTTCCATGACATTCTGTAATGTATGTGATGTACATCTAAAATATAATGTGAAAAGTTTATTAGGTACTAACTAAATCATCCAGCAAATCTTGAGCCACGGTTTCTGGTGAAATATAGACAAGACCATAAGCGTCACAAATACTTTTTGCCAAAGTCGTTTTTCCAGTAATTGGCGGGCCATATATTATAATCTGTGGGAACGTACATGTGTGAATACTGGTGGCAGTTTACCTTGTAACAATAAACGACAGTTAGCTAAACCTTTTGTTATTAAGCACCTTAAAAGGTTTCAATCCCCTCTCTTTCTTAAATTGCTTCATAAGAGTGGGCACGTTCTCCGCAAAGGTCAATTCAGATACCCACTGTATCGGCATTGTCTCGACAATGAAAGTCGGCTCCATATGCAAATTTATTGTGATCAAATCGTATATTCTTTGCTGGAATATTGAAAACAATTGTTAAAATTAGAACGGTAGCTTATAGCTTCAATCAATCTAGAAGATACAAAGATGCAAAAAAACTCCTTACATCAATTTCTGGGATCAAGAAAGCGTCCTCAGGTGGAATACATTTGAACATTCCAGAACCAATAGTGCGTCCAAGTGGCTTTATTATCTGCAAAAAGAATGCAGTTATCGTAGGAACACACCACACTCTAGTCAAAAAGATAAACATCATTGTTACTAACGTCTTTTTGTTTAGAAATGTTCTGTTCAACAGCCAATATGTATAGCTTTTTTGGAAAATCCTGAAGCAAGTTGTAGACAATTCTGGAAGGAAAAGTATTGTGTAGTGTATTATTAATAAGTATTTGATTAAGAACTCAGGCACCTAAACTTTTTTGCCATATCTATCTCATATCTTCGTACGAAGAACTCTCTGTAGCAGAGAACTCTAACTACCTATATGAGAACTGAAGCGTTCCCAATACTTAAATTGTTTTCAAGTTAGGTATGTACTGCCCGTGCGCGATAACTTAATATCTCAGTACATCGTGGCCTCTCACTTGCACCTCTTTACTTTCGATATGTGCGTATAAGAGATAGCAATCTATCGAAGTCGCAACTTATCACGTACGGGTAGTATGTACCATGTATTTTTTTTAAATACAGTGTGGTCTACCTACTAAACACGGCATTCAGCTGTAACCTGTACTCGAAATCTTGTTAAAATCGGTTAACCTACAGAGGAAACAAATTTTACCAACAAATAATATTAGCAAGATAACAAATCCCCAATACTCACTGTGCTAAGTCTGCAACGTGTATCAGAGGTACGGCATTAGAGCCTCGGCCGAGTATAGGCATAATCGGCTCGCACTCCCAAGCTTTTTGAAACCAGTAGAAAAGAACATCTTCTCTACCACCATATGTCACTCCTGCAGCAATTACTGTCGCTCTGTTAACACAACATATTTCATCATACCCACTGTCGGTCTGAAGTTTTAACTTACTATAATATTATATATGTATACGAGTATATTGTTTTGTAGGTAAATCTATATAGGTACGTTAAGTATTCATCTTCAAACCTTTACATGGTCTGTCTGCGATATATATATGCGTTTGGACTATACGGATAAGTATACTACTTATCTCCAGAAGAACGCTCCAGTTTAATCCTCTGTAGGTCGATATCTCTTATCCATTCATTAACTACCCAACTAGTTGATTTAGTATGCAATGTTTTTACCGGTAGACAAATATAACCTACAGTAGGCTGCACGGCGATTGTAATATTTTGACCTTCAGCTAACCTAGTATCTTCTTACCTTTGTTAGAGTGTGAGTTGCACTAAAATAAAAACAGCCTATAGGAACTGTTTCTGTTACCATTGATGTACAACCGCCATTCCAGGTCCATTTCCACCATTGCCAGGTCTTCAACCGCCAGACCAGCCAATTTAGCCGGACATTTGAGTGAAATAGCCGACAATGTTAAAGTCAAACTCGACTTTTTTATTATCTAAGTATTGACCGTAATAATGTATTTTTTAATTCTAATGAAACAATAATAAAACTGGCTGCTAAAATTGCTAGTCCACTATACCGATACAAGATAAAGTAGAGTAGTAGGTACACATAAAGTAAAAAATAAAATAATATAACCTAACAAAAGCCCGAGAGACTGGAAGACTCCGCCTAATTTGGCCAGACATGCAACTAAAAAGCCTGACCCTGTCCGGCTTTATCCGGACGCCTGACAACGCTAGATATGACCAATGCCCTTAGTCAAGTGGTGACAACAATTGACTTTAAACTTACCCGATTATCGACCTATGTTTCCTGGCGATGGCAATCACTGCATTTTCAGCGTCATAGTGCAACTTATAGTTCGGATGCGGTTTCCTTTTTCTGAAATCGGTTTCTACAAAAGGCATTTCTGGATTCTCCTGTGAAGGGTTATTTCGAATACAAATAATATCATTGCACCTAGTATATACCGTTCGTATAAATATTAAATAGGTACATGCTCATCTACCAAATTCCGCTGCAGTGACCAGTGCGAGAAACGTTTACCGCCTTTGGCTTATCTGATTGGTATCAGCTTGGAGCCAATCGGAGCGCCGAAAGCCATAAACGTGTCAATCACGTTAAAGTAAAACAATCTCGCACTAAACACACAGAAGGCACGGGGAACTCAATCAATCTTCCTCGCGTAATTCCAACTTCTTTAGGGTCAGGGGGTTCGCGTAATTCCAACTTCTTTGAGGTGATGGGCCTTCAGTCAGTCTAACCGGAGTCAGCTGAAAATCTGTTTCTACATGGAGCGACTGTTTCTGTCTAGTCTGAACTGGTGCCAGTTTTCTAGTTACTAAGTACCGAATGTTAGAGATCTGTAAAGACTGTCAGAGATCTACAAATGACAGCCAGAACCAACGCTTTATCGAGTTTTTGAAGCAGATCGGCCTCGGCAGATTAAAACGCACGAGGAAGTGTTTCTAACAAAAGTGGACATACCGGATCCAGTGGTTTGGTGCAAGCCCAAGTCATGACAGTGGATATCAGTATCAAATACCGCCTCATGAAGTCTCCAGCGCCGTCGATATCGGTAGACGTGGCTGCTGCTGGATTGTCCTGGTCTTGCTTCGGTGGCGGAGATTGTTTCTCCAGCAATTGCTTCAAAACTGTCAGAATAAACAAATTGTGATAATACATAAGTAGGTACCCTCTCAGTTGTATTTAATAATATTACTCGTAATAATATTACACAACTTCCACATAACGCCATCTAGTCCCAAACTAAGCATAGCTTGTGCTATGTGTACTAGACAACTAAACATAGGTACTTATATACATATTTTTATTTGATGGTAACTTCAACAAGTTTAATAAAAATAAGCACGATTTTAAGTAGCGACTTTACACCTCTTTGGTCTATATATCGACTCGTAATGCACATGGTCTGAATTTGATTCTCTGTTCGTTCATTGTAAGGGACTGGCCTGTTGGTCTAGTGGTTAGTGGCCCTGACTGCTATGCCAGAGATCGTGGGTTTGATTCCCATCCAGGACAAATGTTTATGTGATGAGCATAATCATTTGTTCTGTGTCTGGGTGTAATTTATCTATAGTATGTATGTATTTAGAAATATATATCTAAGTATGTTTATTAGTTATCTAGTACCCATAACACAAGCTCTGCTTACCTTGGGACTAGACGGCGTTGTGTGATAGTTGTGGAATATTATTGTTATAGTGTGTATCTATTATTATCTATCTAAAAAAATTCAGTTGCAGACTTGAGTCTGGATTTGTGTGAAGTTTCATGGTAATAAACTCGTCCCTATTATCTAGACTTTTAATAAATCTGTAAAAGTGAAAATTCTGTACATTGAAAATATCAAAAAAATATATGGCATATGTGTTGCTAGAACGACACCGAATCCAAAAATGTGATTAAAATTTTTTTTGTCTGTCTGTCTGTTTGTTCAGGCATCACGCAAAAACTACCGGTTCGATCTCGATGAATTAATCTTTAATATCCTGGGCACCACACTGGGTGCTTTTTATCGCGGAAAAGTACCTACATACAATAAAAAGCAAACTTTATTTTGCGGTTCGATCCCCAGACCCATTACTGTACCAACCGAAAATAATAAGTTTGTCGTAGGTTACGTCACCCGCAGCTAAGGGGCGCTACACACGGTTAAGAACTATAATATTTTATCTTAACCCTTCAGATACCGTCAATTAGAGACACAATAGTAAGACAATAGATGCGCGGCCACCGGTGGTCGCTTGGGGATTCATGAATTAACCCTTCAGATACCGTCAATTAGAGACACAATAGTAAGACAATAGATGCGCGGCCACCGGTGGTCGCTTGGGGATTCATGAATTAAGATACAAAATCACTCGCCATACAATTCAATGGACTATCACACACGACGAAGATAATAAACAATATTTTTGTAACTTAAGATGAATTTGTATGGCGAGCGATATTGTATCAATACATATCATAAAACAAAGTCCCCCCCGCGTCTGTCTATCTGTTTGTTCGCAATACACTCAAAAATTACTGCACCGATTTTCAAGCGGTTTTCACCACTCGATAGCCTGATTCACGGGGAAGGTTTTAGTATATAATTTGTTAAGTTTTGTATTTATTTCTGTGATTAGTTTTTATATTTGTCGAAGATGTCGGGAAAAAATAAGCCGAAAGGGGAACCGTGTTACCCCGAATTTAACCCTTCAGATACCGTCAATTAGAGACACAATAGTAAGACAATAGATGCGCGGCCACCGGTGGTCGCTTGGGGATTCATGAATTAACGCGAGCGATGCCGCGGGCAAAAGCTAGTAATGGGATAAAAGCTAGATCATTAGCGTACACCACTGCCTAAAGGATCCCCAAAGCGGTCTATTGCAATTGACAATATTTACGTGTTTTACGCCAATTGATGCAAAAATTTAACGTATTTGCTGTTTCTTTTTATAACCAACAAGCACGAGCGAAGCTGCGGGCAAAACCGCAGCTTCGCTCGCGTACTTAAAATATAGCCTATGTCACTCAGGAATAAAGCAGCTTTCTATTGGTGTTAATTTTTTTGCAATCGGACCAGTAGTTTCAGAGATCCTCATACAAACAAAAAAAAAACTTTACCTCTTTATTAGTGTAGATTTTGATGCGGTTTCCAGAAAAATATTTATTTTCAGTGTACGGTATATATTTGTGTGCTTGTTTTTAATACAAAATATTGTATAAAAACAAGCACAGGCAAGTATGCGTACTTGCCTGTGCTTGTTTTTATTATCTTTCCTATCTACACTTGGTGAAGGAATTTAAATTTAACCTTACGTTCCATGTATTCCATTGCAATTCTTAGCTCTTCTCTGTCGCAACTGACATCCAATATAACAGTGCCGCATGTCAACATTATCGGTATACATTCCTCTTTACTTACAATCCTGGCTACATGATCCAAAGTCTTGATACTTGAGTTGGTAACAGTACCTAGTAGATTTTGCAATCATAAAACAGAACTTAAAATTAGTATACAGGTAGGTCCAGAGCATAAAGCAGTATCAAGGGGGAGGGAGGGGGTGATCACACCGTCAGTAATATAGTGCCGACTGATCTAACACATTACGTTATGACAGAATATATTGGGTAAGTAGTACCACATTACACATTCTACTTAGCAAGATATACCCAAGGGCATTTTTTTTGAGGGGGAAATCAGTGAATCACAAGAAAATGAAACATAATTAGAACTAGCCATGAATGCATTTCCATTCGTAAGATTTGTAAATTCGTTATATTATGCCATTAACGAAGCTCACAAACATAAGTCGAAATGATGTTGGCACGAAAGAGCTATGTTTAACGCTTGATTTACCAAACATAATACACCCAAATTTACTTAAAAAAAGTAACTGGCTACTACTCATACTATGGTTAAATATGTGCTATAATAATATTTCAAGTTGTTTCATTATTTTGTTCAAAAAAAGCATACAAAGATGCGCTAATAATTTGCCGCGGGTGAATTTTTAAAAGACCGCAGCCTTAAGGGCGTAAGGAAGGAATAAGTTTATCTGTTTTTAGTTTTTATATAGGTTTAAGTAAAAACAAGATAACTTACTTACCTATAATTTCGTAAGGCTGTTCCGGCAACGGGACTTCTAAAACTGCGTCTTCACCAATGAGAGTTACTGAAGGATGGGAAGACGCAACATTCTTCTCGCTTATCACTTTCGTTACTTCCTTTAATAAGAACTCTCCGTGATAAGAGTCCAAGTTATTTATAAAATATCGTTTGAATGAGAACACATTCCCGAGATCTTCCGATGACTTTTCTGAAGAAATTTTGTCAGTATATGACCTCTTCATTTTTATAATACGTTTTGTATCGTAGTTTTCAAAATATTTTATATTTTTAGTGCATCAGTTGTGAATTCGTGACATAATATTCAATGACGTAAAAAAGAAAACATTTAATATTCTAATAAAAAAAAAACATATATCAAGTAGGTCATATCTACGTTTGAACCATGTTTGAACAGTGACTGCTTTGCTTTAGACCAACTGGGTTGCAAATCTGGAACGACATCTACTTGGCAACAGTGCAGTGTGCAAAGCGACGAGCGGAAAACTAGGTAGATACCTATTTGATTTTATCTATATAAAAATTTGATCTAACTATTCGACATGCTTTAACGTCCATCTTTAATGAGGCCCTGGATGACCGAGCGTGGCTACAATCTAGCCATCCGTTTTGGTGAGCTCGGAATCCGCGAAATTTCTAGTAGAAGTCTATCAGCGTTCGTCTTCGGTCCACAGCACACAACAGTTAACCGAAAAAATTTTAACTCCATCACTGGTTGACTGAGAGCTGCCGTGCTTGACCGACACCGTGGACGCCTGGAAAGTGGCTTGCCCGAATAAGGCATTGCCCGAGAATAGATTTTCACCGAGACAGTGGGATGAGCCGCTCTGCAGGTTGGATAGCACGACATGCCAGTATTAATGACAACATCCGTCGAGCTTGTAGTCGCCGTCGGGGTGCCAGCTGTTTTAGAACCCAATGGCTTGGCATGCGACTTTTCTTCTATCAACGCACAGATGTTACTACTGGGACAAAAATACAGGCACTGTTATGCTTAAAAGGAGGCTCCAAATACTTGTAAATATGTTATGTTATATGTTATGGACAGGAACGTGAAATTTTGCACAAGGCTTGCTTTCATGATGTAGGCGAGCACTAAGAGAGGATTTCCCAAAATGATAGGCACAGAACCGGCTCTACTGTTTTATTTAAGCTGGGCTAACACGAAATGTCAAACTGTACCACATTTGGCGCGCACTTTCTTTAAGTCAATATTCGCATTCGCAATCGCGATTATTGAATTTGAGTATTCGCATTCGCATCCGCGAATGTGTAAATCAAACATTCGTTACATCACTAATAGATAGAGGCCTAGCAGTGTTGGACGTATGGAAACCTTACAAAACGTTTTACTTTGGTTTTTTGCAGGCTTTGTCGTTGTTCCATTTCTTTCATTTATTTTTTTTCCTTGAAGTCTAACTAGACCTTGACCTGAGATGTCAAGCAATAGGGGCAAATATATAATCTGAGCGATATTCAGGTACTCATCAACAATGAGCAGTGCTTATCACTAAGTGATAAAACACAAGCGAGGGCGCGATGCCCAAAAAACTACTTGATTTTATTAATATGATGGATCAACAATAATCTTCATTTAATTACATATTTCTTCAAGCATTGCTGATTTAGGTCAGATTATGGAGAAGCAGATATTGAACGGTCAAAGGCGGCCAAAAATACGAGTTCGCCGTTGATTTTAAGTAGGTGTTTTCCAAGTCATTAGGAATAGATAAGTACGTAAAAATTTAAATAAAGAAGTCTTTGAAATAAAATAAATATTTTATTATAACCCAATAAGTAGTATCATAATATGGTAAAATAATGCGAATAACAATACACATAGATATAAATACCGCGAAATTTCCCAGTCAACCAATTGTCGCCCCATTAAATAGGATATAGACTTAAAAATAAGATTAAAAATGGCCGACCGGGGACTTTCGCAGTCATACATTAATTACTGATATTTTCGTCTTACATCTAAAAACATAAACAATTGTCAAATCAAATAGATGCATTGCATACAAAAAATTATAAGCAGGTAATTACATTTTAAAATGCTAACAATAACTCATGTAATCAATATTTTTAAAAGTATAAGTACATAATTTGATATGTATGCTAACAACATAATTTGATAGGTATGATTTTTTATTTTATTTAGGCAGACATAACAAAACAAGTAAGTAATTGACAAATGTTTGCTTCCGTTACGGCATTGAGCCGAAGTGAAGATACTTTTATCACCGACTTTAATGGGCTACATAAACCTTATTTCAACTAGCGAAATATAGGTGAGTAGCCAAACTTGGGCTGAAGCCGCCAGTTTGCCCGAAGCGTAACTGCACATTTCCGCTATTAACCTTCAATTTACCCTAGGGATCACCCAACTTTTCGTCTATTAACCTTGATTTTACCAAAGGGATAACCGCACGTTTCGACTATTAACTTTGACTTTATCTTGGGGATAATCTTTACTTTACCCTAAGCGTAGCCGCACTTCGGTTATGAGCCGTAACTTCCGCGCCTGCGTATCTTAATAATCGTTGCATAACCTATACATATTGATAAAAACAATTACTTATAAATAATATATCGATGGTCAGTGGTGTGACTGCTTTGTACATTTTAATTGCCGACTTAAATATGTATTATTTAACGATAACCAGTTGTATATACTCATCGAGATTCGATTTATACTAATCGGTCATATTGTTCCCAAGCACCTTGTAATATTCGTTAATTGGCACAATATTTGTAATATGAAAGTCTTAATGTAGTATCAACCTATATATTAAAAATAATACCTATGAATAGTAACTGTAAAGTTCTAATACATTTAAAAACTTAATGTATATAAAAACTTTATTGGATTTGTTTCTGTCTACCATTGGCCAGATCTCTAAAAAATAACTTATTAAATCATCCGTTGCGAATGTGTTTAAAATGAAAGAAACAACATATTCTAGTTTTTAAGTAAGTTATGAATGAATGTAAATGAATGTAAATGATCGCGGTTTTATTATTAATTTATTAGTGTTATTTTCCTGTGCTAACCAGTAACCAGCTTATACTGTAGGCAAGATACATATACATACCTATTGAGAAATACTTGTATTTGATGTTTATAAAGAAAAAATCAAATATACAAAATCAAATACAAATCTCGATTTAAAAAGCGATAAGATGTAAGGTTTTAAGAGCATTTTCGAATGGCAATTTTATAAACTATGGCACCTATCTTGCTAGTTGTTTCATTTCATAATACTGATATGTTGTACTTAATGCTAGGTGTATATGTTGTTACAGAATAATTGAATAAGGACGGCATCAAAAATACTACTACTATTTTATGCAGGATATTTTTTAACCAATGCTTATCTTCAGTTTTATGTATTTTTGTTAATTGAGCAAATTGGCCACATACTCCTGGATTGAGGGTAGGTAGCTATATAAGAGCAATATTTTTAAGGACTAAAGTTGCCATCTTGTAGACAGTGTTGCACTGATTAAAAATATTCTGTATAGGTATAAGTAAATAAAAGGAATGTATAATAGATAACTCATCTCTACTATATAACCTAGTATATCTAGCTATACTAGGTTATTAATTTGTCAAAAATAAATTCTCTTAACAATAATTATGCTAATCTCAAATTTAGTCATAAAAATGTAAAATGCTAAGTACAATAGTTAAGTACATGGTAATGTTTAAGTATAATATTGGTTAAGGTACTTTATATAAGTATCGATATCTACTTAGTACACCCAAGCGGAATGAAACCTGCTGTCACATAATGTTAATATATTGTGGTAATAAAGGCATCATCTCGCTTTAGGTTTCTGTCGAAACTTTGAAAGCGAAAATTCATATTGTCATTGTAATTGTACTAAGCAAGGAATGCTTCTGAGAGAATGATCTCTAATGTACTTTTAGTGAACTAGCTTACCCTAGGTATAATTAGCTGATTGTAACAAATTTTGGACGGACTAATTTGCCCTAGGGTATACTAATTCTCTCCAAATAACAGTTTTACACTAAAACAGTCTCAATAATTTCCGGTGTCGAATATTGGAGATAACTGCTGAATTATATTAACTAGAAGTAAATTATTACTCTACTTTTTTTTAAGATTTCATTCTTACTTTATAAAAATAGGCAATTTTGTAAGGCACTACTTAAATAAATTGATTATTTTGAAAACAAAATGCATTATTACACTACATTTTCATTTTGCTTTTTTTTAAATGTTCTTAATATAGCTACACTAAAGCTGTGTAGTAATAACAGACTTACGATGAATTATTGTAATTTCCTTTTCCCCAATCCCTGAAGGTGAACTTGGTTCAGAAGAAACAAGCCAGGGCGACAAAGATGATATTGGCTGCACTTTGGGAGTTAAATCTTCTTTCTTCTCTATAGGCTTAGGAGAAGCCAACTTTGCTTGATTATGAGGAGGTTCTACTACTACAATTGACACATATTGCGAATTAATGGGATTTGTGGGCTCATTCAATATTTTTGGCGAAGGGGTAGATGGTATAGCCAAATTTATGTTAGTGGACTCATTGATCACTTTCACCTCATTTTCTCTAGCTTTCAAAATATTATTACATTTTAATTGGCCAGGTGGTAGAGCCTTAGTAGATGAAAGATAACATTTTGTTTGATTGTTGGGAACTTCTTTTTCACTTGCCGAGTCCAACTGATCTCTCTTTGCTTCATTCTTTGAGTCATCATTATTTAGTTTTTCTTTAACTAAGCTCATAAGGAGATCATTCAGTGGGTTTGATTCTGTAACAGGTGAACAGCTGCAAGCAGGTTTATTAATCACAAGTTGAGTTAAATTACTCTTCTTTTCCTCATTTAGAGATTTATCCATTTTGAATAGCACTTTGTTGCTAATAGCATCGTCTTTCGACATCAACACTTCTTCAGCTGGTTCTTCATTGAGAAGATTCTTCGTTGATGGTTCACCAATCTCAGGTTTAGACTCAGCTTCAATGAGGGTGGACTTCTGTGATTTAGCACTACTCTTTCTTGATAGAGTATCAATTTCAGGTACTAGCACTGCTGTTGTATCAGATGAAGTGCTTGGAAGTTCAATAGCTGCCTCAGATGGTGCAGTCTCTGGTTTAACTACACTCTGTTTCTCACGTTCCCTCAACACATGGCTCTGACGGCGTGCGAATCGTTGACTAGGTCGCCTTTCAAACTGAACCGTACGTCTGGCGCGATTTTGCTGAGTGGTCTGATATTCTGTTTTTCCTGAGTATTGGAATCGGGAACCCATTCTGAAGAAGTTTTGTCGGGCTGAAGGTCCTTTAACTGGTGCTCTTAAGCGGAAGAAAGTGTGGTGTTCCACTGCACATTTCCAAAGATGCTTACAAGCTTTTTCATTGTGCAGTCTAAACACAAATGTATGCTCTTGTTCTCGCCCTTGGTCATCATCTTCAACCACAACAAGAGTTAGTTTCTTTTTTTTGAAATCCAACTTACTAATCTTAGGCCAGAAGAATAGACCTATTTTTTGAGGCCCTTCAAAAACAAGAATTCCTGTTGGTGTTAATCCTAGGTGATATTCACACCCATCTTTACCCAAGACAATGTGCATGTCAACACCATACATTTCGAGCCACTTTGCTTTGTTCAAATAGTTAACTTCTGCTTGAGCAGGTGTTAGACCTTTACATTTCTTGTACTCTTCTAATATTTCAATCTCCATTTCTTCAGTTTGATTGGGCACAAATCTGAACTCCGATACAGTTGCAGGAGTATGAACATTTTCATCAAAATCTCCTAGCTCGGACTGCAGGGCCAATGCAGCTAATTCAACAGCTGTTGAATGTGGGCACTCAAGCTTGCTCTCTAATATATCCTTCTTTAACTGCAAGAAGAACTGATATCTAGTTAATTCTTCCCTTAAGTTATTGGGTTCAGATGAATAGAATTTTACTTTGAGTCTCAAAGTGTAGGGTGGTCCTATTTTCACTTGCTTTTTAATGGTTTTAGTTGGATCCAACCAATGTTTGACATTATGAGTATCAGTAAACTGCAGTCCAAAATAATCTTTTTCAATCAAATCTAAAGAGTAAAAAACTTGCTCATAAAGGTCATTTGCACTGGCCTTTTTAGATAGGTTAATAGACAAATCTGTGTCATCAAGTAATAGTACTTTGCATTGTATCAAATTTTTGTTGCTTGATGCCTTCTGGGTTTGTTTATTGCGGTTTTGACTTGATGAACGCCCTCTTCTGCTTAGAAAGCGCAACATCCTTAATTAGGTGACCCCTGAAAAAATAATGTATTACTCTACTGATGTTATTATTAAAATCTGTAAGGAATTTAATGATAGTGTAAGTGTCGTCAAAAATATTGAAAAATTATAGCAATAAAAGTTTGGCTACTTTCAGCTGTTGAAAGCTTTTAGTTTTAATAGTAAACTTAATTGAATTACAAGACTGTCTACAGTTTACTTCTAACAACGTAACTTTTCTTAAAATGTTTCAATAATTTATTGAGCCAACAAGGCAATCTGTTATCAAATGCATAAGCTTACTTGGAACTTGTATGGTATTCTAAAGTTGCAAACAAGTTTATCACAAGTGTTTTGACATCATTCCATTTCAATGGTTACAATCACAAGTACAGTAAATAACTGCATGAAACTTACGGAATACAAAATAACAACACTTTTACTCAGTCATAAAACACACGCTACTACGGTAAATTTGTAAGTTTCTAGCGCTAAGTTTATTTTATCTTGACTCACAATCGCTTAATTATGTACCAACTGGTACCAACAATCCAGCACGCCAATATTACGCCAGCAAGCGCCACCCACTACAAAAAACTAAATAGTGATGCGCCTACCTTTGATTCATTAAACTTAAGTCACCTTCTAAAGTTGCCCATGGATGTGACACAAACTTTACTCATTATTTTATATCGAAACCAAGCTAGAATTATAGTAAATTCGAACTACAGAATGTACAAGACATAGCTGATGACGTTCACATTCCCATTTCACATAAGCAAGACTCACAAGCACAACACAAATCGTTTTATTAAATAGAGTAATGCCAGTAGAGAAGGCGTCAATCCACGTTAATCTGTATGTAAATTTCCAACCTCAGTTAGTCGATTTTGGAAAATCCTACTTTAATTTTACTGACATTTTAAAATTGTTGTTACCGTGAAAAATGAGTTTATTTTGCACTTAGTATTTACAGTTTAGTATTTTACCCCAAGTTAGGGTAAATTCGTTCTTTATCATTCTCAAACAATAATAATAAAAAAATATTCTTATAAAATAATCTAAACTATTTCTTTAACCTACGATCACATTTGTCAAACTAATTGATAGTATTGCTAAGCATAAGAGATAAGAGCCTATAATTATGTGAATAGATGGAGAAGGAGAAAGACGATAAAGAAAAGATGGATAGATTATTTGTAAAACACGCTGCGCAAATCCCACAATCCTGATCAGTAATATAAATAAAATATACAAATCTTAGGCTGTGTTAAACATTTAATTCAATGCCTAGTGACAACAGTGTAGTGGAAATAAACAGTGCGAGTCAACCTTTAAACATCCTGGAGAGGTGCCCTCTGTGTACCGAGGCACGATTTTTTAAAGGTAAGCGGGGTCTGAGTGTGCATATTGGGAAGGCACATAAACCCCAAAATGCACTCAGTTCAGACCCTGTAATTACACCATCTCCCTCACCTACTACTTCATCGTTAGATCCGTTTTGGAAAACTCTTTCAAAATTCAAACATTCTTGCCCTGTTTTAAAGCGAGTTCCCCGCGGCGCTAGAGCTCTTGTGGCTCAACACCTAGCAGGGTGCGTTCGCCTTGCCGTACGGGAGAACTCGCAAAGTGCTTGGGAACATCTGCTCACCTTCCCCTACAGAGTTTTACACGTCCAAAAAAATTTGGCAACAAAAAAGACATTAACTGCACAAATCAAAGAAAACTGTAATGTTTCGGCCTGCAATTTATTTTCAAAATTACCGACACAGAAAATAACCTCTTCTAAAGGTATATCTCATCTGGTAGAAACAAAGCTGGGGGAAGGTGACATTAGCGGAGCAGCCAGGATCCTATTTAGTAGTGACGTGGTGGCACCGTGTTCTCCAGATACTCTCGCAGATCTGGAGAGAAAACACCCTGCCCCAGCGGATGCCCTCTCTTTTCCCGACCCCCCTGATCCGGAAATTCACACCCTCACCATTACAGGTCGAGAGGTAATCACAGCCGTTTGCTCTTTCCGGAGTGGCTCTGCTGGCGGCCTCGATGGCCTCAGTCCTCAGCACTTTAAGGACCTTATTAGTTCAGGCGCCGGGGAGGCTGGTGAGTTGCTCTTGAGGGAGCTTACGGCTCTGACTAACCTTATGCTTTCTGGCAATGTGAATGAAACCGTCATCGACGTCTTATACGGGGCTAACCTATGTGCCCTACCCAAGAGGGATGGCGGAGTTCGTCCCATTGCCGTGGGTACCACCTACCGTCGTATGGCAGCCAAGATTTGTTGCAAATTCTATGGTGAGGTGGTTTCGGGAAAATTTCAGCCCCTGCAGCTTGGCTACGGCTCCAAAGGGGGCTGTGAGGCTGCCGTACACGCGTTGTCGACCTATCTAAATTCAGGCAAAGGAGAGGCTATTCTTAAGGTTGACATAAAAAATGCATTTAATTCTGTTAATAGGGACACCTTGCTGTCAGAAGCTAAAAAAGAAATACCTCAAATTTTTAGTTTTCTCTGGCAATGTTATAGACAACCATCGAAATTACTGTTTCGGGACAACGTTTTGGAATCCGCTGTTGGCTGTCAACAAGGTGACTCCCTCGGGCCAGTGATCTTCAGCTTAGCTATACACCCAATCATTCGAAAACTAAATTCCAAATTTAATGTGTGGTACCTCGATGATGGAACCTTGGGAGGCGAAGTAGACACCGTTTTCAATGATCTACAATTTTTAAAAAATCAACTTTCTGCTATTGGTTTAGAACTCAACTTTTCTAAATGTGAAATATTCCTATCTGAAAGTACTGACAAAAATCTGACTTATTCGAAATTCAATGCAATAGCCCCTGCAATCAAAATTATCGACGAAAGTTCACTTCGTCTCCTTGGGTCCCCAATCTTTGAGGATTCCTTTCCCGGTTTCGTGGAGGAAAAAATTCAAAATTTCAATGATGTTTCAGCAAGATTGCTCGAAATTAATATGCATTCGGCTATTACCCTAATTCGTTATTGTTGTTTCGGTCCTAAATTAATTTATTTCCTTCGTGCTTCCCACTTATGGAAGCACCCTCACCTTTTGGAAAAAATGGACCAAATTATCCGGCATACTCTTACTTTAATTTTAAACATAACTTTGGACGATCGAGCTTGGGCTCAAGTTACCCTTCCCATCCGTATGGGAGGCCTCGGCGTCCGCAAAATTACCAGTATTAGTTTACCGGCATTCATATCTTCGGTCCACGGCACTGATAAATTAATCAGGAACATTCTAACTTCCACACTGATTCCTTTAGAAGTGCCGTGTTTCACCGAGGCTATGGATGTGTGGAGACTCGCTTGCCCGAATACAAATCCACCTGACAACCCAACTTCCCAGAGACGGTGGGATGAGCCGCTCTGCAAAGTAGTTCAGGAAAACCTAATCCTAACATCTGCTACTACTGCGGAGCGTGCGCGCCTGCTGGCTGTGGGAAATTGGGAGTCAGGTCTTTGGCTTCACGCACTGCCGTCGTCGAATATTGGCACCTTGTTCGATGATACCACTTTCCGCTTAGCTGTTGCCCTACGTCTAGGTGCGCCTTGCTGTTCTCCTCATCGCTGCCACTGTGGCGAAGTTGTCAACAGCCTCGGTCACCACGGCCTGTCATGCAGTCGAAGTGCGGGACGCATAGCGCGGCACGCGAACCTTAACGACATCATCCGACGAGCCCTTGTCACCGTCGGCGTTCCGGCTGTTTTGGAACCTCATGGCCTGGCACGCGACGATGGTAAGAGACCAGACGGTATGTCTTTATTTCCTTGGAAGATGGGTAGGCCTTTAGTGTGGGACGCTACCTGTGTCGATACTCTTGCGCCATCCCATCTTCCTAGCTCATCGTGCTGTGCTGGTGCTGCCGCGGCGGCTGCGGAGAACCTCAAGCGGCGGAAATATAACAGCCTCGTTGGCAGTTATATTTTTGAGCCGTTTGGGGTTGAAACTCTTGGGCCGTGGGGTCCGAGTGCTCATATGCTTTTTAAAGATTTATCTAAACGCTTAGTTGACTCTTCGCGTGACCCAAGGGCTGGCTTCTACCTCGGTCAGAGATTAAGCATTGCCATACAACGTGGCAATGCCGCCAGCCTTTTGGGCACACTTTCAGTCGACAGCGATGCGGAGGAGTTTTTTGACGTCATATTTAGTTAGGCCTTTAGTGTATATATTATTTTTAATTATTTAAGTTTATTTTATAATTTAATTTTAATAGTTAAGATGTATATGATTAATAAATAAATAAGTAAAACGTAAAAAAAAAGTAGTATTTGAATAAAAAAAATTATTAAATACAAATCAGATCAAAATTCCCTCTCTGAATAATATAGGTACTGCAAAGAGACGAGGAATTTTGAGTGTTGAAAGCCCATTTTTGAACAATTTTATCAAAAACAAAGTTTAGTCGGTTTATTCAAACAACTTGGCAATTTTAGTTGTCATTCATTTATTTTGTGAGATGATTATAGTTCTACAATAGATATTGATCATAATATGGTTAATGATTATGAATGAATTAGCGGAGTAGAATATTTAAAATCAGACTTATTTTACAATTCCAGTTATGTTATTACTTTAAACTTATGACACTATTATGTATATTATATCTTTGCAATTAATGTATCCTACTTTTGCAAGAAGAATATCATTAAAGAGACTGAAATAGATATATTCTAAAAGAAACTCTTTTGCAATTTTTATTGTTAAAAAGTCGCCTAATAATATTATATAAATGAAAAAATAGTTATATTCGATACTTTTTATAAGGTTCTTTTATTAGTAATCAATTTGTAAGATCTCTTAATTCACCTTGATTAAGAGATCAAAAAAAAAGAGATTTTTTTAGGTCCATGCCTTGATCATTGAACCAGTGTCAACTACATCTAATTTCATTTTACTCTAATAATCACCCAAGTCATTTGATTTTTTATACAGACTATAGTAACGGACTCAAGTGAAAGGAAAATGAAAGGGTACTTCGGCGAACACTAGCGGAAACACTGATTTACGGTATAGTTTTTTAGTTTTTGCTGTTTGTAATACTAGGTCGAAGTTAGAACGAGGGTGACGGAGGGAGGTGGGGCTAGCAATATACAGTGCGTTTCACTTAAGAAGTTCCTTTGCCGTAATGTTGGCAATATGGAAAAACAGTGTTACAATGTTTTTAGCAATTAAATTACTTAATATTAGGGAGATTAACCGATACTTCGTTACAATTGCCTTTTTTGTTTTTTTTACTATTTTTGAATAAAGTATAGGACGCTGGGCTCCATTCCGATTGTCCTGCGATTCTTTCAAATACCGAAAACGCCACGTCACAATATCGTACCTCTCTATTAACAACTTCCTTTTAGACCTGCTTTTTTAAAATAAAATCCTATTCCCCTCATAATTCTCCAAAAAGTGTTGCAACTACCGTTAAAATCGATTTCTTTTCGCATTTCGGGGAACAATTTTGGTAGAGTAGGCAACTCTTTCCTTTTTTCCCCTCTTTATTCTGTAGACAGACAGGGGAGCCAACATTACCCCGAAGGAACTTCTTAATTGAAACGCACTGTAGACTAATAAGCGGACAGGTTTGGCGCGGTCGGTCTGCAAGGGGGAGGGGAATTGAAGTTTTTGACGGGGATCAAGATTAACAGTTGTGTGTCCTTCTGTCAAATAGAATTTAATAGAATAACCTATAACCTGGAAAACTTAATATTCTACATACTACGAAGTGATTAATAGCAGAAATAAAACGTAAGTAGCATTTAAGTGATATTGAAAAAGAATCTTGGAAACATTCACGTTTTCTAACCAACAAAAGTCAGGTTTTCGTTTCGTGATTGCATTTCTGCTATCGTCATATCATTTCGTACATCTATTATTTGCGTAAAACTTTTTCAGAGGTACAAATAGTTTTACTATCCATTGTAACTGTCAACAATATGATCAGAAAACTTAAATCAGAACTAGTGTGATGTACAATGGTAAAGGAGGAAAATGTCCCATATTGATCATAAATAATTCATGTCAATTGCATTAGAAAGATAGTTTATACAAGAAATTCAAGTAATCTCATTTTGTTGATGACAGGTTAGTAATATTACTGCTTGAACACTCCACTACTACATTATCATGAGTCTACTTGTTGTTTTTACAATGAATGTGTTATTTTGGTTCAATAAGTTCGCATACAGATTACTCATGTTGTCACATCACTAATACAAATGTTTTATGTATTACAAAAGTTTATAACATATTTTACAGATGCCTGTAGCTGACGAAATCCAGTCCTCATGGGCTGATGAGGTTGAGATCGATCAGGGAGCTCTGCCACCACCGTCTGAAGTTGTAGAAAATGGATTGAAGATTGTGACGGAATATAAATATGACAATGACAACAAGAAAGTCAAGATTGTCCGTACCTACAAAATTGAGAAGCGAGTAGTATCAAAGGTATTTATGAAATGTTTTAACACTCCCAAAGTGTTCACTTACTTGCTATGTCAATGTTGCTTTCTATGTTGGAAAAATGTTGACAGTAAGCTCTACTGTCCACATTTTTCCAACATGAAATATATGAAACTTTCTGTACTTCGATTTTGTCATACAATTGGTTGGGTATAATACAGTAAAAACCAGCAACTACATATATGTATGTATGTTTACTCATATTTTGCTGAAAACTGATTTACGAATCTAAATATTAATAGCTGCTGTAAGGTAAATAGTAATAATTGTGTCAGGTATCTGATTATTTATTGTAGGCAAGATAATGTGGCCAGACACATGATGTATGGTGTGAGGGTTTACTTAATGTCATGTTTTAACATTACAACTTTAGCAAATATTACTATCTGTCCCATGCAGTTCCACCTGTGTATTTGATTACTATTCTGCTCATTTCGTGTGGTATTATATAGTCTCTAAACTTTCTATATAAGCGGGCTATCCAAAAGTAAAAGAATTTTAATATTTGTACAAATAAATGGCTATGTATTAGCTGTTTGACATTCACTTGTACTTTCTTCTATAATACCAGCATAATATTTACTCAACTGTTGCTTATAACAATATGTAATTATTTTAGGACATAGCCAAGCGTAAAACTTGGAGCAAATTTGGTGACTCTGCCAATGATAAGCCTGGTCCAAATCCAGCTACAACCAATGTTGCTGAAGATGTCTATATGCAGTTCATTACCAGCAAAGAAGAAAGCCAGCGCCCTGATGACGGAGAGCTCGACGGTCTCAAGGTATACGCTGAGAACTGATTTTTACTAATTAAATTTCAAGTATAACAATTTATTGAAAGATGAGGTCTATTCACGTTAGCTTGGTCTGTGACGTATCTCAAAAGAAGTATTTATTTTTTATGATAGACAAGTTACATATAACAGTCAGTTTACTTTTCAAGAAAGCAGCTTGACTGATTAATAATAATAATAATAATATAGCCCTTTTATTCCGAACATTTACAATGTTATTTGTATTGTTATTATAAAATGTCCCTCAGCTCGGAGTGTCTTTTGACATAGGCCTCCTCCAACTGCTTCCATTGCACTCTGTCTATTGCTACTCTGGTCCAGTAAGGTCCTAAGGCTAAGCGAAAGTCATCTTCCCATCTTCTTGTTGGACGTCCCCGTTGTCTGCTTCCATCTCTTGGGTACCAGAGTGTTACTTGTTTGCTCCATTTTTCCGTCTTACAGCGTAGCATGTGACCCGTCCAACGCCATTTCAGTTGGTCCGTTCGGGTAAGTATTTCCGTAACGTTGGTTTTGTTCCTTATTTCTGCTGAGGTAATTCTATCATTTAGCTTTATTCTCAACATGCTTCTCTCCATTGCCCGCTGACACTTGGCTAGTTTTTCTCTGTGGTTCTGAGTGAGGGACCAGGTCTCGCTTCCGTATGTAATACAAGGGAGGATACAGGTATTAAAAGTTTTTCTTTTAATGGTCATGCTTAGTTCTTTACTTTTCATTATTTCCTTTAATGACCAGTATTTTCGCCAGCCACAAGCAATCCTCTTGCTTATTTCCTTTGACATTTGGTCTGTAGGGGCGATTATTTGGCCCAAATACACATACTCTTGTACGTACTCCAGCTTGTTTCCGTCCAGTACTATGTCGATCTCTGTTGAGTTGGTCATTATTTTTGTTTTCATTTTATTAATTTGGAGCCCAACATCGTTGCTCTTTTTGGCTAGAGAAAGTATCATTTTTTGAATTTTACGTGGGTCCTCTTCAAGCAGGATAAGATCGTCTGCGAATCTCAAATGATTGAGACGGCAGCCATTGATGTTGAGGCCGTATCCATCCCAGTCTAGACTTCTGAAGATATTCTCCAACACGGCAGTGAACAAGTTAGGTGACAGTGGGTCTCCTTGTCTGACGCCTCTGTTTATGGGGAAAGGATCTCCGGTCGTTTCGAGTTTTATGCAGCCTTCACTTATAAAGTAGATGTTTCTGATTATATTTATGTAATTACTGTTCACTCCTTGCTGTTTAAGGGTTGACCAGATGTAGTCGTGATTTAGGCTAAACTGATTAATAAAACATAAATCAGTTCTTTAAAAAAACTGAGTTAATGCTGTTGCTGTACAACTGAATTACATAGTTTTGCTGGGACTTTTCTGTACAAGACTGACATTCATATTAATTTTGGTGTTAAATTATATAATATATGATTATATAACCTACCTACTTACCTTACCTACCTACCTTACCACCTTACCTTACCTTTGTTTCAAATCCTGCATTTTTCCATTCCCCATTGTTTCAAGACCAGTTAAATCCGTTTTAAAACCAAATAATTGTAGAGATTATGATTTACAAACCTTATAAACAAACAATTCTACTATGCATCATAAATGAGAATAGTATCGATTGCGATGTTTTGACGTGACGTCGTACTGTGAAATCGAAGAAATTTTGGCAAAATTGACGAACTGAGAGATGAGCAAAATTGAAGAACTGGATTCTGATTAAAACTGTTTTCGTTCACAGTTCGTAAATTAATTAAATTTTTTGTAAATTAATTAAAGTTTAAACATTTGTTTCCGCAATTTGAGAGTAAATTGTGACGTCACAATATGGCGATCGATCCTATTCTCATTTGGAACGCATTGCACAATATTAGTTTATGAGACTAAATGAATTTATTCTTTTAGTACGTACTTAAACCACGATTTTCCTAAATTTATTAATCTTCTTGCCCATATTCCATATTACAAATTGTGGTCGGCACAACACGTTTTTTTCTTCCATTCTGTTCTGTCACCCATCTCACTATAACTAACTCCTTTTTCTTTCATATCACTCCTCACACAAATTTATAAATCAATCAACAAATAAAAATGAATGCTTTGATGGACTAAAATGCCTGTATTATTTCAGCAACAAAGCAGCAGTGTGATCTTCAAGTGCAGAACCTGCCAGGGAGACCATTGGACCACTAGCTGTCCCTTCAAGCACACTCAAATGGCTCAGACCAAAGCCAATGAAGCTGCCAAGGCAGCGGGCATTGGTAAGTCTAGGATGCTATTTATTGATTATTGTTATGAAATAACAGACTTTATGCTTCAGTATTATTTGTCTTTTTTATAATATAGGAAAATTAGCTTATGCCAGCGGCTTCACCTGCGTAATAGTGCAAAATATATAGCATTCTCAACTATAAGGTAGCATTCTACTGGAGAAAGAATTTTAAAACATTGGTCTAGTAGTTTTTGAATTTATTCTTTATAAACAAAAATATAAAAATACAAAATTTTCCTCTTTATAATATTACTAATATCATAAAGAGAAGGATCACTTCTACTATATCTAGAACTTCTAATATATCTATACACTTGTTGTTTTGAAGACCTATTCAAGTACTGCATTTAATGTCCACCTATTCAGCCCAAGCTGTCATGGACTCGAAATCGAGAAGTTACTAAGCATAATAAAATAATACCATATTATTGACAGATTCGAAAGCCACGCCGACCAACAAATACGTGGCGCCATACTTGCGCGACGGAGGCGCGGGCCGCGGCACCGGGCGGGAGCCGCCGGGCGCGCGCGACGTGGCTGCCATCCGTATCTCCAACCTCAGCAACTTCGCTGTGGAGGCTGATCTTGACGACCTCGTCAAGGGCTTCGGTCCCGTTCAGAAGCTGTACCTCGCTAAGGAGAAAGTAAGTTATAGGGTTCATACGTCTCATGATTTCGGGGTTACCATTTTTTTTTTCCAATTTTTATGTTTATGAGTTTCTAATAAGCAGATGACGACTGTATGGCCCTGGTTTTCACTGCGGTCGCCTAGATGACTATTTCAATATTATTTCACTCCCAGGCTTTCAGCTGTCAGCGTTGAGCTGAATGGCACAAATCCAATAGGGTGCTTTTAGTTAAACACTCATCCACAAGCGCAAGCTTGAAAAGATAATGTAAAGGTATAGGTAATGTATGCCAGTATGCCTGTTCCCAATAACCTATTTATCGTCAGAATAGCCTATTTGAAATAGCCTATTCTGACGATATTATAACTCCAGTAGTCCTTATAACTCCCCTGTTGATACAACTTTATGTAGAAATTAGCATCAGCCAGCGGCTTCGCCCGCGTGAAAAGGTTTTTCAATACAAACTTTGGACCCCCGTTTCATCTCCTTAGGGGGTGAGTTTAAAAAAATCCTCTCTTAGTGCTCAACTACGTCATAAAAGGAAGCCTTGGGTAGAATTTCATGTTCCTAGTCTTAGTAGTTTCGGCGGTGCGTTGATATTATGTTAGTCAGTCAGTCTCTTCTTTTATATTAATTTTAAGACTAATGTACAAACGAATTTAATGTTGTTTAAAATAAGAACAATTTAAATAAATAAATCTTCTGTTTTGTTTCAGAGCACTGGCCACTGCAAAGGATTTGCTTATGTTCATTTCAAGTTCCGTGCTGATGCTGCTAAAGCTATCCAGACATTAAACGGACACGGTTATGATCACTTGATCCTCAATGTGGAATGGTCGAAGCCACCTCAGAACAATTAATTATGTAACATCACTATTTCCATATTCTATACTTGTAATAAAATTTATTATGAAAAAATTGTTTTTTTGTTATAGGTAATATTTATTACTGATCCTTACGCTGCCCGACCACGTCAGAATTTTTGTTGGACAGATAATCGGGCCGATTTTGTATATTTATAACATTGTTCTCTACTTTTGACCGACTTTTTGTAGGACGTGTGTATTGCACTATTGCAGTGTGTTCTATTTTTCTCCTACAAAAAATCGACCACCGATTATTGGACGTGGTGGGCGAGCAGCCTTACCGTTGACAACCACGAGAAGTAGGAACTCGGTTAACCTAACTGCACGCCAACTTAGTTACGTCGACTACAGGTCGTTCGATTCCCGGGTCAGGCAAAAACTGGTATCAGGATTTTTAAAATCCGAATTACTAAGTAGGTAGCAGCCCAAAGCTTATCAGTTGGTAGTGGATGTGATACCCCGTTCCTCAGAAAACAAGTATAGCTATTGGTACTGCGTCTCTCCAGTCGTGCGCCGGCGACGAAATAGCCGACTCGTTTGGCGACAATATTTCGAGCATTAACTGAGTAGGGGAGGGGGGGGGGGAGCTAGTAGTTATTAGAAAAGTATAGCTGATCCGGCAAACTTTCTACCATATAGACTAGGTAAAAAGAATGGGGGGGGGGGGGGGGAGTAGAAGGGACTACGATTTTCTATAGACTTTTATTTTGTCTGTTTTGTTTATTCCGGCTAGTTCCAGAACGGCTGAATCGACTTTCATGGGACTATATTAAGTATTGTGCGATCTTACGCAAACGCAGTATTTTTCACAAAAGCAGCTTCTTTTTTATTATGTTAATGTGAGAAAACAGACTGCTTACTCAGATTATTTTATCAATCGCACTTTTTTTACAGTACTTTAAAGGATTATTTGTAAAACACTAACAACCTTGCAGGACTGTATCACAAATATCATAAACAATGACTTTTTACAAAACCTAATTCCAAACCAAACCTTTAAGATTTCGTTTCGTATTATCTACAGAACAGAAAGAGTATTTATCTGTACCTACCTACGTCTGTAGGACCCGACGTAAGCTCATCAAGCACCCCCATCGCCCGATCCCCGCTTCCCTCTGCTATTGTACTATCGCTTGCTTCGCGTAGTCTATCTTTGCAATATTTAGAACATTCAATTTAAATATTTTTATTTTTGTATGAAAATCTGATGAACTAAAATATGATAAATTAAAAGTCATAGAACTAGATATTTATAATGTTAGTAACATAGTCCTGAGAGGTTGCCAGTGTTTTACAAATAACCTGTATATTGACACTATGTCGACTTTCCTCTTATACCTATTAATTCATGAATCCCCAAGCGACCACCGGTGGCCGCGCATCTATTGTCTTACTATTGTTTTTCTAACTGACGGTATCTGAAGGGTTAATATTGAAATATTGATAAAATTCTAATATCAATCATTTATAAAAAGAATACCCACGCTGATCCTTGCTGAGGAAACAATCAATAAAATCAATTAGAAGCACTAACTAGTGACATTTTATAAGTACCCATGGAGGTCTATGTAAAATAATCATTTATGAGTTCAATTGAATGAACCATTCAAATATTTCTGGATTAATTGGGTTAAAAGAGAAAATTTCAATTAAAATGCATAAGAAAAATTATTAAATATTTTATTTGAAGCACTTAGTGAAAGACTAGACAGACTTTGAAAGATAATACAACATCAACATGCTAGAAGGTGCACCAACATAACATAGTAAGACTTAACAACTATCAAATGTGCATAATTTGCTCTGGACATAATGGCAGTTTGCAAATTAGTCCCTGACCTTTCACCGAGTCCATTCATGAAGACAATGCAATGAGCCATCAGTGAGAAATCATTATGAGAATATCATCAACATGCAAACTGGCCTTGTATCCAGGGACAATGAAAGTAAATACCCCCTTCCATTTTCATTAAATCAATTTTAACCAGTAAAGCATAAAGTAACATGGCGAATCATTCTTATATATCAATATCATATTTTTCATCATCACTGTTGGGACTATATGTCTCATCAGGTAGTGTTACTTCTCCACAGAACATAAGTTCTACATAGTTGAAATAATCTAGAGCAATATTAGTGAGCATTGCTCCTGTAGTAACACCTAAGACTGTGCCTATAACTGGTCTTTGGCCCACGGAACTTCTTAAGATGGCCCATAAGAAAATGGATCCAAGTGGCCACAAGCAACCTCCAAGAAATGCCCATGAAAAGCGCCTGGCTGGGGCCGCTGCAGCCATGTGTGGTCTAGCCCAGAGCCATAGTCCTGCACCACCTCCCGCAGTTAGAAATAAAATATCTGTGACATCTCTGTGTGGAAACAATCTGAAAAGAACAAACAGTTTTCTCAAAATGAAATAAAGTATCTAGCTACATATACATATTATAATTTTCATGATATAATGTTTACATACCTGACCATTAAATGTGGGTTCATCACACTGACTGACAAAGTTGTGTAACTAGCCAGACCTTGTAATGGTAAATAATAGTACAGTACATTGTCCTTATTAAAAGGTGGCAACTTCACATTCCCCACTGATTTATTAAGCAGATCTACAGTTTTTGGTACCGATCCCGACAAATTAGCAATGTGTTGTCGGACGTTTCGGTAAATCTTCTCTAGAATATCCATTTTGTTATAAACAGACTACAAATCAAAACAAGATGCACTCTATACTAGTACAACGGTAATAAGGTTACGTCGCTGCACATAATTTGGCAACTGATATGGTTGTGAAGTTATTTATACTATAATTTTATTCATTATAGACTTGTACTGCACACAAAAAGTGATTGCAAAATGCAAACACAGATTGCATTGAAAGAAAGCCGAAGCGAACATCAAAAATGGCATTGGCATGTGACAGCTTTAGAGATGTCCAAACATTTATATTACTATTCTCTATGGAAGTCCTTATCGATTAGGTAGAGTTTTTCATAAAATCTATCTAAACATTATTTCTATCTGATGTATAGTTATTTACAAATGTATTAAATAACTTATTTTTTGAAAATGGTACATATGTTTAATTCATGAATCCCCAAGCGACCACCGGTGGCCGCGCATCTATTGTCTTACTATTGTGTTTCTAATTGACGGTATCTGAAGGGTTAACAACTTATATTGCGGGTTAATTATTATTATATATCATATCATAGTAATAACAAGAATAAAAAATTGTAACATTTTGCCACGCTTACACTATATCAATCAAACCCAAGAATTTTCTATTATATTTTCGGACGGTAGGGTATAAAGATCCTTGATCAAACAAACCACAAGAATAAGACTGCACAGGGTATTTAAGATCATTTCAAACTAAAGAAAGAAAGAAAACTTTTCTCTTCTTTCTAAATTAAACTGATGCCCGTTTTATTGTCTTCTTCCTTGGCGGTATCACTCTTGACAGAATGGTCGAGATCATCACTTCAAATGTTGGTGGGTGAGCTTCACAACATGACGCCACTCATTTCTGATGGCCGATTTTCTCGTGCGTTGATAATAAGCTCATGAGTAGTGATGGGGAAAAAGAACATTCTCCAAACGAGAATATTCTCGGAACGAGAATGTTCTAGAATGTTCTCGTAAGTGGAGAACTTACGAGAACTTATGAGAACTTAAAATTTGTATGTGCTCCTTCCAATTTTAACATGAAACAGATAATGATGATGATTTTAATTATTATTTTAAATATTATTATAATCGTTTTGAGTGTTTAGGAAGCTCCGCGGACAAATACAACGATGGGTTCGTGGAAACTGTCCATTTGGTCGGTTCTAAATTCTTTAAAACTCGAACAAATGAGAGGAAGAGGCTCACGGATCGAACCTTTCAGCTTATGAAAGAGTGGCGTGAGATGATTCTGCATTCTTCAGACGATGCGTGCATATATCGCCAGAGTCCTTGAAACGCGATCTCCGTCACTTTAGCAACGAAAAATTAAAGACACGATTGAGCGAAATAAGGGCTCCAAAGTGTTTGCAAGAGATCTGTCTATTGGGCAGAGCTAGCTCACGAAACTGAAGACCGACAAGGGCAGAGTCATATCCTCCAAATTGGAGCTTCTAGGAGAGATCAAGGCATTTTATAGACTGTTATACTCGACACTATACCGAAGATATCTCGGCCGTCAGCCTGTACGACATTAAAAGATGGCTCTGAAACAGTTGGCGTCAGGTGAAGACAGCAGGGCTCCTGAAGGCTGGTGGAAAACCGGTCCTAAACGCCTTTCAGTAGTTGTTTGATTCCGTCTCGAGGAAAAAACGCCACAGGTATGGAGCAGAGATATGGTGGTAGTCTTCTTTTAGAAGGGTGACATACCCTGCTTAAGAATTACAGGCCCATCTCACTTCTGAGCCATGTCTACGAGCTGCTTTTCAGGGTCATCACGACTGTCTTGCGCCCAATTTCGACGACTTCCAGGCTCCCGAACAAGCCGGAAGCCAAAAAAGCTTCAGCGCCGTGGACGGAAGACTTAGGAGTATAATCAGCCTACAAAAACGCTTTGATACGATCGAGACTTGGGCTGTACTGCAGTCTCTCCAACAGTGCCAGATTGACTATGGGTACATTGAAATGCTGAAGTGTTTATTCCAGTTTGTTCAAAAACGTCACCATGTCAGTCCGACTTCAGGAACAGCCATCGAAACAAAAAAGCCAAAAAGGCAAGGAAACGCCATTTCTCCGAAACTATTCACGGCCACAATAGAGGATGTCGGTTCTGGTTCTGGAATGGGCTAGGCATTAATGTCAATGGCGAGTACATCACTCACCTTCGATATCCCGACGACATAGTAGAAATGGCTGAGACTACGGAGGAGCTCAGAACAATGCTAGGTGACCTCAGAAGAGCTTCTGAAAGAGTGAGACTTAAAATGAACATAGAAAACCCAAAGTCATGGTAAAAATCCACGTAGCACCCACTCCTATCAAGATCGGAGACTCTACACTCGAATTTATGGAAGACTACGTTTATTTAGGGCAGACAGTCCAGTTGGGTAGGTCTAATTTTGAGAAAGAGGTCTATCGTCGAATCCGACTCGGCTAGGCAGCGTTCAGGGAGCTGCGCGGTGTGTTTTCGTCCAATATATCACAGTGTCTCAAGACGAAAGTCTATGAGCAGTTCGTGTTGCCAGTGATGATATATGGCTCCGAAACGTGGTCGCTTACAACGGGCCTCCTCAGAAGGTTTAAAGTCACTCAAAGGGCAATGGAAATGGCTAATGCTTGGAGTTTCCTTGCGTGATCACATCGAAAATGAAGACACCCGTAGCAGAACCAAGGTTACAGACATAGCCCAAAGAATCGCTAAACTTAAGTGAAGACGCAGCGTTGGAAGGCCTCCCCTAAGGTGGACCGATGACCTGGTGAGGGTCGCGGAAAACCGATGGATGCGTGACGCACAGGACCAGTCATTATGACGACACTTGGGGGAGGCCTATGTCCAATAGTGGACGCCTATCGGATGAAATGACGCTGATGAAGAAAATTAATATCCATATTTATTACAACAGTCTATTATAAAATAATAATCAAAATATATTACTGCTCCACCCAGCCCGCTACCCGCCCTGTTGCACTTCGCTGTGGTTTCTACTGAATGAGCGGTCGAAGTGCATTCATAAAATATCACGCATTTCATTTATCATTCAAATATTAAAAAGTGATCAAATTAAGTTTAGGTTTTGTTACTCAGTTTTTAAGTTCTCGTAAATTCTCGGCTCGGAGAACATTCTCGAGAACATTTCCGCAAAGTTCTCGCTAGGAGAATGTTCTCGGGAATTTCCCATCGCTACTCATGAGCCATTTACTGCCACCTTTATCTGGTCAGTCCACCTCATAGCAATTAAACCCACTCCAATTCCTTCATTGCCTTTCATACCGGAGCAGCCCCCGGTAGCTTAGGGTTAGCTCCAAAAGGTAACTCAGCAGTTACCTTTTGGAGCTAACCCTGGCCCTAGTAGGCTTTGATCCAGCTGGGCCCCAGCCGTTGCTGATAACTCCTTGAGGCACGCGGTGCACGACAGTGCGTGCCGTCGACGACTTGGGCTCGGTCCGGACAGTTACCGGACGGTAGGACAGCGAGCTACCCAATGCTCACCGTCCGCAAGCCCGCGCCTACGGTGGCCGGAAATCGGGTTCGGCCTCCTCCTTTGCTAGCATTACTGCTTCGCAGAAGGAGACGACCACCACTTTGCCACTCCTCTGCGCTCCCGACCATGGCCTGTACCAAGGCCCGGCGCGAGGGATCGCCGATCGCCCTCACGAGGGCACGGCGATGCTCTGCCTAAGCGGGGCACACCTCTACCTACTGTGTGCTTCACCGTGTCCTACGGGCGTTCCGCACAGTGGCGACACCTGGGCGTCACTTCCGTACGAATCCGGTGCAGAAACTTCCCGAACTTACCATACCCGGTGAGAACCTGCGTCATGAGGAAGGTGAAGTCGCAGTGAGGCCTTTTCAGCCGGACCTCAAAGAGGGGACTTACCGCCATAATTACGGCGTGCCCAGGTGTCACATGTCTTCGAATTTTTGGTTCTAGGACATACTGGTTTCCTCACAATGTATTCCTTCACCATTTTCAGAGCAGTGGTGATAAAATAATTTTCACAAAGTAATGTGCCTGGCTGGGTTTGAACCCGTGACTGTAAGTCGGGGCCGTTACCACTCGGCCACCACTGCTCTTCAAATGTGTGTGTAACAGTAGTGGAACAGTAAATAAATAAATAAAAAGTCAGTTTGAAATTAAATGCTTGTTTTTATTTTCATCAATTTTGTAGGTAGTTTAGCTGCTCGGACTTGTTCAATTAAACTTTCTCCTAAAGGACTAGATGCTTCTATATCTAAACTGCTAAAATCAGTAGTTATATCTAGACCTTTATTCCACTTCTCCAAGCCATTCCAAGCTATCATAACTCCATTATCTGTACATAATTTAGGATAAGGTCTATAAATATTGTAACAAGTTTCATTGCATAACATTTGTAAAGCACTAAAGATATAATTGTTACATGCCACTCCACCTGACACAACTAGCTGTTGTCTCTCTTCTGGAATTAGTTTATTTTCTTTACAAAATTCCATAGCTCTCTGTGTTCTATGGACTAGATGCCTGGTAGTAGCCATCAGCATAGCAGCACACAAATCGTTTACTTCTGGGATCAATTCATGAGCCACAGTTTTATGCTCTACTTCCTTTTTGTGTAAATGAAACATAACTGAGGTTTTAAGGCCATTTAAACTAAAATTACAATCCCTGTACTCAGATAATGGTAGAGGAAGTTTGAACATGTGAGGATTAGTGGCTTTTGATGCTGCTGCTTCCACAGCTTGGCCTCCACACATCTGGGAATACTCGGGAACATTTCTTAACTTCATTCTTCTAGCTACTTTATCGAAAACTTCACCGGGAGCAGAATCCATGCTTTCACCAAGAAGTTGGAAATGGTCAACATCTTGAACAACAGCGAGCAAACAATGTCCTCCAGATATTAAAAGCACCAAGAATGGAAATGTTATATCATGGTGCATTCTTGCCACAAGTGCGTGTGCTTGCATATGATGTATGGGGATTATTGGTTTGTTATATCGCCGTCCTAAATGCTTGGCATATTTCATGCCCACAATAAGGCTGAGTGGCAATCCTGGCTTCAGTGTGACAGCAATAGCTTCGATATCGTCCATGGTTAGTTTGGCTTCCTGTAATGTTTTAGTTACTGTGGGTTCAATGTATGTTCGATGGAGGTCTTGAGCTATATCTGGTATGATTCCACCATTTCTTAAATGCATTAGATTCTGAGAGTGACAAACTTCTGACAACAGTTTGCCTTTTGAATTAATAATAGCACAGCCAGTATCATCGCATGATGTTTCAATACCAAGTATATTTATAAGCCGTCTGTTGCTATAGCTTCTTGGTTTAAAAATGTATTGTTTACTCACTTTATCCATAAATTGTGAACAGACTAACCTCTTTAAGGTATTCATTATAATTCTTCAAAAATATTTATTATTTAATATGTAAGCATTTCCATTCACCAGCTGACTGATAGGTTATTTTTATTTATAAACACTTCATCAAATTATTCACTCATGGACATTACTAAAATTTTTAATTCTTTTCTGAATATTATATAATATTTTACCTTGGGCTAACTCAAATACATTTTTTTTTAAAACTAAGTTATTTTGGTTTTGAGCTTAACCTATAAATAAATTAATGACGTTGACATTTACATGACATTGACAGATAGTTATTTTTAATTTACCCCAGAAAAGGCACGTCTTTCAAACATATTACCTAGTCATGCGTCCGTGTTTTTGCGTGGTTATAATTCTAATATTTTTGTAGTATTTGGCAGCAAATGCATAGAGTTAGCTTTTTTGGCAAGCTTTGCTAAAGCAGTGTAAAGCTTTATACCCGATTCCGCATCTCTTAAATTCTTAGTTAATAAAATTTCACTTCACTACTTCAAAACACTAAAATGTGCAAAATAACTTTAATTTCGGAAGTCGGTGTTAAATAACGACGAGAGAAAACTATTATAGAAACACTGACTTCAGAAGTTAAAGCAAAGTTGAAGTCAGCTGTATTACATTTTTTGTAAAAAAAATCTCTTTTCAGTTGTGTACCATTAGCCATACCTATTTAAATAATGTGCGAGTTTTTTTTTTTAAATTGTTATTAACTAGTGCTTGACTGCGATCCCAACTACAGTAGTCTATAAAATTTAATCATTAAAACCACTTTCATTGCATGACAATTCCAATAAGCCAAGCCACGGCTAGGATACATTGTTTTATTATGGAGTTTTCGTGCTTACTTTCCATTATCAGATCAGCTTGATGGTATCTTATGATAATTCTAACAATCTCAAACACTGATGGATAAGCATAGCATAATCAGCCTTTTAATGTCCCTTCTGCTGGGACTTGGGTCTTCTTTCTCGGAGAGGGAATGGGCTTTAATCCACCGCGCGGTATTGTTACGAGTAATTTATGTAAATGCTACGCCTAGCCAGTTTAAATTTAAGTATACTTAGCATTTACTTAGGGATTAATTACGTGACTTGATTGATTCCGCCTTCACCTTACTAACATCGACATCTAGACGGCCATCCATCCATCAGCCTTTTTCTCTTCTCTTTATTTTCTTTTTCTGGGACTTTGGGCTACTCCCTAGGAAAGGGAATGAGCCGTAATCCACCACGCGGGCCCAGAGCGGGATTACTGCTACATCCTCAAATCAATTCGACGTATCCCCCTTCTTCCTTCAGTCAGTCATCGGCTACTCGTATATGTACTTGAAAATAGGACAGTTCTGCCGTAATGTGGAGTTCTGTTCCATATCTTCGAAGATTATCATCAGATCATAACAATGCTCCTATTGGACCAATTCAGAAAGCATTCAATCAAAAAAAAAAAAAACAAAATCCGTCCACAGTTGACTGAGAAATTGGTGAACGTACATAAAGAAATACAATGCGTTCCAAATGAGAATAGGATCGATTGCCATGTTGTGACGTCACGATTTACTATCAAAACGCGGAAACAAATTTTTTAACTTTAATTAATTAACGAAAAAAAAATGATATACGAACTGTGAACGAAAAAAGTTTAATTAGAGATGAGTAAAATTGAGGAACTCTAATCCAGTTCCTCAATTTTACTCATCTCTGAGTTCTTCAATTTTGACAAAATTTCTTCAATTTGACAGTACGACATCACGACTACACATCGCAATCGATCCTATTCTCATTAGTAACGCATAGTACTTAAGTACAGCCGATAATAATAACCTGCCTTTATTGAAGTCGTTGGTAATGTTAACTGACGACAAGAGAGACAAATTGTGCGTTAGCCACTCGCTATTTCGTTACGAACTCGGTATTTCCACCTATTCAATTGCTTGGTCCTGCTACCAGTGCCATAACTAGCTTTTTAAACGCCTGGCGCTAGTTTCTGAAACTGCACCTCTAAAAAAAATCCAAATCGGGTAAGTTTAATATGCCTGACGCAGGTCTTCACCGGTCGTTTTCCGGATGTACCTGTTTCGGATTTGGTGGGAAGAAACGTTCGTGTGTTAAAATTGTGCGGATTGCCTGGAGCTCACAGTGAAACATATGGCGGAAATTTACTTCACTTTGATGGAGCTGTGGGTGGAGCACACGACGGTGGTCTTCGTGGGGTGATCCGGCCCTGATTGGAGCGAGAGGCAATGGGAAACAGTAACCTCCTTCTGATGAAATGAATGATACACAACTTGGCCTTGTATTGATCATTTCTGCGCTCCTGCATCGTCTGCGCCTTATCAAAGTCAAAGTCAAAATATTTTATTACATGTAGGCCTACAAGGGCACTTATAAAACGTCAGAAGCTAGTGCACGGTTCGAAATTGGTCGTTTCCTATGGAGAAGAACCGGCAAGAAACTCCATGGTTACTCTTTTAAAAAATGTGTTTATTACAATATTGATTGATTTATGTAAGAACAGTGTAGACCAGTCAACACTGTACACAAAAGCACAAAATTAATCATAATAAAATAAAAATATAGTAAGTTGTAATAGAAAGTTATCTAAGTGTTTGTGGATTATACAGTGTTCTCACATTCACATTCCAAAAAGAGGCTATATAAATAATTACAACAGAAAAATTTAAATAATTACAACTGTTAACAAAATAAATCATAAATTATATATCAAAATAAATAATAAATATAATCATATAATAAATTATGCCTGGGCACCGCTGACACTGCCCTGGTAACGGCGTTGGCTGATATCATAATTAGTCAATTGCAATATCAATAAATCGAATATGCTATTGCTAGGATTATTAAAACCTAACATAGGTTATAGTACCTACATAACATACACGGTACTGTCAACAATCAATCGTATAAAAATACTCGTAAATATACCTACTACCGGAATTTGCTGATTGAGTTTTATTTACTTAAGTATTCAGCTGTAACTCGAATACACTTCCAAAGTTACAATTCTTTTAAGTACCTATCATTGATATACAATTCAATGGTACCTACTTACAGATTTACCACGGTAAATAAATTTAAAATTGCGCGCACTTTTCACTTCTCAGTTGGATCTATTTATATCACTCGGGCTGGCAGTTTAGAGTTTTGAACCTGCTGGTTTCTTCATCATGGTTGATGTGACATGGTTATTTGGGATCTGGCTTCGACCTCATGACCTGGCGCCCTAGCCAAGTTACAACCGTTTCTCTTGCGTCGAACGCCTCGAGTTGGGCACGCCCCCGATTCTTTTGTTCTGACCACCTGATTGAGCGTTGAGATGACCTTATTCCAGTACATTTAAAGTTTTCTACAAGCGTTAACGATTGCAGATTATCTACTTGGCCAGGGGTAGGTACCTACTGTAATTACTAGGCTATCATAATCTTAAAGGTTAAGATCGTTATAGTCTTGTCTTAACTTACCTACATTTAGTGTTGTAAATAAGTTAAGACAAGTCCAAGAGTATCCAATACTAAAAAAACAAAACAAAGAAAGTCTAGAGTTACTGTCCCTTTCCATTTTCTAGAATAATAATATACACGCGTGCTTTTCCAATTCACTTTAGACATTAGTAGAATAATCAACATCGGCTCTACTTGCCATTAACCCTTCAGATACCGTCAATTAGAGACACAATAGTAAGACAATAGATGCGCGGCCACCGGTGGTCGCTTGGGGATTCATGAATTAATAAAGAATAGAATAGAAGTACAAGAGTCGATGTAACGATTCTTACGTGGAATAAAGTTAATGTGTTCCTATTCATCCAGTTATATTGATTTGCGTAGAAACCACGAAACCGTTATAAAACTTTGTATTCATACGTTTTAAAATGGAATGTAGGTAGATAGATATTTACATATTTTGTTCCAGGTAGATAACATGAACAGAGTAGCTTGCTTCAACTTGTGTTTATGTTATGTGCATAATTTCATGAGGACGGGATCTTTTTGTAATTCGATGATTTCACTCAGTGACGTCTTGCGATCTGCACGATACAGGTATATTGTAGAATCATGTTGAAATTATCAAAAAAGTTTGCCAACAACAGGAAATGTGTGAGGTTTGTATCCAATTCAGCGTCTAGTGAGAATAAAGGATTACGTGAGAAAGGAAAATTAAAACATTTTGAAGAAATCCCAGGACCCAAGAGTTATCCAGTTGTGGGGACGCTGTATAAATACGCACCTTATATAGGTTAGTAGTTAACTTAAATCTGTTTCTCTTCTCTGCTCTGTTTGTGTAATTATCGGTGCCTAAAGTTATAAAATATTTCTAAGAGGTGCCGCGTTGTGGGTCTAAATATATCTACAAATGTTAAAATCTACTGTCTAGACCAGCCCAAGTGGCTGGAGCGGCAACACAGCGTTTCCATTTTCCACATGATGTAGGTCCTCACCGCACATGGCAAGTTCTGGAGATTCCTGCATCGAATTCGTATGGAAGAAACGCCCGAGTGTCACCATTGTGTGGACGCCCCGAGGACACAGTGGAGTATACAGTGGAAGTTTGCCCTGCTTGGGCGGAGCAAACTTCCATCGAACAATGAGTAGCTCGACGCCGTCTGGCAGTCCGGTGATTGATCGGACCGAACCCAGTCGTCAACAGGGCGTAGTAATCCACGCGCTCCTCACAGAGATGTCAGCAAATCGAAGGGGCCTAGCGGGGCCTATGCCCGCTAGCTAGGACCACGGGGAACTTTTGAAAAGGAAACCCGTAGTCCTGGAACGCAAAGAGCAACTGATTAAAAAAAAGGACCAGTCCAAACGATTTAAGATATTAAGTTTAAATATGAGTTTTTTCTTGTTTTAAGTTAGAAAAAAGAGATTGGTTACTTACTTATATCATAATAATAATATTATTTCAGGTGATTACAATGCGGAAGCAATGGAAGAAACCGCTTGGCTGAACTGGCGACGATACGGCAGCCTGGTCCGAGAAGTTCCTGGAGTTAGGCTGCTACATGTCTATGACCCTGAAGATATAGAAGCGGTGTTTCGGCAAGACCATCGATACCCAGCAAGGAGGAGTCATGTCGCCATGTTACACTACCGTCTGAACAAGCCGCATGTCTATAATACTGGTGGACTACTTTCTACGTAAAGTATTCTTTATTTTTCAATCTATACTAATGTTATAAAGAGATTTATTTTTATTTATGTGTGTATGTTTTGTAATGAATAAACTCAAAAATTATTGTGTCGATTTCAAAAATTCTTTCACCGTTGGAAAGCTACATTCACCCTGAGTAACAAAGGTTATTGCCCATGCGAAGCCGGGACGGGCCGCTAGTAATATATAAATATTTAAAAATAACCTTGTATTTGCTGTCACACAGGATAAAAGGGTACTCGTATTATGCAAGGATCGTAGTAGAACGTATTCTGTAATATCTATCTATTTCAAAGGGAAAAGGCATAGGTAGGTAGATGGCTAATACTTCCATCGGGAAAATCTGGTATGTTCTAATGAAGATGACTTATCATGTGATTACTTAAATTGGTCGTTAGTCTACGCCACAAAATCTATTTGTAATAAAGAATGTTTGTGATTACCTATCTACTCATAATTCCATATTTTCAAACAGCCAATAGTTTTGATATGAGCATAAGTTACGCATAATACTTTATCCTTTAAACAATTTGCAGGAACGGTCCAGAATGGTGGAGACTGAGAAGTACATTCCAAAAGAATTTTACCAGTCCTCAGAGTGTAAAAAATCACATTGAAAAAACAGATAACGTAATCACAGAATTCGTACAATGGATTAAAGAAAGGAATATTTCCTACAACGAAGACTTTTTGCCGTATTTGAATAGACTGAACTTAGAAGGTTTGTTAGAAACAAGGCAAGTCATTTTATTATAGGTTTAATAGGGAACTTATGTTATATCCTTTTTAATGTTTCAGTTATAGGAACTGTAGCGTTCAATGAACGCTTTGGAAGCTTCACTCCTCAAGAACAAGACCCAAACTCAAGGAGTAGTAAATGTATTAAAGCAGCTTTTGGATCTAATAGTGGAATTATGAGACTAGATAAAGGATTTCTTTGGAAACTGTTTAAAACTCCTCTTTATAAGACACTTGCTGATTCCCAGGAATATTTAGAAAAGTATGTGGAGTTATTGCATACATTTATTCTTTAAATGATTTTTTACGCACTAATCTGTGTTTTCATAGGGTATCCACAGAAATCTTAATGGCAAGGGCGCATTTATTTATTCACGCTGACGACAACGATAATTCTTTATTGGGATCATTTCTTAAACAAGACAATCTTGATTTGAAGGATGTCCTAGGAATGATGGTTGACATACTTATGGCTGCTATTGACACGGTAAATATTGATTGAGAACTTTTAGATACACTGACTCCCAGTGATTCATGTGTTATTATATTTTGGTTTCAGACCGCATATAGCACAAGTTTTTGTTTGTACCACGTCAGTAGAAATCCTGAAGTTCAGCAAAAAATGTTCGATGAGATTTCAGCGCTTCTTCCTACAAAAGATACGAAGATCAATGCGGATATCGTATCAAAAGCTGTTTATGTAAAAAGTTGTATCAAAGAAAGTTTAAGACTAAATCCTGTATCGATTGGTGTGGGGCGTTTAACACAAAAGGATTTTGTTCTGAAAGGTTACCTAATTCCAGAAGGAGTAAGTATCTAAACGAAAGCGACGAATTATGAATCTTATACTCGTATGTTGCGATTAATGTGGTTTCTGTTTCAGACAGTAATAGTAACGCAAAATATGGTGGCATCTCGGCTGCCGCAATATGTTAAAAATCCATTAAACTTCAAACCCGAACGCTGGTTAAGAGGTTCTGAAAATTACGAAAATATTCACCCTTTTCTTAGTTTACCATTTGGTTTTGGGCCTCGATCTTGCATTGCGAGAAGATTAGCAGAGCAAAATATATGCATCACTCTAATTCGGGTAAATATCCATAAAAAACTTAGCTAGTAAAAACATCAAGGCTTTCAAACTCAGTTCTACTAACGTAAAAAGTTGTGAGATCCATGTAATACCAAGTCGGTTAATTTATTCAGTCCGTACTTAAGGGACTTTGATGACCTAGACTGACTAGGCGTCGACCATTGTATTCTTGTGAACCACACTAATGTTATAAAAGCAAAACTGAGTGTGTGTGTATGTTTTTTAGGCTTTCACATTGAAATTATTTCAGGATATACAGACAGATAATTAAAATAATCTTTTTTTTGGCGTTTCAGCTGATTCGAGAATTTAACATAAAATGGATGGGTGGCGAACTTGGTATTCGAACTCTTCTTATCAATAAACCTGATAAACCAGTGTCTTTGTCATTCATTCCAAGGAATGAATAAATAGGCTTTGTATGTATACGTAGTATAGTAAATGCAATTTTTTGTAATACACAAATGTAATTTTTTCGATATATAAGAAATAAATGAAATGTAAATAAAAATGATTTGAAATCACCATTTACGTTTTTATTATATTATAACACCTTCTGCACCAATAATATTACAAATAACTGGGTCCTTTTGGAACTTGAGAACGGATATAAATTTTAACAAGTTTCGGAGGAGCATACTTTTTAAAACCCATGCCTGGGGCGATACGATTTTCTACAACATCATTTGCGTAAGAAGTCGTATACAGAAATTGTTTTTTATTTTCCCTTATAGGTGACTTCATTGCATTTAGGGACAGTTTTGGGAAAGACATTATAGGCAATCTAAATGGATGTTTCTTAACTAAGAAACGTTCTAAAGAAGCTTTTTTTGGCATTGTAAGTTTTTTCAACTTCGCTGTACGATTAGAGAGATGAGATAAAAAAGGTTCAGATTTGAATACTCCCAGATTATTAGAAGGCCTTGGAATGAATCTAGGGGGTAATGCTTCCTTGACTTGTACCACATGTTCTGGTTTTAGTTGAGAAACGTTTTCCAACACGTACGAGTTCGTCATTTTGAGTTCCTGGAGGGGTTCTAGTGTCTGTTCTGAAGGCCTTTCTGCAATGGGAGGAAATACTTCTATTGATTCTTCTAATAGTATTGGTATTTCTATGTTCACTTTTCTAGCTACTGGAGAGTTGTTATTTTCCAATACAAAGTGTTTCAGCTCTGAAATCGGTCTAGCAGAGTTTTCTGTAAACATGTCTGTAGATTCGTAAATTTTTATTGTTTCTTCTGTTTTAACTTCCTCACCAACAGAAGGTTTGCCATTGAATGGCAAGCCTGGTAAAATAGGAGCTTCTGATATGACTATATGGTTTGATTTAATCGGTTTTGGTTCCACGTCAATAGTGACTAACTGTGGCTCAATAGGCTTCTCAAAAAAACCTAGAATAGAAGGCCGGTCAGTGGATTTCGCTACAGTTGTCATTTCTTCTGATAACACGTCTTCAACCAAAGGAATATTAGACACTGGAGGCAAAATTGGAGCTTCTGGAATGATTTCAAGTTCAGTGGCTAGTTCGGGATCAACAATTATATCAATCGGTTCTTCGATTTTCACTCCACTTTCAATAAGTTTGACACTGTTTGTTGAAAGTGGAGATAATACTAGAGGTTCCGGAATGACTTGCAATTCTGAAATGTAGGGTTTGGGCTCAGCATAATTAAAGATCGGCTCTTGGAGAGCCCACACAGCTGCTTCTGGAACTGTTGGAAACACACCCGTTGGCTCTTTCAGTAGTTCTGATTCTTCTTTTCTCATTTCATCTTTCACAATATAAGGGACAGAAGGAAGTGATAGACGAGGTAATACCGGAGCTTTTGGAATTACTTCTTCGAGTTCTTGTATGGCGGGTTTGGAGTCAACGTCAAGAACAATCGGTTCTTCGATTTTCATTCCTTCTTCAACAAATTTGATATCGTTTGCTGAAAGTGGAGGTAATACTGGAGCTTCAGGAATGATTTGCAATTCTGAAATGAAGGGTTTGGGCTCGGCATAATCAAATATCGGCTTTTGGACGGGCCTGACAGCTGCTTCTGGAACTGTTGAAAACACACCCGTTGGCTCTTTCAGTAGTTCTGATTCTTCTTTTCTCATTTCTTCTTTCACAATATAAGGGACAGAAGGAAGTGATAGACGAGGTAATACCGGAGCTTTTGGAATTACTTCTTCGAGTTCTTGTGTGGCGGGTTTGGAGTCAACGTCAAGAACAATCGGTTCTTCGATTTTCATTCCTTCTTCAACAAGTTTGATATCGTTCGCTGAAAGTGGAGGTAATGCTGGAGCTTCAGGAATGACTTGCAATTTTGTGATGAAGGGTTTGGGCTCAGCATAATTAAAGAGCGGCTCTTGCACAGACCACACAATTGCTTCTGGAACTGTTGAAAACACACCCGTTGGCTCTTTCAGTAGTTCTGATTCTTCTTTTCTCAATTCTTCTTTCACAACATCAGGGACATCAGGAAGTGATAGAGGAGGTAATACCGGAGCTTTTGGAATTACTTCTTCGAGTTCTTGAACGGCGAGTTTGGAGTCAACGTCAACAAAAATCGGTTCTTCGACTTTCATGCCTTCTTCAATAAGTTTGATATCGTTTGCTGAAAGTGGAGGTAATACTGGAGCTTCAGGAATGACTTGCAATTCTGAAATGAAGGGTTTGGGCTCGGCATAATCAAATATCGGCTCTTGGACGGGCCTCACAGCTGCTTCTGGAATTATAGAAAACACACCCGTTGGTTCTTTCAGTAGTTCTGATTCTTCTTTTCTCATTTCTTCTTTTACAATAGAAAAGGCATCTTGAAGAACCAGAGGAGATAATACTGGAGCTTCTGGAATTACTTCTTCGAGTTCTAGAGTGGCGGGTTCGGACTCGACGTCAACAACAACCGGTCCTTCGATTTTCATTCCTTCTTCAACAAGTTCGATATCGTGCGATGAAAGTGGAAGTAATGCTGGAGCTTCAGGAATGACTTGCAATTTTGTGATGAAGGGTTTGGGTTCCGCATAATTAAAGACCTGCTCTTGGACGGGCCTTACAGCATCTTCTGGAACTGTAGGGAACACGCCCGTTGGCTCTTTCAGTAGTTCTGATTCTTCTTTTCTCACTTCTTCATTCAAAATAGATGGGACATCTTGAAGTACCAGAGGAAATAACACTGGAGCTTCTGGAATTACTTTTTCAAGTTCTTGAATTACAGGTTTGGACTCGACATCACCAACAAGCGGTTCTTCGATATTCATTCCTGCTTCAACAAGTTTGATATCATTCACTGTAAGTAGAGGTAATACTGGAGCTTCAGGAATGGCTTCAATTTCTGTAGTGATGAGTTTGGGCTCGACGTAGTTAATGATCGACTCTTGAATTGGTTCCTTAGATATTCCTGAAATTATAGGAAACACTTTCCTTTGCGCTTCCGTTATTACTGACTCTTCTTTGATGATTTCTTTATTAACACTCGAAGGGATACCGTTAAATGACCATGAGGGTAAAATTGGTGCTTCGGGAATATTTACAAGTTCTGAAGTCATTGGTTTAGTTTGAACGTAAGTAAAGATTGGCTCTTGTATTGGTCGCACAGTCATTTCTGGAATTGTAGGATACACACCCGTTTGCTTTTCCAGTAATGCTGATTCATCGGTTTTCACTTCTTCCTTCGGAAGAGAATGGACGTTGCTAAGTGAAAGTGGAGGTAGAATCGGAGCTTCTGGAATAACGAGAAGTTCTACGACAGGTTTGGGCTCTTCAGTTATTACGGCTGGTACTGCTTGTGGCTCTGTCACAATTTCTTCTAACGCAGGTGGTATCAACTCTGGAGGCTTTACAATTCCTAAATTATTTTCTTTCTCGAAAACAATCTTCGATGGAGACTCTTTTATAATATCCAGCGATGGATTCATAAATGGTTTTAGAATTTCCATTAGTTTGTCTTTCTCGGCAACAAATTTCGACGGATCTTTCGAGCAAGAATTTTGATGTTCTTGGATAAATGATATTAAAGCTTCAATGTGAGATGGAATAAAGTTTTGTGGCAAATTTACTTGTGGCTTGAAGTAAAAGTTTGCTCCTTGATGTAAAACGCCAGGTTCAATAGCTTGCAGTTCCGAGGAGACTTGCCCAGGCTGCGCATTAAAATTTTCGTTAACGATGATTTTGATTGGCTCATAGTCGATTGCTGCAGAGTTGGTGAATTCAAATAAAAGAGTGCCTATAAAGGCAAAAATAACTCCCGATGTGATCTGAAATAATAAAAAAAACAATAAAAACCAAATAGTGGTCAGTAAGTTAGTAGAAACAGCGTAAAAGGTATTTACGAAAGTTTTTTTCTTTTTTTTTCTCTCGACGGGGAAAATCATCATTGACAAAACCTGCTCTTGGGTGGAGCGGGAGATAGTGTCAGACTCTTACTGACTAAAAACCCCGCGCCGTTCCTTTAAGCCTTCATACTGGGGCTCTAGTTTCCTTTCGGATAACCCCGACCCCGGTAGGCTTCGACCCAGATGGGCCCCTCCTGTTGCTGACAACTCCTTGAGGCGCGCGGGAATAGTGCGCGCCGTCGTCGCCTTGGCTCGGTCCGGACAGTGACGGGACGATCGGACAGCGAGCTACCCATGGCTGTCCGCGAGCCCGCGTCTACGGTGGCTGGAAATCGGGGCTGGAACCCCGGCGGCGGCGGCGGCGAGGGCGCCTGAAGCGATCGGCCTCCTCCTTTGCTAGCATTACTGCTACGCAGAAGGAGGCGACCGCCTGCCACTCCTCCTCGCTCCCTCGCTCCGGACCATGGCCTGAACCAAGGCCTGGCGCGAGAGGTCTCCGCCGCCGATCGCCCCCACGAGGGCACGGCGTTGCTCCGCCCAAGCAGGGCACACCTCTACTGTGTGCTCCACCGTGTCCTCAGGGCGTTTTTACGAAAGTTATAATTTAGATATGTAAATATATAATAACTAGCTTTTGCCCGCGGCTTCACCCGCGTAATTAATCCCAGGATAAAAAGTATCCTACGTGTTATTCTGAGATATGGTCTACTCGTGTACCAAGTTTCATCGAGATCCGTTCAGTAGTTTTGGCGTGAAAGAGTAACAAACATCCATACATCCATCCATACATACAAACTTTCGCATTTATAATATTGGTAGGATTAGTAGGATAATAATATTCCACAACTATCACACAACGTCGTCTAGTACCAAGCTAAGCAGAGCTTTTGTTATGAGTACTAGACAACTGATAAACAAACTTGTATATTTCTAAATAAATACATATATAGATAAATTACACCCAGACACAGAACAAATGATTATGCTCATTACACAAACATTTGACTTGAGTGGGTATCGAACCCACGAAATTCGGCATAGCAGTCAGGGTCACTAACTACTAGACCAACAGGTCAGTCAAAATATAAAAGTTTGGAACGACAAAAATACGTCATAAAGTACGAGTACCTTATAAAGTTACAGTTTTGATCACAAATATTACATACTAATAACAAAAGAAAACAAAAAATGAAACACAAAAGTAAAGAATTTTGAGTAAAACTTACCATATTAAGCAGTTGAAGATTAAAATTGAACTGATCATACCAGTGCAATGTGCGTATTATATATTTAAAAAAATAAAGGAACTAATTATTGAAAGTGGTCTTTACAAGTCATATTAGAGACCATATTAGAATTGTTAAGCTAACGATTTTATAAATTCCAATGAAAAAGAAAAGCGTAATTGTGAAAGCTTGCAAATACATCCAGTTTTAGGCCATTATCTATCATTCATTAGAAAATGAGTCTATTGCAAAATCATATTAAATTGGATCGTTTTGTATTCCAATGCAATATCATCCGGACTACGAAACAATGTCATTAGTGCCTACGCGAAAGGTAGCCAGCCTTTCGGTGTTTTACAGGTTGCATTTTGGAGAGTGTGCGCGGTAATTGCATGACTCTCATTTCTACCATCGGACAAACCAATGTACGGCTGGGTGGTCAACAACGTAAGCCTTACGTTGTTGAAACCTCTACGGTTCGGACTAAGCGTTTCGCCTCGTCATTTATACCGCGTACATCGAAGGACTGGAATAATTTGCCTGGTGCGGCCTTCCCGTCTGATTATAATTTGGGGGTCTTCAAGGCTAGAGTGAACAGGCTCTTAATAAACTAGTGTGCCTCACCATCAACGATTGCATCACTGCTTACCATCACAGGTAGGATCGCACTAGTTTAGTTGTCATAAAAACAATTATAGTAGTGTAAAATCTTCTCAACCTACGTTTACTTTTTCTCAGCTGGTAGCGTTCTCCGGTATTGTTGCCATTTCATCGATCTATGGCTTCACAATTGAAAAGGAACTGTTATCGAAACCTTCCAGCTGTTGATCATGAAAAGGTTCACGTCTGTTCACACTGTGGTACTGAAGGCACTGTGGGATCGGATTGCGGCCGGTTTGTGCTCACCTAAGACGGCAATGGCTACGTCTTGATCATCGAGGGAGAGGTCTTGTCAATATTTACTATACTCATTGGGTTTTGTATATCGATAAGTCTAATGCGAATGCAGTCACGGGCACCAGCTAGTAAGTTATAAAAGGTTTTAATAATAAGGATCATTCCGTACACCACTCGTTATGGGACCCGAAGGGAAAAATCAAATGATTGTTGTCCAAATCAAACCTGGCTGTCAGAAGCACTACTACGAAAATTAAAACTACCTACTACGTATACTTGTGTACTTCAATATTATTAGAGTTACAACTATTAAGCATAAGCATAAACGTAATCAGCCTGATCATTTTTCCACTGGTTGGACTCAGGCCTTCTCTCTAGGAGAGGGAATGGAATCCACCACGCGGGCCCAGTGCATCCGGTTAGTGTCACATGTCTTTGAATTTAAGGTTCTTGGACATACAAAGTACTATGATGCCTACTATTATTATAAAGAGGAATGATGAATACACTCAAAAGCAATTGAACCAATTTCAAAAATTATTTCATAATTAAAATTCTACTTTATCACTGAGTAATATAGACATAACTATTTTCACGCGGGTGAAACAGCTGGCAAAAGCTATACATATAATATTAAGATCAGAAAAAAAAAAATATCTATGCGAAAAAGATTTATCATTTGATAAACTTTTTCTTACGTTGTTGGATTTTGCGGCTTCCATTTTAACCGGATGAGACCTATTCGATTCAGTAACTGGATAATACGATATCCCTTTTAAAATCTGGTTGTTGACTTTAGGCTTTTGATTAGTCGTAATGACTATCGAAGAATATATCGAGTGATAGCAGTTTTTAATTTGCTTTTAATGTATTAAAATTTCGTTGAAGGCTGTAAGTCACCCAAAGAGCTATAGAAAAGGCTAAACTCGGAGTACCTATCCTTACATGATGGAATTAGGAATGAAGATGGCTGCCGGAGAACTAAAGTGAATGTCTATAAATAGGCGGCTAATCAATGTAGAGATAGCAGCTATAATTATGGCATCTGATGGCGCGTAATGCCCGTAACAAGATCATTATTTAGGATGTAAGCGTCTGTTACCACTCAAATAGCAACGAGTTGCGTTCAAGCGAATGTTTTATATTATTTTCCAAGGAATTATTTTAGGTATTATAGTTTTATTGGTTACACCACCTTGCATTCACAACGTTCATGTATAAGTTCAATTGTTCTGTTCAAGAAATGTAAAAACCCTACTTCTTAACCCTACTCGTTTATCTTGCTACGGTCCTGTGAAGAGGAGGTATAAAATGCATTAAAAAAGTTAGGAGTAAGGTGCATTAACATCACATTTGATGGATGGAGAGAAACGCCAAAGAAAAGATAAATGGATTGTGTGATGTGAGTGATGGATATGAAAGGAAAGGGAATCCGATAGCGTGACTGTTGACATAGAACTCCAAGCAAAACAGAAAGTAAGAAAAGTCGTGTTGTATTGACCTCAAGTAACACGGGGCAAAGGCAGGATCTTCCTCATATTGAATCAACATAAAAAAAAACCAATTTGTCTGTTATGCGACTACAACTTGATTAGAATACGATGACAGCAGCATGCGAATGAAATTAAATTGAATTTTAAAGTTCGCAGAGTACCATTTTACAACTTGATCACATTTGCATCGTAATATTTGATTTTGAATGAATATTGAATGCACTTAAAAATTTGTAAATACTTTTTGGCCATTCCGGCAAATAAAATGTTTTTCTTTTTTTCTATATATGTTACAGGCTCAGGAAGCTATCACTTCCTTCTATATAGCAGTAACGCGAGCAGTGGTAGTGGCGGTGAGCATGAGGGAGAATCAAACTTCACACTCAGGCTGCCACCGGAGACTCCTAGGACATCGGGAATTGCAGGTCGATGCCTGGCCACCACTGACGCGGGGTATCTGACGGCGGCGTATAATGCGTAGCTCGCCATCCAATTGGGATCTGGTCCGGGACGACGGTACGTTGTGTTCCACATGCGCCTCAAAGAGCTGTTAGAATAATTGACAGGGCCCGCTAGCCGCGACACCTGTTAAGGCTTGTGGGGTGGTTCGAAAGAGTCCTGGCGGCTCTGGAACGCAAAGGGCAACTGAAAAAGCATGGGTGGGTTTTAGTTACTTAAAGTCTCCACCCAGAGCAGGAGAAGTTATTTGATGATATCCCATCCCAAAGGAAAATGGATCATTTGTCAATATTAAAATGTTGTTATTTAAAAAAAGTGTATGCTGAGTTGATGATAGTACAAGTATTTTAGCCAATATCTATAAAATCTTTCAAATTCATAATTACCTATATTATAACTAATTTCATTATAATGACCGTTTGTTGAATTCTATCTTTTGATTGGTAACAAATACTATGGAAATTTCTCTAAAATAATTCCATTGCCGTATGTTGATTTCATTAACCGCAATATTATGTTGATCTTTAGATGATATTTTTAATGTATTTTCAATTGTATCGGTCATTAATTAGAATGAACATTGATCTATAAAAGACGTGCATCAGTTCTAGAGAATAATATTGTAGGATCACCCAGAAAAGGTAAGATATCTCACAAACTGTAAAGATTAAAAAAAAAAATATTTTGATCAATTTTTTGATCTGCTTGTTATAAAGTTATATGAATCCTTCAAATATCCTTTTAACTTTCTTTTTTTTTCTTTAATTTAAAAACGTTTGTTTGTAGATGTATTTGCTTGGAGTTCTATGTCTACTATCAGCTGCCGTGGCATTGCCGACGCCGGAGCAGCTTCGCACCAACCTACCAGCACCACCACCTCCCCCTGAACTTAAATCAAATGAGGCAAATATCAACAGTGAAGATAAAGCAGTCGAACTCTCAGAGCCACAACATGAACCAGAACATGAACCGGAACATGAACTAGAACATGAACCAGAACACGAACCAGAACATGAACCACTACATGAACCACTACAAGAACCAGAACATGAACCAGAACCAGAACAGGAACCTGCACCAGTTCAGGAACCTGAACCAGAACATGAACCTGCACCAGTTCATGAACCTGAATCAGAACATGAACCTGCACCAGTTCATGAACCTGAACCAGATATTGAACCACTACATGTGCCAGAACCAGAACATGAAAAACCTGATAAAATTGACGAATCCAAAGTTGACTCGGAATTTAATGACCAAGGTGGTGTAGCAAAACCTCAGGAATCCAAAGGGCCATCGGAATTAAAACCAGAAGAATCAAAAGAAAATTATGACGAAGATGTACCTGTTATAGTACAAGTAGTGGATAGACCTAAAGGTATTGTGCCCGAATGGTTGTCGAGTTGGTTCTCCAATATTCATTTCCCTCCTCTTCCGTGGCCATTCCATGGACGGTTACGTAACGATCGCCTGAACGACCAGCCTATCTACATTGTCAGAGAATCTGACTTCGATTTATACTAATGTTTAAATGACACGAAGCAAATGTGATATGACATTCATATTTTAAGATTTATTCATTCTTTACATTGACTAGAATGTAGTTTCGGCAAATGTATGTATTAAAAAATTATGTATAAATATTGTATATAAAAAAATTATCTATAAATAAAATATTTATTTGAATTAAAAGTTTTTCGTATGCAAATACAACTTTCGCTCTTTCGCCACAATGTATAAGTAAATTAATTGATGTTTTGAGTTCTTTGACAAAAGGTAAACAAAAAATGTTCTTATCCGTACGTAGTTGGCAAGCACATTAAGTACAGTTTTCTAGTAAATGGTTACTTTTTAGTGAGTTTAATGGATTGATCATTTAACTAATTAAAAAGCAACAGTTCGAGAGAGGTTTATAATGATATTTATCGAGTGACTAAGATTACAATGTGTAAAACATTTGTAGTGAGAATTTATAAACAATTAATAGATTAAAATAATACGAGATGAGAAAACGAAATAAATAAAAATATCAAATTGGTGTATTTTGAAACATCATATATTCAATAACTTTTATTTTCCGTAGCCATCATACCAGGGAGATAATGTAGGAACAGAAGGAATTGGGTTTTCCTTTAGCTGAGATACTTTGGGCTCAATTGATATATGCGTATCATTAACATCATCCCAGCTGAATTTGTATCTACCTCTATATACGGTTCTAGGAGCAAGCTTGATAGAATCGTGTTTAATATTACCTGATATTGGTCTGACTTTGGTATTATGGGCATGTCGGCTTTTAAATGATGGGGCGTGTGTAGTTGGCGACAAATAAATGTGTTTCTCAGTTGAAGCACGTTTGTTTTGTGCCTCTGCTTCAACAGGAGCCTCTGATGTGGTTGTGGGTGAGATATGTAGCCGATGATGAGGATGTTTGTGATGGGTAGATGTTAGTTCATGAGCCTGAAAATGATGGTGGTTTAAATGAGGTTCAGCAACGTCAGTATTCTGGACCTTTTTCAACTCCACCCGCTGTTGGACTGGCGGAGACAGCTTTATCGTTTTTGGTAAATGCTGATGGATCGGTATCCGTAATTTTGGTGCTGATGGTATTGGTGGTAAAGTCGTTATTACTTTTTCATGGTTTTGTTGATGAGTTTCTGGTATGGCAGTCGGTGTTTCAAGTGTACTGCGTTCTGTTATCTCTTTAAAGGTTTCATTAACATCTTCAGTTTTTGGCACCGGTTCTGCTGTAGTGGTGGTCGTGAAAAGTTGATAATGCATGTACTTTCCAATTTCTTCTTCAATTTGATCAATTTCTGAATCACCAACGGTTCTCCTTTGTTCGTAAAAATAATTAATTTTATAGTGAGGGTTTGGCAAGTGTATCATGTCGTAATAATTTGCTGGAGTCTCACTGTCATGTTCATTCTGATAACGTGGATGAGGATCCAAGTCCTTTGCGAAGCTTTGTGCTATAAATAGAATCCATATTGCTGTCGTGAACATATTTCTGAAAAAAAAAAGGTATAAAAATAATAATATTCCACAACTATCACACAACGCCGTCAAGTCCCACGCTAAGCAGAGCATGTGTTATGGGTACTAGACAACTGATAAACATACGTTTTTTTATTTTTAAATACATAAAATAGATAAATTACACCCAGACACAGAACAAATGATCATGCTTATCACATAAACATTTGTCCTGGGTGGGAATCGAACCCACGACCTCCGGCATAGCAAACAAGACCACTAGCCATTAGAACAACAGGCCAGTCAATATACATATAAGTTAAGAATGTTGTATACACAATCTCAGCCATCGAAATATTTAGATATTAGCAATAAATTTTTACCTTTCGGGTATCCTGGGTGATTGATGACACAACACTGGTCTAATTAATAAAGCCACTCAGTTATATAGACCAAAACTATAATTGCACAAACAGGAATGACTTATTGTTAATGCAACACATTTACTCAGGTCATTTGCTAAATTACTTTAAAACGAGTCCTGAGAATTCGAGCCATACTCGTTACTACAGGTACTTTAAAAGTTACTCAATTTGAAAATGAAACCACATGTTGTTAACAAATTATTTATGTAGGTACGAACTTACATTAAAACAATAAAATTAGTATAAATACATGCTGTGCAATCTTTACATAATAATTAAAAAGAGTACAGTAATTAACTAGTAACTATTAAGAATTTTTATTAGACAGGAATAAATTTTATTGTAGATTATAAATTATTACCCACAGCATTATAACAGTTATTGCAACAAGATGTCATTGATTTTTTGAAAAATATTCCTTAAAAATGACAAATTATTCGCAAAAACATTTCAAAGACATGCACCCGGTTAAGTATATCTTATTACTAGCGACCCGCCCCGGCTTCGCTCGGGTGTTTCTCCACTATTTAATGGATGTTATTATACATATAAACCTTCCTCTTGAATCACTCTATCTATTAAAAAAAACCGCATCAAAATCTGTTGCGTAGTTTAAATGATTTAAGCGTACATAGGGATATAGGGACAGAAAAAGCGACTTTGTTTTATACTATGAAGTGAAGTACCATAATCCCAAATTCATTGGTCTACAAAAATATACTAGAAATCGGTTTTTGGAACTCATTTTACATTGCGGGATTGAAGAGAATGGTGGTAATCAAGTACTTAAATTAGATTGCAGACTGTACCTTTTGTATCTCTTGATCCTGGTAACTGGTACATTTTAGTTACAAACTCTAAAAGGTTATACCAGAATCATTTAGTCGTACAGCTGCGCCTACGCTTGTCCATTTGCAAGGAAATCCATTTAGATGACAATCAAGATGAGTTCAAAGACCTTATGACTTGTATAGACATAATGACCAGAGACTGTCCTTCTTTGATATTTTGACGATTATTTTAAATAAATTAACGGTATATTTTGTATTATTTTAATTTAACTTAATATTAAAATATGTTGATTGAAATGACACAACGTATCGTCACACTAACACGAATTTCATAAAGTATGTTAACTGTACTTTAAAAATATTATTTTTGACATTAAGATATTTAAATACAAAATCATACAATATTAATAACCGGTATACTGTACCTACATATAGTACAATGGCACTGAAAAATAAGAAAGTAATGATTTTTGGTTGTGAAAAACCAGTCACAAACAAAAACCATTATAGCTATTTGACTTCAAATATTTTGTCATATGAACCAAAAAACTTTTCTCGTACTATAAGTCTTCCTTACATTATCAATTAATGGCTAAGACTTGTTCGCTTCGTTCGATTAGATCGTTTTGTCTCCTTTATTACATAAATAGTCCATGGGAACTAACAATACTGATGAATAAATAATTAGGTAACTTCAAATTCTCACATGTATGTACACACGTTTGCTACATCAATTCACGGGTCTAGGGTCATATGGGGTCGCATCATGACCCACATACCTATTGTTTTTGCGTATTTGGAAGCCTTCACCCGGCGCTGTGTTGTAGTATATCACTCGTCGAATACCGAACGGATCTACGTAACCAAAGCTTCCAGTCCTCTCATTGGAGCCGCCGGTTTCTTCCTCATGGTATTGCTTTGGAAGATAGTACCGGAATCCGTTTCTTCTAAAGGCGGAACCGTCATACGTTGAGAACTGAGGAGTGTATCCGTCACCGATTTTGACTCCAGATTGTTGTTGCTGCTGCAGCTGCTGCTGTCGCAACTGCTGCTGTCGTTGTAGCCAGGCATCAGCGTGCCTATATGAGTTAGGATTAAACACATCGTAGCGTTTACTATCGCTGGCGTGATACTCATCGTCAAGGGTGTTAGTGTTCGATGAATCGTAATCGTAAGGACTACGCGTCGTTGCAGCTTCACTGGCTGTGATCGGTGTCACTGTTGGCCTGAAGTCATAAGTTGTTGTTGATGAGTCGATCGAGTTAGGTGATACATAAACTTGAGGTGTTGCTGTCGGATGTGGGTAAGTTGGTGGGGAAGGTGTCACTGATACTTCTGCAGGGTAGTTAGGTGGTCCATATGTTGAAGAAGGCGATGGGGCTTGTGTTGTGGAGGTGAATCGCGGTGGTCCGCGATACCGGTGGACAGGTGCTGGTGCTGGTGTAACTCCATAACCTGAATCTGTTGGTGCAGTCTTGGCTATCTGTAAGGATTCCTGAAACACAAACAAAATAACACATTCAGTATTATGAAAAGACGCACTTAAAATAAAAAGGTGTAAATTATACATACTCCAATTGGGCGGTTCTCTCCAACGTAAACTGTTTTGGATTTGTATATCCTGTAGCCCTGGCTGTCAGCGATGTAGTCCTGGAGACGCAAATATCCATCAGCTCCCACCCAACCCGATGAACCTGTAATGTTAATAATGATAATGACTACATTGCCAATCTTGAATACATTGGGAAATATAGCTCTATTTTATTTGTCAATCTATAAAAGTGTGGCCTTGGTAGTACTGTTTTTGTCGGAAACCACACACTTATAAAATAGAAATTCAAAAAATCTGTTTCCGTGCGATAACATAATTTAATACAGATATGGTCCGTCACGAATTCTTTTGTAAAAACAACAATTTAAATGTTTTTTTTATATATCCTTATTCCTCAGAAGGTAATTGTTATTATATACATACATAGATATCCCGCCTACATGGACTTGTAGCGTTGGGACAATGAACTACACAGTATGTGTAGGTCGACAACATTTTCATAATGACAATGGAACTCTAAAAGTGGCTGCTCTACTTTATATTTATCGTGATCTTGAAATTCTATCCATAGTGATATATCAATCAACTAGACATGTCTTCTTTTAGCTATAATACCTACTAGTTTAAAAAAGAATTCGGTGGATGCTGTATCTTTACAAGATGAATCCGATGGATGCGAGACACACAGAATCGTTCATTGTGGCGACACTTGGGGGAGGCCTATGTCCAACAGTGGAAGTCTATCGGCTGAAATGATGATGATGTGTCTGTTAATTGGACGATTACTGATTATAACGTACCGTAAATTACGGTGCTGGAGAAAGAGCGTAACGTTTACACCTCGCAGCTTGTTTTGCTGTCATGTTTTGCTATGTCATGTTTTGCTATGTCAATAATCTGTTAGAATATGGTTTCGATGTTACATAGATTGTTTAAAAATGCATTGGCCCAAAAAAGTTACTTAATATTCGGTCATGCTGTCTCCATATAAGGTGAGATCCACCATAAGAGACCACTTATTTAGCTTTATTTTAAATGCCAGCCACATTGCTGGGCAAGGTGGACATAAAGAGGCGGCAGGCAATATGACTAGCACTAAAAATGAAGCTAAATAAGTGGTATAATTTATATTTATACGTTTTTACCCCTATGCCGATCTTACCCCAACTTACTTCTCACGGTGAAATGGCGTCAGCGACTATCGCAACCCAGTGCTGGGCACGCCACAATTATGGCGGTAAGTCCCCTCTTTGAGGCGTGGCTGGAAAGACCTCACGGCGTCCTTACCTTCCGCATGACGCAGGTCCTCACCGGACATGGCAAGTTCGGGAGGTTCCTGCATCGGATTCGAGCGGAAGAGACGCCCGGGTGCCGCCACTGTGCGGAACGCCCGGAGGACACGGTGGAGCACACAGTTGAGGTGTGCCCTGCTTGGGCGGAGCAACGCCGTGTCCTCGTGGGGGCGATCGGCGGCGGAGACCTCTCGCGCCGGGCCTTGGTTCAGGCCATGGTCCGGAGCGAGGAGGAGTGGCAGGCGGTCGCCTCCTTCTGCGAAGCAGTAATGCTAGCAAAGGAGGAGGCAGACCGCATCAGGCAACGGCGCCCCCGCCGCCGCCGCCGGGATTCCGATCCCGATTTCCAGCCACCGTAGACGCGGGCTCGCGGACGGCGAGCCATGGGTAGCTCGCTGTCCGATCGTCTGGTAACTGTCCGGACCGAGCCAAGGCGTCGACGGCGCGCACTGTTCCCGCGCGCCTCAAGGAGTTGTCAGCAACAGGAGGGGCCCATCTGGGTCGAAGCCTACCGGGGTCGGGGTTATCCGAAAGGAAACTAGAGCCCCGGTATGAAGGCTAGAAGGAACGGCGCGGGGTTTTTAGTCAGTAAGACTCTGACACTGTCTCCCGCTCCACCCAAGAGCGGGTTTCGTCAATGATGATTTTCCCCGTAGACAGAAAAAAAAAAAAAAAACCCCAACTTACTTTAATGATCAAATTATCGTAGCTCAAGCAATCATTGTTTTGTAAGATACCTATACAGGCAAAGTGTAAATGACAGGTCTCCGAAAATTTTAAGGGCTTGCTCAGTAAATCAAACTGGACCACCTTCTAAAAGTTTTTTCCCGGAAACGAAACAGAAAATGAAACCTCTCCATCTGTCTGTCTGCTGTCCAATAAAATTTATTTGTATGGAGAGGCCGATTTTTATATTTGTTTCCGGGAAAAAAAAATTGTGAAAGGTTGTTCAATTTCTACTACTGAGCGACCCCTTAAAATTTGCGGAGACTTGTTCTTTACACGCTGTATTATGAATATAAAATTGGAATCCTGCTTACCAACAACTGAGCCATCTTTCAGCCTTCTCTCCTTTCTGTACTGCCCGTTGTGTGTCTGATATAAGAAATACCGCTCGTCATCTTCGTCTGTCTGAATGTGGAACTGGTCAGGGTCCTGTTGGGGGCTGTACCCGTCCAACGCAGCCAGCACGCTGCATGCACACACCTGGAAAGAGATATAGTCTTTATTATTCACTGTCAAGTTGGTACATAAACGTAATTTTAACGAAAATTCGCATTTCAAACTTGGACATTCTGAAAAGTGTTTGACATTAGAAACACAAGTGTTAGAAATAAAATTTCAACCAAAATTTTAAGGATGACTGGTAAAAAATGCCTAAGGCATTAAGTACGCTTCTGTACTTTTGTGTGCATAAAACATTAAAATATAAATGTCTTTAAAGTACGTCAATGGGCTGTATTTGCGATTTGTAGGAACGTAAAACGCAACAACACTTTGACAGTTAGTCAGTGCGCATATAACACACGAATTTAATTATCCTGTTTGCATGCTTTGCGAGGGGTTCCGGGAATAGGTACAGTGAGTCATTACACAAATGTAGTAATAAGATGAATGTTTTTAAATTGATTTTACTCAAAATTTGCTTACAATAGTATGTATGTGTGTATGCTAGTTTTTGTTACTCCTTTTACGGTTAAACAGCTGAACGGATTTCGATGACATTCGGCACTTGGGTAGATCATGTTCAGGAATAGAATACTTTTTATTACAGGAGTGCGCTGGTAGAAACTAGTACTATTGTAAACAGACGAAAGATAGTAGTGTCAACAAAAAAATAGCATACAATAGCTGTATCTTTAAACTTTATTTGCATGATATCTTCCTTTCGTTACGGTGGACCAAGACTTGAGAAATATGTCCTGTCCTGTATTGATCCTTTTAAAAGCCTCAGACACATTATGGGACAAAATGTCCCCTAACAAGATACGCAACGCTCAATCTACGAGATGCTGCAACGTTGTCGAGTGTCCCGCAACTTGTCTCTCAACAATTTGTAACGCATTCACATGACTTGAGACATGTTGTTGGACAGTTTGATATTACGCGTCATGTCGGGGAGACTTCTAGTCCCCTAATTTACTTAGGGCTTTAAGCATGTTACATAAACAATCTAAGCGGAATTTAATAATGATCATCTGGTAATGTTAAACACATTTAAGTCTAGGTAGGGCAATATGATAGATAGTTAAATGACTTTACTATGTAGATAATTGAACGATGACTCATCATCACAAGGTATAATATGTAACTACGTGTCTCATAAAATTGGTCCTGCGCAACCGACCACATTAACCTTGTCGACATCTTTCAAGATACAGATCCCCGGGATGAATGAAACGCGATTAAGTAAAAGCATAATTTTTTTCATTCCTCTCTAGGAGACGGAATACCTAAGTCTTAAGAAAATAGATATCGTTATCACCATTTGGGGTCTACCCCAAATGGTGAGATATTTTATTTGATACGATATTTCTGATTTACTACCAAATTGCATTAAGTTCCTTATATTTTCTTTAACGAATAAATGTAGATATAATTAACAATTGCTCTCGAATTTATGACTGTTAATATATAAATAAGAAGGGGATGTAGGGGTTTAAAAATGACTAAAATTGTCACCCGTTTAGGTGAAATAGTGATAACAAGATACAGGTGTCTTATTCTTTCATAGAAAACAGTCAATGAATCAAACATACTTATCTATTACCTTTATCAACATCTACACTAATATAATAAAGAAGTAAAGTATGTTTTTTATTTTTTATTTTTTGTTTGTAGGAGATACGAGTAATCTCTGAAAGTACTGGCACAATTGCTAAAAATTTTTTAGCGACAGAATACTGCTTCGTTCCTGAATGACAGACTATATTTTATGTACGCGGGCGAAGCCGCGTGCAAAGGTAGTAGTAGATATAAGTAGTATAGTCATAAGCCCGCATTATAATAACAATATAGCGTTGCTTATTGTGGGTTAAGACAAGGTCTGCAGTAGTTGATTACTGATTAGTGTACATTTTCAATCGCGGGTTAGACGAGCGTGGGACTAGGGATTGTTGGTAATAGCTGTTTATTAAGTGGTGTCAAGGACCACTTGAACGAACTTATATTAATGTTATTGCGTGGCTATATACACGTAATTGAGCATTGTCACACATGAATTGCTGTAATACAGGCTGTGGTCGCAACAAAAAGATGTACACCGATAACGTTAACAAGAGTTGGCTGAAAAACTCAAATTACCTAATTAACACAGTTATAAAATGTCTTGTTTATGAATTAGTCACAATTTTCAGAACTTTAGCGTTGTAATGTTTTTAGTTATTAAGGTTCAACTAACAGAATAGAAACACATACCTAAATGGAGTTTTTGATAGATATTGGAGTAATGTAAAATTGGTGTAGTTGGTTATATCTCAAGTGTCTACACAACTGACTAATATGTGGAATCATTGAAATAGAGGTGGTGGGGGTGGAAGGTTAAAACAGCCTACGACCTATTTTCAGACCTACAAAACATACCTACACAAAAAAAATGGCACCACATTTTTATTAGATTGACTACATCAGCAAAGTTTACCTAGAACGATATGATATTTTTGCTGTCAATAACTGCAAAAACATTGGATTGTGATTTCCATCAGGCGAGATAGTAACTTGATTACTATCTCGCCATCTACTGCGCCTATCTGATGCGAGCCTATCTACAATAAAAAAAAGATTATGTTAGGTGAGCACAACCGCTTTATAATAGAACTCAAAATTACTAAGTCTAATTTTATATTTATTTATCAGTTGCTTGCTATACTTACAGTATGCACCAAAGCGTATAGCAAGCCAACAATCTACGAACTAAAACATTTTTATATGAACATCATTCCTTTCCTACTATAGGTATATAAATATGTCGAATATTGGCTCCTGAGCAATCAGGGCGTTCAGCTGACTGAGCGCCTAGGCTGTAGGAGCTTATCGATATAATATATGTTGATTGGCTAAATGCTTTTGCGAAGCTATCGATATCAAGGGATCAATCTGTTAAACAAAATGTATTGTAAGCTAATGTCATGCGGGAAAATCCTCAGTACACGACCACTGGCACTCTCAGCAATTAACCGTAACTAAAAATACGTTACAGTGTTTACATTCATCACGCGATGTGTTTTTCCTAGTCAGATAGACATGTACCTCCTCTGATGTGCACTACCCGTAAAATCGGGCAACTGAGAGACAATGGCTCTGCCACGAATTACAGACGAATAAGTAATTTGTTGAACAATAGATGTTAACTCAGCCCCGAAGGTCGAGATGAAGCAACAACTTACGGACCTCCCATTAATATGAAAAAAAAAAAAAACGATGAAAGTCAAATAAGCTTCAGGGAACTGGTTAACATGGTTTTAAAATTCCACTGTATGTCGTGAGGGTGAATACTGCAAGTCAAGAGCGTGTTTTCGAATAAACAATTAGAATAATAATAATCCACAACGCCATCCAGTCTCAAACTAAGCAGAGCTTGTGCAATGTAGTAGGTACAATACAACTGATAAACATAATTATATCCAGACACAGAACAAATGATCATGTTCTATACACAAAAATTTTTCCTGGTTGGGAATTGAAACCACAACCTCAGGCTTAGCAGTCAGGGCCACTAACCCCTAGACCAACAGTTTAGTCAATGATTAAGCCTAGGCAACATCAAAAACATCTAAGTAAAGCAGTGACGCTAGTAAAATAATGCATTCTTGTGGCGCATCGTAAGCGCATGTTGGGTGTGACATCTTCCGTATAAGGAAATGTCCAACAGCAATGTTAGAAGGACTAACCAAGTAACCATGTCAGCCTTACTCACGGCTGATGCCATGGAATATCAATGTGTTTGTGTTGCCTACTTGCCTACCGCAACAACCTCGGGACATACGTGGGCCGAGAAGTAAGGACCTACGCGGAAACGCTAGCTTGCATGACTAAATAATGTAAGGTATTGAACAAAAAACCAATCCACGAATGTTCTTGTTTGTTCCGAAGTAATTGGCTGTAATTTCCGCCTAAATTCTTTATTTTAATTGGACGATGTCGATGACTTTACGGATTAGACAAAGCAACTCGGTGCGGTGGTGGTTGCGTGATTTATTTGCATGTCAAAATCTATGACTAGGCGTTTGTTGATTTGCATACCTATCTTTCACTATTCTGGTGGTATAAATTGGTATTCGGTGTTTAACTCAATTTCGGTTATGAAAATTGAATAAACTGTATACCTAAAGGGCCGTGTTTTAATATTTATAAATTATACATGAAAAATTTAAACTCGTTAAAAATAAAAGGCCTGTTTTGACATTTGAGAAAAACCCTAGAATGTAACTTGGACCGAAACTGAAAGAAACAATAAAATAATAATTAGGGGTCCGGTGTAGTAGTAGTTACACTACACCGGAACAAACCGCTAGGTAGTCAAAATACAAATATGAAAACGTGCTTTTTATTCTTTGTCAACTTTAACGTTATGTCTTTGCAATCTCTTCTTTTTTAGTACAAAACAGTTCAAATAGCAACATGACTCATAAGGCGAAATTAGACTGTTTCATAAAACTCTTCCTTTTTACCTTATTTATTATTATGTTTTATACAATGTCTTTTGTGCCTTAAAATCGTGACTTTTAGATATAATTAAACTGCGAATGATTTATTATTGTATCAATATTCATACTAATATTATGTTTCACATAAATTGTGTATCAATTATGCAGGTATTCAACCATTAGATATATGTATGTATTATTTGTTTTATTGTAGTCAAGCCACAGCTGACATTACTCATAACTATATGTTTTGCGCTAAACTCTGCTTTGACCAAAAACTCGCAATGAAGAAGTTATTAAAAAATTTTAAATATTGTTAAATTACAAAAAAAGTGCAAAAATTTGTGTTGACTATATTTTTGAAAATATTAATATTTATTAAAAATATCTCTGCGGAAATGATCGTCAAATAACTTTGATCTCTCTTTTTTTCCACCCGGTTACGTATTAACTATGTTGTGACGGATATAAGTCGCTCGCATGACATCATTTTCCACAACTATGCAAAAATTATAGAAATAAAACAACGTCTTTGTACTCATAACTTAGTTTTTGTCGTAATCTAGAATTACTCAAAGATAAGGAAACTGCAGTCCACAAAAAGTTTTTAATTAGAAAATAATTAATTTTGACGAAAACCCGGATACATTAGTAAATTTAATTATACACTGTGGGCACAATAGATGCATCACGTTGACATCATCTCTCAACTAATTATGTAGGAGTAGTATTGTTATATGTAAATGTTATACTGACAGATTATAATTATACAAAACAGCAAAAACAGGAATGTGGCGGAACAGAAAGATTACAATGAGGAATTATAAATTCATATTATGTACAGCATCATTTATTTTGAAAACTATGAAACACGTCTGGCATGAAAAATTAATTTAAAGTGGACAATTTTGGGCCGTTTACTATTGTAGGTAAACAACGAGCCAGGTGGTCTGTGTTTCTATTTAAATATAAACAGCGCAGAATCAGAAGAAGGTCACTGAAGCATGAGAACTTCGGTACCTTATAGTTGATCTATTGACATGACAGTAAAGAAATGTTGTTTCCCATGATTTGGAACTGTGTCTGGAATGAAGTTATTGTCGTTTCTTCTGATAATAATTATACAATTGCATTACTGCCCAAGACTTGAAAAATAAGCTTAGCATAAAATAATGCCTAGGAGAATACCTTTTCTTATTTTATCACAATATTATGATCATAAAATAAATGTGTAAGTCTGTATCTATGTAAAAGTAGTCATAGTAGTCATAGTATTTTATTGGTAAGGGTTTCTTACAAGTCATATAATATAAGTCGTAGTCTATCGATGACATTCTTTTACTTAATCATTTTGCAAGCTAATTAAATCGTATTATGTAATAAGGTATTTTAATTGACTCTCATTACTAATTGTCTACTAATCCGGTTCATCAATGGCACTTTAGTCGAAACACTAATAAGTTTGTAGTAGATATAAAAGCTTGTCCCTTTTGGAGAAATGGTATCAGTTTGCGACTTGAGCATTGAGAATACATTTGGTGTCTCTTCATAATTCCAAAACACTTCTCTAAACATGAAATTCGTGAGTATCTCTATAACTTGTATCTAAATTTGTAATTTATAATTTATTGACTTCTTCCTGCCCTTGTCCCGTTTTATTCGGGGTCGGCGCAAAACTTTTTTCTTCCATTCTGTCCTGTCACTCATCACGCTATCACTAACTCCCTTTTCTTTCATATCACTTCTCACACAATCCATCCATCTTTTCTTTGGCTTCTCACCCTCCATCCATCCACATGTAAACTCATAACTTTTGTGATCATAAATATTAACAGAAGGATTATCAATTGCAGTTGGTGGTAGTCCTGTCGCTCTTTACCGTTGCCGCAACAGCACCAACCAATTATACTGACCCTGCCGTTGAAGCGCGTCGGAGGTTGCCGGCGTTGGAGCATGAGGAGATTCATGACGAGTACGGTCAGTTCGCTCTGCGGTACGTGACGGCTGAAGGCACCGTGGTGTCGGAGCGCGGCCGACTCGTGCCTTCGTCGGACGGTACCGGCTACGTCATGATCCTTGAAGGAGAGGTCTCATACGTCGGCGACGACGGCCAGACATACGTCACCAACTACAGCGCCGGCCCCAACGGGACCTACGTCGAAGGCAGCCACCTCCCGGTCTCTGTCACACCCGAACCCGTTCTCGAGCCTATCATTGTAGTCGAACCTTTGTGATAACCGCACCCATCACCGCTACTGAATCTGTCACTGAAGCTGAACTAGTCGAAGTAATAGCCGAACTCTTGAAACTTGACGCTAAAAGTTTATATTAAAATTTTAATAATAACACAAAATCTTTTTTTCTATCTACTTAAAACCTATTCCTCATTTCTACAGAGTTTTGGTTCACTTACTAAGCATAATTAATAGTTGTGGTGTTCACTAAAATCATTGTTTAGGGATTTGGGTTTATAAATGAAACAATTAAATTATCAGTAAGCACTTTAGTGAACACCACAAAGATCATAAAAGAACTGGATTAAATTATTAGATAGTTCTAACTGGGGTCATCGGGCGACACCTGGAATTAACGCACATATAACCTGTCTCTTTAAAACTATGCTATATTTCTTCTATTAACTAAACTTTAGTAACGTACTTCAAAAAAGGAGGAGGTTCTCAAGAAAAATGTGTACTTTTGATATTACAAATAGACATTTACAATTTTATTTCAATCAATGATTCATGTTCAGAATGTTCTAACAAGTTTGATTATAAGTAAAGTGGTTTCCTAAACTATTCTAAACATACATAATTAATGGACACAAGAGGAGGTATTTCGGGAAGTTATTTGCAATAATCTTCTAGTAATTAAGTATATACTTGGACCACTGTAAACGGGCCACCTTGTACAAGTTACAACTTCTAATGACTTATTAAAGTATTAAACTGTGGTTTCTTGCTAAAAATAACAATGTTGAAAGTCTAAATATTTAAAATTCACACTTAAACAAAAACTTCTAAATAAATATGACGTCAAAAATTCCTCCGCACTAAAAGAAGCTGCTGACTAAAAAAAGGTAACTAAAAACTTTACCACAAAAAGGATCTCTATTTGCGTCCATTTTCCAAGTTAGTTGCTAATCATGTCAATTAAAAAAAGCTACCTACAACTACCGATGCAATACCATTTCACTGAGACTTTTCAAAGCAGTCCTAGAAGACATGAAAATTTAAGGTTATGACTATCCTTGTGTTAACATCAATGGCACTAACTGAACTAGTGCTATTGCTGAAAACATCGATGACCTCCTGAAAATGCTTCAAAATCATTTTAACCGACTTCGAAAAGGACGCGGTTCTATGTTCGGCTGAATGTATGTTTTTTTTTGTATGTATGTTCACCGATATCTCGGTCAATTGGTGACTGATTTAAAAAAATATTTTTTGGTTGAAAGGTTATGCTTCCAAGTTGATCCCATAGAAATATTGTTGTGATTTGATCATGAATTTCGTTGATATGGAACAGAACTTCTCATAGGATCATAGCAGAATTGTCGTATCAAGTGAAATTGCTTTGTTTATACGTGCAGTCGATGACTGACTGAAAGAAAAGGGATCTGGTGACAAACCCGGAAGGTAAATTAATGTAATATAACCGTATTTGGAATGATTAGAATCATTATGAGATGCACTCTGGCTATAAGGTATTTATGTTTGGCTGAAGGGTAGGTACTTTTTAGTGGTGGTAAAAAGTGACTTTAATGTAAAAAGTTTTTTTTTTTTTCAGCTTTTATTAACGTAGGAATTAGAATGGCCAAGAAGAATATTATCAACGCTTCTTCAACGATTCAAAACGCTTCATTCCCAACTTTAACAGGACAGGAGCCTGTTAAAGTTGGGAATGAAGCGTTAGAGATGTTGCACCTGGACCATATTATTTAATTTGACAAAGAAGATAAACAAATGGAGACATCGAGACAAATACAGTTTAGGTTTTTTTGTTATTGATAGCCAACAACCGCCAGAAATGGAGAGACATCGCTCGACATGCTACACCCCCTATAGGCAAACGACGGCGGCACGCCGCAGACCTGTTCATCAACAGCCACGACGTTATTGATAGCCTCGCGTTTGACCACTATCTCACCTGAAGGTAAGCGATAATGTAGCCGACAATAGAGAACGCTTGCTTAGAAGTATTCTATTCACTCTTGACTTAAATACCCCAATTTATAGCTATCAGGAAATACAGAGTCCGACAGGGAATTCCACTCCTTTGCTCTACGCTCAATAAATGTGTTCCCAAAATGCTTTGTACATATGGGTGGGGTGTCTAACATGAATCAGTGGCCCAATGCAGTACGTCTAGTGGACCAATGATGAAAACGATTTGGCGGAATCAGATTTCCAATTCCTTTTGGTGGCAAGATAGGTAGATGACATTGTTGGCGTCGTACGTAAAATGTCGTTCCTTGGATAAGATTGGAATATAATTTAAAACTAGTCAATAGGACGTTTATTACAGGCACCGATAATATAATGCTTATTCTAGCCCTTTTACGATCGTCTATGTTTGTAACTAAATTCAAGTCTGTAATTCGGTAATTACCGTTAATATCTAAGTATGAATATGCGTACATGGTAATGTTTTAAAGTCAATGATGTAATGAAACAGATTTATATGAATATTTAAATTTTAATTTAACGTTTAGCAACATATTTGAAAGGTGTGATTGGTACGTCGACAAGGGTACGTTCGGGGATGGGTTCGGCAGTCACTGGAACTGGTAGGTGGTTACCCTCGACGTGGGTCCCGTCAAGACCCGCAGTGTACTTGGTAACGTATGTCTGGCCGTCGTCGCCGACGTATGAGACCTCTCCCTCAAGGATCATGACGTAGCCGGTACCGTCCGGGTTGGGCACGAGCCGGCCGCGCTCCGACACCACGGTGCCTTCTGCCGTCACGTACCGGAGAGCGAACTGACCGTACTCGTCGTGAATCTCTTCGTGCTCTAGCGCTGGCAGCCTCCGACGCGCTTCGACAGCAGCATCAGGTTCTGTTGGTGCTGTTGCGACGGCGGCGAAGAGTGACAGAGCTACCAAAAACTGAAATTGATAAACGTACCGTTAATATCAATGATCACAAGCCAATGCATTGTAGATTTCCATTTTACAAGTAAAAGAGATACTCACGAATTTCATGTTTGAATAATTGTTTTGGAGTGGCAGGAAGACACGATGTGAATAAATCAAAATGCAAACTGATACCATTTCTACAAACGGGACCACTTTATATATTGCAAACTTATTAGTATTTCGGCTAAAGTGCCATTATTGAACCTGATTATTAGTAGATATAATTAGTAATGATGGTCTTTTGTAATATGAGTACCCAATTATATTATACAAGTTGAGTCACTTCTTCTTACTAGCTGCTCCCAGCGGATTCGCCCGCGTGATAGCAGAAAGTTATTCCAAGGGAACACACTTTCGGGATAAAAAGTATCCTATGTCCTATTCCAGGACCCAGTTCCTTCCAGGACGTGGTCTATCCGTGTACCAAGTTTCATCAAAATCGGTTTTTAATACTTTTCAAGTTTCCAAATCTGAATTGATCGGGAAACCTAATCCGGAAACCGAATGTGTGCGTCCTCGCTAAATGCTCTTATCACACGTTCTTACTTTTTCGAACGGAAAAAAACCTGATATCCGTTTCGAAATTTTCTCCGTGCGTCTCTCACGGAATCCCGAATCTGAATTCCTGATCGGAAAACCTAATCCGGAAACCGAATGTTTGCGTCCGGCCTAAGGAATATTTCCAAAATGGTATGACATCGGTGATATATGTATTATTACTGTTGACGTGCCTTCCATCTCACTGCGTTGCAGAAATAATTATTGACTGAATAGACACTAGAGCAGGTATTTTCAAAATTCTTTACAGAACCTCTTGTAGCTACACTTATAAAACTGAAACGGTTTTATAGAGGAAAGACTGTTCTATATTATGTTTTTTTTTTACCTTATTTATTATTTTTTTCATAGTTCACAAAGAGTGTAATCTCTATTACAGAAAAATAATATAGCTTACTACGTCTAGTATTACTATCAAAAAGTGCATCCATATCGAAGAAAAACATCAAAAAATTTCGGTGTTCTTCTTATTTTGAGGTATATCATAAAGATTGTGTTGATGTGATGTGTTATTTAATATAATTTCCACTATTTGCGCTTCATATCTTCAGTCAAATTTTTTTACTGGAAATTGTGCTCAGTAAGGCCCCTGCTAAAGCCAATTGTGTTATTTTAATTTTAAATAAATCTAAACTAGTGTCTACCAATAGCTTCAATTGCGTGAAAGTCGAAAATGATTCCAAGGAAGTCTACTCCAGAAATTCCCGATGTCCATTTCATGAAATGATAGAATTATTTAGTAAAAAGTAAATCAAAACAAATAAACTTTGTAATCTATCTATACTTATAATAAATCTGTAGAGAGGTCAATTCTGTACATGAAATATATTTCCAAAATAACTATCAGGGGGTGATTTGTGATCGATACTGATGCTAAAAATGCAAACAGTAAAATTTTTGTCTGTCTGTATGTTCTTTATAGAAACAAAAACTACACGATGGATTTTAACGAAACTTGGTACAATCATTCTTCATACTTCTGGGCAGGTTATAGTATACTTTTCATCACGCTACGATCAATAGGAGCAGAGCAGTGAAGGGAAATGTTGGGGAAACGGGAGAAATTACTCCATTTTTTAAGCTTCCGTCGCGTTTGCAGCCTTAATGGTTAAAGCTACACAGAAATCATGTATCACGGAAATATTTTCCTTAAAATTATTTAAAAAATATCCCACGACAGCATATTTCTATCTTTTATGGTTGACTCACAATAACACGTGTAACTCCCGATAGCTTAGCAGTTCGGAGCTTTCTGTTTATTTTTGTCTACTCTTACGTTTATAACACTCTCACTCATCCCTAATATTAAAAAGTTAACATTATTATCTATTCAATAAAAAAAGAATCATAGAAATCGGTATAGAAACACCAAAGTTATACATGAAATACGCTAATAAGCCAACGAACGTGAATACTGAATCCAGTCCCCCGGCTCTTAGAATTCGATATCAGACGTTTCATATCTTTGATTTTGACGACCCCGTTGTCGCTGGCATAAACAACAGGATCCGTGTACGAAGTCGCTGGCAGAAGCCAGTACCTAAATAAAGCAATTCCAGTGATATTATCTAATTCCTGTTATTACATAAAATACAAGTTTATCAAAGATAGAAATGTGCATTAAAGTAAATCTATGTTTTAATTGCTCTCATTATTAAGTATCCACCAAACAGGTTCATCAATTGCGCTTAGTTGTATTATTTTGTAATACTAATTTCTTTTTAGTATATAAGTACGTTATTTCTGGAGAAATGGCATTAGTTGGCAACTTGAGTAATATACATCGTGTCTCCTCATCACTCCAAAACATTTCTATCAACATGAAATTCGTGAGTATTTCTTTGGCTTGTAAACTTATCATCTTCCTGCCCTTGTCCCGTTTTATTTGGGGTCGGCGCAACACGTTTTTGTCACTCGTCACGCTATCACTAACTCCTTTTTCTTTCATATCACTTCTCACACAATCCATCCATCTTTTTTTTGGCCTCCCTCTCGCCCTCCAACCATCCACATGTGTGGATGGATCTTTGGCTTGTAAACTAGCAATGTGTAATGCCTTCACTTGTGATTTTGATATTAATTGTACGTTTATCTATTTCAGCTTATGGTAGCTCTGTGTGTCTTCACTGTGGTAGCAGCAGCACCAACAAAACCTGATGTTGCCGTCGAAGCGCTTCGGAGGCTGCCAGCGTTGGAGCATGAAGAGATTCACGACGAGTTCGGCCAGTTCGCTCTGCGGTACGTGACGGCTGAAGGCACCGTGGTGTCGGAGCGCGGCCGACTCGTGCCCTCCCCGGGCGGTACCGGCTACGTCATGATCTTTGAGGGAGAGGTCTCATACGTTGGCGACGATGGCCAGACATACGTCACCAAGTACGCCGCTGGCCCCGACGGGTCCCACTTCGAAGGCAACCACCTCCCGGTCCCAGTCGCAGGCCAACCCGTCCTCGAGCCTATCGTTGTCGCCGAACCAGTTGAAGTAATAGCTCAACCCTACCAACTACTCGTTAAACGGTAGCATTAAAATTTGAATAATAACAAACCATATTTTTTACTATACCTTAAACCCATAACAATATGTGTACCTACCTGATCTAAGCTTCGTCATACCTACTGGGTGACAGTGATCACTGAATCACCGACTTGAATTAGGTCTACAACCATAAATGGTATAAAAAGGACTGGAATTATAGTCCGACTGGTGTTGGCGTCATCGGCGCCTGGATTGGACGCCCACTTAACACGTTTTGAGGCTAACCGACATATTCTGTTGGGTCACTTTAACGATCAATTTAACTGTCGGTCTTCACTAGAATTTAGTTTATGTTCTAGATGCCTCAGTTGTTATTTCCTAAGGGACTGTCAAATTTGAAATCTTTATATGGTTCGACACAGTATAAAAAAATAGATAGATACATTACAATAATTACAGACTTCCGCAATAGATATTTTTTGTTCTCTGTTTTTGCGCACGATTAAAAGATTCATGGATATCAATTTACAATTAAAATATCAATCAACAGAATAATTTGTGACAGAAATACGAGATATGAGATCAGCGTGCTCTAGTACTGAGCTATCAATGTGTGGGCGAGTGGTTATTTATCCACGTGTAATTGCTAAGCTGAAGGCGACGGTATTACGCACTAGTGCATGTTGGGGGTCTAGTATCTCTGGTTGACTGGTGGTGACCGTAAAAGTCGTGGGTGCCGCCAAAGGCGTCGCGTGGGTTCTGAGGGCGCAAATCCGCATTCAACGAAATAATGGTAACCTTGTTAATCATAGATAATTTACATTCCTTATAAGACCTTCATTAGTCGCCTACAAAACGTAAACTTATTTGATTCCTTATAAGAAGTTTGGGTGACGTAGCCATGAGTAGGTGTGTCTCGTAGTCACTAGAAGCTTAGTCAAATTATTTCTCTGCGCCGCAGCCGGACTCATATGACTAGTTTCGTTCTTTCCTTGTTACGATTGCTAAACTCTGCATCATCTGGGTTAGTGGGTTTGTATTAATTTGATGCTCTTGAGGTATTACAATTTTAAACGCAATTTGCTACTCGTTTTAAGTAGGCTGGCCAAATATTATTTGAATGTAATTAATATTACGCCACTAAACATAATTTAATTATATCTCTGGCAGCAGACTCGTGCTGTCAAACTATATGTTGGTACGGAAATGATTAGTAAAACATCATAAGCCTCAAGTTAATTTGGGTTAAGTATCTTAAATCACCATCGTAAATTTGTGACGAAATCTTCAAATGGCTGCTTTGAGCTTAACAAAAGTTTCAATTATTGGAAAAGCAGTAAAGAGATTTACCGCAGGAAGTATGCAGTTAGGAACAAGAGAAGTGGTTTGTTAAAAAGCTCATTAGACACTGTGTATACGAGTTGCATGTGTGCTATGCGATGTGATGGTTGTCGCCGCTCAGTCGCACACTGCACACACATTCCTTACCGTATACTGCTAATGCTTATTATAACTGTAACGTATTACAGCCAGCCCTGCATATGAACGAACGTCGCTATAATCCCGCATTCTAGATCTAAAATAAAGGTTTCCTGTAAAGCCAGCAATAATGTTGAATACTGAACGAAGATTAGCATACGGAGCTGTCGGATGCCTGGATTTAAATTGAGCATATGCTCATGTTTAGAATTTAGATAAACTTGTACTTAGACGTGAAGACGTATCTGTGGGTGTAGTTCTTAAGTGCGATCTACAATGCCTAGATGTAGTTGCTCTTATGGCACTCAAAGTCTCACTGCAATATTAGAAATATGTATCTTATGAACTTATAAATGCTCAATACTGTCTCGTAACGCAATTACCGTCTATTGCTGTCAGTTCTAATAAACGTAGATCACGTTACGTTATTATTACGCACGTTGTTAAAAATGAACAAGCATGCACGCTACATCTTCCGCACGTCTATGCGTCCGTTTCGTGCGCGGAGTTCCGTATAAACAATGAAAGTGATGCGCAAACGCGACTCGCGACTCGCCACAATGCTAAGGTTCTCACGCGACGAAAGTTAGTGACGTAATCACGCGAGCGAGTCGCGACAACATGACGGCGTGCGCGCACCTTTGCGCTTCATTATCATTTTTGATAGATAAATTACTCCTGATTGATGGCAGGTTGCTACCGGTGATCTAGAGCGTTGGCAAAAAATATTTTAAGAATTAATCGAAGATAGTTATTGATATTTAGGAATTGGACAAAAAACTCAGGTAGTTTCTGGATGTTCAAGATATTGATGCAATGTCTAAGGTTATAATCTTCTGATATCCATGAAGTCGAATAAGTAATATTTTTTATGCTACAAATGAATATTAAGTCATAAAGATGTAAAGATGTTTCTTAAGATAGAGTTTTAATTTTATTCTGTTAAAATAATTTACATATTAATTATCCAGTTAGTTTACAAAATTATGAAAAAATATATTCGTTTAAGTTACTTTTTGCTAGGTATAATTATGATACTTCATTGTACTATTTTGGGACAATAATAATTTGTGAGAAAATTCAGAGTGAATTAATTTTGTATAATACAAAGTCATGGCTCACATTAAATAAAGAAACGATTTCAAAATATGTGCTGGTGTAAATATGTATTCAAGTCATAGAACCTGGATGAGTTTGACGCAGAAACATAGGGATTGGCACAAGGAAAGGCAGATTTATGCTCAGCCGTGAACAAAGACAACCTAAATGTCGCCTTTGCCCACTACTGATCTTATAATGATGTTAAAACCACTGCTGGACAATTGTCTGTGTCATTAATTCTATATATGAGAAGAAGCAATTACATTATTCATTACTATTTGCAATTCTAGACTAGTTTCTCCTACATACGATACGTCTAAAGATGTAAACAATAGGGTAAATACAGCATGGAAGTGGTACTGGTCCCTGAAATTACGAAAATGAGAAGACTACAATCAAATTTACCTCTTAAAACTGTTAGTAAGGGTTTTTATCTGGTATAAACTAGTGTTTGACTGCGATCCCACCTGATGGTAAGCAGGAGCAAACCTGGACTTAGGGTGTTTTTAATATCATGCGGATTTTATCATGCATTTAAATTTCTCTGCATGCAGAAAGTTTTACAACGAAAAATAACGCGTCCCACGTGTGTATTCCATGCATTATATTAAAACTTGTATGAAATGGGCATTAGTGGGGACTACGGGTGTGGGATGCGTGATCAAAACCGCACGATAATTAAACACACCCTAAGTCCAGGCTTGCTCATGATCTTTGTCTTTTACGGATGTCCTACTTAAAATTGCCTCACCCAATAAAAAAACCTTTATGTATTTTACACTCGCCAATAGAGTAGTTTTCTAAGAATTCTAGTAGATTATTATTTATACGCATGATACTTGCGAAATAAAATCATATGTTGCGATTTATAAATTGGTGCGTGGGAATATGTTTCCAAGTATGTTTTGAAATATTTTAAGTTTAAGTCTATAATGTTTTTCAAATAAAATGCCTCGAGAGACATAACCATTTAGCTATTAATTACATATCAAACCGTTTGTATTATGAGAACATACCTCGCATTAATTTTTTCGGTATATATTAATAAAGTAGATATGCAAGACTTATTTATTTTTTGACTTGATTTATTACTAGTTCGTTTCGTGTTAAGTTGTTACGAGGTAATGTATCTAGGTATTAAGTAAGCTTGTCACAGCGGCCCTCACTCGCTCACATGCATCAGAACATTTCGTTCCAATTTGCTAATTTCTGGTACCGCACCTTAGCAATTTTATGTAACCAGCGCAAAAACTTGTCTTTTAATAGCCATAAATAATATATAAGATATGTAGGTAATTGGATAGCAGATATATTCGTCAGAATATAGATTTATTTACTTGACCTACTTTTAGCAAGTTGTTTTTCTGATTTATTTTGAAAGTTGTACCTACTTTTCTACTTTTTATTACTTTGGCATGTAAATCCTTATAATATTATGATAATGAGGACAAGTATTTATAGATATTGTGGAGGTGAATTAAACCGGTCAAAAATAGGGAAAACTTGTTTTAAGATTTAATTTTTTTAATTTTGACCTACATTTTAATTCCTGTTGTTTTTTTAAATCCAATTTTAAACGTACAATTGCTTTATGAAATATTTATATGCTATGACAGCTTTAAGCAGCGACTTTGCTTACTTGAAAGTAGAAAATTATCCCAAGGAAATATATTCCCGGAATACAAATTATCCTCTGTCCTTTTTCAGGTCATGGTTTACTTGTGTGCCTAAAGTAGTAGTAGTACGAATTTAAGTGTGGTATCACTTAAATTCGTACAGTTGTTTAAGCGTGTCAAATACATATACAAAAACATAGATAAAATTTTTCGCTTGTAAAGTATTACAGTAATGAAACACTGAAAAAAAATGCTTCGTTGATTTCAGTTTTTCTAAACTAGGGCGAGATTCGCGTGATTGGAGGTGCGCAAGAGTTGAGCGCTAACTAAATTGACATGTCCGTTCGGAAGTCCAATACATTAGCATGTATTGCATCGCAGTTACACAATAAGCCTTTTGCACAACAGCTGAGACACTTCGGCATGTGCTGAAATACTTTCTAATTGTAATCCTGTACTGGTACACAAACAAAAATCTCAAGTAGCCGCCTTGAATTCTAAGTACCTGCTTGATTAGTTTTGGTCTAGTTTATCCGAGTGAGTCATCCTTGAATAATATTTCGTTGGGGAAGTACACCTACGTATTCTAATCCTTTGTAGTCTAAATACGATAAAGGTTTTTCTTAAAGAATTTAGTTTCATATTATTTCATTACTTTGATAAGAATATATTTTTTATGAAATAATGGCACGTTACCCATTGTTTGACTCATTAGATTTTTCTTTTTTAAATATTAATTTGTATTATATATATATTAACAAAATTAGCTATTTAATCAGAGTCTATGTATTCTAAAAGCTACCACCTAGGGATCTTTAAGTTAAGAGTGAATAGGTCACTTCTAGGCAAGCGTGCTCCATCAGTGACCATTGCATATCATCGCTAACCAGTATGTGAGATAGTGGTAAAACCCGAGCCTAGCAATTTAGAAAAAAATATACATAAATAAATAAATCCAATGATTGTGGATTTATTTATTTATAGTTAATAAAAACGGTGCATGCCCACTTACATTAATTAACATAGAATTGTAAAAACTTAAAAAAAAAAACAGTTATACATAATGTTGACAATTGTATGGAATTTAAAAAAATAATTAATTTTATAATTATATTAGGATTATTTCAATAACACATAATTTTAAATTAATAATTTAAGATCAAATATAATAATATATGATATGGATATTTCAATGAATCTGTAACTATAGAAAATGCAAATTGGTACATGACTCAAAAACTATTTGCTAATTTAATTATTTGAGGATAGGTTTTTGCTGAAATCTATATAATCATGATATTAAGTTTGGGCTAATGATGACGGTGAAAGAACCACTAATTGGTTCTAATACTTATCAAATAGCATATTGGTACATACCGACGTTGTTAAATTTTGCAAAATCACGTTAACTAATAGCGTACATATAAATTTTATCGATATCGGTGCTTATAAGTTTATGATCGGTCAACGGAATAAAATTTTGAAATAATGCTGGCATTTTTACAACATGAGTTGTCGCAAACAGCGGCTGTTAAACGATATTTAACGCTTTATTAATTGTTGCTCCATTATATCAAACTAAATTTTATACCTGCAATTTCATTCGTACATTTTTTTTTCTTTATTAATTATAAGGAGTTTTATCACTTAGTGATAATGTCACTCCTGTTACAAAAACACAAATCCAACTTAACTTTAACCTATAGTAAAATTATATCACCGACTAATCAATAACAATCGACACAACATCTTAGCCTTTTTTTTTTTTTTTGGTGGAGTGGGTGATATAATTTATTCGAAATGTTACGATAATAGCCGCTGCGGGGAAGGTACTCTAATAAGACGTAAGAACCGTGTTATTAAAAACGAAAAATAGAAGCCAAATGTGATTGATAACTTTTTTTTTTGTCGACGGGGAAAATCATCTTATGACAAAACCGCTCTTGGGTGGAGCGGGAGTTAGTGTCAGACTCTTACTGACTAAAAACCTACCCCGTTCCTTCTAGCCTTCATACCGGGGCACGAGCTTCCTTTCGGATAACCCTGGCCCCAGTAGGCTTCGACCCAGCTGGGTCCCTTCTGTTGCTGACACAACATCTTAGCCTCCTCCGACAACGAGGAAGCCAAGAAGCTGTTATTTCATTCGAACATTTAATCTCTGTAGAATATTTTGTCAGGGGTGTTCTAGTGCTAGTGGCTCAGATTAATAGGTTTTTCTTTACAAGCATTTTATTTTCCTGACACTGTTCCACGACTGAGCAAAAGGCTACCAAATTCTTCTAAGGAGTTTATTCCATCTTTTGTTTTTTTAAACAGCTTCAAACCAGTTTTAACCAGAATTATGGTTTTAATTTCAGTGTTTTTTTTTTCGGTGGGTAAAAAACTTCCTGATGACATCCCCCGACCTTATGTATTTCATTGGGTAAAATTATTATATGCAATATAACATTACCTGCGTTATCTGTCAACCCTACTAATTGATAAAGATTATGGAACATAATCATTTAAATAGGAGCCATTACTTTGATCTAATTTATATTTTCTGCATAAATTCACATGAGAATGTGGCAATGAGCCAAGTTATTGTAATAAGCGATTATTTCGTATTTCCCACCTTTCTCCTTCATAATTATGTATGCGCCTTACGTTTGCGCGTACATAACAATGTTACTCGACTAGACGTTTTTAAATGGTCATCTGTCAAACGATATACGGTGCCGTCTTACTAATTATACAAATGTTTATTATATAATTCATTCTTCTCTATTTCGCGTACGATATGAATGGTGGACTCTAGACAGGTTGCGGAATCAGGCCATGTAAGGAACAGGACGGTGGAACCACGCTGACCACTTTCACTCAGTTGCGTTGTTTAAATTGTTCATAAACAAACGCTGTATTGAAAGCTACCGTGAAGGCTTGCACGACTGACGATGATGTCTTATTATGAACGATGTCATATATGTTAGCTTTGACATAGATCGTGACCCGAAACCTCGAAAAGTCTGTGTTGAATATCGTTCGCGTCGTCTTATGATGCATTATTTGATAAATACGTGAACAAAAATTAGATTTATTTTTTTGTCTATAACGTATGTTTTGCCTATAACGCCACCTTCCGGTTCCATCATCAGATCAGCTTCATATCATAATAATTTAGCATTGTCATCTGATTTACAAATGGTTGCAAAATTTCAGCTTAATCGGTAACCGGATTAAATTAAAATTAGATAACAGACAAACAAACATCGGGACAGGTGAAACTAAATAAAAGCTTGTAAAAAAACTTCACTGCGAAGTTTTTATATCCATATCGTATTTCTAGTAAGTCATAATACTTAAGGTTCTAAATCAACATGAAACACGGTTTCTGCATAATGAAGCTAATTGACATAGTTACAAAATATCGTGATCAGCTCATAGTTCCTTGCTCCATCAATTACAGACCGCGGCGATACATATAAGGTACAGCACCGCTACACTGCCACAATTTACCAACAGTACCCCGAGATTGCAATCTCCACCGCACTGTTGGTTCATAAATCAAATGGCTGGTGGAGTAACCCGTATGGTTTCGGCTTTTATTGACGCCAATGACAAATGATTTCAAATGGTGCAGTCGGTGGTGTAACAGTGTGCTTTTGTAGGCCATAGCTTGAGATATACGGATCATGGGTTAAAGATGCTAATACATTGATGCTATCGATCGTAAGCCTACGCACACGGTGTATACATTAGGATAATCTGCAAAACAACTGCTGTCTTAATGACATGAGCATTTCTTATTTCGATGATATCATTCAGACTTTAAAAATTCTGCTGCTAGTCAGTGGTCAAATTTGGAACAATGCAGTCGTTAGTAAGGAATAAGGATCTGCATAGAACCTTGGCTTGGACGCTGCATTGTTTTTCCAAAGAATATACAAGTAACGTAATCATTAAGAATGTTCTTCAGAAAAAAGATATTTTACAAAATTTACAAAGAATCAGTTAACTAACTGTAAAATTAGTTGTCTGTAAAAATAATATCGTGGTTTTACCAGAGAACAGTCATGACCTCGACCTCAAACACTGATCATTTGTTGTTACCGACGAAACACGTACGGTGTTACAACTTAATTGTACAATAGGAAGTTATAGTATGGTTTACGCATAATGATATATGCATGCGATTTGTCTGGTCCACTAACGTGCCGTAATCATTAGTTCTCTCCGCTTGACATTGAGCAACGTTCACACTTCTGGACGAAGCCTTGAGCGTTAGAGGAGTGAATTTTGTGAACAAGGCTTCATATTGTTTGCTCAGCCAGTGACCTATAGCTGTATCTCTGATAACATTGTTTTGTACTAGATATGAATATTTCACATATTGACGCATGGTCTGTTTGTTTTAATATCTCTGTCAGAAAATATATAGGTGTCATTGTTGTTTTATGAATGCGGACAGTAATGATTATAATTGTAAATGAATGGTGTTAATGATTTAATCGCATGGTGTAATATAACAGGGCGTCGATTACAAACATGCTGTCCCTACAATGATAGGTAATACTAGCTTTCCGCCCGCGGCTTCGCCCGCGTGGACTATAGTTTATATCGCGCGGGCAGAGATCCGTGCTCAGCAGTGGAATTATAGGTAGCCTATGTGTTATTCCAGTGTCTCTTCTACCTACCTACCAAATTTGATCGAAATCCGTTCAGTAGTTTTTGCGTGAAAGCGTAACAGACAGACAGACAGACAGACAGAGTTACTTTCGCATTTATAATATTAGTAGGGATTGATAGAAAACATAATTATGGCAGTGCGTGGATGCGTGATTAAAACTATTATTGTACACGATAACAAAATTACTTTAATAGCAGACTTTTCGGAATAATACAAGCTGTTCCTACAACTACGTATAATATATGTGACAATTTGGTAACACATCATTTTAGGATTTTTCACACACTAGATATGAATGTGCCATGGCTAGATTTGTTATTATGGTTATTGCTAGTAGGCACATCTGTTTTATAATGCCAGAGCTTAATTTGAATAGAGTAATTAACTTGTATTCTAAAATACCACCGCATCAAATGCCAAAATTATTTGCTGTAATAAAAGCTAATTTAAGATATGATCTTTTTTTGTTATAATTCCATCTATTCATTTTTTAGTACATAATTTGCATTTTTTACTATTTTTTAAAAAACAGATGAATAAAACCATGGGAAATTAAAACATTGTGGCCCAGCCACTAAATAGTATCGAAAACAGTGTTCAAACTGAGGTTATTCCAGAGAGAGGGACAATAATACGAGCTGTGTCCAGAAATTTGACCTTCAAACCCTTGATCCAGCCACCTAACGAGAACTTCTTAGCTGGCCGAAGCATGTGGCTCTTAAATCATCGGCTGAAACAACTATATCAATATCATGATCGCTGAGACTACACCCCATATAATTATAGACAAGATACTTGATATAATTGGTTTTCTCGGTTTTTACGAGGTCCTCGTCGTGCGGGATTTAGTTCTTTTTATGTGAGAAAAGCGTCTAGTGACATCCCCGCTTTACGGCGGAGCGAGAGATAGTGACAGGCTTTTACTAAATAAAATCCCACTCCTGTTCTTTCTTTGCCATTCGTACCGGGACCTAAACCTTCTTTTCAGAAAAGATCCTTGGCCCCAGTAGGCTTTGGCCCTGCTAGGCCCCTATGGTTTGCTGACAACCCCTTGAGGCGCGCATGGAACAATACGCACCATCGAAGTGTTGGGCACGGTCAAGACGATACCGGACGGTCGGACGGCAAGCTAGTCGGGCATATAACTATAGTATGGCACTTTCAGTTCCACAAAAGAGTATTTCAGAACAAGTTGCTGGTTGATAATGGCTGATGACAAGGTTGCCTATGCAAGTGCTCTCCGTTAGCTAAACGATAACAACCAGAGATAATGTGGCGAATTGATTCTTCCGGTGACATACCCGACAGATGTCAACCGTGCCGTCCTTCACAATAATGGCTTTTGTTACAATTTTTATTACCAATTGTGGCATATTGTAATTTAAGACTAAACATAGACGGCCCGTTTTTGTGTCAGTTTTAGTAAATGGGATACTAAAATCTCTAGGTAAAATAGAAAAATAAATATACTGAAGTCTCAATGAGTCTCACTCTCAGTCAAGATTCAAATTCTATTGAGCAAAATGAGTAGTTTTTTTTGTTTGTAACTTGGTATCTTTTTTTTTACTATTACACAACGACGCGCCGTGTATTCCCAAGCTAAGCAGAGCTTGTGTTATGAGTAGGTACTAGACAACTGATAAACTTACTTAAATAGTTCTAAATAGATACAACACACCATGACACAGAACAAATGATCATCAATTAATTAAACAAATACGATTTGTTTTTGTTTTGCTTAACCCATAATTATTGGATACACGCAAACTATAACGTCATAGTTTTGTGTAAAATCTTATTATTTTCCTGGTCTGGCAATATATTTATATTGTCAGACCCAGAAAAACAAGTCCAGGAAAATATTAAATATTATTATAAAATTTTGTGGTTGTGAACTTCAACAACAATATAAGTGAAACAATTAGAAACAATAATAAAATATACGAGTCAATAAAATTATGACTAACGCTTACTTTGCTCCATGCATGCGGAATCATGACCATCTGCGCTAGACGTCATCTCAAAAAAATAATCTATTTGTGATGAGTGACAGCTTATTTTTTTCTAAAAATTGTATTAAATATTGGATAAGTATGCTTGGGGTTAGTAACAGGGCTACGGGATTTCCCTAGGAATACAAAGGGCATCTGAAGAGACAGGTGGGTTTTAATCAGTCTCGGAAACTCTCTAATCCACTAGTAATTATTATAATTACTTGCCAGCTCAAAAAAAGGGAGGGGAGGGAGCAATTTATTTCCTACCTCACTGGCAGAATAAGCATGCTGCGTAACTGCTGGGACTAAGGCCTCCTCTCTAGGAGAGGGAATGGGCCGTAATCCACCACGCGGGCCCAGCGCGGGTTGGTGAATGTCACATGTCTTCGAATTTTTGCCACTGCCAGAAATTCAGTAATAAAACCGCTACGTATCTTTAGTGTAGCTTCTCTTTGTCAGTCTTCATGCTAAATGAAGTGGGCGCAAATAAATTGCATCTGTCATGTAGTACCTAGTCTTATTTGATCGAACGTGGGTACTTTTGGCGAAGACCTTGCGATAATCTATTGTGTGGTCTCCTTGGCAAGGCGTTTGCGCTCGAACAAGAATGGTCGAGGCAAATGTGTTATTATTTGTCTTGTTCTTATCATTTAAATAGTCTATAGAGATGTAGAATGCTGAGGGTTTTTTTTTTTTTTGTCGACGGGGAAAATCATCTTTGACGAAACCCGCTCTTGGGTGGAGCGGGAGACAGTGTCAGACTCTTACTGACTAAAAACCCCGCGCCGTTCCTTAGTAGTAGTAGCCTTCATACCGGGGCACGAGCTCCCTTTCGGACAACCCTGTCCCCAGTAGGCTTCGACCCAGCTGGGCCCCTCCTGCTGCTGACGACTCCTTGAGGCGCGCGGGAACAGTGCGCGCCGTCGACGTCTTGGACTCGGTCCATTTCCGGACGATCGGACAGCGAGCTACCCATGGCTCGCCGTCCGCGAGCCCGCGTCTACGGTGGCCGGAAATCGGGATCGGAATCCCGGTGACGGCGGCGAGGGCGCCGTTGCCTGATGCGGTCGGCCTCCTCCTTTGCAAGCATTACTGCTTCGCAGAAGGAGGCGACCGCCTGCCATTCCTCCTCGCTCCGGACCATGGCTTCGACCAGTGCCCGGCGCGAGAGGTCTCCGCCGCCGATCGCCCCCATGAGGGCACGGCGATGCTCCGCCCAGGCAGGGCACACCTCGACGGTGTGCTCCACCGTGTCCTCCGGGCGTTGCGCACAGTGGCGACACCCGGGCGTCTCTTCCGCTTGAATCCGATGCAGGAACCTCCCGAACTTGCCATGTCCGGTGAGGACCTGCGTCATGCGGAAGGTAAGGACGCCGTGAGATCTTTCCAGCCACGCCTCAAAGAGGGGACTTACCGCCATAAGCCCTTTGGTAGCTACGCCCGTGTTTTTATGTTTCTGTTTTTAATTCATGAATCCCCAAGCGACCACCGGTGGCCGCGCATCTATTGTCTTACTATTGTGTCTCTAATTGACGGTATCTGAAGGGTTAAACAGTCTGTCTATCCATCTGTTACAAAAAGAACGACCTATTGACAAAGACGCAGTTACTTATAAATAATAAAGTACATATTAAAGTCATACATTGTTAGAAATTTATATTAACTAATGACTATTTTAGTCTAATGCGGTCTTTAACATACATTACGTGAATAGCAACGTCATGTTTAGCGCCGTGTCCACACGTAATTAGTGATGTATGTCTGTACTGTAATGCGAGTGAAGAGCGAGTGACAAGTTGGCATCCACACTGGTTGATTTGCAAGGTTAAACTGCGTTGGTAGAGGTCAGTTCGTGGATGGGTGACCATTTGTTACATACTCGAGACTCCTATAAACCTCCGAAAGCACGCTAGGTCGTTGGTCCGTTTTGACATAGATCTTTGACAGTCATTATAAGTCATCAGAAGCCAGAAAATAGGTTAAGCAACGCTTGCCGGAGTCAGTTCGTAGATGGGTGACCATTTAATACATTCTTCAGATTCTTACGTGCCTCCAAAAGCACGCTAAGCCGTTGGTATCTATTGACAATTATAGATCTTTGACAGTCTTTACAGGTAATCAGAAGCCAGAAGTCAGACACTGTTTAGCTTGATCTTAACCTACATAACATTACAACATCAACAATCTTACAACATTCTATGGATACAACAGCCTATGGATGGGTGACTATCTTAAATCCTAAGATTTAAGATACCTTGCTCTTGCCATGGCGGCGTAGTCAGAGCATGACGCCAAAAAAAGGTATGGATTGGATGCGTGGCCCACAGTTACCAGGTTTTACACGTCATAGAGCTGCATGCTTTTTCTTGTTTACTTGAACTAGCAGCACTGCTCTGGCGTTCCAGTGAGGCATGGGCTTTATTATTATTGGATGATTTCACACCTTGTAAAATAAAGCATGGAAAGGTTATTAGCCTATTAAAGGCAGATTGAAACAGTGCAACACAAGTTTTTTGAGCATACGCAACGCTAAGAACTCGCGTTGCAGTGTTCGTTGCTCACGGTGTGCAATGTGACCGGCCAATACCCACTTAGGTAAGGCCTTGACTTCACCGCTAAAAACATGATTTTCTATCCAACTCATTACAACGGTGGCGGTGGTCAATGAAATGCTTCGTTTGGTTTAATATAAAAAGTTCAGCCGAATCTGGCTCGTTAACGTTGACCTCTATGCTTTTTTGTTTTCAGTTGAGATGCTGTTTGTTGTGGAACTCATCGGTGGACCTAATAATATCCCATTATAGGATAGTATCGAAAACTATTAAGATATGAGGTATTTTGATTTTTTTGAGTTGATGGTGATGCGCACTAGTTTCATCATCATCATCATCAGCCTTTTAATGTTCCCACTGCTGGGACTCAGGCCTCCTTTCTAGGAGAGGGAATGGGCCATAATCCACCACGCAGGCCCAGTGCGGGTTGGTGAATGTCACATGTCGTCGAATTTTTGGTTCTAAGACATGCCGGTTTCCTCACGATGTTTTCCTTCACCGTTTTGAGAGCAGTGGTGATGAAATAAATTACACAAAGTAATGCGCCTGGCTGGGTTCGAACCCGCGACCTACAACTCGTAAGTCGGGGCCATTACCACTCGGCCACCACTGCTCATCGCACTGGTTTATTAAGAGCTTATTGTAAGCACCGTATTGTCAAACATTTGTTAGCCGAATGACAGGAGAGAGAGAATGTCTTACTTTAACTGACTATTGGCTGGTTTCTGAATTGAATATTTTGTATTAAGAACTTCTCAAACTTTTGACAGGTTTTCAGGCTAAAGTGGAATTTGAGGAATAATTCAAAATGTTTAAATCAGAAATTGAGGATAACATCACCTGTGTTCATTAACTTAACTTTTTGGAATAAACGCACGTTGATTAGAAGCCTAGTAGGTAAATGCTTTAAAAACATTCCGCAAATTGCCATTTAGATCTCATTATGCACTTGCATTTCTATGATAATGAGCTTTCCTTAAGCTTGTGTGTAAGCCGAAAGGTATGCGAGCCAAGTGAATAGCAGTTTGACATGTAGGCGACCTTGCTTGCATTCTTTATGGCCCCCTAACTTGATCAAACATTACCAGTTGTTGATGCCATTTTGTTTGCTAAACTTGATCTGTCAGTGTAAGTTATAAGAGGGAAAGAGCAATAAAAAATAAATGGAAACTACGGAAAGGCTAAGGTTGGAATTCAAATGCAGAGAAACAAAATATACGGGTTTATTTTGATTGTAAAATTGGAAACGGAAAAATTATAATATACATAAATTAATAACTACACTGTGTCTATAATTGTACATGCAATCATGTGTCATTTGCATTATATATGACCTTAGGCGTTATATTTAATCAATATTAATAAGTTCATAAGAATATATCTAAGAATATTGCAGTATAATATATTTAGAATATTTTTCCGCTAACATTCATGGCTTGTGCAATGAAATAAATTTGCAACCTAGACTGAAATACGACGGTCATCGGTTTAAAATATAGGGACAACTAGCTTTCAAGTGCAAGTAATAGAGTGGTAAAAAGGAAATACGTGTATTATTCTAATCAGTTACCATAAATATTCATATGTTATTTACTGGACCAGAACAGGTAAGTTGATGATTGCTTTTTAATACATGTCAAGTACCTACAAATAGGTTGTAGAGTAATACGCCTCTATGTTACAAATACTGGAAAGGTATCATGTGTACAGGTATGAAGTCGCATCTGGGAATTGTTTTCCTGCAAGTACTGTAACTTTCGAGAGCAGTGGTGCCCAGTGGTAAGTACTTACGAGTTGTAGGTCGTGGATTCTAACCCAGGCGGGCACTTTAAGTAACTTATTTCATGACCATTGTTCTCTAAACGGTGATCGGCACGATGTTTTCCTTCACCGTTTTGTTTAAAAAAAATCGAAGACACTTGACATCCATCAACCCACACTGGGCCTGCGTGGTGGATTACCATTCTCATTTCTAGAGAGAAGGCCCGAGTCTCAGTGGAGGTAATATTGTCAGGCTGATTAGACTTATATTTTATTTAAACTTTTATTACGAAATCTGAAATCTTGTAGCAAGTCAGCCAGTCTTAAATCTTTAATCTTAATTGTAGACAGTTTGTAAGCACCTGTTTTTGCACTATTGTTACCCCCATCTATACTCAGTATTACACATATATTTTTATTGCATCTATTTCCAATGATTCGACACTAAACATCAATGACGAAGCAATAAAATAGTTTGTTGCAAGAAAAACAATAACATAATGTAATTAATAATTATGTAACATTGCCATAATAATGTCTGTGTATATGTTTAATTACGTTTGCATTTGAAAAACTAGGACTGGCCTGCTAGTGACGCACAAATAATAATATAATTGTTCTTTTTATGACCATGGCGCCATTTATAATTCTTATACAATGGTCGGACCATAGTATTGTTAATTATACATGTGTGTGTAATTGGACATCGCGTACCACTTTAAAATAATCCCAATTAAAATCTCTCAACTTTTATGAGCAAATTGTAAAACGTTGTTGAACTACAAATACATATTATAAATCTGTCAAGTCGCATAAATATTAAACTGAAACGCATCCTTTTCTGTAAACTCATATTTTTTTACGTCTTTAACAAAGAATTTAACAAAAAGTGCAACATTTTTTGGCATTTCGGAAACCAAAGAAAAGATGAGAAAATTAAGTGAATAATAACGTGACGACTGAGAGAGGAGAATAGAAGAAGAAAGTGGGTTGCACAGAAGACCCAAGAGACATGGGCAGGAAAAATTTCTTCTCTTTCTCTGATCTTTCATTGAAAAAAATTGGTAAACCATAAGTTTTTGTACTAAAATAAAATACAAATACAATACCTATATTGTTTATTCTGTTCTATCCCATGGATGATCTATGAGAATATAAAACAAAAAATAGGGGTTAGTCGGTAGTTGTACCTAGATAGGTAACGATATAGAGTTTAGGGACTATGGGATAGTTTGAAAGAGTTACCATGACCCTGGAACGCAAAGACCAACTGAAGGTACACAGATGGGTTTTAGTCAGTAAAAGTCTGACACTCGCTCTCACTCCACCACTCCACTTAATTGATCGTTGAATTAGTCAATGCCTACAGGCGTCAATAGCCACATGTGGTAACGATTTCTAATCAACTTCGGTGTGACGTCCAGGAAGCGTTTAACATAAAAAGGTTGAGACATGAGGAACTTCACATGGCGTCGTATGTTTAGCTAAATGTTCCTACTTTCACTTCGAATCTTTAATCCTGCAATTAACATTTGTTAAGTTGACGCTTTGAATTAAATTATTTGCAGTTAGCACATACGAAACTCAATACAGAATTGCTATGCAATTGTTACAACTGGACTGGATATGATAAATAGAGGTTATGATATAAAAAACAAGCTTATCTCCGATCTTTCAAAAGAATACGGTTTGTTAGAGATAACATTGTTATATAATTATGTGAGTAAACAATATAACAGTGTCAAATGTTTCCCTTTAACACAATTGTTTTATTTTACTATTGTATCTTTTTAGTATGGTTTTATCAAGTTTTTCATTAACTTGTAACTTTTGTATGTTATTTGTTTAGACTCATTCTTACAAATGAATTTTAAATCGATTATGTTAAAATTTTGCAGACATGTTCTGTTTGAAAGACAATGCATGCTAATTGCTAAGGTAGGTGACGTCATGCAAAATGCAATATGACGGACTATTTATTTTGTTCTGCGATACGAGTAGTTATAGCATAACCAGCCTTATAATGTTCCCACTGCTGGGACTCTGACTGCACTCTAGAAGAGGGAACGAACTGTAATCCACCACGTGGGACTAGTGCGGGCTGGTGGAGGTCACATGTATTGGAATATTTGGTTCTATGACATGCTGGTTTTCTCACGATGTTTTCCTTCACCGTGTTGAGAGCAACGGTGATAAAAAACTAGGTACACAAAGTAATGCACCTGGCTGGGTTGATATAGGTCATAAATTTAAAAGGAATAGAAAAGAAAGCGAAAAAAAATCTACATAACAAAAAATAAACATCGCGGATAACTTATTAAAAGCTTGTTTTCCAAAATGGTTTTTTAAATATGATCTAGTTATATCGTAGAGCCGCTTTATTTTTTTGTCTCATCACAGTTGTACGAACATAATTAGAGGAATTTGTCCAATAATAAATTACGTTAATAGCCTGATGACGACGATAAGTTCAACATAACTACCTATTATAGTGGGTTTCTCAAAAAAAGTAGCCATGAGAACATTTGCCTGTTTCATTGCAATTGACGTTTCACTCGATTTTTTGTTTAAAAACATCAAACCGTGAACAGTCGTTGGTAATTGATAAATGAAGGAAATAACGTTGTTATCATGACGATTAGGAATGGCTTTCGCCAACTTCTTGTGGATGAAGTCGGCGATTGAAATGAATTGTCAATGACAAGACGCGTTGATTGAGTTACGGCATAGAATCTACATACGATGACAGCTTTATTGTTTATGATGTAGCTATTTAGTATGGTCTAGTGTATAGTCAACTTATCATAAGCGAATTTTAGACATTAGGCCAATTAGTTATGCCATAAGTAATATTTTAGGTAAGCTTTTTTTGGGGTCAATCATCAAATAACGCCTCCCTTTCTGGGTAAAGCAGAGTTAGTGTCAGACTTTTACTAATTAATAAAACCCACTGTGTTCTTCCAGATGCACTTTGCCTTCCAAGGCCGCAGTAACTCTTTTTAACAACAAGGCAGCCCTGGCAAGCGATACTTCAGCTAAGTAGACAAATCCATCTTAAGTACCCACGCCAAACAACCTGGCGGCATGTTTGTAGCGGCACACACATTCTGAAGTAACGTGGGCAGTCTCGAATTAAAACGAATGCTCAACTTAATATGTATACTTAATATGAATGCGTATTTCGTCAAAGTATGCTTGATTCGATCTTATTATATAAGAGTCAGCGCAATGATACACATAAAATTATACTGGCAGACGGGTAATCTGTAGATTTCAAAGAATATGACGTAATTGATGTTAAATATGCTATGGAGAAATGCTAATAAGGTGCCTGGGCTACCATTGAAGGTTCATATTTTTTAAACTTGTGCATGTTTCACCTTCTTCCTACTTGTCAATATCAGATGTTCTTATTTAGGTACCTGCAGTTTTTTACAATTTGTAAATACAAGATAATAAGACAAAATTACTTAGATAATAATAATAGGTATTATGTGTTTTTGTGAAAGACGTTTTTTGAATAGTGAGCAGTTTGAGCTAGAAAAGATTCGCTTTCAGTAAAACATTCAGGAAGTGTTTCTTTTCAAAAACTGACCATTGACTTTGATCAGTGGTATTTAGAAAACAAAACATCTTTTGTTGAAGTTGAGACAGATCATATAGCTATTTTTAAGTGGCCATGTAAAAATAAGCACGTAGCGGTTATATTGCATCTGAGTTTACCATCTAGTTGGAACTGTGGTGCAATACGCAACATAGACATACCTGTGTCTGTCGACCTTGAAAAAAATACAATCCACGTTCGAAATTTGAAACACGGGACCACATAAATAGCATTAGCGGTTTTGCAACTAGGTCAAAACACCAGATACCCATAGATATCTGTTCGTTTTATTTAAAGTCAGTGGGTGTATCCTAATGGTCAGCGTGAGAGTTGTAACTGGCGAACGAAGTAAACGAACGCTTGAGTTGATCAGGGCTACTACTGTTATAGAATCCAGTAATACTTCAACAGTATCGTAACTCCTAATCAGGGTAATCGTGAATCAAGAATTATAATACGTATGGCATGGCATATTAATCGGCTACACAGTACCTAAGGGACATTTGCAATCAGGAAGCATGATGTGTTATGGAATATTTTGGCTTCGGTAATATGTGTTGTCATCATGGCTTTTGCTGTCACAATATGCTGCTATTATGGACATGTTGTGAATCCTGATATTGACAGCACGTAGGTAAATGTTTATTGCTGAAGTGGTGGAGGCTAACGTGGAGGCCAAACCCATGATTGACCTCTAAGTCGAAGGCACGTGATAGCAGTACAATTCTGAAATATTAATTACCTTTGTTGACAAGTCATGGTAAATTATCCCCAAATTATCATGTACGCTTTTTAATACAGTTTTTCTGATTCAATAAATAACTTCTCCCACTTTGAGCGGGGCGAGAGGGGTTTGTTAGACTTTTAATGACAGAAACCCATCAGTGATCCGTTAGTTACCCTTTGCATTCCAGAATTGAGGCAATTCTTTTGATCAACCCCGTAGCTGTGGCAGGCATTGGCCCAAGCTTTTGTAGGTACTTTTTTGAGGCTGGCGTAGAACTAATAACCGTTCCATTGTTCGTCATCCACAGGCCCATGCATAGTGGCCGGTAGTTACCCTGTGACTCCCAATGCATCATGTTTACCTAACACCTATCAATGATTCACTATAGAAAAAGTTGAGACCAACCAAAAATATTCATAATTATGATCAATGTGGACCACGCAGCATAGCACCGCGCAAACAAGACAACAGGTCACTCTGAGAACACGTCGTCATATATGGTTATCACGACAACAACCTTTCTTGAATGACATAACACATAACGAGTCTCTTACTCTTAAATGTACCAATTGATAGCAATGTCGTTCCGACTTCACAAGTCAAACTGCTTCGGCAACCCTGCAGTCGTGCGTTACGCAACCATCAGTTAGCTGGCCGATAACTTGCTCCACATTCGCTCTTTGTCTTGAACCCAAGTACTGCCCGAGTGGCCACTAACCTGTATACCAGTGTAATAAGCAACTTTATATCACACAGCTATCTTACTCTTGTACGACTTCCTTACGTAAACAATCATTAGTGTCAATTCTCACCATATTAACGTATTTCGGGAATTGTATAGCATATGAATTTTAATTGGTGTGTTTATTTACGCGTGTGTATGTTTCAATGTTTACATAGCAGCTTTCACAGGTCTTCGTGCTTGAAGAATAGACTTGCGTCGGCGTAGTCAACATTTTTTGCAGATTTTGCGGATTTGCCACCCACAGCATAGATTATTATCTAACACTCCACTCCTTCTTATGGTAACAAAGGTCTTTTAATTGCACAATAAGACTTGTATTACTAGTAATCGCGTAATCATAAAAGTGTGTCACACCACTATTAAAATAAGACTTTATATTATTTTATTATCACTAAGTGCGATAAAAAGAACTAAATAAAACGTGGTAATTGGGTGCATATTGTTTGTTAAAGAACAGTTGCCGATTATCTAATGAGAAACTTGTCCATTACGAGGCAGTGTGACCATGAATGTGTCCCTTTTTACATAGGCAGTAGTAGCTAGACCCAAAAAGGCCCCGTATAATAAAAAATTGGGCTGCGCCTTTTTTACCTGACTTTGGCAAAGTGCAAAAAGATTTTAATTACGAAATATGGGCCCCAACCGGCACCGAATGACCACGGGTCGCATAATAATAATTTGAGCTTGTGCACGATATTTTACGCTTCTATGCTACCATAAGTCGTGACCCTTAGAAATAAAATATACGATGATACGGTGGTAACTACGCTTCTAGGTGATTTAAATGGGATCTACGTTTTATCAAACTTGTAGATGCTGATGGCATTGGAGTAAGCACTCAACATTTCAGTCGTCTTTCGACTGAAATGTTGACTTCGTACGACTGTTGGACATAAGTCCACTCCCAAGAGTCACCATAACAACCGATCCTGTGCGTCTCGCGTCAATTAGATTCCCGTGACCCTCATTAAGTCATGACCGATGATTTAATAAGGGTCTCGGGAATCTAATTGACGTACCTTAGTCATCGGTCTATTTTTTATTTAGTAGGAATTGTGGGTGGAGCAAGAGAGAGTGTCAGACTCTTACTAACCTGTGTCCCTTCAAGTGCCCTTTGCGTTCCAGGGCCACGGTAATAAATAGCCTGCACCTGCATTAATCGGCAAACAAAAAGTTGTTCACAGATTGTTTTTAAATTTGCAGTCAAAAATAAGACAGTCGCTGCAGACGAAGTCTAATCAAAATCACATTAGACATAGTAAAAACACCGTAAGAAAAGTTGACAAGATAAGGGGGTTCTGACGTAACGTCTGACTCACTGATTTATTTTTATGAGCTCTCTAGCTCAGAAAGGAACGGAAAACAGAAGGAATGCTGTCTCCGTGGGCAGTTTTAACATGGGCTTACCTCACAAGATGCAGGTAGACCAACGGTATAGTACTCAACAAATAAGTGTGTTTCGTTTTTACATTTTAGACACGAAACCTAAAAAAGGCTAATCAAAACATTAATGGCATTGGAAACTTGATACGAAAAATATTTACTTTAGCTTTAACCTCATCAACTGCACTACATCAAGACCTGTTCCACAAGGTCGATGCTCTAAAGGCGGTCCTTTAGTAGCTTCTAAAACATGAGATATTTAGCGCTAGTGACTAATTACAAGTGAAGAGGTCATTAGTTCGCGTCAGACAGTCAATTTAAACGCTAATTATGTACTTAGCGACTGTTTTATGTGGACATTCATTATGTTTAATCAATGCTATGAGAGCATAGCTTTAACAAGGTCAGCTGTTTAGGTTAAAAGTTTTTTGAGAAAATTGTTAAAAAGTTTCGGTGCAAAAATACTAAGGTTTGGCAAACACTGACAAAACAAACACTATAAGAAATAACGACATGAATGCGAGGTTAGTTGTGGGTTTTTAAATTCATTTGTTTTTTACGGGTCCTTATTGCTCCATATAAGACTGACGAGTTTAAAATGTGTCACCGTAAGGATACAATCAAAGTGCTTGTAATTCGGCATAGCGGTGATTCATTGTCCATATCGGCTGGACGTCATGGCTGGTGGGAAATGTATCGCATGAATCAGATCAGCAGGAAATTGCAAAAACAAAATAAGACATGAGTTGGCTAAGTAACGGAAGAAACTTGTCACTGAAGACATACGTGCCGATACGTGTTCCTCGCTTTTCCTTATTATATGGAAAATAACTGGAAATCTGACAAATAGAGACAGGAAACCCACGAACCTGTGTAGCACGTTCGTTTTTACTGGATCTTATCGTTCGGGATCTAAGCACACACTAGCGTAGATATTCAGCTTTATCTAACAACAATATCAATGCGTAATCACCGTGAGTGTAAACAATCTCGCAAGAATGCGCATTGTGTCGGCAACTTGGACCACTGACTTCCGAATGCACGTCGGGAGCAAGTCTGTGCGAAAAGTTCTTTTGCACCATTGTTCGGTACCTACGTACAGGTGTAGTTAATTGGACGTGGGTATAGAATCGTGTACATATTATATTGTATGGTGCTTGGCTGTTGTTACATCTCCTTTTGTGTTTGAGCGAAGGCTAGGACGGAATTATTCACGGGAAAAGAAACGTTTGTAGGTAATTTGAAAATGACTAATGAATACGTAGTTATGCCCTCGACATGACAATCTGAACGACACGGGCAGAATAGACGAAACCGACTCAATAGACAAAAAAAAAACGATTTGAACCTTTTTGGAAGTTTCTTACTTTTTTAAAGTAAGGAACTAGTTGAAATATTGTGGATTGATAAAGTGGCATTGTAGAACATATCTTTCCACTTAAAAAAAAATGTGTCATCTGGCGCTAACTTGCCATGCTACCTACAAAAAGTTTTTTTGTTAGAAAACGTAATCACGCGATAATCCCGATTTGGTAGTAAGGCTGAAGTTTGTTTCTTAGAAATTTCGATTAATCAGAGCTGACCGGCGTAGGCGTTAGGTTTGGCTTTAGGTAGAAAAACTAGGCGTTAGTTATTAGTAAAATTAGTTTTGACTGGCTTTAATTTACTAGTATTAAAGGTTCGTATTAAAAAAAAATACGAACCGTTTTATGGTTTACTCGAATAACCTAGAACCACTACAAAAAATGGTTTTTAAAATGTTCATAATAAAAAAAAAACATTAGATTTACATGTTTTTGAATTATGTTTTGACCAATTTACAGTTTTGAATGTGACATAATAATATAAATATATACACGTACTTTAATTTATGTGTATGAAAACTTTAATGAAATTGAAATTCATTTAATTCGGACAACGGTGTATATTTTGTAAGTTACAAAAAACTTATATTTGCACAATGTCTTTTATTTTATGCATAAGCAAAAGACACTGTGCAAAGCCGGACTTAATATGTAACATGAAGATAGAATGAGGACCGGACGAACAGCTAAACGATTCATTTGGCTACTATTAATAATGATTTTAATTACGTTGGTATTTTAATTAAAACTTCGTAGGTAGCTTAGTAATGAAACAACTAAATTGAGTTCAGATCGATTATTTCTTAAATCAGAATCAGAGATCACGTGTTTTATTTTTAGATCAACAAATATAATTGTATCTACCCATCCTTGTAGTACCGGATTAATGTTTAATACAGGAAATACCAATTGTGTAACACTTATATAATCTTATATCGAAATCAAGTTCCATTACGTGAAATTGGGTCCTGTACGAGTATGTTGGTAATTGCAAGTAGATATTGTGAGCATTGGAACATGTTACTTTCACTCTTAAGGCGTGTGACAAGAAAATAAAGTTGCTAGAAATGCTTCATAAAAATTTATTTACCAATCATAAAGAGCCTGTTTGAAAAGCATTGATTATGACCTGTTATTTGTTTAATCTGTAGGACATTTTCACTTATTTAAAAAAATAAAGTCCGGCGCTGACACTTGCGACTATTGCTAAACTGTAATACGAGATGATTTTCAGTTGGTACAGTCGGGGTCAAAATTGCAGTTGCGCTTAACCAAAGCTAATGTGTCTAAATTTTCTTAGACATAAAAGTTCAATGATATGAGTGTATATTATATTTGTATTAAATAAAGTGTGTTATAATATTTAATGCTTAATATTGCACCCACCACAATTTGTCTCTGCAATTCTGGTAGAAAATGCCCTAATGTATTAAGTCCGCCTCTGTAAACATGTGTGAATAAAGAATTAAATAAATGATTCACAACTAGTTTATTCAATACTTTAGATTTTACGCTACAAATTAAATGTCATGAACCATTGACCCTCTTCTATAGATAAATTTTAGTCACTTTATTAGTAGAGAGCAACTGCACTTTTGACCTCTGTCTGTACAGACTAGTTTAGTAAGTTCGATCTACTGTAAACCTGTATGTATAAAATGACAGTCAGTAGTCTTATATTTGCTTACTAGACTTTTGCGTGAATTTAAAACTTTTAACACAATGTATCCGTAAATCTTCTTTCACGTCAATGATGATGTTCCATATCTTTTCTCTATTATTTTATGACCCTACCATGACATCGTAAATTCATCATAAATCTAATGTGTGAAAGAGGTGAAGCAAATATAAGTCGTATATCACTATCGCTTTCTCACATATACGATTCACGATGATTTTAAGACGTCATGGTAATGTTGTTGTACGATGATGATGTTATGGGTAGCGAAAAATTTAATAACCATGAAAAAATCAATGTGTGGCAGTGGCAGTGGGCGGGCTTGCAGAATAGATGGTCGATGGTTGAAAGGTTTTAAAGTGGCGACCACTTACCTGAAGGCCACCCAGGCAGAGGGTCGCGAGACGCACAGGACTGTTCATTGTGGTGATAATTTAGGGATGTCTATGTCCAACTGTGGACATCTTTCGGTTGAAATAGTGTAGTAGTAGATGATAATGAAAAAGAAAATCAAAATCATTTTTGAGTGTGCGTTTTAATCGTATCGTATTTATTCTGACAGATGTTATTTAAATGAACCAGATTTTGGTAGACATAAAATTGTGCAGGTATTTACGACTATGAAGGACTATGGACCATTTTACAGTTAGGTATCAACTGCATTGCAATGGACTGACACCGGAGTTAGTTTAACTCAATTTTGTTAGGTACTGTTATTCAACCGTAGCTTTTATTACAAAAAACCTAACGTTTTTGTGTGATAACAAAATTGTATATTTGACCTAACAGTATTTTTAGCATTTACTAATATTGCCTACAATCAGTTTACAAAACATTGTTCGTCATCGTTTTTCTATTTAATGTTTTTGGACCCTGAAATATTAGAATATTTAATTTCACACTTCGGCAAACAATATGAATTGTTGGTATTTTACTTTGATTGCAGTTTTTTTCGCACAAACATTTTTTTTTTACTAAACGAAACACATGATAAATAAATGTTTTTGTACTGTCTTTATTGGTATGCCAGCTCTCCATCTTGTGCAATCTCTAAGTTTGACCCGCAAAATGATCTGATAACATTTGGTGGGTCAAACTTGCGGCACACCACTTTCAATCAATGCATTCTTTGTTATGAAAATACAAGCTTCTGCCAGCGACTTTGCCCGCATGAAAGTAGAAAATTATCTCAAGTTAGATATAGATAGGTTATTCTAGAGTACAGTCTACCTATGTGCAAAACATTTAAATCACGTTAAGCGTGCGATTAAGCTTGAAGGAGGTACAAAAATACAGATGTAAAAAATTCACCTTTATAATATTATTGTGACAGATGATTATCAAGGTAAATAACTATGATAAGAATACAATTATTTTTTAAATTACGATGTTGGAATACGTTTAACGAAACTATAACCGAGTAGACGAATTAAGACTCAGGCCACGAACGCGTATTCGTCATTATAGGCTAAACCCCTCCGTGAAGCTTACATATAAACGGCAACGAAACGACGGCACAACGTTGCCGCTTCGTCAACAGAGTTTTATAATTTTGTATATAAGCTTCACGCTATCGTACACCAAACCTATAATTACAAATACGCGTCTATGAAGCTACGCATCCGTGGCCAGTAGCCCTAATACCATTTTCGCAATGGTTTAGTAGTACTACGTTTGTGCATTTCCATTCTATCTAACATTGCATCTTACTGTACAGGTTCCTGAGCAAGCCATATTTGGATTGCCAACACCGGAATATTCGGACCACTCTACCAATTACATCACGCGCTCGGCTGCACACAATAAGATATATTGTTCTAACAAAATATTGTTACATGAATGTACTTCGCTCCTAATTAAGAATCGAAGACAGTAACATTGTTAATGTTAATTCTATTGTTCACTTTGTACGTATGATGTCAATATGTTACTGTGTAAGTTAGAGATATGGACAGTCATAAAGTTTTCCTTGGTAAAACCAACATATATTAAAGTTAAAAGGAAAATCTTAAGAAAAAAACATGAGAAAGTAAATATAGCCTAAGCCGGTTAAGGCTTCCTTTTCTTTTTTTCCTTTGAGAAATCATGAGCCTTCCCCCTTTGGTTGGAGCGAGAGGAAGTTTTAGACTTTTACTAACTAAAATGCAACGGTTGCACTTTGCTTTCCAGGGGTGCAGTGACTCGATCGAATCGACCCCCGTCAATTATGCTTTCAACTCTTTGAGATAAACTGAAGGAACACAGGTTAATTTTAGTCAGTAAGAGTTTGACCCATCCTCTCGCCCCACCCAGAGTGGGAGAAAACATTTCATGATTTATCACCTCTTAAGGAAAAAAAGACAAAATTTTATAAGATAAAACGCAGACCAGTTATTGCAAGCTACAACTAACGAATAATGTGTAGCTTGAGCAATACAACTCTATGGTAGTTAATTTCATAAGTTAATAGTTGTAAATTCATTTACTTTTGGTTGCAATGTGTATCTGATTGGCCGAGTCTTAATCTTTCGACAAAGTTACTTACCAATAATATAAATTCTTGTTTAATCATTTTTCATCACAGTTTTCGGTGGTTCCTGAAACAAAATAATAAGCCGTATTAAAATAACAATTAGGAAGAATCATAATGCATGATAACACAAAAAAAAACTGTCGTAAAGGAACAATAGAATTTCATGAAACAATATTTTCAGCCAATTTCAGCTGTTAACACTCTATTTCATTTAGGTATTAGTTTTTTTATTGTTAGTAAAGTAATTCAAATTCATTGGTTGATAAATACTTTTTCTTTGCAGAAATCGTACGTACGACTATCAGCGCAGTAGCCGATCACTGAACCACTGCGCTAGTCGTACCGTTTTACATTCAAACATTAATTAAAGCGCGTTGCTCCTGAAATATTCCATGTAGCCGGTCTAACTTCATAGTATGAAACCTTTTACTTAAATCAGTTAACCCAGATTACTTGGGAATCAACCAAATGATAAAAAAAACTTTTTACAAAAAAAATATAACCGACTTCAATGATAAAAAACACTGAAAAGTATCAAATAACTTTAATTTTGGAAGTCGGTGTTTCTATAATAGTTTAGTCTCTTCGTTATTTAACACCGACTTCCAAAATTAAAGTTATTTGATACTTTTCAGTGTTTTTTATCATTGAAGTCGGTTATATTTTTTTTGTAAAAAGTTTTTTTTATTTCACACTTTTTAGTTATGGTACCACCACTAAAAAGTACCCCTCAGTCAAACTTAAATACCTTATAGTCAGAGCGCATCTCATAACGGTTCTAATAATCCCAAACACGGTTAGATTACATTAATTTACCTTTCGGCTTCATCATCAGATCAGTTCGATATATCCTCTCCCCCTCTTCTTTCAAACAGTCATTAGACTAGATGCTGGAGAGGGAAAGGATATATCGAACTGATCTGATGATGAAGCCGAAAGGTAAATCTTTCAATCAGTCATTAGAATAGATGCTGATAATCCCGGCTGTAGCATCAGGCCAGATTTATGTCAACATTGCAATGAGCTTAAAATTTAGTCCTGTTTAAAATGAGCCCAAACACGACTACGGTGCTGTAATTTCAAGGTTTGTACTTTTCCTGATGTTCCTGGCTTCAGCATCAGGTCTCTATGTACTTCGGTGTTCTTTATTAGCAGTACGTTTATCCACACATCGAGCCGTTTTCGATATATCTGCTGTTTGTTGTCGAGGACTTAGGTACTCTGCAGACTATCCTGACTGCAGCATCAGGTCATGACTTGATGATCATGAGACCAAATGTGGCAAATGCCCTATCAAACATCAAAACAATTTACTAAAACAGTCCTTGCCTGTTCGAGTAACTTCTTACTGTTAAGGAGTTGTACCTTCCATCATCAGCCCAGCTACCTGAGATGGTGACAACCATACGCAAATACACAAGATACTTCATAAAATATGCGAAAATCAATAAGTGAGCCTATAAAATTTGAAGGTTGCCCTCGATTTCTCCAAGATCCCATCATTAGATCCTAATTTGGTGATAATGGGACCACCTCAGAACTATCTACTTTCGAACAAAAGAAGAATTTTGAAAATCCATCAACATTTGGGGGAGTATTCGACGAACAAACATACAAAAAAAAAAAAAAAAAAACATACAAACAGCCGAACGTAGTACCTCCTCCTTTTTGGGAAGTCGGTAATAATATTAAATTTAAATTATTATTGTAATAATGGTCTTAAAAATATTATATACAAAGTTATATTTAATGTCGAATTATATTCAGAGAAAGAGGTCAACATTTATAAAATTACAATTCATTCATATAAAAGGGTTGTTTTCAGTGTACAGTCAGTCGCAGAAATAGCATAACTAGAATTTCCTAAAGCTAAGTATAAGATTTATTTTATATTTATTTGATCTACATGTAACCAAAGCTAGAAAGCAATACCTACTCAATTTAGGGTGATGTAATAACAACAAGGGCAGGTGCATCAAAAAGAAAAAGTATTTAGAAAACTAAGATTACAAAAGTATATATACATATGAACATTGTTCTGCTAGCTGACTTGACAAAACTGGCTCTGCCATATACATTCTCAAAGAAAACATAGGGTATGGGGGCAGAAGAATAAAAATAAAAGCAGCACCGTATATTAGTTCCATCCCTTTAATGATTCTGAAACTATAATTCAAAGGGACCATTAACAGGGTCTTTTGAATTGTCATCAAAATATCGGTCAGTCAAAAAAAGCTAAGTTGCACTTTCCAAAGCGTAGATCTTTATGGAGAAGAACGTGCAAGAAACTTAGAAGGGCTGATGCATAGAAGGGCCGAGGCATGCAAGAGTACAGACACTCATTGTAGGGCTTTTGACATCGAGACCTAGCGAATTCCACAACATTGAACTTAACCAGCCAACCATCCTTATTCCGAGTCGGCGCACACAAAAACAAGTGCTTAATCAAATTGCGTACCACATGCTCTAGTTATGGCAAGGTTGACGTCTACGTGGGCTGATGGGACAGTTGGCATTGAGACAGCACTCGCGGCGATCGACGACATTCGCTCGAATGTTGGAGCAATCAATGACGATAATCAGATTGTCTGTTTGTTTGTTTAGAGCTGTTTTCTCACGCATTAGTCTACTGATTGGAGGTTGATGTTCGATGGAATTGTTTCCTGGTTTTTAGAGGAATATTCGTCTGTTGTGATTTTTGTTGCCTTCAAACTTATAATCAACAACTGGAACAATTTGCCCGCCGCAGTATCCCCGTCCGATTATAATTTAGGTGTCTTCAAGGCAAGAGTGAATAGGCTCTTAATAAACTAGTGCGCCTCACTATAAACGATTGCATCACTATGTAGGTGTGATTGTAGTCAAGCACTAGTTTAAATGAAAAAAAAAAAATATCTTTCATCTGACGATTACATATTCACAACTATAACAAAAACGTTCCTGTTCTAAGTTTCTTATAGTACCTAAACATTTATATATATATTCTTACATACACTAATATTATAAAGATGAAAGAAAAGGGAGTTAGTGATAGTGTGACGGGTGACAGTCGCAGATTGTAAGAAAAAAACCGTATTGCGCCGACACCAAACAATATGGAACAAGGGAAGGAAGAAGAAGATTATAAAGATGGAAGTTTGTGTGTATACGTTTATTACTTCTTCATACTCGAATGACTTAACGGATTTCAATGAAACTTGTTTCACGGGTAGACCATGTCCTTGGGATAATTTTCTATTGTCACGCGGGTGAAACTGCTGGCTCTAGTAAGCCCACATGAATCTAAATATCTAAATCAATCAATATTCTTAGACTTTTTGCAATTACGTTGGGTTCAGCCTACAGTCTAACCTAGTCTAGTTGAATACTAGTAATTTATATAGAGCGACTACCTGTATAACCGTCACAACTACAGAAAACGGGTAACGCGATAGATAGGTAAGACTGGTGCCAAATTTCCTAGCTTTTAACTACTAAAATCGCTAAGACCCGCTTTCATAGGTACAAACGCGTCACGGTATATTAAGATGGTCATCCGTCACCAGACCGACCCCGACTAGCGACGCTTAACCTTGAAAATCTTCACGTGCAGCTGTAAAAAATATCTAAATATTTATCATCATTATCATTTCAGCCAAAAGACGTCTACTTTTTTTAATTTTTTATTGTTGATAGGTTTACGCTTGACCGCTATCTCACCTGATTGAAAGCGACGATGCGGTCGATGATGGAATGCGCTTACCTAGAAGAAACCTATTCACTCTCGACTTAAAGATTCCCGGGTTGTAGCTATCAGGAAACACAGACTCCGGAAAGGAATTCCACTCCTTAGCTGCACGCACAATGAATGTGTTTCCGAAACGTTTTGTTGAACATAAGCCCTCAAGTGTTGCCACAACGAACGGTCCTGCCTGTGTGACTAGCGTCCATCAGATTCCCACGACCCTCACCAGGTTATCGGTCCAACTTGTTGAAGGCCTTCTAAATATTACACAATATTAATTATAAAACGCGAATCTAATTATCACGTGTATAGTTTCAGGCAGCAGTAGGTATGTAAAAACTTGTAACATATAAGATTAACATCACAAAGCCAGTTGTTTTGTTTGTCATGTACAAGTAATTATTCCTCACCCACATAACATGCACGGAAATGGGCAAGTAGCTTCGATAAAAATTTGCGTTGTATTGATTAAGTCACAATTTTGCATAACCAATAGTGTTATACGTAATTATTTATAAATTCCTTCTGTTATGGCATTGTTTACTATAGAAAGTGCGCGTACAATGGGACATTGAACGATAGTGAAAATGCTCGCGTCCCTTGCATATCAAGTGGGCATTTGGTGTATTTTATGTGATTGGTCATGATCGGCGTCGGAACCAGTAACGTGCAGTTCCGCAAGTATAGGATAGAAATTTTGCAACTGTAATACAGTTTGAAACCGCCTGCACTGTTAGTTGGTGAATTTTATCTAACCAGCGACTGCGAACCACCTTATTTCCGCACGCGTGTTACAAATCTTTGGAATTCTCGTCTTTTCTCTCCTATCTTGTACATGTATAGAACATCTAAACCTTCCTTATAGATTACTCTGTCTGTTGATGTAAACTGCGTAAAAATCCTCTGAGAATTTTTTAGTTTATCACGAATAAAAAAGCCTGTCTAAATTGACGCGGTGGGAACTTTGTTTTTTTAATATTTAAGGATGCCTATGTAGGAAAAGGGAGTTAGTGATAGTGAGACGGGTGACAGGACAGAATGGAAGAAAAAAATATGTTGCGCCGACCCCAAGTAATATGGGATAAGGGCAGGAAGAAGAAGAAGAGCAAAGTTATGCCATGTGAGTACTAAATAATACGCAACTTTGGTAAATTTACAAATAATTGAACTAGGCCACATACCTAAGTATTGTTACAAAACGCATCTGTTGTTCTTACGAATGCAGAATGAGCTAACAAACCAAAAGAATGTTGCTTAGTGCTTCACTTTATCCGCTTTTCAATTGTTTCCTGCATTTATACATCAAACAATTGCATAATATAGGTGATATACATTTTGTTCTCAACCGACTTATAAAAAAGGAGGACTTCATTTTGTCGAAATCTTTTGATTTGGTTCAGGTCAGTGGTTTTCACGCAAGTAAAGTCTGAGGTATTCTAATGAAGTAAAGATCTAATGTAATTGTATAACATTATATCCTAATTTATGAAATAGGCGTTTTTTAAAACAGGCTAAAATAAATTACAGTTATAACACAAGAAATACAAAGAAAGCAATAAGTTACTAATTTTAAAATAAGAATAACGTACCTTAAATGTGAAATTTATTCGAATTTAGAATTTTAAGTCAATCTGAAGATCAAAGAAACCCGTTTTAAAAACGGTAATTTCGTAGCTAAGGGGAAGGACTTATTATTAGTAACTTGGTTCCTATAATTAAACCTTTATCGCATTGTAAAATTGAACAAATACCTTAAATCTTCAGCAATTTATACGTTATCTATGTACCTAATGTTGGGAATTCTTCGGTTAAATAATAGTGGACCAGTAATCGTAATAAATTGTTGATTCTGTTACGATAAACAGGAAATGTTGGGAAGTAATGCGATACTGTAAGGCAAGCGTGCCGCCGCGGTTACTTCGTAATGCCGCACTGTTTGTATTATTTTAATGTTTCACACTTTAAATAGATGCAATGGCTACTTCTTAGTAATCGTGTGTGCCACCATATTTTATATTTTCCTATGAGATCTTAACTTTTATCACACATAAACCATCTTGTGAACTTTAGTTTTGGTTTTTCTTTTGAGAATTCCCTCATCTATATATTTTTTCTTTATCTACGATAGCTAATCCTTTAGAAACGTTATATTGTACTTAGAGTTTTTTTTAGATTTTTTAGAGTCTATTTTCTTTTCAGGGTAGTCAGATAGAAAACTCCGGTCTCAACCAGTTTAGATTGACGAAAAAAGTTACGTGTAAAAGTTTCTTAAAAACCAATTTGCAAAATTAATAGCATTTAACAGAGTACGTATAGCATAAAATTACCAAACTACATTTGTTTAATTTTTCAAGGATGTTCTCAACCTTAACCAGACAGACTCTACTACTGGGAAGAGTCTATCTGGTTCTTACTGGACGAAATCTTGCGATTCTTCACCAAACTCGACTACTAGTCTAGATGGACATATTACCATACTGGTATTACCAGTATCATCTTTTCATTTCTAAAGTAGTAGGTATCTATAAAATTACTTTTGTGCATCATTAAAAATTAATAATGCAAAAATTATTATATGCCAGTAATAAAATTAAAAAGTCCAATCAAATGGTGACGATATTATAGAAGAATTTAACATTTGAGACTTTTGCCGATGACTCATACTCGTGTGCATATGTTACTGATAATAATGATCGGACGTCAATGTGGTCAATGGTCGGATTTACTGGAATTATAAATCGTATTTTCCCTATGGATTTGAAATGTTTGCATCTGCACTGACTCAATGTTATTAAAATACATAGTGTTAGACTAAAAGTCGATGTATAAGTTCATCCCTATTGTCACCCCCTCTCTTCAATCTCGCATTAGCATCTTTGACAATCAGACAGAGATAAGCACTTTTTTGGAACGTTATCTTTAACTGATCCCACGAACTCAATTCGGGCGCGTCCAATTGACCACATACCCTTATGTGACGTACTTTTATTGCATAGCACGAGATATCGCGGGATCAGTCGAATGTCGACCCAGTCCCATTTTGAATGGGTCGACTGGACCTACTGCCTAATTTTATTACAAGTACAGTCACAGAAGAAAGTCTTCTAATAACAACAAAAAACATTTGTAAATTTTTTAATCACCAGCCAGTAATTTATCTTTGTTTCCTACTGAAAAGTGCAGTTGGGGATTTCTGACTTATATTCATACTAAGTTTTGGTTTTTCCGTTACCAACATTATTGCCCAATATAAATTGACGAAGACTCAATGCTAGATGCTAAGCGATATTTTAAACGTTTTCAATTAAGATTAAAGTAGAAACCACAGTCGAGTTATGTTTGACATTTATTTTTAATAAACAAAAAGCAAGAAAAAGTTTTTACTGCCTTTTACGTTACAAAAAAATAATATAATAAGTCTTTCAAAATGGAATAACATATTATACCTTAAATAAAATTTCAATTTAGAATTAAAAGTCGATCTAAAGTTATTACACCTCAAACCCATTTCATAAAACAGTAACTTACATAGGTAGACTTTTAAGTTAAATCTTAGACTTACAAAAATTTGAGTTCCGCAGTAACTCAATATGTACAGCTAAACAGTAAATAGCGGCAATGCTTTTTAATTTTATCGTCTATATTAAACCTGTTAAATGAAGCACGTTTTAATATAGTTTTTAATTTATTCATAAAATAAAAACAAGATGCCAAACGTGATTTTAAAAGGACCATTATGGCCTTCTGGGTCACCTAGACTTGTCTTGTATATCATGTATCTATGTATGTACAAAAGAATTAGGTATTACATTAATTGACCTTTTAATTTATGCAAGATAGCTTACACCCGGTTTCTACATTGAAAATTGGATGACGAGAAGTTGCATATTCTTTAATGATAATGTTTGAAATGTTCTCATCCTAAAATAGAGTTGGTTATCAACTCTCAATTCAGACATCGGGGTAAATCTTGTTTGAGTCATTTCTTTGACATCATTTAGTATTGGTAGGTATTTAGATTAATCATCGATTTTAATTAACCAACACTTTTTTTATTTTATTTTACGTATCAAGTCTATTTGCGGTCGCTGAAACCGCTCAAGAGTTCAATGTATTGAAGCAGAAAGAAATGACTCATAGTGGTATTTGTCAGGTTTAAAAAAGTAGGTTTTAATTAAAAGAATTTCTAGACTTGGACATTCACACCTAATGTAAACTTTGCATGTTGATTAGAGAAAAAACATAACTCAGAATTGATTATCTAAATAAATTCTGAGTTATGATTTTTATATTTAAAAGGGGAAACTGACTGACTGATATTTCAACGCACAACAAAAATTATTCAGACCAGGAGCGTAAAATTTAGGAATTTTTCAAAATTCACCCTTAAGGTGATGAACGGTGTCAAAAGTTTGTATGGGGAAAGAAACGGGCGAAGCCATTGGCAGATACTAGTCTAGTATAATCACCAACAAACATGGTACAAATTAATAGTATATGGTACAAAAAAAGCATTTTCCTCATTAACTAGTCAGTTTATTTATAACTTGGCCGATCAATCTGGAAAAACTTCACTTCCTCACGGATATTTGTGGTGCGATGCAACACCCTGATACTTACCGGTATCGGCGTAATTGTATAATTATTGTACATATTACTGTCAGTATCGTAAACTATAATATTACTTAGTATTTATTACTTTTAAATTTGTAGTGGGCAATATTTAGTACCATAATCTCTCCAGCCTTTTCCGGACTAGCTTGGATTTTTTAATGGTATAGACTAGTGCTTGACTGTGATCTCTCCTGTTGGTAAGCAATGATGCAATCGTTGAAGGTTAAGCGTCAAGTCTATTAAGAGGACGGCTTCCTGTCTAACTGAATGCGACTGAATACCTGTGTTTTACTTGAAGCGACTGCCTATCAGATCTCAACCAAACCAGTTACTGGGTAACACGATACTCTTTGGGTAGAATGGTCAGACTTTCTGGCCTCTGACTGTCTGTAACGGCTCACGGCTGTCAAAGATCTACGAATCATAACCAGGATCAACGGCTTTAAGTGCTGTCGATTTTTATAATTCATATTAATCTAATGGACAAATAGTTTTGCATACTACATAATTTAAGATTATTATCTCACACAAGAAAATAAAGCAGCTCCGTAATTTACACACTATTATTTACCAGTTCAATGACTGATTGAGTAAAACTTGTGCAAGAAGAAATACACATTTAGAACGATGCGTTTCAAACTAAGATAACAGAACAAGAAAACAGGGAAGAAGTGATTGTACAACCTGATTAAGCACACGTTTTTGTCTGTAGTTAATTTAAACAATAGTAATTAATTGTTAAATTTCATCAAAATACGTTGCTCATCTATTGTTAATTTGACCAATGAAATAACTTTAAATAAAAAAAAAAAAAGATTTAGCATAATCTAACTATTAGGTACATTTAACTATTAGTTAAAATTACTACGGATCAAAAATTGCCCTTGAAGGTAACGCCCTGGGTGTAGGCTACAGAGCGATTCCAAGCCACCGTGAGCACGGGCATGCAGACAGTGAGAAACGGGTACCTCGCCGCCCTATAAGGACCAGGGTTTTCAGTTGCATTATGCTCGACCCATGCTTAACGTACATGTCAGCATACTTGACGGGGCTACTTAGAGTCTATGCCTGACAGGGCTGCGTGATTATTCGAAAAGGTTACCGTAACCCTGGAACTGAAAGGGCAATTGAAAGCCCAAGTCATTATAAGTCTAACATTCCGTCTCGCTCCACATAGAGCGGGAGAAGTTAATAGATGGTGCTCCTAGCGTAATTTAAAAAAGTGTAAATCACTTACTACTTAACTAGACATATGACTACAAATAGCGTTACGTATATATGGAACAGTTTGCTGTCTACATGAACATAGTAATATTGTGTCGTTTTAAGATCTTAATAACAGGTAATTGAGTATAACCTGCCACGTGCTTGCCGCTAAAGAAACGGTGCTACCTTCTACGTGTGTAACAGTAAATAAGAGTTGTTTGTGCACCCTGCCCTCTTATGATTACGTAATTGAAAGTGTTTGAGTTGAAATATATGATATAATTATATTTATTGCAGCAATAAATAACTTTTGTGTCTATCTATAATTTAGCAGTTACAATATAAAATTTATCAATAGTAGATTTATGTGACTAGGTGATTAAGCAGTGACTTAAAGTCGCGGGCGGAATGTTGAATTTCGAACGAAACGAAGGTCGCCAAGTTTTAATCCCAAATGTAGTAAGGGATTGATATAATCAACTCCCGAGCATTGTGAGGGAGTTGATATAGAAACCTGAGTGAAGTGAGGAGTTCGACCCGTCCAAGACAAAGACAGCTTTATTCCCGTGATACTATTAGATCTCTAGCGACAGATTGACTTGCTTTAGGTAAATAATAGTTGTATGACATATAAAAAGGCATTATCAAGCAGGTGGTGTAAAAAGTTATTTATGTTATTACAAGAGGCAGTTGCTGAAAGGATTGGTGAAAAAAATAATTAAATAATATGTTCTACATTTTTAAATATTACTTATCATCGACTGAGACCTGAAACAGTCGCAATGAGTGAGTGGCTTTTGATTTATGGACCTATATATTTCAAGAGCACTGTTATTAGTCAGTCCACTTTTTTCGTGGGAAATCATCAAATTACTTCTTCCGCTCGGGGTGGAGCGAAAGAGATTGTCAGACATTTACTGACCAAAACTCACTGGTATTTCTTCAGTTGCTGTTTGCAGTCCAGGATTCCATCATAAACCAGGCCAATACGAAAGAAGAAAGGAAGTCAAATGTTTAGTATTGTATCACGTTTGTTTTAAACTTTAAACAAAAGGTTTTTCCTAGAAAGTTTAAGGTTTGCATATGTCACAGTAAGATAAGCTTAGTCCGTTATTTTACCTCAATTCCGCGTTTGGCTATCTTACTCAGCTTTCCAACTGTGAAAATCCTTTACGGTACTTATGTTAATTTTACACTAGATTCGCACTACTAGGATCCTTTTCACCTCTTTTTAAAAAGAAATGGATGAATACTGTTCTTCCTAATTTCATATTGTTTTTAACCAATTTTTCTTTGAGGTGCGAAATCATATTCTACCCTAATATTATAAAGAGATAAGGTTTGTAGGAGGTAATCTCCGAGTGTCCTAAATTTTTTTACTGATGTAAAGCTGCTTTATTCCTGAATAACATAGGCTATATTATATGTACGCGGGCGAAGCCGTGGACAAAAGCTAGTATAATATAATTTCTGTCGCTCTGGGTACAGCGAAAGGGCGTGGTGTCTGATTTTTACTGACTACCAACCACCTATGATTCTTCAATTGACTTTTGTATTTCAGGACCATGGTAACTCTTTCGAACAATCTTGTAACTCATTGTTTTTATCCATAAATATTGTGAAATTAGATTATTTTGTCTGACATATCATCGATTGGAGAATTTTGACTAATACTTTCTAATTTCTCACGATGTTTTCCATCACTGTTTTGAGAGCAGTAGTGATGAAATAAATTACTTTTTGCGCAGCAGCAAGTCCAAGAACCAAAAATTCGAAGACATGTGACATCTAATCATCAAACCCGGGCTGGGCCCGCGTGGTGGTCAAATCCCTCTCCTAGTTAGGAGACCTTTAAGTCCTAGCAGTGGATACATTATATGGCTGTCTTTGCTTATTCTATGCGAAGCCTGAAATTGAAATCTGATTATTTTCGTGTGTGTTTCCTCCACGAAAATAATTAGATTTCAATTTGTGTGTCTACGAGTTTACTTTGCTTGCTTCTTTCCTGTTTTCACCGTCGATTCCATCATATTGTTTAATTCCGACGTAACGAAGTTCGATTCTCTTCCGGAAAATGCTTACTTAACAAAGTAGTTATTACTGCTTTTAGACTGATAGCTCGCTGGCTGCTCACGGCTCATGAACATTTTGTAATAGCACAATAACGTGCACTTTCTTTATTTCTGTAATTGACTGATGTGAACGCGAGTGGCTAAATGGTTTTTTCTTTGTTACAGTCTTAATTTAAAACTGTGATGAGAATTCCGTCATTATGTCAGCAAGTTAACGGCTCATCCGATGGTATGTGGTCACCGCAATATATTAGCATATAGCATAATCAGCCTTTTAATGATCACACTGTTGGAACTCAGGCCTACTCTCTTAAAGAGGGAATGGGTCGTAATCCACCACGCAGGCCCAGTGCGGGTTGGTGAATGTCACATGTCTTCGGATTTAGGACATGCTGTTTGCTCACGATGCTTTCGTACACCGTTTTGAGAGTAATGGTGATGAAATAAATTTCACAAAGTAATGCGCCTGGCTGGGTTTGAACCCGCGACCGACGAAATCCACGACGAAATCTTAACCTGGGGCCGTGACTACTCGGCCACTATTGCTCTCGATAATATCCCGCATATGTATGTGTATGAACAATGCCAGGAGCAACAAAGGAATTATTCAAAAAGTCACTGCGGTCATGGAACGTTAAGAGCAACTAAAGGATCATGACTGAGTTTTAGTCAGTTATAATTTGACACTCGTTTCTCCACCTAGAGCGGAAGAAGTTTACTAATCTTCCAGTCCAAAAACAAAAGGAGATTCAAATATGCCAGAAACAACACAAACACAACTTGTGTGTGTGTTTCTCTCTAAAGACACCGTCATGCTACAATTTAAAATGCCCTAATACGGCAATGCTGTTTTGTGGCAGAAGTACCCAAAGTGTGGCGATGATTGGTTTTTATTTTGGCATTGACCAGTGACTCCTGCCAAAAATTCATCTATTATTATTTCCTACCAAGTAATTCAAATCTAATCGAACAAACAAATTCATTAATTTTCAACTGATCAGTAGAATGACAAGACTTTTGTTCAAACATAGCTTTTTGTTGCTTAATGAAATAATGATTGATGATGTGATATACTTGAATAAAGGCACTTATGGGTTTCGAGTGCCCTTGTCTGACCATAGTGTTCATTTTGTAAATAGCTATGTCATAATGCAATTTATAATGTTGACCTTGCGTGTTATGAGTAATTGTTACAGTCATGTGTCTATATCAGGAACTGTTTTGAGACTCGTTTCAGGAAAAAGGGAGCCTGTTTACAATTAATTAAATCATATTTATATGTAATTTGTGAAGCATAGTAACTAGCAGTAAATGGTCTAACTGTCAATTAATACTGTTGTAAACAGATACCAATTTTAATGCATTTATATTAAACTGAACATTTCGGTGCTTTTTGTGAGAATATTTGAAAGAATTACTGTGGCCCTCGAAAGCAAAGAGCAACTGAAGGAAACAAGTGGGTTTTAATCAATGAAAGCTTGACACCCCTGTCGCTACACTCTAGAGCAGGAGAAATCATATAAAAACATTTCCCCTCAAGAAAAACAAAAGAAAATATTTAGGTACTTGATACTTTATGCTACAGGCTAAAAATTTCTTTTTATAACCTAGATAAATATTTAGATGGTATTTGAGGAGAAAAAAGAAAACAAATTGCATGCCAACGTGTTGACATTTAGTCGAATGCTGTTCCAAATTATGATAGTCAAAACATTTGTTATTGTAAATTGAAACTTCACGCTAGAACAACCCATTGATTGCACACTGCGAAGAAAATATATGGGGGACATTGTAGCGATATGCAACCTGGACAGACGTCAGTTTATTTTCATAGACATAAAAGAGGAACCTTTGGAATGTACTATTCTCACTATTTCTACATTGTGCTCACATAATAGAAGAAACAAAAAATATGTAACAATGATTATATGTAACTCATAATATGATTTAAAAGAGTGTCCGTGAAGTTTCTTGCACGTTCTTCTCCATAGAGATCTACGCTTTGGAACGTGCAATTTCGCTTAATTTTTTTTGGACTGACCGACATTTGACTATTCAAAAGTGCCTGCAAATGGCCTATTTGAAATAAATTTTTTCGATTTGATTTGATTCAACATCAAAGATAACCTTAGTTTATATTCCATTGGTGAAATTGCTGCAAGAAGAAAAGATGTGAGGATAAAGTACCAATGTTTATTCATATCGATGATACTCAAGCTGCCTCGGTACATATTCTTATGTTAATAAAACTATTGTTACTCTTCAATCGCTTGACATGCTTGGCTAATGACCGTCAATCGGAAGCATTGTTGGTCGGAAATTAAGGAGTGTTAAACAGAGTACCTTGAAGATGTCAAAAGTTATATGTTAAGTGGCAAAGGTGAAATATATTAGCACAAAAGAATATTATCATATGACGATTGATATTTGGTTTCTTTGCCTGATTTTAGTAATAAATAAGACACTCCTGGACCTGTTATGTGATAAGGTCATAGCTGCATGCAGTTTTTTAGTTGTTTTGTTATTATTAAGCTGGGTTAGTTGGACGTTAGGAAATCTTGCTTTTAACCATGTTATTGTATGGTAATGTAAGCTAACTACTTACTTCTATTATAGAAACTTCTTTCACTTAATTATGTCCAACATCAAATACTCAATTAGTATATGTTTTGTTTAGAGTTTAAGAAAGTAGAACTAACACTTCTCTTATTGTTTAACAAAGCATATTCACACCATTTTAAACAGAATCGCTACAATAGGAAATGAGGTGTGTCCTCAATACTTCCATTTAACAATTTTAAAACAAAAAGACTAGGAGACGAAACGTCGCGTTCGCGATCGCATTGAGTTTGAAAATTTGAATAACGAACGCGTGTTGCGCACGCGCCGGCTTTGGTACGACTGGTGGAGGCTTCCCGCCAAAAGCACGCAGCGATAGTGGCTGCAAGTAGCTGCAGAGATTCATTCATGAATGCGAATCTTATGCAATTGTCTTGTTATTGAGATTATCGCAGGAACCATTGAATCACTGCTGTTGGGTCACGACTCCCGCTGGCCCGCAAGCAGGTCAGTTATTGTGCGTCTGCAGTAGAAAACTGCTTCTATTGTTATGCCATTATAAAATAAAAAAAACGTAATTGGTTACATGGTGATAGCCAAACGTTATGTTATTTTCTACATTCATATGTGGGACGATCGGCAAATATTTCAATTTATCTATGAGCAAACAGATGGATGGATTGTGTGAGGAGTTATATTAAAGAAAAGGGAGTTAATGATAGTGTAACGGGTGACAGGACAGAATGGAAGAAAAAAAACGTGTTGCGCCGACCCCAAGTAGGTAATATGGGATTAGGGCAGGAAGAAGAAGAAGATCTATGAGCAAACAGTTTTATGTGCAGCTTCCTTGCGAATTGAGACCTCATCTCATTTCTTTAGAAGATTTCTGCATTATATTTTTATTTTTGTTGTCCTTTCGCGAGCATTGGCTAAAAATAATGGCCAAACTACTTTTTAAAAGTTGCGCCATCCTACTAATATAATCACAACCATATATGTATAGCTATAGTTGGACAATATCAATATACCTACTTCATGCATTCTTAAAAAGCGGTTTGTCAATTAATAATAGTCTTTAAGATTTAGTAACTTTATTATTATATCAATAATAATAAAGTTACTAAATCTTAAAGACACCCTTTATATACCCTTACAAAAAGCTGCCATCTTAAATACATGTCGCATTGTCAGAAAGTTCTTACAAATAGACGAAAACGAAGTAGGTCTACCTCATAACGCGGGATGCGTTATGAGGTACATCACCACATAATACACCACACGCTACATTTACTTGGCCTGGCCCGTAAATGTAGTTAAACACCAGCCTAAGAGCTTCGAAATAAAAACAGACACCAAAATAATAATAATAATATTCCACAACTATCACACAACGTCGTCTAGTCCCAAGCTAAGCAGAGCTTGTGTTATGGGTACTAGACAACTGATAAAAATATTATTTATATTTCTAAATACATACATATTATAGATAAATTACACCCAGACACAGAACAAAATGATTATGCTCATCACATAAACATTTGTCCTGGATGGGAATCGAACCCACGACCTCCGGCATAGCAGTCAGGGCCACTAACCACTAGACCAACAGGCCAGTCAAAAATTATTTTGCCAATGCTCGTAAAAGGGTTAAACGAAAATCTAGAAATTGTGACCTCTTTCGACATACTCTTTATTGAATCAAATCGATTTAGTTTCAATTTAATGACCGTCTCAACTAACAAAAGTTCTATAAAAACAAAATGTCGGAAACAATTTAACGAATTTAAAATATTTAATACATGTTTCACCACCCTCTGATAGGTTCCGGTGACGGTTGATTTACCTACCTTTCAGTTTACCATCTCGTCTTTTTGATTGTTTTTAGTTTTTTTTTAACTAGTGGATGGTACGATTTTTCTACTGCACGCTAAATGAGAGTTGTTTTGATCATAATAGTTTTTCGCGCTTGGCTCTCTGATTGGTGCGAAGCTTGGAGCGGGCCAATTGGAGCACCGAACGTCATTAACGTGTCGATCGCGTCTACGTAAAAGAAAGTCGCACAACTGCTATAAGATGGTGCGGGTGACAGCTGTCAGATTCATACAATGTAGATACCTATCCTTTTCTGTCATCCTAAATATGCATATTCTCGTCCTGATGTCATCCTACATATGATAATTAATGCAACCAACAGGTCTTTAATGAAAATTCTAGGAGTAAGTATTTATCATGGGTTGCATGAAAGTGAAAGGGCTAAGACTAAGAAACTAAGGCAAAGAAGGAACAGGAGTGAGTTTTAGTCAGGAAAAGTCTGCTCTCTCGCTCCACTTAAGGGCGGGAAATGTCATTAGTTGATTTACTACTAAAAAAAAGGAGCCGATATCTATATGATACTCAGTTATCATTTGACTTTATTTTCTAATAACCACAGAATATTGAGACGTAAAGTGGTATCTACATAAAATATATATTCTCACGCTTTTAATTGATTAAATCTACATATTAAATATCATGATTAAAGGAAATGAGCCACTTAGATTTTTTTTGACACATGGGAAGTGTAATTTTTGCAGGATATGACAAAAGTCTAACAGTCAAGGTGAGTCATTTATATATACAACGTGTAACATTAAATGCGCAAAACAAACCTCAGACACCCCAAATGATTTTTAATTCAATTGACCTAATTTTGTGAGAAAAAAAATTTAAAGGTTTTATGGGCAGTTTTAGTTTGTTTAAAATTCGTATCTGCATTAAAATAAGAACTACAACCATTTTGTGTTTGTTTATCTATTTGGGCGGATTTGCGCACGTGATGGCTTGACCTATTAACCCTTCAGATACCGTCAATTAGAGACACAATAGTAAGACAATAGATGCGCGGCCACCGGTGGTCGCTTGGGGATTCATGAATTAATAAATAGACATGGTAACATTTTTAATGAAGTTTTTTTTTTAATGTTTACCCATATTAAAAAGTGGTTCAATGATTCTGCTCGTTTATATTTTTTTGTTTTTATTGATATAAACTAAAACTTGACTGCGATCCCACCTGATGGTAAGTAGTAATGTAATAGTTATTGTGATCAAACTATTTTCAGTTTTTGCGCATTTAACGTGACACGTGGTCTAGGTACTAACCTCAGTGATACATTGATTTATTTAATTATAAATTTAGCACGAGGCTTCCTTTTATGGCCTAGGCGAGCACTAAGATATAATTTTTCAAAATTCGCTTCCTAAAGGGATAAAACGGGGGCTCAAAGTTTGTATGGAAAAACCTAATTTCACGCGAGCGAAGTCGCTGGCAGAAGCTAGTTTATTATATACTTTATAATAGATACAATATGCTTGCTTTATTTTTAGAAAATGCCGATCATTCATCAAACATTATATTTCAGTGGGTCAGTGGGTAGCCTTAGGGGCGGATTAAAGGCGAAAAAAAGAAGAATTAAACTGTGATTGGGAAAGGATGTTTACACAGCATTAAAAAAAAAAACTAGTTCAAAAAAGTTGTGCACTTAAAACCATAGATTGCGAGATACCTACTTACTAGTATATGTATGTATGTTAATTTAAGCAATGTTTATGTGATTTTATTGCAACACTTATAAAACCAGCCATCATTTAAAAAGTGGCTTCATAAAAATCATGTCACTGTCTATTTTAACAGAAATGGTGTTTATATTAGGCTTTTTAAAGTTGCCGTTGTCTTTGACACCGACGCACAAACGAGTAATAAATAATAAACTGAAAATAAATTCCAACACGTGTTGGAATTTATTTTCAGTTTTTTCCTAATTTTTTTTTTAGTTTACGTTTTTTAATTTAATTTGTATAAAATCTTTATTCTAACATTTCTAGTGAGAGAAATTAATGAATTTAAAATGTCATCGGTATTGATTAAAATAACGATTTTATCTACCGTGACTTTTTAATTAATTAATATTTTTATTTTATTTTAACCCGTTCCATTACTAAAAATATCATCGGGGTTGATTAGAATAACGATTTTACACAGTTTAAATTAGTAAAAATCTGATCTGAAATTCCACCCCAGTAGGCTTCGACCCTGCTGGGCCCCGACATTTTTGCCAACATCTCCTTAAAGGCGTGCGTATAACATTACGCACCGTTGATAACTCGGGTTCGGTCGGACAGTGAACAAATTTATTTATTGTGTTATAACAATTCTGTTTAATTAAATAAACGATAAATAAATAATGTAAAAAGATTGAGGCAACTAGGACAGTATTTGTAAATTAAAGGTAATCAACTAGTCTATTTAGATAAAAATTAACTGTTCGTTAGCCTCGCTAAAACTGGAGGACGGCTGGACCGATTTGGCTAATTTTGGTCTTAAAATATGTTTTATTCCGCGATAATCATTACCATGGCATTACCAAATTCAGCATCATTCATTTGTATATAATATCTCTTTGGATCCAACATGCTAAATTAAGCTGCCATCTATTGACAATCAGTAGAAATACGAAGTTAAGATCAGTGCAGCACGAGTTGCGTCTGCGCAGCTTTCACAAAGTCGTGTTAAGCAAAGAGATATCTTGTTTATATTAATGTAGTCGACGCATAATAGATGGCGCTTGATGTAATTCTACTAAAAACTACATTAGTAAGTTAATAAGAGACGTCAGCTTAGGTATTATACCTACGCATACGATTTTTGAATAAAAGTTGATTAAACATTTAGGTACAGTTTCCGTTTATGATGTAGATGACAAGTCTACTTTTCAAACCACTTTTTAGGGTTGCGTACCCAAAGGACAAAACGGGACTCTATTACTAAGATTCCGCTGTCCATCTGTCACCAGGCCGTATCTCATGAACCGTGATAGACTGGTGAAATTTTCGAAATTTTTACAGATAATTTATATTTACTGCCACTATAACAACCAATAATATTTTTTTTTTGTGGTTGTTTTTGGTCCGGATGGAACGGAACACTTTGTATGAAGTTGATCAGAAAAAAACTTATGATTCTCATCTAGAAAATTTTGATCAGAGAACGTGTCAACGCATTGGTGATAATAATAATAATAATAATAATAATATTTTTATTCAAAATTCTTTAAAGCATAAATTACATACAGTCTTAAATATATATCTTAATTCTGAGTCTTACGTGCCTGAACTAGGAAATCCTGTGTTTCAGGCAAGAAGAGCTAAAATAATTTAAAATTAACAAATAATCAAAAGAATTTTAAGTACAATACAAATGTGTAAAAAATCTGTAATGTAGACATGTCATTATTATAATATTAAAAAGTTTAACTTCTAGTTTCTTAATTATCAATATAGGTACTTAAACTAGGTAATTTTTTTATAAATTATAATAGTTTCTTAAATAACAAAATACTTAAACTAGGTCAACAATTGAGTAAAAACACAACATATAAACAAAATCACAAAATATAAACAAAATCATTTTAGCACAATCAGTAAATTCTCTGTATCATGGTATGACATTTTTTGAAGAGTTTCTTTAAGAATTCTCTTACAGTAGACTTGATTCAAGCGATAAATATTTGCTTTCGCGTTCAATCTATTGTAGAGGAGAGGACCGAGAAAAAGGTAAAATTTTGACGTGAAAGCATGTTTGGTATGATTTTGAGGACAAACTAGGTCTTTACGTCTTTTGTTAGTAAAATCCGTGCTATATGTTAAATCTGCGTGCTGTTTTAATACAATACCCATTATAAATAATTGCCGGACTGTTAATACTTCACATTCTTTGTATAGGAGGTTAGTGGGAAAAAGGAATGGACGGAAAGTAGACACTTTGAGAATTGCCCTCTGGGCTCTCTCGATAGTTAGTAACAATGTTTTACCCGCTCCACCCCATGTGGTAATACAGTAGGTTACTATCGATTGACATAGAGCGAAGTAGACTTGTCGAACTATTTTTGGATCTGCAATGTAGCGCAACTTTTTAAAAACAAATATCAATTTACGAATCCTATTATTTATAGCTTCTATATGATGTTTAAATGAAAGTGTCTCATCGATTATAATTCCAAGGTACTTTACTGTATTTGACATGTTAATATTAGGACAAACACATTGGTTATTTGTGTTAGATGTGCAGTTATGAGCATACAATGTTGAGGTAGTGCAGGTTAGTTTTTGCTTGCGCATCGAAAACTTGACGTAATTTGTCTTGTCAGCATTTAAGGTTAGTGAATTATTTTGAAGCCATTTATTAATAACATTGAATCCGTGTTGCGCAAACTTGTAGACATTTTCTTCTGAGTCAGCCGAAAACAAAAGAGCAGTGTCGTCGGCATAGCTAACGATATGGCCGTGATCTATATTCAGATTACAGAGATCGTTTATATAGATTAAAAAGAGTGAAGGTCCTAAAATACTTCCTTGGGGAATTCCGAAAGCTGTGCTTTTTTCCTCATCGCTGATAACATTCCCAATCTTCACACATTGCGTACGTTCTTCTAGGTAGCTCTTAAATAGTTTCAGCTGAATTTCCCTGATGCCTATGGCCTCAAGCTTGCGCAACAAGATGGGAATAGAAACTGTGTCAAACGCTTTGGCGAGGTCCAGGAAAATTCCTACTGTGTGGTTACCCTTATCAAGTTCCTGTGCTAGGTAGTCAGTAAGATGGTGTACGGCATTATCTGTAGACATTTTAGGTCTAAATCCAAACTGCTGCTTAGAGAGAATTGATTTATCCTCCAAATATTTATAAAACCTATTGTTTATAATTTTTTCTAATATTTTAGACATGGCAGGCAGTAAGGAAATAGGCCTATAATTAGTCACTTGGTCTTTACTTCCTGATTTGTAAACTGGGACAACAACAGCTTTTTTTAAGCACTTGGGGAACACACCTGTGGTTAAACATTTATTAAAAATGCAAGTTAACGGTGGTACTAAAAGGTCTTTGAATTGCTTAATAATTTTACTAGATATGTTATCCCAACCAACGGCACAGTCAACTTTTAGACCCATAATAATCCTTTCCACTTCCGCCTCGTCAGTATCTAGTAAAACAAAGGATGATAAGCTAGTGTTGGATGCATATAATGAGCTCGCGAGGAGCTGCGTTTGTCCACGAATTTTTTCAGCTAGACACTTGCCCACATTAACAAAGAAATTATTTGCAATATTCGCAGATGTTAACTGTGATGAATGTGCTTGTAATAAACTTGAAGAAGACTGATTCTGTTTTGAATTATACGTCACATTTTTAATAATCTTCCAGATCTTTTTATTGTCTGTACCAGCCTCTCTTAGTGCAGTGTTATCGTAATTGCGTTTTACTTTTTTTAGGAGGTCGTTACAAAAGTTACGATATCGCTTATATGACACTTGCAATATAAAATTATCCGGATTAGCTTTAGCTTTCATATGCAGTTTATCTCTATTTTTCATACAACGTATAAGGCCAGCCGTGATCCATGGTTTTATGTTGCAGTATTTGTTATTTAACCGAGATATGACCGTGTTTTTCTGAATTGCATGTTGCACCCTTTTAATTAGGTACAACATACAATACTGCGGATCAGCGGTATTGTAGACTGGGTCAAAATCAATATTGCATAAGTCTTCCTCAAGTTTACGTAAATTTAATTTAGAGACTGTGCGAGAGGCCACCTTAGGTAATTTACAATTAAGGATAAGTAGGTTAGCACTGTGATCGGTTATTGTTGAATTAATTACAAGGGTAAGTGCTGGGAAATTGGCCTTGAGCATCATGTGATCCAAGCAGGAGCCACTTTGATGTGTAGGAAGCGTGTGAGCGGGAAGCAAACTATGAAACGCGCATAGGTTCAGATATTCCTCAGCCGAAGCATCTGTACTTCCAGGAAGGATATTGATATTAATATCTCCAGTTAAAATTATATTTCTAAAAGATGATAGGTTCTGCAAGGTGTCGTTTAGAGAATTAGTAAAATTGTTTAAATTCGTAAAAGAGGGAGATCGATATACAGCTAATATCGCAAATTCAGTTCCGATTTTAATCAACAATCTGCTACAGTCGTGCATGTTTGGTTCCAGGACCGACACATTTAGATGATCTCTTGCATAAACTATCACCCCATCGTTCTGATTGCAAGTCGAGTTAGTCTTATACATACAATATCCCGGAATTTGTGGTATATTATATTGTTTAGCAAGCCAACATTCAGTCAGAACAATAATGTCACAAATTATTTCTAGACGTTTTAAAAAAATGCTAAAATTATCGAAATTCTTAAAAACACTACGAATGTTTTGGGTTAATATAGTTAATGGTCTAGTGTAAGAGGAGAGATATTGCTTGCACTGGTCAACATCACAAACTTCAGATTGAGATACAGAAAAATTATCTATGTCACTAATTAGATTATTAATCATATTAAAATATAATTAAAAATACCAACCAAGGCCAAAAAGAAACGTAATTTACGGCGCTCCTAGGCGCCTCCATAATCAATAGAGTTTATGTACCTATTTTCTGCCATAATTTTCGCCGGACAGTCCGCTGCACCTGTCTTATGATTGCTTGGCTTTTTGAAGTGCATGCAAGTTGCGCATTTAGGTTCCTCGGTTTTCTTGGTGCATTCTTTGATGGAATGACCCAATTCACCACAGTGGCCACACGTGTAGGTGATCTCCCGACATGACTTAGCCGCATGTCCGTATTGCTGACATTTATAACAACGTGTGACTAAAGTAAAGTCTCTTACAGGGCAAGAAGACCAATTCACAAAAACTCTGTCTTTACATATTAGGGCTTTACGTATCTGTGAAGATACTTCAATTATAAAGTTACAAGTGTCAGCATCCCTCTTACCAGACTTGTGGCTCAACTTAATGGAGGACAAAAATGTCTCGAGGCTGCAATCCTGAAGTTTTTCGGCTAGGTTTTGGTTGAACAAACAAGTAAAAACTTCCTTCTCTTGCATGGATGATGGCACTCCGATAATTACGACTCTAGGTTTTCTTTTCTGCGGTTCATCGACTGTAAGGCCTGAATTTGTTGACTGCATCGATTTTTTTACCTTCTCAATGTCGTCCTTGGTTTCAGTGCTGATGATGACACCGCCATTTTTAGTCTTGCGTAGTCCTCTTACTTGAAGTTTCATCTGTTCTGGGCATATAATTTTTTGTACAAGTGACTTTGTCTCCTCACTGGACTTTAGTTTGTCGTTGGGATATATGGCCACTGAGCTTAAATTTAAGGGCTGAATAAATTTGTTGGTACCTTTCTTTACCATATCAGCAAAGGAGGATCCCGTATTTGGCTTAATAGAGGCTCCAACTGTCATCTTAAGGTCTTGCAATTGATGCGACAGATCAATTTGCTCTTCAAGTCTTTGTATGGTAGAGTTGGCCATGATTACTCTCATCTTGATGGACTGGTACTGAACAGCCATCTGAGATGTGCTGTGTCCAATTTTTCGACATAAAGCACTTATGCTCATTTTCTGTTCCGTATTTAATTTGCCCTCTTGTGCAATAGTGTGCACATTGCCTAGACATTTCTCAATAGTCGTCATCCAGTCTTGTATTTCCGGCGTTGATATCACCTCGTTTCTTTTGGTGGGCGACTGAGGATCAGATGAGAGTCCGCGCTCGGGTGCAGGTGTGGGCACGGGTGTAGAAGGTGGACTCCGAGCACATCGGTCAGCCCGGCTGAAGGGGCTGCTTGCCATTGTGACACAGTTATTGACTTGGTAACACTTTACACATTTTATTACGTTACGTAAGATAACTAGCAAATATTATGCCTACGTTTCAGAATTATCCGGCCAGTAGGTAAAACCAGGTCACGATTCAGCGAGTTTTTATTTATTAATTTTATAATTCTTCGGCACGTCTGTTCACAACGAAGTACAAAAACATCTTTTATCATGTGATATTCTTATTTTAATAATATATTTATTAAGTACCCATTTTTATTTATTATTCAGTGTTGTCGTAAGATGCATTTCTTTTTATTAGTAATTTGTTGGTGTTATATAACGAACAGGTAAAGTTTTTTTTAAACCAGTGCTGGACTACGATCCAACCTGATGAAAAGCAGTGATGCAACCGTTGATGGTGAATCGCATTGAATTATAAAAACCGTAAATCGTACTAGTTTATTAAGAGCTTATTTACTCTAGCCTTGAAGACACCTAAATTTTAATCGGATGGGAAGACCGCAGCAGGCTAATTGTTCCAATCCTTCGATGTACGCAGTATGAAGGACGAGGCGAAACGGTTAGTCCGGTCTGTAGAGGTCATAGCTATGTAAAGGTGGACACTTGCCGTGTGTCGGGCTGTTCGATGGTAGAAAGGTGACGGCGGAAATAAGCCATGTATTCCTGCGCACTCTTCGCACCTTTAAAACAAAAGTGGCACTATAATAAACTGGTATTTTTAATTGCCATTTTTTGGCAAGCCTTTAATTCATTAAACCCATTGTCTTTCTATGTGTTCCATGTGTCTCTAATTATCACGATTGAATAGTTCACTTTTCAATCTGTTTATCACAACCCATTCTCTGATTGTCAAAGTCTTTGTTCCAATTGTTAATTTTCCTCGGTAATTGAATAGCAACTTCTTTTCGAGTAAATAAGTAGGTATACTGACGACTGATGTTATGTTTTGTTTGTTATCTAGCTTTAAGTATGCGTCTTATTTCGCGTAAATAAACTGTTTTTCTTTCTTTCTTGTCACTGAAAGAAAGAAAGAAAGAAAACCGTTTATTTGATCCGCACACATATTAAAAATCTAAATTAAGAGATAGGTACAATAAACACAGAAGAATTTGTGCAAGGTCAAAAAGGCACCTAACTCAGCATATGCTGCGATATCTATAAAAATAAATAACGCAGCGCTGGTATTCTCTTAGGGCCCGCGGTGATGCCACGGTCATACTTACAGAGACTAAATAAACTATATAGTAGGTATAGTAGTAAACTATATGCAGGTATCGAACAAAATAAAAAATACGAAAAAACATTGGAAAAATAATAATAATTAATACATGACATTGGTAAAAAGCGTAAAAAGCACTGAAAACTTGGACTGTTGAAAAATCACTTTTTTGGTATAGTACCACTTTTGTTTTAGGGTGCGACTTTTTAAAATGCATTCTGTAAAATACTAATTACCTGACGCCTTTGCTCCAGACTTTGTCTCCACATTTTCCAAGCGTTCCCAAGATAAAAGATCTTGACAGACAGACTGACGAACAACAAAGTGATCCTATAAGGGTTCCGTTTTTCCTTTTGAGATACGAAACCCTAAAAACGAGTGTGCATATTATGACGATTAAGTTCCTCTTTCAGGTTTTTGAATCATTATATTAAAAAAACAGTGGCTCATAGGAAAAAAGTACTTAGACATTTTTGCAGAAAATTATCTGATCTACAATAGTCTAGCAAGTTTTATGATAAAACTTACTGTTTTGCTGAAAATTGCGAAAATCGTTTTTGTGACCTTTGACTCCGAGTTTTTTTTTTCTAGGTGTCGGATCGATGAGGGCATTTTAGATTTCATTTATGATGGTGTTTTGAACAATCCATCCAAGATTTCGTGGTTCTATCTAACGCATTTCAACTCTGTATTTTGCTGTATCTAATTACGGCTCCCGCGCACTGTTCTCGTAATAAGTAAGCATGCTTCCGAAACATTGTAATTACACCTGGCAAGCATTCGCACCTTTTCCGTGTGCTCGACATTACAATATTGATACTCCATCAAGTAAAGATAATTACGTCCGCACTGCCGAATTTCGCTACATAAACACGTATGACACGACGAAAGCGCATCGACCGACCGACTAGTGAGGGTCACCCGTAAATAACTCTGTTTATGTCAAGTTCATGTTCAGCTACCCTCTTCTATTATACTATCGCGTGCTTCGCAATGACTTCGTAATATTTAGAACGTTCAATTTAAATATTTTTATTTTTGTATGAAAATCTGATGAACCAAAATATGGTACATTTTTAAAAGTCATAGAACAAAAGTGGTTGTTTATGATGTTCTTAACTAACACCTAAGAGGTTGCTAGTGTTTTGAAAATAACCCTGTGTACAAAACGCTATCAGATAAAAGTGCAAAACTAGAAATCGGCATAGTATTCTAATTCTGCACTTTTATTTCATTAATTTATGACCACATAAAATTGATTTTTGTTACTATCAGAAAAATATATGTACCTAATGCTAATAAGATTGTAGCTAATAATAATTAAACACATTATGTATCTTTTTCAAATATATTTTATTGTATTTCTATTCATTTTTATTTCTAAACGAGTTATTATACAAGGTGCTAAATGTCATCACGTGTTTGAACTTCTATGAACTTAAAAGACTACTAATAGTTACTTTTGGTGATCATACTTTATGGCAGTTCCTGTATGGCAGTGTGTTACTTTGAACATTGTTATAATAAAGTTTGATGTAATACTTTTAAAGACTTATTCTTCTAAAATTAATCTAACCTTAAATTAATAGTAAGATATAGTAAAGCTATACATTTAAATTTGACTACACTACTAACACTGAGGCTTTAAAGATTTTACAAAAGATCAGGTCCACTTTAGCTTGATACGATTTTAGAAGTATCGTCTATCTTCTTTTAGGCTCAACAGGGTAATACAACCATTTGAATTCATAGCCTTTGAGGCCGTATTTCTCATCTTTTTCAGTTTCTGGTTTGGGAACTTCTTCAGACAATAAGTCGAGGACTTCCTGCGAAACTTTAGGATGGAACCCAGTTTCATCAGCTACATAATCAATCCTCGTTCGGACACCATTCCTTCCAGTTACGAAATAGTAACCTTTCTTGACTCCGTTTGAGTAACCCTCTTCGAAGTGACCGTGGAATCCTACAGTGTAGTTGAATGTGTAGAGCAGTTGTGTTATATCACCCTGACTCAGTCCTGGCGGTAATCCTTTTTGTTCATTAGGGCCAAGTGCATAAATGTCTGTATTCTTATCAACTATTTGCATTTGGGCGGAAAACAGTGTAGGTTTGGCGGAACCACGCGATCCTCCTTGAGCGGCTCCAGGGCCTTGTGAGCTGCTAGGTCTTGAGACGTATTGCTGCTCAGGACCATTGTATTGTTTTGCAGTTCTCTCTGCGGCTCCGCCTTGCGGAGATGAAGTCTGTCCGGCATTAGGTAAATCAGCTTGCTGAGCATTATTTTGGCTTAAAAGACCAGCATCTGGAATGGGATTCGAGGACCCTCTAGGCCCAGCTCCAGCATTTGGATTATTGTTACCACCAAATGAGCTAGCTTTTTGGTCGCTTTGAGTCTGTCCAGGAAGAGGGAAGGCTCCTCTTTGCTGTGCGTTAGGCACATTAGAAGCACCTGATCCTTGGTTATAATTTGGTGAGCCGGGATAATTTTGTGCTGTTTGACCAGGTTGTGGAGCAAAAGATGGTGCGCCATGCGGGGCAACGAGTTCTTGTTGGGGAATATTTTGCTGACCAGAAGGATAGGTTTGCTGATTTCCTTGTGGATATGTAGAAATACTAGTTCCACCCTGTGCAATATTTTGTTGCTCAGAAGATGAAGGAGGAAAAGCTGGTTGGCTTCCTTGTGGATTATATGAAGATCCGCTGGGTCCACCTTGTGCAATGTTTTGTTGGCCAAGAGATGAGGGAGGGAATGCTGGTTGACCTCCTTGTGGATTATATGAAGGACCACTGAGTCCACCCTGCGCAATGTTTTGTTGTCCAAAAGATGACGGAGGGAAAGCTGGTTGGCCTCCTTGTGGTTTAGATGAAGGTCCACCTTGCGCAATATTTTGTTGTCCAAGAGTTGAGGGAGGGAAAGCTGGTTGACCTCCTTGTGGATTATATGAAGAACCACTGGGCCCACCTTGTGCAATATTTTGTTGTCCTAAAGATGAGGGAGGGAAAGTTTGTTGGACTGCTTGTGGATTATATGATGACCCAGTGGAACCACCTCGTGCTGTGTTTTGCTGTCCAGAAGAGGAAGGAAGGAAAGGTGGTTGGCCTCCTTGCGGATTATATGAAGAACCACTTTGACCACCTTGTGCAGAGTTTTGCTGCACAGGAGACGAGGGAGGGAAACTTTGTTGATTAGGAGGACCTGCTCCTGGTGCGCTAAATTGATTTGGACTATTATAATTGTTTCCTTGATTGAATACAGGTGGTGGTGCCCGAGTGGTAGTTGTTGGGAGACTGCAAGATGAGCATGATCTTCCAGGTGGTTCAATTGATGCAGGCTTGGATGGTAGTTTAGGTTGTACTGCAATAGCGACTTGTGGCCCAGGAGCTGCTTGTGGAGTAAATCCACCTTGCTTTGGTGATTGTTGCTGAATGGCTGATGCTTGTACGGAGGCAGGTTGTGCAGGTGGTAATGCTAAAGCGTGGCCTTGTCTAGCCGATGGAGGGGCACCAAGGCTTGATACAGCATCTGAAATACATGATTTGTAAACTTAAGATTTTTTCTCTAGCTTTACAAGCTTACAGCTTACACCAAGTTGTTAACAATATTAAACATTATCAAGTTAACTTCATTTCTTCCTAGTTCGGAAGTTTAATTCCTTAGTTTATGTCAAATTGTCTTGTGCGAGTTTGTTTTACGTTAACGCGATCGACATATTTATAACGTTCAGCGCTTCGATTGGTCCGTTCTAAGCTCTTAACCAATTAGAGAGCCAAACGTTGTAAACGTTTTGAACGCGTTAATGCAAAAATAGCTCGCACTCCTCAGCTCCACTGGTGACTTCTCCTTCAATAATTAAGCAAATAAGTAAAGGTTAAAATTTTACCTGATTTTAAGTGAATGTTTTTCATCGACACTATTTTGAAGCGTCCCTCTTTGTCTGTGGCGTACACGGTGACATGGTACACGTCATCGGCGGTGATGAAACCAAACTCGCCCATAATAATCCCATCTTTGTCTGTAAAGATAATCGGTTTTATTGAGTTAGAATATATTATGATAATGTGTTTATCGCCATTAAAGTCAAAATATAAAAGTAAGCCCTACCAAGGTCTTATAATTTATAACATGCCACTTAATAGTGAATTAAAGCTCAAATTGCAAACAACAAAAACTAAGATGAGTTATAGGTGATTTAGGAATCTCGTAAAGCTCGTTGGTTAAAAAAAGAGTAGATTGAAGTAATATTTTAAAACATCTGTTTAGTTCGATGTTATCCTCGCTATACCACAATATTACGAATAGCCAGTTTTCAAGTCATCAACATAATTTGTTTATAATAGGTGTTCACATGATCAATATTAATAGAATATAGTATTAATGAAAAACGTGACGATTTTGTGGCCTTGTAAAAACGGTCACATCAAACAGTCTGGAGAAGTTATGAGATACCAGCTTTAATGCAGATTTTATATTAATAAACTAGAAAATTATTAATCAAGAAATTCGTCATAGGCTTTTTATGCAATTATGTTTTTATTACTTATTGTAAATCGTTATCGTCGTTTTTAAATAAAAATATGTTTTTTGGTGAGATACACGATAGAACATGTCGAAAAATAATATAAGTTTTTAATTCGAAAATTAGTAGACCAGTTACCATAATATGTTCCTAAAATATGGGTGTTCTTCATTAAGAATGTATTATTTATCGTCATTAATTGTAAATTGATCATATATTTTGTAAAATGCAGCTTAAAATCGCAATATCTATTCAAATGTTATCTAAATAGTCAACACGTTTTTGTATTATACATACATAACATTGATTATGATAATATTGTCGTATGTGGAGACGCAATCAACCGATTCTATGCAGTTAAATTACTAATTTATAAAATATATTTTAAACGCTTAGTTTTTTTTATTTAATTGAAAACTTTAAAAAATCTGGAATACTATCCAAATATCAACACCTATACTTTTTAAAACCATAAGCCTTAAAAAGTAATAATATAACTTGCCAGTTTACAAGTTCCCCGCGTGTGACTTTCTTATACGCCACAATATTCAATTGTGTTTGGATAAAAACTAATATTAAGTTCTCTTTTTGCTATAAACTAATATTAAGTTTAAAAGATTAAACCGGACTAATTATTATTAACTTATTCGCTATGAAGTAAAAAAACCTACAAACTTTTTAAATCGCGGACTATTTCTTTGTAACCTTTTTCAAAATTGATATTATAAGTCTGTATAAAAAGTGGAACGACTTGGGAATTTTGTATAATATTTAATCATTTAAAAAATGCTTATATTCGATATTTTTTATAAGGTTCTTCTATTAGTGAACAATGATAAAGATCTCTTAATCAATCTTAATTCTTAAATCAGTTTTGACTACGTCAGATTTTATTTTACCTTATTGACTTTTTAGACAGCCTTCTAGTCGAATAGTCGAATAGGTATGATTTGAATAAAAAAAAAAAAATGAAAATCGTTTTGTTATATTTTTTTATCCTGGGCAAAAATCATCTAATGACAACCCTCACTCTTGGACGGAGCGGGAGATAGTGTCAGACTCTTTCTGACTAAAAACCCACCCCGTTCCTTCTAGCGTTCATACCGGGGCTCGAGCCCCTTGCGGATTACCCTGGCTCCAGTAGGCTTCGAACCGGCTGGGCCCCTGCTGTTGCTGACATCTCCTTGAGGCGCGCGGGAACAGTGCGCGCTGTTTTATTATCTGGGGCCTTACAATGATGTGTTAAAATGTCAGTCGTGTGAGCGAGAAAGAGGGATGAGCTATACACCCTACATAGCTCCATCCTTGTAACAGTTCAGTTTAGGTTGTAACATTGATCGCGCTTAGAGATCGTGGTAAGGCCTCAGTAAGCTTTTCACACTTTTTTTTGGAGCAGTTAGAATCTATGTGAAGAAAGAAGTGAAGGTTGTCTCACAAGGTTATTTTCGTACTAGTGATCGTGACAATTCTTTGAACACATGTATATTTAGTGATTGTCGTAACAAATTTTTCTTAGAGTTTAAGCTAAAATCACCTAACCAGTTACAACAACATATTGAAAAATCCTATCAAAATTTAATGGACACCGATTATTTTTTTGATATACAAGTAGACATATTAACAAAAAAAAACTGGTATCTTTTTTTAAGTGAATTATTTTATGTGGGCTTATAAAAAAGAAGATAATTTTATTTTATACATAGGCACCAAAAATATTAATTTGATTTTGGTTTTTTATTTATCTGCGAGATTATAACAAAAAAAAATCGTTAGCTAAAGTAAATCACTCTTTAATACCATCGCTTTGGTATGTAAACAGATAAATCTCAGTTACCTTTAGATTCATGCCTGTGCTGCTGGCCGTCGATTTTGAATCCGAACTCGTAGGGTCTGTTCTCGTCGGTGTACTTGTCGGCACCCAGAGCTTGTAGCACGAACCATAGTAGTATGCTCGCTGCTAACCGCAGTCTTCTTGACAGATGCATCTGAAGTAGAGATAAAGATGTCGTTTTTATAATTTAACAATTAAAGTCTCTTAGATCATGGAACTTTAGATATTGTTGATAATCTTGATAAGCTTCTAATATAATATTTCTGGCTTAATTTTCTGGTTCTTCGATTTTGTGATAAATCACCACCATCAACTGCATCATTGCTTACCATCAGGTGGGACCGCAGTCAAGCAATAGTTTTTATTATTTATTTTTATAAAGACAGTCCACTTTACGTTGATTAACAACAGTATATTAATAATAAACTAGTTTCGTCAATGACCAAACTGCCTACATATTTTCCATCCTTAACACCAAAAGCTCCTTGGCATTTATGATTACTTCACTTACATTTTGTAAGTGTTAACTTTTTGTGGATCTTGGAGTTTAGTAGTTCCTAAATATTATGTCATATTTTAAAATATTCACCGATTTCGCGTTAAGTGCTTAAGTATAGATATTGAACGTAAATCATACTAGTAGTAAGAAACTACTAAACGAATGACGTCATACTAAAGATGTCAAAATAAAATGGCACATCATAAGGCTATAAAATATTATTTATAAATCCCACACCTGTGTATATTTGTTGTTTTACATATTACAAGAGTTTACAATTAATATAGAATTTTATGCCTATTTGGGCATAAAAGGTTTTCCTATTAATATTAATTAAGAATGTTTTTTACGACAATATTTGACATAATTAACTATGATACTATGTTACGTATCCATATGGTATTTATAAACAATCTCTGAATATTTATGATCCATGCAGGTACTGAAATATTAAGAGCACCCGACCCGAGATACATTTTATACAACCGTTCTTTAGTTATGACGTTATTACATCTTTCTCTAGATATTTAAAGTATAGGGTTCTGCTGAAATCAAATCATAAATTTGAGCAAAATTAATCTAGTAAAAACCTCAGCAAATTTTGAAGCGCGCCTGAAACTCTGCCTTTCATAATAAAGTAATTTTAAAAGTAGGATTTAGATTCTCAATGACACGTTAAAAAAAAAGTATTTCCAGGAACATGGTTTTATGAAATATTCAAGTGAGTTACGGAATTACAAAATACTAACAGAGCATTCACGCGCTATCTCTCTTTTTTCGCTTTTCCTTTATAACAAACAACGAGTTGGATGAAATAAAAAGCATTAAATTCATGTTCAAGTTAGCTATAGATATTCGGAAAAGACCCTTTATAGGTAAATTAACAACTATTTGCACGCAGACAGAAATTCTTTCGATATTTTTTTATCGCAATCGAGCTTAGTCTAAATAAACTGACTACAAAATATCTAATTTAGATAGATTAATATACAAGTAACTGCAAACCATGCAAATCGATTATGGCGGTAAGTCCCCTCTTTGAGGCGTGGCTGGAAAGACCTCACGGCGTCCTTACCTACCGCATGACGCAGGTCTTCACCGGACATGGCACGTTCGGGAGGTACGTGTTACAGATAAAGTCGGAAGAGACGCCCGGGTGTCGCCACTGTGCGCAACACCCGGAGGACACAGTCGAGGTCTGCCCTGCCTGGGCGGAGCATCGCTGTGCCCTCGTGGGAGCGATCGGCGGCGGAGACCTCTCGTGCCGGACCCTGGTCGAGGCCATGGTCCGGAGCGAGGAGGAAATTTAAATTAGTCCCAAGAGCGGGTTGTGTCATAAGATGATTTTCCCCATCGAAAAAAAAACCATGCAAATTAAAATTACATTTGAACGATTGGAATTGATATTTGTAGTAGCAGCATAGTTTTTTGTAGTGGTGGCTTTGTAAATATGTAATATTTATGCGAGTCTAGCCGTAACTCGCATTTGTTTTTCCAACGAGGAGCACTATTGAAATAGCTGATACTATTTGGCATATTCAAACGCTGTTGTTTTAGCGAATTATAATATCGAAGAGCAGAAGCGATTTATTATTTGCAAAAAATCTGTCTTCAAATTAATAACTAGTACCAACTAAGTTTAAGGTCGGGATAGATAGCTAAATTTGCATCGTTCACATTAAATTCAGTAATTAATTATAGTATGTATCTTAATAATAGCTGTATTCAAAGACGATGACCTTAACATTTAAAATTAATACATTAGTATCCTGTGATTTTTAGTGAGAATATTATTGTTTATTTAACATTTTCGACGGACGAATTACTTGAACATCACCAATTAATTAAGTAAATAGTGTTCGTATGTCAGCCGGAACTCCAATATTGACTTATGATAATATCATGTAAAACAAATTGAATTTATTTTCTGATGAAATAACACGTATCGATCCCATACTTTTACATTTGTCTCTAGAACTATTTGTTCAGAATGTTTTTCAAACTACTATTTTGTTATATTACAACTCATCATCATCATCATTTCAGCCGAAAAACGTCCACTGTTGGACATAAGCCTCCCCCAAGTGCCGCCACAATGAACGGTCCTGTGCGTATTACAATTATTATTATTTAATTAAATATTTGACTTCAGTTTATAATTTTGGCTCCGTAACAAGCGTTTAACAAGGGTAAGCATCTAAAAATCTGCTTAAGTATTAACTAAACATACTTGAATAACTCTCTAATAGTATTTCAAACAGTTATAAATAAATAAAACTATGCTTTGAATAAACTAACAACACAAGACACTATTACGATTTTCAAAAAAAAAAAACTGGAGTTCCACAAGGAAGTCAAGGAAGTGTTATAGACTCTATCCTAAATGTTTTATCTACATTTAATTGATGTTATAAAAAAAATAATTGTATAATTCTTTATTGAATTTGAATTCTTTATAATTATTTAGTGAATTTTGCCATGACAACATATTTTAAAATTTATTGATTCGTAATTGTCAAAATAGCTCTTTCAAAATAGAATTTACTGTAATTTATTGGAAGCGGCACAGTTGGCACAGTGGTAGAGGTATTCACATCCAGAACAAATATTTGTATGGCCTATCGACAGTTGTCACGAGTCTGAGAGTATTGTGTGAGTTTCATTGTCTATGAGAACGCACCCACTGTACACTGGTTGACGACGTGGCAGAAAGGGAAGTTAAATAATACGCATTTTCGAAGGAGCAAACACATTGGGGCTATATTTTTAGTTGTTGGGGTTTTTTCTGGCCCAAGTTATTTTTGACAGTTGACACTTGACTAGTAGTAGTACTAGTGTGGTTATACAAAAATTATATTTTTATTCATTGAATTTTAGAGTTCCAACAAGTAATTCCTAGTTTAGGGCAATATATAAAAAAAAAAATGTTAGCTTGTAATAAAAGTGCGTGTGAAATTATGCATAACATGATTTCCTGACATATTGACTAATTGATCTGTAATATATATGTAATAATATATGATGCCTGCCAAAATTTAATTAATCATTCATGTTGATGAGCTACCGACAGGTTTTTCTGTAACCATTAATATAAGCTGTCGAAGTTTATTTAGATTTGTATCTCTTTTTAACGCATATTTTCTACACATTAATTACAAGATGCCAAAGTGTTACTAAATAGCCAGCACGGCTACGTTAAGGCTGATTGAATAATTATTATTTATTGCCTGTTACCTAGTTGGTTTAATAATTTAATTAATGAGATCACTAAACAACTTTGACATATGATCTAAAAAGCTGTCATGTACAGTCGGTACCACAAGTTTAAAATATTGATAGGAGATTTTATTAAACAACTATTGCGAATATATGTAAGTTAATATTAAATCACCTTAATTTAAAACAATGTCCTAAACACCAGTTCATCTGACTACGAAAACCAGCGGAAAATTTGTTAAGCCCTAGATTTTTTTTTTTAATAAAGGTTTTAATGATGATATAAGCTTTTTGATAATATCATAAAACAATACAACAAATTAAGCAATACAGTTTATTAACATACAAATAGTTTCCACAACGGTTTCGGGGCTGGCAATGTCTTGTGTAAACATTATACTTTTATTAAACCACATTTTTTTTTATTATTTTGTATTTTAATTACTAAAGACTCGAATTTACGATGTTTTTAATGATTTCCGTTAGTAAAACCATTGTAAAAATCTAAATATGAATGAAAAATTTATTCAAATCCGTGTCAAAATTTATAATCTGGTAGTAAGCATTTATTGCCTTCATAAAAAAATAAAATTATTGTATTTTTTTTTAGCGAATCTCCTGCGGACATTTGCTCATTATCGTAACAGGGCAAAATGTTCTGTTGGTCATATAAAGATCCTATTTATTAATTTAAAGAACATAAACGAGTTGAACAAGTTTGTTTTTTCATGCAAAAATAGTGACATGATCACACAAAGTTAATTTACCTCACGTGTATGTATATTTTATTGCAAAAAAAATATCACAATAAAAATATCATACAATAATGATGCTAAACATATAACACAAAGTTTTGACAAACGTATGCAAACCTCTAATTTTATAGCAAAATTAACGACTTGTTTTAAAATATAGATCGGTTTTTAAGCTTCTGTTACAGATTATGTACAAAGATTTATGTCCGTTTCGACAAATGATACAGATTTTATAGTTCATTTTAGTATTCTAATGAATTAAATTATAATTTAAATGAATAGTTTTATTAAGATGTTGATGTGTATAATGATCTCATTTGGAAACAGTTAGATTTATGTGATCATATTCACTTAATAAATTTGAAGTATTGGTTTAACACTTTTAAATCGTTTGCAATTTTAAGGACCGTAGTCAGGGTTTAAGATAGAATAACCTCAAATATGCGTCGTGTATACATGTATATGTAAACGCAAACCCAAAGTGCTTATTTCAATTGCCAATCGGTCGGTCAGTCAGAAAAATTAAGCTAATTGCACATTCTAAATCATAGATCTCTATGGAGACAAACGCACAAGATTTTTTTTTTTGTTGTCTTCAGTCCTGCAATCTGCATCTTCGACATTGGGCTGGATTTTAGATATTTGAAGTGAAGGGTGTTGGATATACAAACTTATTTATGTTTTGTATTATGAGTGAATTTAAGTTTGACAGGTTTTGTTTGGAACACATTATTGATTGACGTAATATGACATGTCTTGACACCGAAAAATATTATTTTCTCTATATCCTCCCGTCTGTTACTATATCTCCAGGAGATATCTGTCAAAAAACGCGTGTCTGGTAGAAGACTCCTGGAGATATCGTGGATCGGGTCGGATTTAATGCAAAATATTGCCTGTCTAGAGTATACCTGTCTTACTCTAACTTACACAGACTGTAGGTGAAAGAATGAGAAAGAAATAAAACATCACATGCTAAACATTCAACAACATTTTTTATCGGAACGTTTTTTTGTTGTTTTGTTCGGTGTGCGGGTTGACACTTGAGCCGTGTTTATGTTGTTTTTGTTTAGCTTGCAGATAAAAAATATGTGTACAAATGTGTGTTCTTTTACTTGATTATTGTACAATAATGTGTTATTATGTAAACAAAACAATAACTTTGGAAAAAAATAAAAAAATGCGTTTATTTTATTAATATGACGACTTTTGTACCAAAAAGTGGGAGAAAGTAGCTAACCCTACTTTCACTTTCGAATCAACAATAATTCCACGTTAAAACTGTACAAAACTATAGAAAATCAAACAGAGCTTATTTCATAACGAATTCAGTGACATAGGGTGTGTCGAGCTGCGCTCTTTAATTTAGGAGCTATCGTAGTTTTAGTGAACGCGGAGAAATGGCGCGAGTTCGTCCGGGCGCACTGTGACAGTTCCGCGGAGTTGCGCAATAGTTGCCAAACGTATAAGAGGATAAAAAATCTGTTTTATTCTCTCCTTCCATAACTTTCCTACAAAGGGTGTGTATGGCACAGTATCCAGCGATACGTCCAAATTGGTACTAGCTCTTCCTGCTGTCAGGTCTTGAGGAGCACGTTTTTTCCAAATATGAACATATATTTATCACACTCAATCATATTACGTATTATAAAAATCCTGGTTTCCTTTTTTTCTGACTTCAACAATATGTGAAAAAAAAGCATAAACTGAAAAAAAAAATACAAAATCAAAATATAACGACCTTACTCGAATGAACGAGTAGCAATTAATAAATGACCAATCTCAACAGTCATGATCAGTACTATTCAACATAACTATTTTGAAGGGAACCTAATGATCCAATACACGCTCTACCTACAGCATGCCCTACCATCAGCGTGACAACTGAGTTAGCATCGTATACTCTCAACTGCCATGTTCGCTCATGTTAAACAAATAAGGATTACCGAATGTTATAAATGGCTCCATGGTACACACATTTACTAGAAAATTGTTACTTAATTATATAAAACTATTTGTTTTTCAACGTTCAAAGGAGACATTATGTTTAAAAATGTATATAAAACGTTAGTTTTAGTATATATGCCAAAACCCGAAACAAGTGTCTAGTATTTTTATAGAAAAAGGCTATGTACAATATTTCATAACTGTATCATGAAAAATCACCATGTTATAAAGCTTGTTATGACAGCAAACAAGCTTCCGACCAAGCCAACAAGCCACCGACACTAAGTACAACACAGGTCACGGTAGATAATAGCAGGTATTTGGCACCTTCAAACAGCTGCGTACAAAACAAATTCTCAATCCCTTGGATGGCCCGGTGACCCTGTATTTTATTACAAGCTTTTATTGTCCCGATGTTTGTCTGTCATCAAATCTTGTAAATTAGATTTGACCTACTTCCCGGTTACCGATTGAACTGAAATTTTGCATGCACGTGTAAATCAGATGACAATGCAAAATTATTATGACATGGAGCTGATCTGATGATAGTACCGGAAGGTGTAGCCACCTTCCGGTAAGAACTTGCTAGAACGACACAACCCTATTGAGTTTGGGCTCGTATGATTCGTCTTGACGAGTATAAATTATATAGGTATAGATGGCGGTATAAAAGCTTCCTATGAAAAAACGATTTTCATTAAAAGCTTGTTGCGTCTCCTGTAAAGTTAAATTTTTGGACTTATATCCTTTTTCACTAGGGCCACAGAAATATTTTTGGGAAAAAATATAACATGGTGTAAAAACTCTTGGAATCCGTTCAGTTACTGATTCTGAACAAACTATATACAGGTTTCTCATAAATTAAAAATAATGTTGTCCGAGTATATAAGTATACTCCTGTCATACTATATGGATCAGAATGTTGGGCTATGAAAAAGACGGATGAAAAAAGATTGCATGTAGCGGAGATGAGAATGTTGAGATGGATGTGTGGTGTAATGAGAATGGATAAAGTGAGAAATGAGTATATTAGGGGAAGTTTGAAAGTGGTGCCAGTGGCTGAAAAGTTGAAAGGAAATCGTTTGTCTTGATATGGTCATGTAAAGAGGAGAGATGAAACGCATGTGGTTAAAAGAGTTATGAATTTTACATGTGGATGGATGGAGTAGGAGAGGGAGGCCAAAGAAAAGATGGATGGATGAAGAAGTGATATGAATGAAAAAGGAGTTTATTGATAGCGTGACGACAGAATGGAAGAAAAAAACGTGTTGCGCCGACCCCAAATAAAACGGAATAAGGGCAGAAAGATGATGATGATGTGTGCGAGTATATACGAGAAGAAAGATTTTTCTGATAGCTGCTATGCTGCTGAATTATATAATTAAATCGGTGTGTGTTCAATTTATTCTATTTTCACATATTTATTAGAATAATTTCATTGAGTATTAAAATAATAACACCATTAAAAGTTGTAATTTAAAGTATGGGGAATGGATATGGAGTCTTTTTACCACTATTATTTTAAACTACGTAAATTGCCACGAATAATTTAAATATATTGCCTTCTGCCATTTACAAAGATGCCTGAAACTAAATGATTTATTATAATTAACTTTACATAAAGCGTCCTAATCATGTATATAAGGTGGATATATCGCTATTCAATATCAACCATTAATCTTACGTTTGGCATCAAAACCCATAAATTCAAGTTGTTATCTAATATTGTTTTTTTTTTTTGACAACTCTTGTCACATTTTTGCGGCAGGTGCTGTTTAATAAAGCAAAAGTTGAATGAAAAAACTTACAAAGTGGTCGGATTGTCAGATTAGTCTATCGCCGTCGACTTTAGGTGTAGTCAAATCCCTTTACACCACTTATGTACAGTATGTCTCAGAAAGAATTCACTTTTGTAGATGCATAAAAACTAAGTCGGGAACATATGAAATTGAGCACTGGAGACAAGGGAAAACGACATTATTTTAATGTCATCCTTCGCAGTTCTGGCACTGTTCGAAGCCTTTGCGTTGAAGAGTGCCAGAGCCGCGAAGGAACTCTAACATTCATGGAAATGCGTCTCAGAGGTTGTGTAGCAATGTTGTTGATTTGTTGTCTAATGTTTTCCTTCATCCCGCTCACAGAGTTCAAAAAAAGGGTACAACTTAGTCGATCGATCCGTTAAAACTCCATGTCGGCTTGTCACCTGAGATCTGTGTTATTATTACATTTTGTATTATTTATTTTTAGATAACCGCGACACCTGCTGGGCTGGTTTTATATCATTTGTTTTGTCTAAAATTTAAATAAGTAGTAATTTTATTTTGCCTAAGCACGTGAAAGTGTGTTGACTAGAATGGGCTGAGCAGTATCGTTGCCATAAATTATTATGGCAATAAGACAGAACATTTAAATTAATGCTAATGTATGGTACTAAAAATTATATTACAACATAAAGAGCTTATCTAGTTGCCTCCTTATTATTTTCATGTAGCCTTTTTATTACCTCCGTGATTAAAATCCAATATTGATAGTTTAAAGTTTATCGATTATTAAAGTTTGTATTGAGAGGTATTTGTTTAAATAAATTACGTTCACAAGCATGCTTGCTGCCCTGAGTTTGATTGCCAAATCGCGCACGATGGGATATTGGGTTTTTCGGAGTTTCAAAGTCTTGACACGACAATCCATTGTTTCTGCGTCTGATTTCTTCGCAGTCGTGTCGGGTTGCCATCCCATCTTACTATGAGATTAAAAAAAAGAGAGTGCACCTGTGTTTGCGCAAACGCTTAAGCACTACAATATCTCCAGCGCACCTGGCTAATCTCCGTTAAGATTGAATTTAATATAATAAGATAAATTTAAAATACCAGGATGATTTATCTTTGATCTCAGTCACTGGTTTTATGATATAACAAGCTGTGGCACTGTCTATAAATCTGATATTTTATTATTTATTAATATTTTACCATAAATCATAATAATGAGATGGATTAACTGTGTACCTAACCGTTATTTTCATACTAAAACACATTATTCGGTCGATATCACCACCATTAGACTGTCATCTTTTGTCTTTAGAAAGAGTAATAGTTTCGCTAGTTTTTACATTAACCTACGGATGAGCTGACGACGAAGGGTTTCATAGAAATCATAAAACCAAATAAGAATTCAATATTACCAAAACTAAGTCGAAAAATACACGAAAGTTTTACCTAAATACTTCATGGTATCGATTTAACACAAAACCGACACTGTATGTTTGTAAAGATTCTAGTAAATAAAAAGAAGAAAGATGAAAGATATAATCTATAAGACTTATAATATATCCGAAAGTACCGATTACAAAGTTTTCGTTTACATTTCATATTGTGCATACAGACATTCATAAATTACGCTTACTATAATATTAATGATGATTGTATAATCATAGTAATAAACAATGCATAATAAAGAAGTAATGACACTGAATATTGCATCGCATAGATTAGAAAAAAATTAAATACGTACGAAGTAAATTGCTATGAAAAATAAAATATGTTCGTACTTTTGTGTTTTCCTTATTGATATTATTCTTGAAGTGTAAAAAAAGTTTTGTAAATGCCAAATAAAGTGTGATTGATTGCTAAATTAATTTATGTTCACGTAACATGACATAAGATGTAGGGAAACTGACTTTTTTTTGAGATTTTAGTGTTGGCAGAGTTCTTAATTGGGCCGTATTTTTTGAAGTTTGATTCGTCAGAAATCCACTACTTCTTTTTCAAAATTTGTATGTATTTTTTGATAATATGAATTTCCAGATTGAAATTATTAATAAAATAATGAAATTGATATTAATTGAATTAAAAGTGAAAGTGTTTGTTGTTAGTGTTGGGTCTGAAACGTGGTCGTTCACGATGGGCCTCATCAGAAGGTTGAAACGGGCTGTGCTCGGAGTTTCCTTGGGTGATTGCTTCAGAAATGAAGATATCCACAGGAAAACCAAGGTCACCGTCATAGCCCGAAGAATCGCCAGACTGGCAGTGAGTAGGAACCATTACTCGCAGAACAGATGGTCGATGGGGCCAAAATGCACTGGAGTTTGGAGTGGCGACCATGTACCGAAAGACGCAGCGTTGAAAGGCCTCCAACAAGGTGGACCTGCGACCTGGCGAGAATCACAGGAATCCGACGGATGCGAGACGCACAGGACTGGTCGTTATGGCGACACTTGGGGAGGCCAATTTTCAATAGTGGACGTTATTCGGTTGAATGATGAAGATGACAAACCAATTGGTTGTCTTGCCAATTTTTTGAAAGCATATTTTTCTTTCACCTACATATTTTAATGTACAGGCAGTACCGGGTGACAAGATAAACGTTTACAATAGCTATGGGCACGACACTTTATTTACCTTCTACATGTATTTGTTTTATTAAAGCAATGATCCTCAACCTGTGGTTCGCAAGAACTAAACTTTGTGTTTTCTATTAAGTACATGATACTTTTGATTTTATAGAATAGTTTTATGACGTATTTTGAATTTATGATATAGGTTATTAAATCCGTACACAAGCTACCTAAATATTAACTAAAATAAGCATTTATTCTAAACCTAACTATGTATACAACGTGTAACGTTAGATGAGCAAAACCTGAAAATATTTTGATCAGAATAACGAGCAGAATCAATTGAACCACTTTTTAATATAGTTTAATTTTTTCAGAAAAATCTTAATTAAAAATGTCGATTTGTCTATTTACGAATAAGTCAAGCCATCACGTGCGCAAATCCGCCGAAACAGGTAAACAAAAACAAATGGTTGTAGTCCAATCAAATTTTCTCATACACGGGATAGTAAAAGTTCTTATTTCAATGCAGATATTAATTTTTAACAAACTAAAATTGCACATAAAATCTCTAAATTATTTTTTTTTCTCACAGAATTAGGTCAATTAAATTAAAAATCATTTGGGGTGTCTGAGGTTTTGCGCTTTTTACGTTACACATATATAATAAAAAGTGTAAAAAAAATTTTACGCCATCTGTTCGATAATGCCCTTTTATGTGTCAAACAACCATTTTGTTTCTTTCTAATCTCGAAACAAGTAAAGTGGTAGTTACGATTAACTTGTAAATAAATTTTACTTATATTTCTTGAATATGTAATTTGTTTAGTATATTGTCTTTTAATTATCTCACAGATGATGTAAAAAGTAGAGTATCGAATTCGAAGATAAAGCTACCTTTGTCTTGGGCGATATAAATTCCTCATTTCACTCAAGTTTCTATATTAACTCCCTCGCAATGCTCCGGAGTTAATTATATAAATCTCTCACTCGCGTTCGGGATTAAACTTAGCAACGTTCGTTTCAACGTGCCGCCCGTGACTTAACGTCACTGCTTTATCTTCTAGTCACATAATCTACTATTTTTATTGACTTAGGTAAGTTTTCCTCTGAAGTTCTAGTTAGCGAACATGCAAGAAACCGAAGTGATCCGCAGACAAAGAAAGATTGAGAACCAATGTGTTAAACAATGAGATAGTAAACTAGCAAGGTGGACATCATCGTCAATCGTAGGTAGTAGTCAGCTATGTCATGGAATTAACATAACGTATTACAAATTATATTAGTTATTGATGAAGCATTCATTAATTTTATTATTTAATGTACGTTTAGCAATAAAAGGACGGTATCAGAGTAATTAGTAATATATTTTATGTTTTTACGTTTTATTTATAAACTCAGAACATATGGCATTTTTTCCGCAGTGTATGTTTATGAAGTGCTAAAAGCGCGTTGTATGAAGTTTGTGTCTGATTTCGAGACTGCACTTAAGTAGCAAAGGATATGCGAACTTCGCAACTGTTTTGCAGTAAGTATTTTTTGGAGTTTTTCTTCTTGAAGTCTTCAAAAATCTAAGGAAATGATAATTATAAATCGTTTTTAAAACTAGGTACATATTAATATTTTGAAGGTGTGTTTAATAAACACACATCAGTCTACAAATTATGACTTAGATAAAGTATTCACAGTGTAAAGTAGGCTTTTTGATTAAAGTTTACACGCTTATAAAAAATAAACAAAATATTTTTTTATTTTATCTATCTTGGGAACTTTGTATATTAATCTTTTTAAAAATACTTATATGCGATACTTTTTAAAAGGTAGTAAATAATGATCAAGATCTCCTAATTAACCTTAATTATTGAACCAGTGCTGACTACATCAGATTCCATTTTACTTTAATAATTACCCAAGTCGTTCGACTTTTTAGACAGACTCTAACAGGATTTCGATGTGATTTTTTTCCAAAGTTGAAACTTTCCACATGCTTATAATTGCCTGTTGAAAAAAGAAAAAACCCTTCTCATGATAATAACTGAAAGTGCCACAGTTGTCCGGAACTATTTTATAGAAAAGATTTAATTTACAGAAATACCGTTTTTTTTTTATTTTACTACTGGGGACGTAAAGCGTCATTACTTAATAATATAAATATCACCTTACCGAAAAAATAAACAGAACTGGTAGCCATTATTCACATATTTAAGTTCGACACATTTCGCTATAAAGTGTAATTATTATGCGGCGAAATGGTTCCAGTAAAGGATGGTACGGCAGTGTGTGCTTCGCACTTAACTTATAACAATTTTAATTATTTAGAAACAAAGAGAAATAAAGCACTGTTACTAAATAAATATAAATATTTCCTAATTGTAGAAGAGTTGAAGGAATCGGTAAATCCAGATGATATGAGGTGTCGTGCAAACTTAACACTTTCCATGTTAGAGACCTAGCATATTATGCGAAGCACAGTAAATAGAGAAATTAGAAAAAGCATAAGAATGCTAAGCATGCTTAAATTTAGACTCACTAATCAGGTACTGCATGGGAACGAACACAGGTCAACAACAGCTATGTACAACAACTCAGGAGAACGAATTATATACGATCTTGGTACCGAACGTGTTAAAACAATTTATAAATATTACATATTAACATGTATTGAGCATGAGTAGACAAACAGTCTAAATAAGTTAAAATTATTTCTAATATTTTCCACTACATACTAGCTTAATTAACCCTTTAGATACCGTCAATTAGAGACACAATAGTAAGACAATAGATGCGCGGCCACCGGTAGTCGCTTGGGGATTCATGAATTAACTAAATTATTAATTAGTATTGGATAGGATTCGCACTAGGACTTTATTTCTTTAATCCTGTTCAGGTGACTCTTTTATAGTATTAAGTAGTTCACGTACATTTTGTCGAGTAAGCACCTATAAATACCATCTTTTCTTACCACAATTTGACTTTTTAAACTTCATGTTTCACCTTGAATACTCCTACACTATCTCCTGCTCCACCCAAGAGCGGGTTTAAGCACGAAAATTTTCAGTTGTTGAAAAGAAAATCACTTTTTTTCTTGGAGTACTTTCTAAATATAGGTCAACTAATTTTGTAAGCTTCCTGATAATTGATCTTATTGTACCTAGTTTCCTATAAAAAGTGACACTATATAGACTTACCTTATTTGGTCGTAATGTGAGTATAATCGCGGGCCGTCTAGCGGCCTGTTGCGCAAGAGTTCGCACGAGACTGTGCCGTTTCTTTGGACCACGTAATTTATTAATACTTCTGCCTAGAACAGATGTGCGACACGACAATCAGAGTCGTCACTATTCTACCTATGGGCATATTTTATTGCAGGCAGAAGTCTGTTTCCGGGCCCTGTGGTCGTGGTCACGATGTCACGATAGTAATGTGAATATGTGATCCTACTAATATTATAAACGCGAAAGTTTGTTTGTATGGATGTTTGTTACTCTTTCACGCAAAAATTACTGAATGGATTTTAATGAAACTTTATAATAATGTAGCTCAGAATAAAATATAGGCAATAATTTATAAAGATATTGTATGAATTGTTCAAAATATAAACTACTCGAAGTACTAATTCTGCGCAGATGAAGTGACGGGCCCTAACTGGTATATAATAAATATCAAGCATGCCAAGAAGATGCCTTTGAATCAGGAACACATTTTTTTAAATTATTGATAAGATTGCGTTTGATCAACATCTCACCTGATGGTAAGCGATGATGTGGCCAACGATAGAGCATGCTTACCTAGATGTAACTTATTCTCTCTTGGCTTAAAAACCCCTAAGTAGTACACATTCTTGATGTACAAGTATTGCCAAGCGTTCTGTTGACAATTTTTATTTCAGGTAATAAACTTTTTCTTTTCTTCTCAATCAAGGAAGACTTTGTTTGTACCGCGTACCTGCTTTGAAGGACTGAAACAATTTGCCCGTTGTGGTCTTCCTATTTGATTATAATTTAAGCGACTTTAAGGCTAGAGTGCTCTTAATAATCTAGTGCGCCTCACCATCAATGATTGCATGACTGCTTACCATCAGGTGGGATCGTAGTCAAGCGCTAGTTTCAATAAAAAAAGAAGTCGTGATTGTCCCACAGTTGGGCAAACTCCTCCCTTAGGACCTGTGTTTTCTCCCATCGTCTCGAACCAGTCCTTGTGGTACGCGTCTAAATAATCTTGCCACCTTTTTTTGAGTCATAAATATTTCTAAACATAAATTTTGTTCATGTACAGTATCCTGACTTCTCATGTTATCAAAATTAAACAAATAATTCCCTCTAAGAGGCACACAAAATTTAGGCAAGTATCTATCTGCTCGCATATATAGTAAGTTAGTTCTTTATGTTATTATCATCATAAGCGATAATTTGTTCAATGTAAGCGTGTTTGTTTTGTCCCAGACAAAACTTTGCATAGATCGATCTGCAATGAGCTACACAATTAGCCACCGGAATTTATTCATGAGTATGAGTGGTTGTACCCACTCTTATGGGTTTTTAATATTTATTTCTTATAGAAAACATTAATGATTTCAGTTCGTTGGTCTCTGGTGGATTTACTGTATCACTCAACATAAGAGTGTTGAAAAGTAAACGCCATGTTTATTCAGCTAATAGGATATACAAAAGAAATGATCGCAAACCTATGAAAAAATATTTGAAGAGTACTTAGAGATTTGTCCTTCAATATACTTGTTTTTGATAAAGGATTTTTCCATCGTAACCATTAATGCTTAAAACATGCATAATTGCAATATTGACTAAAGATTATAACAAGAGGATAGCCTAAGCATCCATTAGTCGCTGTAGTGCTTGATTCTGGTTCAACCGGGGTCACAAAGGTCAGATGGCACCTGATCAGCGAAAACCAGAAAAACACCAATTCAAGAATGAATTAAAGCTCAAATGAATGAATCGTTCATAATGAAGACGGTATTGAGTCAAATAGTTGCTGTTTCTCATATTTTTACTGTTAAGAATATGGAAAACTGCTAGTAGTGAATTGATTTTGCTTAAATCATACTAAATCTGTAAGTCATATTATTATCAAATTGTGTCGTTGTTTGAACACATTCGGTCTTTGTAATTGCATATTTTAAATCATTAAACTCCAAGCGAACGTGTTGCTCTCTCATTGTCTTTCTATTGTCTCCATAATTACGGTATTCAAATAGCTAAATCAGGTCGGCTCTTTAGACCGGAACCGTGGTTCCAACTTCTACCTACAAAATAATATTTATTTTGAGTAGTATTGTGGGACCACATGGGAAAAGGCATTAAAGTATAGTTACTAATAAAACCGTGTTTTTTTATTTGTGGTCCTGAAATACTGCTAAAAACATATTTACTTTTATAAGTGCAAGTTGGGACTACGGACCCGGTCCAAAGAGCCGCCCACGACCCATAAATCGTTATAAAAAGAATTTTGACTACGTACCGCTTGTCTGCGGTAGTCTTTATATTATATATTTCTATTACAGGAAGAATACATATTTGTAAACAAGATCAAGTGATAAAACTATGTTAATCAATGTCCATTACAAATCGATTTAGCATCACTTTTGCATTAAACCATTTTATATGTCACAAAAAGATCAACATTTTCCAAATGGTCTATAATTTGCAACATTTATATGTAGTAATTTCACGTTACAATCATCAATAAATTACATATAGTTTATGATAATTAGCTTCAGGTGACACTTCTGCTTTTTGTGATTATCATCAAATAAATTTGCCACGATATTATTTCCATTCATGATTAGTTATGGCAATATTCTTGTCAAATGTCGTTGGTTTTCTTTCTGAATACGTTGATTTAAGATCGTTTGATATATCGTTAACCTCATTCAAGTTAATTTAAAATGATTGTCGTTCTATAGAATATTTTAGCAGTTTTCATGAAACGGTTTTATGGTTTATCATCAATAGATTGAAGTTTAACAAGCGTTTTGGTATAAAATCTATTAACGGTCGAATCCAATTTTTCTTATTTGTTTTCAGCCTTTTCTTTCCAAAACTGAAATGGATTTTTTTTTAATTATATCTTTTTTATTATTTAATAGCTTCTGCCAGCGACTTTGCTCGCGTGAATTACAAAATATATTGTCACTGAGTGACATCTGCACACTACTGTTGTAAGAATTTTCAAAATTGGTCTAGTTGTTTTTGAATCTAATATTATAAACAAAAATACAAATCGTTGCTCTTTATGAAATGAATATAGGTAGAGGTGTAGATAGGCCCGCGTTTGGCTACTATCTCAAATGATGGTAAAGGATGATTTGGTGAACGACGTAACACGCTTACCTAGAAGTTACTTTTTTACTCTTAACTTAAAAACCTTTAGTCCTGCTAAAATTTGTGATTCCTGATAGAAATTCCACTCCTTAGCTGTACGCAAATTCAATGTGTTCCCAAAATGCTCAAGGCATAAAATATCTTCTTAGTTCACTTCTCGATCGGCTGTAGCATAATTATTGAGCAGATCCATCCCAAAGACATTTCATATACGATCGATAAGGTTGAGCAGCTGTTCCGACGTGAAGTCTCACCTTTGCAGGCATGTAGCCAGTTAAACTTTTGCTTCCACATATGAGTCGAAATTGAGGGTAGATGACAAGGTTCCCCCAAGAAGCTCAAGATGATCCGTTACCGGCACGGTCAATACGGTCATTCTTCGGAAAATAGGAACCGGGTGGGATGGGCTCCGTTTAGCGGGAAAAAGATACACCTAGGATTTAGCAACATTGATCTTGACCATGTTGGCATCGCCCCAATCAGACATTGCTTTCAAGGACAAGTTCAAGCGCTCAAAAAAGGTTGGACCCCTTATTACTGAGCTTAAGAGGGTCTTTCTCCACTCGCTTATCGTAAACATCGAAAATGGTTTAAAAGCTTGTTACTTCATTTAATGCAATCCAACGCGATGTTTGACGAAAAGGCAACGCAAAAAAAGAGAGATAATGCCTGGAAACTCAGTTAGTATTCGGTAATTCCGAGATTTACTCGAAAATTTCACAAAACTTGCTCCAGGAAATAGCCGTTTTTTTAAACCCTTAAAAGTTTTTGGAAAAAATTGTCATCATTTAGAATCTTAATAAAATTTGCAAGGTCTGTAGAGGATTACTTTTTTTGACTTTTTTAATTTTTAGGCAAATTATGAAGGGTCAAAGTTCATAAAAAATAGGGCATTTTCAGAGGTTTTTACTGGATTAGTTTACGCAAATTTAGAAATTGGTTTCTTTAGAAACCTAGATAATATCCACAAGATACTGTGTTTCCAAAATATGTAATGAAAAGTGTGTAATAACGTCATAATCAGTTATGAGCGGTTGTATGAAAAACAGTGAAAATGTGAGTCGTGATGCACCACTTTAAGAAGGTTATTTATTTGCAGCAAGAACAATGTTACCGGGAGCGCCGATCCCTGATGAACCTGATTAATACCCAAATAACCGGACGAGCAGTCGTAGATGTCTACGATTCAATAACACAGACCCACGGGTAAACCGAAGGAAGGAAGCTTAGTAATCGAGCTTTTATGCCAGACCCTGTCATTTTTGGCTAATTATGGACCAATCCTGTCAGTAGGCGTCAAGCTCGTCCCGTCATTGCATGGTTTATTTCCTTTTTTGTTTTACACGCGTATATCCCTACTTCAAATAAATAAAACTTATTTACTGAGACGTACCTCTTCCTTTCGTAGTATTCCACAAGATGAACTAGTTTTCGAAACTTTTATTGGTGACACCTCAAATAGTCAAGAAAGTATGGTTCACTGATGAGATTATAATCTTTTCCATGAACCTCTATGTACGTCTTTATGTAACAAGATATTTGAACGTTTGAGGCTTTGCACGATCGATCGTCGTAGGATTACCCAAAACAATACAATTATGCGATTTGAATACAGAATTCGTGAGTATATTTGCATAGTGGCGAAGTTGCAAAAAATCTGACGAACCGTACATGATGCATTGATGCTTGTTCTTTATTGTTGGCTTATTTTTGTTCAGCGGTTTCTCTCTTCTCTTATAATGTTGGAGCCATGGCAGGAGGAGAATTAACGTACTGGTAGGGCAAATTATATCTGAATATTTCATTTAGAGAACTCGTCCACAAACAATTATACTTTTTTTTTAAATACAACGAGGAGTATAAATGACGGAACCCTCAAATTTTCATAAACAATTCGTATATTAGATTTTTATAAGTAACGACTGATCTTGAGGATCAAATCGAATACTCTAACTAATTGACAAAGGTCATAGTTAAGTATCAAATGTTTATCTAACAATTACCGCGGTAATCAAGGTCATTTAAACATCAATGGATGCCGTAAGTACGCTCTTATAGAAATGTAGGAAACATTTGAATATCATCAAAGAATAGAAAATGTGAAGTTTCAAGGAAATTCTCATGTCTCGTCAAAATCATTATAATCTGTTATACCAACGAATAATAGATGAGTAAAAAATGTATAGGGACTAGGAAATGTTTAGATTTCCGCGGTAGCATAAACATGACTGGAATATATATAATCGAATACTTTACTGGATTCTAAACGAATTTCGCTACTTGATCCATATTTGTTGGAACAACCTGTTCTAACAAAAAGGGACGAATGCAGAGATAAGTTTTTGCATCAGATCTGGAGTTCAAATGCGTTGGTGTAACTAAAAATGAAGTTATAGTTAGGTTAGGTTGTAATTTAGATGTTGTCAAGGCTACATTGTGCACTTCACTATCAACGATCATTTCACTGCTTACCATCAGTTTGATTATATTGCAGTCAAGGAATAGATTAAAAAAGGTAAAATTGCTCATCGTATAGACGTCTATGAGCCAAACACGGAAACCAAACAAGACAATACATGAATAGAAAATGACAAGGTTTCTACTCGCTCCTATGCACAAATTTTAACATTTTACGCAATTGTTACTTACAAAATGACATAAGCAACAAAAAAATATTCACAATCAGGTAGATCTAATCGAAAACGTTTTACAATCCTGGTACGTACATATTTGTTGTGTTGTTTCGTACTTATGTGCGAATGTTTTTATCGCAGTAACAAATACTAAAGCATTAAAGTACTTGTTAAAATATTTTATTACTGAAAACGCTCAACTTATTGGAACCATACTTTGTAAGATATACTGATGTCGATGAAAGTTTCTGAAGTAGCCTCGTACAGGAAGACTCAGTATTGGAAGGCCACAAGATACACCGAAGACCTAGTGAGGGTCGAGGAAATTTAATGAATGCGAGACCCATAGAACCGATCGTTATTGCGACACTTGATGGAGGCCTATGTGTAACAGTGGACGTCTTTCAGCTGAAGTGATGATAATGAAGATAGATAGCGTATCTATTTTCAAGATTTTGTCATGGCCACAGGACAATTTATTAATAAAAGACGTAAATTTCTATTACTTAATTTATTTTTAGTGAGATGCTGTAAAAAATTATATTCCTACAACTTTATTGTCTGAATTGAATATTTTTAAATATTGATCAAAATACAAAGCGCCAATTAATGCAAAAATATAATTTTAGAATATTTTTATTTGATCAATATTGTTAATATGTACATATAGAGCGTTAATTAGGTGCACCTATTGTCTCATAAAAAAAGGAATTTATTAATTAATTTAATTCGTATAATTTTATCACACCAGAAAAATAGCTAGATTTTATTTTCTATTGTTTTATACAATATTCGATAAATCCGGATAGTCTAAATTCTAGGTTATGATTATTTGATGAGGATGCTTCACCGTGATATAAATTAACAGTCGTGAGCTGTTAATGCCAGCGTGAAGCGTCACATATCATGCATTTATTTGCAAGATCTTTATTTTATTTATTTATCTGTGGCACATCTCTTAAAAAACATTGATAATTGTTTTATGAGATTAATCATTTACTGCAGGTTTTTTTAAATTTATTTAAGTGGTATGCTCTACAGATAAATTGGCATCAATTTTGACTATAATATTTTGTGGCTATATAGGATTGTTTTCAAGTCATGGAAATATTTAAAGTTATTTAGAATTTTTCTACCAAACGATCTAAAATTGCTGGTTGTGAGACTACTATTTTCCTAATGAGCTCATGAATGAATAATACTACTTTTCTCTGATTTCAGCAGAAAATAAACACAAATTGATAAACTAATAATTACTAGTAATTTTGTGGATGGTAGTTAAGTTTAAAATATTTGCATTAAATCTTGTATAAGTATTACTTTCATCTTCGGGATGAATCTGCTAAATGTCTGTTTGATGCGCATGCGCCCATTGGGAAACGAGTCAAAAAGATCTTCGATGATGATGCACTTGCTGACTAAATCTTCAAAGTCTTGAGCATGGCCAGCGAGTTCCTAGCATATTGGTTTTTTATCGTTTATATTTCAGGGAGAGCACGCCCCGTAATAATTCTCGTACAATGTAATTCCACCTAGTCCGTTCCATCATCGGACCACCAGAAGTAAGGCGTTATGCCACCGCTATAAGCTGGACACAACATTTCGGGAACACATTAATTGCGCACAGATAAAGAATGGAATTCCCAGCTGGTTTGTGTTTCCTGACAGCTACAAGCTAGGGGTTTTTAAGTCAAGGTTATTTCTAGGTAAGCATGCGTTCTGTCGTCGACCATATCATCGCTTAACATTGGGTGAGATAGTGGTCAAACGCGAGTTTATCAATAATAGAGAAATGTTTATAAATAATTATTTTTTTGAAAACGTGCAAAAAAATTAACTGGTTTAAAAAAATAGAATTTTCTCATCTATTAATCTGAGTGTAGGTACTAGGAATTTGCTACTCATATTTTTTAATATTGACAACATTCGTTTGAGTTACTCGATCGTTTACGATAAGTTTTGAGAGTGTACATTACTTGTTAGTGGTATTTTGATTTCATTAAAACAAAACTCTCAAGTCTTCAGCACATATAATCTATACATAAGTGCATTTTTGTTGTTCCACTAGAGCATCGCGCGTGTCAAAGCTTTAATTTAGTAGAACTAGCAATACCCACGACTAATCACACGATCCAAGTTGCTGCAATATAACATAATACATATATTATTTTGCATATTCAGTTAAACGGTTAATCATTTTGTTTGTAGGTTAAAAAAAACGGCTAAGTGCGAGTCATACTCGCGAATAAAACGGGTCTCTTACCGTCTGTAGCAAAAACAACTAGATACTATAAATACCGACTCTACTAGTTTCATATAAATATTCAATGAACAGAAATAGTCTGCCTTAGGCTTTATTATTGATGCCCATATATCTAGAGAAGATAAATAAAATTCAAATCAATCTATTTGAAGGCGTGATTTTATGTATTTATTGGTTGTTGACATCATTGTCAACTTACTTATTGATCACTTGCCTGATATAACTTGTTTGATGACAACTTTATTTAATGAAAATTTTTGATTGGAGTATTTTTTTAGTTGCTCGGTATTGATTGTTATTCAATATTCAACTCATTTATTTCAGCCATCTAGGCCCATACAAGTTTCACATATTTAAAAATATAAGACGATAAAAGTAATGGTAAATGTAAAAAATAAAATAAGAATGCAATAAAATCAAATTCATAAAGATTAAAAATACAATAAAATTCATAATTAAAATAAAAAAAATAAAAAGTTAAATTGTTGAAGTGGTTGGGCTATGTATTTGTAATTTTTACAGAAAGTAATAAATCTCAGTCTTATGTTAACTGTCTGACGTTCTTAAAAAGTACTTAGAGGGCTGGCTGGATATGGAAAACAGTGGGCCGAGGGTGACGTCACGGTTTGTGAGATGCCTATGCCCAGTAACAGATGACGACATGTTGAAATGATAACTTATCGTACCCTACATAAATGCTGTATCTTGATTAATACTTTATATTATTTCTATAGGTAGCAAATTTATTTTCTTGCCAAAATTTGCCTTATAATGAATACATTACTGGGACTCAGGCATTCTTTCTAGGAGAAAGAGTGGGCCGTAATCTATCACGCGATCTTAATGCGCGTGCATATCCATGTGACATCCACTTCAATGTTTTGGTTCTAAGACATATCGGTTTAGGAGCAGTGGTGATATAATAAATTACACAAAGTAAGCCACGTAAGTAAGTAGCAAGCTGCCTGAGTTTGAATCCACGACGTATAACTCGTAAGTCAAGGAAATTACCACTGGACTACCATTACTCTTATCAGTGTTATCGGCAACAATAATTCTAATTCGACAAAACATTATGAATTTTTCCTAAAGGTGAGTTGACAAAGGTAGATACATCGGTATCTATGATAAATGTAAATTACGCCTTGAACCAAGTGAAGCGTAATAAATAATTGCATACAGCTATGTTAATAGGTTTATGTTTAAATCCATGCTTTGTTTATTGTATCATGGATGACCTTTCTAAAGCCTGCGTTATGGAGACTAAGGAGTTCAGGAACTCTGTGCAGTCACGATTGATGACATCGTTCACGTCTTTATGTTAGACTTAAATCCCGAGATGATTATTAAAGCTTATTGTATTGAAATGTGTTTGAATTTATAATTTAATATTACTTACTTCATAGGTAACAATATTACCTACTAACCGATGTGTTCTACAGTTGCGTGGGTCACCCCAAAGCTGGGTGTGTGGACCAGCAACAATCTGCCTTAGCCTTCCGAATCTTTTAGTTTACTTTTTTGGGTTATTAAAAGCAGTTTAGGTAAGGACAATGTCTGGCAGTAAACAGCAATAAGCCGAGTCGACTGTATGAACATAATTTCAGAAGGCTAAAGATAGTAGCTTAAAAAAAGTCTAAGCCTGATCCCTGGAACGCAAAAGGCAACTAAAAGTACATAGGTATATATTAGTCAGCAAGTCTACTGGGTCTCACACCACCCTGTAGCAAAAAAAAGTTATAATGAAACCTCAAAAAAAAAATCCGATAAGAAGGAAATTTCTAACCAACCTGTATTTTTTTTACAGTGGAGTAAAACTTGTCACATTTTTTCAAACTACTATTGTTTGTTATTGCAAGCCAATTTTTTTGGAAGGTTCATGTTCATCCCGCCTTTACACCTTATCGATCTTCTGTGTAATCAACTGCTCGATTTGTGTAATCACAGATACTGAGATTGCACCAAGTATTTTAAGATTTATTTTTGCGTCTAGAACATAGGAATGCGGTATATTAGTATTCAAAACATATAATAGAATATTTTTTTAAATCTTATGTACATTCTGCTTAAGTACCTACTTTCAATTTGAAGTACGTGTTAATGGAATTATAACGAATATCTAGTTATATGATGTCATCTTATTATGAATTTAATTTACATATTTTTGGTCAAACGACGGGCTCTACAAGATTACGAATGCTATCTAGTTTGTGTTGATCGTTATTAGTTAGGTAAGCCATAATGATTTATTTAACATAAATTTAAACCCTTTCTTTACAGTTTTTTATATTTAATATACTTCACATAATGCATAAATATATTAATACTTGATATATTACAAAGTAATTTACAATTTAGCCAAAGGCGTCAAATTTAGTCTCATGCGTATGCCTTACAAATCAATACGTTTGTGAAAAACGATGACTTGCTAAGAAAATTTTGTAGGCGCTATGGTCCTGCCTATACGTATTCCATAGATACTAAAACGTATCTACTCCAGGTTAATTTGATTCAGTATAAAACTTGTCGGATTAATGTTATATCTTTTTGGGTAAGTCAGAATTTTTAATTAGTTTTAAGCGCCTTGCTGTCTCTCTTAGTTACTTCACGTTCACGTGTATAGAACTTATATTTTTGGTCGGGCGCAGCTTATACCTGTACCCGTATTGTGTCTACCAGGCGTAGTTTTTTTTTTCCTTGGATATTATATAATTGCTTTTCGCGTTCTGGATGAAGCGAAATGAAGTGTCAGACTTTTACTGGCACAATGTTCATTCATTTGCTCTTAGCCAGGGCCACGGTGACTGTATCCGTATCTCTGGCAAACATCGACCCTTATTGGCCCCGTCAATATGGCTGATATCTCTTTGAGTCGCGCAAAACATAATGCACCGCCGACCTGGGCTTGGTCCTTACCGACGGTGAGCTACTCATTGCTCGCCATTGGCAGACTCGCACCTACGGTGGTAAGAAATCCTCCTACGACTTCCGACGTCCTGAGTGCCTCAGTTGGAGATAAGAATTATTCTGTGACAGAAATTGATTCATGATTATGCATATTAATACTGATTTATAACTGACCAGAACAGTAACGTTTACTATTTAATGCACTATATCTAATATTCAAGTATTTATTTATTAAAACTTCATGCAACGAAGTAAGTATGAAGCTGTCAATCCTGTTTGCTCTGGGTTTCAGGATGCTGTCGGAGCTGGCGCGTTTGCTGGGTTTGATAGGAACACATCGCTTACAAGTGATGACGTGAAAGCCATCACTTTCCGCCTCTCCGAATAAAGTGGAAGCATTAATTACTGTAGCGTGGCAAGCCCTTGTATACTCTGAATCATTGCATTGCACGCACAAAGCACTGTATGCCCTCAGCGTGTTGTTGGCCCACAGACTGCATGTGCAGAACTACACACAGTCAAGTATTTTGAAAAGGCCATCATTGAAATGGTCAGCTAAAAATAAGGAATGGATTTATCTTCAAAATGATTTTGTCAGCAAGTAAAGTGAATTAATCTGCTTCTAAATAATAATTTTCCACTGACAAAAAAAAAACACTTTTAAATTACTTTACTTTGAGTCTGCGGGCTAAGATATTGCCGGGGTAGCCAATGTTTTGCGTTCACACCAAAATAATGTTACATACATGAACGAGTGAATTAACTGCCTCGTTCGTAAGCACTTGTGCTGAAAACACAAGTGCTTACTAGCACTTGTGCTGAAAAGCAAGGTTTGATTTATGGGTCGTGCAATGTGTTATGTAGCCAGATTACAGCATCATACGCAGACAGTTTGATTTTATACTCAGTTGATTGTAATAAATAGACTTGCCTTTTAACACACTATTATTGTATTATTATAAAGCGAAAAGTTTGTTTGAACGCGTTAATCTTAAGAACCACTCTGATTCAAATTGAAAAACTATGTTAGTGTTACATAGCCTATATATCGAAGAAGGCTATAATAAAATAATGCTTCGACCCAGGAGTAGAACAATAATCAAAGACGCGGGCAAACCCCCGGTAGACAGCTAGTATACAACATTTGTTTAAGTATATTATGCGAAACCCGAAACACGTGTCTAGTGTTTTATGTAAAGAATCTATGTACAAAATTTTTTACAATTATTTGCTGGCGCCTTATATCCGTTATGACCTACCATATATTATTTAATGTCGGTAGTGTCCAACTTTATAACTTTTTTAAATAATTTTTGGGAAAAAATATAATATGCTATAGAAATTATTGGAATCGATTTAGTTACTGATTCTAAATAAACGGTATTCAGGTTTCTCATAAACTAAAAATAATCTTGTACAGGTAGGAGAACCTTTTGCGTAATGAAATGTTTACATATTAAAATAAAAATATTGTAGAATATCTATCAACATTCAACTTATCACCAATCAAATCCATCTTCAGTTCATTCGTAATCAGTTAAAAGGTCGTAAACCAAAACCGTAGTTTAGCAAACGCAGTTATCCCACCACCGTTTGATACAAAAGGTTACGTAGGTTTCGTCACAGTTATTTTGTAACCGTTTTAAATAACGAAGGTTCAAGCACTCGTGTCAGAGTGCGGCACACACTGACATCTGTCGCACGATGATAATATTCGAAATTGCGTCATTTATAAAGGTCTGTTATATTGGGAATAATGTTGAACAACAATCGTGCAACATCGTTTACTGTTGTCCGCAACAGTTTTTACCGGGACGAGAGGTTGAAAGTAGAAATTTATCCCACGGGAATGTACTATCGCATGAAAAGTATCTTGTGTAAAATCTGTTTTAGCCCTGAAAGGTTGAGCTACATTAAGTCACATCAAATAGCACTATCCTTTTCTGTCACTTAGAACCGTCAATTACTAGAGCAAGTAAGAACGGGAGTGCACTAGTACGTGGCAGAAACGACGAGGTGATCGACAACATGCGTTTTTGATCAAATGATAGGAAAGTGCGATTCGCTACCGCCAGATGTAACTCAAACATAAAGCGTGCTTGATGTACAATTAACTAAATATTTATGATTCAAATATGCAGATTTTCAATAGTTTCAATATAATATTTGTAGGATTTAATTAATTAATTTCAATTTGGAGGTGTACCTTTGAAAATGGAATATTATCTTGCATTAAAATTGTTTCCAACAACATTGCTCTACGCATCACTCAACTACATTTCTGAGAGCAACTGTTGAGCAATTTAGTTTCCGATGTATACGAAGCTTTCAACAAACAGTGAATCTTATGCATACGGGCTCATTCGAGTTAACAATATTAGTCAAGGTCGTATGTGCAATGTAGAAAAAAATACAAATGATCTTTTGCTTCAAATATACTTAAACACTCTTCAACGTCGCTGTCAATGCCGCGGCGTTGGCTGCAGTCGTTTTAAGATAACATTTTGGAAGATTATGGTAATTTGGTTCTAACGAGGATGTTGTTTGAGGAAGTACTTAAGTTGACGGATTTTCCAATACTAATAGGCACTTGATGTCAACTTTTTCGTGGAACTATTTGATGTACCTAAAATGTTATTCTGTAAGGAGGTCAGAGTTATAAGTTAGCCCTTGCCACTTCGTTTGCAAGTGAACTTCAACATGTGATAACCTGCCCAGGGTAATGGCAATGGGCATGACTTAATCCCTTTTATAATGCTCAATCACTTCTAAGGTCGGGATCTACCTTGAAACCTTAAAAGAAAAGAAAAGATTTTTACTTTATGAAAAGATTTTTGAAACAAAGAGGGAAGAAGAGAACTTAATAAGCAAAATGGTAAAAGAGTTTTTTATTTCTTAAGGTGACTTCTTCCACTGACTGACATAAAACCACATCAGTTTCCTTCAGTTGCCCTTTGCGTCTTAGAACCATGGTTTTCCTTCCAGAATTTGGTATAATTATGATGTTCAATTATTTCTGGGTTAGGTTTTTTTTTTCTCAAAAAAGTAGAGATAGTCTGCCAGACACAAAACTCATCGTGATGAGTGAAGGTAACTGAACTATACACTGTAATTCCTAGGTACACACAAACGGATGCAAGAACCTTCACGACGATGCGTCTTGTGTGCGTTGGCATTTAGATATATTTACGAAACATACATTGAACACTGGCTGAGAAATTTCTAAGCCTAATGTTATTGCGTTAGGTCTTAAATGATTTTCGATCGACTGCTGTGGCTGTGTGGGAGTTTAAAGGAAAATGGAATGTTTGTAGGTTTCTATTATTACTTGCTGTAAAAATCATAAGCGCATTGTACCTTACCTTACCTTTGATGGCCGTTGGGGTCGAAAGGTTCTGGAGTGGCGACTGATGTACTGGAAGACGCAGCTTCGGAAGGACTCCTACAAGGTGGACCGATGACCTGGTGAAGGTTGCGGGAATCCGATGGATGCGGGACGCACAGAATCGATCATTGTAGCGACATTTGGGGGAAGCCTATGTCCAACAGTGGACGTCTGTTGACTGAAATGATGACGATGCATTGTACCTTCATCGAAAATGAGAATATAAGTATTAAGTTAACCCAGTGTCTTTATTATTTGTAGATGATGAAAATAGAGTCGTTTTTATCGCAAAGAACTTTTATATAATTGGAGAAATGTGGATGTAAGTACTACAGTATTTTTGAAGTGGGAATTTATCAAATAAATGCTCCAGCTATTCTATTTTTTTCTTTACTGACTAAACCCCATTTAGGTCCTATAGCTCTCCTTAGCGTTCCAAGTTCACGGTCACTCTTTCAAACATTCCAACTGTCCTAGCAGTTATCGGCCCTACTGGGTCTCTTCAATTTTGCTGACATCTGTATGAGGCAATACTGTAAGGAATTTAAGTTGTTATGTTACCTTATAATATGTGTTTTGTAGCAACAAAGTTGCTTTAATAACTTGATAATTATGACATTAAGTTATATTATATCTTTACGAGCCATAAATGGCATTCATAATAGTGACTCGTTAAATGGTTCTATATATATGTACATTAATATTTAATTTCAATCTCAAATAAATCTAAGCCGTGATTTGGTAACGATTGCGTTAATTGCTTAACGTAAGTTACACGTAAGTTAAATATGTGTTTAACGAGCTAAGACTACTCGATGTTTGACAACTTGCGAACTGTTAGCCCTCGTCCCTCACACAGTTGTTAAACTTTGAGGGTAATTAGGCGCTGCATTTGTTTACCTATATGTGAAGTCTTTTAGCTCGTTAGTTGTAAGGTAAAGATTCATGCAGTATTTTTCCACACAGCTAACAAACCATGGGTTTATACATATGTGCATATTTCGGCGATCACTAATGCTCATGGTGAATGTACAGAATTTAGAAATTGGCTTTTTAGAGAATCAAGTTTTCTTTATAACATACCTTTGTAATTCAGACAGGACCACCTCAGCATAGTCTTCTAGAGGAAATTCTTGCAAGATGAAGGGGAAAAAATAACTAAGTCTACAGAACTACCTCCATGTTCAATATTAGATGAAAGAGGGGGGTATACTTTCATCCTGTTCCCTGCTCCATTTTCTACGATTCTACTTGAAATAAATAAAGTTAATGGGTTGAACCAAAACGCATTTGAATCATTATCACTGATGAAATAAAATGAGACTAAAAGTAAATAACGCGCCATTTTAATACTGGTAATTATATGTTGCAGAGCCAGACAGCAATTCTTTTAAACTAAGCCCAAACACATAGTTTAAAACAGACATACACTATTATACAGTTGCGTAAAGTTTAAAAAATTGTAGTGATAATAGCAAGTTTTAAAGTTGCACGTATGTTACAAATCATTTCTAAAGTTAGATTTCATAAAAAAACATTCGCGATTCGCTACCAGTTGTCCTTGTGGACTGGTAAGCACGTTTATGTCATCAAATAACAATAAACGAAACGTTTTTGAATAGTTGCAAATCTTATTATCCGCGTATTCTGCTTCGTTGTGTCCATATTATCGGTGTAGTAATCTTAAATATTTCAAAACTTAAGTGAAAATACCATCTTAATTAACGCCAAGTAATAAATTAGGTATTCGTATTGATACGACAAAAGTTGAGTCGTAAAACGCTTAATTGTTTTAACACGATTTTGAATACAAAATTAGATATCTAATTAAGTCTCAAGGAACAATTAAAAGATAAAAAAATAAAAATTATCTTTACTGTTATTTTATAGTTTTATGGTAATAAAAATAACAGATGGGTCTTGACTCTCAACACACCTAAAAATAAATTACGGTTTTTTTCCGACTTTAAAATGAAACAATAATTAATAAAAAAAGTATTTATTTCATTGATAATAAATGATATAAAAATACAAAGAAATATACAAAAGACGTCCTTATGGCACGCAAATTTAGAATTCGATCCCTTAACTGAGATCTCTTTTACTGTAACTATACAAATCTACTGTTAATAGCAGCTATACTACTGCTAATAGTAGTAATCTTACTGTTAAAAAGTAGTAATACTAATGGTAACAGTAGTAATACTACTGGTAATGGTAGTAATTTTACTATTAATCGTAGTAATTGTACTGGTAATTTGTTCAGAGTAGTATTTCTATTTACAAGTTATTTCGGTGTGTTAGCTTATTGTCCTAAGGATGTCTTGGGCTGGAAGCCGTTGGGTCCTGCGGTGAAGGTCACGGTGTAGTGTTTGCCGTCAGGGGCGACGTAGGCGTACTGTCCTGTGACGGTCAGGGCTGCGTTCTCTGAACCGGGGTTGTCGAGTTTACCTTCCTCCTGTCTTGAGGTACCGTCGCTGGTTTCATAGCTGTAGAAAAGAAAAATCATTTTATTAATTTGTACCTAATGAAATAAATAAATAAATAGTTATTATTAACCATATCGATGTAAATTATGTATATTTGTAAATCATATTCAAAGGCACTGTGGGGAAGCCTTTATCCAACAGTGGACGTCATTTGGCTGAAATGATGATGAAGGCACCAAAGTGGATATAGCCCACTATTAATAGACATAGTGGGCTTCATGAGGTCTGTGTCCTAGAAACGAGTACGCAGGCGAATAATTTTTATGATATTCGTCATCATTTTAGTCAAAAGACTAGCTATTAGACATAAGTCTCCTAAGTGTCACTACTACTATTGGTCCTGAGCGCCTTGCTTCCATCAGTCCACCTTATGGGAAACCTTTTAATCCTGCATCTTTCGATACACGGTCACTACCTTAGAACCGTTCCGCCATCTGTCCTGTGAGTAATGACTACGTTGATGCCAAATTATTTTTCTTCAATGTTTACTAAATACTACGGCCAAAGGTCTTTGATCTTTATCTCGAGTATCGATTAATTACAGATAACCTTATCTATCGCTGATTTATACCCAAGATATAACGATGCATACATTACTTTAGCAACATAAGCATCTGTGAAAATGGCCTTTAAATAATTGAATAAGTCTGTCTCCTTGACCTAGAATTGATCCTGGAATCGTAATCTTTGACAAAACCAGAATTGTATATAAAATTAATGTCTTAATTGTATGGAATACTTTATGATGCAAAAACAAGGTTGTATTTTGATAAAAAAAGAAGAAGTAAGTAATGAAGGCGTACATTATTTTATTCAATTTTTTTATGTAATAATAATTGGGTACTAGCTCGTTTGTACGTAACTGTCAGTTTCCGTTTTCCTGTTTACAAACGTAGTCTATCAATTATTGAAGTGTGATTACAGTATTGTAAACAAGCAAAACAAAAAAAAAAAAACTATAAAGATAGATAATGATTTTATTTTATGATATCATTTTTGTTATTTTCTTGGTGATAAGGTATATGGAAATTCTGAAGACTAATGGTTCGGGTTAAAAAAAAGTCAAATTCAAGTTGCAATACTTGTGTGAGGGTTTCTGGGTTCTGTCTCAAACTATGTCAATTTGTCAAAATGTAGGAAAATTAGAGGTATTTTTGATATAATAAGACTATGGTTTAAATTCGAACGTTTCTTTAAAATACTGCAATTTACTCTGTCATCACTATTTGTCATAAGTAATGCATTTTTACAATAATTATTTTCCCCGACAAGTTATTAACATGAGGTTGTTTTGTCTTACAAAAGACTTCAACGCGCAAAAATGTATGAAAGAAAAACTTTGATCTAAAAATTTTATTTTTACGGTTACATCTAATTAACGGTAAAATGTTTTATGTAGTGTATGATAAAATATGCATATCTATATATTCATACGTAATCGCAAAATTGCAGACTCCATATAATTTAATAAATCTTTATTAGGTTATACTTCCTCGATACGTGTATATTATGAAAAAATCGTTTTGTTATATATAATTATTATAATTATAATCGTGGCTTAGGTAAAATTTTGATTAAAATTTCGTGATATTTTACAATCGCATTTGCGATTTTCCTGTGACATACGACTTATATACTCGTATGTCACGTGTATAAATATTATAATATTATAAAAGCGAAATGTATGCGTGTCTATATTAGTTGCTTTTTCACGTTCTTTCCGACCTATATACATTTTGTGATAAATTGATCATCAAGGTAATTAATTCTTCTTCCATTCATGGGTGGTTTTGCTGGGAGAATAGCTTCTCCCAGGAACAGCAACATATAAAACTGTAACTTTCCTGAATATTCCATTTTCCCATTACATAATTAAGTAAACCTTTCAGTATAGTATGTTATTTCTCAAAATGGTTAGAAGTATATTATTTTTATGGCTTACAATGGGCGTTGTATAATGTTAGGTAGTTACGTCACAAAGGGTCATCACCTACTCTTGACTCGGCTCGTTTCGCAACAAACGGCTACATTTACCAGCTGATTAAGTAATTATGTTTATATTTCAATACAGTACCTTGGGTGTTGTATTACAAAGATGTGTCTGTTGTTAATTAATATCTTGTTCTGAGAACTTTTGGTTTTCGTAAACTTTTTTTTAATGTCAGTTAAGTAAAAACTTTAAATTAGTTAAAGGCTAATCCACCTTATAATAATAATGTTCCACAACTTTCATACAACGCTGTCTAGTCCCAAACTAAACAGAGCTTATTCTTTAAGTTTTGGACAATAAGTAAACATATTATAGATTAGTTTTTGCCCACAGCTTAGCCCGGGTACAGGAAATAAAGCAACTTTTTATCGGTGACAAAATTTTAGCAATCGGACCAGTACTTTCAGAGATCCTACAAAACATAAACAAAATTTATCTCTTTGCATTTTTTTTTTAATTCGTATAAACTAGTGCTTGACTGCGATCCCACCTGATGGAAAGCAGTGATGCAATCTCTGATAGTGAGGCGCACTAGTTTATTAAAAGCCTATTCACTCAAGCCTTGAAGATACCCAAATTATAATCGGACGGGAAGACCACATTGGCAAATTGTTCCATTCTTTCGATAATTGAGTGTAGAAGTGTAGATAAATTACAAATAGACACTGAATAAATGACGGAGCTCATCACTTAAACATTGGTCTTCGGGCCTCCAGCATAGCTGTCAGGGCAACTAACCACTATACCTAAGGGCTAGTCCATTGCAAGGATATTCTTCCGGCTGTATATTCGTGACCCGTCTTTAGATCGATCTTGTAGATAGTTTCCAGTTTTAGGCATACTAACGACCATTTGACCTATGGCCTTATAGGAGGCGAGATATTAGTAATGTGATGTTATCAGTACAAGTCGCGTGTGCCCAATACCAGGTGTCTGTGCATATATGTTAGTACTTTAGGTATTGTTTGCGACATCCGCTGGGATGCCCGGAGGCTATTGTCCGAAGAATGCTTGAGTCAACATGAACAATGTGTGTAGTTTTATGCTTCCAATCTTTCAGATTGTAATACTATAACCATCTTAAAACTATTCTTAAACTTTGCGGTTTTCCATAAGATTTTGCTTTTTTGTTCTATTAGGCCTATTCCGGCCCATTCCTAGACACTACTCCTTCCGGCCTATTCCTTATTCTCTCTTAGAGAGGAGGCCTGAGTCTCAGCAGTGGGAATATTATAGGGCCGACTATGCTATGCTAGGCCTATTATATACGGACGCATAGCTTTATACTTTTGGTGGAGTTGCGGAAAACAGCCCGTTACACTATACTATTCATAATTTTCTTCGTATTCGTTATTATACACTAGGTGTATGCCTCTGTGAAGCTTACATTTATTTATTTATTACATGCAAAACTATGAAACTTTGTCAACAAAGCGGCAGCGTTGTGCCGTTGTGTCGTTGCGAAAGCGCATAGTGACGAATACGCGTCTATGAAGCTACGCGCCCTCGGGAAATAGGCCTAAGAGTTCTGCATATTTAGTGGTAGATGAAAAATATAAAGTACTCACGCAGATCCTAATAATACTAAGCGAATTAAAACTACAGTAAAAGTTAAAATAAAGACCAGCCCCCCTAGCCAAGTTACAACCGTTTCGCTTGCGTCGAACGCTTCGAGTTGACCTTGCCGCCAATGCTTTTGTTCTGACCACGTGACTGAGCGTTGAGACGACGTCATTCCCGTACATTTGAAGCTTTCTACTAGCTTTAACTCTAGCAGATTAGCAACTTGGCTAGGGGTACAGATCACACTTACGCGAAGCTGTAACCATCGGGCTCGACATTGCTATCGAAGCGCAGGATCTGCACGTCTTGTGGGCTCTGTTGCGGGGCACCAGCGCAGACCGCTACCAGCACGCACACCAGTGTTACCTAAGAAAAAAAAACAAAATAATAATAATTATATTCCACAATTATCCACAAAAACATCTATAACAACTTTTAATAATAATATTTTTTTCACTGCAAGCTTTTATAACTTGGTATATACCTACACAATTAGTCCTCGTTAAGACCATTCTAAAAAGCTCAAACACGATAGGGTTATCTGAATTCCTGTGGTGACATTGCATTGCATTATCATTTGATATACTCATGCACAATTTTAGCTCAAACGGTAACCGGGAAGTGGATCAAATTCAATTTGCAAGATTTGATTACAGACAAACAAACATAGGGACAGGTGAAACTAAATAAGAGCTTGTAAAAAAAACGTTGCATTCTCAGCATCATACGTATCCTTTCGCTAGAGTTGATACCTGAAAGGATTGTAGGCTACTTCGAAAGAGTGACGGCCGTCACAGGACGCAAGGGACCACTGAAGGAACATGAGAGAGTTCTAGACAGCAAAAGTCTGTTTCTTGCTCTATCCAAAGCGGGAGAATTTATTACCTGATTTTCTATCCCCCTGTTTACGTGGAGTTTAATGACAGCGTCAGCAGATGGTATTGCCGTGGCAGAATGTTGAGCCAGGCAGGGAATTTAACATAAAAGAAAATAGTTTTGCGATCGACACGCTATGAAAAAGAAGATCTCTCTAAAAAACGTCACACATAATCCTTTCTTCTAATACCGTATAAATGTGAGAATCTGCATTAATATGATAGATTTTATTGTATATCAAATTATAATACTTCTCGTTTAAAGGATTTCTCATTATAATGATGGTCATGGTTGATTAAGAAAAGAAAACAAGGGTTGACAATGACTTGGGTTAAGTAGTCTAGTCACTCGCTGAAAAGCCGTTTTTTTTAAGTTATTTTAACGGTTATTAAAACAGTGCTTGACTGCGATCCCACCTGATGGTAAGCAGTGATGCAATCGTTGATGATGAGGCGCATTTATTAAGAGCTAATTCACTCTAGCCTTGAAGACACCCAAATTATAATCGGATGGGAAGACCGCAGCAGACCAATTGTTACAGGCCTTCGATATACGCGGTATAAACGACGAGGCGAAACACTTAGCTCGGATCGTAGAGGTTTTAACAACGTAATTGTGCATACTCGCCGTACGGGCAGATCTGGGTTACGCAGTAGGACTCACTCTCTAAATAAAGACTGGGATAGAGTAAAGTTGATGGCAATTGTTAGCAGGAAACAATAACGTTTGCTAATTTAATATTTTAAATATTTTAATATTTGTATCCTCTATTTGAGGCAACGTCTCTAATAAGGATTAATTTTAACTAGTTGATCCAGCGAACTTCGTACCGCCTAACAGTCAATGAAACAAAACCTAAGTAATATATCAAGTTACCCACAATGTTCATGTATAAAAGTTATCTACATCGATTTCGTACATTTTACGTGATGCGCATAACTAAAAACTTCTACAGATTTATTGTATGTACGACTTTGATTACTAAGTGAGCTATGTGTGGGATAGTTCGTTGTCTGCATTTATTGGTACTTAAATTGGAAAACCAAGTCATATAAATATATATGACAGCGCGCAAAAAACATTCCGATCTTTATTGTTAAACTTCTTAATTGCATAGCTTAATGCGTTGTATGGGAATCATGAAATCGCTCAAGATTTTGACAAAAAAATTCACACAAGAGTATTCAGTCGACTTTAAAAAAATCATTATTTTTACGAAATAGCACTATGCGTAGTAATATTGTCATTTGAGGCTACTTTTAAACCTAGCACCTCAAACTATTCGGAGAACTACGCCGTTTTGCGCGCAATCCATTTTAGAATTCCGTACCTAAAGGGTAAAAACGGGACCCTATTACTAAGACTGCACTGTCTTTCTGTTCTAGGCTGTATCTCATGAACTATGATAGCTAGACAGTTAAAATTTTCACAGATAATGTATTTCTGTTGCCGCTATAACAACAAATACTAAAAACGGAATAAAATACATATTTAATACTCCCATATAAAATACATATTTCTTTCAAAAAACTGAACTAAAATAATGGTTATAATGTACTGTCTAATGTTGTATAGATAATACAGGGAACACTTTATGCGCGAGTCCAACCAGCACTTCGCAGGTTTTTATGTGGGAAGTCATGAAATAACTTGAAAGGCTTATCAGACTTTTTCTGAGTAAAACCATTCTGTTTTCCTTCAGTGAAAGTTTGCGTTTCAGGGTCACAGTATTTCTTTGGGACATTCCCGTAGCCCTTTGAGTGCAAGCCATGCACATGCATTGTCCAAACATTACACATTTAAATCAATATTTGTTAAACGTTTCTCTGTTTGCAGGTATTTTGCTCGATGATAAGGTTGAGCAATCATTTGAGTGTTTATTGTGGCGTACTCATTTGTTTTGGGTTATTTACTTTGCTTTCAAGAAACAGACGATGCTTTAAGGCAGTTTTCGTGAAACAATATGTTATTGCATGTATGTGCGTACGTAACTGTGCCATTTCTATAGCTTTTTTTAATGGTTATTACTTGAATTTACAACAAATCTACTTTAAAATTGTTTATTCATAGATTTATTAGTTTTAAAATTATCGTCTAGTTTAACAGCAATCTCAATACAAGTAACACCCATATAATTATCAATTGAGTTTATAGTTACACAAATTAACGAAGAATAAATTAAACCATACTCCTCCTTTAAATGCATTAAAGTTACAGTAATGGTAAGTTCTAAATGTTAACGGTTAGTTTGCGATAGTAAACAGTCACAGTTTAACTGACGACCCATTGTTTAATGTGGGTGAGTCAAAGGACCAACTTTCCAACTGTGTGCAGTGTGACAAATACAATCGATTAACTGCATGCTCTTTTAACATAATAAGACAAATAAAACAAGCCATTCAAACAGCAAAAAGCTTTCTCATAAGATCAAAGTCAATTAGAGATGACACAGCTTACACTAAAATTAATATTCAGTAATCAACAGATATTGAAATACTAAATAAAGCATTACGGCACGTGATGGCACGATAATCACAGACCAGTTGATGCAACGTAACCCTGGGGTCAGGATTCATCAAGTCACTCCGGTATGACACCTACAACCATTGTTTTTGCGCATCTTTCAACCATTACCACATCTTTCAGATGCATCACAAAAGACACGACACACTTTCAACAACTAATTACTAGGAAAACTTTTAAGCACATACATATCTTTTAGTGCTTACTATAATTAAATAAAATAAAATCTCGACTCACGTATTTGAGCATGATGCTTAGTATTCGTCTTGAGTTCAAACTAACGAATGAGTAACTAGTGTAAGATCGTTCATTTTATATATATCCCGAGTTGCAGGCACTTGCAGATGGCTGACATCATGTAGGATGGGTCGCGGTGACGCGCTCCTCGACACACTCTGTCTTCAAGAGACCTCAACATTTTTTTGTGAACTTTGGACACGACCGCACATCAACAATAGATTCTATGATTGATGATGTATGTTTCGTAATTATAAGAACATTAATTTATTTTAAGAATATTCAAATTAGGTTAGCAAAAGTACTGATTCCTAAGAGTAAAGGCCACTATGAAGTGTAAAGGGTATAAATTTAAAAAGTACACTTTTAAATCTTATTGATTTGCTGGTAATTACACAATTGTGTGCAGGGTGTCTGTCTAATGATATAAATATTAATTGAAAGTAAGTTTCCATCACTCGTAAGTTAGTTTATGATGTAACACAAAATAAATATGTAGACGGCATTATTATCTTGTCTCATCGTTTATCGTTAGGCGACTAGGCGTAAACGTTTATTTTGTATATTAATTTATGTTCATTTTGCTTGTGCTTATCAAATATAGGTAAATTAAATCTAGAATGAAATAAGTTATGTAACGATTAAGATCTGATGCATTTAGCGTAAACAAAAACGTTTCTATAAGGAAGTCTTTAAAACTGTTTCTATGCAAAGTGCATTATGAAAAGGCAAATTACATGTGACGGTAGTACTATAAATATAATTGAACATTATAAAAACTGACACAAAAATCATGACACACAGATTAAGAAATAGTACGTGAGTGAAAACACAATGGGTTCGTTTAAAGCTTCGTATCATCACCATTGTGACATATGTTTGCTAAAGCTCAGTCAACTGGATTAGTGAGAAAAAAGATTATCGTCACATCGTAAAGATTTAACTTACGATTGTTTTCCTAGGTTAGAAACAGATACATACATTATGTTTCTAGTGTTTGTAAACTTTTGCGAAATACTATTATTGTCTTGAAGGCAAAACTGCTAAACCATAATTTAATTGTTTTTTAGTAAAACCTTTTTTTTATTCAAGTATTTAAATAATTGATGTACATATACTGTGATAGTATCCTGACAAAAATTTGGATTATTTAATTCTCTTCTGTATCAGTTTTCTGCAGATATATTTTTCAAAGATTTCAAAGATTACGAAACTGATTCAAAGAACCATCATCCCAAACATTCAAAACTAATCTAGCTAGGTACAATTTAATGGAATATTTTGTAATAATCAGTGTATCATACAAATGATGAAAGACGGTGTATTCAACATAGTTTGGTTTTATAGCTCATTATAAATTAATTATTATAATATCTGCTTAACTAGTAAACGAAGAGTTATGTAATTCTTGTTTACATACAAATACAACATGAATAAAACATCCATACATGATTATTAAACAATATAATATTAACTAATTGCCTATTTATATCCGTGAGAACTTCGGAAAACTCTTGTGAAAATATTATAATATTGCTTTATTTGTAGTTACTTAATTTTTAATTTACATTGAATAATTGATTACTAAATTCGCTTTCTGAGACCTGCAAACATCTTTAAGATTTGAAGTGAATGAAATCCTATTGGTTCAAACTTTAATGATGATTGAATAAAGCAGAAATTAAAAGTAAACCACCACAGATATCAGGTACTTCAGATCTAAAATCAATAACTTTTACATACTTAGAAAATTCTTTATGATAAAGAAATATTTACGTTTGTTGTAAGTGTAGTAGAAATATCCGATCCCCCAATTTTCAGGTCAAAACAAAATCTCTGGTATTCAATGTCAAATAAATAAAACTTAACCTATTATCGAAACCACTTTTGTGGGTCATTTCGTCGAATTCGCTGTTCAATACTTTAAAGAATTCCACACCGTGAAGAACTACAACCAGACCTTTAAAACCAATGAAAAGAAATCTGACAATAAGTAAATACAATTAAATAGTTTCTCTTTTCGATTTTAGACTGAATTCATAAATTTCTTTTGTTTTATATGAAAATCATTATTTTTTTCGACCAATAAATAACGACTGTTTAATACTAACTTCTGAAAGTAGAAAATCATCTCTTGTAATAAAAGTATCTTATGTCCAGGCCATGTTCTACCATGTTCTACACATACATACGAATTTGCGCTTTGACATTATTAGAATGAAGAGAGGATACATAATCTATTCTTCTTCCTTCACGGTATTTATAGCGATCATTAGCTGCAAAAAGTAGTCTACACTACGAAACCGCGAATTAACCAACACATCTCGATTAGTTTTATTGAACTCCTCATTGAGCCACCTCTCTGCGGTCAGGTCATTATCTAAACTAATGTTAGGAAGCGGTCAAAATTTTTGTTTGTTTATATGTTTGTGAAAGATTATCTCTGTAAGTACTGATTTGATTCGGAAAAAAATTGGACTAATAGAAAGCTGAAATAGTTAACTATGGGTGATTAGTTCTTATTTACATCAAAATATGCGCGGCTGCTATAAAACATCCCACTCCACGGTACGGGCACACCAATCGTAGCGGTAAGTCCTCTCTTTGAGGAGTGGCTGAAGAGGCGCCACGATGTCCTCTTTTTCCGACACACGTCCTTACTAGACATTGCCAGTTTGGATTTTTTTTGTCTCGGATTCAGTTGAAAGAAACCAGGTGTGTTACCATTGTATAGATCGCACGTAAGACACGGTGGAAGTCTGCCAGGCTTGAGCGGAGCACCATCGTGTCCTCATGGAGGCGATTGGCTGTGGCGACCTTCTCCGTTCGGTGTTGGTTCAAGCCATGGTCTAGAGCAAGAAGCAATGTGAAGTGGACGCCTCCTGCTTCACAGAGTGAAGTATTAATTTGAGCGAAGGAAATGGCCGCAACTATAACAGAATGGAAATTTTTTCACGACACTAAGTATATCATTAAATGCAGGAGTCCTCTTCCTCAAGTCGCTGATCTCTGGATGAATTTTAAACACTATTTTCAGCAGACAATCTTTGGAAGGACTAAGGAGTGAAGGATAGACAGACTGTTTGTAGGACCTATAAATTTATTTATTTAAACTTCATGTACATTACAACAACAAGGCTTCTCTTTCAGTCAACCTTTGGGTTTGAAAAGACAACACTGTGGTTGGTTTGCACAAAAAAGAAATAATTTAAACGTAAAAAAAAATAAATAAGTTATTTATAATGATAAAATACATAATAATATATGCTAAAATAATAAATTAATAAACACGATGAAAAAAAGGCTGTGATTAATCTTGGTACAAACTATATTACGATTGTTGCAATTGTACTTCTTCACGATGAGTAATTTTAATCAAGCATGTAGTTAAGGATCCATAAGCTGAGGGTTCCAGACAAGTATTAGTCAATCTTTGTGTATAATAAACAAGATATTATTATTTGGAAATCAGTAGTGATCAAATAATGTTGTTTGAACTTTCGACTGAAGAAATACTCATTCAATTTGAAGAGTTAACTTTGTGAATAGGTGCTTAAACGATGTATGTAATGAGTGGACATGATATTTTGCAACATTTTCAATTTTTTGCATGTTTAATATAGGTACTTGCAAATGCAATTAGAATGCAATTACAAGACTGAATTCATACTATTCTGCTAACAGCTAAGAGTCTTGCAAGTTAAAGAAACAGGTAATTATTTAGAACGAGTCTGATTCGAACGCGATGGGTTCCGTGCCTACTAATAAACAAAAGAAGTTCGTAATCTGTAAACATTTCATCTGTTTACCCAATCCGATTCATGAGATTTAGCCGATTGACAGTCAGACAGATAGACGGACGGAAGATTGGTAGAGGCATAGTATTAGGGTTTCGTTGGTCACTGTTCGGATATGGAACCCTAACGCGATACGCAGCAATTGATTAACAAATATGGATGTACACATGTACACAGCACTAGGCGCTTCCTTATTCATAACTTGTTTTCTATCTGGCTGAAGCTACACAATGTGCGAACTGTAAGATACATGTGCGAAAACGAGTACGGAAAATAAACTTTTATAGGCACTTGTACGAGTAAAAGCTTCATAGATTTATTTAAAAACATTACGACACTGTGGTTCTCTTCAAAGAATTAGTATTTATTTTTATTTTTTATTAAAACAATGTATCTAAAAGAATAGACATGAGTATCCAAGTTTCTTTTTTCTATACAACCTCGCAAGAACTCGCAAGTAGGTTTTGAACAAATTTTATTTTTCATATTGTATTTAGAATGTTCGATCACTACGAGTTTATCTGACTTTTTTTGAAATTATATCATACATTCAATAGTTTCGATTCGCAGATAAAGCATGGGAGAATGGTCAATTTTCATGTACTTATGTATATTCTGAGATTCCGGTTAAGCGCAAACCTATCAATAATAATAAAAAAAGAATAACTTTAAAATGGTTTTTTTATCAATCTACATTGTGTCCCACAGCTGGGCAAAGGGATCATCACCTTTTTCCTTAGCCCTAGTCAGAGAGGTTTACACTCTGACTAGGGCGATCTCTGACCAAGCTTGCCCCGTTAAAATTGTTTAATTTATAGTTACTAAAAAAACTCACAATAAATATTCATTTTATTATTGCATGGTACAGTTTGAATAATTATATTCTTTTTTCGATTTGCTCCTCACAAGTTGTCCCCATAGTTCTAAATTATTAATTTACGTTATGCCTCCATGTTTAGATCTCAGATTTGTGTACGTTTCAACTTAATCAGTACAGTAGATTCAGCAGAGCAAATTGGCTATGACAGACAAAAAGACAGATAGGCGAGTGAGTCTATGAGGGTTCTGTTTTTTTTTGTTCGGACGTACTGAACCCTAAAAACTACTTGCGGTCACGTAATACAGCGTCACAAAGCTGGAAAATATTGGCTCGAAGATCAGCAGAACCAAAACTGAATATATAATATTTTATGACCTGCGATTTTAGCGGTCTCACCAGTTCTGGGACCGTTTATTTATTTATTTATTATGAGGAACACCAACGAAATAAACACATAATTTTATTGACATTCGATTCTGTGTTAATTCATGAATCCCCAAGCGACCACCGGTGGCCGCGCATCTATTGTCTTACTATTGTGTCTCTAATTGACGGTATCTGAAGGGTTAAATTAAATTGGATTGATTTAGATTGAAATGAATGATAAATAATTAATTTATTAGAATTAAACAAAGAATTAAAATATATTTTTTAGTTATCGAGCTGGATGGTGCACTTTTCCTGATCGGCTTTAATTTTTAAATCATAATAAAAATCAATCAAAGGTCATTAAAACGATGATTTGACACCACAAAATAAACTGGTTAAAAGTGCATGAAGCTTCGACCGGACCCACTGCATTCATGCTCATGTATTGGCATTTAGCTTATTGATGTCTCCAAAACTATGAATGTTTGTCGTATTCATGAAGGATCTTATGAATAAACCTAGGCTTATGTCAACTTTGTTAATGTCTTATTAATATTTCTATAGAAGATATTGCGTGTTCTTGACACAAAAAAACTTGCTTATTTTTTATTATATCTGTCAATTTTAACGGACATCAAATTAATTTTATCGTAATACTACAAGTTTATACATTACTAGCCCGACAGACGCTGGCATTTTATTAGGAAAAAAAAATTAAGAACCTGATTGCAGCGCCACCTACCCTAAGTTAAATTGTGTTTTCAAATCAACCAGGGACCCAATCAAATTAGGCACATACAAAAAAAAAAACATCCAAATCTAAATTACCGTTTAGGAGTTAGTGTAGAGTTAGTGCATGTACAGAAGAATTGTATATTATAAAGATACAAAGCCTTAAAGAAATACAAGAATAATCGAGTCTAGAGATATATATTCAATCTCATTGCGGAGAATATGCAAATAAAAATAATAAGGGCCTATTTCACAATGCCCTAATAGCCACTAAATCCCGAATATAAATATAAAATTCAAAAATGGAACAGAGTTTCTATGAAATTATCAGCCAAAAAAATTAACTGAAACTTATTTACAGGTGGTGAAACAGGCTCTAAAAGTATTACTTTTCGGGATGTTTAAATCAGGCTAATGTTATAACATCTACTTTAACCTTATAAGGTTAAAACTGACTCATAAGATAGATTTATACGTAACAAGACATTCGAAAATGTCACAGAATCGTGCAGTCTAACCGTATATGCCCTTCATGCTATGAACATCGAATGTCCATTTGAACTTAACCTATTTAGGTATTGCAATCACAATTCATAGAATACCGAAAAATCATCCGATATTTCCGGTATTTTGGTGTATAAAAACACAAAAAAAGTAGACGATTTTTTTTTAACAGAGGAGTAACTGTAACTAATTTAGATTCTAAGGAACTTTTTTCCACAAAAAATGTTAGTATGTAATCTTTTTGGTTTTTTTCTAAGCAAAACATGATGTGGAACTTGACCCCCAATATTTTACTATGCATTTTTGTGATACAGGATATGTTTTTGGACAATTAGAAAGCGTCGTGCGGCATGTTGGGGGACATTTAGTCCCCTAGTGTATGTGAGGCTTTAAAATACAGCACGAAATAGCTAATCCATCGTCTGTCCTCCAAAACATTAACAAAACCTAAGCCACCTAATCTTTTCGCTTGACTAGAGAGGTCTAAGGTTAAATGATTACTTGGCGAATGTTTTAAATTGTATAATATTCCTCTGCAATGAGTCACAGTGACCTTTAGGTAAGTCATTTTATTTAAAGGTTTTTTTTATTAACTCTTTGTAATACATCACAAGCATCTCGCATCAATTAATGATTTTTTTTTTTAACTATGAAGAAATTATTTTCAAAAGAGGCATTTTTGGAACTCTCCAAAATGCAAAATGCCTCATTTGAAAACCATTTATATTTAATATTTAGACACTCGTCTGGCAGCTCATCGCACTATTTTCAAATATTGCAACTCTTGGAGATTAGAATTAGCAATTGACTATCAGAAAAACGCCGAGGTAATGCAGCTTATCAAGTCCCAGAGTAACGGGAGCATCCATATTGCGGGATTTTAGAAAGAAGCTCTGGAACGCAAAAGGCAACTGGTGGAGAACGGGAAGCTTTTAGTCAGTAAAAGTCTGACACTCTTTCCCAATCAGAGTTGAAGAATTTTTTTGTATTCTTACACTAAAAAAAACCCAGAAATTCCATTTTTGAGCTGGTCGTCTCTTAATTATAGTACTTTTGGTTGCCATTTCTTCAGCCCTTCTTTTCCAGAAGATAAAAGACAGTAGCGCGTCTTTGTAGGCAAGTGCAGACCAGAAACTGAAAATTTGTTTGCCAAACTGCGGCTAAGATGAAGACGACTGGAGCAAGAAATAGCAAACACTTAATCTGCTATTAGCTTGGTAGACAATGAGTCGCCTAAACTAGTAGCTCCAGTACCTACTATTCAGTTCAATATTACGCAGACATTGGCTTATATTACGTAGTACATATATATCGATTTACGCAGATAATTCATACAATATACTTATTATTAATTACCAATAATATCCTAAAAAGCTAAACATGGCGTGGTCCTTGAAGTCGACGACTATTCATCGTTTTTGTTTGTCTATTCCGTTAATCTTTATTTAATTAGGTATTGTGTTTTTATGTAGGTATCGGAGTTTTTGACATAACCAAGGTTATTTAATTATTGACGATAAAGTTCAGTAACAAAAATATTAGCTGTTTACAATCCCGTCGTAATGAACGCGCGAATGTAATGCCAAGGTAATGAAGCATCAGTTGATATTTTGATTATTTTACTTTGCTGGGGACTGGGGTAAAGATGCGCATTGATGACTGCTTTATTTTTAATATTTGTATTAGAATTTAAAAGAAAACGATAATAATATTAAAACATTGTTTGTGATCTAAAAATGTTGATATCCAACAAAAGGGCTTTCTCAAAATTTGGACAAAAAAAAAAACAAACTTAAAAACGGTTTAATTCATGAATCCCCAAGCGACCACCGGTGGCCGCGCATCTATTGTCTTACTATTGTGTCTCTAATTGACGGTATCTGAAGGGTTAAATTAAAAAACACTATTACTAAGCTTCGCACTAGAATACCCAGTATGAATATAAAGTTCTTATAAGTGTTAAAAATTCATCGTCCACCACATCGTCGCTTACCAACAAGTATATATCTAATGTGTGCCGAGCGATTAGGCTGTAATCCACTACACTGCTCCAATGTTTGTGGATATCTTATGTTCGATCTAGGCCTTAGTCTACATTTGGTTTGGTCTAGGTTATGGTTCATGTCCCTTTAAGGAGGAAACCCTCACGATGGTTTTCGTTGCTGTTTTGAGAGCAGCGCTGATAAATATAAAGTAAAGCGTTTCTTTTAGATTGAACCCACGAAGTACATTCCGTATGTCGGGGCCGTTACTGTGAGTAACTGTTACTATCAAATTAAAATTACCTATCGTTTGAAATTAATTAAAAGCAAAGCATGAATGCTCACCCTTACCTATGTGGCCTTTAGAATGTCAAACTCATATTTAGTAGCCAATGGAAACCAGTAATCGTAGATTCCAAACTCATATGCATATAGGTTTACTACCAATTATATATGTACACTAATTATGTACATTACGCTAATTAACACACTTGTCGCTGGTGATTTATTTATGACTTTTTTTTTACAAGAACCGGTTACGGGTTATGGTTTTAGCAGTATATCATCATTATCATGCTGATGTTATGAAGGCGAAAGTTGTTTGTATGTACGTGTGTTACTTATTCACGCTTCACTCTTTCTAAACTTTCCGTAGTAGTCGAGTTTTTTAAAGAGTAGGGTGTTTTTAATATCTTGAGGGATTGCTCCCTATGCGGGGCGTATTCCGGGTGCGTATTCCACGAATTGTTATAAATACTTGTATGAAAAGGACATTTGCGGGGTCTACGCGTGCGGAGCATACCCGCATGCGTGATAAAATCCGCACAATATTAAAAACACACTGTGGTCCGCAACATCCATGAGGATACGCAAAGAGCAACTTAAGGACACAGGTAGGTTTTCATCATCTTCCTGCCCTTATACCGTTTTATTTGGGGTCGGCGCAACAGGTTTTTTTCCCATTCTGTCCTGTCACTCGTTACGCTATCACTAACTGCCTTTTCATTCATATCACTTCTCACACAATCCAGGTAGGTTTTACTGAATAAAAAGTCTGAAACGCTTCACCCTAGAGCCGCAGAATCATTTGGTGATTTCCTGCCTTAAAACCAGCTTTTAATGAAAATAATTTTTCCATAGCAAACTTTTATAGTTCGGTATTTATATATAATTAATACTAGTTAAGACGAATCATACGAGCCCAAACTCGATGGGGTTGTGTCGTTTAACTGCGTTTAACTACCAAGTTCCTATAGCCATCTTCTTGTTATAATTATTTTGTCATCTGATTTATACATGCATGCAAAATTTCAGCTCAATCGGTAATCGGAAAGTGGGTCAAAAATTTACAAGATTTGATAACAGACAAACATCAGGAGTCGGGACAGGTGAAACTAAATAAATAAAAAACTTGTAAAAACCGCTCAAATGTCTGATCAGATTTGGATGTTTGGTACGCAGGTGGGCAAAGTCCTGTGATAGGATACCTTTTATCCAGGGAGAATGTTTATTCTAGTTTTTTTTTGTTAATAAACTCGCTTTTAATGGTAAGCGATGATGTAGTCTACAATGAAGCACTCTTACGCCTAGAAGTAACCTATTTACTCTTGATTTAAAGATCCCTAGGTTATCTGGAAACACAAACTTCGGCACAGTTTCCAGACGATGTTGTTTAATGAGATAAATTACACAAAGTAATGCAACAACCTACGACCTTACAACTCGTAAGTTAGAGCCATTACCACTGGGTCACCACTGCTGTTGGTATTACGCTAAGATGTTTGTTCAGAAGCCATTTTCCATTACCACTAATATTATTGCGCTAAACTTAGCGATTTGCGTGGGAAAATTTATGGAAGATAAATCAGATACAATCAGCATATTGATGACACTCAGTTATTTACACAAATTCTCAGCACTCGAATATATTTTGCCAATACTATCAATTTTTTTTTCATATTCATCTGCGCGTCGTACATTGGATCATTGGCATTGGTACAATGTTATGATCTAGTTATCGCAGAATTCCGTTTATTTGTTAATTTAATTTAAAAATAAAGTTTTGTTGAAGGTTCACCAAAATAATAACATGACTATTCTTCTGACTAACGATGACTAATCTTCATCATCATCATCATTTCTGCCGAACAACGTCCTTCGTCCGTCTTGGGGTGCATAGCTTCCCCAAGAGTCACCATAACGACCGGTCCTATGCGTCTCGCATCCATCGGATTCCCGTGACTCACCAGGTCATCGATCCACATTATCGGAGGCTTTCCAACGTTGCGTCTTTCAGTGCAAGATTACCACTCTAGAACCTTATTGTTGGTTATTCTTCGGGCTATGTTTTAATGCACATTTATATTAATAAACTTTTACACTAGGTTAAATCTATGGATCAGTCTTATCGCTACCATTGATATCTATCAGATAACCATTCCATTTTTCAACCCTTGGTTACAACCACCCAAAACAAATTGGAAAGGCTATGTAGAGTTAAAGTGGCATTTCTATGTTAGAAAGTAAAAAAATATATATAATAATTTACAGTTATGAAATACAAATATTTAATTTTATATAATTTTACAGGAATGTTTTTTTGGGGCCGAAAGGTTCTGGAGTGGCGACGTCGTACTGGAAGACGCAGCGTCGGAAGGCCTCCTAAAAGGTGGACCGATGACCTGGTGAAGGTTGCGGGAAGCCGATGGATGCGAGACGCACAGGATCGATCATTGTGGCGACACTTAGGGGAGGCCTATGTCCAACAGTGGACGTCTGTCGGCTGAAATGATGATGATGATGATGAATTTTAAAATTGTACAACGTAAAATGGCAGGCGCGGTTTTTCTTTTTTCAACGATGATGGTACTATAATGTTCATAGATATATCTAATTAGCAGCATAGAATATAACTGCTTCTTAAAATAGATACGGAAGTAAAAATATATATGTTAAAATAAATACGGTTATGTAAGAAGTCTCTAATGAGCAAACATATTATATGCACATATGACATGCATAACAACCGGTTCTGTACCTACTACGAAGTTCTTACATAGATCTACTGAAGTAACATCAACAAAGGTTGAAGCGTGACATAATGATTCCGTCGGAACTATGAGGGCCTTCAAATTAGCCGCAAAATGCCGCGAGACGGCAGCACGGCTACAGCGTTGCCGTCGTACCGTTTGAAGGCGCCCTTATATTTTCTGTTTGAGTATAGCATAGTATAGTCGGCCTTATAATGTTCCCAGGCCTCTTCTCTAGGAGCAGGAATGGGCCGTTATCCACCACGCAGACCCAGTGCGGATTGGTGGATGTCAATAGGAATAGCATATAGGATACTTTTTTATCCCGGGAGTATGTCCCCGTAGGATATTTTTCTACTTTCATGTAGATGAAACCGCTACCAGAAGTTAGTAAATATAATTAATAAAGTACCAGCAGCTTGCTAATTATAGGAAAATCCCCTATAAGTATCCTTGAAATCCCAACTTTGAACTTACAACATTTGATATGATAATTACAACTATTTTTATTTTTTACTCATTGAAGGAACCGATATAATTCTATTCGGTTCATTAACAGCACGCATAAGCAATTATTTTAATGACCTTATAAAATTATACTGTTACGGTTTTGACCGTCAATTCCGCATCAGAGTCATAAATAACCTTTTTTCAACCATAGACGAAATCTAAGCATGGCTTGTTTGTACGTCTGTGTACTCTTCGAGGTCAAACAATATGAATCTAACTAGGTAAATGTAGGTGCAGGGTTGGCACTTGCGATATCTCATTTCACATTTTTGCAATCAATTCGCATACAGAACTTTTCTATGAAGAAACAATATTGTAACATTTGGAATTACTTGGAACATAAAGATATTCTTGTTTTGTTGTTTTTTTTTTATCGCAACGATCACTCCAAATTAGGTGTATATGAGTTTGAGTTTCAACCAATATTGCTTTAGAAATACCAGTCAATATTAGAAGGTAAATTAAAATTTTATTTTCTGCCCGTTTGAAGTTTATTCTTAATGTAATATTCTATGTTTTTTTCAATTCATCTTGCAGATAAACGGATGAACGGACGATAGATGTTAAGTTGTCACTTAGCTTTTATTGTCAGTTCATCCGGCTTCAGTTGTTTACCCTTTGGGTTGTCGCGACCAGTCACGGTTGGGTGGACTGAGCTCCAGTGGGATCTCATGGCAGCATGAAGACAGTGACTGGTCCAACCCAGAGCTGAGAACGCCACATTTGAGACAGTAAGTCTCCACTTTGAAGAGTGGTTGGAGAGGTTCCACCGCGTCCTCATTTTCCACCTGAAGCATCTAATTAAAGAAGTGATGTTAGGAAGTTATTTTAAAAATTTGACACAAATGTTACTTACCAAGATTGGAATAATATGAATATGAATTTTTAACTTAAGTGCGTAACGGATAAACTCATAGTGCTGTGATTATGGTTTCTATTGTGAAATTTTTGAAACTTAATAGTCTTAAAATATCCTAAGGAAAATTTAATACACAACCCTGCAACAACTCGGAGATGTTTTATTGAAAATTCAATTACAATGACATATTGCGCAGTATGGGTTACCGCAGCCCTCTATTACATAACTCATACGATATCTCTATATGTACAGACTATAGACAATCTACTGTACTCTCGAACAAAAAACAGGTTATTAATTTTTTTTCATCTTGGTTTACACTATAAATAAAAATGACAGTTTGAAAAGGTGACATAAATGTTTGATTTTCTTTTGTGTACGTATTTTAAAATTGTCTTACTTTTTCATTCTTCTTGTGTACATGTTCCAACACTAAGCGTCCCCGCACACGGGCCACAAAAAAACGCCGCTTAAAAAAAAATGCTAGAACCGACCACAAAAAAAAGCTAGAAACAGCCGCAAAAACCAGCTAAAGCACGCGACACCTTGTGTCCGGAGGTGCTTAAAGCCACTTCAAGCGTTTTTTTGTGGTGACACCGCAACATGCGACCCACAAAAAAAGGCCGCCTCATAAAGAAGCTTGAAGCGGCGTTTTTTTGTGACCCGTTTGTGGGGATAGTAAGGCCAAATGCGAAGTCGGCTTGAGGCTTCAATTCGACTCAGTAGTCATGACAACAGAAAAAAATCCTCTATGAATGTCAAACAGCTAAATCTGTTAATTCCATGTTACCTCTACGCGGAGTCGTTAAGAGGACCCTTCCCGGTCCATCTTGTCAATATGGACTCGGTTGAAAAGTTTGTTGTTGCATCCAACGTAAATGTTTGATAAAGAAGCGGCACGCAAAAAAGAGAGAGCGTCTGAACGCTCTGTTGCCGTTCGGTAACATCCGTTGCTAACTTGAATATTTCACATTTGTTCCAGGAAATACGAATTTTATATAAAAAAAAAAAATTTTTGGAATCTCAATTTAAAGTGCAAGGTTTAAAGGAAATATATCAGTTTTACTTGTTTTAATTTGTGAGTACATTATAAAGGGCCAAGTTTGACATAAAATTTCGTTTTAACAGGATTCGTGTTACACTTTATGTTTTATACGTCATGTTACGTACGTTAACGATGCACCGTGGTAATGTGGTCAAGTCCTTAGAGTACGAGATGGACTAGACTTGAAATATCGTGGGGGTGCTTTTTTTCGGTTGGTAAAAATCATCCAGATAGCATCCCTTGCCCTTGGGCGGAGCGGGAGATACTGTCAGACTTTTATTGAATCAAAAAGTCACCCCGTTCCTTAGTTGCTTTTCATACCGGGGCCAAGGCTTCAGAAGTAGACCCTTGGCCCCAGTTGGCTTTAACCCTGCTGGGCCCCTACGGATATAAGCACCTTTCATTCCACCTGACCTCTCTAGGTATCACAACACGTAATTAAAACTTCGTAGTTGAGGAGTCGTGGAGTGACGTCATATCATTACGAACTCGTGACCCGCCCTAGTGATAAGTAGGTACATCCTCCTTAGAAAATGGGCTCCGATCTAAGCGACGATAATGTTACAAGTACAAAGTAAACATTAAACAGAACTATGCAAGTTTTTGTTTAGTTTACTACGTAGGTACTTAATTCTCTTCAACAAATAGTAAATATTTGTCAAGTGCGTCACAGGAAAAACTATAGGACAACCTTCAAGCCTACAAATTACGAAACGAAAGAATGATGCGGTGTTCACTAATGGACAAAGTGAGAAACAACGGTTCTTTGTGTGTATTAAGCTTTTACGCTGACAACAGAAGCCCTACCACGAGTTCTTAACGCAATCCATTTTACGACCTAAACTGAACTGTTAAACGAAAGGGAGCTAGGGTGTACAGCTCCATCCCTCTTCTCACTCGCATACCTGACATTTTAACTCGTCATGGTAAGGTCACTAAAATCGCTATGTTTGGTTGCTCTAAGGACTAGTCGTCATAACAGTTATCAAACTCTTGCTTCTGAGAAATGGAATTGTGATTTCCGTACAACTGTATTGATAATAGGAGCACTGGCAATAGCCCCGACTTACAAGGTACTCGTGGGTTTAAACCCAGGCGCTTTATTTAGTTTCATTTATATCCTTAACCACTGCTCTCCAAACGGTAAAAACGATAGTATGTGACGTTTACCAATCCGCACTGGGGCCGCGTAGTGGATTACCCATTCTCTCTCCTAGAGAGAAGGCCTGTGTCCCAGCAATGGGAACGTTATAAGGCTGATTTTATTATGTTATGTATTGATTATATGGCTAGCAGCGCTAGCAGCATTCTGGGTGTAAAAAGAACAGATCGAGTTGCGCGTCAAACCGGGTGTAGTAGACGTGGGCAAAAACGCTACCAGGCTCAAATGGGATTAAGTTGGTCAAGTCAGCCGTATGCACATAGCCCGCTGGACAAGCGTCACAATGAAGTGGGTTTATGCAGGGGGAAAGCGTCGTCGAGGCCGGCCTAGAAAGAGGTCGCGGGACGACCTGGACATGTACTGCGAGAACTGATATGTGATGACGTGGGAAAAGATTGTCTGGAAGGACTTGGGAAGGCCTTAGCCCAGCTCTCACTGCTCCACAAAACAAAATGAAAATAGAAAAAGAAAATTAATCTATGCTAAGTATAATTTCGCCTACGCTTTAATATAATTCACATACCACTTACAACAACCTTATTACCTAACCAGCAACATTCGGAGGAGTAGCTTCATGATTTAGGACAGTTTGAAAACGATACAAAATTATAAATTAAAACAATGCTACAATAAAAATGTACCAGAAAATTATATTTGAAACCACTGAAGTATGAATACAATATAAGTTCCACAGCTACTTACTAAGCAAAAGATTTCATTTACGCACTAGATCGATTGACTGCACTTTTAGGAATGATCTAAGCTTAGGATTCATTTGATTACGACGCCTATGTACATTAATATTTGCCTTGTCAAATATTTGCTGCTATTTTAAATATCTGAGGATGTTTTAGATACGATTAGCGATTCGTTAATAGCTTTAATAGTGATGCATTGTCGTGTTAGTGTGAAAAATTGTACGTTACCTTCAAGGATTTTTGCTAGAACGTCGTATTGGATGTAGGTTAAGAGACACACGCCCGCATCGGCCGACGACAAACAATTTACACAATTCACAAATCCCTGTAACGTTTCTTGGATCACCTTAAATAAACTGTTTGCATGATTGTGATTAACACCTTGCCTCCCAATGAAACTTCGAAACATCGCATTGTCAATACAATGGAATGATATTTATAGCTCAAGTTGTATCTTCAGAGCATAGACGTTCAGGACTCGTCCTACCACCAACACATCCTTTTTGAAATCTTATTTTTTTAAAACTTCTTCAAAATGATGAAAATTGTGAGTGTTTTTTGTAGTGATATTTTGAAATTGTAGTCTTAAAAAAGTTTTATTATCTCATGCTCAGTGGACCTATCTGATTGAACCTTTTTGATCTATCAAATTTTATAAATTAAACAATTAACTAAGTTGCTTACTTTACCTTAATTATTGGTGTTTATTAACTTTAATGTAAATTCTAGGAGTTACCGTTAAAAGTGATTCTAAATAACTCCCATTCTTTATTGTACACATAACTTTTAAAATCAATTAACATATTATAAATCAACAACACAACAACAATTAATCTTAATTACGTTTCCAGACTTTGTTCGCTCTGGCTGTTTTCGCAGTAGCATTCGCTCAGGAAGATGCGGCCGCACCGGCCCCGGCTGCAGGAGACGCGGCTCCCGTTCAGATCGTCAAGCAAGTCGATGAGGTCGACGTAGACAAATACAACTTCGAGTAAGTTATTAATAAGTGGTTTTTAATCGATATTGTCCCACTGGAGAGCGAAGACTTTCCTTTAATTTGACTCGGCAGTCAGTGGCCATGATTGCTATGCCGGAGATCGTGGGTTCGATTCCTACCCAAGAGAAATGTTTGTGTGATGAGTTCGATCATTTGTTCCGTGTCTGATATACCCACCATTTATTTATAATATGTATTTATGTTTTTTAAATATATAAGTATGTTTATTCGTTCTCTAGCACTCACATTACAAGCTATGATTAGTTTGGGAATAGATGGCGTTGTGTGAAATTTGTTGAAAATTATTATATGTAAACCAGTTCTGAGTTTTGGGTGTTAAGTTCGATTGTTCAAAAGAGTTATTGTAGCCCTGAAACGCAAAAGGCAACTAAAGGAATACAGATAGGTTTTAATGAGTAAAAGTCTAGCACTCCTTCTCGCTACACTGAGAGCGTGAGGAGTTATTTGACATTTGACTGGCCTGTTGGTCTAGTGGTTAGTGGCCCTGACTGCTATGCCGGAGGTCGTGGGTTCGATTCCCACCCAGGACAAATGTTTATGTGATGAGCATGATCATTTGTTCTGTGTCTGGGTGTAATTTATCTATAATATGTATGTATTTAGAAATATATAAGTATGTTTATCAGTTGTCTAGTACCCATAACACAAGCTCTGCTTAGCTTGGGACTAGATCGCGTTGTGTGATAGTTGTGGAATATTATATTATGTTATATTATATTATATTATATTATATTATATTATATTATATTATATTATATTATATTATATTATATTATATTATATTATATTATATTATATTATATTATATTATATTATATTATATTATATTATATTATATTATATTATATTATATTATATTATATTATTTGATGATTTCCCAGCTCAAAAAAGGGTATTTTACTCGCCTTGACATTATGCATTATTATTAAAAATATTAAAGATTTTTATGTGTCATAATTTTTATGGCAAGCTCTTACTACCATTTTATGATTCAAAAACGCAGACCGTACCTATATATTGTAGGCAAAATGAGTATATTATTACAGTTAGGAAAACAATTATTTATTTACCACATTTGAAAAAAAAAAATGAAAAACTTCGTTCAGGTTGAAATTATGTAACTACCACGTAGCCAATAAAACCTTGTTGTTTGTTGTTTTATGATAATCAAGAGTGACATTTAACCTTAAAGTGATAAACATTTTTTTTTCGAGTGTACTTGCGTAAATGTGTTGAAACTGATATGACAGACAAAAACTGGTGGAAAACCAATGTCAAGTTATTAATGTCACGACCGTACCTTACGGAATTATCAATTTTCATGCAAAATAAATACTCTAATGGCACTTATTATTTGTCAAATGACAGTTACATTTGTTATTTGCTCAGTAACATTGATCAAAGGTATTGACGCAAAAATAATGACATAACAACTACATAACAACACGCATACTCGGTAACATACGACATAAATAACATTTCAATTCAATATTTTTATTTCCGTTTTTTCAATTCAATATTTTGTTTTATAAAATTTATATGGACTACCCATATAAATTTTATAAAACAATTAAATTCAAATAAAACATTGCAATGAACAATGATTAGAAATTATAGCATCAAATGAAACAAGCAAAACAAAATAAAAATACAATTAAATTAAAATATAAAATCAATTAAATTACAATACAAATTCAAATTACAAATTAAATTAAATTTTAATACAAATAAAATAACACACAATCACAAAATTTGATGTACACAATATTGATAACAATTATTTTTCACTCACAAAATGTCACTTACAATAACAATTATTAATAAATCACTTCAGATGTTATGTACTTGATGAATTGTTTGAAAAGGGCATCATTGTCATTTATTTACTAACAGTTGTCTGCATATGAAATGAGCCCAAAACCTCGACCTCAGTAAAAACATATTTGCGGTTTCTGTTTCTTTCTAGAAAACGTTTATCCTGTGTCATGAGTGCGTTTACAAACATTTAAACTCATACCGGACCCAAAACAACTATCTGTAGGCCATACAAATGTTTGTTCCGTATGGGAACCAAACCCAACACGCAACATAGGAACCGATCGCTCAGCTACTGCACCAAACGTTTTTAACCTTGATATGTTTGAAAAAGGACAATTATCAAATTTTTCAAGATTGTAACTCGGACATTACAGTTACAATTTTATAACGAAACAATCTAACTCATCCTGACCTATTTTTTCCTCCAGGTTTGAGACCAGCGACGGCACCTCTAGGCAGGAGACTGGAGAGTACAAGAACGACACAGACCAGGAAGGTCTCGTCGTTAGAGGCAGCTACAAGTACGTAGCTCCCGATGGCCAAAAAATCTCCGTGACTTACCTCGCCGACAAGAACGGTTACCAGCCCACCGAGGAGAAGGCTGCCGATCAGGCTGCAGACCAGCCTGCCCCCACCGCTCAAGCTTAAAGTCACTCTTTAAAAAAACCCAATATAAATCTTACAGTTACATTGCGTAAACCAAATATGTAAAGGATATTTTTTATCCTTGTATACCTTAACACTGCCAAATAAAGCTGCTACTGCCAGAAATAAAGGTTAAAAGTTATTTTGATTTTTATAATTCAGTTTAAAAATGCCACTTCGTCCCATTGTAATTATTGTTCATTTAAGAACTAGCTCCTGTAAGCGACTAGTCTCATGAAAAAGAAAATTATATGAAGGAACCTTACCTATTTCTGGGGTAAGAAACATCCTATAGTATGTGATAATCTATGGTCTGTGGTATGGCATGCTCCGTGAGCCAAATTTCTTTCTTGACAGTTTTTTTTTTTATTATTATTGATAGGCTCGCGTTTGACCACCATCTCACCTGATGGTAAGCGATGATGTGGTCGACGATGGAGCACGCTTGCCTAGAAGTAACCTATTCACTCTTGACTTAAAGACCCCCAAGATGTAGCTATCAGGAAACACAGACTCCAGCAGGGAATTCCACTCCTTGGCTGTACGCACAATAAATGTGTTCCCAAAACGCTTTGTGCGTATGGGTGGGATGTCAACCATGTACTGGTGTCGCAACGCCGTACATCTTGTGGTCCGATGATGGAACGGACTTGGCGGATTTAGATTGTGCAATTCCAGTGCACACTCCCCGAAATGTAAACGATAGAAAACCGACAGACTAGCAACTCGGCGGCGATGACTATATGATATGACTAGATTGGCCATATGAGCTTAAAGGATAAATCAATTTATCTGTTTAGGAGCTACGCTTGCAACCACAAAGATATTAGCAGCTAGACAATTATACTCGTAGTAGCCGCATAGAAAATAGTGTACAAACTGCTTTCATTTTATATCTTAAAGTTACAATTTTGAAATCTAAAGTTATATTGGGTGGGCAGATTTTATCTGCAAACAATTCTAATAATATTAAATGGATTTTAATAACACACCTCTAACAGATTTGCTATAACTGTTTTTCTATAAAATACAGCGCAAACAGAACAGATCGGTGATAGTGTAACGGCTGACCGGACAGATGCCTTTAACAGATTAGTCAACGGTTTATTCAACACAGCTGACAATCTTTGAAGACAGGTGACTTGTGATAATGTTGCATGTTGATTTTATACACAATTATCTCATCATCATCATCATCATCATATCAGCCGAAAGACGTCCACTGCTGGACATAGGCCTCCCCCAAGCGTCGCCACAACGACCGGTCCTGTGCGTCACGCATCCATCGGATTCCCGTGACCCTGACCAGGTCGTCGGTCCACCTTGTTGGAGGCCTTCCAACGCTGCGTCTTCCGGTACGTGGTCGCCACTCCAGAACCTTTCGTCCCCATCGACCATCTGTTCTGCGTGCAATGTGCCCTGCCCATTGCCACTTAAGTTTGGCGACTCTTCGAGCTACGTCGGCAACCTTGGTTCTCCTGCGGATATCTTCATTTCTGATGCGATCACGCAGGGAAACTCCGAGCATAGCCCTTTCCATCGCCCTTTGGGTGACTTTGAGTCTTTTTATAAGGCCCATTGTAAGCGACCACGTTTCGGAGCCATAAGTCATCACTGGCAACACGCACTGGTCATAGACTTTCGTCTTGAGACACTGTGGTATATTAGACGAGAAGACACCGTGCAACTTCCCAAACGCTGCCCAGCGGAGTCGGATTCGACGATTGACCTCTTTCTCGAAGTTAGACCTACCCAACTGGACCGTCTGTCCCAGGTAAACATAATCGTCCACAACTTCGAGTGTAGAGTCTCCGATCTTCATAGGAGTGGGTGCTACATAGATGTTAACCATAACTTTGGTTTTGTCCATGTTCATTTTAAGACCCACTCTTTCGGAAGCTCTACTGAGGTCACCGAGCATTGTACTGAGTTCTTCCGTAGTCTCAGCCATGACTAGGTACTATGTCGTCGGCAAACCGAAGGTGAGTGATGTACTCGCCATTGACATTAATGCCTAGTCCTCTCCATTCCAGAACCTTGAAGACATCCTCCATTGCAGACGTGAAGAGTTTAGGAGAAATCCAGCAGATGGCCAGCTTTATGGAGAAGGAGGGCCTCTACATGATGAACTCCTTCTTCAGAAAGCGTGGGCATAGAAGGTGGACCTGGCAAAGTCCTGACGGTGCAACTAAAAATGAGATTGACTTCATCATGTCGACCAAGAAGCAAATATTCAATGATGTCTCTGTGATCAATGCGGTGAAAACTGGAAGCGATCACCGCATGGTAAGAGGCACATTGAATATCAACATCAAGCTTGAAAGGTCTCGACTGGTGAAGTCTACGCTCCGTCCAGCACAGATCCAGATCCAAAACTCCGAGTGCTTTCAGCTCGAACTCCACAACCGTTTCGAGTGCCTATCGAGCTCCGTGGACGAATATAATGATGGGTTCGTGGAAACTGTCCACACGGTCGGGTCTAAATTTTTCAAGACTCACCGTACAAATAAGAAAAAAAGGCTCTCGGATCCAACCCTCGAGCTCATGAGGAAGAGGCGTGAGATGATTCTGCAGTCTTCAGACGATGCGTGCAGATACCGGCAACTCAATAGACAGATTTCAAAGCCTCTAAAACGCGATCTTCGTCGCTTTAATACCGAGAGGATTAAGGAGGCGATTGAGCGGAACAAGGGCTCTAAAGTTTTTGCACGAGATTTGTCTATTGGACAAAGCCTGCTAACAAAACTGAAGACCGACGATGGCAGAGTCATTTCCGTCAAATCGGAGCTTCTGGGAGAGATCGAGACTTTTTATGGGCAGTTATACACATCTATCACTAAACCCGCTGCAAATCTAGCAAATGATCCAAGAGCTAGATTGACTCGACACTATACCGAAGATATCCTGGACGTCAGCCTGTACGAGATTAGGATGGCTCTGAAGCAGCTGAAAAACAACAAGGCGTCGGGTGAGGACGGAATTACGGCCGAACTCCTGAAGGCGGGTGGAAAACCGGTCCTTAAGGCCCTTCAGAAGCTATTCAATTCCGTCATCCTCGAGGGAAAAACGCCACAGGCATGGAGCAGAGGTGTGGTGGTACTCTTATTTAAGAAGGGCGACAATGACCTGCTTAAGAATTACAGACCCATCTCACTTCTGAGCCATGTCTATAAGCTGTTTTCCAGAGTCATCACGAACCGTCTTTCGCGCAGGTTCGACGACTTCCAACCTCCCGAACAAGCCGGATTCCGAAAAGGTTTTAGTACCGTAGACCACATACATACGCTGCGGCAGATTATACAGAAGACTGAGGAGTATAATCAGCCTCTCTGCTTAGCGTTTGTGGACTACGAGAAAGCCTTTGATTCGATCGAGACCTGGGCTGTACTGCAGTCTCTCCAACGGTGCCAGATTGACTATCGGTACATCGAAGTGCTGAAGTGTTTATACAAAAACGCCACCATGTCAGTCCGACTCCAAGACCAAACATCGAAACCTATCCTTTTGCAGCGAGGTGTGAGGCAGGGAGACGTTATTTCACAATTATCTACACTAATATAATAAATATGTTTTTTTGTTTGAAGGAGGAAATCTCTGGAAGTACTGGTCCGATTGCTAAAATATTTTCACCGATAGAAAGCTGCTTTAGTCAAAGTCATAGTTAAAAGTTTTTATTTCACATAGGCTTACATGGGCACTTATATATTTCTGAGTGACATAAGCTATTTTTTATGTACGCGGGTGAAGCTGCTGGCATGAACTAGTAATGTAATATTTCGTTTTTTTTTAATAAAACTTATAAAAAATTGCCCATTATATTAAATAGGGTCGTAATGTTAGTCTGTGCTCTGAATTTACAAGAATTGTCATGTTATTATCATTTGGTTTATGTGTTAACTTCTCATGAAGAGATTCAATACACTGTAATATACATATTTTTTACTAGTTCGCCTCACTAGGTATCATTAATCAGGATTAAGATCGAGTTCTATTTTAGAAGTCAAATAGGGCAAAGCACAAAAAGAAGATCCTAGTAGGTATATTTCTATATATTCAAATGATTGGTTATATTATTTATCAAAGGAATTGATATAAAATGCTTAAGTTGTCATAGTATTTTTTTTATATTGATTTGTTATGGCTTGATATTTTATTTAAATAACATTGTTTGAACCGCAATTTATTTACATTATCTAATGCAATAAGTTTACTTCACTGCAATTCAAATCACAGTGAAAAAATGAGTTTTTAATGAAAATGACTTTGAAGAAATTATTTCAGAAAAAATATTTAAATTTAGACCGTTCCTTTAGACGTATTTAAAAACCTTTTACTATCAAAAAATTGATGTTTAAATAATGATCAAGTCTCATTTGCAGTACCTAAACTGTTATTAAGTGGTGAAAAAGCATTACCTTTCTATATAAATTTTCTTCTCCTTTCTCAATTGTTATTTTTTACTTGAATTAGTATGTTAATTAGTGTTTTATGTGTGATGTTTGAATAGGTATTGACAGCTCTAAGTCTGCCTCTTTTCGTTCAATTCATTCCAAGGATTGGCAATGTGTAATAAGACTCATTATACACAATTGTTTTTTTATTATATTTGCCTAATTGTGATGCATATAATATATAACTGTAGAATACATAAAAACGGTTTATAATAATTGCTAGTTTTATGGAGACAAAGCAAACTGATAGGTACTATGGAATGCGTATTTGGAAAAATTATAGTGACAGTGAAAAAGCGCGAGATGCACGTTAAATTAAAACGTTTCATTTAACACCGTTTATGTTCACCTGCCTATCTACACTAATATTATAAAGAGGGAAAATTTGTATTTTAGTGTGTATGTTTGTAATGAATAAACTTAAAAACTACTATCATTTAAAAAATTCTTTCACCATTGGAAAGCTATATTCACCCTGAGTAACATAGGTTATAAACACATAGGTAACAAACTCTCACATTTGTATAAGATGAAATTACAGTTAACGATCAGTGTCAAAACCCTGGAATAAAGTAAAATATATAATTGTGTTATTCATAAAACTTATTCAAAAACAGATAAATTGTTCAAACCAATCGAAGTGTCATTCCTCGCTTTAGATAATTCGGAATAATCATCTTTAAAAAAGTTGCAGGCATTAAATATTTTTTTAATTATAAATGCATAAACGCGAGTAATTTTAATGATGTCAACCAGCCAAAATGGAACCTTCACATAAATATGTGCCATAATAATTGATAGGACTGTATCAAACGCTTTAAAAAGTACACTTCGGGAGAGTAAATAAATTCTGAAATTAAGTGCCTGCTCAAATATTGCCGGCAAGAACTTACTAAATGAAACTTCACGGCAAGAGAGTGGCGATATTGAATCAAGGCACACTTGATAGTTCAAGTTTTGTAGTATAAACAGTTAGGGAAGATATAGGAATTTTAATATATGGTATCAACATTACTGTGAATATTCGTAGGTAAGCTTTTATAGTATGGTTGATAAACTAAGCAATTTTTTAAATGAAAGAAGAAAAAGACTAATCTAATCATTCCGTGATATTTTGTAAGAAAGCCTGAGAACCGTTAATTTGGCATCAAGACAGGACCATAATATATCAACGAAATAGTTATGGGCCATGAGCCTGCATCAAATTGGCAGGAAAAAACAAACATAAATAATAGTAAAATAGTATTCTTAATATGATTTAAAATTGATTGAATGATTAGGATGGCATTTACAATGAGCAATTTTTAAAATAGTACTTTTTAATTCTTGGTCCTTGTTCAGGAGTTCATATTAAATACAGCATTTCATTCACTCTTAAAAATCTGTGCACTGACTAAACATAGTGACACGATGTGGCTCAGTAGCTTGTCACGAATAGTCGGTAAGATCTACAAAATTTTAAGTTGCACCTGGGGTCAAACTGGTTGCTGTTTTTATATAACAAAATGTTGTTTGATGACAATCCAGCTATACGTTGGTAAAGCAAAGTTGTACATAGTGTTAAACAGTTATCTGATTTAAACCCAGTATTTTGAAATCTGTCAGTGCCTGACAAAATAAGTTCATAGAGTTTTTGGCTACTCTGAACATTCAACCAGTTATATTATGGTTTGATTCCGATTCCGAAAAGTTGGAACTTCCGAAAGATTTTGCATCTCTGATTTCGATTTAAGTTCCGATAAATTTTAATCGGAAGTTATATCGGAGATACAAACAAAATTTTAAACACTGGTCGCGCAGGGAACTTCCCCTGTGCTTTCTGTCAATTACTCTTTCATGTGTTATTTTGTTTCGTATTTATTATATCTAATGAAGCGACTTTCTGATTAATATTAGTTGTGTTTCATTTGACGTTTTTGTCTTCACCTCCGATTCCGGTTCCAAATAAAATACTGATAATCTTCTATATTAGTATAAGTATAGAAGTATAGATGTGAATAAAAATCATCACATAGGTAAATAAAAAAGAAGGAAATAAATTGAAATAGAACTTGTAACAAAGTATATTTAAATTATCTCAGTAGAAAACAGTACAAAAGTATAAATATTTATAAAATTACTTCTGGGCTGGGAGTACTCTGATGGTGGGTTTGTATCCTTTGTCGTCAGCGGTGAAGGTGACCTGGTACTCCTCACCTTCAGGAGTGAGGTATGAGTAGGAGCCCTTGATGGCAATGCCTTGCTTGTCGTCGACGGTGATCAGACTGCCTTCTTCTTGACGGGATACACCGTCGCTTGTTTTGAAACTGAAATGAGAATTTGATAAGTTATGTGCGGTTTCATGACACTGTAGTGATTTAATTTTATAGTCTACTTTTCAGCACTGTATTGTCATTCTCACAACAGTGATGATGTCTCTTTTACTTTGAAGTTTGCAGCTAGTTGACGCATTTTCTAAAGTTAAAAATTAAGAAAAGTACATTTGAAAGCTAAGTAGCATTTTTTTCCATATGTAGTTTTATCCGCATAGAAGTAATAGCTTACTTAACCATCAAGGATCCAGTTTCTAAGCAGTGATATCAATCACAGTTTTTAGCATTATTTATTTCAAGACCTCTAAGAGATGTATGAGATTCCGAAGCCAACTCGCAGGGACCTCTTCAAAAAAATTTCATAGAATATGGTACAGGCTATCAACCGACAATTATTGTACTGGTATGATACTCTGTTATGGAGATAAGACGAACCACGTTTTCCGCATCTCTGTGGGAGGGACTGGGTCTAAGGAATCTACCACGAATAATCTGAGAATATGTATACTTACTCAAAGTTATATCCATCGGGATTAACATTGGTATTTTCCGATAAGATTTCAGCTACTGGTTTTTCTTCAGCGATCACAACTGCGGCGAAGAGTGCAAACACGAACAGTTTCTGAAATATGACGAAATATAATAAATATTAAGTATAATGTGTAGGTAACTATCTACCAAGTGTAATGATGTAATGTCGTAGACTTGTCGTGAAGTTTTCTTTTTCATGTGTGACCTATTAGCCTTCAGCTCAGTGCTCGCTGTTATGTAAAGTGTTGTGACAACTCTTGATCTTACCTGCTATAATACCTGTTGAATGAGATTTCATTGTGTTTACCACAGAGATGGTTTTGATGTGTAAGTATTTTCTTTTGAAATATATATTTTTGTACTTAGTTGCTCTATGTTGAATATGTATGTTAGTACACGAATATTCTTTACGTTATCGCGATTGAAATGTAAACCGCGTTTGTTCAATCTGAGCGCTGAACGTCATAAATGTATTGACAGTATTAACGTAAAATTAACTCGTACTGGGCACTTTAAATATTTAATCTTTTGATTGCTTTCAACATTTTCAAAAACTATATTAAAATTGCAAGGGATGAACCATTTAGTTCAATGAAATGTAGAGAGAGGCCTTTTTTAAAGTGAGCAGCTAATGTTCACTTGATAGTCGTAAGGGAATCAAAAGAAGTTATGCGGGCTATGCTATGTTGTGATCATTAAAGGTATGTACATATGTACGGAGTCGAGGAAGTATAAAAGGAGGTTCTACATCTATCTTTTTATTCATTTTCGATCTCGTATCGTATCTTAGTTATCTACTTAACTATGTAGAAAGATGTGAATACCGCTTGTAAACAAGTTCGCAGTTTTTATTTTCATAGCACTTTTATAGCGGATGTAGAAATAAATTGTAGCTCAACTAAGAAGAATTCCATGTTTTTTTTTTAAATGTCTGTAACAAAATTAAAACTCACCAGAGAGATCATGATGGCAGGTGAACGCTGATATCCAAATGGGTAGAACATGTAAATGTAAATGATATAAAACACTGGCAAAAATCTCCTTAAATACATTAACCATTTGTGAAGTTACATCAATTGTAGAAGTGCAGTAACTAAGGTGATAACACGAATCAGGTTGTGGTGAAATATGACAAACACAGAAATTGACACACCGTAGACTGGGCAACTGTTGTTATTCGCAAAAATACTCATTAACTTGTGTGTGTTAAACAACTAATACTTAATTTATTTCGATTTTTTCGTTTATTTTACAAGTTTCCTTAAAGTAATGATGTATGTTTTCGGGCAAGATATGTGACTGAAACCACTGATGCTCCAGATATTAAACTTATACTAATGTAAGATTATACTACGTTATGTTATCTATAATCCTCCTTACTATATTATACTGAGGCTTTGTACATACATCACAAGTATGCTTAATAGTACATTGCTACACTAGGGGTGAAAGTTACTTATTTCGTCTCGAGAAGAAGTTGGCGGCCGAGCGTAGCGAGGTCGCTAATTCGAGGGACTAAATAAGTAACTTTAACCCCGAGGTAAGCATTGTGCTTTTCATTACGAATAAGTACAAGAAGATAGACCTAGTTTAAAAAAAAAAAATTGACAGTTGTTAGGTGAAAGTAAAACTCCCTAGGGATGAAAAGTGTTGTACTTTTCAGCCCGCTCCTCAGGCAACTTCAGATCTACTTTCAGAGTATGAGTAATGAAAAATGATTTTCAGTTTTTTCTAACGAGTCGAGAGCGCAGTACATAGAATTAACAACCCAATGTATAGGAACATTGGATTGTTAATCCAATGCATCTATTTGGATTTCGTCGCTGCGGCCAGTGCTGCCCTCAATGCTGTTTTCTTTAGAGAATAGCACACCAGCTGTTTTTTTTAGGGTTTAGTCAGTAGACTGAACCCCACACTGTTCCTTCTTTACCTTCGTTGTACACTAGTATTTGACTGTGATCCCAGCTGATAATAACTGTGACGCAATCGTTGATGGTAAGTGCACTAGTTTATTAAGAGCTTATTCACTCTAGCCTTAAAGACACCCGATTCAAACAGGAAACCCGTAGCAGTTTCAAAATTGTTCCAGAACTTCCAGCCCTTCGATACGTGGAATAAACGATGAGGCGAAACCCTTAGCCTGGACCGTGGAGATGTTAACACTGTAAGGGGGATACTCGCCGTATATGATCATAACGAACTCAATCTTAAAATTGCCACTGGCAAACTCTGCTAACTCGAGACGTCAATTTCATCAGAGGATTATATTACAAACACGCTAGCAACTGCCAGAGGCTTTGCCCGCATGAAGACAGAAGATTATCTTAAGGGATCATAATCTCAGGACTCTACTTCTTATTCCAGGACGTTCCATTTAAATCTGTTCAGATGTTTGGGCGTGACGGAATATCAAGTTTCGCCCCAGCGTTGTATCTTTACGTGCAAAATGTGCATGCGTGCAAGGACTGTTGCCTCCAACTCCCTTGGTGACAGGCCAGCAAGAAGGCACGCTGCTTCGTTGGAAACCGTGCGGTATTCCCGCACCATCCAGATGGCCGTGACGCAACGCATACTAGAGGGTAGTATGCGTTTAGCTTGGTCGTAAGTTACTTTCGTAGCGATGGTGCCCATAGATCCTCCTGCAGGAGGCATCTGGACTCCTAGGTTGTGCGGGAGTCGCTTGAGGACATCCCTAGTCCAATCCAGTTTGGGAGCTAGCTAGACGTCGGAAGTGCTAATTGAAATTCTACTGTAGCCCTTTGCGTTCTAGGGTCACGCGGTAAAAAGAGTCACTCTCTTTCACCTTAACTTAAACCTAGAAAAATGTGGGCCTACCATAACTACACATCTGCCTAACCCATTGGGAAATAATTAAGTGATATTGCGTTACCAGATAAATTTTGTTTAGCCTTTTCCCAAATGTTGTGGGGTCGACTTCCAGAAAAACACATGCAGTACATTCTAATATTTTATATGAAGCGACAGCTTGTCTAACCTCTACACCTCAGCAATTGGTTATCACGATATCGTGATAACCAATGTTGGTTATCACGATATCGTGATAACCAATTACAAGGGATACCCCTCGGCAAGACTGGTGTCAGATATCCTTCCTTGATTAACCATAACGACTGACAAATCAAAGACCAATGGCTTGGCGTGCGTTTTGAAGTACGTAGGAAACTTAGTACGATAAGATAGTTACCAACAATGGTAAGCAGCAATTGCTTAGCTTTCAGGATCAACCCGTACAGCTGTTGTTATTATAGCCTCATACGTTACGAATTACAACATTGATATACTTTAAAAGAAAAAAACAAACAAAAAAACACTTTTATACATATTTTAATTTAGGAAATAGAACATAATTATAAGTACGTTCCAATTAGGTAACTAATATTAATTTTTAACTTATATAATTTCACATTATCCTATAATATTAAAACTAGTACAGTTACCGATATTATGAACAATTTTTGCAAGTTTTCAGTTAAATTATAATTTTTTATTTTTAAAATGTGGAAGTAGAAACGTAATAATTTAGTCTAAGTTACCTGAGTTTGAAGATGTTACAATAATCGAGCTAATTCCGTTAATTTAATTAAATACACCATTCTAGTTAATAAATAACATTATTTGTCCAGTCTTTTGATCGAAATATATTCGAGCTAATACTTAAAATTGCATTCCATTGCCGGCGATGTATTACGATAGTTTCTTGATGATTGTTCTGTAGCCTCTCTTGCCAGCCTTGTACGTCATTTGGTAGAGATGTCCCTTGGCGTCGTACCAGCGGACTGCGCCGGCGACGTCTAAGGCTGCATCTTTGGTACCAGGGTTCAGAATGGCTCCCTGTTCGGTTCTGGACGAGCCATCACTGTTGTCGTAACTGAAATGAGTGAAACACAACTTTAATATAATGCCACAAAAGTGTTTTTTGCCTAAAAACCTTAAACTTCATTAAGAGTCGAGCAAATAGTTTCTTTGACGCTACTAGATACTCGAAAAATGACAGGCGCTGAGGTGCCTGATACTTTATTGTTCGTTTGACGTTAGATATTATGTCATTGCTCGAACATGTTTGGTATCGTAGGGCCCGGCAGGGTCGAAGCCTACTGGGGCCTAGGGTTTGTTTCTGGCAGGAAACCTCGGCCCTGGTATGAAAGCCAACAAAGGAACAGGGTGGGTTTTTAGTCAGTACCAGTCTAACACATTCTCCCGCTTTTCCCAAGAGTGGGGGATGTCATTAATTGATTTTCCTACCGTAAGAAAAATAACATGTGTGTGTATGTGGGTGTAAGTGATCAGTGTTGCCAATTAAATTATGTAATATCCCATCCAGTATCTTAGTAAAAATCGATTAATTTTATCCAAAATCTAGTCATAACAACCAATATATCATAGCATATCCTTGAGTGGTAGACGGGTACCCACCCACAACAAAATATTTTCTACATTAAAAGAAAACTAGTTTGTCTATCCCACAAACCTACCTACCTACAATGAACGACCTTGACTTTTAGGAGCCACGTGAATTTCCTTTTGAAGAATTTTAATGGGCCTTAAATTAAATGAGTTCGAACTCACTTTGAGAATCTAGACTGGTAAGAAGTTCAACGCAATATTGTTTCAGAAACATTCTTTTGCCTAATTTACATATTTTGAACACTGGGCATTCAGAAATGTAAATGTGAAACCTATTTTTTGAAGTAGATTATGGAAAAAGTTGTGCATATTTTCCTTTTAATTTAAACATGCTTTGTTTGTACACCAATGTCACCGCTGCAAAATTCTCTTTAGAAAATATTTTTCAAAGTGATCTGGTCGAACTTCACACAACATTGACTTTCCATTTAAGACCTTTTACAAAGGTAAATAGATAATGACAATTAATTTATTGGCATTACGGACTATTTAAACACTACATGGGCATTAGGTGAAACGTAAGCAATGAATTCTATCGTCGAAAAAACACATGGTATTCGAAATTAGATATTTATTTATTGGACAGTTGGAACGACAAATATTTGATATTTTTATAAGAATGACGTATCTGCTCAAAATATATTTATTAGTACAGGATGTATTTTGTATATCTACTAATATTCACACACTATTCTAGGCAAAGTTCAATAACCGCGATTTTGCCTCGAGTTTCCAATTATGTAAACTTGTTAATTCATACTAATCAATATATTTTTCAGTGTATTATATTATCGCACGTGTCCATCGCAATATCATTGTAATAATTTCTGAAATTGAAAGTATACACTATTTTTACATAGCATGGGTAAGATGCCAGCAGGAGGAAAATATGCATCTTTAAGATGAGAGAAAATGATAGGTAGCTAAGTATATTGTTTGAATCCGATAACTGTCATCCGCATCATCCTATCCTTGGCCACAGTAGACGCGGGCTCGCGGACGGCGAGCCATGGGTAGCTCGCTTTCCGATCGTCCGGTAACTATCCGGACCGAGCCCAAGAAGTCGACGGCGCGCACTGTTCCCGCGCGCCTCAAGAAGTTGTCATCAACTGGAGGGGCCCAGCTGGGTCGAAGCCTACTGGGGCCAGGGTTATCTGAAAGGAAACTCGAGCCCCAGTATGAAGGCTAGAAGGAACGGGGTGGGTTTTTAGTCGGTAAGAGTCTGACACTATCTCCCGCTCCACCCAAGAGCGAGGTTTGTCATTAGATGATTTTTGCCCAACGTAAAAAAAACATCCTATCCTTATAATGGTAAACACTATCCAGTATTTAAGAGATTGCATAAAGTAGTCATCAATCTGCATGAAAAAACAAACAAGTTATCCCGATTTAAAAAAAAGCGGCTTGCTACTTGTAGCCCCTTAAAAAATTAAAGTACTGTATAATTGAAGACTCGTATTTTCGAGTAACGGATCTGTAACTGGCTGTAAGGGTACCGTACCGCTTTCGGACGTTCAACTTAAAGGAGGCGTAGGTACCACATGCGTTTTTATACCCCTCATGACAATGTTGTATGTTATCATTCAACTTTTTGTAACGTTAAAGTGACATGCATGACGTTGAATGATTTAAGGCTAATGAGATTATAAATGGTTCAGAGATCCGGGTTCGAAATGGACCCAGACGAATCGGTTGACAGCGTATTAATTTTATTATGTTGTAGTTGGGACGACCTGGATGGCTTCCTTAAGAATAAGAATGAGAAAGTGATGAACCGTGATTCTTGGAAAGAATGGTTGGAGGCTTTTTCCCAGCAATGGAACAATACGGGCTAGCTATAATAATGATGTTGTAGTTTAGTCAAGGCAATTAAAAATAATATTCTAGCAATTATACATAGTTTTCAAAAATTTCTGAATTTCCTGCATAATTAATCCAGTCTAAACCTATGTTTATATTCAATGAAACTGTTTATTTTTATTGATTTGTAGGCTTTAATGTCTAAACAATAATCTTAGAATTTATTCAACATTAGCTTTCCGCCCGCGGCTTCGCCCGCGTGGAATACAGGCAGAGACCCGTGCTCAGCAGTGGAATTATAGGTAGCTTATGTGTTATTCCAGTGTCTCTTCTACCTACCTACCAAATTTGATCTAAATCCGTTCAGTAGTTTTTGCGTGAAAGCGTAACAGACAGAGTTACTTTCGCATTTATAATATTAGTAGGGATTAACATTGATTGATATCGGGCTTCTATTATTCATACGATATAATAAAGATATTTTTTACGAAAAAAATATGGGCTAAAGTGGTGCTTATCGAAGGATGTTTTAAAGAACTAGACTTCATGTCTTCTATCTAGATTGGGGTTAGTTAGTACACTATTATTCATTTTATAAATATCTAAGAATAAAAGCGTTACCGAAATAATGAATCATCATCGACATTTTTCTTTCCGTAAAATAACATCATAAACATTATGCCAGTTTTCCCTAAAGAGATAAGCAGATCTCCTACCTTAGCCTATAATTATATTAAAACATTGTTAAAAGTAGCATAATGCTTCCAACCGGACAAAAATCCAAGCGGTATAAGCGCATAATGACGACAGACGATCACAAAATGATTTCATGTTAGAAATCTTGTGAATAATTTTTTCTTGAAAACCTGTAAGTTCTATACACCTTTTTTGTATTTCTGACTTAATGAAATCAATTGCATATATAGCTGGCAGCTTCGATCCTCAAGTTAACCAATATTTAAAAATGTGATGTTATGTCAGTTGGAAATTTATCCAATGATCAAATATAAACGTAACAATAAAGAAGTAACAAAATTACAGTAAGTTTTACTTAAGACGTTCCTTTGCCGTAATGTTGGCAATACGGAAAAACAGTGTTGCAATATTTTTAGCAATTAAATTACTTAATTTAATATTAGGGAGTTCTCGGTATTTGAAAGAATTGCAAGATAATCAGAATGGAGCCCAGCGCCCTATACTTTATTCAAAAATAGTTAAAAACAAAAAAAAGGCAATTGCAAAAAATATTGCAACACTGTTTTTCCGTATTGCCAACATTACGGCAAAGGAACGTCTTAATTCATGAATCCCCAAGCGACCACCGGTGGCCGCGCATCTATTGTCTTACTATTGTGTCTCTAATTGACGGTATCTGAAGGGTTAAGTGAAACGCACTATACAGTGCGTTTCACTTAAGAAGTTCCTTCGCCGTGATGTTGGCTCCACTGTCTGTCTACAGAAAAAAGAAGGGAAAAAGAAAAGAGTTGCCTACTCTACCAAATTTTTTTGCACGAAATGTGAAACGAAATCGATTTTAACGATACTCGCACCACTTCACGGAAAATAATGAGGGGAATGGGATTTTATTTAAAAAAAAGCAGGTACGATACGAAGGTACGATATTGTGGCGTGGCGTTTTCGGTATTTGAAAGAATTGCAGGACGATTGAAATGGAGCCCAGCGTAGTAGACTTTATTTAAAATTACTTTTTAGTTTCCAAAAGACAACAAAATTATAAGGCAATTCCTAAAAGTAATGAAATATCAGTTAATCTCCCTAATACTAGGTAACTTCATTGCTAAAAATATAGCAACCTGTTTTTTCCGTATTGCCAACATTACGGCAAAAGAACTTCTTAAGTGAAACGCACAGTAGTTACTATTTTTAAGTATTACTTGAGATAACCTCAGATAAAAAAGCTGGCCCTTGAACGTATTTATTAAAACTTTTGACGTTTTGCATTTTGCGATCGCGTGTCATTTTGCGCCTTTACCAGCCAGAGTTTGAGTTGATAAAGAGTAGATGAAAAAACCCAATAACATCAGCATTAGGGCTTACGAATTTTTTATAGTTTTAGTATCCTATTTTAGTAACTGAAAAATAATTAGCAATTAAACAGTATTATTTGCAAAATAGTATAACGTAAGTGTATTTGTACTCGTATCTTACCTAAATGACTGGGTAAAGTACATCCGTATTAATGCAATTATTTTATGATGAAGATCTTACATAGCGTCCGTGATATTCTATGTGATGATATCACATTTTCTTATGAGTGGCATTCAATTAGGTAGTCGTAATGTTTATGTAGGTATTTCTTGATTGTGTAGTTGCAGTATTTCACTTAGGTTCGATTTTAGAGATGAGTACTATAGTTTCCCTATTAAAGAATTTCGAAGTCGATTGTATGACACACCTGTGCCTTGGAAAGCACATAAAGCCGCTAGTGCTGGGCGTGATCAATATGGTCGCGTAGGATTACCATTCCATCGGACTATGAGATTAAAAAACAAACAGAGACCGCTCATACTTTTGCATTATATTATCTCCTGCTTACTTGGCTTATCTCTGTTAATATTGGCAATCGTGATCAACATTCGTTAGGTAGGATTATTTATTATTATGCATCAGTAAATCGGTAGATATATCTGTATAGTTTCTTATTAGTTGCCTACCGTGCGTAATTGCGATACAAACAACCAAGGAGCATCTGAAGGTTTTGTTTTAGTATATTTATTGTAAATTCACTTAGAAACGAGTAAGAAGATGGTCGTAACCATGCGGGAATAGACATCCTCAAGCCCCAGCCGTCGCTAAAGGAGACGCTGGGCTGACTGGACTCGCAGGACGTTCCTTGGCCACCAGAAGCGCGGACAACGACGAGCAATACAATCGGACCATCCAGTAAGGACCGAGCCCGAGTCGATGAAAGTGCATGATTTACCACGGTCTTTAATGGTCAAGAAAATGTCAGCTTAACCGGCCCTAAGATGCCGTGGTGCTGGAACACTACGGCCAACTGAAGAACGTAGGTGGGTTTTAGTCAATAAACGTCTGACACGCCCTCTTGCTCCATCTTAGACTGGCAGAAGTCATTAGATGATTTCCTACCACGTTAATCTATAGTATCTATGTTTTATAGTGAAAATTGGTGTATTGTTTTAATTTCAATGGACGTGGAAGGTTGATTGCAAATGTGCAGAGCGTGACATTAGTTCGTAGGTTTTCTAGCATTCAATGGGCTATATATATACGAGTGCACATTTGTTGTATCTGAGTTTAAAGGATGTGAGCGTGCTGGGTCACACACCATTAATATTTATGTGACGCCGTTATAACTCCCACTTGAAATAAAATTAACAACCAGCAAGCCTTTTTTTCTGCGTTGGTTATAACGAAGTGTCTCAAATTGAAATGTAAAAAAAAAGTAATAAAGTAAAAATTTCATTAAAACATTGTTTGGAGTTTCCAGTTAGTTTTCTAAACATTTACTGTTGACAACTTTGTAAAATACTCGCTAGACTTTGTTAATTATTTCTGTTGTTTTATGTATAAGCTGTGTTACTTTTTGGTGTACAATAAAGTTTATTCTATTCTATTCTATTCTGTTCTGCCGTTATGGCGACACTTGAGGTAGGCCTATATCCAACAGTGAACGTCTTTGAAGTGATTTGTGCTTTAACGTAGAAAAAGTTACACGTACATGACCCAAAAAAATCCCATAATATTTATTTTTAGGCTATCGGTTATGAATCATGACTGTACTGTTTGAAAACAAATTAGCACTTATCAGACGATGTCGACCATAATTAACTGCAAATATAGTTCAACATCCGTATTTATCCATCAGGTATTACCCGACAATGGAAACCGATTCTGGCAAGCTTCAAACAATTTTCCGCTATCCTTGTGGCAGAAAGCCAACATAAATCACGGAAGAGCGATTTAAAAATATTTGCTTTCCAAATAAACAACGTTTTACTACACTTAAGCAGGTAAATCACGTATTTGGATTATCAGGTTACACCTGCACACGTAAGGACAATATAAAGGTCAATTTACATAAACATAACATTCCATAGTGTTGGTTCGCAAATATTTTCGTCGTTTATCTAGTGGTGGTGATGGGTGAGTCAGAGGCATTTGCTTTCCTTTTCGTTTAGTATTCAAAATGTTCTGTCATTTTATTGCTTTAGGTAAGCGTTATACTCAATCCTGTTTGGGGTTTGATGAAAAGTGAAAGATTTGTAGTAACTATATGGTGCAGCGCAAACGACACTATTTTTGTGCGATATAGTCTGTGGCTCAGAAAATGTTTGCATGGCATGCTTATAAAAAATAATTTATTAATAAATAATTTACTGTGTCTGTACTTGTAAATAATTTAATTCATGAATCCCCAAGCGACACCCGGTGGCCGCGCATCTATTGTCTTACTATTGTGTCACTAATTGACGGTATCTGAAGGGTTAAGGTGTCTGTACTTGTAAATAATTTACGGTATCTATGAAAATATAATCTAAGCAATTATATGCATTTATAGCATATAAAGCTTAGGTTCTATTTTCACAGACTCAGAAGTGCGACACGGATAGTCTGTCGTCTGCGTTGCCCCTTATATTTTCCAACTATACGTCTCTATGTTGGCCAGCTAGATGGACTGATGACCTTAATATGTGCCTGAGATGAAGTGCAGCACATGAACCTCAAGAGACTTATGTGCAGCTTACAGTCAGCTGTGATAGACTAAGTTCAAGTATGTTATGGTTTTACCTCATTTCGTAACCCTATTGTTTTCTATGCACTTGCGTTCAACAGCATTATTGTCATATACAACTCGGTCTTTAGTAAACCACAGATTTTTCTTGACTTATCAAAAATAAAAAAGGACCGAGAAGTGGTTGTTTTTTATTAAATACAAATAAATGACATCATAGTTAAAAAGTTCGTGTTAGTCGTTACATGATTGAAAACAGATTAACGATTTGCCATTGCGTGGGAGGACAAGTCCAATAAGATCGAGAGACACGACCATAATAATGACATGTTGTACTTATGTAGTCAAGCCATTGAAACTGATTTTTTGTTAGGTCAAAACTGAAGTTAACCTATCACAGACAAGACGATAAAAATAAACGGTTGACACAGTTTCAGAGTAGGTTTATTGTGCGTAATTATTTTGACGAGGATCAAAATACAGCTACTATAATTGCTGAATAATTTAGTGTAGGTAATCACATTGAAACATAGATCAAGATTTAAGTAACTTTCTAAGCAATCAATTCGGTAATTGGATGCGGGAGTGTTGTTATAGCTAACACGATTAGAATACAAATTCTTCTATAGAATACCTACTCTATGTATATAAAAACGAAATAACACTCACTGATTAATCACAAAAATTTTAGAAACTATAAGACCTACAAACTTAAAATTTGGCAGGCAGGTTCTTTATAGGATGCAGACATACGTAAAGAACGGATTTTCGAAAAATCAACCCCTCAGTGCATGAAACGGGGGTCTAAATTTTGTATGGAGAAACCGACTTTCGCGCGGACGAAGCCGCTGGCAGAAGCTAGTTATAGCATATTAGTACACAGATGTAGTATTAGAGTATGCTACTGACCTAGTTAATGACATAATGTCTGTGTTTTCTGAATCTTTGAGGGAGAATCGGACAGGTTTACTAGTTAATTAATTATCTAGTTAGGAACCATATTGCATAAGGATTTCGTATTCAAAGTGTAGTCAACAGAGTTAACGAAACGACGAGGTGTCGTCTTAGTAATGTGATATGTTTTGTATCCACATCCTTGGATACAGAGAGCTTGTAGTCTGTTGCGTAAGCTAGGTTAGGCTAGGCTAGGCACAGGATTGACTAAATTATGTGTAAGAACAGTGTTTACGTCTTTTTTGATATATTCTTTTCTAGCAGCCTCACCCGTGTGATAGTACAACATTCAAACCATAGTGACCTAGCGAGGTGAAGCCTACTGGGGCCAAGGATCTGTTACTGTACAAAAGGCAACGAAGGAACAGGAGTGGGTTTTTAGTCAGAAAAAGTCGAACTCTATCTCCCGCTCTGCCTAAGAGCTGGGGATGTCATTGGATGATTTTCCCACCTTAAAAAAAACCATACTCCAGGAATAAAAAGATATGGGTACTGCTATTTCAGGACATAGTCTACCCGTGTACCAAAAATCAATTTTAATTTTGTTCTAAGGTTGGTCTGGTAGATATCGCTGTTAAGGATAAGACCGCCGTTGTACCCATGGATTTGTGTTAGTTTAAAAGTTATGTTACTATATAATATTGGTGTACAATAAAGTTTATTCTATTCTATTCATCTAAATCTGTTCAGTTGTTCCAGCATTAAGATACAGACACACTCCCAAACTTTTGCCTTTATAGTGTTAGTGTGGTATATTTATAGTGTGATGTACAAGTAAGTTTAAATACAATGTGTATTTTAGTTTAAATCATTTTATTTTTGTATTGACTGTAATGTACGCATATGAAATGATTTATAATTTTTTACGGGCTTTGCCACTTTCTAAACAGCGCATAAGTCGCTATGGCTGCAGGTTTTTGGGATACAGAGGGCAAGAATGTAAGTGGGATGCAGTTAACCTTTCGAATACCGTAATTAGAAACACAATAGGAATACAATGAGAGAGCGAACGCTGGTATTCGCTTGTGGTTTAATGAATGAATGAAACATTCAGATTTATTTTCACGAACTCAAAACATTTAGGAATGTTTTTATGACATTAATTACCACGGGTATAATAATAAAATAAATTATTAAAATGAATGATTAGATATAAATAATTTATTTGATCATATTAAACGGCGTCATTACTGCCAATCAATGTTTTTCCCTCATAAAGTGTTATTATAAAACAATTATGACCATGATTGAAAGGCTCCAATATCTATAAATTTTTGCAGTAATTTATTTTCAATAAAAACGTTTATTTTTAAATTGATTTACAATTACTACACAACTTACCTACGCAGTTATTAATTTTTTTTTATACGATTTTTATCTAAATGATTTTTTTCCAAAGATAGATTCATCGGATGTTATGTACACGTATGTATTGCTGTTCTACGATGAAACATAAATTTGTAATTTTGATTGAAATATGAGACAGGCCTAATGTTGATCGATTGATGAAGGTTTTAAACGTAGGTAAAGAAGTCATTGACCTCAAAGATAAAACTGATATAAAGATATTTATACACAAGCTGTCCCGCGCGGTTTTAACCGCGTGTTTAGTTACTGCACTACTTCCGTGTGTCATAGCGTAACGTCATATAGTCTTTATTTTTTCTCATGAATCTGGACATTCCATACAGAAATATTTATTCCAATCCGACTGTTTCAGAGATAAATGGGATTTTTTTAAAACACTTTTTTGCTTTATTGTTTTAGTAGAGATACTCGTATATGTTTAGTATACATACACGTTTCAAAATAAGATTAATGATAATTCGGTTAAAATATACACAAATCTGTACGTAGGTATCATTAATCAAGTAATATTGAAAATTTCTCAAAACTTATATATATCGAAACGTTACGACTTAATTAAATATTTTTGATAAATATCACGTTCGTATCAAAATATTGGGATCAAGACTAGTTTATAGAAAAATAAATGACTTAATCATAAATTTGTTACGTTTTTCAATTTACTGTATACATTATTAATTTATGAATATTAATTATTATCTTCGTTTACATATCGCAAAGACACCCAAATATTCGTGACTCTACTTTTGGTTCAGAAACCTGATTAGAAAATGTACTTTTCTTGAAAATAATAATTTAGAATATCTGAATACAAATGATTAAAAAAAAATATTCATATATAACAATCAACTACTACGAATTTCATAGTCAAAATGATATAAAAACAAATCTATTTATCTTTATATAGATGAGATAAAACGTGCGAAAAAAATTGTACATTTGTTTTGAAAACGTTAATCTTGTTCTTATTATGAGGTGTACAATAAAGTTTACAATAATTAAATAAATAAAAAGAGAGCATTTTTATCAAAGAGGGTCATTACCAGGAATAGTAGGACATTAAAAAAATATAAGATGCTTATATCTACACTCTATAGTCTTTTCCCGGGCTAGGTAAATTAATATTCCAACATGTATCTCTTCCTAATGCACAAACACTGTAGCTTAGCATTGCATAGTCTGTCACAGATTACCATATCAGCTTGCAGCAATTGATTACGTATTCCTGTTTTACATGACTATCGCACTATGCTATGCAATATTATATACAACATTATTTTTAGCATATATGCGAAACCTAAACATAGTTTTTTTTTCAAAATCTGTAACCGATTCCAACCATTTTTACACCATGTTATAATTTCTCCCAAAAGTATTTTAAAAAAGTCACTTGTTGGACACCATGGACACTAAGTACAACACAGGTCATAACAGGCACTAGGTACCAGCGCACAGCAGGGTGCGGAAGCAAAACAACCCTTGGTAATACGGATGGCCCGGTAACCATGTTTCTTTGCGGACAGCCAGGTAACATAACAAGCTTATTACTTTATGATTTTTCATGACATGGTTATAAAATTTTGTACGAAAATAAATAATAATATTTTTTGTATAATCTTTAAATAAAAAATATTAGACACGTGTTTCGTGTATCGCATATATGTACTATCGTTGTACATATGTACTCATAATTTTAATAAAGGGAGATAAAACGATGAAAAATTACATTAAGTGGTAAGAAATACTTACTGGTATCTATAAGAGTTTGGCAGGTTAGCTGTGTCAAAGTCGTATCGAACTATTTGAGCTCTATGTTGATTGTCAACTGCAGGACTCGCCCCAAGCATTTGCACCAGCAACGCCGCCACCAGACTCTGTAATATTATCAAACGATACATTAAATTGGCATAAATTTAAGCGTGTTTACTTAATTAGCAATAAGGGCCGTGTCACACGCCCTCGCAAAACGTTTTTGGATTCTTATATCCTTCATTAATTAAACGATAACATCTTTTAGTTGCTAAAAGCTTTTGAACCATTTTTTTTCAAGAATTCTTTCTTGGTACAGACATCGTCCAAGTCGTTCAATGAAATTTTATGGATTGTAATAAACCATTCCATATCTAGAACATTATTCGACCTTGATCTTAAATTGGCATATTTTAGAGTTCATCTCTATTTGCGTTTTTTATTTGGATTCCATATCACCAATTCATTTTCACAACGAGTTTTGTGGCTGCCTATTCATGAAAATTGATTATGTATAACCTTGGAACGCTTATCACTGACAATACAAATATAACATGTGTGACCTTAGTAGGATATAAAACAAAAAATACAGACTTTATGACACTCATAGAAAAGTTAGAACGATGTATAGATTGGCTGCTATTACTAAAGTATTTTTAGATTTTCGCGGGTGATTCAATAAACAAAAAATAACATCGCATCAGATATTCACACATACTTAATTGATGGAGTATCAATTTAAAGCTATAATTGTAAATTATATTTTTTAAATTAAATTCTAAGTTTACTTGATGGATAAATTAAATGCACTTTGTAGAATTCTTGTGTTAACCGCACACTTTGAGGGGCTATTTCATTATAGACATAAACATAGAAGGTGTGAATAAAGCAAAGGTCAGAACCTAAACCTTTAACGACATTAGGTAAAACCACACATTCATGAGCTGGGCGCGCAGTGCCCAGTGCATGTGTATTTGCAACACACATATTCGTCAACATGCAACCACAGGGAGGTCGTCAGTTCAAACACTCAATTTATTGACACAATTTACCATGCAAATTTTGACACTGTTTAGTACTTATTTAGATGCACTTATATAAACACTTAACACTGGCCAATAATTACCAGAATGTACAGCATCTTGTCGCGTTTCACAGATGACAAAAGAAGCAGGTGACTTCCTGGACAGGTTGTAGTCCGAATGTGCTAACGGTTTCGCAAGATCTCCTTATATATAAAGAGTGGCGGGTGTGTGCGCCTGGTGGCCGCATACAAGCGTGCGGCCCGCTCCGCCTGCGCTGAAACAGAGCCAACTCTAGCTGACCATTACATAGATCGACATATGAATGGACCGAAGATCCGCTCGGATGCTACGGTTACAGATCTCTGAACAATAAGGTAAAACCCGCATTAACAAAGACACAATACACTCTCGAATGGTTTTGCGAATTGAAAGTAAAGACTAGTCATGTAAAACAACTATTTTAATGTTTTAGTTGCTGGAACAGCTATAAAAACAATGGTTTCCTTCATTTATGACTAATTTGGTACTGTGACAAAAGATAGTTGAGTAAGTAGTACAAGTACGTATGTAGTTTTGTGTACATATGACTTGGTCGCATAGGTAGGTCAATTGTCAATTGTTTAGTGAGGAAATAATTCATTAACTCACAAATTACAAATATGTAGCACAACACTGCAGGTAAAACAGGATGAAGCATGTTCTCACGTCGACCATATTATCACTTACCATCAGACAGAGATACTAGGCATGCCTTTTAAGTTCTGTCGTTTAAATATTTCCCGCTAATTTTGAATTTAGAATTGCTCAATTTTCAAATTTGTTTGAATTTAAAATGGCAAAACAATTGAAATAATTAGAATTGATGCAACTATTTAGTCACAGCGTTGTTTTGAATCTATCAAGTCGCGCATAAAAATGAATCTCTCTAAGGAAAACGTTCGTGCGATAATTTTTAACAACTTTTGGAGAGGCCTAACTCGGATTCAATATTTTGAGGAGATAAGTTCTGTATTGTATGATGAAGTTCCTTGTCTACGGACTGTCGAACGCTGGTATTTAGAATTCCAGCGTAGAAATACTAGTCTTAGTGACAAATTTCGTGAAGGACGTCCAAAATCCGCCTTTACTGAAGAAAACATCGTTGCTGGGAGACAACTGATACTCGAAGATCTGCATATGACATATCGGGAGATATAGGCGTTAATAGGCATTTCAGGGACAACCATTCAAAAGATCTTGCATGAAGAGCTTGGTGTGAGAAAGCTAGTTTGCCGATGGATTCCGCATTTGGTTTCCGATGATTATAAGGCAACCCGCGTCAGATGGTGTAAGAAATCTTTCCAAAGGTTCAAGCGAGGAGAGTCAAATCACGTCTACGACATTATCAGTGGTGACGAGTCTTGGATTTATGCCCACGACTCTGATTCCAAAGAGCAATCCACAACCAGGGTCTTCCGAGATGAGCAAAAGCCGACTAAAGTTTTTCGCTCTCGAAGCACTTCGAAGAAGATGTTGGCTACGTTCGTGGCGAAAACCGGTCACGTTGCAAGAATTGTGCTTGAAGATCGTAGAACGGTTAATGCAGAGTGGTATACTACAATTTGTTTACCACAAGTCATCGCTGAAGTCCGGAAATCTAACCCAAAGCGACGCATCATCCTACACCATGACAACCCAAACTCACATACCGCTGGTAAAACAATTGATTATTTGAAGCAGGAAAACGTAGGAATTCTTGACTATCCCCCATGCAGTCTTGACCTAAGCCCTAACGATTTCTTTACATTTCCTAAAATTAAGAAAACTCTTCGTGGGCAAAGGTTCCAGTCCAGTGAAGAAGCAGTCAACGCTTTCAAGTCGGCCATTTTCGACATACCGACTTTGGAGTAGAATAAGTGTTTTAATAACTGGTTCGATGGAATGTAAAAATGTATTAAAATGCGAGATGAATACTTTGAAAAACAATAAATAATACTTTAAGGTTCTACTCGTAGTTATGTTTTTTTCTTCAAACGACAAAACTTAAAAGGCATCCCTCGTAGTGGTCAAACGCGAACCTATCAATGATAATAAAAATGAATCTGATGCCTCATAAGAAGCTGATCACCTTAAAAGGACATTAAAACTAACTGACCAGATAAATGTACATATATGGGCATTATAACATTGCCGTTTGAATCTATTTATGCTTTGACACATACAGTAGACATAATAATAATATAATATGCCACAACTATGACAAAACACCGTCTAGGCCCAAGCTAAGCAGAGCTTGTGTTATGGGTACTAGACAACTGATAAACATATTAATATATTTCTAAAAACATACATAATTATAGATAAATTACACCCAGATACAGAACAAATGAGCTCATCATATAAACATTTCTCCTGGGTGGGAATCGAACCCACGACTTCCGGCGTAGCAGTCAGGGCCACTAACCACTAGAACAGTCGGATTATAAATGTATAATAAAAACTTAGTAACTATGAAGACACCTCAACATAATAATCGCATAAATAAAGATATGTTGGTTTAAATGTTTGTAAATGCACCTACAGTCCAGGAAAAAATTCTAAGATAACGCAATTTTGTATTTATGAAATAAAATCATACACTGTCGTAATAAGTCATAACTACAATAACTTTATATAATATAATGTTCATTCAGTGAGTACTGCCGATTTCATCACTATAATTGTCTAGAAATGTGAAAGGAAATTGAACATTACAGAGTCCTTTAAAAGATACATGTGTTTTTTTTAATCCATCGAGAGTATTTTTTCCTGTGCATGCTACAGATGAAGGTGTTTTTTTTTTGCTTAGCTTTATAGATTGACATAATTTTATTTCGTTACGCCCTGTGGAAGAAAATGTCTACTTTGCTGTATCTTATAGATAAAGCCCACTGCGCTACGCCCTCGGCATGAAAGTATTTAGTATGCTAAGCGTATAGCAGATAGCATAGTAGACACTAGATAGTATAGATAAGCATTCAAAACTAAAGTTCGAGAGCTAATTCGTAAGAAGTTGGCAGTAGTATCATCACAACGTTAATGTTTTCAAATTGTCGATCTGGACCAATTGTTTGACTATATTAGTTAGGTATGTAGTTTATTAATTTGAGTATATATTGTATAATTGTATTATATATATTATATATGGTTTATTAGTACTTATGTTAATTCTTGTATTCGTTTTCTCTTTCTCATTTATTGCACCTACCACTATTTTTCTCTGCATCACCCAAAGGTTGACTGGCAGAAAATGCCTAAGGCATTAAGTCCGTATCTGTACTTTTGTGTACAAAAAGCATTGAATAAATAAATAAATATAAATGGATGTTTCCTACGATATATAGCCCCACGTACACTACGCAATACAAAGTACGTAAAACTCATATTACTGAACTTATAATTCACTTACACAGCTGTAAATAAAAAGATAAAATCATTATCACATTCCACATAAGTTGTATAAAGATTACGTGGGCACTTACAGAATTTAAGGACGTCCATGTAACGGGAACTATAACATACTTGTAAATAAAATCATTTTATTTTCATTCTTTCTTTAAATATGTATTTATTGATACAGTATTTATTTATTCAATTGAATTTCGTTAGTGTTTGCGTCACTCCACTTATTAGCTGATGACGCATTTCATAGCGTTAAGATCAAAACACGTGCTAAGTTGCACGCGTACTGGATGATTTTATTAAAAAATGTTCGGTTCTGTCAGTTAAAGTATTTGTTTATCTTTAGTACTTATAAAAGTAAAAGGTTGCGTTTGGGGGAAATAGCTGTCTGTTCATAGAACAATACATAGACTAAGACTGACTGATCTGAGAGTTTGTGAGTGTTTCTGAGATTAGATGTTTGTTCCTCTTTAACAAACGGCTAGACGAAACTATCACAAGAGTAGAAGCACAGAAGCATAAGTGTAGAGGGTAAATTGGTCAAGCGGGATTATTTGAATCTACGACATTCACGCAGGAATACACCGTTACCACCACCACCACCACTGCACTACACTCCACACCACATCACCACATGTGTGGTTTCACCATTTGGCATTATAAATGACACTAGTTTCTACCAGTGACTTCATCTGCCTGAAAGTTAAAATGTGGAAGTCGCTCCATGATACAGTAAAATTCTGTTGGTGAACGAATTTTTGAGATCGGTCCGGTAGCATTTGAGTTTACTTATTCATAACAACCAAAAAAAAAAAAAAATATTTTCTCTTTATAATCTTTTAATATATAAAAATCTGGTGTCACAGTGTTTGTTATTAAACATCTATGAAACAGCTTGCGAGTTTTTTAAGAAAATTTTGTGTGTATTTAGTAGGTCTGAGGCTATTTTTTACTCACCCTCACGCTCCATGTTTCTTTAATCATTTATATGGCTAAATATCGTTTGCCGAGTCAACTAGTGTTAGTATAGATAAATAAGATATCTAAAAAAATTGTTTGACGACATTAATCATAATTATTCATAAAGCAGATCAATATTTTGATAGCCAAGCGTCATAAAATTTCGGAATAATGTTACAATATTATAATATTTTAACATTATTCCAAAATTTTATTATATTTTTTATATTTCACAAGTTATTGATTAAAATGCAAGGTCGATAAAGATCTTAAGCATTATGTTATTTAAAATAGTTCAAGATTTAGATTTGACATTACAATCCCCAATATGGAGTTTATATTTCGAAATTATATATTTTCTGTTGCCGAATATGTATGGTTAATTAATCAGAAATTGTGTGACCGCTGACATTAGTAATATATTTATTCTAAGCCTTTACTTGCTTTCGCAAAGACTTCTACTAATAAAAAAAATATTTGGAACTAACAAGTTTGCAAAACTGTACTCTCCACCGGTGATTTAATACCAGATGAGATAAAGGTTTCGGCGCCAAATAAATTTCTTAACGTAGGACATAAACATACTCCAAACACTCTTTTTACGAAACCGTACATACAATTTATACAGGCTATATTTTATCAATCGAAACTATATAACGAAGGTTCTAAAAGAGACGAAGAACGTTCTTGGTGGATATCTGAAAGCTTTGTTAATTGTTAAGTTATATTACAAGAGTTATTTTTATTACTGGGGGGCAAGAAAGGGGTTTTCCCAGGGTTCTGCGATTCCAAGCACCCGGCGCACCCTGGACAGCTAGCACTCAGTAACGCAAAGGCTAGACTTTACTTTGACTAAGCCTTTCACTTCGATGATAAACTCTCTTCAGAGCGATGGTCAACGGCCATTCCTGATGCCAGATATGTTGAAAGCGTATAAGCAATCATATAATGGTAATATATATATATGTTAACAAAAATAACACCTCTGAGCGGAACCAACCCATACCACACTCACTCATTGTTATCCCAATTTACATTGCAGGTTTTCAGAAAACAAATTTAACCTTCTATACTAACTATGTCAGACCACGAATTGTGTGTGATTGATATTACTAAATATTTTGGAATGTGCATTGCAGACTATGTTCCATCTACTAGTCTAGAGTATCCACATTACGTTGCTGCAAGTTTGACGGTCCGGACTAAGCGTTTCGTTTCGTCATTTATTACGAACATCGAAGAACTGGAAAAATTTGCCTGCAGCGGTCTTCTCGCTCAATTATAATCTAGGTGTCTTCAAGGCTAGAGTAAATAGGTTCCTAATAAACTGAGCACCTCACCATCAACAATAACATCACTGCTTACCATCAGGTGGGATCGCAGTCAAGCACTGGTTTATATCAATAAAAATAAATACCTGTTGTTTGCTTTATATGCGGAACGCCCCTGCAGCTTCCTTCGAGACGCAAATGACGGCGCGAATTATCGGGCCAACAAAAAAAAGGATGGAGAAAAATGAGACACATTTTTTTATTCCAGCACAGTTCCCAGGATTTAAAGAAAATGTGTGACGTTGCTGTGCTCTCTAGTAAACTGTTAAGATGAATCTTTGATAGAGTACAGAGTAATCAAGTTTGTGCATCAGACTCTACTCGTGCAAGCCATTGCAGATAATATAAACAATTAAGATTTTCATACAAGAGCGATGTGTTGGGGTAAGATAAAATTAAAAAGACAACGTGATTCCTTGCGGTTGCCAGATAGTTCGAAATGATCGAATGAGCCTCTGCGTGACTAAGTAAAACCCACCTTGGTTTTAGTCAGTAAAAGTTTTATGCTCTTTCTCGCTGCACTCAGAGCAGGTGAAGCCCAAGCGGGGCTCTACTGTATGCTCTCACACAATGGTCACACCCGGGCATTTGTTCCGCACGTATCCGCTGCAGAAACCTCCCGAACTTACCATGACTGGTGAGGATCTGCGTCATGTGAAAGGTGAGGACGCCGTGACTTCTTTCCAGCCACTCTTCAAAGAGGGGACTTTATACGGCCTTAAAAATAAGCTCTATGTATGCTATGCTGATATACTCGTATGTACCTAGTAATGGCATTATTATCGTGAATGTTGCCGGTTTTGCAATATATACGTTATAGCTATAGGTAAACAAAGATTATGCAAACCTGACCTATGATTTTCTATTTTGCATGGAACTGTTATAAGGCTTTTCTTGTTTTGATTGAAATATTTGATATTTTATGTGACATTAATGTACCGAACTGAACTTTATCGTCTAAATATTGAGATCAAAATATTAATTTATGTTTTATGGTTGGATCACGGAACTCTTAAACGATAATACGTGGCTCTAAAGGAAGCTAGGCTTGACCCTCAAATTCATTCAGATAATCTATATATATAAAAATCAATGCCACTTTTCGTTGTTATTTTATAACTCAAGAACGGGCTCACCTATCCAAACCAAATTTTTAGGCTTTGTTCGGACTATTTAGTAGATGGTTTATGTGAAGTTTGGTAGGGTAGAGTAGGGTATAGTAGGGTAGAGTAGGGTTGAGTAGGGTAGAGTAGTGTAGGTAGATTAGGGTAGAGTAGGGAACAGCGGGAGCGAAGCCTTGCGGGCAAAAGCTAGTAAACTATATTATTTAACAGTTGATATGCAATACGACTGCGATAAAAACAGCTTCAAGAAAAAATTGAGAAATTTTCTCGTTATATAAAGAGTTAGAAGCAAATAGGTACCCTTTTTTTTCTGTCGACGGGGAAAATCATCATTGACGAAACCCGCTCTTGGGTGGAGCGGGAGACAGTGTCAGAGTCTTACTGACTAAAAACCCCGCGCCGTTCCTTCTAGCCTTCATACCGGGGCTCTAGTTTCCTTTCGGATAACCCCGACCCCGGTAGGCTTCGACCCAGATGGGCCCCTCCTGTTGCTGACAACTCCTTGAGGCGCGCGGGAACAGTGCGCGCCGTCGACGTCTTAGCTCGGTCCGGACAGTTACCGGACGATCGGACAGCGAGCCACCCATAGCTCGCTGTCCACGAGCCCGCGTCTACGGTGGCTGGAAATCGGGGCTGGAACCCCGGCGGCGGCGGCGGTGAGGGCGCCGTTGCCTGATGCGGTCGGCCTCCTCCTTTGCTAGCATTACTGCTTCGCAGAAGGAGGCGACCGCCTGCCACTCCTCCTCGCTCCGGACCATGGCCTGAACCAAGGCCCGGCGCGAGAGGTCTCCGCCGCCGATCGCCCCCACGAGGGCACGGCGTTGCTCCGCCCAAGCAGGGCACACCTCAACTGTGTGCTCCACCGTGTCCTCCGGGCGTTCCGCACAGTGGCGGCACCCGGGCGTCTCTTCCGCTCGAATCCGATGCAGGAACCTCCCGAACTTGCCATGTCCGGTGAGGACCTGCGTCATGCGGAAGGTAAGGACGCCGTGAGGTCTTTCCAGCCACGCCTCAAAGAGGGGACTTACCGAAATAGGTACCCTTGATATTGCAGATTTCCAAAAGCCATCGCCGTACCGTAGAACTGTAGTGAATTCATTTAATTTTTCGTTGTTTCACCGGAAAATTGTAATGAATTGACTTTATACATGGAGCCCGCCGGAGACGATCTCTCTTTGTAAGAGTAATTTTGGAAAATTGGCAGCCAGCGTTGTACCATAAAAAGATTATGTCTAAATTATCGCGATATAAATTGCTTAAAATCCAATTTTTCAGGATACAGATAAACGCACATACGTATCATTTTCATATTACTAATCATTTTATTTATATATTATGTTCTTAAATATAGCAATAAATTAATTGATTTATTGACAGATTGGCAAATAGAATCATCAAAGTTATTAAATTATTAAAAAATCTTGCGTTTTGAGTCGTAAACCCAGCAGGCTTTGCATTAATGAGAAATCGTAGGTATTGTTACTCTATTGGAATGATGACCTATTATTTGATTATAATTTGTATTACCCGCAAAACACAAGACTAATGTGGCCAAAAGGTTCTAGAGTGGCAACTGCGTACTGGTGCATCGTTGAAAGGCCTCCTATAAAGTGGACTAATGAACTGGTCAGGGTCGCACGAGACCACTCATTGTGGCGACACTAGGGAGAGGCATATGTCCAGCAGTAGACGTCTTTTGATGAAGGTAATTATATTATACTGACGAGCGATAAGCAATGGGTAGCTCGCCGTCCGGCCGTCCGGTCAAGACCGAACCCGAGTCGACGGCGCGTAGTCGTGCGCCTCAAAGACATATTAGCAAAATAGAAGGGTCAATGCTTCTTAGAGCTGGAGGAACGTTTAAAAGAGGAGAGTGGGTTTTAATTAGTAAAAACTTGACATTTCTCGCTCCACCCTAAAGCAGATAAATGATATTTATTTTGTAAATAGGTTTTAAAAAACTTTTAGATGTCAATTTTTTTTATGTCAGTTTAAACTAGATGAGGTCGGTGTTTCTTAGCTGACTACCCTGAGAAGAAACACCGAAATAAAGTAAGGGGTCAAAGTCTATTTTAAAGTCCATAAAAGTATATATAAGATACAGTAAATATGTATTGGTCAAAATTTTATGAGAACCATGCAGTCTTTTGAAGAAAGAACCATACAGATTTGAGTCGACCTGTCGAGTCAGTGCAAGCATTTGTAAGTATTCGCAAAGCTCAACTCAGGACTGCTAAGGAGTTCAACGACTTGACGAACAATACCAAGGAAAGGACATTTGGGAAGACTGCAGAAAATACTCAAAATTAAAAAATGCGATGCAGGCGATGATGATGATGAATCTGCTTTTGTGGGTTCGATCCTCTAATGTTGATCTTTAAAGGTCAACTAAATTAAAACAATTAAAATCGGAAAACAGGCACTTTATTACTATTTTTTAAATGGTATATTTATTCATTCACTCGGTTTGTCGCATGTTGTGATGCAATGACTTTTGTTGATTTTAGTATTATGGCGTTAATACTGAAATCAATGAAGATCCTTGGCTGCTAAAAGGTACGTTGCCGGAGCATTTTTCTTACGATTATACTTAGTAACATGATACGTTTTATTTTGGAGAACCTGAGAACCAACCACTTAGTGAGTTTCAAGTAGGTACCTTAATATTATGCTCATAATTTAGAATAACATTATAAGGTTGTTAACCTGATTCAAATTATGAAGATCTTATCGGTTTTCTTTTAATATGAGAAAACTTTATGCAGGTAATTGTAACTGCAAGTACTAAAATGTAAAGCTAAGAACATGATTTCCTTCTTCACAATAAATGTTCTAGAGTTAATGAATTCTTATGTAATTTCAGTAGCCATTTGAGATGAGAGCGATAAATATAAGACGTGTATTGTTAGGCTAATGGCTATGTCAAATAACACGTCATTTTGTACAGGATCTTCATGTTTTCGAACATAGATATGGAGATGTCATTAGGAATATCTCAAATAGACATGTCATGTAAAAAGAATGTGGGCAGACAAGTGACTTGCGCAAATCAGACACCCTAAAAATTACGCAACAACGCATGCCAAATATGGGATTATTAAGTGTTTTTATTTATTGTCTCTGCTTTGGCGATCACAAGAACCTGTTAACAGATATATATTTTTATATAAATAGTACAAAAAAGTCAATACTGCTCACATTGTTGAAATACCTCTATCGTATCCTGTTAGTACAGACGGTGTATAGCCTAAAGCATTTCACTAATTTAATTTGACTTTTAACTGCTTTTTTGTTGGGTTTGATAAGGCTTCGAAAAAGTATTTAGTCATTCAAACAATGTCAAGTTCAGAAAATATTTAAAATTGCTTTTAATACAACACTTTTAACATAATACATTTACTATATTCTAGTAAATTTATTGTCTATTGCGGATGTAACTAATTCTATTTATTTTGCAGTATTTGATGGAAAATTATGATTTTCTAGGCAAGCTGTGCTGAGGTAGTAAATTACTACATTGACATTCTCAGCTACATTTACCGAGATTCGCTTGTTGTATTGTTTTACATATTGTCCAGTCCTACAGACACTTGACATATAAGTCGGCACCAATTTTAAATTACAACACTCACTAGGAATCAATTTGCGAATATTTAAAACAGCCACTGAACTTCACACGAGAAAATCCTTGCAACAAAAACCACATAATTTGTTAATTTTGTCAGTGTTCGGTCATAGTTTGGTTTGAACAAGGGGAATTGGGACTATAGTTCACCATGATAATCCAATGCGGGTTAGTGGACTCACCCGGACAGGTGGACGATGATTGTCACTCACTGGACGCCAGAAGGAGGTCGACGCCATTGAAGTCGACCGCCGCGAAGGTGGTGTGACGATTTGATCATGTTCGTGGGGCAAACATGACCAGAGATCGCCCTAGATAGAGAAGTTTGGATGGAGAAAGGGGAGGCCATTGCCCAACAGTGGGACACACAATGCGCTAATAAATGAAAAATGTTAATTCTTTGAAATTCCTTTTGTTAAAACTTTGCTTAATTCCCAATTATATTGCATAGTTGAAAATCAAATTAAATGTCTAGCTAATATTTCCTGAGTTTAACGAACCCCGTGTTAGACTTTTGCTGACAAAAACCCGCTCGGATTCCCACAGTTAGATAATTCTTTCGAATAATCCCGCAGCTCATTAAGCCAACACTTCGATATCACAACGATCCAATATCTTTGATTAGGATTAGACGGTAAAAATGAGTAAGATGGTAATTTATCAGAACAAGAGTAAACAATACAGAAACGAGGTTTAAACCCAGCAGTGGGTATAAAAACGAGTTGTGAATATCAATGTTATAATGACTCAGAAGATTAAAAAAAACAAAATAAATAATGTATTAAAATTACGGTGCCATGTTATACGCTTTCTCTATATTCATCATTATTAACGGTTTAACTGCAAAATTTTTATAAAAGCTAAGGAAATAACTCGAGTTGTTGGTTTTTCCGATGACCTTTTTATGAGTTACGGTAAAGGTACTTAAACGACATGCCTTACTAACAATGTTGTGTTTTGTAACATAAGTTATACTGTTTTTCTTTTAAATTTTATCAAGAACTAGCTTTTGCCCGCGCGGCTTCGCTCCCGCTCTTTCCTACTCCACCCAACTCTACCCTACCCTATTCTACCATACTCTACCCTACTCTACCCTACTCTACCCTACTCTACCCTACTCTACCCTACTCTACCCTACTCTACCCTACTCTACCCTACTCTACCCTACTCTACCCTACTCTACCCTACTCTACCCTACTCTACCCTACTCTACCCTACTCTACCCTACTCTACCCTACTCTACCCTACTCTACCCTACTCTACCCTACTCTACCCTACTCTACCCTACTCTACCCTACTCTACCCTACTCTACCCTACTCTACCCTACTCTACCCTACTCTACCCTACTCTACCCTACTCTACCCTACTCTACCCTACTCTACCCTACTCTACCCTACTCTACCCTACTCTACCCTACTCTACCCTACTCTACCCTACTCTACCCTACTCTACCCTACTCTACCCTACTCTACCCTACTCTACCCTACTCTACCCTACTCTACCCTACTCTACCCTACTCTACCCTACTCTACCCTACTCTACCCTACTCTACCCTACTCTACCCTACTCTACCCTACTCTACCCTACTCTACCCTACTCTACCCTACTCTACCCTACTCTACCCTACTCTACCCAACTCTACCCTACTCTACCCTACTCTACCCTACTCTACCCTACTCTACCCTACTCTACCCTACTCTACCCTACTCTACCCTACTCTACCCTACTCTACCCTACTCTACCCTACTCTACCCTACTCTACCCTACTCTACCCTACTCTACCCTACTCTACCCTACTCTACCCTACTCTAATCTACTCTACCCTACTCTACCCTACTCTACCCTACAAAAGGGCAAAAGCTAGATATAATTTTAGTCTATCAAGAAGGATTACCTATCTTATCAAAAAATTAGCAGTGGGCGCAGTTTTTGAATGATTGGCTGCTTCTTTTTAAAATGACGTTTGGAAGAAGTCCTTGGGTGATAATAACTTCTTTCGCTCTGGAAGGGGCAGGAGGTTACGTCAGACTTTTATTTACTAAAACCACACTTTTGTTTTTCAGTTACTCTTTGCGTTCAAGAACCATGGGTTTCCTTTTGATGAAATCCCCGTAGCCCTAGTGGGCATCAGCCCTGGCCCTATGCTTTACTAATATCTCTTGAGAACCGCGTGGAACACTACGCGCTTTCAACGACTACCTGGGTCACCATGACGTTCAAAATAAGATTGTTTTATTCTTATTCCAGTGTGGGTAAGAGACAAAGCTATACAGGTGGTCTGGCGCCATCTCTTACCTACACTGAAGTAAAAATGAAACCATCTTATTTTGAACTTTGGTCCGGACGGTTGGACGGCGAGGCTACTCATTGCACAACGTAAGCAAGCCCAGAAGTGTAAAAAAAAAAATAAGATTCGTAATAGATTCAAGATTATTGAACAATCTCGATTTATCACTAAGGTACTATCGTCAGGTGAGATTGAGAAAAGAAGAGCGGAAAAATACATTAACAAAATATGAAGTGTCTATACGTTTCTCTAAGTAAAAGTTACTAGTAAAAGTATATATTATATGATAATTAGATTTTTATGACTCGACTCGTCCTTGACACTTCGAACTATTGTGTGCAAAACACTCCTAAAGTTTCCTCAAAAGAGTTATGGTTATACGTTACGTTCGTAGAATATCCAGTAGTGTAAATTTTCACCTTGTTTACAACCTAAGTGTCAACTTTTACCTTTTGTTTCGGCTATTAGTATGCAGCTGTCTTTGATGTGCAATTGACAGCTATAAACATACAATTTATGTCTTGAACGTGCATGATTTATTAATATTAGAACCCTTTGGTTAGTTCCCAATTAAATTTCTCAATTGGAAAACAAATATTACAACTCACCTGTTCGTCTAGTGCGTTATGCCTTGACATTTGAACATTTAAACTATGGATTACAATAGTTCTAATTCATCTAAGAGGCAGTTGCCCGGATCAGACATAATACTCGTCTGGTCAGAGGATCCTCCCTTTTTAATGGAGGTATGCGGGACTTTATACTCTATTATGCATACCTCTAAAGTTCACTTCAAAGTAAGTACTTGTCACAATTACTGACTTCGCTAATGTACTACTACTACTAACCTAATCTAACCTAACCAGTCAGTTACGGATCTCAACAAATACTATTGTACTGTACCAGTATATTTATACTAGGTACTAATAGTATAAACTGAAGTAACATTAGTAAATAATTACCCCCGCTCTAATTGCTAAAGTAAATATTCGTTAGCAGGAAGACATAGAGCACTATTTACAAATGCAGTGTTTGTATTCAAAGTATTTATCCAAGACAAGACTGACGTCTATGATGTAACTGCAAGACAGGTTCAATGGTATTCTAGTAGTAAATCCGATAACAATAGCCACCCACGAAATACCAACGAGACCATAAAAATAACATCCTTGTCTTAACAATAAATATCTCATTTAATATTGCGAACTAAACATACCTAGATGCAAGTTTTTGAATGCATATTCATTTGCTACAGTTTCCAGATGCATACAATCTAATAGTTTTTTTTTGTGATTTTTGTTGCCTTGGTAGATGTTTTATTTTAAACGAATTTGTGAATAAAATATAGAAACAATTAAAATGAATATACACTTAAAATATTTGTATAAACTGATTGAATTGCCATCCCTAAATTAAATAGTTATATCTATATATAAAAAAAAGCGAAATACCATTCACTGATTAATCACGAAATCCGCTAAAAACGAATTTCTGAAATTCATCCTCTAAATGGATGAAACGGGGGTCCAAAGTTTGTGTGGAGAAACCGACATTAATGCGAGTGAAGCCGCTGGTAGAAACTAGTATCTAAATATACTCATTGAAGAACGGGCTCCAATATACCTATAGGTATACAATTCTCAATCTACAATGAGTAAAAATATGCTTGTATGTCTCAGTCAATAGTCCGTGACTAAAATAAGTTGAGCTACGCTTCCTCGGTCAGTGGATGGGTGACTATCTAAACATACTGAGATTCCTCAGTGTCTCGTAAAGCACGTTAAGCCGTTAGATTTGACTGTTATTTAAAGATGATTAACTGTCAATACGGATTTACAAAAGCTAGATTTAAATTTTATCAATCTTTTGATAAAGCGAGTGTCAAACCTAGCTCGTCGTACCCAAAAATCGTATTATCCAATTGGTTGTTTGTTTTTAGGCAGAGCGGCAGATAGTATCAGACTTTTACTGATAAAAACCTGTTCCTTCTTTGCCATTGTTCCAGGACCCCGGGGATCTCTTTCGCATCACACATGGCTCCAGTAAGCTTCGATCCTGCTGGGCCCCTACGGTGCTGACAACTCCTTAAGGCGCACGTGGAACCCAATTGGTTGTAGAGGTTAAATTTATCGTTGCTTGTATCTATCGATATTTGTACCTTTTTTTTGAGGTGGGAAATCATTGAATGACTATCCCCGGTCTAGGTTGGAGCGAGAAGGCGTGTTAAATTTTTACTGACTAAAATTAGACCTGTGTTCTTCAGTTGCCCTTAATGTTCTGCGATCAGGGTTTCTTTTCCATTGCCCTATCGGGTGTCAGCTCTGTTAGGCCTGGAATATTAGGCGACGTTGATGACTTGAGGTCAGTGCTTCCTGGAAGGCTGGATTTAGCGATCTAACCATTGCTCGTGGTCTAAAAGCCGGTTGTTGTCAGGAATGTAATATTGATTATATACATTCCTGACAACAACCAATATATAAAATATAATTTCCGATGCCTGCAGTGACTCCTGTGGGGGTGGTTGGCTGGGGCGTGAGGGTGTCCGTTCCATCACGTTTACGGCCACCTTCTACGCTTCCCATAAATTCTCGCTCCTTATTACCATATTTAACCGAATATTAGTTTATTATTCTAATCGTTTTTTTTTTGCGGAAAGCCCTTGCAGTAGCGAGGCCCTGGGTGTTTGCTTTGCTCACTACCCCCAAAGGGCGTCATTGCTATTATTTTCTTCGAGAATATCTCCTTCAACTTTGTTTCCAAATTGTTTTAAAAATTCTAAAGTTTTTATTTCATATAGGCCTACATGGGCACTTATAAAACGTCAGAAGCTAGTGCACGGTTCTAAATTGGTCGTTTCCTATGGAGAATAACTGGAAAGAACCTCAATGGTAACTCTTTAAAAAAAAATTGGTTGTTGTTACAATATTTCCATATTACAGTATTAATAGATATTATGTAAGAACAGTGTAGACTGGTCTATATTGTACTTAAAAGCACATTAAAAATAATCATATTAAAAAAGTGAGTTAAAATAGGAAGTAATCTAAGAATTCGCGGAGTCTACAGTGTTCTTCCATTTACATTATAAAAAAGAGGGGTATAAAAATAAGCTAGAAAATAATAATAATTAGAACTGACAATAAATGAGACGTTAACAAAAAACCCAAGTCACCAAGTAACGGGCTTAACCGCCTTCTGTTTTATTTCGAGCAACTCGCATATCCAACGAATATCTTGGGTGTCTGATTGCTTTTTATTTCGTTTTCACAATAACTACCAAGCTTATAAACTATAAGAAACTAAATAATAATTATTTAGGTATATGATGAATATTTTAGTAATAGCGGTTACCTTAACTAACCACTGGTTAATTAAATGATACGTGACACGGTGGCATTCAAAGGGTGAGATGAGCATTGTTTTTATAAGGCGCTAAGTACGAGTATTTATATTATTTTTCTATACATTTACACGAAAACTGGCTCTTATTGCAAATACGATTAGGTTCAACATGCTATGTTTATCACCCTCGTGTTATTTTTTAATTTATCACAACAAGGGCTGTTTTAATAAAATTTCTGTTTCGTCACGGTCAACGGTGATTTTTTTTTTTTAAAGCAATGATGTGCATATTTTTAAGGTTTTATTATTTAATAAAAAATTAAATTGTGGTTAAGAACATATCATAAATTAATAAAATTATTTACACAATAATTCGTTATTATGAACAAATTAATATTTATCTGTGGCCTAAATTAAAATATTTTTTTTTTTTCTAATATTAAGTAGGGTGTATAACGGTTTGATATCTTTGCTTTGCTTTCAACCTGCAAAAGTAAAGCGCGGGAAAAAAGTCTATTAAATATTATTTTATAATAGTGTTTAATTTGTGAAAAAAAAAATTGAATCTAAGATTTGAAGAGAATTCTTTAGATGGTATGCCGCCGCTGCCAAATATTGTGATTGTGGTAAAAAATATTTGCGATAGCCTGCTGCCATCTAAATCAAAACTAAACTGTATGTAAACTTTGGATCTTTAGTACAAAATGAACAAAAATACGTCGTTATTTTCAGAAAAAGTATTTCTTAGTAATTGTATTGAAAATCGTTGTTTGACACACGTCCAAAGTCACTGCAGCTCTCGGCTTCATAACAAGGTTTCGCCTCGGTCGCAAAACTTTCTGCACTTGTATCAAAATGTACTATTGATTGCAGCTTCACTTAAGAAGGGGCAATGTTATAAAATAAAATAATAAGTATTTTGTTTTAAAATTGTATTAAACAAAATAAGAAAATACGATTAGCTAGCACCACAAATTATTAAATATACATAAGAGTATTTTAAACATCATTTCTCATTCTGTTAAGATAAGATAAGATAGATAATCATTTATTTGCTCAAACATGAGTACAATACATACATCACAAAGTAATTGTCAGCATGCAAGAGTTATTAAAATACAATATATATCGTCATGTTACAAATCGTTTGTTGGTTCCCGTTATCTTCAATCAATTTATATTTCATAGATAATAAATAAAATAGCCTTTATTAATAATATTACAACCGTAATAATTTAACACGTGCACTAAAGTTTTGTACACACATACGCAACAAATAATTAAATTTAATAAAAAACAAAAACCTAAGTAAAGTTTTAAATCTATTTCGTAATTTATGGTGCTAGCCAGGTTGTATTTTAGCAGATGCACAAAAGACCTTTTAATTTAAATAGACATAAGACATTTTTCGAAGGCATTTTATACGATGTTGGGAGGTTGCATTAGTTGCATTTATTGATAAGTTAATATTATATTATACTGTATAGAATTAATCAAGGCTTGCTCTGAATATAGGGTAAAACAGACATAGGTACATGCCCCATTCGGTAACGTGCCCCACTTGCAAAACTATAACACCTATTTAAAATTTGGTGGTGATTAGTATTGTAGTAAGACGGCGATGAAAACTATACAACGCAAGTTCAACTTGCATTGTATATAATGCAAGTTCAACTTGTACAATACAATGTATAATGCCAGTTCAACTTGCATTGTATATAATGCAAGTTCAACTTGAATTATACATTGTATGCAATGCAAGTGAAGCAATGAAGTTCATCTTGCTTGCAATGCAATGAAGTTCATCTTGCATTGAATAACTATAGTTATAGATTATGTAATTATAAAATGTGTGTGTTACTTTTGCAAGTGAGGCACGTACCTATGTCTAGTTTACTATACACAAATAAAAGTAAGATAAACTTACAAGCATATTGCTTGCAACCATAGAGCAGTAATAAGGACTCATAAAGTAGTAATTACAAAATAAAGTTTTTTATTGCCATTGATCATTTTAATGAGGCCATAATTTTTTCTTGATCGTTTACCATTCCGTAATTAAGAACTAGTGAGCCCAATCAAAACTCATTGACTATGGTTTACCTAAAATGTTCAATCGTAAGTAACAAAAAAACAAAAAATATTATTTTCAAATAATAATTATAACTTAAATGATTAAAAAATTTTTTTTTTTCGCAGATTTTAGTCTTTATGATTACATCTGCTTTTTGTAACAATACAGTACCAAAAACTAGAGTTGAATTAAAGGACGGGTAAGTAATTTTAATGGAATTTTTAAACATGTGCCCCAGTAAAATTTCTGTGTGATTAAAACGCCATACTATTTGGGTTAGCTTTATTTACCAAGGTTACTTTGATTTATTTTCGATATTTTTTTAGAGAATTAGCACATTTAATTAAATGCTTAAGAATAGTCAGATAAATTGTCTGTTTTGATATCTCTATTGGCTTCCTTTGGGATTATTTAAAAATGAAAGATAAAAATGACTTTATAAAAATTATGGATTGGATTTTGATATTTTAAAATCATGAATGAAAAAATAATTTTAAATGTAATACAAATATTTTGAAACTGTTAACTGCAAAACAAGCAATGGTACACTAATAACATCTTTTTTTAGACATGTCACTGATGCAACCGAGAATATGGCTACAACAGTGGCTACAACAGCTTATATATCAATAAACTCACAAGTTATAACACCTACACTTCTTAATGACACCTCAAATATATCAAGTACTGTAAAGACACAGCTCGAAAGAAAAAGAAGAGTTTTATTCATCAACAATCCTTTGGCGTTACGTCAGAATGGCAAAAAAGGCCGTGGAACAGACCCAGTTAAAAATCTTCTATATGTGGAATACAGCAATGATGGGACGGTACTTGCACAATATATGATGAACAATATGGAAGATGTTACTAAGTTTTTTGAGTCTTTTCTTCACACACAAATTTGCCATGGAAGCTGCTAAATATCATAGATTTATCCGATTTATCCTAAAAGTGATGCAACAGCAGCTGGAGGCAGTCCTCGATTATCGAGGGTATCTGTAGTCTGAAATTGAATAAAATATTAGTGAGCCATTTGATTTTTTTATTGTGTAAGCAATATTTTGTCCTGTTAAAATTTTTAATGAATTTTTTTATTTTCATTTAAAAGTTCCGTGCAAAAAGCACTTTTAGATTTTTCACGGTTTTTCCTACTTTCTGGGGTTTTTTTTTTTCATTTCTAAGTATAAACTTTGTATGGATTTTGAAAATAGATAGATATATTCTTTATTGTACACAAAAAATAAAAATAACCAGAAACCAAACCAAAAACCGTTGCTAGACAACAGTTTGTTTATCTCTAATGCCACAACCTTTTTTAGTCAGACATATCATCTGACTAAAAAGGATCATTCAAAATATAATTCTAAAATAATAATGGATACTAAAATATTAATAAATAAAATGATGTGTAAACTATAATGGAGTAATAATAAAAATGAATAAATCTATAAACAGAAAAAATTAAATAATTAGAATTTGGCAGGTTGACCTGATGAAATGTAACGCTTATCAAGTAGTCAAGCTTCCACATATTGTGATAGCATAATATTGCACAAATTTTGGGGTTGATTTCAAATGTATTTGTGAAACATACTTATACGCCAACTTTGATTAAATGTACACTCTGAATTAGTAGAAATAGATTATCAAATAAAAAAATGGCCAGTCTAGATTAGTATAACGTGGGTCTGGATAACAGTTTTGCCGCTCGCGGATATACCGCCCCAGACAGTCCATGAGCCACCGCCATAAGCAACCCTCTCTTCAAAGCAGCATTGTGCGAAATGCTCTCCCTTACGTCGTAGACCTTCTTCCTTCCATCATTGCCATGTAACACAATTTTAGACTCATCAGAAAAGAGTACACGGCTCCAATCTTGCTGTGTCCAATTTAAATGACTGCGTGCGAAATGAAGGCGCGCTGTTCGGTGGGCTCGCGTTAGTTTGGGCCCATTAGCTGGCTTGTGTGGTACCATATAGCGTTCTTTTAACCTTCTCCGAACAGTTCGAGCGCTCACAGATACTCCGTAGAAGTCGCGAAGTTGGTTTTGTATCTCAATGGAGGTAAGGTGACGATTTCTCAAGCTGGTCGTCACGATGAATCGATCCTGCCATTCAGTTGTGACCCGAGATCGTGGCCTTCCTTGGCGACGAACAAAGCCGCCAGTCTCTAGGTACCTCCGATAAACATTTCGGACCGCAGATCGAGTTAAATTAAGTTGAGCACTCATGTTTCTTTGGCTGTGTCCGGCCTGAATAAGTGCCACAGCTTGGGCGGCGACTTCAGGTGAAGTATCCATAGATTATTGATAGAACCTCACCTTAATGTTAAGAATAAGAAATGTTTGTTGCAAAACCAAAGATATCAATCACTTTTTCAAGAATTAAATCCAAGTAAACCAATAAAACCAAGTTTTCTTAGTATTCGATTGTTTGATATCAAGAAACAGGCTCCAAATTGTCTTTTGTTTCTTTAAATTCTGTGTTCGAAATTCAAAAAAAGACTATTGAATGAAATTGTGAATGTGCCAGGTTCAAAACTGCATAAAAACTTTTTGCTCGACCTAATATAAAATTTTAGCTAGGACCAAACGAAACTGAAAATACAAGGTGGGCCAATAGATGTGTCCAGAAGTGTATATTGAATTAGAAGTAATTATCAAATTTTTGCGCAATATCCCGTCACAAAGAAGTTAAAAACATTTAAGTTGTCTCGAATAATTGTGACGGTATAACTAGATTTTATCAATTTGTTTTAAATGAATGTTGAGTATCATGTACCTAATTGTTAAAAATTCAGAAAACACAAATGCAAATAGAAACAGTAGTAAAGTTAGTATACCTAAGTGTAACGTTGGAAAGACAGCAATTATTACATTAATATGGTACAGAGAAAGAGATTCGGCAAAAGTTGCTTTACATTACTACATGAACAAACCTGTGTTTAAGGAAACCTGCTTTGTTTGTGTATTGAACTAAGGTTGAAATAAAAATACTTACGGTTTCGAACTCTCCAGTTTCAGTTACGAAGTCAATATTATTATCCACAGTTGTACCTGCAGCGTCATAATTAAGTTGTGACATTTGAAATATATAATCTAATAGCTGTTTGTCAACTTCTCCATTACTTGGAACATCGCTTGTATTTTCAAGAACCTCATTATTTTTTTCAGGTACTGTTTTCTTGGTGGGTTTTTGTTTTTTGTCCGGTACTGTTTTCTTCTCAACTTCATTTTTGTCCTCCTGAGGCCAATCATATCTATTTTGGTTATCGTTTTGTGGCATTGATTTTGGTATGCCATTTCTGCTTGGAAAGGCAGCCGGTGAAAACGTATTGGTGTTTCTCACATTGCCATAAGGGTTATTAACCTCTATGGGTTCTTGATGATTATTATGATATTGGTTTCCTTGATTACCAGAAAATATATTTCCGATAGTACTGAAAGATTCTTTGGCTGTTGAAAGTGGATTAAATCCGAATAGAGAAAAATTGTTAGTTGGTGATCTTTTCTGCCTAGTAGTGTTTTCTTCATTAGTCATCTCTTTCAAAACCATACTTGTGGTTAACACTATATTTTCGTAGATTATCCAAAGGATAAAAAACTGAAAGCAGTGAAGAAAAAATTAGTGGTATACTACAGTTTTCAAGTACTGCCTTATCATATCAGGCTAAATAAATTGATAGGTAGCTTTTATAATATCAGTCAGTGTCAGAGATACTCGTATGTGGTTTTTAAAAGGTAGGTACTATTTAGTTCGTTTGTATACGAAACATCTGAATAATTGTAGCTTGCAAATTAACACTCAATAACCAAACTTCTCCCTAGATACTTGTCTTTCTTTTTTTAACTCTCAATCATCAAATAACTTCTCACGCTCTTGGGAGCGGGTGGGAGTGTCAAACTTTTATTGACTAAAATCCACATTGTTCCTTCTGTTGTCCTTAATGCCCGGGTTATACGAGGCTACTTTTTTAAGCTAAGATAGACATAACTGACAAAACTGGACAAAACTGATTTACTTAGAATAAAGAAAAAGAAATGAAACTACAGTCTACATGAAGCCAGAAGCAAGCTACTAGCTTTCTGACACTAACTTGAAAAAGAAGTCTCGTTTAACCTGTGCATTGATTTTCCTATTTATATTATTAGTTATTATTTAAGTCATTGGGTGAGTTTCTGAATTGAATATTTTGAGTTAAGAGAGTTTCAAATGCCACGTAAGAGAAAAATTTTGACAGGTTTCAGGCTAAAGTAAAGTTTAAGAAATATTCAACTTCAAATGCTTAAATCAGAAATCGGGAATTGATAGTCAAATCAAAGTAAGTTCAATCAATCGTTATGGTCAATCGGGCATTCTTGCCCTAGTCGGTAACTTAACGTAACGTTTGAAACCTAAGGTACGCAGTTATTTGACTATTTGTAAACTATTATTTTATAGTTTCCAAATAGTTAAATAACTGCGTGCGAATTAAATTGTTTAATTACGCTTCAATCGACGTTTTTTCTTGATCGTCGATTTAAGCGTAATTAAACTATTACTGAACCGTACTGGGACTGCTCTCAAGCAGCTCCTGTCCAATCTTGAGGGTCTAGACGCCTCCTGCCGGAGGCTCTACGCGGTAATCGTTCGGTCCAGAGTCCTTTATGGGGCGCCAGTGTGAGTGCCGTCGTTGCGTCAGCAACCGAAGGCCGAGCTGACTGCTTTCCAGAGGGTTGTGTCAATACGGATGGAGCGGGGATATCGTACGGTTTCCCGCAAAGCGGCAAAGGAGGCAACAGTCCTTGCATACAATGACGATTTGCACGTGTTGATGCAACGCCGGGGCGAAAGTCCGCTGCCACGACAAGTCACGGTATGGCGGATAGAGTTCAGGCGGGATCTCATGATGAAATGGCGTCAGCGCCTATCGCAACCCAGTGCTTGGCATGCCACCATTATGGCGGTAAGTTCCCTCTTTGAGGCGTGGCTGGAAAGACCTCACGGCATCCTCGCCTTCTGTATGACGCAGATTCTCACTGGACATGGTAAGTTCGGGAGGTATCTGCACCGGATTCGTGCGGAAGAGACGCCCGGATGTCGCCACTGTGCGGAATGCTCGGAGGACACGGTGGAGCACACAGTGGAGGTGTGCGCCAATTGGGCAGAGTATCACCGTGCCCTTGTGGGGGTGATCAGCGGCGGCGATTTCTCGCGCTAGGCCTTGGTACAGGCCATGGTCCAGAGCGATGAGGAGTGGCAGGCGGTCGTCTCCTTCTGGGAAGCAGTAATGCTAGCAAAGGAGGAGGCCGACCGCATCAGGCAACGGCACTCACAGCGCCCCAGCCGCCGCCGGATTTCGATCTCGATTTCTGGCCAACGTAGGCGCGGGCTTGCGAACGGCGAGCGATGGGTAGCTTGCAGTCCGACCATCTCGTAACTGTCCGGACCGAACCCAAGTCGTCGACGGTGCGCACTGTTCCCGCGTTATTAACAGCAGGGGCCCAGCTGGGTCGAAGCCTAATGAGGCCAGGTTTAGCTCCGAAAGGTAGTTGAGCCCCGGTATGAAAGGCAAGAAGGATCGGGGTGGGTTTTTTAGTCAGTAATTTTAGTGATTTTTTGAATTTTAGTCTGACACTATCTCCCGCTCCCCCCAAGGGCGTGGGATGTCATTTGGATGAATTTTGCACACAAAAATAAAAGGTATTTATTATTATTTTTGACTAATGGTTATTTGTTTGATCACTGGTCAAGTTAAGAATCAATTGAGCATTTTGCAGAAATAACATAGTTACTTTTTTCGACATTAATTAAAGCTATAAATGAAAAAACTCGCCCAAAGATCATTTAAATAAATTATCGTTTTTTCCTAACTGTGAATAAGTATAAATATGATGACAACATTAAAATTTGTAAAATGTACCGGTTTACAGATATGTAATGACTTCCTTTAAAACATGTTGCTTACCTTTACAATTGAAGTATTCATGTCGTAACAATTCAATTGGTAGATATTCCAGTGACATGTAAAATACAAGATGAGCTAAATGTATTTCACGTAATACACTAACACGTCCACACAACTATTCGGTGGCCCTTTTATGTATTCAAAAGTTAAAAAACTTGTAGAATTATTATTTATACGACTGTATGTTTACGCTCCAACACTACGCAACTGATCCACGAATGAATTGGACTCGCTTGTTTCCTGTTAGCTCAATGTTCTTAGAATCGTAAGGCGCATCGCTCACTGGTAAGTCGAAGTGAGGTTGCGGCAAACGTCGTGGTAGGTACGGTCGAGGCAAGTATAGTCGCGGCGCGAGCATATAATTATGTTCTCTTCACACACATATTTCAATTCAATCATCATGTCATCGTCAGAAGACGAAGACGTACTATATACATACAAGTTATTTATTTTCTTCAAACAAAATCGTAACGCATAAGCGGAAACGCGTCTTCGCACGAAACAAAATGATCAAATACCGATGAAGTCGCGATGCGGTCGGGAACAGGTTTTCCGCCGCGCTCCAACTACGACCTCTAGCCGCCTTCACCTCGCTCGTACCGCAACCCTAGTCTGTGCTTGAATTAACTGTCATTTATTCCCAAAGACAACGTAGTTGTGACGTCATCATCATCAGCCTTTTTAATGTTTCCACTGCCATCATCATCATCAGGCCTCCTCTCTAGGAGGACGTAATGCGCCTGGCGGGGTTTGAACCCGCTCTCAAAGTCGGAGCCATTACCACTTGCCCACTATTGCTTTCACAGACGTGACGCAGGGTATATAAAATCATTGAACGTAACACGCCGCTTGTAGGCCTGCGCCTTGACGTCGCCTCAACTCAAGTTCGTGTGAGCGTCGCCCCTAAGGAGGATTCTGTTTTTTTTGCTCTCACATAATTACTTCAGGTGCCTAGGCAAATCAACGTTATAAAATAGCCAATACAACGAATTTAAAACCGAATATATCGTGGTACAGGCACGTGTTTACTTATGTATGTGTGTTTAGGTTATCATAATGTTTTGCGTACTGCTTTTTTAAGGTAATGAATGCAGTTAAAGCATCAAAATAGAATTGATTAGTTGTGATGGGTAGTAACAAAAAATAAAACCGACAAGTGCGTGTCGAGCCACGTGCAATAAGTTAGAACATGCGGGATTAGAAGAATTATGTTTATTACTATAAAAATATATTAATTTGTTTCGCGGTTAAACGACCAATAATGTTTAAGACTATGGGTGATGAATGCCGACGTGGTAGGCTCGGGCCTCGTTTATGTTTGGGGTTCTAATCACCCCGTTTAGGATAAAGGTCATGATGTTATGATTTTATATTTTTTAAAGATATAGTAGTTTGTACGAAATTTTCAATTTGTTAGTTAGGCGACTGTTTTCTTAAAGTACGAGTAACTTACCTAACCGTAATAATTTTCCTTTTAAATCGATGCAATATACTATCATCATGTTTCTTTTTCAGATTTTCCAAACTAACAGCTTGGCTTGTAGGGCGCCGACACAGACATTATATATCGAAACTGTTAGGGTTTTTTTTGAGGACGACAGAACCCTTAAAATAATGATTAATCATAATAATGATCATATTGTATTTTTTCGTTCTCAGCGGAAAATGTTTGTTTATTTCACATATTTATTTTTTACAATGCACAAATGGATGGAGACCGGGAGACTGTAAGTTCTACCACTGAATATACCTACCACTGTGCATCCATAGAACATTCAGAATAGATAAGTAACTAACTAGGCTCTTTTTACATGACAGCAATTACCAAAGCGATTTAACAAGACAAAAAAGTCACAGAGATCTTCACGATTACTCAAAAACAATCATTTTTTTAAAGTATAACCATAGAGTTTTTTGCCGGTTATTCTCCATAGGAAACGTACGCTAGCTTCTGGCGTGTTATAAGTGTTTGTATGTATATGGGCATATATGGGCACTTATAACATGCCAGAAGTAATTAATTTTGAGTTTAAGTTTGACTCTATTTACAAAACAGTTAAAAATATTGAACAGGAAGAAACCCAAGATCTTGTACCGTTTGATATACTTAAGGCTGGCATCAGACGGACTGCATCGCAGCAACCGAATGCAGTCCATATATTCAACTGCATGCAGTTTGATCTGACTTATCGCAGTTGGTGCCACGTATCTAGCCCGGGAGCTTAGTGTATGATTTGATCTTTAAGTGCTTCATATTAAAGTTGACAATGTCAATGTGCGTTTGCTCTTTGATTAACTGCACACTGACTGTATGCGATTAGCGATGGACAGCGCGCGTCGACACTACACGACTGTAGCCGACCGCGTGCATTTGATATCATGACTGCATGAAGTTGAACGTACAACTGCATGTAGTTAAATATATCGACCGCGCGCGTTTGCGGCGATGCAGTCCATCTGAAGTCAGCTTTAGGCATAAAACGTCGTGTTTAAACTGCAAAAAATAGCTACCAATTGTCGGGTAAATTCGTGTAAATCTTTCCTTTATACAGTTCTAATTTGAAGTTGTAAACTCCATCTTGCTATTGGATTTTTTTTAACACCGTTTCTTGAAACCTTAAACTTGAAGAGTATATAATATTGTTTTATTAGAAGGATGATGATGACAGGTATTATTGTATGAACTAGCATTTTTTGCGGAAATGGGCTATAAGCACACATAAAATAGACACTCATCTATAACTCACTAATATAAAAAAATGTGTTGTTAAACCTTTGGTAAGAGGTTATGTTAAGTGGAAAGTCAATAAATAAACTTATGAGTTTCCTAGTACCTACACTTTTTCGGTTTTGTATTGACGTAAACTTTGTCACTTGATCTTAAACCTTCATATACTGGATAGAATCATTCATCTGTATTATATAAAAGAAGAAACTGACTGACTGACATATTTACGCACAGCCAAAACTACCGGGGCTAGGAACGTGAAATGTGGCTTAATTCATGAATCCCCAAGCGACCACCGGTGGCCGCGCATCTATTGTCTTACTATTGTGTCTCTAATTGACGGTATCTGAAGGGTTAAGGCTTTCTTTTATCATGTAGATGGTGATCAAACGCAAGCCTATTAATATAAAAATAAATTGTAGGCGAGCACTAAGGGCACTTTCAATTTATGCGTATAGCAGTAGGTACGTCATCAGTCCGACAACAAGCGCCAAAATTGAAACTGTATCTGGCTGTTATGCGTTTGTATGTCAGTGATACACTATTCAACTGTGCACTATTCAATACTGAATTGAATACTGCTTGTGACGTTGCCGTCCTGTTGCCGATCGTTTGCCGCACGGTTGCCGCACTGCGCGCTTTGTATAAAAATAATTATCATATTGATGGCGCTATTGTTCTTGAATGCATTAACAGGTAATAATTAAAAACGCAGATAATATTCCATCAACACGATTTCTTGATAAGGATAGACAAGAATTGCATTGCAAATGAGGTATAATTACTAAAGACCCATCATAAAAAAAGAAAAAAAAAATTCTTTTAAGGATGTTACCTTTAATGCGTTTCACACAAAGATTTTATTATCCTACGGGTTTTACATAAGAAATTTCTTCGCCGTAATGATGGCTATCCTGTCTGTCTTAAGAAAAAAGAAAAGAGTTGCCTATGTACTCAAGCAAAATTGTTGCACGAAATACGAAACGAAATCGATTTTAACGGTAGTCGCACGACTTTATGGAGAACTATGAGAGGAATGGATGGATGAGAGGAATGGGATTTTATTTAAAAAAAAAGCAAGTTTAAAAAGGAAGTGTGTGTGTGTGGAGAGGGAGATATTGTGGCGTGGCGTTTTCGGTATTTGTAAGAATTGTAAAACAATCGAAATGAAGCCCAGCGTCGTATAAAAACTAGCTTTTGCCCGCAGCTGCGCCCACGTACATAAAATATACCCTATCTCATTCTGAAATAATGTAGCTTTCTATCGGTGAAAAAAAATTAGCAATCCCATCAGTACTTTCTGAGATCACATCCTACAAAAAAAAAAAGAAAAATACAAACTTTATCTCTTTATTGTATTACTGTGAAGGTTGCGGGAAACCGATGGATGCGAGACGCGCAGGATCGATCATTGTGGCGACACTTAGGGGAGGCCTATGTCCAACAGTGGACGTCTGTCGGCTGTAGACAATTTTACGAAATGGGAAAAAAAATACAATCGCGCGAAGATGGGGCGGACAGGTAGTAATAAAAAATATTATTTGATAAATAAAGCTCTTTTATAAACTCACATTCATACGTATTATTTATTAACCCTTCAGATACCGTCAATTAGAGACACAATAGTAAGACAATAGATGCGCGGCCACCGGTGGTCGCTTGGGGATTCATGAATTAATAATAATCATTATAACTACTAAAGTTGCTAAAGTAGGTACGTGGGTGACCACCAACTACATACCAGTACTCCTCCGTACCTCAGAGAGTACGTTAAGCCGTCAGTACCGGTTGTCATTTGAAGATCTGCGACAGTCTTTAGGTGCGGAGAGTCAGCTTATTCTTCTAGGATAATTTCTACTTTCAGGCGAGTGAAGCCGCTGGCAGAAGCTATTATGTTATGAGCGGAAAACAAGATGCCAGACGTCCAATAAAACGTTTAAAATAGACTAGGTAGGTTTTTTTATGTGCAAAATCATCTTACAACTTCTTTTGCGCTTGGTGAGGTAGTGTCTGACATTGAATCACTAAAACCCATAGTGTTCCCGCAGTTGCCTTTTCCAAGGGAAACTTTTTCTACCTATCTCACAGTCCTATAAACGCAACTAGTCGCTAGCTTCACTTTTTTTTTTCGGTGGGAAAAATTATCTTATGATAACCCCCGCTCTTGGGTGGAGCGGGAGATAGCGTCAGACTCTTACTGACTAAAAACCCCTACCCGTTCCTTCTAGCCTTCATACGAGGGCTCGAGTTCCTTTAGGATAACCCTGGCCCCAGTAGGCTTCGAGCAATAAAGGGGTAAACATAAAATCAAATAAAACGTGAGCCTAGTTTTTACCGACTTCCCAAAAAGGAGGAGGTACTACGTTCGGCTGTTTGTATGTTTTTTTTTTTTTTTTTGTATGTTTGTTCGGCGAATACTCCCCCAAATGTGGACGGATTTTCAAAATTCTTTTTTTGTTCGAAAGTAGATAGTTCTGAGGTGGTCCCATTATCACCAAATTAGGATCTGATGATGGGATCTTGGAGAAATCGAGGGCAACCTTCAAATTTTATAGGCTCACTTATTGATTTTCGCATATTTTATGAGGTATCTTGTGTATTTGCGTATGGTCGTCACCATCTCAGGTAGCTGGGCTGATGATGGAAGGTACAACTCCTTAACAGTAAGAAGTTACTCGAACAGGCAAGGACTGTTTTAGTAAATTGTTTTGATGTTTGATAGGGCATTTGCCACATTTGGTCTCATGATCATCAAGTCATGACCTGATGCTGCAGTCAGGATAGTATGCAGAGTACCTAAGTCCTCGACAACAAACAGCAGATATATCGAGTTTAGGCTCATTGAAAACGGCTCGATGTGTGGATAAACGTACTGCTAATAAAGAACACCGAAGTACATAGAGACCTGATGCTGAAGCCAGGAGCATCAGGAAAAGTACAAACCTTGAAATTACGGCACCGTAGTCGTGTTTGGGCTCATTTTAAACAGGACTAAATTTTAAGTTCATTGCAATGTTGACATAAATCTGGCCTGATGCTACAGCGGGGATTATCAGCATCTAGTCTAATGACTGATTGAAAGATTTACCTTTCGGCTTCATCATCAGATCAGTTCGATATATCCTTTCCCTCTCCAGCATCTAGTCTAATGACTGTTTGAAAGAAGAGGGGGAGAGGATATATCGAACTGATCTGATGATGAAGCCGAAAGGTAAATTAATGTAATCTAACCGTGTTTGGGATTATGAGAGAGAACCGTTATGAGATGCGCTCTGACTATAAGGTATTTAAGTTTGACTGAGGGGTACTTTTTAGTGGTGGTACCATAACTAAAAAGTGTAAAATAAAAAAAACTTTTTACAAAAAAAATATAACCGACTTCAATGATAAAAACACTGAAAAGTATCAAATAACTTTAATTTTGGAAGTCGGTGTTAAATAACGAAGAGACTAAACTATTATAGAAACACCGACTTCCAAAATTAAAGTTATTTGATACTTTTCAGTGTTTTTATCATTGAAGTCGGTTATATTTTTTTTGTAAAAAGTTTTTTTTTTATTTCGTAATTACTCTATAGGATGAAATTGCTATTTCCTGTTTTGTGGCGCTCGCAGTGTATTCTCTTCTTATAGAGAGGGAACTCAGTAAAAGTAGAAAAAATTGCGTTATGTACGCAAAGTAGACTTCTATAACTTAGGGGTTCATGTCTGATTTATTTGAATAATGAGAATAATTACTTAGCAGCGCCTGCAAACTCTTTACTCTTTAAACTTTAAATCTACGAATTACTATAATTAATTTTTCAGGCGCTCCGCTATAACGTACTATGCTATTTTTTTTTAAATTTATCTTTTAGGCGTTCCGCGACAAAGCAATAAGCCAATTTTTTTGAGATTGATCAAATGACTTTTCTTGCTTTAAGGTAAAACGAGAAGGCATGTCAAACTATTACCAACTGATTAAAATCCACCTTAGTCCTTCAAACGCTCTTTGCATTTTAGGGCCACGGTATACTCTACTGAACATTCCCGCAGTCCAAACAATATAGTAGATATAATGCCTTTATATACAATGTAGTCAACATCGGAGTATCCTGGGATTGTCAAACTGAGTGCCTATATTTAAACAAACAATAATGGCGATCGTTAAACCTTATATCGACTGGATGCAAATTTAATAATAAAAATACATTACGAAGAGCCTAAGTAAAAGTTTAACAGAAGCCTAGATAATATCCTCAAGATATATATATATATATCTTGAGTATATATATGTATATATCTTGTATAGTATCTTTCACAGCGACCGTAGAAAATTTATCTTGGGTTGGACGCTGTTTAAGAATTGACGACTCCTATATAAAGAATATGATATTTCTATTATTAGATAAAGATTGATCAAATGACTTTTCTTGCTTTAGGGTAAAACGAGAAGGCATGTCAAACTATTACCAACTGATTAAAATCCACCTTAGTCCTTCAAACGCTCTTTGCATTTTAGGGCCACGGTATACTCTACTGAACATTCCCGCAGTCCAAACAATATAGTAGATATAATGCCTTTATATACAATGTAGTCAACATCGGAGTATCCTGGGATTGTCAAACTGAGTGCCTATATTTAAACAAACAATAATGGCGATCGTTAAACCTTATATCGACTGGATGCAAATTTAATAATAAAAATACATTACGAAGAGCCTAAGTAAAAGTTTAACAGAAGCCTAGATAATATCCTCAAGATATATATATATATCTTGAGTATATATATGTATATATCTTGTATAGTATCTTTCACAGCGACCGTAGAAAATTTATCTTGGGTTGGACGCTGTTTAAGAATTGACGACTCCTATATAAAGAATATGATATTACAGTAAAGCGTATTTCTATAAATAATAATTATTAGTTTAATTCAATAAAAGGGTCCAATCAGTATGAAAAATAAATATTAATTATTAAAAATATAATTTAAATTATTATTAAAAATAATAAAATATCGATTTTGTTTTATAGCTCCACTGTGTATTTGGAATTGGACAGACACTGATTTAGTTGGTCATTAAAATCTTCCACGTTTCCTAAAGTTTTCCAGCTTGGAACTTGCAGAGGGCGTGTGGCTGCGCATACGCAGGGCCCGCTGCAATTTGCGCTGACGTTGTTGGCGCGGGATCACCCGGGTCACTGACCTGGCTAGACGAGACATCTCGTTGAGTCTGTAGCGGCCCTGCTCGAGTTGCAGCAGCCCCAGTCGCACACCACGTTTTAAAGCCCTGCAATAGTAAAGTAATCCATTTTACGTAATCCGCTTGTTTTCACTGCTTAAGCTCAGGTTACTTCTATGTTCGCGGGCTCTTAGAAGATTGATGGTATGAAATTTTTTTAGTTGTCGCTTATTAAAGCGTTAAACATTAGTTGATCTTTATTTTTATCCCTCGGCTGCACTCTAAAGCGGGTCTAGTACTGACTAAATCCAACACTTTTGTCACATGTTCACACGATTGTCCTACAGCTAACTACAGTCAGGCGGAGGTGTGCTTGCGTATTTCGTTACGCTGCCATGGTCACGTATTGATCCGTATGAATTCATCCAGGCCTCATCACCCTTTGCGGCTTCAAGTGGCGGCAATTTCACGAAAGAGGCATCACATAGCGCTGCTATCTCAGGTTTTTGACTGTTCAGGTAATAAATTCCCTAAGGTCTTTTAATAAGGTCCATCAAGATCACGGTGGAGCACACCGTCGAGGTGTGCCCTGCCTGGGTGGAGCATCGCCGTGCCCTCGTGGGGGCGATCGGCGGCGGAGACCTCTCGCGCCGGGCCCTGGTCGAAGCCATGGTCCGGAGCGAGGAGGAATGGCAGGCGGTCGCCTCCTTCTGCGAAGCAGTAATGCTTGCAAAGGAGGAGGCCGACCGCATCAGGCAACGGCGCCCTCGCCGCCGTCGCCGGGATTCCGATCCCGATTTCCGGCCACCGTAGACGCGGGCTCGCGGACGGCGAACCATGGGTAGCTCGCTGTCCGATCGTCCGGTAATGGACCGAGTCCAAGACGTCGTCGGCGCGCACTGTTCCCGCGCGCCTCAAGGAGTTGTCAGCAGCAGGAGGGGCCCAGCTGGGTCGAAGCCTACTGGGGACAGGGTTGTCCGAAAGGGAGCTCGTGCCCCGGTATGAAGGCTAGAAGGAACGGCACGGCGCGGGGTTTTTAGTCAGTAAGAGTCTGACACTGTCTCCCGCTCCACTCAAGAGCGGGTTTCGTCAAAGATGATTTTCCCCGTCGACAAAAAAAAAAATGTCCATCAAGATGATTCGTAAGCTAAAACCGGTAAGGTGGGCTACCAAAGGATCTGGATCTGGAGTCTTAAGTGGAATCTCTAACCATTCATAAGTGAACTCATGTACTTAAATACACATTGTGGTAGAGACTTTGAGCTGTACACAGTGAGACGAAATGTTAGTAATATGTTTCCAAAAACATAAACAGAGTTTGATAATGATGATTTTCAAAACGTAGAGAGCGTGGAGCATAGAGAGTTTTACTCGCATGCAGCTTAGTTCTGGAGTTCCTAATACTTTTCAGAAAAAATTTTGGTGGTTTTTCTGAAAAATAATTTCTAATGAAAATATAATCTGCTAACTTCCGGTAGCAGATTTTTTTTTCCAACTCTCTATAATAATATCTCTAACTAATGCTCTGCTGGAAAATGATCTGCCAAGTTCACGGCCATCAAACTTTGTAGCTGTATTTTGAAACTCTTGTTTCCAATATTTGAGGCTTTATTTAAACTAATTTCTCAACTCTAATCTATTTTGTTAAATTCAATTAACAAATTATTGTTAATTACGTCGTAAATATCTCATTCGTGATGTAAGATGCAACAAAATCGTAATAAAAAAATAGAATAAAAAAAACCGAAGAAGCGTGAGAGCTTTTAAATAACAAGGTCGTTATAGAACGTTGCAGATGATCACATATACTTTATATGGACCGTCACATGGATCTGTTATTCATAACTGTAATCGCGAGTAACCTTTCTTTATTAACTCTCGTTATGTAAGAGGTTTTTAGGGTTACGCAGCTCGCATCAACTGTTTAATGAAACGACAACTGAATCTCTTAAATCAGGCAGATAGTTATCTACCAACAATCAAAACTTACTTCTTCTTATCCCCTATTACTTGAGGTCGATACAACACGCTTTTTTTCCTCCATTCTATCCTGTCATCAGTCACACTAACACTAACTCCATTATCTTTCATATCACTCTTCACAAAATCTATATACTGTGGCATATAATAAAAAATATATGAGAATCTCTATTCTTCTTCTGAGTCGGTACACTCTTGCCAGAGTGGTCGTGATCATCAATGTGAATCACGATGAGTGATCATCTTTGTAATACGGCGCCATTCATCACGGACTGCAGCTTTCCGGGTACATTCATAAACCGAGCACTTAGTTGCGGCCTTGATCTAGTCTGTCCATCTCATTTGTGATCTACCACGTGGCCTGGAAATCATATTTACTCATTTATGAAATTGACTCTTATTTGTTTTGATCTCACTCTTTTTTGTGTACTACAGAACCCTGTAGTCTCCGATTAAAACCGTTCTATTGGATTTTTTTTTGGATTGTTTCAATCAGAGATAAGCGTTTATAGAGAAGGGTTTCTATTATCGAAACTTTGTAATAGGTAGCTTCTTCATCATCGTAGAAGGGCACACATTTGGTATGCGTTAGCTATTAGTGGATATTACACAAATAACTGAGCGGTCACTAAAGGTGAAGGTAACCGATTATTTTACTTATTAAAGTCGTAATTTAGGCTTAAGTGGCTTCGTTTTGATATTGTATTGGTATGCGGAATCTATACAATTAACTAAAATGCTTTTTTCCGCAATATAAGGATGAAAAGATTCGAATGAGAACCAAGGTTACCGACATCTCGATGAGTTCTTAGATATAATTAACAGCGAGTGTTGCTTCCAGAACGCATCCGCCCTCGCTCGAGGGGGCTGAATAAGTTTAGAAGTGTTAGCCATCTGAATGTTCAGCGTCGGATAGATGATCTGAAGACGGTCGCGTATCGGTCGGATGTGAGATGCACAAAATCGTTCGATGTGGTGACGCTAGGGGTGACGCTGTGTCTCGCAAGTATAAGTTAGACTACCAGGTATATACAAGTTCTCCAGGAATTGCCGAAAATATATGTAGATACTATTTTGGTCAATCAGTCATAATGTAATTCGAAAATAATACGTATAGACAATGCGCTTACCTGGAAACTTTTCGGCTTACTTTCGGGTCAGCAACTTGGAACTCCATCTTAATGAATTTGATAATAGTGCGCGCAGTCCATCCTGTGTTTTTCATCAATTTTTTTATTGCTGTCAATACCATCTCCCCCGTGTTTACATTTGGATAAGAATTTCCCTTGACCATTTTACTGCAACAACATTAAATAAAATACACAACGAGTCATGTAAATGTGTCAGTTGATTGAATACTCTGAGAACAATCTTGTCATAACTATAAGTTTTGTTGTTTTTTGAAGTATTTTACATACCAAACCGACCCTGTCGGTCGACTTCTAAGTGATTAAAAAGAATAGAGACCAATAAACTCATTCAAAGAAAGTTACATTTACGCAATATTTTCAGCTGCTTTAAAACCAAATTTATGAATTAACTATGAAAAAAGTGATTCCAGACATTACACAAAATTTCTGACAGAAGGTGAGATTTGCTATTCGGACTTTTCAGTCAGTGGTATTTTTTTTTTCTATCATTGGTATTTGGCATAGAGTTTTAGAGGATGTATTTGGTGAAGTTTATTTACTATTTGGAGATAATATTTCAAAAAGTATATAGTGCGTTTCACGCACTCTTTGATATAGAGGTTAGTACCTCTATATCAAAGAGTACTTTGTAACCAAAGATTTTATATATCCTATAGTACTAGATTGACTACGACAACCTCAAAAGCGTACCCGAAAAGGAAAGTCAGAAAGAGTCCTGTCATCTCGTTCTACTAGTGTGTCCATACACTAGCTACATACTGCGGGACAATTTTGCTCAAAAGTTAGTTAAAGATATTTTTGATACATTAAAATAGACATGCAAGTTCAAAAACAGTTAATATGTATAATATGCTTACCAAAAGGGAACTGTGAGTTTTCTCTTTAATTACTAGGAAATAGCTGATGTCCGTATAAATTATAACATTATCCATATAATTATGATATACTGAATTGGGCCGAAGACACGTCCCGCATGCCGCACCTCTAGCCGCCGCTGCTCGCCGCCTTCCGTTGTGTCATGAGAGCAGCCGAAGATCCACAGAAAAAATAAAATTAGTAGTAGTAGCGCCCGATCAACAGAAAAAATAAAATTAGTAAAATTGGGACGCGCTTGATTTATAGAAAAAAAAAAAATTGAACCTCAGATATTTAGAAATTTGCTTATAATAATATAAGACTTGAACAGTAGACAATCAAATTTTATAAAATTTAGCACCCAGTCCGTCTTCTGAGTCGTTTATGATGCTCCTTCTCTATGTATTTTTACAGGCAGTTAATATGTTTTAATTCCCGCATGAAATTCAAAACGATGTTTGTTGTCACCCTACATAAATATTTTGTAAACAAAACAGAAAACTTACCAAATAAAATGAAATTCCACAACCAGGATACTCATCACTATTGCGAAACTTTACACAGCAAAGTTTTGAACATCTTGCACACTTTATACTTTACTAAACATTGAGATAAAAACTTGTAACAATTAAAAATACAACTTTAGCCCTATGAAGCATCAGCCATATTGTTTATTGATGTCAAATTCTGTCAAATTGAAACCTCATAAATAATTTGAAAATTACTACGAATAGCTACTATATCTAAATGAAATCATCATTAAATACAAGAAGAATGCGTATAAAATTTCAAGAAGCAATATTTGAAATAAAATATTTAGTTGCAATTCATTTTATGTTGCATAAACCTATCAAAATGCATGAACACGGACTATTTAACGATAACTGGAACAATCTAAAAACTACCATCTGTTTCTTATTTTTTTCTGGTAGTATGTGAGAAAGGGACACAGAGGATTTATCTCAGTGTCCTGCTCCAGGCCATTTTTCCCTTTTGCGTGTCAATAACACACATGAACTTAATGCTAATGAGAATAAAGAACACTTTAGACAGTTTAATATTTCTTCGTAGTCAATCTACTCTACTCTAGTAGGATATATAAAATCTTTGTTTGTAACATACTGAAACTTGACTGAAACTCTATATTCTCCATAGGTTTGACAGCTATTATTTTGTACCTTTGTACAGACTGCAAAGGACTCGGAAATATTTTTGCATTTTAAGTTAATTTTGGTCGAAAGTCCTGCTTCAAGAATTATAAAACCAATAAACAAGAAGTAGTATTGTAAGCAGCGTTAAAAAATAAATCAGTGAGATATCTTTCCACAAGTATGAACTTTAAATCATATTTTTTTTTATCGAAAATTGTCATTTTACGTAGAATGTTATCAAATCATTCTTATTTTTATCATGTCTTACTTTCAATTGTTTTTTTATAAATATTCATTAGTGAAATACGTCTGAATAAAGATTTCCAACTAGTGATTGCATCATATCGATAGTTTCATTAGCCACAAAAACACGGTTTTTCGTGATATTTACTTATTTTATCTTTATTTTCTCGAACTCTATAGCAACAACCAAGCTTTAATGGATACGCAAAACTGGGACTACGGGCCTTCATTTTTTTTCAGATTTCCAAAAAACTTTGAGGATAGGAAAGTTTGGCTTCAGAATATGAAAACTACTAACTGGACTCCTAAAAACAACCATTACGTTAGTGATCTACGCTTTGAAACGTGCAATATAGCTTCACTTTTTTTGACTGACCGACATTTTCACAATTGCAACGTACCTTTATTAGATTGGTTTGAAATAAACTATTTCTGAATAAAAATAAAATATGATGAATATAATATAAAATATATATTATTTAACCATTATTCCACGTGTATGTATTCATTATTCCACGACTTCGGATCTAGCTGAGATATAATTATTTCAGTATGTATGTTAATCCAGGTCATTATTTAACTCCTGAAACTAAAGACTGAACTATTTAAACTTTTTGACTTGTATTCATTATTCCACGACTTCAGATCTAACTTGCAAATAATTCGATCATGCAAGCAAACTCCGAGCATAGCCATTTCCATTGCCCTTTGGTTGACTTTAAGCTTTCTGATGAGGTCCATTGTGAGCCATATGTCATCACTAGCAACACGCACTGGTCATTGAAATGAAGATATCCGCAGGAGAACCAAGGTTGCCGACATAGCATGAAGAATCGCCAAACTTAAGTAGCAATGGGCAGGGCACATTGCTCGCAGAACAGATGGCCGTTGGGGCCGAAAGGTTCTGGAGTGGCAACCACGTACCGGAAGACGCAGCGTCGAAAGGCCTTCTACAAGGTGGACCAATGATCTGGTGAAGGTTGCGGGGATCCGATGGATGCGGGACGCACAGGATCGATAATTGTTTTTTAGTCAGTAAGACTCTGACACTGTCTCCCGCTCCACCCAAGAGCGGGTTTCGTCAATGATGATTTTCCCCGTCGACAGGAAAAAAAAAAGGATCGATAATTGTGGCAACACTTGGGGAAGGTCTATGTCCAACAGTGGACGTCTGTCGGCTGAAATGATGATGATGAATGATGAAAAATAATTATTTCAGTATGTATGTTAATCCAGGTTATTATTTAATACCAGATGATGATAGATGGCACTATAAAAGCTTGCTATGAAAAAACGATTTTCATTGAAACCTTGTTACCAATTGGTGTTTTCAGGAAACTGTCGGGAATAAAATAGAAAATTAGGCCTTATTAAATTATTATATTTATTAACTTTATTGTAACAAATTAGACTATTATTTCTATAACGTATTAACCGAGAAGCGAAGCCACTACCGCTGAGGGTACAACTCCACCTGGACCTTGTTCGATCGTGGGCTGGTAGCCGTTCTCATCAGCAATGTAGTTGACGGTGTAGTTGACGCCATCGGGGCCGATCCACGAGTAAGAACCCTTGACTGCGACGAAGGCATCTTCAGCTCCCGCGTTCCTCAGCTCTCCATTAGCATCATGTCTTTGACCATCGCTTTGTTCGTAGCTGCAAATAAAGAAGAACATTATATTTTGTATGAATAGTACTGAATTGTCATCCTGAACATAAAAATCTGTAAGCAAAAGCTATGGTGCCAATTCTGCAATTTTATAAGTTTTGAAATGTCCTGAAAATCTCAAACTATAAACAGAGCAATCAAACTTTTGCTATGTTTATAGTTTGCTTAACTGCATCTCCAAGATTTTTTGTGAAGGTTGCTTACGCGAAACTGTAGGTGCCAAGTCCATCGTTGTCTGAGTCTGATCTCAAAATCTGAACATCCTCAGCATTCTGAGGGGCGGTCAGCACTACGCCCACAACAGCCACTAACGTACACAGCACCAACTGAAATCGAAACCGCACAATTAACATCACTTCACAATAACACAATACATCACGATTACTAATCCCCATAGGGTTACACAGAGGTGCATCTATAGTACACACATTTCGCCAAATGTTTTCACAATAACACCGCAAATTAAAATAAATGTTTAAAAAATTCACAACAAAATATACTGACCAATTTCATGATCACTATTAAACGGTTTACCGTATCGTGTTTACTTGAACTATGTGCTCATGAATTATCGTAACTCATGTTTTATACTATTCCGAATATTGCATTACAACATAGTGTTATTAGTTGACGCACATCTCGTTACAATGTTTTGTGTATTTGACCACTCCTACGACATGGCGAAGGTAAGCCACGAACGTTTGAGGACGTCTTTGATGGGACCTTTCGAAACTGTAATTTTAATTATATGTATAGGTACCAGCTGTTACTTTTAATAATGTTTGATTGACAGCTAGTAGGAAATTTTTATTTCATGTCATTAGAAACTATGGAATTGGGAAAAATGTTACATCTGTTATGTGAATGTAAGGTGGCGGTTACCCACCCAGTGTACCACCTGTTTATTTTGTAATTAACCCTTCAGATACCGTCAATTAGAGACACAATAGTAAGACAATAGATGCGCGGCCACCGGTGGTCGCTTGGGGATTCATGAATTAACTCAATATTTTCTTACAGACAGTTCTTAAGACAACTGTCTTGATTGAATTTTTATCCCCTTGACTCCTTGAAGATTGCTTTTTCTTTCCCTCAACTCTTTTTACTGCCGCTGCCGTTGATTCTAGGGTTTGAGAGTTGCAGTAGTTTCTGATAGCTACTACCTAGGGATGTTTATGTCGACTGTGAATAATTTACTACAAGGCATGCTCCATCATCGGCCACATCTTCGTTTATCGCCAGGTCAGTAATAATTTTAAAAAGGAGTTCAAAATGGTGAGGCTGGGTTGCCTTTCACCAAACTAGTCTTAGTTTGTTGCCTCTAGGGTACCTATGGACCGAGCGTGCCGTAGGACTGGCAATTAGAAATCATACAAATCTTTCAATAACAGACTAGCTTCTGTCACTGGCTTCGCCCGCGTAAAAGTAAGTTTCTCCAAACAAATTTTGGAGCACCGTTCCATCCCCTCAGGAGGTGAATTTTGAAAAATCCTCTCTTAGTTCTCGTTTACGTCACAAAAGGAAACCTGCAAAATTTTACATTCTTAGGCCCTGTAGTTTCGACTATGCGTTGGTCAGTTTTCCCTTTTATATCTATACATAAATACGATTTTGGTACCTATATCGTTTAAGTGTTTACTTCTTGTTGATAATGTCATTATTACTAATCGTTGATGCCTTTCAAACTTTAAAGATAATCAGCTCATCAATAATAATGCAAGATGACATTTACCTTCGACCTCTACGTGATGGTACCTTCACGTGGTTGGCCAATGTTATGGAGATAATGAATTTTAGCAACTCGACACGCATTAGTTATGGATAAAACGTTTGTAAATTACTCGATGATTACATTAATTTTTCTGTAATTAGAGTAGTCAAGTGCTTTGCTAATGTTTCGTTTTTCTTTTGATATTTTGATATTTTTTATCTTACTTTCGGACCGAATGTCAGAAGGAGGGTTATGATTTTATAAATAAATAAGTATAAAGAAATATTGTGGGATCGTTATTTCAAAATATTTTACGATTAAATAGGTATTATGGAAAATGTAAAGCATTCATTCCTTGGTAAAGGACCTACTCTAACTAGCTAATGAAAACAAGAATTAACGTATCACATTATTTCATATATGAATCGAGGAGATCATACTATTATTATTTACCTAGCATTGGATTAGCTCCGACTCCAAATAAGTTCATGAAATAGGATAGCATAAGCTGGGTTCCTACTTCGCCTTTTCAATCCAATTTGTAGAAACACTAAAATATCCAAATTAATGACAATTTGAGTAGCTTCTGCAGTTTATTTTGCAACATAAACTAAATGCTTTGAATAGGAATTAATAATCCAGCGTAAGGTAGCGTGGTGTAAGATGAGCGGGCAATAAGATTGCACATTCGTCATTACTCGATACTATGACCCAAGGTGTTACACGGTGTTCAGTCCCGTTATGATTGCTTTGAAATTTTTACTTAAAGGAAACACTGTCGTTTCTTTCTAACTTGCCTTTCAGGACTTTCTTATTTAAAAGAACCCTAGAAATTCAAAAAATTCTAAATAAAAATTTAAAAAAATTACATAGGCCTACAAGGCAGTGGCCTATTAATTCATGAATCCCCAAGCGACCACCGGTGGCCGCGCATCTATTGTCTTACTATTGTGTCTCTAATTGACGGTATCTGAAGGGTTAAACGTCAGAAGCTAGTGCACGGTTCCAAATTGGTCTTTTCCTCGGGAGAGGAACCGGCAAGAAATTCCATGGTTACTCTTTTAAAAAAAAAAGTGGTTGATGTTACAATATTTCCATATTACAGTATAATTAAGTATTATGTAAGCACTAAGCACGAAGGTCTTCAACTCTGAAACCTACCCATATTATTTTGATAATACTACAAGTCCTAATATAATTATGAGCAAATCAAATTCGTGGTTCTTAAAATCATATTCTAATTTTAAAAATATTTAATTCAATTGAAATAATTTATTAAAATCTACATATTATAAAATTGAATTTGTGATTCAAGCTCCGGAAATACAGGCAATATCTTGCTATCGAAGCAGCTTCGCCTTGACCCAGAGTGTCAAAGTTAAACGTCAAGAGATACTCATAATGTATTGGTGACTTATAGTATCATCTTTTTGCCCGCGGCGTTGCCCTTGTAATGTTTAACATCTCCTTATATGTCATACATGAAGAGGGACTTGTTGTTATATAAACATTTGTGGGTTATAAATATGTAAACTGCATGTACGATCTATTAATTAAATAGACATTACTCTTGATAGGTGCCGTTGGGCTGCAAGAGGTTCTTTTTGTGTACCTCTATCTGTACCCATTCTGTTATTAGTTTGCCCTACTGACTTAAAAATCGTTTTTACAGGTCTTTGTGAGAAATCATCAAGGTGAATAGGGTTAATAAATTAGTGCGCCTCACCATCAATGATTGCATTACTGCTGTCAGGTGGGATCGCAATCAAGCACTGGTTTATATCAATTAAAAAAAAAAACCACTCTGCGTGATGCGAGTGGGAGTGTCAGACTTAAAAGCTTGACACCCTTCTCTTCTTCTGAGAGTTCTTCTTGCATTTTTGGGGCCGCGGTATCACTTCGCCACGGTCTTCATTTATGCTGACATTTTTTTTTTATCGTGCGGGAAACACTACGCTACACTACGCGCACTCGTAGATTCGGGATTGGTCCTCACTGGTCGTATTAATAGACGAGCTATTCTTGGCTTGTCATCCGCAACCGCGAGCCAGCGTTGGCTGGGATTCACCTTGCAATTCTCTCCGGGTCGTCTGTTACGTTGGTAGTTAGGGGGTGAAGGCTACTGATTTGCAGAAAAAGATAACTGCTTTCCATTCTCTCATGCTCCAGACCGTGGCTTGAACCAGGTCCGGACGCGAGAGGTTATCGCGTCATACAAACAATCCCACAGCCCTAGTTAAGCAGGCCTACTAAAGAAACGCTTTAATGACCACTGCTAGAGATAGTATTATTAATACTTGGCAAAGACCAAGTGTATTGAAGACTGTCATTGAAAATACATAGAAATTGTTGGATCAATTGACAATTTCGATTAAACCGGACTTGTAACGACGATAAGGAATATTATTATCGAAAACGTCTCTAGATGGTACTTTAGCAATTCCGTTCTCAGTAGCACCTTTTTATTGCACAAAAAAAGTTTGAATCTAAACAATAATACCGTTTTAAATAACGTGATAAGCTAGATGTGTGCGTATTAATAAGTGATCACCCAAAAATACAGTGTGACTAATGCACTTTACTGCCATATGTCAGTTCATATGTCATGAGGATATTGAAGTGATTTCATCTTGCATCTTGAACATGTTAATAGATATACCTAATAAGCTCTTAGAAAAAGGACAAAATAATATTAAAAAAACGAACAGGTTTTGTTTCATTTAAAATCTTAACTTATAAACCAAGAAATACAATGATTTCCGCTAGAGAACTATTCGTTAGACCTTGATTAAGTGATGGCAGGTAACCATTCTCATCAGTTATGTGGTTCACGGTATGGTAGACTCCATCGGGATTCATCCACGAGTAAGAACCGTTGACTGCGACGAACTCACTTTCATTTCCTGCGTTTTTTAACCCTCCTTCCTCACTGCGGCCGGATAAAGCACTTTAGTCGTAGCTGTAAATAGAGGAACATGTTGTGTTGTTTGAATTTCAAAAAAGAAGATGACAAACGGAAAAGTCTGTCCTGTATGTTGGAGGGCTCCTACCTGGATAAGCTCCTCGAAACTCATAGTGTGACAAATACGAGTACATAATGATTGGTAGGAGATACCTAATCTTAACCTATTTCTATAGTGCAGCGCTTTCTTGTGGTTTGTTTTCAAAGATGATCGCTGTAATTACTGACACACATGTTACTTTTAGTATTGATATAAGGTGATCAAGTTAATTCATTTGCCGGAACTTTGTGGTATAAAAACGAAGGTGGCCGCTTATTTTCCGTCGGCAACTTACGCAGAACTATAGGTGCCAAGTCCATCGTTTTTCGGTTTGTATCGCAATAACTTAACATCCTTAACTGTCTTAGGGGTGGTAAGTGCGTTTACTACCATGTCTGCAGCTGCTACAAATGCACAAAGAACCAACTGAAAGTAAAACTGCACCATTAACATCACTTTTCACAACAACACCAAATTGAATTTCTTTATATCACCACAAAGTAAAAATCAATTTCATATTTACTAATAACGCTATACTTATCAAATTTGCTAGTGAAGTATGTGCTTCTTACTTCTTATAAAAGAGTTACTCTAACAAGGTGGCGAGTCACAATAGATCTTTTAGGTCGCAGTAACTACATCTCCTACACTATGGGAGATGCATAGCCCCTTTTCTTCAAAAATAATAATAATATGCTTCTTAGGCATTCGAACTCATCTTCTTACCGACTTCACAAAAAGGAAGAGGTACTATGTTCGGCTGTTTGTATGCTTTTTTATTTTTATTTTTGTTCATCGAATACTCCTCCAATTGTGGACGGATTTTCAAAATTATTTTTTTGTTCTTAAGTAGATAGTTCTGAAGTAAGCCCATTGTCACCAAATTAGGACATGATGATGGGATTTTAGAGAAATCGAGGGCAACCCTCAAATTATATAGGCTCACTTATTGTTTTTTGCATATTTTATAAAGTATCTTGTATATTTGCGTATGGTTGTCACCATCTCAGGTAGCTGGGCTGATGATGGAAGGTACAACTCCTTAACAGTAAGAAGTTACTCGAACAGGCAAGGGCTGTTTTAGTAAATTGTTTTGATGTTTGATAGGGCATTTGCCACATTTCGTCTCATGATCATCAAGTCTTGACCTGATGATGCTGTAGTTAGGATAGTCTGCAGACTGCAGAGTACCTTACTCCTCGACAACATACAGCAGATATATCGAGTTTGGGCTCATTGAAAAGGGCTCGATGTGTATATAAACGTACTGCTAATGAAGAACACCGAAGTACATACCGGAGACCTGATGCTGAAGCCAGGAGCATCAGAAAAAGTACAAACCTTGAAATTACAGCAGCGTAGTCGTGTTTGGGCTCATTTTAAACAGGACTAAATTTTAAGTTCAATGTAATGTTGACATAAGTCTGGCCTGATGCTGCAGGCGCGGTTATCAGCATCTAGTCTACTGACTGATTGAATGAAGAAGGGGAGAGGATATATCGAACTGATCAGATGATGAAGCTGCAAGCTAATTTAATGTAATCTAACCGTGTTTGGGATTATTAGAACCGTTATGAGATGCGCACTGACTATAAGGTACTCGTATTTAAGTTTGACTGAGGGGTACTTTTTAGTGGTAGGTCTTTTTAGGAAGAAGAATTAAGAAACGCAGGATCTGATAATAAATTCATCGCAGTCAAGGGTTCTTATTTGTGGACGGATCCCGATGGTGTCCACCATACCGTGAACTACATTGCTGATGAAAACGGTTACCAGCTAATACAAATTCAACCAGAATTTGGCACTTCTCCGGCAGTAGTCGCTTCACTTCTCGGCTAATAAGTTAGGTACAATAGAATTAGTTTAATTTGTTTACATAAAGATATTTAAAACCCGTTGTTTTTTCGCATTATTTCGTCCTTTTCCTGAGTGTATAAATATATTTTTATTTCGGCACTGTTTAATGAAGGTGTAGTACAAACTGAACAAAACAGTACTTACATATCATCTTTTTAAATTTCGAGTTCAGTGATGAACCATGCATAGTTTATATACATATGCGTTCAGTGAACCATAAACAATCCATACCTATACTTAATTACTAATTAGCAGTAAATAAAACGCAGATGGGATCACAGTCAAGCACTAATTTATATCATTAAATAAAAGGAATTTGCAAACCCGAGTAAAGTTTGTTTGGAACATCGTCTTTGTACCGTTGAGAAACCCCATCGAATGGAATATTTAAGTTTTCATCACCTGCCTCAAGCGAGCGCTAAGGACACCATGGCGCCTCTCTAACTACTTCTCAAAGCATGAACTTATATTCTCGCTACTATAAGTCGCCGCTGGGTACGACACTATCGCGTGTCTTGTCTTATAGTAGTTCTCACCATGCTGACATAAGATTTCGCTGGAACTTTGTCTACAATGGTGCGATTTATCTTGGCAGTAGAGTTTCACCTTGAGTACTGTTGCTCTTATATTGGAGCCCGTAAAGGACCATGGATTGCACGATCCCCACACAGAGCGTCTAGATCCGGTGGAGCCGCTTGTCAGGAGCCGCTTGAAGGCAACTCCGGCCCATCCCAAACTGGGAAACAAACGATGAAATTTCTTCACGAAATTTCAACGACTGTCGAGGACAAATTCCTAGCACTTTAAAATCCTCTTAATTTGACAATGTTAAACCAATACTTAAGTTTTGTGCCTGTAACAATGATAATCACATCTTTTAAAATAAAACACAGGGATTCTGCTATACGACAAATATAAGTTAGGTGCCTACTGCAACGATAGAAAGATATGGTGGTGCAAATATCAACCACCATATATTTCTATCGTTATGTGTTGGGACGAGCTTATCTATATACGAGCCTTTCAACATAAATAACTAACACCGTAATTAACCTTCTTACATCAAAATTTAAATTTCAGCATGCTTATCTGTTCACAGCTACAAACAAAGCGATTTCTCCAGCCGTAATGAGGAAGGAGAGTTAAAAAACGCAGGAACTAAAGATGAGGTCGTCGCAGTCAAGGGTTCTTACTCATGGATGGCTCCCGATGGTGTCTTCTATACTGTCGACTATACTGCTGATGAGAACGGTTTCCATCCATCAGTTGGTTCAGGACCACCGGGCTTTCCGCCGCCAGAAATCGCTCCACTTCTCGGTAAATAAGTTATAATTTTATTTGTTTAAATAAAGTCATTTGAATCTCTTTCTTTCTATTTTTATTTTTCTGTGACTGGAAATACAAAGTATCTACATCTTTATTTTCGGTATGAATTCATTTATTTCTAAAGATTACAAATTTCTTGAACAGAAATAAATCCATACCACTATTAAAAATGGGAAAGTGTGTGTGACTGTTTGTCCGTCTTTCACGGCTAAACGGAACGACGAATTGACGTGATTTTTTAAGCGGAGATAGTTGAAGAGATGGTGAGTGACATAGGCTACTTTTGGGGAGGGCCTGTATGTATGCTTTTGCGGTTGCACAACGACACGCTTTGCTTTTGCTTTGCTTGGTAGTATAGATGCAGGCCTACCTTGCTCCCTCCCTCAGAGGGACAAGGTGGCGTGGTCTTGAGGGAGAGCGCTACGGTCGTGCAGATCCTCAAGGCAAGTCCGGTAGTTATCCTTCACGTGGTTGCCGCCCTGTTATTGGTCTAATTCCCTCAGAATTAGACGCAACTGAAACTGTCGGACGACTTAACACAGGGGTGGTGAGGTCATGCCCCTGGGTGTCCACCATCGAACAAGATCAGATGTTGGATAGTAATGACCTCCCGCGTGTTTGTGCCGTGCGCGGGAACCCGTACGGGAGGATGATGGGATCCTGGTGGCTGAGCCGATGAGCGTAGGCGGTTTTAACGTCTCTGAGGCAACACTCCACTTTGGCCCGGATTTCTCCTCACACGGGAGGCTGTAGCTCAGCCGGCTACAGTCAATCGGCTGTCGGGGTCCGGTCAGACGGCCCCTAGGTTAGCTCACTCCCATTGGGGACCCGCAGACGGCAGTGCTCGCTCACATCGTTAGTGGTAATGGTGCTGGGTTGGTGCTGTGCGGTCTCGTGGGTAACTAATCGGAGTGGGCTATATCTCTCGATCAATCCCTGGTGCTACCGTAGCATCGCCACTTGAGCACTCCATGGCGGGTGGGGCAGTCGAGAGACGAATCTTCTTTCCGGTTGATTTTATGGATCCTACATCTAAAAAAAACCACAAGGCGGGACCGGGGAAAGCCGGGACTGCACCCCATAAGGCGGGACCGGCGAAAGCCGGGACCGCACCACCTAAGACGGGACCAGCGCAAGCTGGGACTGCACCCGATAAGACGGGACCGGCGCAAGCCGGGACTGCACTGAGAAAGGCGGGACCGTCAAAAGGCGGGACTGTAGTGGGAACGTCTCGGGGTGGGGCCGCGGCGGGACCGTCAATGGACGGGACTGCTGCGGCACTGCCAAGGGCCGGTACCGCTGCGGGACCACCGAAGGGCGGGACTGCTTTTAAGTCCACTGGGTCAGGAGCCACTTTGTGCAGCGAAGCAGGCAAGTACCCGGCAGGACGAACTGGGGCGCAAAAAAGGAAGCGCCAAAAGCTGAAGAAGCAAGCGGCTCTGGAAGGGACTTTTACGGGAGGACCATCCAAAAGACCGCGAGCTGTTTTCAGCGGCGACAGCGGGGACATGGACGCCAAGAGGATGAAAACCCAAGGGCAATCATCCTCGACCGGATCCTTCAGGAGACAGTCAAGTACCCAGAGGAGTACTTGAAGGCTGGGGATTTAGGGCCCATCCAGGAGCTCATAATCGAGAAGCTGGAAGAGGCACCGGATCCACTACCAGTATTGGCGGTTGCTCCCGGAGTTGTTGCAGGTGCAGTACATGTGTCCTGCAGCAACTCCGATGCAGCTCACTGGCTTCGGGAAGCCATCCACAATGTGGAACTCGGCTCCCTGAAGCTGAAGGTTGTTGACGCCAGGGACCTACAAATGGCATGGAAGAGCCGGAACCTGACGCTCAGGGACCCTGCCCGGGCAATTAGATTGCTCCAGCGGCTCAACCCTGCTCTGAGGACGGACGACTGGAAGGTCGTGAGCACCCTCATGGAGGACACCGGCATCCGTCGGATCGTTCTCATGGACGGGGTGTCCGCTGGGGTCATCAAGGCCTCGGGCTACTCTCTTCCAGGAGGCATTGAGCGTTACACGTTCAAGCTCCTGGAAGAAGACCGGGGAGAGGCACCCATCGCGGAGGTGGAGGCGGGACACTCAGAAGACGGACCGCAACCACAGCGTGAGGAGGCCTCACCAGAAGACCCTGCTTGCGACGTGACGCAGCTGGAGACCCATGCCGGGGTAACTGAGGACCTAGACGATGACATCCTCGGGGACCTCGTTGCCCTGGGTATGAACTCGCCAGCTGCCCATGAGGAGAGCCAGGAGATGGAGGAGGAGCCTCAAGTTTAAGGCCCTCCTACTAACACGACCCCATCAGAAGACCAAGATGGCGGGACTAAGGTGCGTACAAATTAATCTCCATCATTGCAGAGCCGCTACTGCCCTTCTGGCTCGGCAACTGAAATTGGGGAAATTTGACATTGCCTTGATACAGGAACCTTATTTGTATAAAGGGGCTATAAAAGGCTTAGGTGGGACAGGGGGCACAGTCCTCTATGACTGTCCAACTAATGACGCGAGGACTTGTATCTATATCAGGGGCGGTATAGAGGCAATGCCCTTACGTACTTTCTGTTACAGGGATCTCACAACAGCTTTGATCCAAGTGGAGACTGGGACGGGGAAAAGGAAACTTATCCTTGCCTCGGCCTATCTCCCATATGAAGAAAAGGAACCAGTATCACCACTAATTAGAAGACTGGTTGACTACGGCAGCCAAGGAAATCTTGACCTGATACTTGGTTGTGATGCGAACGCACACCACGTCGTTTGGGGCAGCACAGATGTCAACAAGCGAGGGGAGGATTTGCTGGACTTCGTGGTAAGTTCCCCACTACAGATCCTTAATGCAGGGAATAAACCCACCTTCAGGACTTCGGCAAGAGCTGAAGTCATCGACTTGACACTGGCTTCTAACGGAGCCAGTGCTCATGTTGAAAATTGGCATGTATCGGACGAAGTTTCTCTGTCTGACCATAATTATATATGCTTTAGGTTTAGGACGGCGGGCAAAGCCGAAACTAGACGAAGGAGAAACCCAAGACATACAAACTGGGACTCGTACAGGAGGGACCTCAAAGTAAACCTAGGGAGCCCTAAAGGTAAGCTTAATTCCATACTTGATATAGAATTTGAAGCAGACAGAATCACGGCAGGCACCATAGGTGCATGGGAAGATAATTGCCCAGAGAAAAAGGCCCTTTGCAAAAAGGAACCATGGTGGACTCCTGAACTGGCTAAAATACGTCAGGAAACACGACAGGCCTTCAATGCTGCAAAAGCCAGGAAAGATTTTTCTGATTACTCTAGCATGCTAACGAGGTATAATAAGGCGGTACGCAAGGCCAAAAGAACTGCTTGGCGACAGCATTGCACCTCCATTGAAGCCTTACCAGATGGAATGAGGTTGTGCAAAGCAATGTCCATGACCAAGGCAAACCCACTATCATCCGTGAAGGATCAGAATGGGCACCTTACGGAAACTGGACAGGACACTCTGAGTGTGATGTTTAAGACTCACTTCCCAGGATGTGTAGTGCGCGACAGCGACGAAGAGGAGCCAGTCACAAGGGACGAGCTTGGTAAGCACACGTCAAAAAATGACTGGCTCACTGCAAAGAAAGTGGTAGATGAGAACAGGCTGAGGCTTGCGATAGCGGGCTTCCAGCCTTTCAAATCCCCTGGCCCGGATGGCATCTACCCAGTGTTATTGCAAGAAGGGGCCTCTGTTCTAATACCGCAGCTGAGTAGGCTTTACAGAGCCTGCCTAGCCTTTGGGTACGTACCCAAGACATGGAGAGAGGCCAAAGTCACCTTCATACCGAAGGCTGGTAAACCAAATTACGAAGAAGCTAAAGCTTACAGGCCTATCAGTCTTACATCCTTTCTCTTGAAATCATTAGAGAAACTGGTAGACAAGTACCTAAGAGAGGGACCGCTTAAGAAATTCCCTCTACATAGACTACAGTGCGCCTATAGCCCCGGCAAGTCCACGGAAACGGCACTACATTATGTCGCGAGTCGGGCCGAGGCTGCGCTAGAGGGACAAGAAATCTGCGTGGGGGCTTTCCTCGACATAGAGGGAGCCTTCGATAAGACAACATTTGAGTCCATACGCATTGCTGCAAAGGAGCATGGTATCAATGATACCACGTGTAATTGGATCGACTATATGCTAAAGAGCAGAATAGTCAGATCGGAAATAATGGGAGACCGACTCAGCGCGAAAACGACAAGAGGTTGTCCGCAGGGCGGAGTGCTGTCACCATTACTGTGGTGCTTGGTGGTAGACTCGCTACTCACCAAACTCAACACCGGACCATTCTACACAGTAGGCTATGCAGACGATATAGCTATAATGGTTAATGGTAAATTCCCGAACATAGTGTCTGGATTGTTACAACAAGCGCTGAGGATGACAGAAGATTGGTGTACAAAGAAATATCTCTCTATCAATCCAGGCAAGGCAGTCATTATCCCATTCACGAGGAAAAGGCAACTGGGAAATCTAGGAAACCCTTCCCTCAATGGAATCAAGTTGCCATGGTCCACCGAAGTTAAATATCTAGGGGTAACTCTTGATAAGGAGCTCAGGTGGAAAACTCATGTGGAAAACATAACGACAAAGGCCCTGCGGGTGTTCGGTATGTGTCGCTCCACATATGGTAGAACTTGGGGGCTAAAACCTAAAGTGCTACGATGGCTGTACCAAACAATGATATTACCAATTATCACTTACGGCAGCATAGTGTGGTGGACAAGAACGAAACTTGCCACGTGCAAAGCGCCACTGACCAAGCTACAAAGAACAGTATGCCTTGGAATAACGGGTGCTTTTAGGACAACACCTACGGCAGCAATAGAGAGATACCTCAACATCCCTCCCCTGCATATGATGGTAGAACTCGAGGCAAGGAAGGCAATGCATCGTCTTGCTGTTGCTGGACTATGGGATGCCTCTAAGCCAAAGACTAACCATACAAGATTCGATAGGAATGAGGACCTGGATCGGGTAACAAGCATGATATCTGATAAAATGCAAACCATGTTTGTATTCGAAAGGTCCTTTAAGGTCCAGATCCCAACAATGGAAGACTGGACTAAGGGACTTGAACCACCAGAAAAAGATAGTCTGGTATGGTACACTGATGGATCCAAAATGGAATCCGGTACAGGAGCGGGAATATACGCAAAAGGCTACAAATGTAGTAGAAGCTTAGGGAAGATGGCAACAGTATTCCAAGCAGAAACATATGCCATAATAACCTGTGCTCAAGAGAATATAGAAAGACAAACCAAAGATAAATCTATTTATATTCTAAGTGACAGTCAAGCTGCAATCAAGGCCATGGCGTCCTACAAGGTGGACTCCAAACTTATTCTGGACGCCATCCGGGCCCTGAACAGGCTTGGGAGGCGTAACAGGGTAAAGTTGATGTGGGTCCCAGGGCATAAGGGAATCCATGGTAATGAAATGGCGGATGAACTGGCAAGAGAGGGCTCCGCAAATGACTTTGTGGGACCAGAACCATGTGTAGGCATCTCGACGTGCCTCGTGAAGGCCGCATTCAGGGAGTATGCAGATCATAGCCAAAAAACACACTGGCTGTCTATCACGGGTCTGGGACACTCCAAGAAATTCCTGGGCTCTACGTTCAAGGCACGGGAATGTATCTGGAATATGAGCAGGGGGCAAATCCGCTACCTGATGGGTGCCTTTACAGGGCACTTTGGAACCAACGACATGCTCATGAAAATGGGTCTAGCCGCGACTTCCATGTGCAGGTTGTGTGAGGAACATACAGAACGCATGGAGCACCTGCTGTGCACATGCGATGCTTTGGCTAACAAGCGAATGAGTCTTCTAGGGGTAGGATATCCAAGACCAGAGGATTACAGGCTCTTATCCCCGCATCTCGTTGTGAAACTTATGAAGGAGATTTTCAGCGAGGTTGGGGAGGAGTAAGCTATCTAGGGGACCACAAAAGATCCACATGGGTCGAAGTGTCCGAGCTGTATCTCGGCCCCTTAACAGGATAAGGATAGGCTACTTTTTGTTTCTTTCTAACCACCCACTTCCCAGGGGAAACGTATTACCGCGAAATTAACGCGAGCGAAGCCGCGGGCAAAACCTAGTACTTAATATTACTTGATTATATTTTCGTTGTCCAGGAGTAGCAAGAGCCAGGAGTAGTAGAAAGAATATTTGGTATGAAGTAAAAAGGTAATTGCTAAAAGTTATGCATTAATAAGTCTGATGTTAGAGTATTTAAGTTATTAAAATGAGACTTTCGGTCGTCATAGTTTTAGAAAGCAATGAATTTCAATGCTCTATGTGCATGCGACTGACATGAGATCCCGCTCTGCTTCCTCGTGTAGCGACCAAAGATTTTATATTATCCTAGTACTAGATTGACTACGACAACCTCAAAAGCGTACCTGATAAGGAAAGTCAGAAAGAGTCCTGTCATCTCGTTCTACTAGTGTGTCCATACACTAGCTACATACTACGGGACAATTTTGCTCAAAAGTTAGTTAACCCTTCAGATACCGTCAATTAGAGACACAATAGTAAGACAATAGATGCGCGGCCACCGGTGGTCGCTTGGGGATTCATGAATAAAATTAAAGATATTTTTGATACATTAAAATAGACATGTAAGTTTAAAAACAATTAATATGTATAATAAGCTACCAAAAGGGAACTGTGAGTTGTCTCTGTAATGACTAGGAAATAGCTGATGTCCGTATAGTATATATAATAGCAATATCCTCTTATGCGAGTATGAAATACCTACACTGATAAAAAAAATGCCTAATGTGTGTGTACCTACGTAAGACGATCACTTCTGAACGGCTGCACCTATCAGAATAAGGTTTGTCTGAAAGAAAAAACTAGTTAGTTTATAATAAAACTAAATTAAAAATAGACTGATGCGTGACATTTTTTTATTACGTTAAATTGCACTTATTAACTAACAAATAAATAATCCTCGACTGGTTTATAAATTTATTTATAATAACTACTGCTACTACTAATTATTGCCGATGCCCGTTAGCGCCACAGGGAATTTCCGAAAGGGATACCACGGTCCTGGAACACAAAGGGCAACTGAAGGACACGGGTAGGTTTATTCAGTATAAACCTCAAATAACTTATCCCGCTCTAAGATGGAGCATAAGGCGCTCTACCTTAGAGCAGGATAAGTTATTGGAAATTTTACCACATCAAAAAGTCTCCCACTATGTTTGTTTATCTATATCTGTTTGCAATCAACTCAAAAACTACTGAACGGATTTTTAACAACTAGATGGAATAGAATTAGGTTTTAGTGTTGATTTAACTTTATGAACTATTACATCTTCAGACTACAAATAAAACTGTTGCTGAAAAAAAAAATTTAATGGCACAACTTCAAAGCCATTGTTGCCGATGGTTCTCGTTTCTTGGAAATCTACAACAAAACATAAAAAATAATATATTACTAGTAGTTAACGGTTAAGCCACATACGTGCAGCATTGCGTGCGGCATTTATTAGGGACCTACCTCAGGACTAAACTTAAAGACAGTAGACTATGATTTAAAATGAATATAATTCTCGAATGTACTATATCGATGTGGAGAAGATTTTGGAGTGCACGCGCGTCGTTTTAAGAACTGGTCACAGATAACTATATACTGAATTGGTCCGAAGACACGTCCCGCATGCCGCACCTCTGGCCGCCGTTGATCGCCGCTTTTCGTTGTGTCACGCCAAAGGCCAAAGGCGCCCGATCAACAAAAAAGATAAAATTAGTAAAATTGGTACGCGCTTGATTTATTAAAAAAAAAAAAAATATTGAGCCTCCTCAGATATTTAGAAATTTGCTTATAATAATATAAAACTTGAACAGTAGACAACAAAATTTTATAAAATTTAGCACCCAGTCCGTCTTCTGAATCGTTTATGATGCCCCTTCTCTATGCATTTTTACAGGCAGTTAATATGTTTTAATTCCCGCATGAAATTCAAAACGATGTTTGTTGTCACCCTACATAAATATTTTGTAAACAAAACAGAAAACTTACCAAAAAAAACTAAATTCCACAACCAGGATACTCATCACTATTGCGAAACTTTACACAGCAACGTTTTGAACATCTTGCTCACTTTATACTTTACTAAATATTGAGATAAAAACTTGTAACAATTAAAAATACAACTTTGGGCCTATGAAGCATCAGCCATATTGGTTATTGATGTCAAATTCTGTTAAATTGAAACCTCCTAAATGTTGCCTTTCATAATTTTAAAATTACTACGGATAGCTACTATACCTAAATGAAATCATCATTAAATACAAGAAGAATGCGTATAAAATTTCAAGAAGCATTATTTGAAATAAAACATTTAGTTGCAATTCATTGTATGTTGCATAAACCTATCAAAATGCATGAACACGGACTATTTAACGATAACTGGAACAATCTAAAAACTACCATCTGTTTCTTATTTTTTTCTGGTAGTATGTGAGAAAGGGACAGAGAGGATTTATCTTAGTGTCTTGCTCCAGGCCATTTTTCCCTTTTGAGTGTCAATAACACACATGAACTTAATGCTAATGAGAATAAAGAACACTTTAAAGACTGTCATATTTCTTCGTAGTCAATCTAGTCTACTCTAGTAGAATATATAAAATCTTTGGTAGCGACAACGGACTTACAGCCCGTACCCACATAATCTTAGTGTCATAGTCCAAGGTCATAAGTTTTTTGGGTCTTTGGAACGCACTGCTACTACCGGGATCCTAAATATAGGTAGGAGGGCTTCTCATTGGCGTTGAGTCGATTATAAAGTGCTAGGGATTTGTCCTCGACAACAGTTGACATTTCGTGAAGAATTTCCATCGTTTGGTTCCCAGCTTGGGGTGGGCCGGAGCTGCTTTCAAGAGGCTACTGCTAAGCGGCTCCAGTGTGTGGGGATTGTGCGATCCATGGTTCTACATCGTTTCCCTACGTCCCTACTGTCTACATCTCTTCTAATCTTTCCTTTTCGCAGGTCTGCTGGAAGAAATTTCTATGTGAAATAAGCAGTACCTTTGTACAAATTTTTATATCTCCTTATATGTTTTTGTGTGTACATAAATTATAAAATAAATAAATAATCTTAGTGTCATAGTCCGAGGTCATTTATTTTCATGGCTCGCAGAACGCACTGCTTACTTTGGAATCCTAAATAACGATAGAAGAGGTTCTCATCGGCGTCGAGTGATCCATGAAGTACCAACCAAGTCATCGTCCTCAACAGCCACGGCAGGAGGAAGGACTGCCTTTAAGTAGCTCCTGCTCAATAAGGGGCTTCAATGAGGACGCGAATGTTGTGGAAGCAAATACCTTTACTACTAAACGTATTCCAGCAGATTATGGCGTATTCCCGCAACATTCATCTGGATGGTGCGGGAATACTGCTCAGTCTTCTGGGAGGCGGTGAGTCCTTTTCCGGCTTGTTTCCTTGCAGATACGTATAAAAGGTGCGTGGAGGTATAAAGCCGGGCTGTAAGTCCGTTGTCGCTACACGAGGCACAGCGGAGTGGGATCACATGTGAGCATCGAAATCGCATGCACGTAGAGCATTGAAATTAATTTATTTCTAAAACTGGCGACCAAAGGTCTCATTGAAATAACTTAAATACTCTAACATCAGACTTTTTAATGCATAACTTTTAGCAATTACCTTTTTACTTCATACCAAATATTAACACTGAAGCTCTTGCTACTCCTGGACAATGAAAATATAATCAAGTAATATTAAGTACTAGGTTTTGCCCGCGGCTTCGCTCGCATTAATTTCGGTAATACGTTTCCCCTGGGAAGTGGGTGGTTAGAAAGAAACAAAAAGTAGCCTATGTCACTCACCATCTCTTCAACTATCTCCGCTTAAAAAATCACGTCAATTCATCGTTCCGTTTAGCCGTGAAAGACGGACAAACAGTCACACACACTTTCCCATTTATAATATTAGTATGGATTTATTTCTGTTCGAGAAATTTGTAATCTTTAGAAATAAATGAATTCAAACCGTAAATAAAGATGTAGAATACTCTTATTTCCAGTCACAGAAAAATAAAAAAGAAAGAGTTTCAAATAACTTTATTTAAACAAATAAAATTATAACTTATAAACCGAGAAGTGCAGCGATTTCTGGCGGCGGAACACCCGATGGTCCTGAATCAACTGATGGATGGAAACCGTTCTCATCAGCAGTGTAGTCGACGGTATAGATGGCACCATCGGGAGCCGTCCATGAGTAAGAACCCTTGACTGTGACTACCTCATCTTTAGTTCCTGCGTTTTTTAACTCTCCTTCCTCATTACGGCTGGAGGAATCGCTTTGTTTGAAGCTGTGAACAGATAAGCATGTTGAAGTTTTACATTTTGAAGAAAGAAGATTATTACGGTGTTAGTTATTTATGTTCAAAGGCTCGTATATGGATAAGTAAGTACCATAACGATAGAAATATATGGTGGTTGAGAGTTGCACCACCATATCTTTCTATCGTTGCAGTTGTTACCTAACCTATATTTGTTGTATAGTAGAATCCCTGTGTTTTATTTTGAAAGATGTGATTATCATTATTACAGGCACACAATTGTCAAGTTGCGTCGGTAACTCACGCAAAACTATAGGTGCCAAGTCCATCGTTGTTTGATTCGTATTGCAACAGCGTAACATCCTGAGTTTTCTGATTTGCCTGAGGGGTGACCAGTGCGTTCACTGCCACACCTGCCACTGCTACAAACGCGTAAAGCACCAACTGAAATTGAAACTATACTATTAACAACATTTTTCACAACTAAATCGCGAATTGAGGTTTTTTCACATCACCACAAAGTACACCAACCAATTTCATGATGATTATATTTAAGCTAAGTTATCGAATTCGCTTGCAAACTATATTATGTGCTGTTTAGGTATTTGAAGTCATCTTTTATACTATTCCGTTTATAGAATTACATCATAATTTTAGTGTCATAGTCCAAGGTCATAAGTTTTTTGGGTCATCGAAACGCGCTGCTACTACCGGGATCCTAAATATAGGTAGGAGGGCTTCTCATTGGCGTTGAGTCGATTATATGTAAAGTGCTAGGGAATTGTCCTCGACAACAGTTGACATTTCGTGAAGAATTTCCATCGTTTGGTTCCCAGCTTGGGGTGGGCCGGAGCTGCTTTCAAGAGGTTACTGCCAAGCGGCTTCAGTGTGTGGAGATTGTGCGGTCCATGGTTCTTTACGGGCTTCAATAGGAGCAACAGTACTCAAGGTGAATCTCCACTGCCACGATAAATCGCACCATTGTAGACAACGTTCCGGCGAAATCTTATGATGAGAACTATTTTGAGACAAGTCACGCGATTATGTCGTACCCAGCAGCAACTTATAGTAGCGAGAATATAAGTTCCCATTTTGAGAAGTAATTGAAGATGGCGCCTCTCCAACTACTTCTCAAAAAGGGTCCTCAACGCTCCCTAAAGGCAGGCGGTGATAACTTAAATATCCCAACATAGGTTTGGATACTTGCGAGTTCGATGAGGTTTCTCATCAGTAGAAAGACAATGTTCCAAACAAACTTTACTCTGGAATGCAAATTCGATCATTGCAAAATCCTTTTGTTTAATAATATAAACTAGTGCTTGACTGTGATCCCATCTGCGTTTTATTTACTGCTAATTAGTAATTAAGTATAGGTATGGATTGTTTATGGTTCACTGAACGCATATGTATATAAACTATGCATGGTTCATCACTGAACTCGAAATTTAAAAAGATGATATGTAAGTACTGTTTTGTTCAGTTTGTACTACACCTTCATTAAACACTGCCGAAATAAAAATATATTTATACACTCAGGAAAAGGACGAAATAATGCGAAAAAACAACGGGTTTTAAATATCTTTATGTAAACAAATCAAACTAATTCTATTGTAACTTATTAACCGAGAAGTGAAGCGACTACTGCCGGAGAAGTGCCAAATTCTGGTTGAATTTGTATTAGCTGGTAACCGTTTTCATCAGCAATGTAGTTCACGGTATGGTGGACACCATCGGGATCCGTCCACGAATAAGAACCCTTGACTGCGATGAATTCATTATCAGTTCCTGCGTTTCTTAATTCTCCTTCCTCACTGCGGCTGGAGGAATCACTTTGTTCGTAGCTGTTAATAAAGAAGCGTGTTTGAGTTTAAAGGAAAAAAGTAGATGACTTACAGCCTGTTAATGATCTTGCCGCTATGAGCGGAAGGTAAGCGCGGGGCGGCAAGCGGTAAGATTAAAAGTATGACAATGTTTGAAGCACGCCACAGACGCCGCTGATAGCGACGCGCGCCCTTTTACCGATACCATCCCGCTCGCCACGGCACTCAGTCCATATTCTGCAGCGGGAGAAAAGGGTCACAGTCACTTATTTCTGCCAAGCACTAATGCTGATGAAGGATACGGCTGCACGTGTTAAAAGTATAAAAATATTTGAAGCACGCCACGAGACGCCGCTGATATCGACGGGCGCGCGCTTGCCGATACCGTCCCGCTCGCCACGGCGCTCACGCCATGTTCTGGAGCGGGAGGAAAGGGCTGCGGTCACCTCTTTCTGCGAAGCAGTAATGCTGATGAAGGAGACGGCTGCACGCGTCGCGAAGTATGAAAATGTCTGAAGCATGTTACGAGACGCCGCTCATAGCAAAAATGCATACGATACTGATGCCGCCCCGCTCGTCGCTCGGAGGAAATAATCCGTATATTTTTGGAAGGCTCCGTTGGTAGAGTTTGTTGAAAAAGTCAAACTAAGTATTAGAGTAAAATGAAATCTGATGTAATCAACACTGGTTTAAAAATCAAGGTTTAAAAATCATGATTAAGAGATCCAGATCATTATTTAGAAGAAGCCTATAAAAAAAACTGGGTAAGTGCTAGTCGGACTCGCGTACTGAGGGTTCCATGCAAAATACACATCCCGAATCTCTCGAAACCGAAAGTCTCGAATATTTTTCCGAATTGCAAAAATTTTTTTTTGTGACGTATGTAACATCATACATCTTTACTGTTTTCAGATTTTTTTCTATACATGTGCTATAAGATCTTGCTTCGTGCCAAATTTCAGGATTCTGAGTCAACTGAAAGTACTCTATAAATTTCGATCTTTCAGAGTATCAAAATATACCTTTTTATGCGACATAAACGGCCCTATCTTTTAATTCGTTGATTTAAAAGTTTGATTTTTTCACAGCTTGAAGAGATAGCAGACTTGAATTTTAATTTCAACTCGATACCTTCAGGCCTTTTCGAGATAAAGGGTCTTGACAGATAGACAGACGGAAGGATAACAAAGTGATCTTATAAGAGTTCCATTTTTTCCTCTTGAGGTACGGAACCCTAATAACGAATTTAAGTATTTTTTAATTATTAAATATACAAAATTCCCAAGTCATTTGACTTTTCAGACTGACTATACCTACTACAACTTACCGGTTTATGCTATCCAGCAGCGTTCCTGTATTTTGTTTAAAAAATATTATACGCACACGAGATACTTAAAATTAATTTATGGTTACCCAAGACTGGTGTTGCAGGAGTATAAAGGCGACTTAAAACTGGCCACTTGTTTGGGTCGGCAACTTACAAGAAACTGTAGGTGCCAAGTCCATTGTTGTTTGATTCATATTGCAATAGCTTAACCTCTTGAGCTTTCTGATCTATCTTAGGTACGGCAAGTGCGTTCACTACCACGCCTGCTGCTGCTACTAACGCACAAAGCACCAACTGAAAGTAAAACCGCACCATTAACACCACTTTTTTCTATAACACCACGAGTTGAGTTTTTTTTAATCATCACAAAGAACCAACCGATTTCATGATCACTATTAACGCTTTACTTATCGAAATCACTTGTGAACTATGTGCTCATTAGTTACTTGAACCCATGTTTTATACTATTTCTAAATTATATTACAACATAATATTGGACATCATATGTTATTGGTTTGAGCTCATCTCTTTACAATGTCTTATGTATAGACCATTAGGTACACGTGTAGTGAAACTTATGAGGACGTCTTTGATTGTGGTCTTTCGAAATTTATATTTTAAAATGTGATTGAAGGCAAGAAAGAAGGCCATATATTTATGGAACTATAGAATTGGTTGAGGAACAGTTCGTTGTCGTCATCGGAAACCGTTAGGTGTAGTGACTTGCTGCTGGATTGTTCGAAAGTGTTACGATCCTGGAATAAAAATAGTAATCGAAAGAATACGGGTGAGTTTTAGTCAGTAAAAGTCCTACCCGCTCCAGAAGCAAAAAAGATGGGGATACTTAAAAAAGTCATTAAGGCCGCATTTGTAGGTACAGTGTTTTTTACTAGTGCATAAAGTTTTAAGGGGCAATATGTTCTGCCCTTCAAGAAATATGTGTACTAGAATGGGTTCTAAATTACATATTTGATGGTTAAGTAATTAATAGTAGGTACATTATTACCTTAGGGGTGAAACCGCGGGGTAATTTAGTCCCTCGAATTAGCGACCTCGCTACGCTCGCCCGCCAACTCCTTCTTGGGCCGAAATAATTTACTTTCACCCCGAGGTAAACAATGTGCTTTTCATTATAAATACAAAGAAAATAAAAATAAAATAAAACGTTTGTAAAACCTGAGTCGTCGTACCTATGATTTTAGGTAGGTATCTTTCTTCTGATTTAGGCGACCAAAAGGTTTTCTACTACTGCTTTAGTTTCTTCTCTTAAGAAATTAAGCGTTAAATTACAATTTTAATTTGATGAACTTATCATGTTAATACAAATCTCTGCTTTTTGCTCAGAGTTTTGTTTACATTTACTGTAAACAAAACTCTATAACTCGAAAAAAACCAATGACGGATTGCCACTCAGCCTTTATTTTTATTTATTGAAAAATATTTGTAATTTAAATAATAAAGTATTTTAAAGAAGTAGTTGAAAAAATAAGTCACATAAAAATATAATATTATTTGATTAATACTTATCTTTAAGTTATTTCAATTTTATACCGCGCTGTAATTGACTGCATAGAAAGTTGGAACATAGTTCAATAGAAATGTGAAAAAAGAACTAGTTTGTTTTTTACCTACTTTAAGAGTATGAGTAATGAAAAAACCATTTCTCGTAAACATATTTCTTGAACAGAAGAAGTTAAGATTTGGTTGAAAATGTGACCATTATATATATCTTATGCATTTTACCATTCAAGAAATTAAATGGAGCATTAAAACACATAAACATAGTGCTATCGAAGAAATCTAATGTTCTCTTTAGCAACACTCTCAAAATAAATTAACAGAAATTATAGCTTCGGTAAGTGTAACACTTACTAATAGCTCCTCTAATAATTCCGAGTAATGTTGACCTCCGGATATACAAATTACTACTATTATTATTATTAGAGTTTTTTTCCGTTATTACAAACATACCGCGGACCGAGAAGTAATGACAGAAACATGTACACCCTACAGTTAACGGAACAAGAACTTAGTGTGCTCTATATAAGATAAAAAATGAATTTCACAATTGTAAATGAATTTTTCATTACTCATACTCTGAAAGTAGGTCTGAAGTTGCCTGTGGAGCGGGTTGAAATGATGATACTTTTCATCCCTAGGGAGTTTTACTTTCAACTGACAGCTGTCAAATTATTTAAAAAAAAAAACTAGTTCTGTCTTCACATTTCTATTGAACCGTGTTCTTATTTTCCATACAGCCTGTCAATCACAACGTGATATAAAATTCAAATAACTTAAAGATAAGTATTAATTAAATAATATTATATTTTTAAGCGACTTATTTGTTCAAGTATTTCTTTAAAATACTTTATTTGTAAAAGATTACAATTGATTTCTAATTTTTCATTAATGAGGCTGAATAGCTGGCCGGCTACAGAAAAAAAAAACAAAATGGCGGGAAAGTGGCAAATCAGACGTTGGTTTTTTTGAGTTTTGTTTACATTTCCGTACTGCAAAGATTTGTCTTAACAAGATAAGTTCATCAGATTAAAATAGTGATAACAATAATTTTATAAGAGAAGAGGTTAAAGCAGTAGTGGAACCTTTTACCGCCTAAATCAGAAGAAAGGTTTTATAATTTTAAGTTATTGTACCTATGATTTTAGGTAGGTACCTAAAATCATAGGTACGATAACTCAGGTTTAACAAACTTTTTATTATTTTATTTTTACTTTCCTTGTATTCGTAATGAAAAGCACAATGCTTATTTAGTCCCTCGAATTAGCGACCTCGCTACGCTCGCCCGCCAACTCCTTCTCGGGACGAAATAAGTTACTTTCACCCCTAGTGTAACAATGTACTAATGTTACAGACGAATCTAACAATGTGTAAATTGTGCGTGGCACTGCTATAAAACAGTGACTTTCTGAAGGCTACTTCTCAGTAACGGCTTGATCAATAAGTTTGAAAAAAATATATGTTTATTATAAACTCATGCACAATATCATCAACATATGGTTTTTTCGTATGACTATAATATTGGCATAAAAAAAATTAAAGATATTTTTTCACTTGTTTTCCCCACTCCTTTTAAACGGCTTCGATTTTCAGAAATATGTTTACACAAACAAAATTGTTAATTAAGTGTTCTTCAGAATGTACATAGAAGCACATGTAAATCAATCAATATTTTGCAAAGAAAATGTATTTTTCATTACTCATACCCTGAAAGTAGTTAGGTCTGAAGTTACCTGAGGAGCGGACTGAAAAATATTACACTTTTGATCCCTAGGAAGTTTTACTTTCAACTGACAGCTGTCAAATTATTAAAAAAAAAAAACAATTTCTATCTTCGCAGTTCTATTGAACTATGTTCCAACTTCAATTGCATCTAGATATAAAATTAAAATAACTTAAAGATAAGTACGAATATTAATTAAATAATATTATATTTTTAGGTGGCTTACTTTCTCAATTGCTTCTTTAAAATACTTTATTTTCAATAAATTACAAATAATTCTCTAATTTTTCAATAATGGAAAATAAAGGCTGAAAACACAGAAAAAAAACAAAATGGCGGCAAAGTGGCAATCCGTCATTAGTTTTTTTTGAGTTATAGAGTTTTGTAGCAGAGAATGATAAGTCTATCAGATTGAAATAGTGATTTAACGCCTAATTTCTCAGGAGAAGAGGCTAAAGCAGTAATAGAAAACCTTTTGCTGCCTAATTCAGAAGAAAAATACCTACCAAAAATCATAGATACGACGACTCAGGTTTTACAAACTTTTTATTATTTTATTTTTACTTTCCTCTTTAAAGAAGCAATTGAAAAACTAAGCCACTTAAAAATATAATTTTATTTAATTAATGCTCATCTTTAAGTTATTTAAATTTTTATATCCAGATGCAATTGACTGGCTATACAACGTGTAACGTTACTTGCGCAAAACCTGAAATTAGTTTGATCAGAATCACGAGCAGAATCAATTAAACCACTTTTTAATATAGGTTACATAAAAACGTCGACCTGTCTATTTATGAATAGGTCAACCCATCACGTGCGCAAACCCGCCCAAATAGGGAAACAAACAAAAATAGTTGTAGTCCAATCAAATTTTCTCATACACGGGATAATAAAAGTTCTTATTTCAATGCTGAGATGAATTTTAAATAAACTAAAACTGCTCATAAAACCTTTAATTTTTTTTTAATGATTTTTTTTCTTACATAATTAGGTTAATAGAATTAAAATTCATTGGGGGTGTCTGAGGCTTTGCGCATTTAACGTTACACGTTGTATAGAAAGTTGGAACATGGTTTAATAGAAATGCGTATGTAGACTTAGTTTTTTTTTAAATAATTTGAACTCCCTAGGGATGAAAAGTATCGCTTTCAGCCCGCTTCTCAGGCAACTTCAGACCTACTTTCAGAGTATGAGAAATGAAATAGTACATTGTTACACTAGGAGTGAAAGTTACTTATTTAGTCCCTCGAATTAACCAACTCCTTCTCTGGACGAAATAAGTAACTTTCACCCCTAGTGTAACTGGCTGGAAAGACGTCACGGCGTCCTTACCTTCCGCATGACGCAGGTCCTCACCGGACATGGCAAGTTCGGGAGGTTCCTGCATCGGATTCGAGCGGAAGAGACGCGCGGGTGCCGCCACTGTGCGGAACGCCTGGAGGACATGGTGGAGCACACCGTTGAGGTGTGCCCTGCCTGGGCGGAGCATCGCCGTGCCCTCGTGGGGGCGATCGGTGGCGGAGACCTCTCGCGCCGGGCCTTGGTTCAGGCCATGGTCCGGAGCGAGGAGGAGTGGCAGGCGGTCGCCTCCTTCTGAGAAGCAGTAATGCTAGCAAAGGAGGAGGCCGACCGCATCAGGCAACGGCGCCCTCACCGCCGCCGCCATCGGGGTTCCAGCCCCGATTTTCAGCCACCGTAGACGCGGGCTCGTGGACAGCGAGCTATGGGTGGCTCGCTGTCCGATCGTCCGGTAACTGTCCGGACCGAGCCAAGGCGTCGACGGCGCGCACTGTTCCCGCGCGCCTCAAGGAGTTGTCAGCAACAGGAGGGGCCCATCTGGGTCGAAGCCTACCGGGGTCGGGGTTATTCGAAAGGAAACTAGAGCCCCGGTATGAAGGCAAGAAGGAAAGGCGCGGGGTTTCTAGTCAGTAAGACTCTGACACTGTCTCCCGCTCCACCCAAGAGCGGGTTTCGTCAATGACGATATTCCCCGTCGGCCGGAAAAAAAAACCCCTAGTGTAACAATGTACTATTCCTGCTTATGCTGAAACGAAAAGTAGGACACACTTGTGTTCCTTTAGCTGATTTTAGCGATTCAAGGTCACAAAAAATTAAGGAAGCCTGAAGCCCTGATCGTATTGAATAGCCAGCGCGAATTTTAAACAACTCTCCATTTTGTTAATTTTGCGTTTTATTTCTTAATTTAAACAAAAGATGTGTGAACAACAAACGTTGCGACAAATACGCCAACGTGTTGCATCAACTAGGCAGGCATAAATTAATTCAAATTTTTGCCATGACCCTTCGGCCTGCCTTAACATTTTAGTTTATTAAATTACCCTATTATTTGTCTGACAAGTGTTAATTAATAATATTTTTCGTTAGAAACATAGGACATCTCGGAAAATTCCATCGCAGGTCCTCACTGGACATGGTAAGTTCCTACTCCCGATTCCCACAAAAGTGTACGAGGAAAAATCGGGTGGTTTCAATCAGTAAAAGTCGGACAGACCACCCACCCCTGAGCGGAAGATATCCATGAAGTTTTCCATTCCTAAAAAAAGGAAACCGATACAAGTGGCTTTGATGGTCAAAAAAGAGTTTAACACATAATGGATTGGTAAAGTGACAATGCGGCAGTATTTGTCAGTGAACTTGGATTTTGGACAATATTTTTTGTTAAAAAAGAATGTTATCTTATTTTGAGCCTCAGGAAAAATTCATAGGGACAAAGACGGCCCGTGGGTGAATGTAGGCCAAATAAAACAACTTTGCACATGACCTTCACAATCATGTTGTCGTATCTATAGTAACAATTATGTGGGCGTTAGCATCTCTTACGCATCATTTTGTACGCAGAAATGCCAACAGCCCAATAAATAAAAGGGTTACACAGTTCATACAAGACAGCGGTAATTCATGCCATTGTTGGTCAAGTAAACAATGTCGTAATACTTTCAAGTAAGGTTAAGTTTTTTACTTATTATTTTTGTATTTTGTATGTTAGGTAAAGTTGTATTTATATGGTCAATGCTGAAAATGTGAAATTTTATTTTCTCTAGAACAAAGAAATTTAGTTTCCTACAGCTAAAAGTTCCAGTGGTATTTTAAAACTTACTCGTGGAATCAGAATCACAGTTCCCGTTCTTCGGAATTTAAAAATTTAAACTTGCAGCGGTATCTGTTTGTTGCGAGGAATTTACTTTTTTTAAATAACCCATTGTGTGTCCCACTGCTAAGCAAAGTATGGTGTTAAGCGAATAGATCACGTTAGAAACACCACGCTGCGCACCATAACTCAAGTAGCAGGTGTCGGGGAAAAACAGCCAGGCTGAAGTGGAAGTGAGATGGCCACTTCACACGAATGCACCCGGACAGATGAGTGAAGAATGTCACTCACTGGACGCCTGAGGGAGGCTGAGGCCGTCGAGGTCATTTGTGGAGAAGGTGGTGTGATAATCTGATTATGTTCGCGAGGCAAACTTGCCCAGATATCGCCCTAGACAGAGAGGTTTGGAAGGAGAAAAGAATTTACATAATCAAACGCAAAAATATTATAACATTTTTTTAATAATCATAATATTACATAATTATACATATTTTTGGCAATCATAAAAATTAAATAACGAAGAGTCTAATTAACCAAGGAGAGACGCAACAACCGCGGCAGGGACGGCTCCACCGGGTCCCTGTTCGATCTCGGGCTGGAAACCGTTGTCATCAGCCTTGTAGATGACGCGGTAGACGACGCCGTCGGGGCCCACCCACGAGTAGAAGCCAGAGACTGCGAGGGACTCGTCTTCCTTGCCTTCGTTTACGAGCACTCCTTCCTGCTGTTGGCTCTGTCCATCGGTTTGCTCAAAGCTGTGAAAAAAAAGTCATTTTTTATACACATTGATGCTTCAATTTATTGGTAGCCTGAATCATCCTCTGGAAAGGGTTGCTAACAGAACATTATGAAAAGTAATTTTTATTCGAAATCAGTTTTAGTAAAAATTAAAATTATATTAACAAATTAATACGTATTTTTGTGACTCTAAATAAATGTTCAATGGTTATCGATGGCACATTTTCGAATTAATTCATGAATCCCCAAGCGACCACCGATGGCCGCGCATCTATTGTCTTACTATTGTGTCTCTAATTGACGGTATCTGAAGGGTTAAAATAAAAGATTAGGTAAGTAATGCATTTCAAAGGATCTGAAAGATTAATTAATAAGTTGATCCTTAAGATAAGTTCTGATGCAAAAAAGTGTAGAACAATGTATGGTATGACTTACAAGAATCTGTAGCGTCCAGGATCGATGTACTCGTTTTCCAACTTGACAAGTTGTACGTTGTCTTTGGAGTAGTTTACATTTTGGGCTGGGGCAGCAACCGCCACCGCGACCAGGCAGAGAACTACGATCTGCAAATTAAGGTTAAGAATTAAAACTTAAATCGTATTTCCAAAAAAAACTCCTTAAAGTTAATTAATATTGAAGTATTTCGTAAATTTGACAGTAGGCCAAACATTAAAGTGTCTAGAACGGAGGATAAAACACATAAATATGTTTCTTCAAATTTTCTAAGGCTTTTTTTTCTGTTTAGACAAATCTAAGGCACCACATCTTGAGTTTACCTCATAGATGTCCCTTAGAAGCAGTCTTTTCTCAGCCTCTAGCTAGTTATTACTTTAGTCTGTTGCCAAAGTAGACCTTATAAAAAACAAAATGAGAGGTGGACTGAAAATCTAAAACTAAATGCACCAAAAACAAAACGTTATCCTTTGGTTCATCAAAAGGTTTGTTCATAGAACGCATTTAAATTTTAATTCTAAAGTTGTGCGATAAATTTTTTGGATAAAAGATAATTATGAATTATTATGAAATATAAAACACTTTTTAAATAAATTAAAAAGAAATATTTGAAAAGTGGTTGCAAAAATGAAGATCAAAAATTGCGCGACAAATATCCGAACTTTTTTCTTGTACTGTTTTCGTTATTAAATATTGGGTGCTTGTCACCTAGTTCACTAAACACTGTTTCACACAAAATACACAAATAAAACGAACCAGTTTCATGTTTGAAGTGCTGATTTTACGGATGAATCCGATGAAGTGACGAATCTCACATGAAATTCGGTCTTTATATCTAGCACAACTTTTGAATTGATTTTATGCTAAAGTAGTACCCGTAGAAGGTGAACCGCTTGACATCTACCTAATATAATGTAATTCCCTTAATGCAATGAATAAACAAAACTTTTTAGAACAACGTTACTCAATACAACAAAATGTTAATTTCTGAATATTAATTAGATTAGTGATTAACAGCTTCATTATCTTCTTCATTATATTTTATTATACTTCGGTAGCTCTTAGAGAAATGCCGAATACACTTTTTCAAGTAAAATTCACTGAATATTTATTTTTATAATTTTTACAATACATCTTTATTCTAAATATTTTGATCATACTTCATGTTTTACGAAATAATATATTAATTAATTAAAGTGATTTTGTAAAAATACCTTGAGACAATTTACGAAATACTTCCGAATGCCAAATTTCTAAATTGAGCTATTAGCTTAAAGGTTGTGTCGGCAGATGGTTCTTTATTACAAACAGATCTTAGTTTTGCATAAAATATTTTAATATTGGTTTCAAATTAATTCTTAGTGCGTGAATCTATTGCGTGTGTGTGTAGTATTTTCTATGGCAAATGAATAATTTTCAGAAACATATTTGCTGAAAGGTAACTCTTGTATTATGGGCGGTGGCTAATTCTTTGAAGGATATAATATTTTTATTTTCTAGTATTGACTATGTCCCAAAGTTATCTTACATTTTGGAAACTAACCATATGGTTTAGTTGGGGCGGAATTTACAGAAAATTATAATTTAAATATTGCGGAGTGTGGTAAACATTTGTGACCACGTTTTTAGTAGTGCTTTTGTTTTATAAATATTCAATGAATTTCTTGAAAATAGTGATTTATTTCAATGGACAAAACAGTATCTAAAATGTACCCTCAACAATAAATAATTTATATATCAACCATTATAATGGTTATTCTATAAATATATTTCCTTATTTTATTTTAGAAAGTGTTCTGAAAATAGACCTATGTTTTTGGAAGCTAACCTAGTTACAATGGAGAACAATTACTTATTTAATTCATGAATCCCCAAGCGACCACCGGTGGCCGCGCATCTATTGTCTTACTATTGTGTCTCTAATTGACGGTATCTGAAGGGTTAAATGTGAAGAATTACAGTACATCATCAGTGTAATATAGAAATGGTTAATTGAAAAATATTTACCTAAAGACCTGTGAGTATAAAAAATACATGGATTTCAACTACATTACCTAAATGTCTTTGTTATCATCGCTTATATTGGATCTTTTTTAAATGTTGACATTGATGACAATAAATTTATGATCTGTCCGTTCTAATTTTGTTGAATTATTCGCAAATGTCAACTTTTATTACTTGAGGTATAATAATAAGTTATAATCCGTTGCAGTTATCTTCTTAAATGTGAGTAAGTATTACATATACATATACTTTTAATAATAAAATATCTGCAATTAACCCACTTGCAGGAATCTAAAATTCTTTATTATTATATGAAAATGACAACATTGTAGACTGCATAGACTCAAAGATAATTTTTATTTCGAACTTTTTTTTTGTAATTATTTAGTAGGTACCTGCTGATGCTGTACAATGTCCTCTCATACCTATTACAATTTGTCATCTTTGAGTGAAATCGACTCGTATGGGAAAAAGGTAACTTTACAGGTGGAACAAAAAAGTAAGCGCTGTGAAATTTCATAGCGCAGCTTATTTATTTGTATTAATTTTTAGTTTGTAATTTGGGTACGTTTTCAGATGTATTCAAGTTAGGTGTGTATTTTTATATAATTTATGGTTTTAACGTCAAATGCAATATTTTTCGTAAAATTTGTACGGAATTCTCATGAAAAATCCTTAATCATAACCTTACTTTGGGGAATGAACAAAGGAGTGTCCAACAACGGTTATCACGGAAGAAAGTGAGTAGTAAGTAAAAAAAAAAATTGCGAATTACATACAAAGAGATTTAGCATACACTACAAATTGGTTTGGGAAGCGTTTATAAGATTCTACAGGAGCACCTTAGCGTGAGAATGATAGTTTGCCCCTGGGTGTCGTACAACCTCAACGAAGCTCAGAAGCAGGTCCGTGGGGAGTGGTGCCGTGATATGATTCAAAAATATGAAGCAGGCTCGTCCTGGCACGTATACGACATTGTGACAGGTGACGAATCCTGGATTTATCAATAGGATCCAGAAACAAAGCAAAATCTGTCGACTGTTTGGCTGTTTAAAAACAAACCAATGGGTATCATATTTCAAATCCATTACGAGACCAAAGCAGCAACATTGCCGAATGGAATACCACAAAATGGCTGCCAGAAATTTTGTCTGCAATGAGCAACAAGCGACCGAACACTGGGTTCCGCGGGGTACTGCTTCACTATGACAACGCGCCCGCGCACTTAGCACTCAAAACGAGGGACTTCCTGGACACCACACCGGTCAGAGCCTTGAGGCAATCCTTACAGTCCTCATCCGGCACCGTGAGACTTCTTTTTATTTCGTAAAATAAAAAATCAGCTGAAAGGGATACACATTCAAAAAAGGGTCATTTTAACTTTTCAACCATTGTTATCGCTGATATATTGTCAGTTTGTTTTGGGCTTCTGGCAAATTACCGAAACGCCTTCGGATTTTTCACATTTTTCACGTTGTTATGTAGTAGTACTTACGCACAAAACCCTTTTTTTATAAATTAATATCGAAAATAGTATCCCTGATGGAATATATATTTTCTAATAGCTATCAAAATCAAAAAATCAAAGCATTTATTTCAAATAGACCATTTGAAGGCCCTTTTGAATAGTCAAATGTCGGTCAGTCCAAGAAAAGTGAAGCTAATTTGCACGTGACTACATTATGATTGGTCTTTAATTCATGAATCCCCAAGCGACCACCGGTGGCCGCGCATCTATTGTCTTTCTATTGTGTCTCTAATTGACGGTATCTGAAGGGTTAAGGTAAGAGTGAATAAGTTGCTTCTAGGTAAGCGTGCTCCATCATCGGCCACATCATCGCTTACCATCGGGTGAGATAGTGGTCAAACTCGAGCTTAACCATAATAAAAAAAAATTATGCTTTTATAAAATTAGGTACTTGTGAATACACACATTTGACCAAAACTTTTCGAATAGTCTATTTTACGAAAGCGTGTATAATAATAATACAATAGATGCTTCTCGTAGTTTTTTTTTAATATTTTTTAAACTTAATAGGCTCAACTAAAATGTTTTTTTTTTTTAATTCATGTTAGGATCAAAACCTTAACATAATTTTGCTTTGTTGTAAGATGGACCTTCCCGTTGGCCTTTGAAGGTCTAAAATCTATAATTTATTCGCATTATTTAGTCTTCTGACATCTAAGAAAATGATATACGATACCTAATAAGCGTATACGTACAGTTTATTTAAGAATTATGCAAATAAAAGTTAATCTCCATTGGATACCGATTATATCGAATTTATTTTAACACATCGGAAAAAATCTATGACAACGTTGTAAATTAAATTCATCAATCTAAGTATAGCATTAACTAAAGATTCATTTTAAACTTCAAACTGCAATAATTAGTATTGCAGTTTGAAGTTTAATTAGTATTGTACTTAGCCAGTTACCTACCTATAATAATAATGCAAAGTCTAAACGTAAGCTCAAACTGATACTAGTGCACAAAACACGTACCTACTGCTTGCACTTCTCATCATTATCATAATTTCAGCCGATAAACGTCCACTGTTGGACATAGGCCTCCCCCAAGCGTCGCCACAACGAACATTCCTGTGCAACTCGCATCCATCGATTTCCCACAACCTTCACCAGGTCATCGGTCATCTCATGTTAGCTCAAAATTATAAGTTTAACCTAGGAAAACTGCGGTAAAGTTCAAAAAGAGTTACCATGGCCCTGGAGCATCGAGCATAAAAACCTACTGAAGGAACACAGGATCAGTAAAAATCTATCAATCTCTCGTTCTGACACTTTCCCATCCTAGAAATAAAACAAAGCAAAAAAAAGAACTACACAAACCTGAATAAAACTTAGTAACCTATGAGCCCTACACATTTATATAACTACAATAGTCCGTAAAAATTGGCTTGTATCGTAAAATTATTGATTAACTTCTCCAACGTAAAAAGCATTATACTTTTGAATAAGCTGTCAATACTTCAATCAAAGCTCTAAGATATCAAGTCGTTATTAACTCATACAAAAACTTATACTTATTCATCATTATTATGTTTGACCTAATTATAGACCAGTGATATAACATTGTCATGATGTCGATCGAAAACACGTGGAAGAAGCCGTTATTATATAAGTTTGAAGAAGAAATGCAGTTCACTGATTGAGGAAACTAGATTTTAATATTTATAGTGGCTTGCATAATTATTCAAATGATCTAGATCTAATGTCATCTTCTCACTTCATGTTTCTTTGATATTTAAATCAGGGAATAAGCTCGAATATATCCATCAGTCTATAGAAATTCTATTTGTGGGTATTCATAATATTTAGAGAAAAAAAAATCAATTTGGTGAGATATTAAAAGCTCGTATCGTACATTAAAGTGAAGGAAAAAACCGGAATTATTTAAGAATTCTTAAATATCAGCTGTATCATCTGCCTCATCTTCATCTACGTTAATTTCATATTTATGCTATATGTATTATAAATATTTATTATAATATATAGTATTGCAGATAAAAAAAAATGTGTTGATATATTTAAGTATAGATTTTATTCCAAAATTTTTCCTGACACGTATCATAACAAAATTATGAGTATTGACAAAAAAAATTATGATATCATATCAACATACCTAGTCGAGGATAGGTAAGCAAACAAATAGGATAAAATTATCAGGACAATAAATTCACACCTCAAGTTTATAAAAATCAGTACGTTTATTACCTAAAACTACATAGTATACATTAATGACTCAGCATATAAATATTATATACATCATCAGTATTATTTACAGGCTAGGTTATTCTACTGAAGTTAACCCAAGAGAGAGGCAACGACTGCGGAAGGAATCACTCCTCCGGGACCTTGCTGGATTTGGGGTTGGAAGCCATTTTCGTCGGCGACGTACGTGACAGTGTAGAGGACGCCGTCAGGTCCGACCCACGCATACTGTCCCTGGACCGCGATCGCTTCATTCTCTGTGCCTTGGTTCTTCAGTTGTCCTTGTTCTTCATGCTTTGATCCATCTGATAGCTCCCACCTGAGGATTTATAAGGCGCATATTAAATAATGAAAAAAAAAATGAAAATGTTGAAATGTTGTTGTTGTTGGTATTGTTGTTGTTTTGTGGTTGTTGTTGAAATGGAAATGTGTTGTGATAGTGAAAATGTTTCCCGTGTTCTATTTTTGATGTATATGAAGCAATTCCTTACGCGAAATTGTATGAATCGATTCCAGCATTGTTGACATCATATCGCACTATTTGAACATCCTGTGGGTTCTGTTGGGGAGCTGCGCATGCGGCGGCGATCAAAGCAAGAACAACAAACTGAAAATAAACGCATTCCGTTAATCCAATTTCACAGTTCACTTTTCACTTCACAATCCATGTCGTCACAGGACTAACCGATTTCATGTTCTTTGTTTTTTTGCGGCTGCCTTCTTCAAAGAACACTTGATGTGTGGGATGATTACGTGTCCAAACGGTTCTCTTATATACCAACGTAAGTATTTCTTCTAATACAGCGTTGCAACATGCGGCTGGGCCAGTAAGGTGCTTCTTATTGCCGTGTAGCGTATAGCCCAAGATGCAGCATCTGTCGTGGAACATCAGTGAACGTTGTATGCTGGCACGTCTGTTTCATGCTTTTAATCGATGGAGTTATAGTACCTTCATGTGTGTTTGTTAACATTTAAATTTACCATGCAATTTTATTATGTAAACAATAATAGGTGTACAAATGTCAATGTTAACTCGAATTACAAAAGGTTGATATCCCTATTCTTATTTTACCTTTGCATATAACGTGATACTACTCGCATATTCTGTCGTTGAATCAGAATTTTTGAATGCATCTTTATAAACAATTTGTAATTCTAAATTGCGTGTTAATGTAATGGATGCATGCACGTTAATTATTTTAATGCATTTCTATAATGTAGCTGTTAACAGCAGTTGTGATCATTAATGTCTTCTTAAATAAATATGCATTCTCGTTGAAACTGGATATTCATGATTTATATTTTATTTTCATCAGAATACATAAGCAGCTTACTGTATAAGTTGATTTCTACTTTTTTTTGTGTTGGTAGACACCAAAGCTAATTGAGTAAGTCGAGATGCTACTGACCTTTTTAAGTTTTCAATATTCCCAGCTCCTTTTCAAATGTTTCTTGAAGATTCATTTATGTCATTTTATATTTAATGTGATACCGTCCGCATATTTTTGCTTAGGAGCCATCCCTGCAATAGGTCAACGCATACATTATTGATATGACATTCCTGAGATGTACATAATGTGGGCGATGTGGTTATCTCGTCTCTCTATTTACTTAAATTTTACGGTGTCGACATAATTGTGGGTAGGAAAACCAGATCTAGATATATACTAACCGAATTTGTGTACAAATTAAGGTAATTTACCATTATATGCCATAGAGTCCTGAGTAAATTTACATTTTATTAGTGATGAAGATTTTAATTTATTCTATCATGAGGAAAATTTATTATAAGGGCCTTTGCCATTCAGTAGGCCACCTGTAGAGTCAAGGCATCCCTTTGCTTCTCTCTTTTATCTCTATCGTTTACTACGTTTAGCTAATATGCTACATACGACAGGTATTGTCTATTCCATTTTAATTAATCAGCCTTAGTTTTCAAAGTTTTCAATTTTGCAATCTTAAGTATACTGTTCCCAATATGGTCTGTAATTTTGATTCCCAGAATAATGTGATCCTTGACGCTATTACAAAGAGAGTGATTGTTTCTCGGTACGTTAGAATGGGGAATTGGAAAAAAAGTGTTTCGTAATTAAACACTTTTTTTTTTAACCAAACTGCATAAATTGGTAAAGTGCAATACAGTTTTCCACTTGCTAGGACCAATTGTAAAGGAATCGGCAATCTTTGCTTTGCCTTCCAAATGATGTATATTTCCATTTGATTATATACGTAGATATGAACTCTCTGGATTCATTTTATAATTGTGACATACTACATTCATACTGTTTCGTTTCATTTCCCAGGTTACAGCGCCATCAGTAAATCTAGTTCACATTAATTGAAGACAGACACTTCCTAGTTGCAGGATGGCGAATCTACAAATGGTAAAATTAATTTAGTATTATATTTCTACGTAATAACAACTGTGGGTGCATGGCCAAGTAACATTTGCCCTGGAAACTATGTTAATTTATGAATAAAAATTACATAACAGTGGCAGAGAAAATTAAACGCCTACTTGTAATGTTGTAACTGTAATAGTTAGAACTCACAAAACATTAATTTACATTATTATTCGGTACAAAAGTTAATGTACCTAGTTTAAGATTTCATGTTCGGTTATGAATCACAATGCAAGACGCATTGTAGTGAACGGATAGGATTACATGCTGGCTTCACTTGTAATATATTAAGTAAGCCTGACTTTTGCCCACGACTTCGTTTCTTCCCAGTCACAATTGAACTCTCTAGACAGTAACTATACTCGTACATTATTCACGTAGGAAGACGGTGACAACAGCTTTTGAAAACGGCTCAGGGGGATAACTAATTACTCATTTCAAAATAAGATTTCTTACAGCTTCTACTCGTACAAACTAGTGAAAATATTAAAATGATGTGACACATTATCTAATGTGCTATTAGTGAAATTTAGAATATCAATTAAATTACGTCATATCAAATGTGGAAACGGCGGTAAAGAACAGTCGTAAAGGGCCAGATTTACGACCTTCCGACCTGTTGTTTATGACGGATTCTTTCGAGAACTGGCATGTTGATTTGTTTTGACCTATAGATACGATTCATGTGGTGTTTGAAGGCAATAGGTTAACAACTTGTGTCGCTACTTACCGCAACTGTTAAACCGTAAAACCCCGCAGGCAAGGCGTGGCTTTGTATGACGCATTAGCGTGTAATAGCTTCATTAACGGCTATAAGAAGAAGGCAAGCATCTATTACATTACTGCCACAAAAGATATTAATAGCGATATCACAGTCAATAGGTCTTACATAAAGAATTACAATAATTGTATAAGATGAATGTGTGCTCACGATATTTGTATATAGTTCAGTCGTAATCGTAAGTCACAGCTTTCTTTTGAAAGTTCAGACATTGATTGGGTGGAGCGCGTAGTGTCTCCATTTATGCAATACCAACTGCCTCATGAACCCATTCTGTAATCTCGTCTAGCTTTTTCAAAGGCAGACAAAGTGCTAGACGAAGCTTGGACGGTAATTAGTTTTTCTAATGTTAAAATGTCATGTCGATGTTTTAAGAACGATCGCTCAATCAATGTTACTGTGTGAACTTTTAAGAAACATTACTTGCCCATTTACTTTATAATTTGTTATTCAGGATTAATGGTAACATTAATGAAGATAATGTTGGTATGGTACATAAAAACTAATTGAGATGTAAAGTCGGTCATTATTGAAGGGCTGCCTACAACCTCTAAACTGGATTTTTATGTCCCTTAGTAGGTCAATGATGTGGAATAACTAACGATATAAAATGGGTAAAATGATCCGGTTTTTTATGCAATAATAATCGCTAGGGTCGTTGGTTTGATCGGTTTACTTATTCTGTTTCTTGATATACTATAAAAAAATAGGCAATATATTTTATAGGTATTTATAAATATTTTGTTACAACACACGTTGTATGTTGACACGTATGTATCAACATATAATCTAGGCAGGCCAGATTCCTAAAAGAGATTTATTTTAGGAAGAAAATGGGGTCAATCAAATATATTCTTTCGTTTTATTATTAGTAGGCTTTACCCCATGTTTTTTATTTAAATATTTGAAGTTGAGTGTTTCTTAAACTTAGCTTGTTTAAATTTAACGTCAACTTAAAATACTCAGTTTAAAAACCGGTCTTCAGTTACAAACTTGCGAAGTGCGCGTTGGTCGTGCATTCAGGATTCTGTACTATAAGACGAAGTTATAAATGGCACTAATTCTATCACTTCATTCGCTGAACTAAGTTTTTGGTTATAAAAATTGACTAAATTCACTTTTGAAATTTTATTTATTTATTTAATCTTCATGTATAGTAGTGGTAATTTATTGGTAATGTATAGATACATAATAAATGGCACTAATTAACTCAGTAATAGTCAAAAAGAAACTACAAGGATTTATTTAAAATTTTGTTTAAGTATTTATTATTATTTAGTATTTTTTTTTCTGTATTTTATAGAAAAAATACTTTTAACAACATTTAATAAAAAATTACTTTGAGGGACCTTCATGACTTTTAATAATAAAAAATAGTCTCACGTTATGAGCCTTATAAAATGATGCAACAGCACATTATGAAATGATAATACCTGAAAAAATGGCTATGCCTACTGCTACATAATTTTGCCTAATTATGCAAACATAAAAAAGGACAGTTGATTTTTTGTTGCGTTTTCAGGGTTGGTCCCATAGTGAATGTTGATCATTAGTTTGAATACTTACCACCAGTGTTTTTAGAGTCTGTAAATTACGTAAATACTGTACTACACTACTACTGTCATCATCATTATTTCAGCCGAAAGCCGTCTACTGTTGGACCTAAGCCTCCCTCAAGCGTCCCCAGAATTAACGGTCCTGTTCGTATTGCATTCATTGGATTTTCCCAACCCTTACCAGGTCATCGGTCCACCTTGTAGGAGACATTCCAACGCTACGTCTTCCGTTGCGTGGTCACCATTCTTGAACCTTTCGGTCCCAAGGGCCATCTGTTCTGCGAGCAATGTGCCCTGCCTATTGCCACTTAAGTTTGGCGATTCTTCGTGCTATGTCGGCAAACTTGGTTCTTCTGAGGATATCCTTATTCCTGATGTTACTGTTCTTCTGACAAAGAGACAGACGGATCTCTGAGTACAAGCAAAAGGGTTCAATGCAAAAAGGTACGGAACCTTAAAAAACAACCAAAGTACACCTTACAGTATTACCATCAGTTCAAGGCTGTTTGTTAGTTCAAAGAACCGAAGTTGAACAAATTTTAACTGCCTACTTCTTAAACGAGTAGAAATAATTGTTGATATAAACAGTAATTTACTAAAAAAATTCAAGGAATTCCGACGTTATAATAGGTTATGGGAATGTCAATCAGCCGGAGCCACAAGATCGGCCTTTAGCATTTTCATCGGCCAAAGTTATTTTGAAGATGCGTTTCCTAAACTATGTGAAAATAGATTTTATTTATAAATAAATAAGGACTAAAGTGGCTAGGACGTGGTTTATAAATAAATGTACAAACCACGACGTTAAGTCGAAAATTGTGTGGAAAGGTCAAGGTTTCACATTTTGTGCTGGGCATTTTGTGGCCAATTTGGTTTATGATGAGACTATGTGAGAACATTATAAAGTGCAGTATTTGTGTCACGTTGATATAAATATAACGGTTTCACGATAAAGAATTTTGAATTAATATTAATTATCTGTTTAATTGATTGATGAATTTAGATGAAACTGTGATCCACATAACTCCTGGTTCAAAAGAAAATATTGCGACATATTGCCACATAGGTAGGCAAATTACAAATTATATTTGAGTATATTTTATCCTCATCGATCGTTGAGGCTGATCCCAACCGGTCTGCTTACGTCACAGTCTGTTGAACTGTACACCGCTCACGACCTCTGACACCCGTCGCTTTCCTTACAGAATATACCTCTCACATTTTAGGTCAAACTTTTATTAAACACACTATTGTACACCTCGATGAGCTTACAGTGACACAAAGCTCAAATAATTAGCATAATCACATACATAAATATTATGTAGTACAAGGTTATAATGACATAACAGTTTGTCGGCACCAAGATGACACCTCATTATTTTACATAACTATATAAATATTTACATTCCATTGAGTAGGTCAAGTTTTATGCGACGAGAGATTATGCGTTTACCATAGCTTAACCATGTTTTTAACAGTTTATTGGATATTTTAATCTAGGATAGACACTAATGGACCTAACAAGTCGTTTATATATCGTTAGGTTTTAAATTAAGAGTTTTGTGACAGAGAATTATCTCTATTGAACCTACTCGTAGTTCAATACAAAAATGACGCAAATGTACTTTTATCTACTGTCTAGCAGTCTTCTTATTTCTAAGATCTGATAAAGGTAACATCATAATATATTTGTGTAGCCCCGTGAGGTGAGGCTTCGTTGACTTAACCCCGTTGTTGCCTAAGAGTTTCTTTGTCACTCAAATGTCAAAGGAGTAATTTGGTCGTGTACATTATGGTTCTGTATTAATGCTTCTAATATTTTATATACCATGTAAAACATTGAATTTAGATCTCTTCAAATACTCCACGATAGTTTATCTCCATAAATTCAAATTTCAAGTAACCATGGTCAAGTACGACCTCTAAGTGAATTTATTATACATCAAATCACCACGTGTCACCTTCAACTGCCAATTAGTTATTGATTTAAGAGCCCTTGCTTCTTTTAATATAAACAGAACCGGATGGAGAACAGTGATCGATAAAATTAAGATGTTACCGTAACATTTATCGCTGATCTGTTTACAAATGCCATGTCTTTCCGTAATGTCAATATATTCATAGATATGATCTTTTATATGAACTTTATTGGAACTTTCGAGATCAGATGCACGGATGTATTCATCGCATCTATCTTATTTTTGATTGCAAAGAATGTGTTGCTTCATTGGCAACGTGATTCGCGAGACCATTGCGAAGACGCCTTATTGGTCATGGGAAACTATCAAATTATTTTACCTACTGCTGTCAAAATCTGAATAAGTAATCTTGGAGGGCGGTACTCATGAAGTTTTCATACAAAATTATTTATTATTTCTGATTTTGACGTAATATTCTGATAAGTTCAATACGTTTTTAAATGAAATAAAATTTAATTTGCTGTATATCATTAATAATAATGTAGCATTACCATTTGGATTGATTGAATATACTTAATTCATTCATATACAAATATTTTCTCTTTCGTTTGACTATTATTTCACTTGATGGTAAGTGATGATGTGGTCGACGATGGAGCACTTTTACCTAGAAGTAACCTCAAAGATGTTGTATTAGTTGTTTTTTTTTCGCGCTTCTGTGTTTTTTTTACCTGTTTCGAGTATGCTACAATGTTTATTAGTTCTCAATATCAAAACCATCTGATTCGATGTCTTTTTTGCAAATTATCAGAAGAGCGAGCAAAAACAAACACCGGTAGTGCGTATTTAATGTAAGATTTAATTATTATGAGTCGTAAAAACAAGACCTACGAATGATAATTCTGTTAGAACTTCATAACAAGAGGCCCCTAAATATGAATGCAAGAAATATATCAGATTTTTTAAAATTGTTGTTTAAAATAATAATAATAATAATAATAATTTATGAATGCAACAAATATGCTAAAGCTTTACAATATAGACTGTATAGTTTTTGAGTAGGTACTATGAATATCTGCCCATTTCTAGGTAAACGAAATTTGTAATTAAGTGAGTTAGAAATATACTGACTAGACACGAAGAAAGAGCAAGAAAATCTACATACTACAACTATGTTGATTTCGAAAATTCAATTTCAAGATTTATGAAATAGCAGGTTTGTATGAAAACGACACTTGCTTGACGTATCATGTAAGGCATAATCAGGTTGAAAACAAAAGGATGCGCGGCTTTGGTTATCATCTGATGATGTAACGATCGTGTATTGTCTAGGCGTGAACGATAACAATCAAATGTCTCAACTAGCTTTGAGAGTGCAAGAGAGACCAAATGAAGATGTAGCACAAGTAACATCAACAAAATATTGATCACACTAATATTATAGAGGTGAAAGTTTGTATGCTCGTGTGTGTATAATTTGTCATGCCTTCACGTTCAATTAGCTGAACAGATTTTATTAAATATAGCAAAGTGCATAAGCATGTCTTGAAATGGGACATAGAATATTTTTTATTCCGAGGGTAATCATTTTTATTCTCTTGGGATAAAGATTTTCAACTTTTTGGTGGCAAAAGTTCATGTCAGAAGCTAGTTTTACCATTAAGATGTAATACAAATTGCAGAGTAATGCATATGATTGTTATGATCCTCTTATAAATTAAGGCTTTGAATTATCCGCAAGTTAGTTAATATGTAACAATATTATGTTTGGTTATATATCAATATTGTTACATATTAGTTACGATAGCTTAGATTTTATGGTTTGAAATAAAGATTTGAGGTTGTTACGATAGCACACGTTGGTTGATGTATATTTTTATTGTATATTGGTTTAAAACATTTTTTCTTTCTGATTTTTTACCGAGCCATTTATTACATAATTATTATCCAAAGACTACAGAGCTTCATGCTTCTTTCCTTGCGATTTCCGGCTACCATAGATAGGCATGGTCTTGCAGATGATGAGCAATATAGTATCTCTCCGTTCTCTCCTTTATCCTAAATGGATCAAACCCGAATCGACGGTTTTTTTTTTAGAAGTCATTAGATGATTTTCATCCAATGACTTTTTCCACTCTTGGGTGCTGCGCGAGGACGTGTCAGAATTTACTGACTAAAACCCACTCATGTTCCTTTTTTGCTTTTGTTCTAGGGCACCGAGGTTCTCTTTCGCACAACACATGGCTCCAGTATGCTGCGACCCTGCTGGGACCCCTACGGTTTGCTGATATCTCTGCGCATCGAACACGGCGCGTCGTTGACGACTCGAACTCGGCCCGGACAATTACTAAACTACTCACCATACAGAAATCTACGCCTACGGTGGCTGGAAACCAGGAATGTGATCTCGGTGGTTGAGGCATGAGAAAAAGATTCGTCTTTTCTACCAGGGATTCACGAAAGTTTTTTTTTTATAAGCAGGTAAGAAGTGTTAGGATCACTGACTGACAGCTTGGCGCTTTTAGATCTAGATATATATTATCCCTTTAATAGGCATCCATTTTACAAGCTTTTATCACGGTAATAATATCATACAGTATTCCAACTTCATACAAACGGACGAAACGCGAACTATACCTACGCGCCTCGGTTGTAGCATGGTCTTGGCATGTAGACAGTCGCGGCCGTCGCAACTGTGCCGCGGTGACGAGCGGACACGACGGTTTTTTTTAACGATAATCGCGCGATTATTGTTAGTTTGTATAAGTCAAAGTAAACACGTGGTATTTTATTAATATATACTAGAAAAAGCATTTTATTTAAATCTACCAATCAAAAAACAACACGGATTTTTATTGAACACTTCCTATTCAATCCACAAAGTATTTTGTTTATATAAAAAAGTAAATATATTTACAATCACAAAACTAAATGGAAACACAAAGTAGGCAAATGTAATTAGAATGCTGGAGGCGGGCAGCCCTATCGTATGTTTACGTACCGCGCGACTTTAGGCATTTATTTCAAAGATACGGCCGAGTTACAATACTGTATGATACTATTACCGTGCTTTTATTTAGTTTCACTTGTCCCGATGTTTGTTTGTCATCAAATCTTGCAAACTAAATTTGATCCACTTCCCGGTTTTACCATTTGATCTGAAATATTGCATGCATGTGTAAATCAGATGACAATGTAAAGTTATTATAAAATGGAGCTGATCTGATGGTGGAACCGGAAGGTGACTATAGGAACTTCGTAGATAAATGATGCAACCCCATCGAGTTTGGGCTCGTACGATTCGTCTTGACGAATATTAATAATATTTTTGTATACCGAGCTATAAAAGCTTGCTATGAAAAAAATATTTTCATTAAAAGCTTGTTTACATTATTTTCATTGACTCAAAATAAAACAAATTATTTCCGTTAATACTTTTTATTTAAAACGAAGCGACCACTCTATCAAGTTCATCTTCAGTGAAGCAGAGCAGCATGAAACAATACACTCGACGTCGGTCTACGTGACTGTGAACTACAGGAGAGAGGTAGTAGGCGTCTTCTTCAGGAGTATACCGTTGTGCATCGATTCTACACAGCTAGAATTAAGGTGCATATTACACATTATAAGCAGGCATCAATGTTTGGAGCGAGGCATGAACTTATCAAAAATATCTTGAAATCTATACACAGGAGGTCTGAGGATCAACTACACTAAGGTCACTGATGTCCTGCGTGTCATTTTTTAGAATGTGGTTGAGACTGCCACGGTTCTATAGTGCGCCGGCTTTCATGCGATTATTCGGAAGAAACAATTTCTGGCGGCTAGACCCCAGAACTGTGGCAACAGCATTCTAAAAACAGTCACGGAGAGTGTGCTTTCTCTGTTTTTTAGGCATGACGTGGAGAAAAATTAAACTTGAGTCATCTTCTGTGCTGAATGCTTAAGTACAAGTAAAGTAGTGGTTATATGTAAGTAATCCTTTTTGTTAGCATATCGATGGCAAAACTAGTTAACCTATGGAGATTGTCTTTGCTGCGCCTAACCTGGGTGCGGAGTCTTAGTTTTCCAGGTTGGCCGTGGCAACTCGTGTCCAGGTAGGTAGGTAGGTATAGTATAAGTAATGACTATATCAGACTAAAATCAGGTTAAAGGTAATTTTACTAACAATGCAGATCTTTTCTTATGTGTAGTAAAAAAATATCCTCCCGCTCTGGGTTGAGTGAGAAGGAGTGTCAGACTTTTGCTGAATAAACCCCTTCTGTATTTTTTCAGTTAAGTTCCAGGACCGCTGTAACTATTTCGAAAAAGAAGCTCTGGCTGACATCGGCCCCATCAATAGCAATATACAAATACATAGCATACGTTCCGTTGCCACGATTGTTAATAAAAAGCGTTGTCTATGGTTACAAAATGGTCGTGCAGACAGTTAACGCTATTGCCATTTAGACCTACGATGGCCGTCTCAGATCGTTTTGCGTAAAACGAAGGTTAATTTTAATTTATGGTAATTTGATTAGGTACGTCTTCACGAACGCAGCAATTGGCGCTGGTCTAGTGGTAGCAAGGATGGGTATTAAGCAATAGTTCTTGATTGTTTCCCAAGCCGGATAAGTATTATTGGATCTTCTATCAGGATTAGGATACACTCTCGGAGTCGACCAACCGTCGACGTAATGTCTGTCGGGGAAGATATTCTTTCTCTCTCTCTCTCTTATATTTTTTTTTACATAAGATTCAGGGGACCGCAGCGGTCCTCCACAAATGACAGACATTTTGACGGACCCGGAGTGGACACGCTCCACAGTTGAGGTATTGACTTTACTACGCGTATATTTTTGCCTCAAAAAATACATGCGTGCATGGCGTTATTTTATTACTTCTGATTGAGTCTGTATTGCTGCAACGCTGGGTCAATGCCAAAGCCATTTTCCATTCTGGGTAATTTAGTGTCAATTTCTAAAAAAGACGTCCAGCCCCCCAAGCCAAGTTACAACCGTTTCGTGTCGAATTCCGTTCTCCAATCAGTAACGCTTCGGTGTCAGCAATTGTAGAAAACGATAAGTTGGTAGCCATGTTGATACACCTGAGTCGGCCGCTCGTTCAACAATGTAGCGTTTGTATAACAAAGAATGTAGCGTTGAACATATTCTATCATTTTGAACGATGTGAACTTGGCTACGAATTTTCTATTCGTTTGTTCTGTCATACATTTGATTAGGAAAACTAAAGTCCAGCGTTAACAATTGCAGATGAACAACTTGGCTATGGGTGCAGGTCCATCTCCTGCTTCTGAGAGTCTATGTCAATAGTTTATTTTATAGTTTACCAGTTCAATTTTATACAATACAAAATAAACATACCTTTTTATTGTCTCTATCATAACACACCAGCTCCTCGAAATGACTGTTGACTTTGGCTTTTGGAAATTGGAAATAGTTTTGTAATTCGGCGTAACGACCTAGGTGCTAAGAGAAAAAAATATTGAGATATCCGTTATATAATTTGTGATATTTTTTCTTGTGTCATCGAGTAGACCAAAGATACTCGTAATATTTTTCTAGTTGTTTAAATGTTTAACCTATCAGTAGTAATAGAAAACTTTTGTAAACGAAGTTGTTTATTTAGAGATCAAGTTTTTGGATTTATATAAGCTATAGTCCAGAGTGAACGCAAAGTAACTAGGGCAAGTGCATGCGTTGGCTCCCAGCGTTTATAAGGCCACAGAGCATTGCGTTGTTCTAGCTAGCTGTAGAGGGTAGAACTGATTTCCTAGGGAAAATGATAGGCAATCACTCGATAGCACCACTCCGTCACGTCACGCTATACTATTATTAGGATAGGATGCTGGAGGTGACAGCTGTCGGATTTTTACAAAGTAGGTTTCAATCCTTTCCCCTCATCTTAAAGATTTATATTTTCGTCCTGCTGTCATCCTATCCATGTCATTTAAAAAAGACCTTAGGCGCCCACCTTTACCACTTTAGTATATTATATGGCAAACAGCGGTTCCATATGCTTGATTGTTTTCTAGCGCTCGCCTAAGTTTCTCACCGTGGCCGAGGCCAAAGCTAGATGCTTTTACCCAACTTAATGAAATGTTTGGGGCCCGAGCTTACAACAGAAGCAAGGCATTACTAATAGTTTTAATAATCTGTAAACTAGGGCATTGTGTTAGGTATCTAATTAAAATAAGTCACAACGTAAGTGAAGTTTGTAATGTAAACTTACTTTGTGTTGTTAATAACTTTAGTTACAGGCTAAAACACTGCGATTTACTGGCTGTTGTAACTTACACGGGCAAATAATTTGGTAACTTAAATTGCTTATGTAGATAATTATGCTTAATTTTATTTTACCTCTGGATCTAAAGAGCCACTTTTTCTTATTGTGTCTTGAGGAAATTCACTTGGGAATATTCTCCTTAATTCAATATCTTCACTGAAATCATGAATGAATTAGATGTTTTGTGACTACTCGTATCACTTCACTTTAGTGGTCAAGCTGACGTCACTATATGTTCAATAGTACATTTCAAGCAGACTAATTTACGGAAACACAATGTTGATATTTTTCGTATAAATATATTGTATCCTCTTTTGCTTCTAAATTATTTTAAGCTATTGCATAGCTTCTATCACGGGCCTTGAGCGTGGAGACCGAATCCAGAAATTCCGTAACGGAAAAAACCTAACACCCCCCACTAAATGGTTGTCATGGCAACTTGTCAACTTCAATCACAAATAATATTTTTCTATGATAATTGCATAAGCTGATAAAAAAATCTATGCAATAGCTTTACCGCGGCAGTCTCCGAGTGCCACACGTCTTTTTATTTTATAATATTATCATTGCTAAAGTCTGGATATGTGGACGTTTAGATGTTTGCTATTCCTTAATTAATAACAACAGATAAACGTATTTTAATAAAAGTTATCCCAAGGGTAAATCATGACCTGGCTTAGGATTTAGTATAATTTATTTGTCTCTTGATATTACGTTCCCAAAGTGAGCGAAGTGGCTATCTTTACTCGACTTCACACGACTGGCTATTGAATCGACTTCACACTGAATATTTTTAAAACAGGCAATTAATTATTTTAGGATAAAAATATTATTTTTATTAATTCTTACATATCTACCAATACCAACAGGCTACCTATGCAGTGTGATATTATTTGTTTACTGTTAGGTTAACAAATTTTTTCAATAAGTAACACCAACTGCATCTAAGTAAAATGTTCAGTTATGGGGGTAAAATTGTCTAATTCCTTTGTAAAGGAGTGTGTATTATTCCAGTTATATGTTGTAGATTACTTACTACGTGTAAATAACACAGTTACTCCTCCTGATTAGACAGTTCAGGATCTATAAAAATCAATAACTTGTTGAAATTATGTCAGCTTGAAAATAATATTGTTTTCAAGTTCATTAAAATTACTTACAATAGTAGTAGCAAAACTGCTGAATATTCTTAACATTATGGAAGATATTGTATTACAATATGAAACACCAAATAAATAATGAAGATTGAACTGTACACGCTGGCTTGCGAAATAAGTCGTAAATAATGTTCAATACTGTAATATTGGTAAGATTTTACGATATATTGCATATTTTATTAAGGTTCTCTTGTTTTTCTTAAAATTATATTTTTCTCTTCACTGTATTTGTTTCTGTTTCAACTTACAGTGGAAAAATCACTCGCATTTTTATAGTTTCATCAGATTTAAAATACCTAATAGATGATTATTACGTACCGAATTCTATAGAATTAAAAACATTAATATTTTATTAATGCCTTGGTTTTTTTTTTTGAAGTGGGAAATCATCAAGAGTGGAGCAAAGGACATGTGCTGACTAAAACCAACCTGCGTTCCTTCAGTTGCTTTTTGTATTATAGGCGTTGTATGAATCTTTGGAACTAAATATTTTATTTACAGTAGAACCCGTAATAAGTATAAGAAATTATATTTCCCGTTTCGCAAAAAAACCAGCAGGTTCCTTCTGATAAAACTTTTAGGTTAATAGAATAGAATAAACTTTATTGTACACCACAATAGTAACAATTTCACAGAAACTTAAATCTATGGGTACAATGACGGTCTTATCGCTGACAGCGATATCTTCCAGACAACCTTGGGATGGAATATAATAGCTTAAACAAAAAAATGGGGTAGTCTGCGTTAAGGAATATTAACCAACAAAATAATTAAGGGAAATAAAATAATAATATATGGGTATATATAATTTATAGTACTACTTAAGGCATTAAAAAAAATTATATAAGGTATGATCGTAACCTTAACAATAATTTAAGATATCATTTCCCTTCGTAAATTCGTTGCATTTAAATATATCAACATTCGATATCTTGTTTTCGAAGTCCTATATTTTACCTGTCTTGTCATCGTGTGCTCCGTGTAATTTAAAAGCTCTTTTATTTTACAAACGAATCAGGACAGCAAGGTGTGAGATGGAACAGGCACGCAAGGCACGATAAGACACCGCACGTGGGTGCTCAATTTGGTGGTGCTTACAAATGCATTACATTTTATTTTATGCCTTAAGAGGTCTTGCGTGATTTACTCAACTAAATTAAATTAAGTGTAAGATTTCGTGTCGGACACTTTTCAGAAAGAGTTTTGTGTATTTATTTAACCATTTATATATAGAAACAGTTACAAATTATGAACTAGAAATAAAATGGAAATATGGGATGATGTAGATTAGGTACTTCTTTGGATTATCCCATTTTTTCTAGAGCGTTCTCTAAGAGAATGCTTTTTTTATTGCCCTACGAATCCCGACCCCGGCCCCGATACCCGTTCCCTCCCGGTTGCGGCCATCTCCTTCACTAATATTACTGCAAAGTAGTAGGATGCAATCATATCCCATTCCCTCTCAACGCGACCGTGGCCTGTACCAGGGCCAGGCGCGACCGTTCGCCACCGCCGATAGCCTCCCTCTACACTATGAGTATCTGCTGTAAAAGTTCATTGACTATTATTCTCACATCCAGCGGTGATCTAGTTGCGAGGAAGCACTGATTGCATAAGGTGTGACATATATGGATTAGAAAGGTATAAAATTCCTCCTTATCCATAGCAGATGCTTCTAGAGTCAGAGGACACGAAAACATCTACAGCCGACAAAGGGTGTGGCCTGTAGGTGTAAAATTTAGGGACTTTGTCACCTGAATAGCCATAATTACATCAATATGACGATAAACATGCGCGTTACTAAAGGCATTGCAGTCATACACGGTCACAGATGAGGATTGTAGCGACATCTATGGCGTTACATAACAACTAATCCTGCATCGCGCAATGGGGAAGATTTTGTGTTCAGAGGGCGCCACGCGTATGATCTATTTACATTCTGTGGTTCGGAGCGGTTCTTATAAAATTGTATGAAATATTTTTGTATTGACGATGTATTTTACCTGGAAATTAAATCAGCTCAAAGAGGAATTAAAGAAGAGAGATGCGACCTGTAGTGTCAATCATCCTTTGACAATTATAATTACTAAGTTCCGTAAAGAAAGAAGCTTATAATTAAATTATTACAGTAAAATCCATAATTCATTTAACATTTCAATTCGGAAGTTGCGTCAAATATAATGAATTTAACACTAGCGAGCAAATCAATAAAGAATGCTTATCTAACATTGTTAAGTATGACAAATGTTTAATTGTTCATACAATCTTCGGTTTTATTTGTAGGTTTTTAGTTTTCGCCCTTGTGTATAAAGACAGAACGTGGATAAAAAACGAGTTATTAAGAAGTGTGGAAAGAACTGTAGAGTCTGGTGTTTATTTATTTCCAAAGAAAATAAACGTGAACCCATTCAAATATATTCGGAATTTGTTTGTCTCCGACTGCAGGATAACAATACAATTAGCTATGTGATTTTTTTATGATATATACTAATGCAGGACTGCTATCCCACCTGATGGTAAGCAGTGATGCAATCGTTGATGGTGAAGCGCAATAGTTTATTAAGGAATCTCTTCTTCTCAGTCAGTACACTCTTGCCAGAGTGGTCATGGTCATCACTGTAAATTACGATGAGTAAATCATCTTGGTAATATGGCACCACTTATAAAGACTGCTGCTTTCTGGGAACATTCCTAAACCAAGCGCTTAGTAGCGGCCTTGATCGGTGTGTTCATTTCATTGGTGATCTAACACGTAGCCAGGGTGCCCTCAACTTTGCCCTGCACTACGGGACGTTCTATGGAGTCTGCAAGGTGAATGAGAGGCTCTGTGATATCAAGTTCTTTTAATACGGAATCATTCTTACGAAACTCTGTCCAAGGTACTACTAGCATCCGTCTCCAGCACCGCATTTCCTACGCGTCAACTTTCTTATTCTCGGATTTACGAAGAGACCATGTCTCCGATGTATAGAGAAAAATGGTTAATATTTACCAAAATCGACGAGACGAATTGACGTGATTTTTTAAGTGGAGATAGTTGAAGAGATGAAGAGTAACATGGGCTACTTTTTGTCTATTTCTAACCCACCACTTCCCAGGGGAACCGTTTTACCCCGAATTTAATGCGAGCGAAGCCGCGGGCAAAAGCTAGTAGACAATAAACGAGCCTGGTTTTTCGTGGTCTTGGAATAAATTTGATTTCATTAATAAAACAAAAGACAAAATGTAATAATGACACTAATATTATAATTTATTACAAAAACATCAAATAATTCTTCTATCATTGAACCTCGTGTGATCATCATTGACTCTTGGCTGGTAACCTTTGGCATCTGCTACATACTTCATGGAGTAGGGCTTTCCATTAGAGTCAATATACCCGTACTCCCCTCGGACGACTAGCGAGCTGCCTTCAGGCCCTGGAATAATTCCGCCATCTTCCCTTCTGTAGGTACCGTCTGATGTCTCATATCTGTAAAACAAAAGTAAATCGAGTAATTACACTGACCTGTAATATTTACCACAGGACAGGTTGTTCCATGCATTATACAGCTCATTTCTTGTGCCTATTTGAAGCGCCACTCACGAGCGTCCAGAGAACTAATTTTGACGTATAATACAAATGACTGCAGAGACGTGTAAAGTACTTTGAAATATTTTTAAATTTCGAATTAATTTCGTTCGAATTCCGTGTGAAAAATGCGAAACTACTGGTTTTAGTACCGTAGACACCCGCTACGGCAGGCAGCGCCATAATGGCGAATATCAAACGGGCACGAAAGCACTTTGACAGCCGCCAGTCCAGTGTCGAAAATAGTAGAGGTCAGTGAGTAATTACGAACTAAAGCCTCAGACAAATTAAAGGATAAAATTTTCCCCAACATGACATGCAACGCTGTCTAATTGTCCAAAAATAAAGCCCGCGTCGCGTGAATGTATTGTAAAACGTTGGGGGGTAAGTTGTGGGACACTGGGCTATATTGCAGCTTAACGTAGACTAAGCGTTACGCGTCATGTTGGGGGTCATTGTGTCACCTAATGTAGGTATCTGAGGCATGACATTGACTTGTTGCCAAAATATTTAAAAGTACATCTACAATTGGGCAACAAAATAAAAGACATTGAAAATATATTACCCAATTTCTACAATTCCATATTTTTAATAAATACCTAACTGCTAAACAATCACAAAATAATTCAATAATTATTCTATTCACATGCAAAACAAAATTGTACATTTAATTGGCAGATGCATGAAGCAATATACTTCGAATTTCTATATTATCCGAATCTTATAATTCCGATCAAGTAAATGCGAGAAACATCTAGTCATGTCATGTTTCTCAATAGATGAAATTGCATTTTGTTACTCTCACGCAAAAACTATGATTACTATTGGAATTCCTGTTAGACAAAGGCCAAGATGTCAGTTGCAACGTTCACTAAATGCAAGTGCACAAAACATTTTTGAATAGTTTCGAAATTGATTTATCGTGTGTACCTAATTCTGAGTGTGATTATATAAAAATTATAAAACGGTGTGATTTACACATTTTTGCATAGTGTAAAAGTTTATTATACGATGACTCCTTAACTTAACCTTAGGTTAATAAACCTCAATTTGTGTTCGCATTACATACTCCACTTATTATGCAAACTATTACTCACATTTTAAGAAATAACTTATCCTTAAATAATCGTCTTAGCAAATAATCACGTATCGCAATTTCTGCAATACCGTTATATAATTTTCCTCCGCGATAGGAGACGCTCCATGCGTCAGGAACCGCAGAGCGATCTCCGACCGTAAGCGCGGGGTTACGGGCGATGAGCAATGGGTAGCTCGCAGTCTTCTTGTCCTGTAAGGACCGAGCCTGATTCGTCTACGGCGCTTTGTGTCCCACGCGCGTCTCCAATAGATATCAGTAAATCGCAGGGGCCAGCAGGGCTGATGCCTGCTAGAGAAGTAAATATGAAAGGGATACAAGTGGTACTAGAACGCAAAAGGTAATTAAAGGAACAGAGGTGTGGTTTTAGCCAATGGGCGGGAGAAGTCACGCATTAGATGATTTCCCAATTTAAAAAAAAATCAATATGTTATTAGGCGGTGTGTAATTCACGCCCCATAAAGATAAATTAACAGAATGTTTATCAAAGACAACATTTCTGAATAAAACCGCTTTATTGGTAGAATTGGTTAATCAATAATTCAATTTTCATTTTCTCTACTAATTAACACGTGTTTATCATGATGTTACTACATTATTATGCACACACATATATTTGTAATATTAAATTAACATTTTTGTACTAAATGTTAATGTTTATTCGATACCTATTACAAAAGAACAATATTTATATGTGCATAATAATTTTTGTATGTCTGTCTGATGGTTTAATCTTCGAAACAGCTGGACCAATTTTGACGGGAATTTCACTGATATATGCTGATATTGTAAAGTGTAACTTTGGTTAATTTTTTTTTTTTGGAATAGAAATTAGGGTACCGCACAAAAAAAAACAACAAATTGTAACCAAATTGCATTGTGCTGTTATGAATACGACACGGACGAAACAGTGGGCACCAGCTAGGGTAATTAGAAATATTGATCATTTATTTGAGTTGTTCTTTTAATTTTTCGGAGGTCCGTTATTATTGTTTTTTTTTTTTTAATAAAGTATGTCATAGAGGTTTTTTTTTGTGGTGGGAAATCATTAACGTGTTAAACTTTTACTAATTGAAACTCACTTTCTGTTAACTTTTTTTTCCGGTGGGCAAAAATCATCTTATGACAACCCCCGCTCTTGGGTGGAGCGGGAGATAGTGTCAGACTCTTACTGACTAAAAACCACCCCGTTCTAGCCTCTTCATATCGAGGCACGAGCTTCCTTTCGAACAACCTTGGGCCCAGGGCCCCGCTGGCACGTCATACCGGAAATGAGCCTACCGTGACCTGTGTTGTACTTAGCGTCGCGTCGGTGGTGTCCAACTTGTAACTTTAAAAAAATATTTTTCAGTTAATGAATCTGGATAAACTACTCATAAATTCAGGTTTCGCATATACTAAAAATAATATTGTATATATACATACACAGGTACTTTCGCTTTTATAACATTAGTGTGATAGTTGCCAAGGTGACGTGATATTAATGCCCCTGTCAGTTTTATATTCTCCGACACATGACCTTTTTTAATGAATCCTACATTTCAGGCTAGGAGATTAGTCTGTCAACATGCTATTAGTCGTAAAAATCTAAATTAGAAAGATATAATATTCAAATTTAATATTAGCTATAAAATCTCGTGAATCACGTGGCTAAATGATATCAGCTGCGCAGATAGAAGCCCTAGGTTAAGCAATACTTAGTCCGAAGAATTGCTTAACTTAAGTGGCAGTAGGCAGACTACATTGCTTGCAGAATAGATGGTCAGTGGAGATGACAGATTCTGGAGTAGCGATCGCATATCGGAAGAAAAAGCGTAGTTGTACCCAGTAGGTAGTAGTTACCCATTAGGTGAATTGAAGAACTGGGGAAACCGCAGGACACGAGATGCACAGGACTGTTAGTTGTGGCGACATTTCGGGGAGGCCAAAGTCCAACTGTGAACATTTTTCAGCTGGAATAATGATGATGAAGCAATACTAATATAGACGCTGGTGCGAGGATGGGTGACAACAGTCCTTACAGACAGTTTTGCCAAGGGTGGGTAATTGGTCCACCCGCCTAAAAGAGATATTAGTAAAACCGTTGTGACTCAGCTGGGCCAATGCTCGCTAAGGCCACGGAAAATTTCTGAAAAGGAAATCCCTGGTCCTAGAACGCAAAGGTTAAATGAAGGCCAGTTGTATGGTTTTGGTCAGGAAAAGTCTGACACGCCTTCGATCAACATTAAAAACGGAGCAGCTCAAAAAAGTGTTATCGTGCTACGCGGTTACAGAGTTATAGAGATCAAGTAGACAGACACTCCTTGTAAAATACTGGAATTCAACTTTGTCCAGTTAGACCGGTCTTTTAGTAGGGGAATGGTTAGATTATTTGTAAAATCTCAACTGCTTTTTCCTTTTTTCTACCTTGGTATTGGATCATCACAATTTGCAGTTATTAATTGGATATGTAAATTTTTTCACGACTTTGTTAGCTTACGTCATGAACTTATGACCTATTATTTGAGTTTTCTACGAAGATCCTTTTTTTTAGCCAAAACCTTCCCAGGAGCTCTGCAGGAGCAAAGTCCTAAGTAAACGTTATTTAACGGTTTCTTTTTTTGAGCTATAAAATTGACAAATAACTTCTCCCACTTTGGGTGGAGACAGAGTGTGTCAGACTTTTACTGACTAAAACCCGCCTGTATTCTTTCATTTGCCTTTTCCGTTCCAATTCTACGGTAACTCTTTTGATATTCTCGCAGTCCTATTTGACCTGAGCGGCTATCATTATTCTAGCCATGTGCTCCTCTAAAGGTATGTACTGTTCTAATCTTTATATCACTATATTTTCAAATGATGGCACTAATATTTATATTGGCTTTATTGGTTTCTTGCATCATATTTATTATACCCACAATCTATGTAATGTAATGTTTAATTAAAATGTTGAGAAACATCTGCATAAAATAATTAAATATTTGGAATATCTTATCACGAAGTAATTGATATTAATTTCCAATTTGTCTGAGTTAATGATTTAAATTAGCTTTTCGGCTCTAAAGTTCAAGCCAAATAATTTCGCCGTTAGGAAATGATTGAGTCATAAGCCTCGAAAGTCATGACCCATTATAGCATTACATATCACAAGTGATGTATGCCAAAATAATAATATCTATATTGTGAAAGCAGTCATTATCAAACTTACTCAAAACTGTACGTGCCGAATCCATTATTGTTGTATATGAATTTTTTAATTTGCCCTCCAAGGCAACTAGCTAGAGTGACAAGTGCCATAAAGACCATAGGCAGGACGTAGAGATGAGCACCTTTTACCTGCGCAACAAAATACCATAATGTCAGGGCCAACGGGTCAAGTAAACTACGCTTTTCATTATAATAATACTAGTTACGTTCGCCGTTTTGCCAGCGATTTGTACAAAATAATTTTGCAAGATCTGAAAATTATTTTAGTTAGCATATAGCGAAATTGTTGATGAGTTATAAAACAAATTGTCTGAGTAATGTGTAATACGTTAAAGTGGTAAAATTGTTTGTTTGTTAGTAGTATGTCTGATCTGATTATGAAAATGCTGTCTACCACAGCTGTCTATCAGGATGATATTACTATCACAATATTTATTTTAGTACTTTTATCCCTGCAAATTGACGGAATTAATAATAATAGATCATGTCAATAAAATTTGAAATATCGATTTTCTATATTAAAGTATTTACATTTTTAGAAAAAGAAGCAACAAATTCTATTAAACAAACAGACAAACATTCCATGATAATTATATTAGATGAAGATGCAAATGACCTTGAAACTCGATACCTACTGCACAGTGATTTAGGAACATGATTGAAGACTGCAGGAATTCTAAATGTTACATCCGTGTCTCAAAGATAAGATATTATTAGATAGAATATATCTGACAACGATAATGAACTGTTTTAAAAACCGTCTATATGTTTGTATTTACTCGTCTCACCACAAAAATCATGGTAATACTAAATATGTTTTTGCGGTTGAACTATTCATAGTTGATTATTATATACGATGTTGATTATTTTGTACAGCGCTGATTTGATGAAATTAGTCATGGTCCGGTATGGTGGTAATTTTGCTTTATGATAGACCATCCTTAATTTGACCTGATTATGATGAAGGGAAGAGGAAGTGTTTATTTATCCCTACTATCCCTACTTCCCTACTAATATTATAAATGCGAAAGTAACTCTGTCTGTCTGTCTATCTGTTGGGCTTTCACGCAAAAACTACTGAACGGATTAAGATCAAATTTGGTAGGTAGGTAGAAGAGACACTGGAATAACACATAGGCTACCTATAATTCCACTGCTAAGTACAGGTCTCTGCCCGCGCGATGTAAACTGTAGTCCACGCGGGCGAAGCCGTGGGCGGAAAGCTAGTTTATTTTATAATTTATGTACACACAAAAATACAAAAGAGATAACATATAGTATACTATGTACAAAGGTACTGCTTGAAGTGTTGTTGTTCTAAGCTACCAGTTTGACGTCAAAGTTAATTTAATTATGTAAAACGCTAAATTTTATGTCCGATATAGTTTTTATTAGATTATAACGGAGTCTATTCATAACATTTGTTTAATTCTTCTTCATGCGTAAAGTTACAAGAATGTAGTGTTTTGGTTTTTTCTTTGTAGACGTCCCGGATGCTACATCAAACAACCATGTCAGATTTTACGGTTGGGGTTATCTTATTGTTAATCAAAACTGCACATTTATTACAAATACAAGTCATAAAATGCCAATATACATGTAATAAAATAAATGTTTAAGATCTAAGAGCTTTTTGTATTGTTAATTTATGAAGCCCAATAAGTTATGATTCACTATATAAGATTTGACATGACCTATGTACTGATGACGCACGTACCTATCTATAATGATAAGTTGCTTTGGTGAATTTCAGCTAACAAACAAAATTCGTTGCATAATACTACCACTTCTCAATAGCTATTTCAAAAGCTTACTACAGATTTATGTTGATCCTGTGGTAGACCAGCAACGGAGGTTGCAAAATATGTGCGGATACTAATCGCAATGTTAATTAAAATAAATTGTTTTCATCTTTATAAAATTAAAATATTAGTAGAGTAAGGAGCAAGGCTAATATTAATCAACGTTCAATCCAGCTCGTCCTTTACTGTCATCCCCCACATGCCCTAAGCTTAGGTCCCACATCTACAAAGAGTGCTCTTAGCATATAACTGCTTAGTTTTTGTGTTTAGTTTTAGGTCTTTTGGAAGTTCTGTCGGAAGGCTTAAATTTTATTATTAAGATTGCCACTAGCAAGTTCAGTTGAACAGATGTTAACTTTATGATTTGATCAACGAGAAGCTATTAAAAAAAAGTAGGGAGCATCAAAACGTGCCCTCCGTGACAAAAGATAAAAAAAATAGGTACTTTGGTTCCTTTGCAATGTTCTGGCGATTGTATGGCAAAAAATCCATGAAAAGAACCAAACCTAGCAAACATCACATTATAACAAGGAAGACAAGAGCACTGAATTGAGCAAGACCTGAATTTGATGCAAACACAATATAGACAGATAAAAGTAGAAGATTTCAGTTCTTCTCGCTTTTTTTCCTACTGAGCTAAGAGAAGTCAAAAACTTTAAAGAAATAGGATTCATAATTAAATCAGAATGTAAAAGGTATTTATAATGCAATAATATTCCTAGACTTTTGACAGATAAAGATAATTCCAAGAGACCATATTGAGTCATTAGTGTATTGCTACCTACTCAATAAAAATAAAAATGGCTTTATAAGTAGGTATTCATTAGCAACATTTCTAAGCGGTTATTCAGTTGTTTTTTACTTTTTGTTGCAGACGTCTGTCTAGTCCCGTAGTATTGATGATATATGGATTAGATGTTAAGTAGGTACTAATAATAAGTTGTGATATTGTGCTATTTGTGTTGAATTGTGAAATGGCACACTAAAACAACATGTATCATCCATTTTTATAGGTCAAGATTCTATAACAAGAATGGATTGCTTCATATATAAATATATCTACTACAATGGTTCGAATTCAAATCCATGGTTATTCTTAGGTTCACCAAATCCGGATTTCGAATCCAATCAATTTATTAATACGCCCAATTACATAACACAATTAACATATGAAACTCGTTTATTTTGACTTACCATTTTGGGCGTGTTCTTCACCAGAGCGGATCTAAGTGGACTGTGTGTTGGGGACAACTGCCCACACTTTATATCCAGTTCTTCAAGAATGTCATGTCTGGACTTCATTCCATAGTACAATGCCACGTCAAGGACTAAAGGAGTCATTGACACTGTAACATTATTACGCAAACGTGGGAAGGACCCGACGATTCGCACTGTGTCAGCTGAACTGCGTAATTATTCGCTCTTGTTTTACTTGATGGCATTGGAGTCGCTAACTGTAGCAATAAAACTTTTTCTGACGAATTAAAAAAAAGAGAGTTAAAGTCACAGTAGACAGGTGAGAATGGATGATGAGCATATGCACCGAGCATGAAGGCGATGATGAATAGTTTTGAACTTACTGGGAAGGACCGGTTCAAATCCACACGCGATAAGCATTGCTTGTAATGTGAGGTTAAAAAAATATATATAGGACATCCATAGTGAAAGTTAAGTAACCAGCTTCCTCATATTGTCTTCACAACAGTTATTACTCTGAAATTCTAAGATAATACAGAAACTTAAAATCCCCTTCCTCCGCTCTCAACAGGCAATAGGAAAACGATAGCTATAAAAAAAAACTGCAGTTGACTACTGCATAATCTTATTTCATAATGAAGAAAGATTTATGCACAAAAAGGAATAAAAACTAATCCTTGATCTTTACAAATTATTAGCTTCAATCAACTCTATACCGTTTCATGTTATTGTGGTCATCTTTTATTTTTTACATAAAACACTTTTATGGATTGACATGAATAGAAAGATAATACATTATCTCTCATTATTATTCAATTCAGTGTTAAGGAGTTGTCAGACTTGTCCACAAATCGCTTTCAGAAATTTAAAGACTTAAATGTTATATGTAGCAAGCTAACTGTATCATCAGCTGTTTTGTTTAATTGCTCTGTTATGTAAAACCACTGAACAAAGTTCAGTTGAATTGTCATTAGGCTATGTTTAACAAAAATGGTACCTATACCTTTAGACGTAATGTAGAATGTCATGGATACCATTGTTTATCTATCTGCCGTACCTATAGCACAATGTGGTTACAATTAAAACAAAAATAAAATGTATGTTACATCTTTCAGTAAAATGAATTGGTTTTGTGATAATATACCTTTCTTTTGTTAATTTCGTTTATTGGCCATAAAGTTATAGGAATTTAATTCATGAATCCCCAAGCGACCACCGGTGGCCGCGCATCTATTGTCTTACTATTGTGTCTCTAATTGACGGTATCTGAAGGGTATAACTTTTTAATTCCTATAATTTTTAATTCTTTATTAATCTAATGTTGCCACAACCCCTATGTCCGAACTCTGTCTTTCCAAAAGTAAGCACTCCTCCACCTCTATTGAAATTACTCGGGTAGAATAATTAGGTAGAGCTATAAAAGCTTGGTATGAAAAAATGATTTTCATTAAAAGCTTGTTTATTTATTGTATTTAGAAGTTCTTATAGTTTCTGGCAGGGACGTCATTATTGTTGTATTACTAAACAGAGCCAAAAGTGTCAAAATTTAAAGCTCGAATCTATAATCTGACGTTTTGTTTCATGCTGTCCTATTTAATTTCTAAAGACTGACCCACTGCATTAAAAAGCACCAATACTTTTATAAAATTCTGTGTGTTCAAGTTCAGTATGAAAACTGCTACCGTCTTTCAGTTATATGACATAACTGAGCTGTATTGTAAAATAACTGATAATTACGAAGAACAGCTGATTATCTCATCTGAGACAAGCTTACCAGGAGGACAAAATAAGATATTTATCTAGTATTACCCTCTACCTCATCATCATCATCATTTCAGCCGAAGGACGTCCACTGTTGGACATACGCCTCCCCAAAGCGTCGCCACAACGACCGATCCTGTGCGTCTGGCATCCACCGCATTCCCGCGACTAGTATACGTTTAAACATCCATAAACCTGGTAAGTAACACTAAGACGCTGCTTGCCTTTCTTGAGGAGCTCCAGTAGATAGAATGCACCATTTGTTCCACCCCGGAGTGAGGGTGTGGAGTGGCGGACCATAAATACAAATAGAATACCTAGTATAAAACAAGGTTAATTATCACATCTGTCTCTGTATTCCCTAACTTATTTTAAGCCTCGGAATATATTTTGATGCGGTATTCACTAATAAAAGGGTTCCCTACTTGAAATCGAATGACGCGAGATCGAATAACACTTGCTCGAAAACGTTTACTCGATAGTACCTACCTACTTGAAATCGATAAATTATGAGCTCGACAGTTCACTCCCTCGATGCATCAAAATCTCGAATAGCTATAAGCTCGAATCATCGGCAGCACGAAGGCTCATTGTTCGATGTATAAAATCTCGAAACATCATTTCTACTTCCGAGGAATGTGCCTGCGCACTACTGAACGAACCTCGCGTATTTTTGGAAGAAAAGTACCCTCAACACTAGCGTATCGTCAACACAACGTTAGTTACATTTATGCTAAAGTTGTCAAAAAATAAAAGGCCCGTTTTGAGATTTGTAATTTGACTACCGGCTTGTCTTGGCTTAACCGGTGTAGTAAAATAGCTAAAATAGCGACTACTACACCGGAAACTAATTATTATATTATTGTTTCTTTCAGTTTCGTTCCAAGTTGTAACTTGGTTTTTCGGGGTTCTTGACATTTGAGAAAGACCCTAGAATGTATCTAGGGTCTTTCTCAAATGTCAAAACGGGCCTTTTAATTTTTGACGAGTTTAGTTACATTTAACAGATCCCTAGTGAAAACACTCTCTTATGCTCCTTCTTAATAAAATTGCAGACATAGCGGCGAATAAGTCTGAATAGCCCTGTAATAATAAAATATAAACTACTATACTTACGGTTTATTTTTGATCTCACCCGGTTTTATAATAGGAGTGATATTTATATTAATGTTCCTCGCCATTCAGGTCTTTTAACGAGCCCTTTCAATGTGACTGGTAAAGTTTTTTTCATTTCTTATTTTATTAATGATTGCATTACATTCGAATAATTCCTTTATTTATGAGTTTTTTTTTTCAGGACTTACCATACCATCTACAAACAGGGTGAATGGAAAAAAAAGCTTGGATCAGGATTTTCTCTATAATTTTATATTATTCTTTTTTTTTTTAAATCTATTCATAAATAAAGTTTGAGTACCTAGATGCGGCAAAAAATATTAATATTATATAAAAAAGTCGTTTCCTAAGTCAATTTCAATCAATGGGATTCCGTTTCCGTCGAAAGAAGGCCATAGTTAGCTAATTAATAAAATTAGTTTCCAAACAAGAATAAATTGAATACGAAATAAGAGGTTGGATTTGTTACCTTACAGATAAAGCATATTATTGTCTGTCAGTGATTTATGCTAAGGATTACCTTCGAATGTTAAAAAAATAACGTATATATACGTTATATAAAAACATAACAATATTATAAATATAAAACAACATAACGTTTTTTCGATGATCTCACTCACTCAGAGATATACTATTAATAGTGGTTGAAAAAACTGTAAAATTAAAAATGTTTCGGTACTAGTTGAGCACTCTAATTAATTAGGTACAGTTGTTTGGCGCCTTTTTTGTACACGTATATCGGACTAGACAAAATTATCTAACGATAATGCAAGGGGTTATTTTCAGGGACAGGTATGGATAGAGGAAAGATAGAGATGGAGTAGGCCTTGAAACAAAGTATTGTGACAAATGTCTGACACATGTTAGTTACAGTGATGGGTTAGGGGTCGTTCGGCCCACTATGGAACTGGGACCGCGGACCAGTTACCCCTTTTAAAAATTGATATTGGGTGAATGAATTTTCAAATACCAATCGTATGATTTGTCTTACGATAATTTGAAATTGATTTGTCTTACAATTTAAAATGTACACAATGTCATCAACGAATTAATAAAGTATCAATCATGTTAAATTTATTTTTAAAGCTGTTTTTGACATGGTCGATAAAATGAATAAAATTAATTAATAAAATTTTGTTTATTCACATACCTTTGTTTCTGATTGGCGAATATGCGCGTGATGATTTTATGATATTACTTTTGTGATATTTTTAAATTATATTGTTTTCGTGAATCCAAACGAACTCGTGATCGTTTTACTGTCATTAAGTGCTAGTTCATGGCTCTTTATATCAATATTTATGAGATTCATCTAAGAAGCACCAAGGTCTCTTAAAATCTAAGAAAACCTTTTGTTTAAAAATATAAGTACGGTTTTGCTAAAACTAAGCGAGGATATATACTCGTACCATCGAATGATACCTGTCGTACTGCGACAGAGTGACCTATCCTTCTTACGATGCCTCTAGCCAGTACCTATATATATATATATATATATATAGCTGCTAATGACTTATTTGGAAGAAAAAAAGGAACGAGACGGAAGTCACCCATAATGCCTAGGTATCAATGAAAACCGACCTTTTAGACATAAATTTCAGAAGATAAGAGAACTTATTTAAATAGAAACACCCAACACTGCTACATTTAATCACCCCGGAGTAACATCTTTCTCCTGGAAGCGATCTGCAGTAGCTAATCTGGAAATCTTTTGCCCACTTCGCAAATAATAATCTGGCCAAATGAGGTTTAACGATCATACACAGTATCAATGTGGAGCCCCTTAACAGCAATTACATAAATATTTAAAATTAAGTAATTGTTGTGTGAGGTAGGTAGGGACACAGGGATTCCTTAGGGATAGTTTTAATTAAAAAAAAAAAAAATTTGAAGTTATTTATATTATAATTTATTATATCTATGTAAGGCAAGTCTTGTGTATTCATCTTCTTCAACCTGCTTCATTTTCTTCTTACTTACCAAGTAATGATGCTGTTACACTCGGAGGAAGGGCAGAAATGGGGGTGATTTTTGGCTGTAAAAAATATCAAAATTAAATTTAAATATCTAGATTTTACAGTTATGAAAATACTTCTATTAAAAGATAAGTTATTTGATCGCATTCTGCCGCCCTAATTTTTTATGAACAAAAAAGATAAACCTAAATATGAGGTTTTTTCGTCTTATGCGCTATGACATACAAATAAAAGGCAAGTGACGTAGATACGTGGATGGTACAGAAGAGGCATTACTTGTTCAACCGTCAGCGGGTGCGCACGTGTCTACGGCAGCTTGGTGAACCCATTGTGAATGACTTTTATTTGGCATTTTTCTAGCAGCAACCCTGGACACCACAGGCACCAATACTTTTTATCATCAAGCTCAAAAACGTGGTCGAGCAGAAGCACAACCAGGTAAATCTGACAGGGGTACGTATTTACTTAGGTGAGGTAGGTATGCCAGATATGATTAGAGCGTCCACCACAAGATACATTTTTGTAGAACCGCTCTTACGTGATTATGAAGTCATTACACCTCTTTCTCTGGATAATTATTTTGGAAACGCAGATTATTATAAATTATTAAAGCTAGGCTATAATTTCCCACTGCTAGGCAAAGGCTTCCCTCCATTCTTTCCAATGATCACGGCTCCTTGCTTTTTCATTTCAATTCTTAAAGAAACCATCCAGGTCGTCCCGCCATCTCGAAACCGATATCTTATGGATATTATTTAGGTTTCTATTGCAATGAAAACATAAATTTGTGTAAAATTAATCGAATAAAGACCTCTGAAAATGTATTAAATTTTGGCATTTCATAATATTTATGTTACCGGTAATATGTATAATTCGGTATTCTATACAATACCTAAGATAAATAGATGTATCCATTATTGTACACCATAAATAAAAATTACATTAGGAACTTAAAATTAATAGGGTGTCACAATGGGCGGTCTTTTCACTAAAAGCGATTTTTTTACAGACAACCTTTGGATGGATTTGACAGGGAAGGAGAAAAAAGGTATGAAATATAAGCATTTAACCCTTCAGATACCGTCAGAGACAATAGATGCGCGGCCACCGGTGGTCGCTTGGGGATTCATGAATTAAGCAATATATAGAATACTTAAAACGTGTAGGAAAGGTATAAATATTCTTTATTTTATACTTTGTCTAGGTATTCTATGCAATACCGAAAGTGCAGCCGGTAATGCGTGTAAATGACCAGAGCAGGGTAAGAGGTGACGTTTAGGGCATCCCGACTCGGACAGGTTAGATTAGAGGGCTAAAGCGGTAGTAGAGTGGAGCTCCTGCTTTACTTTATACCTAAAGGAATGTTCAAATAAAATTGCGTTTTTTTTAGTTTATATTTTATTGTATCTCAAGTGAAACATGCATATTAATTCAAATAAGTCTAGTAACTTATTCATACGTAACCAAGTTGCTTCTTTATCTTCTTCTTACTTTCCCAATAACGATGCTACCACACCGGCGGGTAGGTCGAAATCGATAGACCTTAGCTGTAAAAAAAATTGGGTTTTACTCTTGGGTTATTAACCTATTTATATCATTGGATCATCATCATCATTAATGCGAAAGTTTGTGAATTTGAGTGTAAATTGGTATGTTTGTTACTTCTTTACACTCAAGCGCCTGCACGCATTTCTATTAAACTTGATTCACGGGTAGGTCATGTCCTGGAAGAGTACATAGAACTTTTTATCCCGCAAATATGTTCCCTTGAGATAATTGTCTACTATCATTTATTATAATTTAAGTGTCTTCAAGGCAATAGTGAATATGACTTAATAAACTAGTGTACCTCACCATCAACGATTGCATTACTGCTTACCATCAGGTGGGATCGCAGTCAAGCACTAGTTTATATCAATTAAAAAAAAATGTGGACGATGATGCTGGCACCAACAACTTGGATGTAAACCTTTACATGTCAATTTTTTCGTCAATATAAAACAGCTGTGGCCGATATTTTCTATCTGATTACATCAACAGGAACTCGGAGGCCAAAATTTCTTTTAAACTCCAAACAGTAAAATGTAATGGTCAAATCATATGTGAACGATGCTGATTGCTGTCTGAGATGGTCTTTTGAGGAAAGAAGCGTACAGATTTGAGTAGACTTCAGAGTAGAGGCAGTATAAGCACTTGTCAGTATTCGTGTAGTTCAACTCAGGACTCATAAGGAGCTCAACCACTCGACGAAGCAGAATAATCGAAATTGCCGCATAAAGTAATAAAACCGCCAGACCAACTTCAAAATTACTGAAAAGAAGAATAATGCTCTATAATGTCTCTACATCTATATTTAAAAAAAAAATAGTACTTTGTAAAGTAATTTTTTATGTTACAATGAATTTATTAAATGGCGAATTATAAAATCCTTATCCTTACTAATATTATAAAAGCAGAAGTGAGTTTGTTTGTTACGTCTTCACGCCTAAATGGCAGAACCGATTTTGATGAAACTTGGTACACGGATTGAGCATGTCTTGGAATAGGACATAGGATGCTTTTTATCCCGGGATAATTTTCCTATGACGCAGACGAAGCCGCTGGGAGCAGCTAGCAATAATATAAAACAAAAAAAACACCAAAGTATTAAAAAAGGTATTAGAATATTACAAGACCCATTTAAGAATTATTATAGTGTAATTAATTACTAAAGCAGCAACATAGCTTTTTTGTGCTCAAGATACTTTTCACAGTCGGCCCTCCAAATGACGTCTTATGAACATGCAAAACAAATACAGTACAGGAATGTAATTTTAGAGCTCTATATCTATATCTATATACTTATAATAAATCTGTAGAGAGGTCAATTCTGTACATGAAATATATTTCCAAAATAACTATCAGGGGGTGATTAGTGATCGATACTGATGCCAAAAATGCAAACAGTAAAATTTTTGTCTGTCTGTCTGTCTGTCTGTATGTTCTTTATAGAAACAAAAACTACTTGATGGATTTTAACGAAACTTGGTACAATCATTCTTCATACTCCTGGGCAGGTTATAGTATACTTTTCATCACGCTAGGATCAATAGGAGCAGAGCAGTGAAGGGAAATGTTGGGGAAACGGGAGAAATTACTCCATTTTTTAAGCTTCCGTCGCTTTTGCAGCCTTAATAGTTAAAGCTACACAGAAATCATGTACAACGGGAATGTTTTCCTTAAAATTATATAAAAAATATCCCACGACAGCATATGTCTATCTTTTATGGTTGTCTCACAATAACACGTGTACCTCCCGATAGCTTAGCAGTTCGGAGCTTTCTGTTTATTTTTGTCTACTCTTACGTTTATAACACTCTCACTCATCCCTAATTAAAAAAAGTTAACATTATTATCTATTCAATAAAAAAATAATCATCGAAATCGGTATAGAAACACCAAAGTTATACATGAAATACGCTAATAAGCCATCGCGTGTGAAGAGGGCCTCAAGTCTGTTATTACAATAGTGTCAGAATGATCCATCATTGACTTCATAATTGTCGATTTTAACAAGTTTTGGTAATCTACTAATATAATGGCGTCATAATGACTTTCCAATGGTCAACCACTGACACTTCATTGAAAGAAGTGGCTTAAAATAGTAATCTCGTACATAATGACGAATGAATATCTGACGTATGCGGCAATTTGCAAAACTTTTGACAGTTGTTTTGATCAGTGACCTACCATTAGAACGTTTTTGTGCAGTTATTGGTTTTAATAAGCTCGATATTGTCATTTTACCACCACTCTATTACGAGACAATTGACTGGTCAATGATCGATCATTACGATTTAGCAGATTACGAACTTTTAGCAAAATGACAATGGGATCGTGTTGGAATGACGAATTTATAAAAATAGTAGACTCGGGCCCCTGAATCTTGCTATAAGGATTATTTTTGTGTAACGGTTGCCGCGCTCGAAGCGGCTCGCGGCGGCAATATTTGGCTGTTGATGTTGACGTTCAGAGTGTTCGACCTTATTGACAGACAATAATTGATTTTAACAAACCGTGCTTATCAGCGTGACTTTTAGTCTACTCTTACGTTTAATAATTTATTTAAGATTTCTTTGGTTGTTATTTTATAAAATAGGTATTAGTTATTTTGGTAGTGTTTAAATATTTCTTAGTATTAGCTTAATTATAAATTAAGCTTTTTTTTTTAATTTATTTAGGTGTAGTTTTAAATAGGTAAGTACCTAGGTATCAAATAGGTTATTTCATTCTATTAGACGTAGTTTAGGTACCTACTTATATCTACTTATAATGAATCTGTAGAAGTGAAAATTCTGTACATTGAAAATATAAAAAAATAAACGGCCGGGGTTTTTTTTTTTTTTTTTTTTCTGTCGACGGGGAAAATCATCATTGACGAAACCCGCTCTTGGGTGGAGCGGGAGACAGTGTCAGAGTCTTACTGACTAAAAACCCCGCGCCGTTCCTTCTAGCCTTCATACCGGGGCTCTAGTTTCCTTTCGGATAACCCCGACCCCGGTAGGCTTCGACCCAGATGGGCCCCTCCTGGTGCTGACAACTCCTTGAGGCGCGCGGGAACAGTGCGCGCCGTCGACGCCTTGGCTCGGTCCGGACAGTTACCGGACGATCAGAACTATGGCTCGCCGTACGCGAGCCCGCGTCTACGGTGGCCGGAAATCGGGATCGGAATCCCGGCGGCGGCGGCGGGGGCGCCGTTGCCTGATGCGGTCTGCCTCCTCCTTTGCTAGCATTACTGCTTCGCAGAAGGAGGCGACCGCCTGCCACTCCTCCTCGCTGCGGACCATGGCCTGAACCAAGGCCCGGCGCGAGAGGTCTCCGCCGCCGATCACCCCCACGAGAGCACGGCGTTGCTCCGCCCAAGCAGGGCACACCTCAACTGTGTGCTCCACCGTGTCCTCCGGGCGTTCCGCACAGTGGCGGCACCCGGGCGTCTCTTCCGCTCGAATCCGATGCAGGAACCTCCCGAACTTGCCATGTCCGGTGAGGACCTGCGTCATGCGGAAGGTAAGGACGCCGTGAGGTCTTTCCAGCCACGCCTCAAAGAGAGGACTTACCGCCATAATTGTGGCGTGCCCAACGGCCGGGGGTGTTACTAGACCGAAACCGAACCCAAAAATGTGATAATTTTTTTTTTTGTCTATCTGTTTGTTAAGGCATCACGCAAAAACTACTGGTCCGATTACGATGAAAATTGGTATAATTATTCTTTAATATCCTGGGCACCACACTGGGTACTTTTTATCCCGGAAAAGTATATACAATAAAAACAAACTTAATTTTGCTCGATCGCTATCGATCGATTTTTAGTTCGATCCCTAGACCCGATTACTGTACCAACCGCAAATAATAAGTTGGTCGTAGGTTACGTCACCCGCTGTGGAGTTCTCTAAGGGGCGCTGCACATGGCTAAGATACTATAATATTTGGGTCAATAATATGTAGTTTCCGTTTTCTAAACGTTTTGTAAATGGCGTTGGCGTCGAGTTAGATCACGCTATATTTTTTGGGAATAAAGAAAGGCGCTCCTTTCTTTATTCCCAAAAAGTGTTCCCATAACCCATTTATTAATTACATCGAACACGGAGACATTGGCACCATGTCTAAGGTGTGTGCACACAGTCACGCGCGTGTGTGTGGTGAGAGAGAGATCTGGAACGTCTCGAATCGTCTCGAGCATCACATTGTTTTCCAGTCCCCGGGCTCTTAGAATTCGACATCAGACATTTCAGATCTTTGATTTTGACAACCCCGTAGTCGCTGGCATAAGCAACAGGATCCGCGTACGAAGTCGCTGGCAGAAGCTAGTTTAAACTTAAATTAAAGAACGAGGGAACGACAAAGCACAAGTGCCTGGATATCAATTGTCCTAGGCTCAGCATCTAGAGAAATACTCGTAACTTTGCTACTTAGATAAATAAGACATGGGTTGACTTTTTCCTAAGTTCTAATTTTCAGTCACTAAAGGAGAAAACCAGGAAAAGTATTTCATAGAATCAACTAACTCAAGGAAGAACTCTAGCACAAACGCAAAAATCAAAATAACAACCAATGAAATTATTTTCAATCAATTTTATGTATTGTTATTTTAAAATTATTTTAAAACAAGCCTCTCTTCTTTTCGAGTTTGCTGTTGAAAACTGCAAACTTCTTATCCCCCTAATAATGAGGCCACCACGTTAGGAGACAGACCGCCGACAGCAGCCTCGACATTGACATTCTCCAGTAATGACTGTAATGACTGAACCTGAAAAAGTACAGGTATCATTATAAAAAAAATATTAGAAAACATTACCCTCTTTTAGAATGCCACTGCTGAGTGACAAAATGGAAATTAGACATGTAACACTGATATTTGTGGTGTCATTCTTTGCTCATAATCCTTACTTCCTTACTAATATTATAAAAGCGAAAGTGAGTTTGTTTGTTTGTTACGGCTTCACGCCTAAATGGCAAAACCAATTTTGATAAAACTTGGTACATGGATAGACCATGTCCTAGAATAGGACATAGGATACTTTTTTATCCCGGAAGGATGTTCCCTTGGGATAATTTTCTGCTATCAAGCGAGCGAATCGCTGGGAGCAGCTAGTAAACTTATATAGAAACTACACATTGAATTTGGATCTGATAGGAATAGGACACAGATACAATAACTAGTAAGTGGTTGAGCGATCGGCTGCTGCAGCTGTTCTATTTGCGCACGTAACAAATATTTGTTGGACCTGGAGATAGTTGTTCTGGGTCTGGGTGTTAAATACATACTGGGTGTGTGTTTACATATTTGTAGATGCATCCACGATTCATGAGTAAATTCCTAGTGTGGGAGAACGTTTTCTAAAAAAAAATTATTAAATTAATTAAATCATCTTATAACACGTATGTATTAATATTGGTATTAAGTCAGTATTTTGGAAGATCATTACAAGATTTATTTATTTATTCTTTATGCACACAATAGTACAGAGGCGGAAAATTCTTTATACATTTATCTATTAACCTACTTAGGTTGTGTTCAAAGTGGTTATTTCGCTAATTTACTGCAGTTTCACACTCTTTGATCAAACAAAGTTAGTTGGTTGTTTGGTGGGTGTGCTGTAAGGTGTCTAACGTAAATATTTGATCGCTACCAGTCATTTCGCCACGTATTACGTTGAAGGTGCAGTAGTGGCTCAATTACGGTAAACTCCACCGCCGCGGCGGAGAGAAAAATTTTAATTTAACGAACAGGTCTATGTGTCGTCATGCTGGTTGAACAAATTGTCATATGGTTAGAATTACACCTTTATTCGATTTGAGCATTGCACAAGTGATTCTCATCAAAATAATCTATTAATTAGTTGCATTTTTACGAATAAATCCCAATCTTCATAGTGTAGGAGTTTGCGACGAGGAGCATCGAGGAGGGGATTGTAATGTGGTCTGAATAATATTATTTTTTTAAACATCACTCCATTGAAGGAAACAAACCGTAGAGAGTGGAAAGTTATCAAGGAAGACAGTGGAAAGCAGTGGGATAATAGGTTCAATAAAAAAAATGTACATACTTACATACATATTATATGAGCCACAAGATGTTTAAGGATAGGATTGTATAAATAAAAAAATTGTATTTGATAAATTATATTTTTTGTAAATAGAGTAACATAGTTCATCTTGTTCTGGTAGTCCAGTTGAATTTTTCTTATTTTCCTAACAGCGATGCCACCACATTCGATGATAATATCCTATTCTCTGTTTTCTTCCTCTGTTGAAAACAAAAACGTACACAAATCAGTAAGTAGAATGTTACAATAATGCCAAAAGGGGGGTCGCGACTTCGTACCGAAAGACGCAGTATTAGAAGGCCTCTTACAAGGACGATCGATGTCCTGAAAAGCTTACGGGATATCGATGGGCGCGAACCCCACAGGACCGTTAATTGATGCGACACGTCTTGGGGAGCTAGGTCCAACAGTGAACGATTTTCGGCTGAAATGATGATGAAGACATTCTCACCAACACTAGATGATATTTAAAAGCGCACTAACAGTTAAAACTATAATAAAGACTGAAAAAATACACGTACCTACTTGTAAAATATTCGAAACACCTCATTAATTGTCCGGTGACTCATTAGATCCTAGGCGCTTGTCAGTAGATTGAGTGCGCCCTAGGTATCTTCCAGATAATTCTTGTAGCCAGCACTCAGAATAGTTATTGTGTTAAACTTTTTTCTGGCATTGTTTCCGGAATTCAACGTAAAAAGTTGAGGTCGTTTTAAAATAGGCGCTAAACAAGTCGTATGTTTGTGGATTTTCGGTCTTATGTATGTTTTTGTGCCGTAATTCCATAGTGATAGTGATTCCCATAGTGAACACCTAAGATAGTCATGGTATAAAACTTACTAACTTCTGTCATTGTGGCTTTAACTACAAAGAAGTCATACTGCAAAGTCTTACTTATTTTATAGAAAAAATTATGCCAATACCCGGGGCAGGTAAAAAATCTAGTGCGTATATCACAAATAAACAAAAATCGATGTTCATGGCTCCATGTCAACCGGTACAAATGTTTAACATTATAAAGTGTTTAAAAAACACAAATAGCGCTGGGTATGACGAAATTTCTACTAAAGTTATAAAACATGTTGCTAACTTAATTTCTAAACATTTGAGTCATATTCTTAATCTATGCATCAGCCACGGTGTTTTTCCGGATCGTCTTAAAGTCTCCATAGTGAAACCTATTTTTAAAAAAGGTAATAAGCAACTATTGCAAAATTATAGACCTATTGCGCTTTTATCGACTTTTTCTAAAATTTTTGAAAAATATATCTATAATGAACTATACACATATCTAGAAAAACGGAAGATATTTTGTACTGAACAAAAAGGTTTTAGGAAGAATATGACTATAAACATGGCGATATATGACTTTTTGAATAAAATTATGACTAACATTGATAATAAGACGCCTGTTTGCGCTGTGTACTGTGATATGACACAAGCCTTTGACTACGTTGACCACAATATATTAAGAAATAAACTTGACACTTACGGTATAAGAGGTAATATTCTTGACTTGTTAAGCACTTACCTATCAGAAAGAAAACAATTCACCGCTATTACAAACTTGAATTTTAAAACTAAGGAAGAAGTAACATACCTTTCTAAAGAACGCACAGTATATTTTGGTGTGCCACAGGGCAGTGTATTAGGCCCTTTACTGTTCTTAATCTACATTAACGACCTGCCCAAAGCTATAGACTTCCCAATATCACTTTTTGCTGACGATAGTACGGTCACAATAACATGTAATAACCCTGAATCATATGAAGCTGAAGTCAATAGCGCGGTAAATTCAATTATTTCTTGGCTTAATAATAATAATTTAAGAATTAATCTTGCCAAAACGCAAATAATGCATTTTGGCCATAAAAAACCTAGGTTGAAAATGAATGTGCAATATAAAAATAGTAAAATTCACGATGTAGATAGTGCAAAATTTCTAGGCTTAATAATTGACAGACAACTCAATTGGAAGGATCACATTGAAGCGCTATGTAAGAAAATGAGTAGTTCATCCTATGCCTTGTATAAACTTGCCCCTACTGTTTCCATAGATGCATTACTTACAGCGTATCATGGCCTTGTAGCATCTGTATTAAGATACGGTATTATTTTCTGGGGCAACTCAACAAATAGAGAAACTGCTTTTAAAGCGCAAAAGCGTTCTATCAGAGCCATGTTCAAACTTCAAGTTACAGACAGCTGTGAACCATTTTTCAAAAAATATAAAATTCTGACACTCCCGTCTTTGTATATTTATGAAACAGCATTATTTGTCAAATTAAACTCGCACCTGTTTCCTAGCTTATCCGACACTGTGAAACGTAATAGGCGAAAAGATATGTTACGCGGACGTATAGCCAAAACAGCACTAATGAGAAAAAGTATATTTTGCATAGCCTCACAAGTATTTAACAAAATTCCAAAATCTATTAAAGACTTAAATTTAAATGGGTTTAAAAAGGAACTAAAAGAATTGTTGTGTAAAAAATGTTATTATAATTTAAACGACTATTTGAATGATACTTTGACATCTTAATTGAATTGTAATTTTATAAATTTTGACATCTTAATTGAATTGTGATTTTATAAATTTTGACTACTTTCTCTAATAATTTCATATATTTTGACATCTCTCTCTAATTATTTTATAAATTTTGACATCTCTCTATAATAATTTGACATGCTATAAATTGTAATTTTATTCGTACTAACTCAATACTAACATAATATTTTTTTTAAATGATTTATGTACCTACCAAATATTTGCACGCCACACGTGGCAGAATGTGATGAGACTATTCATTTATTTCAAGACCATTATGTACCATATTCTGACTAAATAAATGAATTTGAATTTGAATTTGAATTTGAATTTAACCTAGATATTGTTCTTTAATAGACATTACCCGTTCATCGAGGCGATACTACCAGTTTTCCGGACATGTTTCCGGATGACCGCGATATGTCAAAAAATGTAAGTAAAAACATTTATTGAGAACTAAGTGTCCAATGTTGTTGTTGTAATATGGAGGAGAACTTAACACCTCACTAGCTCACTTTACCCGATAGATGTCCACTGTTGGATAAAGGCCTCCCCAAGTGTCGCCATAACGATTGGTCCTGAGCGTCTCACATTCAATGGATTTTCAAGATCCCCTCACCCGGTCATCGGTCGGTAGACTGATTGTACAAGATGTTGTAGGAGGCTTTCGGCGCGTACGTAACTTCGACGCCTAAATGTTCAAGATACTATTACGAACCATTATTAGCATCTAACTAATATTTGCTTGTTTATTTGTAGGGCATAATCTCTAGAAATAGTAGTATCTATTAAAATAAAAAGCACTACTTAAAACAAACTTTTATGTATAAATAGGTGCTAAATAAGAATTTTTTGCAAGGATGTATTTTAGAGTACGGATATACTCCATATCAATGTTATAAATGCAAAAGTAACCAAGTCTGTTACCTCTTCACGTCTTTTCAGCTGAACGAGTTTAGGTGTCCATGGTTCGCGGATACAAAAGTCCTAAATGCATTTTAACTTTGCAGTGTTCTTCTTTTAGGTATTTTCGTCTGTCACTCGAACAAAGTCGCTAGCAGAAGCTAGTTAACCATAGAAAATACATTTCAAGATTTTGATATTCATTTATTAATACTTTGTGTACATTTGAAATAAAACTCATTATTTATTTTCAAGAAATTGTTGATCTGGTTTATATTTACTTTCCTAAAAGCGATGCTACAGCTGCCGATGGAAGTCCAGGAGGAGAAGGAGCTTGGAAGATATCATCCTGCTCGAAATTAAAACATGATAATTATTTTTGTATTTCCAGCTAGCCCGAGAGACTAGCTCTTTGTCGTTCCGTCAAAACTTATTGTACTTGACAGCTAACTTTATTTATTACAGATAGAAACAGTTTTAAGTTAATAAAGAAAAATATGTTTTTACATCCATGAAATTTTTCCCTTGCTATTTTTTTTTTGATGTTCAGTCGAAGGTTACTCGAACATATTTTTGTCCTTATTCCATTTTAATCCTAATAATGCTTCCACCACGCGAATTGGTACGGTTCCACCTGGCTCACCCGACTGAAATGATATAGTACATAAGTGGGTATATTGACTCTATTAAAAAAGTTTGTAGGTTATAATATAAAACCGTGACAAGTAGTAACGTTTGATCTCTGTCAGATTGCATAGAAAAAAAGAGATACGTGATACCACGGTTGCAATTTACAAAATACGCAATACATTGTTTTACTCGAAAATTAATAAAAAATAAAAAAAAAACAAAACGTATATTTTTCATTAAGATAAGGTTTATTATTGTTATTAGTTTTGCCGATCGATGTACGTCGCAAGGTATTTTTAATTATAAAATCTAAGTAAGAAGCTCAAAATTTCCAAACGTCAATAATATGATTTATGTTTTTTTTTTAATTAATAGTATTGTATTGGCAACAACAAAATATTCGGAAATACGAGTATAGTCATGATCATCGTTTTATTTCCGAATCCTCGTAAGCAATAGCTGTAAGTTTTTTTTTTATTCAGAATTTACAAATGTATTATGTTTTATCGTTTTAAAAAGAAATACTCATTCTCGAACTACATACAAAAGAAAGAAATGCCCGGTTTTATGTTACCTGCAACTTATTGCGATATATATAACATTATGTTTTATTGATTCTCTAAATAATGAGTACAATTATTAAAAATACCAAGTTTTGCATTAAAATTCGATTTATTTTTGTTATTAATTTCATTGAAGTGAAAACATTTAAAAGCCAAAGTTACAATTGATTTTGTCGATCATGTCTATTAAAATTTAATTTGCTAAAACGTGTTCCGGAACAACAAGTTCTCAGAAATATAGTCAAGATTATTTTTATTAATTATGCAATCAGCTATTTTTACATTTTGCCGATGTCCTTGCTTGCCTTAATTTATAAGTTCCTAAAACTGACCAGAAATGTCAATCTACTGGGAAAACTGGAATACCATGAGCTGACCTATTCACAGAAGTGGGTAATACAGTTAAAAATATCTCGAGGTACATAGATATATAAATGGATCATAAAACGAAAAAGAAATCTTTGGTGGGGATGATGGTAGATTAACTAAACGGTAAGACTAGAGGACTCCCAGTAAAGACAGAGAGTTTTGAAAAAAGAAGAATGAGGTGAGCGGAGATCCACATGTCAACATCTAAATAAAGAAAAGAAAAAGCTTTTATTCGTGCCTTACATAATCGTACAAATTAAAAACACACAATGGAAAAAGAAAGAAAATATCCTATACCCAAAAAAAAGTCTAAATAGCAAGTAAGGTATAAGCAAATCATGTTAGGGAACAATTTATTAATATACTTACGCATAGTGAACCAGCCTTGCGTTCAGATGATTACTTGATGGTGTAACAATATTTTGGTCATTTTCATAATACAATTTTTAACAATTAACACGTACAAACATTCTAATTCAGTGTAATATAATCACATTTTACTTGTTAAGATCACATCCACCACATCTTGCAGTTAAGCAAACTGAAAATTCAGGTCTTTTGTCTAAGCACATGACATGACTCATTGTGTAAATCTCTAATACAAAAAAAAGTAAATATTATACTCTGTAAAATCTATGCAGTCTTTCAAGAAAGAAAGCTTGTTTACAAGCTGTCCATAGATCACAGTTAACTTTTTAACACCATTGAAAACTTTTAAATGCAAAAGAAAAAAAAAATACTTTCGATTGGTGTTGATACTGTTGTATATAATGTAATATATTTCCAGAAACAGTGTTATTTTTAACAAAAAATAACATTAGCTATATAAACGTAATGGTTTAAAAAAGCTTATATAATTATTTTTATGTCACGGCTTTGCAAAGTAACCAATTTTTAGATCAACTGAACCCTCAACTATATACATAGTGAACGATCCCATTGGTTTGTTTATTTAAACTTTATGCACTAACGCGGATTTGTAATATATTTTTTTTAGTAACCCTATATTAGGAATTTCTCCTGAATTGTGGGCGCATTACCACACACCTAAACACACCCAATGGTATGGACTTATAATGTTAACACTTGTTTAACGTTGGGGAAAAAAGAAAATTAAAATCAACTTACAGGCTTTTCCTGCACATGATAACCATTTTCGTCAGCACGGTAAAAAACTTCAACTAGTTTTCCATCTGTATCTGTGTAGGAGAACGAGCCTTCGACATCCACATATTGGTTCTCTGCCCCAGGGTTAATAACACGTCCGATTTCTTTACGTCTTAAGCCATTTGACGTCTCATAGCTGGAATAAAGTACTCAGTTCAAAAAACACGCTATGCTAAGTTACACGAACAAACCCCGTAAAGCTTAGCATATTCTGATTTGTAGAATAAATAGGCACATACATATAACTTCCAATTTCACTTTTGGAGAATTAAATTGTGAAACAAAGTTTAATAATATAGGATTTCCTTTATCAATTATTTTTTTTTATTATTTGGCTTTAAAAACTAGAAGAACATTATGATTTGGTGACATTTTAATTCATTCAAATTTTATTGAAGCTATGACCTTGACATTTAACTTAAATTGACTAACCTGAAGTTGTAGTTACCAGAGCCATCGTTCTCGTTAATGTAGCTGATAATCTGAGCTTGAGCATCTTCAGGAATGACTGCAGAAGCAGCCAGCGAGACCAGTGCGCACGCGATGATTATTCGAATCATTTTGAACGTTATTATCTTCTTCGTTGTGGGACCGAGACTAGCTTGTAATAATATGCGAGGTCGGTACGTGAGCTGTAATTTAAATGTTAAAACATAAAGATTATCAAAAAATATCTCAAGATAGGTAATTATACCTACTCGCATTCAAACCGCAAGTGCAACATCTTTATGGCCTTATAACCTATTTATACCGTTCTGAAGACACTGCAAGTACCTCATAATAATGATTGATATCAAATTAATCTTTTTTTTTTGTAAGAATTGAGACATATTGGGGCTAATAAATAACCTTCGCCAGTGCTTTGCTTTTCAAGGTCGGTCCTTGAATATCCATCTGATTTCCTATCGAGACTAGTCCGAGGGTTAGAAAACGCTTTAGGTCTCTAGTCGTGGCTGTCTGGAAGGCTGTGATGACATGGTGTTAAATAAAACAAAAGATTTACATTTTGCCTTCTAGTCTGGTTAGGTTTCAGATCTTTCTTGGTCTGTCTGAGGACCCAAAATATACTCTTAGTAAAGAAAAACTAGGGAGTTTTCAACTACCTGTATCCCAATAAATTGAGAACACAATATTTAGTAGGTAGTTAAGTTACTTGCCTGAGGTTGATGATCCAAAACTTTATTAATTCATGAATCCCCAAGCGACCACCGGTGACCGCGCATCTATTGTCTTACTATTGTGTCTCTAATTGACGGTATCTGAAGGGTTAACGGTTATCTGCATTTGAATGACTAGCTGTTCGGGCACAATCATCACCAAAGACGTCCACTGTCGGACATACTTAATCTTCCCCCAAGTGTCGGCATAACAACCGGTTCTGTGCGTCTCGCATCCATTGAATTTCCAGGATCCTCACTTGGTCGTCGGTTTTTGTGGAAGGCCATCCAACGCTAGGTCCTCCAGTATGCCATTCCAGAACCTTTCGGCCCCATCGACCATCTGTTCTGCAAGCAACATGCCTATGAGATTAGTCAACTACTTACACTGCACAAAAATGTCCGCAAATACAGAGTACTCTTTGTACCATCTCAACTTCATTTAGGTATGTTATAGGAACTTGTGATCGATATATCGATATTTTAGGAATCGAAACCTAACTGATTTTAACCTATTTTGATTATATACTACACCAAATTTGAGGTTCCATGTTTTAAGGTCATATAAAAACGTACCGAGATGGTACCCACCCATCAATTAGTTTCTTTAAAATACTTCCTAGTCTTAGCGTGTTGTGTAGAAAAACTTTGATGAGCAGGCAGTATTTCATGTTTGAGTAGCTTACAAGATTGGTAGAGGTAGGTACATTATCCAATCTTCTCAGGTTTTCTCAAAAATAGTGTAGTAGTCTAAATTAAAACCAACACATTTGTCCCCCCGGAAACTAAAAAACAACAAAAACTAAATTTTTGTTATTTTCAAGAGTTTTATTATCAGTGCAACGCTTAGGTGGTTAGTTATATTAAAAAAGAGGGCACAGAATCAATTTTTTTTTTATAATGTTTAGGCTCACGTTTGACCACTATCTCACCTGATGGTAAGCGATGATGTGGCCAACGATGGAACACGCTTGCCTAGAAGCAATCTATTCACTCTCGACTTAGGTTATAGCTATCAGGAAACACAGACTCCGCCAGGGAATTCCACTCCTTAGCAGTACGCATAATGAATGTATTCTCAAAACGCTTTGTACGTATGGGTGGGATGTCCACCATGTACCGGTGGCGCAACGCCGTACGTCTTTTGGTCCGATGATGGAACGGACTTGGTGGAATTAAATTGTGTAACTCCAGTGCACACTCCCCGAAATGTAAACGATAGAAAACGGACAGGCAAGCAACTCGGCGTCTATGCTCAAGACTTTGGAGTTTTGACTTCACAAGTGCATCATTGCCTTTGATCTTCTTGGTACGCCTTTCAATCGACTCTAGTGCATCAAGCTGGTATTTGGCTGACCCATCCCAAAGATGAGAGCAGTACTCCATACACGATCGAACTTGCTCTTGATAGAGGTTAAGCGGCTGTTCCGGCGTGAAATACCGTCTCACCTTTGCTAAGATCCCCAATTTATTGGCAGCTAGTTGGGCTTTTGCCTCGATGTAGGAGCCGAAATTGAGGGAATTAAAGCAAGAAATAGGAGGGTAAAAGTGAACTCGTGCAGGCATCTATTGTAGGAATATTATTGAGTCTAAACTCTTACGTACCTATCCGAGTGCAGGAAAAGCGGGCTATGGAAGGTGGAAGCACTAAATGTGTAGCTGGGGACTCTGAAGAGAGACCTGTGGGGACGCCTCTACAAGAAATCAACCTTTGGTTTAAAAAATACCACACTGTAGTAGTCGTTAACAATAAATAAATGATGTTCGAAATAGGATAAGATATTATTATTAAGATTACTAAAAATATACTAATATTATATGAGAATGCATACACACAAAATATTATACTTACTATAATTAAATATTATAATAAAGAGAATTCATTACTACCGGTCCTGACAGACGTTGTCCTGCCTGAAAGCTGACTTTTAGTTAGAAAACCAAAATTGGGAAGCCGATGGCAGCGTCAGCTAGTCTGGGTGGTTTAGATTCTCAATAAGATCACGGCTCATTGAGACCCATACAGAAAAAAAAAAACAAATAAAGTACAAAACATTGAAATCGGTCGAGTCGTTTCTCTTCTTCTTGGTCGTTAACTTGGTCGTCCGGAGGCGAGTCGTTTAAAAAAGTTAGATGTGATCAACTTACTTCACAGGCACACATGCTCAGAAGAATTTTAGATGGCGAAGACCAAACTAACTTTGAGAGAACTTTCAAGTAGTAGTCCAAATGTTACGCCTGAAAGAAAATTTACCCTAACCCTTTTGATGTCATATTATCAATGTTAATTGGGTTCTTAGATAATTTTAAATTTTGGATACAGTGTACAACTTTACACCTGCCTACACTTATTCTGGGTCACAATTAATTACATAACAAACCTAGTGAAGTTCAACTGATATTGTTTAGCGTGATGTCCAACAATTGATTTATGATGTGTCACATAATGATGGTGAAACCGTGTCTTGTATTGTCGAGCTAAGATTTCAATAGTTATGTAAGGTGACAGATGGGACGTCAGACCAAAGGTAACTGGCCAATCGTGAATACGTCCTATGATTAGATTACACGCGGGTATTGCATACACGACGACCATTTTGTAAAGGGTATCAATTATTGTATACGATAATTATACGGTCCCCATCTATTCTAATCTAAGATATTGTGTCTGTGAAATGTTATTATGGTTATTATTGAGAAAGGTTATGTTATTTCTGTTGTCATAAAAATCGTTACAGAACGCATATGCGTACCTACTTATTTGTGATTGAATTGCCAATATCAGTTGTATGATTTTTGTTATGACTATCTATGATAGGGTTATTGATATTTACGGGGTTGTTTGAAAGAGTTACCACGGCCCTGGTAAGTAAAGCATAGCTGAAGGAACGCAGATGTGTCTTTTAGTTAGTAAAAGTCTGACACTTTTTCTCACTTTTCTTAGAACCGGAGGCATTATTTGATGATTTTCGCCCTAGAAAGGATGTTTATATAGTTATATATTGATTTTATTAATATAGTACGAATGTAATGTAAAAATAACACTCTTTTTTTAGGCAGTCCTCTAATGTAATTTCCTAATTTTCTAATGGAAAATTTTTGCCGGAGTTGGAAGGAAAGCCTAACAAGACTGATTACGGTCAAGTGAATTTTGTCAAGTTACGTATATCACGTAGTTTTTTACGGAGTATCATAAATGCAAAACTTCGAATATGAAAAACATATAAGTACATACTTTAATAAGAATTCACTACATAATTTTGTTAAACACCATCTACCGGTATTCTCTCGTACTATGTTGGCAATGGTAACTGTACCTACTACAGTAGGTTTATTCACATTCTCTTTATCCATCGATTTTTACAGGCTACATCATTATATTCGTGGCCGTCACTTAGTATCAAGTACTTACATCTTTGCATAGATGGCTCTGTCAACGGAGATTTTTCTTCGAAATCGTTTTCATTTTGCATGAGATTTGAAATGACGTATAGGTACCTATATTATTAATTTGATGTTATTCAATTATTGTATTTACTCAGTCTATTTATGCGTGAATGTTTGAGTAGGTTATCTAACTATTGGGTCAATTTGAGTAATAGAGATGTCAATCGTTTTATTGTTGATGATCCGTGTTAAAGAGACTACATTTCACACGGGAAAAATGATATGATGGATACAATATTTTTTTATAAATATGCTCGGAAATCACCATTGTTTTCTCGGACAACATGGTGAATTATATTATGGTGGAGATCTGTCTTGCTTGGGTGGAGCACCGCCATATCCTCCTTGAGAAGATCAGCACCGGCGACATTTCGCTTCTTGTCCAGGGGGTCTACTCGCTTTCTCCAAAACGAAACTTTCGTAAACGAATGATATTCATTTGACGTTAAAATTGCAAACATTCCTCTGTCTGTAGTACATATCGGTACTTACTAAAGATATTAATATGTGTTAGGTTGGGGGTACTTACTAAATAAATCAGTGTTTAACCAACTTTCACTACATGGTGACAGCGGGGTTTTAACTTTAATGATATTTAAGGTTAAATCGAACTAAAAGTGCATAAAAATAACAGATTATCATTATTTTATCGTGTACTACGTATTCGCAACGTGGAACACGCGCGTCCACCAGCTGAATTATCATTGGAAGGCGGCCCTTCCACGCGGTCTGAATCTTGGCGTCAATGGCGGAAACTTTTTCAAGTGTTTTTAAAAGTATCCGGGATAATAAAAGAGCCCAAGGAAATTCACTAGCTTGAATTTCCTCCAGTTGTTGGTTAACCTCATCGGACTTGCAGGATATGATGTCTATACCACCTTTAAGTTCCAGGAGGGTGAAAATGAAGACGACATCGTTTGCGTGTTAAATAAATTCGACATGTATTTCGGAACAAAATCCAATATCTTTATCACTGTCACAATTTTTTTTTTTTTTTCGAAACATAACTAATTAGAGTAGGCTTCTTTTTTTGTCGACGGGGACAATCATCTTATGACAAAACCCGCTCTTGGGTGGAGCGGGAGATAGTGTCAGACTCTTACTGACTAAAAACCCCGCGCCGTTCCTTCTAGCCTTCATACCGGGGCACGAATTAGAGTAGGCTTAGAGATTCGGTACGTCAAACAATTTTCGTTCGTGCGAAATTTCGGGAACGAAAGGAACCGTGGTAGGAAACACGCAAAATTTCAATCGAAACTTCGTTTTTCGGAGAAAGCGAGTAGACGCCCTGGTTCGAAGTTGATTGATTGATTATCACAATAAAAAATGGGAGCTAATATTCCTTAACTAGTTTTCAATATAAATCACCTCTTTAATTCATGAATCCCCAAGCGACCACCGGTGGCCGCGCATCTATTGTCTTACTATTGTGTCTCTAATTGACGGTATCTGAAGGGTTAATAAAAAAGTGTTACTGTAGCCCTGCAATGCAAAAGTCAACTAAAATAACACAAACGAGTTTTAGTCAGTAAGTCTGATATGCCTTCACGCTCCACCTTAAAGAGAGAAAAGTCATTTGACAAGTTCCGACATCAATAAAGAAAACTGGGCAAATGCGAGTCGGTCTCGTGCACTAAAGGTTCCATCGAAACTTACCTATTCAAATAGTTCAATTCCCGAATGGGGAGTCGAAGATTTTTCCGAATCGCAAAAACAGTATTTTTTTGTGTGACCAAATTTTCTGTTTTCAGATTTATTCTTTTAAATGTGCTATAAATTAAAAAATATTAAATTGCTGGATACCAAATTTCAGGATTCTGGGTCAATGGGAAGTACGCTATGAATTTTGATTCCTATGAGAGTGTCGAAAAATACATTTTTGCGATATTAACGGCCATCTTTTTTTCGTTAACTCAGAAATTTTATTTTTTCACCGCTTCAAGGGACCCAGCGGTCCCTTGAAGCGGTGAAAAAAGCCTAGCGGACTTGAGTATGTGGTTTTAATTTTAACTCGATACCTCCACGCGTTCCGTAACAAAGTGACCCTATAAGAGCTCCATTTTCATTTGAGGTGCGGAACCCTAAAAAACATGCCATAGGTAAAACGGGCTGTTATCCGCAACAACAACAACATGCCATATAAATTAGTCACACTACTGTGCTATTTGATAGCAGCTCAAAATATCAATCAATTTTTTCTTAAGCTAGGTTTGATTTCAAACCCAATTTTGAAGTCATATTCACAATTATGTGTGCGGGAGTAATTGCCATCTCTAAATATCACCATGAATCAAAATTACTTACGAACATTGGTCCGAAACATAAAGTCTGGTGAGCGACAGGAATAGGTAAAGATTGCACTAGGTCTAATTAGGTAAATATTAGCATAGAGTAGGTAACGCCAACTAATAAGGTAGCAATCTCATCTCGTATTCATTTCTAACTATGTAAGGAAAAGATGTTGATGATATTAACCTCTGCTAATACGAGTGGTTTGATTTCCCGTAGCATGTTATTACTTTTAAACAAACATAGTTGTATATTTACTAAACAGTTTTGCAATCCTACTCTATCTGTTCATCACTTAGCAAAATTATCTCTTCGTCTGCATTTACAATAATATAAATAAGCATATAATTATGAATTTAAATGGACAGAAATAAGTTAAGCTGTCTAATTTTGATGTTAATAAGGTCAACAATTATTCAAAGTACGTTACTTACGAGATGCCAATCTTGTAACCTTTAGGCAATTCTCTTCAAACGTCAGTTTATAGGAGTATAATAACATCTTATACAGTTATGTAAAGCTATTCATTTTAAGACCTTTTTAAGAGCAAAATCCTGGGTGATTGTCCTCAAAATAGTTTGAAGAAGGTCGCATTAGTAATAGTTATCCAAGTACGGTACAATCCACCGAAGACGCGCGCTCGTGGACAGCGAGCCTTGGGTAGCTCGCTGTCCGATTGTCCGGTAACTGTCCGGACGGAGCCAAGGCGTCGACGGCGCGCACTGTTCCCGCGCGCCTCAAGGAGTTGTCAGCAACAGGAGGGGCCCATCTGGGTCGAAGCCTACCGGGGTCGGGGTTATCCGAAAGGAAACTAGAGCCCCGGTATGAAGGCTAGAAGGAACGGCGCGGGGTTTTTAGTCATTAAGAGTCTGACACTATCTCCCGCTCCACCCAAGAGCGGGTTTTGTCAATGATGATTTTCCCCGTCGACAAAAAAAAAGTACGGTACAATACATTTCGGAAATCTATGGAGAAAAAAAAAATACTGCACGTAGGTATTCTAGGCTATCACCTGAGTGCAGCTCGATCCATAAAGCTAGAATTGCATTAGACCGACGCACACGTGGACCACGTCTGATTTGTATGACGTCGGGTGGCGTGGATCGAATGTAGCTCTACAAGTTTAGTTTCCATTTAAAATGTATGGAAACCGACACGCTCAGACCGTGTGCACAATATAGTTCTACTTTAAGGCTTATTTTTCTTCTTCTTCAATTCTTTGTTGTACACCATAACAACTTATAATATAAGTAGTTATTAGAGTTGATGTACCTAGGTTCATGGGCGAGCTTAACTCAAAGTTGAGTTTTCTTCCTACAAACCACTGAGTGATAGAGAGAGGGTAAGATCCAGTGTCCAATGAATATTCATGTTCGTAATAGGTTAATCAACCTTTTAATGAAAATTAGTTTTTAATAGCAAGCTTTTATAGCTTGGTATATCTATATATAATTAATACTTGTCAAGACGAATCATAAGAGCCCAAACTCGATGGGGTTGTGTCATTTATCTACCAAGTTCCTATAGCCATTTTACAATTCCATCATCAGATCAGCTCCTTGTCATAATAATTTTGCATCGTCATCTGATTCACACATGCATGCACAAATTCAGCTCAATCTGTAACCGGAAAGTGGATCAAATTTAATTTACAAGATTTGATGACAGACAAACATTGGGACAGGTGAAACTAAATAAAAGCTTGTAAAATACAATTTAATAAACAAAAATTTTCACTCGTGTGCATTTGTTCTTTCCAAACTACAATAAAATGTTGAAATATTGAATTGACATCTATCGCCCCGTTTTCTGGCCCACTACTAGGGCCCGGTTTACATGTCAATTCTTATGTAAAGCTTTAACTAAACATATTTCGTAACCAGAAGTATATTAAAAGCCTGTCAAATAATGAAATAAACACGAATAATTCATTGGTCAACAGAGTGTATATTGCCGTATGATTTATTTGTTATGGTGATAAATGACAACAACACTGTGTGTACGAGTTGTTTGGACTCCGCTTAGGTGAGTTATAGTGTGTACTACATGCTAGGCAGGTTGGTTAATCTGTCATCTTTACAGTTTATCAAGTTATGTCAATAAATTGCAGCATTAATTAGTCCAATGGGTACCTAATGCGGAGTATGGGAATGCGGTATGCAGAAATAAAAGTCTAGTTTTTTGATGAAATGTTCAGTTACTAAAGGAATAAAAGCTTTTGTGAACAACGCCCAATCAGAAAAGTTTCATAAGTGCCTAGCTCCTGCCAGCGGCTTCATCCGCGTGGAAGTAGATAAACTTGAAACCTCTGTTTTACCCCCTTAAGGGAGGAGTTACGTAAAATCCGTTCACAGCGGAAGTCTACACCTTATAAGGACCTGTCAAATTTTAAGTTTGTAGGAGTTATAGTTTCTGAGATTTCGTGATTAATCATCAGTGAGTAGTAGCTTTTATACGAGTATAAAAAGATTTATAGAACTACAAGCTGCTAGCCCCATGGAATCTATTCACATTTAGGTTAAGTTTTTTTGAAAAATTGACATAGCAATTCAGGTTTTGTGTTGTTAGAGAACGAATGCATTAATGAATTTAAGATCAAGATAAGATTGTAGAAACGTTTATGCTTGAAAATAAATCAGTCAATCTTTATTTATGGTATCTTCTTTAGTCAGAGAATATAATTCATGCAGCATATATTCGTTTGATTATGTAGTAAGATGCCTAGTAATGAAATGCATTGGGTGCATCAACTATAAGGCTACAAGTCATGATAAGTGTGTGGGCTGACCCAATGAACCATGAAGCAAGCATACAAATGTAACAAATCAGTTATTTAATTAAATATTTCTGTAACTCGCTTAGATATCGCACCTTTAAATTATTATTTATTAGTTTGATAACTATCGTGGACCTCTTTATACATTTCAATAAGTATAAATCATTTTAAAAGTTTTATTAAGAAGCCTTATTATACTTGAAAATATTTTTCAAGCTTATTTTGACTTTTTCAAGGCCGTATACGGTAATTTACCAAGTTTGGTGATCTCATCAAACCAAAAGTAAATTATAACTATAAATTTTGTATGTATGTGTGTGAGTGTACGTTACTCCAGAAAGCGCAATCGACTAAAGGGTTGTTGATAGAACTTATAAAATGGGCAGATCATATTCTAGTATAGGACATGGGATACTTTTGCTTGATAATTACGGTAATATGTATGTTCTCTTGAAATATTTTCGACGTAACCAACCGTTATCTAAAACGTTTGGTTTCTTTAGAAAATAAAACAGTTAAGTTATAAAATCTTGGTTCTTTTTTTACTTATCATTCTTAATTATAATAAATCACAGTAACAATCGTTATAGATACTTATTCTACGTGTACACCTTAGCTATATGGTGATAGGTACAGTCGTGCATGAGTATCGTTCGATATCGTCATGTTGCAGGGTTGGGGTCACTTAACCGCGGAAGCCTTGCGCGCCCTGTTGCTGGTAGATGGGTTGCTGGACCTGCTGGGGCTGCTTAGGCTGGGATTCGATGTACTGAAGAGCGCGGAGGATAGCCTCTGGGATTGGGGGAGGGGTGGGGAGGTGAGCGCCCTGGGGCTGGAATCCTGTAAGCAAAAGAAATTGTTTTTTAATACAAGAATACAAAGCTGATTTTCTATTGAGCAGTATATTTATTCGTTTGACGAAAATTGAATGAATTGTTTCTACTAGTCAGTAATAACAAAATATTGAATGAAATTGCTTCTATATCGTGTAACTCAGCTTTATCGTTTAGCTCAGCAGTGTTGTTTTACCCGTAACACTTGTTTAGATGCTGCAATTTATGTTACACGCATATTAGCGTAACAAATTCTCAAAGTTGCAGAGTTCATAACACTATGTAATTTAATATTCATATCTGAATGAATGATCAAATAAGCCTACGTTAATTATTGCAAGTACAGGTGTAACACTCATCTCAAAACGTGTGTGTTTTAAGCGTTAATTTTTTTTTCTACATTTACGTCATTATTGCTTTAACAGTCAATTAAACGTTCCATCGTGAACACAGAGACTGAAGTTATGTATTTAACTTGTAATTTCGGTCAATGAGTTTTTTAAATATTTGTATGAAATTACCCCAGATTATGAAGACGTTAATATCAAAGTTGGTCGCTATATCATTAACGTTATCAGAAGTGAAATAAAGAAATAGATGAATTTAGTAAATAGGTATGAAATACAGTCAGGTGTGGACCACGTACAGATTAGCTAGTAATGCTACAATAAAACGACACTTTAAAAGGAAAGACGCAACATTTGGCTAGAGTTACCAATTAATGGATACTATAAAAGGACATCAAATAGTAAGAGCTTTTGAAAAGTTCATGTGACATTTGAAATGTTTTGTAAGTAAAAGAAACTTTTATTAATGCCTTGATTGCAAAAGATTCTCTATAAGTATATTGCTTTGTAAACTTTAATGCATTTGAAGACTATTATAATAGCTTCATGACGTAACATAAATTGAATAGAGAATACTTATTTATAGAATTTTCTTTTCAAAAAGCTCTTTAAAAAAAATTATTCACACAGACAAGCGTTGCATTTCAAATTATATTTACCATTTTCATCAGCAGTGTAGGTAAGAGAGATGGGGATGCCCTCAGGTGAAGTGTATGTGAAGCTTCCCTGGGCAACCTGGGCTTCCAGGTCCTTTTGTCCAGCGTTCTTCAGGTATCCTTGCTCCTGGGCTGCAATGCCATTGCCGGTCTCGTAGCTAAGAAGTAAAAAACAACATAAAATAAAAACCTTAAAGATGAATTTAATGCCATTTGAGAAACAGAGGTATTACAAGAAAATATGGTTGAGGCAATCTGAATTTTTCTACTGACAATGATGGAATACAAAATTATAAAAGACTTTGTTGTACCGAGCAATTCAATAAGTGCATATGATATAACAATTTCTGAAACGTGGAGTACTATTTTAATGACTGTCATACATTTAAGCTTTAATGTTCAAGTTACGGAAAGTAGAAACGCAAGTTGAAAAAGGTTAACTGTTGAGAACATCCCGGCAGTATCAACGCTAATCTACACTAAATACATAGTTTACTATATGCTTGTGACCAACAGACATAAAATTATATATGTAAGCTCAAATAAGATGACCGTACTTCTACGAAATATGCTATCTTATGCTATGATCAGATGTTAAATATTTTTTCCTGTTAACTCTAAGGATTTCATAAATCACATGGGGTATATAACAAACAAGAATTAGGCAGTGCTCAAGGCGCTGCCACACGCTCAGAAAGATCAAATCTAATGATATGTTTCACCAAAACGTTTTTAGGTCGTGTAATCATTATGCATTGTCAATCTATTGCTCTTGGGAATCTTTTGTTAAGTTACCACGTATGGTGATTTTTGTTGCAATATTCTTTTTAATTTTTTTGCTTACATATTGACTTAAAGCTGGCATTTGCCAAAAGTAGGTAAATACGTAAGTATATATAGAATTTAATTATTATGTAATATAAAAATTTCTAATTAATTCTGAATTTTATTTCTGAGTGATAAAACAAGCATATCCCAATAATGTCATAATTATATGACGTTTTATTATGTGTGAGGACCTCAAACACGTTTTTATGTTATAAAACTCATAAAGTATGAAATTAAATTAATTTGATAGACGGTGGTGATACCCTGACATATTGTGTTGCTAATAGACTTGCAAGAGCATGCATCGGATGAATCAGAAATTATCAACGTATTCATGCATTGCACACCTGAGCCAATTTGTTGCGTAATCAGGGCTTGGCTGCGAACGCTTGAACAGATGCCTCCCTCAAATTAAGCGTTTAATACAGCTGACACTGAAGAGATCCGATGATCTCATTCTATTTCACAATCCGACTGATATGGATACATATTTTAGGACCCATGTAAATTATTTTTAACCAAAGATATAGAAAGACATTAACGAAATGCCCGTGATTAACCTTTCGAATTTTATCAATTATAATATTAATTGTTATATTAACCTAAAATTAAGTCAATATGATTCGGTTTCATGAATGGAATTGCGAGTATAAGGAGCTTTATTTTGCATATCGTGCTTATTATTATGACATATAAAACAATAATATGCGTATTGTATGTTTCTGATGCACTTCGGTAGAACATCTTTTAAAAAGCTCTCAAGCAGTTTTAAGGCCAATGCTGACACATTTATTATGACAGATAGGTCATGACAAATTTTATTGTTGCCATAAATCTTCACGGTAGATTCAGTAAAGATATGTTTTTATTGTTTCACGGGAAATCATTTAATTTCACAACAATGAAATTTGACTGCGTGAAGAATGGAACATAACACATGTTCACCGTTCAGAATTTGAACTTTTGAATTAGATGAGGTGAGGGTCGCGGGAAACCGATGAATGCGAGATGCACAGGATCGTCAGACGTCTTTCGGTTGATATGATGATGATGAATAAGATTGAACATAATTTACCTGAACTGGTAGGAACCATCAAAGTTGACCTCTTGTTGTTGTTTGATGATGGGAATGACGGCGTTGCCTTGGTACTGCTGTTGTTGTTGCTGATACTGAGGCTGGAACTGAGGGGCGGCGCACGCGGCGGCCACGAGGACGGACAAGACGACGAACTGCGGAAAAAAATATAACAATGTTATCTTAGTGCATTTCGCCACAAAATTAGAGAGGTTGGAGGCTTGTAATGAGTTTTAAATATAGGTTTAGTTTTGGCATAGTTAGATTCGCGTTTCAATGCAACGAAGTCGACTTCGTTCTGCAATTTTGTTCTTTTTCTCTGAGATTTAAAATCAATTGTTTTTTTAATCGTTTGTAAAGTTCATATGACAGTGACCTGTCTTACAAAATTTGTCTCAAAGATCGTTCGTTACAACAGAATAAGTTATTTACATTTTTATGTCCGAATATATGAAATACTTTTTTTGATGAGTTTCGTAACTAAACTGACCATTTTCATCGAAAGTGTTTCTTTGGCCTTGATGCTTAGCCTAAGACGAATTTTAATATCAAATTTAAGGTGATAAATGACCGTTACAAACAATATTATGTTTATTTGATCGATTTAACGTTTTTATGTTCGAATAAAATTTACTGATTTTAGTAAACTTTACGTTTCGTAAGGAATAACTTCGTATGCTTTAAATAAATATGCTACTTAAAAAGAGGACAAACTTTTGAATGATGTTCCAAATAAAAATAAGAAAACTGTGCTCACAAAATATAACGAGCTAGGTTTTTGCGTCCCTCAATGACATCAAAATAAAACAAACGTATCAAAATACGAAAAAGATCAAGTAACCAGAAACCACCGCTTCCTGTAGTTGCATTTATGCATTTTCATTGACCGTTAATGTGAGATTAGCATAATTTTATTCTAATAGATGGGACAAAAAATATACTGCGGCATAATTTTTGTAGTTAGTCTATTTTAGTATGAAAAAAACTATTCTCATATTCCTCAAACATAAATTACTTGTGGGAAATATGAATCAAGATAAATGCTTTATGTGTGTCAGGAATTATCATACAAACGAGGTGTATCATATCGCCGAGCATTGTTCAAGTAATGACAAGCTACGGGAATGAGACAATGTACGAATGTGATAGAATTTTTAACACAGTAACAAATCTATTAGACAATGTCGTATCGTTGACAAAAAAAGATCTTCATCTGATTGAAGGATAATTTTACATTGTTGAACTTTTCACACTTATAAAATTTCTTAATTCTTCTTATCGTTTGATTTTTATCACTTAATAATAATTAACGAGTTTTTAAATAGGGCAATGAGGTTAGATTTTTTTGTTAAATTTCACTTTTCTGGAGATTGAATTTTTTGAATGACCCGTAACACGATATTTACACTTAGGTCACTTACCGATCTCATTTTGGGTGTTTAAATGTGGGTGGATGAGCAGGTGATGATCTGCGGTGGATGTGTGAGGCGGGAATGATTATTGAGATCGACCGCAGCGGCTTTTATACGAACCGGCGTCAGCGCACGCATGAAATTGGAGTACGATAGCGCAGGCGCAACGCGGCCCGTACGGAGACTTCAAAGCGAGCGTAGCCGCCCGCCCTGACACACTCCGTACTCTATAACACATACATATCTCATTGTTTTATTGACATATCGTCCCTGTGACCATATATTTACTTAATATCCATATTCTTAAACCTTTTCTTGCCATACACCTGTATGTCTTCACGCCACCAGTTTCAAAACAACGATAAAATCTTAAAGCACTGTTAATTTTATAATCTTATCAATTGTTATCCTATTAAGCTAATAATAATCAGTTATCAAGTTTTAATTACATTTCCAGTAGATGCGAGATTCATTAATTGTTATTTGGGATTTATTTATCATTGACATTTGGATATCAATCCGCATTTGGTAATTTCATATTAGCATTTTTATAAGTAGGTATCTGTTTCTGTTCATAACTGCATGCAATATAGAGGCGCACTTAACAAAATATTGACATTTTAGACATATATTGTATGAATTTGGACTTATTTTTCTATAATGGATCAGATTTAGATAAAGCTCAAGATATCCATAAGGGTATTGTAGTTTAGCATGTAAACCACATTTTTAACAAGGTATGGCATTTACCACAAGTATGATAAAACAGAGTAGAGCTATTTTTTGTCTAGTGTATCAAAAGATGTTGCGATAGATCTCCAAACCGCAAACCAGACGGGCAGACGACATTTTGGGAAAACCACTGACCGACGCGATTCACTAATTGTTCTTCCCAGATATAATGCAACCCTGACCAGCTGACCACGTGTTGTTATGGAGTGTTACAAAATGTACAGCTGTATATCGTGTGACTCGCCATGATTTTGCAAAGTGTCATATGTATCAAAGTGCAACAGGGATTGATGTATCGTCTTTTTTGGATTATTTCCTCACGCAAAAGATGCTTTCTCATCTTATTTTTTTTATTATTAGATTGTTGTTTCGCACTTCAGAGCACAGGCTTCGGGATTCTTTGATTGCCATTATTCTTTTCAAAACTGAGCCTATCCTTTACAACGTAAAGGAAAATCCTGTAAATCACATAATTATGGTCCCCAAAAGTAATGAATCAGCTAATTTTTATACAGGATCTTCAACTATGAATTTGGTCCTTGAAACATATCTTAGGAGACAGTGGTGTCGAAAGTCGAAAGTGAGTATTTTAAGATTAGATTTAGACATACCGGTCTTTTTCATATTAATGTCAGATTCATAAAATATGGCTAAGTCTTCCACTTAAAGAAGGTGAATAAATTTAAAAATTGATGGACGATGGTACAAGGTTATGTGTGTAACAAAACGTAATAAGTTTTTTTATGCACTGTATTCGTATTATTAACCTTTTGTTAGATAATTGCATTGAGCTATAACATAAAATTGGACTCATCGATTCTAATTTTATCATAACAATAACATAATTGTCTTTTTTAGTATATCTATTTATAATCAGGAAGATATTTGAAAATCAATAAAAATACCTTATAAATGATTATTTCATTTAAAAAAATCCTACCTATTATTTTAATAATCTCGAGTTCAGAAAAGTTGAAGAATCTGTCACGAACTATCATATGGATAATAAGCATCAATTTATAACGTCCCAAGAATGCTTAAGATTTCTTCGGAAGACACGCTTCCCAATTTAGGTCTTAACTAATTTGTGCATTACGAATGCAGACAAAGTTCAAAATGCAATAATTAAATAAAACGATTCACAGTGAGAAGGAAAGGGCCCTCTCTTCCGCCGCAAAGTAAATTGACCCTACAGTGTTCCTCAATTAAAATAAGAGGTTATGCACTATATAGCTAATGCGTAACAGACACTGAGCTGGATGTCGTGAGTTTGTACCAAACCTATTACACTCTTGACTTGATATCAAATCATTTCTGGCTTCCGAAAGATCCGGGACTTAAAATGAACATGGATAAAACCAAAGTCATGGTAAAAATCCATTTAGCCTCCACTCCTATCAAGATTGGAGGCTCTGCACTAAAAGTTTTGGACGACTACGTTTACCTGGGACATATGACCCAGTTAGGAAAGTCTAACTTTGAGAAAGAGGAAAATTTGACTCGACTGGACAGTGTTTGGGAAACTGTGCGGTATCTTCTCAGTACATACCAGTGTCTCGAGACGAAACTCTAAAACTAGTGCGAGTTGAACATGATGACATATGGCTATAAAACGTGGTTACTGACAATGAGCCTCGTCACAGGGCTTAAAGTCACCCAAAGGGCAATGGAAAGAGCTGTGCTCGAAGTTTGTTTGGGTGAAAGCATCAGAAATAAAGATATCTGCAGGAGAACTAAGGTTACCGACATAAGCCGAAGAATTGCCAAACTTAAGTGGCAATGGGTTGAGGCACGTTGCTCGTAGATCAGATGGTTGATAGGAATGAACGGTTTTAGAGTCAACCACGTTCCGGAAATCGCAGTGTTGGGTCTGCCACAAAATGAACCGAGAACCTGGTGAGGGATACGGGAATCCGATGGTTTTTTTTTGATGTGACGACATATTTGAAAGCCTTTGTTTAACAATAAACGGTTTTTGACCGTAATGATCAATGAATTGATTAATGTCTAGGTTAAGGAAGAAAAGAGATATGTGGCGTTGGTCTAAAACAACATGAGCTAGACCTATACTTGCACCTATTGTATAATGCACAGTGAATGGAATTTCTTCAAGCTTGTTCCAGTGTACGTATGTGCTCATTGATTGCGCAAACCCCATCTTATTTGTTAGCGTAGGTAGGTGCAAGTGATTTATTAATAATCACCTACATACTTGTTAAGTTCAGGTGTTACTAACTGAATTTAGTATTTTCCTGTTTCATTGCGAAAGTATTGGGACCTTACAGAATGCGTCAGATTTATGATTATGTTCTTAAACAATGCTACATTCATGTATCATCGATAACTTTAGTTGGTAATGGAGCAGAGAAAGACTTTATTTGTGTGAGACCTTTGCACTCTAGGGTCGCTGTGTCTTCTAGAAACCAACTGGAAGAAAAAAGGTTAAGAATGAATTTCACCAATAAAATTAAACACAATTGTCTCAGAACTGTCAATGTTAGAGTCGTTGTGGAATATACAACGTGTAACATTAAATGCGCAAAACCTCAGACACCCCAAATGATTTTTAATTCAATAGACCTAATTCTGTGCGAAAAAAGAGTTTTAGTTTGTTTAACATTCGTATCTGCATTGAAATAAGAACTATTATTATCCCTCTTATGAGAAAATTTGATCGGACTACAACCATTTGTGTTTGTTTACCGATTTGGGCGGATTTGCGCACGTCATGGCTTGACCTATTAAGAAATAGACGGCAACATTTTTAATGATGATTTTTTTGAAAAATGTTACCTATATTAAAAAGTGGTTCAATTCATTCTGCTCGTGGTTCTGATCAAACTATTTTCAGGTTTTGCGCATTTAACGTTACACGTTGTAGATAGACGTTTTCGATCTTCATATTTACAGCGTTTGTGAAGTACAACACTCTGCCATACCTCCCTGTGATCGTTAGTGTCAAGCACTGGGCAGTAAAGTAGGGTGATTTCCTTGTCCACTGCCACTATATTCATATCTACGTCAGTAGTCAGGTAATATTACCTGACTACTCCAGTTACATTTATTTTATCTCCAAGAATATTCTTTGAGAAAAAATATGAAACTTGATGATCGGTTAGTGGCAAATCGTAAGAATTTTATCCCAAGTTTAAAAAATATTGAAAATATAGAACTTGACATGCCCTCCAGGCGATTTTATGTTTTGTATAACTTATAATTACGGGCCACGGCAGTGCCTCCACCAAGGCGAGCAAAATAGTGGCACGACCGTAACATACTTTTCTCGAAACAGTTCAGGCCATTTTCAATCCTCTATAACTTCATTATGTATAAAACTAGAAGCCTACATTTTCAGTAGCCAAGTAGATATTGTATAAATACGGTACCTATATTTAAAAATTCATTCGATTGGAACCAGTAGTTTATAAATTATAACGGTTCAAAGTTTCTTAATTTTGTCACTCATTGACTGACCGATTATTAAAAGTCTAAGGTACTTCCAGCAGATGTAGAAGCTTCAAATTTTGAATACAAGTACTGTTTAGTTATAAATCAATTAAAAATTAAAACCATTGTGCAACTTCCGTATAGTTTTCTAGATACACCAACTGCATAAATAACTTTGTAATCCCATATAAATTTAAAGGATTACAAAGTTACATTTACAATGAATGAATCAGTGTTCCTGTTTATCTACACTAATATAATAAAGAGGTTAAATTTGCTTTTTTTTTGTTTATGTGTTTTTTTTTTGTTTGTAGAAGATAATTTCTGAAAGTACCAATTGCTAAAATTTTTAATGTGGCTGTACTTAAATTAAATAAATAAATATAGGTATTGAAAATATATGGACGGCCGCGCCTTAAGGAGTTGTCAGCAACAGGTGGGGCCCAGCTGGGTCGAAGCCTACCGGGGTCAAGGTTGTCCGAAAGGAAACTAGAGCCCCGGTATGAAGGCTAGAAGGAACGGCGCGGGGTTTTTAGTCAGTAAGAGTCTGAAACTATCTCCCGCTCCACCCAAGAGCGGGTTTTGTCATAAGATGATTTTCCCCGTCGACAAAAAAAAAAGTTATCAATCACTTTTGGCTACTATTTTTCATTTTTAATAACACGGTTCTTACGTCTTATTAGAGTAGCTTCACCGCAGCGGCTATCTTCGTAACATTTCGAATATGAATGATCAACTCTGAGCCCAGTGTGAAGGCTCATCTATCAAATATGTGTCACAACTTGAACGAATTAGTTAGTTACTATAATTATTATAATAATAGTAGAATTAAGGAGCTTATGACTACCTACCTACACAAGACCATTTATCACGGTAGTTTTTGCAGGTCGAAATTCTTTAGTGTAATAATTTAGTGGTTAATTAAATTATATAGACATATCGACACTCTTCTTTGCTGGAATTAGTTTTCCCTTCAGTAATGTGAAAGTATTAATGACAATACCTTTTAAAAAAATACGATTTGTTATTTACAACTACTCGATCTACTAAAATTGTTCTTTTTAACATATCATTACAAACACTATTTAATGGGGAATAATATAACGAGTGAATAAAAATTACTTTGCGACTGATGATGAGATACTGTTTTAATAACTTGAGCGGTATGAATTTAAGAAAAATTAAGTAAACAAATATTGATAAATAATAAAATCCAGAAAAAAAACTTACTAAAAGTGGGGTATTAAAATCCTAGCTAATTAGTAAGTGAGCTACTAGATTTAAAATTGAGGTTTTACAAAACGAACTATAAAAAGTTCGCTTTAGAAAATGTTTTTACCATTGTCTAATTATCTAGTCGCAGGCAAATTCATCATTTTGAATTGGGTGAAATAGGTTAGGTTAGATTAGAACTGTAACCAACCGCGCATGAGCCGAGTGAGCGAAGCTAGAGATGCCGCGGCAGCGGCCGGCGAACGCTACGTTTTGTTGCTAGCAGATTTTATTTCACCATTTTTTAATAATCCGGGTTTTCGCAATAACCGTATTATCAAATTATTCCATCTCCACGCGCAAATCGTGCATAATAATAATATAATATAATAATAATTTATTAGTAAGCAAGTTTAAGTTTTTACAATATATATGATTGGAGCCTCCTTTTAGGCAGGTAATGCCTGTGTTAGGGGACTCCCCTCTTCCGTAACAATAAGTATCATGAAGGCAAACAAGACATATTATAATTTTATAATTAATCTAAATCTATACAAATTAATCCAATCTAGAGTCTGCGAGTGTATGTGTGAGTGTATGTGAGTTAGAGTGTAGTGTGTATGTGTATTAATGTTTTAAAAATGTTTCAATGTCATCGTACGTAAGTGTTTTTATCCATTCCATAATCATTTTTTTAGAATCATAATAGTTTTTAGGGTAAATGTAAATATATTTATTGATTTTGTTGTAAAGCGCAAAAGATCGCTTTCCAAATTGCATACTGGCAAGTAAGGTCCTAGTTCTAGGGATATTTAAAATCATGTCCTTCCTTCTTTTTGATAATATGATTGGATCATAGGAAAGAGTCCTATGTTTTCTTAAAATAATTTGTATGATATACAGTTTCCTAACTGAAAGCAGGTTACTAAGCCTGAATAGATCTTCAGTAGAATATCTATTATTTTTAAAATACATGCACTTTATGAGCGCGCGTTGTGCCCGTTCCACCACCAGAAATTTAGTTTTTGCTGCACCACCCCAGACAGGTATGCAATAAGAGAGTACTGACTGGACTAGTGCAACATAAATCATCTTTAGTAAGTCCTTTTGATGACCTGAACTACCGTTTTTAATCTTGGGAACGACGTATCTAAGATTCTTGAACACCCAGCTCAATTTCCTGACTCTGTTTGCCATCTGCTCAATGTGCGGGTACCAAGATAATCCCTGGTCTACGATAACACCCAAATACTTGACATGCGGTACTTTATTAATATTTAAGCAGTCACAGGCGGACAGTTGAATGTTAGAGCAAGTGTGAATTTTTATGTTGAAATTTCCCTCTGGTTGTGTGCGTTGGGATACACTTAAGCATACATAATTGGTTTTCGTTATGTTTAAAGTAAGCAAGTTCTTTTTTAGCCACTTGGCAATTTTAGACAAGCCTAACTCAGCATTTACTTTAGCATGCTGCCAAGTATCACCAGTAAAAACCACAGCAGTATCATCCGCGTAACAGTAGACTTGTGCGTTATCAATATTGATGTTACAAAGGCTATTTATGTAAACAAGAAACAATGTAGGTCCCAATACGCTTCCTTGAGGGACGCCATATGACGTGCATGCGTCTTCGCTAGTATACTGGCCCACTCTGACTCTTTGTTTCCTGTTTTCGAGATAATCTTTGAGGAGATTAAGTGGCATTCCACGAACTCCTATACATTCCAGCTTTTGTACGAGTATTGGGACAGAGACAGTATCAAAGGCTTTTTTAAGGTCTAAAAATGCAGTCACACACTTTTTACCTTTGTCCAGCTGTTCAGTTATATAAGTGCTTAGAGCGATGACTGCATCTTCAGTGGAAGTTCCCCGACGAAAACCAAATTGTTTTTCAGATAATATGTTAAAGTCTTTTAAGTAAGCTAAAAGTCTAATATTAATAAGTTTTTCTATGATTTTAGATATTGATGGTAGTACAGAAATTGGTCTGTAGTTAGAAACTTCGTCTCTGTCCCCTCCCTTGTACACTGGTGTGATGATAGCCAGTTTCAAAGAAGTCGGGAAGATGCCGTCTTTAAAACAGAGATTAGCGAGATGAACAATAATGGGAACAACTTCTCTTCGTATATATTTCAAAAATGCAGTAGAAACATTATCCCAACCAGATGCACTGTCAGACTTAAGACTCATTAGTATATGATTGACTTCATCATTGTCAGTGTCTAACAATACAAAAGAGTTTGGCTGCGTGCGTTGTGAGCAAGACAAATCATTTTGGTCATAGTTTATAGCTGGTTGGATTTGATGAGCAAGATTCTTACCAATATTTGCGAAATAATCATTGATATAATTAACTGATTCTAAATGAGTTGATTTTATATTGAGTAAGTCAGTATTACAATTATTAGATTTATTTGCGTAAGCATGTGTGTAAAGACTGTGACAGGCCAACAAGGAGGCTCGCCGTATCCCCGCATGATCCCGAAGGCTATGATCCTAAGACAAGCGTTCAGTTTAGTCGCCCTTTGCTTTCGCATTGATGACTGTGCCTATACCGGCGCCCCGTAAAAGCCATGGACCAAACGATACCTGCGACCTGCAATGATACAAAGAGTGCCACCTCGAGTCCTAAATGTTGGATCCTTTCCATGACTGTCGAAACCACTCTTGTCGCTAGTTCAATCACTACCAAGTACGACTCTCCCTGCGCCAGGAACAGTGTGCCGTCTGCATAACAGACCACGCTGGCCTCGTCAACGAGATTGCCACGTAACACGTAGTTGTATGCGATGTTCCACAAAGGCCTAGTACCGATCGCTGCGGAACACCGCACGACATCTCTCACCGTTTCCGTTCCCCCTGGTAAATCTAGGACAGTTACTACTGCGAGTAAAAAGCTCCAGATACTAATGATTGGAAACACCTGAATCCATTAAACCCCAAGCAAACGCTGGCGTCAGCTCTCTCATTGTCTTTCTATTGTGTTTATAATTACGGTATTCGAATGGTTTAACTTGTTAGAACTTTTAATTACTGAATGCCAATAGAACGTTCAGCTGTTACCTCTCTTTTTTTCACCTTGCCTCTTTATGAAATATTGCGTTGAATTACATTAAATGAACCAACAAGCTTTTAAGCCATGCTCAAGTTTACAACAAAAGGATCGGAAAGGGCTTTCCGACTAAAAAATGAACTAAAAAATGGAAAAGAAAGCACAAAAGTAAAAAAAGTAATTTTTCTTTGGAAATAAGAGTATCATGTTAGCGAGGACGCACACATTCGGTCCATTACCGGACGATCGGACAGCGAGCTACCCATGGCTCGCCGTCCGTGAGCCCGCGTCTTCGGTGGCCGGAAATCGGGATCGGAATCACGGCGGCGGCGGCGAGAGCGCCGTAGCCTGATGCAGTCGGCCTCCTCCTTTACTAGCATTACTGCTTTGCAGAAGGAGGCAACCGCCTGCCATTCCTCCTCGCTCCGGACCATGGCCTCGACCAGGGCCCGGCGCGAGAGGGCTCCGCCGCCGATCGCCCCCACGAGGGCACGGCGATGCTCTGCCCAGGCAGGGAACACCTCGACTGTGTGCTCCACCGTGTCCTCCAGGCGTTGCGCACAGTGGTGACACCCGGGCGTCTCTTCCGACTTAATCTAAAACAAGTACCTCCCGAACGTGCCATGTCCGGTGAGGACCTACGTCATGCGGAAGGTAAGGACGCCGTGAGGTCTTTCCAGTCACGCCTCAAAGAGGGGACTTACCGAACGGAAAAAACCTGACATCAGTTTCGAAATTTTCTCCGTGCGTCTCTCACGGAATCCCGTATCTGAATTCCTGATCGGAAAACCTAATCCGGAAACCGAATGTGTGCGTCCACGCTTATTCAGCTATTGGGTGAAAGTTAAACGGGCAAACGCTCCAAGTAAAATACTGGTAAAAATAGTATCCTGTTAGACTGGAAGCAAACCCCAAATTTACATAGGATAAGTTTCAGCAGATTTGTGTTTTTTTTTCTTTACGAAACATTGTCCTACGCAAACAATTTGACACTGTGTATGTGTCTTGTCTAAACTGACATTATACAAGATACATTAATCCAGAAAAATATATCTGTAGGTCATACAAATATTTGTTCTGTACGGGAATGGAACTCGCAACACACAGCACAGAAGCCATTCGCTCAAACCCTGCGCCAACCATGTCGTCAGATTAACCGATTTGTATTGATTACTTTTATGAACACGTTCATTTATATCATTTTATTGATCTGTTATTATCTCATCGAAAACCCATTGATATAAATTATAATTTGTAATTAATATGTTTGCATTAAAGTTACAGGTGTTTTCACAATATTGACTCACCACAATTGGGTGTTGTTTTATAAGGCACACCTAAATACTCAACCAATAAATCAAATAAGGGACACCTATATATAATAATAATAATTTTCCTCAACTTTCCACCAGTCCTAAAATAAGCTGCGGGCTTGCGGACGGGTAGTTATGGGTAGCTCGCTGTCTAACCGGTCGGTAGCTATCCGGACCGAGCCTAAGTCGTCGATGGCGCGCACTGTTCCCGCGCGTCTCAAGGCAACAGCAGTGGCCCAGCCGGGTCGAAGTCTACTGTTATCCGAAAGAGAGCTCGAGCCCCGGTATGAAGTCACGAAGGAACAGGGTGAGTTTTTAGCCAGTAAGAATCTAACACTCCCGCTCCACCCAAGAGCGGGGTTTGTCATTGGATGATTTTCCCAACCATAAAAAAGGCATAAAATAAGCAAAGTTTGTGTTACAAGTACAAGACAACTAATGAACATACTAATAAATTTCTAAATACAGACATATATTATAGATAAATTATTACACCTAGACACAGAACAAATGATCATGCTCATCACACAAACATTTGACTTGGTGGTGGGGTGGGAATCGAACCCATGATCTTTGCAGTCAGGGCCACGAACCACTAGAAAAAAACAGACCAGTCAAAATATACTGTTTGTGTTTAAACAATTCGTTATGATAAACAGCCATAAGATTGTGCCGAAATTAAAAAATAAAATAAAATGATATTAATATAAAATGTAATTAATTTCTAAGTCAATTAGTACAACCCATAATTACTTTATGTAACATCCTTTTTTCACAACAGTTCAATAAAAGATAAAACACCGAGATTAAGATAATTTAGCTGTCAAAACAATCTGGTTACAAATATTTTATTTCCTTTGATGATAGTTGTCCAATAAGACAATCGTGATCAAGGTTGGACCCATTGAACTCGAGTAAGGGGCGTTTAATTGTAATAAATTTGCCATACATGAAATCTTGCTTACTTTTATCCGACTGCGCCAGAAGGAGGGTTATGTTTTTCGAGTGTACGTATGTATATTTCTTTGACATGACCTAGAGCCTTAATGGCTGGCTTTACTACAAGGACACGTCTCAACGTGTCCTTAGATTCGTATTAGATGTGAGAGTGAAAAGAAAAAAAAAATGGCGGATAAGTTATTTTTTGCAAATTTCAAATTCTTCAAATAAAAAAAAAGATTATTAGTTTTTACAGATAAGGTGCTATCAAGTAAAACACTGTTATATTCGCGCAATTACTTTGCGCGAATATTGACGTGGCCGACTTTTACTGACTAAAACCTTTCGTATCTTTCAGTTGCCTTTTGTGTTCAAGAACCACTATTTCACTTTCAGAAATTCTCAGTAGCCCTAGCAAGCAGCAGTACTGCTGGCTCCATACGGTTTTGCTGATATTTCTTTGCGGCATGCGTTGAACACTACTTCGTCGCCGACTCGAGCTCGGTATTTACCGGACTGCTCGCTTCCGACCATAAACTGGGCCAAGACCGTAAGCGAGAAGTTATTGTAACATGCTTTTCTTTCTACATAACAATGATCTTTACAAAGACTCTACTACCAAAATGTACAAAATGAGCACGCATATCATTTCGATTTTCTGTTTTAAACACAAAAAATTACTTAGTCTCGGTGTTGTAATATATTTTCACAGTCCAAACTTTGGCCTAACCGCAAAGTTTAATAAATTGATATTGCATAAACTGCAAGTTTCTACTAACAATGTTTCTGAAATAAAGATAGCCGTAACACATGGGCAATAAGTTGCTCGCTCATTATAGCTGTCTACTAGTAAACATCTAAGTGATATATTCTCTTCACTTAAATTGCGTGGGAAGGCAAGCACCTACTAATTATATCTTAAAGTTCCCATTTTAGTTTGGAGATTGATAGATATATCTTTTGTTTTATTTGCAATCTCACACCTCGAGTACAATGTTGTAAAGTGTGTCAATTACATTTTGATCAACTTTATGCGCTTAATTATTTTTCAAAGATATCGAGTATACAACTACGTCGAGGCTGACCTGAGAAGAATTGGTGAATCACCCTTGATATTTTCTGCGGTTGGTTGGACGTGGTTTTAAAAAGAACACCTGAAATAATTTGGGAGAAATCTTTGCCCAGCAGTGGGAAAAACAAAATGTTTTGGATGAAGGAAGTCAATTCTTCATTAGATTTAAAAGAATTTAACTTTTTCGATTGATTTTCCAATAAAGGTAGATTGTCTACCCAGTGCAACCAGCTAATCAGGCGTCAGCCATTTAATTTCAGATTACCCAGTATGTATGTAGGCGTATGTACAATATGGATTAGGCCTTCACCGCTTTCAACATTATTTTCAGAGTAAAACGCACAACCTTTAAAATAAACGATTGTAAATTTTGACTTCTTGTTGACAAGATATTAATATTGGTCTATAAAAATATCAGATTAATACTTACAAAGAATTTCTTGCTTCATTTGCTAGGCAATATCTGTCTTCGTACCTAAATATTCAGACAAAGTTATTTTATTATAGGTAAATCTTTGCGAATGCGAAATCCGAATATAAAATTAAGTGTCTATTATTCTTTATAAAACAAGCTTTATTTTATTGGTCTTTGAAATTCTTGCACTGAAATATTAATAAATAATGCAGTCAGTCTAATGTGAAGTTGAGAAACGGAAAGGAACTGTCTAAGTTTAAGGTGCAACTGTGATAGTTAAGCTTAATGGGTTGTAAAATTATTAAGTAAAAACCTTTAACTATAGTTTAGCAATTTCATAATTCAATATGATATGTGAACATTTAATTCGCTATACGTACTCATAGTAGTAACAATAAAAATGTTATATGAAACATTATGGAAACGTTTATCTAAATATCTCGTCTAACAGATTGCGCGAAGCAACAAATTGCCCATCATCTCTAAACTTTAGATCAGTAGACTATCAGGGCCTAAGGCAACGTTTAATATATGAAGCTTACTGCATCCACAATAGAATCCAATTACAATGTAATTTGTTAGTATTGCTTGTTAATGTGTAATCTTTTTTTTTTTTTTTTTTTTTTTTTTTTTTTTTTTTTTTTTTTTTTTTTCGACGGGGAAAATCATCTTATGACAAGACCCGCTATTGGGTGGAGCGGGAGATAGTGTCAGACTCTTACTGACTAAAAACCCCGCGCCGTTCCTTCTAGCCTTCATACCGGGGCACGAGCTCCCTTTCGGACAACCCTGTCCCCAGTAGGCTTCGACCCAGCTGGGCCCCTCCTGCTGCTGACAACTCCTTGAGGCGCGCGGGAACAGTGCGCGCCGTCGACGTCTTGGACTCGGTCCATTACCGGACGATCGGACAGCGAGCTACCCATGGCTCGCCGTCCGCGAGCCCGCGTCTACGGTGGCCGGAAATCGGGATCGGAATCCCGGCGACGGCGGCGAGGGCGCCGTTGCCTGATGCGGTCGGCCTCCTCCTTTGCAAGCATTACTGCTTCGCAGAAGGAGGCGACCGCCTGCCATTCCTCCTCGCTCCGGACCATGGCCTCGACCAGGGCCCGGCGCGAGAGGTCTCCGCCGCCGATCGCCCCCACGAGGGCACGGCGATGTTCCGCCCAGGCAGGGCACACCTCGACGGTGTGCTCCACCGTGTCCTCCGGGCGTTGCGCACAGTGGCGACACCCGGGCGTCTCTTCCGCTTGAATCCGATGCAGGAACCTCCCGAACTTGCCATGTCCGGTGAGGACCTGCGTCATGCGGAAGGTAAGGACGCCGTGAGGTCTTTCCAGCCACGCCTCAAAGAGGGGACTTACCGCCATAATCGTGGCGTGCCCAGCACTGGGTTGCGATAGCCGTTGACGCCATTTCACCATGAGATCCCGCCGGAGCTCTGTCCGCCATGCCTTGACATGTTGCGGCAGTGGACTTTCACCCCGGCGTTGCATCTCCACGCGCATGTCGTGCATGTGTGCAAGGACTGTTGCCTCCAGATCCCACGGTGGTAGGCCAGCCAGAAGGCTCGCCGCTTCACGGGAGATCGTGCGATAACCCCGCACCATCCGTATTGCCATGACCCTCTGGCAGGCGTTCAGTATGGATGCCGGTCGCTTTGCCAGCGACGGCGCCCACACCGGCGCCCCGTAGAGGGCCATGGACCGAACGATCCCTGCGTAGAGCCTCCGGCAGGAGGCGTCTGGACCCCCAAGGTTGGGCAGGAGCCGCTTGAGAGCAGCCCCAGCTCGGAGAAGCTTGGGAGCCAGACGTCGGAAATGTTCTACGAAATTCCACCGGCTGTCGAGGACGAGTAATGTGTAATCTCAAGGAATGTTCCCGTCATAATATTAACAGAATTCATTCAACATCCAAGAATTAAATAATAATGCAAATATTATGTTGATATTAAACAAATTGCATTTTAATCAGACATGTATTAGACAGATATTGTATTGTAAATTAATTATCTTGTTCAGATGATTCTGTCAGATATGTTTATCAGACTAAGTACGACATGATGAGGTTTGCATTTTGAGTAAACAACAGTAAACAGTAAATACGTATTGAAAACTTCTTTAAAATAAAGTGATTAGTGATTTCTGAGGTCTCATTAATAGTCCGTATTGCCTCACAGCTAGACAAAAGTTTGTCTTCGAAGATTTCCATCTGACAGGAAACATTGGAGCCAACTTTAGCAAAAAAAAAATAATAAAAAAACTAAAAATTTTAGGACACAAAGGTACTGATTCAGTAGGCACCTTTATGTTCTATTTTATGAAATACGAAAAAATTATCTATACGCGTAAGTCAAGGACTGGTTTGAAATGGTATGAGAGAAGAATGTCCGGGAGTGGAGGAAGAAAGTGCCTTTGCCCAGCAGTGTGACAGTAAAAGCTAGGAAAAATAAACATGAAACTAGCATAATTCTTTTTCTTCGTCTATCCGAGTCCCGTGTCACTAATTCAAGAATAAAAGATTTGAATAGTAGAATTTGTATTATTTTTCAATAATAGGTACAATCACTGTTGCAATAATATTTAAGATATTTTGTTACTTATAAGTTAAGCCTTATTATGCATAAATACAGGTCAGAACTTCCAAATACGATTATACACTTACTTGAGAATAATAAAGCTTTAATTCTTCCCCGGTTTGGGCATAACTGTTTTTATCTCCCTATGCGTAGATAAATTGTGTGAAGGATTCTGTTCATTATGCTCGTTTAGAATAGTTTAACTTTATCAATTGTGTACTATTGCGATATTCAAACTGCAAACACGTAATGCTTTGCGGCATTTTTCAAAAGAGTTATCGACGCCCTAAAACACAAAGAGAAGGCACTCCCTCTCTCTCTACCTAGAACGGAAAAAGTTATTTGATCATTTGTCAGCTAAAACCAAAGCGCGTAATAGTGCAATTGTTTTTATCGCTCTCAAGCTTTCGTAAAATTGTATTTTTCCGATAAACGGATCCGATAAAAAGAATATAGATAGATAGATAAACTCTTTGTTGTACACCAAAAAGAAGGAAAGTTTCTTTGGATAGAAGTGTTCTTGGTTTTCTAGACAAAGTGGCATTTTATCAGCCATAATGATTTTGTAATTTTTCCAATGTTTGAGCACGACGTCCTGTTGGTAGCGCAGGCACTTATCAATTCTACATAATTTAGATTTTATAACCATCATTTTGAGATGATTGCTGGTAAAATTTAAATACAGTGTAAATGCTGTGATAGGCGTCGCATCCGTAACCACCAACCGTGGAACGGGCGCTTATTTTTCTGATAATATTAAAAGGTATCTCCTCAAACGTAGTCAACTACGCAATAATGTTGTAACCTAACAATATGTAACAAGACAACATCACATTGAAACATCCCTAATTATTATGTACCATAACTAGACTTTAATTATAACTGTAACCTTTATGTTCACGTCTAAATTACTGTTACTTAGAAACGTTAAATTTTATTTGTGCTACAGAGCGAAGACACAAAATAGATAGGTACAGAAGACAACCTCGTGGATATACTTCACTTTTTATACCTACGCTCGGTGGACGCACACTAATGAGCGTTTGAGCTGGAATTGTTCAATGAGCGGGCCGAGACGCACCGAGATACCGCGTCCGTGAGCGGTGTCTGTGTGCGTTGCTCGAGCGTGCTTTCTTTGTAGATTGACTTCTGTACCTATCTATTTTGTGACGAAGACTTTGTTGCTATCGTTCCCATAATAAGTTAATCAGGCGGCATCATTGATCTTCGTATTCTCTAAGTACTCGTGACAAATCTATTAACTTAATTGCATAGTATATTTATAGTTAAAATTAATCAGTAAGTACCTAGTTTTTGAATAGACAGAAGCATGCACAATAATGTCATAATCGTCCTACTTGCGGACGGCGAGTCACCTATTGCTCATTGATAAGAAACAAGCCGCAGTCGATGGGTAGCGTGTTGTGATCCACGAGTCTTTCAAAGAGCTGTCAGCATAATTGAAAGGATCCGCAAGAAAGCATGCTAGCCAGAGTTACAGGATTGTTCAAAAGAGTAATTGCGACCCTGGAACAGGCCATAGGCATCTATCACGATGAGTTTGGGGTCGGTTAGGATCACCGACCGCAAATTCATTGGAGGTTGGTGGTTATTGTCCATTAAATAAGTTTTGAAATCTCTTTTTATTTTATTTTTATAATCTGTACATACACAAAACAAAGTCCTGACTCACTCACTGACGCATTAGTGCTTATCCCAAACCCTTGGACCTACATTGCCGAAATTTTGCACAGATGGTCCATTTATGATTTGCATAAATAATATTATATTATCCAAAATTCACCCCCTGAGGAGATTAAATGGGAGTCCAATGTTTGTATGTAGAAACCAATTTTCACTCGGGAGAAACTGCCGGCAGTAGCTAGACTTTTTATATTATTATGACCTTATAGTTTCAGTGAATCGAAAATTAAATATTTCATTTTAATGTACCAATCATGAAATTCTATTCAATAGGCATATCTAAAAAAAAACAACAAGCCATTGTCACGAAATCTGCATATTGAATCATACGAGTATATCAAGTATTAATCATTCCTGATAACAATCACGACTAACCACATTAATTATTAAGAATACAATTTGTTTATAAAATCATTCGACTAATCTTTATCAAACTAAAATTTTTAGGTTTTTAATAACGTGCGAAAACAACGGTTTCTTACATAAATACATGTATTATGTTATAGATTTGCATATTTTGTTACAAGGTTTGACATAATAGCCATGTAACCGTCACACTACATAACAAAACGAGTAGGCATAATATATCACTTTATCATATTGTTCTTGTTTACATCAGACACATCTTCAGGAGATATGTACATGTTTTGGTAAGACCTTAGAGTAGAGCGCAATTTTATTAAGAAACCTGCTGCTTACCACAAGAGATGTACTATGGATTTGTTTCATATCATCACATTTATTGGTCCATATAGCTTAGCCCTTGTGGAAACGCCTTCAATTAATTATTGTTTTTTATATGGAAGGATACCTGCTCTGGATGCATGGTCTAGATTCCTACACTAGATGCATGCTCTGGATGCATGCTTTGGATGCGTGCTCAGGATGCGTGGTCTGAATGCGTGCTCTGCATGCATGTTCTGGATACGCAAACATGAACGTTAAAAAAATTCAAAATACTTTTATTTCACATAGGCCTACATGGGCACTTATAAAACTTCAGTGCTCTGGATGTTGAAACATTGGATGAAAGCTTTGGATGTGTGGTATGGATTGTGGCAGCGACGGTGCAAGCGCCTCTCCCTTCAACGCTCCGCCACTCCTTATGCCTTCCTAATGTCGATACATCGCATATCTCGATTTGCGCATCCTCCTTGCCCAGCAACTTTGCTGCAGTACATCTTTGTAGCACATCTTACTCACCCCGCAACACAGATTAGCATCAGTGGAAATGGTCACATAGTTTCGTAGCTTAGCTTTCACAGTTTGGGAATGCACCCTTAAAATACAGTTTCAATATCCACTGCGGTCCAGTTCCCGGATGTAGCTAACAGTACACTAGAAACAGTGCAATGTATGTTAAATGTCGTTAAAATTTTGTATTCTTTAGGCGATCAGACCAGTATTCCTACTCTGTAACAGATGGTTATCAAAATGCCAAGATGTTCCGCATTGTTGCGGCCCGTCCTTCAGATTCGTTGATAAATCGACCGTCTGCAATTGTTTCTTTTAGTTTCGTTATTTATCTTGGTCATGGCCTTTATATTGTTTTTGCTAACTCTAAAGTTCTACGTGACTATTTATGACTTGATATTTGTATTAATATTGCCGCTCGTTATTTTTAATGTGAGTTATTTTATAGTTGTAACTCGAAACTGCGAAGATTTGCCTACGATAAATCTATTCAGTTGTATGGGTAATAATAGGTTTTGATAATTTTTGCTATGATGCGTGTCTAATTCAATCAATTAAACAAAAGAAAAATGCTTCATTCTAGTAATTGACTAGTTGAAAATTATAGCAATTTGTTTCGCAATGCTTCGGAATTTGTGGCTGATGACCAACTAATTTACCAGACATTTTATCCCCATTATTGAATATTGATGTTTATCGACGGCTCTAACCTTTAGCTCCGAGTTAATAATGGTTTTCTAAGTAAACAACATTAAAGTAATTTTCACCGACTGCTATGCTCTTAAATTGTCCGGCAGAAAGATTACTAGTAAAGTGAGTTGCGAAGTAATGTATTCCCATTCACTGCCACATTAAATCCTGGTTAGTGAAAAGACAAAAGAATTGCTAAAACGGCATTGTCTACCTGCTGTGCATCAGGAGAATTTGAACTCACGATCTCGTCACCATTTAAGGTAGATGTCTGAGTCGGTGGTCTATATTTAATTTATTATAAAATATTGAATACAATGCGAGATATTGTAGTAGGTAAGGAAAACTGGTGAGACGAAATTTTTAATTAATTCTCAGACTAATGAATCAATAGAACCATATCTATAGGTACACTTGGTATTGGTCTCTATACATACGTATATATTTATAAAGTGTTTATTTGTAATAATAAAAGAATGTTTTTATACTAAATGTACATTCGATAATATAACAAAAATGCATTTTTTTTGTGGTCCCTCCGGCTGTATCGATTTTGTAGAGCCTTTCACTCGTAGACAACTAATGTAAGCTATTTTTATTTAAGTTAAAAGAATTAGGGTACCAGTTCTAAAACATTTTGATATTAGTCCCAAATAGCATTGTGCTATTTTACAATTTTGACGCGAGCCCGCGACTAGTCCATAAATAAAGAATTCATTAAGCTAATTTGGTATACACTCATTATGCATATTTGGTATTTAGTCATGAGCTCTTGATTAAATATGAACTCAACAGTGTGTTTTATCCAGACGAGTCCGTGCTACCCAAGCTCTCTTTTGCTTTCTTTTAGTACCAGGCTGTGTTATGGACCACAAGACTTATTGAAAGAGTTATCATAGCCCTTTAACGCAAAAGGCAACTGAAGGACGTAGATGGATTTTAGACAGTAAAAAATTGACATGCCCTTTTGCTCTGAAAAAAAAAATCTGTAGGACCTTACTAATGGGCCAATTTTGATAATGTACTTCCATTCACTCAAAAAGGGACTGCTACTGAACATACCTATCAACTAACCTTGAGGCTTATTTAAGCTTCTGTAAAACATAAAACAGTTAAGGTCATTTTTATATACTGTCTGTATTATGAGTAATGACTGCACATAGGTAAATACCAGCGGCCTTTAAAAATACAAAGAAATTAACATACAACATCTTGGAAGCTTTACCGCTGTCATACATTATTTATTCATGACACTTGAGGTGTCACTTGCTGCCAAGCTTTTTTTACGTATTTATTGTAGGTACGCGTATGACACGACCATCTGTTGCGTTATGAGAATGTCTATCAAATATGAGAATCTATATAAATTCACTTGCTGCAAACGTTGTTTTGCCATATAAATTGTCAAATTAAATATGGGGGCAGGGGTAGCAGAGTAAAAATAACCTGGAACCTTGGAAAGGAAGCAAAGAAGGACCAGGAGTGGATTTTAGTCAGTAAAAGTATACTATTCCATTCCCGGCCTTGGGTGGGGCGGGAGGACGTGTTCTCCAGCCCCACCCAAGGCCGGGAATGGAATAGTCTGCTTTTACTTTTCCCAAGGCCGGGAGACGTCATTAGAAGATTTCCCACCTAAAAAACAGTCTTCGTTTAAGCCCTCTTAGGAAAATGGGCTAAATTTAGAACAAGGACGTCGTTGGTGGAATCTTTAGTAATAAAAAACCTATACTGTCTAAATCTTTTAGATAGTTACGCTATATTTGGAAACTTGTACACCCTTTAAATGCCAAGAATAATCATTTTTATGAGGTTAATTTTAGCGATTGCTACTATAATAGTTAAGATAGTGGTTAAAAGCAAGCCAATTAGTAGTAAAAATAGTTAGAGTGAAGTAACCAAATATTTTATTTTTTGTTAAATAATAACATAATAGTTATATAATTATATGAAATCAGTTTAAACTAGACTAAATTAATTTGTGCTTAATTTAGTCACAGATTAGTCCTAATTTTATAATATTTTAATATGAAGTATAACTTTGTTATCTAAAACCAAGTCTATAAAAAAGGATCTAATTATGGAATAGGTACCAAATATGAAATAATTTCAAATCTACATATGGGAACTTTGGTGAAATCTAAAAAAGAACTTTAAAGTCCACAATATTATCATCAGCATACCACTCGGTCCACTGATAAGTTGGAACCAAAACCGTCAGAACGCAAATATTATTATTATGATTTAACCTCTCGAGCGCCAGGGGTATGACCTGCAAAATTGCCGTTTTTACGAAAATAACCAAAATATTTTTTTTTTCTGAATTTTCTACTAAAAAACAATAATCTATAAAACACAATTTTCGGCCAAATAAATTTCGTACAGATGTGTGTATGTAACGAAAATTAAGTCTTTTTAAGGTCATTCAAGTTGTACAGACGTATGTACAATCGACGCTCGAAATAGGAACTTTTTATGTAGATAGAAGTTTTAATTTGCAAGATATTATGGTATTCCTTATTGCATATTATCCCAGATTTAGTAACTTTCCTCTAGCTATTGCAATATAAATATAGTTTCGGTCTGTCGAACAAAGTTTAACCAAAAGCTTGATACTTGGACAACTGTAGTTTTCCACAGCGACACACATTCACCGTGGAAAATACCAAATATTACACTTAACCTGAATTAGCCGGTATTCTGCAATATAGCTACTTATTAAGTTCATAGGTTTATCAAAGATATGTCCTTTTTAAGAAGGGAAATCACTCAATGAGTATGGCTTTTTTATGGTGGCGAAAATCATCTTATGACAACCCCCGCTCTTGGGCGGAGCGGGAGATAGTGTCAGACTCTTACTGACCAAAAACCCACCCCGTTCCTTCTAGCCTTCATACCGGGGCAATGACTATCGCTGAGGTAACGTTTGCAAGAGTTACTGTGGCCCTAGTACGAGGTGGATTTTGTGTGGGAAATCATTTGATGATATTCCTGCTAAATACAAATGAAGGGTACAGGCAAAGAACAGGAAATGTCATAATAACTGTGTATTTTTATTTTATATTAGTATCACATCTTTTGTAATATAATTTTATAGTCAACCATTGGTTTCCATAAAAACTCAACAAATGTTAATACTACGTCACTGCAAACTTTTTGATCTCAATAAAAATAATTAATCTTCTTTTGTCGTTTTGTTAGGTTTTAGTATATATAGTTCTTTTAGTATTTAAGTTTTTTTTAATGTACATATGTATTAAAATGTATATGTTTACAAAAATAAAAATAATCTTCTAAACTTAAAATGTTTTTTTTATTTGTTTTTTTTTGTTTTTTTGTTGTTTTTTGTTACCTACCAAATTTGATCTAAATCCGTTATTTAGATCAAATTTGGTAGGTAGGTAGAAGAGATACTGGAATAACACATAGGCTACCTATGATTCCACTGCTGAGCACGGGTCTCTGCCTGCGCGATATAAACTGTAGTCCACGCGGGCGAAGCCGCGGGCGGAAAGCTAGTAGGTAATATATTTAAAGCAGAGAAAAATATAAAAAGAGATTATAAGAAGTTCATAAGTTCGAATAAATGCAAAAATTCTATAGCGATCAGTATTATATATATTTTTTGAAGTTGTTTACTTTATGAAACAGAAAGTGACGTGATAATGGTGAGAACATCTATTGTGACTTAAAGTTTGTCTCGTATGTAAATAGTATTACCAACATAAGGCAGTTTTTTGTAATAAATGATGAGTTCCGACACGTTATGTCAGTAATTTTCGCTTTTCTTGTCATTTCGATGAGTTAAGGGAAATAAAAGTGGTCATTAGCCTCTATAACGTACATATGTTTGGCTATCGGTTAAGAAATTTTATTTAAAACATGGTCAGCGAGATAGGCACAAATGTGTCAATAAGATTAATTCTTATGCTGTAATGTTGAAACTGTCACTCCCTTCTCATCACCCATTGACAGAAATAAAAATATTCATAACTTTTACGTACTATAACTAGTTTTTTTTTTTAAATAATAACCTTAAGTGGGCTTATCCCGGTGCATCTATCATCGACGTGAGCTGTGAGTATATGGATTCATTGAACACAATCTAACGCAATGATTGAAAAAAAAAACGCCTGAACACTCGGTTAACTTTCGGTAACTTTCGTTGCTCTCTCGAATATTTTAGTAAGTCTTACATACGTTAAAAGATTTCAAAAAAAAAAACGTAATTCTGAATTCCAATGAGATTAATTGAAATTCTGGATAGGAGGCAAGGTTTCCGAAAATATATTTTTTTTTAAATTTTAATTTAGTACTTTATGAAGAGCCAAAGTTTACGTAAATACACAAAGCAAAAGACTAGATTTTCAAAGGTTTTAATGGATTAGTTTAACACAAAATGTTTTGATTTAGAAGTAAAAACTTAAATAATGTTCTTAAAATATCTGCCTTTCCAAAAAAAGCAAGAAAGCACGTGTAATGACGTCTAAATCACATAAGAGCGATGGTATGGGAATAATATCACGGGTCGGACACTCTTAACTACCTTGACCTATGACACCTTACTGTGATGTCAATCGAAGACCATTTCTACGTAATATAGTAGACGAAATTTAGGCCATCTTAGACTAAGGGTCGCCACACACGGGTCACCGGCCACAACCACAAAATGCCACCACCTGTATATTGTCTATAGTTCTTATACATTTTATATGGATTCGCTGCACACTGTTGACGCCGGTGGCCGCCACATGCCACAAGTCACCGCTGCTTGCTTATTGTGGGTCGCACTGACCACTAACGTCGATACAAAACGCCATCACATACCGCTCTCGCATTTAAACCTTCTTCGTCAGTCTATTATGATACTTACTACGCGTATGGGTTCAATGAAAGCAGCAGTCACTGACCACAAGTAGCTATCGCGCGCTTCAGCTTCTTTTTTGGCCGCTTCTAGCTTCTCCTGTGCGGTGACCCTAAGTAAATTTTCAAAATCCTCCGATGGTAGTGATGACTTCATTTGCTGTAGCAAATATTACATATGTGTTAATATTTGTGTTCGTATTTTGCAAAATCATTTTAGAAGCTCTTGAGATTTCAGAAGTATCACTCAGGTACTTGATTTAAAGTGCAAAATTGGGGCCGCTCATGCTTCACTAATTCAGACTAATATTAAAAAGGCGAAAGTTAGTGTGTTTGTTTTTTCTTCACCGTGAAACTGTAACTCTGAAACTGAAACTGTAGTAAGTTATTACGTCAAAAACTATAGCCCGTCAGTTTGATTAATTTATAGGATGCATTTTGGAGAGTGTGCGCGGCAATTGTATGACTTCATTCCACCATCTCGTTTCTACCATCGGACAACCCGCCGAACGGCGAGTATTCTCCCTTACGTTGTAGAAACCTTTGCGGCCCTGACCAAGCGTTTCGTCTCGTCGTTTATACTGCGTTCATCGAGGGACTGGAACAATTTGCTTGCTGCGGTCTTCCCGTTCGATTATAATTTAAGTAGATGTTTTCAAGGCTAAAGTGAATAGGCTCTTAATAAACTAACGCGCCTCACCACCAACGATTACATCACTACTTACCATCAGGTAGGCTCGCAATCAAGCACATAGGATCATTCACATAGCACTTAGGAGTATTTTCTGTTGGAATAATTTTGTACTACCACGTGGGGAAGCCGATAGTATTATAAAAGCGAAATGACACTGTACTGGTACACGGGTAGACCATGTCCTGGAATAAAACTTTTTAATTCAGGAGTATGTTTCTTTTGGATAATTTTCTACTATCTCATGGATGACACTGCTGGCTAGTTTTGTATAAAAATAAAATAATAACCAAAATGATCAAATTAATGACGTACCTATAGAGTTTACTTCATCTAACCACACTTTACATATTTTAATTCAATGTAATGTTCAGATAACCACATAATATTATACTATATTTGTATGTATCGTATTAGATACGAAACACCCAACCTATTTTTTTTTTTGTAAACCCTTTTAATTGTGTAAACTCCTAATCTAATTACTTTTGCCGTATAGTAAAGAGTATGTCTTCCTCGAATTATGCTGTATTATTCTATAAAGTGTTCATCACTAGTTTAGTTTTGACCCCTAGTTTATTATGATTTTAAAAGAAGCAATAGAAGATATTCAAAAGAGTTCATTGATTTAAATTTCAAAAATGAAATTTTCAATGTTTTGAATAACAGTCAAACCAATAAAACAGTTTGCACAATAGAACATGACAATAGTTTTTAAAAGTGTTCAATAGAAACGACTGATGATACATTCAATAGTTTTATTGAAATCTATTACATTGCTTTACAACTTAAAATATAAAATGACTTTTATTGGCTAAGAAAATTTACTAAACTTTTAAATGTTTATGCAATCTAGTCTAATTTAAATGATATTTATGTGATTTTTCTAAAATAATACTAGGGGGCAAACTATCACGTGTAAAAACCATCAAAGTTCTAGTATGGAAAAGAGAGATGCAGCTCTACTCAATATAAGAGAAATAACAGTATTCCATTTTCACATCGGTATCATAAGGTCATTAGCACGTTACATCGGGCCCCTAAAGTCCCACTAAAATTAAAATTAATGTAGCAATTTTTGAGTATCTTTCGATCATAATGAATGATGAAATACATAATATATTTATCCGTAGCACACATTTGAGCACAGTTTTACAAAACTGATAAGTTGCTTTAAAAACCAAATCCTAATCTTTTAGTTAAACAAATTAAAACAAAAATACACTATGTTTAACTAATTAATAACATTTTAATACATCAGATCTGTCATCGATAGTTCTCTATATTTACACAATAATAATGGTAATGTGCAAAATTCGTTCTTACTAAAGGTTACGCATGCGCTGTTTCGTATACATATCTAAATTAGGTGCGTGGATGAAGATGTTAGAACCGTCTTGGCTTGAAGGGTGCTGCTTGATACTGTGGTTTGATGTTGGATGAAGCACCTTCGTTGTTGCCAGGGGGAAGAGTCTTCAGGTATTCAAGAGCTTTGGCGATTGCTGGCGGAATTGGAGGAGGAGTTGGCAGATGATCTCCCTGAAAATAGAAACAAGGTCAAGTTAGTTTTCAACATAAATAACCAGATACTTATAATACAAGATGCTATTAAAAGATACATTAAATGCAAGTTTGAATAACCTTACTCGTACAAATAAGGAGAAATTGCTTGTTATGTAAATATAATGATTAATTGACTACAATCTCATTAATATTTAATGAGTTTCTAATAAGTTTATTGGGATATTTTTTATCATAATTAAGTTAATGCAAATCTGTATCTGCAACTTTATCACACACCTGGTTTTCATAACGTTCATTATATTGTGGAATATTGGTTGACATCAAAGACTTGCATAGTTGCTCTAGTTTCAAAATAATTTACATTTAAAATTCTTATAATATTAACTACTATTATTTTATAAAGAAATTTGTCTCTGATATGATAATTATGTCTCTTAGATAAAGTTCATAGGAAATCAATATTTTTTGCAAGACTTAAAAACTTAATACCGGTTTTTGTCTGTAATTTTTTTTTATCTAAAATTTTTTAAGCGATAATAATATAAATGTAAGATTGCCCCAGAAATTAATATATATATATTACCAAAAAACAGTCTTATCTAAAAATGTAGTGTATTATCATATCTCAAAATAATAGACGGTAGGTCTTTGACCAGAGAAAATAAAAGTTTAGAAAATTGTAGTAAATTCTATTGCAAACCAAATTTTTGGCTTAAAACAACCAGAGGTCATTAGGTCGCTAATGTGTAGAAGCTTACAAAGTGCTTGTCAAATACTACATCGTCGATAACTTGTCAAAGGATCGAAATATTTTTGAATATAAAAATAGAGTATGAAAAATAGATGCAATTTACAACTTGTCAAGCATTAAAAATATTAATAAAACATGTTGTTGTTTGATTAAACGTTTAACGAATTTGTTTGCACGTTTATCATTTGACAAAATAGGATTTGACAACTTTTATTGTACTTAAAAAAAGGCCTACATGCATTGAATTCATAAACACAATTAAAACAGCTTAAAAGGTATTCATAAAGCATCTGTAATGATAAGTTAATGAACTTAACATTTACATCTATATCAACGCCAATAGCTAAGTATTATATGTATCATGATACGTTAACATTGACATGGTTTAACTTCATTTCTTTATAAATATCACGATATATTTCAGCCGATATATAATTCATGGACAAACTTTGACGTAACTTTTAGATTAGATTACTTTCAACACCCAAGTCAAGTCCATAAATATCATTCATCGTTGAGAAAGCTCAGCAAATATGGATACCGACTTATAAATACCATTTAAATTCTAAAATTTGTGAGCACAATAAATCTATACATCGGAATACTTTCGGAATATATTTAGCAAGTAAAAATTAAATCATAATAAATAAATTTAATATTGACAATTCAATACTTTCTTATTTACTTTAACATCTTACGGCTAATTTTAAAAGCAAACCATCCAATCAAATTATGCGTGATGCGATGTTCATTCCGAATTAATGTATTTGCATTGCACCATTTCAGCAAACATGTGCCCACTGTGTGTTAGTTTTATAACCGGCACTAATAGTTTAACAAAGGTTGCGCAGGTGACGATAGTGGATCACTAATGAGTCAGACATTATTTATCAAGTAGGCGAGACAGAAGGCAGTTGTCGATATTCAATGTCGACACAAGAAGGCTTCCCATTTCCCAAGAGCGGGTCACGGGTCGACGTTTGATATTTTACAGCGACATTTGCACACACGTTGGCTAACTAAGACCCACATCTACGCCACTGCAGCGTCTCGTAGACATCTTCCTAAAGCTTTACGCAATGATGATTCAGGTTTGAGACGTTTTACGAGTATTTACTACCTATGCTTCACACGGACCACTCCTTGCTTTATCTTGGCATTACTCTTTATATTAATGCAAATTTTTGCCTAGATTTAGGTAGTTTTGAAGGCAACCGCATCGTTGAACTATCCACTCAAACGTTTTCCTTACTAGGGTTCGTGTATTCTTAGGTATGTTAAAAAAACTGTATGTACAAGGACGCCCAGCTAATAAAGTTACAACAGGATAGAATATTTGCGGTTGAGTTAACACTAACTAGGTATTCCATAATCAAAAGTGCAAAGTAACGAAGGCCTTAATGGTAAAGCTGACATTTTGAATACACAAAATATATAATCAATCTATATGTTACAGAAACAAAGATGTATCACTGTCTTTGGGCACCTATGTGGGCGTTTATTACGTAACGCAAATGGACAATTACTGTCTCCTGACGAAACGGTTTGTTTTAGTATTGGATGAAATACGGTGTAAATAAAAAGCTGCTGGAATCTCTTTAGTAGGTCAATGCTGATTTCACTGGTATTGTCTAGATTTGGAGTGATGTGTTGTTCGAGGTTAGTTACCTAAAACAAAGACCGAACTATGACACGACCGTGCAATTTATTTTTGCATTGGAGTCCGTTATAAATATTAATCAATTTAACCACGCTTAATGAACGAATTACGTCATGTTACTGAAAATACAATGCAAAATCTGCTTCGAGCCGGTCCGTTAAACCTGCGTATCGATGTTATCGTCAAATGTTTAACTAGTTAATTTAATTATAGCTACTTAAACGTGCATTAACTTGTTCGCTGTACCCGTTTCCGTGAGCCGTCCTTAGGATTATATAACTTATTGTGATTCCCGACGGAAAGATGTCAAGGCTTCTATTCGCCGTCGGCATCAGCAGTATAAATATAATTGCAATTTAGCAGGTGTTAAGTCGTAATTTTATTTTATGCATTATTACACAATTGTTGAAACGATGCTTCAATCTTGTCGCATCCTTTTATGGTTAAAGGCGTAACCAGCAGTGTTTAATTTGTTAAATTGTTGAGAGCCTTTGAGTTATAAATACTTTTTTCGCAAGAATTTTAAGTTTATCCCTAAAGTTTGATTGTGAAACTTGGCAATTTTATATCGTTTTATCATTTCTGTATTTTAATTCTGGTATTCCTGCCTTATCAGATTGTGTATAAGGAAAACTTTAACTAAATCTATGCCTGTTTCTTGGAAGTGGGAAATTAGCATAAATCTGAAGTTACCTGTGGTTGGAATCCGTTTTCATCGGCGATGTACGTGAGTGCTATGAGCGAGCCGTCCGGAGCTTTGTAGCTGAACTTGCCTTCCGCGGTCTGGATCTCTTTGCCTTCACCTTGTCCAAAGTTCTTCACATAGCCTGACTCTTCAGCATTTATCTCGTTGCCTGTCTCGTAACTGGAAGTCAGAAAACATATTTTATTTACTAATTTGGAGATCTCAAGAACTTGTGCGAGTGCGTATCAACATTTTTATAAAGTTTTTCACCTGGTAAACTACGTACTTTGCAAAACAGTGATGTTTCAATTTTTTACGGTATTCTTTACTCATAAAAAGTACGCATAACCAAAAATAATATTATCACCAACTTTTACTGACAGTGAAAAATATTATCTTACCTTGTGATCCCTAAAAGAGTGATCCTTATCTCTTAAGATTTCATATTTTATTCTAAAGATGACGTGGAGACGTACTTTATGACATGATGGCGTGTGTACTTCACCGACATGTGTTTACCTTATAATCTAGCATGCAATCGCAGACAATGTGGTAAGTGGCGGGCTTTACATGGCTGTTAAATATAATGCTCATTTAATAGCATCTTCATTCGTCTAATAGCCTTAAACATTGTCAAACTGATGTAAAGATAGATAGGTTGTAAAATTAAGTCTTTTTTATTTTATTTAGTTTAAGAAACAAAAAAATAGTAAAGGATTCTTAAGATAAATAGGTAAACATATAACTCACAAGGAATTTATCAAATACATGTAAAACGAAAACAAATTATACGAATGATTGTTTTTTGAATTAAATATTCATTTGGAATTTAGATGCCAATGAAAAAATAAATTAAAATGTACTATCGTTCTCATTTCTGCCTGATCAATTAAAAATAATACTGCGGCGCGGCGCTAAACCAAACCCTTTGAAATTTTCGATTCGAGTGCAAGCAAAAATTAACTTAGCTGTTGTCAGGCGGAAGTGTCTTTGATGGTACGTTATGCAGTTTATAATAAGCTTATTAGAAATCTGGGGATTATATTGAAGATTTTTGATACAATACGATGCTGGTCCACCGTCCAGCCCCACTACAGCTAAGGCGCACATACTATTTGATTAGCATTATAAAGAAATAACTTCTCTTTGAAGTTTGAAAACAGTATAATTGTACCTAGTATTACTTTATGTAGAAGATTTTTCTTTTCAAAATTTGTAAATGTGAGCATGGGGTAATTTATGTTTTTATTGTTGGAGTCGTTTCACATAAATGAGTATGGCTGTTGGGAGTTTGTCATGTTCGCTCACTTGTCTCACTGATGGTGCACCGAATAGTACTTATATCCGCGTCATGTCTATAGACGCTGTCTACTGAGACTGGTCACCGCTGGTCGGACGCTGTCTACTGAGTGGTTTATCTTAATTTTTAATTGCACATTCTTTTCAATAGAGATCTACGCTTCGGATTATGCAATTAGCATCAATTTTCTGACTGGTTACTTGACAACTCTAAAATGATTGTTATGGTTTATTTGAAATAAATGCTTCGATTGATTGTACCAATTTTATTGAAAATTTTAGTAGAATCAAATCAATTTTAGCACAAACCATGCTACACAATAACATCTAAAAGTAATCATCTGGATTCAAAACTCAAAGCGTTGTAGGTACCTACTTATGTACTTAACTTAGTAGTCTTTGCACTCGAAATAGGTTTAATTAATTTTTATTTCTTATGAACATAGGTTGTTCGTATTATAAATGATATGAAATCTGCACTTATATTATAAAAACGAAAAATTTGTGTTTTTGTTTGTAATTAATAAACTCAAAAACTACTGGACCGATAAAAAAAAATATTACCGATATAAGGATGCAAACGGAGCCACTGGCATCAAGCAAGTTTCTAATAACTACATACTTTTCATTAGTAATTCGGTGTATTTTCGACCTAGTGTTTTTGATTCATGTGGTAATCAAATCTTAATAGTACTATGAGATAAGCTATAATTTGTATAGTAAATAATATCTATAATTAACAAATATTACATCGATGTTGGTGATATTTTTTTCCAAATTGCTTAAAGAACAGTTTTTGCACTTATGTGTGCATTTATGATTAACCACAACTCCCAAGATAAATTAAAATAGATAATTAACAAAATATATTCTGGTAACAAAATTGAATACTCTCTACTCTCAGGTTGAAATTCTCCAGAAAAACTTCACACGTTAACATCGCTTAGCGTGCGAGTATGGTCCAAATTTAAAAAATAAGTATAAAAGAGTCTTACAGCCATTTATATGAGCCATCAACGTTGGGTCCTTCTGATTCATAACGAATTATTGGTATTGGAGGAGTGGACTGCCCCTGCGCTGCTGCATACGACACGGCCACAAGGAGTATAAAGAATAAGGAGATCTGAAAATGACAAAAAAAAATGAAATTAATGACATAAATTCATAATTATATGCTGCAATTTACACAGAAGCGAAAGACAGTTTCATTTGGGCGCCATAAATAACTAAGTGACATATGGTCACTTATAATGGGCCTCATCAGAAGGCTTGAAGTCGCCTAAAGAACGATGTTTGGAGTTTTCTTGCGTAATCGTACCAGAAATGAAGATATCAGTCAGAGCCAAGGTCGCTGACATATCTCAAAGAATCGCCATACTAAAATCAGGGCACGGATATTCGATGGAGCCGAAAGGTTCTGGAGTGGCGGATGCGTATCGAAAGACGCAGGACCGATGACCTGGTGAAGGTTGCGGGAAACCGCTCGATGCGAGACGCACAGGATCGTTCATTGTGGTGACACTTGGGCCTATGTCCAAAAGTGGACGTATATCGGCTGAAATGATGATGATGATCATGATGAACTGACCACGTTTAAAGCAGCCTCAAAGGCCTTTCTTCAATCATCAAAACAAAACACCAAAAACAAAACATAAAGGATAAGAACAGTTTTCATTTAAAACAAGAAATGTACAATCCGTCAATATTTGCGCTAAGTAGGTACTCTACAGAAGGCGTATATGAGTTAAGTGCAAATATCAACAAAGGCGACGCAGGATGCTGTTTTGTTGAGTGAAGTCTTGCAAGTGACGCCGTAATTAGTAGTTATATATTCACCCAACTATTTTAAAGATAAAAATCTTTAGTGAGATTGAGCTGAACAAACGTATCTGTCATATGGTAGTTGAGCTGAGGATTGAAAGAGCCACTTATTGATTTCTAGTAAAAGGTAAGCAACAGGCCAAAGCGAGGTTGGAGATGTAAACTTGACTCTTATTGGAAGGATTAGCCCGCAATAAGACGTGTGTAGAGATAGGAGAGGGAAGCATTTGTCCAGGAGTGAATATATAACAGGATGATTTGGATTAGTTAAATTGTAAATATTTAGGGTGAGGCCAAACGAACGAAATTTTATGAGTCGTGAGTCGCAGAATTTTGGACGCGTAATTTCTACTGCAACAGACTGTGAATGAAACAGGACTTTTCTATGAAGCCGAATGCAGCAGAAATTACGCCCTTAACTTCAACCCATTTGACTATGAGGCAAGTTCTAGATATGAAATTAATTTTGATTACAATATTAGATCCAATTTTTATTTTCAAATTTTATCTTTCACCTAAACTACTACCAACCACTGTAATTTTATATAGGTTTTAATCTGCTACTTTATTCTTAGCAAATTTTCATAATAGTTTATCTTTGATTGAAAAAAATAACGCTGACGTAAAAAGTGAACGCCTGATAGCAACGAATCGCACTTTTTCTACAAGCATTTTTATTAAATTCTTCTCAATGAAATATTATAGGCGTTTTATAGCTTCGTATTCACATACAAATAAATCATTCTGGGTCTGTGTGGGTCTTTAATGTCTTGTGTTTGAATGTTTATAAAAACAGTTTGAATGTTTATGAACTATTATCTAGAATGAGGAATGTTTAAAAAAAATTGTTCGAAACAGGATCATAACAACACGTCTGTTAACACATTAATTAATTTTGGAATTAATCCATCAGGCTAACTAATGAATTTATGATAATTATAGGACTAATTCTACAAAATTGAGCGAAAAGTGTATACCATGATTCAGCAGGTCGCGTTCTAAAATTTCTACCTATTGAAAAAGACATGAATTTATGTACATATGAGATGGTACATATATATATCTGATATTTTCACCCGATTCTCTTGTGTAGGTTTGCTGGAAGAAATTTATTTTGAAATAAGTAGCAATTTTGTGCTCTTCCATCTGTAGGTACTATTATTTGAGTTTTACGTGTGTATAAATAAATAAACAAGAAGGCATTAAAAAAGAGGCATGTATATGAAGGATTACTTAGATATTATTAATATCATCATTGGTAGATTATTATCATCGTTATATTCATACGAAATTGCAAATTATCTACAACATATATCAATCTACTACGTCTAAAAAACGTGTTGCGCCGACCCCAAATAAAACGGGATAAGGGCAGGAAGATGATGATATATCAATCTACTACACACAAAGGCAGAAAACGCTTTCTTCGTGAACAATGAAAATAAGTTTATAGAAATCGTGTGTTGAAACCGTTAACCGCACTCAGTGATTTACATGCACCGTCAGGTTTATATCATGCACGTGCATCGGAGTACACTATGAGGTATAAGTAGCAGAGCTTTTATTTAGTTAAAAAATATGTAGCAAATATATATATATATAGTCATCCATAAAGCTGATGTCTGGTATATCGTTGTCAGCGATGAGATCGCCATTATACCCATAGATTTAAGTTTCTGTAAAATTGTTACTACTTTGGTGAACGATAAAGTTTACTCTATTCTATAACACAACGTAACATAACATCTGAATGTTTTAAAGACATATGTAGAAGTGTATATAGTAAAGTCAATGCACCTTCGAGTAAAAATGTCTTCAAACAGTATTCTTACTACCAAGCGCAAAGTTCAATTTTAATTGCGTTTTGATAAAAAATATAAATTCCAACTTAAGAGAGTCCTTCTCCACTCGCTTATCGTAAACATCGAAAATGGTTTAAAAGCTTATTACTTCATTTAATGCAATCCAACGCGATGTTTGATGAAAAGGCAACACAAAAAAAGAGAGATAACGCCTGGAAACTCTGTTAGTATTCGGTAATTCCGAGATTTACTCGAAAATTTCACAAAACTTGCTCCAGGAAATAGCTGTTTTTTTTAAACCCTTAAAAGTTTTTGGAAAAAGTTGTCATCATTTAGAATCTTAATAAGATTTGCAAGGTCTCTAAGGATTACTTTTTTTGACTTTTTTAATTTTTAGGCAAATTATGAAGTGTCAAAGTTCATACAAAATAGGACATTTTCGGAGGTTTTTACTGTATTAGTTTTACACAAATTTAGAAATTGGTTTCTTTAGAAACCTAGATAATATCCACAAGATACTGTGTTTCCAAAATATCTAATGAAAAGTGTGTAATAACGTCATAATCAGTTATGAGCGGTTGTATGAAAAACAGTGAAAATATGAGTCGTGATACACCACCTTAATGTGAAACTGTGGTAATGTTGTTATTACCTGAATAGCAGTTCTTATTTGTGGATCTATAGATATATACGGATGTTGGAAATCATTTGAGGAACCTTATCTTGATTTAACTCCGCTTATAGAAAATAATGTAACTCATGCTCTTTGCAACAGTTTTTCCTATCGGAAAACCATGACTTGACTCATACTCAAGCAGCATATCTTTCTGATAACAAAATCGATTTGAATGTAGTTTAAAGTGTAGTAAAAATGTAATCTGAAGCTTACTCCAGACTACATTTTTACATGAGAATACGGTTTTTGAATCACAAAATTGTTTACAAAATGGTCGATATTGTAAACATAATTGTATATAAAAGAAAAAACAAAGACTACTAGATACTATTACCGCCTCAACCCCACATAAATTACATATGTTTTGAGCTGTTTGAAGTTGAAACACTTGAATAAAGAGGTTCGAGTACTAATCATCTTTTCTGAAATATTTATCGCTGATTTATCAATTAAACAAAACCTCTGGTCACGCTTACGCATCAAATAATGAAAAGACTGGTTCAGCTTGGCAATGCTATTCTTCAGACAATGTTTTCAGTATCCAAATGACAAAGATGTTGAGGAGTAATTCAAATGCCTACTTTTTTATTTAGATTCGATAAATATGAACATAGGATAAAATATTCAAAATTAGCAAATATTTAGTTCATCAATGTAAATTATTATTCATTATTGTTATTTCCAAATAAATTCCGAATTAAAAACAAAAATGCACACAATGCACACAATGCATACAAATAGGTATAAAGTGTTAATAAGAAACACTTAATACATGCATTTGCATAAAGTTTTAATAAAAAAACTCTTAGTACCACCAGGAACACTTCAAATAAGACCGAAAGTCATGCTTAAACTGTAACCCATCGTAATCTACGAATGTAGTAATTATTTTACATAAATCTAACATACAATCAGTTTTGCGCGGTCATTGCTCTACTCGGCATTACTCTACGTCGAATTTATCTGTCGGAAACCTACGAATGAACTTTGTAATAGGCTCTGTAGAAATGGTTATCACAAAAGTGATACACTCATATTAAGCATTTATTGATCTCTTTATTATCAAGATGAATGGTCTAATCACTGCTGACATTTCCTCGTGTTGCAAGGGTAACCATGTATTCGATTTTCTTTAGATGTTGCTGAGTTGTCAATAGCCGTAACAAACTGTGTACATTAATGCACATTAGCGCATGATGCAATGGTTAGTATTTTGCATTTTATGACAAAATCAATTGATAATAAATCACATTTATGTCAAATAGTTAATAGATTTACTAATGAGCTTTGAACGTGTTGAGTCCTTGGTGTGGAAAATCAAGCCGACTTTGTTTTTGTTTATTTTGTGTAATAAGCTCAGAGTTTTATCAACCAACTTCGGGTTTTCTAATCAACTGTTAGATATTAATCATCAGGTGCTTTTCTTAACTCCCTAAAAGGATTATCGTATAAGTAACTATTTTTCCCGCGGCTTCACCATATGGTTTGACCATAACATGTTCTTTACTGTATGGACTTTAAAGGAGACTTTGACCCGTGAGTTTGTTTCGGTGTTTCTTCTCAGGGTAGTCAGCTAGGAAACACCGGCCTTATCTCGTTAAAACTGACTGAAAACAATATTGGCGTGTAAAAGTCACCCGTGTTCATAAAATATAACTTATGTCACTCAGGAATAAAGCAGTTTCTATCAGTGAAAAAAAAATTAGTTATCGGACCAGTACTTCCAGAGATTACCTCCTACAAACAAATAAAAATCAAACTTTATCTTTTTATAATATTAGTGTAGATGAAATCAAAATTGATAGATTCACAGTTTTAGAATTAGAAAACAATATCCCAAAATGCCTACTGTACCGTGGGTCCCCTCTATTGGCATACATAGCACGCACTGTCTCATAAGGCAATACGTACATTTCGTCTGACAGTTACAAAAGTCCTTTGTTGGAAAACGACTACATTATATTTTACGATTGATATTGTGCAAACTTTACACTCAAAGGTAGACTACCTTTCATCTCAAAACCGTGAGGTAAGTGGGTAGAAATTGTCGGTTTGAGGAAAGTAAGGATTCCGTGATTCGACAAAGATCTAAAACTGCATTGTGAACTCCTGTTCAGGAAACACGTGATGACTTCTGACCCGTGATAACGTAACGGTAATAAATTAGCATACTATAATTCTTTGAAGACAGGTAAACGTTATGTGTAACAAGAGAAAGCTGAAACTTTCATAACTTACAGCCAACATTGTAACATGTAGTAAGTACCTAATGTTGCTTATCTACTGAGATGTCAAAATGAAACTAGGAAGACTCCGTGACTAGAGCTACATTTTAGTGAATCTGTTTAGTTTTTACATAGGGTTATTTTTAATGAATTTGCTATTTTTGTGTGGTGAAATTTTCAATATATATAAAAAAATATATCATGAATTCTGAAATATGAAAACACAATATCACAATATTTCTTAATGCCTGAAATAAACAATAAATAAAAAGCGTTTGTCGGACTCGTTCTCTGGTTCCGAACAAACTTACCAATGTAAATAGTTCTCCTAGAGAGTGTCGAAATACACATTTTTGTGACATAAACGGTCGTATCTTTTTTTCGTTAGCTTTGAAGTTTGACTTTCTGAACTTCAAGGGATCGCAGAGTTGAGTATATGGTTTTCATTTCTACTCGATACCTCCACACGTTCCCAAGATAAAGAGTCTTGACACACAGACAGACAGATAACAAAGTGGTTCTATAAAGGTTTCATTTTGTATTATATATATATTTGTAAGGTATGTATATATATATATATATACATACCTTACAAATGTATTGAACCACTGACTTAAAATTTAAAATTAGAATAAACATTGTTTTCTTTCTTTCTTTCTATTTTCTAATTTCAACTCTCTAAAAATATAATTTATTCATTGAAAATAACCTATAAATTTATTTTCTAAACAATAAAGATTTAACAAGAACTGATGGACGGAAATACAATAGGTGAATAATGTTTCTAAGAAATATGCATTTACAAATCTTTTTATTTCTTTGTAAATATCAACATTCTCATTAACAATACGATTAACTTCAAGTTTCAGACACAAACTGTAAATTTATCATTATTTTGCTATCTTTGTTCAACTGATATTAAGTTTTATTTATTAATATTTCATGACCTTGTCACAACAGTCATATTGAATTACCACCGATTTTATGGCAATTTATCATTTTTAAATGTAATGAACATAAATATCAACTGCCTAATGACTGACCGATAATAAAACAAACCGCCCTTTTTGATTGGCTTTCAATACATAAAAGACTGAAACTTGAGACCTTCAGTTACTTTTAATGATTTTTTTTTGTTTTAAAATCTTGTATATTTTGTTTATATATCAATTACTTTTTGTTTTTGCATTGTAAAGATTGACATACTTATAACTATTTAAACAAATTACGATTTTTCAAGAAGGTTTCGTTTTCGCACGGGTGCAAACTTTAAACACAAATCGGTCTCGTTTATTGTTATTTCTACAAATGAAAATAAAACAAGAATCCTTTGCGAGATTAAGAAGAAATAAAAAGGGCTGAGGTTGAGGCAGTCGGCCACTTTGTGTAATACTATTTAGTGATTATTGTTGATTAAATATCAATCTACTATTCCCAGTATCTTTTATAAACTGTTGACATTAAAATAATATGTCAAAACAGGAGTAAAATATAAAAAAAAGATCTGTTTTCAGTCTCATGCATTATGAAATATCTATAGATGACATCTAATAGACATTCGTATTCTAGTGCCGATACAAAAGGCTGATATTGTAAGTCCATATTATGCAGTACAGCTATGCTGACAAATGATGAATAAGGAAGACCATAATCAATGTGAATCAGTCAATACATTACGTTTGACTACAAAGGATTTTAGATCTCGTGAAAGTTTTCTTCATAAGGACTGAAAACCAACTGTTTATCAATAGATTTAAAAAAAGTTGGGAAAATTTTCAGCGACTTTTTAAAATAACTAATAAATTTTTCCTCACCATTGTGTTAAGATGTAGGGCAGGGGACGTCAGTACAAAGGGACTGGATGCAACCACAGGCACAAATGTGTGCTCGTTGACACTGCATGGGGTTTATATACCGGCGTGCTTACCTATGAACTTCGTGCGACCCGACGCCGGCGCAGGCGCATCCCGGCGGCTGCAGTACATCTCCGAGACGACACGCTCACTTACAAACGTGCTCGTACGCATGCTAAACAATCAGATACTAATGGAAACCAAATTATCTTAACAATTTTGAAGATCGGAATGCTTATCAAATTATTTTATTCAATAAGATTTCACAATTTTAGTCCCCGTACGATTGAACTTTATTAAATTTTCATATCGGAATGTCCGTTTAGCCTTATAAAGTAGATAGTGTTATTGCCTTGTAAAATAGGCAATTATTGCTCTTTACGATAAACAAATTTTTATTAGGAGACTTAAGTAGGTTTACGATTTCATAATAACAACTTTATAATTAAGTTTTTTTAAGTTATTCTTTTACTAAATTCTCGTTAGTTGTAATAGAATGCACTGTACAAGTTAACACTGCAAGCGGCTCTTTAGAAGTCATTAAAGAACTTTTTTTTTAGTTGGCTATTAGTTGCAATATCAATCATGTCACAAAAACAGTTAACTCTTCCACTATTTCTAATGTATTCAGCCTGAAAATAACCGTTGTGCTGTGCTGTATCTGTTCTGTACCGAATAAAAGTATTTCTATTCTATTCTATAAAATGTTTATTTTGGTGGGAAATTATCGACTAATTTTGCCACTTTTTGGTGGAGCGTTATGTAGCGTTTTTTTAGGTTTCGGTATTTCAAAAGTAAAAATGAAACCCTTATAGGATTTTTTTTCTTTAACTATAAAGAAAAAAAAAAGATACGACTGTTTAGGTCACAAAAAAACGTATAATTCGACACTCGGGGAATCAAAATTCGTAAGGTACACGCTCAACAACGCAGTAGGTACCTAATATTCTCAATCCCCCCATGGTTCAATTTAACTTATGCAGGATCATACACAGGCTTCTTATAACTGAGATTGCCAGGCATGGTGGTTTCATGCAGTTCCTACATACTCTTTTCAGGATAGAAAAGTCACTCAATGATTCATAGATATCAACTTCTTGTTATAACAGTGATATCATTATCACTGTTATAACAAGAAGTTGGTATCAATGCTATGTTCCTATTATGTACGTAATACGAGTAGTATCATAAGAACAGATAGCTTTAGGTTCTGGAATGGTGACCATGTACCGGAAGACGTAGCGCTGGAAGACCTCCTACAAGGTGGGCCAATGACCTGGTAAGGGTTGCAGGAATCCGATGGTTGCGAGACGCACAAGACTGTTTATTGTGGCGACACTTAGGGGAGGCCTATGTCCAACAGTGGACGTCTTTCGGATGAAATGATGATGATGATGATAATGAGTATCATAAGTGCGAGTGAGTGATGGCTGAGTGTAGTTTTGAGTTCACTGTCCAGTTATTGCACATTGTTATTCATAATCTGCCGTCAGCCCTTATCTCGACTAATTTTGGGTCGGTACAGCAGATCTAAGGAAAAGACATGCGATACGTCTTTATGTTTAATAAATAACAGTTTTGTGATAACCTGTGTCGCAGTCGCAGGATCGAGTATCTCTTGAAAGCTAAATGATTTAGGTAATATATAACTAAGTAAAAAATACAGTAGTCTCAGCATAATTCACTAGACTAGAAAAGGTATAGGTAAATAAAGGGTATTTATTTAAATTTAAATGTATACCTATACTTTATGATGAGCGTAAGGGTGTATTTGAGGATGATTATTTGAATAGTTAATTGATAAGCAGTTAATTCGGAACCCGTTTTTCTCTCACAGTTTCTCTGATCATCCACTACCCCTATAAATCATTCACATTCACAACTTTTCCGCACGTAATGTACTTCATTCCTCCACAACACATGCTTAATTTCCATTTCTGTAAGGTCTAAAATTGACAAAAACCTACTCCACTTCATGCCTAAAGCCTATTATACCATGAAAATTAGGCTTTGTCTTACGGTAATAAAAGAGTTACGATTCGTATAAGCTATGACGTTTTGCTCATTCATTTTTATATGGAACTATTAACACAGTAGAACCCCAAAATTTAGGAAAACTATCGAAATAGGTATTTTACAGGTCCACCTCTGCTTTTTTCTTCACACTGATGTATACTCATCAAATTCTTCATCATCGTTTTTCTGCCTTGTCCCGTGTTATTTGGGGTCGGCGCAACACGTTTTTTTCTTCCATTCTATCCTGTCACCCTTAATGCTATCACCTTTACTTTCATATCGCTCTTCACACAATCTATCCATCTTTTCTTTGGCCTCCCTCTCCCTCTCCACCCATCCACATGTATACTCATCAAATTAATTTATAAAAAAATACCTATAGTTTTGGATTGCTAGATTACTCAATAAACTGGTAAGATTATTTCGCCTATGACTTTAACAAATCGGTTTTTGTAAGAGCGGAGCTTTTGCATCTTGTTTAAATTCAGACAGGATTTTGGTAACTATGATATCATGAGTAAAAGTTGTTTAAATTTGTACAACATTTGTTAGCGTCATACTCATGATCAATCGTTTAATTTTTTCCGTGGAGTTTCGCCGTAGTGTCAATTAAGACCAATGGAACCGTGCATTAGCTTACGAAACAAAGCATGCTTTGCGAAACAAACAAAACATTTTGAATTAAATTGAATGATTTTTTATATTTTAAGTTTTATTTTAAATGTGATGGAATTTTACAGGCCATAATAAACGTCTTTGCCTCAAAAATGTAGAAAGACCATAAAAAAACATTTTATGATATTAAATTTTGTTGACACATCCGTGATGAAGCTTGAGCAATCTTTTTTATAAAAGAGAAAATAAAATACCCTTTACATAATCGCACAAAGACGTGGTAACAATGCACTTTGGCTAATGTATGACTTACCTTGCAAAGGGTACAACAATGTTCTTAAGAAGGCATGCAGAATCTGCATTTTCAACTAGTTATCGAACCATGGAATTGTATTGTTTAATCTACTTCTTTTCTTTACGGTTTGACAAGACGAGAAACAACAATGCGTGAGTTTTCACTGTCTAAAATCTGTGTCAAAGAAATGATACAAATTCACTTTAGGTAACTTTCTTTTCAAAAGGTAACGTGAACCTTTTAACCTACGAATTATCAAGATGTCTCGTTGAAAGTGACGCTTTCAGCTCTTTTTTTGTGGAATTATCAAACAAGATGTCATTTGATAATTTCCTCAAGACAATACCGAGTAAGAGGAAGTGACAGAGTTTTACTGGCTGAAACCCTAGTGTTTATCACTTTACATTTGCAAGGGCCATGGTAACTCCTTCAAATAATCCGCAGCCTTAGCAGGCATAAACTCTAATTAGCCTCACCAATTTTACTGACCTCTCTTTGAGCCAAAGTAACACCTACAATTACAATCAGTTCTAATTTAAATCAAATTGACTATACAAAAGTCCCCATTTGACATTTATTGAACACATCAGTGTTACCCTGGTAGTTATGTTCCATGCACATATATATTATTCTATTGTATCGATCGATCGTTAAAGAATGCGAAAAGTATTTTTAAATCTAAAGAAAACAACTACGTAATATTAGTAAGATACTATAGTAAGTTGAACCCAAAAGACCTAGACAACCTTGGGGGTTGCCCTACGACTTACGATTTAAAGATGAGGTGGTATTAGAATAATTTCCGGTTCGTACTCGTATTCTAATGTAATATTTTACTCACGGCGACGGCAGTTGCAAAATAAGTATGAATAGTGTACTCGTAGGTATTAACAAAAAAACCAGTCAAAGATCAGTCTGCCTTGTTCTCGGTAATGTAAGTAAGGATAACTATGTAGAAACAAGTAGTGTAATAATTCAGAAAATTTTAAATGATTATTTTGTTTTTCTCAAATAAATAAAAAACGAAAATTGCTGGTAGCGATAAGGCTACCTATTATAACACAATCGTTTCAAGATCCTATTGTAATTTAGTCTAGGTGTACAATAAAGAGTATATATTATCTATCTTAAAGCTAATACTCGATCGATTTTTTTTGTATATTTAATGTACTAAGAATATAAAGTGATTTTTCAAAATTAACGTAATCCCTAAGGGAATGAAACGTGGTACAAAGTTTTAATGGATAAAACTACTTTAAACTTTTTTAAAGATGGAACTTTATATTTTTACAGGCTTTTCCTGTAATTATTTTACTTCCCAGCTTCAAGCGAGTCTTCCGAAAGAAACTAAGTTAATTTACTTATATCAATATACCTATGTCATATTCAGCAGTATTAGTGGCCTAGTGGTAATTATGGGTTCAAACCCAGTTAGGTGTATTACTTTGTGTAATATATTTCATCACTTCTGCTCTCTAAACAGTGAAGGAAAACATCGTGAGGAAACCAGCATGTGGCTTTTTCCAGAAACAAAAATTCGAAGACATACGACTTCCCCAAACTACCCTGGGCCCGCGTGGTGGATTACGGCCCATTCCCTCCGCTAGAAAAGAGGCCTGAGTCCTGCAGTAGGAAATTTACTAACTAATCTTCTATTATATAAAAATGAGACCCGTTTTCCGTTGTCACGACATGGCATGAAAACGGCTTGACCGATTTGGCTGATTTTTTTTTGTTGTGATTGTTATTGTGATGATAGGTTCTTATGAAAAAAAAAAATTAGGGTAGTGTAGGGTAGAGTAGAGTAGGGTAGATTAGGGTAGATTAGGGTAGTGTAGGGTAGAGTAGGGTAGAGTAGGGTAGAGTAGGGTAGAGTAGGGTAGAGTAGGGTAGAGGAGGGTAGATTAGGGTAGAGTAGGGTAGAGTAGGGTAGAGGAGGGTAGAGTAGGGTAGAGTTGGGTATAGTAGGGTGGAGTAGGGAAGAGCGGGAGCGAAGCCGCGCGGGCAAAAGCTAGTACAATATAAATTAGTTAGATTAGATTTTCTCATGAATGCGAAAGAGGAAAACTTTACAGACGAAGCAAAAACGACGCCCTGTAAAATTATATGAATTCATAAATTAATAGACATGTAATAATAATCTAATGAAAATTACATCTCCGAGCTTTTCATTCCAAGGTATGTGGTGGCAGTAACCTCTTGTGGCTTTTTTTTTTTTTTTTTTCTGTCGACGGGGAAAATCATCATTGACGAAACCCGCTCTTGGGTGGAGCGGGAGACAGTGTCAGAGTCTTACTGACTAAAAACCCCGCGCCGTTCCTTCTAGCCTTCATACCGGGGCTCTAGTTTCCTTTCGGATAACCCCGACCCCGGTAGGCTTCGACCCAGATGGGCCCCTCCTGTTGCTGACAACTCCTTGAGGCGCGCGGGAACAGTGCGCGCCGTCGACGCCTTGGCTCGGTCCGGACAGTTACCGGACGATCGGACAGCGAGCTACCCATGGCTCGCCGTCCGCGAGCCCGCGTCTACGGTGGCTGGAAATCGGGATCGGAATCCCGGCGGCGGCGGCGGGGGCGCCGTTGCCTGATGCGGTCTGCCTCCTCCTTTGCTAGCATTACTGCTTCGCAGAAGGAGGCGACCGCCTGCCACTCCTCCTCGCTCCGGACCATGGCCTGAACCAAGGCCCGGCGCGAGAGGTCTCCGCCGCCGATCGCCCCCACGAGGGCACGGCGTTGCTCCGCCCAAGCAGGGCACACCTCTACTGTGTGCTCCACCGTGTCCTCCGGGCGTTCCGCACAGTGGCGGCACCCGGGCGTCTCTTCCGCTCGAATCCGATGCAGGAACCTCCCGAACTTGCCATGTCCGGTGAGGACCTGCGTCATGCGGAAGGTAAGGACGCCGTGAGGTCTTTCCAGCCACGCCTCAAAGAGGGGACTTACCGCCATAATTGTGGCGTGCCCAGCACTGGGTTGCGATAGTCGCTGACGCCATTTTACCGTGAGATCCCGCCGGAGCTCTGTCCGCCATACCTCGACCTGTCGCGGTAGTGGACTTTCACCCCGGCGTTGCATCTCCACGCGCTTATCGTGCATGTGTGCAAGGACTGTTGCCTCCAGATCCCACGGTGGTAGGCCAGCCAGAAGGCTCGCCGCTTCGCGGGAGATCGTGCGGTAACCCCGCACCATCCGTATTGCCATGACCCTCTGGCAGGCGTTCAGTATGGACGCCGGTCGCTTTGCCAGCGACGGCGCCCACACCGGCGCCCCGTAGAGGGCCATGGACCGAACGATCCCCGCGTAGAGCCTCCGGCATGAGGCGTCTGGACCCCCAAGGTTGGGCAGGAGCCGCTTGAGAGCAGCCCCGGCCCGGTTGAGTTTGGGAGCCAAACGTCGGAAGTGTTCTCCGAAATTCCATCGGCTGTCGAGAACGAGTCCCAGGTACTTCATCGTCGACCCGACGCCGATGCGAACTCCTCCTACCGTAAGTTGGGAGTCTGATGGTGGCGCATTCCGAGGGCCGTGGAAAAACATGGCCTCAGATTTGTGCAGCGCCACCTCGAGTCCCAACTCCTGGATCCTACCAACGACTATCGCAACCCCGCGTGTCGCTAGAGCGACCGCCGCCTGGTGCGACTCTCCCTGCGCTAGAACCAGCGTGTCGTCTGCGTAGCAGACCACGCTGACCCCGTCAGGGAGGTCGCCGCGCAGCACGTAGTCGTAGCCGATGTTCCACAAGGGTGGGCCTAGAACCGACCCCTGCGGAACACCGCACGACATCTCTCGACGTTTCCAGTCTCCCTGGTGACCGGGGTAGATAATGGACCTGTCCGACAGGTAAGCCTCGACCACTCGACAGAGGTATTCGGGCACCCGGTGGTACCGGAGTGCCCTCCGGATCGTACTCCAGGGCAGGGAGTTGAACGCGTTGGCAATGTCCAAGGACACTGCCACGACACTCCTGCCCCGGGACACCGCAACCCCTGTCGTGAGGGCTCGCACGCGCATGATGGCGTCTATTGTAGAGCGCGCCCTGCGAAAGCCGAACTGTCCGTCCGACAAGTCCGGCCCCACCCGTGTTAGCCGCGCGACGAGGCGGTTTGCAATGACTCTTTCAAAGAGCTTGCCCACCTCGTCGAGCAGCACAATGGGCCGGTACGCGGACGGAGAGTCCGCAGGGCGCCCTGGCTTTGCGATGAGGACCAGTTTCCCCGTCTTCCAGCGAAGTGGAAACTGGCCCCTCTCCATACATGCGCTGAAGAGCCCTCTTAGTCGAGGCCCGAGAGCCTCCATGGCCAGGACCCAGGCTTTCCCTGGCAAGCCGTCGGGTCCTGGGGCGGTGTTCTTGGCACTCAGCCTTCGCACCGCCACTCTCACCTCTACCTCGGTCACCTCTGGAGCGTTATCGTCGTCGTCGCTGTTGTGGTCCGCGTCAGACACTGCTGGCGGGGGCGGAGCCATGGGCGGGGGGGAGTGTTCCCCTCGCGCAGGGAACAGAGTGGTTACCACACCCTCCACGAGTTGGGGCCGGAGACTCTGAGTCAGCGGCGGAGCCCAGGGGCGTAGCTTGTCCCGTACCAATTTGTACGGGCGCCCCCACGGATCCGCGTTCAGAGACCCCAGCCACACGTTGCGGGCCTCGAGTTTGGCCCGCTTTATCTCCGTTCGGAGGGTGCGCTTTGCCTCTCTGTACCCCTCATACAGCTCCGCCTCTCTGACCTCCGCATCCGGCTGGCGGTTGCGGCGCCTGCAGTGTCTGTCGTACCGGCGGCGCGCGTGGTTGCACGCGTTGCGCAGTGCGCCGATCTCCGGCGACCACCAGTACACGCGGCGCTTAGCACGACCTGGAGGGACTCGGGGCATTGCCGCGTCGCAGATTTGCGACATGGCCTCCTGGAACCACTCCGCCTCGACGTCGATGTCGACAGGCCTGTCCGGTGCTTGCACCCAAGCCTGTACCGTCGCGGCTTCCAGGAGGAGCTCCCGGTCCATCTGCTTAAGCGCCCACCGCGGACCACAAGGGCTCTGTCGGACCGGCGCTGCCGAGGTTTCGGCGGAGACGTCCAACCGGATGTACCGGTGGTCGGAGTACGTCTCCACCTCCTCCATAACGCGCCAGTCGACGACACGCGGCGACAGAGCGGGGCTGGCGAACGAGATGTCCACCACTGATGTACCCCGCATCCGCACCAACGTGGGGACAGAGCCCCGGTTCAGGACGACCAGGCCCAGCTCCAAGGCCCAGTCCTCCACCATCCGACCCCGTCGGTTCGTGTGCCGAGAACCCCAAGCCGTATTCCAGGCGTTGAAGTCCCCGCAAACGACCACGGGGAGGGAACCGAACCCAGCGACGACGGAATTTAGCTCCATCAGGGAGAGTTGGAACACGTCGAGAGATCTGTTCGGGGGCAGGTAGACGCCTACTACGGCGATGTCCCCGAACCGTGCTGCCACGCAACCCCGCCCCCTCGTGACGGACTCGGGGGGCGGGGTACCGGCGGCGGCCGACGAAATTAACGTCACCGAGCCGTCCAAGTCCTGAACCCAGTCTCCACGGGGTTGGACAAAGTACGGCTCGGCGACGACGGCGATATTGATCGACCACTGCGCCATGCTCTGGAGCAACAGATCCTGAGCGGCGGCGCAGTGGTTGATGTTCGCCTGGAGGAGACGTAATGGTGTCCTTATTGACATTCCATTATCGTCTCCTCCTGAGCCCTTTGTGAGGGTCCTGCCGCGGCGGCGGGAGCGGCGGCGATAGCAGCGGCAGCCAGGGTAGTGGCTGCGGCGGTGAGGACGTCAGGGTGGATGCCCCTTCTGACCTTGCCCTTGGCCTTGGTGGGAGGGTCGCAGGACCTACCCCCAGCCCGGTGGTCGGCCGGCTTGCCGGCAGCCGCACATGCGTAGCAGTGCGGCAATGCACGGCATTCGGCGGCCTTATGACCAGGCTGTCCGCACTGGTGGCAGCGGTCGCTGCGATCCACCTCTGCGGCGCAATAGGCGCCCACGTGGTGCCCGACGTGGCATCGGTAGCACCGCAGAGGTCTGGGTTCCAGCATCTTGACTTGGGCTGAAACCCAGCCCACCAACAGTCTTCGGCCCTCGGTCGTGAGGGCCTTGGCCACCGACACGGGGCAGCTCACCGTGACGGCTCGCATGCCCGTGCTGTCAGCGCGGATGGTGCCCGCCCGAACCTGATCGGTCGTGCACCCTCCCGTCCTGACGATGGCGGCCACCACTTCTTCCACCCTGACAGAGTCGTCCAGACCCATAATGCGCATGTCTACGCTCTTGGTGGGTCTGGACACTCGGGCCTCCTCGACGTCCAGGGACGCCCTGATCTTGTCGGCCAGAGCGTCGGCGAGTTCGCCGCTGTCCGCCCCGGGGACCTCCAAAATTCGGGCTCCGGTCACGGTCTTCCTTATTCGGAAGCCCCCGGAGGCTCCGAACTCGTCGAGGTGGCCCACCACCGCCTGCTTTGCCTTGGCCATGACTACGTCGTAGTTCACGCCCTTCTTTTCCGCAGCTGGCTGTAGTGTGATCACTACAGCTGCGGAAGTCGGGGCGCGAAGTCTGGCAGCCATGGCCCGCTTCTTGCGCTCCCGTCGCCGTTTGCGCCTATTGGTCGCCCTAGCCGCCTTGCTCGCCTTCTCCTTGGCGCCGACGACCGTCCACTCGGCGCCAGCCGAGGAGTCTTCGGGCGGAGGAGGCGGCAGGCGCGACCTAGTCGCTGCCGCGGCAGGAGGCCCCGCCGGTTTGGTGGCAGCCACCACCTTGCCCTTCGGGGGGGCGGCAGGCTTCCCCTGCTGCTGCCGCTTGTTCACCGGGGCCGGCCTCGCAGCCGCTTCCGGTGCCGCGGCCTTGGGCCCGACTTGCCCCGACGGGCCTGCCCTGGGCTCAGCAGCAGTGGCTGCGGCGGCAGCGGCATATGTCACGGCTCTCTTCTGGGTTGAGGCCGCGAGCGGGGGACGCAGCACGATCCCCTCCAGGACGGAAAGCTGGCGCTGAATCTGCTCTTGAAAGCGTAACTGCTGCTCCTGCTGCTGCTCCCTGGCAGCAGCCAGCTCTTGCCGCAGCAAGGTCAGCACCTCGCTTTCCGCCTGAGGCAAGGGCAGGGATCGGCCCTGCTCCTGCGTGCTCCGCCCTTCCGGTGACGGTTCAGGACAGGGGTCCTGGAGACCAGCCAAGGCCTCGAGCCGGCCAATCCTCCTATTGAGGGTCCGCTCATAGAGCTCAAATACGAACCCCAGGGCCCCCCCAATCGTGATATTGGCCAGCTCGATGGAGCGCTTCTTGGCCACTCTCTCCCTTTTATTGGCCACGCTCATAATGGCGGCTGCCACGACCTCTTTGAACTTGGCCATGGCCTCCTCCATGCCTTCCGGCAACTCAGTGGGGAGCGCCGGCACTATGGCGCTGGTCTGGCGTCCCTCGCTGGCGCTCTCAGCGGGGAGCCCTCTTCCTCTGCCCGTTTGACGGGCTGCGCCCCGCCCCGAGGACGAGATTTTTCGGGCAGATCCCGTTTCGCCGTCGGAGACGGAGCGCATAAACTCCGCCTTCCTCTTGTTGTTGTTGGAGGTGGATATTTCCACCTCCATAACATCAGAGTTGTGTGAAGACGCGGCATCAGAGTCTGACGCCGCGTCTTCACTCACCTCTCTGAGGCCGAAACTGCGGCCGGCCTCCACCGGCGTCGCGGACGTGCTGGGAACTGGTCCCAGGGACTCCGCGCCGCCGTCAAGTGAGCCACCCTGGCTCGATGCGTCCACATTGGACGGTATAGGGTCCGAAGACCCGAGGCGGTAGTTGCCCCCCCCAGAATACGAGGGGCAGCCCGAGCTTAGCTCGGGGAGGGATTCTCCTGCAAGCAGGTACCCTCCTGGGGTAGTTATATTTTTACTATCCGCACTCATGTTTGGCTGACCACAGCTTTGCCTTTTTGGCGATGGGGTGGGGTCCTCAATACACGTTCGCCATCGTGGTCGTGTCTGATGAGCAGACACGTACCCGAGGCGAACCCACTCTCCGAAATCGCTGTCCAGAAGGCGCCAACAGCTGTTGGTGCCAGCGCTCCTGGACAGCGCACCCGCCGGGCGGTCTGACTGGACTCCGCCGTGTGTTCCTCTTGGTCTGGTCTCTCGCTTGAGGCCTTCCGGCATGAGTAGCTCTACCGGCATAGCCCTCAAGGTCATAGAGACACGCAAGCCCCACCACGACGACAACGTGGGAACACGGTTGGTGGGGCGTGGGAACACGGTTGGTGGGGAACCTCTTGTGGCTGGTTCTGGTTCATCTTAATAAACTAGAGCGCTTCACCATCAACGATTGCATCACTGCTTGCCATTAGGTAGGATCGCAGTCAAGTACTACTTTATATCAGATTAAAAAAAAATTCTCGCCATGATTTGGGTTGAGAGAAAACAGGAAGCGGTCGCTTCCTTCTGCGAAGTAGTATTCCGAGTGAAGGAAATGGCTGCAACCGTGAGGGAACAGACATCCTCACGACCCAGACGCCGGCAAAAAACGCCCTGGATGTCGAAAGTACTACCTGCTACTCCCAACGTCCAGGGCCCTACGGCGATATTTAGCCACTGTAGGCGCAGGCTTGCGGACGACTAGCAATGGGTAGCTCGCAAAGTGGAACCACATCAAAAAATTTCTCCCACTCTTGGACTAAGATGCCAGCTTGTGCTCCAGGGTCGCCGTAACCCTTTCAAACAATCCTGCAGCCCAGATAAGTTCGTTAAGACAATAAAACAATTTTCATGTAGGTAAAGATGCAAGCTTATTAACTAGAAGCTTACATATGAAACTCGTTTTGTAATTAAAGTGGATACCGCTTAGCGTAAATCCACGGAATGGGTTTTAAGAACATTTATTTTAAAGGTGAGTTGATCATAAGTTTATAATATTGAATGCCCATTGCCTATTCAAGTTACCTTATCTACATGGGTGGCCTAATATTATCAGTGCTGCTGTATAATATTACTAGCTGTTCCCAGCGGCTTCGCCCGCGTGATAGCAGAAAATTATCCCAAGGGAACATACTTCCGGGATAAAAAGTCCTATTCCAGGACATGGTGTATCCGTGTACCAAGTTTCATCAAAATCGGTTTTGCCATTGAGGCGTGAAGACGTAAAAAACAAACAAACAAACTCACTTTCACTTTTATAATATTAGTAAGGATTTTAACCACATATGCTGTCTACCAGCGAATTAATTTCTTAAGCATCGATCTCCCACGGGCATTCTTCAATAGTTTGTTCGATTCATCATCTCTTAAACTTTAAGGCTTAGCCAAGTTACGACCGTCTTGATTCGAATCTCTTTCGTCGATCGCCTCGAGTCGGCAACACCTCCGAATCCTTTGTTCTGACTATTTCGCTTAACGTTGAGATAATGCCATTCCTATACATGTGAAGTTTTTTACTTACGTTAACGATAACAGATTATCAACATGGCTAAGCCCACTGGAGTCGTTTATGAAATCTTTGATTTCAATGGTGTAGTAAACATGTACCTACTTATGAAATTTTCGCGTCGAGTACTCGTATCTATCGTAATTTAATAAGTTTCATTCGTCTGTCTATATATACAGAGCCTCTCCAATTTTACCTCATGAAGGAAAGTACTTTAAATACTGTAGATAGTAAAATTGAATAATTGAGGACAGGCGTTTATTTGAAATTCTTTGAATGCATTTGTTTTCAAAATTGAAATAAAGTCTTCATTCAGTAAATTTGTCTACGTACAGTATTAAATGTACTTTTCCTCCATGTGGCAAAGTTGTGGATAGCCCTGGAGGTATATGCTTAGCTAGCCCAAGCTTTGGTTACACAATGACAATAGCTGCCGTGCAGTTTGGATTTTAGATTATCGCTGACAAGCATGTGCATCAGCGGTAAGCGTTGCATACAACTTTTCCTCTTCGTAATGGTATCTTCATTACCATGCAGTGAGAAATTCACAAAATTGTTACCACATAACTTAAAGTTATCATGATTTAATCCGTCACGATTGTGAGTTTACTACCTCACATCTTTGCCAACGTGCATTTCGCTTAAATTTTCTCTGCAACAAACTGTAGGTAATATCATTAATATCATCTTCCGCAAATAAAGTCAGTATTCAGAGGTATAATTAAGTGTTTGCGCAAACTGATCAAGTTTCGTTTGAGTGTTAGTGGGTTCACGATAAGGTTGCACAAAGCCGTCATACGCTAGACGAGCTAATGTCCGATAAAGACCGAGGGTCCGTTGTGAAATATATACGTGAAGGTACATTAGGTACATGCGTCGTCGACACGCACTGACCCTACCGAAGCCAGTTCTACGTGTGGCATTTGACGAAACCAATAAAATATATAAAGTAATCAACTTAAAGCTTCTGCAGTTATTTAATGTCCAAGTAATACATACTTATTTAACTACATTTTGTAGTGTCTATGATTGAATTAAAGGTTGGTGCGCCATCTAACAAATTAATTTGAATGTATTAAGCAATTTACTAATTACTGCCACAAAATCATTTTATTTTATGTTCTGCTGATTGACATAATTATTTTGCACTCGCTTCTATCAGCGTCTTTTCTTGGTCGAGTTCATTATTAAGGCAACATTCTTTCAGGATACAAAATAGGTAACCTAAACTATTCTATGTCCTAATCTAGAATATTTTCTATCCTTAAGCCTAGTTTCATCAAAACTCAGTTAGCTATTTGGTTTAACCAGAGTATAACTAATTTCGTACAAGGAATAAATATAATATTTATTTGCAGGTCAATCTGAATTTGTGACAGCTCAACATGACCCATTTTATAAATCATCAATTTCGTATGTCGTAATTAAATGCGAAGAATTTTCAGAAAGAGGTACACTTAAAAAATGGGCTCTGATCTGCGCCATCTCTTCTTTCTTAGTTATCGTAGTGACTTTAACCACCATTATCACAATCTGTTATATTTGTTATAGGTAAAGGTGAAGTGTTTTGCCCTTATCCCCTATTTTGAGTGTGTGTGTTTTGCCTTTATTCCCTGCGGCTTCACCCGCGTGATAACAGAAAATTATACCAAGGGAACAAAAAAGTATCCTGTGTCCTATTCCAGGACATGGTCTATCCGTGTACCAAGTTTCATCAAAATCGGTTCTGCCATTTAGGCGTGAAGACGTAACAAACAAACAAACTCACTTTCGCTTTTATAATATTAGTAAGGATTTTTTTGAAGTCAATGCAACATGTCACAACTGTTAGTCATCGTCTTAGTTGTTACTCCCTTTTTAAACATCTAGATAATAGATATCATCAGATATTTCCTTTACTCTTAGAATCATCCACAATCATATTTATAAGTACTGTTTTTATAAGTATTTGGAGGTATGCGGAACACAGTGTAAAATCCCGTAAAACCGCCGTTGAAAAGGAGGATCCTTCAACCAGACGAGTGTTATGTCTGGTAGGCAACTGCCCATAGATGATTTCGGGCTGTTCTATAAGTTCAAATGGCGTGGAGAACTTGCAGGATTATATTTATGTTATATTAAATATACATCTATGTTTATTTTGAATATATGTATTATTTTTTTCTCGTTTTCAAAATAAAATTTTCTTTTTATGTGCCTACCATAATGTCTCTGCACCACCCTAGGTTGACTGGCAGAGAATATCTAAGGCATTAATTCATGAATCCCCAAGCGTCCACCGGTGGCCGCGCATCTATTGTCTTACTATTGTGTCTCTAATTGACGGTATCTGAAGGGTTAAGTTCGCCTATGTACTTTGTGTTGCATGAAGATTAAATTAAACTTCTTATGTGACGCCATAGATGTCGCTATAAGTATCATATAAATAAATAAATAAACGTTTATTCAAGTAAATAGTAGGTTAGGGTTTATTCAAGTGATGTGACGTGGTAGACGTTAAGACATTTCAAGTTTGCACACTGTTTTATGTAAGGTATGTATCGCAGTGAGGTTTTAAGTAAAATAACCCAAGTTCTGGGTTAAACATTAACTATCCTTTGTTTTAAACTTTTTGTGTGCAATAAAGACTAAAGAACCTTCTTCACAATATTTTCCTTATTTCTTAACATCACACGCCCCTACAACCACTACATAACCGATTCCTTTATCATCATCGTTGTCACTTTCAGATTTCGTCGTTGTCGTTATTTATTTATTTATTAAAACTTCATGCAACATAAAAGTACAAAGACGGATTCTATTCATTCATATTCACCACATCTCACATCCCTCTATGCATTTGCATTTTAGTGGCAAAGTTGCAAGCAAATGTTTTGCATTATAAATAATGATGGATCTCTTTTGTGGCCCAACATTATGATCAAGACAGCCAGAAAATTCATAAAAAAATTTTCTTTATTGATTAGTTTTGTTAAGTGACCTGAAACATAGGTTTTATAAACCTAGCTCAGGAAAGTTGCTTATTTATACATAACACTAGGTTTAAAAATATTTTTCCATAAGTCCTGAAATATTAATAATTTAGTTATACCCATTACCCATGGAAGAAAAAAACATGTTACGCCGACCCCAAATAAAACGGGATAAGGGCAGGAAGATGATGATGATGATGAGTTATACCCATTACCCGTAGAGTTATTTGTTGGGTACTAGGATAATTATTTATTTAAGATTTACTTATGGCTATTATATGTAACTGTACTGTGTAAAACTTTTAATAAATATTGTTATTATTCATGCATTTTCACTTAAGGGCGCACTACTTTACCGTGACAAATTGCGGCATAGCAAACTGGACTCCATTGGAATCTCATGGTGGTACGGAGACAGCAACTGTCACAACCTAGAGCTGGACAAGTCACAATCGTAGCAGTAAGTCTCCTCTTTGAGAAGTAGTTACGGAGGCGCTTCGGCGCTTCGGCGTCCTCACTTTCCGCCTGATGCAGGTTGTCACCAGTCTTACATTGTTCGGGAAGTATTTTAGATTAGTCGGTACGATCAGGTGTTACTTTTGTACAGATTTTGAAACAGTCCTCTTCCTTTAGTTTGAAAAAAGCTCGAGACAGGTGGTCCTCTCCCTTACCATGCCCCAGCTGCTATAAAAGAAGACTCAGGCATCAGTATATAGGAGGAGATTTGCCACTGATGGCGCGTATTCCACGCCATTTGATGGTATTCCCGAAAAAAAGCTGTGCTTACCAGTCAGCAATTTGAACAAGTTGATGTGCAAAACTGAAATGCATGCTATCTCATCCATCATTATATACGAATGTTAAAGCACTGTAGTGAGAAAGAACTAAAAAACACTATGATTAAAAATTTGTATGGAAATGTAAAAGTTTTAACATTCATATTCCTAATCTATATTATTCCGATTTTTTTTTTTTTTTTTTTTAATAACCTCGTCAACAGTGAATTTATCACTATGCTACGTATTGTATGGTAGAATGATCGACTAGAAAACCTTTCGGTTTTAGTATAATGCGTGAGTTGTAGATTGTTCCTAGGCAAATACATAATATCAATTAAACCTCAGTATTTGCGCTGAAAACATTGACATACAAGAAATGTAGAAATTAATAAACGTAACCAAAGCTGTTATTACAAATTACAAGCAGACGAATGTAATGAACATTTCAGGTTCGTTTAAAATAACTAATTTGCTAATTAAGAACGATTAACGAAGCGTATCTAAGTGGTAGCAAATTGTGGCTACGTAAGTGGATATAGCTAGCTATCGAAAGTATCACTAGCTATATCTGATTGTTGTGCTAGTAGAGTAAAAACTGGTTCAGTCTACTGGCTCGGGCTGAGTGACAGCTAAATAGCGAGCACTAGCGCGTGCCCAGACGCGTGTGACGTAACCTTCTAACATAACTTTGGATCCTGCGATTGTATAATTCTTTTCACTTAACTTTCTATCTGGAATTCGTTAAACCCGAACGTCAGGTCATTCCAAGATTTGTCATTTGTCTGGCAATTTCATAATTTTAGTAATAATGACATCACATTACTCTAAGTTACAACATGAAGTAGACTGTTGGCTGAATATCGCAATCGTCGCCAATAATATTTTTGTATCTATACTCAATAATTAATTAAATATATTTTTTATATCTTTTTGTCATGAGCATTCTGATAGTATGTGATCATAGGAGCTAACTAGACTTTATCATAGACAGAAGAAAATCTGCATGGTAAGCTTTGACCATAATTTCTTGAACTCTTAGCCATCTTTGCCTCGTTTCCTTCGATGTCGTGATCGCGTCAAGGTCAATTATTAATGAGATGACGTTAAACGTCATCTCATTAATAATTTTTCTTCATTTGGTACAATTTCAGCTGCAGGCGCGCGGCTAAGTTTCACTGTATTATTTCTTGGCAAAAGTTATAGTGAAAAAATCTAGAACTATGTTAATATTGTATTCACACATTTATAAAACAAAACAAAACTTGAGAGTCATCATCAGTTTTGTTATCTCGCCCGCCAGTTCATATTCATTGCATTATTAATTCTTCTTTGGAAAGGATTTTATATAAAAGAAGAAACTATATTTTAAAAGTATATTTTACAACATTTTTATTTAAATCAAACATACAAAGATAAGTTATTACTATGGTAAGGTATTTACAAAAGTATAAAATATAATTGAACACTTCGCTTGTCGGTGTTGTATCACAAAAAGAAAATTCGGCCTTGGGTAATTTTTATTATTTTATGAAACCAAGTTTGTTTGTTTATTATTCTCAGCTTCATAAAATGATGAATATTATCCTAAAGAGTTTTGTTTTGTTTCCCATTTCTACCCGTACAGTAGAAATAGGGCACTGGCAACATTATGAGAATCAAACGCTTCCTTTATTTCACAAGATGCCTGTGTATAAAGAACACGTTGATTCTCATTCCAACATCGTTTAAAATCAAGTCTTTTAAAATTATCAGTTACTATAATATCGACCAAAAATTTAATAGCATACCTAGTAAATCTGACATTGAGTATTATATTATCTTGTAAAATAACAATTATTCTTTACTCTAAACTTAAAGCCTATGACCACAATATGTGAATACTGCATACGGCAATGAATACATTTTGTTATCATCCAATCACTGATCACGGTTGGTCCAAATGTTGGAGTCGTTTATTTTATGATTGGATAACAAGTTTTGAGATTTTTGTATGTGGCATAATGCAGGTTATAGGCGATATGTAGTCTTAAGGTATATGGCATTTGGATGTCCTGCCATCAGAACTTTCACGGTATAAACACTTGAGAGTCACTGTAAGTCACTTTACTGCTGGTAGTAAGTTCCTTTGTAGTCTAGGGCCGCTCTGTCTTCCTGTCTGGCAGCAGCTTCAGGGTCATTCTTGGCTTCAAGAGCAGCGCGTTCCTGGAAAATAACCATGATATTTTCATTAGATCTCATAACATGTTTCGTTTTTAAACTGGGTGATTTTGATAGTTTTGACACGTATTTCTTATTTTTTCGGTTAAACAAAATATAACAAAGATATAGCCCATTAAAGTTATGTGTGACGTCACCCCGTGCAAAAAAATGCAGCACGGCGTGACGTTACACGTAACTTTAATGGGCTATATCTTTGTCATTTTTGGTTTAATTTACAAATAAAAAAACACGTGTCCCTTATTTTTGAATAATCTAAAAGACGGACTAATTACATTTTTTACGGCAACTAGCCTATTGTGTACTTAGGAAAGTGTGAGTAGCACCTCCATATCCATGCCTTTCTTTTTTTTTATAAATCAGTTAATAAATGAATCTAGTCCTGTCTTATCCAGTTCCACATTTTAAGGATGATAGTAGATTCTCGGTTTCTATTATTATTATAAAGATTTCAGAAGAATTATGCATTTAGATTTCTGAGAGGATACTCTCATAGAAAACCTTGTCAACGAATAAACTACTACTACTACTACTAACGAGGGACTACTACCGACATCCAAGGTTGTCAGAAATAGCGGTGAAAGAATAAAATAATATTTAATAGGAAAATATAAAAGATTTCTACCGTTTTGCCTAAGTTGAACCTTTTACCAGATTAGATTGTAGGAGATTTCAGCAGTATTTCTTGTAGAGATTTCAAAAAAGAAAATATTACTTACAGCGTTAGCCTTAATTCCAGCGTAGATCAGGTCAAGACCTTTCTGGATTTCAGGGGAGACAGGAGGAGGGGTAGGAATGTGGTCTCCCTTAACCCTGAATCCTTGTTCATCAGCGGTGTACTCAACGGTGATGATTTGACCATCAGGAGCGGTGTAGGAGTAAGAGCCTTGCTGCACCAACGCGCTGTGATCTTCACCATAGGGTTTCAGGAAACCTTCCTCGGAAGCTTGGATGTTGTTGCCGGTTTCGTACCTGGAATTAGTTAAAAAAAAATATGAATCTAAGAAACTAGACCATTTGGCTATTTGAGACAAAAACTTTTAAATGATAAATTAAAACAAAAAATATATGGTTCATCTTAAAATCTACTACATCCAAGACCTTTTTTGATTTAATAAATAAGTAAGTTAAGTGAACATTCTTGGGACAGATATTCCGAAAGTCTGAATTAAAAAAGGGGAAGGTTTATAAGATCACTCTTGTATTCAACTATCCGTCTGTTAGAGTCGATTTGCTCCGATACTATACGGGATAGATAAAATTAATATGGATCTCTAACGATAATAAATAATTTTCAAACGTTCATTTTTGTTAAAATCCGAAAAGTAAAAAAATTAAAAAAAATCCAAACTACGCCGCGTAACATTACATCAGTCTATCTATGAGATATGCGTTGTAAGATTGTGTGATTATTAACTTAATTTTGTAGTAAATATGTTTTAATTTATTGGAGGAAATACAAATAAGTTGCAGAAAATATTCATAAAAAAATATTTATATAGCATATGCATATGCATAGGCATATATATGGTAGCTATGATTTGTTCGGACTTCTATTCGCCCTTGATCAGTTTTTTGTTAATAGTAGCTTGGTATTTTTCAAAAACCAACACTTAAAATTTTAGTTCATAAATTACAAGAACTGACGAGATGTTCTTAGGAAAACCAATAAATATGTTAATACTAAATAATTTATTCATGTTTGCTTAAGTTTATGAGCATGCGTAATCTCTGAGGTGGTAAAAGTGGATGGGTCAAGGTTAGACGGTTGAAGAGAAAAAAAGAAATAATGACACTCACTACAAAGCTAAGTGCACAGTAGTGATGATTTTTGACTTTTAAAGAGTTTTAAGCAGTACTGAATCGGAAATATGATTCACAATTATACACTGTGTTAAATGGTAAAGATACTCACGCTGTCTTGTAGCTGCCATCAGTACCCTGTTCTTTGTCAAAACGGATGATGGGAATGAAGGTGGTGGTTTCCAAAGAGACCTTAGGCCTGAAGTCATCGATCTGCTTAGATGGCCTGTACTCCTGCTGCTGCTGTGGCTGTGGGGCTGGCTGTCTGTACTCCTGTTGCTGGTAGTTGTTGTAATTCTGCTCGGCAGGCTGCTGGTCTTCTACCTCTTGCTCAGGCTTGAGAGACACTCTCCTCTGTGGCAGAGCTGCCGCTAGGGCTAGCAGTGTACAAGAAACGACCTGAAACCACAAATTTTGATTTTGTTAAAAGACGCAACACAATTCAATTTTAGGGTACTTGTTAAATAACGAAATGATGTCAGACAGAAGAGCTTAATCATATTCGGAATGTCGCAAGATAAGATGGAACAGCTACAATAGGCAGCATCTTATGAAACCGGCTCATTCGACACGCAGGTTGGGCGAAAGTGGGCTCCAACATGTATTGGTACTTACATGTCGACAAGCATGGTATTGTTTTCATTGAGATCCACTAACTTTTAGCTACGCTACGTTAACAGAGTACGTTAACAGAGTACGTAAACATCTTTTGTTTAAAATTATGCAATGCTTCATTACAAAAGGTAGGTAAACAGAGTGTGGTTAACAGGTGTCTTGTCAAATGTTTAACGTTTTTCTTTAGAGAAATGTGCTAATATGTATGTATGTGTTATTACATATTATGTAAGATTTCGTTATATGGGTGACTAGAGCAGGTGGGCTAACTAAACGAGCATTAAAATTAACTATTATAGCGCAACCTCGACAATCTTCATGTAAGTAGTTACGATCACCAATTACAAGTTGTTCCATTGTGTCGAGCCACTTCATCATGCAAGCATTAGACGGACTAGTTTCATTGCTGATCGGTTTATTACCAATGTTTTGTTGTGTTACTTTGATTCGATGTGCACGATACACATAATTTACTAGAACGTTTTTCTAAAGAAACAGACTTAATTTAACAGTTCAAAAAATAAATATACGGTCGCTGCACAATTATTATGTAGGTATTTGTCAAGTTAGACAGCTTTTTGATTACTGTCAAACCTAACTTATGCATACCTTTTCAAATAATTCGACCTAGAAAACTGTTATATAATGAACTTACGAAGAACAAGATCATTTGTGTAACCGAAAGTTCATTAGAACGAGGTTGCACTGTCAATTGAAAAGTAATAGTTTCTTGTTTTTATGCTAATGACACTTTCTTCATTCATATCTGGTTTACATCGCAAATACTTTCGATTGCGTGATGTTACATTACCGCACGCAGATGAAAACATAACCGATTACGAACTGAACCGATTTAAATTTCACTTCACTTTGGGATGTGGAAAACACAACTGATAATTGAAAATAGCATATAAAATTAAATGTTATCTCGATCGCTTATATTTTTTCCTCGTCAAAACAGGTTGTTTCTATTATTAACTTTACAATATCGTAACCGAATAAGTTATTGTCGAACCGTATGTGCATAAGACCATACTAAACTTCACAAAATGTTTGTTTTCAAGAATACTACAAAAATATTTAAGTTAATAAATATGAAGATACATATATGATTGAATGTAATACAGTTAACAATAAAGCTTCACATAAGTATCATAAAATTTCATAAAATGTACTTATAACAAAAACTTTTAAAGAAAATTATTATATTAGACATGAAGTTAAATACAAAAACCACATTCCAGATCTTTTCCCCGAAAACCAAAAGAGCACTGACCTACTTTTAAGAAATCTTGATTAATGGAGCCAGACATAAGATGTAAGCTATTCTCTCCAAAGATGGGTAAACGAAATAAGGAGGTATGGAGGTGGAAGTAACGCTAATGATAAATAGGCATAGCAAAAAAACGACTAGTGATTAAATAATATATTTGAGGCAGTAATCGAAAATAAATCAATACAATGCAATACCGAAGAATTAATATTGACTACAAAGAAAAGTAATGATTGACTATATGCTTTCTTCGAATTTCTTCTAATTTATTCATTAGGACAGATCACGATTGAACCATGTTTGGATTACAAATGAAACGAAGTATTACACACGTGAACACTTCAGATAATCAGGCAACATACAAAATAAACGAAATCCTTTGCCTAAGGTCACTGTAGTTGTTCCGATTGCACTCGCAATAAACGATAAATAGTATAATTAAATGTAGGAATTTAAAGATGAAGACATTTAAATGCCAAAGTTCAGTCGTCGACATATTTGCCGACCCTATTCTGTGCCGCTCAAAACACACGATTGCAGCCAATCCTTCACAGAACTTGGAAATTAACTTAATGCTAATATATTCCAATTATTATAATGGCCACAATCATCTATGATTGCTTCACTTTTAGAGAAAGGGGTTTCTTTAAAATAATTTAGGGAAAGATAACAATGAAAGGGGTAAAGAAAGAAGAAATAAGGGAATGCGTCCACTTACCAGGAGTTTCATTGTTCTTAATGTGTGGTGTCGTGCAGCAGCGAAGTGGCACGTGGAGTGTCGTGAACTATGTCAGAGTGGTAGTAGTGCGCTCACTTTTATACCGCACCCCTGCCACTTATCCGAACTGTGAGCCATCTCACTTTCATAGCCAACTTGCCGCTGCAATACTGTGCAGCCACGATCGACGCTGACGACGTCGCGATTTTTCGATTTCAATTTCGATATCAAAAATCATGACATTGTTCAATTGTGCCTTCATGCCTATGATTGTCATGATTCGTTAGATGTGATCTGAAAGCTTTCCGATGATCAGGCTATTGTATAGCTTGATTGTGACTAAAATGCTTACCGTACGCGTAGAGACAGATTTCATGTTAAGTAAATATATCATCAATATAAATCATACTTGACAACCGGTCTTATTATTTTTTATTGGAGGCAAATACTGACTCGATTAATCAAGGCTTTGTAGTAAAAACTATAAGCTTTTTTCTTTGTAGTTCTTCCACAAACTATAAAATTAAATGAATAGCTCACTACAAGAATAATATACCATCTTCATTAATATAATTGACTATTGATTAATATTTTATTACTCACTGGTTTATTAGATGCATTATATTCAGATTTTATGATCTTAATAATAATTTAGTCAAGTAATGACTTGATTTACATTGACATAAAACGCTTTTGTATAAAAAAAAGATTCAGTACACTATCGAAAATAGGTCGATATTTGTAAAAAAAAAATACGCACTTTTTTTGATTTCAGGTCTTTGAACTCATTATAACAGGCTATGAATAAATACCGAATTATTCATAAACAGCTATACCATAACGTATTTATTTTATTAGTAATAATAATATTACCCAACTTTTTCAAACTAAGCAGAGCTTATGATATGAGTACTAGACAACTGAAAAACATACTTACCTATATATTTCTAAATACATACATACACCAAATTAGGTTCCTAAAAGTAATGATTTAATAAATGAAACTGGTTCATTTCTTTTTGGTTTTTTTTTTTTGCTAGACCCAAATCTATCGCCAGTTTCATATGACATTACAAACAAATCGATGTTTTTTTTTCTTATGGTCACGCCGACAAACAGGATGTGATCACCACAATAGGTATTCACAGGTTACGTGGCCAGATATTCTTGTGCAATAGAATAATTTTCTTCTTATTTTATTTTGTATGTCAGGAGTACGTCCTTGGAGGACGATGTAATAAAAAGCTGCATCAATTTGTATTAGGTACGGGCCGTTTAAAGAGTAAGATTCCTTTACGACTGGCTAGCATTTATATAGCCTACTGTGGTACTTAGTGCTACTTGATCATTAACGCATAAATATATAACTGCACCTACGCATATGTTTCATCCGAGTGTTGTGAGATGCTCATTTGCTCAGTTTGTAGCAATTCGCATTGCTTCCTTGTGACATTTGCTTAAGCACGTCCTAGTTGCAGACGTATTGACGAATATTAGATATATTTAAAATACCTTACCCCACCCAGTTTCACGTGTTTCATATTAGCAGCACTATCTTAAGAGTCATGGTGTAAGGGACATCGTTTATGTTGCCAGTAGCTGTTACATGAATTGTAGGCGTTGTTTTCGCTTGTCAGTGTAGCAACACGTTACTATCAGTTATCAAGGCAACTTGCGCAATGGGCACAAGAGGGAGTGTGCGTGGACGCGGGCACGCCTGCGATGCGCTTCATTTCCGATCATTTTTGCGCCCGATGCGCGCAAATTTATTCCATTATGTGCTTTATAAGAATTATTCTGTACTCGTCAGTTTCCTCCACCTTTACATAATGATATTAGATATAGACCAGTTATTAACTTGGTTCATTTTTGTCATTTGTTCATTTTTGTCATTATAGGATGATAGTGTTCGTAAATTCAAAATGAATAAAATTTTGAATCATAAATGTAATATTATGGGTAGCCAAGGCTTCAACATACCCTTAAAATTTGAAACAGTATTTTTCTGGTAAGACTTAAGAATGAATGTTATCTTTTCATTGAGAGTTGCAGCTTTTCACGTTTTGCCTGCTGATGTTTAACAGAAACGTGACCTAGCATATAATCAGTAGGTATTAAATCCCAACATAAACTTTCTTGTCGTTTAGTTTTAACCATGACCTTTACTAACAACTAACTAACAACTAGCGAGAAAGTGGCTCTTTGTCAGTGTCATTTACTTCATATATTTTACAATATGGCTTATTATATATCGTAACATATCGTTAGCGTGTAGTCGGTATTTTGTCATAAAGTTTCAATTGCGCGTCTTTGGCGGACGCGAGATGAGTCTGTTACGTAAGGAGCTGCGCTTTTGAGGTTACTGACACTACTGCGTGCCGCATGGCTCATAGGGGACCCAGTTCTAAATGTTTTGCACTCATTAGTCATTACCATCTCTCGGTGCTATACTACAAGACGAAACTAGGCGTGCGTGAGGTCCCCCTCTTATTTGATTCATCTAACCTTGGAGTGCTGTACTAGTTGAGTAGAGCGGTCTAATGCACTTGCTTCATAATCGTGTTAGTTGGAGAAAGATGAGCATAGTTTCAGAATGAGATAATGTTTACGTAGTTATTATAATATTCGTAATGAGCTCTTGTAGTAAACTTGAAGAAGTTGCTACTAACATAATAATGGTGAAGAGCACCCACATTGAAGGGTAGACCTACGAGATTGAATAGATTTTAATCGACGTAGGCGAAACAAAAGAGGAATGCAAGGACAATAAAATGATGTGCCGTTCTCTGACTACTCTGTACAAACCTAAGAATGTACACATACTAAATTATGCATAAATTATGTCAGACATCAATAATTCATTCATTTCCAAATTTTGACATAAATATCGATTTTTGCCACTTTGGGAACAAAATCAAATTATCGCTGATCTATCTTGCAACACTGCTGTCTGTCTTCAAATCCCCCATGACTTAATTTCGACGTTCTAACATGCTTTCAACTTTAATATCTTCCTACACCATAATTTTTAGTTTACGTGAAAAGTGAATATAGTTTGTTTAGAATCAGTAACTGAATCGATTCCAATATTTTATACACCATGTTATCTTATCATTTTATCTCAAAAATATTTAAAAAAGGTCACAAGTTGAACACTGCTGACAATAAGTACCACACAAATCACGGCTGGTCAAAGCGGGTATTAGGTGCCAGCGCACAGCTGGGTGCAGGCGTAGAACCACCCCTCTGTGGCCAGAATGGCCTGATAACTATGCACTTATGTGGATAACCAGGTAACATAACAAGCTTATAACTTTGTTATTTTTCAAGAAAAGGTTATTTTGTACAAGATTCTGTACATATAAATATTAGAGTCGTGTTTCGGATTTGGCAATTATACTGAAACGAATGTTGTATTATTTTATTTATTTATATTTTATTTCTTTTTTCGTTATCTGGTGAGAGTCACAAGAATACGATGGATGCGAAACGCACAGGATCATTCTTATGATGACACTTGGGGGAGGCCTATGTCGACCAGTAGATGTCTTTCGGCTAAAACGATGATCATAATAATCTGTTATTTTATGAAATACAACACACAAAACAGTCAATTGCTATTTATGCAATGAAATACTTTCCAGCCTTCCAGAGTTGGTAACCTTGAAATTATTTGGTATTTTCACTGTAAGTGTTATTTACATTAGTTTCATCACTATTTGTAATGAGTGACGCATTTAGAATTTCTTTTTGTATGTAACATCTTATGTGTCAAGGTTTTTAGTCTTCACTGTTTCATTATATAAGCATTTAAATAATTTAGGACTTATAATGTTAGTGTCTAGGAACACTACAATAGCCATTCAATGCTCTGTTCCGTAGGCAGCCAGTAATTATGCATTCATCAAAGTCAGTTCAAGATAGTGCATGTTTCATCGGCGTATTAACTTTAAATTCAAGGTTAAAGAAAATGAATTTATTATTTTTAACCGACTTCGAAAAGGAGGAGGTTCTATGTTCGGCTGAATGTATGTTTTTTTTTTTTTGTATGTATGTTCACCGATATTTCGGTCAATTGTGGACCGATTTTGAAATATTTTTTTTTTGATTGAAAGGTTATGCTTCCAAGTTGGTCCCATAGAAATATTGTTATGATCTGATCATGAACTTCGAAGATATGGAACAGAACTCCTCATAGAATCATAGCAAAATTGTCGGAACAAGTAAAATTGCTTTGTTTATACGTGTAGTCGATGACTGACTGAAAGAAAAGGGGGAGGGGACAGGGGGAGGGGGTAAATTCATGTAATATAACCGTATTTGGGATTATAAGAATCGTTATGAGATGCACTCTGGCTATAAGGTAATTTATGTTTAGCTGAAGGGTAGGTACTTTTTAGTGGTGCTACCATAACTAAAAAGTGAAAAATAAAAAACTTTTTACAAAAAAATTAAACCAACTTCAAAAAGTACAAAATAACTTTAATTTCGGAAGTCGGCGTTAAATAACGAAGAGACAAGATTAGGTATCTATTGAAACTTTTTATCTATAGTTTTCTTTCATAGAACAAACACTGCGTATTATACATACATGGTGTAAAAAGACCGATCACATACCCGTTAACTACACATTCTGTACATATAACTAAGTCATTTTTGCCAAAAAATATTGCTGGGAAACAAACTTTTTTTTCAACCTTTAAAAAAATGACGCTTTTCCTAGCGCGCAATGTAAAGCGTCCAACTGATTGTGCCGGTGTGTGTGTAGTACGTATACGACAGGCGAGGCGCGGCGCTCGGGCGTCGCGCGCGCTTTGAATGGTGTAGGTATTACGTTAAAGGTTTGCTACACGGTTGCAAACTAGCGTTCCAACTTGGTTCTAAACAAGGTGGCCTTGGTTCATGCTGCGGCTGCATGGATGTAAAGTAAACCACACGCCAACAGGTTCGGTGGTTGGACAAACGCGCCACGGATTGCAACTAGCAAGGTCACCTTGGTAGTGACATGGCATTTGGCATTACAACCATGGAGCCCTTTAGTAGGCTCTTGGTAATTAAAAATTTCTGTGTTGTGTTCAATTACTTACGTTTACACGAAATAAGTAGGTACAGTTTTTAAATAGCTTGAGTACTTACCTACACTGTCCGTCGCTTCAGCTGTCATCCAACACAGGTGGCCTCTCGACACTGACGAGCTCCGGTTCGAACTGCCGACCTCCCACGCGGAGACAGATGCGCGCCCTAGCCCGCGTGTTTTCATGAACCCGTTCTAGGATTCCTTCTTGAGCTGACCGCTGCTTAAGTTCTTCAAACACATCAATAATTTTCTGTCGCATTTCAGCAGCGGTCTCGCATGGGCGGTCAAACACCCTATTTTTGACGTAACCTCACAAAAAGAAATCCAGAGAGGTTAAATCAGGCGAGCGAGCTGGTCATGCGTGAGGCCCAAATCGTCCGATCCAGTTGTCTCCGAACAGCATAGTCAGTTGCTCACGAACAACATGAGGCGGCGCACCGTCGTGCTGGTACCACAACCCAAGCCTCTGAGCTAGTCGCATCTCTTTTAAAGTGTCGGTTAGGTACCCAGTAATAAAATGGAGGTAGGCAGGCCCGTCCATTCTCGGTGGCAAGAAAACTGGGCCTAGGATCTGGTTTCCCACAATGCCCGCCGTAGACACATTGTTTCCACCGTGTCTGGAAGCCTGTTTCCATAGTTTGATTTGGATTGACGAAGCACCAATAATGGGTATTTCGGCGGTTCCACATTCTATTATTTGTGAAAGTACTCTCGTCGGTAAAAATAATTTTATGGTCAAAGTTTCGGTCCTGGCTCAACAGCCACCTGCAGTAATCCATGCGACGCATCGCGTCGCCTGGCACGAGCGCTTGCACACGATGGATTTTGTAATGCCGTTGCCTATCCCTCCTCAACACTTTATGCACAGTTGAATGGGAAACCGTGTGCCGAGCGTGATGACCATGCCGCCTCCGCAATATTTTGGCCCAACCGTGGGTTTTCCCGCATCACAACGAGAATGGCCTCTTTTGCTGCCGGTCGTACTTGTTGGCCGCCTCCCAAAGAAATTGGTACAATCGATTGATTGTCCAGCAATCGTTGAAGTGAAGAACCGTGAATCCGTGGGCTGACACGCCCACGAATCCCATCAATCCCGTACACTCGCAGGGCTGCAGTAGCGTTTCCATGAGCCATGCCGTAACAGTAAACCATATTCACGTAAGTAGGTACTCGCGCGCCGAATAAACATGAAAGGCATCTTAACTCGCGAAATGTGCCTACCTACCTACTAAAATAATCCTAAAAAGACACTTCACACACAAACACAACACACTCACAATATCGAAACTAAGCCTATCACTCTAACACTTTCACTAATATCAGTCAGACTATCACACAAAACAACACAAACCTAACAACAGTAATTCACAACAAAAAAAACCACGAGTGCATTCGATGACGCAAGAAATTGAACTAATTCGCAATAAATAAAAATTAAATTCCTATAAATTGTTTGCGGGGATAGGGAGGAGGTCGGACCACGGGCGGCTCTTTTGATGTCACAGGTGCGCACCGCCACGGTGGGCGGTAACTTTCTTTGAGCACAAGCCGCTCGCATGCTACTGGCTGCTGGCGCCAGCGCCAGCATGGTGTAATAACAAAATATCGCTCTAGTTATAAATAATTACCTAAATTGGGTTTGCGTAAATCAGTTTACGTAAATTACTATTTAAAAAAAATGTTAACACAGAAAAATAAATTCTGACTAAATTCTAATTAGTATTTGTAAAATACGTAGCTAGTAGGTAGTTGTTGTAAAGGCCGCAGTCGGTAAGTATCTTAGTTCAGACTGCTGCAATTGTGCAGCTTCGATTTATTTTGATGTTGGGAAACCATCAAAATTACCTCGCACTCTGATGGGGCGAGAGGGATTTGTAGACTTTTATTGACTGAAACCCAATGTTGTTCCTTCAGTTGCCTTTGCGTTTCAAGGTCGCGATAACTATTTCGAACGTTCTCGCGACCCTTTCAGGCATCGTTTCTTTCGGGACCCATCAGTTTTGCTGATAGCTTCCACATCGCGCCGTCCACCAGGGTTTGGTAGTTATTGAACGGAGAGCTACCCATTGCTCTCCGTCTGCAAGCCTGCGTCTAAGGTGGCTGGTTTCACTTTGTGACTCCCGATCGACAAACAAAGGAATTTACGCAGATAAAACGCGCCGCGTGCTCGTTCCTTGTTTTGAAATGTAATTTAGTCGGTACCTACCTAGTAAACATTTTTATAAAGTGAGGTAGGTAGGTACTTACGAGATTTATTTGCAATCATACTTAACAGGACGGCTTTTTATTGCTTAGGCGTTACAGCCTTATGCATTAGAAGCCATCCTTACTAGAAATCATCCTCAAAAATGCCTACAATGTTCGTTAAAACGACACAAGTACCTAGTGAGGTTTATTACGTTGTTATTTTAAATGTAGGTAGGGCTTGAACCTAGGTAGAAGTTTAAACCTAGGATTTCAAGTTTAGTTTTTAGATAAGTGACCCCTCGCGCTCTGTGTGAAATGAAAGGGAGTGTCAGACTTTTACCGATCTTTAGTCAGTAAAAGTCTGAAGCTCCCTCTCTCTCTCTCCGATCGTTGTTCCTTCAGTTGCCGTTTGACGCGGCCATGGTATACCATCATCATAGCAGCGGAGTTTCCCCTCGGTGGCGTTGCACCTTCACATGTGAGGACTGTCGCCTCCAAAATCCTACGATGACAGGCCGCATTTGGCTCGCCTCGCAGGATGCCGTGCAGTATCCCTGTATCATGAGGATGGCTATAACCCTTTGAGTCATCTTCAGTCCGTGCGACCGAGTCTACACCGGGGCTCCGTTAACGTACAGGGACTACACAAACCCCGCGTAGAGCCTCCGGAAGGAGACGTCTGGACCTGCCAGATTGGGGAAGATCTGCTTCAGCGCAGTCGCGTTTAGGTAGTAGGTACCTACCTACCGAATTTCAAAATTAAAACAATTTCAAAATTCAATAATCAAAGTTTTTGTTGAAAACGTAAAATCGCGCGCGTCGATCAGCTGAGCCCGTATTGCATTGGTCGTTGAACTCGGAACCTCGCGCGGTAGTGTGCGTGCGTAGTATTTTGTGTTCATTGCATTTTTGTAACTTCAAATGATTAATTTGTTATGAAAAATTAATAATTTTGATAATGTTTGTTCAGAAGAAAGTTTTCTAATGATGTTTAGAATACGATTTTGAAAAAAAATTGGTTTTTTTATTTCAACTTTGACCTTGAATATCTCCGAAACTATTGAATTCCCAGGAAAGTTGTAGAAGAAAAAACTGTCCCAGTGATGGGTAGAATACGTAGTTTTCGTTTACGTTAAGGGTCTTTTTACACCCGATATATTAAGTGCGCTATGAGAGACTATAGACTAAATTAATATTTTATGTTTATCTATTTGTTTCCTTGCCTAAGGACCTGTGTACTAACATTTAGAATACTGTAAGCTGAAGATACATTTCCTTAGATATATCAACAATACAATTATTGTTATGTTAAAAAAAATATGCTTTTTAAAATTTCCTTCTTTTACAGGTTGGTAAGACAGAAGCAGTAGCAAAGTACATATTCACAGATTGCCTAACCTATAGTGTATGGCGACTATTAAGTGAACCGTTTTTATCAATGGACCATTATTTGCGTGAGACGATGATCAAAACTGATAGAGTTTTTAGCTGCCTACATTATTAAAATCAGCAACTGCATCGTATATTTAATTTTGTTTCTGTTACGTAACGTCCATAATCCTATGTAAATAAGTTGACATCTTCAAGAATTTATCTGATTTTATAACTTTTCTATCCTTTCTTAGTGATTCTTCAATCTAAAATCATAGCTATATCGTGATTTGCATTTATATCAGTGTATATTTTTTTTGTGTTAAAAACGTTACGATTTTATTGGCAGACGGGGCTAGAGGTTAGGGTTATGACATGAAGAGACTTTCAACACAACCTAAATAATAATTTAAGAGTTGCTGTCTGTCTTGCGTATATCGAATGCAACAAGAAATATAAACTTGCAGTAAATGTGAATTAATAATTTGTTTTATATAAATTAACTAGCCTTTGCCCCAAGCTTTGCTCGTGTTAAATTCAGGGTAACACGGTTCCCCTTTCAGCTTATTTTTTCCCGACATCTTCAACAAATATGGTTAATGTACACAGAAATAAATACAAAAACTTAACAAATTATATACTAAAACCTTTCTCGAGAATCACGCTATCGAGTGGTGAAAACTGCTTGAAAATCGGTGCAGCAGTTTTTGAGTTATATTAGAATAGACAGACAGACAGACGCGGTGGGGGACTTAGTTTTATAATATGTATTGATATATTGATGAATAACTACCGGAAACATATAGTGAAGAAGAGGGCGGCTAATATATGTGACTTAATAATGTAATATTGTTGATATTATCTCTGGTTGTTCTTGTCTGGCTAACGGTGAATATTTACATAGACACAACCGACTGACCAGAATTATTTACCAGCTACTTGCTTTAAAGTACAACCTAGTGGATTCTGAGGTACATTATTACAAGTATGTTTCCGACCAAGTTTACGAAACTGATCATTTCACTTTGTACTGGGATAAGTCTATAATTACTGACACGGCTATTGAAGCCAAATACAATATAATATAATAAGCTGGATATAGTGGTGATAAATGAAAATACTGCGCAATGATGTTAGTCGATGCCAACATCTCACATGATGAGTACCTCGTGAAAGCTAAGACAGAGAAACAAATTAAATATCTTGATTTCGCACAGAGAGAGGTTGTCGACATTTTGGACTGTGGACTGTCATTGTGCCGATTGTCGTGGCCATCTATCGGAACTAGCGTTGTGCTTTTGGATCGAGGGCCTGATACAGAAGGCTCCTCGATACAGCTCGCATTGTGAGGAGGTTCTTATTAAGTATTTACTTTACTTTTAAACATAAGTGTGACCTAATATTTGAAATACTGGTGCCATTGATCTGATCTGATGATGGAGCTCGTAGGTAAGAGACGTAACCCTGGATTGCCGATTAATAAATCTATCAAGTTTGGCCTCATTAGATTCGCCTTAACCAATGCTATATACCTATATCTCGTAATATCGAGGACTTGATGCTAGAACTGGGAGGTGTCTGATCTGATGGAATCCTGGAATCATTATCATCATCATCATTTCAGCCGACAGACGTCCACTGTTGGACATAGGCCTCCCCCAAGCGTCGCCACAATGATCGATCCTGGGCGTCTCGCATCCGTTGGATTCCCGCAACCTTCACCAGGTCATCGGTCCACCTTGTAGGTGGCCTTCCGATGCTGCGTCTTCCAGTACGAGGTCGCCACTCCAGAACCTTTCGGCCCCAACGGTCATCTGTTCTGCGAGCAATGTGCCCTGTCCCCAATCCTGGAATGTCTACTAGTAAACCTGTTGAATTTGAGCTCGTTAGATTCATCTTAACCAGTTCTCTACATTTCACGTGATGACGAGAACCTGATGCTAGCAGGGGGGGGGGGGTGGTATTTAGTTGCAAATTAAGAGGGTCCTTCTCCACTTGCTTATCGTAAACATCGAAAATGGTTTAAAAGCTTGTTACTTCATTTAATGCAATCCAACGCGATGTTTGACGAAAAGGCAACGCAAAAAAAGAGAGATAACTCCTGGAAACTCTGTTAGTATTCGGTAATTCCGAGATTTACTCGAAAATTTCACAAAACTTGCTCCAGGAAATAGCTGTTTTTTTTTAACCCTTAAAAGTTTTTGGAAAAAGTTGTCATCATTTAGAATCTTAATAAAATTTGCAAGGTCTCTAGAGGAGTACTTTTTTGACTTTTTAATTTTTAGGCAAATTATGAAGTGTCAAAGTTCATACAAAATAGGACATTTTCAGAGGTTTTTACTGGATTAGTTTTACACAAATTTAGAAATTGGTTTCTTTAGAAACCTAGATAATATCCACAAGATACTGTGTTTCCAAAATATCTAATGAAAAATGTGTAATAACGTCATAATCATTTATGAGCGGTTGTATGAAAAACAGTGAAAATGTGAGTCATGATGCACCACCTTAATTAAATTACACGTAGGTAGGTGCCTGATTGAAAATATTTATAGATTTTTTTAATGAAGTTAAAAGGCTGAAAGAGTAATTTATCAACTTATTTTTTATTTTCTTTTAGTGTCGGGGGTTTTTTAAATTTTATATTTATAAATATTTTGTTTTTCATATATAAACGGAACAATAACTTATAATATTATAGCGACATCTATGACGCCACATAAGAACTACGAAGAAAATACGAAATTATGCATCCCGCAATCAAAGTTATCCACGCGATTTGAATATATACGACAGCCCAAAATGAACTATCGGGCAGTAGCCCACCAAACCATAACACCTGTCTGGCCGGAGGATCCTCCATTTTTAATGGAGGTCTGCGGGACTTTACTCTCTGTTCCGCATACCTCCAAAACATCATTTTTTGCAATTTTTCGCAGACTCAAAAAAACTTGCTTTTGTATTTCGCGAATATTCTCCTGAGACTGGAGACAGAATCAAGTCATTCAAATTGCGCCCATATCGAGACAAAAACTGTTATTACTTTATTTGTTGAAAATAAAACATGGCCTATTTAAACCAGATCAGGTAGTAACGACTTGGTCTTAAAATAAACTTAAACCACACATCCTGTCGCTGCACATGACATTCTCTTTATAACTCGCTCGTTATTTTACACCTTGTCATTGGATTTTGTGTTCCCGAGGGCTCCCCCTGACGAAAAATAATTAAGTGATATATTTTTTGAGTTAAAATGTCGCCTATAGATGTATGAAGCAGATTAAAAGTAATATATATATATATATTGTTAATTATATTATAATGATACTGTTATTAATGTTTATTATAAAAACCACTATCTTTTTGACTGTCAATTTTCAAGAAAAAAAGACGTTCCTATGATATTTGAAGATGGACACAGGTCCTAAAATTATGATTTATTACTCATAACTTTTAGAACCGCAAGCGGAGTATCAAAAGTCGGATGACAAAGTACAATACCATCAAGATAAATACCTAAGAACAATATGCGGAGACATAGACACTAAACGGAGAAAGTAAAACTGTAACGCAGGATGTCTCGCGGCGTTTCACTTATATAAGACGTACTACTTAAATAGATACCCACTATACAGAACTTTAAAAGATTATAGAGTTGACTATTACTAGTATCATTGTATGCTTTGTCGTTTAGTTATATTTGTTTTAGAACCAGACCACACAGTGGATAAATAAACCCAAATTAGTACACATATACTCGGAGAAAACAATGTCAGTAAGTTAAAATACAATTAAGAATCAACCCCTCTTACTGCTCGTGCAATAGGTACATACAGATCACATTGAGTATTTTGAAGTGTAAAATTAGAAAAAAAGAATCAAAGTGAAAGATTGTGTGGCCTATAATTAGATAGAACACACAAACAGAACACGTACAGAAGATGAAAATATTCTGCGCTTTACTCAAATTCATTGTAACAAGAAGGATGGTCATAAAGTTTTTGGAAGACTGCGTTATCTTTCTCCATCGGCTAATAAACCGAATAAAAATAGTTTGAATTGCCAGTCCTCAAAAGCAGGTTGATTAATTTTGGCAAATTGATCATCCATTAACCCATAAAAGTCGTCGTTGAACATCAATAAATAGCCACCTACTAAACATACAAGGTCAATTTCATAACCCTTCATGTGGCCTTCGCCATAGTCGGACATGATTCAATCAATTAAACGTTTACTAGGAATATCAGTCACGTTTAGCCTTTAAAAAGTAGAAAACTAGTAGCATACCTACCTACTTACCTAAATTGGGAGACCGGCAAAGCGACTAAATTAGAAGCGTTTACTTATATCTGGTGCATGGTTGACTACACATACAGATGCTATTTTATTCAAAGTACAGAGACATTTCCAACAGGTTATTGGTTTATTTCAGTATTTCTATGAAATTAGTCACATATAAAAGTATACATTAAAGTTTACATATTTCCAATGCTAAAAGAGATATGGCCAGGAAGGCTCAGAAAGAAACAAAGATCAAGACCGAATTAGTAAGGATTAGGACTGGTAGATGACATATTCATGAAATCATATTTTCTAATAAGTAAAGAATGGTTAGGCCAAATATTATATTGTTATAATAATAATTTATTTATTAAGACAACTGCAATATGGTCCACTTTGTTAGTAAAAAAATTCATAAAATGAGTGTTAGTAGTACAAGTTATTAATGTTGTAAAATGAGAAGATGGTGAGCAAAATAACAAACCAAGACCTAATTTGTGACAATATAATGTATTATAAAGCGCGTGTTAGCTGCCAGCAATGTTTGGTTCATCTATAATTCTACTAGGCATGACAACTCTGGAACAACCTTTAACAATCTTAAATGACTCCCTTGACTTTTCCAGAGCATTCAAAAACAAAATTATATCAGTGCACCTAATACCTAAGATAAACGTCATTGGTTTCACAACAAAAGTGAGAGGAGGAACGCTTCTCTACGCTATGCGTTGAACACTTGAACTGATCTTGACATTTCATTGAACTGATATTTCAATTTGCATCGCTCAGTACTGCATGCAAGGTGGATTAGAGTAGGTTGCGCACTTTCTTTTTTGTTTTCTTGACCCTTGAATTTTTTTTTAAATCTTGTATCATGTATTTTTAGGGTTTTATCTTCACATTTTTTTTTTGTTCATATTTTAGATCACCATTTTTTTTTAGATTGTTTTTAGTTTCAGTTTTACAAATTATTCGAATTGAGTTGTTCGATTTTGTTCATGTAATCTCTTTGATCAATCATACTATTTTTTATATCATTCATAGAGTTTTAGTAAACTATAAAATCATTAAAATTACATTTGTAATCTAAGCTTAGTGTTTGAATTACGATAAATAAAACAAAATTTTAATTGAAAGAGCAAGGTCACTCCAAAAGTAATCAGACAAGTTATTTCTTGTTTGATTACTCTCTATTCCACTACTAATTAAGTCGTTATACCTGGTCATAAAAAAACAGTGTTTAAAAGTACTCACAGGATACACAAATTATAAAACTGTTTATGTGTTTTGCAGCCTCACTTACAGCCTCTCATGTATAGGACGTATATAGGCGAGGGGTAGTAACCGCATAAACCATTGAGTTGCATAAAGTGCATACGATGGTGTATATACTACTTTAAAAGGCGAGCCTATCAATAATAAAAAAAATATATATATTTAAGCCAATGTTATCCTATCTGTAGACAGCTTTTCAATTATATGAGTCACATATTGTTAATTTGTAGGTAGCATTTTTATTTAGAAGGGTATATAAAGGAATAACACACTCGTTCTTACAGAATCCCCAGCATAAGGAATCGTAGTGGAACGAGCGATATTAACCCTTCAGATACCGTCAATTAGAGACACAATAGTAAGACAATAGATGCGCGGCCACCGGTGGTCGCTTGGGGATTCATGAATTAAATGGTTTTGCACGTACTGCTTGGCCCTTAGAAATGGAAGTAAAATTAGAGAAATTAATTCTTTACCACTTATGACAATAATTTCGAGTACATTGGAAATTCACGAAGATTGAGACTACCTACTTATTATTTTGAGTCAAGGTTCAAGTGACAGTTTTTAAAAAGAACCTGAGATTTTTCTTCCCAAAGTTGTAATAGTGTGCTATGGAAACATGCAATCATTCACATCATTCATCGTAACAGGAATCAAGCTCTGATGCCATTCGTATTGTCAGTTTTTGACTAACTTCTATTGGTTTGACATTGTTCAAGCGCCTGATAATAATTTTAGCGTGCTCATTATCACGACGATACTTAATCGATAGATATCGATAACGCTGCAGGCGTCCACGTTATAGATAAGTGACATCCAGTCGTAACCAAATGTTACGACTGGATGCTGACCGGTGACTTCCCCAGCAACACGTTGATGCTGACGGCAGGCCGAACTAGTGACACGTTGGGTTGCGACAGTAATATATCTACTGCCGGAGACTACATGGGCACCCTGTGGTCAATGACTCTTTACAGTGTGCCATAATGAGCGCTTATGACTATCCAGATGGTGCAAGGATACCACACATTTTCCCGCAAAATGCTTCCTTGCCGCGGGATGGCTACCATGGGATTTGATTGAGGTAAGAGTCTTTGCATCATATGATACGCGACTTGCAAATGGTGGTGCAATGCTGGAGCGAAACTCTGCTACTGTTTGACACGCTCTCACACTCTACCCAAAGGTGGAAGGAGTAATTTGATTAGTTTCCACCTCAAAAAAAAAATGGAACGGGATATTCATAATTTTCTAATATGTTGTTTTTGATATTCCATATCACGAAGGCGGGGATGGTCTTGAATTACGTATATTGATTCTAGTGCGTATTTTCCATTGCGTGGAATCTATTTTATGTGTCTAATATTTATAGCTAGAATTTTATGACGTTTGATGTCCAAGAAACTAGTTATTTTTAATCGACTTCAAAAAGAAGGAGGTTCTATATATTATTCATCTGAATTTTTTTTTCAATTTTTATTCGAATGATTAATGTACGTAATCTTTTAGAGTATCAGGTTATTAGTTAGAGTCGAAAAACTTCTCACAGTTAGTTTATGGTTGTGTTGTAGAATGTTTTTACAAAAATAAAGGGTTCTACTACTCGAATAAAACCTTTTGTGATCTCAAACTTAACGAGTCAAAACCATTTTGGGGGTATGCGGAACAGAGAGTAAAGTCCCACAAACCTCCGTTGAAAAGGGAGGATCCTCCGACCAGACCGGGTGTTATAGTCTGGTGGGCGACTGCCCGATAGTTGATGTCGGGCTGTCGTATATGTTCAAATCGCGCGGAGAACTCTGATTGCGCGATGCAGGATTTCGTGTTTTCTTCGTAGTTCTTATGTGGCGTCATAGATGTCGCTACATCACTCCCCTCCGGAGATCGGAGATCGATGGTTCTTGATGCTTCTTGATGTGTGCCAGGCCAGCGGTAGGTTGGTTCCAGTGAGTCGGAACCGATGCCGCATAGTTCTCGGTGAGTCGGAACTGTCTGCGGTGATGCCCCAGTGAGTCGGGGTGTTGCTATCCCAGTGAGTCGGGATAATGCCCCAGTGAGTCGGGGTGATGATGTCTCAGTGAGTCGGGATGATGCCCCAGTGAGTCGGGGTGGTGCTGTCCCAGTGAGTCGGGATGACGCCCCAGTGAGTCGGGGTGGTGGTGTCCCAGTGAGTCGGGACGATGCTGCAGGCTCCAGTGAGTCGGAGTAGTGCTGCTGGCTCCAGTGAGTCGGAGCGGTGCTTGTGCGACGTAGGGCTTGATTGCTGGCGTCGACCAGGAGAGGTTCTTCACGGCTCTTCATATAACTGGCCGAAGGTGCGGTTTTTGCTAAGCCAAGGTCGCTGATGTGGCTGAGGTGATGACCAGTTATGACCAGGTAGGCATACTAGTGGTCAGGAGACCCCTAGCCGTGGGTGCTGGCTGTATGGCTCGTTGCTCGAAAGCTTGAGGAAGTGATGATGACGTCACGAAGTAGTAGCTGCACGAAGGCTGTGCTGACGTTCTTTGTCGAGGGTCACCAGTTTGGTTTTATGCGGAACAGAGAGTAAAGTCCCGCAAACCTCCTTTGAAAAGGGAGGATCCTCCGACCAGACCGGGTGTTATTAGTCTGGTGGGCGACTGCCCGATAGTTGTTGTCGGGCTGTCGTATATGTTCAAATCGCGCGGAGAACTTTGATTGCGCGATGCAGGATTTCGTATTTTCTTCGTAGTTCTTATGTGGCGTCATAGATGTCGCTACACCATCACAAATCAGTTAAAACATCCCATTGGAGGAATGTATTCAATTTTATTTTAAGCTGTAGAACTAGATAGATAATATACATGGCTAAAATTCATTATTTGATAGTAAAAACATAATTATGTTGATAAAGCAAACGACCACAAATTCAGAGAATTTGCAATAATTATTTTAAAGTTGTGACTTGAGAAATGTTGAAGCATGCCATTGTTTAAATCTGGATGTATTTCAAACGGGAAGGAATGTTTACAGTAATAAAACCAAAGTTCAACAACTTAACTGTATTATCTTACAAAATAAGCATCAGCAACAAAATAAACTAATCGTTGACTTAGAAAACATTATATCACACTTATTGTATTACTTTATGCGGACACTCATTAACAGTTTACGTTTACCTGTAGGATAAAAATTCGTTTTAGTTTCATCTATTACTCTAGAGATTTTTTCAGTTATTTTCCAGGTCCTGATACTGTAACACCGATTTCAGGTTCACCGGCGGGCGTTTCATTTGAAGTTTTTTCTAGTCCTTGAGACGATGAATCAGCTATGTTCGATAAACTTACAGATGGCTTATCATTGGATTTGTCACTTTGAATAGAACTAGGTGGTGGGGTCGGCAATAATTGAGCTAAAAATACAGCCTTACTTGCAGCTTTCTCAGCGGATACCGCAGCATTACCAACAGCTTGTGCCGCTTGAAGTGCTTCTTTTGCAGCACTTTTAGCAAGTTGTGCGTTCTTTAGTGTTTCATTGTCAAACATTTGATCATCTCCTAACTCACGCTGTTCTTTAATAGATTTGATGACTTTCTCCGCAGTTTTCAAAGCTTCTTTAGCAGACTGCGTTGCTCCTTTAGCTGAATTTTTGGCATCTCGCGCGACATTTACAGCTTGTTTAGATATAGTTTCAGCATCTTTTGCAGATTTTTCACTTTCCGTAGGAGCAAGGGTCTCACCTTCCTTAATAGTGGGATTCTCTCCTTCTTGGACAGTGGGGTTTTCATCTTCCTTAGTGGTGGGATTTTCTCCTTGAACAGCAAGGTTTTCACCTTCTTTAGTAGTGGGCTTCTCACTTTCCTCAGTAGCAGGCTGCTCACCATCCATAGTAGCGGGTTTTTCTCCCTCTTTAGCAGTGGGATTTTTACCTTCCTTGGCAATAGCATCTTCTGTCTCCTTGTCATTAGAATTTTCACCTTCTAAAGTAGAGGATTTTCCTTCTTTCTTGACTTCAGGGTTCTCTACCTCTTTGGCAGTAGGACTTTCATCTTCTATAGCGGTGGGTTCCTCTTCCTCCTTGGCAGTGGGTTTCTCTTCTTCTTTAACAGCGGGATTTTCACTTTCCGTAGCAGCGGGATTTTCACCTTCCGTAGCAGCAGACTTTTCTCCTTCTACAGTAGCGGGTTTTTCTTCCTCATTAGCAGCAAGACTTTCTGCTTCCTTGGCAGTGGGATTTTCACCTTCTGTAACAGTGGGTTTCTCACCCTCCGTAGCAGTGGACTGCTCTCCTTCTATAGTAGAGGGCTTTTCTCCTTCCTTGGCAACAGAGTTCTTTACCTCCTCAGCAGCGGGATTTTCATCTTTAGTAGTAGTAGGCTCGTCTCCCTCAGTGGCAGTGGGTTTCTCTTCATCTTCAGTAGCGGGCTTTTCTCCTTCTATAGTAGCGGGTTTTTTTCCTTCACTGGCAGCAAGACTTTCTGCTTCCTTGGCAGTGGGATTTTCGCCTTCTGTAACAGTGGGTTTTTCACCCTCCGTAGCAGCGGACTGCTCTCCTTCCATAGTAGAGGGATTGTCTCCTTCCTTGGCAGCAGAGTTCTTTACCTCCTCAGCAGCGGGATTTTCACCTTTCGTAGTAGTGGGCTCCTCTTCCTCTGAGGCAGTAGGTTTCTCTTCTTCTTCAGTAGCGGGCTTTTCTCCTTCTATAGTAGCGGGTTTTTGTCCCTCATTGGCAGCAAGACTCTCTGCTTCCTTGCTATTGGGATTTTCACCTTCTGCAGCAGTGGGTTCTTCACCCTCCGTAGCAGTGGACCTCTCTCCTTCTATAGTAGAGGGTTTTTCTCCTTCCTTGGGAGCAACATTCTCTGCCTCCTTGTCAAAGGAATGTTTATCTTCTGTAGTAGTAGGTTCTTCACCCTCCGCAGCAGTGGACTTCTCTGCTTCTAGAGTAGAGGGTTTTACTCCTTCATTGGCAGCAGGGTTTTTTACTTCATTAGCAGCGGGATTTTGACCTTTCGTATCAGTAGGCTCCTCTCCCTCAGAGGCAGTGGGTTTCTCTACCTCTTCATTAGCGGAATTTTCACCTTCCATAGTTGCCGGCTTGTTTCCTTCCTTAGTAGTGGGTTGGTCTCCTTTTTGGGCAGCAAAATTCTCTGCCTCCTTAGCAGTGGGATTTTCACTCTCTGTAGTATTGGACGTATTTCCTTCTATAATAGCGGATTTGTCCCCATCCTTGGCAGCAGGGCTCTCTACCTCTTTGGCAGTGGGATTTTCTCCTTCAGTATCAGTTGATTCTTTATCTTTGGTAGCAGTGGGATTTTCTCCTTCAGTATCAGTTGATTCTTTATCTTTGGTAGCAGTGGGTTTTTCTTCCTCTATGGCAGTGGAGTTCTCTTCCTCTTTAGCAACGGGATTTTCAGTCGTTGTAGCAGCGGACTTCTCTTCTTCTATATTATTCGGTTTTTCACCTTCCTCGGCAGCAGAATTTTCTGACTCCCCAAAAGTAGGATTTTCACCTTCTGTAGCAGCAGGGTTTTCACCTTCTATAGCAGCAGACTTTTCTTCTTCTATAGTTGTAGGTTTTTTTTCCTCCTTAGCAGCAGGGTTCTCTGTTTCTGTGGAAGCAGAATTTTCATCTTCTACAGTAGTAGGTTTATCTCCTTCCTTGATAGCGGGTTGCTCTATTTCCTTGGTTGTAGGAATTTCTGACTCCTTGGCAGTGGGATTTTCACCTTCTATAGCAGCAGATTCTTTTCCCTCAATAGCAATGGGTTTTTCTCCCTCCTTAACAGCGGGATTTTTACCTATTGTAGTAGTCGACTTTTCTCCTTCTATATTACTCGGTGTTTCTCCTTCCTCGGCAGCAGAATTAACTGCCGGTGTGACAGTGGAATTGCCACTTTCTATAGCAGCGGCGTTTTCACCCTCCATAGTAGCAGACTTTTCTCCTTCTATAGTAGCAAGTTTTTCTCCTTCCTTGGCAGCAGGGTTCTCTCCTTCTTTGGCAGTAGAATTTCCACCTTCCACATTAATAGGCTTGTCTTCTTCCTTAGTAACAGGCAGCTCTCCTTCCTTAGCAGCAGAATTTGTAGCCTCCTTGGCAGTGGGATTTTCACCTTCTTTAGCAGTGAGTTCTTCACTTTCTGTGACAGTAGGTTCTTTTCCTTCTACATTTGTGGATTCCTTTCCCTCTTTAACAGTGGGATTTTCACCTTTTGCATCAGTGAACTTTTCTCCTTCTATAGTACCAGATTCTTTCCCTGCCTTGGCAGTAAGGTTTTCTGCTTTCTTGACAGCGGAATTTTCACTGGGCTGATTCTCTTCCTCAGTAGCGGGTCGTTCTTCTTCCTTTGTAGCAGGATTCTCTGTTTCTTTGACAGCAGGATTCTCTGCCGCTTCGGCAGTGGGAGTTTTATCTTCCATGGCAGTAGGTTCTTCATTTTCCGCAACAGTGGATTTTTCTGTGGCAGAGGGTTTTTGCTCCCCTAATGCAGCGGGTTTATTTGCTTCCGCAACAACATTATTTTCTCCTTTTTCAGCAGTTTCCTCTCCTTTTTTAGGAGCAAGCTTTTGTCCATCCTCATCAACGGGCTTTTTACCTTCTACAACAGCGGGTTTGTCACCTTCTTTAGTAGCAGGTTGTTTTTCCTCTTTGGCAGTAGAATTCTTTGCCTCCTCAGCAGCGAAATTTTCACCTTCTGCAGCTGTAGGTTCCTCTCCTTCTGTGACAGTAGGTTTTTTTTCCTCCTTAATAGTGAGATTTTCATCTTCAGCGGCTGGTTTTTCGCCTTCAGCAGCAACGTTGTCGCCTTCTGCGAGTTTCTCTCCTTTGTTAGGAGCTGGTTCCTCTTTTTTCTCAGTACCAGGATTTTCTCCTTCATTAGTAATGGGCTTCTCTTCTGCCTCAGTTATTGGTTTTTCATCTTCTGTTAGTGCTAATTCCTTATTTTTTTTAGTTGCACCTTTTTCTCCTTCTTTAGACTCTTCAGACTGTTGAGATGTAGCTTGCTCACCCTTTTTAGAGGGTTTTACGGCTTCCTCTGGTGTGGCTTTTTCATTGTCTTCGGCGGAAGTTTCACCTTCTTGTGAAGTTTCGTCTCTTTCCTGGGTAGGCTTTTTTTCTTCTGTAACAGACGTCTCTCCTTCTTTTGCGGGCTTTTCTTCCTCCTGGATGGGCTTCACACTAGATTTAGTCGACTTATTACTCACTTTTGCAGACTTTTCAGCTTTTGGGATCTTTTTAGCGAAGTCTCCATTGGGTGGAGATATATCTTCTAATGATTCAGATTCAGAGTTTTCTGATGAAGGTGTATCTTTGGAGGCAGCGCTAGAATTATTTTCATCACTGTCTTTTAACTTTCGCGAACTCTTGTGCTTGTGAGCGTGGCTTGGAGTGGTTGGTGATTGAGGTCCAAGGTTGATGTGATTACCTACTGGTCGGAAACCGTTTTCGTCTGCAATATACCTGTAACATTAGGAAAATAATATGTTAATAAAAAGCTTTTGATTTAGTTTTTGGTATTCAGAGTTTAAAAAAAAGAAAAAAATTATTTCCCTTTCATATAAATTGCAATTATGATTCAAGTTTAGGTTTAACTTTAGTTCCTGTATCTCACCTTTGTTTATCATTCAAATCGAACTATTGTTAGGTTTTATTTCTACTGGTAAGTTTCAATAATATTATTCGAGGTCATAGAACTCAATTCAACAAAAAAATATGTTTTCATTTTGTTTACTATATTCGTTTACCAGTTTAAAATCTTACTGATGCATCTATTAAAAGAACTTTGTAAACATTTCAAGGGTTACCCATTAACATCAATAACCTTTTATCACTATACAGCATGTTTAAATTCAATTATACCGTAGAATCGAATTAATTATTTAATCTGTATAATAAAAGTAAAACTGACTGACTAACATCAAGTCCCCTCTTTGAGGCGTGGCTGTAAAGACCCTACGGCGTCCTCACCTTCCGCATGACGCATGTTCTCACTGGACATAGTCACTTCGGGAGGTTCCGCCCGGGTAACACCATTGTGTGGACCACCCGGAGGACACGGTGGAGCGTACGGTAGAGGCGTGCCGCATGGGCAGAGTACCACCGTGTCCTCATGGGGGCGATCGGTAGCAATAACATCTCGCGCCGGGACTTGGTACAGTCCATGATCCGAAGCGAGGAGGAGTGGCAGGCGGTCGCCTCCTTCTGCAAAGTAGTAATGCTAGCAAAGGAGGAGGCCGCACATACACGTGGGAGGAAGTGGCCCTCACGCCTAAGCCGGTGGGATCCCGATCCCGATTTCCGGCCAACATAGGCGCGGGTTTGTGGACGGAGAGCAATGGGTAGCTCGCTCTCCAACCATCCGGTAAGCGTCGAAGTCCAGGCCGAACCCAAGACGTCGGCGGTGCGTACTGTTCCACGCTTGCCTCAAGGAGATGTCGGCAAACCATAGGGGCTGAAGCCTATTGGGGTCTATTTCTGAAAGGAAAATTCGCCCCTAGTATGAAAGGCAACGAAGGAACAGATATGGGTTTTTAGTCAGTAAAAGTCTGACACACCGTCCCGCTCTGCCTAAGAGTGAGAAATTTCATTAGATGATTTTCCCATCTGACTGGCCTGTTGATCTAGTGGTTAGTGACCCTGACTGCTGTGCCGCAGGTCGTGGGTTCGATTCGAAGGTTATAGGTAAATTAAATGGTTTAAAAGCTTGTAACTTCATTTAATATAATCCAACGCGATGTTTGACGAAAAGGCAACGCAAAAAAAGAGAGATAACGCCTGAAAACTCTGTTAGTATTCGGTAATTCCGAGATTTACTCGAAAATTTCACAACTTTGCTCCAGGAAATAGCTGTTTTTTTTTTTTAAACCCTTAAAAGTTTTTGGAAAAAGTTGACGTTATTTTTAATAAAAATTGCAAGGTCTCTAGATGATTACTTTTTTAACTTTTTCAATTTTTAAGGAAAATATTAAGTATCAAAGTTCATACAAAATAGGACATTTTCAGAGATTTTTACTGGATTAGTTTTACACAAATTTAGAAATTGGTTTCTTTAGAAACCTAGATAATATCCACAAGATAATGTCTTTCCAAAATATCTAATGAAAAATGTGTAATAACGTCATAATCAGTTATGAGCGGTTGTATGAAAAACAGTGAAAATGTGAGTCATGATGCACAACCTTAAGGCAGACATTACTTATCGACTTGCTTTACATATAAGTGGAATGGTGGTACTGGACAAGAGAATTCATCAGATAAGAGGCACAAGGACATGCCATTAAGCGAAAAACATCGAATGCTGTCACCCTGTTGGCAGAAACAAGGCAACACAACTACTTGTTTGGGGTGCCGATTTCAATGCCTATGGCAGTTATATTATATTGAGTAGCAGCTTCTTTCTATTATGATAATTATTGTGGTCAGTGCACGAAATTCTAAATGGCTTTTTTATTTAACCTCGAAACAGAAGCTAAAAGTTCATGCAAAATGTAACTAAGCGTTTAGAGGTATGTAGAACAGAGTGTATAGTATAACTAACCTCCGACCAGACGGGTATTATTTCTGGTGGGCAACTGCCAGATAGATGATTTTCAGGCTGTTCTATATGTTCAGATCGTGTGGAGAACTTTAAATTCGCGATGCAAGACTAGTTCTTAAGTGACGCCATAGATGTCGCTACAACCTCACGGCCCAAAAATTTCAACCCCAAAAAGCTCAAAAGTGTAACTATTATTTTATTAACTGGTAAAACTACCATTATAATTTCAACCACTTCTTACTTCACACTGATGAGGGTTCCGTCGGGTGCTGTGTAGGAGTATGACCCTTGCTGCACGTGGATGTCACCGCTGTCGTCATCTTCACCACCCTCGTTGCTGCAGTCACTGTGTTTGTGTGCTGCCTTTCCATCTATCACTTTGTCAAAGGATGTCTCCTCGCGTTTGATACCATTTCCGGTTTCATAACTGTAAAAACGCGTTGATAAAACTGAATTTTCTGTTGTATAACAATTTCACATAATTTGATGTAAAATAATTAGAATAATACTTCATTACATTTTTCATTATATTACACAATTAATTTTATATTTTATAAAAGTACACCGAACTTTAATTTTTGGATAAATCATTAATTAGGAGTTTCATAGGAAGAAATGGACTATTCTTACTAGGAAATTAATTATATTATAAACCATCAATGTTTAATTACCTGTACTTGTATGTTCCGTCAGGCTCAAATTCCTCAGACTGCGAAACAATTGGTATCACTGAAGGCTGTTTTCTTTCTGGTGGCACCTCATCGGTAGGAGGTGCAGAAAGTACACACGCCGCCACCAAGCACAAACAAACTAATTTTAATAACATCTCTATTCTAACCACTCCTGATTTACACTTATAAGTGATGGTCCAGACTTAGTCTCCACTTATATGTAAGATTCATTTATTTACTCTATCCTCCCCCCGCGTTCCGGAGTGGCGAGCATCACCGGACGCTAAATACTTCAACCTTAACGGTTGACAGATGTGTTCTTCGGAAAATTGCACAATAACCTAAGTGTCAACAATAATACATGATCGGTGACGATCGGACGCGATCAAACCATCGACCACTCTTAGCAAGATCTGAAAAACGAACTTACTACAAGATTTCTATTTTCAGTAAGCTCGCGCTTCTGTGCGCATTTAAAAAAATATATGACAGGAATGATAAACATTGTTTAAAATATTATTGAATTATGACTAGATTTTTGCAGCATTATTATTTGGATTAAATTAGAATAATATATAGGTATATTTTTTAAGTTTTTATAAATCTCGTGTTCAGGATCATACTGTATGTTGTATTTGCATATTTACAGCATGAATGTCAATATTGGAATTTGTTTGGATATGTAGAGTTTATTGTCGTGCGTATAATTTATAAAACAAGAAAATTTAATGAGTCTCGTCAAACCAGTGAATAAATTACGAACAAAGCCATTATAAGTTAAGCTATTGAGTCATCTTCATTTGCTATTTTAATCGCGCGAGAGGAGGATCACATTACGTAGAGTCAATTACGAATTAAGATAAAATGTTTTTAAATTTATCAATATTACCGATTTATTTATTATTACTTCACGGTGTTAACAGTGCAGATTTTAGTAACAATAAAAGTGTGCCTCGAAGACAAACTCAAGTTATAAGGACATATAGTTCTAATCATCCCCCAATAGTAGAAACTAACGATAAAATTCCGGTTTCTGTGGTATATGATGATGAAGAAGAGATTAAAGTGACAAATAAAACTGAAAGAGAAGAAGATAAGGTTTTGGAAGAGCAAACATCTTTAGAAGTGGCTCCACCTATAAATCATCCAACTTCCCACGATGTAAATCCGTCTTTAGAAGTTGACGTTACCGAGGGAGAATCAAATGTTAAACCAAAAGCTCGTTCCATTAAAATTCCTGGCACTGAATCCGTTGAAACGACATCTTCCACTGAGACAACTACAACTAGAACAGGAAATAAGAAACGAAAAAGGGTACAAAGTGTAAGAAGAGTCCAGGTAAACAAAAAACAACTTAATGTTCACGCTAGTGAATTAGAAAATAGTGAAAATAAAGTGGGTCAGAAGGTATTGACAACGCCGACTGAACGGTCTCGTGACACCACGGTACCATCGGCGCCTACAGCTCAAACTTTTCCGCGAAGAAAGGGAACTCGTGATCCAGTGGTTCCTATAATCGAATCAGAAAATTATGTTTTCTCACATTCAGGAGATTTTCATTACAGGTAGGTTATATTCATTAAAATTATAATGATGTACTAAACTGTTAATGCAATGATACTATATGACAACAAAATCATTCTTTTGTAGCTATGAAGGCGGTGATGGTACAAAAGCTTATGAGAGAGGCGAGTTAAAAAAATCCGATAGTGGTTCTGGTAGTGCTGTGGAAGGAAGCTTTTCATACAAAGTAAGTAACCCTTAAAATGTTATTTTGATGCTTAAAAATTGGGCAATGCGACTTTAAGACGTATATAACATAGTCGCCCTTTTAATGTTCCGACTGCTCGGACACAGGCCTCCTCTCTAGGAGAGGCATGGGCCGTAATCCACCACGCGGGCCCTGTGCTGGTTGGTGAATGTCACATGTGTTCGAATTTTTGGTTCTAGGACATGTTGGTTTCCTCACGATATTTTCCTTCACTGTTTTGAGAGCAGTGGTAATGAAATTAATTACACAAAGTATTGCGCCTAGCTGGGTTTGTACCCGCGACCTACAACTCGTAAGTCGAGGCCTTTACCACTCGGCCACCACTGCTCTTTATTTGATGTATATATACAACACATAATTATGTATATGTCAACTGGGATGAATTACAAATGGTGTGGAGACAACCATTGCAGTAGATTTATAGTGCTTTAACTCTTAGGAAAGCCAGCATACTCTAAAACTATAGAACGATTTTTTTTCAGACATTGATAAAAAAAATCCATAGAAAGTCAAAACAACCCAAACATGGTTGTTTTGACTTTCTATGGATTTCCCTTTAAAGGAACCATACGCTCATATATTTTTTTTATGCTGCTTTCAGGATAAAGATGGCAATGATGTCAGCCTGTCATACACAGCTGATGAAAATGGGTACAGACCGGTGGGCGCACACTTGCCCACACCACCACCCATCCCTCCGGCAATAGCACGCGCTTTAGCTTATCTTGCTACCAAGACTACGCCAGAACCCATCACAGAGAGAATAAAAACACTATAAACATTTCAATTAAATGTAATATTAAAAAAATTGATGCCTTGATTCACACAGACTTTATTCGCTGGTAAAAGTATTCAAGAGTTTATCTAATGGTTTTTTGTAAAACATAATTTTTATTAACTGTACAGTGAGGTATTATTAATTTATTTGCACTCGAATATTGTAAATAGTTGTTACATAATTATATTGTCTCATACATGGACCATGGAAGGGCACAGCAACATTTAGTTATATTGTTTATATTGCATGCATTACACAAATTAATTGATTAATACAACAAACATTACAAAAAAAATTATTAAAAATTTAGATACGAGGGTAGATTGAAAAATCATGAACATTCTGTGAACAGATAGATTAGATTTAGATTAGTAGATTTTTTTGTAGATTTGGTTAAAACGAAAGCTCAAAACCTAAAGCACAGGCGTAGGGTAGCCGGCTTTTCGGTATTTTATAGGATGAATTTTGGAGGGTTTGCGCAGAATTTACATGCTTTCATTCTGCCATCACTTTTTTACAATCGAATAACCCTAATTGTGGAAATTGTTGTGTGTTGTTGTTGTTAAAAATAAATGAGATTCTACTGTTTATTGTTTTTGTTTTCATATAAAATTTGACAAAGTATTAGTAAATTCTTCAAATTATTGACATGACAATACATGGACAAATTCGGAATACTGGATACCCTCCTGGCCGCCACAGTCGATGACAGCAAGAGACTGGAAGACGTGTTTTTATTTCCATAGAAGATGGGTAGGCTTTAACTGTGGGACGCTACTTGTGTCGATACTCCTGCACCATCTCAAGTTCTTCGCTCATCGTGCTATGCTCGTTTTACCACTGCGGATGTATATAACCTCAGGTAGCAGAAATATAATAACCTTGTTGGTAGTTATATTTTCGAGTCTTGTGGGGTTCGAGTGCTTACAAATTGTATAAAGATCTTTCTAAACGCCTTGTTGTCACTTCGCGTGACTCAACGGGCTGGTTTTATCTTAGACAGAGGAAATTCATTGCCATACAGCGTGGTAATGCTGCCAATCCTTTGGGGACGTTACCAGTTGACAGCGATGCGGTGCTGTTTTTCGAGTTATATTGATGTTATAGATTGCTACGACTGAAGTTGATATTACAGTGTATTGAACATTTCTGCAAGTGTGTAAGATAAAATAATTTGCAAAATAGCATTCAGTAGAATAACTAAATATAACTCGACACAATTATTTTTATTGTAACTTAAAGTCACTTGTTCACATTTGCTAGCAAAAAATAATTACGTTATTACGATTTCCGTAAACAAAATTCAATGCATTATTAAAATTAAATACGAAAAAGATATTGCACACTATCCATAGTGCAGTCGTAATATTACAAATTAGGGTTGCGTCAATAACTTCAATCACGTAAGTATCTGTTAATTCATTAATTAGGAGCAATTGTTTGTCTATTTATTACATGACGTTTCATCATCGTAGTTCTATTCGTATTCATAGTCTATCCAGTGATGTAATCATGTTCGATCTATAGACAGAGCATATTGTTCTATGTTCTCATCATTGACCTTGTGATAGACGCTCACTTCTGTAAACAGGTTAGATAGGAATGCTGTATACCAAGTATTGTTGGGACGACTCTTGCTTTCTATTGGAACGAATAATTTCACTGACATTTCCTGATGTAATAGTTTTACTGTGGGTTAAGCGCGATTGTCTTTCCTTTTACGAAAATATGCAATGTAAAACATTGCATATTTTCGCATTATTATCCCTCATTTTTGTTGTCTTTCAAAGTTATTTCTATTATTTTTTTCTTTTTATACCTCAAAAGGAAAAATGGAACCCTTATAGGATCACTTTTTGGTTCTTCTGTCTGTCTGTGAAGGCCCTTAACGCGTGGAGGTATCGAGGTGAAATTAAAACCATATACTCAGGTCTGGGGTCCCACATTGAAGTGGTTTCGACACTCAAGGGAATTAAAAATTCATAGGGGATCATAAAATTTGGCATAAAACAAAATTTTATAGCACAGGTAGGAATAATACATGAAAACAGTTTTGTTGTTATGTCATAAAAAAATTACGTAAAAATATATCTAAAATATATAAAATATATCTCAATTTTTATTGAATCGTTAACGATTCAAAAAAAAAAAATTGAGATTCCATTTGGAAATTGAATTACTTACATTATGTAAGTTTGTACAGATCCCTCAGAGCACGAATCAAAAGTCCGGTTATTTTATGAACAAACTTAAACGGTTTGAATATAGGGCTTATGTTTGTAGAAAATATTAACTTGCCAATCTTACTTCGGAGAAGTTACGTGAATCGGGTTTTTTTTACGTCAAAAATATCCGGTAGATACACGTTCTAACTACCACTAGAGCCAGTGGTACCGTTTATAGGAAATGACATCAACATTTAACACTAATTTGACAGCTTCTGTAAGTTTCATGCTAATGAAAAATTACTGGGTTTGGTCATTGTCTCATCTCTATAAGTATATAAAACCTTGATATATTATCTCATACAGATGACAAAAACAGAAGAAGGATGTTATTGTATACTTAACGCATTCCACAATTATAAAGGCAAGCTAATTTATGCTGTTCTGAGAAACTTATTATTAGACTTAGTTGTAGTGAAGAAAATAAAATTTACTTTCATCTGACTGGCCTATTGGTCTAGTGGTCAGTGGTCCTGACTGCTATGCTGGAGGTCGTGGTTTCGATTCCCACCCAAGAATGTGTTGTTGTGAGCACGATCATTTGTTCTGTGTCTGGATGTAATTTATCTATAATATTTGTGTATTTAGAAATACATAAGTAAAGTATATTTATCAGTTGTCTAGTATTCATAACACAAGCTCTGTTTCAAGAGATTAGACGGCGTTGTGTGACAGTTACAGTGGAATATTATATTATTTTATATTTGGTTCAATCTAAGCAATATTAAAATAAATATTATATAATTTTCTGATTAAAATTATCTCGAACAACTGAGCAAAACACCAAGAACAGTCGAAAGGTTAGAACAATAAAAAGTAGGTTACATTTTGCAATGCATCTTTGGCACTGATTTTGCTTTTATTTAAATAAATATACAAACATTTTACGTAAATTCAATCATTGTCTATCACAGTTCAGTCATTGTACGTTCTTTTTTATATGTTTTTCATTGCTTACTATATTATATTTTTATGTAAGTGCAGTTTTGCAAACAGAATTTAAATGACTTCATAAGTTCCAGTTATTTTTATTCAAGATTTTATAAAAGTTTGCTTATCTAAAAAATACTGGTCGTGCATAAGTATATAACGCACAACGAGATCTTTTTTACTATAAAACAAATGAGATTAGTCATAAATTAACAAAAAATAAAACTAATAAGGTTAAGTTACTCTTTCTAAAATAAAAGCATTAAATTCTGTTTTCAAATCTGTACGAGTATTCGTGAAGTAACAGGTACGTAGGATGCTCAGGTCGTCAGGGCATCGGGCAGTCAGTTAGTGGAAGGTTTAGTTCCTGCTCGGAGGTGGTGGGGGGAGGGTCGCAAGGTAGTCGAGAGCCTTCTGGATTGCTGGCGGGATTGGAGGAGGTGTCGGCAGATGAGCGCCCTAGAACAGAAATAATGAAAATTTAGACAAATGGTTACGTGAGTTATCAAGCTTCTTTCTTCAGGATATCAATCTTGAAAAAAAGTTTAAATCCAAATTATCAGATTATAAGGTTTTGCAAAAATATATTACCTAGCCAATATTTATGTTTTTTTTTTTTAAATCGATTGTTATTTTACAAAGCTATTATAAATTATTCATTAACTGCCGATTAAAGCACATAGAACTGCTCATAATTAATAAATACGATTTTTGTCATCTCTATCGATTCTATAGGTTGAATAGCTTAAAAAACAAAAACAGAATAGGAGCTTAAAATAAATAGGGTGCCGAGTATAACGATGGGCGATGGTTTTATTATGGTAATCTGTTAAATCCTTCTTAAAGAGTAAATAATTTGACAGGTGATAGTCAAGAAAGAAAAATAAAGGCAACTTAATCCATAATTCAAGAAGACACATAAAATTTAAATAATTACGTAGCCATGCGTGTTTTCATAGTCTATTTTTACTAGGATGACCAAACCACATAAAAAAAATCATTAAAGGTTAAGATGTATTTATTCCTTTTCATCTTAAACAATATTGTAATAACCTTGATTTTTTAAACTTCCTATTTCATTTGCTACGCAGTAAAAAGACTCGCTACAAAATAATAAATCAAGGAATGGATCATCATTGTTTGTTCTTTAAATTTGAAGAATATTATTCTTCGATCCTGCTACGAAATACATATTTTCTTTTGCATTTTGCAAGTGAAGTCAAATGTCAAGTTCAAGTTGAATATCTATTTCATGAAATTACTATTCAATAAGGCTAGACAAACTGTTCTGCGAGGATTGTATTGATGATTTTAATGTTTATAAATCCATAAATAAATACACCCACCCAGTCTTGTTTAGCCCAAAAACTCCTTTAGTCAACCATAAGTGCATTTTGCAAGGTCACGTAAAGATCCGTATTTTTACAGTGCATCAATACAGTCCACTTTTATATATCAAACCAGCTTAATCCCTGCGCCTAAGAGTGTCCGCATTTAGTATAGGCACATTATATATTTCCGCCTAAATGAATTGGTATTAGGCGCCACCAATATTTTTGGTAGGCCGGCAGTGTTACAGCCGCCAATCATATTTTAATCAACATGCAACTTGAAAATGAGTGACAAAATGAAAAAAACTTAAGAAAATTTTAATTCAACGGTCTAGGAACAGTAATTGTTGTGTTGCATCCGCTTAGTAAAGTGCACATTTTTTAGAGCTAAGATTGAATTTTATCCAATGTATAAATACAGATAAATTTTATTGATTATCTGATAGAATAATTAATAAATAACTATTAGTGAGGCTTGAAATTATTTGAAAATAAACACATTAGATTGAAAAGGAACTACACAAAAAAGTCCCTGAATCCGATATATGCGATACGCACAGGACCGCTCGTTGTGGTGACACTTAGGGAAGACTATTGTCCAAAAGTGAACGTCTTTCGGCTGCAATGATGATGATGATGATGACACAAGGAAATACTAAGTACTAAGGCAAATAAAAGGCAGCATAACAGCCCCTAATTTTTTTAGGTTAACCAGATTCCTATTAAAAGACAGGATATAAAATGTAATCTCACCTCAGGTTTGAAACCGTTCTCGTCATCAGCAATGTAGTTGAGATTGATAACAGTGCCATCTGGTGCAGTGTAGCTGAAGGCTCCCTGAGCAACGATAACGTCACTGGTATCTGGACCAGTGGCTTTCTTCAACGTGCCAGCCTCTTCGGCTTTAATGCCGTTCTCAGCCTCGTAGCTGGGGAGTGAAGAACATTTGATGTTTATATTTAATTTTGATATCGTAGGCCGTCTCTCTGAATTAATAGTTATAATGGAATTTTGGGCTGGTGAACCTTAATACAGGTTTACAGTGTAACCTGGCTAGGACACCAGGATACTCTTCTTCTACTTTTAAATTGGTCATATCTCTTGTAATCTGTTTAAACTGTATCTTATTTTGTGAAAAAATAAATAATTATTAAATGGTTGTTATCTTAAGAGAGTAACGTTTGAGATTTTAGACGAGATAAAAAATCTTCTAAGCCAAGTAAATATGTGTGTGGATAGAATTCCTTTTATAGTTAAAACGAAATTCAATAAGATAAAACAACAGGACACAAAAAGTAGCTACATATTCACGAATACTTAAAATTCAGTAAATGGCCAATAATGGTTGCTCGAGGACTTGACACATCTGACGATCGTTTGTTATAGCTATCAGAACAGAGTACGTTGGCTTTATTTTCGCCGAACAATAAATATTTGTACTATTTGATCAAGGCCACTTATTGTGAACAGATCTATATCGGGCAAAATCGTGATTGATCAAGTTAGAACTTACAGTAACCTATTATTTGCTTCGTTATTTGCACTGAATTTTATTCTGGTATATCCTGGAAAAAGTACGAATTTGTCTAGTATTCTATATCTATAGTTAGATATATCAACGTAGATGCTAATTCAAAAGGGGGATCCTATTTTAATAGAGTATTTGCCAAAATATTCATAGACAACAAACAACAGTAGGTCGCCATTGATGCCTCCTTTCGCAAGAGTGCTATCTAAATGAGGTGCGAATCGAATGGTAAGAATTCTTATTGTTCAATCAAGGCGAAACGTAAAACGTTTCGCGATACATATCAAAGAACGGCGTGACTTTAGAGAGACAAGGGCCATACTATCCAGGGTTGCGGGATTGTTGGAAAGAGTTTATGCGGCCCTGGAATGCAAAGAACAACTGAAGAAACACTGGGTTTTAGTCACTCTCTCCCTCTCTATTCAGGGCAGGAGTAGCAATTTATTGATTTCCCACCTAATAAAAAAATACCCACTCTGTAATAAAACATCTCTGTAAAAGTACAAAAAAAATTTGCATTGTCTCAACAAAAGAAAATCATAAACGTCCTCATCACTTTTTATGCAAAAATATTGTATTTATAAGATTTTTCACGATATTTTTCCAGTGTTTTTACATTCGTTACTTAATTTTGTACTTGACCTTACAGCTGACCCTCCAGCGATCAGTGCCGGCGGTCAAATCAATGATAGTGAAGTCGCTAATGTAACATAACACTTTGAGTACCATTATGTAACGTTAAAGTCGTATTGCCCGCAGGTAATACGTAACTACAATAAGTCATGAATTTACACTTTATTTTGATCAATGACAAAACAATCTTTTTAGTACACCGTCTATAAATATCTGCAGAATTGAAACTGATTTATTAAATCCTAGAATATTATCATTATTAGATTCAGGTTGTTGTTAGGGCTACCTGCATATACTGCAGTGCATCGGGCATGTTCTCTTTAGCACATGTGGATGATTTCCATGCTATAATAAGGAAGAAGGCTGCCTCGTTACTAAGCAGGTCTATGACCACCTCCATTGGTATTCTTTATACAATAGCCGATAAGCATGATGCGCCAGTATACTGATGATTATTACTGGTTGCGGTTGCTGGTGTGGTAGCTTAAGTCTTTACAAGCTTTTACTTAGTTTCACCTGTCCCGATGTTTGTCTGTAATCAAATTTTGTAGATTAAATTTGATCCATTTCCCGGTTACTGATTGAGCTGAAATTTTGCATACATGTGTAAATCAGATGACAATGCAAAATTATTATGACAAGGAGCTGATTTGATGATGGAACCGGGAGATGGCTACAGGAACTTGGTAGTTAAACGACACAACACCATCGAGTTTGGGCTCGTATGATTCGTCTTGACGAGTATTAATTATATAGGTATACCGAGCTATAAAAGCTTGCTATTAAAAATGAATTTCATTAAAAGCTTGTTTAAGTATTACTAACTATTGGACCAATATCCTCGTACAAAAAAACATTGTAATTATTTTACTAATCTACCGAGTAACCACATACATTGCTACTGTCTTGTGCTAATGTTTTCATGGCCAAAACTACACCAGGCGCCAGAATTCCGAATACATATTATATCAACATTTTTCCAAATTTCTACCCAAAGTAAGTAAGTTAGTATGTAAATTTTATTTATATAATTTGTAAGTTTTTTTGCTCACACGAAGTTCGTGTTATGTGTGCTTGTATAGATTAACACATAGTATAAAGGGTTTCAAATAGATTTCTATTGAGCCGGTAGCAAATATTTGCTTCCTAATATAAATAGTAAATATTTGAGTGTGTTAATGTTTGTCATTACTAAATCGATTATCACTGAAATCTATTAGGCTTAGTAGTTCTAGAAAGTTTTAAAAGCGTCAAATTCTATTCCTATTATTAATATTGATTTTTAATTCATCTTACTGATTTGAATTTATTAATATTGGTGGTGTTTCAAACAGTTTTTTGTTCCAGCGCCTGATAGATTTATCCTTAGACCTTAAGCTTAAGCTTTTAATACAAATAACGGACGGTGTATTTAATATGATACTAATTACTAGGGAATACTCCTAATTAATGAGACAGGAGATGCAATCATAGAGTATATAGTATATCTTCAAGTTATTACCTGTATCTGTAAGATCCATCTGGTTGCTGATCAAACTCTTGTGAGAGGATTGCTACGACTTTGTCTGCAGGCCCTTGCGGCGCCGATAGAGAGACTGCCACCACTCCCAAAAGAATTAACACCCTCTGTAAATAAGAGAAGGGTAAAATGTTTATAAGTACATTTTAAACAACACAAAAATCACTAATTTACAACTAAACTTAGTTAATATTTTAATTCTCATTCAAACAGCGTAATATTATCTAAAGGTTTTATTAAAAGCTGCTTCCTTTATATGTCTACTAAACTGATACTGGTATTTAAATACATAAAAAAATATAATATTTTAAGTTCTTGTAAACTGGCGTTAATATAGTATACTTTTAACGAAATAGTATCAATGTAGCAAGAGAAAGCAGTCAATTTTAAGCATTTTTTGGGTGTAGAGGTAAACATACAGGTTGTAAAATCCCATGAATCTCCGTTGAAAAGAAAGATTCCTCCGACCAGACGGGTGCTATGTCTGGTCCAGGGAACTGTCCGATAATTGATTTCAGGTAGTTGTATGTGTTCTAACACTGCATAGAGATGCAGGATTTTGTATTTTAGTTCGTATGTGGCATCATAGATGTCGCTACACGACTTTGAATCAGTTTTATTTTTATTACGCTGACATTTTGAAAATAATTAGGTATATAATTCTTTCATTTTTTTAAATTGCAATGGAATTAATATTGTATAAATTTGCATGGCAAAATATGGAGAACTCTATTATAAAAAAAAAAAAACACCTGTTTACTATACCCATGTTTGCAAAACAAATGATTCTTATTCTTATTCGACGCCGCTATGAACTGAACTGCACTTTTCTTCAACATTTAAAAAGTTAACGTTGTGGATGTATTTCAGGATACTTGAAAAAGAATGCCAAAGTTGGACGTTTGATCTAAAAATCACGGATGAAAAGTCATTCTTTATGAATGATTTTTCATCCGTGATTTCCCGTGATGCCCTCGGATGATTTAACTTTCGGTACCATATTAAACGCCTACTCTAAGTACAGAAGCAAACAGCTTACTTTTAGGTCAAACTATTATGAAATGATCAGGCACTGGCACTCCAGACAGACGACAGAGTATAAATTCGCACATACATAAATATTAGGCTCTTGCTAACTTAAATCAATAAGGCGCTAACTAAGTGAGACAAGGTTACAGAAGACACATATCGACCTACAATCACAAGGACACAGACACAAGACCTTTAGTTTGTAGTCTTTAGTCTATGCTCATGTAGTTGAAAGATTTATAGCCCATTTGTAACCAATATCAATTTCAACATTATTCACAATCAACCAATTAATTTCTATAAAATCAATTTTAATTTAATAATTTATTGCTGATGAATTTGGTTGTCTTCTGAGATTTATAAGGCTGTTTTATAAAATAAGATATCTGTTATGTGATATAATTATTAAAAAAAAAAAATTAAGCTGAAAACAGTACCGTAGTGGCCTGCATGGGTGAAGTGGGCTCTCGTTCACGGCCTTGCATCCAAAGGGACTCTTAACAACGAGGGTTTTTTATAATTAATATTGGAGATTGATTCGCACTTGACCACTATTTCACCTGATCGTAAGTGACAATGTAGTTGGGTTGTACGCTAGGTTGCGAAAGCCGCGGTCTCATTCGAATTTATGAAAAAAAAGTTCTCGCTGATGTGTCATTGCCCACGTCTAAATTAGTCCGCGCTACGCTTCTAGCTGGAAATACCTCTTTATTTAAACTGAGCCTGTGCTTAGCAACGTGTAAAATAACTGCACGAAATTGTTTGTTTTTAAATAAGCTTAAATTATTAAAGCATTGTTAAATACAAATAAAGATGTTAAAAAAAAGATTGGTGCCACGAGAACATCGTAATTTAGAATATTCAATTTCATGCTTTAAGAGCTTTTTTAAGTTGAGAAAATTTATCTAATGACTTCTCCAAATGTAGGGCGAAGCCGGAGGGCGTGTCAGACGTATTCTGATTATTTATTTATTTATTTCATTTGGGAAAACAAATAGTAGTATATTAAGTATACACAGCCTTAAAACGTCTTAAAATTAAAATTAACAAATATACTACCCACAACATTTTCCACAGATTACTATGTTATAATAATAAAAACAAACTGTTAGCAAACGTAGACTGTAGCAGGGCTAAATCAAAGAAAAGGATATAACACCACATCTATGTTCTTTCTATGCTTTTTGCGTTCCAGGACCACAGATTTATTTTTCTGAAGTCAACCCATGACCTCAGTAGGCTTCGGCCCTGTTGGGCGCCTACGGTTTTGCTGACATCTTTTTAAGGCGCGTACTACACGCCGTCAAAACTCGAGCTCGGTCTGAACGGTTATCGACTACCTATTGCTCGTCGTCCACAAGCCCATGCCTACGATGGCTATAAATAGTGGTATCGGGGTCTCGTCAGCTGGGGCGTGAGGATGTCCCTCTCAGGCATGCGGCCGCTTCGATCGCTAGCATTGCTGCTTCGCAGAAGGAGGCGACTGCCGCCCGCACCCCCTCGCTCCACAGCATGGCCTGAACCAGAGTTCAGCGCAAATGATAACCAACACCCCAGCGAGGATACAGCGGTGCTCCACCCAAGCGGGGCACACGTCCACTGTATACTCCACGATGTCCTCCGGGTGGTCTGTAAAGTGGTGACCGGACGTTTTTTCTGCACGGGTCAAGTGCAGAAACCTACCGAATCTATTATGGCCGGTGAGGAACTGCGGCTTGCGGATACTCATCAGGCATAAGGTGAGGATGCATTAACGTCTCTCTGGTCATTCCTCAAAGATGGGACTAATTCCCGCCATGATTATGGCGTACCCGTGCTTTAAGAGCTGTACCTAATAATAAATAATGTTTGGTCGGCCTTATAATGTTCCCACTGTTGGGCCCTCATCTCTGGGAGAGAGAACACGCTGTAATTCACCACGCGGGCCAAGTGCGGGTTGGTGGATGTTACGTCTTCTAATTTTTGGTTCTAGGATGTTTTCTCACAATGTTTTCCTTCACCGTTTTGAGAAAACTATGCTAAATCATTTTATGTCAGGTAATACTATATATCTGTATCACAATTACTTTATACATAACTTTATTACATTATTAAGTTATAAAATAAAATCTAGGACTATTATGTAACACATGACTGTGCAATATATTGTCTTAGTGCTTTTGGTCCCTTCGCATATTTAGATTTTCAATTTATTCTTAACATACGTAGGTATGCACTAAGTTAAACAAAATTACATCATATCGTCAATAACCCTTAGGCGACTCATTTCAAGCACGCATATATGCAAATAAACAGACTTGTAGTAATATCCGCTAATTGTACCTACAACACAAGAGAAGACAAATACAATTAGTCGGTAGCCTAGTGGCCGTTTGTGGCACGCGGCCTTCACGCGCCTGTCACGCGAGTGACGTGACGCACGCCTTGCGTTAACATTTTATATATTTTTTTAAATATTATAGTGCTTAGGCTCACTTTTGACTATTATGTCATCAGATATTAGGTAGATATGGTCGACGATGGAGAAAGCTTGGCGATGTGTAATCTACTCTGAAATAGACCCTGTAATATGTATTACAGCAAGAAATTCTACTTCTAAGCATCAGTGCGTCTGCAGGTTTTTATATAGGACTTGGCTGAGAGAGATACCCACACGATAATGTAGATCTTTCGGAGAACACAGTGGCATACGATAGAATTGTACCCCGCTTGGGCAGAGCACCACCGTAAGACACATTATAAAAGAAAGCTCTTAGCTTCGGGACTCGTAGAGTGGGATTGCACGAAAGTAATAACTGTTGCCTTGTACGGAAAATGATAACTAAGGGTCACTACACACGAACCACCCGCCACAACCACAAACCACCGCCACCGGCAAATTTCCTGTAGGTTTCATACTCTCTCTCCTCAGTCGTACACTCTTGACAGAGTAGTCGTGGTCATGTCTCGGTCACCACCACCGCCTCTTTTGCAATACGAAGCCATGCAACAGAGCTCTTGTTCGTGTTTGCCGGCTTGAGAGCCTTCATTTACGCTGCAGAGTGTTACGGTTTTGATGAGGTCCGTCCACCGTGTTGGAGAGCGTCCACGAGATCTCAGAGGTTTCATACATTTTATATGAATTCGTCACACACGGTACACGCTGGTAGCTTCTACATGCTACAAATTGCAGCTGCTAAACGGCGATACAAAACGCCGCAGGACGCTATTCGTGCATTTAAACCTGCTTTGACATAATCTATTATGATACTGCACGAATGGGTTAAAAATAAGTAGTAGCCACCGGCCACAAGTGGCTGTCGCGCACTTCAGCTTATTTTGTGGCCGCTTCTAGCTTCTCGTGGCGGCGATTGTGGCTGTGACATGTGACCCATGTGCGGTGACACAAAAGGATCACATAAAGTTTTTATCAGTAAAAGTCTGACAGTCGCTTTACCTAGAGCATGATTACCCACCTCAAAAGTGAAGAACCGATGCGATAAATATAACTATGCCTAAAAATATGTTCAACATTAAAAAAAAATCACATAGGCCTACAAGGGCACTTATAAAACGTCTAAAGCTAGTGCTACCGGTACTGGTACCTAAATGGATGCACAACAATTGTGGGATATAACATCCATTTAGGTACCTATTTCTGTTTAAACTGCTCCCATTTTTATTTCAGTAATCTATGATTCGAATTATCTATAATATTATTTAAATGGTCCGGATTGATCTGTCCCAAAGTTAAAAAAAAATACCTACGGAAACAAAAAAAAAACTATTAAAATTATACGAGATTTCATCAAGAATATTAATTAAATATGATAATCGCATCAAGTTTTAAACAACTAAGATGATTAATTTTGTAAAAGATGTCGGTGTTTAATTACCTTTTCAACATAATTATACTGGTTTTAAGATAAGAATTTATTAATGAATATTTTAAATATTGATACGATGAAACTAGAACAGATGCTAAAAATACGTTGTTTTAACTGATGCTATTTCACATACCCTGTATATAGGAGCAAGAATATAAACAAGCTCAGGCCTTCTCTCTGGGAGAAGGAATGGGCCGTAGGCTTAATGCGGGTTGGTGAATGTCACATGTCTTCGATTTATTAGTTCTAGGACATGCTGGTTTCCTCATAATGTTTTCTTTCACCATTTTGAGAGCACTGGTGATTAAAGTACTGCGCTTTATATAGAGTAATGCGCCTGACGGAGTTTGAACCCGAGACCTAAAACTATAAGTCGAGGCCGTCACCACACACAGAATATGTGAGAGCTCCAGAACAGGGGTAGTCTCATAACCGCTACGATTTGTAGATCCTGGATTCGAATCTAAGCTATCTGATAGTCAGGGTAAATTTTAGACACATGCGACACCCACCAAACCACACTAGATCCACGTGGCTAACTGTAATCCACTCCATCTCCCAGTGCAATATAAATATTTCAAATGCTGGACCATGTCACAGAAAACCAAACAACATGTAGAGAGAATCTTACACCTTACGAATACTCTGTTTATAAACTCAAGTACAAAAGCATATGGAAGAAAATGACACATGACATTGGTTACATAATTAAGTGACCGTATAATATCGTCACAATGATACTTTGAACTCTGTTTAATCGGTGTCAATGGATTCTACATTTTGCATAATGCTTTTGCCTGGGTATTCTATACAATATCAAAAGTTTAACTTGCAATGTGTAAACAAAAGTCGTACCTGACACGACGGGAGTGTTAGGAAAATCTTTCGTTCGCTCACTCTAGCTCACGTTATCTCTTTCGAATCTAACCTGTACCCCTAGCCAAGTTAATAATTTGCAATCGTTATTGCTAATAGAAAACTTCAAAAGTACGGAAATGACGTGATCTCATCGCTCAGTCACGTAGTCAGAACAAAAGAATCGAGGGCGCGGCCAACTCGAGGCGTTCGAAGCAAGAGAAACAGTTGTAACGTAGTTAGGGGTCTGTTCATGTAGGGGTGTTCTACTACGTTACCGAGAAAGCGAGCTCACTTGTCTTGAAATAAATTGTTTCAGGTGTAGCCGATAGTTACCTTAGGAAGCTCTAATAAGTGAGTATAATAAGGCTTTGAATTTGAATACTCTTGAGTATATCTATTGGCTTTATAAACAACAAATTAACATTAACCAGCTACTGTATTTCCATAAATAGTTATAATCAAAACACTTAATAAATTATGCGATGATTAAATGATTACAAAGGAGAACAACGTTAGTGGTGAATAGACTTTTACGATAGAACATTTACTGTAAGTATAAATCCATAAATAGATTCGACTAGTGTCTTGATAGTGCAAATAGATCATTAAATGAACCATTCAGAAACCCGTTTCAATTAACCTTTACGTAGACACGATAATTAGTTACTTATAAACCTTATTTCATTTAGGTTTATGAAGATATAAAAACCACTAACTCAGTTACTTACTGAAAATACATCTAGTATTCATTAAATCAGATTTTTTATTGTAGAAACTTCTTTATCCAGTTAGAAATGCCTAAAGCAATATAATTTATCTAATTTAGGTTTATGTGACTAAGTCCGAGCGTAAAGAAGAAACAAACACACACACAAACTTTTCACCTTTTAGAGTGATGCTTTTCCTAGACAACACTTAGTTAGTTAGCCTATTACGTCCCACTGCTGAGCAAAGGCCACACACGTCTGCCCTTAGCCATTGTAAGCCAGCCCCTCTGGTAGTTGTCAAGCTCATCTCTCCACCTTCGCCTTGGTCTGTCGCGATGTGGCCTTGCGTTTAATGAGACCCATTAAGTGGCCCTTTTAGCCTACGGCTTGTTTGACTATAAAATTCATTTCAGCCAACTCAGACGTTTTCAGTTCAGCCGTTACAATAGGAAAGAGTTACAAACATACACACACTTATAATATTAGAATGATTATGCAAGGGTCTTGTGTGGATTACTGACACGGGCTAGAGTTACGAAGGTTGATATGCTTCACAGTCCATTAGCAGACTGTAGTAAGTAATTAATAGCGTTACTTGAAACATAGGCCTATTCGATAAGTACTGGATATTATGTTAAATCTGAAATTCATAGTGATCAAAGTTCAGTGTCAATTATTTCGCTGATGTTCAGTCTTCGAAAGTTATATTTTGTTTTTGGTATGTATGACCTTCGTTTCGAAACAGCTAGATGAAAAAGCCAAGTTAAATTTTCCGGTCCAAACTTTGAATTTAAACTTAAACTTAAACTCAACAGTCAACGATCTCTGCACTGGATCAACGAAGCTATGAAACAACGTACAATAGACGCAATGGATTAGCGATTGGCTAGTGTCATGCTTGGGTTCGATTCCCACACGAAACAAATATTGTATAGCATGCAGATAATTTTTCTGGGTCTGAATGTCTTGTATTTATGAGTTTACATGTATGCAAACGCACTCACTATGCAGAAGTAATTATTAGCTAGGCAAAAAAAAATAGACACATATTATCAAGTAATAAGCTTGAATTGAAATTAATGTTTTATTAACATGTAAATTTTAATTCCTAGGATGCGAATTGCATCATTGGCAAATTACTAATTGGTAAAGTAAGCCTAATGTGTAAAAATAACTCATTAGCAAAATAACCTAAGAACATCTCATTGCTCATAATAGACACTATTATTGCTAGACTTATATGCGAATTGATTTCCCATCTAAAAAAATATGCAAATTAAGATATGCGTGTCACTGAAGTTAGGCAGATATTAGACAGAATTAATGAAATGCCAACCTACTACTCGGAAAGGTATCAAATTAGAACTAGTAGCTTAGGTATAGTACAACCATATATACCATGTACATAACCATGTATATTAGTAGGTACAGGGAAAGATAGTAAAGAGAAAAGAGAAAATATAACGTTAGTTGTGTAACATTTTCACTAGCGTTTTACACAGTAGTCTACAACATAACACTTAAAGTACAACCACAGGCTAACCACTTAGATACGCTTAAGTACGTTACCGTAAAACAAAAGGTTTCCAAGTCTCCGTTTGTCACCCACAAACTATTATTAGCACTGCCTAAATACCTGTGGATGCTGCGGTATGCAGATGTCGGCACACTAGCTATTTTGCAAGTGTATTGAGTTGTGGGAACATGTCATAGAATTCGAGAGTTGCCTCGGAAACAATGTACTACGTGCAAAAACAAAAGGTGTGCACCTAATTAACCGCTCGCACGCCTCCGCATGAACCCAGGTACGGACTTAACGAGTTAAAAATTTGCCCGAACTTTTTTTTCTGTGTTTAAATGGGAATTTTTGATAGATTAATTAATAACGCCCCTTGAGCTCCTAAGTCGTTATCCAAAAGTGTCTAAAGTGTCAGGGTAATTTGAACTGCTTGTGAGCCTACGCTGATATTTCGAACGTTTTCTCTTATGATACCAAAGAAGAATCATGCGATAATTGAGAAGATATGTTCTTTTTTATCAGAAAAAAATAGTCTTTAATTTATTTTTAAATTTTATAAATTAAATACAAGCCTTGATACAAAACCGATATGGTTGTTGAGAACTAAGGCCACAAAACTGAAGAGACCGCTGAAATCGCAGAACAAGTCTTTGGTTTAGGTTCTGCTAAAATTCAAGCGAAAACTCATCACCTCCAGTCTGTTTTGGACCTATAGAGCAGCACAATCCATTGGCAAACAGCATATACCAAGGAGTCTCTTTCTGGATGTCCAACGTTAAAGGGTCCATTGTCATCAGAAAGAGTAAGTAGTAAGGTCGACTGTTGGTGTAAGCCAACAGCCTAATTGATACTGCCAATGGTAGATATCTACTCCAGGCCAGACTTGGGTACTGCAGCAACTGTACATACTTCGCAGGCACACCTTTCTCCTTAAAGGCCCTCCACAGAATCTCACATGCCACCCCGTCATTTACCGTTTTGAGGTACGAATTTTTAATCGCACCTTTGTAAATATTTCGCGCATAGCTCTGGCGTATAACGAAAATGGCATCCGTTGAACCCCGACCAGGCATAAAACCGAATTAAGCTGCTTTCAGACTACGCTATAATATAATATATAGCTCATAGCACAACAATATCGCGCACCATATATTTATTTAATTTTGCCAATAATATATAGTATAGCCAAGTATGAACGTATTCTAAATAAATATATGGTGAGCGATATTATTTTGCTATGAACTATATGTATATTATAGCGTAGTCTGAAATGAACTTTAGTTTTTTTAAATTTCAGTCTGTCCTCTCAGCTGCCTTTCCATAACTTATAACAGTAACCGTTATTAATAACAATAACCAATAATCAATTACTTATAACAATAACCAATACTGTGTATGACCTACTTAGTTTAGCAGTAAATCACTTAACTAATCGGCCAACAAAATCTAAAATTACCATATATTTAGTCAGGTAAAGTAATCATCTCAGAAACACGGCATTGTCTTCTAATGTACAGTCCGAACATTAATTACATATTTTGTTTCTGTCTCACAAATAAAGATATCTGTAATGTGACCCAAATGAATGACCCTGTCAAGACGTATCCTATTTTCTATATATTTTAATACAAATTCTTCTTAATATATAGATAATTTATTTAAGAAATAAAATTAAAAAAAAGATATGTTACATTATTATTCAAATGACCAATTGAATTAATGAGAAGTATTGTTTAAAATGGCAGCGTTTTATAAACGCCTAGCTTGTTGTCAGTGGCTTCGCCCGCGCCGTACTAATTTCCATTCAAATCCGTTTAGTCATTAAACGTTAAGAGGTAACAAACTGACAAACAAACAGAGCTACTTTAGAATATATAGTAATATTAGAATTTATTGGTTGAATTTTAATATTGGTATTTATTTTGCCGATAATCGCACAGAATTTCAACAAGTTATTAGTAGCTGACAGCGTAAAATTTTTATGCGTAAATAAATAATAAAAACATAAGCAAAGCTATGTGAATTAGTAAATATTCCAATTTAATAATTAACATTTTGACAACTTATCTACACCCAAATCCATGCTAATATTAAAAATAAGAAAACACTTATGTCTGTTCGTTTAACAGTCTATCTGTTTTTTTTTTCTGACATTTTCACGCCTAAAATTATTGTATATTATTAAAATACAATACTTTTACCACGACATGGTGAGTCCTCGTAGACTCGTAATACACGAGCGATAAGGCATTGCAAAGCATTTAGCTAATACGAAGCTCGCACTGTGGCTATATACCAGTGTGGAGCACCCAAGGAGGCATGAGGGAACAGACAACCTCACATCCCGAAACCCCGACCCCGACTTCCAGCCACTGTGGGGTTTGCGGTCGATGAGTAAGACTTTCACTGACTAGAACAGTCAGTAAAAGTCTGCGCTCTAGAGCGGTAGAAGTCACTAGATGTTTTCCCACATTAAAAAAAAACTATGGCTATATGTGGCTGTAACAATTTTTTCAGAAAATATTAGCATTTATATGTACTAGTATTTTTTTTAAAGAGGGGCCTGTTTTCCTGATAGAATCGTCCAGTTTTCGAAAACCTATTTTAATTGATTATTTTTTAAGAAAACTTACGGCTAGTTATATTGTCAATAAGATAAATGTAGCATATTAATATTAATTAATTAAACCCCAAGCGAACGCGCACCCAGTGTCTTTCTATTGTGTCACTAATTTATCACGATTGAAGAGAGTAATGAACCACGATATGCTACTGATGTATGTATTCAAAATACTCATTTTACTTTTATTCTTTATAAACAAAATATATATTGATCTGTATGTTTTGTTCAAAGGTAGCTGAACTATTAAATTTATTCCAATAAAAACAAATCTTGCATTTTTGGCGCCGCACACATTATGTTATTAACGAATTCTTATTATAATTAGTTCGCATTAGGTAGGTGATAATGACATAGTTTAGTGACGAAAAAAAGATCTTTAATTTACTGCGAGTAACGTAAAAATAAGCCATATATTGTATTAATTATCAAAAAGTAGGTTTTTAATTTTCTATTTTGATCAGCATGATATACTACGAAAATATGAATGTAGGTAGTAAGCAGATAAAAAAAATTAAACGTTATTTATTGGTATGCGTATTACAGAGTATCCCCGCACATGGGCCACAAAAAAAACCGCTTATAGCTTCCTTTTTTGGTGGCCTTTTTTAGAAGCCGCTTCTAGCTTTTTCGACCACAAGCTTTTGTTATAGAAAACGGCTTGACAGATTTGGCTTTTGTTTTTTCGTACAGGTCTTTAGAGGACAAACTTTTTTCTATAAGTTTCTGAACGGAACAACGTCTGTCGCATCAGCTAATTCTAAAAGTAAACATCACCAGCAGGTCACGTTACGACCGTTTTGTTTCGAATCTCTTTCTATAATCGGTAAGTCTTCGATTCCTTTGTTCTGATCACGTGACTAAACGTTGATATGATGTCATTCCCATACATTTATAGTTTTCAGCGTTAACGATGGTAGATTATTGACTTGGCTAAGCCGTCTGCTCTCAGTAAACATTCTACATAAACTCAGTTACAGTAAAATCCATAAATCGCATCGATACTTGCAATTGATAAATAAATGCGTCAAGCGCATATAATAAATCTGCATAAAACGATGGCACGCTTGTCACTGAGGTAAACAGCGCAGTTGTTTCAAAGGTTATGTATTGTGGGCGCATCGAATGCACGACGCGTTGCATAACTAGCCGGTGACCCTTTGCCCTATGCACCCACTTTGGTTACATCCATAAAAACGAGATTAATTTAAAAAGCTTGCAAGAAGATGTCTCGATACTAATTAAGATGTTAAATTACATAGGAGCGGGAGTTATCTACATAATTATGATCAATTAACATAAATACGATTTTAAGTATTTGGGTTTCCTTTTTAAGATTAGATTCTTGTTCGTTTAAGGGTTAGGGGGCATTTGATTGTTGAACTTTGAGACAAGCGTATTCACTTAATCTTAAACATCTGAAATATTCCTTAGAATTATTTATGATTTAATTGAATTTATCTTTGCTGAAAATATATTTTTGTTTCTTGTATTTTCTTTTATTTGTTGACATTTTATATTATTTGACATTGTAATGTAAGTAATAATTTGTTAACTATAATGAAATTTAAAAATTCTGTATAAATCTTGTAAGAATTCCTTACCAATAAATTACTACGACTATTTTTCTAGAAAGATATAACAGTGCATTTTGATTGACTGCATTTTAAATTACTTAGGAGTATGTGTTCATACACATACACCTAAGTAATTTAAAATGCAGTCAGCTGTCTCATAATTGCATGGTTTTTTCCGTCAGTGCGTGCAAAATACTGCAATTTTTTAAATCTTATTTTATTTGTAACGAGCTTTTTAGATCTGTATGTATCATTTAACAAGTTGTAGCGATACCTACCTTCTTGATTCAAAAGTTTCGTAAGTTTAACTGAAGTAACACTAGTCAGTAAAAATTTGATACTCGCTTTCGCAGTACTCAAAGCAAAACCAGTTAATTGATGAATTACCATTCCTCTCCTCGCCCACAATGAGAGTAAATATTTGCAAGAAAAATTTTCAGCCTTTAGCTTTGAGCTGTAATAGTTACCAACCATTGTACCCTAAATAAATTGAACAGCAAATTAAAAATTTTAAACGTGTCAAATCCTGAATTTATTTGGGCAACGATACATAAAACAATATTGAATTTACATAAAACACTAATCACCTATAACTCAGTGGAAACGGAACAAACAAACCCAATTTATTGATTTGTTATTGAAAAATATAATAATCGTTAATAATGTCACCATAGCAGGGATCTGACTAATTCAAAGCTTCCTTATTAGATATAATCAAAAATAAGGCTACCTACCTGCGATGGCAATGATGCCCTTCTGCGCCTAAATGTTAAAGATGCAACATCCTACAACGGAGGTCAGGAGTTCACATCCCAGCATGGGTTATAATTTATAGACTCATTTAAGTCCGTTTATGGTATGGCTAAATTGTTTCTAGCACTTTTAGAAACTATAAAATGTAGAATTTATTAAGGTTCGTTAAATTACTATTCTGAATCCCATTTTTAGCTGAAACGGTAGGTGTCAAATAATATATTTACTACTTGTGATAAATTTAACTGAAAGTTTAAGAATAGAATAGCTCCTGTGACGTACCCAATCAGCCTTACAGGGCTGTCTACAGAAGTCATAGAATGCATTGGGCAAAACACATTTTTTTCTTAAAATTATACTACTATTATTTTCAATTTTATCTAGATTTTCAAGCATAGATAAATTATTTATTTCATTCTTAGTTCTGCTAATTCAAAATGCAATGATTTCAGAAGCAGAGGTTAACAACTGATACTAAAATACCGAAATACATCACGTATTAAGGGACACAATAAGAAGTGTTAGAAGCTACAGATTTCTAATACGTAAATTACTCGTATCTTAAATCTCTAATTACGCATACGAAAGAACCCTAATCAGCAATATTGCAGAGTTTGACGGACTTAACTATTTTTTGACGCTAAGTCCCTACATGTAAATAGCCCTAATCCTTCTATAATCTAAGACTAAATTAAAAAAAAAACTGTGACTTACCATTGTCATATTGAATAGAGCACTTGATAATAATAATTCAGGATGAGCAAAAGTGATAATATCCCATGTGGTTAGGTAGACGACGGCGGCGTGTGCGCCCGATTGTACTTACTCGTCTAATCACCTGTCCCTTTTATAGAGTCGCGGATTTGTCTAGCCATTGCATGCAGCCGGGGGAGCCTGCACTCAGTGCACAGCGCAGGGATGGACTTAGGCCTACGGTTTGTGCGAGAAAATTTAATATTTTCATGAAAGAGACGGATTCTCAAGAGTTTATCGGTTTTTCAGGATAGGAATTTAAAAACCCTTTAAGACATGGCTAAGTGTCCTCTGAAAAATCTGAAGCATTCTGAAAAACAAATCTTTTACATGTTTATTCACGCGCTAAATAATAATAGATTGATTGAATAGAATTATTCAATCAATCTATTATTATTTAGAACTATAAATAAACAGGATCTAATCCTGATCAGATCTTGGTTTACCTTTTTTTCTGCAGCATAATCAAAGAATTATCAGTTACGCGGTCAATATATCATTTCCTAATGAAATTCCAAACAAGTTCATCTGAATTATGCGTCTATGCTTGTCAAAGAATATAACAAAATACGATGAATAATGGCGTAATGTCACTAACCATGAGAAGTAGATAATGATGTCTCACCAGATAACAATGTTGTCATCAAAAGAATATAGTTTTTAATAAATTAACATAACACATACCTACTAATTTTAAAATGATTTTTATTGAAGTTTCGACTATAAAAGCAAATGTTTACGACTTAATTATATGTCTATTATTAATTATAGTTTTATAATAACATGATGTTACTGCGTTTTTATTAATTCACAGATCACAACTAAAACAAAACTGCATTTATAGTTATGCCCCGCTGCGTGTTCTGGCACTTCATTGTCAATTTCATTATTGTTTGCTCAGTTTTATTAAGTTAGTGCCCACTTTATTGTAATATTATGAGTGCCCTAAATCACATAGTCACTATAAATTATAGTTTTACAACTTTTGTATCTATTTTGTTTAAATAAGTCATAAATTCTTTATTGGCTTTGATTTTAATGTGTAAAACACAATAAAACGAACTTTGTATTTAAATATTCATCACGGATTTATTTGGGTGATGATCAAGGGTCCTAATTTACAGACTGTATTTTATAGACTGTTTTATAGATACTATTAATATGCCTGATTGTAAAACTTTAATGGCTGTAAAAGATGTAACGTGTATTTGATTGGTAATTAAATTGATAAGGAAGTTTATTTAATGATAACCTTTATGAACATGGCAGTAAATAAATATGCATTACATAACACAACATAACTTAAAGGTACTAATGATGGTTTTGAGCCATTAAAAGTAAAACTACCTTTTGAATGAAAAGTCTTTTTTTTTTAAATACAGCCGACTTCCAAAACAAAAAGCTCAAAAGTACAGATTACCATCAATTTAAATAATAGTAATAAATAATAATAATAATAAATTCATTTACACCAAGGCTTAGAATACCCATGGTAAAATTATAGTTTGAAAAGTAAAAAAATAATAATAGTACAAAGTCAGATTCACTTTGAATAATACAATCAATACAGATATTAAATGGTAGACGGTTGTATTTTTTTTAAAACAAACAGCCTTTAATTATTCTTTGCTTAGTTGCGGTATTCTCGATAAGTAAAATAAATATAATAAGGTAGCTATAAAATAAAAGCAACCATTAAATAATGTACATCTGCTCTATATTTCATGACAATTTCAATAAGCTCAAACACGGCTACGATATATAGTTTTTGTAACAGATTTATAGAGCTTGCTTTAAGCCTTTACTATTTACAACAATCATCACCTCTCAGTGCCTTTTTCGACTATTCTAACAAGCCCATACGTACCTGTAGTCGTGTCGTAAGAAAAGACTAGGAAAATTTTCAGAAAGGTTGACTGAACTTTTAGAATAACCTAAGTTTATTTTCAGCGTGGGATTGTTTGAAAGAGTTACCATGGCCCTAGAATTTAAAGGGAAAGTTAAGTTATATAGGTTTTAATTTGTATAAATCTGACTCGCTCTCTCGCTTTTACCCTGAAAAGTCAAATGATGATTTAGGAAATCATCTTAAAAAAAAGGTTTCATTTCACAATGTAGATGATTCCATATTATAGTAATGTATTCCAGCATCTCTCATTCTGTAATAAAATACATATATGAGAACAGCATACGCGGATCATTCAAATTATTGTGAAGCCGTCATGCGTATCCCGTAGTACGTCCCCTCGTCGTAACATTATCTCGTTCAGCGTACAATAGAATAACTACAAGTATCAAAAGCCTCGTAAAACGATGGCCAACCCAACACTTAAATGGTACGCACGCTTTATGTCAAATGCATTGCAAATTGCGCCCGCACCGCCGTGAAGATGCCACTGCGCTTGGCATTTTACAATTTTATTTAAACTTGGAACTTATTAACTGCTTTGACACACCAACACACTTACATACGAAACACGCAGAGTCAATATTCGCTCGTTAACTTGAAACATTTACACATTTAGATGCAACTTTGCTCATAAGTTTAAACTAGAGAATTTAAGGAAAGGTTACCTTAGAGCTCTCGTAAGTTAACCATTTTATTAGTTTATTATTTTCGATTAACTTTTTGCTAACAAATCACACTTGACTCATAAGTGCAGTTGTCGTAAGATGTGCGTGTAGATCGTCATCGTCAAATTATTCCTAGATATGTGGGCACTTTAAACTTAACGCCGATATAACACGATCGTTAAAGTTATTGTTCGATCATTCGACCACCCATTAGATTATGAAATATATATTATTTCTCTTTAACATGTCTGTTTCCGTACAATAAATATAGAGTTCAACTTACATGGGCGTTTTATGGTCATTTTATGGCTACATTAACTAGCCAGGTAATGGGTCGCTTTATCGGAACTACATCATTTGAAAGGGCGTTGATGGAAACAGTTTGTCGCTTCGTAATCATCTACACATTATTTTTCACTCTTGATGTATTCGTTTATTTGATTGTTACTGCTAAGCCTAGGTTTAGTATTCCTTAAAGGGATACAAGCTTAAAAAATATTAGGATTCAATAAAATAAATTGCTTATTATTGCTTGCTTTCTTAATCACAATTTAAGTACAAAAAGTAGACAATTACTGTCGCACAAATCATAATATATTTTTTACTTCAACTGGTTAGTGGATTACAACAACCCGTCACTTAATGTTCCCTCTTTGTGTGTGTAGGTGCGCTAAGCATTATCCTGGCTTAACACGAAACTGGTGACGTTACTTAAAAAGGATAAAGAAATTCCTTAACCGTCCGATAAGAAAAAAAAGTGTTATTTATGAAGAGTGATATAACTTCTATCATTTTTGAGTTTTTTACATAGAACTTATAAAAAAATATTACGAATTTTTTGGTCTAACTCACGTTTTCTATCTGCCATAGTTCCGAAGATAATTTTGTGCAAAAAAAAATCGTTATATAATATATTTAGACTTATAACCCTTATAGGCAATTTCTCCACATATTTTTTTTCGTGTTTTGTGGTATAAGTGCAATTATATTAATTATACATTTTATTTTTCAATATATTTATTGTGAATATTGATATATTTAGAGTTATAGCACTTTGAAACAATTTTTCTCAATACTATTGTTATCTATGTGTAAACTGATATAAGCTAAGTTGTATATAAAACTCAAACTACACCTCAAAAAAAAAATTATGAAGAACAAGATGTGCTTAATGATACAAGTGCGCATATCATGAGGCTTTCCCAACACTCTCGAAGGGAGCAAACCATTGCTAGGGTTCGTAACTCATAAAAATGGAAAGTCTTCTCTTCAGGAGAAGTCTGCCGACTATAGTATGTGTTACAAGATCATGAGCGAGGCGAGAGCAGAAGAAGCACACGAGTGTGTATATTCACTTGCCAAGAGATTGGTACTAACTAGAACGTTTTTTTCGTGTTTTTAAAATGCGAAATCATCTAAACACTCCTCCAGCTCAAGAGTGGAGCGCGAGGAGGTGTCTTAAACAAACGGAGAGGCTTTTAATAACTACAACCACACCTATATTTCTTAATCTCAATAAATATAGGTGTGGATTGACTGCTGATCTAATACCGTTTTTATTTTAATTACTGTAATTTCTTTAAGAAAAGCGCGTGGAACAATCCGCGTGGATTGCAGTGGGACACAGTGGCCTGATAATAAAAAAAAAAATGTACAGTTTTTGTTAGCTAGCTGCATTTTTTTGCGGTCTTCGTGTTGATTGGCAAAATAATAAACAAGGTAAAGACAATAACTCGTACTTATAGAATTAGGAAGCGATAAAATGATACAAAAATAGCTCTGCTAATAAAATCCGGAAGATAACAAATGCTTTTAGGCTAGTTAATTTCTATGATACTACCATTCGTTCATCTTTGATAGATTTTTGTAGATATCTATACAAAACTAATAGCGATCGATCTATTATTTGGTAACTAATTCATTTTTTACACTTATTAATTTTAGATTTTTGTCTGCGACGAGGCTTGGCGTCCTCATCATCATCAATCATCGGCAATATACCTCCTCTACCAAATTATTTCGAGGTCAACATCATTAGTGACCATTAAAATTTTCCAATATCAAATACCTACTTAAAATTCTTCCCAAATACCGATTATTATTATGGCAAAGAATTCAGTCCTTGCGTTCCAATAAGGACCTAGATGTGTAATATAATATTTTATTATCTAATAAATTATGTTATAAGCATTATTGCTTCTGTACGCATCGCTGGATGAACATTTATATCCATAACCTACAATATCAATGACAATGTACATACATTTGTGATTGATCATATTATACCACCTAGGCAATAAAAATAACAACTTGGAAGGCTACAAAATAATCTTTCAATTGAAGTAAAGGTTAAATAGTGGAATACCAACATAGTTCCGTCCAGATCTATACAAAAAATGAAAATGTGGAATACAAAAATATATTTCAATTTCCACGAATTTCGCAGCTGTGCTCAGCTTCGCTGACTTTACGGTCGCAAGTATCAAATATTTTGTATGGCCCATGGATAGGTAGATGAAAATTACTTATTTGTGAACACACCCATAATACGCGAGTCATCGTAGGGAAAAGTTTTTTTAATATTTCAGTTTCCCTATGAACTAATTTGAAATCTTTAATTTATCAATTAGCCTTAATGTAGTTGAATGGGAGTCGAGTTTCAGGCACTCCCGTCATTCCTCGTCATCCGTTTCAACTGGCAACCAGTTTACGCTTAGGCGCACCGCGTTGTTAGAACCGTAGAAAGTAGGTAGGCCTCTGATGTGGGATGCAACCTGCGGCGACACCCTTGCACCATTCCGTATTCCAAGTACGGTGGGCTGTACTAGCGCTACCGCTGCTGCTGCTAAGAAAGTTATTGGAAATTACAATTTAGAGCCGTTTGGGGTTGAAACGCTTGTGTCATGGGGTCCGAGGGCGCGTCTCCTTTTCAAGGAAATTTCACGTCGACTGATCATCACTGTACGACCAGTAGGCTGGCTCATTTTTCGCCCAAAGAAATGGCATTTTCATTCAAAGTAGCAACACTACCAGTCTTCTGGGCATATTCCTGGATGTGGAGGAGTGCTTGGACACCTGAGTGAACTTTGTGTTTTTGTATTATATTTATATACATAGTTCGGTTTAAGTATAAATAGTTTAGTTAATATTTAAGTTTTTCATGTACAAATGTAGATATTACAACTTAAATAAATTCATTAGTTTTAAAACTCAATTTGTAGTTGTCCAGTATACAATTATAAATTTTCTGGTATTCAATTAATTTATCTCATATCGTATGGAATAATTAGTAACAATTTGCCACTTAATTAGTAACACAATGCGACTAATAAAAGTTCTCATTTAAAAACGTACAATTGTGTAAAACTTTAGTTTAACAGGTCATCGGACCACATTTTAAAACAATAAAACTATTATAGTATTGTTTTCGCGCACAAAAGCTCATTATAGTAAGCGTCTGCGAATTCCAGCGGAGGTTAATCTCATTACTTTAGTAGAGGGGCGATTAGAAGGATCATTTGTGTGGGACAGTTTCACACACCTTATGTTTTGGTGGTAATGTCGCACGCTCCCACCAGCCTCTTACCAACCTGTTAAAAAGAACTCAAATGTCGAAATAAACAGTATTCTAAGACTTGCTCATTGACTGAGATGTTGTAGAACCAAAACTTGCGAATAAAGGAATCTATTGAGGAGTGTATGTGCACAGGGTTAGGCAAAACATTTTTGTTAAGAATAGATGTATTTTATAATATAAATATAGAAAACAATTCATAAACTTTTTACGACTTTAGAACGAAACAGTGTGTAAAAACGTACTGTTAGAAACTCAACTAAATATTAGCAAAATTTTACTGATCAATCTATGATTTCTCTCTCGCTTAAACACACCAGAGCAGTAGGTACTTTCCGGTATAAAACCTATCACAAAATAAAATATCTGTAGCTACTTTTCCTTAAAAAGAACTTTACTAATATAACATCAAGATACCAAATAATTAAAGGTAGCAAAATTCAACATTAATTAAGACCCATAAAGACAACGATAAAGGTGTGAAAAATCCTGTGGTAGCAACACTAATTAGGTTTTGCTAAAGAGTTACAGAATTGATAATCCATTGACAGATTCAATAAAAACAATAACAATGGTATATTTGTAACAAAATTCTTATTTCTTTGGGAGATTGGAAGTAACCAAGTTGCTTTCATCGATCTTGACATAATTGTCACAGCGCTATTACTACGAAATGTACATAAATCTTTTGCTGTTGAACAAAAAACTGCTATAACCGCTCGATAGGTACATTTAATTGATACATTGTTACTGAAGATGATAGACGTGTCAGTGATAAGACTGGATAAAGTAAGAAATGAGTATATTAGCCCTTCAGATACCGTCAATTAGAGACACAATAGTAAGACAATAGATGCGCGGCCACCGGTGGTCGCTTGGGGATTCATGAATTAGAGGAAGTTTGAATGTGACCTCAGTGATTGAAAAGTCGAAAAAAAATCGTTCGTCTTGGTATGGTCAAGTGAAGATGAGGGATATAACTCGTGTTACGAAAATATGTATGAGTATACATATAGATGAATAGAAGGGGAAAATAGGGCAGAAAAAAATGGATGAATAGTGTGAACACTGATATGAAAACAAAGGGAGTCAGCTATAGCATGATGGCTTACAGGATAGAACGTAAGAAAAAACCTGTTGCGCCGATTCCACGTAAAATGGAACAAGGTCAGAAAAATAACAGAATAGAACGAACTTTATTTTACACTTAAATAGTAACAATTCCACAGAAACTTAAATCTATGGGTGGGTACAATGGCGGTCTTATTGCTGACAGCTATAGCTTCCTGACAACTTTGGGATGGAATATAAGAAGTTAAACTAAAAAGGGGGTAGTCTGCGGTGTACTGCGAGCAATATTAATTATCAAAATTAATAATAATGGTGAAACCGAAAACACAGAGTTATCTTTAGTCGATGGATGGCTATACCTACTTAATATATAGGTAAACTGCAAATTGCAAATCACAGCGGCAAATACATGACGGCTCTCTGCGCCTAGTCTTATTCAATCAAACCATCATTAAGTACAAGGGTGACATCAAAGAGACATTCGATTAACATACCTACAGCAAAAAATACCTACTGAATAAATGAACTTTGCGATGTTCAACAAGTTAACATTCGCCGCTCACTACGTCAGTATTTCTTGAGGACAGTGTGAACATATTTCCATACAAGACTAATCCCTAAAATCCTTTTGAAGTATTTATAGGATACTTAAATCAAAACTTGGAATTTAAATTCAGAGTTCAGCCTGTAGGTAACATTATTACACGTTTATGACATTTCTTTACTGCGTTCTAATAAAAATGACATCATTCTGTGAAAAATGTAGATCTAAACTTAGCCAGTTTTGGAAATACGAGACGCGCCTTAAATACTTGCTTTTTGTGTAGAGTCGAGAAACTATATTCTATATATCTGAGGTGTAACGTGTTCAATGCGGGAATTGGTCTTGTACGCCTTTTTTTCTCTATCTTATGACATCTCCCGCTCTTGGGTGGAGCGGGAGATAGTGTCAGACTCTTACTGACTAAAAACCCACCCCGTTCCTTCTAGCTTTTATACCAGGGCACGAACTTCCTTTCGGATAACCCTGGCCCCAGTAGGCTTCGACTCAGCTGGGTCCCTCCTGTTGCTGACAACTCGTTGAGGCGCGCGGGAACAGTGCGCGCCGTCGACGTCTTGGGCTCGGTCCGGACAGTTACCGGACGATCGGACAGCGAGCTACGCATGGCTCGCCGTCCGCGAGCCCGTGTCGGGATCGGGATCGGAATCCCGACGGTGGTGGCGAGGGCGCCGTTGCCTGATGCGGTCGGCCTCCTCCTTTGCTAGCATTACTGCTTCGCAGAAGGAAGCGACCGCCTGCCATTCCTCCTCGCTCCGGACCATGGCTTCAACCAGGATCCGGCGCGAGAGGACACGGCGATGCTTCGCCCAGGTAGGCCACACCTCGACTGTGTGCTCCACCGTGTCCACCAGGCGTTCCGCACAGTGGCGACACCCGGGCGTCTCTTCCGACTTAATCTGAAACAGGTACCTCCCGAACGTGCCATGTCCTGTGAGGACCTTCGTCATGTGGAAGGTAAGGACGCCGTGAGGTCTTTCCAGCCACGCCTCAAAGAGGGGACTTACCACCATAATCGTGGCGTGCCCAGGGTCTCGTACGCCTCGTGTCATGTATAATCTTTCTTGCGGTGCGACTAAGAAAATCATAGTTTTCTCTGCCGTGTTTAACTTCAATTTAATTTATCTCTTGATAAGCTTAATTTTCTGAGATGAGAGAAAATCAAGCCTTAATCCACCATGTGGTAAAACCAGCAAAACACACACATTTAACTAATCTGCACTGAAAAGTTCAGATTAATAAAATGACACATCTTTGAATTTTTTGGTAGGCAAATCATCCAATGATCCTCGCGATGTATTTTGTTGCCCTTTTAAGAGCATAGGTAACAAAATATTTATATAAAGTAGTATCTGTCTAAGCTACAACTAGGACTTCGTAACTGTAAGCACCTTTGTTGCTTTTAGGTTAAGTAGTATCAAGGGGAAACGTGAATTTTATTGTACGAGTATCTCTCTTGTCTAGCAGTCAAATTTTTTTCTTTCATGTAGGCCTACATGGGCACTTATAAAATGTCAGAAGCTAGTGCACAGTTCCAAATTGGTCGTTTCTTATTGAGAAGAACCGACAATAAACTCCATGGTTATTCTTTTAAAAAAGTGGTTATTTTTACAATATTTCCATACTAGCTTTTACTCGCGGCTTTATTAATATACTTTACACTCTTTCGCCCCCTTTTCTCAATTAAAAATAAATAAATTAGCTTATGTCCATCTCCAGGGTCCTAACTATCTCTGTACCAAAATTCATCAAAATCGGTTTTGGTGAAGACGTAACAAACAAACTCACTTTCGCTTATATAATATTAGTATTCATGAATCCCAAGCGAACGCTGGCGTTCGCGTATTTATTGTCCTCATATTGTGTCTCTAATTGACGATATCTGAAGAGTTAATAGATTAAGTTGTATTAATATAGATATCCTAAAAACTTTAATCCAAGTGTATAAATAAGAGCCAGATAACAATACGAAACGTTGTTAAAATACACAATTACACAGTGTTTGCTGTCGGGCGCCGATTGGATCGAAACATAAAGAAGACTGTTATAAGGGCCAGTCGTGACCTCGTGAGTTATCTCAGTACTGATGTAAAAAATGTAATAGCAGAAATTGAATCTGACATTAAAGTTACTCATTTAATCTTAAGAAACATCTCAGGCTGCAGTATTTTGTTAAACAAATTGTTTTATCTGGCTGCGGCGTGCGATGTTTACGTATTTAGCATATTCAATGGAACAGCATAATTAAAGAAGTTGAGGAAATGAGCTGAGCTTTTGATGAGCCTTTATTTTAGAAATAATTTAATTTAATACATAGTAGATACTGTGTCAAAAATGATTTCATTGTCTATTGCATATATCATAATAATAATAAATAATTCCTCTGTCAGGAGCCCTGACCACCGGTAGCTTGGACCCTGCTCCCGATACCGGTGGGCTACCATTTTTTGTATTTTTTAATGTTTTTTTTTTTTTTAAGGAATATAATTAATATGTGTAAATATGAAATAAATGAAATAATAATTTATTCAACATTTTCAATTTCTCTTAATACAAAATTTTCACAGACAAGTGATAGCAAACTACTTAAGAGATAACGTTGACGACTAGTATGAACTGTGACACAGTCGACCTCATGTATGTAACTATTTCTTAGTTGAATTTGAAAAAAACTTTAACAATGATTTGTCAGACGACATAACTTTCTTAGATTCTGTAGGCGATTTAATAGAACCTGACATTTCAGTGCAGCTAAGGAACGATTACTCACAGCACTCCGAACATATGGCATTAACTGTATAACCTACATCGAGCTCCAGAGGACATTATATTCGCATAAAACCACGACCTCTAAGATATTGTAATTCAAAATTATTTTAGCATCACTTTATAACAGTTATTAATAAAGTTCATTGCAATAGCGTTAGGCTATAAATATGGACATTACCGGAATATGAATTGCGTCTCTGTCTATCCTTTCGTGAGCCCTACGGCGATTGTGGAATGATTGGTATATTTACAAGTACAAGTAAACTCATGCTCAGTTTTAAGTAAATCAAATAAATTGTGGTGCAAGTGAACTGCGACCTCTGACTCGCGCCTACAAACCTATTTGTTTAATGCTAGTGCGGCGTGGCGTCGAGGATGCAACGCCAACGTGTCGCCGAGCGGGCTCCACGGTTATTATTGCTTATTTTCCAGCTAGATTGAACCTCTGTAACCTAGAATAACATTTCAAATAAATAAACAAACAAACAGCAAATTAATTCCGCAGTTTCTTATGTCAAAGTAGCTCACATAATAGAATAATATTTTTTTTACAAAAAAGTACAATTGACTTCAATCTAAAAAAAAACACTAAAGTATGCAAAATTACTTTCATTGCGCAAGTCGGTGTTTCTATAATAGTTTTGTCTCTTTGTTAGTTAACACTGACTTCCAAAATTAAAGTTATTTTGCACTTTTTAGTGTTTTTTGTGACATTGAAGTTGGTTGTATTTTTTTTTTTTTTGTAATAAATATTTTACAATTTTTAGTTATGGCACCACCACAAAAAGCGCCCTTCAACCAAACTTAAATACCTTATAGACAGGGTCCATCTCACGAAAATTCTAATAATCCTAAACAAGGCTAGACTACATTAATTTTTACAGAGTCCCAGAGCTACCTTCCGGCTTCATCATCAGATCAGTTCGATATATCCCCTCCGACTACATGTACAAACAAAGCAATTTTACTTGTTACGGTTTGTTCTGCTGTGGTCCTATGATATATCTTCGAATTTTGTAATTACATCGTAACATTTTTTGTATAAAATCAACTTGGAAGCATAACCTTTCCATCAAAACAATAATTTTCAAAATTGGTCCACAATCGATTGAGAAATTGGTGAAAATACATAAGAAAAACAATACATCCAGCCGAACGTAGAACCTCCTTATTTTGAAGTCGGGTAAAAAGGTCTTGTCTTGACTTAGGTTTAATTTATAATATAATAATAGTGCATACAGGCATAATCGCCGGTTGGTACCACAATCCATCATTAAAAGCATCTAAAAAGGCCTCTGCGAGTTGGTTTCGGCTCCTCGTACGCCTTTCAAAGGTCCAGGACCTTAGGGTCCTGAGTTAAATAAATATATAAAAATAATGATATTAAATTTATTTGTCCTTTGTTACAAAATGTCCCTTAAAGTTAGCTTATAGTATTTTTATTGTAACATGAAAATTAACAAAATCAGTTAGACATTGGTCTCCAAACTAGGCAGTGCCTATATCTTGGAGGCCTGAGTGATATTTATAATCATAATCAATATAATAATAATTATATATTTTATGTATCACCTATAACATTCCCTTATACCGTCTGTAAGGGTATACCTAATTTAAGAAATAAATCTTCATATACCTGTATAATTCTCATTACGTGTTTGCCACCTAACTCCTCTTAAACGGCTAAACTGATTTGGATGAAGCTTTGTGTGTATATTTAAGTGGGTTCCTGGATGGTTTGAAAATACAATTTGACCCGGTAGGTGGCGCTCCAATCAGTTTCTCAAATTGTTTTCTAACAAAAACCAAATTTTTGGGCGGGACGACAGACGGTTGTCTTGACAGCTAGTATTAAATAAATTATAGAGTTAAATAATGTAATATGACATATTATATATCATCGTCTTTAATATTGTCTAGAATTGGTCAGCTACAAGCTGCTAATCATAACCGACCCAGATACAGAATTGACACGTGAATGCCATGACCATGTTAATTGGACGCGTAAAACGTCCACGTTTGTTTAGGCGCGTTATGCGACAGAAACGAATAAAACAATTTATTTCGTGTTAGACCTTCGTCGATGGTAAACCATTGATATGGGAATATACTATTTACTATATATTCAAATGCATTTTTATTATCATAGTCCACTATATTTTGCCAGCGGCTTCGCCCGCTTAAAAGTAGAAAATATATCGTCAATCTCAGCCAGTGTCAAAGTATCATTTTGCTAGTGAATTTTTTTATTAATCAGTTCAGTAGTTTTGGATTTCACTAACAAAAAACGAAATCGTTCTTTTTTATAATGTTAGTATAAATAAAAATACAATTATGCGTTGATGTCTTTTATAGGAAGATTTCATAAAATGTAATTTACAGTTCCAACAATATGCTATTCTGGTAATGTAGGATTTGTGTATTTCAAGCTGACTCTAATTAAACAATATTTGAAATATAAGTGTAGTAACCTGCATAAGATTTGAATAGCCGTATAGATTGAACAGCCTAAATATATATTATTATAGAATGATGGCACCAGGATACAAAAATAAATTAAAAACTGACAACACTCATTCTTGCTAGCGTTTCTGTTAAGATTGGTTCCATAAAATTTGCTCATAATTATGAAAAGGAGGAACTAACAAATAGCTGAATGCAAGTGCAAAACCACCTCTTAGTCGCCTGGATGACACTCTGACTATGAAATTTGGCTGACATAACAAGCTTATAACTGTGTTTCATGACACCGTTATGAAATTTTGCACATAGATTCTTTACATAAAAATACTACACAAATGTTTTGAGTTTCACATAATATGTGTTATTATTAGTTTTAGTATACTATACCAAAATGTTGTATATTAATAATATTGATTAAACGAAATGCATGAATTGACAAGGAATTTTTAATAAAACACATTTGCGCTAGCCTTGCATCACAAAGTATGGTCATAAAACTGTGATATATTAATTTACATATTAATATTTCACAGTTCCTTCTTCTTTTATTACTAAACATTATGATAACAAGCAATTTTTTATTTCTCTCAATCAAGTATTATTTTTACAATATTATTTTTATATTTTATTTCAGTGAATATTATTCCAATGGTTATCTCAAGACTAAATAGTTACGGAGCGTTAATCATATTTCAGAAGCCATATAAAATTAGTGAAAATTAATTTAAACGTCGTATCACCACATTATCGCTAGCGTTTGAGGATATTATACCTATCTAACTAAATCATCAGAGCTATACTCGGAGTTTCCTTGCGAGATCGCATCAGGAATGAAGATATCCTCACTAAAACCTAGGTTGCCTACATAGCCCGAAGAATCACCCAACTAAAGTGACAGTGGATAGGGCATATTGCTCGTAGAACGGATGGTCGATGGGGCCGAAAGGTTCTAGAGTGGCAACCGCGCACCAGAAAACGCTGCTTGGGAAGGCCTCCCATAAGGTGAACCGACGACCTTGTGAGACCTGGAAAGAGGTTGATGCGAGACGTACAGAATTGGTCATTGTGGCGATGGCGTTTAGTGAGGCTATGTCCAAACGGCGAGCCATGGGTAGCTCGCTGTCCGATCGTCCGGTAATGGACCGAGCCCAAGACGTCGATGGCGCGCACTGTTTCCGCGCGCCTCAAGGAGTTGTTAGCAGCAGAACGGACCCAGCTAGGTCGAAGGCTACTGGGGCCAGGGTTATCCGAAAGGGAGCTCGTGCCCCGGTATGAAGGCCAGAAGAAACGGGATGGGGTTTTTAGTCAGTGAGAGTCTGACACAATTTCCGGCTCCACCCAAGAGCGGGTTTTCTCATAAGATGACTTTCCCTATCGAAAAAAAAAGGCTTATGTCTAAAAGTCTTTCGCCTGAAATGATGAACTAAAATAATTGCTATTAAAAATAGATTAAGTACAGATACTTAACTACAAGTACAAATGCTCATTATAAAACTGTAGGCTATAAAATGAAGAGGAATCAAAACAAAATTGACATTCAATCCATAAAAGAACTTGATAGATTGCGAAATTCTTGCAGTCATCTCATCTGCTATAAATGGAAGTCGGCATGTTAAGGTTGGAAAACCTCAGACAGTCTTTATATAGTGTTTCATTATGTGTATTGGTTTTTGTTCTATGCGTTATTTCATTATTATTGTAATAAATATAATTGCAAAGCTTCAATAATCCACAGAGAAGACCGACCAAAGGTTTGAAATATTAACATCTTTAGTACTTTTCTAGTAGATTGATTATTTTTATACCATCTTCTCGTCTCTCCACCACCTTTGGTTGGCTGGTAAAGAATATCTAAGGGATTATATTCGCCTTTGTATTTTTGTATCGAAGACCAGAATATCAGCTCTGCGTTATTTACCTGTAGCGACATCTATGACGCCACATAAGAACTACGAAGAAGATACAAAATCCTGCATCGCGCAATCAAAGTTCTCCGCGCGATTTGAACATATACGACAGCCCGACATCAACTATCGGGCAGTCGCCCACCAGATCATAACATCCGGTCTGGTCGGAGGATCCTCCCTTTTCAACGGAGGTAAGTGGGACTTTACTCTCTGTTCCACCTACCTCCAAACTGGTGACCGTTTTTAAATGTCATAGTATCTGCTGAATTAGGCGCCTTTTTGGTCTTGGTCATCTTCATGTAATTTTTCCATACCTTGTATGTGTGAGGTACGAATAAACGTTTTCTTATTTTTTTTTCTTTTCTTTGTGTAGCAAGAAGTTTTCATAAATAAATAGTTACTTTCTGTTTCTGTTTGTCTGACTATTATTCGTTAACTCCCTCTAAAACACACAATGGGTTTTGATGCAGTTTCACTAATATTAAGAACGATAAACCAGGATGGTCTCTCATTTGCAACCGCGAGCAGCTTAACTGTGATTTATGAATTCGGCTTCGCACAGGTCCCTATATCACTCAATGATAAAGTATCATTCGACTGGTAAAAGATTTTTTTTGAATCGGTCCAGTTTTTTAATTACTAGGTTTAGCCCGCGGTTTCACTCGCGTATATAAAAAATAGCCTATTTCATTCAGAAACAAAACTGCTTTTTATAGGTGATAAAATGTTAGTAATCGGACCATTACTTACAGAGATTACGTATACTTCCAACAAATAACAAAAAGCACAATCTTTACCTCTTTAAAATATATGTATAAATTGATTTAAAGATACGAGGTTTTTTTTAATTTTCATTAGGTTAGGTCTATGTTTTATAGCTGCTTTTAGTCAGGTTCTTGCTTCAGGAAATACAAAAATAACGATATAGTACTATACATTTTTGAACTATTAAAAAGGCTGCGCATAGTGCAGTTTAATATCTCGTGAATTTACCATAAAAACTTCTTTGATCATAAAAACTGAAATGAGATAGATTGTTATATAGATTAATTTGTAATGTCCATCCATCGGTTTTCCCTACGTAAGATTATGACATACAACGTAAAGGTTGAGCACTTAGTCAGAAGTATCTGGTTTCTAGATATGTAAATGCTAATAAAGGTACAGTTGACGACACACATCAGTGCCGATAGTCGTTATGCACGTTGTTTGTAACCATTTTGGTACTTTCGTTAAATATTGTAGAAAACGTGCTGCACCGACCCCAAATAAAAATGGGACAAGGGCAGGAAGAAGAAGAAGTAGATTAAATATCTTAGAAATTGATAAGTAATAGAAAAATAATAATTTTGCTTTAAGAGCGTCCAACCTGAGATACATTTAAATACAACCGCTCTTACGTTACTACACATCTGCTTTAGATATTTTGAATCTTGTGAATATGATCTAGGTTTTTATTAAAATCAAAACATAGATTTGTGTAAAATTAATCTAGTAAAGACCTCTAAAAATTCTACAATTTTGTGTGAACTTTGGCCCTTCATTATGTATTTGCAAATTAAAAAAGCAACAAAAATATACGTTTTTCCTTGCACATTTTTTCCAACATGGTATAACAAAGCAGCGCGGCAGTTTGCGGCTAATTTGAGGGAAAATGGTTTTTAGAAATATTTGAGTGAGTAGCAGAATAACCAAATACCAAGAAATCGTTCAGGCGCTATCTTTCTTTTTATGCTTTGCCTTTTTATCAAAGATTGCGTTGGATGACACAACAAGCTATAAAACAAACTAGCTTACATTGACAATATTTTTTGTTTGTGGATAAGTTCGCGCTTGCCCACTATTTCACCTGATGAAAAACGACGATGCGGGCGTCGATGAAGCGCGCTTACCTAGAAGTAACCTATTCACTCTTGACTTAAAAATTCTCGGGTTGCAGCCATCAGGAAACAAAGATTCCGGCAAGAAACTCCACTCCTTAGCTGTACGCATAATGAATCTGTTCCCTAAACGCTTTGTGCGAGTAGATGGGATGTCCACCATGTACCAGTGGCGCATCGCCGTACGCCTGGTGGCCCGATGATGGAACGGGCTAGGCGGAATTAGGTTATGCAATTCCGACGCACACTGCCCGAAATGCAACCGATTGAAAACTGACAGGATAGCAACTCGGCGTCGATGCTCAAGACTTTAAAGCCTCAACACGACGCGGGCATCATTGCAAATTATTCTCCTGGCTCGCCTCTCAATTGCTTCATGTGCATCAAGCTGGTATCAGGCAGATCTCAAAGATGTGAGCAATACTCCATACGATTGAACTTGCTCTTGATAAAGTTTGAGCAGCTATTCCGGCGTGAAGTACTTACTGTCTGACCTTCGCGAGGATTCCCAGTTTTTTTGCAGTAAATTGAGATTTTGCTCTTGACGTCAACATTTGACTGTTGACGTCAACGTTTTACCAAAAAGGTCAATTTTATCGGTTATCGGCACGGTTACACCCCGGAAAGTTAGAGCGGGGCTGAATTGGCTCCCTTGACACGCCCCATTCAGAGAGTGCTCAATAGCCTCTCGGAGAGACTGGATAGAAGGATATATGACTCGCAAAAGGCGCTCTTAAGAAAATCTACCTATTTTCTATCCAGGAAGTACGAACAAAGTGTTCCATCTATTAGTGTCATCACTTTATTTTATATTCATAATTGTATCATTTTTATATTCCAATATTCATTTTAAGATCAAAATTATGCAAATAAATTGCCTCCTAGCCATAATATGCATGCTAGATGTCCTCGGACAAGAATAAATGCCAAAAAATTTAATCTTTGACATTTGATCGCCTCAACGCAATTCGCACCATTTTTTAAATTAATATAGATTTTAACAAACAATATTATAAATAGTTGCATAATAATGAATTATTGCATCTATTTATGTTCACGTGAATGATCCGTGTGATACGATTCTGCAAGGAGAGCTTTACTTTATTGTCATATTTACTGTCTACCTGGCATAAGTTAAACGAACTTTAGCCGGATTTAGGCTTCAAACACGGAATGTGTAGCGATATAAATACCCACATAAACCGAAGAATGTTGATGTTATTTAGGAGGGTAATATTGGCGCCACTTTGACCCAATAAATTGGAAGTTCATTGTGACGCCAATACAGCAGAATTGCCGTAATTGGAAGTAATAAAAAGGATGGCTTTAAGCCTTTTCTTGTTTCCTCACGGGGTTAACAGAGTCCAAGTAGCCAGTATTAGTTGAGGCGCAAAACAAAGTTGTATTTAGATATTGCACCACACTGTTGACAGGTTGCAAGCCCAACGCACATAAACACCATTAACCCTTCAGATACCGTCAATTAGAGACACAATAGTAAGACAATAGATGCGCGGCCACCGGTGGTCGCTTGGGGATTCATGAATTAAGGTAGGCACTAGATTTCCTTCGACATATGTTTTTAAGTACGTATGTCTAGCCAGCTTGTAAGTAATTATATAAATAGCACTGAGCTTTATATAGCTCCACGAAACCTGTTCAAATAATAATAATAAACAAACAAACTATTTGTATTTTGTTTATTATTGCAGCCAGAAATTAGACTTTTGCGTTCAACAGATTGTCACAAAAATAGTATTAAACGCAGCAGTTTTCAAACAGGTCAATCTAACAATATAATTAAATAATTATAATAAAAACTAATGTCTGGTCTCTTTCCAATAATACAATCTTCGCAAAAGATATCAGCAATAATTGAAACAGTAAACCAAAAAATAGTAATAATGGATTCACTACAGCCCGTTGCACAAACGAGTGTACATTTATATGAATTCAATTTCTGCACGCAACCACAAATGTCAAACGAACTGTTTAATATAATAAAACTAAATTTAGATATCCCACCCACTCCCTCCGATCAAGATTTAAGACTCTACACTCGAAGTTGTAGACGATTACGTTTACCTGGTACAGACAATCCAGTTGGGTAGGTCTAACTTTGAGAAAGAGCTCAATCATTGAATCTGACTCGACTGGGTAGCGTTCGGAAAGCTGCACAGTATCTTCTCGTCCAACATACCAGTGTCTCAAGAGGAAAGTGCATGTTGCCAGTGATGACATATGGGCATTGAAACATGGTCGCTTACAATGGGCCTCATCAGTAGGCTTACAGTCACCCAAAAGGCAATGGAACGGGCTATGCTCGGAGTTTCCTTGCGTGATCGCATCAGGAATGAAGATACTCGCAGGAGAACCAAGGTCACCGACTCAGCCCGAAGAATCGCCAAACTTAAGTGGCAGTGGGCAGGGCATATTACTCGTCGAACGGATGGTCGATGAGGCCGAAAGGTTCTAGAGTGGCGAGCACATATCGGAAAACGAAGCCTCCCATAAGGTGCACCGATGACCTGGTGAGAGTCGTGGGAATGCGGTGGATGCGAGACGCACAGGATCGTCGTTGTGACGACGCTTAGGGGAGGCCTATGTCCAACAATGGACATCTTTCGGCTGAAATAATCATGATGATAGTTATCCCAAGCTAAGAAATATAAAAAGTTATCTGGTTGTAAGCAAAAATAAATTTAAAATTCACGAATCAACCCTGTTAGCCAAGTTACAACCGACTCTCTGGCATCGAACGCCTCGAGTTGGCCACGCCTCCGGTTTTTTTGTTCTGACGACGTGACTGATAAGATAAGATAAGATAAGATAAGATAATACAGTGAGGCCCTGACTCCGGTGCTAGGTGAAACACCTGTGTTACAGGAATCAACGATTGCATCACTGCTTACCTTACCTCAGGTGGGATCGCAGTCAAGTACTAGTTTATATCAGATAAAAAAAAAATCAGTGCCAGAGCATTGAGATGACGTCATTCTAGTAGTTTGAAGTTTTTGACTAGCGTTAACGATTGCATTTTCGGCTAGGAGTACAGTTGTTAAATGAACCTGATTTATTACATTTTAGCTGTATTTTTATTGATTTTTATGTTACATGGTAAGTTTACATTGTTACTCGTATATTTATTATAATAAGGTTTATTTTATAGCTGGGAAATCATCCAATGACTTCTCCTGCTCTTGGCTGGAGCGCGAGGGCGACTATTACTGACTAAAACCCATTCCTATGTTCCTTCTTTGCCTTGCCCTCCAGGGCCACGAGGTTCGCTTTCACGTAACCTGTGGACCTGTTGGGCCCACACGATTTGCTGACATCTACTTGAGGTGCGCGTGGAATATACTACGCGTCATCGACGACTTGGGCTCGGTTCGGACGGCTAATGACCGGATGGTTACTAGTCAGCCGGATGGTTTCCAGACGAAGAGATGGTTACCAGACAACCGGACGCTTGCAACCTATTGCTCGCAGTTCACAAGCGCCTACGATGACTAGAAATCTGGATCAGAATCCTGATTCCGGGGATTCGGGATCCCCAAACAAATATTATCAGTGTACACTGGGTGGATTGATTATTGAGTATGTCGCATAAATCATTTATCTTCTTTTAACGATTTCCTGGTGGAGACTAAAGCAAGTCGTTGAGTCTTTTATAGTTGCTGAAGATGACGACACTGAGACCGACTTCAACACTGATCGTGACAAGTTCCTGATCCTGCTATTATGAGTAAAGAAAATGATTTGGTTTCTTCATTATAAGTGACTGAGTCATAACGTGGCCAACCTTTAGGTAAAGAGTTAGACTGGAACAGTTGTAATGATTAACCGCTTTCTAACCTTCACTCAACCAGAAAACGTGATCAAAACGAAGTCGCTGCAAATCTAATTCTATTTTACTGCTCATGAAATCGCAAGAACTACAGAAGTCGTTTCAGAACAACAACGGTAGGGTAAAGTAGAGTGGAGTAGAGTAGAATAGAGTAGGGTAGAGTAGAGTAGGGTAAAGTAGGGCAGGGTAAGGTAAGGTAGGGTAGAGTAGGGTAGAGTAGGGTAGAGTAAGATAGAGTAGGGTAGAGTAGGGTAGAGTAGGGTAGAGTAGCGTAGAGTAGGGTAGAGTAGGGTAGAGTAGCGTAGAGTAGCGTAGAGTAGGGTAGAGTAGTCAGAGTAGAGATGACAGTTTAGCTAAAAGGAATCATAACATAACTATTAGGCGGTACGAAGTTCACCGGGTCAGCTAGTAATAAATAATAAGATTCAGATTAAATCACAAAGTTTTAACTAAATATTAATTAACTTGCAGATGCTGTTAAAAATACTGTTTAAGATTAAAAAAAAAACACTTGTATAAAATTTGCTGTTCCCCACAATAACGTCTACGAATTTAACTGCACATAATTATTATCACAACATTGATGAACTCAAAAGCAATTTAGTAAGAATGCGATAATGCTTTACTAATAGGTTTATTTCAATAGGTCTGCATAATAAATAAACACATTGACGTCGAACGTCTTTCCGACCTCAGAATTGAAAGGTATTATCGACAGTAGATATCGTTCACTACAATATTACTATTAGAAATAGAGCAATAGGCCATATTAGCTATTGACCTTTTGAGTGATCGTTATGTGAAATCCATACTGTGAGGGATTTCGAGTAAAAGTGGTCATATGGAGCCATTCGTATGATGATAAGATTACGCGTTACGACATAACTTGGGAGCCATCTTTAGCCGCGCCCAGTGCCGCAGTAACTTGCATAAACGGATAAATGAGTAGGTAGGTATCTAGTCTATTTAGCCATGAACTTTTCAAATAAAGATATAGATTAGGTATACATAAAAAATATTTGGAATATCAGACTCATAACTTATACGTTTTTTATGACAGCCAAATGGTAAACTTTAGGTTAAACTTAAAAGTATTCTAAACGTGCTATACAGTTGTAAATAAATGATTTTTTGTGGTGGGTATTCATCTAATAGCTTTTTCGCTCTAGAGTGGAACGAGGGAGCATGTCAGACTTTTACTAAATGTAAACTCAGCTGTATCCTTTACTTTATAAGTCCACGGTCACTCTTTCAAACGATCCAGCAACCCAAAATTGTGGATGAATATTTAGGTACATGATATTTGATATGAGTATTATAATTGTCAAAATTGTCTGTAAGACTATCTCAATTTTTCATAGCAAGCTTTTATAGCGCCGTCTGTACCTATATAATTAATACTCGTCAAGACGAATCATACGAGCCCAAACTCGATGGGGTTCTGTCGTATAACTATTCCATTGCCATCATCAGATCATCTCCATGTCATAATAATTTTGCATTGTCTTCTGATCTACACATGTATACAATTTTAGCTCAGTCAGTAACCGGGAAATGGATCAAAAATTTGCAAGATTTAATTACAGAAAAACATCGGGACAGGTGAAACTAAATAAAAGCTTATAATAAACATCCAGTAGATATTATTATATTTAAACTAATCGATTATTTATACATGCAGACAAATACGACAAAATTCTATACATGATTGTCATATTTTAAATAAATACTAAATCTCGAATCAACATAAAAGAACATCCATATTAAATCAATCATTATTATACTAAAACGTCATTTCATATATTTAAATAATACCTAGCTAGTGCTTTATTCTTCTGAAAAATTAAAGAGATAAATAGAAGAACACTGTGGACTTCCTTTCGCTGAAATGATGACGATGATGATAAAATAGAAGAATGGAGAAATGTATTGAATTGGATAGAATAGAATAGAATAACATTTATTCGGAGCAAGCAACACAAATTATCACTACATAAAAATTAATAAATACAACTAGAAAATTAAAAAATAAATAAATAAGAGTACAGAAATATAATACAGTTGCATTAAAAGTGCCTGAACCGAAAGGGTCACCAACTCAGCAATTGCTGGGCATCGAGCACCCAGCGCTGATTTTCAGTTGGCACCCCGCAGTGACGCACGGATGAATGGTAAATAAAATATACAAGGAAAAAATAAAGGCAATGTAAGGATATTCTCTTTTATAGTATGTGGGATTGCTATAATTTTCTAATATCTACGGCTTCATCCTCTGGGACCGATAGTTTCGATTAAATTCTATGCCTCTTCCAGTTTTCGGCCACGGCAATGCCGTCCACTGATACTGTCATAAGATGATTTCCCACCTTGAAAAAGAGAGGGTAAATGTGATGCCAATCTGATGAAACAGACATATTTTGATATAAAGGTGGGGATTTGGTAGTGAATTGCAGTCCCATCTATTTTCTTATCCTTTGTGACCAAGAACGTCGTAGTCTTGGCGACTTTTATAACACCAAAGATGTTATTGAAGTGTTTATTACGTATACCATCCACACGAAGAAGTCTCGATTCTCGACCTTACTTTTGCCCATTAGCTATCATACTACCACGTTACCACGTATATCCAATAATCATCAGTGAACCTAAGACCAAAGGTGTGAAAGGCAAGAAAGAACGGAATGGGTTTTTTACTCAGTAAGAGTCTGACACCTTATCTCCCGCTCCGCCCAAGGGTGGGGTAATTTTATGATTTTTACCAACAGAAAAAAACCCCAAGACCATTGAAATCAAACTTAAAAAATAAAATAGCCATCAATCTATACTACATTGCAGTGGGATTGTTCCTAATGCCTCGTAAATGTCTATATTGAACTAAATAAATGTAATTATCGCAATGGTACAAAAGGCAACAATAATATACGACAAGTGTGCCCTGGGCGAAGGTACTCGTATAGGCCACGCTAGTCCGCATTTATCATGAAGCGACGGTGCACTATTAAATCCACATATAACTGTTCAAATATTGAACATGTTTGTCTGTTTATGATTTTTTGTTTTAAGTTGGAAATCAGCCAATGATATCTCCCGCACTTGGGCGGAGTAGGTAGGTTTTTACTGACTAAAACCTCCTCCTAGTTCCTTCGTTGCTTTGCATTCCAGGATCGGATTTTTCTTTCAGAAACGAACCCATGGCCCCAGTAGGCTTTGACCTTGATGGGCCCCTACGGTTTGATGACATCAGTCTCCTTAAGGCGCGCGTGGAACACTACTCGCCGTCGGCGACTTGGGCTTGGTCCGGACGATAACCGGACGGTCGGACGTCAGGCTACCTATTGCTCGCCGTCCGCTGTCTGTTTGGTATGTGATATTAATGGTATTTATTGTAAAGTGAAACTTCACTTATATTTAGATTCAAAAGGCATTTCATAAGCCATCATTCATTTATTCATTTATTAATACTTATTGCACATAAAACTGTACAAAGGTGGACTTAATGCCTTTGCATTATTCTTCATTTTGTTAACATTTGAGTGATTATGACCCCGTAAGTCAATGATATATTATGCATTGAGTGATTTATGACCCCGTAAGTCATCATTATATTATTGTTTCGTGTCTGTGTGTTTTGAGTATACGAGTACACGTATTTGTAAACGGACAACACAAGTTTATTCTTAGTGAGGATCACACTTTATTTAAAAAATAACGGCCTCTCTAAGGGTTGAGAGTGCACACATGCACGACATGCGCGTGGAGATGCAACGCCGGGGTGAAAGTCCACTGCCGCAACATGTCAAGGCATGGCGGACAGAGCTCCGGCGGGATCTCATGGTGAAATGGCGTCAACGGCTATCGCAACCCAGTGCTGGGCACGCCACGATTATGGCGGTAAGTCCCCTCTTTGAGGCGTGGCTGGAAAGACCTCACGGCGTCCTTACCTTCCGCATGACGCAGGTCCTCACCGGACATGGCAAGTTCGGGAGGTACCTGCATCGGATTCAAGCGAAAGAGACGCCCGGGTGTCGCCACTGTGCGCAACGCCCGGAGGACACGGTGGAGCACACCGTCGAGGTGTGCCCTGCCTGGGCGGAGCATCGCCGTGCCCTCGTGGGGGCGATCGGCGGCGGAGACCTCTCGCGCCGGGCCCTGGTCGAAGCCATGGTCCGGAGCGAGGAGGAATGGCAGGCGGTCGCCTCCTTCTGCGAAGCAGTAATGCTAGCAAAGGAGGAGGCCGACCGCATCAGGCAACGGCGCCCTCGCCGCCGTCGCCGGGATTCCGATCCCGATTTCCGGCCACCGTAGACGCGGGCTCGCGGACGGCGAGCCATGGGTAGCTCGCTATCCGATCGTCCGGTAATGGACCGAGTCCAAGACGTCGACGGCACGCACTGTTCCCGCGCGCCTCAAGGAGTTGTCAGCAACAGGAGGGGCCCAGCTGGGTCGAAGCCTACTGGGGACAGGGTTGTCCGAAAGGGAGCTCGCGCCCCGGTATGAAGGCTAGAAGGAACGGCGCGGGGTTTTTAGTCAGTAAGAGTCTGACACTGTCTCCCGCTCCACCCAAGAGCGGGTTTCGTCAAAGATGATTTTCCCCGTCGACAAAAAAAAAAAAAAAAAAAAGGGTTGAGAGTACAATTCAAGTTCTTCTATATTTTCACGGTGAGATGTGTACAGAATAACCCCTCTAATAGGTTTGAGCTTTTCACTCTCAACTTTTTTTATAAAGTTATGTTTTTGTATACAATAAAGAGTTTGGAAGAAAAAACAAACAATATCGATAACAAAATATTTAATAAACAAAGCTATATAATACCTAAGTCTTTTTTCTTCCATTCTAGGGTAGAACGAGTATCAGACTTTTATGGACCAAACCCACCTGAGTCTTTCAGTTAGCCTTATATGGCCCACGGCCACGGTAACTCTTGCAAAAAAAACTTGTGGCTCTAGCGAGCATCAGCCCTGCTCAGCGCCTACAGTTTTTTTTTTTGTTCTGCGCACTGTCAATGACTCTCATTCGACCTTTACAGGACGGCGAGCTACCCATTGCTCATCGTCGTTAGTTTCTGCAAGGAAGGTATCTTTCAACCTCTTTTAATATAATTTATTTTCAAAATACTAGCAACAAAACTTGTCACCCGTAATTAGATCAAGATTATACAAGCATAGTCGTAGGGAATCACTTGTATCGTGTACCTATAAAGCGGTAAGTGCGTTACGCCAAATGCTAAGGTCGCGCCCGAACGGACCGCATAGCATCACGATAGAGCTTCACCGAGAGGTGAAGATCACCTGCCGCATCACACGCCAAGCCTTTGTCTACTAAACGTATTATTCACAATTAATGGCCTTATTTAAGCCTTATTTGTTACGAAAACACACAAAAGAGATCGATCATTCGACTTGGAAGTGTCAAATTAACATTATATTTATATAATAAAATCCGCGGTCACATTTTGTATTGTCATTAGGAAACCCGCTTTAGTCCATTAATCTATGAAGAAGGGCATTTGACATTGATATTTTAATCCGATCAATTTACATAAAATTTGGACCAATTTACGTAAACGACATATTTTTTTAATAATTTATTCATTAATCTATTTAAACGGAAGGGAAACTTGTTTTCTTTATTCCGCTATATATATGATAAATTAAGTATTCTAAGTCGACTTTAAAAAAATGGTCTCAAATATGTTTAACAATATCGTAATCAGTATATCTGTTACAAAAACCATAAATTTCGTTGGAGGTTCAAGGCAGGCTATCATTTGAGATACGCAGAATAATAATTATTGGCTTATTTAAAAGTTCATCGTTTCGCTGTGAGTCAATAAACAAGAGCGGTGATTTTTTAATAAAGCTTACAAATATCTGTTTAACGTATCCTCTGAGGCCGCAACAGAAATAAATCTTTTGGAACCTGTTCGCTGTAAATATTCTACGATATTGTGTAATGATTAGATGGATGGGCACCGCGCAATCGTGTGGGTTTGGCAGCCTTTTGTGGCCAACTGTAGTTACATCTATAAAAACGAAGGACACACCGCCATGAGAGACAATGCGATCGATTTCTTATCGATTTATAGCCTCATTAGCAGCCAAATGACCGTTTTTATACCATAAACGTTCCGTATTCAAATAAAATCGTTTAGGGTCTTATCTTGTTTTAATCAGTTCAGACTTAAGAGTCTTGTGGACAATGTTAATTAATACAATAATTGTTATAAGGTAAACAGTTGGATTATATAATAAATGAAGTGGTTTTGTAACGTCGAAGTTAGATAATTTTAACAATACTGTAAACATGTAGTCTTTATCTTCTATTTACAATCACTTTAAGAACATGTTAACTACATTTAATTGGCACTTAACAGTATTATTTCATAGAAATAGTTAACAAAGAGGCTCACTGCAATTGTATCTTTAGTTTGAAGTAATGTTTAGATTATTTTAGGTTTGCTTTAACACTTTCAGGTTAGTAATGTTTTGCTAAAAAGGGGCCGATGGGACACTTTTTCTGGAAGGTTAATGCCAGCAGTTTTTGCAATGCCAGAATAGACTAAACATTGCAAGTGCAATTCATACTCATATTATAAAAGATGAGGTGAAAACTGATGAATTTCGATGAAGCTTGGTACACGGGATTTATACCGGGATTATTTACTCTAGTCATAATGTCCGGTAACTGTTCGGACCGAGCCCAAGTCGTCGACGGCGCGCACTGTTCCCGCTCGCCTAAAGGAGCGGTCAGCAACAGCAGAAGCCCAGCTGGGTCGAAGCCTACTGGGGTAACCCTGGGGTTAGCTCCGAAAGGTAGCTCAGCTCCGGTATGAAAGGCTCGAAGGAATGGGCTGGGTTTTTTAGTCAGTAAGAGTCTGACACTATCTACCGCTCCGCCCAAGGGCGGGGGACTAAACTAGTTTATTTGTCTATTTAAAAGAAGCTACCATGACTCAAGGTGACAGGGAAAGATTTGTCGCGTGTTAAAAACTTTATAATAACATTTTGTCTATGCTTACACGGGTATAGATATCACTCAGCACGAGCACTACTTCAGTGCTTGAACAATATTCTACATTTACGATCACCCAAGAAAATAAACATTAATGAATATCTATCTATTTTTAAATATAATATCGATCATAATTGTCTTGAGTGACATTGAATATTATGATGAATCGCTTTAACAATAAATAACCCTAAATGATATTTAATGTTAATTTCTGAATAATCGATATCGACGTTCTCATCTAAATCCGTGTTGAAATACTACAGATTTCAAATTATCTGATCTATCTATAAGGTTAAAGGTGGGGTGACTGTTTATTTAAATAAGAATGCCTAAAAATAAATCGTACGTATAACAATTGTTCTGTACGAAAAATGCTTCATCAATCTAACAATTTTTATCATAATTAATGCATTCATTGTAGCTCAAACGCAACTAATAACTTTAATCAAAAGGAATTGATTTTTGATAAGATTGTTACATATCGCAACAATCTTCACAATAATCGTTAATCTCTTACGTAATGAAAAATCTACGAAAGCTTACCTTAGTCGTTGATAAATAAATATATTTAGATGAAAAATAACAAAACAGATTTGCAAAACGGTCATAATATTTTATTTACAGCTGCACGTAAATATCATACGTATAGCAAATAAAAATTGTCGTTAAAATATATCACATTTCATTTTTATTTTATTTCAAATACTTCTATATTGTACTATTCATTCGGTAGTGTACTTATTTATACTGATGTGTAAATTTCGTTTTTTTCAGCTTCTTACTTCTTTACTTGCCCGCTCTTGGCAACGTAGGCGAGGGCGCGAGCGATCTGGGGGGGTAGAGGGGGTGCAGTGGGGAGGGCGTCACCCTGGAAAATAGATTATTATAAAATATTAGTAAATCATATCTTAGTTATAATACAATACAATATATTTTTCCGCTTCGATTGATTAATTGAACTGCTATTTAAATACTCACCGAGGGCTGGTATCCGTTCTCGTCAGCGATGTATGTAATTACGATTTTCTTGCCCTCGGGGGAGATCCAGGAGAAGGAACCCTGGGCGACACTTGGGACTACAGGGGGGTTTCCACCAAAGTTGCGAGGAGTGCCTTGTTCCTGGGCCGCGATACCGTTGTCGGTTTCGTAGCTGAAAAATAATTAACAGATACCTATAGTAAATAACTATGACCTGTTTATGAAATGTCAAAACTTTGAGAAGTTTTATGTACTTACTAGTAGGCATAGCTGCCGTCAGGGTTGACATCATTGCCGTACTTCAGGATTTGAGCGTTGCGGTCATCACCCTGGTACTTGACGGAGGCGACAGCGACGGCGGGGAGGGGCGCAGCGGTGGACGAGGGATACGCGATAGGGGCTAAGGTGGATGAGGGGTATGCGAAGGGAGCGTAGGTGCGGTACGGCTTGGGTGTAGGCCTGTAGTACTGGTTACGCCTGTACTGGTTCGAGAAGGGGTTGTATTGTCCCTGATTGAACTGCGCGCTTGCGACAGCCAAAAACGCCAAAATCACCACCTGTATCCACAAAAACCAATTAGTGTCACTGGACTTATCACCTCATTTTTTTCACATTATTTCACACTGCTGACATAATTTATTTTAATATTTTATTTTATTAATATTCGTCTTCGATTTACTTACTGCGAATTTCATTTTGGATATCTAAGGTTGTCTAGCTACGTTGAACTAGTTTGTGTGCGGGTAAAAAATCCGCGCAGGCTTATATATCGCTCAAGGAACCACCCACTTTAGGCGGCGAACTGCAATAACATTTAAATAATTTGATGCGAGACTAGAAATTGTATTAAAATAACACTTGGACTATCCATCCTGCTCGTTATTAATATTTTAAGGTCAGCTTTTAGGGGTCATAAAAGGTATTGTGTATATGTCAAAAATGTATCAATCAATGTAATATCATTCACTGATATATTATTAATACAGAAATATTGATATAAATTGAGCTTCCTCTACCGTAACACACTTTGAGTACATTGCTGCAAGTAATCGATTTAATGGTTAAGTACAGACTATCATTTTGAAGTACCTATCTACATTTTATTTTGAAGTGGTCCATTTGAATGTGTTTAATAGAATAACGAACTGCATTTTCTTTTTAATATTAATTAACAAACAATAATATAAGCGAATAATATTTATTAAGAAGACTTTTGATGATGATATCACAAGTATATACCCAAGATTTATTAAAAACTCCAGTTGCTGAAAAAGTAGACTCTATCGACTTGAGAAGGTCGTATAGAAAGCACTGCACTCGAACATCGCTCTGTTTGCACAAACAATGAGTAGTTAATTTGCATAAAACTTAATTAGCGTATTTTTTCGCAAAATGCAATACTTCTTCGTTTTATTATAGTACATAAAATGCAACTAGAATAAAATTTTCCCGAGCATTTAATTAAACTAGGTTAAATAATATTGTGAATATTTTGTGTCGCTTAGTACCTAATAGCTACAGAGCGTTTAGTGTTGCAGGAGTAGCCTCAGTAACTCGACTCATTTCTTGAACGTTTCAATACGGATTACCATGGTTTGTTAAGAAACTTACCGTCAAGTGAGCTTCCGGAATGTTTGCCGCGGTTACCATCTATCTCCAGATAGACCTCCTGTATTTTTGCCGCGGTTATCACTTATCATTAGGTGAGTTTACTGCTTGTTTGCTGCAGTTACCAGTTATCATCAGGTGAGTTTACTGCTTGTTTGCTGCAGTTATCACTTATCATCAGGTGAGTTTACTGCTTGTTTGCTGCAGTTATCACTTATCATCAGGTGAGTTTAGTGCTTGTTTGCTGCAGTTACCACTTATCATCAGGTGAGTTTACTGCTTGTTTGCTGCATTTACCACTTATCATCAGGTGAATTTACTGCTTGTTTGCTGCATTTACCACTTATCATCAGGTGAGTTTACTGCTTGTTTGCTGCATTTACCACTTATCATCAGGTGAGTTTACTGCTTGTTTGCTGTAGTTATCACTTATCCTCAGGTGAGTTTACTGCGTGTTTGCTGCAGTTACTACTTATCATCAGGTGAGTTTACTACTTGTTTGCTGCGGTAACCACTTATGATCAAGTGAACTTATTTTGCCGCAATTCAACTTATCATTAAGTGGGCACGTCTCAAGTATGGCGGAAATTCCCCTCTTTGAAGAGTGGCTGGAAAGACAACACGGCGTCTTTACCACATGACGCATATCCTCACCGGACATGGTAAGTTCAGGATGTTCCTGCACCGGATTTACTTATCTGTTTATTTATTTATTAGTTGACCTGGCGAACTTCATACCACCTAACAGGCAATGAATATAATATATCTTTCGATATAGTCAACCGATTGCGATGAAACAAAGCCTAAGTAATAATATATCAAGTTACACACAATTTTAATATGCAAAAGTTATCTACAGCGATTTCATACATTTTACGTGATGCACAAGCACAACTAAAAATTTCTGCTGATCAAAACTTAATGCAGCACAAATTTATAAAGGTCGACTTAAAGCCTTAGGCATTTTCTAATAGTCAACCAAGGGCAGTGAAGAGAAAACAAGACAGGTGCATGAAAAAAAAGAAAAGATTAATAAGAAAACAGGGGTACAAAAGTATGTACCTATATAAAATATACATACATATATATTTAATAGCGATGGAAAGAGCTATGCTTGGAGTTTTCTTGCGTGATCACATCAGAAATGAAGATATCCGCAGGAGAACCAAGATTACTGACATAGCTCGAAGAATTGCCAAACTTAAGTTGCAATGGGCAGGGCACACTGCACGCAGAACAGATTGTTGATGGGGACGAAAGGTTTTGGATCGGCGCCCACGTACCGGAAGACGTCCAACAAGGTGGACCGAAAAACTGGTTAGGGTCGCAGGAATCCGATGGATGTGTGACGCACAGGACCGGTCGTTGTGGCGACGCTTGGTCCCAGGCCTATGTCCAACAGTGGACGTCTTTCGGCCGATATGTTGTTGATGATGATGATGTTAAATACAATATAAACCTCCATACGTATATATAAATATACATTATTTACATAAAATAAATGAAATGAGTTTTTGAGACACCTGCGCTATTTTTTTTTTATTCGTATAAACTATTTGTATAGAAAATAATGCTGCAACTTCCGCTTAAATGCATACTTACTGTAGGCCGTCCATATTACGAATAAGTGCATGCCTCAGAAGTATGGACTAAATATGAAAGGAAGAATAATCAAAATCAGAAGCAAACGAAGCAGTAATGCTAGCTAAGGGTGTTTTTAATAACGTGCGGTTATGATCACGCATGCGGGATTGCTCCGCACGCGTAACCTCCGCACGATATTAAGAACATCTTCAAGAAGCGACCACAAGCGCGAGGGAACAGCCCTCACGCCCCAACCCGCGCCCCGCTGAGCGCTGTACCTAGTTAAAATGAATTAAGCTTATCTCTTCAATGTAGGTGCTATAATGGAAAGCTCACTTTGCTCCCTCTAACGTCTCTTTGTTTTCACAAATTCATAATAACTAATTCAAAACTACATATAAACTACATATTTTACTCCAATTCCTTTATAGCATTGAAAACCAAAAAACAAATAAGCTAACCGAAACCTTTGCGCCGACGCTTATTAAAATTGAACTGTCATGAAATTAACATTTTTTATGTTTGTTTCATTAATTTATTTGAAATCTTAATAAATACCGTAAAGAAGATGATTGAATGTGAGAGCCATATACATCTACTTAAGTAGAGGGTTTTTTTTTTTTTGTCGACGGTGAAAATCATCTTTGACATCATTGGGTGGAGCGGGAGATAGTGTCAGACTCTTACTGACTACAAACCCCGCGCCATTCCTTCTAGCCTTCTCTAGATTCCTTTCGGATAACCCCGACCCCGGTAGGCTTCGACCCAGATGGGCCCCTCCTGTTGCTGACAACTCCTTGAGGCGCGCGGGAACAGTGCGCGCCGTCGACGCCTTGGCTCTGTCCGGTCAGTTACAGGACGATCAGACAGCGAGCTAAACACATTAATAATAAGCTTCTAACCACGCTTGGAACGCACACACATCCGTCATCATCATCATCCATCATCAGCCTTTTTTTAATGTTCCCATTGCTGGGGCTCAGGCCTCTTCTCTAAGAGAGGAAATGGGTCGTAATCCACCACGCGGGCCCAGTGCCGGATGGTGAATGTCACATGTCTTCGAATTTTTGATCTAGGTCATGCCGGTTTGAGAGCAGTGGTGATAAAATAAATTAAACAAAGTAATGCACCTGGCAGGGTTTGAATACGCGACCTACACTCGTAAGTCGGAGCCATTACCACTCGGCCATCATTGCACGATGTCATCGATATCGTCTCCCCATCTAGCCGCCAAACAAACAATATTTCTTCGTTCAGTCTTTGAACGCCATTTGAACACCGCCTCACGTCATCATCAGTGCGCCTTGCCAGGTATCCTGCTCAGCTCCGTTTGAGTTCCGTGATACGTTTTTTTATGTCTAAAGCCGTCGTACGATTTCGGCTCCCGACATTTGGAACTAGGTCTATTAGCCATATAGCCATATGCCAAGCATCATAGCTCTATAAGCAACTCTCAGCCCATAGGCTAAGCCCACAGTATGGTCAAAATATGTTGACCTCTGTAGTTCGCATATCGCACTATTATATAGGTTATTTGCAAAACACTGACAACCTTCCAGGACTGTATTACTAACATCATAGACAACATCATGATTTTTATTGCTCTTGATATCCAGTGATGTTTTATTTCAATTTCTGTTGATAATATCGCAATGCGAATATACTCTTCTACTATAACTACGAAGTAGGCAGATGAAACTAAATAGTTACCATCGACCACCGGGATGGTAGACGCTACCTATTATTGCGAACCACCACCCCGGTGGCAAGTTCAGGGGTGGCGGATGGTAAAAAAAGGAGTGCCAAGCGCCACCCCGGTGGCATGCTCAGGGGTGGCCGATGGAAATGAAAAAGTGCCAAACGCCTCCCCAGTGGCAAGCTCAGGGGTGGCCGATGAGAATAAACCGAAGAAATAATATTTTGCATGAAATAGTCAGCATGTAATCCCTGATATTCTCATTTCCCTGCGTCATATATACTTTTACAGTTACAAAAACATGGCAAACTAGTGATATTATAAAATGTTATTCGATCTTAATTTAAATCATAAAGAAGACGCATACCTTACATATTTGATTTTAAATTGAAGTTTAATTTATTACATTCGGAGAAGCTCGTGGCTAGACTAATAACAGACGTACGAGTCGATCTCGAAGGTTGAGCAACGCTTGCCGAGGTCGAGCTGTGGATGGGTGACCATCTTAACATACCAAGAATAGTTCATGAATCAAAGAGCACGTTTAACTGTGGCTCTTGACTATTAGTTATAGAGCTTTGACAGTCGTTAAGGATAGTCAGAACTGTCAGAAGCCCGGTAATCTGACACCAGTATTGCAAGGAGAATTTTCTAGGTTGTGGAAGTCAGGTAGGCACTAGGCAGTCGTTATATAAATCTAATATACAGTTACATCTAGTTTTCTTGGAAACTGAACTCATTAGAGTTGAAGAAAGGATAGGCAGATGATGATGATCTTTGGCTGCGCTAAGGACTGACTATAGCGCGTGCTGCAGTACCTGTTACGAATACGAGATCATAATATCATACCCGAATATTTATTTATTTTAATCTTCATACAAATAAAGGTACAAAAATGTACTTAATGCCTTAGTCAGTGGTAGAGAATACCACTCAACATAGGGTGGTGGAGAAATAATATTACAGGTCCTTAAAAAATACATATTACCTATATTTAAAAAACTAAGGTCAGAAATTTATGCCTGCCTTGTTGCATTAAGTCAACCTTTGTTTGTGCTATGTATGTATAGTAGTAGTCTACTGTACATGAAGTACAAATAAATTAAACAAGTATACATATATAAAAGAAATATATAATTTTTGGGCACCCCGACATGGAGGAAAATGAGAACGGAGTGGAGCAGAGCTCTCGCCTTAGCCTTTGTGGTTATTTTTTTATAACCACTCGGAAATAGGAGCCTACAATAACATTAACGTAAAATTAAAACCAACATAGCTCGGAGAATCGCCAAACTTAAGTAGCAATGGACAAGGCACATTGCACGCAGAATAGATGCGTAAATTAAAATGTAAATTCTGCATTGCATGCAGAATAATTGGCCGATGGGGATGAAAGGTTCGTGGTGACCACGTACCGGAAGATGCAGCGTTGGAAGGCCTCCAACAAGTTAGACCGATGACCTGTGCAGGGTTCCGAGAATCCTATGGATGCGAGACGCACAGGACCAGTCATTGGAACGCTTTGAGGAGGCCTACGTCCAACACTGGACGTATTTCGGCTGATATGATGATGAAATTTAAAAAATCGCTTATATGTAACTTAATGGAATATGCTAACAAATACTCAAGTCTTATTTTTTTCTGCCTAACCTAACCTAACCTAAACTGTCCGTGTCGGGGTGTCCTAAAATTACGTCACCTTCTCTGCTCTCGTCTCTTACACACATTACCGGCTGCGTATTCGGTAGCATATACAATATCTAGGCAAAGTTTAAATTAAATAATATGTCGTATATTACGTGCACTTTTTAGGTATTTTTTACATTATCTCGGTTTTGTATAGAATACCAAATTATACAGATTGCCATTAATATATAAAAGGTACAATTGACAAACTCAGACATATAAAACGAACAAATGTTTTAACTCTAAAAGGGGAGTTAGTAGTTATATATCTTCTGTGCACTCGTAAACCGTATTTGTTAATTAACATTTTAATTTGTATTTTGCATATTATTATCATACAAATTAAATATCAAATATTATCATCAATTATTAAACAATTAAAATCTATACAATTTTATTTTATGATGGCGCTAAAAGAAAACTGGGCGTGCCGAAAATTCATTAATTCAATAACCGTGCCTAAGATTGCCATCGTAACTGGTAAAAATACCTATTAGTTATAAGTTTGAACTCATGAGTTATTAGCGAAAGATGTCATCTCTTGTTTTAAAAAAAAAACATCGCGATCTTTGTGCTCTAGTAAACAATATTCGTTAATTGACATCGTAATTTGTATTTTGTATATTATCTTTCAAATTAAATGTCAAATATTATCATCAATCATAAATCAATTAAAACTCATACAATTTTGAAACGTAACGTGTGAGTTTAATTTATTCAAACACCGTTAACGTCTTAGTCTTCGCCATTTTATTTTACGACATGTCATAAACGCCATTGCGTGATGATTTTTGAATTTCATTTAAAAAGGAATTCAACATAGAAGCTTTCTATAATATACGTTAGACATAAAAATCTGCTCCAAATTTAGTATCTTTTATAATGTAAATTAAATTCAGAAATGTCACTTAAGTACGCAATCGATTTTGATTATGACATTTCTTTCGTATTTTTAGGGTTCTGTACCTCGGTCAACAAAACGGATCACTTTGATATTCGTGTGTTCGTCCATCAAGGCTTTTTAAATTGAAATTAATATCAAATACTCAAGTCAATTGCCCCCTTGGAGAGAAGAGCATGGAGCACTCATAGCATAAGTATAGAGTAAAGTCTTAACCTTGAATTAGTATTTACATTACAATTTTTTTTGTGATGCAGCAAAATCAATCGTTAGTTAAACTATTTACCATGGTAAAGTGGTATGGAATCCTCGGTACACTAGTTTGACTCACACTTAACTGGTTATTTTCTTTCATAACTCTTCAATTTAATTTGTAGCAAAAATATTGATATATTTTAAAATCTATTTTTATATTATAAGATTAAGATAATATGCATATGTGTAAGGCGCTATGTGATAACAGTAACATAAGTTTTCGTAAAAGTGTATTGCTATTATTATTATTATGTCTATACATAGATAATAATAAAAAAAAAACCTGTGGTCGCGTTTGATGTTGATATCTTAATCATGATGTGGCCAACGTTGGAGCACTCTTGCCTAGAAATAACCTTTTTTGTGTTGCAAAATCATCAAATAAATTTTCCCACTCCGGGTGGAGTAAGAGGGAGTGTCAGCCTTATACTGACTAAACCCACCGTGTTTAATAAATTTTCACACGTGTGTCACGTACGCAGATCTGGCGCGTCGTCCATATATATGGAAACTAGACCTGTAGAGCTACACTAGATCCAGGCAACGTGACACCACGCAACGTCGTTCTACATAAAAATTAGACGTGGTTCACATGTGCGCCGGCCTATTATAGTTCTAGCTTTGTTAAACTAGAACTACACTCAATCTATCTGAGCACTCACTCAATTTCAGTGCAATCCATTCACTGGTCTGGGGACTTACCATGACGTGTGAAAATGTCAGTCGTTCGAGCGAGAAAGAGTATTGGATTTGTACAGTTTATATAGCTCCATCCCATAAATAGTTCAGTTTAGATCTTTGTTAGGATCCGGATTATTAATCTTTGAGCATTTCAATTCAAATTAGACAAAATGCGTTCCTCACATTAAAGTTAAAACTACATTAGACCGCACACGTGTAACACGCCTGATTTGCACGTAGAAGGACGTCGCGTGGCGTGGATCAAGTGTTACTCTAAAAGTCTAGTTACCATACACAATGTATGGAGACCGACGCGCCCAGATCAGCGTGTATGTGCACAGTGTAGTTTTAGTTTTAGCATAGTCACCTCTTCCTAGCGCCTGCACTACTAAGTGCACATAGACCCGTGGAAAAATAAAAAATGTTAGAGCCATAAATTATGATATTTTGAAAAGTGTTTTTAAAACATTAAATAAGGTTTATCATCTCTGAAACAGCATGTATTAATAACATAAAATATAAAATTATTCGTGTGAAGTATTATAAAACTCACACCCATATTTTAATAACTTTCATTAGGTAACTGTAGAGTTTATGATAATAAACTGCTATATTATCCCAAATGGGTTTTACTTTTAAACCAAAGGAAAAGTTTGATGAATGAATAGGTAAAAGGGCTCTTAGGGCGCTTTCAATTTAGGCGTTACATATTCCGCTCGCCGGTTTCAGTAGGTACGTTAGCAATTCGACAACAAGCGCTTAAAAGTTTAAAACGTATCTGATTGCCGAGCATTTGTTTGCCAGTGGTGCGCTATTCAACACCGAACTGAACACGTTGCTATCCTGCCCTCCTAGCCAAGTTACAACCGCTTTGATTGCATCGAACGAATTGAGTTGGCCACGCCCCCGACTCTTTTGTACTGCCCACGTGATTGAGCGTTGAAATGACGTCACTCTCATACATTTAAAGTTTTCTACTAGCGTTAACGATTGCAGATTACCAACTTGGCTAAGGGTACTTATCGAACGTACGCCGCACAGTTGCCACACCGCGCGCTTTGTGTTAAAAATAGTTACAATCGTTCCTAACCTACCAAATCCAACCGCAACAAGCCGTTGAAAACGCATAAATTGAAAACGCCCTAAAATTTGTGGTTTTTGTTTATCTTCTAAACATACATACATGCAAACATAAACATACATACATACATATGCATATATTATATAATGCACACACTTATATAAATAAAATTAAAGCGTCTGTTTGTAATATCTATTTTTGTCCCTAAATGCATACATACGAAAGTGTACTCAATAACAAAAAGGCAATTTTAGGCTTATTTCCAAAATGGCTGCACGGATTTTGACGGACTTTTTACAGGTAGACGGCCAATATTTAAAAGGTTATTTATTTTACAAATAAAAAATTAGGGCTCGGCGCTAAAACAAGCTTCTTGAAATTACGGCCAAATGGCATTGTGCTGTTTTACAGCAGCAGTCAACGCGGACGAAGTCGCGGGTACCAGCTAGTTATCCATAAATTTTAAGTGTTTTGACTTTTATCGTTACGATTTTATGACACGGACATAAAAATTATCACTTTGATGAAATCAGATTGGTTGTTTAATTAACAAGCATCTTCCCGCAATTCTGCTTCTATATTTAAAAATAATAAATTTTGATACAAGTGGAGAAAGTGTATCAGCTACTGAGGCGGAATTTTACCGTGTGCTGCAATCACTCCACGTGTATCAAACAACGTTTTCCAGTAGGTACATTAACGAAGAAATTAACGAAGGGTTGACCGGCGACTCAGACACTTTTCCGTACTAGTGCGGAAAACAGATAATTGCGTGCCTAAAAGAGTGGGTTTTCGGGTAAATGTACTAAAACCTTTCTTTCTTTCTGAAAAGTAAATAAAAGTTTTCTTATTAACATAATTTACTCGTACCCAAGATTTAGCTTTTACTTTGCTCTTTTTTTCAAGCTTTTATTTAACGTGCGTGGTACATTCGCTTAGAGAAAATGTTCTAACTTCATTTTGACAAAGTTTCCCTAGACCAACCGAAAGCTTACCGTGAAGGCTGATCGGAGTTTATTTTTGTCATCAGAACTTATACTTACTGACCAATAAAGACTTCTTCCGTCTAAGTCAGCTTTTCTAGCTTGTTACCGAGGTCTTTTTAAGTTCTATTTGACTTATTTAGGAACAATTTTTGTAATATGTAACGAATTATGTATCTTTTACCAAAACATGAGAAATGTATTATAAAACATGAAACGTTTTGACACACACATCATTTTGCTTATGGACCGATAGCAATTATTCTTACCTCTTTATTTAGCACGGATCCTTGAATGCGCGAGTTTGAACACGCACTTGGTTGGTTTCTTCAAAAACTTCATAGTAAGCCAACTACTATAGCTTTTTTATTTTCGGGAGATAGTGTCAGACTCTCACTGACTAAAAACCCCATCCCGTTCCTTCTAGCCTTCATACCGGGGCACGAGCTCCCTTTCGGATAACCCTGGCCCCAGTAGGCTTTTTTTTTGTCGACGGGGAAAATCATGCTTGACGAAACCCGCTCTTGGGTGGAGCGGGAGACATTGTCAGACTCTTACTGACTAAAAACCCCGCGCCGTTCCTTCTAGCCTTCATACCGGGGCACGAGCTCCCTTTCGGATAACCCTGGCCCCAGTAGACTTCGACCCAGCTGGGCCCCTCCTGCCAACTACTATAGCTGCGGTCTTATCGCGGTACGTAATAAGGCCGCCCATTGTATGTATGTGTTTTAGTTTCTGTACAAATAAGTATAACAATAATAATTTATATTTTGTCATAGTAGCATATTTAGTTTGTGATAATTCTTTTACAATGTGTATGTAAATAATTATAATATTATATCTTTATTTGCATATTACCTATATTATTACACTGATAACTATATTTCTATTACAGTTACACACAGCGTCTATATTTCTATATTTTCCAACTCCCCTTTCGTAGGAATGCTGGAAGAGATTTCTTTAGAAATAAGAATCACCGTTGTACCTATTTTTCTGTTTCCTTCTGCTTTTATTTTGTTTTTATGTGTTTATATAGTTTAATATATAAATAATAATAGTATACCTACCTAGCACACCACATTATTAAAAAATAGACAAACAAAAATACAATACACACTTATTTATACATAACAAATTAATAATGCTTCTTATTAACACAAGAAACAGATGCTTGTAGTAATAAATTATGTAAATCATTTAAAACTACGAACGCGTGAAATTTAAAAATAAGAGATGACCTAGTCGCTGACACAAAATCAAGTTTACAGATAATACATATTTCCGCCAAACGCGCTGGTGTGCGCACTCAGCAACCATCTAACTGCCTCCACACACGGGCTTTAAAAAAACGCCGCTTCAAGCTTCAGTTTGAGGCGGCCTTTTTTGTGGCTCGTGTGCAGCAGTGGCGCCACAAAAAAACGCTTGAAGCGGCTTCAAACTTCACAGGACACAAGAAGTGATGCGCGCTTCAGCTGTTTTTTGCGGTCGCTTCTAGCTTTTTTTGTGGCTGTTTCAAGAATTTTTTTTTTTGTGGCGGTGTTTTTTCGAAGCCCGTGTGCGGGGACAGTAAATGGTTGCTGAGTTAATATTATCTGTCATTTAGACATTAATCAGAAATGTTTGCATAGCGTTGTTTCCAAACCAACTTGTAGATCCCGGTACTACCAAGGGTCTCTCGGCGTACCTACAAAAACTTTTTAAATTCCAGGGAGCCGCCGAGATCCCGACCCCGACTACCAGCCACGGTAGACGCGGGGTTGCGGACGTCGAGCAACAGGTAACACGCCGTCCGGCCTTCCCGTAACTAACTGGACCGAGTCCAGTCATCAATAGCTCGTAGTGAACCACGCGCTCCTCAAAGAGATGTCAGCAAACCGTAGGGGCTCAGCAGATCCCACACGATGCTTGCACAAACCGCGGGGAATTTCATTTAAAAATACAAAGAGCTACTAAAGGGCACAGGTGTAGTTTTTGGAAGTGAAAGTCAGAAACAGTCCCAGAGCGGGAGAAGTCATAGGTTGATTACCACCCTTAAAAAAAGAGGGTATCTCGGCGTACTTCCTTGTAGAAACCTTGTAGAAGTATAAGAGATTTCTGCTGTTTCATTAAAGATGTACAAGGTAGCTTGGCGATGCGTGATCCTATCGTTTACCTACCCAAGCTGAGTGAAGTTCTGGTGATAAGGGCTAGCAGAGGTAAGACTTTTATAAAAGAAAAAAAAAAGTCAAAAACGTGTCCAGCCACGGCTTCCGGCCTCTTTTATAAAATTAAAATTAAAAACGGTCAAGGGTGTGTCGAGACACGGCTTCCGTAGCGGCCCGATACAACATGCGGACTTAGAAAAGGGCAAACAAATGAAAACATCATCCAATTTTTTTTAATTCAAAGTGTTTTTTACGAAATTTCCATTTTATAAATTGAGTGACTATTAAGTAACAGAGCTAAATCAGAAGAGATATTTTAATTAGTCTTATTGCTATATTCCTGAGTGACCTAGACAATATTTTACATACGAAGGCGGAGCCGTGGACAAAAGCTAGTACTTTATAAGATAAGGCTTTATATTAATAAGAAACAAAAACGGGCCAAGAATTGATCCTTGGAGAAATCTGCCATTATGTTTACTCTCTGAATTCTATCACTTAGATATGAAGTTTGACGATGCAGGGAGGAATTTCGAGTCCGTAATGATTTATTATTTCCAGAAGAACTCTAGTTATTATGATTTGAATTTAGGTTTTAACATGTTGGCTTCTAACAACACTCATAAGTGAAAATACCTTTTGCTGAAACATAAAACTAAGGGTACATGGCGGTCTTATTGCTGACAGCAATATCTACTTGACAACCTCAAAAAAAGACTTTAAGAATTTAAAATAAAATGCGAGTAGTCTGCAGTACTGCTAGCAAATTGATAAAGTATTAAATTTTAACATTAAAAACTATAATTCTATACTACACATGAATATGAAATTCTATTATACAACATTAGTTTTTGTTTTAATATAAAACACGTGTCTGAAACACGTGTCGTGTCAAAACTATGCACAAATTTCATAACTGTAACATAAAAAATCACAAAGTTACAAACTTGTTATGTCCGCAAAAATACATGGTCACCGGGCCACCCAGATGACTGAGAGCTTTTTTTTACGGGAGTGGGAGATAGTGATACTCTTACTGACCAAAAATCCACCCCGTTCCTTCTAGCCTTCAAACCAAGGCTCGAGCTTCCTTTCTGATAACCCTGGCCCCAGTAGGCTTCGACCCAGCTGGGCCCCTTCTGTTGCTGACAACTCCTTGAGGCACGCGGAAACAGAGCGCGCCGCCGACATCTTGGGCTCGGTCCGGACAGTTACCGGACGGTCGGACAGCAAGCTACCCATGGCTCGCCGTCTGCGAGCCCGCGTCTACGGTGGCCGGAAATCGGGATCGGAATCCCGGCGGCGTTGCCTGATACGGTTGGCCTCCTCCTTTGCTAGCATTACTGCTTCGCAGAAGGAGGCGAACGCCTGCCATTCCTCCTCGCTCCGGGCCATGGCCTCAACCAAAGCCCAATGCCCAAGCCAAATGAAAGGTGTCCGCCGCTGATCGCCCCCTCGAATGACTGAGGGCTTGTTTTGCACTTGCACGTAGCTGTTTGCTGGTGCCTAATACCCGTTATGACCTTCCGTGACTTGTGACATACTTACTGTCAGTGGTATCCAACGTTTTTTTTTATCTTGTTGATAGGTTCGCGCTCTTGACCGCTATCTCACCTGATGGAAAGCGACGATGCAGTCGACGATGGAACGCGCTTATCTAGAAGAAACCTATTCACTCTCGACTAAAAGATTCCCGGAACATTTTTAAATATTTTTGGAAAAAATATAACATGATGTAAAAACAATTGGAATACATTCAGTTACTGATTCTGAACTATATTCAGGTATATGCATAAATTAAAAATAATGCTGCATAGCAGTGACGAAGGTTCCATATAACTCGATTCCCACCGGCTTCCCTTCAGAAGTTTAGAACACAACCACTCTCTACCGTAATTGAGAAATGGCTCAATCAGTAATTATAAAACTACAAAGCTAACATTACAAAACGCCTACACTAAGTACACTATGGACATTAAATCAACACACGCACAACATGTAGCACTATAAGGTAAGCCGCAGGCGCAATCGGCTTTTTAGCGTTTAAATTTCTATACAAGAATACGTCATGACGTCACATAACCTGCCCGCGATTATAGCGCTCCGGCAAGCCGGTTTTTTTTCGAGTTATTTGATAGAGTTTTATTGAATAGGCTTAAAAACTACTAGACTGTTTTTAAAAATTCTTTCACCACTCGAAAGCTACATTATCCACGAGTAACATAGGCTAAATTTTATTTTGGAAAAAAATAGGGTTCCGTAACATATTTGGGTTTTTCGGACACAAGGTGTAAAAAATCAACCAGAAACGTTACTTATTTTGCGTACGCTGCCTAAACTCTTAAAGATAGAACCGTAAAATGTTCTAATTAATTGTAGATCTTATAAATATCTACAAAAAAGTCCGCGTAACAGTATACCTATCTATGTCGAGTGAGGCACAACAACCATTTTTTTATCTAGTAATCTTGATTTTTTTTTGGACTACATTTAAACGCATTTATTTTACTCATGCTATTAACCCTTATCAAAATAAATTATTTCATCACTAAGTACAGTTTATGTAGATAATATTTGGTATTTGAATGATTAAAATTGGACGTTTGGTTTTGAAGTTATGGCGAAATTAAAATATTACGATTTATGCTGCACGATCCAAGCGTCACCAAGGCGGGGCCCGGGAGTGCGCGTGCGGGAGGAGTTTATATCTATGAGAAAGGTCGTGCGCGAAGTCTAATAATTTTCGTGCGATTTTTTTTAGATTTCGTTCATAAAACTACACCTACGCAAAAGTTCTTCTCAGAGCTGGTTTTTTTAAACATTTTAATATATGCCTTTACAATAAATATCAACATGCGCAATGCTCAAAAACAAGAACGATTATCTGATCTAGCCATTCTTTCTATAGAAAAACGTTCTTTACTAAAAATTAAGAATCTTCCCGGCTTTAATGATAATGTCTTAGCGCACTTTGTAAGAAAGAATAGACGAATAGCTTTAGAGTATAAGTAGTATTATTAGTACTTAGTCGATTAAGTTTTGTTTAATTTACATCATATCATCATTTCACCACAAACGGCTTTTATCAAAGCCACTTCTATTATGCTTGTAAGTAGCGTTGCCAGGCGTCCGGATAAAGCCGGACATAGTCAGGCTTTTAAGTGGCGTGTCGGGCCAAATTTGAGCATTTTTGGCTTTTGTTAGGCTTTTTAAAGACCATTTTGTTTAGAATTGTCATTAGAGTTTTGCCTTACCTTGTATCGCTGCTTGTGCTACAAGCAGAGTGGATATGGAATAGTGTAGCAATAATATCACTTAATCTTATGGTATTTTCATTAGAATTTAAAAAGATTTCATGAATTTTATTAGCCTAAAAAAAAATGTCGGCCTTTTTGACCAAACATCCGGCTAAATAGGATAGATTTTCCGGCTTTTCAGTTCCAGGACCTGGCAACCCTACTTGCAAGACACTGTTTCAATATCTCAGTGCTTACACGTATAGTAAAAGTGGACTGAAGATACATCTGCCAATACAAGACTAAAGCCAGGATGCCAATCACAGATTTTCGGTAAGGACTCAAGACTGCGTGCCCGCGCTCGGAGTAGGCAAGCATTTTTTTTGCTCCGGCTTACCTCTCTCAATATTTCACGCTTCGCCACTGCTGCATAGTCATGAATGCTATATTTATATAAATATTACATGTAGGGCTTAAAAGCCCCAATAGTGGGAACATTGTAAGTCCGAGTATTTATGTATTACACATGTTATCAATTTCATTGAAAGAAATGTAAAAAAAGAAAAGCACAAAAGTTGGGTTAGTGATGGAAGAAATTTTGGGTAGAAGCAGAATAATAATTAGGGTGAAGAAAGAAAATAGTCTTTGACTGTATATTAAGAGAAGCTAATGACTAGGTTTATCTAACTAGCATCGGCAACACACTGCACAATGGTAACGCTTGGACCGTGAATGATTTGTCACAGAACTTGGTAGAATGCGACGACATTAAAAGGTACAAATTCTCTAACGATCTCAAGTGTTATGTTATTTTACGGTGGGGAAATCATCCAATGACCTCTCCCGTTTTCGAAAAAAAATTAATGTAAATCAACATAACTATTAAATATCTTACATATAAATATAACACTTCTGTAACATGTGATCTGATTGAATTAATCAATTGTAATAAAATATTAATCAATCGTAATGAAATATTAATCAATTTGAAATATAGGAAATTAGTGGAATAAAAATATAATCTCAAATTAGTTCATTCGTATTTAATCACGGAAGCCGGAAGGATTACCTTGTTTTTTCTTTTATTTTAAATCTTTACAATATAAATAACAATTTCAGTCCAATTTTACTAACACATCATATACAAATGGATAGGTAGCAAATATACCACCTAAGCGAATATTTACAAAAGCTAATGAGAACCGTAAATCGTCTAAGGTTAAATTAAATTGGCTAAGTTAATTTAGTTGATCGTTTACTTCTTCTGGAGCTTTTCGAGGTAGGCGAGAGCCTTGGCGATGAGATCAGGGATGGGCGGAGAAGTGGGGATTGCGTCACCCTGTAAAAACACAAACAATATCAGTTTAGCAAGTCAAAGTATAAGCAAGTTGTAACTCTTTAGTTGTAGATATAGGCATATTTTTACATAAATAGTGTTTAAGCCAACTAACTTAAATATTTATGCAATTATTTTAAAAATCTGATATTTCTAACAACCGATCTCTGGCTGTCACATATCTGTTTAACGGGTACACTACAACAATACGAAAAACTTTATTCTGACAGTCACCAATATGAGTTTCATAATACCAATTTTCATAATTCCGAACGGTTCTAAACTTCGAATATACGAACACCAATTTATCATTCATTATGTTTTTATAATTACGAAATTTCAATATTCCCAACATTTATAATTATTATTCAAAATTTCGAGTTCCAAGTTTATCTTTCAAGGTTTATCTTTCATACTTTTTTTTTAAAATTTTGACTAATAACCAACAATAGATCGGACCTGGTGGTAACAATCACTGTCCGAACCTATCCGAACCCAAAGGATTCAATGGTAGATTGTATTTAATGCAGGTATAATGAAAACACAAAAAATATCAATACCTTAACAAAGTAAACCTTCCTAAATTACGTTAAGTGTAAAATATATATGCGTAAATGAATTATACTAATCAGAAACAGACTCCTGATTTATATGAAGTACTGAAAATTTTAACGTCATTTTTTGATCCGAGAACTAATTGACTGTTTGATTCTTTGAATTTATGAAAATCGGAAAACAAAATATTAATTTCATGATTTAAAAAAATATTAGTAATTAAATTCTTAGGTATTATGAAACAGACTTTTGAAAATCGGAACATCGAAATTTGGGATAAAATATTTCAGAATATCTCCTCAGATCATCTATCACTGAAACGTCTCTCAGATTATTTTAAATGCTGGACGATATTTAAAATTTTTACTAAATTATTGAAAGCTGATACCTGTTTTATTGACAATGGGACTCAATTGACCATTTTTAACTAGTGCCATTGTTTTAAATAATTGTTGTTCAAAGTATTTTACATAATGAAAACTACAATAGTAATCTAGTTAATTATTTTACTCGTATAGTAACTGGTAAATTATTTTACTCACGGTGGGCTGGTATCCATTTTCGTCAGCGACAAATGTAATGGCGATGGGCTGACCCTCGGGGGAGGTCCAGGAGAAGGCTCCCTGGGAGACGATTGGGACAACAGGAGGGTTGCCACCGAAGTCACGAGGAGTACCCTGGGCCTGGGCGGCGATGCCGTTGTCTATCTCCACACTTTAAAGTTACCAATATCAATTGTCAGTCAAATTGTTTGATCTATGGTATATTTTTATTAAGGTCATAAGTAAATTATCAAATAACTCCTCCCGCTCTAAGTGAAATAAGAGGGGGTATCCGATTTTTGATGACCAAAACCCACTTATATTCCTTCAGCAGCCCTTTGTGTTTCAGGGCCACGATAACTACAAATAATGTACAAAAAGCACTAAAACAGTTTTACAAGTCATTTTTTATATTAATTTAAACTAGACGAGGCCGGTGTTACTTCTCAGGGTAGTCAGCTAAGAAACACCGGTTTCGTTTACAAAGTCAAAGGCCGAAGTCTTTTTTTAAATTCATACAGCAAACATACAGTGATTAAATTATATGAGAACCATACGGATTTGAGTGACCAGTCATTGCAAGTATTCGTGTAGCACAACTAAGAATAAAAACAGGATATTCAGGTAGGCCACATAAAGTACACAAACTATACCATCATATTTTAATAGTAGATTATGCAACGAGGGGCTAAAGTTGTGTCTTATGTCACGGGCGTCATATTGAATCTCGAGCGCAATGAAGGATTCGGGATTTAACTCACGAGCAAAGCGAGGGAGTTAATACAAGAATCCTGAATGCAGCGAGGGATTCAAGCTAGCCCAAGGCAAAGACACCTTTAGCCCAGAGGAGGATACTTTACTTTTTAACCGACTTCGAAAAGGAGGAGGTTCTATGTTCGGCTGAATGTTAGTTTTTTTTTTTTGTATGTATGTTCACCGATATTTCGGTCAATTGTGGACCGATTTTGAAAAATTTTTTTTTTTTTGATTGAAAGGTTACGGCCAAGTTGGTCCCATAGAAATATTGTTGTGACCTGATCATGAACTTTGAAGATATGGAACAGAACTCCTCATAGAATCATAGCAGAATTGTCGTAACAAGTAAAATTGCTTTGTTGTTTACATGTAGTCGATGACTGACTGAAAGAAAAGGGGGGGGGAAGGGGGAGGGGGTAAATTCATGTAACATAACCGTATTTGGGATTATAAGAATCGTTATGAGATGCACTCTGGCTATAAGGTAACTTATGAAGGAGATTTTCAGCGAGGGTGGGGAGGAGTAAGCTATCTAGGGGACCACAAAAGATCCACATGGGTCGAAGTGTCCGAGCTGTATCTCGGCCCCTTAATAGGATAAGGATAAGGTAATTTATGTCTAGCTGAAGGGTAGGTACTTTTTAGTGGTGCTACCATAACTAAAAAGTGAAAAATAAAAAACTTTTTACAAAAAAAATTTAACCGACTTCAAAAAGTACAAAATAACTTTAATTTCGGAAGTCGGTGTTAAATAACGAAGAGACAAGATTAGGTATCTATTATAGAAACACCGACTTCCGAAATTAAAGTTATTTTGTACTTTTTACACCTACTGTGAGAAAATAATAGTCACATTATTGACCAGCGGGTCATAATGAAATCCAGTACAACATTATTGACCGGCTGTGCCCCCGGCCTATACATATAATATATTTCTATGCCCCGGCCACTAATGACTCACTTTAGGTTAAGGTTGCTTGACATATAATTTGACATTTTCGAGCAGGTGGTGTGAAAAATAGACCCCATATTCACAACAAAAAAACAAAATTTACTAAAATAATGAAAAAATAAATATTTCTGCTAAAAAAATATTTTAATCAATGTAAAATAAAAAAATATAAATATCACTGCCAAATTAAAAAACAATAAAAAGGGCAATTTAAAAGAAAAACAGCAAGAGCAGGTAATCACCAATCTTTTTGCCCTCAAGATACTCTATTATAACCTCTTTTGAACAATCCCACAGCCCTTAACAGTCATCATAACGAGTGTATCTCAGAACTAGTGTAGGGTTGTCAGATACTTACGCGTAGTTGTAGCTGCCGTCAGGGTCAATGTTGTTGTCGTAGCGGAGGACGTTGGCGGTTTGGTCACTGCTGGCGACGCGGCCGACCGCTGGCTTGGGGGCAGGAGTCGGTGAACGGTACTGGGCAGTGGACACAGCCAACACGGTGGCGAAGACAATCTATAAACAATACTGCCATGTAGATCACCAGTAACAATTCACTTACAAAATAATGCAATGTTAATATTACTTACAGCTAATTTCATTTTTGATATTATTTTTATATATCGATAGAAAGGAGAGTGGATCTGAGGATCTACAAGTTAACTAATGTCTATTGATAAGCTTTTTTTACTTTTATACTAATTCCATTCGCATATTTACGTAAGACGGCATTGAAATTGTATTAATGTTTAAATATTTATTAATTACAAAAATGCAATATTGAGCTATCAACAGAAAGCATCGATCGCAAGCAGTTGGCCAAATACTGTATTATTTACCAAAAAATTATTAAGCATAGTCCCAGTTGTCACGTTGGCGTTGATTAACCGTGGTTACAAGGTATAGAATGATAACGACCAAATAAATTATTAAAAAAAAAATTGACAAAAACCTCAATCCAGCTTTAAAATAAATCGAACGCGATTGTTTATAAGATAGCAGAACAATCGCATTCGACTTGTTTTTATAATTTGCGCCAAGTTTGTTGAGGAGATATGCATTCAGGTCATTGAAGCACTCGTCAATAAAATTCTTTGATAGGAAAAAAATGCCTTCACAAGCATTGAGTTTGAAAACTAGCTGCCCGTTTTGGCTTTGAACAGGCAATAAATAGCCTATATTATTTAAAGTGAATGTAGCTTTCCAATGGTGAAAGAATTTTTGAAATTGGCTGAGTAGTTTTTGAATTTATTTATTACAGACATACACACAAAAATACAAATTTTCCCTCTTTATAATAATAATGTCAGATGTAGTTAAGTTGATTTGGTTGAATGGTTATTATTTTGTTTTTAAAACAATGTACAAAAATTTTAATTCACTCAAAAATGGTCACTATAAAATGATGCAAAAGGCCCCTTAAATAGGGACTGAATAAATTAACCGATTTGGTATTACATGCATCTCACAACTAATGGAAGAAGAACTGAGTTGAACTTGATTTTTTTACAGATTGTGTTTTTGATGGGATCAAGTCTTTTCTACTACATCGAAGAATTTAACCTCGAAGTTACGTTTTACCAAACTTATCTTTCCTACTATTTTGACTAACGTAAGTTCAGTAAATATTATATTTCGCTTGTGTATCGAAATAAATATCAGAACTCAGTGTTGTAATTCTTAGCCCAACCTAACCTAATTTGGCAAAAATAGAAACCCTTATCGATTCACTTTATTGTCCATCGGTCCGTTTTTCAGGACCCTTTTTTTTAGGAACTCGTAGAGACATGAAGCTGAAATTAATATCAAATGCTCAAATCTGCTGCTGGCTAAGCAGTTCTTAAAAAATTATTCTTCTCAGTCAACGCTATCTAAAGGCAAGGCCGTATATGCTCCGCCTAGGTGTTATATATTGCCACCGTTAGGAAATCAAAACCTAATTCCAAATTGTTTAGAAGAATGAATTTTTAGGAATTTAGGTCAACGGAAAGTATCCAATTTGCGTTGACCTTGAATCCTGAAAGACATGAAGCACTTGTTTTTATGTATTAAGTTATTCTGATAAGTTTTTACAGCGTTTTCCGATTGAAATAATTCTTTATTTTATTAAATTTGAAAATAGATTCCACCCCCAAGGTTAGGAAAGTAGGGAATATATTATGAGTACAACATAATCAACTTTATTATGTTCCCACTGCAGGGACTTATGCCTCTTCTATACGATAGGGAACTATGACAGAGACTAGAAATTGATTTTATAATGGAAACGGAAGACAGACGAAGGAACTCCTCAACGGCTTACAGCAGCTACTTCATATTAAATTAGTCTTAATCTTAACAAAAACTTTGTATCTAACCATAACAACATTTTTTAACGTTTCTTTTTTTTTCGAAAAACTGATAATGAATACAGAATATCCGTAGGTACTACTTAGTTCTACTTATTATTAAAAACCAGTTTTAAAAAACAATTAAATTTTTTGCAAGAAATATAACAGCCAAAAAGTCCAAGTTTCCAAGTCATGTAAACTTAGTAAGGTATCAGAGAATATGTTTACTATTTCTCAGTTTTAGCTGTAAATAGTTTCTTCTCAAAGCAAAGTCTGTAACTCTCACTCATTATGGATATTTTTTCATTACGTGGAATAAAAAGTGCTGATAGTGTTTGGTTCCGACTTAAATTTATTTAACCCTTAATTATTCGTGCCATGGCGGCACGCTACAATCGTCGTGATAATTCCACTCTTAAGAAATGGTTGGAATGGCCCCACGGTGTCCTTACTTTCCGCCTGACACAAATTCTCTCAGGATACGTCTTTTTTGGGTGGTTCCTGTTTTGAATTCGACGGGGAAAACGCCCCTTGTCACCATTTTGTGAATCGCCTGAAGGACACGGTGAAGCATACAATGGAGGTCTGTCCCACTTGAGAACACCGCCGTGTCTTCGTCGAGACGATTGGTGCCAGCGTCCAGCCCTAGTCTATGCCATGGTACGAAGCAAAAGGGACATCAAAAGCAGTTACTTACTTCAACTTAGAAGTAATCAGAGCAACAAAGATAGCGAAAGGCGTGTCAGACAGCACTTATACCCCAGCGGCAGCAACAAATGTCCTGGACTTCGAGAGTCCTAGAGCAATTTCCGGCCAAACCAAACGCGAGTTTACGAATAGCGTTAAGTGGGTAGCTCGCCGTCTGATAAGGACCCCGAGTCGATGTCAACAAAATTCATAGAGCCCGTAAGGACTGCAGGATTTTTCGAAAGAGCTATCGTGACCCTGTAATGCAAAAGACAAATGAAGAAACACGGGTAGGTGTATGGTCAGTAAAAGTTCGATACTCACTCTCGCTACTCGCAGAGAAAAATAAGTTATTTCAAAATTACTCAAAATTAAAAAAAAAAGGTTTCTAAAACCTGGAATGCGTAAAATTTATAAAGGCAAATAAATAGGATAAAAAATATTTTATAGTCTTTTTTTTTTTTTTTTTTTTTTCTCGACGGGGAAAATCATCTTTGACGAAACCCGCTCTTGGGTGGAGCGGGAGACAGTGTCAGACTCTTACTGACTAAAAACCCCGCGCCGTTCCTTCTAGCCTTCATACCGGGGCACGAGCTCCCTTTCGGACAACCCTGTCCCCAGTAGGCTTCGACCCAGCTGGGCCCCTCCTGCTGCTGACAACTCCTTGAGGCGCGCGGGAACAGTGCGCGCCGTCGACGTCTTGGACTCGATCCATTACCGGACGATCGGACAGCGAGCTACCCATGGCTCGCCGTCCGCGAGCCCGCGTCTACGGTGGCCGGAAATCGGGATCGGAATCCCGGCGACGGCGGCGAGGGCGCCGTTGCCTGATGCGGTCGGCCTCCTCCTTTGCAAGCATTACTGCTTCGCAGAAGGAGGCGACCGCCTGCCATTCCTCCTCGCTCCGGACCATGGCCAAGACCAGGGCCCGGCGCGAGAGGTCTCCGCCGCCGATCGCCCCCACGAGGGCACGGCGATGCTCCGCCCAGGCAGGGCACACCTCGACGGTGTGCTCCACCGTGTCCTCCGGGCGTTGCGCACAGTGGCGACACCCGGGCGTCTCTTCCGCTTGAATCCGATGCAGGAACCTCCCGAACTTGCCATGTCCGGTGAGGACCTGCGTCATGCGGAAGGTAAGGACGCCGTGAGGTCTTTCCAGCCACGCCTCAAAGAGGGGACTTACCGCCATAATCGTGGCGTGCCCAGCACTGGGTTGCAATAGCCGTTGACGCCATTTCACCATGAGATCCCGCCGGAGCTCTGTCCGCCATGCCTTGACATGTTGCGGCAGTGGACTTTCACCCCGGCGTTGCATCTCCACGCGCATGTCGTGCATGTGTGCAAGGACTGTTGCCTCCAGATCCCACGGTGGTAGGCCAGCCAGAAGGCTCGCCGCTTCACGGGAGATCGTGCGATAACCCCGCACCATCCGTATTGCCATGACCCTCTGGCAGGCGTTCAGTATGGATGCCGGTCGCTTTGCCAGCGACGGCGCCCACACCGGCGCCCCGTAGAGGGCCATGGACCGAACGATCCCTGCGTAGAGCCTTCGGCAGGAGGCGTCTGGACCCCCAAGGTTGGGCAGGAGCCGCTTGAGAGCAGCCCCAGCCCGGAGAAGCTTGGGAGCCAGACGTCGGAAATGTTCTACGAAATTCCACCGGCTGTCGAGGACGAGTCCCAGATACTTCATCGTCGACCCGACGCCGATGCGAACTCCTCCTACCGTAAGCTGGGAGTCCGATGGTGGCGCGTTCCGAGGGCCGTGGAAGCACATTGCCTCGGATTTATGCAGCGCCACCTCGAGTCCCAACTCCTGGATCCTACCAACGGCTATCGCAACCCCGCGTGTCGCTAGAGCGACCGCCGCCTGGTGCGACTCTCCCTGCGCTAGGATCAGCGTGTCGTCTGCGTAGCACACCACGCTGACCCCGTCAGGGAAGTCGCCGCGCAGCACGTAATCGTATCCGATGTTCCACAAGGGTGGGCCTAGAACCGACCCCTGCGGAACACCGCACGACATCTCTCGACGTTTCCAGTCTCCCTGGTGACCGGGGTAGACAATGTACCTGTCTGACAGGTACGCCTCGACCACTCGACAGAGGTATTCGGGCACCCGGTGGTACCGGAGTGCCCTCCGGATCGTACTCCAGGGCAGGGAGTTGAAAGCGTTGGCAATGTCCAAGGACACTGCCACGACACACCTACCCTGGGACACCGCTTCCCCCGTCGTGAGGGCTCGCACGCGCATGATGGCGTCTATGGTAGAGCGCGCCCTGCGAAAGCCGAACTGTCCGTCCGACAAGTCCGGCCCCACCCGCGTTAGCCGCACGACGAGGCGGTTTGCAATTACTCTTTCAAAGAGCTTGCCCACCTCGTCGAGCAGCACAATGGGCCGGTATGCGGACGGAGAGTCCGCAGGGCGCCCTGGCTTCGCTACGAGGACCAGTTTCCCTGTCTTCCAGCGAAGTGGGAACTGGCCCCTCTCCAGGCATGCGCTGAAGAGCCCTCTCAGTCGAGGCCCGAGAGCCTCCACGGCCAGGACCCAGGCTTTCCCCGGCAAGCCGTCGGGTCCTGGGGCGGTGTTTTTGGCACTCAGCCTTCGCACCGCCACTCTCAACTCTACCTCGGTCACTTCTGGAGCATTGTCATCGTCGTCGCTGTTGCGGTCCGCGTCAGACACCGCTGGCGGAGGCGGAGCCATGGGCGGGGGGGAGTGTTCCCCCCGCGCAGGGAACAGAGTGCCAACAACACCCTCCACGAGTTGGGGCCGGAGACTCTGAGTCAGCGGCGGAGCCCAGGGGCGGAGCTTGTCCCGTACCAATTTGTACGGGCGCCCCCATGGGTCCGCGTTCAGAGACCCCAGCCACACGTTGCGGGCCTCGAGTTTGGCCCGCTTTATCTCCGTTCGGAGGGTGCGTTTTGCCTCCCTGTATCCCTCATATAGCTCCGCCTCTCTAGCCTCCGCATCCGGCGGGCGGATGCGGCGCCTGCAGTGTCTGGCGTACCGGCGTCGCGCGTGATTGCACGCGTTGCGCAGGGCGCCGATCTCCGGCGACCACCAGTACACCTGGCGCTTAGCTCGTCCTGGACGGACACGGGGCATTGCCGCATCGCAAATTTGCGACATGGCCTCCTGGAACCACTCCGCCTCGACGTCGATGTCGACAGGCCTGTCCGGTGCTTGCACCCAGGCCTGTACCGTCGCGGCTTCCAAGAGGAGCTCCCGGTCCATCTGCTTAAGCGCCCACCGCGGACCGCAAGGGCTCTGTCGGACCGGCGCGGCTGAGGTTTCGGCGGAGACGTCAAACCGGATGTACCGGTGGTCGGAGTACGTCTCCACCTCCTCCATAACGCGCCAGTCGACGACACGCGGCGACAGAGCGGGGCTGGCGAACGAAATGTCCACCACCGACTCACCCCGCATCCTCACCAACGTGGGGACAGAACCCCGGTTCAGTACGACCAGGCCCAGCTCTAAGGCCCAGTCCTCCACCATCCGACCCCTCTGGTTCGTGAACCGGGAACCCCAAGCCGTGTTCCAGGCGTTGAAGTCCCCGCAAACGACCACGGGGAGGGAACTGAACCCAGCGACGACGGAATTTAGCTCCAACAGGGAGACATGGAGTTCGTCGAGAGATCGGCTCGGGGACAGGTAGACGCCCACCACGACGATGTCCCCGAACCGTGCTGCCACGCAACCCCGCCCCCTCGTGACGGACTCGGGGGGCGGGGGTACCGGCGGCGGTCGACGAAATTAAGGTCACCGAGCCGTCCAGGTCCTGAACCCAGTCACCCCTGGGTAGGACAAAATACGGCTCGGTGACTACGGCGACATTGATCAACCACTGCGCCATGCTCTGGAGCAACAGATCCTGAGCGGCGGCGCAGTGGTTGATGTTCGCCTGGAGGAGACGTAATGGGGCCGTTATTGACACTCCATTACGGTCTCCTCCCGAGCCCCCCTAGGGGGCACTGCCGCGGCGGCGGGTGCGGCGGCGATGGCGGCGGCGGCCAAGGAGGCGGCTGCGGCGGCGAGGACATTGGCGGGGATGGGCCTGCGGGCCTTGGCCTTGGCCTTGGCGGGGGGGTCGCAGGACCTGCCCCCAGCCCGGTGGTCAGCCGGCTTGCCGGCCGCTGCACATGCGTAGCAGTGCGGCGTAGCACGGCATTCTGCGGCCTTGTGACCGGGCTGGCCACACTGGTAGCAGCGGTCGCTGCGATCCTCCGCGGCGCAGTGGGCTCCCACGTGGTGCCCCACGTGGCAGCGGAAGCACCGCAGAGGTCTGGGCTCCAGCAGCTTGACCTGCGCGGAGACCCAGCCCACCAAAAGCCGTCGGCCCTCCCCGGTGATAGTTTTGGCCGCCTGCACAGGGCAGCTCACCGTAACGGCTCGCATGCCCGTGCTGTCAGCACGGATGGTGCCCGCCCGAACCTGTTCGGTCGTGCACCCACCCGCTTTGACGATGGCGGCCACCACCTCGTCCACCTTGGCGGAATCATCCAGGCCCATGATGCGCATGTCGATGCACTTTGTGGGCCTGGACACTCGGGCCTCTTCCGCATTGAGGGACGCCCTGATCCTTGCGGCCAGGGCACCTGCTGCAGGGCCGCTGGCCGCACCGGGGACCTCGAGAATTCGGGCCCCGGTGATAGTGTGCCTCATGCGGAAGCCCGCAGTGGCTCCGAGCTCGCCAAGGTGGGGCAACACCGCCTGCTTCGCCTTCTCCATGACGTCGTCGTACGTCACGCCCCTCTTTTCCGCTTCAGGCTGTAGCGTAATTACTACAGCCTCGGAATTCGGGGCGCGAAGACGCGCCGCCATGGCCCGCTTCCTGCGCTCCTGCCGCCTCGCTCGCTTTTTGGCCGCTCTGGCCACCTTGCCCGCCTGCTTTTTGGCGCCGACCACCGTCCACTCGGCGCCAGGCTCCTCGGGTGGAGGAGGTGGCAGGCGCGGCCTAGTCGCCACGGCAGCAGGAGGTCCTGCCGGTTTAACGGCAGGCACCGCCGCACCCTTTTTTTGCCGCTGCTGCTGCTTGCCCGTTGGGGCCGGCCTCGCAGGCTCCGGCCTTGGCCTCGCGGGCTCCGGCGCCGTAGCCCCGCGCCCCGCTTGCCCCGACGGGCCCGCCTTGGGCGTAGAAGCCGCGGCCGCGGCAGCGGCATAGGACGCCGCTTTTTTCGGGGCAGAGGCCGCCAGTGGAGGGCGCAGAACAATGCCCTCCAGGAAAGACAGCTGCTGCTGGACGCGCTGCTGGAACTCCAGCTGCTGCTTTTGCAGCCCCTGCTGCAAAGCTGCGAGTTCCCTCTGCACCAATGTCAGCAGCTGACTCTCCGGCTCGGGCTGGGGCTGGGGCTGGGGCTGGGGCTGGGGCTGACTTTGCCCCTGCTCCTGTTCGCGCCCCTCCTCCATGGGCTCCTGGCGGACTCCGTTCGGCGCTCTGGCGAGCTCCGCCCGGATCTCCGCCCGGAGTTCGGCCTGGAGCTCCGCCCGGAGCTCCGCCCGGAGCTCCGCCCGGAGCTCCGCCAGCCTCTTCTCGATGGAGGCGTCCAGAGCCTCCTGGAGGGATTTGGCGTGACGACGGATCGTCCTTTCGCGAGTGGCCTTGTCCCTTTGGCGGGCCATGTCCCGAAGCAGGGTGACAGCCAGCTCCTTGAAGGGCATGGCCGCCTCCCCGCCTGACTCCGCCTCGGTGCGCCTCTCGCTTCCGGACGGCTCCGAGAGGTCCCTCCCAGAGTCGGCAGCGCCGGGGTGGCGCCCCTCCGCGGCAAGCCTGTTGGCTCGCTCAGCGGAGTTTTTGGCCGTTAGGCCCCTCCCCTTCCCGCGAGCTCGGCCCGCGCCACGACTGCTGGTAGGGATCTTCTTCGGCCCCCCCTCGGAGCAAGACGATCCGTCCTCCTTCCTGAAAGAAGCGGAGCGCTTCTTCAAGGAGAGATTTGAACCTCTCCCCGAAGTCCCCGCTACCTCCTCATTCTTCGAGCCCTCCGAGCTCCTTTCGGACCGCGCGTCGAACTCCGACCGCGCGTCACTCTCATCAGGTTTTTTGAAAAAGCTTTTTTTTAAATCCATGACTGTTCCCACGAGTAAAAAAACTTTGTGTACTGGCTCAAGATCGTGGTTCGCACTAGAGACTAATTTAGCTACCCATTAGTCAAGCTAACAACCTCCCTCACGGTGCGCCGCCGCTTGGAGGTTTGGGGTAATTTTTTATAGAGGTTGTCTTCCTCGCGGCCCGGGCGGTTAAGCCAAGGCCCTCGTCCCCCATCAAGAGTCAGAAACATGACCTTGGACAATCTCTGGGGCTACGAGACTAACGGTGGCAGAAGGAGGAACACGTCTTCCTCCTGCCTGCCCGGCGGCAGTGTGAGTGCACACCGAGCCCGCTCTTACTTCGCCACTGTGCCCTCTGCTGTAGCAGAGGGACACGCGTTGAAGTGCTCCGTCAGACAGAACATTCGCAGACGGCCATAGAGGCCCTTGGGTAGGAGTGCCCAAGGGGGTCCATGGCCGCCTCCCAGGGTGCACCGTCCCGCAGACTGGTCTTCCCTCAGGACGTGTCCGCAAGGGAACTACAGCCCGCGGGCACTCGTGGAGGTTTTCTGTCGTGGCACCCCAATATTTTATAGTCTCGCTTATCAAGAACTTAATTATTACTTAGGAAGTTTACTGTTCAGAGAGCTGGCTTATTCTTCGCCCAAAAAATTAGTATTGCCATTCAACGTGACAATGCTGCCAATTTTCTAGGCATATTTCCGGGTGACAGCGATGTGGAGGAATACTTCGACGCCTGAGTGTACTTTGTGTTATTGTATTATATGTAGATACTGTACATATAGACTTTAGTATAGTTTAGCTAATATATAAGTTTTTTATTACAAGATTTTATTTAGTTTCACCTGTCCCGATATTTGACTGTATTCAAATCCTGCCAATTAAGTTTGACCCTCTTCCCGGTTGCCGATTGAGTTGAAATTTTGCATGCATGTGTAAATCAAATGACAATACAAAATTTTTATGACAAGGAGCTAATCTGATGATAGAACTGGAAGGTGGCTATAGGAGCTTGGTAGTTAAACCACACAACCTCATCGAGTTTGGGCTCGTATGATTCGTCTTGACGAGTATTAATTATATAATAAGTATTATACTGTGCTAAAAAGCTTGCTTGAATATGTAGATTTTAGATATAATTGGCATAAATTAATTGAAATTTGTTCGATTACTGTCGATACAAGTATTTATTATAAAACATAAGCGTGACTAAAATCATGGGTATAATGAATACTTCAAAAGTATACTTTTGGTATAATTTGAATTAATTTCGGTTTTGACACGTTGCCCTCTAAAATCATTTGTGGATTTGACACGAATTAATACATATTACACATTATTTTGTTGTAATGTAGAGACCAATTTATCTTTTGATTACATTCAACACTTTAGCAAAATGTTAAACATTTTGTTGTATGGGATAATAGTGGAATCAAAATAAAAGTTCAAATTAGATCGTTCTTATTTAATCATGGCAATCGTTCGGATTAAGTACCTTGTATTTATTTTTTTATTTTACACCAGTTCAATATAAATAACAACTTCAATCCAATTTAAATAACACATCGTACTTACAAGTGGATAGGTAGCAATATTGACACCTGAGCGAATATTTACAAAAGTTGATGAGAATCGTAGTCTAAGGTTAAATTAAATTGGCTAAGTTCATTTAGTTGATCGTTTACTTCTTCTGGAGCTTTTCGAGGTAGGCGAGAGCCTTGGCGATGAGATCAGGGATTGGGGGAGAAGTGGGGATGGCGTCACCCTGTAAAAACACAAAAAAAATATTAATTTAGCAAGTGAAAGTTCATACTTTGACTTACCAAGTTGTAACTCTTTAGTTGTATCAGCATATTTTTACATTAATAATACTTAGACCAACAACTTAAATATTTATGCAACAATTTTATAACACTGACATTTCTAGCAAGCGGTCTCTGTCTGTCATATATATGTTTGATAATCTCCTTAGATCATGTATCACCTGCTCCTCGGAACGTGATCAAGAGAGTACTCTATGTGAGGATTTGCTTTAGATCGTTTTAATTGCTGATTGCGGAAGGTCTGACATTTGAAGTTTTTGCTAAATTATCAAAAGCTCATATCCATTTTATTGATAATAAGAACTCAAGTGACCTTTATTTTAATTCATTACTGTTTAATCTATTTTAAGTGACACTAAATCATGCTTCCTCGGATGCTATAATAGTTAATTATTTTACTCACGGTGGGCTGGTATCCGTTCTCGTCAGCGACAAATGCAATGTTGATGGGCTGACCCTCGGGGGAGGTCCAGGAGAATGCTCCCTGGGAGACGATTGGGACAACAGGTGGGTTGCCACCGAAGTCACGAGGAGTACCTTGGGCCTGGGCGGCGATGCCGTTGTCAATCTCCAACCTTCAAAGTTACCAATATTAATCATAAGTCAAATTATTTGTGAACTAGTTTTACTAGTTTGTTGTACAAAAAAGTATTTATCACAAAATTAATTTAGGATTGGCAGCTACTTACGCGTAGTTGTAGCTGCCGTCAGGGTCAATGTTGTTGTCGTAGCGGAGGACGTTGGCGGTTTGGTCACTGCTGGCGACGCGGCTGACCGCTGGCCTGGGGGCAGGAGTCGGTGAACGGTACTGGGCAGTGGACACAGCCAACACGGCGGCGAAGACAATCTAAAAAACAATACTGCCATGTAGATCACCAGTAACAATTCATTTACAAAACAATGTAATTTTTATATCACTTACAGCTAATTTCATTTTTGATATTATTTTTATGTCAGACAGGAGAGTGGGTCTGAAGATCTGCAACTGATGTCTATTGATGAGTATTTTTTAACTTTTATACCATTTCAATCCAAATATTTACGCAAGACGGCATTGATATTGTCATAATGTTTGAATATTTATTAATTACAAAGATGCAACATTTAGTTGTCAACAGAAAGCATCGATCCAAAGCAGTGAAATTACAATGTATAATGACCATGTTGACCAAAAGCTGTATAACTTACCGAAAAATATTTAAGCACAGCCATAGTGATTAATTATAATTAAATAGGACAGATAAAGACCAACTCAACTAGTTTTTTTTATGTTAAGCAACAAAACTTAGTCTTAGAAATAATGAATGGCGCTATTTAAAGTATCTAAACTCAGCTGCACCTTTACTTCAGTAAAGGTTTCCCATCATAGGGGCTCCTTGTGACATTTTCTGATTTAGCTATTTCAAACTTGACTTAGATTTAAAAAAATTTAGATCTACTCGTATATGAATCTGCACATACAAATTAATTATTCATAAAATAAATTACACCTAATAAAGTTCTTATAGAATTCCTTTATAAATCTAATTTCATCAGAAATTAATTAAATTTATTTATCTTTATTAATCTTCGACTTTAGGATAGAGCACCTCATAAATTATACTACATACATAGTAGATAGGTAGATAGTGTTAGCGCCAACTTCCTCAATACCTTAGCTTTTAGTCATATTATCCAGTTTTCTATTATTAGAATAACTAATGGTTGGTCGAGTTTGATGTATATACTTCATTTGAAAAAAAAATCTTAGAAATCAAAGTACGTCGGAAGATATACCTAGAAGAATCACACGTCTTAATATTGTACAGGCGAATGTTTGGATATGTTACTTTACTTCTTCACGCTTGAACGACTGTACGGATATGGCTAAAGTTTGGCAAAAGAGTAGACCATGGTCTACTCCTGACATAGGATATTTTTTTATCTCCAAAGTATATTCTCAAGTATTTTATGTAAAAAAATCTTCTTTGAAATGGGTGAAGCCGCTGCCAGCAGCTAGTGCTTAAATATGTATAGAATAGATTAAAAATACTTTTATTCGGGACAGACACAGTACAACAGTTGTAAACACAAAGTAAAAACAAACAAAATACAAAGTGCGCCGAGCGTGCCCGCACCGAAAGGGTGACCACCTAGCATTTGCTGGGCATTAAACACCCCGTGGCGAATTTCAGTTGGCACACGCAGTGACGCATGCACTAGGGTAAACATATAAATATTGCGCCCAGGTAACCACCATTGTGTGGACCGCCAGGAGAACACGGTGGAGCATACGGTAAGCAGTAGTGCTAGCAAAGGAGGCGCACGCGAGAGGCAATGTCCCTCACACCCCAGTCACCGGGATTCCGATCCCGATTTCCGGTTACCGTAAGCGCGGGCTTGCGGACTGCGAACCATGGGTAGCTCGTCGTCTAACGGTCCAGAACGAGCCCAAGTCGTCGGTGACGTTGTTTTCCACCTAAAAAAAACAAATCGATACATAGGCTGAATATGCGATTCAGGCCGCAAGTTGAATGGCGTCGTATAGTTATAAGGCTAGGCTGTAAATCAAATGGCGAACTAAGCCAGTTGGCTGTGACATGTTTCCATTTAGTTTTACTTTCCGAATAAACAAAATTCAATCTTCTGTGGTCATTGTATCAGGAATATAGTAAGTTCAATCTACTCAACAGTTGATAAGTAATTTGATTTACTTTTGCTTAATTCAAACCTTGTCGACATAAAAAGTGACAGGATGATATATTGAATTTTAGAGCTATATGATAAACATTCTTTAGTGTGCATGTATCTGATAATCTATCGATATTTGACATTGTAAAGGAATAATCAATATTTATGCAATGAACCACAACTGTCCCCATGTCATGTCAATACACGGGCTTCAAAAAAACGCCGCTTCAAGCTTCATTTTGAGGCGGCGTTATTTGTGTCTCGTGTGCGGGGACAGTTAAGTATACTTACTGGATTGGTACTAAAGTGTCTAAAATCTTCCGATCTAAATGACTGTACTCGTACGCAACTTGTATAGAGGAGATTTTTTTAAATTTCACCATGAGCTATGGCGTACTGTAAAGTCAGAAATAAATATGTAGTTCTGGATTATTATTCATTTTTTAAAGCAGAATTAAAGTTATTTAAATACAAGTTATATATCTAAATAAATGGCAGGTATAAACTAAAAGCTTTAAAACCTAAAAGTACAAATTGTTTTTTTTTTTTTATATCCAATTTTTTTTATTCTATATCAAAGATTGATTCTATATCAAATTGATGTGCCTACCCAAAACATAATAGTAATGCTGCTGCAGTCATAGCTTATTCGATTTAATTATCTACCAATTTTTTTGGTGGGAATTCATCAAATACTTTCTTCAGCTCCAGGTGCATTAAAAAGGAGTGTCAGTTTTAACTGATTGTCAGACTTAGACCGACAAGTGACAAAAATCCACCAGTATTCTATTTAGTCACCTTTTGCGTTTCAGCTGCACGGTGACTTTTTCAAACAATCCTGCTGCCCTATCTTCTATAACAATAATAAATATACTATTACTTCTTTAAATATGCCCCTAAACTACAAGTCTAACTAGTCAAACTAGCATACCTAACTACCGGCGAGAATCAGACAAGATTTGTGACTCAGACAACAGGAATGTTACCACAATTATTTTTAATTTATAGTGTCATTGTCAAATGACCAAAATTTTAAAATAAACAATTCATTAAATACATTTTATATTTATGTGGCATAAAATGACTAAGCAGCATTCAAATAGTTTATCCATCCAACCACTTTTCATAGCGGATTTAAATCTAAAAGTTTAGCACTAAAAGATAAGAGAGGTTCCTTTCAATAAAATGTTTCGTCAGGATTACTCAAGAAACTGAGACGAGTTCTTTGTAAGGCAAAGGATGTGCCCCCGCCTACAGACTCATAAAATCTCAGGTAGAGATATAAAACATAAAATATGTCAGTTATCGAAATTAATAAAATAACAGAATGCTTTACATTTTTTAATAAGTGCTCTCGAAATATTTTACATCGATTTCATTTGAATTACGAACTAATTGTTTAGGGAGCTTTGGGTAGATGCGCCCCACTTGCTCTGAAACCGTTTTCGTCGGCGATGTAGTCCACCCTGTATTTAAGACCATCATCGCCTATGTATTCGTAGAATCCCCTGACCCTGGTTCCACCACCGACTCCGTTGACGGAAGAGTCTACAATTCCAGACTCTTCAGCAGCAATTCCATTGTTAGTTTCGTATGCGTAATGGTAATTGTTTTCATCATAGGTTCTGTCTTGCCTGACGATACTTGCAGCGGCGTCAGGAACTGACTTCTGGTAGACAGCTGTAGGAGTTGACTTCTGGTACACGGTTACAGGAACTGACTTTTGGTAGACAGGTACTGGCGCTGCCGTGGTACTTAGCGTGAATGGCTTGGGAGTAGAGTACACAAATGGCCGGTAAGTCGACACAGGAGTGCGGTACGTCACTGTTGCCGGAAAGACCGCCTTGAGGGGTTGTTGAACACTGTAACAAATAAAATACATCTGAACTTGATGCTTCCTGAACAATCCATTGTGACTACCAATCTACCTCTGTTTTCATACAATGGTATTACTGTCAGTTTAACTTCGTTTTTAATTCTTTGTTTGTCATAAATACTGCCGTGGAATTCAATTAATTCATCGGATCTATCGTCTAAATAAAATTAATCATCAGCTTAATTTTGTAAAGCACCGTGAAGAAACCCACGCCTTATAATTATGAATTCGTAACACGTGTTATGTCCTTGAACTGTCATGGGAAATGTCATCTGTCACGTTGGGTGTGAGCCGGCAACGCGGATGTACGGAACACCTCGCGTCCATCATGATAACATCAGAAAACACATATCATCATAACACGATCTACTATGGTAATAACAAATGGACATTTTTGACGTCTTTCTTTATATTTCAAGTTTTTAAATACATTAAATGTCTCGGAAAAATATGCGTGATATGATCTGGTGTTATTTTTATTTATGTACAATTAAATAGTTCAGAGTTTTCTGCATATTCCATTAGACGTTATAATTTGAAACGTCTGACATATACTTGAGCCTTTACCAATTAGTGAATTGAATAACTAAACAAGGTTATTAATTATCTTACACTATAAGTACAAAAACGTTCAGCCTCCAGGCTAGAATGAAGATAAAATGGAATGTCTATAATTTGGTTCCAAAACGTTCAATATCACTCCTATTAATGACGATATCGTTATTGATGCTCCTGCAATATAACACATTCAAAGACTTATTAATTTATTTACAAAATGGCAGATATTCAAGTATTGGAACATAGGCTGCTAAAGGCCGTGAGTTCATTCCTAATCCTACTGAACTATGCAAATGTGGTTGCTTCCTGCTTGACATTTAAATGCTGGGCTCATTGATAACATTCCTGTTTTTATACATAGTGATGAGATCGAAATGGGTATGTTTATTTCTTAAGTACAACTATTAAAGAAACATAAATGCAAAATTAAAGAAATTTGATCCACATGAACGTTTGTAATGAGTAACATCACACTTATAGTCTTAGTTGGAGAACCTTTGTCAAATATTTCAGCATTATTATACAAAAAGGCACATACATTGCTTTATCTATACAGTATCGAGCACACAGTAGATATGACTTAACTCTATTTCACGCAGATCAGTTAATGTTTGCTATTCTCAATCTTAAGGAGTTGTATAGATATGTAAGTGCTAATATTGACATTATCTACACGCTAGCCAGTGGTTTCACCAGCGTGGAAGTAGTCAATTATCCCAAAGGAATATAATTTATAGCCTTATAACATTCAGACATATTGCTGATGCATGTTAGTGAAAGAATTTTCAGAATCGGTTCAGAGATTACACTAAATTCGCTTAAAAATTTTCCCTCATTATAATACTACTATAGATTATCTGAATCATAACAAAATTAAAAAAAATACAGATTCACAGATTCTACATTAAAAAAAATACAAAGCCAGAACAGATTTTTTTTTACTGGTGATGAATAACCGATTTTTTTCTCACCTGTTGTCATAAGTGACCGCTGGAGTCACCAGTTCCCGATTCAGCGCCTGATAGTATGACGGTTGTTGGTAAGGGTTGTAGATTGATCCGTACTTGCCATTCCTATAAGCCAGGCTCTTGTAGTTTCCAAAATATTCAGGGTGGTACCGACCGTCGTTGTCAGCTTGGGAAAAGCTGACAGCAGTCAGGGCCAGAACTATGAACTAAATTGAAAAATAATTTTATTAAATTGACAGAATTAACTAAAAATAGATGGATGAAACGAAAATGAGTGAATCAAAGTGCCTAGATAATTAGTAGACAGATCGTCTTGTTTTATTGTTAGACATAGAGGAGCGAAAATAGTTGCAGGCGGTTTGTGTTATCTTGAAAATTGCAAAAGGGTGATAAGTGTTTTGCAAGGATATAGTGATCTGTTAAAAGGAACAGAAGTTTTGAATCCTAGCTATTCTCATTTTATTTAAGTTTTCTGAATTATATAAGAAAGCTTCTTTAATCATTATATTTAAAGACTAGAGCAAGATTTCTCTTTTAGAAACATCGCCCAAAGGACATTTTAAAGGACTTGGCAATTAGCCAATCATACTAATATTATATAAGCGAAAGTTTGTATGTATATTTGTTACTTCTTTAGACTCAAAAGGTTGAACGGATTTGAATGAAATTTGGTGCTTGGATGGACATATTCTGGAGTAGCACATTTTTTTTTTATCCCGGGAATGTGTTCCCTTGGGATCATTTTTTACTTTCACGTGAGCAAAGCCTGGTGAGGTCAGGTGGGATCATAGTCTAGTGAAGTTTATATTATTAAAAAAAAGACACTAACAGGAGATAGTAGTTATGTAAAATTATCTTACAATTTTCATAATAGAGCAGTTAAGGGATGGTACTGGTACGTAATATGTTTTGAAATGAAATAATTGATTAACGTCTACTGATTCTCAAACATAAATATCCAATAATTCTTTTTACACCACCTGCTCGATAATGCCCTTATTATTTCATACAACCCTCACCTAAAATAGCTCATTCAGTCCCTAGGAATTTAATATAGTACGGGCGTATCACAGAGAATAATGGGATTTGAATTTGGAACGTCAATACTAAAAAAAAAAATAGTTAATTAAAATATAATAAACGAGTTTATTCAAAAATTAAACCACTAACCAAAAAACGAATAAAAAGTGGTTACCGTCGTGTTTAAAAAGAATTAAAGAGCGTTATAGAAAATTAAAACTATAGTTCTGAATTTTGTTTTTTTTTTTTTTTCAAATATCTAAACATGTCCAATATAATAAAATATCTTTCTTTCTTTTAATTATCTCACAGAATGTGTAAAAAGTTGAGTATTCAATACGGAGATAAAGCTGTCTTTGTTTTGACGGGCTTGAATTCCTCACTTTACTCTGGTTTCTATATATAATCCTTCGCGGTACTCGAAAGTCAATTATATAAATCCCTTACTGCGTTCTATATGCTGCCCCTACTTTAAGACATTGTTTTATCCCCTAATCACAATATCTACAATTAATTCATATAGGCACTTATAAAACATCAGAAGATCGTGCATGATTTCAATGAATCCTATGTAAAAGAATGCTAAGAAACACTACAGTTAATCTTTAAAAAAAAACCAGTTTTTTACAATATTAATTGGCACGAGAGGACAGTGTAGACCCATATTAGGTAATTTGGGTCTACACTGTCTTCTCTCTCTACTTTTACTCAATCCACTCTATTTACTATTTTTATTGTATTGTTAGATAACAAAAAGAAAAACAATAGAAATAGAGTGGATTAAAATACAACATGATCTGTGAATCTTCAGAGTCACAATGTACTTACATCCACATTGTTAAATAATACATCACTAATAAAGTTATTCAGTGATCTAAATAATGTAAAAAAAATATGTAAAGATTAAAAAATAAAAGCCCAGAAGTTGGAAAGCAACAAGGATGGATAAGTTAATGATCTACCAGAGAAAACAACAGTCACGTGGAGAAGTAGTCATTGCCAAACAAGCGTATTTTTAATCTTGTAGTACACTTTTTTGAAAACGACTTGTGTGAGTATTGAACTTTCCCTAAGTAAGTTCTAATAAGTTCTGTAACGACTTTAGTAATATTTTTTCTCATTAATTAGTAAAATTAAATGAATTACTATTATTTCATCAATAATGTATTTTAGTTTGGTTTACTTTCATGATTTCACTATTTTCTACTATTTACGTGTATCTATGAAATAGTTAGTACAACCCTTTCTGCCTACTCACAGTAATCGTTTTCATTGTTTCTCGTAGCTTCCTTACAATAGAATAAATCCTAAACGCCCATCGTTTCTTTATATACGATCGTCAAAATCGAAAATGGAGTATTTATTGCAACGATACCTCTGTTTAAATAGCAAAAATGTAAATTTTATTTGTGAAGGCGTCGTTTGTAGGGGCTTATTTGGGCCGCCATGTGATATATTATACAACTGGCCGCACCATAACTAGAATACTTAGATCACTCGACACGCCCACAGTTCAAATAGTTTTGCCGGAAACATGACAACAGTATGTTCTTCTTACTAAAATTAGATCCCTATTAACATAAATAACGAGGGCAAATCCTTGTACAAATCCTTCCCCCTATTGACTTACTCGTCTGTTTTACGGCGGAATTTCGATCGAATTATCGAGTGTAGTTTCAGTGTTGGTTTTAATTATTCACAAATTGATCCTTAGTGACATTGCTATGTTAAATTAGTGTAGTTTTGTGTCTCAAGTGTCTACATAACTGAACCATATACTATGTGGAATCATTGAAACAAGAGCAATCACGGTAAACTGAAGCTGAAGTTTAAGTTTGAGTTAGTTTGTAGCACAAATTAAAACTTAATTTATTCGCAATAAATGTTGGTACAATTTCGACCTTAATATAAATTATTACATATCTATAATACTTATCTATACTTATAATAAATCTGTAGAGAGGTCAATTCTGTACATGAAATATATTTCCAAAATAATTATCAGGGGGTGATTAGTGATCGATACTGATGCTAAAAATGCAAACAGTAAAATTTTTGTCTGTCTGTCTGTCTGTCTGTCTGTCTGTCTGTCTGTCTGTCTGTCTGTCTGTCTGTCTGTCTGTATGTTCTTTATAGAAACAAAAACTACGCGATGGATTTTAACGAAACTTGGTACAATCATTCTTCATACTCCTGGGCAGGTTATAGTATACTTTTCATCACGTTACGATCAATAGGAGCAGAGCAGTGAAGGGAAATGTTGGGGAAACGGGAGAAATTACTCCATTTGTTAAGCTTCCGTCGCGTTTGCAGCCTTAATGGTTAAAGCTACACAGAAATCATGTATCACGGAAATATTCTCCTTAAAATTATATAAAAAATATCCCACGACAGCATATGTCTATCTTTTATGGTTGACTCACAATAACACGTGTAACTCCCGATAGCTTAGCAGTTCGGAGCTTTCTGTTTATTTTTGTCTACTCTTACGTTTATAACACTCTCACTCATCCCTAATTAAAAAAAGTTAACATTATTATCTATTCAATAAAAAAAGAATCATAGAAATCGGTATAGAAACACCAAAGTTATACATGAAATACGCTAATAAGCCATCGCGCGTGAATACTGAATCCAGTCCCCCGGCTCTTAGAATTCGATATCAGACGTTTCAGATCTTTGATTTTGACGACCCCGTTGTCGCTGGCATAAGCAACAGAATCCGCGTACGAAGTCGCTGGCAGAAGCTAGTTCATAATAAAAACATTTGGGGTACAGACTATCTCAGCGAAATTGGCTAAAAAGGCTAACTTTATACATTTACTGCTAAATTCTGCACAAAACTTACAACATGGTGAAACATTCTAATACACAACAAAGTGTTTTTACGAAACGAGGGCATGTTGACGCAGTTTGTTACCTCCATTGATTTTGGAATTCGACGTACATGCTGTCCTTATGTCTCGTAGGTCATCCGCCCGAATTTGGCTTGGGTATATTTAAGTCGGCAAAACATGGTCTTCAGTTCAAACGATTTTATCCCAAAAAAAGGTATGCATAGTTATATCTTGTAACTACGTCAACTAAATCAATAGGTACGCTGAACTAATTCTTTACAATAATTGCTATGAATCGCGCTACAGATTCTAAAAGCTTGTTTTACTTCTCAAAAAGAAGAAAAACATTATATCATTTAATATTAAATATTCACCGTTGATGTGTTCACAGATGATGAAAATAAAGACTTAGGTTAAGGCCCAAGCACCCGAGCAGTGCCATAAAACACTGACGCATACTCTCCGAAATGCATCAAAAAGGATGAGGTTCTCAATTCACCGGAATCCTTTTTTTTATTTATGTTCCTCAATTACTCGTATAGAAGACTACTGGTTTAGTTATTTACGGTAATTCCATGGTTCCAAAGTTAAGATGTTATAATGAGATCCTGGAAAAAATTAGGAGACTCTTCAAATTGTACATACACACACACTCGTAATGATTATATTCTATAGGTCTTTAGGTGCTGCAAACTATTTAGGTTTATTTAAGGAGTATTATAACCCTTAGTTAGGTAGGAAACTATTCTAATGTGATAGGAGAACCCAATTGATACAGCTGTCTGTGCTACAACCAATAAGTTTAAAATTAAAAACTTGTTACAAAACATCGGTCAAGTGCGAGTCGGACTTGATAATTGAGGGATTCGTTCAAACTGTGTAACTATGTAAATAATCTAATTCCCAATCGCAAACAAATAAGTTTATCTGGAAGTAACTAAGAGTTTTTCTTTCACTTTACTTCATGCTGAATTTCAGAATTCTAGGTCAACGGGAAGTAAATAGTAGGTTTGATTTCCTTGGAAGTAAACCAAAATATAATACAAGGCCTTATATTTAGATTACGTTGACTTAGAACTTTGATTTTTCTAATACTCTAAGGAGTAGCAAACTTGTGCATTTTATTATCAACTAGCTTTTGCCCGCGCGGCTTCGCTCCCGCTCGTCTCTACTCCACACTACTATACCCAACTCTATCCTACTCTACCCTACTCTACCCTACCCTACCCTACTCTACCCTACTCTACCCTACTCTACTCTACCCTACCCTACTCTACCCTACTCTACTCTACCCTACCCTACTCTACCCTACTCTACCCTACACTACCCAAATTTTTTTTTTCCATAAGAACCTTCTCCTCACAATAACAATCACAACAAAAAAAAAATCAGCCAAATCGGTCAAGCCGTTTTCATGCCAAGTCGTGACAACGGAAAACGGGGGTCATTTTTATATATATAGATTCAACTCAGTTTTATGCCTCCATGCGTTAATGTGAAAAAGGGCCTTTACAGGCCGTTTTCTGACTGGAGTGAGGAACCCTAAAAAACACTAAAAAGCTCAAAGTAGCATTTTGAAAGCCAGTGTTAATAAACTAAACCAGAAACATCGACTTCCTAGAATAAAGTTATTTTGCTTTTATTGTTAAAATTACTTCATCATCATCATTTCAGCCGCTAAACGTCAACTGTTGGACATAGACCTTACACAAGTGTTGCCATAACAAACGGTCCTGTGCCTCCCTCATCCATCGGATTCCGGCAACCTTTACCAGGTCATCGGTCCACCTTATAGAAGGCCTTCCAACGCTGCGACTTTCTATACGCGGTCAACACTCCAGAACCTTTCGGCCCCAGTAGTCATCTGTTCAGCGAGTACTGTGCCCTGCCCATTGCCGGTTAAGTTTGGCGATTCTTCGTGATATGTCGGCAACCCTGGTACTCTTACGGATATCTTCATTTCTGGATAGATCACGCAAGGAAACTCCGAGCATAGCCATTTCTATTACTCTTTGAGTGACTTTAAGCATCCTGATGAGGCCCATTGTAAGCGACCACCTTTGGGCACCATATGTCATCACTGGCAACACGCACTGGTCATAGACTTTCGTCTTGAGACACTGTGGTATACTGAACGAGAAGATACCACGCTGCTTCCCGAATGCTGCTCGGCCGAGTCGAGAGGCTAGAAATCGTCAAACCTGCGCACGAGACGGTTCGTGTCTGGAAACAGCTTGTATATTACTTCAATCGATTATATTTTTTGTAAGAAATGTTCATAGTAGCAGCTTTTAACCGTTGTATGTGTTAAGAATAGCTTGGAGATATATCTAGTTTCACTGCTCTACTGCTCTCAAAACGCTGATGGAAAACATTGTGAGGAAACTGGCATGTCCTAGAACCAAAAATTTTAAGACACGCGACATTCACCAAGCCGCACTGGGCCCGCATGGTGGATTACGGCCCATTGCCTCTCTAAGAGATGAGGCCTGAGTCCCAACAGTGGGAACATTAAAAAGGCTGAGGATGGAGGATGGATATCTAGTTTGTCCTATTGGTTCTGCAGTTATGTGGAAGAACCGTCACAAAACATTCTGAACTCAATAATGAATACTGAATTAGAACTGAATTACTCGATATCCATGATTGCCCAGTATTCAACTATCACTCGATATTTCAATCGGGCAGTTTTTATTGTTTTTATAATAGCGCAGACGTACTTATAAAGAAGCTTGACATCTATAACACTTTACGTAAGTTGATTCAGTTAGTTAATAACGAATCTAACCTATACTAAAAGTGTTTGTGAGAACTTCGGCCATATTTTTTTTATAACGGCAATCATGCTATAATTGAGCTTATTGATGCAAGAGTCAGGCCATAACTGACTTCACTAATTATAATATTTGGTAATGAACTTATGATTCAGGGTGAACGTTAAAACTGATGTGCTGTGGTCAGCCTAGTGTTGAAAATAATAATTAGTCTCCTACTGGAAGGTCAAAGCATTTACGAAACTATAGTTTGAAATCTTACTCTACAAGAGAAACACGATAATTTTTATTATATGTTTTTTTTTTTTCTATTATGTATCTTTTAGTAGTTCCTTATGGATTAAGGACGTTGATAGATAAAGTTGTCGGTACTGCACCTGATATCTCCTCTGTCCTGTCGGATTGCCGTTCCATCGGAATATGAAAGTAAAGGAACAGAAAGTGCTACTGCGTTTACGCACACACTAGTACACGATTAGAGTGATAACCCAATAGTGCAATAGTGTATCTACGATATTGGAGTAATTCATAGTGCGAAGGTGTTTAAAAATATACCAAGTAAAATTCACTCTGTATGCACCACTATTTTTAAGTAATACAAAATACTTAACAGGCTTATTAAAAAAAGGTCTTTAAATAAAGTCTCAATAAATAATATTCCTAAACAGTAAAGTTATTAACGTTTGCTTACTCGTATATCCAAAAATTTCACTCAATTTATGGAAATATATAGGCTATTGACATGAAGGAAGAAATGACGAACAAAATGGAAAACACTGCGCGTCTAGTAGCAATTGTTATGAATTATTGATTATAATTTATTATGAATTTAACCAATTATGACAAATTGTAGACAATTTTGAGATTTCTTTTTTTTTACTACAAAAATATGATCAGTAATGGGTACGAATAGAGCCCCATTATCTATATATATAAAAATCAATGCCACTTTTCGTTGTTAATTTATAACTCAAGAACGGGCTCACCTATCCAAACCAATTTTTTAGGCTTTGTTCGGACTATTTAGTAGATGGTTTATGTGAAGTTTGGTAGGGTAGAGTAGGGTATAGTAGGGTAGAGTAGGGTAGAGTAGGGTAGAGTAGGGTACAGTAGGGTAGAGTAGGGTAGAGTAGTGTAGAGTAGTGTAGGGTAGAGTAGTGTAGAGTAGTCTAGGGTAGAGTAGGGTAGAGTAGGGTAGAGTAGGGTAGAGTAGGGTAGAGTAGGGTAGAGTAGGGTAGAGTAGGGTAGAGTAGGGTAGAGTAGGGTAGAGTAGGGTAGAGTAGGGTAGAGTAGGGTAGAGTAGGGTAGAGTAGGGTAGAGTAGGGTAGAGTAGGGTAGAGTAGGGTAGAGTAGGGTAGAGTAGGGTAGTGTAGGGAAGAGCAGGGTAGAGTAGAGCACAGTAGGGTAGAGTAGGGAAGAGCGGGAGCGAAGCCGTGCGGGCAAAAGCTAGTTAGGTATATAACAAGATGAATTTTTCAAGTGTCAATACAGCGTGAGTATGTGTTTTTTTTTTCTTTTTATATACACGCTTACTGTTAACTTTCTCTCTTACGTGTCAAACTTTTACTAAATAAAACTCGCCTTTTTCTTTCAGTTGCCCTTTGCGTTTCAGAGCTAAGGTAACTCTATCAAAGAATTTACACAAATTATCATCATCGTTTCAGCCGTAAGACCACAACTGTTGGACATAGGCCTCCTCCATGTGTCACTACAACGAACGGTCCTGTGTCTCGCATCCATTTGATTCTCACCAGGTCAGCAGTTCTCCTTGGGGGAAGCCAAAGCTGCGTCTTCCGGAGCGCAGTCGCCACTCCAGAACCTTTCAGCCGATGTACCTAGCTGGACCAATTAAAATTCTTGATATAAAACAGTATCTATAAAATAAATAGTAGTTGTTATCGTATACAAACCAAAAAGAAAAACAAAAGGATCCATAACATCCGCTTAAAAATCCAAGTCTTCATAAATATTTATATTACAAATAAATATTCAATCTTTTATATTTTTTGCTCATTATGCAAGATTTATTCAATATTTATTATATTGAGAGTGATCTAGATTGTTTTTTTTTTTTGTATCAATTATGTATCTGTAACATTTTGGTGTAAACGTGTTAAAAGGAATGTGATATTTCTGTTTATTTCATTGATATTTGAAGGTCGAAGGCTTTATCCTGTTCGAAACAAGTGAATCACTTGTCCTTAGGAAATATTTATCCTAACCTTTTGCAAAATTAAAATGATTGTGTTTATTTTTATTACTATTATTATTTATGGTATGTATTACTACAAAATGCACTGAATATTTACATACAAGTTGTTATATTATGGTGAATTTTGAATTTTTTTTTTTTGCTTGTGAAAAACATAGAAGGCACTTTTCAAATTTTCAAAAAATACGCCCCCCTGAATTACAGAAAAAAATTAGGAATCTAAATAGATGTTCCAACAGTTTCAACGCCAAAATGTGAAAACAAAATCCTTAAATTAGAGAAAAATAAAAATATTTGTTTAAAATTTAGTAAATCGTGCAAATTGAAAAGGTCGATTTAATTTTTTTTGCAAGATAAGAACAATTTTTTTTTTCTCGAACCTAAGGATAGGTTTGCAAATATCTCGCGTTGAAACTGTTGACACATATATTTAGGTTCTTCATTATTTATTTATTTTTGTGTAATTCAATGTCGTGTATTTTTAGCAATGTTGGAAAACTGTAAGAGGTGTTTATTGAGGACTATCTCCTTAAAAGGGTCCGTTCACTTGTTACGAATTGAGAACCCTGGATGTTTGTTTTCTCTTAAATGCACCGACCATTGCACCTTTCTTACTGGCAATTTATTTGCTTTGTAGGCCATGCATTATGTAAATTTGAAACCAAACAATGTATATTTTATATATCCTCAAAACTGGGAAATCTGAATAGACTGCCACTCCGCTTGGAACAACCACAACACAGTTAGGAACAGGCTAAGCAGATTGATTGGTATTTTAGATAAACTTTAAGTAGGTAGCTATTTTATTTGAAAAAGAAACAAACGTTACTGTAAAAAATAAGTCATCATCATCAATCAGCCTTTTTAATGTTTCCACTCCTGGGACTCACTCAGGCCTCTTCTCTAGGAGAGGCCTGAGCATAAATACAATGAAGTTGTAAAAAGCAGCAACGTTACTATTTGTTGCTTTAGGCAATACAAACTAGGTTGGTTCATGATTCCTAACTACGTTTGACAAAAGAACATCAATTAACATGATCTCAATAATTTGATTTTAGCACGAATGTAAAGGAGTAATAAAACAACAAAGGTTTTAATTTTTTTACAACTTAAAGTATATTAAATTATTACAGTATTGCCAAATCATAAAATATCATAAATATCACGGTTATAGTACATTAAACTAAGCTCTACCTAGAGCTCAGTTACTCCGAAGTCGTATCCACGACTCGAACGAACACTTCATATTCTAACTTGATCTTATTTGTTAGAGAGTTTTCCACTGTATTTAGAACCTTAGTGCCTCTAAAACTGTAGTAGGAGCCGAACTTCTCGCCTTGAGGAAGCTTCAGCGTCGGAGGATATCTGGAAAAGAAAAAAATTACGCATGTTAATAAAAATGCATTGAAAACCTACTACATATTTTCGTCTCTAAATGACCTCTAAGTGAAAAACGTCGCTTCAAGCTTCTTTTTGAGGCGGCCTTTTTTGTGGCTCGTGTGCGGTGGTGCTGCCACAAAAAAACGCTTCAAGCTTCTCCGGCCACAAGTTGTCGCGCGCTTCAGCTTTTTTTTGTGGCCGCTTCTGGTGTTTTTTTTGACGGCGTTTTTTTGAGTGGGACAGTTATATCGCAAAGAAATATTATAATTTTACAGGCAAATTAATTTACTTGGATTAAGGTACTTTTACGTACTTATTGTTAAGTAAAACGATCGAAATCGAAAGGCATACGGGTGATTGGCAGTAAATCTGGACGGATTTACGTCACATTTGCCACTCATGAATAAAATAACATTATTTTAAAATTAATAAGTGATAAATGTGTAAATATTATTGTAGTGTTATGCCGGTTCAACCAAGAGCTAAGCTAAGTTAGTTTAACTTAGCTCGCAAAGCTGAAGCAGTTTTTCAAGCTACACATCGGCATACACAACTAACTTAGCTTCGCATATTTTGGTTAGCTCACATAGCTTAGTTCGCATAGCTTGCGATCTGCACACAAGTATGGAAAACTGTGTCGGCTATGCGAACTAAGCTAAACTAACTTAGCTTAGTTTTCCGTCTACAAGCGGCATTAAATGCTACACACCACTACATTTCTACAAAGAATCCTATAACTTAAGACATGCCAAGCAAATGATTCACACTTCCAATAACAACATAATTTAGCTGGGGTCACCCTCTAATATATAAATAAAACCCATATTTTTTAATAGGTATATTATGACGATGAAGGTGCATTGTTCTTAGTAATATCAATATTTGCACAGGATCGAATGAACTTCTTGATGAATCGAAGATCGAAATATTTTAAAGGTCGAATTAAATCAACCAATAACTAAACAAAGAAATTAACGTCACTGTGTTAGTCAGCTCATCAGCACCATTCTTGCTAAATGGAGCTTTTTTGGAAAATGGACTTTATTCGCGTATCTAACGTTAAGTATTATGCATGTATCGTAAATTTAGAGTTAATGGAGGACACAACCAAATTAAATATAAAACTGACTATATCTACTGAGAGAACTTCTAGTAAAATTATTGAAAATGAGATAGGTACCTCCAATGTTTTCAGTGATACATGCCTAAATTAAATGAATAAAACCCAAATACCGGTGAATGTAGATGGATTAATATTGGTCACAAGTCGCTACATTTGCCACTAATGAGTAGAATATTACTCGTATCATAAAATGAAAAATGATAAATAATATTGCTATGTTAAATGTAATAAATTCAAGCAATTTTTTAATATATTTTAAACAAGGACTCATCCTGTAAAAATCATACTTCGGAACAGTTAGTTTTAGTAAATTAATGTAATTCAAGTTACTACTAAGTAATGTAAATAAGGTTTACTTACTGCGTGACAAACTCCGAGTGGTTAGACGCAGGCTCCAAATATTTGCATTTCACTGCTATTTCCTTATCAGCAAACACCTTCCTGTAGTGGTTTGTGCTTCCTTCGTATTCATTTCCAAAGTTTACAGACTCGTCCGAAACATATCTATCTACTAAAGCCTTGATCACTTTGTGAATGTAGGGATACCTGTTGGCATAAGTCCTTGAACCGATGTAGTCAATTTTGTTAGGTTTAGGTCCTTGACCACCGGGACCAGGTGGGCCGGGTGGGCCAGGTGGTCCTTTAGGACCCCGTGGGCCATTAGGTCCGTTTGGTCCAAAACCCCCATTTCCTCCATAACCACCGTTTCCTCCGTTCCCACCATATCCTCCGTTGCCTCCATATCCACCGTTGCCTCCGAATCCTCCATTGGGTCCGACCTGATGAACATATCTATAGTCGCCATCATCCTCTGGATATAACCCCTGTTGGTAAATATAGGTGTATTTCCCTTCATCACTGGGAACATATTTTCCTTCATCTAATGGCCTGTAGTAGCCTCCATCGTCGTATACTCTGTATTTCTTCGGATTGTACTTTCCATCATCGTAAGGTGAACATTGTATGACTGCCCATAATGATATCACAAATACCTGGAAATAATGCATATTGATTCGATTAGGTAAATAACTACTTAATGCATTTAATGCACTCATTAGAATACGAATTATTTTCTAATGTCAAATCATTATGAAGGTCTGCAAGTATGTATGCATCAATTATTTATAAGATAACACTCTGAATGATATTTGCGTATCTTGTATTAAACAATAATATATATCTTAGATCCTAAGTTAATTTAGAATTAAAGTATTTGGGGCATCACAAAAACCCATCAAAGGTTAAGAACGGTTCAAGACCCTCGATTAAGAGGCCCTTGGCCATAAATTTCACAAGTGTTTTGTATTTTTCATGTTACAACATTCCAAACTTCTACTGTCACCTTGTTTCGAAATGATGACTAAGCTTTCAATCAAAAGTAGTTATAGTTTTTATTAATATTTAAATATTCACATATTTACACTTAAATAACAAAAAAATGCATTATATTAATATATAAACTGGTACTTACAAATTTCAAAGCATTCGCCATTATCACAAAAGAATTCACTAGCAACCTCTCTCAGATCCTCGCCCAGCCGACTTGTTATCTCCACAAATTATGTTTTAGATCTGAAACTAGATCAAATAATGTGTCATAGGTTAGCACCTCGGAGGAAATACATTTATATTGTCAAATTGATCTCCTTCATCATTGACATTTAATTAACATTTAAATACATAATAAATTTTATTTAAAACGTACCAAAAGTGGAACAGAATCCTAAAATCAAGGTGTGACGAGGTCAGATAGATATATTAGCATAGCTTATAAATTATAAATAGTTCCGTAGGGGCTTGGATGCGACGTTAATCATTCACTTTGCACTTCAACTTTGCATTTTTTATATTAAAAATATTCGAGTCACTAACTGAGCAATCCTCGTGCAGTTTCGAGACGACCGACTTGCAAGAGAGTCGTAATTCTCTTATGGAATGTTTGAAGATCCACTTCACACATCGATTTGCATAAAACAAAAATCATTAAAATGCAACAATATAGTGCCCACTGCGTTTACGAGACCTTATTCCATTTACATCTAGGTTCTTGACTTGGTTGACATAGTTGACATACAAAATCTAGTTCGTTTGGCTTTAAGTAGGTGTTTCAATACCTACGTGTTGTGATGATATAAGTGGCATCATTCTATAAAGACAAATATGCAATCAATAACCACTTTGTTGTGCTACATGTTCTAATCTAGATTATTAAAACTGAATCTCGAATATATACATGCACATTTATTGACATGTCGACATCTTCCAAAATAGGAAACCCTCGTTTTATAACAACAAAGCTTTAGCTTTTATTTTGCACTAAAATAAACGTTCTCTATAAATAGGCAAAACTTTTTTTTTCTATATTCATAAATAATGGAAACCGGTAACCACAATAATTAGGGTTCAAACAACCACAAAACGTTAAGAACTAAATTATCTGTTGTTGTGCTTTTCAAAATTAAATGGCTGAACCTATTATGTTACAAAAACAAAGATAGCCTTGACCATTGCTTTATTATTTTTAATATTGTAATCCCAAGAAATATTTTAGAGATTTATAGACTAAATCACTTCCGACATACCATGAGATTGACAAAGTCAATGTCAATGGACAAATGAAACATATTAATTCATGAATCCCCAAGCGACCACCGGTGGCCGCGCATCTATTGTCTTACTATTGTGTCTCTAATTGACGGTATCTGAAGGGTTAATTCATGAATCCCCAAGCGACCACCGGTGGCCGCGCATCTATTGTCTTACTATTGTGTCTCTAATTGACGGTATCTGAAGAGTTAAAAGGCAATCTTGAACCTTATGGTATTTGGTCTAATTTAAATTTGTAACTTTGAGAAAAAAAAACATATTTTTCGCTTATATGCGTCTACCTTACTTTCTATTATTATTATTGATATAAAAGTCTGTATTTTTAGTGGTTTGAATTATAAGATTTTTGTATCAATACTTTTTAATCAATCACGTCTTGATGGCAGAATAGATTTAGAACAATCGCCGAATATGGCAATAGAAAAAATATCAAATATAGTAAAAAGATAAGGTGGTGTTATACCACATAAGTAATTTGGTGATACGTTTTTAACCCTTCAGATACCGTCAATTAGAGACACAATAGTAAGACAATAGATGCGCGGCCACCGGTGGTCGCTTGGGGATTCATGAATTAAACACAAGATCATATCGTACCCTACGCATGACTAGTATGTTGATATTTATCCTTATTTTTTATTGTTGATAAGTTAGTGCTTGACCACTATCTCACCTGATGGAAAGCGACGATGCGGTCGACAATGGTCCTTCTAGTGTTCCCACGAATGTTCTTGGTTGGAACTGTATGATCTGTTTAAAAAAAAATCGATGAATTTACTCATATCATTAATATATCTCCCCTTACCCTATTTAACCCTTCAGATACCGTCAATTAGAGACACAATAGTAAGACAATAGATGCGCGGCCACCGGTGGTCGCTTGGGGATTCATGAATTAATGTATGTTTAACATAAGCGATAAAACTTATTGTGGAGAACCCTCAACATCTAATTTCGGTTCGCTCTTGCCAGATTTCATTATATTGTTAACAAAAACCAGTTTTCTTACTTTCGACACGATTATAATACCGGCGGAATTCTCCAAAGCTTAGTAAGGGAAGGTGGTGACACCTCTCAACCTTAGCCGGCGGGTCAAGGGCCTGAAGTTGGGAGCAGTTATCCTCGACACAGCGCTGAAGATCTCGATCCCGATATAGGTTTTATGTAATTCGATTATAATTGAATCGGAACATGGTTTTCTGTTTTCTTACTATTAAAAGTCTGTTAGTGTAAACAGGTCTAAACATGTAATGTATACTTTATGTAGTGATGTGTGTTTGACACATAAATCCCCCGCTGGAAACAATACGGTGTCTGGAGTCGTAGGACAATTTTCAACGAACCGAAACCGTTTTGTACCGAACCCTTTACAGGCACCGAAATGCGATAAATATGATTACATTTTTTTTCTGCTGTTTTCAATTTTTATGGTCTACATAAAAAGTGCTTGAATTTGAATTTATTTCAAAACTATATTTAAAGGTAATTATTATAACGATTTTTACAATATTGACAATTTTTTATGTTTTTTGGAAAGGACGATTGAAAACTTTTACTTTTATTACTACTGTTGATTATTTTTTATAGTACATTTTTGCATTGTTTATTGGAGACTTGGTCCACCTCGACCATCCTACCTATTTAATTTAACATCCACTTAGTTTTTCAAACTTCCATCTTTAGCACGCAAAATATACTTTATTTTTGAGTTATATATTTAGTATGATTAAAAAAAATACTTAATAGAAATTAAAAAAAATATATTTTATGTAGAGTGAGTATTTTAATAATAATGAAATCCTGTGATCGCTCTAGGATAGTATTATTTTGTATTTTTTAATTAAAATATTTATCTAAATCAAGCTGAATTATATTTTTCTTATAAGGTTAAGTATGATAATTTTTGTAAACTGGTAATAACTTTGTTTAACATCCTCTACTGACGGTATTTTTAAGCTAAGCTGAGTTTAAAAAAAATCGGGTGCCTCCGGTACGGGGCTCTCAGGGATCGGGGCCCTCAAGGAATACCCCTTATTCAACGGTTCCGTAAACACCGGCTTGTCAACGGCGAGCAATGGGTAGCTCGCCGTCCGGTTGTCAATTAATGACCAAGGTAGGGTCGGTGACAACGCGTTGTATTCCACTTGTGCCTCAATGAGATTTCATCAAGATTGACAGGACCAGTTGTTGCCGATACCTTCCAGAGCTCCGATTTGTTCGAAGGAGTTACCGCAAAGGGCAACTGAAGGAACATTGCGGGTTTTAATCAGTAAAAGTATGACACTCCCTCTCATTTAACACAGAGCGGGAGAAGTCATTTGATGACTTGGCAAGTAAACAAATGGGTTAGTGCTTATTTAATCAATGACGGTTTAACCACAAAAAGAAAAGAATCATGACCATCAACGGTACTGCTTTTTCTCATGCATCAAGATAAAAATTATATTACAATTATTTTCTTTATTTTTTAAGTGATTCTGCAATTAGAATGCCAATTTTGTATAGGGGTTTATTTTATAAACTTAATAAGTTTTGAAATTGTTTCGATAAAATGAATTACCTATTGCCGGCTATTCTTACGTTAAAGTGTTGCCATAATCAAAATAAGTAAATATATTGACAACTCCTAATCGATTTTTTTTGTATACGATTAAAAATTAATATAAATGTAAAGTCATTGGAAAGGTAAATCGCGGGGTTTTTATAAATAATAAAGCGAGATGATACTACTGTAGTGTGAAATAATTAGTATTTCACACACAGTAGTCGTATTATTTTGCTTTCAAAACTTTTTAAAGCAATTTCACTTTGTTGGCAAACGATACATATGAATGATTGCATAGATTTTTTTTAATTATCTTGCTTCTGTCTGATATAAATCGAATCTTTTTAATAAATTAATGATTATAGAACTAAATCAGTCGAAATAATTATGTGTCGAGTGTATTTATTCGAGTAATCAATTTTTATTTAAAATCTAAAGTGGCAACATTGGTGTTGGTGTCTCAAATTGAATTGTCATTGTCTTGTCAAAAAGTGCAATGTCAATTGCGCGTGGTGCATGCTACGTTTGTTCATTGCCATTTAAATATTACAGTTTTTTTTGTGTTGATCGAGTCCTACTCTCCACAGTAATTGTGATATTCATTGTAACTATTTGTTTATGTCTTGTTTTCAATCACTATCGCTAACTTTAATGTGAAATTGTGAATCTTACGCCAGGACGTTTTTACGCCGGGAAGTTTTCACTTTGTTTGAAGTTTGTGTGTGATTCGTATTTTGTTGTACTGTACTGTACTACTTAGTGACTACTAAAAATGTCGACCACTTCGCGTGAGGTACCGACAACAAGAACAATCGACCGGCGAAACCGGTGTATCAATTGTTTTTTTGCAATCCTAAGAAATCAACGCAGGTATGCTTTGGAACAAGCTACTCCTCAGATGATCAATGTGTTACAGTCATGGATAACTCCTACTCAGGTAAGCACATTCTATTGACGTTTTCATGCCTATCAGTCTATTTCTTGATTTCTCAGACAGTTTAAACCTATCCAGTCATTCTCTCGTTTTTATATTTTAATTTTTGCTTTTTATAAATCACATATTAAAATCTAGACAAATTATAGCATAAAATCAATGTCACAATGCTGAAATTGGAAGCACTCCGTGCTGTAAGCACAATATATAATTATGTTGTGCGGCCCATTCAGTTGGGCTTGAAGTTGGTGATTGTGACATTCCCTTGCTCATTCTATTATACTATATTCTAATGACCTTTTTTATATTTATATTTCTTTGATTGCAGCTGTCTCCAGGAAGTATAATTTGTTCCAAGTGTTTTGGACTGCTTCAAAATCGAGTTAATACAATGTCCGAAGGAAGTGCTATGCCTTTGCCTGCTCTTGGACATAGAAGAATCTGCTTTCCTTGTGGAAATTCTATTTTACGAGCACCAAGAACATACCCTGTGCGACATGATCGACAAGAAAGAAACATTTTAATGAGACTGGTTCCACTGCACTTGGAAAATATTTATTAGTATCTTATTGAGAATATGGAGTGTCTAATACAGAATCTGTCTACTTGGGTAACAGAAAAAATATTTAAGCACCTTATTTTTTTTAGGTTTCCAGAATGGAACGTGTATGTGCTGCATGTTGGAGATCAGCTACAAGAGAAGTACAGAGGCAACAGCAGCATGATTCAAATCGTCCTACTGTAGCACATGCTGTGTCAAGTGATGATTTCAATATTCCTGAGCCACCTCCTCTTCCATCTTCAAGGCCAGTAACAGTTCAATTAGCGGCACCAAAAATCACATCATCTTTATATAGACGTGCTGCAAACACATCTGGCCACTGCATATTCGTTAATTGTTTTGAAAATGAACGTCTACTTGTACCATGTGCTATAAAAGATTTATTATTGTATCATTATAAATTCTATGTACCATCTGGTGCACGTGTTTGTCGTCACCACTTGGATCACGGTTCTTGGAATGAATTAACCTCCCAGTTGAGGGATTTTACTGGTAGTCAATTTGATAATATTATGACTATGATGCAGCGAGCAGCTAATAACAGATTTGATTTTTCAAATATTAGGATGATGCCTCCACATTTATGTCATTATTGGCTTGGATTCAATGCTGACCAGTTTTATGATTTACTTAACAGTATCCCAAATCTAGCAGAACAGGTACCAAATGCTTCTATAGCCTTATGCATATATTTAGTTAAGGTAAGAACTGGTGACAGCAATGAAAGGTTGGCTACTCTTTTTAATAAACCTCGAACCACTTTAGAACGGTGGATGTCAAAAGCAAGAAATTGTTTAATGAGTGATTTTGTCCCCTTTCACTTAGGATTTAATCATCTTACTGTACAAGATGTTGCTTCTCGAAATAAGATTATACCAGAAGGACTGTTTAGTAATCCTGATTTGCCACCAGATGTTAAACCTGCAATAGTTATATGTGATGCTACCTATGTTTTTGTGCAAAGTAGTTCAAATTATTTGTTTCAGAAACAAACCTACAGTTTACAAAAACTAGACAACCTAGTTAAACCATTTTTGATTGTGTGTTGCGATGGCCACATTGTGGAATGTCTTGGTCCATACAAAGCCACTCTTAATGATGCTACAATCACAAGTTTAAACTTAAATAATGAGGGATCTTGTATAAGATCATTTTTTAGAAGAGGTGATATTTTTCTTCTTGATAGAGGATTTCGAGATGTTATAAATGAACTCCAAGAACACGGTTTTGTCACCCACATGCCAGAGTCTCTCTTAGAAAATGAACACCAATTAACAACCCAGCAGGCAAATCGGTCTCGTCTAGTAACCATGTGTCGCTGGGTTGTAGAAATAGTCAATGGTAGGATAAAAAGAGACTATAGACTATTCCGTCATGTATTCAATAATAGAGCTGCTATGCACCTCAATGATGATTTTAGGATTTGTTGTGCCTTATTAAATAAGTTTCATGTTGCCATAGATGACCCACCGGAGGCTTTGGAATATGTTACAATAGCTAAAAGTAGACTTTTTCTAGTAAACCATCTGGCAACATATGTAGAGCAAGAAAATCTTAACAGAAGGAGAGCTAGCTTCCAAACAATTGATGGCAATCATCCTCATTTGGATAGATTCCCACAACTCACAATTACTGACCTTAAGCGGTTTGCTCTAGGTACATATCAATTAAAACAGGCCAGATCTTATTTTGGGGAACATGTTCGTCAGTCTGGAATATATTCAGTGGAAGTGAATACTGAAATTGATGAGGATATTCCTCTGATTTTAGGCCTAAATAATTATTTGTTAAGAGGTAGGATTAAATCCAGGCATGTGAACAGTCGTACATATTACACGTATTTATTAATAAGCAGAGATGATGCTGTAGCAAATACATTACAAGCCATAGTAGGTTATTGTTGCAACTGCCTTGTTGGTAAGCGAACTGTTGGCTGCTGTGCTCACATAATGACAGTGGTGTGGTTTTTGAGTTGGGCTCGATACAATGATATCACTGCTCCAGCATCTTATTTAGATGATTTTTTTAATGAAAATGATGAATGACGTCATTCGCTGTTTCTATATGTATAGGTACCTACCTACTTACTGTAAGGGTTAGATATACTATGATTGATTATATACCTACCTATATGTTTAAAGTGCTACCAATGTCACTGGAACAAATTAAAGATCTCTTTGAATTCTATTGTTTTTTTTTTACAGCTCTCCTTTTTTTGTATTTGTAACTGTTTTAACAGAAAATATAAAGGCAAGGTACTGATTTATTTAAGTCTCTATCCCATCAGATATGCTAATTAATCTGCTCTCCAAACTACGACCTATAAACTTACCTCTATACACGACGGATATTTCTATTTTGAGGTTAAGTTACGTTTTCTAAAAAATCTTGGAAATGCGGGTTTTGATTCCAAAATGGCAATCGTAGATGGTTATTTGGTTAATTTATAAACCATCTAAAACAACTTTGGAATTGACGCAACTCTGTACCGTGGTCCATATTGGCGTGGTCATTCTTCTTTAAAAATTACCTTTTAACCCTTCAGATACCGTCAATTAGAGACACAATAGTAAGACAATAGATGCGCGGCCACCGGGTGTCGCTTGGGGATTCATGAATTAAGAAAAAAAAGACATTTAACATTCTTTACGCTCACTGCATTGCTACTGTTTATATTTTTCGTTTTGTAAGTCAAACTAAACCATTTAATATGCATATATTTATAAATCTTTCGAAAGTAAAGGGAACAATAAAAATTCCTTACCAATTCCCAACGGGAACAATGAAGGCACGTTGACTTTGTTTTGAAGACTTTTATGAGACTGCCAATGTTTGTTAAAGACATTGGTATTTATAAGTTTTGCAATCAAAATAAAGTATGTATCACATACCTACAACGAGTATCATCCCTTTCTTTGAAGTAAAGTAAATAAAGCTTTAGGTGATTCCTTGAAACAAGACGGATGTGATTCTATACACGATATTATATGTTGTTTTCCTCAAAATCATGAATCAGATTTTCCAGAATATGGTATTCTAATGCGTTGATGGTAAAACCGCATTCTAGTAAAATTGTAACAGCCGCGTTCGATTCATTGAATAGCAAATTAATCTTTATAAAAATACCCGTCTCCGCAGTTGCTTGGTCTCAAAGCTAAGTTATATAGCGAACAATTACAATAACTATAAATTTTTTACAGTATTTTATTAATATCCATTATAATCTTAGTATCTACAAGTAACATTAACATGCTGTAATTTTATTAAGGTATTAACGTAATATTATAATTCTTAAACGATAATATTAGCATAAAGTAATTTTGCTAACTCACCTTGCCCCATTAGAATTTACTGGCTAGTATTAACATGATGCCTTATATCCTTCAACAGTCAGCAAACATATACAACCTTATGCTAGGTACATACAAGATGCAAGAACCCGTTTAGATTAGGTCGATAACCTTTAATTACAAATTTAAGAAACTATTCACGCTAGTCTAAGAATGAGTGTACCAGAGGTAGTTGTATTAGATCATACGTCAATGACCGATCAACTAAACGGTTCACCTACAAAAAATATTTATTTATGTACCGGCAAATTAGCAATTATGTTGTAGTGTTCTACAATTAACTGTGCATTAATTACATATTTGTTTCTCCGAATCATAAACGTGATCACTTTATAATCAAAAATTTACAGTTCATCGGCTTGAGTCATATGACTGTTATTATTCTACTAATATGCCACTCGCTTTTCATAAATATAGGTAGGTATAAAAGAAGGTAAGCCATGATATATGTAACTATTTTACGGATGCCAAGCTGCTTATAATTATAAAAGGTTACTCCTAAAACCCGATATTCTTAAGCTCTCCGTTCACTGCGCTGTATCAAACTATTTTTTGTTTATAAAGCCTACTTAGGTCTAACAGCAGTTGATCAGTAGCTTCATGTAATAATTTAATTCATGATTCCCCAAGCGACCACCGGTGGCCGCTTGGGGATTCATGAATTAAATTATTTTCACTGTTTTTCATACTACCGCTCTTACGCAATTATGACGTTATATATATATATATAATGTTTTCATTAAATATTCTGGAAACACAATATTTTGTGGATATTATCTAAGCTTCTATTGAAATTAATTTATACATTTGTGTAAAACTAATCCAGTAAAGACCTCTGAAAATCTGCTATTTTGCATGAAATTTGACACCTCATAATTTACTCAAAAATTAGAAAAGTAAAAAAAAATATAACAATAGAAGCCTTTCAAAACAGTTTTAAGGGTTTAAAAAATACATGTATTTCCTGGAACAAGTTTTATGAAACTTTCGAGTAAATCACGGAATTACCAAATGCCAACAGAGTGTTCAGTCGTTAATTTTCTTTTTTGCATTGCCTCTTTATCGATTGAGTCGAGATCGATTGATTACGTTAGATGAAGCAACAAGCTTTTAAACCATGCTCGATAGGCGAGTGGAAAAGGGTCTCAGACTTATCTCAGACTAGGTGATTTTGCTAAAGAAACATGGCGAAGTCCCGAATAAAATCATGCTGGCATATTTTTTTAGCGTATCATCATCATCATTTCAGCCGATAGACGTCCACAGTTGGACATAGACCTCCCCCAAATGTTGTCACAATCAACGATCCTGTGCATCCCGCAAGCATTGAATTCCCGCAACCTTCACCAGGTCATCAGTCCACCTTGTCCGGTACGCAGTCGCCACCGCGTTTTAACGTATAGTAAAGTATACAAAAGTATATACATAGATGAAATTTCTAAATAATTTTGTTTTTGACATTACTATTAATAGAAACCGAGTATTAAAGATATTCCTGTATAAAGTTAGTGAGATTACGTAACAATAACGTTGACATAATAATGTCAATAATACCCTCCGAATTTAAAAAAATGAACGACAATATGTCATGTCAAATGTTATGTTTTCTTTTTCTACAAGTCATTAGGCTGGATGGCAGTAAAAATGTCTAATGCCATGCTTTTTCTGGTGATGTGATTCTCGATATGTCGTCATTCAGAATCTCGATTGAATGTGCAAACTGATCGACTTTTTTATAATTTTAATACAAAGTTCACGTAAAATAGCAGATTTTCCGAGGTAAACTAGATTGGTTTTACACATATTTATATTCTGATTTCTATGGAAGCCTAGATAATATCCGCAAAATATCTAGAGAAAGATGTTTAATAAAATCATAATCCCTTAAGAGCGGTTGTATGAAAATGTACCTCGACAAGAGCGATCTTTAATGTCATAAACTTAGTATTAGATCCACCCGACGCCTGAACAGCACCACCTCACCGCTCGGTGTCCTCTCGTTGTCGACAGGTGGTTCACCGTTGGATACTGCGCGTCAACCAGTAAACGTCAAGTTGTCAATGAGTGGACATTGTGTTTTTCAAGGAATAAGGTAAAGAGGTGTGGCTTGTGAGGGTGTCGCTAATACATAGTTATTCCGAATGAACCACTCGCAGACAGCACACGTTCCATTCGGGAACAGCACGGGAAAAACGCAAGGCAAGCATGCAAGCAACGAATGAGATTCATGTTCACAAAATAATTGCCTTTTCATTTTATTTCCATCAAAATGTGTCTTTTCATCATAGTTATGTAGAAATAATGATTGATATGAGTCCTTCTTTACTGTGGTAACTCTGAAACTAATTCAGGTAATAAATATCCTCAGATTCATACCTTTTCCTAGTTTCGGCAAAATGTAACTCAATTTTGCAAATAATGTTAGAAAGGTTCTATTCCTTTTTACTATTGTAGGCAACATTATACTCTATACAAAGAATACTAACCGCTTGAGGTTTTTTTAAATGTGAAAATCATGCAATGACATCTGCCGCCCTTGGGCGGAGCGCGAGGGCGTGTCAGACTTTTACTGAGTAAGACCCACATCTGTGTCCTTCATTTCCCTTTACGTTCTAGGACTACGGGTTTCCCCTTCATTCCCGCGTTCCTAGCTAGTGGGCATCGGCCCTGCTGGGGTCCTACGTGGGCGTGTGGATCATACGCGCTATTGATAACTGGGCTCGGTTCGGTTAGTTACCGAATGGCCGGACGGTGTCCGTATCTACCTGCCCGACTACCAGCCATTCGGGGTCGTAATCCCGGTGGATGGGGCGTGAGGACGTTCGTTCCTTTACGCGTGCGGCCTCCTCCTTCACTAGCATTACTACTTCGCAGAAGAACGCGACCACCTGCCATTCCTCTTCGCTCCGCACCATAGCCCGAACAAGGGCCCAGCGTGAAAGGTCGCTACCGCCGATTCCCTCCACGTGGACACGGCGGGGTCTTGGGCAGGGGACCGCTCGAGGTGAGGTGGTGCTGGACGGGCGGACGAAAAATATCAAAGCCAAAGTCAAAGTCAAATATATTTATTTGTTACACATAGGTTTGTATGAGGTACATGGTGTTAATTAAAATAATAACGTCTCACTATGTGTTGCCTTACTGGGCATACAAATATTGTATAACATGGTTAATGTTGTAAGCATTATAAACATTCTTAAATGAATAATTAAAATTAAATCTTTAGTTATAAAATATACATAACACAATAAAACAAAATAAACTTTTAAAATAAAACGAAAATATATCGCTTAAAAAAATAAAATAAAAAAGCTACTAAATAAATCGGATAATATGGAGTTAGGAATAGTTTGTTACTTATCTTCTAGATATTCATTAATACTACGAGTATAATATGCTTTTTGTAGTAGGAATTTAAGGAGTGCATTTTTAAAGTATCTTAGATCTTTTGAAGTTGTTATGAATTTAGGTAGTTTATTGAATATTTTAGGTGCCATTCCTAAAAAACTTTTTGAGAAAAGAGCAGTTTGGTGGGTTTTTGATTTGAGTGCACTGTGATGGCGTTTGGAGGATAGAGTTTCAAAAAGGTTAGGGTTATTTTTGATGAACATGGCAACTTCATAAATATATAAAGACGGAAGTGTTAATATTTTTAAATTGATAAAAAATGGTTTGCAGCTATCGGTATTTTTTATCTGGCATACTGCACGAAGACACTTCTTTTGGGCTTTAAATGCCATGTCCCTATCCGTCGAGTTACCCCAGAATATTACGCCTTACCGCAGTGTAGTGGAAACATACGCGTAATAAGCGGTCAGAACAGTATTGCGATTGGCAACCTTGCTCAAATTATGTAAAGCGTAGCAATATTGATTCAGTTTTTTTATTAAATGGTCAATGTGTTTCTTCCATGTCATGTGCTGATCTAACCAGATCCCAAGGAATTTTGTGTGTTCAATTTTAGAAATTGTGTTTTGTTCAAACGTAATATTATATTATAAACGTGATTAACAGAATTTGTTCGTTGGTTAAAGTTCATAATATGGGTTTTTCCAAAATTAACTTTTAAGTTATTGTGTGTCAACCACTGAATTATTAATTTCAAGCTATCAGTTATTTTATTTTCAAATGTGCCTAATTCCTTTCCGATAAATATTGTAGTACATACAGTCATCATCGAATAGGGTCATAGGGTGTTCTATGGTTCTGGGCATATCGTTAATATAGCAAAGGAACAATAGTGGACCCAGTACACTTCCCTGTGGTACGCCGTAGTATATAGACCTTTGCTTAGAAAAATAAGTTATTTCGGATTTTGTTTTAGGACAAACTTTTTCAATTTTTGTTATTTGTTTTCGGTTGATTAAGTACGATTTAATTAGTTCTAAGACATTTCCTCTAATCCCAAGCTTATTTAGTTTTAAGAGAAGGACTTTGTGATCTACGTAATCAAACGCCTTCGTCATATCCATGAATAATGCTGAAACTTGTATTTTTTTGTCCACATTTGAGATTATTTCATTAACTAATTAATAATTAATATTTTTATTCTTCCTAAAGCCATATTGTTCTTTGGATAAAATGTTGTTTTTTTTCTAGGAATGAGTTTTGGCAGTTATAAATGACTTTTTCTATGATTTTAGAAAACACTGGCACAAGTGCAATAGGCCTATAATTTTCATATTTTGTGGGTCATCTTTCTTGTGTAGAGGTGTTATAATTGAAAGTTTTAATCTTCAGGAAATTTGCCGGCATCTATACACAGGTTAACAATTTAGCTAAAAATAGGTGAAATTTCAAAAGATACGCTTTTAATAACATGGGTTACAATATCATCATAACCGGAACTATTAGTATTTTTTAGAGCAAAAATGATTTTATGTATGTCATCTGGTACAGTGGGTTCTAAGAATATTGAATGAGAGTTCGAATTGATTAATGTAGAGTTATATTTCCTAGTTTGGTTATGATTGTTTATTGGCAAAACTTGATCAATGAAATAATTATTAAATAATTCCGCAATCTCATTTGGTTCGGAGGTACATCTGTTATTATTAGTGAGTATTTTCGAAGGGTTTTCTTTTGGATAATTGGTTTTCGTTGAATTTATAACTTTCCATGTTGCTTTTACCTTGTTTTTGGAATTGTTAATAAAGTAGCTGTTTTGTGTTTTTTGAGTTAATTTAATGACTAGTTTAAGACGTTTAACGTATGTGTTAAATGTTTTTTTATTACTTTTATTTGGCTGGCGTCTGTATTGCCATAGCATCTCACGTTTACGCTTACAACATAGTTTTATGCCTTTAGTTATCCATTTCGGAGCTTTGTAGCATACATTTTTGATTCTTATAATAGGGAAGCAAAGATCGTAAAACCATTTAAACAAGGTGTGAAATTCATGGAATGCGTTATCTGGATCTGTACAGTTGTAAACGTTACTGAAACTAAGGTTTTTGAGGGCATCCTTAAATTTAATCATATTGTCTTGGCAAAAATCTCGTCTGAAAGTATACCAATGTGAAATAGTACAAGTTTTTTTGACAAGACATTTCAAGATCTGAGCCGTATGGTCAGAAAGAGCTAATTCTACTACTTCACTGGTGCTGCCTCTAGTATTGTGTATTATATTATCAATACATGCGTATTGCTATTTAAACGTGTGGGTTGTCGAATGCTTAATTTCATACGATAGTTATAAAGGAGATTCTCAAGTTGCTTAGATAACTTCGTATTTTTTAGAATATCGATGTTAAAGTCGCCACATATCATGACTTTATTTTTGTTGTTGCACACTTTTTTTAGAATACCTTCAAATTGGTAGAAAAATAGGTTTAAGGTATCCGTTTTGAATTTTGGTGATCTATAAATGCATATTATAGTTATATTGTGATCGATTAATTGTATTGCACAACCTTCTAAAACACTAGGACAGCAGAATTCTTTTAAGTTAAGTATTTTGTACTCGTGTTTATTGTTCACCAGAATACACGAACCTCCTCTTCGACTGTTTCTAACGTAGTGGGTTGCGAGCGTGTAATTTGGAATATGTAGATGTATTTCATCACCTTCTTTCATATTGTGTTCTGTTACGCAAAGCACATCCACAAATTTGTTATTACAAGCAAGTTCATGTAGATGTAAACTCAATAAATCCGATTTGTTTATTAAGCCATTAATGTTTTGATGTAATATAGTAACATGATTATACAAGAAAAAAAATTACTGTCATTATTAATATTAGGGTTTGTACCGTTAGTAATATTAGGAGAAAAATGTTCGATATTTGACAAATTACTGATATCGGGGTTTAAAAGATTATCAGTGTATAAAGGAATGTCATGAGTATGAACAAAATATTGAAGATTACCGAACATATTTTTTATCCCATTATTGTTTATTGCACCAGTATACTTTGAAAACATTGTACAGTTTGTAGATCAAAATAGTCAAATAGTACTGCATAGTTGTATGTCAAGGTGTAGTAGGTTGTTAAACATTTCAACTCTTACATTGTACATTAAACTAGAAGAGTAGTAACTGAATTTAAATGTAGGTAAACATAGTATAATATTTGTATGTTGTAGAGGCATTAGTGTTTCGCGTATTTTAACAATTACATCAAAATAATTATTGGTTCTACGAAAGTCTTCCTCACGATTAGATAGTCTTATTATTTTTATTTTTCTCAAATTTACGCTGAACATCTATTTATTTATTATTTACCACCCATAAACATAAATAAATATATCTCTATAATGCATATTACTTGAGTTATAGCGAAAAGACTCTAACACAAGTGTTTATAAAATCTGCAAACATGAAAACTGCAGTAAAAAATCGGAAACCATGCATCGCTGACTTTTTAGTTAAAATTCAAACCATAAAAAGTAAGATACTAAAACCCAACTACGACAAAAAAAAATGACGCTGAAAAAGTATGAAACAAGAGTTTCAGAACGCATGAACAAGGTAACTGGAAAAACAAGAACAGAACAAAAAAAAAGCTATAGTCACACGCCCCTCGAGCGCCAGGGGGTCATTGACCCGGAAAATTGCACTGTTTACGTAAATCAACACTTTTTCTGAATTTTTGTGTTAACTAACACAAAACTTATGTTCATTAGTGAAGCAGTGAAACAGCTGCGTAGACTCTGAAATGCTTTCAAATGATACCAAACACGACGTATTACCTTTTTTTTTGTAAGTACATGTGAAGTCCTTTAAAATAATATCAAACACGGTCTATTTATCTAAACATTTTTTGAACACATGACTTTTTGTTCGCTAGAGAGCGTCACTTTAAATTTAAGCAATATTTTGGAAATTTACAAGTGAAGACGTTTCAAATGATACCAAACACGGCGTATATATCTCCATTTTTATTTTAAAAACACATTAGTTTTTGTCCTCTAGAGGGCGCCATATCGAGTTTTGTAACACGTCACGTAGCTTATGTTCAGCAGACAATTAAGACGACTCTAACGATTCCTTATATATTGAGTTCCGATAAGTAGATTAGGAACTATGAGGGAACAAATGAACATACTCACATTCATACATAGGTACATACGTAGCCTGTGAAAATCATAACCCTCTTTTGGCTTTGCCGTAGTCGGGTAAAAATCTCACAAATTCTAGTGAAGTGGGTACAAGCCTTTAAGTTATGCATTAGATGTGGACGTCGCACCTAAGAATGACGTAGTCGTAATGTATGGTTCTGCTGTCTTTAAAAACGACAGTTATAACATTTGAATTCAAATAATGTTGCTATTCAAAGAAACCACAATCCCTACTTTATAAGTATTTGTAAGCCGCAAAAGTTGACCTCATCGCAGTAACTTAAGATTTTTGAGGTCAGTCAGCAGTTTTGAAGGCTCAATACAAATCCTTCTGATGTAGATTACCTTAGTGTCCCACACGGGCTTCAAAAAACAGCTACAAGTGGCAAAAAAAAAAAGCTGAAGCGCGCGTCAACTTGTGGCCATGCGTGCAGTATCATAATAGACTCTGACGAAGAAGGATTAAATACGCGAATTGCATGCGGCGGCATCATTATTATAAAAAAAAAACGCCGCTACAAATGAAAAGCCGGCACAAAAAAAAACTAGAAGCAGCTTCAAGCGTTTTTTTGTGGTACCGCTGCACATGAGCCACAAAAAAAGACCGCCTCAAAAAAAAGCTTGGAGCGGCTTTTTTGTGGCCCGTGTGTGGGGACATACTTGTATTAAATTTTGACTTTGCGACCCATCTTGCAATAATAAAAATAAGATTTTAAGTACCTATCCAAACCCACACAAGACTAGGTACATCTACACCAATAATTTAAAGAGGTAAAGTTTGTTTTTTTTATTTTTTTGTTTGTAGGAGGTAATCTCTAAAAGTACTGGTCAGATTGCCAAAATTTTTTTCAACGATTGAAAGCTGTTTCATTCCTCAGTGACATGGGCTATATTTTATGTATGTGGGCGAAGCTGCGGCCAAAAGCTAGTTTATTTTATTTGTGATATTCGTGTGTATCTACACGAACGAAATATATCAATTATTCTTTCTATTATAAAATGTCACATAAGCGCCCAACGCTTGTGTACCAATTTTATTGACATATGCATAAATGCATGTAGTTTTTACAATTTAAAAGAATTTTTGGACAATAAATTTTGATTCACTGCCTCTCAACATTTTGCTTGTACCTTCATAAAACTTTCAAATTTTGCATACTATATCATAAACTATCTAAACATGTTTGTACCATTTAAATTTTATGTAACACCATTTTATACCATGTTTTTACGCAAATAAAGAATTTATTATTATTTATTATAAAACCGTATCCGGTTATACTGAAAACCGGCTGCAAAATATTTATGACTTGGCATAAAGTCACAAAATCGTAGCTAATACCACGGTTATATGCATAAATTACCCTGACTAAAATATATTCCCATTGCATTTGATATGCGTATAGTATTAAACATAAACACGTCAATTAGGTAATCTAGGGCAAAAAATCTAGGTACATTGTCCAATAGTTCGAAACGTTTTTATTAAGTTTGAATCACAAACTTTTCAATTAAATAAAACCAACTCAATAACAAGTAGCGTCTTTATTAAACTTATTTAGGACATGTACGTAGCATATTGCTAATGCACATAAATTGAGCTTGATAACCTCAAAAATGAATGAGGAACCATTGGACTAGATTTACTTGGGAATGTGAGCTCCCGAGGGGATGAAACCGTTCTCATCAGCGGTATAGTCCACCCTGTAGGTGACGCCGTCAGGTCCGACGTACTCGTAGAATCCTTTAGCCCTGATTCCGTCACTTTCGCTGTCGATCTGTTCCAGTTTACCGGCTTCCTCAGCGAGAATTTTGTTCTCGGTTTCATAGAGATAGTGGTAACCGTCAGGTAAGACGTCGGTCTCCTGGCGAATGATGCCATATTTGTAGTCGTAGCCTGAACCAGTAGGTGGGGCTGATCCCTTGCTGTAAGCGCCAGAGCCTGCGGAGCCAGAGCCGGAGCCAAGGCCGCTTGAGAGACTACCGCTACCGTATTTACCGCTGCCTGATCCACTAGCTAGACCGCTACCCAATCCGCTGGCTAATCCGCTGGCTGATCCACTACCGGATCCGCTAGGTTTGCCTCCAGAACCGCTGGACTTGTCACCGGTGTAGAAGCCTCCCGCTGAGCCACGGTCTCCACGGTCACCGCTGTGGAATATTCATTTAAATGAGGACAACGTCGTAAAAATTATCAAGTGTCGTCATTAACTGTTAAATATTTAAACTAATTCAATTAACACTAGTTAATTTATGATCTACTTTTCCAATCATTTGGAATTGATGTACAAGTAGATCACAGTGATTTTACTAATGCTCTCTATGGTTTACTATGAGATAGTTTTCTTGATTATTTATTAGTATCAATTTTTTTTTCTAAATAATACATCTTTTCATAACAACGTAAAACCGTAGTAGATTGCGTTATATTATTATATGTGTAAGCTTTATATACTGCATGTTGTGTACGTAGCTCAATATCCGAGTATATGAACACTGCCTAATAAATATCAATGACAGCGCCATGACATGACAGTACGTGACATAGAGAACTTTGCTTGTAAAGTGATTATTTTTCATTATTTACCTAAGATTAATATTTGGAACAGAAGTAAACTGCAGCTAGTTTAACTAAACAGTAATACAGTGTCGATCTAGAGTATATTGGGAGTAAAAACATTTAATTGTCGATTTTTCTGTTTTAGGTTAGTAGATCATATTTACAATGGGTAGGTAAATATTTGATCTCTGTTAATTTGTTTTAATAATATTAAACAATTTCTGTTTTAGATAAATCAAAAATTTGTGTGTTATTTACTCCGGTAACATCTAACATATTACAAATCGACAATTTTGAAAGTTTGATTGGATAATAGTAGATCATGGCAAGATTACAATTTGAAGTTGAGCTGGCAGCAGATGAAGACCCAAAGAATAACATCATAATTATAAAATCAATTACAAAAGAGGATGGAATAACATATCTCATACCGCCATGTTTCCAAGCAGCGAAACACCACCTTCAATTAATAAAGTTACCAGAATTTATGAAAATAAAAAAAACATTACAGAGAAGAGGTCATAATAGAAAGGTGTGGATGTCCGTGCCAAGTGATGTTTTAGCACTATACAAAGATGATGTTGGAAATATGGCATTTAATGATTATCTATTACAAGAAATGACTCCAGTCACAAGCCAATCTATTACAGATGGAAAATTATTGGAAATTTTGGAGAAATTAAGTGATAAATCCAATGTCAACAAAGAAAAACATAACAATTTAAACAAATTAAATGAAAAATTTGTTTTAAAGAAGTTTGATAACAAGATCACTAACGCCAAACAATGGTTGCAAAGTTTTGAAAGTGAATGTACAAGATTTGATTTAAATGGTGATACAGAAAAAATTAGTGCTTTGAGATTATTTTTGAATGACTCAGAAGGTGACTGGTATGAGTCTATGTTAATTAAACATGGTTTAGACTCGCTATGGAAAGTATGGCAAGTGAGTTTTCTAAACACATTTGCAGATAAGAGTTGGTCCTCTGTAATGTATGCATTGAGTTTCAAACATTTAAATGGTTCTCTGCTGGAATATGCATTGAAAAAGCAGAGATTGTTACTAGAGTATAATAGTGATATAGATACCAGAACTCTCACTGACTTAATTGTCGCAGGATTGCCAACTTATATAATAAGTAAACTAGATAGACAAGAGGTGACAGACCCAACTCTTCTGTTTAGTGCCCTACGCATGCATGAAAATCAGAATAAAAATGTACAAAAACATTTTATTGAGAAGAAAAGCTTCACTAAATCAGAAGCGGAATGTAAAAAAAAAACACCTTGTCAAATATGTTACAAGATGGGAAAGAAAAACAGATTTCACTCTGAAGATTTGTGCTGGTTCAAAGAAGACAAGAACAGTAATGATAGTGTAAAACACTGCAAAAACTTGATGTTGGAGATTGACCAATTTCAGGATACAAAAAACTAAATATTCCCCCACTAATAGAAGTTGAGGTTATACTGAATGACACACTGAAATGCACAGGTATTTATGACCCTGGCTCAAATATAACCTTAATAAATTCTAAATTAATAAAAGTAACAAATTCAAAGAAAAATTACTTTGAAAACAAATTCAACACAATTGGTGGTGGGGGAAAAACAACAGGTTTAATAAGATTAAATGGGAAAATACTAAATATTGAAAAGGAGATAGATGCATTTATTTGCAATGATAAAACCTTCACTCATGATTTGCTTTTGGGACTGGATACAATAAAGCGGTTTGGGTTGACCCATGATGGGAATTTAAACATCCAACTTCAGAAAAATACCAACCCAGATGCATATAAATATATCAGTCCCACTGAAGACAAAAATTATAGTAATCAAGAAATTGAAACCAGAGAGTTTAAGTCAGAAAAATGTAATTATGAAATAAATTTCAATGAGGGCATAGATGTGAGTAAATTTGATATAGATACTTCTTACTTGGAACATGACCAAAGATTGAAAATTACTGCATTATTAAATGATTATAACCACATATTCGCCAAAGATAAATATGATGTAGGCCAAGTGAAAAACTATGAGGCATTTATAGACCTACAAGTAGAGAAATATTGCTCGAAAAGACCGTATAGATGTTCCTTAGATGATAAAGAAGAAATCGAGAAGCAAATTGGACAATTGCTAAAGAATGAACTAATTGAAGAATCTTATAGCCCATTCGCAGCACCAGTAACATTGGCATTCAAACGGGATGAAGGAAAAAAGTCAAGATTATGTATCGACTTTAGAGATCTTAATAAGATAATTGTTCCACAGTCACATCCGTTTCCTCTAATAGAAGATCTAATGGTAAAAACGATAAACTGTCAGTATTTTACCACTCTCGACATTAATTCTGCGTTTTGGTCTATACCATTGAGGATCAGTGACAAAGAAAAGACAGGCTTTGTTACACAAGAAGGTCATTATCAATGGACTTGCCTTCCTTTTGGATTGAAAACGTCTCCGGCAATTTTCCAAAGAATCCTGACTAATATAATAAGAAAACATAATCTGTCAGATTTTGTGATGAACTATATTGATGATATTATGGTGTTTTCGAAAACTTTTAATGAACATATGGATCATTTATCGAAACTGCTGAATGCAATTGCTGAAGAAGGATTCCGTCTGAAATTAACAAAATGTAAATTTGCAGCACAGTCCGTAAAATTCTTGGGACATATAGTAAAAGGTAATACAATCACACCTTTGAAAGATAACCTCAGATCAATAGCAGAATTTGCAGCACCACAAAACAAGAAACAAATAAGACAATTTCTCGGTAAAGTAAATTTTTATAATAAATATATTCCTAATGCTACAATAACTCTTGACCCAATACACAATTTACTTAGGAAAAACGTCAATTTCGATTGGTCAGCAGATTGTGAAAAAGCTTTCCAAACAATAAAAAAATATTTATGCTCTGCCCCAATTCTGGCTATTTTCGACCGAGAGGCGCCAACTTTTATATACACTGATGCAAGTATAAAAGGAATTGGTGCTATACTAAAACAAACACAGAAATGTGGAGAAATCAAACCAGTGGCATACTTTTCAAAAAAGTTGAATGAATCACAGAAAAAGAAGAAAGCCATATTTTTAGAATGCTTAGCCATAAAAGAAAGTTTAAAATTTTGGCAACACTGGCTAATAGGAAACTCATTCACTATTTACACGGATCACAAGCCGCTAGAAAATTTAAACATAAAAAACAGAACAGATGATGAACTAGGAGACATGACTCATTACCTATCACAATACAACTTTGTAATAAAATACAACCCAGGTAGAAACAATACAGAAGCAGACTGCTTAAGCAGAAATCCTGTGTATGAAAGCCACGAAAACGAAGAAGATAACTTGAAAACAGTAAATATTGTAAAAATTGAAGAAATATTGGAGGACCAGAACAAAAATCCAAACATAAAGAACAAACAAAATTTTATTAGAGAAAATGGTATATATTACAAATGGAACAACAAGAAAAAAAAAATTGTTTTGACCGAAGACTACAGTAAGATATTAATAAAAAAGGTGCATGAGCATTTCTGTCATGTAGGAATAAATCAGATTGAGTCAAAAATAAGACCTTTCTACACAGCACCAAACCTACTGGATAATATAAAGTTGATTTGCCGTCAATGTGAAGTTTGTATAAAAAATAAAACACGATTAAATAGAAATTATGGACTCATGTCACGACTAGGACCGGCAGAAAAACCTTTCCAGATCATGTCCATAGACACAGTAGGAGGATTTGGTGGCAACAGGTCAACAAAAAAGTATCTACACTTGTTAATGGATCACTTCACACGTTATGCTTACATTTCGTGCTCGAAGACACAACTGGCTAAGGACTTTATAAAACTGGTAGATCAAGTGATCAAGGACAATGAAGTTGAGATATTGCTCTCCGATCAATATCCAGCACTGAATTCAAAAGAGTTTAAAAAATATTTAAAGGACCACTCTGTTAATTTAATTTTTACAGCAGTGGATGCTCCTTTTTCAAATGGTCATAATGAGAGGTTGAACCAGACGCTGGTAAATAGAATTAGATGTGCCTTGAATAGCAAAGAAAAAAGAACAGCTTGGACAATCGTGGCAATGGATTGTGTGAAAGCCTACAACTCAACAAACCATACAGTGACTGGTTATTCGCCTCTATATCTGTTAAGTGGAGAACCAACTGATGTACTACCAATGGACCTAAAAAAAAAACAAATGGAACCCGGAGAACTGGAAAAAGACCGACATACAGCATTTCTCAGATCAAAAAAATCACATGAATTGAACAAGGCCATTTTTGACAAAAATAGAATAGATTACAAGTTTCGAAAAGGTGATATGGTTTATATAATGGACTGTAACAAGTTAAACAGATCAAAAATGGATGAAATTAGAATTGGTCCTTTTGAAATCGAAGAAATGATATCGGATTCACTATGCAGAATCAATACTGGAAAGAATAAAAAGTCCTTGGGATTGTACCATGTGACAAAGCTCATTCCCCAGTTTGATTACTCAAATTAACTCCAGCTAATTTGCACTTTTGAGGGGGGGAGATGTAAGCTTTATATACTGCATGTTGTGTACGTAGCTCAATATCCGAGTATATGAACACTGCCTAATAAATATCAATGACAGCGCCATGACATGACAGTACGTGACATAGAGAACTTTGCTTGTAAAGTGATTATTTTTCATTATTTACCTAAGATTAATATTTGGAACAGAAGTAAACTGCAGCTAGTTTAACTAAACAGTAATACAGTGTCGATCTAGAGTATATTGGGAGTAAAAACATTTAATTGTCGATTTTTCTGTTTTAGGTTAGTAGATCATATTTACAATGGGTAGGTAAATATTTGATCTCTGTTAATTTGTTTTAATAATATTAAACAATTTCTGTTTTAGATAAATCAAAAATTTGTGTGTTATTTACTCCGGTAACATCTAACATATTACATATGTATTTAACCAACAGAGTTCAAATTAATCAGACAAATTAAGAAATAGCTAACTCTTTCAGTTTCTAGTTAATTTTATGATAGGCACGTTAATAAATAGTTCATAAATTCATTAAACCGGCGTTCTCTCTCTTATTGTCTTTCTATTGTGTATTTAATTACGGTATTCGAAAGGGTAAAATAAAACGGAATTGAATTAAACAGAATATAGCACTCACTTGTAAGCACCACTGCCATCAGGCCTGTAGCGGCCGCCTGCATCATCACCCTTGTAGAATCCACCAGCGCCTCCAGCATTACCAGAGCCCTTGTAGGCACCGGCGCTGCCAGTTCCAGAGTAAGCACCACCGGGACCGCCCGCAGATCCGAAACCGGTGTAAGCACCGCCGGGACCACCCGCTGATCCGGATCCGGAGTAGGCACCACCGGGACCGCCCGCAGATCCGGAACCGGAGTAAGCACCACCGGCACCACCCGCAGACCCTGAACCGCTGTAGAAACCTCCAGCACCACCGCGGTCACCACGGTCACCGCTAAACGAAACATGACATAGAAAAAGACATAAATGTGTTCAATTTTTCATATTTATGTTTGCCCAAATAATGTGGATAACCCAAATAAGTGATATTCTACTGTAAAACTTGACCCGACCTATCTTGCTCTATTCCTGTGTGTATGTGTGGGCAAAACCTGTATATACCTTCATAGTGTTGTATTGTGCAATTGAGCTTGAATTATACAGTAAATTAAAAGAGATTTAAAAGATTTTTTTACGAATTCAGCAATTTGCAATACCTAGATAAATTCTATTTCTGTTAATTTAAGGAACACATAGTCAACACTGTTGAAATGGTAAAAAAATATATATTTCAATATTTTATTTTACACAGAAAAATCCTATTTTGAGTAAAACAATAACGCTAAACGCTACCTACTGCTAACGCTAAGCGATTTTATCTTTTAAGTTAACTATTTGCTGTGTAAAAGGCATCTTATGACCCACTTCCATTTGTATTTAGTCTTCACAGTTCAAATGCAAAAACGAATATATGCAAAATTAACGTGTCTACACTTACTTGTAAATCCCAGAGTTGTCAGGTATGTATTTGCCAGAGTTGTCGTAGCGGCCGGGGTCGTAGCGGCCCGCGCTGTCGCGACCCGACGCGTCGTACCGCGGGGCAACTGTAGTGTAGTACCTCGAAGGGGTATAATACTTCGGAGTAGTTCTGTACTGGAAGGGTGCCGGGGTTGCGCTGTAGAAGGCAGGGTATTTCCGGGTGGTCGTACTGAACGAGAAGGGACTGAAGACAGCCCTGAAAGATAAAAAGTTTCATATTAAAAACGTATTACATATTAAAATGGTTCATTTGGTGGACATTTGCTTACAAATGTCATGGATAAATGCTGATGTTCATAATTAGAAGTTTGTGAAGGTGGATGTTTCGCCAAAAATTTTTGCAGGATCCCAAAACATTATCGTCTGTCCTAAAATTGTGAATAAGGTACGTAAACGTTCTGTGTGAGATTTACAGTATACATAATAATTTCAGTGATTTTATTATCTTGTTTGTTAACCAATAATACAATACAAAAATATCTTATGCAGTTTTCTGGACAAAAGACTTCGTTTTATGTTATTCTATTAAAACCATTGTTAATTAAATCTGTACTTTTCACTATGACATATTTTAATTATTTATCATTATTATTATATCTAGCCTATACTGCCTCACTGCTGGGCAAAGGCCGCCCTCCATTCCATTATTCCCAGCCAAACAGACCAAGAAAGAGATGGTGGGACGACTTAAATGTTTTTCTTAGGAATTGGTGGCTCAGAGCCTAATGGCCTATTTTAATAATGTTATATTTTTTTCATTTAAAACAATAAAATAAGAACATAAAACAAAGAATGCTATAAAATTAGATATAATTAAAAATTAACAGTTAGTTACCTTCCCGTTTCAGCCGCAAGGGCTACTGTCATAGACAGACAAATTACCTGAAACAAATAAACAAAACTTAATACACAATAGTTGAGACAAATTAAGATATTAATTTAAATACTAACAATAAAATTCAAAGATCTGACGTTAATAAGTCATAAATTAAATTAATACTTTATAATATCCGTTAAACTTTATTAGCACTCAGTCCGTGATAAATTGCATACTAATGGCGGACCAACGCCATGCACCGATGGTATCAACAATGTCACACATCACTCCACACTTACCAAAAAGACGCGCATTTTCGTTGTTATCAAGCGGACTTAACTACTTGAATGTGCTCTTCTATAGATCAATGCCTATTTATACCTTTTTTATCTAATTTTATAATGTTCCTCTGTCCAGTTCGTCTCATTTATAATGTGTTGTCTGACGCTAATTCATTAATACAGCGTTTCTCAATCTGGGTGTCATCCTCATAATATTAATTCAGTAGGTGCGACAATTTAAGACCTTTAAAATATGGTCATTTGTTGATACTCTACGCTATGGCTGTATGCTCTTTAACAAATCAAGATTTGAATGTGAATAAAAATGTTTAAAATCAAGATCTTAAACCTTTTCCCATACTACAATATACTTACATATTAAAAATTAGTAATTAATACAAATGAACAACATATTTTCAACTTGTACGATGTTCCTTCGTACTTTTGGAAGGACTACGAGTATCACCTTTTGGAAAAAAATCAAAAAATCTGACATATGCATACACTTATTTCCAATTTAATTGTGAGTCAGGAAGATTGTGCCTGGACTAAAGTTACATATTAGTTTACTAGCATTCATATCTATGGCACTGACAAATTAATCAGGAATATGCTAGCTTCCTAACTGGTTGATTTTGATGTGCCATGCTTTACAGATGCAGCGGATGCCTGAAGACTCGCTTGCCTGAATACAAATCCTTCTGACAACTCATCTTCTTAGAAACGGTGAGACGAGCCAATTTGTAAAGTAATTCAGAAAAACGTTATTACCACATTTGTTAATATAGCGCAGCTTGCGCGCCTGCTGGCTATAGAAGAGTGGGAGTCAGCTATAAGCACCTTGTTTGACGATACTTTTCTAGCTGTTTCCCTACGCCTAACCATGCTCTGTTCATCCACTCATAGCCTGGCACTGTGGTGAAGTTGTTAACAGCTTCGGTCACCACGGCCTGTCATACGGCCCAATTGCGGGTCTGCGGGTCATATAACGTGACATGCGAATATATCGACATCGTCTGACGAGCTATTGTCACCGTCGCCATTATGGCTGTTTAGGAATCACATGGCCTGGTACGCGATGGAGGTAAGAGACCGAATAGCATGTCTTTATTTCCGTAGAAGACGGGTGCTTTTAGTGTTGGACGCAAATTGTGTCGATACTGTTGCGCCATCATATCTGGCATAACATACGCGGTATGCTGCCGCTGTGGGTACGGCAGCTGGTGAAAATATAACAGCCTCGTCGGCAGTTACATTTTGGAGCTGTTGGTTGGGGTAGAAAATCTTGGGCCCTGTAGCCCAAGCACTCAAAGCTCATACACTATTAAGATATTTATCCAAACGTCTAGTTTACACTAACGCTTGACCCAAGGAATGGTTTTAACGTGAAAATACCACCAGTTTTTTGGAAATACCTTCAGTCAAAAGCAATGTCTAAGAATTTTTTGATGCCAAGTTTTAGTTATGATTTTGTGTATTAGGTGATGATATCCTCTTATACGTTTGGCAACTATTGCGCAACTCCGCGGAACTGTCACAGTGCGCCCGGACGAACTCGCGCCATTTCTCCGCGTTCACTAAAACTACGATAGCTCCTAAATTAAAGAGCGCAGCTCGACACACCCTATGTCACTGAATTCGTTATGAAATAAGCTCTGTTTGATTTTCTATAGTTTTGTACAGTTTTAACGTGGAATTATTGTTGATTCGAAAGTAAAAGTAGGGTTAGCTACTTTTTCCCACTTTTTGGTACAAAAGTCGTCATATTAATAAAATAAACGCATTTTTTTATTTTTTTCCAAAGTTATTGTTTTGTTTACATAATAACACATTATTGTACAATAATCAAGTAAAAGAACACACATTTGTACACATATTTTTCATCTGCAAGCTAAACAAAAACAACAAAAACAAGTAAAGTAATTAAGTTTTTAATAATGTTGTTTATAAACTTTATAGTGTAGTTATATTCTGTAAATAACCGTTATTAAAAACACAAAGAACTTCGACTAAAATATTCAATTCTGTCAATTCTAGGTGTGGTGCGTAACAAAGAAGCTTTATTGGCATTTACAGCTTACACAGTTTATTGTAACAGTATAATTTTTTATATTTTAATCAATGTGCCTCTAGCTAAATTCACGGTATTGATTGCATAACACCAATATGGTCATGTGAAGAGGAGGGATGAAGAGCATATTACTAAAAGAGTTCTGAGTATACATGTAGATGGATGGAGAGGGAGAGGAAGGCCGAAGAAAAGATGGATAGATTGTGTGAGGAGTGATATGAAATATAATGGAGTTAGTGATAGTTTGACGGGTGACAGGACGGAATGGAAGAAAAAAAGGTGTTGCACCGACCCCAAGTAATATGGGATAAGGGCAGGAAGAAGAAGAAAAAGATTCAATAACACCAAATTCATGGGAGTTCTTAAACTTTTAAAGAATTATGTTTTTAAATAGGGAATACTTTACTACAAAACGTTTTATTGAACCAGTTCATTTGATTAACTTTTTCAGGTGGGCAATTCAAAACATTGACAATTCTTCAAAAAAGTTTGCTTTAGTTTTCAGGTTCATAAAACGACCAAAAATGCACTGTGGAATGTGGGTACAGTAATGCAGGTTTAAATATTTTTCGTCGCCTATCTAAAAAAGCTCATATAGTCTGTCTAAAAAGTCAAACGACTTGGGAATTTTGTATATTATTCAATCATTTAAAAAATTCTTATAATCGATAACTTTCATAAGGTTCTTCTATTAGTAAATAATGATTAAGATCTCTTAATGAACCTTCATTATTGAACAAATGTTGACTATATCAGATTTCATTTTATTTTAATAATTACCCAAGTCGTTTGACTTTTTAGACAGACTCTACCTAAAAACACTGCTCTGTTTGATAGAGAGCTTGTGGATTAAATTAAATTATTAATTTTTTCTAAAAGATCTAGGATACTGTAAGTACGTAGATATACCTAACGTTAGATTCGCAAATAACGTGGTATTTGTAAAGGAAAATATAATCTATACTAATATTATAAAGTTGGTCCGACCAGATCCGCACCGTTCTTGACTCTACGATGTACAGTGCACTTTACATCGCCAGAAACAGAAACAGATGGAAAGAGATCATAAGGGTTAAAGTGATAAAGCAGGAGCAGGGAGGTCACGACCCTCAGCATTGAGGAATACGACGCAAGGAGGATGATTATAAAGAAAAAAGATAATACTTTTACCCGACTACGTCAGTAAGTTATTGTTTTTATTTATATTTGTAATGATTATGAATAAAGTAACACTGGACTTATTTTACAAATTCTTTCACCAATCTTGACAAGGAATCCTCTTTGCAAATATCACTCATGAAGACTGTATTAGGTACTAAAGACTTGGTACTCCATTATTTAAATAATTGGCTTTGCTTCTAAAGAACACTTACCCATCAATTTGGGTTTTTCATGTAATCTTTTTCATTTCAAACTTGAGGATAACGATACCTTCAAGTACCTATTAATAGCGATATAAATATATCAAAGTTAAGAGCTTTTAATCAAAATGGAAGCTAACTTAATCATCGTCTACCATGAGGTCGTGTCATTACCCAAGTATATCATTAAAGTCAGTAGCCAGTTTAACCAGACGCAGTTTATGTCAATGTTTTGCGATAGAACAGCAGTAACTAATAGTGATGATTTTAAAATATATGACCCCTTGTTTTCTAGCAAACGTGTTATAAATATATTACCTATGCTTGGTATAATTGCAGGTGATATAATTTGTACATATAACTTTTTATTGATAGGATACAAAGGTTTAGTCAATAGCAATCCATTAAACAACAAAAAAAAACCGACTTCACAAAAAAAACACTAAAAGGATTAAAATAACTTTAATTTTGGAATTCAATTTTAAAAGATGGTGTTTCTCGGTATTGTTAGGTTCTTATTTAACACCCACTTCCGAAATTAAAGTTATTTTGATCCTTTCAGCGTTTTCTTTTTTCACACTATTTGGTTGCGATACACCTGTAACCAGAGTGCGTATTTCTCATGACAACTCCAATCAACCCATACTGCTAGAGTGCTAGGATACATTGATTTATTATGAAGTCCCCGTGTTTACCTTCGACCTTCCGGCTCCAACATCTGATTATAACGATAGTACCTTATAGCCAAAGTACATCTCATGAATTTTAATAAGCCCAAACACGGCTAGGATACATTGACTATTCGGGTGCCTATCTTTCGGCTCCATCATCATCATCAGAGCACTTCGATGATACCATTTTCAACACAACTTATCAGAAACAGTTATTTATTAGTATTTTCATAGTCGCTTAACTATCTTCATTGTGGTATAAATTCAAAAGAATGAATTTTAAAGCAGACAGATGTGTGATGCTGAGCATTTTGCAAACGAGCTTAGCAGAGCGATCCAGAAGCTCGCTTCATGTAGACAACTACTAAGAAGGAGATAAATATAAGTTATTTTTTCTTCCCAACTGTATTCCTACAGTAGCTATAGTATCTTTGAAGTCCCCTTTTTGAGGAATGGCTAGCGAGGCGCCACGGCCTCCTCACTTTCCACCTGATGCTGATTTTTACGGGACATGGCCAGTTCTGAAGGTTCTTGTTTTGGGATTGGGCAGAAGAAACACTCGGGTATGTATATGCTGAAAAGATGGCTACAACTGTGAGAGAACAGATATACACACGGCATAGCCACCGTCGAAAGAGGCAAAACTCAAGGGGTTCAGTAGAGCCGATGCTGCAGGAACGTTTGAAAGAGTGTTCGTGGCTGCGCAAAAGGCTACCAAAAGACACAGGTGTGTTTGAGTCATTGAAGGTCTAACGAGCCCTCTCGTTTCATCCAAGAACGAGAAAAGTCATCGAATGACTACCCACCTCAAAAAAAAAAAAACTATTGTATCATGATCCACATTTCGCCAGCTTTGCTTTACTAGTCGAGACTATTGCCATCAACTGAGCTCGAATTGGACTTACGCCTGCTATTGAGTAATTCCACCTTTATACTTGTACTTTGAGAATCGTTAGTTGTATACTAATTAATTATATGCTCTAATAAGATCCATATCACAATATTGTAACGTAAATGAGAATACCTTGATAAACTTAACATGACATTGTTACCGAGGCCAATTAATTCACCGCCTAATTTCTTGAAAATCACCTTGATAAAATAAAGCCTAGATATTTTTCAAAAGACATTTAATGATCTTTTTTTTTCCTTTTGACATTTTTTTTTCTCTGAAAGCTTATGTAAAGTATCATGTAGATATAAAACTTACGACCATATTACTACAAAGTTGATTGATTGATTTCAAAGTTAAATAAGTACCTAATAATTATCCGGTTTTATTTTAAGAACAATAAATAATTTGACAAATTAGAAGACATGTGACATTCACCAACCTGCACTGTGCCGGCGTGGTGGATTAGGGCCCTTTCCCTCTCCTAGGGAGGAGGCCTGAGTCCCAGCAGTAGGAACATTAAAAAGGTTGATGATGACATAATTATGACGTTATATTTTACGCAAAAAAAATCGACACAAAAAATAAGTGACAACGCTTTGTGGCACTTAAATACGCATGTTGCATAGTGGCAATAAAGAAAGCCACGATGAACCCTGAGCCCTAACTGATAAGACAAAATCTCAAAATATTGTGTTATTAACTATTTATCTGCCCTTCGGGTCCCAGAGGCTGACGGTGCTGAGGTGTGTTAACCACATTCTATTTATTCTCATGATGATTATTCTCGAGGACGGATCCTTGAGAATGTCAAAGACATACAAATAATTGTAAAAAGTCCATACAACACATTTATTTTGCAATGTAGTTACAACAGTTATGGTTCAGAACGCGTCATGGCTTTTCTTCATTTTCACTACGCGTCCTGGGCATTTTATAAGTGCCACGACGCGCAGTGGGAATTTTTTTTGCCCTTAGACCGATTTTGGTGTACAAATTGTACCTTCTTTATTAAATAAAAATATGGCGCGTAAACAGTAGTTGTCTGAACAGCTATTCATTATAACGGTGTTCCTAATAATGGCCTATTACGAGCCTTAATTTGACTATTATGATAATACGAAGGTTTTTTTCGCTAAACGGTGAGCCCAATCAGGCTTAAAGATCCTCGTTTTATGATGAAGTAGCTTATTTAAAATTGATTGATGGTTTGTTTTCATGAAGTAATTATGTCAGAATAATTGTTTGAAGCCCTTTGTTTCGAATAGAAACGTTAGTTTTATCACCATTCAGTTTGATTACTGAATACAATTTTATTAAGTACATAACTGAGTATGTACATGACTGAGTATGACTACGGCAATTTATTTCTCTTAACCTATCTTCCTGGTATTTTACCATCTCCTGAATATCTCCTGCAAACGTCCCCAAATTAACACGCATGCTTACAATATATTTTTATTTACTTTTTAGTAAATAAAAGTATATTGTATTTTCAGGTGACATCAAGTTAGGACATTTAAATTTGATTTAATTAAATGCTTAATTAGTTACTTTACTGGCTATCTACTGGCAATGATTGGCATTCTTAAATTTGACTAACACAAGTTTTATTCATTTTGATTCCAAATGTCAGAATTAAAAGGTCAAGGTAATACCTACCCTATCAACCTTTTGTTTTTGTGATTTCATTTTCATTGATGTAAGTAAGTTATTGGGCCAATGATTTTTTTGGCATGTTGTTATTAAAACTGGATTAATGACTAAGAAATAAAGCGGTGTGGCATGTTGAATTTCGATCGTTATTTACAATGTTAATTCATCAATCCCCAAGCGACCACCGGTGGCCGCGCATCTATTGTCTTACTATTGTGTCTCTAATTGACGGTATCTGAAGGGTTAATTATCACTCGACATGCTATGAGAAACAAACAAAATTCACTACTAAATTTAACTATAGTTTTAATTTTCTTTAAAGCTTCCACTCTTTCATTTATTTTGAGATACATTTCATTCTTTTTTTTATTAGTGGCCAGTTTATTCTATGAATAAACTCATACGATGCACGTATGAGTTTATTTATAGAATAAACTGGCCACAAGCACGTACATTTTAATTCACATAATAAGTTTTTTCTCAAATGGTTTTGACGTTTCAAATTCAAATCATATTATTCCCTAGAGAACGGGCTGACTAGCTTTTGGTGAGGATTGTTTGACATATGAAAGAGATTATCGAACAGATGGTGTAATTATATAATTATAATATATAATAAAAGCTTGTAAAAAGGGGGTCTCAGGATCCGTAAGAATTTTTAAGGGCTCTTAATAAACTAGTGCGCCTCACCATCAACGATTGCATCACTGCTTTCCATCAGGTGGGATCGCAGTCAAGTACTAGTTAATATCAGATAAAAAAAAACTAATAACTAATTAATGCATGCATGCAAATAAAATTGAGTACAGGCTACTGCCACTTAAGTTTGGCGATTCTTCGTGCTATGTCAGCAGCCTTGGTTCTTTTGCGGATATCCTCATTCCTGATTCGATCACGCAAAGAAACTTCAAGCATAGCTCTTTCCATTGTCCTTTAGGTGACTTTAAGTCTTCTGATTTGGTTTATTGTAAGCGACCATGTTTCAGAGCCATATGTCATCACTGGCAACACGCACTGGTCATAGACTTTTGTCTTGAGACACTGTGGTAAGTTGGACGAGAAGATACCGCGCAGCTTCCCGAACGCTGCCCAGTCGAGTCGGATTCGTTGATTGATCTCTATCTCGAAGTTAAACTTACCCAACTGGACCGTTTTTCCCAGCTAAACGTAGTCGTTCATAACTTTGAGTGTAGAGTCTCCGATCTTGATAGGAGTGAGTGCTACATGGCTGTTTACCATGACTTTGGTTTTTTGTCCATGTTCATTTTAAGTCCCACTCTTTCGGAAGCTCTATTAAGGTCACCAAGCATTGTACTGAGCTCCTCCGTAGTCTCAGCCATGACAACTATGTCGTCGGCAAACCAAAGGTGAGTGATGTACCCGCCATTTAAATTAATGCCTAGCCCTCACCATTCCAGAACCTTAAAGACATCCTCCACGCTAGCAATGGAGGATCCATTGCTGCCGTAAACAGTTTTGAAGAAATAACGTCTCCCTACCTCACGCCCTGCTGCAAGAGGACAGCTTTCGAAGTCTAGTCTTGTAGTCGGACTGACATGTTGGCGTTTTTGTACAAACACTTTAGCACCTCAATGTACCGATATTCATTCTGGCACCGTTGGAAAGACTGCAGTACAGCCAACGTCTCGCTCGAATCAAAAGCTTTCTCGTAGTCCACAAACTCTAAGCAGAGTGACTGATTATACTCCTCAGTCTTCTGTATAACCTGCGGCAGCGTATGTATGTTGTCCACGGTGCTGAAGCCATTTCGGAATCCGGCTTGTTCGGGTGGCTGGAAGTCGTCGAACCTGCGCGCGAGATGGTTATTGATAAACTCTGGAAAACAGCTTGGAGACATGGCTCAGAAGCGAAATGGGCCTGTAATCCTTAAGCAGGGAATTATCGCCCTTCTTAAAGAAGAGTACCACCATACCTCTGCTCCATGCCTATGGCGTTTTTCCCTCGAGTGTGACGGAATTAAATAGGTTCTAAAAGGCCTTAAGGATCGGTTTTCCACACGCCTTCAGGAGCTTGGCCGTAATTCCGTGGTAACCTGACGCCTTGTGGTTTTTTAGCTGATTCAGAGCCATCTGAATCTCGTACAGGCTGACGTTCGGGATATCTTCGGTATAGTATTGAGTCTATCTAGCTCTTTGGTCATTTGCTAGATTTGCAGCGGGTTTGGTGATATACATCTATAACTCACCACAGAATGCCACTATCTCTCCCAGAAGCTCCAATTTGGCGGATATGACTCTGCCATCGTCGGTCTTCAGTTTCGTGAGCTGGCTTTGCCCTATAGACAGATCTCGTGAAAATACTTTAGAGCCCTTATTCCGCTTAATCGCATCCTTAATCCTTGCGGTGTAAAAGCGGCGAAGGTCGCGTTTCAGAGACTTCGAGATCTATTTATTGAGCTGCCGGTATATGTACGCATCATCTGGAGACTGCAGAATTATCTCACGCCTCTTCTTCATTAGCTCGAGGGTTGGATCAAAGAGTCTCTTGTTTTTATTTTTACGGTAAGTCTTGAAATGGACAGTTTCCACGAACCCATCGTTATATTAGTCCACGGAGTTTCCGAGGCACTCGAAACGATTGTGGAGTTCGAGCTGAAAGCTCAACTGGTCAACGTTGACACTACTTAGTATATCTCTTGTAGTGATACTTTAAATGTCAATTATGGCTTCATCTCTCTAAATAAAATCTTAATACCATAAAATGTATAAATGAGATCCGCTTGGATTTAACAAAAATACTCTTAGTAATAGATACTTATATACCAAAAATTTTATAGTTGTAGTCGTCGCCAAAGTTGCGTAACCCGTATAGACTAATTAAAATTCATAAAGTAATCTAAAATTTCCTGTTTTTCCTGTTGGTTTGCGTTCTTTATTGGTAAAAATGAGAAAGCTCAAAACATTAAATAAATCCGGACTGATATAAACATATTCTTTCTACTGCAGAATTTGATATAAGTTTGAATAATTTAAACATCTATAAATACAAAAGTATAAATGATTCCCTATTTTACTTGGTTATGCTATAACTTGAGAACGATTTAATTGTTTTTTTTTTTTAAGTTTTCTAACACTACGCATTTTTTTTTGTTCTGTAAGAACCTGTAATTCTTACGGAATAAAAAAATACGCACAAAAAATTTAAAAAATCGGAAACTTAACACTAATTTAATCTTTTTTTGAGAGTAGTATAGTATTCCACGACTGCACAACTCCGCTACTGTTCTGTTTCTGCTGCTGCTGTGCAGCTGTGTTTGACAGTTTCACTTGTAGAAAGAGCAATAAAAAAGGCAAGACGTAAATAGTTTCAACCCATGCGAAACCGGGACGAGTCACTAGTATTAAAATAGGTAATTATGTATTTGCCTGTGCTTATTTCTGTACAGTAAATTATTGTACAGCAATAAGAAATGTTCAGTGTACACTGAACATTGATAGATTTATATTTAGTGTTCATGTTGTGACACTAAATATAAATCTTTTTCTGGAAACGGTATTACAATTGGGTATTGGATGAAGCAGCATTAGCATTCCAAATCTTGGTTATAGGAAGAGTAGGGCTGTGGTGGAAATATCTCACTATCTGTCTTGAGCATACGTAACCTAATAACAGTGACGTCTGATTTTTTTCACCTACTATTTTTTGACAGTTTCACCCACCAGGTTGGAGTTTGGAAATTTCTTTCAAAACACAATTTTAGAAAAAGTTACTTTTGGTGAAAAACTATAAAAAATTTAATCAAGTATAGCTAATCAAATAAGCTAGCTGTTGGACGCTTCATACTCTTAAACCTAGTTAAAGGACATTAATCAAGTACCTACCCAATTATGACAAGCTAGTTATTGGTCGCTTCATTTACTCTTAAACCTAGTCAAAGGCCATCATGCATATTATGATAACCCTTAAATAGTATCTACCTAGATTAGACAGTGAAGTCGTCATAAAAGCTAAACAAAAGACAGTGTTATTTACCCACTCAATTATCATAGATAGACCATCATTTTATAAGGATTATGTCATAGGTCAAACTTTTGCTCTTTTCAGAAAAATGGTTATCCTTGCAATACCAATAAAGTCTAAAATGTCACTTATTTTAGATATATAAATTATTTATTTAATTCACCTGCAGCGATTTGAATTTTTTTGTTTATTTATGATTAGCTCATAATTTCACGGATACAGTGTAATATGGCGAAGTACGAACACATTTCTAAGTTCACTGATGCGCAATTGAAAATCCTGTCAACTTCATTATGACAAAATCATTAACTAACTATAAATTGTCCATTTAATTGAAACAACCTCCATTTGTAGCATGCAAATTTTTAGTTGATATCATATTAACATGTTGTTTTTACCGCTTATGGCAAAAACATCCTCGGAGCACAGTCATAATCATAATCATATTCCTAGGTATTTACCGGTAAACATCATTGAATGCAGGATCTAGCTTCTAAGATTTTAGTATTTTAGTACCTAGTTGCATAACCTCACAAATATTTTTGAAGCCATTGGGTGAGCCTTTGGTATTTGAATCAAAATAGGCATTAAACTATCAAAAAAACAATAAGAGAGAAAAATTCCAATGAAAAAAGCTCTACTACCTCATACCTTACAACTTTATTGTTACTTTGTTTTAAATAATGTTATCGTCATCAAAATTTTATCTTCTTGAGTCAGTCTTTCTGACTTTTATTAAAAAAAAATAGTAACATTATTTTTTTCAGTACTAAAAAATCTTTAGGATAACATTGTTCAATTCATAGGAATCCAAAAAAGGCGAGAATAGCGCTTGTTACAAAATGATTGCGAAAAATAGTCCGCAGGCGGCGAGACACTTTCATATTTACAATTTGACTTAACATCTACTTACATGTTTCGGATAGCGAAAATTTAAGGTATCAAACTTTTATAAATAACTGAATCATAATAAATTAATTTTTCTATTGAATAATTTCGTTTACAGACTGAAAAACTTGATACAAGAGGAATAAATGAATAACGAACGCCTACTACAGATATACCGGCAATGCTATAATAGGTGAAAGAGAGCCGTAAACATGGCAGGCATTGAGAAATAACAGATAGTGGAACACTACAACTGAAAGGTGTTCATTAGGATGTAATATCTATCTACTTAAAGATTTCACAATGGAATTCATTTTTCTACATCATAACTTATATCTCTAATTAGGTAGTTGGAAACTTATGTAGGCTTATTATTCCTGTAAGCGTTACTTTTTCACGTGTAAAACACACGTGCCCGTATCCTGACAGTCATTGTCGAAAACTGTCAATCATTACAAGATCCAAAAATTTTATATATCCTACTAGAGTAGACTAGACTGACTACGAAGAAATATTACACTCTCTAAAGTGTTCTTTATTCTCATTAGCATTAAGTTCATGCGTGTTATTGACACGCAAAAGGGAAAAATGGCCTGGAGCAAGACACTGAGATAAATCCTCTGTGTCCCTTTCTCACATACTACCAGAAAAAAATAAGAAACAGATGGTAGTTTTTAGATTGTTCCAATTATCGTTAAATATAAATGAATTGCAACTAAATATTTTATTGGGGAGGGTCTGTATGTATGCTTTTGCGGTTGCACAACGACATGCTTTGCTTTTGCTTTGCTTGGTAGTATAGATGCAGGCCTACCTTATCACCTCCCTCAGAGGCGATAAGGTGGCGGGGTCTTGAGGGAGAGCGCTACTGTCGTGAAGATCCTCAAGGCAAGTCAGGCGGATCCACCTTCTCGAGGTTGCCACCCCGTTTTTGGTCTAATTCCATCAGAATTAGACGTAACCGAAACCGCCTGGCGAATCCCAATCCAAGGTGTCATTCGTACCGAGCCGAGGGATGCGTGGCCAAGGGGGAGCTTGGTTCTTATCGGTGTCTCCCCAGCGAGATGGCAATCCTGGGGTAGTAAATTTTGCCTTACCCGGGCAAGCGGGGCTCTGCCGGGGTGGACTATTTATTTCCCTAGCTACTCGTGGGAACTGTATGGATTCACAGTTTTATACAAAAACATCTCAGGACGATGATGAACGTCCGGAACCCTCGAGTAGTCTTATTGGGTCAATACCTGATCTGACTACTCTCTTACTCGGTTCTGAGGGAGACTCCCAAGTCACCTTAGACACCGAACTCAACCCTCCTGAGCTGGAGTCGGCAAACGATGGCACGAGGCCTACTGAGATGGACTCGGAAGTGCCGTTGGGAACTGACTTTAGCCCCAGTAAACGACGGTTGCCAGGAGCCGCGCGTAAGCGCCTGCGGCGCCTCAAGGCTGGCGGTATGGACTCCATTGAGGCCTACAAGCTGGTCACGGAGCAGTGGGCGAGTGCGCGTGCTCCTTTGACTGATCTGGTGGCCGATACGTCATCGGGGAAGAGGCCGGTAAAACGATTTCGATCCGAGGACGAGTCGCCGAAAGATCATGCCAAAAAGACAACGCGTGTGGACGAAAAGTCAGGGCCAATTCCAATGATCCCTGACGAGACGTCCGCAGCTCAGGTCGGACCACCGCCTGGGACAAGCGTTGTGTCTTTTAAGGACGCCCTAACCAACGTCCGAGTGGGAATCCGTAATAGAGAGCCCATGTCGAACGTGCAATTGGGGCTCCTTTCTAAGGACATATTGAGGGCGATTCTTAACGCCCCTATGCCCAAAGCCCCCGAATTCAAAATTCGAATCGAGGGTTGCACTTTCAAGCCAGGATGGCTGCAAGTCGTAATCAAAAACGACTACAGCCTGAAATGGCTTGAAGAAAAAGTGGGGACACTAAAGCCGTGGCCAGAGGCGGAACTCTCGCTCATTAACGAGAAGGACCTGCCAAAAGCCAAGGTTGGGATCCTCCACTTTAAGACAGAAGATGTCATCAAAACTCCAAGAGATGCCCTTAATCTCTTGGAAAAACAAAACGACCTGCAGACTGGATTGTGGAAGGTGCTGAGCGTCAAGAAAGAAGGGGACGGAATCACGACCGCCCTTTCTATCGATGATGCCTCCATAGAAGCCTTGCGCAAACTAGACTGCAGGCCGCAATTAGGCTTTCGTAAAGTCCTAATACGCATTCGCGGCGATAATACGCCAGCGAAGGCTGAGCAGGTGGCAGGGACTAGCCAATCTGGCGCAAGGTTTTCGCCATCTGCTCAACACGCTCCTAAGGCGGGGCCGAGCGACCGGGTCTCTGGTAAAACGGCAAAGCGGCAAAACGCTAAGCCGAAACCCGGAGGCCAGGGCGTCAGGAACCGCCCCCTCGGGGCACCACCGACGAAAGGGGCTAACCGTCCCAATCGATCGGTAGCGGCGAGCCGACCGGCCAAACCTCAGGGCTGCCCTAAAGCCTCGAAGCCAAGCAGGTCGAATAACGCCGCTTAACCCACCCACACAAACACATAACACTAACACAACACAAACACACCATAACACAGACACACATAAACACACAAGTGGTGCAGATAAACCTGCATCACGCCAGAGCAGCCACGGCTGTTCTGGAAAAACTCTTCACACAAAAGAACCTTCACATCGCTCTTATCCAGGAACCGTGGCTGGCTAATACTAACACGGTGTCTGGACTGGGCTCTGCAGGTAAGGTCGCTCATCATATCGGTGGAGTCAAACCAAGAGCGTGTATACTTTTCAATAATAATATTGATTTCTTATGCATACCAGGCCTGTGCAGCGATGACCTGATTGCAGCTTATGTCAATGTCAAGAGCGGAAATGGACGCCTCATCGTGTGCTCGGCATACCTGGACGGGACGAAAACCGACCCATCCGAGGAGCTTGCAAAGGTAGTAGAGTACGCCTATGCCAACAATGCCGAGCTTCTCATTGGGTGTGACGCCAACGCCCACCATACCAACTGGGGCAGCACTGACATCAACGATAGAGGTGAGTTGCTTCATGATTTTGTACTAACTAACCGCCTCCAAATAGTTAATGAGGGATGTAAACCGACCTTTGTAACTAAATCGAGGAAGGAAGTTCTTGATGTAACTCTCGCTACTATTCACACTGCCAGGCTGATAACCAATTGGCATGTCAGTGATGAACCATCTATGTCTGATCATCGACTTATTGAATTCGCTTTGAATACATCCAACATTTGCGGAACTATCACTTTTAGGGATGCGAAAACCACGGACTGGGACTTGTACAGACGAAAGCTCCAGGAGAGACTCCTAGACGTCCCTAAAACCATACGCTCCCCTGAAACATTGGACTATGCTGTCACTCAAGTTACTGAAGCCATTACAGCCTCTTACCAAGAGAGCTGTCCTCTAAGAACTGTGAAGGACAGAAAAGTGACATGGTGGAACAAAAGGCTCGATGTTTTAAGGGAGGAATCACGTAGGTTGTTCAATAAGGCTAAATCGACTGACGACTGGGATCGGTATCGGAAAGCTTTAACTACCTATAATAAAGAAATCCGAAAGGCGAAAAGACTTTCATGGAGGAAGTTCTGCGAGGAGATTACTAAAGTCCCTCAAGGAGCCAGAATCCACAAAGTCTTATCCAAATCGCCTACGAATCAACTGGGACTCTTAAAGAAACCAGACGGTGCCTTCACTGCATCAGCGGAGGAAACCCTGAAACTTTTGGCGTCAACACACTTCCCTGGCTCGGTGATGGCACAAGACATCATCGTACCATATTCACCTCATATCCGCCTCTCCAGGCCTACAAATGAAGACTGGAGAAGAGCGGCGAGGTACTTTAGACCAAACAAGGTAGAATGGGCTATAGACTCATTCAAGCCGATTAAGTCTGCAGGTGATGACGATATCTTCCCAGCTCTCCTGCAGCAAGGGAAGACTATACTCATCCCTATCTTAATCAAAATCTTCAGAGCAAGCTTTGCCTGGGGATATATACCTGAGAAATGGACTACAGTTAAAGTCTGTTTTATCCCAAAGGCTGGTAAGAAAGACTACTCTCAACCAAAGTCCTTCAGACCAATAAGCCTTACCTCCTTCCTACTCAAGAGTATGGAAAAGGTTATAGACGAATGCATCAGGGATGGACCATTAAGGGCTAACCCTCTGCATCCGAAGCAACATGCTTACCAAAAAGGAAAATCCACAGAAACTGCTCTGTTAGAACTAACAGACAGGATCGAAAGGGCTTTGGAAGATAAACAGATAGCCCTATGTGCTTTCCTTGATATTGAAGGAGCTTTCGACAACGTCACCATAGACGCCCTTTCCAAGGGAATGAAGGCGAAAGGGATTGACGAGACAACTACTCGTTGGATCGAATTCATGCTCCTCAACAGAACTATCAGTGTTACCTTACACGGAACTACAAAAAGCTTCAAAACAACTAAAGGGTGCCCACAAGGAGGCGTTCTATCGCCACTTCTATGGCTACTCGTTGTTGACCAATTGCTGGTTGAAGCCTTTAAAAGAGACTTAGATGTACACAGTTATGCTGACGATGTGGTGGCTTGTGTTATTGGCCCCTGTCACAGCACGGTATCATCTATACTGCAAAGATCTCTGAACGTTATAAACACATGGTGCACAGAGAACAATTTATCGGTTAACCCGAGTAAAACAACAATAGTCCCCTTTACTAGGAAGCGAAAGTTGGACAAACTTGTAACGCCCACTGTAAAGGGGACTCGCATACCATTCTCTAATGAGGTCAAGTACCTGGGCGTAACTATCGACCAGAGACTGACCTGGAACACTCACATTAATAATGTGATTCAAAAGGCTAAAATAGCTTTAGGAATATGCTGTCGCTTAGCAGGGACGAAATGGGGCCTAAACCCTAAAATCGCCCTGTGGTTGTACACCGCCATAGTCAGGCCGATAATAACGTATGCCTGCGTAGTATGGTGGAGGAAAACATCCCAAGTGACAGTCATTAACAAACTTAATGGTTTGCAGAGACTTGCATGCATTATATCAACAGGCGCCATGTCTACAACCCCAGGAGCTGCTCTAAATGCCCTGCTTAACCTTCCGCCACTTCATCTATTAATTGCGAAGGAGGCGAAAGCGGGCATGTATAGAATAAACAGCACTGGCAAAGTAAACTGGCGCTCTCAAGCACTGAGATCGCTACACGAATCAGTGCTTGAACACGATCAGCTAGCTATGACAACAGACGTCATGCTTCCACAGTGTAGCTTCACAAGAAATTACACAGTGGAACTGCCGAGCAGAGAGGATTGGGCAAGCAACCTCATTACTTGCAAGGCTGGAAGCCTGATCTGGTTTACAGACGGATCCAAAATGGGTGAGAATGTAGGATGTGGAATATTTGGCATTAGCCCGAAATTCAGCAAAAGCTTGAATCTGGGTAAATATGCCACCATATTCCAAGCGGAGGTATACGCCATTATAGAATGTGCGGAAGCCAACCGTCAACGAAACTACATAAATCAATTAATTCTGATTTACTCAGATAGCCAGGCAGCTCTTAACGCCTTGAACTCGAATACAATAAATTCGAAACTGGTAAAAGACTGCGTTAACAAACTAAATGACCTGGGGCAAAGGAATAAAGTTATTCTGAGATGGGTACCGGGTCATTCTGGAATTACTGGCAATGAAAAAGCCGACGAACTTGCAAGGACTGGGGCTCAGGGTCATCAGATAGGACCAGAACCTTTCTGTGGTATCTCAAAGAACCAGGCCATGCAGACCCTTAAGGGCAACCTATTTGGCGATTCAAAAAAGTACTGGTTGTTACAACCAGGACTGCTACACGCCAAATCTCTAATAGAAGGCTACTCACAAAAACGAACTGCCGAGCTTCTTGAGCTTAGCAGGACGAACATTTGTGCGATAGCCCGCGCCTTAACCGGGCACTGCAAATTAAACAGGCACCAATTTCACATGAAACTGAGTGACACTGATGTTTGCAGGTACTGTAATCAGGAGAGGGAGACGCCTAAGCACCTGTTGGGTGAATGTGGGCCCCTTATCCACAAACGGAGTATCCATCTGGGTCGACACATTATTCGCCCGGAGGAGATTAAAACTCTCAAAGCTAGGAGTATTCTAGACTTCCTGGAAGCCTCCCGGCTAAAAGAGTTACTCTAACAAGGTGGCGAGTCACAATAGATCTTTTAGGTCGCAGTGACTACATCTCCTACACTATGGGAGATGCATAGCCCCTTTTCTTCAAAAATAATAAATATTTTATTTCAAATAATGCTTCGTCAAAGTTTTATACGCATTCTTCTTGTATTTAATGATGATTTCATTTAGATATAGTAGCTATTCGTAGTAATTTTCAAATTATGAAAGGCAACATTCAGGAGGTTTCAATTTGACAGAATTTGACATCAATAAACAATATGGCTGATGCTTCATAGGGCTAAAGTTGTATTTTTAATTGTTACAAGTTTTTATCTCAATATTTAGTAAAGTATAAAGTGTGCAAGATGTTCAAAACGTTGCTGTGTAAAGTTTGGCAATAGTGACGGGTATCCTGGTTGTGGAATTTCATTTTTTTTGGACAACAAACATCGTTTTGAATTTCATACGGGAATTAAAACATATTAACTGCCTGTAAAAATACATAGAGAAGGCGTATCATTCACGATTCAGAAGACGGACTGGGTGCTAAATTTTATTAAATTTTGCGGTCGACTGTTCAAGTTTTATATTATTATATGCAAATTTCTCAATATCTGAGGAGGCTCAATATATTTTTTTTAATAAATCAAGCGCGTACCAATTTTACTAATTTTATCTTTTCTGTTGATCGGGCGCCCTTGGCCGCTCGGCGATCTTCGGCTGCTCTCGTGACACAACGAAAAGCGGCGGCCAGAGGTCCGGGAGGTGCGGGACGTGTCTTCGGACCAATTCAATATATTCTGTGACCAGTTTTTAAAACGACGCGCGTGCGCTCCAAAATCTTCTCCACATCTTTCGTCGTAGTCAATATAGTACATTCGAGAATTATATTCATTTTAAATCACAGTCTACTGTCTTTAAGTTTAGTCCTTAGGTAGGTCCCTAATAAATGCCGCACGCAATGCTGCACGTATGTGGCTTAACCGTTAACTACTAGTAATATATTATTTTTTATGTTTTATTGTAGATTTCCAAGAAACGAGAACCATCGGCAAGAATGGCTTTGAAGTTGTGCCATTAATTTTTTTTTTTTTCAGCAACAGTTTTATTTGTAGTCGCCACATTAAGGCTGAAGATGTAATAGTTCATAAAGTTAAATCAACACTAAAACCTAATTCTATTCCATCTATATACCCTTTTGTAAGTTCATTCGTTGTTAAAAATCCGTTCAGTAGTTTTTGAGTTGATTACAAACAGATATAGATAAACAAAACATAGTGGAAGACTTTTTTTGATGTGGTAAAATCTCCAATAACTTATCCTGCTCTAAGGTAGAGCGCCTTACGCCCCATCTTAGAGCGGAACAAGTTATTTGAGGTTTATATTGAATAAATCTACCCGTGTCCTTTAGTTGCCCTTTGTGTTCCAGGACCATGGTTTCCCTTTCGAAAATTCCCTGTGGCGCTAACGGGCATCGGCAATAATTAGTAGTAGTAGTAGTAGTTATTATAAATAAATTTATAAACCTGTCGAGGATCATTTATTTAATGTATTATTTATTGTTTATTTGTTGGTTAATAAGTGCAATTTAACGTATTAAAAAAATTTACAATTTGATGTCACGCATCAGTCTATTTTTAATAAAGTAAAAATAAAAGAATAACATTAGTTTTATTATAAACTAACTAGTTTTTTCTTTCAGACAAACCTTATTCTGATAGGTGCAGCCGTTCAGAAGTGATCTTCTTACGTAGGTACACACACATTAGGCATTTTTTTATCAGTGTAGGTATTTCATACTCGCATAAGAGGATATTGCTATTATATATACGGACATCAGCTATTTCCTAGTCATTACAGAGAAAACTCACAGTTCCCTTTTGGTAAGCATATTATACATATTAATTGTTTTTGAACTTGCATGTCTATTTTAATGTATCAAAAATATCTTTAACTAACTTTTGAGCAAAATTGTCCCGTAGTATGTAGCTAGTGTATGGACACACTAGTAGAACGAGATGACAGGACTCTTTCTGACTTTCCTTATCAGGTACGCTTTTAAGGTTGCCGTAGTCAATCTAATACTAGAATATAAAATCTTTGACAAGATCTTATTCTAAACTAACTTCTACCAGCAGCTTCACTCCTGTAAAAGTAGGTTTCTCCATACAAACTTTAGACCCCCGTTTCTTATATTTAGAGTGAGTCTTGAAAAATTCTTTATTAGTGATCACCTACTTTATAAAAGGAACTTTTGCATAAGATATCAAGCTATAAGTTTCGGCGGTGTGTCCTGAAACTGATTGATTGACATATGTCACTCAATCAGTTTCTCCTTTTACATACATATTATGTTCACGACTCTTTTGTAAGTAGGTGTATTCAACCAGTCTCCATGCTAAAAAAGTACATTACTCATGCGACTTATTTCTGTCAACTATCTTTACAACGTTTTTTTTTTGTAACGATGTAGGTTTTCACCTCGATCCCGCACGATGATGAAAAGAGGGAGACCAAAAGGGGTCTACCAACTCATTCTGGTTATCGTTTATGAGTTGTAGAGACCTCAGATTTATTAATTATTAAAAAAAATGGGGTTTTTCTCCTCTTCATCTTCTGTTCTTAACACTTTTTGAAACTTTTGAAAAGGATCATTTTTCTTTTGGCCGAAAAACATTAAAATATTTTTAATATGTTAAAATAAATAAGTATTAATACACAAAAAAGTCCTAGCTAACTCAATAAGTTCTAGAAACTCTAAAAGCTGTTTTAATTAATGTTCCACTGAAGTCGTCTTTATTCAAAGGAATAAAACACTTGTTCCTTTTTAAAAAATGAAGAAATCGACACGAACATTTTAAAGTTCAACTTTTACGTAGGTAGTTGAAAAGAGGTGGGATTTCTATAGAGTCTCTCAACCACTTAACGGATTCCGAACACGGATACACCATTTCCTGGATTGGGATTTTATTACTTTTAAGTTTTACTCGGGTGACCCCACGTTACCATAGGACCGCAAAACATTTATCACGCAAGCCGTACCGAGGGCAGAAGCTAGTGTTTTTAACTCATAACTATTGTGATTTTTAAATAATTTATTACATAATCTAATCGTCATAAATATTAACAGTCTCGACCAAGTCAAAATAGCTTTTAAAAATATTTTCTGATTTTAAAAATCGTAATTTAAAACAGGTGTACAATACTGCACAGTCACTGACATAAAATCTGGCCGAATGGTCCTGCTTTAGCGAAGAACTTTCAAGTGTCATGTCCGTATGTTCATGTGAAAGCAATTAGCAACAGCGACCTGTTGTGCCTGACAGTAATGAAAGCAAAGGATTCGACTGAAACTTTGAGGTGGAGACCAGCCTGTCGATCTGCCTCCTGCCGGAGATGCTAGGAGTCGCAGGAAAACTAGCGGCTACCATAGGCGCGGGGTAGTGGCCGGCGAGCCATGGGCTTACCATCGGGCCTTCCGCCAAGGACCATGGTGTCGGGTCGACCGTGCGTTTTGCACGTGCACCTCAGAGATGTCAGCAACATTGATGGGGTCACTCAGGGCCGATGCCAGCCAGAGCTAGGGATTGTTCGAGCCCCCGCAAAAGTCAACTGAAGAACACAGGAGGATTATAATTAGTAAAAGCCCTCTCTGTCGCTCCACTCGGAGCTGGTGGAGTCGTTTAATGATATCCTACTGAAACAAAAATAAAATCCATTCAAATCTCCCTTGAATTAATTATTTTTGATTTACTCGATAACATTTTAGACGAGACAGCACTATGATAAATTAATTGAATAGTGAGAAAAGGTTAATGAATTAATGATTAATATTTCCGCACCAACAAATTATCTTGATCGAAATAAATTTAATGACGAAATACAGGACGAAAACACAGGTGAGAATGTCATGAGTAGATAACAATTATTAATTAGATAATATCTAGAAGTAGGTATTTAATAAGCGAATGGTGGAATCTAGTTATTTATAGACTTAATTAGCGTAGATCGTTCACCTCATGCACTTTCCACATTGTCTTTAGGGTTCCATAAAAGAAAAATGAACTCTTGCAGGATTTTTTTTTTTGGGTGGGAATTCATCAATTATGTTCTCCCACTCTCTCTCATGATGAAATGAATGAAAACCTACCCGGATACGGGTAATCCTTTCAGTTTCCCTTGCAATTTCAAACCTGCAGTAACTCTTTTAAATTATCTCGCTACCCTAGTTGCTCGGGTTGCCACCCAGATGCAACTCCGAACCAGTATCCCCGGATGACCTACGTCTGTCGCACGATTCACTTAGTCGAGGCCCTTATTATGGAACGCTCTCCATCATCTACCACAGTGACCGTGGAAAATGGATCCAGTGAGAGATGCCGTGTGGTATAAGGGATTGATTCTGAGGCCGTTTCCGTTTCGGTTTCGTTCCGTTTTTTTAGAAGATACTCTACCTACGTTGGGATGCTTGACCTTCAATAGCGGCGACTAAAGGTACACGGGAGTGTAAAAGTCTGATAGTAGTCTCGCTTCACCCAAAGCGAGAGAAATAGTTTGCTTCTTAAAAAAAAAGTCTTGTAGTACAAGTTGAAGAATCGTAATTTGCAGTTTTTTCACATAATAAATATTTTTGTACAAATTCCGTGGAAAGGCCAATGCAAACTATTGGCATGATTTATTTTTTACTTTTCGCCAGATATGAAACTTAGGTTACATGTTAGAGGACGATAGGAAGAATCAATAGGAAAATCAGGTCTTTAAGCCGTAACCGAACAAAGATACGTATAGAAGCATTGCTAGGATATGTTTGTCAGGCGTTGCCTATTTCCGTTATATTATAATGAAATGGAAATATATTCCAAGGTTATTACTATTAAATTTTTTCACACAGTTTTTCATCACTAAAACTAGTAAAAAATTTAAGTGATAAATAAATTAATAAGATACTTGTCAGTATAGTGATAGTGATTAACACTTTTTAATCCATACTCACCATAAAAATCGCAACCAAAACTATATTTTAACAATGACAAGCTTCAAATACTCGTATCAGATATTCAGTACCTTTTTTTATAAAAATAACGCCTGATAACAAACTAAAGCAATATACTAAATAGTCTCTAACTTCGTTTGATTACGGTTGATAGATATAATTTTTTTCGCTATTGATTTATCATACATTCCTTTAAAACATAACCTAGGTTTCACTTTTGGCGAAAATATAAAAAATACATGTCAGCAATGAGGCCTCCTACAAGGTGGAGCGATGACCTGGTGAAGGTTGCGGGAATCCGATGGATGCGGGACGCACAGTGTTGTGTGGACGCATTGTGGTGACACTCGGGGGAGGCCTAAGTCCAACGGTAGACGTCTGTCGGATGAAGTGACGATGATGATGATGATGAATGTATGAGAAAAGTTTCATTCCCCTTTACCATGACATATGACTTTATCGATGTATGAGAGAGTAATTAAGTTAATTTATATATTGTAATGTAATGTCGGGCCGTAGGCTCGGTGAGGCAATGGGTGACTCCTGGGCCAGGTCGTTCTTGGTTCAAATGATGGCCATTGCTATTGAATATTAATGAATATTTATATATTACTAGCTTTTGCCCGCGCGGCTTCGCTCCCGCTCCTCCCTACTCCACCCTACTATACCCAACTCTATACTCTACCCTACCCTACTCTACCCTACTCTACCTTACTCTACCCTACTCTACCCTACTCTACCCTACTCTACCCTACTCTACCCTACTCTACCCTACTCTACCCTACTCTACCCTACTCTACCCTACTCTACCCTACTCTACCCTACTCTACCCTACTCTACCCTACTCTACCCTACTCTACCCTACTCTACCCTACTCTACCCTACTCTACCCTACTCTACCCTACTCTACCCTACTCTACCCTACTCTACCCTACTCTACCCTACTCTGCCCTACTCTGCCCTACTCTGCCCTACTCTGCCCTACTCTGCCCTACTCTGCCCTACTCTGCTCTACTCTACCCTACTCTACCCTACTCTGCTCTACTCTACCCTACTCTACCCTACTCTACCCTACTCTACCCTACTCTACCCTACTCTACCCTACTCTACCCTACTCTACCCTACTACTCTACCCTACTCTACCCTACCCTACCCTACTCTACCCTACTCTACCCTACTCTACCCTACTCTACCCTACTCTACCCTACTCTACCCTACTCTACCCTACTCTACCCTACTCTACCCTACTCTACCCTACACTACCCTAATTTTTTTTTCCCATAAGAACCTTCTCCTTACAATAACAATCACAACAAAAAAAAAATCAGCCAAATCGGTCAAGCCGTTTTCATGCCAAGTCGTGACAACGGAAAACGGGGGTCATTTTTATATATATAGATATTAGTTTTGAAAACTACGGAACCATACGTATGCGAGTCCAACTCGCACGTATCTGTTTTTATTGATTACAAATTAGCTACTTAGCATTCAATCAATGAAATTAAAAGAATCCTGCGGTCTTAATTCACAAAAACCTACATACATATTAAATAGTGACAATGCAATATTTTATCTTATTTTTTTCAAATCCATAGTAATTTGGGTGGGCCTAAAATACAGTAACTAGTTTGGTCACCTCCACTGGTTTGCTTGAGTATTTGTTGCACGTTATAAGTACTCAAGTAAGCCACAATGTTAATTTCATCTTGACTTTTGTCAATAGACCTGCTGCTGGACACAAACATCCTCAAAGTATCGCCACAACAACCAGTCCTACAGTTCCCGCGACCCTCACTGTGGTCCTGCGAATGGGATATTAATTTAAGAGTCGTCCACTTTTGGACATAGGCCTCCCCCAAGTGTCGCCATAATGACTGGTCCTGTGTGTCGTTCCCACCTCAAATAATTATTTTACATTTGAGGTGGGAAAGACGCACAGTACCAGTCATTATAGTGACACTTGGGGAGGCCTATGTCTAACAGTGGACGTCTTTTGGCTGAAATAATTAGGTGAGAAATCGTCAAATAACTTCTCTCGCTCAGGGCGGGGAAAAGGCGAGAACGGCGTGTCAGACCTTTACTGACGTTCCAGGGTAATGGGAACTCTTTCAAACCTTCCTACAGCAGCTCTAGTATTTAAGTGTCCTATCGATTATGGAATTGCACTAAATTAGCGCTAAGGCTTTTTCTTGTTTCGGCTTAAACAATCTACCACGAGCTCAATAAAGACGAGGCAACAATACTAAGAGTTATGTAAAGGAAACACCATAAAACAACCCTATCTATACCATGAAGTCGGAAAAAAAAGTTAGTACTGGCACCTCATGCAAGCGCTATCATGGAAACTACAAGAGCACTAGAAGGGCCTAAGCGGTAGAAATTCGGATCCTTCCCAGAAACTGGGTAGAAAGAAGGGTACACCCAGCTTTGTGATCAACATCTTTATAAGTGAATAGCAGTGAAAATATATCTTGCCTATTCGGCCAGGAATTCTATCTTGACATAAGTTCAGTTACATCAGACAAATTATAATAATAATAATAATACCTAAACTACCGGAGACATATTATGAAGGACGGGACGGTTGACGTGTGTCGGGCATGCCATCGTCCGGGTGAGTCTATCAGACATATTATCTCTGGTTGTTCTCGTCTAGCTAACGGCGAGTACTTGCACAGGCATAACCAAGTAGCCAGGATTATTCACCAGCAACTTGCTTTTAAATATAACCTAGTGGATTCTGAGGTACCGTACTACAGGTATGTGCCCGACCCAGTTCTTGAAAATGACCATGTCACGTTGTACTGGGATCGGTCTATCATCACTGACCGGACTATTGTAGCCAATAAGCCGGACATAGTGGTGATAGACCGATTAGCGCGCCGCGCAATGATAGTCGATGTCACCATCCCACATGACGAGAATCTCGTGAAAGCTGAGAAGGAGAAACAAATGAAATATCTCGACTTAGCTCACGAGGTTGTCGACATGTGGAATGTGGACTCAGCTATCATTGTGCCGATTGTCGTGACCGCCAATGGCCTCATAGCCAAAAGCTTCGACGACCATCTGTCGAAGCTGTCGTTGCGCGGTTGGATCAAGGGCCTGATACAGAAGGCAGTACTCCTCGATACGGCTCGCATTGTGAGGAGGTTCCTGTCTCTGGAGCCCTAACCACCGGTAGCTTGGACCTTGCTCCCGATACCGGCGGAATACTATTTTTTTATATTTTTAAATGTTTTTTTTTTTTTTTTTTTATAATTGTACTTAAGAAATATTTAAAAATATATAAAATATGTGTAAAATGAAAATAAAGAAATAATAATAATTTTTTCCCATCGTCGTATCTCCACGTTGACGTCGTGGTGGGGCTTGTGTGCTCCAAAATACCCTAGGTCTGTATCGGTAGAATTTTCTTTGTCGTAACATGCCTAGGGTGAGGGGCCAGACTAAGAGAGATACAATCCGCAGGGCAGTTTTGTGGCGAACTGTTGGGTATTAGCGACCCCACGGACCCGATCTCCCGGCAGAATTCTTCTTCATCTCCGGCTTGCCTTCATTGGCCGGCCGTAGTGAACACTGACGAGGAACACAGCTCCCACCTCTCTCATGCCTTTATTGGCTGGCTTGAGTGGAGATTCGCAAGAGCTCGTGCTCCGGAGAAGGATGTATAATCCAGTAAGGTGCTGGTAGGGATCTTGACCGTACTTCCGGGATTGTCCTGATAGCCGTGGTATGCCTCTCCACTCCTCAAGCGCCTCAGGATATGTTGCCCTCTTGTTGCAACGTCACTTCGTGCTAGCGGCCGTTTCTGGGGGCCCATTTATTGAGTGTGCAAGTCACCCCCTGCCTTTTATCGATGGATCTTAATAACATTGTTCAGGCAGGGGCCATAGTCTTAACATAGTTCCATGATATCAGTCCACCTAAGACTCCAAAAATCATAGCCTTATTATTTTGTTTTCCATATTGTATCGCAATAGTTTTTCAAACCGGGGGTGGTCCTTGGATGCACTAGTATAGCGCATACAGGGATAATCGCCGGTTGGTACCACAATCCATCATTAAAAGCATCTAAAAGGGCCTCTGCGAGTTGGTTTCGGCTCCTCGTACGCCTTCCAAAGGTCCAGGACCTGAGGGTCCTGAGATAAATAAATATATAAAAATAATAATTTATTTATTTAATCAGATAACTGAGATCCATCATATAAACAAGTCAAAACTAATAAGTGATAGTAAGCAGCGACTTTGTCCGCTGTACTAATTTCCACATGAGTGGACAAACATGTCTACTAGCTATGGCACTCAAGACGCTGTGGCGACTTTCACGCAACCGACTGAGAAAAGAAGCGGTCTTCTTGCGCCAGATTGTTGCGAAGCTGTTTGTGCGCACTTCAGCAAACGTTGCTGATGCGCTACAAAAACGTGGAAGCAGCAACAGCGCCCTGAACGCATTGTTAAATTGGACAAGCAGAGCATTGTATGCTCTCTGGATATAGTCAGTCCACAAACATCCCGTGTACAGAGAAGTACAAAACGCCTTAAATAAAGTTATTTTGACTGCGTCCGCACAACGGGAGAATCTGCGAGCCAACATATTCGCCCGAACTGACAATGCTCTGCGTTCCCTTTCCATATCAATATCGTCTTTTAAATCATCGGTAACCCAATGTCCAAGATATTTAAACAGGTATACTCTATTTAAAGTCTCACCATTGAGAAAAAGTGGTTGTACAGGTGGACTCTTGGGACCCGATTTAAAAACCATATAAACAGATTTTTTTATATTATATATGAGACTGTGTGAAGCCACAAACGACTCACAAATTGCAAGTAACCTTTGGAGAGCTCCGATCGAGGGGGCCAGCAGCACCATGTCGTCCGCGTAGCTGAAATTGTTACAACAAACACCATCGACATTGCAGCTGACACGCATGCCACTGAGCTCCTCAACCAGAGCATTTACGTACAGGTTGAAGAGTAAGGGTGAGCTCAAACCTCCCTGCCGCACCCCACACTCCAACCCACTTGCATCCGAAAGCTCACCCGCCCACTTGACACGGTTCTCCTGGTTAAGATACCAATACCTCAGGAGGGATGCCAACTCCGATGGCACCTCGGTCCCTGCTAATTTCTGCCATGGGACATCGTATGCCACAAGATCAAAGGCCTTGCTCAGGTCCAGGAAACAGGCATACACGGGAGTATGTCTATCCGTATAGTACTTGACAGTGTGCTTCAAACTAAATATGGCTGCTTCTGTGAACAGCTCAGGCCGGAATCCGAACTGAGCGTCGTGCAAATGTACATGTTTAATGAAATGTGAGTTAAGCACACTGTCAAGTACCTTGACAATGATGGTCGCCAAGGAAATTGGCCTATAGTTAGTCTTGTCTGCCATGTCACCCGTTTTGTTCTTGGCTATAGGTACCACTAAAGTTTGCATCAGTCCATGAGGAAGGTATGCGTGGCTTATGCATAGATTAAATAACATGGCAAGCACTCGAGGCAGATGAATGCCAGCGTGTCTCAGATGCCGCGCGTGTCCGTATTCGTTAATTAAAAAGGGTAAAATCATCCAAATGACATCTCTCACCCTTGGGCGGAGCAGGGAGATAGTGTCAGACTCTTACTGACTGAAAAACCCACCCCGTCCCTTCGTGTCTTTCATACCGGGGCTGAGCTACCTTTCGGAGCTAACCCTGGCCCCAGTAGGCTTCGACCCACCTGCATCGACCACTCTGCTGTTGTTACCAACTCCTTGAGGCGCGCGGTAACAGCGCGCGCCGTTGACGACTTGGGCTCGGTCCGGACAGTTACCGGACAGCGAGCTACCCACTGCACGCCGTTCGCAAGCCTGTTTTCAAAGGTTGCCCCCTGTCCTATTTTATTCGTGTTTGTTAATTGTCTAGGTTCTAGATATACTCAACTAACATTTAAATTGAAATAAGGCAAATTGCAATATTGGTATTTACACATGTTAGATTTATTAGTGAGGATATTGTCCACATTGGATTTTCGATAGTGAAATTGAGATGCAAAATTTTTATACAAAAAAAATCGGCTACACTGCAAAAAACTAAACACTAAAACGATCAAAATAGCTTTAACTTCGGTAGTTCACGTTTCTGGTATTATTTGCTTGATATTCCAAAATTAAAATTGTAAAAAAACCAAAACATTAAAATGATCAAAGAATTTGTGTTTTTTTTAGTAAAGTCGGTTATTCCTTTTTTTGTGTAAAAAGTTTTTTATTTAACCCTTTCAGTTGTGATACACTCTCATGACAATTCAAATGACTGACCAAACCATTTATTTATTTGTATTGTCATAGTTACTTGTAACTATGTTCATTGTGATTTCTATTTGTGGGTGAAGTTCCGTCGGCCATTTCTGGTCTTCCACTTCATCAAATGTTACTTTTTGACTGTTGGTTTAAGTTCTCGTTGAAAATACCAAAATCACTATATAGTTGCCTAGAATATTTGAGGAGTTCCCACGATATTCCTATTTATTACTATTATTCCCTCCTATCTTCAGAGCTGGATTAGAGCGTGAAGGAGTTCCAGACTTTAACTAACAAAAACCCACATGGTTTCTTCAATTGCTGATTGCATTACAAGGCCATAATAACTCTTTCACATAATCTCGCAGCTCTATCCACTCCGCTTTAAACTTAATTTATAATAATTATTACTAATCATATTTTTCTTAATTGCAGGGTAAGTATAGTTTAGCAGGGGATCGAAGAATTTCAAATCAATCAAAGAGAAAAATAATGGTACGTATCCTTTATTAACACAAGAAATATCTGCTGCAATTCAACATCAATATCTTCATATTTTTTGTAGGTTATATCCGTAATCAAATCGCTGGAACGCTCAACGAGCACTCAGTTGCTGGTCAAGTCGGGGTTTAGTACTGGACGGGTGCGTTCTTGGTCTTTTCGGCGATGTATGCGAGAGAGCGTAAGATCTCCGGAGGGGTCGCGGGACCAACTGGGAGGATATTGCTCTGTAACAAATAGATACAATTATATTAATCTGTAAGACACACATCTGTACACTCCCTCTGCCTTTCAAAAGGAGACCTCCCACCAGTAAAACATTATTTGCTTATCGGTACTTACACTTATGGTTAAAGCGTATTATCACTAACTGTCCCCGTACATCGGCCTCAAAAAACTGCCGCATCAAAAAAACGCTTGCAGCGGCCACAAACAAAAGCTGGAAGCGGCCGCAAAAAACAGCTGAAACGCGCGACATCTCTTGTGCCCGGTGAAGCTTGAAGCCGCTTCGAGCGTTTTTTGTGGCAGCACCGCCGTACACGAGCCACAAAAAAAGGCCACCTCAAAATGAAGCTTGAAGCAGCGTTTTTTTTAAAGCCCGTGTGCGGGGACAGTAAGATAGTGGTCAGTGAGAAATGCCCCCTTGCAGGTTTCATATTTTACCTTTCTTTCAAATTTTTTACAAGTTCTGACGCTTGCCTATTTTCATAAATAGAACTACTCGTATAACTGAATCATCCTAAGGTATTGCTTTTATGAATAAACAAATACTAATCCTGTTCTAATTTCTCATATTTCAAATATTCACAATTTGCAAACAAATATGTAATTATAACAGCAGTGTTAGAAGTTCTTGGAATCAAGGCTTGTACTATAAACAAGAAATACCTTAGGGGACACTAGATTCATAAATACAAGTATTCATAAAACTACCGTTTCAACATAACCGTGCCCGGTTTTAATTGTTAAAAGTGGAGTCTTACCTGGGGCTGGAATCCGTTCTCGTCAGCAACGTAGAGGACCTCTACGGGGGTGCCGTCGGGAGCGATGTACCGGTAGGAGCCCTGGGATACCTGTCACACAACACAAAATAATGTTAGCACTGTGACAATGCACACTTAAAAACATATAGCTGCATATAGACACATTAATATTAATTTTCTGGGTCCACTACAGAAATTCCCCAGAGGTTACGATGGAGCATAAGGTAGAGGTGAGACCCGCCTGGACAAAGCACTGCCGTGTCCTTGTGGGGGCGACCGGTCGCGCCGGGCCTTGGTACAGGCCATGGTCAGGAGCAAGGAAGAGTGGCAGGTGGTTGCCTTCATGTGCGAAGCAGTAATGCTAGCAAAGGAGACGACGGCACGCGAGAGCACGTCCCTCACGCCCCAGCCGGGTCATGACATGGATACTTAAGAATCACTCAGCTTATAAAAATTAATGAAGGTCTGTGTAAAAAAAGTTCATAATAAGGTAATAAACTTACAACGGCGCCGGCTTCGCCGACCTGCTTGTAGGTGCCAGTAACATCAGCACTGATGCCATTGCCGGTCTCGTAACTATAAGAAGTAGAAAATTTATTAAACGCAATCCCAAAAAGTAACTAAGTAAATGTAAAATTTTAGATCGTAAAAAAATAATGATTGAAAGAAAAAGTAAATTAAAGAAATAAAATTTACAATAGAAGGAGAATCACTCAAAGTTGACACTTACCCGAATTTGTAACCCTCAGCGGTTACGTCAGATTCGGAGCGGACGATGGCGGCTTCACCTTCGTTGGAATAACCCTTGTTGACGACCGATTTGGCGGCCTGGTAGGTGGCAGATCCAGCATCGTAGGCGGCGGCACCGGCTGCGACGAACGGAGAGGCGGCGACGGCGGCTGCGGAGGCGACCACGGGGACGCCGACCGCGGAAACGGCCTTAGCGGCGGTGACGGCGGGGGCAACCGGGGTGTTCTTGAAACCCTGGAAGGGCTTGTAGCCACCGGCTGAGAAGGGTTTTTGGCCGAAGGTGGCCGCGCTGGCAGCGCATACGCACAGAGCAAGAACCTGCAAATTAATTAAAATAATTAGTTATTTTTGTATTATCAATAATGAAAGTTGATAACTTGATTAAAACTTATTAATATAAAGTTTAATCAGTTTTAGTTTCAGATATATGTTCATAATTAATCTCACCAAGAATTTCATTTTTGCTGAGATCTGTACGAATGTCAGAAACAAACAGGTACCTTCCTATTGAATTTTTATCCTTTTATATAAAATAGAAGTTAACAAAAAACAGCGTTTCGTATTCTAAGGGTATTGACACGAAAATGTGACCTTGATCTTAACATTAATTTCTTGATGTCAAGCAGAATATCATTAAGACTGGATCTATTATCAATTCGTTTAAATATAGGAGACCATTATTTAATAATCAAACAAGTCTATGTATTTTCTTATTACCTTTGGAGTGGACCCGTATCTTTTTTTAAATATTATTATGGAAAATCAACGTTGGGTAAAAATAATAATACTATTTATTTCATAATCCGTTCATATCCTAGCCTGGTATAAGAATTGTTTATTTTTTTATATAAATTAACTATGTCAATTATTATTATGCTATACAGTTATAAATCATATTGAATATATAAATATATATATATATTATATATTTCAATAAAATTAAATAAAACGTAAATATAGATCCAATACATAAATTAAATTATAAAAATATAAATCTATAATTTATAACTTTACCAGATGGTAGAGGGGTAACTTTTTATGAATAATCATCATAATCATAATCATTTATTTTGTTTGTAAAACATAGGTAATACATAGGGTGGTATAAATAAAAAGTGCGCTATGTTTTGCCAAATATTGGCATACAAACTTATCTTGCATGCATATTAACAAAAAATTAAAATTATAATATAATGTCAAACAATTAAACAATAATTTCAAAAAATATAAAAATGAAAACAGAATGTCAAAACAAAATAATTGAAATGTCACTGAAATTAAATAGAATGTCAAAACTTAAATATAATGTCATAAAATAAGTACAATGTCAAAAAAATTTAATACGATGTCCAGAATAAATAAATGCAATGTCAAATGTATACTATGTCAAACTAGTTAATACTATGTCAAAAGATTTAATACTATGTCAAAAAATTAAATACAATGTCAAAAAATTAAATACAATGTCACAAAAATTTAAATATTGTGTCAAAAAATTAACTAGGGTATCAAAATTAAAACGATATTAAAATAGTAAATAATGTCAACAAATCAACAAATCAGTCAAACAATTGTATCGTTAAGAAATTCGTTGACACTATAGTATGCTTTTTGAGCTAGAAATATCGTTAATTTAGATTTGAATGCATTGTTATTTACGATTTCCACTCTTTTGGCAATTTGTTAACTATTGTTGGAGCCATACATATGATATTCTTGCGCATAAACGCCGTTTTTGCGCTTGGTGTGTACAGTTTGGTATTGTCTCGTCTATTGCGTGAAATTTTTTCTTCCAAGCGAGGAAACCGGGAAGGGTTTGCTCTAACAAACATGGTGACTTCTAAAATATATAAGCAAGGTAGTGTGAGTATTTTATATTGCTTAAAATAAGGCTTGCAGCTATCTATTGTTTTAAGTCCGAACATCGATCTAATGCATCTCTTTTGGGCCTTAAATGCAATTTCATTGTCTGTAGAGTTTCCCCAAAAGATAATGCCGTATCTCAATTGTCCTGCCACTAGACCGTTATATGCTGTAATTAAAGCTTCTATATTAACTCTCGAAGACAGTGAAAACAATGCATAAGCAGTTTTACAAGTTTTTTTGCATACACTATCAATGTGTGATTTCCAGTCTAATTTTTTATCCAAAGTCAGTCCCAGAAACTTAGTAGTAGCGACATCCTCAATAGTTTTGCCGTTGTATGTCAATTGAATATTATTTTCTACCAAAGTTGGGCGTTGTCTGAAATGCATAATCTTAGTCTTGTCTAAATTAATCTTTAAATTGTTCATGCTTAGCCATTGTATTATTAATTTTAATGTACTATTAATGTCAAAATTGTATTGGGAGATGTCATTATTCTTACAAGAAATGGTCACTGTACTGTCATCTGCGAAAAGTGTCATAGGATGTGGTATAGCCCTTGGCAGATCGTTTATATATACTGTAAAGAAAGGGGCTCCTAGTACACTTCCTTGAGGAACTCCGTATAATACAATACGTCCCTCAGATCGGTGGATTTCTTCCCGTTTCGTGTTAGTGTCTATTCTACTGATCTCCGTCTTTTGTTTTCTGCTTCCAAATATGATTGTATTAAATTTTTTATGTTGCCCCTAATACCATACGCGTCAAGTTTTCTTATTAAAATGTCATGTTTAACATAGTCAAATGCCTGCGTCATGTCACAAAAAATTGCACACACTGGTGTTCTGGTTCATAGTACATTGCTCATAACTGTATGCAAAAAGTCATAAATTGCCATGTTTATAGATTTATTTGGGCGGAATCCTTTTTACTCACTACACAATATATTATTTTTCTCGAAATACTTATACAATTCAGAATAAATGAATTTCTCAAAAATCTTAGACATAATAGGGATAAGCGAAATAGGTCTATAGTATATTCTCTGTCGGCTTTTTTGAACATCGGTTTAACTAGTAATAATTTTAGTGCATTAGGATATATACCTTCGGCAATGCACAGATTTATAATAAAACTCAAGTGACTGCAAATTTCTGGAGCTACAGCTTTAATTATCTTGGTAGATATACCGTCGTATCCAACACTGTTCGTATTCTTAAGAGTGAGAATGATTTTATGAATGTCTTGAGGTAGGGAAGGAGCCATGAATATTGAGTCTTTTTTGCTAGGAAAAGGCAGTTTCTTGTTATTGTCCAAATTGCCAATCGATTGTATTTTGCCGATAAAATAATTATTTAACTCGTTCGATGACTTCTACCGTATTGTTATTTGACAGCGGTAAGAATTGGTTTTATTATCCAACTAGATGATCTCTGTCTTGGAATTATGTTATGTGGTATTTATTGTAAAATGAGATGCCTATCGCCACACCTCGACGTGTTAAAATAAAATCAACTGACATGATGTCACTGTTAGTGCATCTGACATTTATGATTACCACTCAAATGTGAATCAATCTGTGCATCTGGTGAATGAGAAGAAAATACCTTGGAACATAATCAACACAGTACATCATAGTCAACACAGCTACATTTTTGTAGGTTTAAACGTAGTGATAGTATTTCCGCATAATGCAAGAACTAAGGTCTTGTTCGTCAACTGTTGTCACCTTCCGTTTTTTTATGAAATATATAATATACAGGTTGTTTGGTTCATCGTGTGCCAAATTAACCCTACAGATACCGTCAATTAGAGACACAATAGTAAGACAATAGATGCGCGGCCACCGGTGGTCGCTTGGGGATTCATGAATTAAAATAGTTGACTGGATCATCTGTATAATAGTTGACTGTCATCTGCTATCCTTTCGGACACACTCCTCATGCCCAGTGGATATTTTTTCATCGACTTTTTAATATTTTATTTTAAAAAGTCCCAATTTTTACATTCAAATACAAATTCACACACAGACTCTCAGTTTTAATTTTATTTAGATGTGTATTGTATTAGAGTATTTATAAATTCAAAACTAATAACAATAAATAAATAGTTTTTATTTTTAATTTACTTGCAAAGTTTCAGACTTAAATTAAAGTTGTCCATGTTACAGCTACAAAAAAAAAAACAATTTAATTCAGCACACGATGCACTAAACACTAATATAATATACCACTGAAAAAAAATAGATGGATTATGTGAGGAGTGATATGAAAGAAAAGGGAGTTAGTGATAGTGTGATGGGTGAAAAAAACGTGTTGTACCGACCCCAAGTAATATGGGATAAGGGTAGGAAGAACAGAAAGACTATAAGTACCCACTATAAATGTATTAGAAATTGTATAAGACTTGACTTTAACATAAAGCAAATATTGTCTTGAGAAAGTATAATTCAACATGACAATAATGTAATTTTGCATATTTTCCTATTAATTACCAACAATATCACATATCAGCAATAAATAAACAAAGTTGGTGTACTAATTTTGTAGTATTAATTAATGTTTATAAATAAACTAAAAAAAAAATCAAAAACTATTTGGCACTAGTTTGAGTACGCGGAATGGAAGATTTAGAAATACACGTACAGTGCGTTTCACTTAAGACGTTCCTTTGCCGTAATGTTGGCAATACGGAAAAACAGTCTTGCAATATTTTTAGCAATTAAATTACTTAATATTAGGGAGATTAACTTATATTTCGTTACTTTTAACAATTGTGTTTTTTTTTTTTGTTTTTCTTTTTACTATTTTTGAATAAATTATAGGACGCTGGGCTCCATTCCGATTGTCTTGCCATTCTTTCAAATACCAAAAACGCCAAGCCACAATATCGTATCTTTCTATAACAACGACCTGTTTTTTTTAATAAAGTCCCATTCCCCTCATAATTCTCCAAAAAGTGCTGCAACTACCGTTAAAATCGATTTCGTTGCGCATTTCGGGGAACAATTTTGATAGAGTGGGCAACTCTTTCCTTTTTCCCTTCTTTTTTATGTAGACAGACAGGGGAGCCAAGATTACGCCAAAGGAACGTCTTAAGTGAAATATGCTATAAGTGAGTATGTAGTATCGATACGTCATTTTGTGTCACAAAATTAAAAGCGCCTACACGATGAGCAAAATCTTTCTTGGATGCGTTGCGTTTCACGATTATTTTTAGTTTTTTGTATTAAATTCTACAAGTAACGGAAAAGCTGCCCCTGAGAAAGTCCAAAGTAACGTAAAATGTTTTTAAAGTAACTTGGGTATCTTGTACCATTGGCCGCATTCTACTTGTCGCATTCCACACTTTTAACATAACCCGAAATCTAAATAGATCACCGGTATAGCTTGCGTGAACAAACCCGTGGGTAATAGCTAGTTATTTATAGTCTTTGTTTTCAATCTATTTTTATTTGTACTTCATACATTTGAGCGAATTGACGACAGAAAAAGTAGGTGAAATCGGTAGGTGCCAACTCGCGCGAACATACGCGAGTGTTGCGTTAACGAGTTGACAAACAAGTCGAACTAATTACTGAATAAAATAAAATTGACACTTTTTAGTGTTATACTGTGAAGCAAATTTCTGTAACTTAGGTTTCTGAAGTGAAAAGTGATTTTTTCATCATTTCCACCGTAACATGCCTACTACTGGTCAAGATAACCTCAAAAGCATCGCCACGCTAACCAGACCTGTGCTCGCATATTCCCATGGTTATAACCCTTTCCGATGCGTGGTTGCCACTCTAGATCCTTTAGATTCATTCACTATTCGAGCTTTGCATTTTTTTGGGCTATGTCAATATTGGTTATCTTTCTTCTTTTGCGGATCTCATCATATTTTACCTATATGATCAGGTTTGGAAATTTCTACTCATGTACTTTCACAAAAGGGTAAGCTCTTATTGCTTTTCCTTGAATATGCCCATCTGACTCTGACATTAGTAAAAGATTAAGTAGATAATGCCGTTTTACAAGCAGGCAAAGTAAGAGGGAGACCTGCATAGTATCTAACTAAGGACAAAGTTCATCTCAAAATACCAATCTTGTTACCTAGCATGCTAATTTGTGTTATCACGAAAAGAAGAAAAACATAGTGATTTATAATAGTCCGGCTGACAAGGTAGGTATAATTGCTTAAATCCTTCATAGTTTTAAATTCCAAAGTATTACGTAATACCAAAACTAAAATAAAAATAGGTAAAAAAGCGTTGGGTATATGTGTCAATTGAGAGATCATCCTACATCTTTGTCCATATTTAAATAAAACATACCTTAATTTATTTTCATTTCTATTCAAAATCTATGACCTAGAATTATAATTTTTTGATAATCTCTTTGGCTCATTCTTCAGACAAGCTGAAAAGAAATTGTGACTGAAAGATTATCGAAATTATTTAATCTAGCCTTTTTTATTTTCTTGCTAACACGAAATACCTACTATTTTAACGTGGCGTGGGATACAACGCCCACTCACAGTGATAAAGTATAAATTAAATACATCCTAGTTGGCCTTGTTGATAACACACTCTGCAAACGTGACATCCTCAGAAGACACCATAAATCGAACGAGGGCCTCTAGAAAACTAGTTTCAAATTTCTAAATGTCAACGACTATTATTACCACCTCTACGGGTCACCAGGGTCTGACCCTGCCTTCTGCAGCTCACAAATCACGCAATACATTTATGACAGACGTAATAATATTTAAACATGTTTGCACGGTATAAAATTCATCCATTATCACCTTTGTAATTGGTGTTATATAATTTTTTTTTGTTTCCTTTTTGTTTTTATATATTTTTGGCTTGGTGATCAAACTTGCTGCTTTATGCAGACTTCATTTAAATCTGTCGCATAGTTCAGTGACTTGGTTTCCGAAATGAATATTGTGAATTTATGAAGAGGTTTTTCTTTATTTATATAACAGATTATAGTATTAATTCATGAATCCCCAGCGACCACCGATGGCCGCGCATCTATTGTCTTACTATTGTGTCTCTAATTGACGGTATCTGAAGGGTTAATAGTCTAATATGTAGATAAGTATTATTTATTTATTTAACCCTTCAGATACCGTCAATTAGAGACACAATAGTAAGACAATAGATGCGCGGCCACCGGTGGTCGCTTGGGGATTTATGAATTAACACTTTATGCACATGAGTACAAAGGCCGGCTTGATGCTTTTTTTAATTGCCATTCTCTTCTAGTCAACGTTTGGATGAAGCAGAGAAAAAATAGTGGTAGGTGCAATAAATGAGTGAGAAAAATGCTAATATAAAAAATGATATACTCTCTCTCTCTCTCTCTCTCTTTTGCCTAACCTTAAAAATTATATACTAATAGACCATAAAATAGATATACTGATAAACCATAGAATAAATATATACAATATATACTCAAATTAATACACTACAAACATACACTAAAATAGACAGGTGCAAAGTGAAAAAAAATTATCTGCTATTTTGTGTTTTTTTGCAGAATAAAAAATTTAGTTGCACCTTATTTACCCATAAAAGATAATTAATTGGACATAATTAATGTGGAATATTCTTTGCATCCACTGATTGTACCATTTTATACTGTGGTAGTGATTAAATCAATTTAATTATAAAAACAAAAACATGTTTAAAAAATATAGTGATATCCATAGCGTAAATACTAGGAACAAACACAAATTTGTAGTTCCTGCAACCAGGCTCAAAAAAATAGGAGGCCAATGTATACACTTTTATAATAAACTTCCCAGTCACATTCAAGAACTTAGCCTGAATAAGTTTAAATCATTTGTAAAGCGGAAACTTTGTCAGAAGGCTTTTTATACTGTAAAAGAGTATCTTGAAGACAAAACAGCTTGGGATTGATCTGCTCCAGTACTGTCTATAATAGTTGTTATATATGTGTTTTCTTATTACTACTATAAATATAATGGTTATTTTTATCCTCCCGTCTATTACTATATCTCCAGGAGATATCTGTCAAAAAACGCGTGTCTGGTGGAAGACTCCTGGAGATATCGTGGATCGGGTCGGATTTAATGCAAAATATTGCCTGTCTAGAGTATACCTATCTTACTCTAACTTACACAGACTGTAGGTGAAAGAATGAGAAAGAAATAAAACATCACATGCTAAACATTCAACAACATTTTTTATCGGAACGTTTTTCTGTTGTTTTGTTCGGTGTGCGGGTTGACACCTGAGCCGTGTTTATGTTATTTTTGTTTAGCTTGCAGATGAAAAATATGTGTACAAATGTGTGTTCTTTTACTTGATTATTGTACAATAATGTGTTATTATGTAAACAAAACAATAACTTTGGAAAAAAATAAAAAAATGCGTTTATTTTATTAATATGACGGCTTTTGTACCAAAAACTGGGAAAAAGTAGCTAACCCTACTTTCAATTTCGAATCAACAATAATTCCACGTTAAAACTGTACAAAACTATAGAAAATCAAACAGAGCTTATTTCATAACGAATTCAGTGACATAGGGTGTGTCGAGCTGCGCATATTGATAATAATATTTTTTTATTTTATTTTATATATTTCAAGTTTTACATTTAGTAAATACTATTTTATTATTGTGAATGTGGGAACTATGTGGATTACTTTTTTCTTTTCTGTATTTTTACATGATGTCTGGCAGTTTTGAGTATTTGATGCGGCCTACCCAAATGTCCTATCTTTGGTATTGTTCGTCAAGTCGTTGAGCTCCTTGGTAGTCCTAAGTTTGAGCTACACGAATACTGACAAATGCTTGCACTGACTGGACAGGTCCACTCAAATCTGTGTGGTTCTTTCCTCAAAAGACCATCTGAGACACTGGTCTGCATGGTTCTCATATGATTTGACCATTACATGTACTTTACTGTATGGACTTTAAAAGAGACTTTGACCCCTGAGTTTGTTTCGGTGTTTCTTCTCAGGGTAGTCAGCTAGGAAACACCGGCCTCATCTCGTTAAAACTGACTGAAAACAAAATTGACGTGTAAAAGTGTTTTTTAAAAACCTATTTACAAAATAAAGATCATTTATCATTTATTTATTAATTAAAAGTTTAAAAAAAAATCTATTTAATTTTCTATTGTATTTTCCTGACATAATTTTCTCTTCATTATAAAAGTAACGTTTATACTTAATCAATAAAAAATGTTGATGGATGAATCAAATAAAATCCATTTATTGCAAATAAACCTTGTACAGGCACATTTAAATTATCGCAATGTCTGTAAGTAAAAAAAGTGAAGATTAATTAAAAATTCCAGTGTTCTACGAAGAAATTTGGTGGGAAGGCGTGCGAAGAGGCTGACTGGTGATCCAGATGTGGTTAAGTCCAATCTTGAAAGCCTTGAGTGCAGGCGTAGGGTGCCAGCCTTTCGGTGTTTTACAGGTTGCATTTTGGAGAGTGTGCACAGGAATTGCACGACTTGATTCCACCATCTCAATTCTACCATCGGACAAACCAATGTACAATAAGTATCCACCCATACGTTGTTGAAACCTCTATGGTCCGAACTAAGCGTTTCGCCTCGTCGTTTATACCACGTACTTCAAAGGACTAGAACAATATGCCTGCTGTGGTCTTCCCGTCCGATCATAATGTGGGTGTCTTCAAGGCTCTTAATAAACTAGTGCGCCTCATCATCAAAGAGTGCATCACTGCTTGACATCCGGTGGGATTCCAGTCAAGCACTAGTTTATATTAATTTAAAAAAAAATTAGCGAATTCGGTTCAGCTGTTTTCGAGATCTGCGCTTAGCAACACATTTAGCGATTCATTTTTATATTATAGATTCAGAATGTTACAAAGACTTAAAGATTTAAACGAGACACGTTTATCCGAAAGCTCCGAAATTCAAATACGCACACATTTTATCTGATCCATTCTAAATTAAACCAGTTTACTGAAAACAATATATTTGTTTTAAAAGTCGACTTAGTAACAAGCAATTTTTATAGTATAGTTTTAATAAAGTCACACACAAACTTTTATAATACTTCCAAATATTTCAATTTCTTTTTTTTTCAGACATTTTTAAAATAACAGATCTTAAAAGTGCGATACAAAAGGCCTTCCACAATTTAGTGTCTCTTACAACATTGTACGTACATACTGATTGTACATAAGTTGTCACATAAACATTCGCCTGTCCCACCTTAGTCACCGTCGCGTCGAGAAAGTTCAGCATGCTTCCAGGAAACGCAACGGAAGTGCAGGAATTTTATATATATTTAAACAGTACCTTGACCTGAACGATAGCAGTCATGATGTACCCTACCCCACCCCACCGCTGAGTCGACACTATAAATAGATGCTTACCTAACGTGACCTTTCACCTACTCGTATTTACCTATCTAGGTGAACTATGAGCGTGTGTTCTTTATAACGATGCTCCGAGCGACACGAGACCGCCTGATTAAAAATAAACTTCATCTATGATAGCCTTACTGTTGCCAATTATTGCTATCAGTGAAAGAAGAATCATTAAACTATTATGTTGTTTGAAAGCCTTGGTGTTAGGTTTTGTAACAAGCACACGTGTTTGTGCCGAATTGGTTTGATTATGACTTGTTATTGTACAGCCAATTTGCCGGCCACAGCCGAACAAAATTATTGTCTTTGTTTTTGATGTGATGCTGAAATCTGAGTTGGAGACATTGCAGGTACTTGCCAGAGTTGCCAGCTCTACGAGAACCTAGTTCATTTAGGGCTCACATGCAAGGGCGCAGAAACAATTGTAACTACAAATATAACTGGTAATCTTTCTACCAATTGCTTCCATTATTGTATGTATAAAATCAATATTTCTTAGTCAGTCACGCCTCCACAGCTGAACGATGCAATGGAAGCTTAGCACAAGAATAAACCATGTTCTTGATACTTTTTACCCTCAGTAGTACATTCTTTTACAACATGAAAGCAGCGGAATTATGAAAATAAAAACGACATACAAGGCCAAACCCTTCAGTTCGATCGTCTTCAATTCTAATTCAACCAGCCGTATGTGCTCAAATAATGTGGTTTTTAGCCATAATAGTAAAATGCCACTACATCTTTGCAAATTAACAATAGATACTTTTCAACGAGCAGAGTTTACGTAATAGTACTGATATTAACATCCGCTGTATCACAAAAGATAGGTCTTGTATGTTTCAAAACAATAGCACAAATAATTGTCATTTGTCCATACATCTATTACCAAATTGATTGATGTCAATGAAATGGTAAAGTCATCATTTTTAAGCGTAAGAACGCAACTAATGCGAAACTCGCAGTCGGTGATTTGAGAAAAATCGATTTAAAGAACAACGCCATCTGTATACACTAGTAAAAATCTTTAAATAAAAACACAGCTTCTTATGTAAAATAGCATACATGTAGATTGAATGGGTCAACTTGAATATTCAAAGTCAGATGTTAAAATGTTCATACATTTTCCAACAGATGGAGCAAAAACGATAATCGTTAAAATTGTTGGTACGAGTATGTTTGATATTTATTAATATTTATTCTTCAATCTCTTTTGTTTGTATTTTAGCTCAAAGCTAAATCAATTTTCAAATAAATATTATACGCTGTCTAATTTTAGAGGATATAAATTATGTGATCTGTGAATTATGTGATCTTGCAGTTTCTAATTATATTTGTCGCAAACAAATCTGTTTTTGTGCCCTTGACTAGTTTTCAAATGCAGAGTAGTCGAAGGAAGGGAATCGATAACTATCAGTGGAAATTTTACAACGCCGTCATATTTTACTAACTATTAAAAAAATTATTTTTGTAGTTCTCAGCACACTATAAAGGCCATTCATAACTTTCTTTAAAAGCCAACAATAAAGCCATGACTAAAGGCCACATCCTTGACTATTCCTCAATGCATATTTACATTTCTTGTTATCAAGTAATTCTGATTATGAAAACTTTACATATCTACGTGATGGATTTCATCAGCATTCCAATTATATAAATAAAAAAACGTGCCATGTTCATCCATAGGGATGTTTCAGTGATTTGCACATAATCAAGCGTGAACATCTATATTACCAAACATAGATTTTTATTGCACATCACATATATTTGATATAACAGTACCGGCGCCTCTGTTGTCACTTCTTTCGTAAAATTGAGAATTAAGTACGCACATCTCAGACGCATGTTTAATATTGTAATTAGCATGTATTATCTGCTGCAATATTTCCTAATAACGTTTCAAAACGCGTTAGCTTCTTTTAAAACTTAATTACAGGTTTATTGATACAACATGATGTCAAAATAGTCAGGGTTACGGGCGGGCGCATGGTGGTTAGGGCGCTTTGTAATAACATCTTCACTAACTTATTAAATGTTTTATCTTCTTTACCTTTCTATAGGTTAAAACGTTAACATTTGAATGATAAATGATAAATGATCTTTATTTTTTATTTTTTTGTAAATTTGATGTAAATGATGTAAATTTGATTTGAATGTTATGTACTTACACGATAAAATATACATCATCGTTAACATCAAGCTAAGGTGAGCAATACCAACAATAATGATGATACTGTTCACTAAACTCGGGATAATTTGTGATTATTTTGTTTTTCAGGAATGTGCTAAAGGTACGTTCTGGCCTTTTTCCTCTGCGATTATTGTTTGATAGTTTTCCTTACCAAACTTAGTGACCTGTAATTTATAGGCCTATCAGACTAATGATCGAGAATAATCTTTTAAACTAGCTTTTGATCACGGCATCGCGGTAGGTATGTAAAATATAGCCTATGTCATTCAGGAATAAAGCAGCTTTCTATCAGTGAAAAAAATTTACCAATCGAACTGGTATTTGCAGAGATTAGCTCCTACATACAAAAAAATATAAAAACCAAAAACAAACTACCTCTTTATAATATTTATATAGATTAAATAGCAGCACCAATAACAGGTTTTAGTAATTAATAAATGCTAGGAAAACTATAGAAAGTGCATTATCTCCATATAATAAATGTTGTTTCTTTGGTGCAAAGCCATGATCAGGCTTGAAACTCATTGCTGGAACTCAGAAACCCAAGCACAAAGTGGCGTGATGTTTTAAGGAACTCCTAATGATAGGAAAATGTTAAGGAAAAATGCAATCATTAACTTTTAGATATTTATATTTACATCACACGAAATATTTTATGTACAAAATAAAAAGATAAAAAATTGTGAATTTCTAATAGGCGTTTTAAGTATTTCGTAATATAGCAATAGATTTTGTCTATGGAAATATTAAGGAATACTTTATAATTTAAATTATAATACATTGAATAGTGCTTAACCTAATAGTTCAAACATGAATTTAGTTTTCTGGCTGGGGTGGTGCTGTGGCGAGGTAGGCCAGGGCGCGCTGGATGGCCTCTGGGATGGGGGGAGGAGTGGGGAGGTGAGCACCCTGGGGCTGGAATCCATTTTCGTTGGCAATGTATGTGAGCTGGATGTTGCTACCGTCATCACTCTGGTAAGAGTACTGTCCATCAACCTGCAGAGCAGGCTCTTCGGCGCCGATATTCTTCAGGGCTCCGTTCTCGTTAGCATTAATACCGTTTCCGGTTTCGTAAGCCCACGAGTAGGAGCCATCAGGGTTGATCTCGCTCACTTGTTTCAAGATGGGGATGGGTTCACTTTGGCCCTGAGGAGCGGCAACGGCGACAGCCAAAAAACCGAGGAAGACCTGGAACAAAACAATTGTTATAATTTTTTTTTATATTGCAACTTATTTTTTTTTCTATGAAGGATGTTTTCAGTAAAACTGTTCATATAATTTTCTGGGAATCCTAATTAGGTATGTTTCCACACAACACTGCGATCACAAGGCACTTTATTTTAGGTCTCCAGTGAACGAATGCACTAACACAACACTTACAATGGTTTTCATGTTTGTTTGTTGTTTGTTTGTCGGTGAAGGCACTAGACAATGTTGATCTAACAGTGTTATCGGTATATATACGGACGGGTCACTATGCCGCCTACCACCTCTGGATGGTATTGCACCACCTGGCACGTCAGAATAAATTCGACAAAATAAGTGCTTGCCTGCTGTAGTCAATGCGCTTGCGTGATATTTGCTGCATCATGTTTTATTCGGTCCTCACTCAATTCTTTGCCTTTGGATGCGATAGGACGTTCAGTAACCAATTTGCTTAAAAATATTAATTTCTAGTCAATAGCTATCTTAATAATAATATCGGGCAAGGATTTCCCAAAATGGTGATAATCATTTTTACGCAATCCAAATGGACATTTGCTTGTTTATTTGTACGATCAATTTCATAGTGCTTTCTTTGCACAATATATTGACACCATTTTTTTACATAATCGTAGATATAAAAAAATGCTTTCTTACACGAAAACCCTGATTTAAAAAATATTGCCCTACACTAGGAATATATCCTGTGTGCGTTTATAAGCAGGCGTCTGCATTCCATACAAATATTTTTTCTGTGCATAAATCGAATTCGCGACACGCATCACGGCTGTCAATCGCTCAGCCACTGCTCCATCCATGACGTCGAAATGTTTAAAACGTTTCGAAAAAAATTTTTTTTGCTAATAAAAAATCTTTTTTATGGCTTATCAGCAGTTTAGCGAATTACCACAAAAAAGCTATTTTGTTAAGACAGTACATAAGTCAACATATTAAGTAAGTCGCATTTATAATAAATTTATTGATTGTAAAATATGCTGTGTAAAGAAATTTCGATGTCTAAACGAAACACATTATTAATTTCTTAAAAACGCACAAAATGATTTCGGTTTCTGATATCACATCGAATCACGTTTATCTATTTCTGGATGATTAGGTAAACTTTATAACATGTTTTTACAACGATAATCTTATGCAATAATTCCAATAAAAATATGCCTTAAAAGATTAAAACACAATAGTTTACCAGTTTTACGAAACCGGTAATACAAGGTCGTCTCATTATAAGCCAGTAGGTATGCAAGTATAAATAACTAATCAACTATGTTTCAATAATATGTTGAGAAGATTTTTGAAGAAGACAAAATAGTTTTTAAATAAAAATGAGAAAACGACGATGCTTAACTAGCGTAAACATTATCTTGAGTAAGGAGGACAGATTCCTATTTTATTTAATGTCTAATTATGTTTTAGTACTTAGTTTTAGATTACCCTGTAAAGAATTTTAATTAAAATGTCAGATTAAGCAATGTTACGCAACGTGAACAATCAAAAGGTCAATATCAGATTTTAGGTACGAACTTTACGACCATAATCGGTAGAATATCTATTATTTGCAACATAGGCAATATCTTAGCAAGTCTGACGAAGGTCCTGTGGGTTAATATTAACATGAGCTTATTGATAGTAGCACAATCAGCCTTTTAAAATGTTCCCACTGCTGGGACTTAGACCACCTCTCTAGAAGAAGGCTTATTGATAGTAGCATAATCAGCCTTTTACAATGTTTCCAGTTTCTCACTGCTAGGACTAAGGTCTCCTCTCTAGAAAAAGGCTTATTGAATGTAACATTATCAGCCTTTTATAATTTTCCTACTGCTGGTACTCAGGCCTTCTCTCTAGGAGAAGGTTGATAGTAGCAACACCATTTTTCTATTGTTTGGGAACTCATCAAATAACTTTTACTGACGAAGCTCAAAACGCCTCAAAAAACGCCGCTTTATGCTTCTTTTTGAGGCGGCCTTTTCTGTGACTCGTGTGCGGCGGTGCCACCACAAAAAAACGCTTGAAGCCAATTCCAGCTTCTCCGGCCACTAGCTGTCGCGCGATTCAGCTGTTTTTTGTGGCCGCTTCTAGTGTTTGTTTGTGGCGGCGTTTTTTTGAGGCCCATGATTGGGGACAGTTATACCCATCTGTGTTTCTAACGTGGTAACTATTGCAAACAATCCGAACTTCCTGGCAGACATTAGACCTAGCGAGTCACGTGAATTACCCTCACAGCTCTTTAATGCTAGCTTGGAAAACCAGCGTGCTGTCAACCTGGGATTGGTCCTTATCAAATGGCGAGCAACCCATTACTCTCCGTTCCGTGTCTATGGTGGCAGGCAATTCCTGACACTCGTCGGTCTCGGGTCAACTACTGGAATGTGCGGATTGCCTTTCCTTTTCGCTTTACTACCTACTTCGCACGTATTAGAATGTGATGACTGCTTCTCTTGTCGTCCTATTCCATACCACAGTCTGAACCAGGGCCGGACGCAAGACGTCGCCTAATAGCAGGACTAGGTTAGGTATTACTAATCCTTAAACCTTTTAATCATTTAAATGTATATACAGTATATTTTTGACCAAAATTTTGTGGTTTAACACAATTTTGAATGGTTATTGATAACAGAATGAGAAAAAAATCATTAAGCTTTTGCATGGGTACGGAAGACTGAAGATACAGGCCTTAATCGTTTCAGTTTTTAAATACATTTCTTTTATTAATTTTTTTCTTAACTAGTGGGTAGGGAGTTTTCGTGAAGTTTTGTAGGTAGATTAGATTAAATGAAATGTACCTATTTAAAAATTCATATGCTCAAAATGCTATAAAATTCATATGCCATAAATATTTCACTAGACTACAAATATTAAATAACATCATGTAGGTAAGTCATAATTTTATTGATAAATAGGCACTTAAAACCTCGTTATACACTTATTTTGCATCGATTTGAAATTATAACGACCAGTGGTTTCCGGTCTATATTTTATATTTAAAGTAGGTTATTTTTATAGTCGTTAAATATATCGTAGAAACATTTTAATGTATTTAAACGAGCTTTTCTACGGAATAGCTTCTTTGGCGAATCAATGCCTAATTTTAGATAAAATTATTAGATACAACTTTGTATTATTATTAATTTTAATCAACACTCTTCTCCTATTGATACGTTTTCTAAGAATATTAGCTATGTCAATATTTATTGAATATACTTTTATACATTTGATGTAGGTACATACTCGAGGCAAACTAAGAATACCACAAGATAAATATTAGCTATGTGGTATTCTATCGAAAGTGAAATGTGGTCGACGTACGTTTAGTTTCATTCTCATATGTCTAGGCTTCATGCATTCAGAAAAATACACCGAACAAATAATTGCAGACCTTGTACGGTTAAAGGCTTAAAATTGAAATTACTGAAAATTTACAAAATGGTTAGCGTAACGAATATTCGTGTGAGATACTGCGCCATATAATGTTGCTGTTAAAGCTTAAAACCAGAATTATACTGCTTTGACTGGCATGGTTATCGAATGCTAGTTAATTGAATATTATTTCTTTTGCTTAAATAATATATATTTATTTCATATATGTACCTATATACAACATTAGTTTTAAGAAGAAACTAGAAACACATGTCTATTATTTTTTGTAAAGAATCTTTGTACAAAATTTCATAACTGTATCATAAAAAATCACAAAGTTATAAGCTTGTTAGGTCAGCAAAAATACATAGCCATCGGGCCATCCAGGTGACTGAAGGAGGTTGTTTTTCACTTGCAACCAGCTGTTTAGTGGCTCCTAATGCCCGCCTTGACCCGACATGACTTGTGTTGTGCTTAGTGTCGGTAGTGTCCAACTTGTAATCTTTTTAAATAACAGAAGATTTAATCGAACCCTCATCAAACCAGTTTACTAAACCTACATACATATTTGCTATGGTCAAGGTTCATCAATGATCGGGTGACGGTTTGATTTGAGAAGCACGAGACATTGTTAGCACATCAACCATGTGCTAACAATGGGAAAGACTGAAATGATAGCGATTTGCTATGGCTTGCTTGATAGAGCACTTTTTATAAAAACTCTAAAATTACTATTTTACGACGATCGATACACATCCGATTTCGCTCACAAAATCCTTTCGATCAAAATTCAATAAATATTTTAAACTGTATATTTTTTCAGTGACTATCTTATCTTTTATAACAACCCGCGTCTTTAAGGAAATTGCAGTGTTCAACTTTTGCGCTCTTTTGAAATTATTTTTTAAGACACATTTTCATACCGATTTGAGTTTTTCCGTCCGTACGCACCTTACTCCTAACGAATATTCATGCAAATAAAATAAAAACAATATTAATTAATTATACGTGAATTCCGGCCATAAATATTTGTTAGTTTTATTTTGGCTTAACGTTTATTTTGTAAGTGTTAACAATACTATTCAGAACCATTACATTCGTTTTAGTGATACTTAACCAATGTGCTTTTTTGTTCCATTTTTGTACAATAGCGTTTACAGATGTCATGTGGATACATGTATATAATTAAATTGTAATCTATTACTAAAAATGTATTTTATATTTCTGTAGGTTATTTAAAAAAATCCTTGCAAACAGACAGGTGACGGTGGGTTTTATATATAATATTTGCTGTAGTCTTCATTTTATTTATTTGCCTCACCATCAATTGGATTCACGCATATGCGATAAATCAATAATTGGTAAAGACATCATGCGTTACAATATTGTTGATTGATGCACAGTGCCAACTTAAAACAAGACGAGTTTTGAATTAATCTCCGAACATATTATAACTTATAGCTAAATTATTTAAAATCAAAATTAAATTAACATACTGACCTTAACTTCCATTTATATAATATTTCTCCCTTACTAGGTTAGTCAGAGTACAAATTGATTAGGTCATTGCAGCAATTCATTACATAAACGAGGGATGGGAAAAGAAGCATCAAGGACGGTTCTGTGATGAGGAGGAAGTAAGAAGGTTATAGGAGTTCGTAGGCTTTTCGAGGACGGGTACAAGGATAAATTCATTATTGAGCAAGACCTCAATAATTAGAGATCATCAAGTTTATATCTGAAAATTTTAAACATAGATAATAATTTCTAAATCACTCTTTTTCTATAATCATCTGGTATCCTAAATGTGACAATTGTGTCAGTTTTTGACCAACATTTCGCATTTTTATTTATTTTGAATACAAATTTGACATTACCTATTTTTATTCTTATCTATACATATATTATGATTATATATACTTGTGCTGGCATGATGCATTGATTTTCTCCGTTCAGCTAGTAGGGCCTCAAGTACGTTTGCTACTCCTGCCAGTAAACGGGATTGTACGAAAGAATTATTGTGGCCCTTGGTAACTATAGGATTCTGATTCAGATTCCTTTATTTGCTCAAACATGAGTGTATTCAATTATTATAGAAAACAATGCATGCAAGGTGTCATAATCAAATGGAGTTATGCTAACATATATTTATCATATTGTCATGGTGTTTAAATATTTATACATGTGTAGGATCAAAATAAGTAATAAAAAATTAGTAACATTGACATTTCTGACATGATAAAAAATATAAGATTAAACTGCTTGAGTACAAAATTAGTTACAATAGAAATAGACATAAGATTACATTAAAATTGCACAACATTAAATTATACAAAAATAATATCATAATAAAATATTAGTGCTGGTAAAAGAATATTCAGTCAAAAATAAATAAAAATTAGAAATAAAATACCAAAAGATCCTTATTACAGTTCAACATTTCAAATTAAATTAATCTATTTCCGGGCAAATACCAATGCCCGGGGACACAGAACACGATGGGTTTTATTCAGCAAAAGTTTGAAATTCCTCGGTCTTCCCGGAAAGAGAGAAGTAATTTGACGATTTCTCACTTAAAAAAGTACATATATAGTGACAAATAACTATATAAAACGTATTATTTTTTATTTTAAAGTTAAACTACATGGCCTACAACTGTTTGCCTTAACTATATGCCAATCTCATTCAAAGCATTATTCACCTTGCGCCATGACCTTTCAACACTTCAGATGTGCGTCCGCGCCCATGCTTGTTAATGTTTTACCATTAATTATAGTTTTTAAAAGAAAATAAAAGATTCTGGTGATTGATTTTTAGTTATATTTTTTTTTGTGTTGTCACTAGTAGTGTTATCGGTGGTTTTAAACAATAAGTTACAAACCAATAAATAAATACTTATAGTTAAATAATTTTACAATAATAAATGACCATGTATATATAATTTATCTTATGGGCCTTTGTATCATGGTAAAACATATTGGTTAACTTACATTTTTAGGACTCTTAAGTATCATGCCTGCCGCATGTTGGATGAGCTGTGGGCTTTTTTTTTTTTTTTTTTTTTCTTTCGACGGGGAAAATCATCATTGACGAAACCCGCTCTTGGGTGGAGCGGGAGACAGTGTCAGAGTCTTACTGACTAAAAACCCCGCGCCGTTCCTTCTTGCCTTCATACCGGGGCTCTAGTTTCCTTTCGAATAACCCCGACCCCGGTAGGCTTCGACCCAGATGGGCCCCTCCTGTTGCTGACAACTCCTTGAGGCGCGCGGGAACAGTGCGCGCCGTCGACGCCTTGGCTCGGTCCGGACAGTTACCGGACTATCGGACAGCGAGCTACCCATGGCTCGCTGTCCGCGAGCCCGCGTCTACGGTGGCTGGAAATCGGGATCAGAATCCCGGCGGCGGCGGCGGGGGCACCGTTGCCTGATGCGGTCTGCCTCCTCCTTTGCTAGCATTACTGCTTCGCAGAAGGAGGCGACCGCCTGCCACTCCTCCTCGCTCCGGACCATGGCCTGAACCAAGGCCCGGCGCGAGAGGTCTCCGCCGCCGATCGCCCCCACGAGGGCACGGCGTTGCTCCGCCCAAGCAGGGCACACCTCAACTGTGTGCTCCACCGTGTCCTCCGGGCGTTCCGCACAGTGACGGCACCCGGGCGTCTCTTCCGCTCGAATCCGATGCAGGAACCTCCCGAACTTGCCATGTCCGGTGAGGACCTGCGTCATGCGGAAGGTAAGGACGCCGTGAGGTCTTTCCAGCCACGCCTCAAAGAGGGGACTTACCGCCATAATTGTGGCGTGCCCAGCACTGGGTTGCGATAGTCGCTGACGCCATTTTGCCGTGAGATCCCGCCGGAGCTCGGTCCGCCATACCTCGACCTGTCGTGGTAGTGGACTTTCACCCCGGCGTTGCATCTCCACGCGTTTATCGTGCATGTGTGCAAGGACTGTTGCCTCCAGATCCCACGGTGGTAGGCCAGCCAGAAGGCTCGCCGCTTCGCGGGAGATCGTGCGGTAACCCCGCACCATCCGTATTGCCATGACCCTCTGGCAGGCGTTCAGTATGGACGCCGGTCGCTTTGCCAGCGACGGCGCCCACACCGGCGCCCCGTAGAGGGCCATGGACCGAACGATCCCCGCGTAGAGCCTCCGGCAGGAGGCGTCTGGACCCCCAAGGTTGGGCAGGAGCCGCTTGAGAGCAGCCCCGGCCCGGTTGAGTTTGGGAGCCAAACGTCGGAAGTGTTCTCCGAAATTCCATCGGCTGTCGAGAACGAGTCCCAGGTACTTCATCGTCGACCCGACGCCGATGCGAACTCCTCCTACCGTAAGTTGGGAGTCTGATGGTGGCGCATTCCGGGGGCCGTGGAAAAACATGGCCTCGGATTTGTGCAGCGCCACCTCGAGTCCCAACTCCTGGATCCTACCAACGACTATCGCAACCCCGCGTGTCGCTAGAGCGACCGCCGCCTGGTGCGACTCTCCCTGCGCTAGAACCAGCGTGTCGTCTGCGTAGCAGACCACGCTGACCCCGTCAGGGAGGTCGCCGCGCAGCACGTAGTCGTAGCCGATGTTCCACAAGGGTGGGCCTAGAACCGACCCCTGCGGAACACCGCACGACATCTCTCGACGTTTCCAGTCTCCCTGGTGACCGGGGTAGATAATGGACCTGTCCGACAGGTAAGCCTCGACCACTCGACAGAGGTATTCGGGCACCCGGTGGTACCGGAGTGCCCTCCGGATCGTACTCCAGGGCAGGGAGTTGAACGCGTTGGCAATGTCCAAGGACACTGCCACGACACTCCTGCCCCGGGACACCGCAACCCCTGTCGTGAGGGCTCGCACGCGCATGATGGCGTCCACCGTAGAGCGCGCCCTGCGAAAGCCGAACTGTCCGTCCGACAAGTCCGGCCCCACCCGTGTTAGCCGCGCGACGAGGCGGTTTGCAATGACTCTTTCAAAGAGCTTGCCCACCTCGTCGAGCAGCACAATGGGCCGGTACGCGGACGGAGAGTCCGCAGGGCGCCCTGGCTTTGCGATGAGGACCAGTTTCCCCGTCTTCCAGCGAAGTGGAAACTGGCCCCTCTCCATACATGCGCTGAAGAGCCCTCTTAGTCGAGGCCCGAGAGCCTCCATGGCCAGGACCCAGGCTTTCCCTGGCAAGCCGTCGGGTCCTGGGGCGGTGTTCTTGGCACTCAGCCTTCGCACCGCCACTCTCACCTCTACCTCGGTCACCTCTGGAGCGTTGTCGTCGTCGTCGCTGTTGTGGTCCGCGTCAGACACTGCTGGCGGGGGCGGAGCCATGGGCGGGGGGGAGTGTTCCCCTCGCGCAGGGAACAGAGTGGTTACCACACCCTCCACGAGTTGGGGCCGGAGACTCTGAGTCAGCGGCGGAGCCCAGGGGCGTAGCTTGTCCCGTACCAATTTGTACGGGCGCCCCCACGGATCCGCGTTCAGAGACCCCAGCCACACGTTGCGGGCCTCGAGTTTGGCCCGCCTTATCTCCGTTCGGAGGGTGCGCTTTGCCTCTCTGTACCCCTCATACAGCTCCGCCTCTCTGACCTCCGCATCCGGCTGGCGGTTGCGGCGCCTGCAGTGTCTGTCGTACCGGCGGCGCGCGTGGTTGCACGCGTTGCGCAGTGCGCCGATCTCCGGCGACCACCAGTACACGCGGCGCTTAGCACGACCTGGAGGGACTCGGGGCATTGCCGCGTCGCAGATTTGCGACATGGCCTCCTGGAACCACTCCGCCTCGACGTCGATGTCGACAGGCCTGTCCGGTGCTTGCACCCAGGCCTGTACCGTCGCGGCTTCCAGGAGGAGCTCCCGGTCCATCTGCTTAAGCGCCCACCGCGGACCACAAGGGCTCTGTCGGACCGGCGCGGCCGAGGTTTCGGCGGAGACGTCCAACCGGATGTACCGGTGGTCGGAGTACGTCTCCACCTCCTCCATAACGCGCCAGTCGACGACACGTGGTGACAGAGCGGGGCTGGCGAACGAAACGTCCACCACCGACTCACCCCGCATCCGCACCAACGTGGGGACAGAGCCCCGGTTCAGGACGACCAGGCCCAGCTCCAAGGCCCAGTCCTCCACCATCCGACCCCGTCGGTTCGTGCGCCGAGAACCCCAAGCCGTATTCCAGGCGTTGAAGTCCCCGCAAACGACCACGGGGAGGGAACCGAACCCAGCGACGACGGAATTTAGCTCCATCAGGGAGACCTGCAGTTCGTCGAGAGATCGGCTCGGGGACAGGTAGACGCCTACCACGGCGATGTCCCCGAACCGTGCTGCCACGCAACCCCGCTCCCTCGCGACGGACTCGGGGGGCGGGGTACCGGCGGCGGCCGACGAAATTAACGTCACCGAGCCGTCCAAGTCCTGAATCCAGTCTCCTCGGGGTTGGACAAAGTACGGCTCGGCGACGACGGCGATATTGATCGACCACTGCGCCATGCTCTGGAGCAACAGATCCTGAGCGGCGGCGCAGTGGTTGATGTTCGCCTGGAGGAGACGTAATGGTGTCCTTATTGACATTCCATTACCGTCTCCTCCTGAGCCTTTTGCGAGGCTCTTGCCGCGGCGGGAGCGGCGGCGATGGCGGCGGCAGCTAGTGTAGTGGCTGCGGCGGTGAGGACGTCAGGGTGGATGCCCCTCCTGACCTTGCCCTTGGCCTTGGTGGGAGGGTCGCAGGACCTACCCCCAGCCCGGTGTTCGGCCGGCTTGCCTGCCGCCGCACATGCGTAACAGTGCGGCAGTGCACGGCATTCGGCGGCCTTGTGTCCGGGCTGTCCGCAGTGGTGGCAGCGGTCACTGCGATCAACCTCCGCGGCGCAATGAGCCCCCACGTGGTGCCCCACGTGACAGCGGTAGCACCGCAGAGGTCTGGGCTCCAGCATCTTCACCTGGGCTGAAACCCAGCCCACCAAAAGCCTTCGGCCCTCGGCCGTGATGGCCTTAGCCGCCGGCACGGGACAGCTCACCGTAACGGCTCGCATGCCCGTGCTGTCAGCACGGATGGTGCCCGCCCGGACCTGGTCGGTCGTGCACCCTCCCGCCCTGACGATGGCGGCCACCACTTCCTCCACCCTGACGGAGTCGTCCAGACCCATGATGCGCATATCTATGCACTTGCTGGGTCTGGACACTCGGGCCACCTCGACGTCTAGAGACGCCCTGATCCTTTCAGCTAGGGCGTCAGCGGTTTGTCCACTGTCCGCACCTGGGACCTCCAGGATTCGGGCTCCGGTTGCAGTGCGCCTCATACGGAAGCCCCCGGAAGCTCCGTACTCGTCGAGGTGGCCCACCACCGCCTGTTTCGCCTTCTCCATCACCATGTCGTAATTCACGCCCTTCTTTTCCGCAGCTGGTTGTAGTGTGATCACTACAGCTGCGGAAGTTGGGGCGCGAAGTCTGGCGGCCATGGCGCGGTTTTTCCGCTCCCGTCGCCGCTTTCGCTTCTTGGCCGCCCTAGCCGCCTTGCTCGCCTTTTCTTTGGCGCCGACGACGGTCCACTCGGCACCAGCCGAGGAGTCTTCGGGCGGAGGAGGCGGCAGGCGTGACCTAGTCACCGCCGCGGCAGGAGGGCCCGCCGGTTTGGGAGCTGCCGCCCTCTTGCCCTTCGGGGGAGCGGCAGGCTTCCCCTGCCGCTGCTGCTGCCTGGTCACCGGGGCTGGCCTCACCGCTTCCGGCGCCATGGCCTTGCGCCCGACTTGCCCCGACGGGCCTGCCCTGGGCGCAGCAGCAGTGGCTGCGGCGGCAGCGGCATATGACACCGCTCCCTTCTGGTTGGAGGCCGCGAGTGGGGGACGCAGCACGATGCCCTCCAGGACGGAAAGCTGGCGCGTGATCTGCTCCTGAAACCGTTGCTGCTGCTGCTGCTGCTGCTCCCTGGCAGCAGCCAGCTCTTGCCGCAGCAAGGTTATCACCTCGCTTTCCTCCTGGGGCATCGGCAGGGATCGGCCCTGCTCCTGCGTGCTACGCCCTTCCGGTGACTGCTCGGGACGGGGGTCCTGGAGACCAGCCAAGGCCTCGAGCCGGCCAATCCTCCCATTGAGGGTCTGCTCGTAGGGCTCGAATACGAACCCCAAAGCCCCCCCAATCGTGATATTGGCCAGCTCGATGGAGCGCTTCTTGGCCACCCTCTCCCGTTTGTTGGCCACACTCATGATGGCGGCTGCCACGACCTCCTTAAATTTAGCCATGGCCTCCTCCATTCCCTCCGGCAGCTCGGTAGGGATCTCCGGCGGTATGAGGCTGGCCTGGCGTCCCTCGCTGGCGCTCTCAGCGGGGAGCCCTCTCCCTTTACCCATCTTTCGAGCGGTACCCCGCCCCGAGGTCGAGACCTTCCGGGCAGGTACCGCTTCGTCATCGGAGACGGAGCGCAGAAACTCCGCCTTCCTTTTGATGGAGGTGGATTCTTCCACCTCCATAACATCGGAGATGTGTGAAGACGCGGCATCAGAGTCCGACGCCGCGTCTTCACTCACCTCCCTGAGGCCGAAGCTACGCCCAGCCTCCACCGGCGTCGCGGACGTGCTGGGAACTGGTCCCAGGGACTCCGCGCTGCCGGCTAGTGAGCCACCCTGGCTCGATGCGTCCGCAAAGGACGGTAAAAACAGGTCCTTAATGGACCTGGCGCGCTCTTTGCCCCCCCCAGAATACGAGGGGCAGCCCGAGCTCTGCTCGGGGAGGGATTCTCCGCCTGCGGGGCAGGCGGTACCCTCCTGGGGTAATATCTTTTTTAGATGCGCGGCCATGGTGTGCTGAACACAGCTTTGCCTTTTTTATGGGGTGGGGTCCCCAGTGACACGTTCGCCATCGTGGTCGTGTCTGATGAGCAGACACGTACCCGAGGCGAACCCACTCCTCGAAATCGCTGTCCAGAAGGCGCCAACAGCTGTTGGTGCCAGCGCTCCTGGACAGCGCACCCGCCGGGCGGTCCGACTGGACTCCGCCGTGTGTTCCTCTTGGTCTGGTCTCTCGCTTGAGGCCTTCCGGCATGAGTAGCTCTACCGGCATAGCCCTCAAGGTCATTGAGACACGCAAGCCCCACCACGACGACAACGTGGGAACACGGTTGGTGGGGATGAGCTGTGGGCTAAAATAACCACTTATTGGGTCCCATTAAATGCAAGGCGACATAGAGGCAGACCAAGGCTAAGTTGGAGATATGAACTGAACAATTACCAGAGGGCCTGGTCTGCAATGGCCGAGGACAGACGTGTGTGAAAAAGGGAGAGGGAAGCCTTCACCCAGACATAAATAAGCTAACTAACTATCATGTGTGTTTGATGTAACAGAAACCTTAAGAAACATTCCTGACCTAATACCTGGACTTGTCAATAAAGTGATACTGTCTGGTGTATGCTTGTTGATTGGATTACCAAGATAGATTGTTACCATCATAACCGAAATATATGCACAAACACTGGGTGTGGTGATTATGGCAATTAACTGTTATTGCTAAGATAATGTCAGGGGTAATCGGTCACACTGCAATGCTATTAGCAAATACTAATTGATTATATTATTATTTATTCAATTTGAAAACTTTTTCTGTAAATCCTTTCCCTTAGGTCCCTACGCAGCCTCATCTACTTCTAAAGTGCACAGTGCTCGCTCTTCCTATACAGGGCAAAGTACTTCGGAAATTCGGGTACCCTCCGCAAAATGTTCAGTAGCACAAAAATGTCGTAGCAAAAAAAGGCTTTCTTGAGGACCTGAAGACACGTTTCTCCTACTCGTGAACAAAATACATGGACGTGGAGTTCTGTGTGTGTGAGTGGATCTAGACATAAGTCTTGTACCTACTTAGATTTTCAAGAATATTTTCCATTTTTTATCTTCTTCTTTTTTAAAATATGGTTCTTTAAAATATTCTAAAAATTATGTTTATTCTAGTAATACTTAGAATTAATTAGACAGCTGCCACTCGTTTGTCCGGTTTGGATGATAAAATTGTTCTTATTCAAATTACTTGTATCTGACCTTCACATTTCAACTTAGGTAAAATAAGTAAAGAGAGTAAAATGTATTTCGAATGAGAGTCATCAGCTATTTTGCGGCCAAACTAATTCTATTAATTCAATTATCATTATCAAGTCTCGAAATATTATTAAAACTCGATTCAGTTGGGATTAAAATATAAAACTTGAGATTAAGAGTTACATTAGCTTTTATTGATAGTAAAAAATTATAAAATACACATCACAATATGTGATTTTGAGTATTGTTGCATCAGCCAACATGAAATCTATTGTGGAGCTGCAGCTTCCTGTGGGGGCACGGCGGTAGCCAGGAAATCGAGCGAGCGCTGAATGGCTTCGGGTACTGGCGGTGCGGTGGGCAGATGAGCGCCCTCGGGGTGGAAGCCATTCTCGTCAGCGGTGTAAGTAAGGTGGATGGGGTCGCCATTCTCGCTGGGGTAAGAGAACTCTCCCTGAACCTCTAAAGTGTCGACATCCCCGACCTTCTTCAATTCTCCCTTCTGATCAGCAGAAATACCATTGCCAGTTTCGTAGGCATACTGGTAAGATCCGTCGCCATTGATTTGGCTGTCATCCTTCACGATGGGGATGGGCTCGGCTGGGGCTCCTTGAGGGGCAGCGAACGCCACCGCGAACAGCATGCAAGCCAACACCTGTCATAAATAAACATAAGTTAAAACATGTACATAAACAAAATCAATAAATTTGATCTAATAAGCTACGTTAATTGCTGTCATATTTAAATAATTTTTAGATCAAAACCCATTCGAATTTGTATAACGTTTGGACTACGAATGAAATGGTTCGGATTAACATTTTTATGATAAATCACAACACTGAACTTGGTTTTATGCCAACGTCACTAAACTTTTTGGTAACAACATGGAAATATAAACGAAACTTTTGATACACTGTTTTTTTAAACACTTACAATAAATTTCATTTTGTAGTGTTTGGTGATGGTGGAACAAGCAGTGATGATAACTGTTGTCGACTGATGCTTTCAGTCCTGAAATTTTGTGGTTTTATAGTTATCACATTTGCCCACCTCCCTACATCCTAGTTTCACAAGTCATTGTGGTGTCGCAAAATCTATGAGATAAGTAAACACTGGATGCATTACCTCGCCTCGTGTATGTCAACTTGGCCTGAGACGTAATAGTAAACAACAAACATAACGGATCTTCCATTTGGGCGGCCTTAGTAGCGCAAGCTTCGTGCTGTTTGCACAAAAGATTTACATTCATACAAATTGGCAATTACCCACGGCCGAATTTGTCACAGTTACTTAAATTTTCAAAAGTATGTACATCAGACGATACGCATTCATTACAAATTTTCTTGTTAGTCGTCTCTATTACTAATATTTCAAACTGAATTCATAAGATTAAGTATTTTTTTAATCAAAATATCATGTTGAATAGGCAATAAACTAGTATAATTATCATACGCACACGCGATCCGACTGTTTTCGAGGTGAAGTTCACGAAACGGGTGCGTGATAGCAGAATTTTAATGGCTCGTGGAGAGCTCAAGTACAGTGCTAGCGTACAACATACAACATCCATAACGTAAAGCTCTCGAGGGGATCCATGACACACCGATCCAATCAAGTCCATAGTTTCGCCATCGTTTGTTCGCAAATAATGGGCATGGTTATTAACCTATTCATTACGTGCTTATAGTTACAGATGTGTAACCTATGATTATTTGAAAGGGATATGCCGTCTGTTTCATTGTCTACTAATCTTAAGAGTAATAAGAATGATGAGTCTAATCAGCCTGATAGACGTACAGTACTGTTCAATATAAACTCCTGAAAGAAACAAATGTGGCAAAAAGGTGTTTACAACTCTAGCGTGGTAACCTATTGATACCTAGGTATAAGAATCAGAAAATAAGCTTAGCATTAATTAATGATTACGTCAAACCATTAGCAATCGAATGATGTACAATATTAATGTGTTTTCCCAGAATATATTGAAAAGACTTGCTTGTCTAGACTACGTTCGTCAAAAAACATGATCATAAATAATACAAAATTAAAATACAATAACACTATAAAGTTGCAAATAAATAGTATCTATACGTAAATTTAAAATTGCATATTGATAAAATAAACGAACCGGTATCGCAAGTGCTGTCTTTGTTCTATCAATTCTCGGTACTTAACATGTTACATTCTTATTTCACAAAGTACTTTCAATGTTTTCTTTTTTGACACTGAGGAGTTGATTCGACTATCTGCCTTCACTGACGACGCTCGTTTTGGTGAGTACAAAATATCGGTCCAATTTCTTCGTGTTTTCTTAACATATACAGTTTTTAAATTTCTTCTTTTTTCATATTTTTATCACTATCAGTAATTAGGAAGCAAACATGTAATCATATGTATTGCTCGCGTGCCATATGGTACAATTAAGTACTTACATTTCAACCAATAGAGCTTAGTCATGCTGACATATAAAAAATCTCAACCATTAGAAATTGTCGGTATCGGATCAATACAGCCTACGATAAATTATGATGCAAGTAATACCATCCTTGGTAGTCTTTATGAATAGGTATTCAGACAACAAAAGATTTCACTTCTATCTCTTATGTAAATCGTATTGTAGACACTTTAGTGAATAGAATGTCTTCAGGCAAATTCTGATATTGCTGCATTAACATCTATTTGTTGGGAGTGGCCCACGGGTGACTTATGTATGGCTATGATAATTTGATGAAGTCATTTGACATTTAAAGCTTCAATACATATTTGTTCGAGTAACTACTGTTTTTTTCATAAGATTGATCAATGATTTTTTTGCAGTTTGCGTCTCATCACATTCCGAGGAAGCTGTAAACACTACAACTCGTGCTAGACAGTAATGGCGGCCGAGTGATTAGCATCGAATGTAGGTCATTGTAGGTGTTCTGAAGAAAATTTAAAAGTAATTTACAGCATTACTTTCATCTCAAAGTTTACGTTTTTTTTAATAGGGGATTTCTTAAGGGATAATGTAGATAAAGGTTTACCTTGATAAAGCCTAGCTCTGATACTTGTATCAGAGAGCTTATCATTAGGTACGGTCAATGTAACTGTACATAATACACTTGTTTCGTATCATCAATTAAATTGAACTCAAGAAAGCCTAAACAGATCTCCATCTATCTATATTTATACTTACTAATTATAAAACAAAGTGCCCCACCTCGTTTGTCTAGCTATAAATTCCAAAACCAGTAAATATATTTCAATGCGATTTTCACCAATAGATCTCTATCTCTATATCGATTTATTTTATTTCTTAGTTTCTGTACAACGCATTAGTTGAGGCTGTAATATTGTACAAGTAAAGTGTAAATAAATAAATGAGGAACATTTCAAGTGGTTATAATACATGCCTATTATAGCAAACTGTAGAATTTTAAAGAGCCCTAATACTCACGCGAAGCTGAAGTGGATTGCTAGTTTAATAATAATAATTGGGAACCAGTCCACCTCAACCTCATAGAACCATAGCCCTGCATATCATGGTTTGCTGTATGCCATAATAGGTTCCCACCAACTGGGGTTTGTCCTTGAGTGCACTAGCCAAGCGCGTATAGGGATAATCATCGGTTGGTACCACGAACCATGAAAATTGTCTAATCGCTTCGGCCCCTCTTATGCCTTTCAATTATGGTCCATGGCTCCAGAGTCCTAAGACAAATAAATACATAAAAATAATAGCATAAAAAAATTATGGCTAAATGAAGTCATTCTCGAATGATGTCTTTCTCGAATTTCACGCTTAGCAACACGCTAATCGTAAAATTCGAGATGGTAGACAAGTTGTAAACGAAACGACAAAAAATTCGAGAAGGATTGGACCAGTTTATTGAAGTCTTGGAAAGGTTTTTATGAAGAGAAAATTGGGGAAATTGTACGAAAAACCGTAATCTCATATATAAACGATTATTACGATTTTTTTTTCTTTATTACATCAAACTATTCGAAACAGTTGTTGCCAATCCTTTCTATAAATTATTTTAGTTTATTCGCAGATTTGTCTTTTTTTTTACAACGCCTATTATGTTTGGCGTTCTTTTCTTGGCTGTACACCCCAATTCAATAACTTTTGACAGAACGACGTCTATTGGGTCAGCTAGTTTTAAATACTTTGAGACCAAGCATTCGATTACAGGTCAAAAGTTGAACTATTGCTTTTGAAATAATTTCCCATTAGATTGAATAAATCTTGGAGTCAAATAAAGAAAAACTTCACATATATGCCATCACGTGTCTACAGCGTAATTACACCTATAACATACTTCAGGTCCACACTAGACGCTAACATAAGTATTTACCTTTTAACAAGAGCTTACATACCTATCGAGATACATTCTGCTGTCAATCAGATTTTATTTATTTATTTAGCTCTACTCGCCATAGCCAAACAACTAACGTACAGCATGATACACGACGACAAAACAAAAAGATATCGTTAAATTTAATGCTGACAGCTGGTTGGATAGGAAATTTTTGTTTATTTTAATTTATTACGTTATCTGAGACATTATAATAATAAATATAAATAAAAAATAAATAACAAAATAAGTTAAAAACAAAACAACATAAATATTTAAAACATTGGTCAGTTCAATGGGTTGCGCAAAGTACCAGTTTTACCTTCACAATTAGGCACGATGCATAGAGCAGGCAAATTTTGGGTGTTCTTCGTTGTTTTACTGTATGTGTGTTATGTCTACCTGCTCGGAGCATGGCGACGATGGTCGGGCGACCTTGACACGGAGATGCGGGGAAAGTGAACATACCGGTTGTTGAGCAAGGGGTCGCGCCGGACGTACTTCAGCCGCTTAGGACTCGAACACATGTGTTGAATTTAACCCGTTGTAACGCAGATCTACGCGAGGTACATTAGCTTTTTAGATGTGTCTCTAATTACGGCATACGATAGGTTAATGTGACATCCAATTAGCGTTAAAAATAAAAATAATTTCGGAAAGGTTTCTCTTTTTTAAAAAAGGAATTCATGTGACCTCTGGATGACTTTTGTTTCTAGCTTGTCTTTCCTTATCGTCGAAGGTCACAAAGAGATTGGAAATTCCAACAAAGTTCATGTCTACTTTATTCTAAGTTTCCCCGCACACGGGCCTCAAAAAAAAGCCGCTTCAGGTTTACTCCGGCCACAAGCTATCGCGCGCTTCAGCTGTTTTATTGCGGCGGCTTCTAGCTTTTTTTTGTGGCCGCTTCTAGCATTTTTTTTGTGGCGACGTTTTTTTTGTGGCCCGAGTGCTGGGGGTGAAAAACTTATTTAACTACAATTAATGCTCGTCTTTTTGTACATCAACGAGAAATTATTCAATTTCAGTATTTAATATCCGAACTTTTACAGTTAAGTTACAGAGTCAGATCAAAATTAGATGCATACGATAATAATTTTTCACCGTAGTTTAAATACCTTCCATTATAATTTGGTAGACTCGAATATAGTCCCAAAGCAACGAAACTATTAAAATTTAATCATCCTGGGATACAAAACAATGTAATTTTTCTCAAGAATGAGGATTGACCTTATCAACCAACTTATAAACTGAAATAGTTCATGCTTAACTTATAAGACAGCCGAGGGTTCTGGTCGCATGCTGAGCATGTGACCAAGCGGCGCAAGCGCAGGGTGTAATTACCATTGACAGCCCGTGAGTCGATAATCACCACAAACTGCTATTATAAACTCTAACCTTGCAAATGTACAAACAAATATTTAATCATCGAGTTGCGAAATGAAATTATTAGATCAAAATAAACGTTTTATAATTGAGAGGACTGGCAAGCCATTCTACATGAATTTGCGCAATCCCTAAACAGTTCTTCTTTTAACGTGTTTCATTTTAGTACCTAACATTTTCATTTTAGATTTTTATTACTGGATCTAATAGGTATTAATACTAATCTTTATCAAATCAAGATATTGATAGAAATAAAAAATCAAGTTTCTTTCACGAATTATAAACGAAAACTGGTTTTCATAGAAATTCCAATAAAACAGGATAAACTTAACATAAAATCATTATATATTATGCAAAATTTGCAAAAAATGTGACTATTTTAACTACTTATCAACAGATATTATACATAACATAACATCTTATTTTTTTGTATTTTTCTCTTCTAAGTACTTAGTTCTCACGTCACAAATGTAAACTTAAGTAAACCTATGTCTGACTGAGTTTGAATTGTTTAAATCCTCGTCCCTTATTGGAAAGTAAGAGTTAAGACAATACCAAACTTACAACTTGAAAACTATCAACTAATAACAACTGTATAGGAAGAAATCTTAATCCTGCGGCTTATCAAGAAGAGTAACTCGATTTGGATGAGGTCTAGTTCCTGGAATATTCCCTACTCTCTGGATTTGGAGGTGGCAGCGTCGCAAGGTAATCCAGGGCAACCTGGATATCTCTGGGGGTTGGAGGGGGAGTCGGAAGGTGAGCTCCTTGGGGCTGGAACCCGTTCTCATCAGCCAAGTACTGCAACTGGATCACCTGGAAAAGATACGTGATTTCAGTAACATTTATAAATAATGTAGGAAACTGTAAACATCCTAATGACTTCCAGACACTGAAGGATAAACAAATGCGTGTAGGGTTCCGTTCCGGCATTACGTTTGTTATTTTAAATTAAAAAGAATGATTGACTCTAACAAAATTAGCTCATTAAATATTCCTCAAACGCATTTATTTCTATTTATTACAGCATTCCGATACAGTTTTCTATTAATGAAACGTCTCTAAGTTAAGACAGACAGATGAACGTGGCGAAACTATAAGGCTAAGTATTCTGTCTTTGTTAAGACACCAGAACTTAAAAACTGGTCTTACAAATACTGACTATCCGTTAAGCCTCTCAAATGCATCTTTACTGGGTGTATAATATGCTTTTAATTATTATGTTAGTTGAATGACAAAAATAAATTCGACTTAAGATAAGAGAGTTTATTTTAATTATCCTGACTTAGAAGAAAAGTAATTAAATATCCTTTCGACCCATGGGTTAAGATTTTATGATGGACAACTATTTAACATTACGAATGCCTTAATAAATACTAACATAATACTAATATTATGACAGGTATAAAGATAATTACGTGTCACTATTATGGCATAATATTAAGGTAATGCTTAACATCTACAACAAAAAAACCTACTTACGAACTTCATAGAATCTATCAAGTATGTCATTTCTGGTTTCAATACGTATCTAATATTCTGACACCAACATAACGCTCTTGACGTAGCCGAATTTTGGATTAAGTGCATTTATGTTGATTACTATCAGGCGTGATCGCCATCAAACACCAGTTTATAGTATTAAAAAAAAATGGTATTACCCATACGAAAAAGATAACAAAAAAAGCAGTAAAATACAACGTCTTCAACGAAAATTGGCTATTTTAGCAAACAATGAATAGGTATGGTAAGCTACGTTTGAATCTTTGACCTTAAAACTAGTTGTTTAGTCAAACTGTATCCGGTCTTGTTACTTCTTAGAGTTGACAAGGATATTATAATTATAATCATCTTATAAATTCAGGAATTCCGATAATTTTTGTTGCAGGAAGCAGACATAAAAAATAAGACGATATTTGAGATGAAATAACATAATCGAAGGTTATCAAAAAACAAATAATGTTTAACAGTCCTTTAAAATAAACAGATATTTATCATTTGATTAATGTTGAAACAGGCGGAAGACAGATACATGACGACAGCATCCTAAAATAAGAAGATTAGTATGATTCGGTAACCACTAATCAAACATTATTTTAAGGCGTTTGTCATTATTTTAATGGCTTTAGCTAATGTGACGATATTAATAATGGATGAACTTGTTTAACGATGTCTTTTTTTTTAAACTCATCCAACGGCTCCATTCTATGGACTGCCATCTATCGTAGATTAAAGCCATTTAGCTAAGCCTGTGAAAGTTTTCGATTCAGTTGCATAGCTCACAAAAGCAAACGCTGCTCTGTTTGTTTGTGTAGGCGCAAGTTTCCATAAATACTTCTACAATCCAAATATTATATATAACGTAGATTACGTTATATTTTCATTAGTAAACGATTAAATCAAGGCATATCAGCCAATATTCTCATAAATATGAAAATTATGACAAATTGTGGAATAAATGCACATAATTTAGATAATTTATTGTAGACATTTATTAATCGCATGTTTGAGCGTTTTGCATGATGCATTCTTTATTGGCACTAATATAGAATATTTAGCATCAAATGAATATTGGTGTAACCGAAAATGTGAAATTGTTCTGAACATCAATTTATGTTTTTTTTTTCTGCTACTGTATATTGTACATATGTGTTTTATCCAACTGACAAGGAAGGGTTATTTTTTGCAAGTATTTTGTGTATATGTGTTTCTGTTTCTTAATTACTTCATATCTTCCAAACGGCTAGATTAATTTCGACGGCTGAAAAATTTTCGGCTTTTTGTTTTCATTGGTAAGGTTTTCTTTTGGTATATTTGGTATAATAAAATTGCAATGTGCAAATGGATGCCGCCTACTACCAAACTTAAAACGAGTATTTCACTTAAGCTCCTAATATAACCTGTTAAACTGAAGTAAAGTAAATTGATTTTATTGTAATTTATTTTAATTTTGTTATCTATTTTTAATGGTCTTACAAGTTGTCTTTTTGCAGAAGGATTTTTTGCTTTACTTTAATATCATCAACGTAAAAATGTAGTCATAAATAGTACACAGTTACCTGTCCATCGGGTGCGGTGTACTGGTACTGCCCCTGGGCCACCTGTGCTTCTTGCTCCGGGATGCCCTGGTTCTTCACATACCCCTGCTCTTCCGCCGAAATGCCGTTTCCAGTTTCATAGCTGAAAACATAATATTTTGTTACAAATTACCACTATTTGATTCTGGCAATAGAAAACAAACTAATTGTTGTCTTATACGAAGACAGTTGTAATAGCAGGTAGTTTTAACAATATTGAGTATGGTAAAAATATTTTCTTATTGTTAACTTCTTCTAATTGTTAACTAGATATTTTATAAAAAAAATAAAATCCAAAATGACTCACAACGTTTCACCAATTCAAATAAGACAAAAACAAATGAGACATTAGAGTAGAGAAATACCAACACTTACAAGTCAAAAGGTGACCACTGTCGCTTTATGGTTTTTTTTTTTAATTTCCAACAAATGTCATCAAATTAAAACCAAAGACACTCAAATAAAAAATATGATGATTTCGTTAGAACAATACGGAATTTCAATAATAAATAATAGAGTCCTTGTCAATAACTTACATAGCGTGTTAATAAGTATGAAATGAACTATATTATAATGTATAAAGATCAGCCCGTCAATACAATCTGTATATGTGAATAATACAAACATGAAGTGTACTTAATCTAAACTGATATATTGAGGTGGTCAAATTGCGTGTACGATTTAAAAGGGCAATAGAATTACAGATCCGATATCACAAATTGTACAGTAAATTATCTCGTTAAAATGATTTGTTTCTCTTAAGAAACAAATCATTTAAGTTAGTGTATGCTAGGATTAGACTAACTATAGCAGTATAGTACCCCCACTTGAACTAAGTTTTTCAAGTGGCAATCCTAGTTCAAGTGGGGTTGGGAAATCTGGTAATCTCTTTGCGGTGAGATTAAGGGGTGCTTAAACTAACCTCCATTTATAAGATCCGTCTGGGTTTTGTACTTGTTCTTGTCTTATGATGGGGATAGGTTCCGTTGTGTATTGTGGTTGTTGTTGTTGTTGTTGTTGATATAAAGGTTGTTGTTGGAACTGCTGGAAGCTGCTGACGTCAGCGTAAGCTACGCAGACCAGGAACGCCAGTAATATCTAGAACAAAATTGATGATTGGTTTGTAGTCAAATATGATTTATATTTTTATATTTATACATTTAGAATATATAAAAAAATCACAATATAGTCTTTAATTTCTCAAGACTAGACTTTCGATAGAAATTCATGTAAAAGCTGATCCAATAAAAAACTGAACTGAACTACAAAAGCTTTCATTGAGTTCTCGTAAGATAGTGAAATTATAATCACTGAACGGAAAATTTCTATGTATGATAAAATATACTATAGAAACACTTTTTTCACTATTTGAAAATTAAACTTATAACTAAAAGATTTGAAAAACTTACAACACTCTTCATGTTGATTCAAGTACAAAACAGTTGCAAGATGGATGCGTGTGATACAAAAGCAATGTAATGATGCATCTTGGATTCACCCCCAGTATTTATACCGAAAACTTTTGTCGCAATTACACATCGCAGTGAATTCTGTATATATTTTATGATAATCTGTACAATGAAGGACAGTTGGGACGTCCCTTATGGTGCCAAGACAACGCAACGAACGATTGAATAAGAACTTAATTCTCTTGCTGATAAGGCTTAAATGATACACCATAAACTGCCGATGAAATTGGAAATTATAGCTCTTGCGTGAAATTTTAATGCATTAATTTTAATTTTATTGTTATAGTTTTTTGTAATGTTCAAGTTGAACAGTAATTAACGTGCTAATTAATACAAGATGGGAATTTCTGGTCTACATAGTTCAGTGCTACAGTATACTTCTCAGAAAAGAATCCCTAGGTTGACTGGTAGAGAATGCCTAAGGCATTAAGTCCGCCTTTGTACTTATTGTTGCATGAAGATTAAATAAATAAATAAATATCAAGGCATACTTAGTATTTACTTCACAAGAAGATTCTATACCTCGTACAATTCCTCCTGGATTTACAAAAGATCTCAATACCTACCTATTTATAAAAAGAAAACTGTTCTTTTTTCAACTGATCAAGTGAAGCAGAGATAATTCAGTTTTCCAAATCAGGTTTATGATAAATAGGACGTAACTTTACTTTCATGTTTTCAATTGAATAAGCATCAATGACTTTTATACCACTTAATGTCTTTTAGGAGAATTCAAAAGTAATCTTTTTTGTTTTATTTTTTCACTATTAATTCATGAATCCCCAAGCGACCACCGGTGGCCGCGCATCTATTGTCTTACTATTGTGTCTCTAATTGACGGTATCTGAAGGGTTAAATAGATAAATTGTTTTATTGTACACCAAAAAAAAAACAATTAAATTAAAGAAATTACTAATTAAAAAATCATATAGCTACTTCTTCTAGATATGGTATCTCAAATCTCCTACAGAATACAATAATATACAAAATAATTTAAAGAATCTATATAGCGTTATGATGTAATTTGTCACAGAAAAGTTAACCTTAAATCTTAGGCACATCAGTGGAGGCGGATCTCAGAAACCAGTCTCATCTCACGGTTGTGACATACTTCAACAAGGTTCAAAGGAAAAAACCGACCAAGTGTCTACCACACTAACTTCGGGAATCACTGATTGCTGCGGAGATACATACATGAGGATAACAGAACATTTAAATGGCAGGTGTGAAAACTTGAATTACACTATTCTGCTAAAAAACTTGCCAATGTGCCATGTGGAAGTTTATACGATACAATTTTTTTTTAATTGATTTTTTTTAGGTTTCATCTTTTCTCATATTGGACTATTCGTATAATTTCAGTACTGTCTATATCTATATACCAAACAAAAGAGAGGTACAGTCCACTCACCGTTAACCCAGTGGTCATACATCGAGAAAGACCTCTAGAAAGCCCAGTTTCTGACTAAACTAACCTGGCACAGAGTTTTAAGGAGATCTGACCCCAGGTAATGGCAGCAGCAACGGACTAAGAAGAAAAAGAAAATGTATATTTATATGCCTGCCTTGTAGCCATGTAGAGTAAATTATCATCGCACACAGTAATGATGTATAATATGACATTCAGATATTCGTATCGTATCGATTTATATCTTGTGAAGTATGTACGAAGTGCGACAATGGAACATTATCATAATGGCAGCGATAAAAGAAAACCAGCTCAACACTTTGTTACTCGTAAAACAGTAGGCTTGAGTAAATGTCATTCAAAAAGCTTAGTTTTTTGATAAATTCATTATATATCTTCCTCCTTATGTTGGAACGAAAGAGTACCCACCCAGTAAAGAAAGCCTTAGCGATGCCGGAAAGGATAAAAGGCACAGGGCGTCCTCTAGCTACGTGGTGGTCAACTGTATCCAAAAATCTGGAACAAGCTCAGCTGGACGCACAGATATCTCAGGATAGCCTAAAGATGAGGAGAGCCGACCCCGAATTAAGGGATAAGGAAGCAAGGAAGAAGATCCTCATGTTGGAATGCCATTATTTTTTATTATTTATTTAAACATCATGTACAGTAGTGGTACATAGGCGAACTTAATGCAACAAGACATTCTCTCCCAGTCAACAACTTTCTTGAGGTGATATAATAACCCTATTAAGTTTAAGTTCCTAATGTAGTTTTTTTTTTATTTTGGTGTGCAATAAGGAATATATCTATCTATTTAACTATTTCCTCGATTAACTTCTCCCGCTCTGGGTGGACTTAGAGAGCGTGTCAGATTTTTACTGACTAAAATTCATCTGTGTTTCGTCATTTCACGTCTGTCTGTCTGTTACGCTTTCCCGCTTAAACCTCTCAACCAATTTTAATGAAATTTGGCACAGACAATCTTTAGATCCTGAGAAAGAACATAGGCTACCTATAATTTTACTGCTGAGCACGGGTCTCTGCCCGCGCGATATAAACTGTAGTCCACGCGGGCGAAGCCGCGGGCGGAAATGTATTACATAAAAGTGGCGTCGCGTGCGCTACTTATTATTAAATTCATGTAGTTTTAATATTTTACACGAGGTTACCACAACATGAATGATTAAAGCCACCAGTACATAAAATACAAAACTGATCACCCCACGCCTCGCTACATTCATACTTTTGCTAAAGTTTATGACTGGTAACACGAGTATAAAAATTCTCATGCATAAATGTGTACCTACATGAAAAAAATACGTGTAGGTATTCTGGTGAAATCTCTCGCGAAGTCTCTTGCACCGACTAATTTATTCAGCTGCGGTAGGTTCTACGGTAGAGTCGTGGTTATGTTCATAATTAAATTATGTAAGCATTCTTTAACAAGAACTCATTGATTTGAATTAAAAAGTGGATTCTCCTGTTACAACTTTTTACCATTTAGACTACCTATGAGTAAATGGTAAAAAGTTCATAATTGTATGATTCAAAGCATGTAATTCTAACTAGCTTTTCCCCGCAGCTTCGCCCACGTACATTAAACATAGCCTTTATCACTCAGGAATAAAGCAGCTTTCTATCGGTGAAGAAATTTTACCAAACGGTCCAGTGCTTTCAGGGATAACATGGTACAAACAAAACAACAAAAAAAATATAAATTTTATATCTTTATAATATTAGTGTAAATATAACATTTACGCGCACTTTTGAATTGTCAAGAAAATTAAAATATAAAAGAAATGGTCATGTACTTATGTGCAAATCAACTCATAGTAGTCGCAAAAGTAAGCAACAGTGTGGGACTTTTATTTTTATTGACTACCATACCAGTTAATCAATATCCCGCCCAAAAACATCAAAATGAGCATCAAGACAAAAACCGGTGTTGACATTGTAGTTTCATGTTTCATAGTATTGCAGTGTTCAGATTATGTTAACTTTGGAACCTCACCTGCTATACCTACTGACTAATAGGTTCAATAACAGGCCTGATGGTCTAGTGGTTAGAAACCCTGACTGCTATGCCGGAGGTCGTGGGTTCGATTGCCACACAGGACAAATGTTAGTGTGATAAGCATATCATTTGTTCTGTGTCTGAGTGTAATTTATCTATAACATGTATGTATTTAGATATATACGAGTATTAGTATGTTTATCAGTTGTCTAGTACCCATAACACAAGCTATGCTTAGCTTGGGACAAGACGACGTTGTGTGATAGTTGTGGAATATAAAAAAAAAAATAGGATCAATAGCAAATTTAGGCTACACACACGCGCACACGATCGCAACCCTTAATCACACAGTAAGTAGAAATTAGTGACCATAGTCGAAGTTGGCAAGAGAATGCATATTGGAATCAATAACATCAACTAAGTAGTTATCCCGCATAAGTATGCAGGATGATTAGCAAAGATATGTCGCTCTAGCACAAATACTCATTTACACCAGTCCATTCCAACTTAATTGGACTCAACAAGAGGGGCCCTGCTAGGTCGAAGCCTACTGGGGCCAGGGTTATCCGAAAGAAAACTCGAGCCCCGGTATGAAAAGGCTAGAAGGAACGGGGTGGGTTTTTAGTCAGTAAGAGTCTGACACTATCTCCCGCTCCACCCAAGAGCGGGGGTTGTCATTGGATGATTTTTGCCCAACGTAAAAAAAAATTTTAATTGGACTCCTCTTTCTTTTGCGTATTCCTCAATGCTGAGGGTCGTGGCCTCCCTGCTTTATCTCCCTCCCTGCTTAAATGGACTACAGAACCTTAAAAAGCGCGTTCACTCTCCACTGCATACAAATGAAAGAGATTAAAATTGTTTGTAACACTAACACGTTACTTTACTTGTAGAATAATCTGATAATTACTCGTATAATATAATCACAATGATTGCATGTATGTTAGTCCAGTTTTTAATCAATAAAAGTAATTTTAGATGCATCTTTGTGTTTTTTTTTTATATAGTACTAATTTAGCTGTATATGATCACACGTTACAAAACGTAATTTAATAAAGCATTTATCCTGAAAAATAACATAATTATTTTTGGATTCTGACTGCACAAAAGTATGATCCACACTGTATATAATAGTAGTCTAGTACCCATAACACAAGCTCTGCTTAGCTTGGAACTAGACGGCGTTGTGTGATAGTTGTGGAATATTATTATTATTATTATAATATACATAGAATATATTATACTGTTGCGCATTATAAAACTAGCGATTAGCTCCTGTAGTCCTCTTAAGAAAGTTTTCTCCTTCAGCTCTTTAATACATATAGCTAAATATCCATCTTTTGCTTATCACCACAATATTTTTTTGGGTTATAATTTGTATATTAAACAAGAATGTAAATGTATATATTTTCAACTACACCATTAAGCCCTTGCCTAAATTATTTTAACGATGCAGTACATAAAGTTTGTATGTCATTTTGTATTAAACGTTTCGGCTATTTATCCGCGGTACCATAATAATTTATATAAAGTGAGCTGCATTGGTATGACTGTTGTGCAACCAACGGCATGCAATATCTTTAAAAGGCGCTTATTGTAGATGGTCGCCGGAGTAAACACTGGTAAAGGATACGAAGAACACTAAAGAGAGACATATGTAACATTAAGCTTTGATAATCTATAAATTGAGGTCGTCAACGAATGCAACTGACGCACAAGTTGACATTTAACCGTTGCAATTATCCCGATTTCCGGCCACTGTAGACGCAAGCTCGCTGACGGCGAGCCATGGGTAGCTCGCTGTCCGGCCGTCCGGTAACTGTCCGGACCGAGCCCAAGACGTCGACGGCGCGCACTGTTCCCGTGCGCCTCAAGGAGTTGTCGGCGACAGGAGGGGCCCAGATGGGTCGAAGCCTACTGGGGCTGGGGTTATCCGAAAGGAACTCGAGCCCCGGTATGAAGGCTAGAAGGAACGGGGTGAGGTTTTTAGTCAGTAAGAGTCTGACATTATCTCCCGCTCCACCTAAGAGCGGATTTTGTCTAAAGATTTTTGTCCAACGAAAAAAAAAAAACCAGTGCCATTATAATTTATTTTGCCATGATCCAGAACTCCAGAGTGAGAAATAATGGAAAGCAGGTGCCTAGTTCTGTGAAGCAATAATGTTAGCCCTAGCTGCTGCGTTAGGAGACCGGTTACAGAGAGTTGCAAGGCAAGCCTTTATCAACACAGGTGCAGACTTGCTGACGACGACCAATGGGTAACTTGCTGTCCGGCCGTCTGGTAAGGACCAAGACCGAGTCGTCGTTGACGCATACTGTTTCATGTGTGCCGCAAAAGGATGCCAGCAAACCGTAAAGGACCAGCTGGTTTAATAACCGCTAGAGGAATTTCTGAAGGTAACATTCTGGTTCTAGAAAGCAGAGGGTAACTTAAGATGTAATTTTAGGAAGTAAAAGTGATATACGTCCTTTGAGAAGTTATTGGATGGAGTGCATTTCTAGATCATTACTTTTTTTGTGTAATTTTTTTTTATGTATAGAAAATATTTGAATGCCGATACTTACGGCTGCTCTGGATGAGCCCCGAGCAGACCAACGCGCCATCTTTTTTTACTATTTTATATATTTTTTTACTATTTTCTATAATAAACTCAAACAATCAATCTCAATCTAGCATGCTCTTGTATGTATACAATGTATACACAAATAAAGAATATCGTATCTTAAAAACACACACATTTATTAAATCCTTCAGTTTTATAAAAAAAATAAGATTGTTTAGTCTAGTAAAACACAGCACATTACTTATCACAGGTTTTATTCATATATCATGAAAAATATACATTTTACAGTACATTACAGTAATACTTTCCGATTTCCATTATGAATTTCGTTCAGGTTTATCAACAGTCTAAGCAGAAGGCTTTTTAGTATCTTGATTAGAATTATTGTTTGGGCTCCCAATTAGGTAGGGGTTATAATTATTGTTATTAAGGTAGGGATTGACCTTCGTAGGGTCATATGGGTATCTGGGGTCATAAGGTCGGTTGTTGTACTGGCCAAAAGTATTATATTTGTTTCGGTTTAAATAAGGATCGTAACGGTTGTAGTTCGGGTCGAAAACTTGCTTGTTCAGTCTGTCCACTACAGGTACGATGGGGGCAACAGCTTTACCATCAGCAGGAATATGCACACCTGATGGCCTGAACCCTGGAACATTAAACATTAATATTCGTACGCTAGTACAAACAGTTAAGCTGCCATTATAGGATTAAAAGCTGCTTTAGCTTTACTTAACCTAACATGACTAAAAATACAAAACAGTACGCGGCAGTCCAGTATTTCACAATGTCAATAAGGATCGCCGTACACGGGCCACCGGCCGCTACCGAAAAATGCCGCCACCGCCATATTTTCTGTAGTTTTCATACATTTTATATGGACACGCAAACGGTTGACCCCTTGTGGCCCGCAGCGGCACTCGCGCATTTAAACCTTCTTCGTCCATTATGATACTGCGTGAATGAGTTAAAAAGTAGCAGCCACTGGCCACAAGTGGCTTGTGGCCGCTTCTAGTTTCTCGTGGTGGCGTTTGTGGCTGTGGCATGTGGCTCATATGCGGCGTCACTAATGCATGGTATTGCAGTTTTATTAATAATAATTATATAATTTCGGATTAACTTGGGATCCTTAACTAAAATAAACTTATTATTTACGGCAGATTATTCTTCTTTCAAAATCAGTTAAGGAACAAACAGACGGTTCACTCGAAATAATGTTCACTTTACTACATGCCTCACCTTCGTGAAATGGTTAGCAACACCAAGGCGCTGCTGGCCTTTCTTGAGGAGCTGGGGTGGATCGAGTGACTCATTTGTCCCACCCGTACGCAAAATACGCGCCTTAGTCGTGGAGTTGCGGATAACAACCCGTTTTACCTATACCTATACCTACATGCCTCATTTTTCTTTCATTCTATGTGTACACGGCTTAGCTAGAATGTCATAAAAAATAACATTCACCTTTCCTTTAAATATGTGATCGAATGACGTCACGCATCTTGGAATCAGTTATCTGATACAGGAATCGAAATAACATTGGCGAACCCGAATAAGCGTTCTTCTTGTGATTAAACTGTTCACCTTTCTTTCATTCGGAATAGGGGTGAATGATGCCAAATACCAAATCAATCCTTGTTGAATCATTCACTAATAAATTAAAACAGTGGTGAAAAGATGCCGAATGAAAGACGCAAATGAACGAAAAATTAATCGTCTAGATTAATTTTTCGTTCATTTGCGTCTTTCCGCCTTTATTCGGAGTGTTCACGTCGGTAAAATACACCTACTACCTCCATATATCAATATATATAAATTTATGTAGATTGATACTGAACATATTATATATACCTATAATAAGAAGAGTTGTTTATACAATAATTAAGTTACCATTTTCATCGGCGACGTAGCTAACTTGAATGGGCGTCCCGTCAGGCGAGATATAAGCATAACTTCCCTGAACGACCTGAAAAAATAACCAATAACAAATAACTGTTCCACCCATACGCACAAAGCGTTTTGGGAGCACATTTATTGTGTGTACAGCCAAGGAGTGGAATTCCCTGCCGGAGTGGTGTGTTTTCTGTGTTTCCTGATAGCTACAACTTAGGGATCTTTAAGTCAAGGGTGAATAGGTTACTTTTAGGCAAGCGTGCTCCATCGTCGACCACATCATCGCTTACCATCAGGTGAAGATGGTGGTCAAACGTAAGCTTATCAATAATTAAAAAAAAAAAACTGAAATCATGATGGTGATGGCTACCTGGATCCGAGAGGCATAAAAACGTTCGTTACAGCGACACTTGAGACACGCCCATATCTAACAATAGACGTCTTTGGGCTGAATTTGACTGAAATAATGATGATAATTACTGCCTGTCCAATCCCACCCAACACAGTAACTGGGTAAGATGAAAATTCTCGGCAAGACTGCTGTCAGATTATCTGACTACTGACTTCCCGCAGCGGCCGTAGCAACTGTCACAATGTTCAAATGACCGCCGGGGGGGGGGGCAACTTAATGTGCTTTTTAAAGCACGAAAGAAAATCAGTATGTATGATGGCCACCCATGCAAGGATTGGTCTCGGCAAGCCTAGCTTAACCTTTTTTTTTCGACGGGGAAAATCATCTTTGACGAAACCCGCTCTTGGGTGGAGCGGGAGACAGTGTCAGACTCTTACTGACTAAAAACCCCGCGCCGTTCCTTCTAGCCTTCATACCGGGGCACGAGCTCCCTTTCGGACAACCCTGTCCCCAGTAGGCTTCGACCCAGCCTCAACATTCAACCCCTGCCGCTGTTATTATTTAGTCTCTTATCTTTGATTCAGCAGCGGTAATATTATAATCAATGTCGAATAAAATACAAGCCTTAGTAATAGTTCCATACCTGAGTCCCTTGTGGATTTCCAGTATTATCTATGTACGCATCTTTCAAGTATCCGTTTTCTTGAGCTTGCTTGCCGTCAGCAGTTGAAAAACTGAAATCAATGGTTTTAGAAAGTCACTTATTTATGAGAAGCTCATTTATGCAAGACACAGTCACACACATTCATAACATAACACTGGCTTTACAATAAATTAAAAAAAGAAAAAAATTACGCTATAAATTATGTCACTACATAGAACACCAACCTGAATGCATAAGTACCATCTAAACCGTGCTCATTTGAGTATGACAGAATAGGAATAGCCGGGGCTCCAGCGTAGTTGTAGTAGGGGTTATTGACTCCAGGAACAACCGGCCTGACCCCGGGCGCGTAGGGAGTGGCAGCCGGTACTACCGGATTGATCCCCGGGGCGTAGGGAAGAGCCGTCGGCACTACTGGTGTGGACCCCGGAACGAAGGGGTAAGGTGTCGGTATCACAGCTGTTGGCGGGACTACGGGTGCAGCGGGGAACGGAAAAGGATATCCCGCGGCCAGAGTGCCCCACAACAACACACAGCTGATGAAGCGAAACATTCTGGAACAGAAACACGGTGACAGACGATACGTTTTTCTTGGATAACTAGATATTCCAACTCCTAAAATGCATACGGCAAGTTACTTGTACGCGTCCTCCTGTCATTTATATTGAGTATCCAGGATATATGACTTAAATCACTGCACATTTCATAATTGTTTTGAAAATGCCACTTTTTAGAATATGTTTCATATCTATTATGTACGAAGTCACTAACTTAACTGCACTGATTTCTTAAAGTGAAGTATGACTTAACAGAAATTTAAATATAATTTACAACTAGCTCATTTACCTCAACAATGCTCAAATGGACTGCGCTCGTTGTACTCAAAATGCTACTGTTAGCGTGGGATCTGAATATTCCATTTATAGGCGGCAGGGTTGCTCCGAGCTGATATTTTTTGTTGTGCCATCGCTCAAACGTGAGTGTTACACACGTCTCTTTAACCCATCAGGTGTTATTAGCCGCGTTATAGTTACCAGTACCCACCAAAGCTCAACACGAGCACGATATTTGTAATCATTTAGCAATTTTAAGTCAAAATTATAGTAAATGTTACAGGTCGCAGTTACTTTTAGACATCAACTCAATTAGGATGTTGCAGAATAATGCTCGGGTGGTCTTTTAGACTCAGCGGCTGTCGTGTACTAGGGCAAGTGTATCTTTGGCAAGCTAACTACCATCAGTTTTAATCATTATTTTAATTATCTATTTAAATAGAAGATATAAAAGGATCATCCGTTTTTGTTCGACTAGCTAGACTAGCTATTTTATCCCCGTATTTTCCAAAATGCAGCCTAATTTGGGAAAATCTCTTAGTGCTCGCCTGTGTCATAAAATGAAACCTTGTGTAAAATTCATACTCCTATTCCGGAAAGTATCGGCGGTGTGTTCATATCAATCAGTCAAATTCTCCTTAACATATATATATATTGTCAAGGTAACATATATACATAAAGATACCTTAACAATATATATAAAAGCCGTTGAAAATAATATTATGAAATATTATAAACACTATATTTTATTCCTCTGCGCTGTATCAAATCATGCCCAGTCCTCCTTTGGACGCGGTATAAATGACGAGGCAAAACACTAAGTCCGGACCGTAGAGGTTTCAACAACGTAAGGGTGGATATTCGCCTTACAAAGGGTTGTCCGATGGTAGAAAGAAGATTGCAGAATCGAGTCATGTAATTCCTGCGCACACTCTCCAAAATGCATCCTGTAAAAAACTCAATAGCTAGCTACTCTACGCCTCAAGGCTTTGTAGATTAGACTTAAGCAAATCTGGATCACCAATTAGCCTCTTCGCACACCTCTCTTCCGAGTCCAAAGCTGCCAGGTGGCATTTTGCAGCACCATGAGGCTGCAGTTAAGTACTCCACACTCGATCGGATCTGTGCTATGTATAACATCCGAAGCTGTCCCGGTGAGAAGTACCGGTGGACTTTTGCAAGAACGTCGAGTTTTCTAGCAGCTACCTTGGCTTTGGACTCAATGGACTGCACGAAATTAAGGTCTGAAGAAACTATAACTCTCAAAAGCTGAAGACGGCCGGTGCACTCCAAGGATGTATTTTAAAAAGCAGGAGTCAAAGTAAACGGGCTCCTTTTAGCGGTCGACACGCTTGTGTTTTGGCGGCGTTGAATCCCACCAGATTGGGTTCACCCCACTTGGAGACTGCCTAAAGTGAGACATCCGTACGCTCTACTATAGCCTCTCTCTCAGACTGGACTAACTGTGCTAGTAGCACTTGTCAGTTAATAATTACAAATTGATTTCGAGTGAATATTGTGATACAAAATTGGTGTTGTTTTGTATCTCAAGTATCTGTATAATTGGGCCAGTTTGATTGGCAGCCTTGGTTAAACATGCCGAGTAGCCTGTCTTGATACATTTACTGCCAAATACTGCAAACGCAATTGAATGTATTACGTCCGTATTCTAATGGAAAATAAAGTGTATATTCTGTATCAAACAGTATTGTAGATTTGTCACAATTTGATTGACTAAATGATGTCGCAAAGCCGTTTTTGTTAGTGACAATTTTCTCAGCAAAGAAGACCAAAAAACGTTTTCAAAAATTACGAATCTATAAAGTCCAAAACATTTCATATTGCGCCAAGCTGTCTTACAAAATAGGTCATCACTAAAATTATAAATAGAACGTTACTAAATTTATAATTTAATTATATTATATAAGTTTTTTGAAGACGTAGCTCAGAGGCGTAGAAGCTAATGTATTTACACTCATTACGCATTAGGAAGGCCAATAGTCTGGGTTTTCATTATGCTTTACAATAAGATAATGATCTTAGTGTCAATTAATTTACATGATTTACATCAACGTTAACTAACTAATTACATACACAATAGTTTTTAGAAACCCGTACTAAATTTGATACGGAAGAACTCATATTATTCGACTTCGTCTGTCGTTCTGTCACAGCTGAATACCCAATACAATACTAATAACACGGTGCTTTAGAATTGAAATAATAAATAAATAAATACATCACAAGAAAATTAAAACGTCTAGTTTATTATAATAATCAGCAAAAAAAAAATACAAACATACTTGGATTTGCAGTGGCATAAAATTTAAGTACAATTTTCAAAATGAATATCTAATAATATAATATTATTCCTTACTAGCTACTGAACTTTAATTCGCCGATTCCAACTCACTCTTTGCCGATTTTTGTGTACTGGTTTGGTATTACTGTTACGGATCTTCTAATTAACTTTTTTAACAAGATAATGTATGTAGTAAGGTAATTGTGAATTATAGTATATTTTTTTCAGTCCCATTTAATAACTGACTAAAAAAAAACATTTACAAAAAAAAACTACCAACTTACGCATCGAAGTTGGAACATTGCAGCAATGCTAAAAAACCCTAAGGGGAAAATTGGGAAAATGAAAATAGAATCGGTTTTATTAAATAATTTCATCTTTTGTTCAAACATTCGAATATTGCACTGATTTGCACTTGCGTAGTTTGTAAGTTTCATCAACATCATCGTCCTCTTTAATGTTTCCACCGTTGGGACTCAGGCCACCTCTAAGGGGCGTAATTTCTACCACGCCGACCCAGTGCGGGTTGGTTTGTAAGTTTAATAGGCAATTTCATAAAGGAGGAGTGGCAGGCGGTCGCCTCCTTCTGCGAAGCAGTAATGCTGGCAAAGGAGGAGGCAGACCGCATCAGGCAACGGCGCCCCCGCCGCCGCCGCCGGGATTCCGATCCAGATTTCCGGCCACCGTAGACGCGGGCTCGCGGACGGCGAGCCATGGGTAGCTCGCTGTCCGATCGTCCGGTAACTGTCCGGACCGAGCCAAGGCGTCGACGGCGCGCACTGTTCCCGCGCGCCTCAAGGAGTTGTCAGCAACAGGAGGGGCCCATCTGGGTCGAAGCCTACCGGGGTCGGGGTTATCCGAAAGGAAACTAGAGCCCCGGTATGAAGGCTAGAAGGAACGGCGCGGGGTTTTTAGTCAGTAAGACTCTGACACTGTCTCCCGCTCCACCCAAGAGCGGGTTTCGTCAATGATGATTTTCCCCGTCGACAGAAAAAAAAAGGCAATTTCATAAAAAATCGAAATAACATTTTTTTATGGCGAGTAATCTTATAAATCTACAAACGTAGATCGTATATAATTAATACTATAATACAAACGCGGAAGTCATTAAAGTAGGAGGATCTTAAACCACATAATGTGGAATATTTCAATTTATAGGCATAGATGCTATGAAACTCGTCTCAAATGAACAATTTTAGAATTATCAGGTTCTTTTTTTGTTTTAGCAGTTCAAGACATGTAATGAAAACGTTTGTATCGTCGCCGCGATGCTTCCAAAAACAGTAATCCAGTAACTTCGCAGCATTCTCTGAAATAATGAAGCATTTGAAAAAAGAAAGCTGAAAAAGAGTGTTATTTGGCCTTTCCCCCAAAGTGAAATACGAACCATTAAGACCAGACACGAAGAATAAGATTTTTTTTATATGTGAAAAAATTATCCAATGACATATCCGCGCCCTTGGGCGAACTGGGAGATAGTGTCAGATTTGCACTGACTAAAAACCCAGTCCTATACCTTCGCTACCTTTCGTACTGGGTCCGAACCTTCCTTTCAGAAGCTGACCCTTGGCCCAAGTAGGTTTCGACCGTGCGTTTTGCTGACAACTGCTTCAGGCCCGCGACCCCGCGTGGAACAATACTTACGCACCGTCAACGTCTAGGGCTTGGACGGTTACCAGACGGTCGGATGACGATCTATCCATAACTCGCCATCCGCAACCCTGCGCTTACGGTGGCTGGAAATTAGGATTGGAATCCCGGAGGCAGCTGGGGCATGAGGGTCGTTGCCTCTCGCGTGCGGCCTCCGCCTTTCCTAGCATTACTGCTTCGCATAACGCCACTCCTCCTCGCTTTGGACCATGGCCTGGCACAAGAGATCGCTGCCACCGATCGCCCCCACGAAAACACGGCAGTGCTCTGCCCAAGCGGGGCACACCGCGTGACATTGCCCGCGTTGCGCAGTGCTGCAATTTCCGGCGACCACCAGTACTCAGTCAATCACAAAAATGCTAAAATACTTTACGTTAGACGCCGCAGCGCCCGTGGTCGCTTCATAAAACAAGCCCTACGACTGACTAAACTTCAGTTACGCAAAAATACGGCCACTTTAACTGGCCGCGTGGCCTTTAATAAGCACCTCTCTATCATAGGAGTTACAGGCAACCAACTCTGCAGACCTGCATGGAGACAGCAGCTTATCTGATTTTAATCTGGTCAGTGGTGATTGGACATAGGGCAAAATACTATTGACACCTAGTTACCCTCCACAAAATGGTTACTAACACTAAGGCACCACTGGCCTTCATTGAAGAGCTAGAGTGAATCAAATGACACTATTGTCTCACTCACCCATAGGCAAGCACACTTTGGATGTTGAGTTACGAATATAATCCCGTCATTTATACACACATATATGGCTCTGGGCTTAATTTTGTACGGTTATCTCTAACAAGCTGAGTTTAAAGGCAACATTGTTTCAACGCAATAGCAGTAGCGTAACAAGATGCATTATATTTAGACAACTTTTCAACTACATTTTAATTAAATCCGTGTTCTATTCTCACGATTAGGGTGCTCTTAATTAATTGGTATTACTCAAGCCAGTGATTCCGCGCTTTTGTAAGTCAGAATTACGCAGCTTTGTTTACCTACGGTCATGGTCTCATTACCTACAACACCAACTCGATGCTATTTAGTTATTGATTGAAGAAATATTGTGAAACTCACAATAACTTAAAAAATAAATAAATCATACTATAGCGTTGAATTTTGTGATTTGACTTAAGATCCTATTTCCCCTAACTGAGGCAGAGGACATCCACAGAATTCACTCATCACGCGGATGTGATGTATATCTTCCCAATATACAATTCTCATCAGAAAAATCGAAACACTTCCGTTTTTATGATTTTTATCTTAATTTAATACAAATAAGTTTTCTTTCCATGAAAAAAATTACATGAATATTTATAAAGCTAGCAGTTTGGCCATTACAATATTAAACGATGATTCAAAATTAGAATTGCATTTGTTTATCCTACAAATGAAATGATTCAATGTTTTGAAACATGTGTATTTAGAGTTAGAGTACATTTCATCTTTGAAAACTAAAAATTTGCGCTTGTCTTAAAATTTTTAGTTCTTTATTTTTTTATTGTACTTGAACCTGGACTTAGTTAGCGTGTTGTAGATGAAAGAGTGCGTCTAAGGCTATTCATAGAGTCTACAAAAGCTATCGGGAGACTGGTTTGTTCACACGCCGTTCAGGATTTGGCAGGTATCGGGTCACTTCTGAGCGAGATGATCGATTTATTGTAACAACTTGTTTACGATATCGACACCTTAATGCTTTTCAACTGCAGCAGCAGCTTCATGCTGTACGTAAGGTAGGTGAAGTAACGTGTACTGGAGCCGCACAAGCCAGCAAATGGTTCCATCGATGAGCGCGCCGAACTTTCTTTACAAGTGAGCACCTAAATTGGACATACCTCCAGTGGAACAAAGTCCTCTTTTCTGATGAGTGTAAAATTATGCTGTATAGCAACGGCGGAAGGAACAAAGTCTACAAAAGAGATGGAAAACGCTGGTATGGTGGCTGTTCGTGGACGTTTTGGAGAGGAATCAGCGCCGACGGTAAGACAGAGCTTGTCTTAGTGTCTGGGCCACGACTGCCTACATGAAACAGTTAGCGGTACATCAAACAGTTTCTTGACCCTCACATGATGCCCTATGCACATTTTATTGGCAACGGTTTCATATTCATGCACGACAATGCTAGGGCACACACCGCGAGCGTCGTACGAGATACCGAAATGGTTATCTCCATTATAGAACGTTCAGCAAGAAGCCCGGGCATGGATTCAATTTAACATATAGATGTTCAATTGGATTCATGTCTGGCATTCCATAGGGGATGAATTAAAGAGACGAATTCTTGCAAGAAATCCTGCCCCAGAAACACTTAGCCAACTGCAAAATTAAATCCAAGAGGAATGGAGTGGAATGCCACAACATTTGATCGTGACTCTCATCCGATCGATGAAGAACCGTATGGAAACAGTAATAAGAGCTCAGGGATACAAGTTATTTAACCAACTTTTCTTAGCTTTCTTTTTTATTTACGTGTGTTTTTTTATCAATTTCATTCATACTGGTTAAAAATTAATTGTTAAACGAAATAGCATAGCATAGTCGGCCTTATAATGTTTCCACTGTTGGGGCTCTGGACTTATGGTTGGGGGTTGTTTAACTAAATACGAAACCTAAATTGAATTTAAAACATAAACATTAAGATTTGAAAACCTCATATTATTAAACGACATTTGACTTATATTCTTAAATATACGCATTTTCTTGGGGAGGGTCTGTATGTATGCTTTTGCGGTTGCACAACGACATGCTTTGCTTTTGCTTTGCTTGGTAGTATAGATGCAGGCCTACCTTATCACCTCCCTCAGAGGCGGTAAGGTGGCGGGGTCTTGAGGGAGAGCGCTACAGTCGTGAAGATCCTCAAGGCAAGTCAGGCGGATCCACCTTCTCGAGGTTGCCATCCCGTTTTTGGTCTAATTCCATCAGAATTAGACGTAACCGAAACCGCCTGGCGAATCCCAATCCTAGGTGTCATTCTTACCGAGCCGAGGGATGCGTGGCCAAGGGGGAGCTTGGTTCTTATCGGTGTCTCCCCAGGGAGATGGCAATCCTGGGGTAGTAAATTTTGCCTTACCCAGGCAAGCGGGGCTCTGCCGGGGTGGACTATTTATTTCCCTAGCTACTCGTGGGAAGTGTATGGATTCACAGTTTTATATAATAACATCTCAAGACGATGATGAACGTCCGAAACCCTCGAGTAGTCTTATTGGGTCAATTCCCGATCTGACTACTCCCTTACTCGGTAATGAGGGAGACTCCCAAGTCACCTTAGACACCGAACTCAACCCTCCTGAGCTAGAGTCGGTAAACGATGGCACGAGGCCTACTGAGATGGACTCGGAAGTGCCGTCGGGAACTGACTTTAGCCCCAGGAAACGACGGTTTGCCAGGAGCCGCGCGTAAGCGCCTGCGGCGCCTCAAGGCTGGCGGTATGGACTCCATTGAGGCCTACAAGCTGGTCACGGAGCAGTGGGCGAATGCGCGTGCTCCTTTGACTGATCTGGTGGCCGACACGTCATCGGGGAAGAGGCCGGTAAAACGATTTCGATCCGAGGACGAGTCGCCGAAAGATCATGCCAAAAAGACAACGCGTGTGGACGAAAAGTCAGGGCCAATTCCAATGATCCCTGACGAGACGTCCGCGGCCCAAGTCGGACCACCGCCTGGGACAAGCGTTGTGTCTTTTAAGGACGCCCTAACCAACACCCGAGTGGGAATCCGTAATAGAGAGCCCATGTCGAACGTGCAATTGGGGCTCTTTTCTAAGGACATATTGAGGGCGATTCTTAACGCCCCTATGCCCAAAGCCCCCGAATTCAAAATTCGAATCGAGGGTTGCACTTTCAACCTTTGCCGGGATGGCTGCAAGTCGTAATCAAAAACGACTACAGCCTGAAATGGCTTGAAGAAAAAGTGGGGACACTAAAGCCGTGGCCAGAGGCGGAACTGTCGCTCATTAACGAGAAGGACCTGCCAAAAGCCAAGGTTGGGATCCTCCACTTTAAGACAGAAGATGTCATCAAAACTCCAAGAGATGCCCTTAATCTCTTGGAAAAACAAAATGACCTGCAGACTGGATTGTGGAAGGTGCTGAGCGTCAAGAAAGAAGGGGACGGAATCACGACCGCCCTTTCTATCGATGATGCCTCCATAGAAGCCTTGCGCAAGCTAGACAGCAGGCCGCAATTAGGCTTTCGTAAAGTCCTAATACGCATTCGCGGCGATAATACGCCAGCGAAGGCTGAGCAGGTGGCAGGGACTAGCCAATCTGGCGCAAGGTTTTTGCCATCTGCTCAACACGCTCCTAAGGCGGGGCCGAGCGACCGGGTCTCTGGTAAAACGGCAAAGCGACAAAACGCTAAGCCGAAACCCGGAGGCCAGGGCGTCAGGAACCGCCCCTTCGGGGCACCACCGACGAAAGGGGCTACACGTCCCAATCGATCGGTAGTGGTGAGCCGACCGGCCAAACCTCAGGGCTGCCCTAAAGCCTCGAAGCCAAGCAGGTCGAATAACGCCGCTTAACCCACCCACACAAACACACATAACACTAACACAACACAAACACACCATAACACAGACACACATAAACACACAAGTGGTGCAGATAAACCTGCATCACGCCAGAGCAGCTACGGCTGTTCTGGAAAAACTCTTCACATAAAAGAACCTTCACATTGCTCTTATCCAGGAACCGTGGCTGGCTAATGGTGTCTGGACTGGGCTCTGCAGGTAAGGTCGCTCATCATATCGGTGGAGTCAAACCAAGAGCGTGTATACTTTTCAATAATAATATTGATTTCTTATGCATACCAGGCCTGTGCAGCGATGACCTGATTGCAGCTTATGTCAATGTCAAGAGCGGAAATGGACGCCTCATCGTGTGCTCGGCATACCTGGACGGGACGAAAACCGACCCATCCGAGGAGCTTGCAAAGGTAGTAGAGTACGCCTATGCCAACAATGCCGAGCTTCTCATTGGGTGTGACGCCAACGCCCACCATACCAACTGAGGCAGCACTGACATCAACGATAGAGGTGAGTTGCTTCATGATTTTGTACTAACTAACCGCCTCCAAATAGTTAATGAGGGATGTAAACCGACCTTTGTAACTAAATCGAGGAAGGAAGTTTTTGATGTAACTCTCGCTACTATTCACACTGCCAGGCTGATAAGCAATTGGCATGTCAGTGATGAACCATCTATGACTGATCATCGACTTATTGAATTCGCTTTGAATACATCCAACATTTGCGCAACTATCACTTTTAGGGATGCGAAAACCACGGACTGGGACTTGTACAGACGAAAGCTCCAGGAGAGACTCCTAGACGTCCCTAAAACCATACGCTCCCCTGAAACATTGGACTATGCTGTCACTCAAGTTACTGAAGCCATTACAGCCTCTCACCAAGAGAGCTGTCCTCTAAGAACTGTGAGGGACAGAAAAGTGACATGGTGGAACAAAAGGCTCGATGTTTTAAGGGAGGAATCACGTAGGTTGTTTAATAAGGCTAAATCGACTGACGACTGGGATCGGTATCGGAAAGCTTTAACTACCTATAATAAAGAAATCCGAAAGGCGAAAAGACTTTCATGGAGGAAGTTCTGCGAGGAGATTACTAAAGTCCCTCAAAGAGCCAGAATCCACAAAGTCTTATCCAAATCGCCTACGAATCAACTGGGACTCTTAAAGAAACCAGACGGTGCCTTCACTGCATCAGCGGAAGAAACCCTGAAACTTTTGGCGTCAACACACTTCCCTGGCTCGGTGATGGCACAAGACATCATCGTACCATATTCACCTCATATCCGCCTCTTCAGGCCTACAAATGAAGACTAGAGAAGAGCGGCGAGGTATTTTAGAACAAACAAGGTAGAATGGGCTATAGACTCATTCAAGCCGATTAAGTCTGCAGGTGATGACGATATCTTCCCAGCTCTCCTGCAGCAAGGGAAGACTATACTCATCCCTATCTTAATCAAAATCTTCAGAGCAAGCTTTGCCTGGGGATATATACCTGAGAAATGGACTACAGTTAAAGTCTGTTTTATCCCAAAGGCTGGTAAGAAAGACTACTCTCAACCAAAGTCCTTCAGACCAATAAGCCTTACCTTCTTCCTACTCAAGAGTATGGGAAAGGTTATAGAAGAATGCATCAGGGATGGACCATTAAGGGCTAACCCTCTGCATCCGAAGCAACATGCTTACCAAAAAGGAAAATCCACAGAAACTGTTCTGTTAGAACTAACATACAGGATCGAAAGGGCTTTGGAAGATAAACAGATAGCCCTATGTGCTTTCCTTGATATTGAAGGAGCTTTCGACAACGTCACCATAGACGCCCTTTCCAAGGGAATGAAGGCGAAAGGGATTGACGAGACAACTACTCGTTGGATCGAATTCATGCTCCTCAACAGAACTATCAGTGTTACCTTACACGGAACTACAAAAAGCTTCAAAACAACTAAAGGGTGCCCACAAGGAGGCGTTCTATCGCCACTTCTATGGCTACTCGTTGTTGACCAATTGCTGGTTGAAGCCTTTAAAAGAGACTTAGATGTACACAGCTATGCTGACGATGTGGTGGCTTGAGTTATCGGCCCCTGTTACAGCACGGTATCATCTAAACTGCAAAGATCTTTGAACGTTATAAACACATGGTGCACAAAGAACAATTTATCGGTTAACTCGAGTAAAACAACAATAGTCCCCTTTACTAGGAAGCGAAAGTTGGACAAACTTGTAACGCCCACTGTAAAGGGGACTCGCATACCATTCTCCAATGAGGTCAAGTACCTGGGCGTAACTATCGACCAGAGACTGACCTGGAACACTCACATTAATAATGTGATTCAAAAGGCTAAAATAGCTTTAGGAATATGCTGTCGCTTGCAGGGATGAAATGGGGCCTAAACCCTAAAATCGCCCTGTGGTTGTACACCGCCATAGTCAGGCCGATAATAACGAATGCCTGCGTAGTATGGTGGAGGAAAACATCCCAAGTGACAGTCATTAACAAACTTATTGGTTTGCAGAGACTTGCATGCATCATATCAACAGGGGCTATGTCTACAACCCCAGGAGCTGCTCTAAATGCCCTGCTTAACCTTCCGCCACTTCATCTATTAATTGCGAAGGAGACGAAATGTATAGAATAAACAGCACTGGCAAAGTAAACTCAGTGCTTGAGAGCGCCAACACGAATCAGTGCTTGAACACGATCAACTAGCTATGATAACAGACGTCATGCTTTCACAGTGTAACTTCACAAGAAATTATACAGTGGAACTGCCGAGCAGAGAGGATTGGTCAAGCAACCTCATTACTTGCAAGGCTGGAAGCCTGATCTGGTTTACAGACGGATCCAAAATGGGTGAGAATGTAGGATGTGGAATATTTGGCATTAGCCCGAAATTCAGCAAAAGCTTGAATCTGGGTAAATATGCCACCATATTCCAAGCGGAGGTATACGCCATCATAGAATGTGCGGAAGCCAACCGTCAACGAAACTACATAAATCAATTAATTCTGATTTACTCAGATAGCCAGGCAGCTCTTAACGCTTTGAACTCGAATACAATAAATTCGAAACTGGTAAAAGACTGCGTTAACAAACTAAATGACCTGGGGCAAAGGAATAAAGTTTTTCTGAGATGGGTACCGGGTCATTCTGGAATTACTGGCAATGAAAAAGCCGACGAACTTGCAAGGACTGGGGCTCAAGGTCATCAGATAGGACCAGAACCTTTCTGTGGTATCTCAAAGAACCAGGCCATGCAGACCCTTAAGGGCAACCTATTTGGCGATTCAAAAAAGCACTGGTTGTTACAACCAGAACTGCTACACGCCAAATCTCTTATAGAAGGCTACTCACAAAAACGAACTGCCGAGCTTCTTGAGCTTAGCAGGACGAACATCTGTGCGATAGCCCGCGCCTTAACCGGCCACTGCAAATTAAACAGGCACCAATTTCACATGAAACTGAGTGACACTGATGTTTGCCGGTACTTTAATCAGGAGAGGCAGACGCATAAGCACCTGTTGTGTGAATGTGGGCCCCTTATGCACAAACGGAGTATCCATCTGGGTCGACACATTATTCGCCCAGAGGAGATTAAAACTCTTAAAGCTAGGAGTATCCTAGACTTCCTGGAAGCCTCCCGGCTAAAAGAGTTACTCTAACAAGGTGGCGAGTCACAATAGATCTTTTAGGTCGCAGTGACTACATCTCCTACACTATGGGAGATGCATGGCCCCTTATCTTTAAAATAATAATAATAATAATACACATTTTCTTTTCAGACAATCCTTACTCATCAGAAAAAAAACACCTTGCAAAACTTTGGAAAATAGAAACACCTTGCATAAACTTGCAAGGTGTTTCTATTTTTCTGATGAGAAGTGTATTATAGTTGTTGTTATTTTTATTTTTTATGTTACGCGCCAATATGTGATGTAAATTTATCTACATCACACATTGACCACTTTTTTTTAATAGACATATTATTGTTCGTTTTTGCTTTTAAAATAAAGGGATACGGCAAACTTCTGAGTGTTTTTTGAATACATGTTCCGACGTGGTACGTTGCAGAAACTGTTCATAACGTCAATGATGTACTAAAACAGTAAGGCTAACGAACACACCGTGCGTTTTTAGTTAACCATTTTCGCAGTGGAAGTTTTGACTTAAACAATACCACGAGGAAGACCTTCCATCAAAGACTTTAAGGTTTTGGCGAAAGCTGATCCCAATATTGTAAACCGGTAAAATTAGCCGGGGCGAAAGTCCGCGGTCGCAACGGGTCGCAGCATGGCGGACAGAGCTCCGGCGGGATCTCATGCTAAAAAAGCGTCAGTGATTATCGCAACCCAGTGCTGGACACGCCCCAATTATGGCTGTAAGTCCCCTCTTTGAGGCGTGGCTGGAAAGACCTCACGGCGTCCTCACCTTCCGCATGATTCGATCAAGCAGTAACAGCAGATGTTTACTGTGCAGAACGTAAAACACCCCCGACTCATGAATCGATCTTCACGATGATAGCTATCACGGAAGACTTGACACTGTTCGAGAAACCGTTTTAACATTACAAGAGTGGCAGTTCCTCATCTTTATCACTTCCCAGACTTCACCCTTACCGATTACCATGTTGTCCTTTAATTTATAAAGCACGGAATAAAAATCTTCTCAGGAAGCATCATAAAATGCCTTCACATAATTTGCGGAGTTCAGATTTCCAAAGTTCTGTTGCAAAGGTTTATATTTGGAATAAGGTAAATACTTTGAATTATTAATATATTTTATCCTACAAAAAGGTGGCCTGACTCCCAGCAGGGGGAACACTATAAGCCTGACTATACTATACTACTCATGTTTTAATTCTTCAGGATTAAATTTCCGTGTCGGAAATTTAATATTCTAGCTCTTAATAATTATTTAAATAATTAAGGAATTCTTGAATGGTCTTGTAATATATGTACGTATACATTCTACCCAAAATAATAAAATGTGCTACTTTTATAAAACAATAATAAATATCGTTTTTTCTAGGCTCATTCATTAAAAAAAAGCCGGCCAAGAACGTGTCGGGCCACACTCAGTGTAAGGTTCCGTAGTTTCCTGTCCGTCACAGTAAGTATCCCCACTTAAGAGTTAAACAATGCCAATGAGAGACCAACCAAACTATTCGACAATATAATAGATCACACCCATCCCGACCCTGTCAATACAGGAAAAATCTTAACAGAGCGAAGTAGCCCAAAGTACAGTACCATCTCTCGGGAAATTGGGTTACTAACTAGACGGGTTATGTATATAAGGTTTTCGATGGTAATTTTGGATTGCTTAAACCGGTTTTAATAAATCTTTTTTTATTTCAAAAAAGATACGTTCAGGATAGTAAAATATGTAAGCTATGTTAAAAAATGTTTGCTTATACGGTTAAATTACAAACTTAGTTCAGAAATTACTTTTCAAAAAGTGTTTAACCCATCAAGTTCAAAATAATTTTAATAGCATTTTTTTATGAAGTTCTACTTTTGAGATTTTTTCATAGTTTTCTAAACTTACGGTTCAAAAGTTGGAGGGGGGACATTTATTTTTACTTTTTTGAGCGATTATTTCCGAAAATATTAACATTATCAAAAAATGATTTCAGTTAACCCCTATTAAATACTTATCCAACAATATATCAGTGAAATGAAAAAAAAAATTCCCGCTTTACTCTTATAAAATATTTTTTTTCCACTTTTTATTTTACCCCTTTGTCGGCGTGATTGATATACATATTGGTACCAAATTTCAGCTTTCTAGTGCTAACAGTCACTGAGATTATCCGCGGACGGACGGACAGACAGACAGATATGGCGAGACTATAAGGGTTCCTAGTTGATTACGGAAACCTAAAAACATTATCAAAGAATAGTCAACATCATCATCATCCTTTGAGCCAAAAGTCATCCACTTTTAGATATAAGCGTCCCCAAATGTTGCGTTGAGAGCAGTGGTGGCCGAGTGGTAATGGCCCCGACTTACGAGGTGTAGATCGCGGGTTCGAACCCAGCCAGGCGCATTACTTTGTGTAATTTAATTTATTCATCACCACTGCTCTCAAAACGGTGAAGGAAAACATCAAACAACAACAGAGGAAACCGGCATGTCCTAGAACCAAAAATCGAAGACATGTGACATTCACCAACCCGCACTGGGCCTGCGTAGTGGATTAGGGCCCATTCCCTCTCCTAGAGAGGAGGCCTGAGTCCCAGCAGTGGGAACATTAAAAAGGCTGATGATGAAATGTTGCCAAATGACCCGTGCTGTGTGTCTCGCATCCATCGTAACCTCGCGACCCTCACCAGATTGTCGGTCCTCCTTGTGGAAAGCCCGCCAACGTTGCGTCTTGAGTGGATGTGGTCGCTACTCCAGATCCTTTCGGTCCCATCTGTCCTGCGAGCTATGCGCCCTGCCCACTGCCATTTAAGTTAGGCACTTATAAATAAAACGAAAATTTTAAGTTCTCTATTCATAACTAACATTATTATTTTAATACAGAAGGCAGTAGTAACAAGGACGTAGTAGGTATGTCGCAAAAACCATTTTAAGTTGACCTTTATCAAATATGAAAGCGCATACCTCTCTATCTTGGTATTTTGGTACGATGCGCTAACTCATACTAATTTGTTTATATACTCCAACTAAATAAAATATGAATTGTCGTTACTTCACTGTTTAAGTAATCTGACTAAGTGGCACGGCAAGAAAGAGGCACGGGTTTTGTAAAGGCCGAAGACACCCGTTTTATCTAAGCATAGGTGGCTCACAGAACGAAGAACTTTGCGATGCTGGCTGACCACTGCCGATGACTTCAAGAGAGCCGTAGGGAAACTAGCACCCTTCGAAAACAAAGAACGATCTCGCTACCGAGACCCACCGTGATGTGATCGCCAACGTCCGCCCTGCTCGAGTTAGCCAGCGTCGCTGAGCCTGCTGACTTAAATCCACCTCAGATTTTTAATCCCATCCATTGCTGTCTACTCCCCAACGATAACCCTAAGCCAAACTCCGTAACCTAAAGAGTACCTTTAGCGTGTAGCTGCTTAGTTTATGTTTAGTTATAATATTTAAAAAGTCCTAGCTAGACCCATGCGTTTTATTAAGCAGAAATAATTGCAAGTTGGTATTAAATTCACTAACAATATTTCAGGAGCTGAAAGAACTCACGGTTTAAAAGCTTTTATTGTGTTACTATTACTTACTTTAGAAGTGGTTCATATTACCAAAAAACTTGTATGTCCCATCAACTATACTTAATTAGGACGATACAAAGATTTTTACAAAGGAATATAGATCCTACTAATATTATAAATGTGAAAGTTTGTATGTATGGATGGATGTATGGATGTTTGTTACTCTTTCACGCAAAAACTACTGAACGGATCTTGATGAAACTTGGTACACGAGTAGACCATATCCCAGAAAAACACATAGGATACTTTTTATCCTGGAATTATGTACGCGGGTGAAGCCGCAGGCAAAAGCTAGTGTTATAATAATGATGTCTATTTACTTGATTTTTTATTGTTAGATACATTACAATGTCCCTTACATTGTTGATGGCAAGATAGCTGCCATTGATATCTCACTGTATTATTTGTGTAACCGATACGTTTCACTAACGCTTGTGTTAGCGATATACTTAAGTCTCATTAATTAGTTTTAGGCCACAGTTAAACTTATGTCGAAAGTAATTTGAGTGCAAAACCGCACAGAAAAAAGACAATATGTTGATTGTTAAAACTATATTTATATACAGTACGAATTACGCTAATAAAACATAATATGGCAGTGAGCATCAAGTAACGAGGAGCTGGTCGTGCGGATGACGCTCCTCCGCACGCTCCCGTGTTATGGTAACCGTTCTGTCATTCCTTAAACGTCGTCAAGATGTTGTCGTGTGATGTTGATGAATAATCAATTAATTTAAATCAATTGACCATTCTTCCGCGCGTCGTTGTTGTTAGCTTATCGTCTCTCGTTCTTGGGGATGGAAGGTCCCTCAGCGCTGTAACCGTTCTCGTCAGCGGAGTAGCTGACAGTCTCTTGGGTACCGTCTGCCTTGAGGTAGCCGTAGGAGCCGCGGACGACAACGACAAGGACGGGTTTGCCCTCCTCATTCAGAACTTCCTTCAGTTCACCGGTCTCTTGACGGGAGTTGCCGTCTGCGCCTTGGTATCTGTTGAGCAATATTGCAGATATTAACACATTTCCTGTTTGAAAACAGTCTGTGGACTCACTTGTGTTAACATAACATTCAGAAAAAAATAGAAAAAAAAATATCATTTACAAAAAGTTGTATGCGCCATTGGGTTGCGACTCAAAGCTGGACTTGAGGATCTCAACGGGCTCGTCAACGGGGAGGGCCACGGCGACAGCCACGAGGGCGAGGGCGACAAGGATCATCTGGAAACCAAATAATACAAAAGTTAAAGTGAGATATAATTATTTAGACACATCTTGAGGATAATATGTCGGTATGCATAAAATACCAATTAATACTTATACCTATATGTTCAATATACATATTAGGAATTTTTAAGCATGTACCATTAAATTATAGGTATTTTACAAGCTTTTATTAAGTTTCACCTGTCCCGATGTTTGTCTGTCATCAAATCTTGTAAATTAAATTTGACGCACTTCCCGGTTACCGATTGTGCTAACATTTTGCATGCATGTGTAAATCAAATGACAATGCAAAATTATTGACAAGTATTAATTATACAGGTATACCGAGCAATAAAAGCTTGCAATAAAAAAAACATTTTTACTAAAAGCTTGTTTGTTATAATAAAATATGAATATACGTACGGATTTCATTTTGATAGGTTTTGTTCGGTGGCTGCTAAGCGACTGATGCTAAACCAATCGCAAAATAGGCTTATATACTTATCACCGATTTCTAAAGTAATCCGGATTCGATTCTTGATAGGCTCAAGAGTGCGTGATATTTATTTTTAAGTTGACACTAACCTTTAAACCGCTTGTGCGTTAGGTAATATTATTATATGTATAGAAAATGGAAATTAAAATACGTTTAGTTTCGACTAAAAACAAGTTATGAGTATATTTGACTAAATGTGCTTTAATTAGGTCATAAATAATTTATTTTCAATCATAAGTCTAGGTACCTACTACTTATATAAATGTATATTTCTAGATTATTATGGAAAATAGAGCAGCGTCTGAAATAGGTATGTACCAGGGATTTAACAAAATGAAGTAACAAACGACGAGACAAAAACCAAATCCTTTATATGTATAAATAGATAACTGTTCCTTTCGGTTTCCCCCACATCTTTGGTTACTGCTCCTTCGCCGTGGATCATAGCGTAATGTTATAATTATAACCTACACCCTTCGTCTATAATAAGCTATCCAACACTAAACGGTTTTTTATTCGAACCAGTATTTCCTGTGATTAACGCGATCAAACAAACAAACAGGCTAATAATAAAAAATAAAAAAATAAAAATTATATATCTAAACAATACCCAGACTATACTATAAGGCACAATTAATTATTTGTTTTTGTATAATAATTATTTAGAAATATAATTTTTGGTAATTATATTTCCAAATAATTATATACCACGAGCTCTTAACGCGGTCCATTTGACGACTGAAACTGAAGTGTTAAAGGGATGAAGCTATAGAGGGAGTACAAGTCTATCCCTCTTTCTCGCTCGCATGCTTCACATTATAAAACGCCATGGTAAGGTCCCTGATACGTTTTTACGATTTCACTGAAAGATAACTACATACTTACTTACACTATTTACTAGGTGCCTAAGTGTCAGAGGTTACATTTTTAGTCTACGGGAGCGGAGTTCTTACAATAAATAAATCAGTTCTTTCTCTCAGTTTTTTATCTGTTTGGCGGACGCTATGGATTATTATCACAATAATAGGAACATGGTTCTTTTATAGATGTTCATGTTTATTTGCCTAGGTTAGGTACAGAGTACGTTTATACTTTGTAGAATAGTCTGGTAGTATCGCGCTAGTATCATAAAGACGAAAGTATTGTATGTGTGTGCGTATGTTTACTCTCTTATCATACTCTTGCTTAAATGGCTGAACGGATTTGGTTGAAAGTTGACACAAGGACATAAGATACTTTTTATTCCGTGATTATGTTCTTTTAGGATTATTCTCTACTTTTACATGCGCGAAGACGTTGGCAGAAGCTACTCACAAATACAGATATTCACATCAAGAATCTGAATATATTCTAATAAGTAACCATATGAGTGAAATTGGTATTTTGCACGTTTCATTTTAGAAATTGGATAAGCGAACGCAAACAGAGTACCAGGGGCTCAGAAGAACTTAAAGGATCAGGCTTTTAAGAAGAACGGAGAACTTCATTAGATCTTGGAATTCTGTAGATTAGGTATGTTAGTAAGACGAGAGTCAACACGATAGCTAAGAAATAAATCTTCGTTGAAATGGTATTTCAGGGTTCCATATTTTTTACCGACTTCCCAAAAAGGAGGAGGTACTACGTTCGGCTGTTTGTATGTTTTTTTTTTTTTTTTTTGTATGTTTGTTCGTCGAATACTCCCCCAAATGTGGACGGATTTTCAAAATTCTTTTTTTGTTCGAAAGTAGATAGGTCTGAGGTGGTCCCATTATCACCAAATTTTATAGGCTCACTTATTGATTTTCGCATATTTTATGAAGTATCTTGTGTATTTGCGTATGGTCGTCACCATCTCAGGTAGCTGGGCTGATGATGGAAGGTACAACTCCTTAACAATAAGAAGTTACTCGAACAGGCAAGGACTGTTTTAGTAAATTGTTTTGATGTTTGATAGGGCATTTGCCACATTTGGTCTCATGATCATCAAGTCATGACCTGATGCTGCAGTCAGGATAGTCTGCAGAGTACCTAAGTCCTCGACAACAAACAGCAGATATATCGAGCTTAGGCTCATTGAAAACGGCTCGATGTGTGGATAAACGTACTGCTAATAAAGAACACCGAAGTACATAGAGACCTGATGCTGAACCCAGGAGCATCAGGAAAAGTACAAACCTTGAAATTACAGCACCGTAGTCGTGTTTGGGCTCATTTTAAACAGGACTAAATTTTAAGTTCATTGCAATGTTGACATAAATCTGGCCTGATGCTACAGCCGGGATTATCAGTATCTAGTCTAATGACTGATTGAAAGATTTACCTTTCGGCTTCATCATCAGATCAGTTCGATATATCCTTTCCCTCTCCAGCATCTAGTCTAATGACTGTTTGAAAGAAGAGGGGGAGAGGATATATCGAACTGATCTGATGATGAAGCCGAAAGGTAAATTAATGTAATCTAACCGTGTTTGGGATTATTAGAACCGTTATGAGATGCGCTCTAACTATAAGGTATTTAAGTTTGACTGAGGGGTACTTTTTAGTGGTGGTACCATAACTAAAAAGTGTAAAATAAAAAAAACTTTTTACAAAAAAAATATAACCGACTTCAATGATAAAAAACACTGAAAAGTATCAAATAACTTTAATTTTGGAAGTCGGTGTTAAATAACGAAGAGACTAAACTATTATAAAAACACCGACTTCCAAAATTAAAGTTATTTGATACTTTTCAGTGTTTTTTATCATTGAAGTCGGTTATATTTTTTTTGTAAAAAGTTTTTTTTGCTTTATAACGTTATCGTCATCATTTCATTACAACGACCGCATCCATCGGATCAGAAGCCCACAATCCTCACCAAATACCACTTTGCCACTTCAGTACCTTACGGCCCCGTCGTCGATCATCTGTTCTATGAGTAGTATGTGTTTATATTGTGTAGATGACGATTGATGAAAGAAGATATGCTGGTGGATAGTATGGGCTACCGATGGTCAAAGTTCGCAAAGAGAGGATCTCGTTTTCAAAATTAAGTTCGGACCACACATAGAAAGGTTTCGTGGCAGACTTCAAATTAACTATAGATATCAAATAATTTCAATCCCATATTATGGGCGGAAAGAAAAGAGAAAGCCAGCCTTATTTTATACCTGTTTAATGTTAGACTGATTGTCCTTACGCGGTTCTCCGCGACCCCTAGTGTTACGGCGCCCTCGCCGCCGTCGCCGGGATTCCGATCCCGATTTCCGGCCACCGTAGACGCGGGCTCGCGGACGGCGAGCCATGGGTAGTTCGCTGTCCGATCGTCCGGTAATGGACCGAGTCCAAGACGTCGACGGCGCGCACTGTTCCCGCGCGCCTCAAGGAGTTGTCAGCAGCAGGAGGGGCCCAGCTGGGTCGAAGCCTACTGGGGACAGGGTTGTCCGAAAGGGAGCTCGTGCCCCGGTATGAAGGCTAGAAGGAACGGCGCGGGGTTTTTAGTTAGTAAGAGTCTGACACTGTCTCCCGCTCCACCCAAGAGCGGGTTTCGTCAAAGATGATTTTCCCAGTCGACAAAAAAAAAAACAAAAAAAAAAGCCCCCAGTGTTACTAACTCCACAATTTAAAATAAACGATTTATCAGAATTGGCAATGTAGATATTCCTTAATAATTATCAGGTTAATGGGTTATTATGTAGACAACTAGTCTACTAGTCATCATATCAATATATATTATTTTTTTATGACATAACCTGTATACCCCGAACAGTTCAGCAGATATGCACAAATTTCGCTAGTTAGGTTGAAACTTCAACCTAATAAAAGTACAATGACAAATAAAACTTTTTCTCATAATGGCAGGAAGATTACAAATGCAAAAAAATACAATTGGGTGTAAATGGTGTCAAGTGGCTGGCTCAGTGTATAAGGTCATTGTAACTCAAATATATTATCAACGCCGCATAAAATCCGCGTCAAGGTCGTACTATGGCGTGAAAACCGCTTTTGCTTGACCCCTGACAAATATTACTATCCATCAAAACGAAAGACCAAGCGTTGCTTTAAATCACCGGTATGTTTAATTTATACAGATCTTCAAATCATTATTTCATCATAAAACTATTGAACCGAGTGTGATTTACTTGTGCAAGTGCTCTTGCGAGAGCCTCTGTCACATTAGGACCTAATACCTACCATCACAACTGGTTTACGCTCTAGTCTTCAATATCTCCTTTTCGTGTTATTTCCATCATGTAATGTCCTAAAATTAATTACATTGTAAAAATATATGTAGGTTTTAATTTCTGATTTCCTAATCTTGAAGATGATCGAAATGCCTAATTTTATTACAATCTAGCCTGGTATTTAGGCTATTGAAACATTTAAAATATGGCTATACATATACAGGTTTTTTTTTTTCGGTGGTAAAATCATCCAATGACATCCCCCGCATTTGGGCTGGGCGGGAGCCGTGTCAGACTTTTACTGACTAAAAACCCACCCCTATTCCTTCGTTGTCTTTCATACCTACTAGGGCCGAAATTTTCTTTCAGAAACAAACCTTTGGCCCCAGTAGGCTTCGACCCTGCTACGGTTTACTAATATCTCTCTGAGGCGCGCGTGAGACAATACGTACCGTCGACGAGTTGGGCTCGGACGGCGAGCTACCCATTACTCGCCGTCCGCAAGCTAACGCCTACGGTAGCCAGAAATCGGGATCGAGGTCCTGGCGTCTGGGACGTGAGGGTCGCTCCAACGCGCGTGCACGTGTGGCCTCCGCCTTTGCTAGCATTAATGCTTCGCAGAAGGAGGCAACCGCTTGACGTTAAGTTTTAGGACAACAATTCTGATTTCGATAATTCACAGTAAACAAGAAAGTGGTCCATTTGAACCAACACTTCTCTTGATATCAATCGTTTATGTCACTATCTGAATACAGAACAGCAATTAATGTCATCAATTAATCGAACATCTAAATACTCGAACGTTCATAAGTAATATCAAATGGTTATTGAATTGTTAATAATATCGAATGGCGCGTACACAAATAGTAGACCCACCCCTTTGATAAGCTATTTTAATCTTTATTAAGCTACGATTAAAGATGAAAATTATTTGTGCACGCATTTTGATAAATCTTGCTATCCTAGTGTGATGGTAGATTGATTGAAAAATATGTCACATCAGTGACACAAGTTAACTTAGCTAATTCCGTGAGTCTTATCAACTGCTTGTAAATGGGTAATCCATCTTTTTTGTTTTAGTTATCTTTTTTACTTCTTTTAACGAAAAAAGACGATAAAAGTTGAAAAATCGACTGTTTGTATAGAAATGAAAAAAGTAGGTATTGCAAGTAAATAAAATGTTTATTATTTCACTATATTTAGAATATGTGTATATAAAGTAAGTGGATGCGAGACGCGCAGAATCGATCATTGTGGCGACGCTTGGGGGAGGCCTATGTCCAACAGTGGACGTCTGTCGGCTGAAATGATGATGATGAAGTAAGTATATTAGTCCGGTCAATTTAGACATCCGAGGTTACACTAATTCGCAACCCGGCTAAAAATTGGTAGGATTGCTCAAAATACCATCATAGATGAAACCTAAAAAGTCCTCACCGACCCGACACCTGAAAAAAAAAAATTCGGGGTCAAAGGTCACAAAAACGAGTTTTCCGTGATTTTCAGCAAAACGGTAAGTTTTATCATAAAATTAGCTCGTCATAATATGCACACGTTTTCACGCCACCTCGTGGACAGCGAGCTATGGGTAGCTCGCTGTCCGATCGTCCGGTAACTGTCCGGACCGAGCCAAGGCGTCGACGGCGCGCACTGTTCCCGCGCGCCTCAAGGAGTTGTCAGCAACAGGAGGGGCCCATCTGGGTCGAAGCCTACCGGGGTCGGGGTTATCCGAAAGGAAACTAGAGCCCCGGTATGAAGGCTAAAAGGAACGGCGCGGGGTTTTTAGTCAGTAAGACTCTGACACTGTCTCCCACTCCACCCAAGAGTGGGTTTCGTCAATGATGATTTTCCCCGTCGAGAGAAAAATAAACCTTTGAGGTAGTATACTTAGCGCGGTTTTAGGGTTCCATACCACAAAAGGAAAAACAGAACCCTTATAGGATCACTTTGTTGTCCGTCCATCCGTCTGTCTGTTTTACAAAATTACTTACCTCATAGACATCGCACTTCCCAATACACACAACATACAGAAAACAATCTCTGAAAAAATAAGTAAATATAAGGAACTAAAAGATGAAATAGTTAGAATCAGGCGTCAAGAAAAGGTATACGTAGTCCCTATAGTTCTTTTCACCACAGGTGTTATCCCAAATCACCTTCTTCAAAGTTTAAAATTATTAGACCTAAAAGAATCCCTGTACATAACACTGCAAAAGGCTGCGATTTGAAATACCTGTAGGATTGTCAGGAAGTTCATGCAGTTAGTAAAAACGACGTAGGATCTCATCACACGACACATTAAAATTTAACAAGCTACATTTACTTGGCTTGGCCCGTAAATGTGGTCGACACCAGCTAAAGAGCTGAGAAAAGAAAATCTACCCAAAAATAATAATAATAATAAATCTTTACGAGTATTTCCAAGTTAGCATTGTATATTATAGATAGTATTCATAAGTGGTTTGCAGTACATACATGTAGAAAATTGTAAAATTAACACACAGTTATTACCTCTGACACCCAAGCTAAGATTAAACTTGTATTATGGGTGTCAGGGCTCTCTAAGTTGACAAATATAATACAACAGAGTTCGGAGTTCCATCATATGTTTCTTTAAAGATATTGAAAGTAAAACCAAGGTAAAAAAAGATTTAGTTATATAGAAATTGGAGTAAACTGAACTGAACAAATAATAATTAATTATAAAGCTAACAATTTATGTATAGTATTGATGTTTTGTTTAGAAATGTGTGTGTGGACTTGTGGGACGGGGGAAAGTTGAGGAAAAGGGAGGGTATTATTTATATTCATTTACCTGTCCATAATAATTGTTGCGACTTAATCATAACTAAGAGTGATAATCCATTTAATGATTTGCGGTTTGCAGTTAAATTTATTGAGTTTGTAAATGTTACAATGACTGTTGACGTAGTTCTAAATATGACTACTAAGAATTTGAAAATGATATTTAGCAAGTGTAGTTCTGTGCCTCACTATGGGGCACACGTTAGAGATCCTACGTTTTGACAAGCGTTCTAGAACTAACGGCAGGTGAGAGTGTTTGCGCAACGTACAGTTGAGCACAAAGAGTTTTCTCACAGTCAATACTTGGCACTCTTCGTATAATACTGCAGTACTATACCAAGTGCTTAAAAGTTACGACCTTTAGAACCGCTCTCTGTGCCCTCTCCAGCTGCATCATACATGTTTTTGAAGCACCCCCACAAACTATTATGCCAAAAGTCAGTATAGACTCGCAAAGAGAAAAATAAAGCATACGTAAGGTATGCACATCGGCACTATATCGTAGGCTCTTAAACACGGTGATCAGTTTTCTAACTCTGCTAGACCAAATTACAACTTAGGCATTCCATGAGATTAGGTTGTCTATCAGTACGCCCAAATATTTCACATTGGTTGCTCTTGTTAGAGAGTGGTTCGAGCATTGGTTCAGGTAGGTGTTACAACTATGCGCTTTAACCCTTCAGATACCGTCAATTAGAGACACAATAGTAAGACAATAGATGCGCGGCCACCGGTGGTCGCTTGGGGATTCATGAATTAATTAAAAATGAAATATCCGGTCGCGAAGAAGATTTTAATGAGAAAATGATATATTTTGTTTTTTCCACATTTATGGTCAGACTATTTGCTGTGAGCCAAGAACCGATTCTGTTCTTTTCTGAGCTTCATCCCAATCTTCAGCAAGTACAAGTAGAGCCGAATCATCAGCGTATGAATAAATTGAATAATTTGGGAGAGATAAATTACAAAGGCTTTTAACGTACACTAAGAAAAGTGATGGAGCCTTGAGACTCTCCATATGCCAAAACACACTCGTCACTAACATATGTGTTGATTTTCACGCACTGCGTTCGTTCTGACAGGTAACTCGAAAAGACTGCAAATGCAGGACCTCTAACTACAACTTGCTCCAACTTACTTGAAGGATGAGGACCACGGATATCAAGGGATATGACATGAGGGCGTCGCACGCGGGACGCGAGTATTACCAAATGCCCCTATTTATCGAACGGCGGCTGTACGATTCATTCAGTCACTTTGCAATTGCGTACAGTGTGCTATTGACGCATAAAAAACTAAAATGCCGAGTTGTGCAGTAATTACATGTAAAAATAGGTCACTTATCATCAACCTCAAGATAAATGGCGTGTCCTTCTACTGGTAAGTAAACAATTAAGCCACTGTTTTATATTTTAATTCATGAATCCCCAAGCGACCACCGGTGGCCGCGCATCTATTGTCTTACTATTGTGTCTCTAATTGACGGTATCTGAAGGGTTAAATCATTTTTTAAATCATTTACTAACCAACGTCCAGAGCAACACGAACTAGCCCGAATAATCCCGAATCTTTCCGAACGCAACGACCGTGTGTGATTTAGATAGGTGTAATCGAGTCTGTGTGGCTGATTTTATCGATATGCGTTTTATTGCAGTTCAATAAAAAATTTTTTTTTTTTTTATTACATAAAGAAAATAATACAGGATTATCTTATCTAAATAGCAACTAAAAACCACTAAGGTTTAAACTTGCGCTACTATGAATCTAAGTCAAAATCGAAACGAAATGAGATTTTTTATATGTATACTTTAATGTCAATAACAATTTAACTCTTCCACTAAGTAAAAACATTAGGAACAACAGAAAAGTACTTTACGTTTAATTAATTTGTGCAGTAGACCATCGTGCCAAACAGAGTCAAAAGCTTTTTCTACGTCTAATAAAATCATTCCGGTGGAAAGGCCGCGGTTTTAACCCATGCGCTATATGTTCTGTTACTCTGGCTAGTTGTTGTGTGGTCGAATCTGAGCTGCGGAAACCAAATTGCTCAGGGATCAATAAATGCGCAGTCGCTTTGGTGAGGGGGATAAAATGATTGCTTCGAGAAGCTTCCCTAAACTGGGCAATAAACTGATTGGTCGATAGCTAGCTGGCATAGACTCGTCCTTCCCAGGCTTTTTAATAGCTATGATCTTAGCGTGTTTCAGTATACTCGGGAAGTAAGCAGAACGTAAACAGCCATTAAACACTTTGGTCAAATAAACTACTGCTTTTTGGGGCAGGTGTTTCAATAAACCATTTCCTAGGCCATTAATATAATAATATAATATAATAATATAATATTCCACAACTATCACACAACGCCGTCTAGTCCCAAGCTAAGCAGAGCTTGTGTTATGGGTACTAGACAACTGATAAACATACTTATATATTTCTAAATACATACATATTATAGATAAATTACACCCAGACACAGAACAAATGATCATGCTCATCACATAAACATTTGTCCTGGGTGGGAATCGAACCCACGACCTCCGGCATAGCAGTCAGGGTCACTAACCACTAGACCAACAGGCCAGTCAAGTCTACAACAAGTACAAGTCATTAAATCCAGGAGTTTTGTTTGATTTTAGGTTTCCCAATAGTTTACGGATTTCATTCGGTCTGATGAGAGATAGGTACTCATACATCTGGTAGGAATCCAGAAGCCAGATCGATTCCTTGACTGCCTCCTCAGTGCCAGGATCACTGACCCAATGTTTAGTTAAGATAATATTTTTTTAAAAGGCATTTGCTAGAACTTCACATTGTTCAGGTGCTGAGGAGGTGGTTTTGTTATTTGTCGTTTTTAGAGGGAGTATTGAGATGGGCTGGTGGTTTAATGATTTGACAACTCTCCATAAATCTGTAGTGAGATTGGTTACTCTCGATAGTTTATTGTTCCAAATATTGTCGTTTAGTTCTTGGGTGTTTGACTTGAGAAATTTCTGCATATGGTTAACTTGAGAGAATAGATGTCGACGCTCAGATGGATGGTATTCTGCTAAAGTCAATTTCCGAAGCCGAAAACTTGAGAAATCATTTGATTCTAAAATATTGTTAGAGATGACTATTTTGCCTTTCCCGTATTTTTTAAACATATTTTATCTTGTGGATATTATCTAAAATTCTATAGAAATCCTAATGATTGTGTAAGACTAATCCAGTGATGACCTCGGAAAATCCATTACTTTACGTAAATTTTGGGCCTTTATAATAATTTATTATTATTATTATTATATCTAGCCCATACTGTCCCACTGCTGGAGAAAGACCTCCCTCCACTCCTTCCAGTGTTCCCGGTTTTGAGCCACTTCTTTCCAATTCCTTTATAATATACTCATAAAAATAATATAGAAACTAATCTATAGAAACCTTGCACATTTAATTAAAATTGCCTGGGTATTCTATACAATGCTGTATGTTCAGCAGGTAATGTGCTAACGACGGTCCTAGTTAATACAAGTCCCTGGAGTCCCGTGTAGTGTGGTTCCTATTTTTGTCTGCAGAGTTTAAAGAAATTGAATACAAAAGGCATGACTTTATATTATCGATAGATAAAATTTGGTATACTATGCCAAGAAGAGCATTATATAGAATGACCACCTTGATTCTATATAAGACTGAATTTGATACTTTGCTATATGTATAGCACAATGTATGCTACTTAACTATGTGGTCGTATACCTTTGCAAAGAGCGTTAACTATCGGTTTACTTTGGATATCAAGGATTTTAATTTTAAAGCTAATTATTTAGTTAAAAACTCGTGTTCACCAGATCTTTTTGCTCATGAGGTGGTTGCCAGCTCTCAAAGTTATTTTACACACAAATTACGAGGATAAACAGGCACAATTGATCCATGGAAATGATATATAATAAAATTACTGATATTTAAAAATAACTAACTATATTTAGTTACAGTATAAATCACATTAATTAATTAATCTCAATCGTATTGAACTAGAAGAACTTCGTGCGGTCTTTGAATTATTTGAAGAATTTATGTTATCAGTCGTTGGCTTCTCAGACGAGTAGTATTTAGTTGGTTGGCACTTTAGGGATGGACTTTCCGTCTGCGTGGTAGCCGGTCTCATCAGCTGAGTAGGTAATAGTGTCGGGGTTGCCTTCAGCATCCAGGAAAGTGTAAAATCCGTTGATAATAACTACCTTCTGGAGCTCGTTCTTTTCGTTAAGAGCTTCTTTCACAACTCCTTGCTCTTGTCTGACGCTGCCATCACTAGTTTTGTAACTGTTGATAAATTGATTCAGCCAGTGTTATATAAACAGAAAAAATTTAAATAATGCTTAATTTGGGAAATGTTAACATATAAATACTTACTAGAAGGTGTAGGAACCATCTGGCAGCGTCTCTGAGTTTTGTTCAAGGATTTCAATTTTTTGTATCTCCTCAGCAGGGGCAGCTGTGGCGATGGCCGCGAGGGCGAGGGCGACAAGGATAATCTGCAACACAATAAGAACATATAGACTTACATTTTTATTGCCGTGTCTCTATTAACGCATTAAACTCTCTGTTGAGACTATGCTATTATTCAACCCTCAGATGTAAGTGAGTTTCAATCCAAAATAGGAGTTTAGTCTCCAGTGGTAGATCACTTACCGATTTCATTTTTGATTTGGTTTGTTGGCTACCTGAAGAGCAACTGATGCTAGATCGAACTTAATGTTACCTTTTATACACATCTATGGCAATATAAAAAATACACATTTCCATGAAACTCGATCTGAATATAAGCATGTGAATCAAATGGCATATATATGTAAAATATATCACACAACACGCGCGTGTCATAAAAAAAAGTAGAAATATTAGGATAATTAAAATAGAATTAACGTGATAAAAACTGGAAATTGAAATAATCTTAAAGGACAATGCATCAAAACTCTAACATCGACTAACAGATTTGAAATGTGTATCTCAATCAAAAGTTATTAGCAAGACGAGTTTTTTTACTATGACGACATCTCTGAAAAGTATAAGGTTGGAGGTTTTTTTTTATTCCTTTATCGTGTAAATGTATCGAGTATCTGTTCCATCTTTGTTTTTTAATCGACTTCGAAAGGAGGAGGTTCTATGTTCGGCTGAATGTATGTTTATGCTTCCAAGTTGGTCCCATAGAAATATTGTTATGATCTGATCATGAACTTCGAAGATATGGAACAGAACTCCTCATAGAATCATAGCAGAATTGTCGTAACAAGTAAAATTGCTTTGTTTATACGTGTAGTCGATGACTGACTCAAAGAAAAGGGGGAGGAGAAAGAGGGAGGGGGTAAATTCATGTAATATTTACCGTATTTGTGATTATTAGAATCGTTATGAGATGCACTCTGGCTATAAGGTAATTTATGTTTAGTTGAAGGGTAGGTACCTTTTAGTGGTGCTACCATAACTAAAAAGTGAAAAATAAAAATCTTTTTACAAAAAAAATTTAAACCGACTTCAAAAAGCACAAAATAACTTTAAATTTCGGAAGTCGGTGTTAAATAACGAAGAAACAAGATTAGGTATCTATTATGGAAACACCGACTTCCGAAATTAAAATTATTTTGTACTTTTTGAAGTCGGTTTAATTTTTCTTTGTAAAAAGTTTTTTATTAAATACCTACCCAACAATATATCACACGTTAGGGTTGAAATGAAAAAAAATCACTCCCCACTTTACGTGTAACGTAACCGTAAACATATTTTTCCACTTTTTATTATACTACTTTGTCGGCGTGAATGATATAGGTAGGTACCAAATTTCAGCTTTCTATTACTTACGATCACTAAGATTATCCGCGGACGGACGGACAGTGAGACAGACATGGCGAAACTATAAGGGTTCCTAGTTGACTACGGAACCCTAAAAAACAAACTTAACCTCTTTATTATAAGTGTAGATAGGTTTATATTCTTCTTTACTATATCTTCTTAGCTCTCTGTGATAATCATTAATACCAAAGCTTTGTAAAATTAGGTACAGAACAGAGTTCCGCAATGACAATATATAAAGATTAATGCCTTAATTATTGTCAGACTTTACTTTTGAATTCAAATGTTGTTTTAAATTATCAGCATACTAATATATTATGTCGGAATGTGTCCTTGTTGTTGTTCTATGATTTCTATTGTGTTGCTATAACACCATTCAGTTTATTTGTCCGAATTACCAGCGTTATTATAACCATCCTTATTAATATTATAAAAGCGAAAGTGAGTTTGTTTATCTGTTTGTTTGTTTGTTACGTCCTCACGCGTAAATGGCAAAACCAATTTTGATGAAACTTGGTACACGGATAGACCATGTCCTGGAATAGGACATAGGATACTTTTTATCCAGGAAGTATGTTCCCTTGAAATAATTTTCTGCTATCACGCGGGCGAAGCCGCTGGGAGCAGCTAGTTTTATAATATACTAGCTGCTCCCAGCGGCTTCGCCGTATTCGTAAACAATTCTCTACCTTCATCTATATATACTTTAACTATGTTATCATTTCGAACGCATAAAGTATTCTTTTATACAAAAATGTAGTTTTTGGGAGATTGCCTAAACATTTAAAATTTCTCCCTCAAATTGGTTTGTAATTCCTAACTTCAATAATTTGTAGATATCCACATAAATGATACCTCAAAAGAAAGAACGATTATCATGCATATTTTCGAAACAATTTGAACAAAAAAAAGCACCCTAAGTTTTTTTTTTAATAAAGTTTTAAAAACGTATTGATAAAAACTTTACATGTTTTTCCTAAACTTTAAATGTGTGTAAAAAAATGTCTAATGACACAGTTGCCTAAAACATGTTTTGCTAAATTGCTTTCACATTACTTTATTAAAATAAAATAACAGTAAATTCATTTATCAGTCCATTTGGCCATAAATAAGCAGTTTACATGAAATTTTGGGAATTTCCGAAATAAAACTTAAAAATTAGGTTAAAAAAAATTGGTAAGACTTCGCCTAAGACAACCATAGCTGAAATGGTCTGTATTATATTCGTTTCAAAGCTTTGCCCCCATCTATTTGCTCAAATTGGTACAAATGATAACATAAAATTAATTGCAAAACAAGTTGGTGTGTTTCTTCAATAGAAAATATTATGCTTATTTAATGTTTTCAAAAAGCTTTGACTGTTTAGATCTTTAGAACTAAAAGACGACAACGGTAGGCAAGATTTTGACACTCATCAGTTGGGTCAGATAGTGGTATTATCCTCTTTCACCAGTAGGCCGAGATACATGCACGCACGAGCGCCCTCAATACGCCATGACTTATGTATATCATTTTTCGCTTGAATCCAGCGGTGCGGCGCCAAACCAAACCCCTTGAGTTTTCGTTTCGAGTGCAAGCAAAAGTGCTTAACTTAGTGCAAAACTTAGTGATGGTCAGGCGGAAGTGTCTTTCATGGTACACAGTAGAATAACAACATTCTTTAGACCTCGGCACATTCATATTCTGATATGGCTAAAAAGTAACATTTCTTCCGACATTATTTACAATTTTATTTCTGCCGAAATACCTGATGCCAATCTAGATCTATGAGATAATTAAATCTGAAATCTTCGAACGAAGCTTACAGAACATAGACCGGCGATGACGGATATCCAAACTGCAGGAGACGTCCATCAGATAATGGCGGATTTATTGTGACCATAAATGTACCTAGTTGGGCTTGATCATCGTTGGGTAGTCCAATTTTTGAACTACCTATGGCAAGTAGATGTTTGGCTTTGCTGTGTTATGAAATCTCTGCATTCTAAGTTTGGAATAGTAATAGTTCGAAAGAAGGAAAAGAGGAGTAGATATAGACGGCTGGCTAGGCTATAAAAAAGTCAACGTTTTAGATAGGGTATATACGGTACATCCAAATAATACAGTGTTACCACATTCCTCTGCTTCTTTATGAACTTCGAGGTCCAGAATCATTAAAGCATTAAGAACTGTAAATGGTGTAGAACTTCCGACTTTCAAATCGGCGTATTGGGCTTTAGGGTTAATTGAAGATGATAGCACTGGCGCACAGCCCTAGAAGAGGCAGCCATGTTCCAATCGTCGTTCATGTTAAGGGAGCTTTTCACAATAATGTTAGTTTTTTGTCAACTAGCAGATCCATTCAGCCTGTGAGATGAATTCAAACAATACTTTCAGAAGATTTAAAACGACACATGGAGAAGCAGGTAAATAAACTAGACAATTTTGATGGATTCGATTTTGCATCAATGACGCCAATGTGCCACATTTTCAAGCAAAGTAATCTTGCCCAATTGCTACGAAAAGCAAAAAAAAAATCTGGGAAAAAAACATAATGACACACAAAAGAGTTATTGCAGCATTTAACAAAACTCTACAGGACATAAGGCATACGACAACTTAATGGGTGGTTTGACTCTATTGCTAGCAGGGGATTTTCACCAAACGTTATCCAGTTGTACCAAAAGAGACACGAGTGAATGAAATTAAAACGTGCACTTGGATACTGTACTAAAATTCTAAAATTAAATAAAAATCTCACAGGGGACGTCCCTGGAGACCAAATTTTTAGACTTTTTACTCCAATTAGAAAACGGTAAGTAAAAAAACTTAGATGGGGTTAAAGTCATTCCATAAAAAATGTACACATGCCCAGTAGTACGTACAGTCGAAAAGATGATAGAAAAAAAATATTCAAGTGCGGCTCAAATAAAGGACAAACCATTAGTACGGCTAAGAGAAAGAGCTATAGGTATTGACATTTAAGAACGACATAGACCAGTTATCAGCGATATTTTGCTGACATAATTTGAAGTTGAAGAAATAGACACTGTGGAAAAACAGATGGAGCAGTCCACTATCCGGTAAACCTGAGTCAGACCTATGATTTTAAGTAGGTATATTTCTTCTTTTCTCGTGAAATTAGAGAATTAAGAACAGGCTTATAATATTATAGGCAATAATATTACAAAAATTACAAATAATTTCAAATTTTTCAATAATGAAAAATAAAGCCTGAATAGCTGGCCGCCATATTGCTTTAAAAAAAACAAAAGGTCGGGATAAACCAAAAAAAAAACACGAAAAAAATTTTGTTCTCTCAGAAGCAGTGTAAATTACGTAGGAAACAATGCGCCGTCTTTATTAGTTAATCTTTGGTGCGAGCCCTCGCATATGTCACCGACCGTAGGCGCACACCAAAGATTTTATATATCCTACTAGAGTAGACTAGATTGACTACGAAGAAATATTAAACTGTCTAAAGTGTTCTTTATTCTCATTAGCATTAAGTTCATGTGTGTTATTGACACGCAAAAGGGAAAAATGGCCTGGAGCAGGACACTAAGATAAATCCTCTGTGTCCCTTTCTCACATACTACCAGAAAAAAATTAGAAACAGATGGTAGTTTTTAGATTGTTCCAGTTATCGTTAAATAGTCCATGTTCATGCATTTTGATAGGTTTATGCAACATAAAATGAATTGCAACTAAATATTTTATTTCAAATATTGCTTCTTGAAATTTTATACGCATTCTTCTTGTATTTAATGATGATTTCATTTAGATATAGTAGCTATTCGTAGTAATTTTCAAATTATAAAAGGCAACATTTAGGAGGTTTCAATTTGACAGAATTTGACATCAATAAACAATATGGCTGATGCTTCATAGGGCTAAAGTTGTATTTTTAATTGTTACAAGTTTTTATCTCAATGTTTAGTAAAGTAAAGTGTGCAAGATGTTCAAAACGTTGCTGTGTAAAGTTTCGCAATAGTGATGAGTATCCTGGTTGTGGAATTTCATTTTATTTGGTAAGTTTTCTGTTTTGTTTACAAAATATTTATGTAGGGTGACAACAAACATCGTTTTGAATTTCATGCGGGAATTAAAACATATTAACTGCCTGTAAAAATACATAGAGAAGGGGCATCATAAACGACTCAGAAGACGGACTGGGTGCTAAATTTTATAAAATTTGATTGTCTAAATTTGTTCAAGTTTTATATTTCAAATTTCTAAATATCTGAGGCTCAATTTTTTTTTTTAATAAATCAAGCGCGTCCCAATTTTATCTTTTCTGTTGATCGGGCGCCTTTGGCCGCTCGGCGATCTTCGGCTGCTCTCATGACACAACGGAAAGCGGCGAGCAGCGGCGGCTAGAGGTGCGGCATGCGGGACGTGTCTTTGGCCCAATTCAGTATATAGTTATCTGTGACCAGTTCTTAAAACGACGCGCGTGCGCTCCAAAATCTTCTCCACATCGATATAGTACATTCGAGAATTATATTCATTTTAAATATAATAGTCTACTGTCTTTAAGTTTAGTCCTTAGGTAAATCCCTAATAAATGCCGCACGCAATGCTGCACGTATGTGGCGTAACCGTTAACTACTAGTAATATATTATTTTTTATGTTTTATTGTAGATTTCCAAGAAACGAGAACCATCGGAAACAGTGGCTTTGAAGTTGTGCCATTTAAATTTTTTTTTTCAGCAACAGTTTTATTTGTAGTCGCCTCATTAAGTCTGAAGATGTAAAGTTAAATCAACACTAAAACCTAATTCTATTCCATCTGTATACCCTTTTGTAAGTTCATCCGTTGTTAAAAATCCGTTCAGTAGTTTTTGAGTTGATTGCAAACAGATATAGACAAACGAACATAGTGGGGGACTTTTTTTGATGTGGTAAAATCTCCAATAATTTATCCTGCTCTAAGGTATAGCGCCTTACGCTCCATCTTAGAGCGGGACAAGTTATTTGAGGTTTATACTGAATAAATCTACCCGTGTCCTTCAGTTGCCCTTTGTGTTCCAGGACCATGGTTTCCCCTTCGGAAATTCCCTGTGGCGCTAACGGGCATCGGCAATAATTAGTAGTAGTAGTTAGTATAAATAAATTTATAAACCAGTCGAGGATCATTTATTTAATGTATTATTTATTGTTTATTTGTTAGTTAATAAGTGCAATTTAACGTAATAAAAAATTTACAATTTGATGTTACGCATCAGTCTATTTTTAATAAAGTAAAAATAAAAGAATAACATTAGTTTTATTATAAACTAACTAGTTTTTTCTTTCAGACAAACCTTATTCTGATAGGTGCAGCCGTTCTGAAGTGATCTTCTTACGTAGGTACACACACATTAGGCATTTTTTTATCAGTGTAGGTATTTCATACTCGGATAAGAGGATATTACTATTATAATATATACGGACATCAGCTATTTCCTAGTAATTAAAAAGAAAACTCACAGTTCCCTTTTGGTAAACATATTATACATATTAACTGTTTTTGAACTTGCATGTCTATTTTAATGTATCTAAAATATCTTTAACTAACTTTTGAGCAAAATTGTCCCGTAGTATGTAGCTAGTGTATGGACACACTAGTAGAATGAGATGACAGGACTCTTTCTGACTTTCCTTTTCGGGTACGGTTTTGAGGTTGTCGTAGTCAATCTAGTACTAGGATATATAAAATCTTTGGCGCACACTGATATGTCACGGGGCGTAAAATGTCTAATCACTTACCCACCGTTATTATTATTATTATTATATCTATTTTTTTTCTTCGTATGTATGCAAAGAGCAAAATTGTACACAATGTTATCCGTTCGACCCGAACGATCGATGTTAGTCAAAGACCAAGTTTGTACGACGTAGGTTAGGACGGGGAGAATACACATGTCCATGAGATATTATTTTAGTGCCATTGGCAATTCGCCTTTGAATAGGTCTTTCATGGACCATTAGGTCTTCCAGGCGTTTTCAGTTCGTCTTGCGATCTCTTTGTCTTGCCTCGCCTGGAAAGAGACTACATGGTTTGACTATATGGCTATAAAATAAAGTCTTTTAAAGAAATAGTTGAAAAAATAAGTCACTTAAAAATATATTATTATTATTATTTAATTATCTTTAAGTCATTTCAATTTTGTATCGCGCTGTAATTGTCTGGCTGTATAGAAAGTTGGAACATGGTTCAATAGAAATGTGAAGATAGAACTAGTTTTTCTTCTAATAATTTGACAACAGTCAGTTGAAAGTAAAATTCCCTAGAGATAAAAACTTCAGAGCTACTTTCGGAGTATGAGTAATGAAAAATTATTACAAATAATGAAAAATTATTATTAGGTATTCTCAAATAAAAGAAAATATAAGATGTTCAATTATTTTACTTTATTTACAGTATGAATCACATTAAAACTCAACAGGTAACAAAATTATGGCAGTTAGCATCAAACAACAATGAGCAATAAGAAGTGGGTGACTGACGTACCACTGTGTTCCCTTAAACGTTATCATAGTCACTAGATATAACAGCTGATGAACAACTGATCAATCATCACAAAGCTAAAATCATTTGGTTAATCAAGAAATCATCCGCGCGTCGTTGTTATTAGCTTATCGCCTCTCGTTCTTGGGGATGGAAGGTCCCTCAGCGCTGTAACCGTTCTCGTCAGCGCGGTAGTTGACATTCTCTTGCGTACCGTCTTCCTTGACATAGCTGTAGGAGCCACGGACGACTAGGACAAGGACGGGTTTGCCCTCCTCATTCAGAACTTCCTTCAGTTCACCGGTCTCTTGACGGAGGTTGCCGTCTGCGCTTTCGTATCTGTTGAGCAATATTGCAGATATTAACACATTTTCTGTTTGAAAACAGTCTGTGGGCTCACTTGTGTTATGTAAATAGTATAGGTATTTTTATTGTTTTAGTTAGGAAAATCATCTAATGACATCCCCCGCTGCTGGGTGGAGCGGGAGATAGTGTCAGATTTTTACTGACTAAAAACCTACTCCTGTTCCTCCTTTGCCATTGTTCCAGGGCCCCGAGGCTTTGCTTTCGCATCACCCATGGCCCCAGTAGGCTTCGACCCTGCTGGGCCCCTACGGTTGCTGTCAACTCCTTGAGGCGCGCGTGGAACAATACACGCCGTCGACGACTTGAGCTCGGTCCGGACGATTGTCGGACGTGTCCTCCGGGCGGTCCACACAATGGTAATACCCGGGCGTCACTTCCGCACGAATCCGGTGCAGGAACCTCCTGAACCGACCATGTCCGGTGAGGACCTGCGTCGTGCAGAAGGTGAGGACGCCGTGAGGTCTTTCTAGCCACGCCTCAAAGAGGGGACCTACCGCCATAATTATGGCGTGCCCAAGATAAGTATAGGTATACCAACATAACATTCAGAAAAAATAAAACAATGTCTTACTCAAATGTGTAGGAACCATCGGGATTTGGATTAAAGATGGACCTGACGATCTGAACGGGCTCATCAACGGGGAGGGCCACGGCGACAGCCACGAGGGCGAGGGCGACCAGGATCATCTAAACCACACAATAGTCACATAAAAATATTGATATGAAAATTACTATAAAAGATCTTTCTATTACATTAGAACTAAACCTTCAAGTTACTACAAAACAAAGTTTAACACTACAACTAATGATTGAGAAATTTATCTAAACTTTAAAAAAATATTTTATTGGTTAATAAAATATGAATACACGTACGGATTTCATTTTGATAGGTTTTGTTCGGTGGCTGCTGAGCGACTGATGTTAGATCGATCGCAGAATAGGCTTTTATACATTTCACTGGCTTCTAATGTAGGATGTCGCTAATCCGGATTCGTTAATTAATAGCATATATGCGTGATATTTTTATCTTATTTTAATATTGACAATAATAATTATATATGTATATAATAATAATTTTTCATAGTAGATGAAAAAACATGCAAGTTTAGTATTTTTCTTCTTGAATTATATTGTAAAAATGGGATATCAAGTCAAAATACGGCCGCGTTTTGATTAGGAGAACATTAAAGAGTCTGCCCAATACACTAATAACATATAATACGGCTGCCAATGTTTGGATTGTAGTAATTCTAGGGTGGTTTTTTTTACGGTGGGCAAAAATCATCTAATGACAACCCCCGCTCTTGGGTGGAGCGGGAGATAGTGTCAGACTCTTACTGACTAAAAACCCACCCCGTTCCTTATAGCCTCTTCATACCGTGGCTCGAGTTTCCTTTCGGATAACCCTGGCCCCAGTAGGCTTCGACCCAGCTGGGCCCCTCCTGTTGCTCCAGGGTGGTTAAATTTTAGGGAATTCAAGTCCTTATTTTAGTCCTGCACGTACCGTTTTGACACCGTCGCATTCCACACACGAAGTGTACTCAGAATATATTCTTGCCAACAGCTCAATTGTTGACTGTTCGTTCCTGGCCCGCGACTGGGTTTATCGGTGACGAAAAGGTCCAGTGGGCATAGTTTCACCCCTTTTAAAATAATTATATTTTTTATGCAATGTTCCTAACACGATCATATATTTAGCTTCATTTAATAATCAATATTTTAATTAATATGTTATTTAACGCTAAATGTGACCTTGTTGGTCTATAACGGTAATTGGAAACCCGCAAAACGAATTTTCAGGTTTTTTTTTATAGGTTTCGTTTGACCACTAACTCACCTGATGGTAAATGGAATATGCTTGCCTAGAATTGACCCTAACTAAAACTTTTAAGTTACAGCTGTCCTGTATTCTATAGCTTCTAGGTTACAGCTATCAGGAACAGCCTTTGGCAAGAAATTATACTGCTTACCTACAATTAATCAACTCCCAAAACGTTTTTTACGTATAGGAGGGATATTTTTGTGTTACGTAGTCTTCATCCCGATGGTCATTACACTCGAAGTTAGAGAACTGGCTCGTGCGATGCCTTTAATTCAAAGCATGTGGCTGAAAACTAAGCTTTTGCTGTCCAAGGCAATACCGGTATCTCAGAACCTCCAAAAGTGTACAATTCAGTAGAAATAATTAGTATAGCATAGTCGGCCTTATAATGTTCCCACTGTTGGGACTAAGGCCTCCTCCCTAGGTGAGGGAATGGGCCTTAATCAACTACGCGGGACCAGTGCGGCTTAGTGGATGCAAAAAGTCTTCGAATTTTTGGTTCTAGGACATGCTGTTTTCCTCACGATGTTTCACCCATTTGAGAGCAGTGGTGAAATAAATAATTACTAAATTATAAACTTCATGTTTGACAACGACACAAATATTATTTACTAGCTTTTGCCTGCGGGTTTGCCTGCGTACATAAAATAATTATAGCTTACTAGCTTTCCGCCCGCGGCTTCGCCCGCGCGGACTACAGTTTATATCGCGCGGGCAGAGACCCGTGCTCAGCAGTGGAATTATAGGTAGCCTATGTGTTATTCCAGTCGAATTTGTTCTAAATCCGTTCAGTAGTTTTTGCGTGAAAACGTAACAGACAGACAGACAGACAGACAGAGTTACTTTCCCATTTATAATATTAGTAGGGATAGTAGGGATGTCACTCAGGAATAAAGTTGTTTTTTATCGGTGAAAAAATTTTTGCAATCGGACAAAAGCTCGTCTACATCTACACTAATATTATAAAAAGGGAATATTTGTATTTTTGTGTGTGTATGCGTGTGTGTATGTTTGTAATGAATAAACTCAAAAACTACTGTACTGATTTCAAAAATTCTTTCACCAATGGAAAGCTACATTCACCCTGAGTAACATAGGCTATATTTATTGCCCATGCAAAGACTGGACGGGCCGCTAGATACATAAAGAGAAATATTTATTATTACTATAATTATATTAATAAAGTACTTTCAATATATAGATTTACGATATGCAGTCTACTAATATCATATTTTAACAGATTTACCTAAATCTTATGTACATTTATACACACGTTTCGTGACAATATGTATTTTTTTTCTACTTTTACTCTCTAAACATCAAATTAAAACTTGTTTTATTTTCCTTGTTTCAAGCCACATTTTACAAAGAAGTATTTAATAAGATGGAAACTGGTAATACATCTATTTTCGGCCACCTAGTGACATGAATCGTAATAGGTATTCAAATAAATAAAGAGCCTTTCCACACGAAAATTGATCGCGACGGCAAAAGTGTGTGAAGTCGGGTCAGCAGGTTGGCAAATCAAAATAATTAACCCTATCTTCAGTGGGCATTTGCTAAACTACAATATCGAAAAGTCAATTTTATAAATAATACTTCACATTACTACATAATAATATACACTTCTCATCAGAAAAATCTAAATACTTTCGGTTTTATGGTTTCAGTCCTAATTTAACACAAAAGAGTTCCATTTCATGAAAAAAATCATGGCTAAAACCAAGGTTACCGACATAGCTCGGATAATCGCCAAACTTAAGTGGCAATGGGCAGGGCACATTGCACGCAGAACAGATGGTCGATGGGAACGAAAGGTTCTGGAGTGGCGACCACGTACCAGAAGACGCAGCGTTGCTAGGCCTCCAACAAGGTGGACCGATGACCTGGGCAGGGTCGCGGGAACCTGATGGATGCGTGACGCACAGGACCGGTCGTTGTGGCGACGCTTGGGGGAGGCTTATGTCCGACAGTGGACGTCTTTCGACTGATATGATGATGATCAAAAAAACCACAAATCATGTGATTGTATAGCTGGCAGTTTGACCATTACAGTGATAAGCAAAAATTCAAAATTAGAATTTCATTTATTTATCCTATATATGAAATGATTCACTCTTTTGAGAAAATGTGTGTTTAGAGTTGGAGTACATTTTACCTTTAAAACCCAAAAATTTGCGCTTGTTTAAGATAAGCCAGAAAAGATCTGTCAGGGATCGGATCACATCTGAACAAGTTGATCGATTTATTGTAACAACTTCTTTAGTTACGAAATCGACGACTTAATGCTTTTCAACTGCAGCAGCGCCTTCTTGTTGTACGTAGGGTGGCTGTAAGTGACTCTACAATTAGAAGGAGGTTGAAGGAACCAGCGCTGCGTTATTTATTTTTATAGATATCGCAGCATATGCTGAGTTAGGTGCCTTTCTGACCTTGCACAAATTCTTCTATGTTTATTGTACCTATTTTTTAATTAATATTTTTAATATGTGTGAGGTTCGAATAAACGGTTTTCTTTCTTTCTTTCTTTTTCTTTCACAAGCGATGGGGCGAAATTAACTGCAGATCATCGAAGACCGCGCCTTAAGTTTGCACGTGACCACCTAATTTGGTCATACCTCCAGTGGAACGAAGTCCTCTTTTCTGATGAGTATAAAATTATGCTGTATGGTAATGATGGAAGGGACAAGTTCCGCATAAAATGAAAAATGATGAAGAGATGGAGAACGCTTTGCACAATGCTGCATTAAAGAAAAGGTCAGCAATGGTGGCGGATCGTGGACGGTTTGGGGAGGAATCGACGCCGATGGTAAGACAGAGCTTGTCTTTGTGTCTGGGCCACATCCGCCTGCACTAAACAGTCATCGGTACATCGAATAGTGACTTGAGCCTCACGTGATGCCCTATGCACATTTTATTCGCAACGGTTTCATATTCATGCACGACAATGCTAGGGCTCACACCGCGAGCGTCATACGAGATTACGTTACCGGTAAGTCGGTATATCCATTATGGAATTGATATACCACAAGAAGCCCGGACATGAATCCAATTGAACATCTATGGGATGAATTAAAGAGACGAATTCGTGCGAGAGATCCTGCCCCAGAAACACTTACCCAGCTGCAAAATGCAATTCAAAAGGAATGGAATGGAATACCATAACATTTAAACATGACTCTCACTACTACAAGCGCGCGGGGAATGTGTGAGTGACCACCGTCCGCTTGTTCTGCTTATTCGTCGCGTACGCAACAAGCGGACGGTGGTCACTCACACATTCCCCGCGGGCTTGTAGTAGTGCAACCGATTCGAGCGGTTGTTTGAAGTTTTGCCTCTGTACGGTTTATCTACTCATGTGTTGGAGGTGCGTCGTAGGTACGTTTAAGAAGTGCCACTACACACACGCTAGCTCGCTACGAAGCCAAGGCGTAGCTGTGCGAACGTAGCAATGTAAACCTAGACTATTTAACTAACCATTATGTTTTTAGAAGAGCTTTGTCGTCCGACAGCAATTTAGTTGTGTGCGAAGTCTCTAACTCGGCTAGTTTTCGATGGCATGCACACACGTTTGAGATCAGTCGCTTGCCATGCAGACAGTGGTGCGACCTTGACCGTCAACCGTCGCGCGCTTATTCTGATAATATATTATGTACGCTTCTATGATTTTTATTGCTAATAAGCTTCGGTTGGATTATATAAACATTATATATGTTTTTGAAACTTTTAAACTTTAGCTAATAAGGTGCTTATATTTTATTTTATTTTACACATTACGGCCCAGTGCCTACCCCCTGAGTAAATAAGAAAAACCTAAACCTTAAGTAAATAAGCTTCTAATAGGTTTTTGACTTTATCTAGGTTTCTAAAGAAACCAATTTCTAAATTTGTGTAAAAGTAATCCAGAAAAACCTCAGAAAATGTCCTATTTTGTATGAACATTGACACTTCATAATTTGCCTAAAAATTTAAATAAGTCAAAAAAGTTATCCTCCACAGACCTTGCAAATTTTATTAAGATTCTAAATGACGACAATTTTTCCAAAAACTTTTAAGGGTTTAAAAAAAACAGCTATTTCCTGGAGCAAGTTTTGTGAAATTTTCGAGTAAATCTCGGAATTACCGAATACTAACATAGTTTCCAGGCGTTATCTCTCTTTTTTTGCGTTGCCTTTTCGTCAAACATCGCGTTGGATTGCATTAAATGAAGTAACAAGCTGGCTGGCTGGAAAGACCTCACGGCGTCCTTATCTTCCTTAGGTCCTCAACGGACATGGCACGTTCGGGAGATTCTTGCACCGGATTCAAGCGGAAGAGACGCCCCGTGTAGCCACTGTGCGGAACACCCACAGGACACGGTGGAGTACACAGTCGAGGTGTGCTCTGCTTGGGCAGAGCATCGCCGTGCCCTCGCGGGGGCGATCAGCGGCGGAGACCTCTCGCGCCGGGCCTTGGTTCGGGCCATGGTCCGGAGCGAGGAGGAGTGGTAGACGGTCGCCTCCTTCTGCGAAGCACTAATGCTAGCAAAAGAGGAGGCCGACCGCATCAGGCAACGGCGATCTCACCGCCGCCGCCGGGATTCCGATCCCGATTTCCGGCCACCGTAGACGTGGGCTCGCAGACGGCGAGCCATGGGTAGCTCGCTGTCCGACCGGTAACTGTCCGGACCGAGCCCAAGACGCCGACGGCGCCCACTGTTCCCGCGCGACTCAAGGAGTTGTCAACAACAGGAGGGGGCCCAGCTGAGTCGAAGCCTACTGGGGCCAGGGTTATCCGAAAAGGAGCTCGAGCCCTGGTATAAAGGCTAGAAGGAACGGGGTGGCTTTTTATTCAGTAAAAGTCTGACACTATTTCCCGCTCCACCCAAGAGCTAGGGACTCACAAATGTCATTGGATGATTTTTGAACACCAAAAAAAAATACACCACCGAGAATTTCCTGAATACTCGATAAAATTCATTTGACTTGGGAATTAAACTAAAGATCAAAGATAGTAAAAACTATATTCCGAGGTTCAAAACCCCTTTGCACTTTTTTTCTAGATAAGAAATCATCCTTTTATTTCTCCCGGTCCAGAGCGGCCCCCGAATTTAAGACCCCGGAATTTCCTATCAAATGCGGATCCATAGCCCCAGTAGGCTTCAACCCAGCTAGGCCCCTTCGATTTTGCTGACATCTCCTTGAGGCGCGCGTGAAACACAGCCGCCAACGACTCGTGCTCGGTCAGGATGGTTACTGGACGACGGGACGTTGAGCTACCCGTTGCTCGCCACCCGTAAACCCACGCCTACGGAAACCCCTAGGCACTGGTCTATCAACAATGTTTAGTGAAAACAGATCAATTTATTACCACTTTTTTTAGGGTACCGTACCTCAAAAGAAAAAAACGCGTGCAGGTATCGAGTTAAAATTAAAACAATATACTCAGGACTGCGGTCCCTTTAAGCTGTAAAAAAATCAAACTTCTAAGTTAACGAATAAAAAAGATACGGCCGTTTATATCGCAAAAAAAAAAGTATATTTTGATACTCTCAAAGATCGAAATACATAAGGTACTTCTCGTTGACCCTGAATCCTGAAATTTGGCACCAAGCATGGTCTTATAGCACAAGTGTAGGAATAAATCTAAAAACAGTATATTGGTTGTTACCTAAATATGTCAAAAAAAAATATTTACAATTCGGAAAATTTTTCCAGACTCCATTCGGGAATTGTAGTTTACACGGAAACCTCAGTGCGCGAGCACGACTCGCACTTGCCCAGTTTTTTTAATATTTACCGATTTTTTTATAAAATTGTTAATCTACAAGTAAGTTGATTCTGCACGAGTAAATCTATCTAGACACATGGCAGTGTGTCAATATAATTCGCAAAACAAAAACGTGACACACCGGACATAGGCACTGCACTTTATTTATTTAATGCTTTATGCACACAAAAGTACAGAGGCGGACTTAATGGGCATTTTCTGCCAGTCAACCTTTGGGTGATGCAGAGAAAAATAGGGTTTTTTGTACATCAATAGGTAGGTGCAATAAATGAGAAAGAGAAGACGAATACAAGAATAAACATAAATACTTATAAACCATATAATATTTAATAATACAATTATACAATATATACTCAAATTAATAAACTATAACTTATATAGTCAAACAATTGGTCCAGATCGACAATTCGAAAACATTACTGGCCTGTTGGTCTAGTGGTTAGTGGCCCTGACTGCTGTGCTGGAGGTCGTGGGTTCGATTCCCACTCAGGACAAATGTTTATGTGATGAGCATGATCATTTAATATAATATATATATTAAATACTAGCTTTGCCCGCGCGGCTTCGCTCCCGCTCTTCCCTACTCCACCCTACTCTACCCTACTCTACCCTACTCTACCCTACTCTACCCTACCCTACCCTACTTTACCCTACTCTACCCTACTCTACCCTACTCTACCCTACACTACCTTAATTTTTTTTCCATAAGAACCTTCTCCTCACAATAACAATAACAACAAAAAAAAAACAGCCAAATCGGTCAAGCCGTTTTCATGCCAAGTCGTGACAACGGAAAACGGGGGTCATTTTTATATATATAGATAATATATAATGTATTTAGAAATATTTAAGTATGTTTATCAGTTGTCTAGTACCCATAACACAATCTCTGCTTAGCTTGGGACTAGACGGCGTAGTGTGATGTATTATTTTAATTTAATGTGTAATATTATAATTTAAGTTGTGGAATATTATTATTATTTATATATATTTATTTATCTCAGGACCCTGAGGTCCTGGACCTTTGAGAGGCGTACGAGGGGCCGAAACCAACTCGCAGAGGCCCCTTTAGATGCGTGGAACGTGGTATCAACCGGTGATTATCCCTGTACGCGCAATGCTAGTGCATCCAAGGACAACCCCCAGTTTGAGAAACTATTGCGAATTAAAATGGAAAACAAAATAAAAGGGCTATGGGTTTTGGAGTCATAAGTGGATTATTATTATTATTAACGTTGTGATGATACTACTGCCAACTTCTTACGAATTAGCTCCCGAACAGTTTTAAATTCTAATCGGCTTTCTACCCCTCTGTAACTTTAAATCCATTTTATCTAAACGTTTCCATGTATATTGAGATCCCCCTTTTAGGTTCCATATGCCAAATTTGAACAAAAAACGTTTTACCATTTTCAATGACCTCTGAAAACCTTATTTTTTATCACTGGTTCACACACTTACTCATGAGAGTCGCACCAGGCGGCGGTCGCTCTAGCGACACGCGGGGTTGCGATAGTCGTTGGTAGGATCCAGGAGTTGGGACTCGAGGTGGCGCTGCATAAATCCGAGGCCATGTTTTTCCACGGCCCTCGGAATGCGCCACCATCAGACTCCCAACTTACGGTAGGAGGAGTTCGCATCGGCGTCGGGTCGACGATGAAGTACCTGGGACTCGTCCTCGACAGCCGGTGGAATTTCGGAGAACATTTCCGACGTTTGGCTCCCAAACTCAACCGGGCCGGGGCTGCTCTCAAGCGGCTCCTGCCCAACCTTGGGGGTCCAGACGCCTCCTGCCGGAGGCTCTACGCGGGGATCGTTCGGTCCATGGCCCTCTACGGGGCGCCGGTGTGGGCGCCGTCGCTGGCAAAGCGACCGGCGTCCATACTGAACGCCTGCCAGAGGGTCATGGCAATACGGATGGTGCGGGGTTACCGCACGATCTCCCGCGAAGCGGCGAGCCTTTTGGCTGGCCTACCACCGTGGGATCTGGAGGCAACAGTCCTTGCACACATGCACGATAAGCGCGTGGAGATGCAACGCCGGGGTGAAAGTCCGCTACCGCGACAGGTCGAGGTATGGCGGACAGAGCTTCGGCGGGATCTCACGGTGAAATGGCGTCAGCGACTATCGCAACCCAGTGCTGGGCACGCCACAATTATGGCGGTAAGTCCCCTCTTTGAGGCGTGGCTGGAAAGACCTCACGGCGTCCTTACCTTCCGCATGACGCAGGTCCTCACCGGACATGGCAAGTTCGGGAGGTTCCTGCATCGGATTCGAGCGGAAGAGACGCCCGGGTGCCGCCACTGTGCGGAACGCCCGGAGGACACGGTGGAGCACACAGTTGAGGTGTGCCCTGCTTGGGCGGAGCAACGCCGTGCCCTCGTGGGGGCGATCGGCGGCGGAGACCTCTCGCGCCGGGCCTTGGTTCAGGCCATGGTCCGGAGCGAGGAGGAGTGGCAGGCGGTCGCTTCCTTCTGCGAAGCAGTAATGCTAGCAAAGGAGGAGGCAGACCGCATCAGGCTACGGCGCCCCCGCCGCCGCCGCCGGGATTCCGATCCCGATTTCCGGCCACCGTAGACGTGGGCTCGCGGACGGCGAGCCATGGGTAGCTCGCTGTCCGATCGTCCGGTAACTGTCCGGACCGAGCCAAGGCGTCGACGGCGCGCACTGTTCCCGCGCGCCTCAAGGAGTTGTCAGCAACAGGAGGGGCCCATCTGGGTCGAAGCCTACCGGGGTCGGGGTTATCCGAAAGGAAACTAGAGCCCCGGTATGAAGGCTAGAAGGAACGGCGCGGGGTTTTTAGTCAGTAAGACTCTGACACTGTCTCCCGCTCCACCCAAGAGCGGGTTTCGTCAATGATGATTTTCCCCGTCGACAGAAAAAAAAAAAAAAAAACACACTTACTCATCAATTTAGACAACTTCCAAGTGATTTAGGAACCGCATGCTTTACGCGGGGATCGTTAGGTCCATGGCCTTTTACGGAGCGAAGATGTTGGCGTGGTTGCTGCAGAAGCGACTGTCGCCGGCGGCCAAGCTGAGTTAACTGCTGAAGGTTTCAGTTACAATATAACACAAACACAGGCACATAACACTCGAATGACAAATTCTAAACGCAATTCAACCAAATTCTAAACAAAAAAGACATGATCTTCCAACCAATGCACAATGACAGGAAACTTTGTTTCCATCAGTGACGTTATTAGTTCTCTACCATGCGTAGATCATGCTAAGGCATTTTTGTGTAGGTATTATGAAGACATTGAACACCTACTTGTTGTGTTCATCATGGAAGCGATGAGTAAATTCTATCTGTACTAATATTCTAATAAAAATGAAAGATTTCTATAAATTTCGTTTGCAATGGAAAAAGTACTGAATCGATTTTAAGAATTCTTCCACCAAAATACTTAATTACCCAATGACTTTATCACTGAGTGACATAGGCACATAGTATTTTTTTATTTACACACAGCCGAAGCCGCTGGTAGAACCTTGTGTTGAATAAGGACAATAGTCTTGTAGATAATAACAATATTCCTTAATTATCACACTACGCCGTCTAGTCCCAAGCTAACTAGAGTTTGTGTTATTAACACTGGGCAACTGATAAATATAGTTATATATATATGTCGCAGGGAAATGACGATATCAGGGATTTCACGAAATCCATAGGGATATCACGAAATCCCGGTAGATGTCGAATATTCTTGTTTATTACGTCTTCTTACTAAAAGTATCTAGTGATATGTCGTTTCACTAAACTAAATGTAGTAAATTGTCAGAAAAGGAATATTGCCGAATAAAAATCAAGCCATGCATTTCTCTCGCTCGCAGTAGTCGCTCTAGCTGGCGCGGCTCGGGTGCTGGATAATTTCTGGAAATTCTTCTGGAAGCTAACTCTCACAATGACAGTTCAATTTGTGACACTGAATCTTTAAATGTCGTATCTGCTTTTAGAATTGAGTTTCAGGGTAACTAATTCTTTATTATACAATTTTTTATCTCCAATAGGTACTATGCCTAAAATATTTTTGAAGTATAATGGTCCTAGATCAACTTTGTAGTTATAGAAACAGATTTCACCTTCTCTGCAAATTTCGCTTGATTTATATTAGTAACTAAAATCACACGAGCCGCGACGCATTTGTTTTGCACCCACTAGTGCACCCTAGAGCGAGCGAGAGATATGCATGCCTCTATTTTTATTCGGCAATATCCGCTTTTCTGACATTTTACTAGATTTAATTTAGTGAAACGACATATCACTAGATACTTTTAGTAAGAAGACGTCATAAACAAGAATATTCGTCATCTACCGGGATTTCGTGTTATCCCTAGGGATTTCGCGAAATCCCTGATATCCTCATTTCCCTGCGACATATATATTACTAAATACATACATATTATAGATAAATTACACCCAGACACAGAACAAATGCTCATGCTCATCACACAAACATTTGTTCTGGTCGGGAATAGAACCCACGGCCTCCAGCATAGCCGTCAGTACAACTAACCACTAGACCAACAGACCCGTCAATAATATGAACTTTAATTACTCATATTATTACCAACCACACAAGTAATTAAGCCACCAGTAGGTGGTTTTTTTTTATGGTGGGGAAAATCATCCATGACAACCCCCGCTCTTGGGCGGTGCGGGAGATAGTGTCAGACTCTTACTGACTAAAAACCCACCCCGTTCCTTCTAGCCTTCATATTCTTCCGAGCTCCCTTTCGAATAACCCTGGCCCCAGTACGCTTCGACCCGGCTGGGGCCCATAAATTGAAAGGATTGGCACCAAATAATAATAAATTAAAAAGAACACATGACTTCAATTGAACTTTAATTACAAGTCATTAAAACACAACAAATAATATAAAAACGTACAAAAATATGGCAGTGAGCTTTAAGTAATAATGAGCAGCAAGATGTGGGCGTAGTCCGGGCCACAGTCCCGCGTCATAGTAACCGTTCTGTTCATTCCTTAAACGTTATCAGTGTCTTAAATCATGGTAGCTGATGAAAAACCAATCTGTTATCGTTGTTAGTTTATCGACTCTCGTTCTTGGGGATGGAAGGTCCCTGAGCTTGGAAACCATTCTCGTCAGCTACGTAGGTGATAGTCTCTTCCACGCCGTCCGGCCTGGGGTAGCTGTAGGAGCCGCGGACGACTATGACTTTGTGAGGATTGTTCTCCTCATCCACAACTTCCTTGATTTCACCATTCTCTTGAAGCTTGATACCGTTCTCGGCTTCATATCTGTTGATGTTACACATATTAATAATTTAAAACGATATTTAATATAATATAAAATTTACACATATAAATAAAATTTCTGTTTGAGAAAAGTCTGTGGGCTCACTTGTGTCATGTAGATAGTATAAGTATACTTAACATTCAGAAAAATTGAATAAAATGTATCATATGTAGCCCCAAAGCGAGAGATAGCTGCCGCCGAGCGCAACCACTAAGACACGGTGGTGCTCTACCCAGGCGAGGCACACCTCTACCGTATGCTCCACTGTGTCCTCCGGGCGGTGCACACAATGGGTGATCGCCTACACAATGACGACATTATGTAGACGATCACCCGGGCGTCGCTTCCACATGAAACCGGTGCAAGAACCTCCCGAACTGATCATGTCCGGTGAGAAACTGCGTCATGTAGAAGGTGAGGACGCTGTGAGGACTTTTCCAACATACTTATGACGTGCCCAAGATAGTATAGGTATACCAACATAATTCTCAGCAAAAATAAAATAATGTATTACCCATAGTTGTATCCACCCTCGGGATTCGAATCAAATTCGGACCTGAGGATCTTAACGGGCTCCTCAACGGGGAGGGCCACGGCGACAGCCATGAGGGCGAGGGCGACAAGGATCATCTGAAAACCAAACAACACTTTGCATTTAGAGATAAAACTTAGGGCAATAATATTGCTAGAAAACCCCACAAATAAATCTATAAGATGCTGCATTATTTCATCTCTTCAGAATACATAAACGACCACGGGAACATTAACTTAAAAACGGCGACTTCAGGCAAATAGAAGGGCTTATAATGTTTATTGCAAAGTTCTTAGGGAAAATAAATGAATGCTAGCAATTACAATTTAGAATTGTTTTTATAATAATAAATAGGTATTGTTTTACGTACCGATTTCATTTTGGTAAGTTTGGTTTGGTTCTGTGGCTGATGAGCGACTGATGCTACACCAGGTGCAACATAATCTTTTATACATTTCTCTGACTTCTAACGTAATGTCAAATGACAGCAAACATTCGATGTCGATATTCCGGATTCGGTCATAAATGTGCATAGCGGTAGGAGCTTGGTACACACACATCCTCTGTGAGTATATTATATTAGTGTGTTCCTCATATTTACGCGTCACGCCTAGTGCACGTGTCAAGGTTTTAAGTAGTCTAATTAGATAGTGGTAGGTATACCAGGACAAGTGACATTTTTAAAAACCAATATTTTTACTGTAATTCGTAAAATTCAGTGTGATTTTGGACAGAAGTGAGACTTGGAGAGAGGGATTTTGATACAAACATGTAGGTAAAAAGTTACTGACTAACTTTTACGAAGAAAGAGTTTTTTACTCGCGTGGTTATCTTTCTGGATTAACGACAAGTAAACAGTTCGGGAACTACTTCTCGTCCTCCAAGAATATTAATTCATTAAACCCCAAGTGAACGCCAACATTCGCTCTCTCATTGTCTTTCTATTGTGTCTTTCTCTCTAATTACGGTAATCGAAAGGTATAACCCTGTACTTAATATTTTAATGATTTTGAAAGTGCCTGTTTCAATTCCAACCTCTACAAAATGACACAATATGTAGGTTATTGAAATAAAATGTAAAGTTCCTAGAACCATTGTAGTTAGTAATAAGCAGCATATACATACCAATTCAGAAATACAAATACGTTATTTGAAGGTCTAGTAATGACAGCAGGATCACGCGAGCAAACCATACAGTTGCAACACATGTGTACGTACACTCAAGTATTACCAAAACCACACAGCAGTGCAAGCGCACATTATCACCGTCTTCAATTTTATATATTTTTATTATTTCTACAAACTTAATTAATACGTATGTTCAGAATCGTAATCCTTATGAATACCAAATCAATTTAAACTTTGAACTTTAGATATAGGTACCTGTACATACCTACATTTATTCGTCTGGGCCAAGGAAGTTTCTATGAAGGTAAGTGATGTTATAAAACACATTTTTGTCGTTATTACCTAATAGAAATATTTGTCTATTCCGAATATTTAAGTCGCTAACATCCATAATAGAACAACTGGATGAAACGTGTTAGAAACCGAAGTTAATATAAGACATGTACCTAATGGATTTACCTAATTGCTTACATACAGACCTTATATTAATTCATGAATCCCCAAGCGACCCCCGGTGGCCGCGCATCTATTGTCTTACTATTGCGTCTCTAATTGACGGTATCTGAAGGGCTAATACTTGTAACATGAGACTATGCAACCCCCATCAGTGCCTAGTTAAGGAATTCAAGACAATGAAAAACGGCATGCGTTTTGGAAAATAATTTATATAGTGTCAAACCCAGTTCCTTCCCATGGTGAGGGAGACCAAAAACAAGAGGCTGAAAATGGTGAGGAACCTACTTCAGGGAGACCATGGGATTACATTGAGTTGTTTTTTTATCAAGTGACAGATCTACCTATACCTAGTGTATTATACTAATTTCTAAGTATATTAAATAAAGGTTACAACCAATAAGCAAAAATAAATTAATAAAATAAAATTAAGAAACAAAAGAAGACCCGAGAGGTTTTCAATGAATTAATATTCAAAAGGTCAACCGATAAAAAATGGCTCCAGTCTAGAAACTTATTATTAGTCTGAAAATAAAAACACGTGTAAATAGGCTAAAACTTGTCTTGCGGTATGCACGACACGAATAAAAGTGATGTGCTCTTAACCTTTCCAGAGGTCGGGTCCATACTTTATATCGTGAAATTATAATTCAAGGTCGGTTTGTTTTTTACGACACAGGTAGGTAGGAGGATGTGTATATTGCGGCTGTTTTATGAACCACTAATTAAACAACAAGGCCTCCGAGCCATGTGCCATCAGCAATATCTTTGGTAGTTACGTAGGAGACAAATATGTTACTGATTCTTACTAATCAAACTACAGAAGTTGTCTGACACTCGTATGTCTATTACTGTTTAACTTGTCGTCAGTGCCTAGTGCTGTGTTTATACCAACGTTTTATTTAATATCTCTTTGGAGGTATGTAGAACAGAGAGTAAAGTCCCACAAACGCCCGATAGTTGTTGTCGGGCTGTCGTATATGTTCAAATCGCTTGGAGAACTTTAATTGCGCGATGCAGGATTTCGTATTTTCTTCGTAGTTCTTATGTGGCGTCATAGATGTCGCTACATCTCCTTAAAACCGGTAATGCCAATTTTTTACCGACTTCTAAAAAAGGAAGGGGTTCTCAATTCGGATGTTTGTATTTTTTTAATGTTTATTTGCACATCACTTCGTCGCTTGCCAACCGATTTGAAAAATTCTTTTTTTTACTGGAAAGGGTATACTTACTTCCCAAATGGTCCCATAGTCACAAAGTTGGTATCTGATGATGGAATCTTGGCGAAATCGAAGGAACTCCGCAAATTCAATTCAATTTTTTAGTGAAGTCGGTTATTTTTTTTTTACCGACTTCCCAAAAAGGAGGAGGTACTACGTTCGGCTGTTTGTATGTTTTTTTTTTTTTTTTTGTATGTTTGTTCGGCGAATACTCCCCCAAATGTGGACGGATTTTCAAAATTATTTTTTTGTTCGAAAGTAGATAGTTCTGAGGTGGTCCCATTATCACCAAATTAGGATCTGATGATGGGATCTTGGAGAAATCGAGGGCAACCTTCAAATTTTATAGGCTCACTTATTGATTTTCGCATATTTTATGAAGTATCTTGTGTATTTGCGTATGGTCGTCACCATCTCAGGTAGCTGGGCTGATGATGGAAGGTACAACTCCTTAACAGTAAGAAGTTACTCGAACAGGCAAGGACTGTTTTAGTAAATTGTTTTGATGTTTGATAGGGCATTTGCCACATTTGGTCTCATGATCATCAAGTCATGACCTGATGCTGCAGTCAGGATAGTATGCAGAGTACCTAAGTCCTCGACAACAAACAGCAGATATATCGAGTTTAGGCTCATTGAAAACGGCTCGTATACGCTCGTAAACGTACTGCTAATAAAGAACACCGAAGTACATAGAGACCTGATGCTGAAGCCAGGAGCATCAGGAAAAGTACAAACCTTGAAATTACAGCACCGTAGTCGTGTTTGGGCTCATTTTAAACAGGACTAAATTTTAAGTTCATTGCAATGTTGACATAAATCTGGCCTGATGCTACAGCCGGGATTATCAGCATCTAGTCTAATGACTGATTGAAAGATTTACCTTTCGGCTTCATCATCAGATCAGTTCGATATATCCTTTCCCTCTCCAGCATCTAGTCTAATGACTGTTTGAAAGAAGAGGGGGAGAGGATATATCGAACTGATCTGATGATGAAGCCGAAAGGTAAATTAATGTAATCTAACCGTGTTTGGGATTATTAGAACCGTTATGAGATGCGCTCTGACTATAAGGTATTTAAGTTTGACTGAGTGGTACTTTTTAGTGGTGGTACCATAACTAAAAAGTGTAAAATAAAAAAAACTTTTTACAAAAAAAATATAACCGACTTCAATGATAAAAACACTGAAAAGTATCAAATAACTTTAATTTTGGAAGTCGGTGTTAAATAACGAAGAGACTAAACTATTATAGAAACACCGACTTCCTAAATTAAAGTTATTTGATACTTTTCAGTGTTTTTATCATTGAAGTCGGTTATATTTTTTTTGTAAAAAGTTTTTTTATAAAAAGGTTTTATAATAATTTATTTTACGATATTTCATTAGTTCTAGGCTTAGGCAAATGTTTTTTTTTTTACTTAACTGAATCCATTACAATGTGTCTCTACTTTAGAACCATTCGTCACCATCGACCATCTGCCCACTGTGACACTGTCACTTAAGTTTGGCGATTTATTTATTTATTTAAAGCTTTATGCACAGAGTGGTACAAAGGCGCTTATCTGCCAGTCGACCTTAGGGTGGTGCAGAAACATAACATGGCAGGTGCAACTTAATAAATGAGAAACAAATACAATAGTAAATACATACTTAGATACATACATATAAATAAACAAAGCTATAGTGAAAAAAGAAATCAGTGCGATGCATGATGATTCTACCAACATCTTGCGAATATGCTCTCGTGCCTTCACCTTAAAAGAAAATCGGCTAGTCGCCATCTTTCAGGCGATTCTTCAGGCTATATCGGTAACCTTGGTTCTCCTGCGAACATCTTCATTTCTGATGTGAACAAAGGAAACTCCGAGCATTATCCTTTAAGTGCCTTCAAATCATCTGATGAGGCCCATTGTAGGCGACCACGTTTAAAGACCTCCCACAAGGTGGACCGATGACCTTGATGAGGTCGCGGGAATGCGATGGGTCGGTCGTTATGGTGACGCTTGTGAGAGGCCTATGTCCAACAGTGGTACTAAATATTCTGGTCTGCTATCTCTTGGAACAATGAAAAAAATTAACTTTCAAATAATCCCTATCTAAAGAAATAGTCATTTATGTTCCGTTTAAGTACATATAGCAAATATTTTGACGACAACAAAACCTATAGGAGACTACCTGTTGATCTAGAAACATAAAATTTGGTAAGAGGCAATGTCATGTACACAGTAACGTAAATAGGGCGGTGCCAGCAGTGCCCAGGCACAGGGCGCAGTTCCCGAAGGGGCGCAAAAATTATATACCTAGTCCTTTTTATTTATATTGTACTTTTTCTAGGGGCGCAGTTATAGAAGTTGATGATGATGATGATGATGATGATGATGATGACGATGACGATGACGATGACGATGACGATGACGATGACGATGACGATGACGATGACGATGACGATGACGATGACGATGACGATTATTTTTTTGATTATTGACGATTTTGATTATTTTGGAATCTATTAAGAACTTCGAGAGACTTAATGTAGTATTACAAACGTTGATTTAAGCCGGATTTTCATTAGATTTGAAAGAGTGGTTGTTTTTCATAATGCAAATCGAGTTGTTTAGGATATGAAATAAAGTCAAGTGCTGAAGTTAGGAGATATAGAACTTCAGAAAGCAGATCGCATACATTCGATTCTGCTCTCTACCCTACTTTCGATGCTGTTTATCATAGCTCAGTTGGGACAGTTAATAGGTCTAGTAGTTTACTTCGGGTGGTTTGTACCTAAATATTCTCGTGTATGGGGCCGTTCTTCTAAAGATTTAACGTGTGGTAAAGTTTCTTTTTTTGACAGCAGCGCCACGAAAACTGAATAAGAATTAATTTAATTTTTTATGAAAGAGTCGGTTAACCTTTAACGTTTCAAATTTTTCAATCGTGTCAATTAGAGGCGCAATAGAAAGACAGTGACACCGCAATAGAAAGAAAGTGAAACGCAGGCGTTTCAGTGGGAACATAAAAAAAAGAGGCTGATGATGACGATGAAGTTTACAGGATGAACTGATTATAGGAGATTTGATTTGTAGTCGTAGCTTAATAGAAACCGGTATCTAGCGGTCACAGTAGTCCGTAAGTACGCGGTATTCAATTCAAATGTTGATCAAACCTGGGACGTACTGTGGGAAACCATTAAGTCTTGAGAGACTTGGCGATCCTGGAGGGATGCGCAGGAGTGATTGAGGTTCTTGCTAACGGCCACCATGACCGTTATGTTTCGAAGTACGCACATAACCGCCTGCGAAAAATAACTGACGTTGACATGCACGTAGACGATGATGACGAGACTAGCTATGACGAAAATGATAACGCTGACAAGACTAGTTGAATACTAAGTAGTCAACTTAACATTTAGAGTACCTAGCATAGTAAGAGTTTTCTTATAATCTGTAACGTTATAGGAAAAATAAAGTAACATGTTGAAGAAACCTACTTTAAGGATTATTTTGATTAAAGGCTCGAAATGATTATCTTGATGGTGTTGTTTGTAGCCGGATGGAGGTTATAAGTGTGATGATGAAGACCAGATGGAGGTCGATTGGTTTGATGCTTATGGCCGGATGGAGGCTATAATATGTGATGATGAAGACCGGATGGAGGTTGATTGGTTTGACGCTTATGGCCGGATGGAGGCTATAATGTGTGATGATGAAGACCGGATGGAGGTCGATTGGTTTGACGCTTATGGCCGGATGGAGGCTATAATGTGTGATGATGAAGACCGGATGGAGGTCAGAGTATGAGCACTGCAATATTTTAATGAGCTTCCTATTATTTGAATGAGTTTGAGTGTTGTTCAACATGTCGGCTTTGAGAGATTGAGATTGTTGTGATTTTCTTCTGGACGTGATTGATGATTTTGATCAGAGTACCTTTTATGCCTCACTCTCTTGGGCCAGGATTGGCCGAACGACTGGAATGAGTACTGTTCGAGGATTTTCTTTCATTCCAGGTACTCCACACGAGGACGTGTGATCATCAGGACGGCCGTGTCGAAGCGTTGACGCATATCAGTCGGTCTGCATCAGCGCCACCTATCTTTCACTGGAGGAACTATGTAGTTAGATTGACAGCTTACGTTTGGGAACGTCGAGTATTAACTTGGGGATGGTTAGCGTGGAGTAATAGCAACACTGAGCGAATTGTCGAGTCAAATGTCGATCCGGAGGTATAATCGATTATTCGACATTGACAGGTACTGACGTTGACCGGTAAATTGGCTAACCGGCAATGGGGGTAGGGCCACGTGTCGGGTGTCCGTTGATTTGGAGGGCACTTTGAATCGGTCCGGCGGTCAGGGTAGACATTGGTTTCTCCACGCTAAACTTCCCGCGTTCCTAAATTCTTAATCAAGCCATATCTCAGGCATCCTTGATTATTTTGTACTGAGTGTGTGTTACGAGTAATTAAAAGTGTTATCGAAGGTTTTTGTGAGTGTTATTTCCGATGTCGCGACCCACTGATATCGACCCTCCGTTAAGTATTATATTATATACTCCAAGATTCTATAGTTTCAATTTTCATGTAACGCTCCCGTCAGTAAGCAGGCTTTATTCTATTTTTTTTTTTGGGATTAAATATAATGACCACCAAAAAATGCTTTGATACCCTTAGTTCTTTAACCAAAAAAAAAAAAACTTAACACAAGAAAAAAAGTCTAAAATTACATTAGTATAACCTATTTTAGTCACAACTGCACCTCAAATTGTATTCAAACACCAAATATAGTAAACTACCACCAAATATAGTAAATGATCACCAAATATAGTAAATGATCACCAAATCTTAGCGAGCAAATTAATGCATTTTTTTCTGCCTAAATAAACCACTGTGATTGCCATAAAATGTAGGCTTATTACCAAATAAAGTATTATGATGCCATATTAAGTTATGTCTCCGGCTTGCAATCCCCTCATTTGTAAGCATCTTGTTGGATTGGCGATTCGGCTTATAACGTCCAGCCACCTACATAAGCCAGAGCTATTTCGATTGGCATGAAGCGCAAAAGTATTAATTGTGCAGTAAATTATTGCTATTTTATGCTAAATTAATACAGAAGACTGATTCTTCTTAAGATTTTTTAAATGTTTATTATTAGTTTAGTTTTAAGATCTTTAAACTGTTAATTAGATTACTATTCTATTAAAAAAGGATCATTGAAATTGTAAGAGTTTTATTTTTATCTTAGGCATAGCATTTGGTTAAATAAACGAAATGATCATTTTTTAGAATTCCGTACCTCAAAAGGAAAAAACTGAACCCTTATAAGATCACTTTGTTGTCCGTCCGTCTGTCTGTCAAGACTCTTTATCTCAAAAACGCGTGGAGGTATCACGTTCAAATTAAAACCATATACTCAGGTCTGCGGTCCCTTTAAGCTACTAAGTTAACGAATAAAAAAGATACGTTATGTCACAAAAAAAACGTATATTTCGATACTCTTAAAGATCAAAATTCATAGGGTACTTCCCGTTGACCCAAAATCCTGAAATTTGGCACAAAGCAAGGTCTTATAGCACAGGTATAGTAATAAATCTGAAAACGGTTAATTTAATAAAACAAAACAAAAATTGCAATTCGGGAATTATAGTTTGCACGGAACCTTCAGTGCGCGAGTCCGACTCGCACTTGCCCAGTTTTTTTTCAGTTGTGGAGTCGATTCGCTTAAATAGGATAGCAAGATGTAAAAACTTTGGTTACAATTTTACATTAAAATGCTGTTTTAATTTTGGTGATCATTTACTATTTTTGGGTTGCAAATGATTTATTTGGAGTCATTTTGCTTAAATAGGAAAGCGAGATGTTAAGACTTTGGTTATAATTTTACTTTAAAATGCTGTTTTAATTTTGGTGATCATTTACTATTTTTGGTGATCATTTACTATTTTTGGGTTGCAAATGATTTATTTGGAGTTATTTTGCTTAAATAGGAAAGCGAGATGTTAAAACTTTGGTTATAATTTTACTTTAAAATGCTGTTTTAATTTTGGTGATCATTTACTATTTTTGTCTGTTATATGTTACTATATCTGGTGGTCAGTTAAACATAAGCCTTTTTTTGTTGTTAGTGGCTAGTTTGAATTTCGAGTCAACTTGTTCGGTGCACGTTCGTTTTGACAATTCAAAAGTGTCTGTAATTGGTCTATTTGAAATAAACGATTTTGAATTTTTATTTACAATGTTGACGATTTTTGATGTTCCAAATTCAAATCTCATTATTCCCTAGGGATCGGCAATACTACATTAACTCTCTAGGGAATAATGACTTGCTTTAAGTGAGGTTTGTATGACATAAAAAACGATATTATCGAGCAGGTGGTGTAAAAAAATGATAATAATATTCCACCACTATCACACAACGCCGTCTAGCCCCAAGCTAAGTGGAGCTTGTGTTATGGGTACTAGACAACTGATAAACATACTTATATATTTCTAAATACATACATATTATAGATAAATTACACCCAGACACAGAACAAATGATTATGCTCATCATACAAACATTTGTCCTGGGTGGGAATCGAACCCACGACCTCCGGCATAGCAGTCAGGGTCACTAACCACTAGACCAACAGGCTAGTCGGGAATAGTTTTTAGTGAGTGGGAACTGTCACTGAGAACTATTCAGCTTCCGATTCCGACTCGACTGGTGCCAGACTTTTTGAGGTTGGGAAGTCATCAAATAACTTTTTCCACTCTGGGTGAGACGGGAATCAGACTTTTACTGACTAAAACGCACCCGTCTTTCTGCCCTTTGCGTTCCGGTGGGACAATACAAAAAAAAACCACACAATGTAAACGCGACTTTATAAACGTAGTCTGGTTTCGGTGATCACTCGAAATTGAGGAGGATTAGCTACATACTAAGAACCGGTTATTTATTAGATACTAGAGGGGATAAAAAAGATTAATGCATTACCTAAGTGTAAATTATTTTTTATTGGGGTATTGTGGGTACTAAGTTATTTTTTGGTTCTTTTCTTTTTATCCAATGTGGCACAAATTTTATATTATAATATTGCGTTCTTATTTATAAAACAGTTATTTATGTATTTCATTTCAATTAAAATTGTACACCCGTAGATACACAACATCAATATTTATTTCAATTACACATACGAGTAATTACATATATGTTCTGTACCGCATAAAAGTATTTCTATTCTATTCTATTCTTATTCTATTCTATTCTATTCTATTCTTTATAATAATGGTAATAACATAAAATTACGTTAAAGAATAAATAATTTGATAAGTACATTTATGTTAACTTTTGTTAGACTGTACGTGCATGATAGGATCTATGACTAGATTAAATTGTTTGCTGATAAGACGCTTAATATCTGAGTAGTAAATTATGTGACAAGGGAATAAAGTAGTGTCTTTAAGCCGCGGTGGCATGTTGAATTCCGAACGAAATGAAGGTTGCTAAGTTTAAATCCCAAACTTAAGTGATGGTTTTATATAAATTAATCCCAAACAACGCGAGGAAGTTAATGATGCGGCTTGAAGTCTACTCAGGTAGAAAGCTAAGTGAAGTGAGGAACTCTACTTTTTACACCATCTGGGAGATAATTGAAAGACAATTCACTAAAACTAAATTGTCTTGTAATATAAGTAATTATATTTTATAGTAATGTGAGTAGACATTATTTACAAGTTTATCTTAACCATCCCTCGATATAGTTAATATTTAATGAGACACCGGCAATATTTTTAGAGGTGTAGAATCTTCTTTAAATTATATGCGCAGATGCCTATTTATTGCTATTTTAAGATAAGTAATGTATACCTGAGTGACCTACAGAAAATTTAAGCCCATCAAAAGGTATTCATAGAGAAGTGGGAAATATTAACTTTATTAACTAATTTGATTGATGATTATAGAGTAGTACCTACCTATATTTGGGTTCAGATTTTTTTTAATGAACGTAACATGCAATCTAATGTTTTTTGAGTAATTAAAGTGTGAATATTACTAAATAACTCTAAAATTGTATATAGGTAATGATTATGAAAAAGATTTTGGATTCGAGTTTTTGGCTTTTTCTGCAAAATTTTCCATCAGAAACTAGAGATTTTAACGAACAAAAAACCTGGCGAATTTTTTAAAAAAGGAGGTATTTTGACGTGAGAATTTTCGACTAAAAATTAGGGTTCTTTTTCGATATTAAGTCAAAATGAAGTTGAAAAAACAAACATTTTAACTCAAAAAAATTACAGTGTGTTTGGGACATAAAAAAGTAAGTTTTCATTTAATTTCGTGGAAAAAGAATATTTTTTTAAAGATAAAATAAAAAACCAAAAACTTAGTTATTTGAATTTTTCACATACATTTTGAAGTTATGTGAAAAAAGTGAAAATACAAAAGTTGTAGATCTTTTTATTATCTACAACTTTGCAATTAACTTTTTTACATAGGTCTTGTAGTTTTGTCGGAAATCGAGATAAACTGTTTCTACTCTTAATTCATGAATCCCCAAGCGACCACCGGTGGCCGCGCATCTATTGTCTTACTATTGTGTCTCTAATTGACGGTATCTGAAGGGTTAAAAACGCACACCCATCCATTTCCCGACCTCAAATTGCCCGTAAATTATTTTTCCTTTCATTTTTGTTATATTCTCTTCCTTTTCCAGTGGGTTTCATCCTACTATGATTTTATTTCGTTTCAAAAATTATCGACCCTGGTCTAGTTGAGTTCGGCTCGTTGTCAATATTTTGTTTTCACATTATGGACGTTTCACTTATAAAGTTCGTCGCCGTAATATTGGCTCCCCAGTCTATCTAAAGAAAATAGAAAAGACAAAGAAAAGAATTGCCTATTCTAGCAAAATAATTGCACGAAATGCGAAACGAAATCGATTTTGGTAGTCGCACAACTTTATGGAGAATTGTGAGAATTATTTTAATTAAAAAAAAACAGCTCTAAAAGAGAGGTGTTAACGGAGAGGTACGATATTGCAGCGTGTTGTTTTCGGTATTTAAAAGAATTGTAGGACAATCGAAATGGAGCCCCGCGTCGTATCCTTTATTCAAAAAAAAACTTTTTACAAAAAAAATATAACCGACTTCAATGATAAAAAACACTGAAAAGTATCAAATAACTTTAATTTTGGAAGTCGGTGTTTCTATAATAGTTTAGTCTCTTCGTTATTTAACACCGACTTCCAAAATTAAAGTTATTTGATACTTTTCAGTGTTTTTTATCATTGAAGTCGGTTATATTTTTTTTGTAAAAAGTTTTTTTTATTTTACACTTTTTAGTTATGGTACCACCACTAAAAAGTACCCCTCAGTCAAACTTAAATACCTTATAGTCAGAGCGCATCTCATAACGGTTCTAATAATCCCAAACACGGTTAGATTACATTAATTTATAATCAGTCATTAGACTAGATGCTGATAATCTCGGCTGTAGCATCAGGCCAGATTTATGTCAACATTGCAATGGACTTAAAATTTAGTCCTGTTTAAAATGAGCCCAAACACGACTACGGTGCTGTAATTTCAAGGTTTGTACTTTTCCTGATGCTCCTGGCTTCAGCATCAGGTCTCTATGTACTTCGGTGTTCTTTATTAGCAGTACGTTTATCCACACATCGAGCCGTTTTCAATGAGCCTAAACTCGATATATCTGCTGTTTGTTGTCGAGGACTTAGGTACTCTGCAGACTATCCTGACTGCAGCATCAGGTCATGACTTGATGATCATGAGACCAAATGTGGCAAATGCCCTATCAAACATCAAAACAATTTACTAAAACAGTCCTTGCCTGTTCGAGTAACTTCTTACTGTTAAGGAGTTGTACCTTCCATCATCAGCCCAGCTACCTGAGATGGTGACGACCATACGCAAATACACAAGATACTTCATAAAATATGCGAAAATCAATAAGTGAGCCTATAAAATTTGAAGGTTGCCCTCGATTTCTCCAAGATCCCATCATCAGATCCTAATTTGGTGATAATGGGACCACCTCAGAACTATCTACTTTCGAACAAAAAAAGAATTTTGAAAATCCGTCCACATTTGGGGGAGTATTCGACGAACAAACATACAAAAAAAAAAAAAAAACATACAAACAGCCGAACGTAGTACCTCCTCCTTTTTGGGAAGTCGGTAAAAATAGCTTTTGCCCGAAGCTTCGCCCGCATACATGAAATATAGCCTATATCACTCAGGAACAAAGAAGCTTTCTAATGGTGAACATTTTAGCAATCGGACCAGTACTTCCAGAGATTACCTACCTCCTACTAACAAAATAATAAAAAACCAAAGTATAAAGAAATTGTTAAAAGTAACGAAATATCAGTTAATCTGCCTAATATTGAGTAATTTAATTGCTAAAAATATAGCAACCCAGTTTTTCTGTATTGCCAACATTACGGCGAAAGAACTTCTTATTTTGAAACGCACTGCCTACTTACGCATCAAAAGTGTCAAGTTTTAAAGTATATGATTCTGCCCAATCCCACTTAAGTTTGGCGATTCTTCATGCTATGAAATTATTTTGCCTGAGATTACGGTGATTGCGCGGATGTGACGCATATCTTTCCCTCTTTGAGGCGTGGCTGGAAAGACCTCACGGCGTCCTTACCTTCCGCATGACGCAGGTCCTCACCGGACATGGCAAGTTTGGGAGGTTCCTGCATCGGATTCAAGCGGAAGAGACGCCCGGGTGTCGCCACTGTGCGCAACGCCCGGAGGACACGGTGGAGCACACCGTCGAGGTGTGCCCTGCCTGGGCGGAGCATCGCCGTGCCCTCGTGGGGGCGATCGGCGGCGGAAACCTCTCGCGCCGGGCCCTGGTCGAGGCCATGGTCCGGAGTGAGGAGGAATGGCAGGCGGTCGCCTCCTTCTGCGAAGCAGTAATGCTTGCAAAGGAGGAGGCCGACCGCATCAGGCAACGGCGCCCTCGCCGCCGTCGCCGGGATTCCGATCCCGATTTCCGGCCACCGTAGACGCGGGCTCGCGGACGGCGAGCCATGGGTAGCTCACTGTCCGATCATCCGGTAATGGACCGAGTCCAAGACGTCGACGGCGCGCACTGTTCCCGCGCGCCTCAAGGAGTTGTCAGCAGCAGGAGGGGCCCAGCTGGGTCGAAGCCTACTGGGGACAGGGTTGTCCGAAAGGGAGCTCGTGCCCCGGTATGAAGGCTAGAAGGAACGGCGCGGGGTTTTTAGTCAGTAAGAGTCTGACACTGTCTCCCGCTCCACCCAAGAGCGGGTTTCGTCAAAGATGATTTTCCCCGTCGACAAAAAAAAAACGCATATCTTTGCTATCGACTGATGTTATGTTTGTTAGCTAGCTTTAAGATTGCGTCTTATTTCGCGTAAATAAACTGTTTTTCTTACTTTCTATTACCTACTGGCTGGCTGAATCAACAAGGGAACAAATAGGACTTCACTAAACCACAATCAAGTCTTCTTACTACCTATCAATACATTCAAACCAACCCACGCAATTCTTGAGCTTTGAGCTTGTAGTGGAGTTCTACGAAAATCAAAAAACTTAGATCATCTGCAAAAATAAAGGCATATTTCTTTTACACATAGTCCTTGTATGAAACATTAAATAATGTCAATGAATCAAGCAATATATCTGCAATACTTTGTTCAACTCTGTTGCACCATCTATTAAAAACCTTGTTTGCCGTTACTGGGGATTTAAGTTTTTGCGACATGAACTTGGTTGCGTCACTATAAGAACCTACCTACTTGTCTGCATTGTGGTATTTGAACAGGCGTATTTATACGTAATCGACAACTAATGGGTGAGTAAATGATTGAGTCGTTTTGACTTACTGCATTGTTCTAACTTGGCCAGAATACGATAGACTTATGGACCTTGAACGTTTTAATTTCAATTTGATGCCACGATTGGCGATTGCATGCTGCGCTGGCTGCCGTGCCTCGGATTCGATTCCCGCACAAAATAAATATTTGTATGGCCTATAGAGAGTTGGTCCGGTCTGGGAGTAAGTAGTTATTGGTATACCTACTTATATGTGAGTTTACTTACATATTATTTTTGAATACACTGACGTTAAAGCAGTTATTCCTAGAGTGGAGCAAAATTTAAATAAAAATAAAAATAAAAAATCTCAGTAGGTAGGATACTAGTCTTGTATAGGAATGTTCCCAATTAAGTAGGTAGTATCAATACCTAGGTACACTCTACTTTTATTAGTACTCCTAATACTCTTTGCATTTAGGTAAGCTGCACTAGTATCCACAACGTTTTTGGCATGCCTTTCTTTACGTATACAACATTTTTTTTTTTTCTAAATATTATTTTCAACCTGTTCTCAGATTCCGTATCAAGAAACGACCTGAAACCGGGCACGTAATCTCAGCAGTAAAAGAAGGAGGCCAAAACTTCTCCCTCCCCATCCATCCTCATGTATAAGGACCTACATATCAACATAATAGTAATTTACGATATAGGTAAGTGTGTAATGTTAGTGATTACCGTTGAGGCAGTATTTAGACCCGAGCCATGGCCAGGATCTAAAGAGAGCCGAGAACGGTGTTCTTGGCTCTCTTTTTAATCATTAATTACTCACGTGTATCATACGACGTTTTTCAATACACTTGCGAAGAAAATAACTGTAAAAGTAGTAAACTTTTGTGGCGGTCAAAATCATATGCGCGCCCATTTTTTTTTTCTCGTGGGAGACGACCTTCGCCCATCCTGATACGATAAATGTAATAAAATTATGGCGTTTTAACCACATTATAGCACTAGTGCATAATGGTAATCAAAATTTCACAGTTTGGTAACAAGGGCCATTATGTACCTAGTGCAGTGCAATAAGAGTCACTTTCTGAACAAGTGTATTGAAAATGTCTTTCACATGCATTTCATCCCTCCTCTTCACATTTTCAACTTTTCAATAACTGGCGCCACTTCTACACTTCCTCAAATATACCTGCAATTTCTCACTTTATCCACATCGTCACTCCACATATCCATCTCATTCTCAACATTTTTATCTTCGCTATAATGCAATATTTTTTTTCTCCGTCAACAAATATGAGTCTTATCACGGACTTGTAGATTTTACTTATACCTACTTTAACTTGAAGAGCATTCGTGGCTTTGTTCCAGTGACCAGTCGCCATTTCGTCCATCCTGAGTCAGTGCAGTGCGTCACGCCTCGGTCTACCTCGCCAAGCCCTTGGACAAGAAACCCAAGGCACCAAATGTCAGGACCGATCAATATGGATGGATATTCCGATCAAGATGGATGACTGGAGAGACCGCTTATTTTGAAGAACAAGTTTTGTTTCTTTTCCACCCAGTCTTTACCAGTGTCACCAGTCCTTACCTCCAATATGCTCTAGACCACTATGCTCTATTCAGCAGTGGTTCCCAAACTTATTTTGTCTACTGCCCACTTTGAGAATAAATATTTTTTTAGCGCCCCCATTTTTTTACCTATTTAAAAACCACTATAACTTCAAATTAAATTAATGAATTATTGTGACCTAGATATGTATATTATGTATATTAACGGAGAATTCTAAACGAAACTTTTAATATAACCCGCAACTTGAAACGTTCACAAGTTGTTGTTGAGAGTCGAGAGCTCTTGCAGTCGTTGTTTAAGAGGCCTCCTAGCTAAATAAAATTACAAATCACCCCCCCCCCCCCCCCTCTACACAACGCCTCCATTTTCTTTCTGGGTCTCTTCCCGCCCCCCTTGAGACCTGCAGCGCCCACAAGGGGGCGTTATCGCCCACTTTGGGAAAGACTGCTCTATTGGCAACCAGCACAATGTCATCGGCAAACAAACATGTACCAGAAGGCCGCTTCCTGGATGTATGACGTCAGAGCGTCCATTATTATCAGGAAGAGGTTAGGGCTGAGGGCCGACCCTTAAGGTCATCATGACTCACATTTTCACTGTTTTTCATACAACCGCTCATAACTGATTATGACGTTATCACACATTTTTCATTAGATATTTTGGAAACACAGTATCTCGTGGATATTATCTAGGTTTCTAAAGAAACCAATTTCTAAATTTGTGTAAAATTAATCCAGTAAAAACCTCTAAAAATGTCCTATTTTGTATGAACTTTGACACTTCATAATTTGCCTAAAAATTAAAAAAGTCAAAAAAGTAATCCTCTAGGGACCTTGCAAATTTTATTAAGATTCTAAATGACGACAACTTTTTCCAAAAGCTTTTAAGGGTTTAAAAAAACAGCTATTTCCTGGAGCAAGTTTTGTGAAATTTTCGAGTAAATCTCGGAATTACCGAATACTAACAGAGTTTCCAGGCGTTATCTTTCTTTTTTTGCGTTGCCTTTTCGTCAAACATCGCGTTGGATTGCATTAAATGAAGTAACAAGCTTTTAAACCATTTTCGATGTTTACGATAAGCGAGTGGAGAAGGACCCTCTTAATGCTAGCTATGATACTTTGTAGCTTCACTTAGCGCCCACTTTTAACCGGACTTGGGTATATGCATCGACTATAAATTGTTCGGATCAACTGTATGTCGGTCTGTCTTCCTAGGCAGACCTTACAAAATCTCAATGGGCACCCGGTCGTATATTCGAGGTCAATAAATACCACCATATACTAGCACATAGTATAGTGCCATGTGCTCTTCGGTATTTCTCGCATAGCCAGCGTATATCAAAATTGGCATCCGTTGTACCCCGACTCGAGCATATCACCCTTGTTTTAAAAGAGTGAGTATCACCAACGAACTGTTACATCAATCTCTTTCCTCACCAGTTAACCACGTCGACACTGTATAACGGTACATCCGTTGACACATGCACATCTTTGAAGTTGAACTAGCGACACTGCGCAGGTAATAATCCGGTTTCTGCTGCAGCACTTCCCGTAATCCGCAAGCCTGCGCCTGCGGTGGCCGGAGAGCGCGCTACAATTCCCGACGCCCGGGAAGTCACCTGTCTGCGACTGGTGCGTGAGGATGTACTAAATACTTGCAGCCACCTCCTTCCTTAATAAAATTTGTTTCATTAATTATTTACTAGCCATCCATCCATCCTAAGGTTGTCTGGTAGATTTCACTTCAAGTTTTTTTTTTTACTATGTTACTATTTTAGTACCAAGGTTGCCGACATAGCACGAAGAATCGCCAAACTTAAGTGGCAATGGGAAGGGCACTTTGCTCGCAGAACAGATGCCGTTGGGGCCAAAAGGTTCTGGAGTGGCGACCGCGTACTGGAAGACGCAGCGCGGAAGGCCTCCTGGTGAAGGTTGTGGGAATCCGATGGATACGGGACGCACAGGATCGATCATTGTGGCGACACTTAGTGGAGGCCTATGTCCAACAGTGGACGTCTGTCGGCTGAAATAATGATGATGATGACTATTTTAATATACAATAAAGTTCAAAGCCATAGTATAGAGGTGATAATAATAAAACGTATCAGAAGGAATATAACTAAATCGGTACAATTATTTTAGTAAGATTTAATAAATTAAAATAGCGACAGACTGGTACCAAAATCACCAAGTTAAACGCATAACGTGATCAGTTTTCCTTTTAGATGACTTGATGAAGCCAAGAAACTGTAGTTCTGCCACAGCACGAGTGAATCTCAATCTGAAAAAAAAACAACAATTTTACATTTTGACACAAAAGACAGCACAACATCGCAAAGGTCACACTATCCATAATTATGCTTATTTTGTTTTTGACTGTTTAATAATAGAACCATTTTATCAGACAGCAAATGCATTTTTAAACGACTACCTATAATAAAATAATTATGCAAATTCAATACTCGTTTTGTGAATATAGATGATAGTGCCTTCATTATACATAAGACGGGGCACCGGTAGTGCGCCCGCCAAGGCGAGCAAAAAAGCGGAGCGTTCGTACAATCATTTTCGACCCCCTATAACTTCGTTGTGTTTAAATCTAGAAATCGAAATTTTCACCAGTACTTTAAGAATTATAACTGGTAAAAGATTCTTAATTTTGTTACTTACTGACTGACCGATCATCAAAACTCTAGCAGACATAGAAGCTTCTAATTTAGAATATAACAATAAAATTAGTGCTTAGTGTATAACAATAAATATGCAAATAAATATTCATTCTATTTATTTAAAACATAAAATACTTGTAATATTGATAAGGTCACTATAAAATATTGCAAATATATATATAATTGTGGAATATAATAGTCGCTTAGTAGGGACTGAATAAATGAACCGACTTGTTATTACATGGATCTCGGATTTTTTCACCATAGAAGAACTGAGTTGCGAGCCTTGGTTTTTTTACAAGTTATGTTTTTGATAGCATTTATATTATTAAGTATTCTGATTCTGACAATATAACAACGACCCAAAAATGCATAGAAAGCTTGTTTTTCCTACTCGGTACTTAGTAAGTATGGGCTGAACATTTAGTGTCAACACTCACTGTATATTAGGATCCTGGTGTCGTTGCTCGTCGTCATCGTCTGGGCGCAGCACCGCGGCGAACGCTTGCAGCCAATCGTACAAGTTGATGTGTTTGCCGCACTCGCGATGCAGCTTGTACGCCAGGCACACATCCGGCAACGTATCTAGGACGCTGTCTGATGATGGCAGATTACAACAGGAACACTGCGAACGAAACAAAGGAGGATAATAAATTGATATGGGAATAAGAGCAAGGGGTTATTATGGTTGTTCTAAGTGCAATTTAATGTAGGTACAACAAGTCATTTATATACCTATGTTGCACCTAAGATGCAACACCTGCCCCCCTAACCAAGTTACAACCGTTTCGCTTGCGTCGAGCGCTTCGAGTTGACCTTGCCGCCAATTCTTTTGTTCTGACCACGTGACCGAGCGTTGAGAGCGCGTCATTCCCGTACATTTGAAGCTTTCTACTAGCCTTAACTATTGCAGATTAGCAACTTGGCTAAGGGTACTGTTGCATATATCATATGGATGAATAGGAAGAGGATGGACGAAGAAAATATGAATGGATTGTGTGAGTAACGATAATTATGAAAGAAAAGGCAATGATAGCGTGACGGTGGACAGGACAGAATGGAAGAAAACATGTTACGACGGTTTCAAGTAATATGAGACTAGGACAGGTAAATAATAAAATCTTGCACCTGAGTTACAAAGCAACAGCCTAAATGGCAAAACCGATTTTGATGAAACTTGGTACACGGATAGATCGTGTCCTGGAATGGGACATAGGATACTTTTTATCCCGGAAGTATGTTCCCCTGGGATAATTTTTTGCTATCACGCGGGCGAAGGCGCCGGGAGCAGCTAGTTTTCTTATAATTTACTAGTGAATATTATTTCTGCATTTTTAACAATATAAATTTTAGTTAAGTACTAAGTTATTGCAACTATCTAAAACTCGTAAAAAGGCAGATTTTCTTTACTTTGCACCCATCGTAGTATTAAGATATAAGACTATAAAAGTAATCGACAAATCTACTCAAATAATGCAAAGGTTTGTTGCTTTACCTGTAAGTAGTGCACAGGATTGCTAAGCGCAGTGTGCACGGCCCCTCTCGGCGAGCCGACGATGTGCTTCCTAACATTGGACACGTCGCTAAAGAACAACACTTCGTGGAACGTGTGCGCGTGCGCCGGCTGCAAGCCCTTACTGAACACGTCCTCCAGGTAACTCACGAAACGAGACCGAACCATTTCGAACTCGGACTGGACGCGGTCCACTCTTGTTGCTTTTAGTAATTTCTATAACAATGATAAATTACAATACATAGAGTTTATAGTATTGCTAGAGACATCCTGTACACCTCAGATAAAGGTGACAATGTAATCCAACTATCCATACATCTTTTACTATACAAAGTTATTACGTTTATTTGTAAAACACTAACAACCTTTACCAAAAACAAATCTTCAAGATTTCGTTGTTCTATTAACACATTTCAACCCTGTATTTTGCTGTACCTACCTACGCCTCTCTCGCACAATCCCCGCTCCCCTACGCTATTGTACTATCGCTTGCTTCGCATAGACTTTGTAAAATTTAAAACGTTCAAATTATATATTTTTATTATTGTATGAAAATCTGATGAACCTTAATAAAAATGTATCATTGGATATATTTATCCAATGATACATTTTTAAAAGTCATAGAACAAAAGTTGTCGTTTATGACGTTCTTAACATAGTCCTGAGAAGTTGCCAGTGTTTTACAAATAACCCTGTATAAAGCTTTTATTTATAATAAAGATCTTACCTCTTTCAGCTTGTATCTATTCCCAGGGATATTTTCATCAGCATTTTCAGCCTCCAGTGAATCATGCGTACTAACGGTTGTATCAGTATTGGCGTGCTCTATTTGTCTCAAAAATGTTAATAAATGCACTCTAAGAGACTTAACAAAGTTATCCCCAAGATCATCGTTGATAAATATATTATTGATATTATTCTTCGTCGGCGATGACCGAAGAGGCCTAACCGGCGATACAGCTTGTAAGTATGAGTTGACTATCTTCAAGGCACTTTTGATACTATCAACCAACTTCATTTGTGACTGAAATTTTAGTAGCTGCATACAATCTTTAAATGCTGGTGTGTCTGTTACACATTCTAAGGCACACTTGGTATAGATTTCTCGAACCTGAAATAAAAATAATACACATTAATAGAAAACTCACTTAGAAAAGTATTTCATAAGACACCCACCATTACTAATCCAGAAAATGTAGTTTGCTCAGGTATTTTTTTGCAAGTTCGTAGTTATTATTTTACACCATGTAATGTTACGAAGTCACTAAGATAACTGAGCTGTGGTGGACTAAATATATTGACACCATAGATATCAATAAACAGGTCTGATGGTAGTAAACAGCGCCTATTTTAAGTATATTTTAACTAACTTGATTAAAATCATGTCCAGAGCAAGACGCGCGCGCGAAGCTTTTTCAGTATGATTTTCAACAGGCGCTTTCGTGCTTTATCTTCGCATGCCTTAATTTTTAATACCTACACATTTATAGGATCAGATACTCACAGATTTCCCAAGCATGTTCTTTGGTAAGTCTTTCACAAACACACACAGCAATCTCAAACACATATAAAAGCTGTACAAATAATCATGAAGTCTGTTCATCTTCTTGTAAAGAGCCTCTCTAAAGAAATTGTCGTCATTAAACAGACTGATCTTCGTTACACAATCTTGTTGTTCTAAAAACGGCCTGAATGACATCAACTGTCGCAGGTTCTCGAGATCATCGGCACTTAGCTCCATTATGGCTTCTTCGAGTTTGTCACGGTCACAGCATAGCGACTTTATGTTGTCCCCATAGAAGTGATCCATCATACAATACTGAAAACAGAGATATAAAATAATGAACATATGAAAGACATAAGTTACTTGCAATTTAATTCATAAAACCCCGAGCGAACGCCGGCGTTCGCGCACCCATTGTCTTTCTATTGTGTCTCTATTTAGCACCACTGAAGAGTTAAAGAAAGTATTATACTGACCTCACTACCAGTGTTATCATGAAAAGAAAAACACATTTTAAGGCAATAATAAGTATCTACTTATATCTACCACAGAAAAGAATAAGAATATAATTAATTTGAATTACCTTTATACTCTGAATGAGACCCGTAACAGAAAAATCATAGAAAAGAAAGACATCCGTCAGTAGCTCAAACGCCTTTCCTGACAAGTGAAACGGACTTGTGTGTGTTAAGAAAATATCCTCCAACACCTGTAATACAGAATTGAGAGGCTCGTGTTGATTATTTTAATGGTTTTCTACACCAATATTATAAAGAGGTATAGTTTTTTATTTTTGTTTGTAGGAAGAATCTCTGAAAGTACTGGTCCGATTGCTAAAATTGTTTTCACTGATAGAAAACTGCTTTATTCCTGAGTGGCATACGCTATATTTGTGCACGCGGCCGAAGTCGCGGGCAAAAGCTAGTAAAGCTATATTTGTTACGATCGCAAATCGTATTTTAATGAACATCGGGCTTAACACTAACCTGTAAAATACAAAAACCTTGAAAAAAAAATCCCCATAAAGTGAAAGCAATGGGCGTTCTCGCTAGATGGCGTTGACTTCAATATTTTTAGTTTATTTGTTTTAGGCGGTTATCACACTGCCACGCACCACGCAGCGTAGCGCGTGAAAACGCACCTACACTCGCACTTGCGGGAGAGCAGATCTGCATCATCGTGCAGGTTTTTTTACGCACACACACGCGTAGGAGCGTTTTGTAAACAAACGCACGCACTCATTTCATACAAAACCACGCAAGGTACTACGAGACTCAGTGTGGGATACCTTGCGTGTCGCCCCGCACCCACGCGCGTGATTTCATGTTCCTTCGCATGAACGCGCGTGGATGCAGTTTCGGTGTGTTGGACTGTGCGTGTTTTCTATAGAAACGGAGATACTAACAAGCATCGTTAAAACACGCATTCACGAACTGCGCTGCAGGGTGCGTGGCAGTGTGGTAATCGCCTTAGTAAGGATTGATAGCTTACACCTGATATTGACAGCTATAAATAGTTTACTTTAGAAGTATGCAGAACAGTTTAAACTTCCGTTGAAAACAGACTATCCTCCGACCAGAAGGGTGTTGTGTCTAGTCTGTGCAACTGTCCGATAGATATTTCGGACTGTTGATATGTTCTAATCGCGTGGAGAAGCATGATACCGCGATGCAGGTATTGATTTTTTAGTCCCTATATCGCGACATAGATGTCGCTACAATCATATAATAAAGTAAAATACGTTTTTTTTTTCACTTTGTTTTATTGTTCGTCGTGTTTGTTATAATTGGTCCAATCATTTTCGAGTTTTGCACTTAACAAAGCATTTAGACATTAATTTGTGTTTATATACAATATTAGTTTTAGTATATTATCATGTGAAACCCGATACACGTGTTCAAAATTTCATAACTGTGTCATGAAAAATCACAGAGTTATAAGCTTGTTATTTCAGCAAAAATACAGTCACCAGACCATCCAGGCGACTGAGGGGTTGTTTTGCATTTGTGCACTTGACCTGTGTTGTGCTTACACTAAGCACAACACAGGTCAAGTGCACAAATGCAATGTGGTGTCCAACTTGTGGCCTTTTTAAACAAACTATATTCAGGTTTAGCACTAAAAATAATGTTGTAGATAGCTGTAGTGTAATTAAGTATAACGCTATGCTTGAGCACTATTGTTAGAGATATGAACAGTCAGAATTAGGTGGATTTTTCAATTATTTGACAAGTTCAATAAAGCGGAATCTCTGATTTTAGCAAATATCCTCTAAAACTAGAACAAAGCTAAGCTCAGTCCCGTAGCTTTCACCAAGTCCAAGACCATGATACCATTTTACTAGTCACAATACACTTACTTGATTCATATAAACGGGCGATGCATGTGAATGGAACACTTTGATCAAAAGCTTGGAAGAGACTTGGTAGGGAAAAGACTTGTGAAGCGCTGACACCGACGTCGCCACTCCGAACACGAACACTATCGGCATTGTTGACACATATGAACTGTAAAATATTGAAGGATTGTATGAATACTGCGAAAATTATAAGGAGAAGATTACATTGTATGAAAGATTTAAGACTATCATTTTTGCCTGTGGTGTCACAAGACGAAAATTATTATCTACCTTATATTTTGGGTATTTTCAAGGCTAGAGTAAATACCAAGCATAGCATAATCAGCCTTTTAATGTTCCCACTGCTGGGACTCAGGCCTCCTCTCTAGGAGAGGGAATGGAAGCGAAATGAAGGGCAGTGAATAGGCGCCCCATAAACTAGTGCGCCTCACCATCAACGATTGCATTACTGCTTATGCTTAACATCTGACAAGCACTAGTGCTTGACTGCTATCCCACCACCTTAAGTATATTATTTAAAAAAATACCTGAGTAAAAAGTAACCCATTTTCTAATCTAGGCACAAAATAGACAGGTACAGAAGACAACCTCATGTATGTACTTCATTTTTTATACCTACGCTCAGGAGACATGTAGATTGACTTCTGTACCTATATATTTTGTGATCTAGGTAATGGTGAAAAGGTGAGACGAGAGAGAGAAGTATCATGTAAATCTGTGCGGCAGTTGAAACGTATTTGATTAACAAAAATCCTATCATGCAGAACTGGATCAAAGGAAATAAAACAAAAGAGTAACCATGGAGTTTCTTGCCGGTTCTTCTCCATAGGAAACGACCAATTTGGAACCGTGCACTAGTTTCTGATGTTTTATAAGTGCCCTTGTAGGCCTGTATGAAATAAAATATTTTGACTTTGACTTTGACTTTGAAAGAGGCAGATCCGTTATCATCAAAAATTATATGCCGACAATAACCACGTTTTAGGTCATAAAACGACCATACGTTTTACGTTACTTTAAATAACGATAGAAGTGATTTTTATTTTTAAAAACATGTCTAAATAGCTTACCTCACAATCATCACAAAGTCTTGTAAAACATTACAGTTAAAGCTCTCAAAATCAGGAATGATTATAACTAATATTCGTTTGGTTGTGGTTGACTTTTTCTTCATTGGTGACATAGACTTAGATTGATACCAATTTTTAAGGGTCTTCATTGTACATTGGTTCTTTTTTAATTTCTTTGTTTGAGTGATGATGCCTTCTGATTCTTCATCATAATCCTAGAGAAAAAATTATCTATAATATAAAAGTTGAAACTGGCTGACAGACATATCAACAACAGGGCCTATAAGCGTGATATTTTGCACAAGGCTTCCTTTTGTGACGTAGGAGAGCAGTAAGAGAAGATTTTCTGTAAGAGATTGAAACAGGATCCCAGAGTTTGTATGGAGAAACCTACTTTCATGCGGGCAAAGCCGCTAGCAGAAACTAGTTACAGATAAATTACAGTATTCATAACATAGATAAGTTTTTAAGTAAAAATACCTTACCAATATTTGCTTTCCATGTATTAACTGCCAAACTGCATTCTCAACTAAGTGTTTAACGGTAGGTGCATCTTGAGAATTTACTAATGCCACATGTGGAGTCACTTCGTTTCTGAAATATTATAAGAATATAACCTAATTAGTAAAAGTATTTAAACAACTAAGTGTTTCTGGGTGAGAAGTAAGTACTATAGAGTAAGTAATAAAAAATAATTTTTTACTACTTCTTATAAATTATTTTTTCCTTTATTTATTTGAATATGTGTAAAAATTATATTTTTAAAGATTTTAATTAAAAAAAACATTTCAACAGGAAACAGGGTTCATGCTATTATACCGGCGGTCAGAGCTTCAGAGAAAGGAAATAAATATACGAGTCCAGAAATACTGCTTTCTGAATCTAATTCTTTATCCAGCGGCCTAACTAGTCTCCTAAGACGTTGGTCGAGACTCAGCCATTTGCTGACATGTCCCACAGTCCCACTCCCACATGTCGAAAACCTTGCGAGCCAAGTCAAATTAATAATTATTATTTCTATGAGTCTGTTGTGTCCCACTGCAGAGCAAAGGCATCTCTTCTATTCCATCTGGAAGTCCATCTCGTCACGCAACCTCCTTCTGGAAATACTGCGGCACCGTCTCTTGCTTTGGAATCCATTCAGTGGTTGCCTTCGGTCAATTGTTGCGACAAGCTGCAGATGTGGCTTTCTCTGTGAGGCACGCATAGAACTCAAAGTGGTGTCAATTTACCCTTCGAGTTCCGATGCTGAGGACGTATTGCACCGTTTCGGCCACCTTCTTCACCCACATTACTGCTTCACAGAAGGAGGTGAGTAGTGGAATTCGGTAGTTACGTGATCGTTAACTATGTCGAGACTGCCTGCCCTTATCATACACGCAAACAGGGCGCAAATAAGTACAATATTTAAATTACCTGATAATATCAATTAGGGATGCAAATTGGGATACATGATCTGGCTGACTGACTCCGGTCAATAAAGTGGCACTTGGAATGATTCCTTCCAAAGTTGCTGACTCACTGATTCCATGGTTCTTTATGTAGTTCACAATGTCATTCAGCAGTAAACTGTACGTCTTTTGATGAAGTTCCTGGAAAAAAAATGAAATATGTATAGCTCAGGTACTAATTTGAAACATAGATGTTGCAGGGAGCAGTTAGAATCAAGGTGATTGATTCATCATCATTATCATCAGCCTTTCTTATGTTTTTCTTTTTTTGTTCTTTTTTATGCATTAGATGGTAGGTTTTTCGTCAATCAAGGTTTTGACTGTGGCAAAACTGACAGCAAAACCTACCATGTAATGTTCGCCTGAGACACCAGTTGTGATGCACACAGATCCAAAATTAGTCAGCTTTTCTATTTACACAGATGTGACATTCCACATTTAATAATGTGTTTGACAATTGCTACTGCTCTAAGTACACTTGGACTACAGAACTCCCCCTAGTTCTGTAGTCGCTGTAGATTTTTTTTATATATTCATCCTCTACACTCTCACCACCCCTCACACTTCCCAACTTCCTCCACCTCCCCCCCCCCCCCCCCTCCTCCTTAACTCTCTTCATTATCCTTTTCCTTTAAAAGAAACATTTGAAAAATAGAGACAGTACATAGAGCAGTCTCTTTCCTTCTTTGTTTTGTGGGCAACTTTTATATATTACTCAAAATACTCATAGCATATTGTACGGTTTGATAGCCGAAGATCTGCCAATTTGTGCGTACTGGGCGCATATGAATTCCGAGTGTGAAGAAATGGAACATGTCCTGTTATCTGAGCATGTATTATCTTGTGGACCACAAGCGTCAACATTGGATTCAATTCTCTTAATTATCTATCCAAGAGACAGTAATAGAAGACCAGATTGCCCAGAGTGAAGGTCAGATGTTGATATCTGCCTGACCATGGGACTAATATTCGACTAGGGTTTCTACCAAAGAAACCAAAGAGACCAGAGTTCAATGGAAGCAAACAATACAAAAATAGAAATAAATAATAAAAGCAACAGGCTAAACCACTATCATAATGAAACCATCTGCTAAGTATTCAATAAAACTAGAATAAATAGTACTTACCTGTAGTTCATTTTCAATGAAGTTCCAGTTCTGTTTATATGTTTCATACCAAAGTTCTTTCAAAAATATCTTTTCAAACAAAACTTTTCCACACTTTTTCTTATTAGCTTTTCCTTTTTTAAATCCATTTGTGAATAGGAAAACACCCTACAATTTGAAATATATAATAATAAACTAAGTAATTTTGATTTTAACTATTTTAAGTACCTATAAAGTAAAGACTTGTACAGGGTGATTGTATTTCGTGGCTATGTAATTCAATCAATTCCTTTATAAAACTCCATGCAGCTTTTACGTTAATCACTAACTTACTGAACAGGCCACAGGCAACACAACACAATATTATTTACTGATACAATATATATTATTTACTTGTACATATTATTTACTTGTACATGCTACACTGCATCTATCAGTAAATATTATTGGTTATGAGATTGTTTACTTTTGCATAGTTTATAAAAAACTGGGGAACTGGGTTGTAGCCTAAATACTAAATAGAGTATTGTTTTAGCAATATAACGTAGCCACAGGAAAAGAGACCCCACACTCAAGTTAATTTAGTTTCATTTGTTTACTACTGAGTATACACTGTTCCTAAACTACGTTTACATAGACAGGTAGTTGTTTATGACATTTTTTTTTTTGCAAATGTATCAAGAAAAAAGTTTTTCTAATGAAGAAATATTCCTTACATGCATTAATTGTAACGTTAATAATAATTTACCTTAGAAACCGACACAGTAGACTCCATTCTTTAGAATAACACAAAACGCGCGCCAAATGTCACTGGGTCATTGACATGACAGTGGCATTACGATTATGTCGCCTGTCAGTCAGTTTTTTTTTTTCGTGGCTTGTATAGTAAGTTTTTAAGCTGTCTTGGTATGAATACAATTTTAAGCTGTCTTGGTAAGAATACGGATGTAATAAATTCTAATGTTTTTGAAGTATTTAGCAGCCCATATACATCAGTCAGCTATTCTATTTAGGCAAGCTCCGCTGAGGTATCATGACAGTATAATTCTCAGCTTCAAAACTACGCTCATTTTCTTCGCTATTTTAAGACTCCATCAAGTAACTAGAAAACAATTTACGAATGAATTACTCCAGCCACAGAAATCACTCGAAAAATCATTTCATTTTACTGAACTGACTCACTGCTTCCGAAAGATTGGAACAGTAGTAATGGAGCATATTTGGAACAATTGGAACACTGAAACATTCTTTACCATAAGTGACTCTAGTCTTTTTAAAACTCAAATTAAAACGTAAATAGTGCAAATATAATTAATTATTACCACAATTATACCCCGTGACGTAATAGATCACGATTCATACAGATACAGACCTATCTGTATCTTTTGAGCCGATGTTTCAAATGATACCTGTAAAAATCTAGTAATAACTATAATACCACGTTTACACATTCGTGTACGCCATTCACCATGCCACTCATCTCGTCATTCGACGAAAGAATAGTATACAAAGTGCGGGAGCCGAATAACGATGAGCGTGCTGTTTACTTGAGTCCTCAACATTCGCCTCGCCATTCGCGCAGGTAGCCAGCAAAATTCAAATCAATTCAAATCGGCATTTTTTTTTTCATTTTTTTTTTCCTTTTTAGATCAGTGTATAAGATCTTTGAATTTCGCGGGCTACCTTGGGGCATCCCCTGTGTAAGTTCCGGGGTCAAGCGTGGCATGTTCTCTATTTTTAGTTTATGGGAACGTTATGCGGTCACTGAAATTATATTTTTGATAAAATCGAACATTCTACTTTATTGAATTTTGTGAAATTATTACCTCAAAACTGGTACTTCCACTCCGATCAACAGCTAGTTGTGCGGAATTAAACTCGATCGGATCACCTTCTGTTCTTCCATTCCGTCCGACCAACTGAACCGACCAATTTGTTGTGCGGAATGGAACTCAATCGGATCACCTATTTTCATTCTAAACGATACAACTTTTCAGTTGTTCCGCTTCCGATAGAAACATTTGCTTCATTGTCATTAGTATCATTAACAGTTCCATGATGGAACTTCTAATGTTTTTTTGAATCACTAGTTCCATTTTAAAAGAATTTGAAATGAATGGCATTAATTTTGAATTTTGTTAACAATAGTTCCATTCCGCACAACCAGTTAATCGGTTAAGTTAATCGGAGTGGCGGAAGAATGAAGTTTGCACTACACAATTTCAATATAGGTCGAGGCAGTAAGGACGAGTAAATAAACGCTTCATTTTTGTAACAGAAACATGATTTTATTGTAAATCTTCCTTGAATTGGCTGTTATCGAATTAAAAATACCATTTTATATACATTTACAATGTAAAATGTCGATGACAATTGTTGAAATTAAATCAGTCGGTGTTTCACACTAGTGTTCAGAGAAACATTGTAGAACAAATCAAATGGCTGATTAGGTATGACACAAATTCAAAATCATGAAGTTTTTAAGAACACCAACTTATATTTTTGGTCTATTACATTTAAGCAATTTAATAAATTAAGATAAGTAGCCCCAAGGTCGAACGCTGAAACCCGAATAGGTACCTACTGAAGTAAGTAAATAAGGTGTTATCTGTTCCAGTGGGTATCTATTGTTATTAGATACTAAAGTCATACCAACCCGATGATTCGAAATACTTTTTCACTTGCAGTAAAGAAGATTATAACATCTACTATGCGATTTTAGCGACTGAAACAAGGTCTACCTGAAAATTTAAGTTTTTAGCAATAAACCGATAAATACTGCCGGTCATTTAGAAGTTTAAAATGCTTCGCTTGCTATGGTGATGTTACGGAATACAGACAGGTAACCTAGGTAATCTATTATGGGTTGCCATAATTTGTCAACCCATAAAATTATTTCAGGAAACTTACGGTTAATAAAACTGAGTGCAAAATACTTATAATAAATTGGAACTATTACAATACGTAGGTATCCACTTTCGTAGAATCATATCTTATCTAGCAATACATTATTAAATCTACTCATATTTACATTAACGCATCTCTTGAAAGTATAGGTACCTAAAATACTTTATATTTTCAACCCTACCAACGCAGAATAAAAAAAAAAAATATTTTGAAAGGCCTCGAAATCCATGTTTAATATTAATATTAATATATTCTGCAACTAGATATATTTAAGACAACGTGATCACTGCGTTGGTGAGCGAGGTGGTAGTGCGGACTCCTCGCATGGCGATTGACGTTCTTCTTCAGTACTGAACTTATACTCTCGCTCGCTTTGTGGGTGTTCCTGTCCGGGAGGCGTGGCACGGCCTTCGCCAGCCGTGGCGGCTTCAAGCGTAGGTCCTGTAGGCCCAAATGACATGCCTTCTGCGCCGTATGCAACCTCTCCAGTTCCGACGTACTCAGAAGGCTGATAGCCGTAACTATTCAGACTGAAAATAAAAAAAGAAATTGATTTGAATTTACCCTACTTAAATAAGGGCATGCCATGAAAATTAAAAAATAAGTTTGTTGAAAAATTAAGCTTTTAGTAAATAGTTAGATATGGCTCATGTAGAGATACCTATTTGGCCAGTACGATATGTCTTCAATCGCATGATGGGCATATGGTGCATAAGCATGTTGGTAGTACGGCGAATGATGTTGCGCAGGAGTTTCGTACTGTAGCGGGTATAAGGGAGCAGGGGCTGATGATGGCGCCGAGGTGCTGGTTGGTGGTGCGGGTGCGTACTCCAAGGGGGCTGGATAGGCATGTGGAGGGGTTCGGTACGGGGCTGGAGAGGTGTTGGGCTGCGGGGAGCTGCCTCCTTGCGTCGAGTTCCAGTAGCCGCTGCTGCTCACCCACGTGTAGCTGCCGCTGCCGTTCGTCGCTGTAGTCGTTCGTTCTGGATTGCTGTAGGAGGCTGTGAAATAGAGGTTTGATTAGAAATAAAATCTGTAAACTTTAAAGTATGTGTCGCAAAAGTACACTTAGACGTATTATAGGCCATCATTAAATCCGTCTATAATCTTTTGTTGATCTCTAGTTTATTAAAAGAGTCTAGTTTTTTATTTGGATAAGGGATAAATCTGAATTTAGATAACCTCTGCCAGGAGTAACCTCCTAAAGTTTGCCCCATTCTCACGAGCCATACACATTATTGATAATAATTATTATTTATTTATTCAGACATCATTGATCCAATGGTTAAAACTTATCACCTAGGTGTTAGTAAAAATCCAAAGAAAAATTTCATATTACGATTAGTTACCTAACCCTTCAGATACCGTCAATTAGAGACACAATAGTAAGACAATAGATGCGCGGCCACCGGTGGTCGCTTGGGGATTCATGAATTAAGATATTGAATTGATTTCTTTTATATTTATATTGAAGGATATATTTGGATAAAACCTGGTGAAATTCGTAGAAGCAGCTCAAACAACTATTGAAAAAGTATATAATACTAGCTTTTGCCCGTGGCTTCACCCGCGTACATAATCCCAGGATAAAAAGTATCCTATTTGTTATTCTGGGATATGGTCTACTCGTGTACCAAGTTTCATCGAGATCCGTTCAGTGGTTTTTGCGTGAAAGAGTAACAAACATCGATACATCCATCCATATGTACAAACTTTCGCATTTATAATATTAGTAGGATAATTAATTTAAGAATGTCATAGCTATGTACACATATTCGTTGTTAGTTGTAACATCGCCTTGGACGCATCCGAAAGGGTTATAATTTATTAAATTTATACTAGTATTATAAATGGAAAAGTGTGTGTGTCTGTTTGTCCGTCTTTCACAGCAAAACGGAGTCTCCAATTGACGTGATTTTTTAAGTGGAGATAGTTGAAGAGATGGAGAGTGATATAAGCTTCTTTTTGTCTCTTTCTAACCCCCCACTTCCCAGGGGAACCGTGTTACCCCGAATTTAACGCGAGCGAAGCCGCGGGCAAAAGCTAGTAAATAAATAAATAACAATCATTGAGGGCACAATTTAAAGCGATACTTACAAGGTGGTGATAACGTTCGTGGTCGTGAAGGTGGCCGCGGAGGATAGGGCGCTGGTCTTCTAGAGGCCGCGTTGCTACCACCATATAGTGATTGGGACGCCACAAACCATCCACCGACTGTAAATTATATAAAAGTGTGTTACTATTAATGTTACGTTATTGTTTGAACATTATAGATGCTACAGCAAGCTGATTAGGCCACCGCTTTGGACCTGATGACTACTCATAAAAAATAAGTTAAGGATAGAGGCGACATAAGTCCATTCATCTCTATCACAACTTTTTGTATTTGGATTCCCTCCAAAGTTTCAGAAGACTTCAATTCTACGAGTAAGAAAGGTTTGTATTCAATTTAATAGTAGGGTTTTAAAGTCCTTTCCTCCTCCTCCTTCCTTTTTCCTCCATCCTTTACGAAAATGTAAATAATAATTTATCAAAGACTATATGGCTAAACTGTACCTATTTGAAAACAAATAATAAAAATACATTGATTTTTCATTTTAACATGAAAACAATCTCTCCACCGGCGACGCCGACGGCTCTTTCGGTGTAGGTATGATATTGGATTAGATATTTAAGTATTATACAAACCACTCACATTGCGGATATTGATGTGGCGAAGAACTTTGTTGGGGATAATGCGTGCCCACAAAATCTCTTTGATAATAGCCCTCAGGTCTTTCTTTTGCGTCTAAGAAGGCTTTCGCGAACGGATTGTATTTGATCTTCAGCGATGTAACCTCTTCATTCTGATAAGCGGTGACAGCTATGAACTGCGTTTCCGGAAATGGATATGTCATGATACGACGAAGGTCTGTACCCACTTTTACCAGATGCACCCGAGGCTCGTACTTGTGTAAGCTATTTAACATTATCTGCAACAATAATATCTATTATAAATATTTGCTCCTGAATTAAAAATTGCCCTTTGAATTGTCACTGCAGTGTGGCAAAACCATTCTCATCCAGAGCACGAAATCATCATCAATTATTTATAAATCATACTTTTTGCATCAATTTCATATATACCTAATATATGATGCGAAAAGCATTGAAGTTTATATTATTTGAATTCGAGTTAGATGTTATTAAATGCAACCACGGATTCTATGTTGTACTAGACAGAATTGAAATCGTATTGAAACACATATACTTTTTGAGGAGTGGTTAGAGAGATGCCACGGTATCCTTACTTTCCACCTGACTCAGGTCCTGACCGAACATGGCTAGCTCAGATTGTTCCTGTTTCGGATTTTAAAAAATACCCGAGTGTCACCATTGTTCGGACTGCCCGAAGGACTCAGTGGAGCGTACGGTGAAAAGCAGCCCAGTGGTGGCGACCGAGGGGCGTAACCTCTCTCACCCGACCTTGACTCAGGCCATGGTCTGAAGCTAGAGGGAATGGGAACTAATGGGAAGCACTCACTTCCTCTCAAAAATATAATGCCCTGGGTGTTGGGATATATAATACATTCACTCGAACACAGAACCTCCTCCCCTTCGAATTCGATTAACACAACAAACTCATTCACACATTACTGATATGTCCGGACATTACTGTAGCAAAATGTCAGCTACAGCAATGCCCGATATAAGGACAAAATCTGCCGGCAATGATTTGATGAATTCACTCTTTAAAAATAATCCTACATGCTTTGTTAAATGTTACAGTAAAAAAGAAAACAAATATTAATGTTAACCTTTTCTAAAACTGGCTTTTCTTAACCATATTGTAGTATGAAACCAACACATTGCAGGTGAGCATCAACAAAGCGTTGCCACGTGTCTTACAAATATTGTAATAAATGCAGTACAATGAGATGTGTACGTACATCATTACTGTTAGCATAACAACCGCAGGGGGCATCAGCTTATTTTTAAGATATGTGTAATGTAAACATAGCGCAGAGACAATAATTATTACAAATGATAGTGCGTACAGACACCCGCTAAACAGTTGGTAAAGCTACAGATTTCACACCGAGCCGTCAACGTATGGATCTAGATGTATCAGATGTTTGCTTTCATATTCATTCGCACCACATACAACCGTGAGAACTACCTTCTACGAACTAGCGGTAGCCACGAAACTGTAGCACACTCACACCTTGCCATCGAAAGCTTTCTGTTATAAAATTAGTATTCCGACAATACTGTGAACTAATTATTATGCTCGGTCAGGCACATAATCTGGCGTGGATCCCGCTATAAATATTGAATCTGTAATTTGTGTTTATCCTGTTTGAGACTCATTTATGCCTACGAGAAACAATGTAAATTCTTGTAGTAAACTCTACAAAGTATCTCGTAAACAGACGTCTGATTTGCAAATGTGTTTTTCTTTATGCAGTAGGTCTATATTACTGAGCTATTAAACTTTGTAGACCTGTCTCACTCATTTCTTGAACCACTATAGGATTCTCATATTGGTTTTTGCTATAATTTACTGAAGCATTAAACTTGGTCGAAAAATTAAGGCACGTCTGGATTATATTGATAACTTACCTGTCCATTTCCATTAGTTTTATTTGTAAGTTTAACTTTAGCGAAAGAAATTGGTTCTTTCATCCAATGTGCTCCGAAGTTCGGGCTCTCCGGATGAATGTAAATTGCGTTAGATGGTGGGACTTCCGCCTTGCCGCCGGGAACCTAAGAATTAAAATACATTTTATAATAACACTGACTGGCCTGGCAAACATTTTTTTTGCCATATAAATTATCAAAGAAAAAATGCTGGGGTGGGGTAAAAGGGCAAAAAAATTGCCTAGGGCCTGTTCTTAGATCTACCAAATACAGTACACAAAAAACAAACATGAAAATCATTCAAGCCGAGCTGAGGAATTTGATAACAAATACTGTGATAGGTACGAGATTTTTATCATTAAAGAAAACAGATTTAAATTGACAACATGAAAAACAGTTTACACTATATTTTACATACCCATTCTCCATTTACATATTTCCAACGATGGGAGTCCACTTGCACAAATTCTAAGAGCACCGTATACATCGCCGTCGGGTCCAAGCCACTGGCAGTTACTTTGACTACGGGAAACATTCGTCTGTAACAAAACAAAAAACCCTGAATACACAAACTTTAATGAATTTATGACGTTCCTTACTTTTAGACTCCAGGGATGGCTTTCAAGTTTCGGACTTAGATAACGATATCAGCGTGATAATATCGAACACGACTTTTTTGTTCTTATCTCAGGCCGGATACTACTGAGAAGAAGTAGTGGTCAAATATGTGAGCTAGTAGGTAAAATAGATAGTCCAGATGCTCCGCAGAGTCAAACAGTTTGCTCTGCAAAAATATACTTTTATTTATTTTATTTATTGAAAGAATACTGCCACATGATTTTAATATAAAATCAAGGAAAAACATTTGCTTCACAAGTTCTGATGTACGTGACAAGAACGGCGTACATACGATACATAACATTTGCAGTTCTACAGCTCTAATATATAACAGACCTGTAACTGACCGAAGGCTAATCGTGTTGTAATACAACCCAAATAACCCTAAATGAATACTGTTATTAAAAATCAATAAATTATATCACTACATAGTATAAAACAAAGTCGCTTTTTCTGTCCCTATATCCATAAGTACGCTTAAATCTTTAAAACTACGCAACGGATTTTGAAGCCGTTTTTTTTTAATAGATAGAGTGATTCAAGAATAAGGTTTATACTCGTATGTATAATAACATCCACATCCAACATAGTGGAGAAATACTGTTACCCGAGCGAAGCCGGAGCGAGTCGCTAGTTATTTATAAATGTCGTTAATAATGTTGTTGTTATTCTAAAAATGACAAGTTAAGCTGGTGCCAAATATCAGTAGAACCGTTGACTTATGTTTCGGGATTATTTCATAAAACTATTTCAATCCAAAAACTGGTATAATAGCCAAAGAAGAAAGCGTGTTCCAAATAAAGTATTATTATATTTTTCAAAAATGTGTTAGGTTAGTTAGGTTTTGTTTTGTGTCGTTTATTACTTCTATATTTTTTCCCTATTGATTTTCCCTGGGGCCAGGGTAATCTGAAAGGGAGTTCGAGCTCCGGTATGAAGACTAGTAGGAAGGGGTGGGTTTTTAGTCAGTAAGAGTCTGACACTATCTCCCGCTCCGCCCAAGAGCGGGGGTTGTTATTGGATGATTTTCCCCACCATAAAAAAGTGGTCGTATCCAAAGGGTGCCTAAACGACCTTATTACTAAGCCTCCGCTGTCTGTCCGTCCGTCTGTTAGCAGGCTGTATCTCACAAACTGTAAAAGCTATATAGTTGAAATTCACAGAATGTATATTTCTATTGCCTCTAAAATTAAAGAAGTTCCCATATTAGAATATTTATGTTATTTATTATTTATTGCTCGATTTTAATATTTTAGTACATAACCATTCGTATGCGACTCCGACGCACTTGGCCAGTTTTTTTCTGTTTAGAAATATTAAAAAATAACAAATAAAAGCAAATAGAAAATGCAACAATTTAGTTCTTATAGTCGAGTCACTGTGGAACAAAACGTCACTTCGTCAAGGGTAAGGGTTCCGTCATTGCTCATCGGCATCGGGCGGTATCATTTAGCCACCCAACGTTAATGAGTAAGACCTACCGCGTTAATAGCTGAAAACTAGCCGCCGGCCGGAGAGCGGTTAGCACTGGCAAAATGTGACCGTGTAAGTATCTACACCATCATTGTGTTCTGAACGTTTTGCTCTGAGTAATATTGCTCAGGCAGCATATTTTTTACATAAATAGCACAAGATAAAGAAGGCAGTTTGTGATGCAAACGACCAAATTTGCTGTTTCATGTTGTTGCTGGGAATTCCTGGTTCCTGGGTGAGGTTCCTGTTCTGGATTCACGCAGAAAAAACGCTCGCGTGTCTCCATTGTGTGTGTCGTCCAGAGGACACGATGGAGCGTACGGTAGACGTATACCCCGCTTAGACGGAACACCGCCGTATCCTCGTGAAGGCGTTCGGCAACGGCAAACTTTCGCACCAGGTCCTGGTTTAGGCTATGTAGGAAGAGGGAATAGGATGCGGTCGCCTCTTTCTGTAAAGCAGATTAGCATTAATGCTGCGAAGGAGACTGCCACACGCGTGTGCGGTCATCCTCATGCCTGCAACATAAGACGTTCTGGGCGTCGAGAATCGCACGGCGATCCTTGGGCATCTTCGAAGAAGGCTTGTGGCCAACAAGTTATGGGTAGCTCGCTGTCTGCCAACCGGTAACTGTCCGGACCGAGCCCAAGACGTCGACGGCGAGCACTGTCACAGGAATCCGATGGATTTGAGACGCACAGGACCGGTCATTGTGGCGACGCTTGGGGGAGGCTTATATCCAACAGTGGACGTCTTTCGGCTGATGTGATGTTGATGAGTCATATACTTAACCACGAGCCCTACATTATATTGCTCTAATATAATTATAACGAAAGCGGTGTTTACTTTTTAAACTGTTGTTTATAATAACACTAAGCTGCTAATGTGTTGCAAATCGTTCATATTTTAAAGCTATTATTTATTTTTCAGTTCTCACTTCCATAAAAATACATAACCAAGTATATATTGTGATGTGGTTTCCGATACAATTGGAAATCAGCTAGAAAAATATAGTTTCAAAATATAGCAACAATTAACTTTGGTACACTTAATCAATACATATTATAAAACAAAGCCACCGCAACGTCTGTCTGTCTGAATGTTCGCGATAAACTCTGCGCTGATTTTCAAGCGGTTTTCACCACTCGATAGCATTATTCTCGAGGAAGGTTTTAGTATATAATTTGTTAAGTATTTATATTTATTTCTGTGTACATTAACGATATTTGTTGATGATGTCGGGAAAAAATAAGCCATCTGGGAGCTTTCAACGAAAACGCTGCCTAAACCCTTTGAGATATTGGAATTGTGTGTCTGTAGACCTATATAAGATAGGTCCACAGAAAAGTCCGTGGTAGCATATAGCGAACGATGTCGCAGGCAAAATGCTAGTAAAAAATAATTGAAAGCCCTTAATAACTAACTAAAATCGTCATCAATGCCAAAAAAACTCCTTCGCGACGCTTTTGACTGAACACCAAAATTAACTCAAATGACTAGCGGCATTGCCAGCGTTGTAATTCCCATCCCCTGGCCAAGGTAAAAGCCAGCCTTTGGATCACACTAAGTGTCAACAAGGCGTTTGAAAAGGTCTTTAAACCATTTGTGAGCACTCAGACCCATGATTTGAGAGTTTTAACCCAACATGGCTGTAAAATATAACTACCATCAAGGTTATTATATTTCCGCCGCTTGAGGTTCTCTGCAGCCGCAGCAGTAGCAGCAGCACAGCACAACGAGCAAAGAAGATGACATTGTGCAAGAGTATCGACACAATAAGTAGCGTCCCATGCTAAAGGCCTACTCATCTTCCATGGAAATAAAGACGTGCCGTCCAGTCTCTTGCCATTGTCGTGTGCCACACCATAAGGCTTCAATGCTTCTTAATTTTTTATTGTACTCAAAAACTTAATTTAGTTTTTAACTTAACTTAATTTTTGGCTTTTACTTCGGACAAAGAATAAGCATTGCCATTCAGCGTGGCAATGCCGCCAGTCTTTTGGGTACATTTCCAGTCGATAGCGATGCGGAGGAATTTTTCGACGCCTTACTTTAAATTGCTTTTTTGTTTAGTTCTTTAAGGCTTTTCTTTTTATTTTTTAAGTTAGTTTTAATAAGGTTAAATTAATTGATTATATAATTTGTTGATCTTATTGAAATAAAAAAATATCACATAAAACCTTTAATTTAATACAAAGTGATTTGATAATTCATGTACAAAGGCGAGCTTAACTAAACAATAACTTTTCTCCCAGCAAACTTTTGAGTGATAGAGAGACACTATATTTGAGGTAAGGTTTCTATATTAAAACTCTAATTTCTAAAGTAATCCAGATTAAGATCATAAAAAGAGATTCAGATTATGATTTTTATTCTAATTTCATTTTTAGTCTCTACTAGCTACCTGCCCCGGCTTCGCATGGGTTCTTTTCTAGAAAAAAAATCAAAAATTTAGCAAATTATATACTACAACCTTCCTCGAAAATCCCGCTATCGATTGGTGAAAACCGCTTGAAAATCAGTGCATTTTTTGAGTTTATCACGAACAGATAGACAGACAGACAAACAGACGCGGGGGGGACTTTGTTTTATAATATGTATTGAAACTAATTCATTCAATCTAGTGGGGCTATCATCTATTTTGATATCAGTCAACTATGATAGCAAGAACTGTCTATAGTCAAGGTGGTGGACATTTATGATAATATTATGGTGCGTCCAGATTTGGCGAATGCGTCGCGGTCAACATAGATGAAGCCGTAAGCATAATCTATAAATGAATCATTTGAAACTTTTCAAGTCAAATGACACCTGTTTAAATTGTCACAATCGACTGCAGTCGTGCAAATCTTTAATGAGACCAATAGACCCCCCACATTCTTAAAAAGATGGAAGAGAATCTTCTGAAAAGGGTAGTACCATATAGTTGACTTTGGTGTATGGCCAATAGTCTTTCGTTGAAATTGATGATGAGCCCCTGTTGACCCTCTCATCCTGTTGTATAAATTACATGTGTAACTTCTAACGCATATTGTTTACTATTCTTACCTCCCATTCTTTGTGACGATCATTTCGTTGGTGAGCGTCTGGAAGCGCACCCACAGTTCTCTGTCGTCGAGGGCTACGTTGACTTCTCTTTCGCGACCGCTGCGAGAGTTGCCCCCGCCCACCGTCGGCTCCACAGCGCTCAGGATGTGCGATGCGGCCATCCTGTTGATGAAAAATTGTTTTTAATTAACATAGCTGCATAATGGTAGTTAGCATACAAATTGTAAACTAAATACAAAGTGAGAGTCAAAACTCAATCATCAAAAAGCCTTCGGTCTACTCCTCGATGAGTATTTTGATTCAGAAATCGACAAAAAACATAAAAAATAACTATTTCTCATTCTCTATATCTAATCAAAGCAGATTTGTCATGAATTTAAATCAAAAGTTTTTCATGGACTTCGTAAAACAAAATTCACCTTCAAATGACGTACTTCGATTCGAACGTTGTCCAAAACAAACATGTTTTAAGAAACATGTATCAATTCAATTACGAACCAAACATTACCAAGCTACTCTATTACAACATCAATGTTGTCTGCTGACAAACAAATTGGTAACATACGTTTTATGTAAACAACTGTACCTAACGACATCACATCGAATTTCTAAATGGACGCTGAAGTAAGAATAATGATCAGAAAGAGACCAATTCAAAACAAATCGATACACTATTAAATCATGTTTCAACATCTAAAATACGAGTCTTAGTTACGCCTTAATACTAGTTTGTTGGGTAAAAGTCTCTGCTCTGACAAAGAGGACAAGAGCGTGTATGCAGTGTAACTCATGCAACTTGCTCGTACAATCGCCAACTCTTTATTGAGCAAATGTGGTGACGCTTGCGTAACACGAGGTGGCCGTCCCAGAATCATATTCGAATTCAAGTCCAGGATTCCTAACAAACCTCTCACATTAACATTGTAAAATCTCAGGATGCTGTTATGTGGAAAAAGTTGGAAATGACGAATATTTTGTGGTCGTAAATAAGAACATCTGGTTGCAGCATCACTGGCGCCGATTTCTATTGGCATGCAGGTATAGTGAAGGTCTATGTTTGTTTTAAAACTTTACAATTTTTTGACGAAATGATAGACAAAATCCTTCAACTTACTAAAGTTGTGATCAAAATCTTGCAACATATTATTTACTTCATTTTGGCACTTCAATTTATACATGCAGTGCAGCATAACTTTATTGATTGACACCTATGATAATATCTCAAAGCCTGCTAGCTTTAAGTTAAAAGTTAAATATACATATTATGTACCTAAAATTCTTGAAACTCTTCTCCGAACGGTAGGCTTCACGCAATCCACCGGCCGCCATGGTCAGTGGCAAATAAGCCGGATATTTTATTGTAAGTTTGTCTCGAGCACGATCTTCCAATGTTTATTGTACCTATTATCACCGGCTACGTCGGTTCAACGTCCCAATCCTTCTGACACGGTATTTTTGACAAATTCAGGTTCTCGTTATGTAGCTAGAATTTTACACTTTTGTGCTTAAAATGCCATATTACTTGTAAATTGTGTGACTATTTTAACACGCCTTTATTTCTTTTAACGAGAGTTTCGATTTCTAAATTGGACTTGAGAAAGTTGTGTTCACTTTAATGAGATTGTGGTTATTAGTTGAATTGTCACATGCATGTCATTTTCTCGTGATGAGTCGCAAAAAGAAACATGAAAATTATATTTTCAAAAGATATTGGACTTGTTTAACATAAACGAGCATGGCAGTTGAGAGTTTGTCATTGTCACTCAAATGTCTCATGACGGTGGCGCGTGTGTTGGATCATTCGGGTCCCTTCAAAATGGTTGAGCTGAGTGGTGCTGATATAGGCGTCATGTTCGTGAACGGTTGCCAAAACGCCGTCTACGCCGAAAATGTTTTTTTTTTAGTTCCTTTACATTGTTCTCACATAATAGTAGTGACAAGAAACATGTAACCGAGATATTTGTAATACATGACATGATTGAAAAGAATGTCCATGAAGTTTCTTGCACATTATTCACCATATAAATCTACTCTTTGAAATGTGCAATCAGCATCATTTTACTGAATGACTGACTTCTTGACCATTCAAAAATACCGGGCAATGGTTTATTTGAAATAAACACTTTCAATCTTGTATTTCGATGAATCTTCTATCGACTCCGTAGCTTTATTTATTTGCTATGAGACAGATACCTCGAATTTCACCGTATTTTAATATTGAATATGGAAGTCAATTTTAAACTATATATCTGTGCATCTTCGGATCCCATAGGTTAGGTGTTTTCAAGGCTAGAGTTGAGAAGCTCTTAATAAACTAATGCGACTCACTATCAACGATTGCGTCATTGCTTACCATCAGGTGAATCGCAATCAAGCACTAGGTTATATAATTAAAAAAAAAACATAACCATAATCTTAAAACACAGTAGCATCATAGCACAATACTGTCGTAGAAAAATATACTTTTCGTTGTACAGCATCAAAAATAACTCATAATTGAAACAATGACTATACCGACTATACTATATACCTACTACAGAATTCTGCTCGATCCCATAAACTGTCATGATGACGAGACGAGCACTTTTATCGTACACATCATGCTTCATTCTTACATTACTCATACACAAAGACTGTTTAGTGACTATTACACGTAAAGACTTGGGGTAAGGATTACCTATTGTTGCTGTTATACGCGTCATGCCCGTGAATGGGCGCTGTCAGTTGAGGCTGATAATTTTTTCGATACCAGTGGCTTATTTTAATTTCTTGTCATAGACATTTATACACTCCTCACTCTACAGTACTAAAATAATACTCATAATTGACCAAACAATGACTAGCTAGAACTCTGCCCAACCCCATAAACTGTCATGATGGCGAGACGAGCACTTTTATCGTACACATCATGCTTCATTCTTACATTACTCATACACAAAGACTGTTTAATGACTATTTCACGTAAAGACTTTGTGGTAATCCTAAATATTCATTGGTATTTAAACAAACATCAAAGTTTACGTTGGCCGTAAAGCTCTCGGAATAATCCCGCTTGAATATAACTACTTTAAGTGGTCTCTTTGACAAGGATTTCATTCTACAATAATCTGTCAATTGGATACATGCACCTTTAATTTATTGTAAGGTTTATTTTATCTTAGGTTTTTTTTTTTTTGTTAGGTAATATAGAAGAGTTTCTGTATTTTGAATAAAGTGTGAAAACCCAATATACCTAATTAATTTTCATAAGTATAAATAGGCTTTATTTATATTACAAAAAGTTTAAATTATTTAAGTTACAAAAGGTTAAAGGTTATCATTGTGAGTGAAATTATATCATTTTTATGAATCAGTACATTTCATTAACTGGATCCCAAGTAGGTAATTATGACCCAAGTAGGTTCAGAACTACACCACACATTACCATAAAAATTATATCTCTCGTTCAACGCTCTTGTACTGGCCCGCAACAGTCTACCACAACAACCACGAAGGTTCTAAAAAAGTATAATTATATCGGAATAGAGTCGTTAAAAGTTAATGTATAACAACCAATCAATGTGAATTTGTACAAATGAACCAATATTTTACGAGAAACTGACAATACCTACTCGAGTTCGAGTTCAGCCAAATCCTTAAATCTAATCCCTGAAGAAAAGACATCAACGCGCGAAACAATTTTTTTTTGTAATTTATACTTTGTTTAGGCAACCTCTATATTACTATAGCACATAACTAGCTTTTACGCACGGCTTCACCCCCGTACATAAGATATAGCTTATGTCACTCAGGAATAAAACAGCTTTCTATCGGTGAAAAATTTTTAGCAATCGGACCTGTACTTTCAAAGATTACCTCCTACAAAAAAAAACAAAACAAAATCTTTACCCCTTTTTTATATTAGTGTAGATATAGTTAAGTAACATAATATAAAGTTAATTGAGTCATGAGTATTACCGGAAATAAACGGAAAATAATATTAATATTGCGGGTCTGAAAGAAAATGTTTATTTGCAGAAAAATGATTGAGCTGTAGAATTAACGTAAGAGACTTATAACCTAAAATGTAAAAATGTTCCTTACGATAATTCATACTTCTGGTATCGAAATGCTTTTATAGAAATTTAAAGTAACTTTTACGACTACATTACGCTTTTACTGTTCTTTTCGCGATTACAGGCTAAAATACGCAAGTCAATGATTTACAATAAACTATGGAGTTAATAAGCTAATAATGCGGCAGTCTATGATATCGAGATAGTAAACTCTTCCAAATATCTTATTTATTTATTTATTTAATACTTTATTGTACACCGTTACACATACAAAAGAAAACTGTAGTATTTTGCCTTAGCGGGCGGTTTGACTCGGACAACTTATGTACAGATCTTGTTTTACAGTCTGTCTTTTACTCTTCAACCAACCAGCTGTAAATACATAATTTTAACCTCAAAAAAGTAATTATTAAAATATTTTTAACCTTGTAACTTTGTATTATTATCTGTAACAAATATCATAAATCCTACAAACGTGAAAGTTTGTATGTATGGATGTACGAATGTTCGTTAATCTTTCACGCAAAAATTACTGAATGGATTACGATGAAACTTAGTACACGGGTACACTATGTCCTGGAATAGTATATAGGATATATTTTATACCCAGGAGTATGTTCCCTTGGGATAATTTTCTACCGTCACGCGGGTGAAGCCGCTGGCAGCAGCTAGTATTTACATATTTGTCACTAACCTTTGATTTGTGATTCTAACTCTACCCTGAAAACTTGTCAAAGTTTAGTACTATAGAGTAGGATTTGGAGCGGTCTACTCAAAATATTCAATCGCTCTTATTCATTTGTGTAGATAAGGATCATTTGCTACGTAAAACCGTATAAAAAAATTCACTGTAACACAGCCGTCAAAAACCCAAATATAAAAGAACTCGTAAATAGATCCAATCTCAGAATATATCATAATTAATGATAAATGATATTTACTTTGCAAATAGATTTTAAATAACTCTACGTCAGTTTTTCGTCAGTTCAAACTAGATGAGGCCGGTGTTTCCTAGCTGACTACCTTGAGCAGAAACATTGAAACTTTAAAAAACTAAACGAACTTTAAAAGAGACAAAACAAACTCAGGAGTTTGACTCTTGAGGTAAACACACATTGACAATGACAATGACCCCAGCCCAACAACAAAATCAACAACAACTACATTTGTTGTTGTTGTTGTTATGTGTTGTTGTTGTTGTGTGTTGTCTGAAATGGTATTTTGAGGAAAGAATATTACATATTACATATTTGAATGGACCTCTCCAGTCAGTGCAAGTTATATCTCAGTAGTTTGATTCTAGATTCTAGGATTCAATACCTACATACAGCTTCAGCTTCAGCTATAAATGGAGTACCCCTCTCACATTAAAATACCTTAGAAAAGGGTGTAACCAGTTGACGCTATCATCGTTTCTACAAATAAAATTGAAACCGGCTAGACTTGATGGCAGATCTGTGAGTTTATTGTCGATTGACCACTTCAAATCGTTACTGAGCAATGTGTTTTTTGTTTTTTAGTGGCGAATTGAAATCTTAACTGAGTAAAGTGATTTTTCTGTAGTGATGACATTCCAGTTTTCCTATTTGCTTTTAATTTATTTCATTTATATATAACATTAATGTTCTCACTTCTTTTTTCGTGATGAAACAGGCAGGTAACATGTGACACCCACCAACCTGCACTGGGCACGGGAATATTAAAAAAGCTGATTATGCATAAGTTTTTTGTTTTAGACTTACTTCTAGAGTTGACCCTAGAAAGTTAGTCTAAAATAAATTTTTCTCCCTCAATTTTAATCAGTAGACAAATCAATAATAGGATTGAGATAATGTTATGCAAAAGAGATAGATTCCAATCCAGAAAAATCTGCAACCGTTACCTGTCCTTGGTCTCGTCTTTGTAAATTATAATAAGTTACATTGGAATTTCATTATTAACTTTATTTTTAAAAGGAGCTCGCTTGTGAATGACGTTAATCATTAATTTAAAATAAATACTACCACAGTATCAAGACTGAAATTCAATTTTAATTATACAATATCCCATTTGACATGGATGAAAGTTAGTCTAGGTACTTAAGTCTTACAGTAAGCTACAAAATAGTATTGCAAATATTGAAAGATCTTTTCTTGATGCCGAAGTTAAAGCAGACGCAAAACTTTATTGAAAATTATATATTTATCATCATAAAAGCTCGGCGAAGGAGAAAGAACTCGTAATTTGTTTTTATGTCCACATCAGAGAATAGATCCGAAGGTTCGGATCGTATTCCTACAACATTTAAGCATTAAACAACAAGAAAGCAACCAACGGGTATGTATGAAGGCGAAGTAATTACAGCGTTAGCCCACTCGACTGCAGCGTCATTATTCATCGTTTTACGACTCCATGAGTTATAAATATTAAACTTAGTCGTATAGATGTACTGCGAACATTTTCTTTTTAATGGCGAGGTTAAATAATATGATGCGCGATGCGAATGTCGGCCCCGGCTTAGCTCGGGCTCATAGAGCCGCAACAAACTGTGCCCGGAGCTCAGAGCGTGCCGGACAATGTGAATAGTTATCGCCTTTTAATTACGTGTAATAACGTTTTTATCTGGCTGCGTGGCATCATCCCTCGCGCCTAGCGTCTGCACCTCGGACACAAGCGCGGCGCGGGTGCTTGGACTGGAATGTCGCTTAATCGCGTCGCAGCGCCGACGTTTTACAGATCCTATAAAATATCAAAGATAACAACGAGTGGCTCTGAAGGCTGTTTCGAAAGGAACCAGTGATTGGACGTTTATGGCATTCGCTTCGATAAATGTACGTATTATGTGTGCGGGCGATGCCGCGGCGCAATTGTCCCGCGCCGAGCACCTCGCCCCAGCTCCGCAGAGGTGCTAATTATCAAATGCAAGACCGACCAAACCGATATTGAAACCATTGAAACAATACATCTCGTGTTGTCTTTTCCAATTTCAAAGTTTGCGGAATGGCTGTGTAATGAAGGCCGAGAAGGCTATGCAAATGGAACGTTGCCGAAAACTCAAGTAAGTATTTTAATGGTCTTGCGTCATCCGTGTTTCAAACTTGAATTTTCATTATCACATTACGTGTATACCTACCACTACCAGCCTTGATATGTTAATCAAACAATAGACTAAAATCAAATAACCGCAACACACGATCAATAAGATTCGACCTTACGAATAAAATATATTTTTCTACTGTTGACCAACTGTTGACACAATATTCGATTATTTTGAAGATGGACCTACCTGACTTGCGCAGACACGCATCTGTATACATAAATAGATACATAATACGTAGGCATGATATGGTATCAACATGAAAGATTTATATATCCACAGTATTAGATTGTGTAATAGAAGGATATATCGTCTGTTATAGCAATTTCCGTATTGTTAACAATTTTGGATCGACAATAACAATAACATAACAAATATAATTATGACATTTCGTATTAAATCTAGCGTCAAAGACTAGAATACAATTTACAAAAACCACCTAACTCTTCTTTATGAGAGATCCGTGGCCAAATGACAAGAACCTAACCCTTATAATTTCGCGCTGCCATGCCTGTCTTTTTGGATGTTACACAGCAATTATACTTGACAATTATTATTTGTATTTATTTATTAATTTTATTTTACAGAAGGCTTATAGACTAATAGTTAAAAATTATATTAAGTAAAAAATATAATAAAAAATTTGATTAGATTAGATTGAACATCTGAAGTTGAATATTTGTGAAAGTCTAGTTTATCAAAAAACTTGTCAAACATTGTGATAGAACACTCCATAAAATTGGGCGTGTTAAATTCTTCATTCCAAAATCCTCAGTTCAGAAACCGGCCCTACATCGATGATTGGAAAAAAGGTGTAATCTACATACCGCTAAAATTATAAAGTTTAAAATAAAATATAAGGGTGGACAGGGACACTCTCTATATCTACTGAGATCCAGGGACGAAGACTAAAAACACGTGGGATCGACATCGTTGGATTCCGTAAATAAAATTATTATGATGTTTCTAAGTGACTTTTTATTAAAATCTTAAAAACTGGTAAAATATAAACTATTAAAAACAGATTCTTTGAGACCATACAGACTTAACTCCACGCCTGTGGGGTACACAGGGGGAGAGCGTGTAGTCCAAGACGTAGAGAACTCGGCCAGTTTTTTTAATAAAACTATTAGTTGTAGTATCAGTTTAACAAGAAATTTAACACAAAATTATGTATCAAAATCCGTTATTTCTAAATAGTTTTTAAAAAACCCTATATACAAAAGGTAAAGGTAAATTTTTAAATCTTATGGAATTTTGGTGAAAATTCTTTGTCACGTGCTTTAGGACTTTTGGACATTCTAACCAAAATGGAAATGTAACATAATTATAAAAATCAGTCGTTTATTCTTGCAGGCATAAGAAGCCTGACATAAAAAGAAAACAACAAGTTTTATCAATTCGTTTCATCGTCATTTGATTTATTTATGAAAGCTAGTTTTACAACATTTTGATTTATTTATTTTATTATATTTGACATTTCATTAAAATTTTATTTGTTTAAGGCTATCGTTTTGTGCCCGGACGAGTTTTGTACACAGCTGTTTATTTATTTTTATTGAGTGGTTATTGTAAGTATATAGAAAACTAACAAAATACACTTGAGTGATATATGAATTATAGGTAAATTAAGTATTAACGTAATAATGTTAAATCTCTTTCTATTTATCTGTATCATATGCGACGTCTACTCTCGATTCATAGACAATTACTAGCTTTGTTTTCTTTTATTTGTGTTCAGTGTAAATATTCAAATTCGGAAGCTGATAACCACAATCAAACTTTTTTCGGGCTACATTTCAATTAAATTTTATTCCTCAATTCTGTGGTTGTCATAAAACTTTAAAGTTTGACGAGTAAAGCCCATTGAGGAACTCCAAATTGATATTAATTCAAATAACTCGGGTTAAAAAGTCAGGGTTTTATGCGTGTTGTAAAAGTTTATTGGAGGGCTTTGTGGCAAGCCGGACGCGCCGATAGGCCTCGCGTTCGATGACGGAACCTCCGCCGCCGCGCGCCGTCTGCCGCCGCCTTTGTGCCGGAGCCCGCGCCGAGTCGGCACAATACCGCACGCGTCTTCACTCTATAAATCCCAGCATCAGGTGCTACCTAACGCCGCATAGTGCACCTTTTATAGCTGCAACTAAAACCCAAACTGGAGACGAGCCTGCATAGTGCACCGGCGAGATGGCGATGTAATTCAATTGCGAACCTCGACCATAAAATAAGAGAGGAAGAAATTGGCGAGGTAATATAAATTGATACGTCTCATTACACAACTTTATTATGCACGTCAACACCCTCTCTATTACTTTGCGCTTAGCTAATGTGGAGTTTTTATAGACCTAGATAATCCGAACATGTCATAAATATCTAACTTATGAAGAAAATTAAACCAGAAAATAATTTAGTTTATGTTTATCAAGAAAAAGAAAGAAAGACAATTATTTGTTTGGCGGCAGTCACCAGTTTAGTGCATAAATAAAAAAAAGTGTGTATATCTCGACTGCGCCAAAAAAGTTCATTTCAGTAGGTAATGTTACCATACAGATGTTTTCTGACGCTAGTTTTCAAGTGAACTTTAAGAGACGATCCGAGTGCCGGAGCAAAAGATTTCATACATATTATACAACTAGCTTCTGCTCGTGGATTTGCCCGCATGAAAGTAGGTTTCTCCATACAAGCTTTGGATGCTCGATTCATCAGATTAGAGGATAAATTTCAAAATATCCTTTCTTATTAATTGTATACATCATACAAAAAGGGTCTGATGACTCCGCGAGTGAGTCATATATGTAGATATTCAACAATAAAAACACATATATATATATAATACTATTTATATTTTATAATAAATTTATATTATAAATAGTAAGCGAGATTTAGAAGTTCAGATAAAATATATAATACTAGCTGCTGCAAGCGGCTTCGCCCGCGTGATAGCAGAAAATTATCCCAAGGGAACATACTTCCGGGATAAAAAGTATCCTATGTCCTATTTCAGGACATGGTCTATCCGTGTACCAAGTTTCATCAAAATCGGTTTTGCCATTTAGGCATGAAGAAGTAACAAACAAACTCACTTTCGCTTTTATAATATTAATAGAATGTTTTATATTTCAACAATATAAAATATTCTACTATCTATAAAACAAATGAAATAACATACGAGTAAAGAATACTTGATAATAACCGCATAACCATAACGTCCTCCAAGTGAAGACCCTCAGGCGCAATCACTCGAATGAAAATTACTATCGCAAAATGAATGTGACAAATACTCAAAAGCATTTTAGCTACTAAGATTAGTGAGTTCGTGATGTATCGATAATCACTTTCTAGAAATCATTTACTGGTTTTATACATAGATGTAGGCACGTCATCCGCAGGTTAACGTACCATTACTAGTCGAGTTGAAAACAGATAATAATACCTTAAGGCTTAATGTCTCTATCCCCAAAGTAATCAATGTGAACAGAAAATAACTACACGTGATTGCAAATACATTGTTACAGATACAAGTTTAAAGTTATTTTTTCCACTGCAGAAGTAAAATGTCTGCATTGCATTTCGCAGTTACGTTGAATTGACGTGCGCTTGATAAACCAGAATCATCTTTTATTACGTATATATTATCTACAAAGGGCTTCCTAAGGGTTACAGTTACAAAGTTACGTTTTCTGCGGTTACAACTCTAATTTGAGATGGGCAATGTAGTAAAACTCAAGTTAAATTCTGGCCAACGTTGGGCCAAATATACCAAGGCCGTCAAATAATGCGTTGAGTTGACGGTATCGTCAAAGTTGCGGGAAACTCTTCATTAAACCTTAAGTGAACGTCGGCGTTCGTTCTCTTATTGTCTTTCTATTGTGTGATGTGTCTCTAATTATTATGGTATTCGAAAGGTTAATGATGCATTGAACCAAGAATCATGGCAAAATAAATGGAAAAGTAATATAATTATATATTTGACTTATGTATATTATACTTAATTATATATTTGACTTATGTATATTATACTTAATTATATATTAGACTTAGTTATGTTGGCTTATGTTGTGTTATGTCTTTACTGAGTAATGGCTCGGACTACGTGTTCAAACCCTGCCAGGCGTATTACACAAAGTGTGTGTAATTTATTTCTTTACCACTGCTCTCAAAACGGTGAAGGAAAACAACATCGTGAGGAAACCGGCATGTCCTAGAACCAAAAATTCAAAGACATGTGACATTCACCAACCCGCGCCGGACCCGCGTGGTGAATTACGGCCCATTCCCTCTCCTAGAGAGGAGGCCTGAGTCCCAGCAGTGGGAACATTAAAAAAGGCTGATGAAAGAATTAAGAAAGGAGAAAGAAAGACGAGTTTAGCCTTCCCTGGGAAGACACCGAAGTAACTTCAGTGATAAAATTATCGTGACAGCTCTAGTCTCTTAGTGAAGGTAAGTGAACAAAGCGTTTTCACCCAGCTGTTCTTTACTTACTATCACAAACAGTATTTGAGGAACGCGTAAATGGAGTACAATGACTGGCTGTTAGGCCAAATAGGAAGGCTTATGACATATGTTTATCTGATCTTTAAGGGTCCTCACCTGGGGTTAAATACCCCTACGAGGGTAAATCTGGTATTTTGCGGGGGTAACTTATAACAGAATAATAGCTGAGTGAATCTAGCTCGTTAAATGAAATCGAACATTTCAAAAATTGCGAATGTATAAAAGTAGATAGGTATCAACAAAAGGTAAATCTAAATAGGTAACACCAAAAATGTTGCTTCCGTAAGTCTTTTAAATGTTACGTTTAGTACCTAAAGTATAAAGATTACAATTACATAGTTAGGTATGTATTGTAAGAACTTACTAAATATTTTTCTGCAATTTTATAAGTCCAACTAGTTGTTGCCAGTGGCCTCAGCCACGTAGCGTACGTATAATATAGCCTTTGTCACTCAGAAATAAAGTAGTTTTTATCTTCTTCTTCTTCCTGCCCTTATCCCGTTTTATTGGGGGTCGGCGCAACACGTTTTTTTCTTCCATTCTGTCCTAATCACTCGTCACGCTATCATCAACTCCCTTTTCTTTCATACCACTTTTTACACAATCCATCCATCTTTTTTTTGACCTCCCTCTCCCCCTCCATCCATCCACATAACTTTTTTAGCAATATGCGTTTCATCTCTCCTTTTCACATGTCCATTCCAAGACAAACGATTCCCTTTCAACTTTTCAGTCACTGGCGCCACTTACAAACTTCCCCTAATATACTCATTTCTCACTTTATCCATTCTATTCACACCACACATCCATCTTAACATTCTCATCTCCGCTACGTACAATCTTTTTTCATCCGTCTTTTTCACAGCCCAACATTTTGATCCATACAATATGACAGGCCTTATCACGGACTTGTAGTATTTACCCTTCAACTTGAGGGGCATCCGTGGGTCACAAGTGGTTTCTGTGACCTGTCGCCATTTCATCCATCCTGCGTTGATCCGATGTGTTACGTCCCGGTCTACCTCACCATCCCCTTGGATGAGCGACCCGAGGTACTGAAATTCGGAACAGATCGGTATGGGCGTTCCGGTGAATGCTAAAGGCATTGGATTGGAGAGACCGAGAATAAAACAGCTTTTTATCGGTGATCAAATTTTAGCAATCGGACCAGTAGTTACAGAGATTACCTCCTACAAACAAAAAACAAACTTTACTTCTTTATAATATTAGTGTTGATGTAGATAAAGTTGATTTGTATTTATATGTACTATATTTATTGGTAACTTAATTCATGAATCCCCAAGCGACCACCGGTGGCCGCGCATCTATTGTCTTACTATTGTGTTTCTAATTGACGGTATCTGAAGGGTTAAGGTGGCGGGTGCCTGTTCAGAAACTCCCCGCAACGTCGCCGACGACTTGCGCTCGCTCCATCCGGTTACCAAACGGCTGGATGGCGAGGCACTGCTTATCATCCACAAACTGGGGCTACCATGGCCTGAGGATGTCCGTTCCTTCACACGCGCAGTCGTCTCCTTTGCTAGCATTACTACTTCGCAGAAGGAGCTGATCGCGTCCCATTCCCTCTCGTTCCAGATCATGGCCTGGACATGGGCACAGCGTGAGAAGTCCCCGCAGCCAATCACCTCCATGAAGACACGGCACACACACCTCCGCCGTATACTCCGGGTGGTCCGCACAATAGTGACATCCGAGTGTTTCTTCCACTCGAATTCGGTGCAGGAACTTCCCAAACTTACCATGGCCGGTGAGGACTTGCCTCATGCGGAAGGTGGCGAGGCTTCTTTAAATTGATGGAATGAATTGATAAATATCCGTGAAACGATAAAGAACTAAGATTGAATAGTACCTATACCTGGAAGACGATTCCAATTAAGTTTTGCAAACCATTTAGATTTCTGTTTATGGTGGTGATGACTGACAGAAATGCCAAATACAAGCTCTACTTTCATTTCCCCTAGAAATGGCATTCGGTATTTCCATTAGGAATTACTTAGTAACAGTACGGCTTGGAATTCGATGACTTTTGAAGCTAGCTGCTGCATACTTGACTAACGCAACAGTATCTACAGGTTACCTACCCAGTGTTAACTTGAGCTTACTTCCTCGTTTACAAAGTGGCCTTAACCAGCTCTTTTTGAAGGAGATGTGTTTAAATAAGGATTTATTTATTCACAACTATCACGCAACGCTGTCTAGTCCCAAGCTTAGTAGAGCTTGTTTTATGAGTACTAGACAACTGATATAAATCGAACCCCTCGTGGGTTCGATTTATATCAGTTGTCTAGTACTCCGGCATAGAAATCATGGCCACTGACCACTAGATCAACATGCCAGTCATTGTAGGAGAAGCACAGGATTAATGGAGAAAAACTTAAAGCGGAGTCCCGTATAGCCGTAACATGAAATCGACCATTCGACAGTGGATATGGAAGGTGGACCATAATAATAATAATAATAATAATAATAATAATTTATTGTTTCCAAACAATAATACATAAAGAAAACATTCTTTTTATTTTAGTGCCTGCGGTACTGTATGGGGATCGAGAGACTGTAAACTGTCGTAAACATTGTATCATTTGGCTTGCATTCAACCATAAGGTTCTAAGAGTCAAACTAACTGTGGACTGTGGTTTAGTTTCCACGTGCTCTGGTGAGTCACGCTGACGAATTTACTGTTTGTACGTCCCGGCGCCCATTATCGGCATCGGCAAGGAGAAGGATCGTTCAGCATCTCTACATGCAAGCGCATACTGACGGAAACTATGCCTGGTCATGCAAATAGGGATGCCAAAAAATTATGTTCCTTACCGATGCCGATAATGGGCGCTAGGCCTTTAGCTGCATTTCAGCATCACGATGTACTCTTTTGTAAACATGTAGGTAAGTTTTTCACACACAACACTAATCTGCGTAATATGGCAGTCAATATGTTTGATGTTGTCACTTCTTAGAACCCACGTCACACAATGATGATGGCAATAAACTTATGTACACATAAGTTACTTACTTAAGTACATAATTGTGAAAAAGAAAACTCCCACAGAAATTACCTAACACGAATTGCACTACCAAGCATCGAACCCAGGACATTTCAGTTAACACAAGGTGGCATATAGGCATCTAATATATCTAGGTAAGTAGATAGGATCCTAACTAGCAAGGTAAAAACCATGATTAAGAAAAACCACAATTTTCCTTTCGCAGAAAAATATTAATCATTTGTCTATCGCTTTTCTTCCGTCTGATGACACATATTCTAAGATTAAAGATAACATTTTGTCTTACCTTTCGTCGCCTGTTGCTTTTTCCTCAATTGCGACGGTTCATAAAACACATTAAAAACAATAAAGAATCCTTTATACCACTCCAGTACACAGTCCACGTTTTTTTCACATTAACTCAGGCAAAACATTTTTAATAGATTTCTATATTTCTGACGCAAGCTAATTTAAGCGCAATGAAAGTCAATAAAACCGATTTTTCAGTAATAAAAACGCTGAAAATTAGTTCCAATATTTGTCACAAATCACAAATCAGTGGTGGCGTGCCAACTGCATGAGCAACTACCGCAAACTCGACCGCACTACACTTCATTAGCGCGTATACAGAACAACATACCCACTACAATTTGAACAGACCATGCAATAATCACTCATAAGGCGTTAGAGTACAACATCTTTTTCTGTAAAATATTTAGATCTTCTGTTGTAACATGCCAGGCGAAAAAACAGTTTACTGTTATAACAATAGAGTTCCATATCACTTGTGTTGGTTAAGATGACGCCAACAGGCTAACTGCGCGTAGCCCCGCCCCGACGTATTGACAAACAAAGCGATTGGCGGCGAGGTGAGCGCGCTAGCGAGGCAATCCTGCGCAACATTGAGGCGGTCACTTAGATAACACTTGTATTTCCATAAACTTTACCTCCAATTACATTTTATGAAACATATCTTAATTTATTTGAATTTTGAGATATCATAGAAAGAAAACTTTACTGTCACTGCTGAATCTCAGTATTCATTACCTACTCACTACTCAAAGACCTGGAAGAATTTCTAATGAGTGATTAATTAAAAAGAAACCATTCCCACTATAGTAATTAAATTTATTTATTTATTTAGTTCTTTAAACAATCTCTACCCATTAATCTCAATTTTTTTTTTGACAAATACATGCAATCAAAATAGCCTCCATGACGCCCACCGAATAAGTACACAAGAACTACAACTTACACACTTTCCAAGTTCAACTCACTCAGTCTACATCAGTCTGAAGTTTTCTGTAGTAGATTACTGCAGCAACTGCAAAAGTGAATGCAGTAGATCTGTAGCAGATGTCTACATTCAAGGTCATTTGTCAGACGTAGTAGACATTTTCTGAAGTGATAATCTTAAAACTGGAAAAGTCACACTTTTATTTATTTATTTGTTAAAACTTTACGCACTGCTAAAACGCATTCCAAAGAGGACTTGACAACGAAGGAGAAACTTAGACCAGTGTGAAGAGCATCGTAGTAGGTGACTATTGGTAGAGATTTTTACTATGACCAAAACAAAGGATTAAAAAAAAATTTCGTTGCTCTATATCTACTAATTTTATTTTATTGCGTTCCAAGATACAAATCTGTAACTGCTATCCACTTCAAGCTTACCCAATACCTACCTGTTTAAAAAATCGAACAAAGTGTTTGGCCAGAGAAGGTCGGACGAGCCTACAATCAACCCTCTCAATAATCCCTATAGACCTCCCTTAGCCGTACAGCCAGACAACATATTTATTTATATAAACTTCATGTACAGTCGTGGTACATAGGCGGACTTAACAACAAGGCATTCTCTATCAGTTACCAGTCTTCTGGTGTACAATAAACAAATAACAGATATTACAAATAGAACATATCTATACTACAATTCAATTCAATTGTCTGCAACTGTCAGACTACAATTTCATAAATCTGAATGTTGAAACTGATTTCATCTAACTAGAATAGCAGTTTATTGATAGCTTTACTTATTAGTACTAATACGTTACTATTAATCATAGGTAGACACCTTGGAGACAATATACAAATAAATAGTCAAATGAATAATTTAAGTGTCATATTCATCAAGTATATTAACATCAGAGGTGTGCTAAGTGGATTCTTCTATTGATTTGACTTCGCTTACCGAGGATTACCCACAGGAAGACAACCTCCTCCTTGCTTATTAAAAGGTAATAGTGTCGGTAATAAAAAAAATTATCGGGTACTTGGCAACCTTTTTGGTTGCCAAGTAATTCTTACAGGCTACGACTCGTTGAATTCAAATTTGTTTACAGATTAAATCTATCACGTTCAATTCTTAAGATATTGCTAATTAAATAACCGGTATCAACATATTATATCCATATTTACTTTTTTGAAAAAAAGATTTTCACGGGTAGTCTACAATATCTTCTGCAATATAACTTAGATAATAGTACCTGTTTATTTCAGTCTGTCTCTCCCACTACAGGAGATAGGATCTTTCTTTCTTCCTTCCAAACATCTTTTTTGTCTTCAGTGGATCAGTTCTGCCTATAGGCAGCTCAGAAGCTTGTCACGTCATCATTGTCTGGGTCCACCGTGTTGTCGTGACGTCAAAATGGTTGTATTTAAATTTAAAAACGACTGTAGTCTTCTTTGAAAGTCAAAAATACGGCTTTCATTTACTTTGGTCTCATTTACGATAGGATAATTTGAATTACCATGGTCTAGTGGCATGGTCCACAATTCACATTAACTACACGGTCTTATTTAGCGGTATCTAACAATGATACTAGACAACTGATAAACTTCAGAAGTAGTAACGGACGATACCCATGCCATAATTGAATAAATTGATAATTTCTGACTGAATAAATATACCTACTACCTTACCATAATAAAATACGGGATTTAAAAAGGCTTTCTAAAACTTAGCGAAACTGCACCTAAGAGAAATGATTTTATTATTTCTTAGAGATCTGCATGTCACTCGTGATGGTGATGTTCCCAACAACACATTTGTGTAGGTAAACAATATTTCCCCAAAGATCAAACTTTAAATCATCATCTTTCTGCCGTGGTCCCATGTTATTTGGGATCAGCATTACATGATTTTTTCTTCCATTCTGTCCTGTCATTACTAACTACCTTTTTTCCCATCACTCCACACGTAATCCAACCATCTTTTCTTTGGCCTCCCTCAACCTCTCTATCCATCTACTTGTATCGTTACTCATGTACTCTTTTAGTAACATGCTTTCATCTCTCCTCTTTACGTGACCACACCAAGATAAACGGTTCCCTTTCAAACTTTCCTCATTTCTCACATCCATCTCAACATTCTCATTTCTGCTACATACAGTCTTTTTATCCGTCTTTTTCACAGCCTAATATTCTAATCCATATAGTATGACAGCTGGTCTTATTACGGACTTGTAGATTTTACTCTTCAACTTGAGGGGCATTCGTGGGTCACAAGTTATTCCAATAACTTGTCGCCATTTCATCCATCCTGAATTGATCTGACGTGCTACGTCTCGGTCTACTTCACCATCCCCTTGGATAAGAAGTACCGAAAGTCGGAGCAGATCAGTAAGGGCGTTATAGCGAAAGAACAAAATGAAGAAACTTACTCATAATATTATTATCAGGTTTAATAATATAAAGTAAATTAAATAAGTTAATATATCAAATCACTATCTATCTAATAAAAATAAAACGGATTAGATACAAGGTTTTGCTATCAGTCGAAATCCAAAAACTTAGTCATAAAACTCAAAGAATGGAAATTCATTGTTCAGTAATTTGATGATAATTTCCGAAAAACTGGGTGCAATAAAATTGACTATTCCAAACAAAAACCCATTAGTCATCGTAGTAATATGAAGAAAGATTTGACAAGTCATTTGAATTTACCTTTGGGTAATAAAAATGTGAACGGTACCTCTATGCTGGATGATCTGTAGTTTTCGCGATTTCTGACTCGCTCGTTACAAAAGTAGATAACCTACTTTTCTAGTTGCGAAAACTTTCGCAAATATGAATTACCTAGATCTAGTTTTAGGGTTTCATTACATGCTCATTCTACGATAAACCGTACCGTTACTCTATGAAAATTATTTAGCCGTTATTTAACGTTCCGCTGAAGGTCCAAAATTACAAAAATATGAAGGCTGTACGTTTGTTTAGTTCACCAAATCAGCAGCAAATATTTCGTAACCCTAAAATACCAATCGATGGAAACAGCTTTCACAAGCTACACGATACTTGCACGTCATATGTAGCAAGACAAATGTACCTCCCGCGAGGAACTGCTGTAGACACCTAGTCAGCATTCCAATGCATCGGGCCCGCCTCACCCAGTTACGGTCTGCCGGCCGACCAAGTGTTAATTGGAAAAGGAAACCTCAAACAACGAGCCAGCTCAATGCTCTCCACAGAAATGTTTCATTTTTAAACATCTCAGTGACCGTTATAAGTGTTATAACCGATAGATAGGTACATTCATTGCACTTCTAAGAGATGGCTGGTCGATGACCAATGCTCAAGCATGATCTAGGTTAGTTCGAAATATGAATTTGTAATTCTAATTGAGTATGTACGTTCCTGTCATATACCTACTTACCGAGGAATATGTATCAAACCAATAGGGTGGCCTTTTCCCTCCTCCTGACCAAAATTTTAATTATTATTGCTTTTCAATAATGGATTAGAATTAAAAGGAAAATTCGTCCTTATCAGTGCCAGTCTAGTCTATCCGCTACTTCAGTTAAATTTATATGAAGTTTAGTGATGAAATACCTGTTCTAATAGATACCTCTTACATTTTTATTTTTATTAGGTTATATTTATATGCATGTTAAGGATTATGTATGTTTACTCTAAAAACTTATCTCAAAAACTAGCCTTGCCTGGTTAGTTTAAACCCCGTCCTTTCTTGGAAACTACTGAACAGAAATTCTCTGGTCCGTTTGTTTACACAGTGATACAAAGTGGACAATTTCGGGACATTAGAGGTAGTTAAGTCTAACAAAATTACCACACAAGATATGATTGGTGTCCTTTATTTTATTACATAGTAGATTCATAAGCTAAAACTTACATTAGAATACAATAAAATAGAACAAAATGTATTGTAGACCAAGATACTAACAATTTTACACAAACTCGCATTGATCTTACATATTATTAGTTACTTATACAAACCATATTCATAGTATACTTTGTTACAAGAGTTATCTTGATTAATTTCTCATTTTGTATCAGTGGCGTTTAGTATTTAGTGAATTAACATTAAAATTTCTTATAAACCCTAACAAAAATAATCATGGATTTCGTAGCTTCTGCTACGAAACAGCGTAGCGGAACGTAGCAGTTTATTTATTTTAATTAAAGAAAATATTGATGATAATTTACAACTTAATATCGATAAACCCGTTAAAATACCAATAAATATTCGCATTAGATTTTCTTCCTAATTTTATAGACTGCCGACAAGTATTTTACATTGACGGATATACGGGTGTTACTAGATTAAAATGGCTTTATCTACACTAATATTATAAAGAGGGAAAATGTGTATTTTTGTGTGTATGTTTGAAATGAATAAACTTAAAAACTATTGTGCCGATTTCAGAAATTCTTTCACCATTGTAAAGCTACATTCACACTGAGTAACATAGGCTACGTTTATTGCCCGTGTGAAGCCGGATCGGACCGCTAGTATATTATAAGCTGCAATAAGTAGTAAGCAAACAAGATTACCGAAGGATACGAGTGGAGATCAGAGACCCTACCACGAGTTCTAAACACGATCAATTTGACGACCTAAACTGAACTGGCCATGGCACCTGGACCTCAAGTCTGCTATTACAGTGAGGCGTGCGAGCGAGAAAGAGGGATGGAGTTAAAGACCTTAAAAGCCCATCCCTTTAACAGGTCAGTTCAAGTCTTCAAATGGATCGCGATAAGCTCGTGGTACTCGTAGCATCTGTAGGAGCAGCGTGGACGTCACACGCACACCTCCGCCGCGCCCGCGCCTCTGCACGTAAGCTCAGGCGATGTTTATTCTGGGCCCCATGTTAACTCTGCCGTTTAAACACTACGTGCTAGCAGGGCATGAATTAACTTTTCATATAAATAAAATTCACGCTACTCTAACCTCCTGAAATTAACACCTTGTCGTAAATAGTATTTAGTCTCGTCATCTCGTGCCATGTGAAGCCTGTCTTCTGAATGGCCGTGTCGTTTATGGTTCACGAGATTACGTTGGCGGTCGTGTTTAATTGCCAGCAAATACGTATAAGACCAATTAGACACCTATTCGACAAGCGTAGCTGTGACCGCGCGAGCTACTTTATTATTTTGTTGCCGTTCTGTATCGTTATCGGTTTTTAAATTAATTAATGAGATTGGCTTGTTTTTTAATTGGTTACATTACCTAACACCCACTGTGTTGCTTGAAATTCGCTGTTTCAGACACCGACGGAATCGTTCCCAATGATTGGCTAAGGATATTCAATACACATGACCAATAATGCAATTTATTATCTCGTATCTACCTATTCACAAGGTGGACCAATAACCTGGTGAGAGTCGCAGGAATGCGGTGGATGCGAGACGTACAGGACCGTTCGTTGTCGCGACACTTGGGGGAGGCCTATGTCCGACAGTGGACGTCCTTCGGCTGAAAAGTTATGACGACGATATTGATGATGACAAAATTAACAATTTGTTTTCAAATATTATCAGCTTTTCGATATAACCAGGGAGATACCATAACTTAGTAGGTAAGTATTTTTTTGTGATGTTTTTCTTTTTATCTAATATAAACTAGAACTTGACTGCGATCCCACCTGATAATTGACCTGACCTGATTTGTTAGAAAATAGCCCAGAGTCAGACTCAAGACTGTTGATTGCCGTTGAAATACCTAGTTTCTTCTAACTACCTGAGATGACTTGAACAAAATTTATTCATATGTGGGCGTATCGTATTGTACAGCACGTAGATAGGCAACTTCTTTCTACTTCTAGACTGTATCCTCGGGGAATACAGGTTTCATATAAAATCGGTAAAATCCGTTATACTATATAACGTGATTCTCTTCGGTTATATAAATACGAATAATACGATTTGAAAACATATTTAATATATTTTTACATTTGCTCGTTTAACTCTAGAAACACCTAATATTTTAATGTCATTTAAAGCGTTAACAAAACGCTAAAGATAGCAGTTTCGGACTGTCATGATAGAAAATCAACATTTACACACCTCCATTTTGAATTCTCAACTTCCCAGATGTGTCTACATACAATACTTACATAGATACATACAGTCAATACTTAGGGTTCCGTAGAAAATGTCCTCAAGACCACCATTCGACTTGTTAAGAACTTCAGAAGAGGAAATCGATAGGTCAACGATGATGGTATATAAAATTTTAATTCAATATTAACTTGTTATTATGGCAGGATTGGAAATGACTACAAAACATTATCGTTATGTACGTAGACACTGAGAGTGAGCAGTGGTGGCCGAGTGGTAATGGCCCCGACTTACGAGTTGTAGGTCGCAGGTTCGAACCCAGCCAGGCGCATTACTTTGTGTAATTTATTTCATCACCACTGCTCTCAAAACGGTGAAGGAAAACATCGTGAGGAAACCGGCATGTCCTAGAACCAAAAATTCGAAGACATGTGACATCCACCAACACGCACTGGGCCCGCGTGGTGGATTACGGCCCATTCCCTCTCCTAGAGAGGAGGCCTGAGTCCCAGCAGTGGGAACTTTAAAAAGGCTGATGATGATGATGACGTAGACACTACAAATAGCAACTTATGTACTTATCTAATTAGTTATTAGCTCCTAAAAATAACAATTACTAAAGCCTATCGATATGTTTGTGGTAACTTATTATCGAGTCAATTGGAAAACGTACAGGCCCTCCAAAGAAAATACCATTCGCTAAGTTTATTGAACCAAACACGTCGCTCTCACTGTCTCAGATTTTCTGTTAGCTCTACCTACTGCCTGCCTCTACTTTACGATTCCGTGCGTAAACTTACAAACAACGTCGCGGCAAGTATCCGCCATACTCGTCCACTTTAGTGTTTGTCCATGGTGACATGAAACGTGTTCGATAATTATTAGAAGGATCAATAAGGCTACGCCAACTATTCGTCTCTCTGTCAACATGTTTTATGAGCGACGCTTCGGACCGTCGCTCGGTCGTCGGACGCCGGACCTACGTTTCTATTTGAATGTTAATTTCAAACTCAGTTTATTTTAACTAACTCAATAATACTGACGTGAGGGAACGAAAACAGTTATCGGGCAATTGTAAAAGTTCGGTTGTAATCTTTCAAAAACCATCGTTCCTTGCTTTCAACTTCAAACTTCTGTTTTATAGTGGAGTACCTATCCTGAATCAAGTTAGAAAAAAATACTAATTACCTAGGTAGGCGTATTCAAGTTCAGCTTTTTATCTGCATAATGTAATAAAGGGTTGGTACATTCAAATAAGGAAATAAGTAGGTAACCAGGGTCGTCAGTTTTCGTGGAATCCGATAATCTATTCATATGAATGCAACATAATTTTTATAGTAAGTCATTAGGGTTCGTTACTACATAATTACAGTCGCAATTGTCGATTCAAGGTTAAACTACATGTATTGAGCAGAATCAGTGGCCAGGTGACCATCCACTTAACAAAACTCCTCCATGCTACAGAAAGCATGCTAAACCGTTGGTTTCAGGCTGTCGTTCATAGAGGTTGATGGACAGTCATTACACGAAGTCAGAAGCCTACTACCAAGGGGAAGGGCCTTCATATTACAGGGCTGTGGAGGTCACTTGGGCAGTTGTCTCATACAAAATAATGGTGTTTCCACGTTGGCGTTGGTGGTGGTGAAAACTTAAAGTTGATCCCGACATAAATAATTAGCATTGTTTAACGATGACTCTGGTAATTACTAGTTCCGTTTCAGGCAATTTTCAGCGTGGTCGGCGGCATAGGTACCATAACAAAACTAATTACAAGTTTAATTAGTAGTAGGTACCTTCTTAGGTCATAGGGTGACCAATTGAAATTTTATTACAATCTAACGATTAGTAGATATTGGTACCTAGGTAACCGTCACCAATGTTTCTATAACAGTTAAATTACAATAATTTGTCAACAAAACTAATAAGCTATCTTGCCGTCTACCTTACTAGCAAAAACATAATTTTATTGGAGCAAAAAAATCGCCGTGGGAGGTATTATGCAAATTATTTTACCTGTAACCCTAGCAGCATCCAAGACAAATAGAAATATGCCTTATCCTGGTTTGCTTAGGTTTACGATGCGTGTGTAAAATGCGATTATTTCTTTGACCATTCTTTGCCGAATGACCAAAGCGTCTCGCTACAAAATGCCGACTCGCCTTGTTTAAATTATTATGAATTAAATAATCACCTGCCTGTGCAGTGGTTTACTTATTTTAAGCTGAAATATAGATTCGTAAGCAGGTAACCTAGCTACTTATCTACAGACCAACCCGCCTTGGTGACCTAGAAGAACTAAGTCCCTTTTTGTTATTGTAAAAAATAATTACGATCGAGAATGTTTTGAAGAAACTTTTGTGCTCACGATATCAGAAGCATGAACCCTGGACACCGGCATTCTGAAGGTAGATAACAGGCGATGATTACCACTCGTCATACATTAGAGATAGGAATAAAATACCTAGTATACAAGTATCTATAGGCAGATTAGGTAAAGAGCAATAATAATGAAGAATATAAAATATTGCCGAGACCGACGGCATTGCGGCGGGCGGCGCGGTGCCGGCGCAGCGCATGGTGGCGGTGCCGTCGGAATCAGCGCTGACACAGCCCATGTGGAAGGAAATATTCCACCTCAAGCTATCAAATTTTTTCAAACTGTTTTTTTTTTACTATTTTTTTATTTCATCTATTATTTCGGCTTATTTTGTTTAGCCCGATCCAATACAAACTTTTTGCACAACATCTTTCAGCCTGATCGTGTATGTAAATAAAAAAACAACCGACTTCAATGTAAAAAAAAGTGCAAGGATGTCGGTGTTTCTATAATAGTTTTCTCTTCGTTATCTAACACCAACTTCCGAAATTAAAGTTACTTTGCAATTTTTTTACATTGAACTCGGTTGTTATTTTTTTTTTTTTGTTTAAAATGTTTTTTATTCTACATTCGCTCACTGAGTTTCCTGCAAACTTACCTATAAAAACAATTTAATTCTCAAATTTAATTACGAAGATTTTTCCAAATGGCAAAAAAATGTTTTGGTGACATAACTTTAGTTTTTAGATTTTTTCCTATATTTGCGTTATGAGACCTTGCCTAATGCCAAATTTCAGAATTCTAGGTCAACGAGAAGTATCTACCCGATTCTACCCTATGAATTTTGATTCTTTGGAGTGTAAACCTACACGTTTTTGCGACATAAACGGCCTTAACTTTGTTTTCGTTAACTCTGAAGTTTGGTTATTTTCACAGCTTCAAGGGACCGTAGAAGTCTACGGTCCCTTGAAGCTGTAGTAGTAGATGGTTTTAATTTTAACTCGATACCTACACGCGTTCCGGCGATAAAGGGTCTAGACAGACAGACAGACGGCCCACGCAGTGATACTATAAAGGTTCCGTTTTTCCTTTTGAGGTACGGAACCCTAAAAGAAATGTTACCCCACAATCGGAATTAATTCTGTATTGGTATGGTATAGAAGGTACACAAAATACACAAGACAACCAGATCCGGAACGATCTATAGACCATACAAACTTTTATTCCGTGCAGGAATCGAACCCGCGACTTACAGCGCAGCAGCCAATCGATCAAATAAAGCGCCAATTGTGCTGTCAACGGCCAAACCTAGCGGTTTTTTACGTAAAAATGTCCCATGGAATTGGTAGATTTTTAGAAAGCCATACACTAGGGTTCACATGACGATTATAACCTTACAAATGAAACGTTAGTACAATTTCAACATTATTAATCTTTGACCATGTTAACTGCTTCGGACAGTTCAAATGGCGAAGCTTGCGAATATACCTATTTGCAGATCATCAGCGTAAAGGCGGTAGGATGAGAGATCATTGGAAATTGAGTTTATAAAGATAGCGAAAAGATAGAACGCCCCCCTGCGGAACGCCGGCAGAGGTATCGCCACAACGTGGAAGAACCTTCAATGCAAATACGTTGTCGACGACCACAAAGGTAACTACGCAACCAATCAATTACTGCGGAAGATATGTTAAGAGAACTTAGTATGCCAAGTAAGATATCAAAATAAATTGAGCTTGAGCTTAGCAGGACGAACATCTGTGCGATAGCCCGCGCCTTAACCGGCCACTGCAAACTAAACAAGCACCAATTTCACATGAAACTGAGTAACATTGATGTTTGCTGGTACTGTAATCAGGAGAGGGCGACGCCTAAGCACCTTTTGTGTGAATGCGGGCCCCTTATCCACAAACGAAGTATGCATCTGGGCCGACACATTATTCGCCCGGAAGAGATTAAAACTCTTAAAATAGGAGTATTCTAGACTTCCTGGAAAATAAAAGAGTTACTCTAACAAGGTGGCGAGTCACAATAGATCTTTTAGGTCGCAGTGTCCCCTACACTACGGGAGCACTAAATTGCCAGCGCAGCCTTCGTGTAGATATTGTGTTAGACATAGACATACTCAAGTGTCGCCCATAAAGACCGGTCCTGTGCGTCTTAAACCCATCGTATTCCTGAAACCCTCACCAGGTCGCCGGTCCACATTGTAGGAGGCCTTCCAACGCTGCGTCTTCCGATACGAGGTCGACACTCCAGAACCTTTCTTCCCCATCGATCATTTGTTCTACGAGCAATGTGGGCTCTAATGAGGCCCATTGTAAGCGACCGTATCGGTGCCATATGTCTTCACTGGCAACACGCACTGGTCATAGACTTTCCGTCTCGAGTCACTAGTTTATTGGACGAGAAGATACCCCACAGCTTCCCGAACGCTGCCCAGTCGAGTCGGATCCTGGGCACGCCACGATTATGGCGGTAAGTCCCCTCTTTGAGGCGTGGCTGGAAAGACCTCACGGCGTCCTTACCTGCCGCATTACGCAGGTCCTCACCGGACATGGCACGTTCGGGAGGTACCTGTTTCAGATTAAGTCGGAAGAGACGCCCGGGTGTCACCACTGTGCGCAACGCCCGGAGGATACGGTGGAGCACACAGTCGAGGTGTGTACTGCCTGGGCGGAGCATCACCGTGCCCTCGTGGGGGCGATCGGCGGCGGAGACCTCTCGCGCCGGGCCCTGGTCCATGGTCCGGAGCGAGGAGGAATAGCATCCTTCTGCGAAGCAGTAATGCTAGTAAAGGAGGAGGCCGACCGCATCAGGCTACGGCACCCTCGCCGCCGCCGCCGGGTTTCCGATCCCGATTTCCAGCCACCGAAGACGCGGGCTCGCGGACGGCAAGCCATGGGTAGCTCGCTGTCCGATCGTCCAGTAATGGACCGAGCCCAAGACGTCGACGGCGCGCACTGTTCCTGCGCGCCTCAAGGAGTTGTCAGCAGCAGGAGGGGCCCAGCTGGGTCGAAGCCTACTGGGGACAGGGTTATCCGAAAGGGAGCTCGTGCCCCGGTATGAAGGCTAGTAGGAACGGGGTGGGTTTTTAGTCAGTAAGAAACTGACACTATCTCTCGCTCCACCCAAGAGCGGGGGTTGTCATTAGACGATTATTGCTCAACGAAAAAAAAAAAAAAGTCGAATCGGATCCGACGATTGAACTCTTTATCGAAATTATAGCTACCCAACTGGATCGTCAATCCTAGGTAATCGTAGTCGCCCATAACTTCGAGTGTCTCCAATCTTGATAGGTGTGGGTCAGTGTGAGTGCTATATGAATGATAGAACAGAGTACCGAGGAAATGTGATGAAAGATGTTTTAGCGAAAACAAATAAAAGGCTTCATAATAGTAATGCATATATTTTGTTTTATTATAACATGAAAAAAAAATTATGTGACAATTTGCATAATTGAATTGAGTCCGAGGACAATAACTCACTACTCCTACGAGCATAATCAATTATCGAACACAACAATTTGCCCTGGGGGCACAACACAACATTCGTAACATTTTTACATTCCTTCACAAAAACATTGCGTAGGAGTAGTATTGCTAGACCCCGAGAGTGATATATCAAATAGCTTACAATCTTTATCTCCTTCTCCTTTACTAACTTTACTCACAAGTGAATTTTATACACAGCCTTATGATAAATAAAACCCACTGCCGCAAAATTTAAGCCCGGATATATTTCCAAAATTGATTTTTAATCAGAACTAGCTATTACTATCCTAATCGAAAGTTACAACGTCGTCGTCACATCCTTCCTCCTTATTAACATTTTCGATAAACATATTGAATACAATCATACTCCCTCGTTCATTACCAATTTGATCAGTATATGAATCACGACCGAGCAGAAATAAGAATGTAATTCTAGGAGCGTGCCGAGTCGACAGGGCAGTGAGCAGAGTGCACAGTAGGTTTACGTAAGATTAAACAATAGCGTTGCCAGAATCAGTCGCGATTCAATATGTCTGCAATTCAAAAACAGATCGAATGGTGGATAGCCTGCCGTAAAACTTCACGACTGCACCCGACATTTATTATTGAATCTTACAGCTTCGAGTGCACACCGACGTAAGGGAAAATTCACAGGAATCTCAATATAATTTAATTCGATGATGCGACTACAACACACTATACATATCGTGCAGCCGTAGTACTCGTCATTGGACCCTAGTCCTTCGTAGTTTCAAATACATAAAACAGGAACGTGGGTTCACGATGATACTGTGCTTACGCGAGCCAGTGAAATGCTCTTACGTCTTGGTGTGATCTCGAGACGGCAGCCGAACTTAGTCCTTGGAGGACGTGTCCATGGGGCTAGCGGGCTGCAAGATGGCGGGGTTGGGCAGCGGTGCGGCGGACAGCGGCGCCAGCGGGGCGGCCGGCGGCGCCAGCGGGGCCAGCGGCGGCTCCAGCGGGCCCGGCCGCGCCACCAGCCCCGCGCCGCCCGGGATCGCCGGCTTCACGAACCTATCGCTTGTGCGACGTGTCTGTCAATCAAACAACGAAATATATTGATAAAGTACCGACACAATGCCTTTTCCTATACAATAGATAAGCGAAACTATAAAAAATAGAATATTCATTTAATAAAATATTAGTATCCGTGTAGTAATAAATTAGTCACGTTTTTAGCAAAAATTTCCGCTTACCTGAGAGTTGAGATGCAGTGAAGGTCGTGACAGTTGCATCCCGGCGGCGTTAGGCAACAATGGTGACGCGTATGGTGAGAGAGGCCTTGACCCTCCCGGCGACGACACGCTCCGCGATCGTGCCTGCAAATTGAGCATTACCGATCATATTTCGTTTATCAAATTTTTCATAAAAACAAATTGCTAAATTGCTTTCCTATCTCTCATCGCATACCATGGGTTGTGCGAAAGTGAATCCCGGGGCCCTGGACGAAAACGAAGAAGGAAAAGGAGTGGGTTTTAGTCAGTAAAAGTCTGAAACGCCCTCTCGCTCCACGCAAGGGCGGGAAATGTCATTAGATGATTTCCCAGTTAAAAAAAATCTCTCATCGCATCGCCACGTTCTTTCGCATCGGCAATACCTGAATAAACGTCTTTTATTCTTTCAATATGATAATAGATAAACCGGTCTGGATCGATTTCTAAAGAGTATTATTTGAGAGGAATACAACTTTAAACCTTATCTGTCTAGAGTATCATGACTTTTGGATCAACTTAGCAAATGCCTGGGCTAATTTTCCAGGCGACTACTAATACATGTCTAGGTAACTTACACTCAAAGCTTCGTTGAACTGCCTCTCCTCCTCCATCTCGAGCGAGGACTCGCTCTCGGACAAATGTCTGCACAGAGCCTCGCGACGCTCCACTTCTTGCTGCAGTTTTCGCTGCAAACGAACATTCTCCTCCCGAATGTGTTTCTCTTCGAGCGCGAAGCGATGCATCTTCTCCTTGTTCTCATTTTGAGAGACTGCCAGTTGATTTCTGTTGCAAGTTGATATGTGTTAAAATTATGATTTAACCCTTCAGATACCGTCAATTAGAAACACAATAGTAAGACAATAGATGCGCGGCCACCGGTGGTCGCTTGGGGATTCATGAATTAAGAGGAAACTAAGATTACAATACGATTTAAATAAGAATAGGAATGTATTGTGACCTCTATCTGTGTGCTGTGTGTTTTTTTTACTTTATTTTTATCTTTTTAAGGGATTTTCGTAAACTAATGCGACGATGTCAATCCCATCGTACCAACTAAAATCTACGCTATTATCACAGAAAATAATCTACTTTCTTAAATCTATAAAAGAATATCAAAATTTTGCTTCACTACCATTTGCTAAGATACCATTAAAAACTCCTACATCCATTACGGAAAATTTCAATGACTTTAAAAGAATGTTTCTCTTGTCTTTGTATCAGCCACATTCCACCAACATATGCTGTACATATGCTGTACATCCTTCTTTTTCCGACACACTTCACAGTTAGGAGAGTCAGTTTTTCGCATGAGGTAAGCAAAGTTGTTTAGTGGGTTGTGTCCTGATCGCAACCGATGCGCAGCAACAATTTGAGAGAGACTCAATTTTTTATCTGAGAACCAAGGTATATGAGGAGGCTCACACTGTATACTTTTATACCAGATGCCTTTTGATTTTGATCTCTCATTAAAATGCTCTTTCCAACATAAATAATTATTTTTTCTGAATTTACATAAAATTTCGGGAAAAGTACGGTTTTCAAAGAAAATTTAAATGTGAAACAATAATAGTTTTTGTTTTACTTCGTTTAACAGTCTTAGTTAAAATGATAAACTGAAAATAACTGTTTTCTTTCTTATTTTCATTGTTCGCCTTCTTCCATTCGCCACTAATCCAGAAAATTCCCATACTGACCCAAAGATGAGCGAAATTGAAGAACTAGTTTTTGATGTAACTTTTTTGTTTATGATTCGTAAATAAATTAAATTTTCTTGCTCACCCTACCTAAAAGTTGATAGATGACGTCACAATATGGCGGAAAGTCGATCATATTCTTACTTGAATCACATTGTATAAGTTTTCTATTTCGATCTGTAAATATCAGGTCAAGAATCTCTTTTTGCTAATGTTGAAATGCAAATTATCTTAGAGTAGGTACAAATTTTTATTTTTCCTTTATAATTATAATATAAGCAGAATTGATGAGATATGACCACAAGGCAATATTTTTTATGAGTTACCATCAAATGTGAGACCAAAGAGCCATTTCTATAGTTTCAACTAAGTTATTAGCATCTGAAATCACACAACACAATTGAGCGAAAGCAAAGTTAGTGTGTCAAGGCCTTGTATAGTTGTATAATATTGACAAGTAACTTACTCAGTCCAGTTTTAATCATTACTGAGTCCAGGAAATTCCATTATTAATATCAGTGTAAAGTTGAGACTTAATGCTCGTACATCTCATGCCTGTCACTATCCAAGAGTATGTAAGAATCATGTATTTCAAATAAATGATTTGTTATTTACTCACCTTAATTTGACAACTTCAGAACGCAGGGTCTGAATGTGATTGCTTAAATTGGATGCTGTATCACCATTACTAATGTCCCTAGCAAGAAAAAACTCCATTAATAATAAAACAATGAAAATATAGTAAGATGCATGAAGAATTATTAAAAAATTTAGCAAGCACCATGCCTTAAAACTATATAACTATATCATGCATTTAAGTTAGGAATTATGTTACATCATTTCAGGACTGGTTCCATGTCATTAATGCATTATATAATCTCGAAATTAATTATATTTTACTAAAGGAGTTTCAAATTACTATACCCTGAGTAAAATTTGAACTTATGATAAATTTATACCCCAAAAAGTTAGTATAGTAATCAAGTTCAAAACAACACACTATATAATAAATTATAAGATTTTCACCTAGGACTAGCTGGGTCGGACACTGGCTGGTCAAGCCTGATCTGCAGTGACCTCTTCTCTGCCTCCAGCTTGTCCATTCGCTTCCACAGCCTGTTCACTAGAGCTTCCTGCTCCTGTTCCAATGTATTTTCAAGTTCCACCTGTAATTAAGAATTTCAATCACCATTGAATACATATACAATTATACATAGTAACATGATCATACATTTATCTAATTATTCAAATTTACAAAAGGTAAATGAGGAAACCAAATATACATTACAAAATTATTTACAACTGGTATGTGGGTACCTAAATCCTCAAAATAAAAAAAGTCTCAATAATCCTTAACCCTAAAGCTAGAATTACATTATACCAACTCACACATGTACCACACCTGTATCGTACGTAAGCTACAAACTAAACAAACTAGTTTCCATATAAAATATGGGGACCAACACGCCCAGGTGTGTGGCACACGTGTGCGTAGTTTAGTTCTACCTTAAACCTAGCTTCTTGTGAAAAAAGGTAAAAAGTTTTTTGCTTGAAAGCCCCAAAATAATTTTGATATGTCACACAAGTCTGTGAAAGAATTAATTTTTAGACTAACAAAAAAAAAAATTTAAAAATTGTTCAATAAATAAATAATAAATAAATTACATGAACACATAATATAATTTGTAGTTAATGTATCTCGTTTTACTGAACTGAATAGTTTTACCCCTGTTAGACACACAAATTCAGTTGTACCTCCTTCTTAGCACTTATTAACCCAAATAAATCAAATGACTAGAACAAAGAGATGCTAATACATAAAAAAAAAACTTGATTACCTTTTCCCTGCGAAGCCTTTCTAAGTTCATTTGCTTGGCAAGGGTCTCAGCTTCAAGTTTCTCTATTTTTCTCATCAGTTTGTTCACCAGACATTCTTGTTCTTGCTCTAGAGTTTGCTCCAACCGGCATTTCTCCTGGCGTAACTGAAACACAATTCAAAAGCATACTTTCAATATGAATATTTCTAGAACTTTCAAGGTTATAAATTAAAAGGTAATAAAAATATAAATGACCAAAATCATTTATATTTTTATTTTATTTACAATATGTATTGCTTAAATGTCCTTAAAAAGAATCCTACACATTACAATCCCATTAATAATCATTCTAGACATAATTACTTAGTTATTGAATCTTAAGCACACAACCAAGATATGACAAAGATAAGATATCATTATAAAGTTAGCAGTTTATTTTTTATTATATTTACAAGCCTTTCTATTGGTAAGCAAACAATATTATTATATAATATCAAGCTTATACGCTTAGTCTCACAACAAATATGAGAATGATTTGGTGGTGTTCTAAATCAAGCCTAAGTTAAACAAATGCTGTGTGATTATGTCATGCACATATTCACACATCATTTTGTCTTAGGAAATGTGCCTCAATTTACAAGGAAATATTGTGTATGATTCTTAAACCATTTCATTGAATACTGTACCTGATTTAGTTTTCGAGAGAGGTCATTAGTAAGACATTCTTCTTCTCGTTCATAATGATGTGCCAATGTTTCTTTTTCTTTCTTTAGTGCTTGAATTTTTTTCAATAATGTGTTTGAAATATATTCTTCTTCTTGTTCAGCCTTAGCTTGCTGTAAGATAAAAGATTTTATACAGTAATTTTACAAAAGTAATTAAATGTACGCAAAACAGTAAAGCTGCAGTAACTTACAATTGATACTGATGCTTGTCTCAAGGCACGATTCTCTTCTTGGAGAGCCTTTACCCGAAGCTTGTAAGTATCCAGCTCAACTTTAAGAACCCTGAAAAAAGAAATAACATAGTCTCATTAAACATTTTTTCATTGTATTTTTTACTGTATAAAAAGTTATGATTGCAAAGAATGGAAAAAAAATATATATATGACATAATACATAAATTTTTATATTAAAAAATACAAATTACCAGTAGTTACTTGATGTTGTTTATGATAGGTATATAAGATATAAAGTATATTAAACTAGCTAAGCACATCTAAACACAAACCACATTTTAGCAAAACACAATAGAAAACGATGTGCTAACTTCAATTAATCAGAATCTCATCAGAATCTAATATATTTACGAGAAAAACATACCTATTCTGTTGCTGCAGAGATTCAATTCTTTTCTGTAGCTGATCACGAGAAACTGTGCTTGGAGGCAACATAGCTCCTCCATCCAATGAGCTGGAGTCGCTTTCAGACGCTGAATCTCCCATCTTATTACCTACAATGAATGTGTATAATTAAAAGAAAGTAAATATCAAAGATATAAACTTTTTTACGTGTTTTATCTGCAGTGTACCTGGCGAAATCACTGTATCATCCATTTGCACGAGTGATGAGGACGGCAACAAAATGTCATATAAGTTGAAATTTACTGCGGACTTCTAATTTGATACAAAGTCAATATTTTTTAAATGGTTTCCATGAAATTATTGAAGTAAAAACCAAAAGAAAACGAATTAAAGTGCAATGTAATAAATTAAAACACACGAAAACCGTCTCGTCGTTGCAGGCTCAACTAGAGATGTGCATAGACTATTTTGTTTTCAAATATAGATAATATTTTTTTTTTATAAGTTTCCGGTTTTTATTTTTTGGCTCTCAATAAAATTTTGTTCTAGAAAAGGTGAGATAATTATTTTAGGGAACAATGGATAATAAGATCAGTTTTATTCTTCTTATTCTTGGTCCCTTTTAATTTTTTTGTGGAAATTATTACTATTATCGAGAATACCCAGCATTTTGTCATGTTTTGTTTTAAAGGGTAGTAACCCTAACCGAAAAAAAAAACATTTATAAAAAAGTGACACACACGCCATAATGTAAATTGCTTCTCGATTTGGCGTTTGAGTTAAAAAATTAACATTTTGATGTTAAAAAATCGTATATAATGTATAAATAAGACATTTAAAATGTCCTTAGTAAATATTGGTAAGAAGTAAATCTATAGCTTAGATATAATCTGTGTTAAACATTCTCCTTTAAAGTATTTAGGTTGGATCAAAGGAATCGAAGCCATTTCGTTCTTTTCGTGTAAACGGTATTGAAGTTAAATTTCTTATTGTTCCTATAGTTTAAATCGGAAGTGGTGATGTTTATATGATAGACAAAAAGTTTAATTGAAAAGGTGATGGCTGAGTCGTCGCCATAGTTGAGGTGTTGGTGCGATTTCAGAAGTCATTGCTGCTGTTATTGCAACCGTATGTAGTGTTCAGGGAGGATGGCATAATAACTGTCATCGAGAAATAGGTGTCCCTCGCAATGTAGTGTCTCTTACTTCAATGTATAGTGTTAATCATGAAAAATACGATTGATTTATAGTTTATACTGCAGTTAAAAGGTAGTCACTGAGTTTTTTTTTTGCAGAGCATACTTGTAAACAAATCCTACAGTGCATGTTGTAATGTCTTGAGAAAGTGATGAATCCTAATTTCTCTGCTAAAATCTTATAGTATGGGGTGATATATTCATCTAATTGATATATAGGCCAGTTTTAAGTTGATCTTATTATTATTTGGTAATGAAATGTAAATGACACTAATGTTGATAAATATGCCACTTCAGTGATAAAGTTCAAAATATTGAGTTATAATTTAAAATAATTATTTCAAATTAGAAATCATTGGGCATTCAATCTAAGAATAATGTCTAGTTATTTTGCTTCTCATTATGAATCATATTAATTCATGAATCCCCAAGCGACCACCGGTGGCCGCGCATCTATTGTTTTACTATTGTGTCTCTAATTGACGGTATCTGAAGGGTTAATCAAGGAAAGTTTAATTTTGGATTTGTTTATTCTGTCCATTATTCTATAACAATTTAATTATAAAGAACTTATTTTCATTATTAAATTAACTTAACAACAATCAATATTTTAATCACTAGTAAAGCCATAAAAAAGTAGCTGCATTAGAGTAAAAATTAGATGCAAAAAAAAAACATTTTGTTTCTTAATTTTTTTGTTTTTTTTTGTTTTCTATAAAAAGAAAAGAATTTCACAAAATAGTTCCTAAACACCAATGACTTAAATGAAAAGTAAGAATGCAATTATTATATTGTGACAGGTAAACGCTGGTTACGCTGTTTCTTTTAGCACTAATAATAAAAATATTTTTTTTCATTGCATCACAAATGAGGAGAATATAAAATAACTCACATCTTTTTAGGTATAACTTAAAACAAGGGAGTTCCTTCAAAGAAATTGAATCGCTCGATTATAAGTTAATGCACACTAATCACATTCACTTAATCACAATCTGATATCAAACTTTCTGTTATCTAAAGATGTGTTTTTTTCATTTAGGCAATTTGAATTCATTAAAAAGGTACATTATAAATTCTTAAATTACAATCAAGTGTATTTCTTTACGAAAAAAGGAATTAATATGAAAAAAAAGCCTAATTTGTCTATACTCCATCTGTTTAGATAGTTAACTATCTAAACAGATTAACATGTAAACAATGTTAACATGTCCATAACACAAAATAATACAATAAATTTGGCTTGCGAAAACTAGGCGGAAATATAATAAGTACATTCCGCCTAGTTTTCGCCTAGTTATATTTTTATTACAACTTTTATGTACAATATCTACATTCTGTGAGGACTGGTTGGAGATGGCGTGGGAGAAGACAGTTTGGAAAAACTTGGGGAAGGCTTTTGTCCAGAAGTGGGACAGTAAGGGCTAGTAACAAAAAAACTACATTTTATGCAAATAAATGATTTGACTGATAGATAAGACATAAACTAATTGTTTATCTTGTCATAAAATTACTAGGCCTATTTGGTATATGGAGAGATTCAGTTTACTCGGAATTGGGACCAAAAGTTTTTAACAATTCGATAATTTTCCTTTACATATTAAAGTATTTGGAGATTGCCATCCAGGTATTCATTAAAAGTTGTGCTAAAAAGGCTCTGCATTACAGATCCTGTTGCTATGCAGGTAACAATGAACTTGCTAAACCAACTTACATATTTACATCATCATTTAGAACACAAATATATTGAAAAGATTGGAACCTCTTTAGATTTTAGTTGTGCCTTATAGAGAGCAAATATTTTCAGTTCTTCCAGCCCTGCATTCAAATTTGAGTTTAGAGTTAACTCTAATGACGTCAAAAAGTAATTACTCTACCGTGACATTTTTGAATGTGAATGTGAGTTCAACTTTCAAAGCATTGGCCGCTTACTCCATTCTACCCTGCTCTGAGAGTTAGTTGGGTTAACTCTAGGGTAGCTACTGGAGTTATAAAAGAATGTCTCTGGGTTGCAATTATTCTCAACTCTGGTTATTTTTGAACGCAGGGTTGTAGTTTTAAGTTTTCAGAGCTTAAAATATAATCAATATAATTTTAATTTTTTAAATATGTTTAGTTGTAAGTAAATAACTGACTTGTGTGTTCTTTTAGGCTAAGCACTTGCAATGGCTCAATATTACCAGATAGTAGGACAAGGACAACAATTGACTCTAGAAGACTTACAAAGATACTGTCCAAACCTTTGCTTGGATAGAATAATAGTGAACCAAGATGACCAGCAATATGCACAACAGCAGGTAACAGAAAACTTACTGAAAATAAATTGAATACACATTTTTTTAGATTTATATTATTATGTTTAGTATTTTTTGCTATGTTATAGATGTCAATTTCTTTATTTCTTAATCAGGTGGTGGTACAGCAAGCTGATCCGCAGAATGATATTATAGTAAGTGAAGGAGTGCAGTCTCAGCTGGTTGTGAGTGATGGCTTGCAGTACCAACCTCAGTATATTATCCGACATGAAGCCCCTCCACCTCCACCACCTACCCGAGCTGACTTTCAACAACAACAGCAACAGCAGCAGGCGTTACACAGGCACCAAGTGGGTATTGTTCAAATCACTAGTTGTCAAATAAACAAAATAATAGGTATTTTTAGGACTCTAAAAAAAGTTGTTTTGTCCATGAAGTTTTGGGCAAACAATGTGAACTCAAGGTTATCATTAAAATTTATGTGATGAAAATATATTTAGTCCATGGCAAGTATGGCATAAGTTATGATGTGTCATTTATTTGTAGGTTTACTACACATCTGATTTACCTGTGGATGCTCAGGTTGTGTTACAACAGGCCCAACAGATCATTGATGCATCTCTGATGCAACAGGCATCTCCACAACGACCACAACATGTATGTCTTCTGACTAGATTACTTGTGTATTACATTTATGCACTAAAAACAAAATATTGCATTATGGGTTTAAGAACTCCTTGGTATAATAATATAATAATGCTTAGCATGCTAACTTTTTCATTTGGTTAATTGATTTTATTTTATTTGGTTAGCATAGAATTTATAGTGTTACTAGTTCTATAATTTAGTTAAGATTCCTATTATTTTTGGAGATAAGTCATCAAGATTACAAGGCCGTCATAAGGCCTGTCATACTGTATGGATCAGAATGTTGGGCTGTGAAAAAGAAGGACTAAAAAAGATAGCATGTAGCGGAGATGAGAATCATGAGATGGATGTGTGGTGTGACGAGAATGGATAAAGTGAGAAATGAGTATATTAAAGGAAGTTTGAAAGTGGCGCCAGTGACTGAAAAGTTGAGAGTTAATCGGTTGTCTTGGTATAGTCATGTGAAGAGGAGGGATGAAGCGCATATTACTAAGAGAGTTCTGAGTATACATGTAGATGGATGGAGAGGGAGAGGAAGGCCGAAGAAAAGATGGATGAATTGTGTGAGGAGTGATTTGAAGCAAAAGGGAGTTAGTGATAGTTTGACAGGTGACAGGACAGAATGGAGGAAGAAAACATGTTGAGCTGACCCCAAGTAATATGGGGTTAAGGGCAAGAAGAAGAAGAGAAGTCATCAAGATTAAATTGGACTTAATTTCCTTGGCAATTTTCTATCTCTGGGATAGGAAGCAATTAATTGGTACTTCATCAAGTAATCACTTTGTTGTAACATTAAAAACAGAGAAAAATTAATTCATTATTTCATTCTATTTAACTTTTTCTGCTATTTGCCAATACATTTAATAATGGTGCAAGGGTTTAACATTTTTAATGAGAAACGTTGATACTTACTACATTTTCATTTAAACATTTCTTGGTGGAGAAGTAGGATAATCCAAGCCATCTTTTCAATATATATGTACATATATATTGAAAAGATGGGAAGAATAAATTATATTATGTATAGGTTTTCAATTCTTTATGTATATTTTTGTTGTTAAGGTGCCAAATTTAAAATAGCATTACACTTTTTCTGCATATTTAGATATAATTATTATTTTAACAACTGTTTTTTGTGGATGTGGTTATTTAGATTTAAATTAATTACTACTCTTGGCTGTAAATAAATTCTATGCTTCTTAATAATGGATGCTGCATCTTATATATTTCTTTTATAATTACTATTATTCAATAATACCCTAAGTTCTAAGTCTGTCATTTGTTCATGCACCAATTCATTTACTATGGTGAATTGTTTGCATGTTAATAATTCAGATCTTCTATTGCTTAGTCATAGTCTTCTCAGCATTTTCTATTCATCCAAACAACATGAATACCAGTTTTAAAACTTTGGCAAATCAGAGAATCAGTGTTTGAATTACTTGCTATTTGATTGTTTTAATCAAAGAAAAAAAAAAACTCATACCACAAGGTGGAATGGGAGCACATCTATTGTTATTAATTTTACAAATATAATCCTATAATTTAGAAACTGGGCAGACTGGTGGAGTTATACAGAGTGAATTTTGTTGTTCTCTATTAACTCATGAATGATTCATGCTTGTGCTAACAGTTCATATTTCCGTAGACACTGAAGCTTAAGTTACTTAGCCCTGGTTTTTAAAAGTACCTAGTCAGGTCATAAATTCTGTCACATGTTTAATATGAAATAATTGTGACAAGTTTATTCTTTATGTAACCATTTATATACCAAAATAAACTTAACAAAACATAAATACTTATGATAATAAAGTTTATTCAAAATGACCTCCGCGATTTTGAATACAGGCCTTCAATCTGCACGGCCAGTCGTTTATCGCAGCACGAATGAGGTCCGTTAATATCGGCGGCTGCCTTAATCAAGGATGCCTTGACTGACTCCAAATCAGGGTGAGGCTTTGAACAGGCCTTTTCCTCCAAGTGTTGCCATATCTTGTAATCTAACGGAGTCAAATCTGGACTGGAAGAGGGCCAGTCTTCGTGCCGGTTGAAGTTAATTTCACGCGCCGCCAGCCTTGTTTGCTCTTCGCTCTATGAGCTGGCGCCGACTCTTGCTGGAATACCCAGTGCCTGTTATTGAACATGGTATGAGAAACAGGTTCCACAAGGTTCGTCAGAACTATATTTTGATACACAACTCAGCATTCGTTTTTACACCTTTCTCACAAAAATGTACCTCAGTTAAACCCTAATAAGAAACTCCCAACCTTACCATGAGCGAGGATGGAAAATGACCTCTTTGGACACGCGGAATACGGTTGCTCGCTTCATCTACTATGTGCGTTCACCTTATCATTTTGATTGTTGTAGCTGTCTTCTACGGTAAAAATTTTCGCATCCAACAAAAGAATTTCCCGATATTTTTTTCCCGCGCACCGCTTCATCAAAGCGCGGCTTCCCTTCAGTCTCAGGTCCATTAAACGAGCGTTCAAACGATGTCCTGTTTTTCTTCGATAGGCCCGAAGCCCTAAGTCTTCATTTAACACCCTTTTCACCGTGGTTTAGCTTAACCCCATCTGGAGGGCCAACAGATTCTGTTTACGTTTGGGATTTCTTTGAATTCGCGCCTTCACAGCTTTTATCACTACTGGAGTCCTAACAGAGCAAGGGTGACCACTTCTTGACCTGTCATCTACAGTAAAGACTTCATTGTATCATTTGATGGTACGATAAACTAATCTTTCGGTTTTGTTCAAATTTTTCAGTATATCAAAAATTTTAATTGGAGCGTAACCGCAACGATGCTACGCAATAACTGCAACACGATCTTCTTTAAGCGTCCATTCCACATTTAAAAATGAATAAAATTAAAAAATGTATACATTTTTATTTTCATGAACAATTCGAAATTCGAATTCAATAAACTTTTTTGTGGTCAGCATTCTAAAAAAAAACAAGTATTTACTGTGTGACAATACTTATGACTTGACTAGGTATGTTCAAGTCAAATCTATTTTCCAAATTGTAAAATGATTTGATTGACTATTGTTATTTCTTACAATTACAACAGTTACAGCTGCATCTAAACTAGGCGAGCCAAGCACAAGTGGATAACGATTTCGTGAAGCTTAGACAGCTTTATAACTCAAACACTCGCTATACGCTCGTCTTGCGCTCCAAGCGTGTTCGACTTGCTTAATGTAGACAAATCTTTTGAGTCGCCTTTCAGAATAAGAGGGTAAACCCTTCTGCAACAATAAGTTGTAAATGTTGATGTGATCTAAAGCTTTTCATTGACGTCAGCAGCTAGTGAGTCCGGCACATGTGCTGTCGCAACCAACTGTGATACATCCCGCGCAGCCACCGCCGCCTCAGCCGCCACCCCCGCCTCCTCCGCCGCAACATGCTCCCCAACAGGCGGTATGAAACTCGTCCACTAATGATATTTCGTAGTATTTGTACAAACAATTTCATAAAACTATTATCTTGTGTTTTTAGCAAACGCAACAACAACAACAACAGTTGTCGCGGGCGTCACCACAACTCATACAGCACTTCCAACAACAGCATCAACAACAGATTCATCTACAGCAGCTACAGCAACAACAGTTGCAGCACCAGCACCAGCTGCAACAACAACAACAACAACAGCAGCAGGCTCAACATCAACAACACTTGCAGTCACAACAATTACCACACCAGCAAGTTGTTATGCATGCAGCATACATAAATCAAGCTGTAAGTTTGATGTTCTTTTTGGTCATAGGTATTGCAGCATAGAAGTGCAAGTGTGTTTAGTTCACATACCGCTCTCTAGTTTGGTGACCCAGGACCGAACTTAGCATAGCCCAAAAGGACCTTGAAAAACTGCAACGACTTTCCTGCGTAGCGACACAAAATAGATAGCTACATACAGAAGACAATCTCATGTATGTACTTCACTTTTTATACCGACACTCGGTGGACGCACACTAATGAGCGTTTGAGGCGGAACTGTTTGACGAGCGGGCCAAGGCTCTCCGAGATATCATGTCCGTAAGCGGTCTTTCACGATTGATTGCTGTACCTACCTATATATTCTGTGGTAGCGATCACTAGCAGTATGAGAACCACGCGCACGGCTGCCCTGCAGATGATGCTGGGACTGCCTCCACTGCCTCTAATAGTGCAGGAGGAGGCAGCCTCAGCGGCTTTCACGCTCAGAATATTCACCCTGAGTAAAGATTCCAGAATCAAACATGTTCCATCGTCGGCCACATCATCGCAGCCTATCCATAATAAAAAAACAAAAATGCTATTAAACGACAGCCCATGATAGCAGCACCTAGCGATAAAGCTCCAAAGGCGTATCATTGCCAAAAGAATTTCAACATTCAATTGACAGCGGAAGCAAACGACTACTCAGGTCCAGCTGAACCAAGGGTCCACACAGATGGATCAAAGACAGATACTGGCACGGGAGTTGGTGTCTTCTCCAATGACCTCAATATCAGAATATCCAAAACGCTAAGAAAATTTAACACCGTCTATCAGGCGGAATGTGTTGGTATAATCCTAGCGGCCTAGCTTGAGCATGTGTCGTTTGAGACGCACGCATAAATGTACCGTCGTATGCCTCAGGTTGTAGGAAAATAAAAGTTCTGTACCTACTTGTAGCGGGAATATTCTTAAGTCTCGGTTTAGGGTGCGTCCACGTCCACATCTGGCGAATTTGCCGCAAATGTGCAGCTCGCGAGCCGATTGCGAGCTGCGCACGTACAGTCACGGCAATGGTTTGGTGCGCCTCTTTAGCGCAACTCATGCAAGGGTCGTATAAAGGCGTGCGCGCACTCTATTCTCGCACTTACAGTTCCGTTTACTGGTTCAGTACTTTCGAAGATGTCGGACGACACTAGTGCTTTTAATAATATTCTCCTCCGTCCACTCCATGACAACACGTACTTAGCCTCCAGTAATCAGAAACGAACTAAGCGGGTAAAGAACTATTTCGATCGCGTATGGCGCCTAGGTCGCGCGCGATTTGCGCGCGGGCGGTGCAATAGCGGTGCACGAAAAAAAAATGCACGCTCGCAGCTCGCGGGCAGCGAAAACGGCTCGCAAGCTGCACATTCGCCAGATGTGGAGCAATGTGGTTCTAACTTTATTCCCACGATTTTACATAGCCTATAAGTTCAATGATAGTGTATGTGATCTGTTAACCGTGTGGCTTTCGTGCAGGGTTCCGCGCGGCCGCGGCTACTGAACCCGGGGCTGAACAACGCCGGCGTGACGCTGGTGCGCGCTCCCGTGCGAACGGTGCGGCCGCGCCGGCCCGCAGCACGCGCAGCGCCCGCGCCCGCCGCGCTGCATCCGCCGCCGCGCATGCTCAACTCTATGCAGCCGGTAACTACACCGCACGATACCTACCTCCTCCTACTTAGCTCTCCTCGCCAGCGTGACGCCGGTGCGCGCGCCTGTGCGCACGGTGCGGCCGCAACACAAATGGGCTAATCTACTCTTTTATGCAAGTCATTTACATAATCGGCATTGTGTATAGGTAAAAGTGCATCTAGTAATATTTTTCAGTTTTCTATGAACTTGCGTTAAAGTGAAAAGTCTAGTATCGACGAACTACATCAAATGCCTAGCCTTTTCTTAGCTTGGGGAACATCCAGCATCCAGACTTGATTCTTCCTCAAGTTTGGTGATTTTTTCGTTAGTATGGAGTGTTCGCGTGTTTTATTTTGTCAAGTCGCTGCCGCGTTGTCTTAGGGTTGTCTGATCTCATTCGAGAATTCTTCGCTATCCTTGACTCACCGTAACCTTGACTGCGCCTTGGCTGCTTATCTGTGCTGTGCTTGTGTGCTTGCTGCTTGCTGTCTACCGGGCACTAGAGTCCGTATATTCGTTGTGCTTATTATATAGGCAGGGTTGCCGTAATCGTCACGCTTGGCATATATTATTTCTTCAGAGCAGCAACGCACTTTAACTTTACGGTCTTCGCAGCAGTAGCAGAACAGTCCTGTACTGTCGATTTCGGCTTGTGCTCACAGATAATCGACATACGCAGCCCGCCTTAGTTCAGCTCTTGGAGACGCTGCATCTTTTCCTCATAGCTAAGAACACGTCATGCCGGATATGGTGACGTCTGAAGGCCATAATTTGGCATTGATATATATGGAACAGGATATATGTGGTACTATATGCAATTACTCGTTCCCTCTTGTGACTTCGGCCGATGTCAGCAACAGTAAATTCGCTCAGCTGTAATTTATTACAGACCACCTTGGCGAGATAACCTTGGCGGTGTCTTCCTTCTGCTCCTCTTCAACACCATGCAAATGCCAGATCTTCCTCCGTCCTCACTCCTCGATTTACTCAAAATTACGATCTGTTGTTCCACCAGTCGTTATCAGTTGTTGAGAGCTTTCATGATGAATGGTTTTCTTTTGCCCGGTGTACTAACACACGTCTATTGAATCTTTATTCGTCATTCCATAGAACATTTTCCTATTGATCTTTTGTGCAGTTTTTATGTGCCCATTCTGTTTGTGTCGAGTGGTATTGTTTTTAGCAACAACACATCAAGAGGATCTCTTACCATTGTTTTTGATGGTGTCGTTCCCTTATCATTCAGATCTGCGATACACACGTCTATTGGAACCGAAAATCTGAAACTTGAATTCGTCATTCCAACAAACTCACTTCTCATTGATCTATTGTTTACACGGAGTTAGTATAGAAGAGGAGGCGGCCTAAACAACTGTGCACTGTGACTCTCAACTGAGTCCTGACGACATCACGGTGGGCGTGGCTTAAATCAGTGTATTGTTGGCGTTCGTCCTGAGCACAACTTCGTAAACCCACTTATTTGGCATCATATTCGCGATAGAAAACCAAAAAAATTAAGTGTTGTATTTTATCTTGTAAAAATTACTCGGATAGACGTTCTGATGCTATGGATGCCATCACATTTCATTTGTAAGTTATTTTATATGCATAATTTATTAAAATACTCCTAGAAAAATCTTAACGTCAGCATTTCCAAATATAATTCTACTCGACATTAGATGGCGACACTTTATGTCATGGGAACTAAATATATTTAGGTACGTAGAGCTCAGTATTAATATATTTTAATAATCATACGTACTGAAATTTGATCAACATTCATTCCTAAAGGTCCTTTAATCGCCATAATATTATTTTTGTAGTATTTATATAATTTTGTAAACAAGTCGCCATCTATCGTCAAACAGCAAAAATACAGGGCAGTAATTAGAAGCAATTATTTTAACGAATATCCCCAGGCTACAGAACTTGTAAATATAATACTTATATTTCTCTAATATATGATTTGGTCGATCAAATTGTTTTTAATTACCTCACATTGGGTGTAAAAAGTGGAGTATGCAACACAGGGATAAAGCTGTCTTTGTCTTGGGCGGCTTTAATTCTTCACTTCACTCTGGTTTTTTTTATAATCTCCCACTCAATGCTCGGGAGCTAATTATATAAAACCTTCACTGACGTTCGGGATTAAAATAGCAACCTTCGTTTCGTTCGGAATTCAACATGCCGCCCGCGACTTAAAGACACTGCTTTACCCCTAGTCACATAATCTACTATTATTGATTGGTATCGGACGTAAACACGTTTTTTTTTTAAAAAAAAAAGAATAGCTTTGTAATGAATCTTGATAATTCTTTCTATCAAAATAAGCCTTTAAAAAAGTAAAACCTAATAAAAATGGAATAAAAAAAATGTTACAATAAAAAGGATTTTGATGATTTTCGAATGATGTCATTCATCTAATAATAGTATCACTATTTCAATGAAAAATATACGTATCGCATGGTTTGCACAATTAATTTAAAAAACAGAAATCCCTGGTAATTCTGAGTTCGACCCTGTTGCATCTTGCACTTAATGACATCTAGTGTGAGATAGTTACGTAACCACAAAATAAAATCAACAGAACGACCAAGTAGTTTGGCTATTGACCGGCAGATGGCAAATAAAAAAATGGGCGGAGTCTAACACCCCTCACCCCGCAAAATGTCACGCTTTTTTTCTTAGGGAAATCGTATTACAACATCTCCTCTTCTATACTAACTCCGTGATTGTTTATTTATTTATTTGTTGTTTATTTGGGGCTGTCAGAAGTTTTTATATCTAATTTTTTCCAAATTTCTTGTCGCAAACTTTGGACACGTTTCTGCCATTTGAAGTTCGTGTATTCTTCCTCACGTACCTAGTACAAATAGCATTTAAATATGATTTGCTTGCGCTTGCCATTTTCCGAAGAAAAAGTTTGGTCATAGCCGCAGTCGTAATCTTTCTTGCCTATTTAGTAAAGAAAGATTACGACTCCAAAAAAATTAAAATCAATACAAATCACACCATTGCGTGAAAGAAAGTACCCGACGTATTTAGTCATAAAACATTTAATTAAAATCAAAGAATTTGTTAAAACTTAATGAATACGATGAATTAAAATTATTTTCTTTTTGTATAAACAATCGTAATAGATTTAAACTTAATTGTATCTCTAATTCTTACCGGATATTGTCACGATTAAAAAAAAAATGTGCTTCCTTGGACTTGGATTGTGTGAAATACTAGTTTTTAACTTTTTATTTTAACTTACCTTACCAAGTAGGTTAGGCTAAAGGCCGAATAGTCGATATCGGCTCCAGGCCGCTCTGCAAAACTTCCACACGAGGCAAGACGCTCGGTCTGTGTCGCAAAGTAAACGTTGGAGCATTTACCTCACGATGTGCCATAGCTAATCCGTACTTATCTGATAGGTAGCCTGGCCTAAGTTATGTGGTCAAAAAGTACGATTGATTCAAAGAAAAAACAAAATGGCATTTGTTTTTATAACTAAAATAAAGCAAATTGCACACCTAGTGCTTCCATGACACCTAAGTTAAGATCATTTTAGCACCATGTCGTAGAGTTTAAAATGTATATTTATAACAGCATTTTACCAATTCACAGTATTTAATTTCATTTTTCTTATTTTCTATTTCATTTAACATTTTGAACCAATGACAATGAGCCTTATTAATCGGTGTGCACGTGTGGTGGAACTCCGAGTGCTGTTAAAATTCTGTGACTTTGATATTACGATAAAAACAATCATGGTTTTGATAAAGGCGTTATCGGCTAATATCCCACACAAACCAACACGTATACACGGACCGACAGGGCCAGGCGTCATCGCCGGGCGTGCCGGGCGCGGCGGGGGCGGGCGCGCCCAGCCCGGCGCGCGCGCCCACGCCCCGCGTGCTCAACCCGCAGGCGTCGCACGCGCAGCACCGCCCGCCGCGGCCGCGCACGCCGCTCGCGCACCACTCGCTACAGGTATCGCATGTTCACGCTCAACCCAACTTACGACAGCTGACCGCCCAATTGGCACAGCCTAACTAACACTTTGTATTTCAGTGGCTCCGAGTTCTGTAGTTCTATCCCCGAATTTAGTAGTTAGTGCATGCGAGACCTATATTCAAATTTTATTTTTACGCGCCCTCGATACACTTCCGAAGTTCCAAAGCTTATTCCTTATCTGTGTGTCGTTTTAGCAGCACCAACACGCCCAACAACACCAGCAGCATCAACTCGCACAACACGTCCTCGGACAACAAGTTCATTCACAACAACTGAACCAACTCAAGCTGGAGAGAAATCATCAAGTGAGAGAAATTTACCTTTTTATGATAATCACTCCATTATGTTGTACTAAACTTATCAAAGATATTATCAGATACTTTTGAGTTAAGGGATTCCTGATCTTCATTTACAATAAGCTTACTTATCATGCATTATTCTCATCTTTTCCAGCTTCTCAATCAACAAAACCAGGCGCATTCACAGGCTACTCGAATAATAACACCACAGGGGACAATAGTGACGCAAAACCTACCAACACAAATACCCCAACACTCGGCAGTTCCGGCTAATCAGAACAATGGATCTCTACCTCAACAGAACACTCTCGCTACCATTCCGCAACGATCATCACCCCATCCACAGCAAGTGCAGCAGCAAGTTAAAAAGGTTGTAGTTCAACCTAACAACGCCAACGACATGGACGATCTCGAAGAGAGTATTACAGCTGCTATACTTACCAAACACTCGGTCACTGAAAATATGACTCCCTCACCGCAGCAGTTCCACACGCCGCCGCCGGCGATGCGGCCAAACCACGTCGCCGGCAGCGTCGCGCAGCAACACCAACAGCAACACCCACAACTCAACTTCAACTCGCAGCACAGCTTCCAGCCACAGCAACTGACCTACGAACAACCACACGTGCAACAACACCCCCAAACACTCTCACAGCTATTGATGGACAACGACATGGAGGAGGAACGACAAGTATTAACCCTAAATAATGGTCAGAGGATAACTCTCGCCGACTACAAACGGATGCAACAACCACCGCGGACGCCTATACAACAACAACAGCAGCAACAACAGCAAGCAAGGTATGTTACGCTTATTGTTAAACTATAACATGCAGTAAAATAATTCTGGTGGAAAATATTCCTATTAAAAAACCTTTTTTAATATTTTACAGAGATGCTGGAAGACAAACTTTAGTGAGAAGCAAAGAACTGCAGAGGCCTGTACAAAGAGTACCGCCGATGCAAGCTCAACAACTCAACTCCACAGTGGCCCCTCAGCATGGTAATTAGAATAATGTTATGAAGTAATTAGTTTTATGCAATATCAATACATAATAGCTTGCGTCCAAATGAACTGTCAATAACGATTATAAGCTAAACTATGTGATGTGTTGTATTGCAAACATTAAAAAAATATGTAAAGGCAGTAGTATAATTTGAATCTAAAAATGTACCTACATTCTTTGCTTAATGTTTGAGGCGCCGTTTCCTAATGTGAAGTAGCCCTCTTTTTAGAAAACAACGAAAATATGTCTGGACCCTCAGAGCTACATTCGGAGACGCAATCTGCAAAAATGTTAATATTCCTTCAAAACGGTGAACAGAGGTTGATCACTTTCACACTGCCTAAAGAAAGCTGTACACTGCAAGAAGTTCTAGAGCAGGTATGATTTTCAAATAATTTAATAATAGTAACCTATTACATTATAATTGTTATTTTTGTCGATTTCATTTTGGGTAACAGTAGTGTTTTATTTGATAATGAGTTAAGAAATTGCTTGCTACATGGCCAACAACAAGAACTAATGCTTTGATCACACGTTCCGAGTAAACGAGCGAAACAGTGCTCTCGGCTGAATACTCGGTACGTATAAACAAAGCGCCGAGTGCTCGGCCGAGCGCTTATCTCTACAACTCGCTTACATCACTGTCTCGGCCGAGCAACATTTTACTGTCTCGCCTATTTACAGCCAGTTTAGCAGCCAAGACAAAGCCATTTGTTTTGTAGCCAGGTGATATGGCCAGTGTTGGTCATGTAGTCAACCATTTTTTTTTTTTAATGAGATGGCTACAATGCCATGGCCCAATAAAGCACGGGCTGTGCTTCACTATCATACATATGGCTGGCCTGTTGGTCTAGTGGTGAGTGGCCCTGACTGCTATACCGGAGGTCGTGGGTTCGATTCCCACCCAGGACAAATGTTTATGTGATGAGCATGATCATTTGTTCTGTGTCTGGGTGTAATTTATCTATAATATGTATATATTTAGAAATATATAAGTATGCCTATCAGTTGTCTAGTACCCATAACACAAGCTCTGCTTAGCTTGGGACTAGACAGCGTTGTGTGATAGTTGTGGAATATTATTATTATTATTATATTATTACATATCAATGCTTATTCTATCATCAATTCCTAACTTTATAAATAGTTATGATTTCTTATTTACTACTGTTATATTTTTCAGGTCAACGTTCCCTTTTCGGAGGACACGCATATACAATGTATGCAAAATACAAGTAGTGAGATTGACTACTTTGTGTCTGTGGGCTCAACAACTAGAATCGAGGAAATGTTAGAAAATCACCCGGTTAGTAGTTATTTTAGTTGTTAGTTACAAATTATACAGGGTTAATTGTAAAACACTAACACAACCTTGCAGGACTGTGTTACTAACATCATAAACAACAAAACTTTATTTCTATGAGTTTTTATAAAACATAATTCATTTACCAAAAAAAAACCTTAAATACTTCGTTGTTTTGTCTAACATATTTCAACTCATCACATCTGTATGACGCGACGCAAGCGCATCTAGCACGCCCGCCGCTCGATCCCTACTCCCTCCGCTATTGTACTATCACTTGCTTCGCATACACTTCGTAATATTTATAACATTCAATTTAAATATTTATATTTTTTATGAATATCAGATGAACTAAAATATATGATAATGTTTTAAGTCATAGAAACAAAAGTTGTTATTTAGAATGTTAGTAACATAGTCATGATAGGTAGCCAGTGTTTTACAAATAACCCTGTATACAGAACTGTTGCGTGGTGTAGGAGGAGATAGATAAACTGACAGACGCGTAATGCGACTTTGTTTTGTATGGACAGCATCATCAAATTCATAAACTAGTTACCCCCCTTTTCTAAGGTATATTAAGGTGTGACGGGCACTCTATTGATGCAGCTGTCTATATTTAATTAGTTGTAATTTAGATTTGTAATCTATAGTAATTTATTTACACACAATCACAATTATCTGAATTTCAAAGTATGTTAGTTAATGTATGAGTTTTATTGAAAGTTCTTATTATATTGTTGCAGATGTTAGTAGGAGGTGATATGAGTAGTAGTAGAAATTCCCCCACCATGATGTCACAACCACAGAGTAGTGAAATGTCTACACCCGAAAAATCCCAGTGTCCAGATAATGGTAAGTAACTAAGTATATCTCCGCATTAATATGTAATACTAGCTTTTGCCCGTAGCTTTGCCCGCGTACATAAAATATAGCCTATGTCACTCAGAAATATTATATTTCTATTGATGAAAAAATTTTAGCAATCCCGAACAGTACATCCAGAGATTACCTCCTGCAAACAAAAAGATAAAAAAAAACAAACTTTACCTCTTTATTATATTTGTGTAAATGTAGATAAATCGAAATGGTGTGCTTATTTTAAAACATTCATAATTTTCCAGTAAACAACAGTCCAGAATCTCCAGGGCCCCGCTCTCCGCCGCCACGGCTAGTGGACGGCATGCTAGCTGTTTGTAAGTCATGTGGATACACGGGATACGACTTCAGTCGCTGTGAACGGTAAATACCTACTTTATCAACTAATCAATTGATTAAATCAGTTTATTGCAGTCCTCCATCGTCGACCCTCACCAAGTTATCAACCTTTAGGTACCAGCTAAAGGTTGATGAGGGTCGCGGGAATCCGATGGATGTGAGATGCACAGGACCGGCCTTTATTGTGACACTTGGGGTTGGCCTTGTCCAACAGTGGACGTCTTTTAACTGAAATATAGTAATGATGATGAAGATGACTGCAGTCTGCTACTGGAGTCCAGCTTAGGCCAATTTACGCCACGACATCAGATGGTTCGCCGTCTGCATCCGGTGTGAGCCGACCCTTGTATCTGGGCGTCCGCCCTACGGTACTCAATTCACTGTCCACACCTTTTTAGGAACTTACATTGTATTTTCATGTTTCTTTTTTTTCCTAGGTGTAAACGAGTATTTACAGAAGAGCCTAAAGGTGTACCAAGTAAAAAAGTAGAACAGAAAAAGAAGGAGCCAGAAAAATCATTATCAGCCATAGAAAAACAGAGGTAAAGTATTGTTACGTACGTAGGTAATTAAATGCCGATTTACCAATAAAGAACTTTATTTACCACAAACAATAAATAATTAGTCCAGTCAACAATAATCCAAATCACAGTTAGCACTAGAGTTCCGTTATACTATCGCCTCGGTCGTTAGATAAAATCACTTTGCACACTTAAATAGATCGCTCTCGTTCGCAGTCGAAATCAAAACTGACTCACTTCCGTTCGGGGGCTCGTATTTATACGCGGAGCAAAGAAAATTCTAGATACTGACGTCTCAGGATAGTTCCAGAACAATAGAGTCGCATCGCGGGGCCATAAATCAATTTTGTTGCTTTGTCCTTCGCGAGTCACTCACGCGAATTTCGACTCTATTGTGAATATCGGAAAGTACCATTTCCCTTATCCACCTACAGATACCTACAGATTACATACCTACTAAATAGTAGGTACAACAAGTACTTAAGACGGAATGTTCCAGATCTTGCCAGGCTAGGTAGGTACTTTGGTTCTAGAGCTTTCGAACAGTAATGCGTTTTAATTATTCGTTGCTACTCTTTAATTTGTCGGAGATATGACGTGTTGAAATTTTATCGGCGCAACAGTATGGATTATTCAGATTATTTTTATGTATCTACTAGCTTTTGCCAGCGTGTCATATATGTGTGTATGCGCGTGTATCAATACGCGACGCGCGAGCGCGCGGCGTCCGCATGGCCAGTAATAAACCGAATGTTCCAGAGCACGGTCGTTTTATTCGTTACAAATACCTCACAGCGGCTTTGCCCGCGTACATAAAATATAGCCTATATCACTCAGGAATAAAGCAGCTTTCTAACGGTCCAAAAATTTTAGCAATCGGACCCGTACTCCCAGAAATTACCTCCTACAAACAAAAAAACAAACTACCTCTTTATTATATTAGTGTAAATAATACTTTTTTGAATTGAGAGGCATAATAAATAGAAATCATCTTTTGTCCGAGCATCAAGATTAGACCTTACTTGTACTAGTTTCTAATATTTTTAATCTTGTTCCAGCACATGTGGGGAAGGTATTAAACTAAATTTATTAAAGACTACCATGAAGACGCTAAACAATAAAACAGTAAGTATGATCCTGATAAAATATGGTTCTGCAAATAGCACTTATTTTAATGCTTCCTGAACTTTCGCTCAACTTTTATTTTTCTTGCAGCCTGTACAAGAAAAGAAGCCGCCTAGAGTAAGAAAACCACGTGGTAAACAACCAGATCCAGAGCCCGTTATATTAACTTTAAGTTCAGATGAAGAGGACTCAAACAGTTCTATGTTGAGTCAGGTAATAACTTGAACATTTTTAGACTCAAGGAATTTATGTCTAAAGTAGTCTTCTTTTTTCTACCTAGTTGTATTGTTTTTAACACTCAGACATTAATTAAACCCTATGCGAACGCGTTCGCGCTGTCATTGTCTTACTATTGTATCTCTAATTGACGATATCTGAACAGTTAAATAAGGCTATGCAATGCCATGCTGCAATCATTTGATTTCTGAAGATACTAAAAACCCCAAAATATATGTTAGGTATGTAATATTATAAAAATATGAAAACCAAATAAAGCTAAACAACTGTTTCTAGCATGAACATTCAATAAGTATGAAGGAGCCATCACTGAGCGAAATAGAAGGTGGGACCCCAGACAGCGGCATCGGTATTGACAACATGGACGGTAAGATCTTTGCCTGATTATTATGAGTTATAGACCTAATGATTTTCGATGAAATAAATAAATCCAAAAGTGTTATACGAAATAAGTTTTAAAATATATAAATTGTATATGCAAAGAAATAATATTAACAGTTGATACATACGTGACGTAGCGTGAGATACGTTACGTCACGTATGTATCTTGTGAACGTTATTGAAATAAAAATATGCCAAATAACTTCATATAATGCTAGCTGTTGCCCGTGACTTGGCTCGCATACATAAGTCTATGTCACTTATATATAAATCAGCTTCGGTGAAAAAATTTTAGCAATCAGACCAGCACTTCCAGAGATTACCTTCTACAAAAAAAACATTAGTGTACGAGATCAGACGCACCCTTTCTGAAAAGGTCGCTTTCTGTCTTTTTCGCACAATGTCTCGTTCTCAAAATTTCGCGTTAGTAATATTCCACATTTATTACGTAAGATGATTTAGGAGGGCAGGAGGGGTCAAGCATGGCTTAATTTTTCTTACAAGGAGGTGGGAGTGAGTCTTGAAAGTTCCGCTGCGCGTGTTTTCGTGTTTACTAACATAGTTCGCTAACGGAATAGGAGCATGGCCTAACAGTTTTTGTTACAATTTTCTTACAAAACATGTTATTAAAACTAATATGTTTTAATAACATGTTTTGTAAGAAAATTGGCGCAGCGGACCCAGCTTTAGAAGATCACACAAACACGCAACGTTAAGATTTGAAAAAGCGCGGGCAACCGCGCTTTCCAACTGGCAACCCTATATCTAGACAAATACAAAACACGACTAGAGATGGGTGGTGGGTAAAAACCCTTCGGGTAGTTACCGGGTAAATACCCAATTTGGGTATAAACAGGGTTTTAACCCGGTAAATACCCATAAGCATGGGTATAAACTTTTGACACTTTTTGTAATATTTTATTTAATACAGTAGAGTTGAATTTTAGTTCGCTTACATAGTTTTAACACATCCATGTTATGAGTTCGGAAATAGTCATATATTCTTACGTTTCAACGCCTGATTATTGTTTTTGTTAAATAAAGTGTAATATAAATCTTGCATAAAGGCAAATTTTCTTCAACTAAAAAAAAAGTTGATTTTCAAGTTCTTATAAAGTAAAAAACATAATTGTATAATGTTATTATTTTATTTTTGTTTTTTTTTAAGATATAAAATCTTAAGTGTTTTAAATGTTATTTCTACATTGTGTGTATCAGATAATCTAATGTACCGCATGTGTAATAAACCGCCAAATATAATACATAAAAAATACAGACGTGCAATTTTTACATAATTTGTTAGTAGAAACTAGTATTTGCCGACACCATGTACATTTCATGCATAAAACATATTTGATAAAAAAATTTTAGTGCTAAAAATGTATAAAAGACTAAGTCGAAAAAGTAAATACCCACCATTTGGGTATTTACCCGGGTAAAAACCCTGCATTTGGGTATTTACCGGGTAAAAACCCATCTCTAAACACGACAGACACGTTATTATTCATAGAAAATCATTTGTTTAAAAAAAAAAACTCAAATATTATGAAGCTTCTGTTAAGTAACTCAAATTGAAGTTTGTAAGTCTCTGTTCTGTTGACTTCTCGTCAGTCGCTCACTTACTATTTCTATAACGCAAAATAATTATTTTTGTTACTTAAAAAATTAATTTTAAACGAGTGACTGTACACTTGTTTACATACTACCCAATTTATATTATCTTTATATTTTTAGGAGCTATTTTTTCAAATTAAAACTCAATTTGTTTTAACTTGATTTAAAACAGAACATATTCGTTTTTCGACGGATACGCGTGCGTGTTTAATTTACGGGTAATTGGTAAACATTTTTCAATTTTAGTGGTAATTTTTTTTTTGTTTTCGTGAAAATTTGGGACCCAAGACCCTAATTATCGCAAAAACCGAGGAGACAAACGTTTTTTCGTAAATTGATAAAAAAAATATTCACCCTTACGCAGTAAAGATTGAAATAGCGTATTTTTATACGTTTCATTTTTATGCCAAAGTATAAAGTATAATTACCAAAAATAAAGTAATACGTTATTATAAAATAAGGTTGGCAACCCTAGCCAGGTACTGAAAAAAGGTGTCCTTTTTCCAATTTCTTACGAGTTTTACAATTTATTCATTAAAGTAATGTATTAAAGAGACGCTAAGTAGACATTTTGCTAAGTTTTATGACTAAGATAGATATAGATTTTAGTTAACTTCCATAAGAGTTTGAAAGATTTAAAGAATGGTGGCGTGATCCTTGAAGAAAGGAGTCGAATTATGTCCGGTTATTGTTTTCTCAAGTAAAAACCGGAACCCAACAAAAACCGGTATTTTCATAACCAATATTTTTTATTCTGGCAACACTACTCAGTCAGCCCATCGAGAATACAAAATTATGTATGGACCGTCCAAAAATGCTATGCCTCAAGATCATCGCGTAGTGTAATATTTTTAATTTTTGTATCTGTGAACATTTTGGACGGGACATGGGACGCAATGCGTCTTGTTTAGCATCTAAAATATAATCTTTGCGATAAAATTACGTTGAATTTACGAAATGTTCAAGGATAACTTCAGAGATGATAAAGGTACATATCTTAGTATTCTAGTCTCAACGTTATATATAATGGAAACGGGCACCGCTTACTAATAATCGGGAACATGCTAAGTACACCCAACGTCAAAATCTATCCACAGTGATTTTTTTTTAATCAATACTTGGTAGTTACTGACGCTACCCTGATGATCTTTTGTATAATTTCATATAATATGTCTCTTTTCTCTGCTATTACGCATTTCTGCCTGAAAATAACTACAGTAGGCTACCTATAGCTAGGTATACATTTGACTACCCGACCTCAAGGCATGTGTATAGGTATTTTGCTGCTACTAAATACATTGCACATTGTTTATATAAAATAAAATAATAAATACCATTCAAGAAACATATCGCTGGTCATGAAAATTTCACCATAAATATCTAACAAGGCATGACTTGTCTGCAATATTAAAAATAATATTTAGATTTTCTCAATCTTGACTTCTTTTCACAAGAAATTTTATTATTTATGATAGGATCACATACATCTACCAATGGCAGTCAATTAAATTCGGAAACATTATTCAAACCTACTCTTTGTGCATATATTATGGATCACTTCATGATATGGCCAACAAATACGGGCTAGATTGTTGAAATGTTAACGTTTGATGATATATCAATCCACGGTTAGTCATCAAAGAATTCCTATATCAATATCATAGGATTTTTTTTGTACGCAAAATATGCACCTTAGTCATGGAGTTGCGGATAACAGCCCGTTTTACCTTTACCTAACATAGGATTTTCCTATGATTATAAAAGGTCTAAAGAAAGTAGACCAAACAATGATTGATAAATCATCAATCTTTTAATGTTTAACTTTTCAATCGTGTAAATTAAAGACAATAGAAAGACAACAACAGATATGGCCACATCATGAAGTAATCAAATTCATGAAGATTGATTCATGAAGCGGTCAATTTTTAAGATCTGGCCATGACATATACATTTTTTGCAGTTAGATTAGCTTTTCTAAGTTGTCACAATTTTGAAGTAATATTTTGTTAGAGAAGGAAATACTTATGCAATATCTGGGCCTCAAGTCTGCTATTACAATAGTGTCAGAATGGTCTATCATTGATTTCATAATTGTTGATTTTGACAAGTTTTGGTAATCTACTAACATAATGGCATCATAATGACTTTCCAATGGTCAACCACTGACACTACATTGAAAGAAGTTGTTTTGATCAGTGACCTACCATTAGAACGTCATTGTGCAGTCATTGCTTTTAATAAGCTCGATAATGCCATTCTACGACAACTCTATCATGAGACCTATGAGTGATCTAGGGATGAGCGATATTAATAAAATATCAATATTAAAATCGATGTTGATATCGACAGCTCAATATCGATTATTTGATATTATCGAGCACAAAATATCGATACTTTATAATATCGATCGGAAACCATGGTCAACTGTAAGTTGTATGCCAAAAATAATGTTAAAAATAATAGACATCATATTTTTTTAAATCAGATTTAATGAAATAATACTACAATTAAAGTTACGTACATAAGTTATGATTCTTATCTATACAACGTGTAACAAAAAGGGTATATACATCAAAAAGCCCTGAAGTTTACTGGTGGTATAGAATCTCTACACAAAGTTTCAGCTCAAAATAACATACTCAAAGAATTGATACCAAATTCTTGGTATCCTTGGTATCGTATGATTCTCGAATTCAAATCATAACAAACGTGTCACGACACTACGAGGGTCAATAACATTCCACGTCACTTGCTAATACTAATAAAGACTTCTTCTGTAAATCTGATCGCCTAGTACCTCTCTTCATAATTCTACCTAATTTCGATACGCGCGGCGCGTGTGTGAATGAAACGCTGTTTGCCTAGTACCTGCCTACTTAAAATTTTGCCTCAAAAAGCAGAAGGTCACGCGAGGCAAAATATCTGCAGGTGTCAGTTCCTGGATGCGACGGAAGAGGTATGGGTGCTGACCTTCATTCTGCAACACTCGCCATACCTACTTGCATATGGTTAGAGGTATACAGCGCTAATGCAGCTCGCCGAGTGCGCTAGTACCTACGTGGGTTATTTTCAAAATGCTCGAGTACAGCCTCCTCAAATTCTGGATCGATAGTGTTTGGGCGACCCCCTAAACCAGAAGCGTGGAACCAGTTTGTTGCAGACGATGTACCTTTCAGTACCTATGTTACAAAGTACTCTGTGAATGTACCTACCTACTATTCGATGGAAGCCCGCCACCGAAGAAACTGTCGGCGCTCAGCTCCTTCTAGGTACCCGCGATAAATCGAGGACGATAAAGTTCGCGAGCAGCTCGCACATTACCGGCCGTCCTCTCTTCCGACACACCACATCATCTCATAATATTCACTATTACTTAACACCATCACCATAGAAATGCCATCACACACGATTATCACAACTGCAATAAAATAATGTTTAAAATCCAAATCACAAACACCGGAACGGATAATTATGCTATGCGACTGCATCGTAAGATTATTGGTCATCCACTAATGCAAAATTATATTTATTTATTTACCTAAATTTGACTTTCGGCGCGTACAAAGACGCCGCCAGTACCGCCAAAGAGAGTAGCCGAACGGACGACGACAACATTGCCATCTCTCTCACATTAAACACGCAGGCGGCGCGTGCGACTGGGACAAAACTATTTTATCGTATTCAATAACATTTGAGCTTCTCAAAGGATTTTTTTTAGGGATCTGTGAACCGTTTTTTAAAATTATCAATAACAATTCTCGTTTCTTATGGACTCCTAGTACTTTCGCATGTTTTTCATTTATTTTAAAATGATAAATTAAGACTAAACTGTGCTACTACTGGTAATGTTTTTGTAGAAAAGGCAAAAAGTTACGCAAAGACCTAATTGTGCGCAAACGTATAGTTTTTTTTAGAAATAAACGCGAAAGATTCACGCATTCACGCGGCGTCGTGAATGCGCACACGACATCTAAATAATTAATTTCTTGTTAACTAAGTACATATCCTATGTATAGCAACCGACATAAAAAGAATTAGGTACGTAAGAAAATTCATCTCGACCCTGCAAAAAGTGACAACTTATTGAAGTCCTCTAATTAAATTAAATTCAAGAACGGAACCCACTGGGAGTTTATTTGTACCAGGAGGCACATATTAAGTTGCTTAGAAATGATATTTGGGTTCATTTTAACAGATATGAAATCCTTTTTCGCAGCGTCTAACGCCGAGTACAACGTTCGTTTAGATTTTACGTAGGTACCTACTTCGTTTAAATTTTTCGTAAATTAAGTATTTGTTACTATCCTATCTACGTAAAACAATAAAAAAGTATGTAGATATTTCTTATTGTTTCACGTAAATACCAGATAGGTACCTAATTATTCCATATCCTTACGAATACCCTTATCTAATTAGTCTCCTCTAAAAGCGGCGTGAGTCGCACGAAAAATAATATGCGCTGCGCGCTAACGAACACGGCCCTACGCGGCGCGCAGGTTTTTCGATGGCCAACGCACGCACTCGCTCTAGTTTTTGGCTTGGTTTGTTGTACACAAACATAATCTTAGTCTTTGTAGGAAAAACTTATTTCTTCTTAAAACTATTTTTCTTAAAAAAAAAAATGTTAGAAAAAATAAACATGCGGAACCCTTTATCCACTGTTTGAAGAAATACCAGGAGTAAGAGGTTTGTTTTTAGTCATAAACAGTTCAATGACACCGATCAGCAGACTTTTTGCTAGTGATGTATTGGTTTCAGTTTGAAATGTTCGGTTTCTGGTATCATATGTATGGAATAAATCACAACTTCCTACCATGTAAACATAAGGTTAGAAAACCTTTTCCGTATCGTTTGTTATCTTATCAAGAGGCCGTGCACTTGGTATGTATACCCCCTTTTTGTTACACGTTGTATATATAAAAATCAATACCACTTTTTGTTGTTATTTTATAAATCAAGAACGGGCTCACCTATCCAAACCAAATTTTTAGGCTTTGTCCGGACTATTTAGTAGATGGTTTATGTGAAGTTTGGTAGGGTATAGTTGGATAGAGTAGCGTAGAGTAAGAGTAGAGTAGGGTATAGTATGGTAGAGTAGGGAAGAACGGGAGCGAAGCCGTGCGGGCAAAAGCTAGTACCTTATATTTTGTTTAATATTAATTTGAAAATGCAATTTGTGTTACATTTAATTTAAAGAAATCAATCATAACCGTTTCTGTTGTTTTGAATAGTAGGTAGGTACAATAAGTTGCACATCAACACTTACATTTTCATAGTTCGCGTCCGAAGTTTCATCTCAAACTTATTATTTATCCCACTCAAAAATATTGCACCTCGGTTGTTTTAAATTAACGTTTATACGATTAAGAACTTAGAACTGAGCTTACTGGTGACTTATAAACTTATAATAAATTATAAATGAATTAGTGAGTGAGTGACTCATTCAATGAGAAGGTAAAGTAGGGATGTTACGTTCATAAATCGACTACCGAGTACCAATGTTTATGAATTATATAAACAAAAGCACAGAAAATAGAAAAATGTGATCGAGATTAGAAAATAACGCGATATCATGTTAAAAATATCGATATGGCGATATTATAAAGTTATAATTATCGATATTTCAACGATATCGATAAATATCGCACATCCCGATTGATTATTGATCGCTCAGCGATCAATAATCTATCATTATGATTCAGCAGATTTTTAGCAAAATGGTTATGAAGATGGGATTGTGCTGGATGACGAATTTTTAAAAATAGGCCCTGGTCAACTGTTTGAACATCCATGTTACTGCTTTTATGGGTGCTTGCATGCTATATATTATTCTTTATTATAAAATAACCACAAAAACTCAACATAAAAAGGATGAAATGTATATGAATAAATGATTTTACTAATCATTTATTATAAGTTTTTTACTGTCCAGGCTGCTCGTCTATGGAATGACATTGCCTGTGGAAATAAAACATGCACTGGCTGTTTAAAAAAAAAAAGTGAAATCGTCTAGTGCTATAAGGCCCTCAATGTTTTTTTTATCATATGATTTCCTTTTGTTAATTTATAATCTTGGTGTGCTTTAAAGTATTCATAATATATAAATAAATACATCATGGATTATTGACATGTTATGCTTTCTGCATAACATGAACATGAAACAAAAAAAAAAAAAACAGTTTTGAGACTATTTTAATGTGGATATAAAACAATCATTTTGGGATATGATTTTAAAAAATGTATCGAAATGGCGTTTTTGCCATTGGCGCATTTATTATAATTAATTGTCACTAGTCAAGAGTTTGTAAGATTAATATTTAAAGCAGCACCTAAACCACTTTTTTAACAATTAATATTTTTTCAACAGATGGCAGCAGAGAAGAAATCAGTCAAAGTTCTTCACAAGTTACATCACTCAACTGTCGAACCATTAGAATCGGGTCATATAGATACACACCAAAAGAAAAGGTACAATATTTCATACAAGTTTTAACAGTATATACCAATTAATAGACAATCGCTATTAATGTAAGTCTACAGATATCACAGATGTCAAGTCTACTGAACCACAAAGGGTAACTGCAGGACACATGTGGGTTTTAGTCAGTAAAAGCATAAAATAGATAGGTACAGAATTTAGACAATCTCATATATGTACTTCACTTTTTATACCTACGCTCAGTAGACGCACTCTAATGTGCGTTTGGGCAGGATTCGACGAGCCTGCCGAGGCGCTCGCGTTGCCTGTGCGTTGCTCGAGCGTGCTTTTATATGTAGATTGACTTCTATACCTATATATTTTGTGGTAAAACTCTGACAAACCTTTCTCGCTCCATCCTATAATGGGAAAAAACATTTGATGATTTCCACTTCAAAAAAAATTGGCGGTATTCTAAATAACAGATAAAACAATGATGATTTATCTGTTATTTAGAATTTACAAATGTATCTGTGATAGTGTTTTCAACATAAATAAATTCATATAGGGCACGACATCACCTTGTGTCATCATACAGGCCAATAAGTCTTCTGCCTGTCATGTCCAAACTGTTCGAGAAAGTCACTGCTCGTAGGCTCAGCAAAGTACTTGAAAATGACGAACTTATCCCCCAACACCAATTCGGATTCAGAATGGGACATTCAACGGTAGAGCAGGTGCATAGAGTGGTGGAAAAGATCCGAGAAGCTTTAGAGCGGAAGGAGTATTGCTCAGCTGTATTCCTGGACGTACAACAAGCATTTGACAAGGTCTGGCACCAGGGACTACTGTACAAAATAAAGAAGCAACTGCCGCATAACCTGTACGTACTGCTGAGGTCATACTTAGAAGACAGAATCTTTCGGGTAAAAGTTAATGACTCGTACTCGAAATTTCACGAAATAAAAGCTGGCGTGCCTCAGGGTTCAGTGCTGGGTCCGCCGCTCTACCTTATATACACAGCAGACTTGCCAACAACAGAGGATGTTCTTAGTGCCACCTTCGCTGATGATACAGCGGCTCTGTGCAGTGACAGAAATCCACATATTGCATCACAAAAGCTACAAGTCCAACTCAACAAGATCAACAAGTGGATGTCAGAGTGGAAAATAAAAGCAAGCGCGAACAAATCTGTTCATGTGACATTCGCACTAAGAAAGGAAGATTGCCCACCTGTTCGACTTGGAGAAGATATACTTCCACATGGCGTAACGGCTAAGTACCTCGGCATACATCTTGACAGGAAACAAACATGGAGACACCACATAGAAAAAAAGCGTGATGAGCTGAATATCACACTTCGTAAAATGAACTGGCTTTTGGCAGGAACATCACACGTATCACTTGAGAACAAGATCCTTATCTACAAAGCAGTATTGAAACCTGTCTGGGCATATGGTGTGGAACTGTGGGGCTCAGCAAAGAACTCAAATCTGGAGATTCTTCAGCGATTCCAGAATAAGGCTCTCAGAATCATCTCAAATGCTCCATGGTTTATCAAAACCTCTGAACTACATGAGCATCTACAGATTGGAACCATAAAGGAGGAAATAGAGCGCAGATCAAAGTCCTACAAAGACAGACTAATGACCCATAATAACACCTTAGCCACAGCTCTGAGTAAACCAGCAGCTATTAAACGATTAAAACGCCACCACATTTGGGACTTTGCTAGTTAGAGCAAGGTGGAAATAATACTGAGAAGGCAGATTCTTCACTGGAAGAATGAACCTTGATGCTAACCGACTCCCACAAAATCTGCTAATGGTTCACGAACCGATTGCAAGATAAAGAAAGGAAAAAAAAAAAAAAAAATATAGGGCACGAAATTTGTACTTGTGTACAAATAAAAATTGAAGTCATTACTTATACCAATAATTGACATACACACAGTATGTCAATTATTGGTATAAGTAATTATCATAATTGGTATTTTTCAAAAATACATATTTTGTTCTGCAGGTATACATATCAGCAAAAGGCATAAAAATTGTTGCACCTTCACTTAAAAATGAATCAAGAGATGTGGCTCTACAAATACAACTCAAAGAAGTTGTCAGAATTTTGGTACATTTTGGTAAAGGGTTACCTGTGATTTTTTTATACACAATGAGCAAATGTGGTGGATATATTAGGAAAACATTGGATATGACAGAGGATTCAGGTAATTTCATACAAACACCGTTGTTTTAAATATTTTATTTTGACTCATTTTAAATATGTTTTGAAATACTCTTATTTTCTTTACAGGTCCTTATTATAATCCAATGTCAAAGATAGATCCTTTCAAAAGAATAACTTTGCTACCAGAAACTATATCAGATGAAGCAAAAATGACATTAAAAGTTTTATTTGGTAAAGTGATGGATGAATTGAATGCTCGGGAAGCCAATGATATATTAGTAAGAACCTGCCCTAAAGAAAGCAATAATGTTGCTAGAATGGCAACACGATTGTCCAGTGCATCCATTGCATCTGGAACTAAAAGGTTTGTAGGCCAGCTATTTATTCAAAATGCCATTTTTTATACAGTAATTTTTGCAGGAACAGTTGACCCAACAAATGATAGTCAGCCAAAAAAGTTTGAGTGTTTTAAAGAGAAATCGTTTTTTTTTTTACCTTACTGAGACTTCAACAAATATTTAAAAGAAAAAAAAAAAAATTCTTGAGTTGTGCTTAGCATCGTAACAAGCCATTCATTTTTATTTATATGTATAAATAGAAGATAAATGTGGAAAATGAAATCCTTCAGGTTTTTAACAAGTATGTTTATATTTACAGTTCCAACCCTGCTGAAATAAGGCAAATCCTAATTTATCCACCTGGGAAAGGTGGTATACCTATAAACACAGAAGACTACATGTGCCTAGCCCAAGATCAGTTTCTAAATGATGTCATCATAGATTTTTATTTAAAGTATTTAGTTCATGATGTTTTAACACCACGGCAGAGAGAAAAGACTCATATTTTTAGCACGTTTTTCTACAAAAGGCTTACTACTAAACCAAGCAAGGTGAACAAAAGTTCGAATCCCCATGAATGGGATAGTAATTTGACTCCAGCACAAAAGAGGCATGCAAGAGTCAAGACGTGGACTAAAAATGTTAACATTTTTGATAAAGATTTTATTGTAGTTCCTATTAATGAAAACTGTCACTGGTTTGTTGCTATTATTTGTTATCCAAGCTTAGAAGGCTGCCGGAGTACGATAGATAACAGACTTGTTACCCCCCAGGAGATTAAAAGAAAAGGTGAGATGCACAATTTAAATGTATTTATTTCTATTTTATTAAATAATTTGAAAATACCTAATCTTACTTATCTTCCAATTTCAGAACGTAGGTCATCTATGCAAATAGGAAACACAACTATCACACCATTAAATAAACAAGAACAGCTTACATTAAATTGTGACTCGGACAACCTTAGTGAAAGAGATGAGGCTGAAGCTGAGGTAGCTAGCTTCCGTTTGTTATTTTATTGTCTATTCTGATCCATACTTATGAAAACCAATTACTTGACACTAATATTTATTACAGGAAAGTGATTTGGACATGCAATGTGATTCAGATGACGAAAACGACTCTGAAAAAAGTCCTGTTGAAAAGAAAATTGAAATTCAACCAAATAGAATAACAGAACCTATTAAACAGTATGTATATTTACCTCGGTCATTGCTATATACAATTCTGTAAAGGCGGGTCTACACTAGAGGAGCCGAGCATGAATCAAACTCAAATTCGTGTAGTGTCGCTCATGGACGGCTCTTCTAGAGTCGGTCCACACCACAGCAACTTGAGCTCAGCTTGTGCTCAGCTCTTCTCCCACCTTATCTTTTAAACCATTTGTCACCATTAATAATTTGAATATGTTAAATTTTGTAGCACTGTATAGCAGCTGTAATAGCTTAGTTTTGTATCATTCTCAGATCAGCATTGGAAACAACTGTAAATCAGCAAGGAAAAGTTGTTATTATTAGGTGTGTTTTAAGCACCTAACACCACATTTAATTTTAGTTGTTAATATCTTAATGTAATATGTTATGCTCAAAAACATTTTTGTTTCAGGCCATGTATACTAATATTTGATTCATTAGCTGGGGCGTCTAGATCCAGAGTTGTAGCCACATTAAGGGACTATCTCACTTGTGAATATCAAGCTAAAGTAAGTATACTTGTCCAAAAAGTGACATAAATTAGTTAGATCTAGTTTACATCTATTTAATGATTACTTTGTGTTACAGGTCTCTCAAAATAAAATTTTCAATAAGGATAACATTAAAGGAAGTTGTCCTAAAATACCTCAACAAAATAATTTTACAGATTGTGGGTTATACCTGCTGCAGTATGTTGAACAATTTTTTAAAGTGAGTAAAAAAACTGTATGTCAATTAAAAGTCACACAAATTATATCATTAATTTTGTCAAACTAAATATTGTTTTGTTTTTAGGATCCTGTAATAGACTATACATTGCCTATAAAACAACTAGCCAGTTGGTTCGACGAAATAATTGTTACTCGAAAACGTGAAGAGATCTCAAATTTATTAAAAACATTGATGCACAAATATAACCCAGATTCGCATTTGGCTTTGCCTGATATTACATTCCCTACTTTAAATGGTATGTATTTTATTATAATTAATTTACATGTGTTAAAGGTATAGGTTTTTGATAGGAAATTGACGTATTATAAGTAATTTTAAAACATTTCCGAAGTACTTGTAATGAATGGAAACTTCTTTAATCTGATAGCTACCATATCAGTTGCTAATGCTAAACTTTCATAGATCTTTCACCCAACAGTAAATGTTTAATGCTGTTATTCTGTATTTTTAGGTAAATTAATTGAAACTGAAGAGCAGCAAGAAGAAAGTTCTGACGGTGACAAAGGCAATTCAAGTAAATCACTAAAATCTGAGGGAAAGGAGTCTGAAACACCAACTCTCACATTTGTCAAACAAATGCCAACAGGTGACATAGTAGTGAAGCGAAACTATGCAGACTCTTCCGATACTATTCACTTACGGAAAACTATAAGACTTTCAAGTGATGCAGAAAATAGATCTATGGTCCAAATAAAACAAGAATTTATCAAGAAAGGTGATAGCGAAAATCAAATCTTGATTCCTATTAAGTTACACACACATACAAGTGACTTGGTTAAAGACATTCAAAATACTTTAATAGTTAATAAGAATAATAAAACTTTGGGTGATAAAAAGCATGGTGTACATAATCAAAATGTATCCAATATGAACTGTATTCGACAAAACATTGGTGAAAGTGACAGCCATCATTCATTCCTGAAATCGAGAAGGGTAAACAAACTCGATGATGTAATGAATGAAACAAGTAAAAAATTCAAAAAGAATGAATGTTGATACTTGTTGCCAGTCCATATACCATGTCTATTAAATTATTTTAAATTTAATGTGTATAGTTGTTTTATGGACTTGTAAATATTAGTTATTAATACTATTAATGTATTTAATACTGTATCTATTTTATAAAGATAACTGTAAAGATTTAAAATTTTACTTGTGTATCATATTAGCTTCAACAAAATAAAAAGAATTGACTTTATCTTTCGTTTTGTGATTTTTTTTTAAATAAAGTTATTTAATAAGCACTTAGGCAAAAAAATAAATTAAATAAATTAAATGTTGCTGTTTATTCATATTCCCTCTTGCTAGAGCTTCCAAATTAAAGAGAAGTATTATTCGTGTAAAGCAATGATTTGTAAGATTTTGAGTCATTATCAGAACTAATTTTCTAACAATGAAATAAACTGTTGTTCTCAATTTAGTTCAAAAATAAGTCGACCCTAGAGGGAAACTACCTTAACACTCTCACCGCCACGCATGTATACATTTTGCCAAAGCAGCAGGCCATGTGGGCGGCGCGCCGCCCATCCCATTTCTTTAGTGGCACGCCAAGCTTAATTTGAGAGAACTTTTGCGGCACGCCAAGTGGCACGCTGGCAGGACACGCCATATATTTATCAGTTAGTAACGGACAAAAATTTTAGTGCTAAATTTTTGGTCCGCCGGCCGCCCACATGGCCTGCCGCAACAGATAAAAAAATCAGTAATGGCTTGCTGCACTAGAATTTACGTGGGCGGCCGGCGTACCACATGGCGGTGAGAGTGTTAAATCCTTAAGTTTGCTCATTTTATAGTAAACATTCCTTTATTTTTAAAAAGTGTTTCCTTTTTTACTAAATTCAAAGGTTTTCTAAAACTCGCTTGCCTCGCCCGAAACTCGAACCAACTAAAAAAACACTTGCTATTTTATTATACTAATCGGTAGAGTTTTGGTCACAGAGTACTTTGTGTTTTGGTCTTACTCAGGTCCTCTTACAAGATGTTCATAAAGAATACCTATTTAGTACATTAGATAGTTCTGTAAATGAATATCTAGTACTGGGTGTTCACTGTGTTCAGTAAAAGACTTACCTACACTCGACAGTAGACTATAACATCGCTCTAGCGTACTATCGAGGTATACCTAATTGGTATTGGTCACACGTTTTGGCGCATTGGTTGAGCGGTAGACTGCTGCGTTGCGTGTCACGGGTTCGATTCCTGTTTGGAGGATGCGGAACAGAGTAGAGTCCCGCAAACCTTTGAATAGGGAGGATCCTCCGGCCAGACAAGCGTTATAGTCTGGTGGGCGACAGCCCGATAGTTGATTTCGGGCTGGCGTACATATTCAAATCGCGCGGAGAACTTAGATTGTGCGATGCAGGATTTCATATTTTCTTCGTAGTTCTTGTGTGGCGTCATAGATGTCGCTACATCCGCATAAACCAATATTTGTAGGGCCTACAGATAGGTAGGTGTTTTGGGTATGGGTGTCTTATGTATTCATCACATGACAAGACACCCGTTTACATGTTTGTGAACGCACCTACAAAACAGGAGTAATTCTTTGAAAGGATTAAAAAAAACTACAGATGGATGGTGTGTAAACCCATCGGGGTATTTTCCCGATAAATACTCATTTTGTGTTTGAACATCACTACGTCTATGTACATGGTATTTACCGGAAAAAAAAACAAAACACCTCTTTAGCTTTCAAGACAGAAGCCCGGAAGCAAGAAGAAAATAGTACAGTGCATTTCAGTGAAGTTCCATTGGCGTAATGTTGGTTCCCCTGTCTATTTACATAAAAAAGAAGGGAAAAAAGAAAAGAGTTGCCTACTATACCAAAATTGTTCCCCGAAATGCGAAACGAAATCGATTTTAAGGGTAGTTGCAACACTTTATGGAGGATTATAAGTGGAATTTTTGGAGAATTATGAGTGGAATAGGATTTTATTTCAAAAATGCACGTCTAAAAGGAAGTTGTTAAAAGAGAGGTACGATATTGTGGCGTAGCGTTTTCGGTATTTGAAAGAATTGCAGGATAGTCGGAATGGAGCCCAGCGTCCTGTACTTTATTCAAAAATAGTTTTAAAAAAAGCAAAAAAGGCAATTGTTAAAAGTGACGAAGTATCAGTTAATTTCTCTAATATTTAGTAATTTAATTGCAAAAAATAATGCAACACTGTTTTTCCGGGTTGCCAACATTACGGCAAAGGAACATCTTAAGTGAAACGCACTTTATTTTGCAAAAAATGACTGTGCCGAAAAGAAAAAAAATTAAAACCAGCCGAACATAATAACATGGATGCTCTGTAACCACTTGTCCCTTCGTATCCCTTTTCCTACCTCCATACTTTCTTTACTTTGCACAAATAGCTTTCCAGTGTATAAATGTGTAGTCTCATTCATCATCTTAACCCTTCAGATACCGTCAATTAGAGACACAATAGTAAGACAATAGATGCGCGGCCACCGGTGGTCGCTTGGGGATTCATGAATTAAATAACATTAATTCATGAATCCCCAAGCGACTCATGAATTAAATAACATTAATTCATGAATCCCCAAGCGACCACCGGTGGCCGCGCATCTATTGTCTTACTATTGTGTCTCTAATTGACGGTATCTGAAGGGTTAAACTGTAATTTTTGTCATTGTAATTTGCTCATTATTTACATGTTATTATCATCGTTGAAACTGGTCCTATATATCCTTTTCTAAATTCCGCTCAATTTAATATTTTTATTTTTATATTTTGGTTTCCCTAACTTTGATTTATAATAAGTACATAATAACGAAATACAACCTGACGTGACATTGGCTGAATGTACAAACCGTGCGAAGCCAAAGAAGAAAAAAAAAAATCATGGATGCTAGAAAAGGTGTTAGATACCAATCGATCGTCAATCGATTGCCGGTCAGTGGCATCGGTCGACGTTGATCGATTAACCCCGACTATATTCCAACAGTTTCTTTCGAAATGTACCTATTCAGAAGAGAACGCATTCTACCATCGATCGATTGGGTCTGGTAGAAACTGTCGATCGACGTCGACTAATCCATTCTACCATCAATCGATGGCATCTATCGACTGGTGTGGTAACACCCTAGAACAATCAAACCAAACTAAAATTCAACTAACCTTATAATAAAAACCTTTATTCGGTGTTTAAAAGAAAGCCGAATTAGCATTTATAGTTTTATTTTACCCATGCATTAAAATTTTGCTGAGATCAGCCGACCCAGAAAGGCTTAAAATAATGCGAGACGCCTGGCCTGTCGGCTGTGGTTTGTTCTAGATAACTAAATGGAAATGAAGAAACTTGTAGAAACTCCTGGGTAGATAATTTACCGACCCCAACGAGTGCCGATGTCTTCAGTTCTTTTGAGAATTTTTGTGGATTATTTTCAAGTTATGTTCTGTGGGTGTTTTATTTATCCACAGACACAAATTGATTCGTAGTGAATATAAATGTTTAGTTTTGTATCGTAAGCTACTGACTCTGCACAACTGGACAATATGTGGAGTAATTAAAACGTGCAATCTTGGTAAAATGGAAACGATAATTTTATTATGAGTCGACTAGGTACCTCAGAGTAATTTGCGGAGAACGCCGCATTTGCTGCCAAATACTGCAAGAACATTAGAATTTGTGTTGCACCCGTATCACGGACCTTTATAGAAATCAGTGACCTGAATGACCCGGTTTCTGATTTAAAAATCTATTATTGTTGACAAAGCGGTATAGTTAAAGATTTTAGTCTACCCAAATGGGTGAAGAAAAAATAAGACAGTTTTTTGACAGTGACGGTGACAGACACCTTAGAGTATAGAATATAAAGAAATGCCCTCATGTTCTATATATTATTTGCTTATACAAATATCTATTAAATCGATACAGAAATATGAAACATCACTTTGTTTCTGTTTTAACCAATGAGTAATCTTATTTGAAGAAAGAGACGTCATACTGTTTGTTTATTCTCTGCCTGGTAACATTTATACATTTCCGTCAAGATACCTACCTCGCCTGCCATCCATGTAGCACGTATTCAGTATGTTACAAAGTACTCTGTGGGATTCTCGCCACGAGTGTCTTGGTTAGCACGTGTGTTTTGAGAATTTTAACTGTTTCCGAGTGATTGTTGTAACTCTTGTGACTTTTTTTTTACTTAATTGTGCCGTCCTTGTGTTCGTAAACAGGTTTGCTGTTTGTTTGTTTATATTTTAGGTTTATCCAAGATGGATAAACATAAACCTCCAGACCCTGACCCCCCCGACATCCAATCCTCCCCAAATGCCCTATCCCAAAACCCATTGTCACAATTTGCCGATGTAGTCTGTAGCATCACAGAAATGGATGTATCTCAGACTTCCAGAAAACGCGCCAACGATGAAGCGACTCTCATTCCTACTCCACCAAGCAAACAACCTAAGAGCCAAGTAGGTCGGTCAAAATACTCTGCTTTGGATAAAGGCCCATATATCGTGCATGTCTCTCGGCTGGAAGCTGCACCAAACGCAGGCACCACCCTACATCCTGTGAACTTCGGAAAGTTCCTATTATTTAATAAAATCTCGAACGTTCGTCGGGACGGAGTCAACAAAGTTGGCCGTAATCGTGTTTCGGTGGAATTTACGTCACCCCAGGATGCAAATGCGTTCCTGGCTAACAACCTTTTACCTAAACATGGTTACTCAGCATCCATCCCTACATTCAACATCACTAGGATGGGTGTTATTTCTGGTGTTCCTACTGACATCTCCGAGGAAGAAGCTATAACCTATCTTTCTGTACTTTCTGGTTGTAGGCAAATCCTCAAAGTTCGACGCATTAGCAGGAAAACACGCAATGACGGTGCTATTGAATGGAAACCCACAGAAACTTGTGTCATCACTTTCGATGGCCAAGTCCTACCTCCAAGAGTATACTGCTGCTATACATCTCTTCCAGTTACTCAGTATATTTACCCTACGATCCAGTGTCGCAAGTGCTGTAGATTCGGGCATGTGGCTAACCTGTGTAGGTCGAAACCACGCTGCAGCAAATGTGGCCACGATCACCCCGGTGATGGTTGCAGCATAACTGAAGGCGAGGCTTTCTGTGTTCTATGCTCGGGCAACCACTTTGCTAATAGCGGGTCATGCCCTGAGCATGGTAGACAGAAGGCCATCAAGACTATTATGGCTGAGAAGGCAATCCCATATGTAGAGGCTAGCAAAATGGTTCCAATACCATCCCGCAACTATGCAAATGCTACCAAGACTCAGTCATACCGCAAAACTGTCACACTCAAACCCAAAACCCACGCCCCACTTTCCCCATCATATAACAGATACCTCCACAGCGAAATTGTTAGTTCCCCCCAACCCACACAGCCTAATGGCTGTGCTCTAAATTTAAATAATACACCAGATAATAACATTATTTCAATTATCGATTTTCTCATAAAACTTTTACCTACTCTTATCTCTTCTTCTTCTAACTCTCAATCACCGTTCAACGTTGCTAATCAACTTATACAAATCCTCTTATCAATTAAAAATGGCGTCCAGCCTAACATTTCTACAGTGGAATGTGAGGAGCGTGTGGCATAAAAAGCACGACCTCATATTCCTCATTAACAAATTTAAACCCTTAGCTTGTTCTATAGCTGAGACTTGGCTTACCCCAAGTCTTAGCTTCCGTATACCACATTACAATGTCCTCCGATGTGACAGATCCGACGGATATGGAGGATCGGCTCTTTTTGTCAATAATCGGGTCCCACTTTTGCCCCTCTCTTTACCTTCACTTACAGGCGACATGAGTATTGTATCTGGAAGGATGGAAGGCATTACAGTATTCTCAATATATATTGCTCACCCTCATCAGGATTTTTTAGTTATCTTAAGAAATGTTCTTTCCAATGTTCAAGGCCCTGTACTAGTCATGGGTGACTTTAACTGTCACCATTATAGATGGGGGTCTGAGCGCTGTGATGCTTTTGGTGCAGCTCTGGTCGAGATTTTGGATGATATGAACCTTTGCGTTTTAAATAATGGTTGTCCAACACGCAGGACTCCCCCTGGGCAGCAGAAGAGCTGTGTAGACCTTACATTTTGCTCTGCTGACCTAGCAGCTTCAATCCATTGGGAATGTACAACATTGTCGCATGGTAGTGATCATTACCCTATTGTCATTTCTTTAGTTAACAGGACTTACTTAGAAAAATCTTCTCCTCCACTTTTGAAGTACAACTTATCCAAACCAGATTGGTCAAAGTTTGCATCATTGGTGGAACAGAAAATTGATATTCTTCCAAATTTAATTCATGAATCCCCAAGCGACCACCGGTGGCCGCGCATCTATTGTCTTACTATTGTGTCTCTAATTGACGGTATCTGAAGGGTTAAACTCAAATTTACCTAGCTCTTCTGATCACCTCCATGCCAAGAGTTGCTATGAGGGTTTTGTAGAAGCAGTCACCTCTAGTGCAGACGCTTGTTTCCCCCTGAAAAATAGTGCTCGAAACAAAATTCCCTCTCCTCCATGATGGGACCAAGAGTGCACTTCAGCAGTTAAGTTGAGAAACGAGGCTGAAACTCACTATAACAGGGAAATGACGACCCAAAATCTGTTGACGTATATGCAAGTCTGTGCACGATCCAAACGTCTCCTACGTAGGAAGAAACGTGCAGGTTGGGTCAAATTCTGCACATCCCTCTCTGCCTCTACCCCAATCTCAGTTGTGTGGAAGAACATAAACAGATTCAAAAGTGGTTGTTCTCCTTCAGTATCTTCACCAATCACTAGGGAAACAGCTGAAATCTTTTTTGACAAATTAGCTCCACCTTATGTCCCACTTCCTTCTGAATTTCATAACATACCCCCACATATAGTTTCCAATGACCCTTTCGATGCGCCTTTTACTTTAAAAGAATTGAGTGTGGTGCTCAGTCATGTCCGGGGCTCAGCACCTGGTATTGATGGAGTGCCATATTCATTTATTACTCATTCTAGTAATAATGCTAAACAATATTTCTTGGACATAATTAATTTTTGCTACAATCGTGGTTGGGTCCCAGACCAATGGAAATTACAAGTCATCATTCCCCTATTGAAACCAGGTAAACATGTTGATGATCCGAACGGCCTTAGACCCATTGCTTTGTCTTCAGTCCTTGCCAAACTAATGGAACACCTTATTAAAAACCGTTTGGAATGGATTGTCGAATCTAGAAATATACTGCCAAACTACCAACTTGGTTTCAGGAAAGGGCTGGGCACAATGGACAGTGTTGGTATTCTGGTTACAGATATCCGTCTAGCATTTTCCAAAAACGAGTCCGTGGTTGCAGCCTTCGTAGACATTTCCTCTGCATACGACAATGTTCTTCTTCCCGTCCTCAGGCAGAAACTGCACCAGCTGAGTATCCCGGTCAAGGTGATCGAATGTATATGTGCACTACTGAACTGTCGCTCGTTGGTTCTGAGAGTTCAGGGCGAGGACTTTGATAAAAGGCAGACTTGGAGGGGCCTTCCACAGGGCTTCGTCCTCAGTCCAATTCTTTATAACTTGTACACATTTGACATGAACTCCTGTTTAATTAATGAATCCCCAAGCGACCACCGGTGGCCGCGCATCTATTGTCTTACTATTGTGTTTCTAATTGACGGTATCTGAAGGGTTAAACAACAATTGTCACATACTACAATACGCAGACGACTTAGTCATTTACGTGACAGACTCCTCCATCACTGACGCTGCATCGTCTTTGTGCCTCTCTCTGGACTCTCTAAATCGATGGCTTCTAAACCATGGTCTTTCATTATCTGCGCCAAAAAGTTCGGCAGTAATCTTTTCTCGCAAAAGAACCATCCCTCCCGTCTTAGTGGCTATTTCAGGGCAAAATATTCCGTTGTCTGGTAAGGTAAAATTTTTAGGCGTTATACTAGATTCAAAATTAACTGGCAAACATCATATAAATTATTTAATCCAAAAATGCGAACGCGTCATCTCCATTTTAAAAGTCCTTGCAGATGTATGGTGGGGTGCCCACCCCTATACCATGAAACTAGTTTACAATGCCCTAGTTCGCAGTATTCTAGACTATGGTGCATTCCACTTAATTCCGTGCAACAGGGGTGCTCTGGTTGGTCTCGATAGACTCCAGTCTAAATGCCTTCGGATCATCTCCGGGTGCATGAAGTCCTCTCCCATCAACGCTTTGCAGGTCGAGTGCGCCGAACCTCCTTTAGCCTTAAGACGCCAATATTTAGCCTCCCGATTTTATCTAGGGTAATGTGTAGATCATCACATCCCCTCATTGGAAAACTGAACGAGTTAAATACCTTGTATAGAACCTCAAATTACTGTAAAAATAAAGAAATGCCTTTAACCCTGAAATATTTTCGCACGACCCAAAATCTTGAATGTCCGCTTGCTCAATATCTCAATCTACCTCTTTTTAATTTCGATTATGAAGTTTTATGTTTTACCCCCAAAATCTCCTACAATATTGGTATTTCTAAAAACTGTCCTTCGGCGAATGCGGCCTTCAATGCGGTGGTGGGAGAACGATGGAATAGTTTTCAAAAACTTTTTCACTGATGCTTCCAAATTTTCTGCCTCTAGTTATACTGGAGCGGCGGTTTATTACCAAAGCTCCAGTATTATCTTACAATTTAAATGTCCCAAGGAGTCCTCTGTGTTTACAGGCGAATGTGTGGCTTTATTAGAAGCTTGCCTTTTTATAGAGTCACACCATAACATCGACAAAGCCGTAATCTTTACAGACTCCCTTAGCTGTCTCCAGGCCCTAATCCAGAGTCCTTTTAAAAGTAAATTACACAGCTCACTACTCCTAAAAATTAAGAAATCCCTACTATCATGCGCTAATAGTCAAAAGGAAGTTCAGCTAGTTCGGATACCTGGTCATTGTGGCATCAAGGGCAATGAACGCGCTGATGCCTTGGCCAAAGATGCTTGTTCTTCAACTACAGCTGATCTCTCACACAACTTTATTCAGGGTTATGACTTACTGAACCTGCCAAAAGCAAGCCTTCAATGTGCATGGCAAGAGCAGTGGGATACCTCTGGTAAAAAAAAGGGTAAATTTTATTATGCAGTACAACCAACCATTTAGTCAAAACCTTGGTTCTTCACATTCAAAAAAATGTCCAAACCTGTTATCTCTGTTGTTTGTAGAATTCGCCTGGGTTTCTGTTGTACGCCTATTTTTTTGGAAAAAATTCGTGTCCGCGACTCCTCCTTATGTGAGTGCGGTTTGGAGGAGGGCACACTTGACCACATATTTTTCCAATGCACCAATAACATTCCACCTTTAGACCTATATAGCCGCCTCCCGAAATTTAAGATCCCTCTCCCAATCAATGTCCCTGCCCTCCTAACTTATCCTTCCCCAGAACTACTGGTGGCGCTGATGTGTTTCATCCGTCACAATAATATCAAATTATGAGTCCTGATTTCTGTACAATTGTGGTTACGTGTATATATTTAATGTTTTAACAACTATAATATTTATGTATTTTTATTTTTTTTGTTTGTTTCAGTCCAGTACTAACTCAACAAGTTCAACTGTATCAATAAAAGATTTTTATGCATACATACTGCTGTTCTAGCATTCTAGTTTCCTGTGTTAATAATATACACTCTTGCCAATCCAATTTACTTATGACATTGGCAGAATAGTCGACATCGGCTCTATTTGCCATTAATAAAAAATAGAATAGAATAGAAAGTACTCTGTGGCACGTATGTAGTACGTCAGGTGTCAAGGGAACAACAACATTGGATTTGAATTGCAATTTTTAGAAATAAAAACACTCCCAACTAATTTGTTTTGAGCTGTGAGTGTCTAGTGGTGCAAATTGAATATGTCTACATGTTCAATAATTCAGTGTGGTGCAAGGAAAAACCCCAATCAACCTCATTTAACCATGCATAGGTTAGTAGCCGTATTTTAAGAAAAACTTTATCATGCTGTTGTTTTTTTTTGTTTATGTATCTTAGATTTATTTATAGAATAAAAGGTCCCAAGTGTACGTACAAGTTATTTCTGTTATTGAACTCTATTTGCTAAGTTTATTACATGTTTTGTTTATAATGCAAATGAGAATTCAAATTAGTGATGTATTTTATTTAATAAGCTATCGATAAGAAACTAACATTTATCGAGCATCAGCTGAAAGAATGTGCCCCAAGGAACCGAAAAAAATATAGGTTGCCTCCTTTTTTTGTTGTAAATAGGGTCGCCTCACATAAAGACGTGACGTGAGAGACGTGTTATTGAATCGATTTTTTTTTCATGTTAGTTAGTGTTTTTAGTCTAATGGACGCTATTAATAGCAATAGAACTCAATTTGTAAATATTTGTTTAAAGTCGTAAATGTAATATGTTCGCGATCTCAGACAAATTTTATTGTATAACATCATTGACAGCAGATTTAGCTAGGCTACCTATTCAAAACATAGTGTCTAATCATAAGTCCTAATGTCTTAATAAACGCATTGTCTAGCACATAATATTTATCATAATCGAATAACAGATGAGGCAAGAGATTTCTTCTACGGATCTCGTACTATAGCCGAACCAACAGTGCTTCTAACCCCTTGTATGTTAATGTGAATTTTATGATTATAATTTTGAAAATTCAAGAAAAGAACTAAATAAAGGACTTGTTACAGTTAAGCTGAAGGTATAATCTAAAAATCCAAAATTTAAAAGTATTGTTATATAAGTAACACTTGTTGCTAATGACGTGGATCTATTTCACTGCAGCCTCCCGCGGTTCACGGAAGCAGCACAAAGGTGCATTGAAAATATAACCTGCGCAACAAGTTAATTAATGTGTATTGTATGTTTGTTATGTTTCTTTAAATGTTTATTGTATATGTGTATAACTGGTGATAGCATCGCATTGGCGTTGGCTGTAATGATGTTATCTACTTAATTTTAAATAAATAAATAAATAAATAAATAAATGTACCAGAAGAACTGTAAGAAACTCTGGATATCGATTCTTTTTGGTTTTGATTCGCGCTTCCCTAGCAATGGCAGCCATCTTTAGGCGTAGGGTTATTTGTAGGTATGCACGCGTATTTTGTAGATATTACCGGTCCATATTATTCGTAGTCTTTGGATTGTCCCTGGTCCTTGCGTTTCGAAATGCGTCAAAAACGATTATATCGCGAATCCAACCAAATTTAAAAGTCACAAAATTTAGAGGCTGTTGAGTAATAACTGTGACATTGCATGTTGGTCGGATTCGCAGTTTTGTCGCTTTTTTTGACGCAATTCGGAACGCAGAGTGTACGTGTGACGGTTAAAATACATCGATTTCATTGTTTTTTTTTATAAATAAAAGCTTTTTATACACTTTTGGAGCACACATGGCTTCCAATAGCAAAGTAGATATTGGTTTCTTAGAGGAAAAGAGGAGTTGGCTTCTACACCCAAGGTTCTTTCCAAGTAAAGTAGGAGGGAAACCAGCATGGTTAGATCTAAGAGACTTGCCAAGCCCAAATGAACTGCTTTGCAAAAAATGCAACGACCCGTTGGTTTTTCTATGCCAGGTATATTTAAATTTTATTACTCAGGAACATTATTTTGTTCATAAAATTTCTTGATACTGAAAAAGAATTGCAATTTTATTATAACCTTAACACTTCAAAGCAACCCGTTAAGGTATTAATGAAATATGCTGTTAAGGTAAAATTGCTATAAAAGAAAAGTTTCATAATTATATGCTTTTTTTCCTCTTTACTTACAGATTTATGCACCTTATGAAGATTCCGAAACAGCTTTCCACAGGACAATATTTTTATTTATATGCAGAAATGGATCATGTTGTCGAGCAAATGATTCAGATAATGTCATTGCGCTACGTTGTCAGCTTCCAAGGAAGAATGACTTTTATTCTTTTGAACCATATGAAGAAATAGAAACTGAAGTAAGGTTTGCAAAAAAAACTCTGTTCTGTCATTGTTGATTAACTTCTGCTCATAATAATATGTTACTTGTTTTGCAAATTATTTCTTATCGATATCAGTAAAAATATCCTTTATAGACGCAAGGCCCATTCTTTATGGTATTATATCTATAAAGCCATTATCATTATTTTATATGTATTATTGCAGGACTTTGCAATGGATAAATGGCCTAACTTGTGTAATCTCTGTGGCTGCAAAGGTCCTTCACATTGTTCAAAATGCAAGAAGACTTATTATTGCAGTCGAAAACATCAAATCCTAGATTGGCAAAAAGGTCACAAGCAAATGTGTCCAGAGTTACAGGTGTGCTCAGATTTTTAATGTATTTGTTGGAGCCAACTAGATAAATTTGCTTTCAGTTAACAGCCTAGTCTATTTACTGTACTGCACCATTTAAGTAGCAACCCTAAAGATATTCAGCTATTCAAACAGCTTGGCAAATTACTTGGATATTAGCTTTAGTCCAAATATTTAAGAGAAATTATTATTCTAATAACAAACAAGGACTAAACATTAAAAAAAATTAAATCCTAGATAGGGAGTCAGAGTCACTGGCTACATGGGGCTCACATTTTTGTCTGTGGGGTTTAACCTTTCGCATGCCTTATTAGAGACACAATTAAAAAACCATTGTGTCCCGCATTGATCTGCATTCCCGGCATACAACGGGTTAAATGACCTTATACTGATCATGACAGAAATTATACACTTGCTCACTATAGCCTCCGTCATACTCTTGAACAAACCCAAACTATACATGTTATGGCATTCTAAGTTAGGAAACTTACTAGGTACTTACTTACTTGCCTTTGCTGTTAGCTTACTTGGCTACGCTTTTAACTGAATGACTAATTAAGCTAGTTTGCTGGGACACTTCCATATTATTCAGTATTAGTGATAACTAGAAATGAACTGATGTATTATCATCATTTTATTATTTAGAATTATATCAATCTTTTGCAGACAGCTGATAGCAAACCTAACAATTTTATTGTCACAGAAGCAGGAAAAACTGTTCTGTTCAAGGAGTGGGAACTCATAGTAGATGAAGAAGATGAGGTACTTTCATATTATTTATGAATTCAACTTTTTTTATTCATTTGAATGATGAGAAATAAATGGTTAATAATCATTTTTCAGGAGGATTCCAAAGATGTGGATGTTGCTCAAGAAATGGATAAGTTAAGAAAATTAATGGAAGAAAAGAAAGCTGGTACTTTAAGCAATGTTAGTGAAGATGAACTGGAACAGTATACTAAGGCAATGCCTGAAGACAAAGTCTTTAATAAGTTCAATAAAAGGGTAGCTAGGCACCCAGACCAGGTCCTGAGGTATGATAGAGGAGGTCAACCATTATGGATTACTGGTAACTCTGGTGACAGTATTGTGAATGTGCCAAACTGTCAGTACTGTAATGGGGAGAGGCAATTTGAATTCCAAGTAAGTTCTACATATACTAAGGAATAACAGTATGTTACCTACTCAACTGCAACCTTATTTTTGAGGAGTACAAATGAAAGTTTTGTTCAATATTAACCCTATAACCGCCCACGTTGGATTAGTCCGATGAGTGTTTTCGCGTCCTATTTGCTAAGGCAGTGTGTTTGCGACTGGGTATTCTATCTCGGTTAGCTGTTTAATCCCCATAGATGACAGAAAAGCTGAAGAGATGGAGTATTTGGTCGTGAATATGCGACCATAGTGGAATAAACGCTAGAATGTTTGTCGGATATATCCGACGTAGGCGGTTAATAGGTTAAAGAGTAACATTTTAGTTCATCTTTCTTCCTTATAATTTGTTACAATCTAGCCAATTGAATGAATTAACTAACTAGCAAGTTATTTTTCAGATAATGCCACAACTTCTCAATTTCATTGGTGTTGGTATAGAGCTCAATAGCATTGACTGGGGAGTACTTGTAGTATACACCTGTAAATCAAGTTGTAATCAAGGGCCAGCATACAAAGAGGAAGTCATTATAAAACAAGATTTGTCAAGTTAAAAATTAATTATTATATTATTTATTAAATAAAGTTAAAGCTACAAAATAACAATTATTTTTCCTTTACTGATTTCTTCCCATAATCATCTGCTAAGTAGGTCATTAAGTCATTTAGTCCTGTGAACTCTGTTCTTGATGTAGGCGGGTTATTCTTGGGCAAAACAGGTAACATGTTGCCCATTTTTGTTCTGAATTCCTTTAGCTGTAAATAGAGACATGGACAATCAAAAAGTTTGACCTTTATGTAGGTAATTACAGGTTCTAAATAAACTAATAGGTATATATACAAATATTTAAATAGAGGTATTTATTTTAAGGTCACTTACATTTTTTGCACCAGATAGTTTCCATATCCCATAGCATAAACATGTAGTGCCTGTTATAGCGTAAACTGTGCCCCAGCCAAGAGCCCTTAGAGCAAGTATAGCACCTGCATCTGCTAACTCAGGACTGCCATGCAGACCTGGAAAAGAAAAGATCCTTAATTCATGAATCCCCAAGCGACACCCGGTGGCCGCGCATCTATTGTCTTACTATTGTGTCTCTAATTGACGGTATCTGAAGGGTTAAGAAACAACAAAAATCCTAAGACGATCCACTGACCAAATAAAACGGTTGCCCATTATTACCTTTGCTAAAGTATTTAGGATCTGTTTTCTTGGCAGTAGATAGTGTTGCACCAAAGCCTATGAAAGCAGAAATCCCAGCAACGGTTGCTAAAAATGCACCAGCTGTAAATAAAATTGACTATAAAGTAAGCTATTCCGAAATAAAGTAATAGATGCAAGCATTATTAGAGGATGCAAGGTTATAAAAACTATTACGTAAGTTCAGTCAAATTGTCAAGTTTTACTTAAATTTTATTCGATGAAGACGTTCTTCTTTCTCTACTGTGTCCATAGTTTTACATAGTATTTCGTAGTTTTATTTACTTAATTTCATCGCGCGCGATCTTTTATGGACCCATCTGACATTGACAGAATAACAAGCAAGACAAAATGACATTATTGATAGAGCTGTACAATAAAATAGTGACGATCCAGTCCCCGTGATTGTTTTTGTTAATATTTCTGGCTTGTATACTTAAGTCTTTTAAGCGAAGTCTATGAATAGTTCATTAGTTTACAAATAGAATAGAGATGTACACATTCAAAATATTTTTGTAGTATCACTTATCTCAGTATCGCACTATCACTTGAGATTAGAGATGGGTTTCTACCCGGTAAATACCGGGTAAATACCCAAAATACCCAAATGCAGGGTTTTTACCCGGGTAAATACCCAAATGGTGGGTATTTACTTTTTGGACATTTTCTGTTTTTTATACATTTTTAGCAATAAAAAAATGTTTATAAAATATGTTTTATGCATGAAATGTACATGGTGTCGGCTGAGAATAGTTTTCTACTCTACAAATCATGGAAAAAGTGCACGTCCGTATTTTTTTAATATTTTACGTCTGTATTTTATTTTAAAACTAACACAGATATACAAAATTAAGAAAGAACATGTAGAACACTTAAAATAAAAAAAAAATTAAAAACAAAAAAAATAAAAAAAAAAACATTGTGTAAGTTATTTATTGTTACAAACTTGAAAATCAGTTGAAATTTTACATTTATGCAAAAGTTACAGTTAAACTTCATTTAACAAAAATAATAATCAGGCGTTAAAACTTAAAAATATACGAAAGGAACCGAATTTATAACATGGAGTGGTTCAAAACATGTAAACGATCTAAAATTCAACGAAACTTTATTTAATAAATCATCCAAAAATGTTTTAAAGGTTTATACCCATGGTTTTGGGTATTTACCGGGTAAAAACCCTGTTTATACCCAAATTGGGTATTTACCCGGCAAATACCCGATGGGTTTTTACCCACCGCCCATCTCTCAAATCGTCATACCTGTATGTCTAATGACTGTCACTGTCAATGTCAACAGTCAAATATGTCAATCACGTTATCACAGTGCAAGTGTGATAACAAGACTTATGTTTACTTCAATCATAGGTTAGCTTGCCGTGATCAGTTTTATCAACTCATAGAATTGCTTAGAAAAACTGAAATTGCCCATAAAAATGAAGAATAAAAAAAATATCACTGACTTGTTTGACGAGGCCAAGTCCAATCAGAGCTATGTTAAAGTTTGTGCACCAATGGTCAGATATAGTAAAGTGCAATTCAGAACTCTTGTTAAAAAGTAAGTTTTTTTTATGAAAGTTAATAAATGTGAAAGCAGTTGAAAGGAACATCATCTTATTTTGAGTTGTAACTTGTATTAATAGAAAAGTTGATTGATAAAAGGCATAAAACAATATGTTTTAGACTAACACCCATGTTATCTGTTTCAGCTATGGGGTAGACTTATGTTTCTCTCCCATGATATTGGCAGACTCATTCTGTCAAAACTCAAAGGCTCGTTTCAGTGAATTTGCAACAACAGTCAACGATACCCCTTTGATCGTGCAGTTTGCAGCTAATAACCGTGATGATTTTGTAGATGCCTCCAAACTGGTTTATGCATATGCAGATGGTGTGGATTTGAACTGTGGTTGCCCTCAGAAATGGGCAATGAAAGATGGTTATGGTTGTGCACTTTTATCAAAACCTGAAATAATACATGATCTAGTGAAAGGTATAAAGAACAGTTTGCCCAATAATTTTAGTGTGTCTGTTAAAATAAGGATATTAAAAGAATTAAACCGGACCATTGAAATGTGTCGGCAGTTAGAAAAGTGTGGAGTAAACTTTCTGACTGTTCATGGAAGAACACCAACACAGAAAAGTGGTGACAAAGTGAATGCGGTTGCTTTATGTGAAGTGGTTGACTCAGTACAAATACCTATCATTGCAAATGGTGGGATCAAGACATTGGAGGATGCAGATGATTTACAGAAACAAGTGAAATGTAGTGGTGTTATGGCTGCCAGTGGCCTTCTTACCAATCCCGGACTGTTCAGTGGAGCAACGAGAACTCCATTGAGTTGTGTTAAAATGTGGATGGACATGAAAGATAGAGACAGTGATAAGATAACGTTCCAGTGTTATCATCATCATTTAGTCTTTATGTTAGAGAAAGTGTTGACCAAACAAGAAAAACTAGTGTTCAACCATCTGAGTACATTTGAAACTGTGGATAACTTTTTGAATGAATATTTACTTGATTATGTAGATGAATTAAATGATAGATTAGATTTTAAGTATAATTTAGGTGAATTTGTAAATTGTGAATTTTCTGATGAAATAACATTAAAACATTCTGGTAAATGTAGGGGTTGTAGTAAAAGTTTGTATTATTGTATTTGCAATAAATATGATAGTACTAAAACAGATGGAAAATATTTTGTATCTTGTGTACAAGATGATTCACTTGACATGGACTTGAATATTTTTGATGAAACTTGTTAAATAGTTATGTCCTTATTATACTTAAATATTTTTTTTATTAAACAGTAATTTTATTTATGTCTGAGTTACCAAAATCATGGGTTGTAGGAATAAATATCATAATACCATAATAATATTACTTAAACTGACCTGAGTGTTCTATGACTGGCCTATTTAGTCTAGTGGTTAGTGGCACTGACTGCTATGCCGGAGGTCGTGCATTTGTTTCCCAGCCAAGAAAAATGTTTGTGTGATGAGCACAATCATTTATAATGTGTCTGGGTGTAATTTATTAATAATATGTATGTATTTTGAAAAATGTATACTTAGATACTATAAATATCTATAAATAAAATATTGAGGAATGGAATAAATTAGTAGAAGAAACTGTAACATAAATTGATTTAAAAAAAATAGTGGTCAATGTCAATGCCTCTTGGTGAAAGTTACTTTGTGTTCTCACTAGATGGCGCTGAACTCAACATTTTAAGTTTATATTTGGTTTTTAGTATGTGTATATCTGCAGAAATCGGATATTAAACTTTATTGAACTTAGTCAAGCTTGAGGACTTGAAGGTGGTACGGATCGGGAGCGAATGAGAGGCGGTCAGTTGGTCAGTACCGAATAAAGCTAGCAAAGGAGGCGGTGGAATCGTGAATCACAAGGCGATATTCGGTCTCCGTAGAAGTGGGCTTGTCGACGGCGAGCAAGAGGTAGCTCGTCTTCCGGTCAACCTAGCCCGGGTCGAAGGCGTGTTGCTTCACGCGCGCATCAAAAAGATGTCAGAAAGATTGTTGGGGCCAGTTAGGGCTGATGCCTTCAAGGGTTGCGATCTTTCGCTCCGACCTAGAGCGGGAGGTGTCACTGGATAATTTCCCACCATAAAAAAGGTTTGTAGATTGTTTGAAAGAGTTACCATGGCAACAATGGCAACTGAAGGAACACAATGGGTTTTAAACTCTGTCATTCCCTCTCGCTCCACCCAGAGCAGGAGAAAGCTAGAACTAGAGCGACGCTCTCGTGGACAACGCCTGCTTTGTACGAAGAACGGTGCGTGGCTCTGGACCTAGTGTAACTAACTCTAAGTTTCCATATAAAATGTATGGAGAGAGACCGACGCGCCAAGATCAGCGTCATGGCATACGTGGGCGCAGTGTAGCTCTACCAATTTTCCACATAGTGTCTCTTCGTTACTTAACACCGACTTTCTAAATTAAAGTTATTTTGTACTTTTCAGTCTTTTTTTAACATTGAAGTCGGTATTGTGTTTTTTTTTGTATAAAGTTATTTTACAATTTTTAGCCAAATTTAAATACCTTAGGTATAGCCAGAGTGCATATCATAACGATTCTAATTATACCAAACACAGTCAGATTACATTAGTTTACCTTCCGGCTTCATCTTCAAATCAGTTCGATACATACCCTCCCCTTCTTTCAGTCAGTCATCGACTACGCGACACTACGCGTCTAAACGAAGCAATTTTACTTCTTACGACAGTTCTGTGATCCTATGAAGAGTCCTATTCATATTCATTTATTTGCATACCATAATGTGATCAAAGATGTTACAATAAATAGGCTTAAAGCTAAGGTACATTTATGGACCCTGTAAGGGCACAGCAACATAGTTAAAAAATAAAATTTATAATTATGTAACCAAATAATAATCAATGTCTAATTAGTAATAAAATTAAAATTGGTAAAATTAAACATTTAAATCAAAATTAAATAATCAAATAACACATCAGAAATTAATTAAAATATCAAAATCAAACTAAAATTATCAAATAAAGCAATTAAAATCAAACATTAGTCAAATAAAATAATCAAAATAATAAATAATGTCAAAGTCAAATTTAAAATAATAATCAAAATAAATTCAAATTCTACAAAATAATAAATAATGTCAAAGTTATAATCAAATTAAAAATAATAATCAAAATAAATGCAAATTTTACAAAATAATAAACAATGTCAGTTATTAAAATTGGTAAATATAGAATTAATCTGAATTTAAATACTTAGAATTTATTGCACTTCCAGTTTATCATTTATATATTCATATAAGTTATAGTAGCCTTTGTTTATTAGGAATAGCTTTAATTTATTAATAAACACATTATATTTATTTATATTCTTCAAATGTTCTGGTAGTTTATTATATATCTTTATTGACATTACATATGTACTTGACGAATGCATTTTAAGTCGTAAAGTTGGAATATTTAGCCTGTTTTTATGTCTTAGAGTAAATCTGTTTTGTATATCTTCTCTTTTTGTGTATAATTCGGGATATTTGCGTACGAATTTACAAATTTCAAATATATAAAGGCAAGGTAAGGTCAAAACTTGCAGTTTCTTAAAGTGAGGCTTACAACTGTCAGTTTCATCTATGTTAACTAGAATTCTCATAAGCTTTTTCTGTATGGTAAATAATGTGGGCGCGTCGGTACTATTACCCCATAAAATGACACCATACTTGAGCCATGAATAAGCGTACGCGTAATAAGTGACCAGTGCTGTTTTAAGGTCAGTAGTTTTTTTAATTTCGCGGAGTGCATATGAGAATCTTGATAATTTCGTCCTAATTTTTGGACATGGGACTTCCAATCAACGTGTGAATCTATGTCCAAGCCTAGTAAAGTGAACTTATTAACTGCTTCAAGTTTAGAGTCTTTATAACTATAATTTATGTCTAACGGTGCTTTTTGGCGGGGGCAGAATGTCATTATTTTGGTTTTTGCATAATTTATTTCTAGGTTATGTTCCGTCATCCAGTTTGTGGTATCGTCAAGTATGGAGTTTAATTTATTATTAAGGTTGGTATTGAAGTCATATGTGGCTAATATCGATATATCGTCTGCAAATAAAACGCAGGGTTCTTTGATGTGATTTGGAAGGTCATTTATATACACAAGAAGAAAACACCCGATTACGCTTCCTTGCGGAATAGAGGCTTTGATTGGCATGTTATTCGACCGGACTAATTCTATTTCGTTTGTTTTTTTATTGTAATATTGCACTTCTACCAGTTGTTCCCTGTTTTGTAAGTAAGAAACAGACCAATCATGACATTTCCCGCGGATTCCTATGCTAAATAGTTTATTTAATAATATTTGGAATTGCACTTTGTCGTAAGCTTTTGTCATATCTAGCAGTAAACCAATGGCGTATTTTTTGTCGTTAATAATATTGAGAGCTTCTTGTACGTACTTGTATACTTACCTGTATTCCTGTTCCATATCTTCGAAGTTCATGATCAGACCATAAGAATATTTCTATGGGACCAACTTGGAAGCATAACCTTTCAATCAAAAATAGTACATTGTTACACTAGGGTGAAAGTTACTTATTTCGTCCCGAGAAGGAGTTGGCGGCCGAGTGTAGCGAGGGCGCTAATTGGAGGGACTAAATAAGTAACTTTAACCCCGAGGTAAGCACTGTTCTTTTCATTACGAATACAAGAAGATAGACCTAGTTTTTTTTTAATAATTTGACAGTTGTCAGTTGAAAGTAAAACTCTCTAGGGATGAAAATTGTAATACTTTTCAGCCCGCTCCTCAGGCAAGTTCAGACCTACTTTCAGAGTATGAGTAATGAAAAAATTATTTTCAAAACCGCTCCACTATTGACCGAGATATCGGTGAACATTAAAAAAATATACATTTAGCGGAACATAGAGCCTCCTCCTTTTCGAAATCGGTTAAAAAAACCCTGCCTAAGGTTTTTTTTTTTTTTTTTTTTTTTTTTTTTTTTTTTTTTTCTCGACGGGGAAAATCATCTTATGACAAGACCCGCTATTGGGTGGAGCGGGAGATAGTGTCAGACTCTTACTGACTAAAAACCCCGCGCCGTTCCTTCTAGCCTTCATACCGGGGCACGAGCTCCCTTTCGGACAACCCTGTCCCCAGTAGGCTACGACCCAGCTGGGCCCCTCCTGCTGCTGACAACTCCTTGAGGCGCGCGGGAACAGTGCGCGCCGTCGACGTCTTGGACTCGAACCCTGCCTAAGGTGCTTGAGCCCGTTATGGGAATACATCAATTTGAACTTAGGCAGCAGGTAGCAGTATCTATTTTAAGTTTCAAGTTCAAACTTCGCTTATAAGTAATTTCTCCTGAGTCGTGGGTGCGCAAACCAACCAAAACAATCCCACAACTAGGCTGATTCAGCTTGAACATCTCGGACCTAACTTTCGGCGGTCAGTGGGTCGTCTTAGGGGCGGATTTAAATAAAACTGGGCAAGTGCGAGTCGGACTCGCACACTGAAGGTTCCGTGCAAACTACAATTCCCGAATGGAGTCTCGAATGTTTTTCCGAATTGCAAAATTTATTTGCGACTAGCACAGGACAAACAACAATAAAATAAAAAGCAACTACTGTTTGTAAACTATTGAATTTTGATTAAATAATAAAAAGCATATATGCTAACGTATGACAACAAAAATCACAACAAAGTTTATCTTAAAATAAAATAGAAAACCTTTTTGTCATTTTAATACTTAGTATTTTGTCCACGAGCCCGTGTCACTCCATTAGAACCACGATTAAGACGATGCACGTCGCAATGACAAAGTTTCACCACTTGTATCAACATATACTAATTCGTAATTCTTTTCCTAATTTTATTTAGAATTTTGTAATTTTCAAAATTCGAAAGTGTGTTTTAGGGTATTTTTAATATCATGTGGATTTCATCGCCAAGCGGTTTTGCTCCGCATGCGTAACGTCCTTTACATACAAATATTTATTGTTGTAATGCGGAGAATACGCACGCGAGACGTGTGCGAGGCGGATAACCCTAAATGCATGAAGAACTCCGCACTATACGAGTATTAAAATACCCTACCTAAGTCTTCAAAAACAGAAACCTTATAGGATCACTTTGTTGTCCGACTGTCCATCTATGAAGCCATCTTTCCCTAGGCAGCAGAAAGTCAAACTTCCAAGTCAACGTAATTTAAAGATAAAGCTGTTTATACTCTGCTGAGGCGCATACTTCCCGTTGATCTAGAATCCTGAAATTTGGCATGAAGCAACGTTTAATAGCACAAGTATAGGGAAAAGTCTGAAAACTGCAAATTAGTAACGACAGAAAAATCACTTTTATGCGATTCGGAAAAATCGTCGAGACTCGATTCGGGAATTGAGGTACTTATTTATACAATAATTAAGTAAAATACGGAGTCCGACTCGCATTTAACTATTTTTTTTAGTTAAGTATAACTTATCTAAATGAAACCATCTCTGTTGAGATTTATAATAAAAATTACTTATCTGCTTATAACCAAGTATTTATACAACGTGTAACGTTAAATGCGCAAAACCTGAAAATAGTTTCATCAGAATAACGAGCAGAATTGAACCACTTTTGAATATAGGTATATACCTTTTTAAAAAAGAAAAAAAATTCATTAAGAATGTCGTCTTGTCTATTTATGAATAGGTCAAGCCATCACGTACGCAAACCTGCCGAAATAGGTAAACAAACAGAAATGGTTGTAGTCCAATTAAATTTTCTCATACCTGTGTATGAGAAAATAAAAAAATTTCTTCTTTCAATGCAGATATTAATTTTAAACAAACTAAAACTGCACATAAACCGTTTAATTTTTTTTTAAATGTTGTTTTCACAGAATTAGTTTGTCATACAGGAGTCCAATCACTAAACCCCTAGTTTAACTTTATTTTTGTTAACCATTTTATTAGTAGCATATTTTTGATGATATATGATAAATAATTTGACCACTCTGTATTTGTATTTTACATTTCTGAATTGGAGACTGAAAAAGGAAGCCATCAAAGCAGTACATACGAAAGGAAAATAATTATTTGTTAAAATTTAAATTTTTGTTTATATGACTTAATTTTATTAAATTCATGGTATGTGGTAAAGGTAGACAAGTCAAGCGGGTCACCGTCTGAATAGCCTTTCTAACTTAGATTTTATCATTCCTCGTAGTTAATCAGTCAAAAATATATACCGAATTCCGAGAATTTGTGTAGGTAAGTTACCTCGGGTTTTTAATTGCTGTGTTAAGTTACAATTACAAGTTTACGTGTAGCACGGAGTGTGGAAGCCGCTATTAGAGAGCACATTAGGTACAACATTATTACACTTATTTCGAAAAATACAGTGAGAACGAGGATATTAGATGAGCGTGACTAAGTAAAACACGCTAATTGTACCACTTTTAAACTGTAGTTATTCATTCACTATTATTGCGGGAACGTTGGAAAGAGTTACCTTGCGGCCCTAAAATGCAAAGGACAAATGAAGGTACTCAAGAAACATTGGTTGATTCAGTAAAATTCTAACACACCCTCTCGCACAACCCTAGAGAAGTAATTTGATGATTTATGACCTAAAAAGAAGTTTACTATAGAAGTTATAGCAGCTGATATTTTAGCTATGAACTAATAATTTACTGATACCTAAGCAGAAAGCTTTCCTGTTTCGTACGTGGTGCGTCATTAGTAGATATGTCTCAGTAAGATCGTCGACGAGTATCCCTAGGCACACAGCTATACAAGGTGTAAGAGATAGCGTCTCCGCAAACTGTAAGGACTTGAAGTTTATAGTTTTGTTTGGGGAGGCAGATTTTTTTTTGTTTCCGGAAAAGAATTCTTGCAGAAGGTTGATCAGTTTCGTCTACTGAGCAAGCCCCTAAAGGAGGAGAGGAGATCTGTCCCTTACATCCTGTATACCGTAATAGGTAAAGTTACATGAATTCGGTTCCTAACTGTCTTACTGGATATACACCAACATTGATACGAGCACGATCTGTATGCCACCATACTATTCCATCCATTAATAATATAATCTCTAATAACCACCCTACTGCGATAGACATATACTTCTAATTCATTAGCTATAGAAAATTCCTTAATTAAGAACCGAAGATTTGTGCAAAAATTAATTAGTAAACTCTCCGCACAGAATCAAAGTACGCTTTTGAGTTGGCGTTATTTGATGTCACTCAGTGTTAGTAAAAACGGCTTGCATGAAATATTTGACCCGTGACAACGCTATGGGTAGGTCAAAATATACCTACTTACATAAAACATATCCAAAGATATTTATGAAGGTATCTGCAGGAGAACTTAGGTTACCGACATAGCCCTAAGGGTCTTCGCACACAGGCCACCGGCCACAACTACAAAGCGCCGCCACTGGCATATTTCCTGTAGGTTTCATACATTTCATATGGATTCGCTGCACATGGTTGACGACGATGATCACCACACGCTACTAAATCGCCGCTTCTCGTCGCCCGAACTGGCCACTATACGCCGAAACAAAACCGCCCTTATTCGCCACTCGCGCATTATGCGCCAGTGGCGTGAGAATCATCAGAGCCCAGATAGTTTGCATATGGGTTAATTCATGAATCCCCAAGCGACCACCGGTGGCCGCGCATCTATTGTCTTACTATTGTGTCTCTAATTGACGGTATCTGAAGGGTTAAAGAAAGAAGCAGCTACCGGCCACAAGTGGCTGTCACGCGCATCAGCTTCCTTTGTAGACGCTTCAAGCTTCTTTGGCTGTGGCCCGCATGTACGACGACACTAAGAATCGCCAAAGCAACAATGGGCACATTGGGCAGGACACATTATTCACAGAACAGATAAAATTGAAGGCACCGAAACGTTCTAGAGTGGCGATCGCGTACAAGAAGACGCAGCGTTGGAAGGTCTCTTACCAGATGGACTAATGACCTGATGAGGGTCACGGGACCCCGATAGATGCAAGACGCACAGAACCAGTTAGGTATTGTGACATTTGGGGTAGATCTATGTCTAACAGTTGAAATGATGATGATAAAAATATATTTAAGGATGTTTATCGATCCCGGTCGAAGTAGTAAAGGAATAGCTAAATAAATAAACTCGCTAGGGATTGAACCTACTAGACATAAAAAACTTTTTACAAAAAAAAATTAAACCGACTTCAAAAAGCACAAAATAACTTAAATTTCGGAAGTCGGTGTTTCTATAATAGATACCTAATCTTGTCTCTTCGTTATTTAACACCGACTTCCGAAATTTAAGTTATTTTGTGCTTTTTGAAGTCGGTTTAATTTTTTTTTGTAAAAAGTATTTTATTTTTCACTTTTTAGTTATGGTAGCACCACTAAAAAGTACCCACCCTTCAGCCAAACATAAATTACCTTATAGCCAGAGTGCATCTCATAACGATTCTTATAATCCCAAATACGGTAAATATTACATGAATTTACCCTCTGCCCCTTTTCTTTCAGTCAGTCATCGACTACACGTATAAACAAAGTAATTTTACTTGTTACGACAATTCTGCTATGATTCTATGAGGAGTTCTGTTCCATATCTTCGAAGTTCATGATCAGATCATAACAATATTTCTATGGGACCAACTTGGAAGCATAACCTTTCAAAAAAAAAAACATACATTCAGCCGAACATAGAACCTCCTCCTTTTCGAAGTCGGTTAATAAAATATAGTGCTTAGTTTTAGCGCTTACAGCCATTATAATCACGAGTCAATCAGATTTTTTTGCTAGGCTGCACATTATATCTTCGTTCTTTAGACACATTTCATGACTGGCAGTCTGGGGGTTACACCAGGCTGCTAATCTTGAAATGTCAGACGGGTACTAAACCGTGGTCGATTTAAGGTAGATCCTACATTAGATTTGAGTAAAATAAAATAGCGTGGGTTAAATAAAAGTAGGATAAGTTTTCTAAGCTACGTTTCTACCAACTTTCCAAGGTTGTCAAAGAAAAATATTATGCACTTTATAACACCGCGTAAGTAGAAAATAATACAAATGACAAAATAACAACTAAATCTGTATGATTAATATCTATATAACTGTAAGTTCCACGAGTGGCCCGCACATTTGCACGAATTTGCATAACGAGTTACGAACAAAACTGAAAAGCTCTTGTTAGAAATGTCCACAAACAAGCATCTAAGTATTATTTAGTTAGTAGGCAATCGAATATTTTTGTTGAAAGTCCAATGTACGGGTTTTCTTGGCACACGTAAAGTACATTATGGAATAACGCATGCCATTAAAAGTGGAAGGTACCTACTCGTTTATGGTCAGCGGTAAGGCGGTAACACACGTTGCAGCATGCGTGTTGTGGCCGTCAGTGTGGAGGACTCACGCGCTGACATTGGTTCGGTCCCCTGTGTGAATTTCCCGCGCTTTTGGAAGAAATTATTTATATGTAAATAAGTGGAATATTAAATGTTGTGGAGAATTTAAATTGATACAGTAAGTGTAATGGTCTACCTTTAATTTTTTGTATTTAAAATCGTAGCAAATTAGTTTTTTTATGAGGTTTTTTAAATATTTCAGAATTTAAGTAACTATGTGTAATATTTTGTAACTATATACGTATTCTATGTAAGCATGAAGTGATTAGTTAATTATATGTTATATTTAGATAATAGTGACAGGTTATTTTTGCACCGACCCCAAGTAATTTGGAATAAGGGCAGGAAGAAGAAGTGGAATTCATAGTCCTCCGCTCAAGTGGTGCAGGACGGTGTGTCAGACTTTTAACTTACTAAAATCTAAGTACCTATGATGCGCCTTAGGTGGACCTTTGCGGTTGGGTTACCCATGTTTTTTCTTTTCAGAAGTGGTTCATAGGGTCCCTATTATATTTTATTTTCCTCAAAGGAAAGGGTTTTTGCAGCTGATACTTCTGAATATAGCCAATCAACGTCCTTTTATTTAAATATCGTTTTTTTTTAATAAACAAATCTTTATGTCCTAATTTTAAAAATGTTTAACAAAACAATACTCCATGTTTGTAGACATCCGGTAAATCGCATGTTGCTTTATTCGTGTATGGTAGAGCTATAATTTTCTGAATTAGTAAATTAGTAGTTAATTTCGTATGTACTTGCAGTAGACTGGTGAAGAGACTTCATTTTTTTTCTTGTGTTAATATGACTTTCCTTATTACATGTGTGTCAATATCGGAACATCCTAAAAAGCTTTTCGTTGTATATGTACCATATTAAAACTAGTTTATTGTTTCTTCTTGGAGAATAATGTGCTATTTCTGGGGTAAAATTTACGTTTTCAGAGTCTAGATGTATTAAATTTGAGAAAAAGTGAGCACTTTATAAATGTACCTATTCTATGTAATGTACACAAAGGGTTTTAATTCATGAATCCCCAAGCGACCACCGGTGGCCGCGCATCTATTGTCTTACTATTGTGTCTCTAATTGACGGTATCTGAAGGGTTAAAATAGTCATCTGCATTGATGATGAAAGTCTCTAAAGAGAACCGCGGTGGTCCATTTTTGTCACTGTCAGATTTTTACCAAGCAGATATTATAATATTTATGTGAAAATCTTTCTCAAGGTGCTTATCGTAAAATAAGTAACGATCGAATTCAGAAGTTAAGACACAGTGTTGCAAGGATATAACTTTTATATCCATAAGATAATTTAATTAATTTAAAGTTTTGGGAGTACATTCATTATGCGTACAGCTAAGGAGTGGAATTCCCTGCCGGAGTCTGTGTTTCCTGATAGCTATAACCTAGGGGTCTTTAAGTCGAGAGTGAATAGATTGCTTTTAGGCAAGCGTGTTCCATCGTCGGTAATGAGCCTATACATTATATATATATATAAAAAAATTCAAACAGTTATGTGTTTCAAAAGAAGATTTTCGCTGATTCTGTAATACTCATGAAGATCGGTTATTATTAAATTAAAGTTCTTATTTAGTCTGTGAGAGCTAGTCAGACTAACCCACCTTTATTTTGCGATGAGGAGGCATCAAACGACTTTTCCCGTTCTAGGTTTCCGACTTTAACCTTCTCTCTTTAGAGACTCTTTCAACGCTAAGGGCTATTAATTTAGCGATCGGTACTTCAGTTTCGCTATCAATATCGAGATTGCAAAGCACGGATTAGAATGAAAAAATTGCGGAAGCAGAACTAAGTCCTAAGTTCCTAAGGGCTAGGTTATCCGTGCTGAAACAAACACAACTTCAGCAACTTCTATTTTGTTAGCAGACTGAAATAGGATAAAAGCTAAGGAATAGAATATTAAAAGTAAAGAGCAAAGCTTGTGTCACTTTGTACCTATGTTATTACAAAACTACATTTACTTTTCTAAAAATCTTATTTTTATGCAGTTTTTTTTTTAGGTTTTTACATAAATTTCTATATAAAAATTTTGCTAGAATGATTAAACTTACCTAGTTTCAGCAAATTGAGTATTTGTATGTAATACCTAGTACCTACTGGATATAAAATACTATTTTTATCTACTGTCTATACTTATGGGCAGTAGATAAAAAATAAACCAAAAAATGACAACATTTTTTTGATTTTATTAAGTATACAAATTATGACCACAGGATCGGAATGTTTTTTCTCTACCTCGTAATCTATGCAGAAAAGCAATACTGCACCCATTTGTTCAATTTAGAAACTGTGTGACTATTTATTAATCTCAAAATGCTTAAGGACTTAAGACGCTTTATGATGAAAATATTTATTCTGTATCTTGAACTTAGCTTGTTCTGTTTTAAAAACGTTTTTTGCTGTAGAATTTTAATTCTGAAGTGTGTCGGTCATACTTGCATTTCCCTTGTGACCTGTGAAAAATGAAACTCGTAAAATCTTAATTTCACGATGCTATAAAGAGAAATGCACAGTATTACTATATTGCAAGCCTGAAATAGAAGCCACTTTTGGTAAACAATAGTCGTCATAACAAGTAGGACAAGAAAGAGGCTTGCAATGTTTCATGGATCACGGGTTATTTATCTTAATCTTAAAATACCTTCACGAGTTAATTGATATCGGCAAATCGGTAATTAACGTTACAATACGACAGCATCGATAGCATGTGTATTCTGGTTACTGGAATATGCTGTAGATAATTGATAATGTACTAGAAACTAATCTGACCTCAGCTTTCTATTTTTGGTAGTAAGCTATTTGCATAGTGCTGTTTTAACGCTATTGTTACAGACGTATATTTACAAAACTGTTAGGCCCTTAGGTCAGTTATTTTTTTTCACATGGAACATCAACTTACGGAACTATAAACGCATTTTGGTTTTAAACCTATATAAAGAGTGTATTAGAACTGAAGCACTATAGATTCTAACGCCCATCTGTGGTCTTCGTCTCGGCAGTTATGTGATAAACCAATAAATCAGCAAGCTAACACTCACACCTACTTGATTTGGTATTAAACACTCGGACAATGCGCTTCTCGGATGTTAATTGATTATGTAAATTTAGGATGTTTGATGCAAAAATTTATAAAGTAAGCATGTAAGAAATACTACTAATGAATTGCTTGAATGGATAGGCTTTTATACGAATAAAACATTATACACCATTTTCAATTGGTCACTTAAATAACGCTGTTTTAGGTTAAGTATAACTGTCAAGTAGTCAGACGTAGGAAGTGTATAGGTTGGCGAGATGATGCTTCCAATTTTCTTCTTGTTTGATTAGACCTATTTGCTCTACACTTTCACGAGTGGTGCTACTTTAAAAACGTTGACCTGGTCGGGTGTGTTTGGTTAATTTAGCCTTTACTGGCGTGCGAGACATCGGGCGTGCATGTCACTGCTACAGCATAGAGACCCAGCAGAGGCATCTGTTTGCACGATCGGCGAGGAATTAAAAGTGTGCCACAAACATAGCGTGTTTACAGACGTCCGAGTTCGGTTCCATGCCCACCGGATCACTGTTGAAGCCCCATCCCAATTACTAGAGAATCGCGTGAAAGAAATTCTTAAATTATTTCTTTAATCCATTTTGTAACGGTGTGTTTTCACAGGCTATTATTAAGTGTGTTGTGGGGGCGATTAGATTGTTCTATTGTTAATATTTAAAGTACTGTTCAGTGTTCATATCACTGCTTTTTTTGCCACTTTTTATATTACTTTTAATATTCAAATTTTAAAATAACCAACTTATACTAAACTAGCAAAACGACGAAATTTGCACAAAATATATAATAATGTATTGTTTAAGAATAAAATATTTTAAGTTAATTGATTTCTCTTTCATTGATATTTCAGATGTGTGAATGGCTATCGCACGGAGAGTGGTGCGATGTGAAACTCCTGTGTGGCGGGCGCGCATTCAGCGCACATCGAGCCGTGCTCGCCAGTGTTAGCACTTTTCTCAGAGTAAGTAAACATTTCCCATTCTTATGTTCTTCAACACTTTTATCAACTTAATAGTAAGCTAGCTAATTAGTGACGTTTTCTTACAGCGTCTTCTCCTATCTTGCCCCACAGACGAGTCGCCGACTTTCATCGTTTTGCCAGATTTTGACCTCGAGGCTATGTCGTCTGTGCTTTATTACATTTATAATGGAGAAGTCATTGTTCAAAAAGATAAAATTGAAATGTTTTTAGACATTGTAAAAGCCATGCAAATATTTGTTGACAGTCAATATTTGCCACAAATTTCGGATACATTGGATTATAATAATTTCGATTTAAGTTTTCACTTTGAATCTGATTTATCGAAAAGGAATGTATTCACATTAGGATTTGAAGAATGTAGAGATCAGCGATACATAAATATAAAGAAAGGAAAGGTAATCCAGGATGAATTACAGTATTCAGTTAGCAACGAAGATTGCAAAGATAAGCTGGTACGTAGTCAGAATCCAAGTGGAGAGCGTAAGTCTTCTTTAGGAAATCTGAAATCGCCGCTTAGAGACCGACAAAGGAACTCTTTTCTACGTGATTTATTTATCGAGACATATCCTCGAAACGGTAATGTTAACGGTCTGACGGCAGGCGTGCTAGCAATATCAAATGAATGCTATCGTCCTCCGGCATCTGTGCTCTTGACGAATGCAAATGGCAAACATCTCAGCGCCGACGGTTCACTCTTAGAACCATATAAAAAAACGACCGAGCACATCAGTCATTCGCCTACAGTATTTCACCTTCGTCAGCAGCAGCAATGCACTCGAGATGAACCAGATTACGGTGAAACTAACAAAACGTTGTATGACCAATCTTGCCTAAAAGTTTGTTCGGCTGAGAAAAGTAAAAACACACATGCCTTTGACAGTGACACAAATAATTTACCGATGAATATATTAATGAACCATGTGCCTATGTCAGCAAATTCTTTACTTCAGCTGGGGCTACCTGAGCAGATTTTGTCACGATTTTATGTTCCTTCTTTGGACTTTAGTATCGCACCATCCGTGTTCGATTCAATAAAACCGATGTCAGTTCATAGGAACAAATCGGTCATTGACAATGCAAGTGATGAAAGCAGGAAAGAAATAGATGTGACAACATCTTCTAGAGTAACTATTTTAAATCATGTATTAGAGAGTCCATGGAGTCCCCGGATACCAAACAACTACAAACCATTTCGTAGAAAAACTGACGGTCCTTTGCAGTCGCCAACGTCCAAACAAAATGTAAGTACGAGTAGCAAATTTTTTGGTTAACAATTTATTGTTTTTAATAAAAATAATAAAATATCAACAATCATTTGATTTTCAGGTTGCTATTGAAAAAAACATAGTTAATGATACCAATAACAATGTTCCAAAGCCAAATATATCAACAATTACGGATGCTATTAGTGAAATGACGCCTGCCAGTACTGTTTTGGCAAAATCGACAACAGATTCATGTGCACCGACCACCCGAAGAGATGACTTCAAGTGTACTCCTTGCAATCAGGTAAACCTAAACTATTGTTAGCCGTTGGCTGGTTCAGCCAGCGGTAGTTGTGGCTGGTAAATAGGAAACAGTAGGTACGGATATGATCCATAACCTTGTGGGGGATCTAGTTCCTATGATTCTGGCGATAGGCCAAAATCTACTCGTGCATGGAACGCGTATGAAAAATGGTGCAGCATATCGACGCTTTTAGGAAGAACATCGTAAGCAATAGTTTGCGTTTTTTGCTGAAATGCGGTTTTTCTTTCATAATTAAAAAGGATGGATCATATAAAAGGTGAAAATGACTTACTGACATATCAAACGGCCGAAACTACTGGGACTAGGAGCGTAAAATTTTGCACTAGGTTGCCTTTTATGACGTAGGCGAGCACTAAGAAGGGTTTTTTTTTGGAAATTCAACCTTTAAAGGGTAGTAAGAAAGATTTTAATTTGTGAACAAAACATTCGGTGCACCCAATATACTTGAAAGTTAGCACAAATATATCCTTGGGTAAATAAAATAAATGTTGTTACTATTATTATCTATTAGTTTTCAGGTATAGTCCCGAAAAAAAAAGGTGTTTTAAAGATTGCATGGAAGGTACCAATTGTAATCGTAAACCAATCAATATAATGAATATTGTCATTATTCATTTAAAAAAATACCCTCAATCAAAGTACGATTCAAAGAATGTTAAGGTTTTTATGAAAATATTCTTGCAAAGAAAGTCGCTGACAAAGTGCTAGTTATTCATATATGTATTGATTAACTATAATATTCGCTATTAACATATTTTCAGAAATACTTTTTAATTATGAAGGAGAAAACCCTGATCTTACCAGCTTTTTGCGACTCATTGTTCCTCACTGGTTCCGAGAGGACCCCCGGTCGTTAAGAGAGCCAATAAACACATCACCAAACAAGCTATGTCCGTTGCAAATTGACGCTTTTTTTTAGGTGAGAAATCATCCAATGACATCTCCTGCCCTTGGGCGAAGAAGGAGGGCGTGTCAGACTATTACTGACTAAAACCCACTCTAAGTTTCTTCGTTGCCTTTCGTTCCAGGGACGGGTTTTTCTTTCAGAAACGAGCCAATGGCCCTAGCAGGGTTCGCCCTTTCTGGGCCTCTACGCGCCGTCGATGACTTGGGCTTACGGACGCGGACGGTTACCAAACGGTCGGTTGGCGAGCTACCCATTGCTCGCCACCCGCAAGCCCACGCCTACGGTGGCGGCCATAACTATAGCGTGCCCTATCGTTTACGATGTTCTTTTTGAAAAGGCTTATTATGAATAAATTCGTGCAGGCAAGGCAGTTACATAACAATAGAATTGACAATAACTTGAGGGTTGTTTTAAATCAAGCAAGTGAACTTGAAGCAACATTGATAGCGCTTCCTTAATACCTAGGTCTGCTTTCACCACACTGACTGGAAATGTTTTACGCTAAAATGCATTTATATTCATGTAGTCGTTTGCATTCGCGTTTGAAATGCTACGTCCACTAAGCTGTTATTTCTCGGTCTATAGTAAAGTGCCTGAAGTTGGGATGCCTGTATAAACAATATATTTACATGTTTTGTATTATTTTATAGTCTCTTTATGTTATTTGTTAATGTGAAGTCACGTAACTAGCTTGTAATGTTTCTTTAAGTACGTAAATGATTGACATTCCCATTATTCTGAAGGAAACGGTATACTTGGGCTAGTCAAAATTGTGAAGTATAACTTACACACTAATAGGGCTGTGGGAACGTCTGAGAGAGTTACTGAGGCCTAGAGCGCAAAGGGCTAATGTAAGAACATAGGTGGGCTTTCAATCAGTAAAACATCTCTCTCACTCCACTCTAGAGCGTAGTCATTTGATGTTTCCCCTCAAAAAAAAAAAACACATAAATTACCTAATAGATCTATAGAAGGTTCGTATATCTTCCTATCTGTGACTGTAAAGAGTGAAAGATTTTGCTTAATACACCGTTTTATATGACCGTGCTAGAAACGTATCAAGCAAGGAAAGAAGCATGATACGGTCTACTATGCCAGTTTGACAGTAGTGTATTACTCCCGTGCGTAACGATTTTGGTGCACGGTTGCATCCGTGTATCAATACTCAATACTTTACTGCATTCTGTCGGGCACACCAAAGCTAGGAGAGAGGACGAAGGGTAACTTGTTATCATTATTAAAATAAATATATATATATATATATCCTGTATATATATATATATATATATATATATATATATGTATCCTGTGTGTGGTGCCAGAGTGATAACGGCCCCGACTTACGAGTTGTATGTAGGTCACGGGTTCAAACTCAGCCAGGCACATTACTTTATGTAATTTATTTCATCGCTACTACTCTCAAAATGGTGAAGGAAAACATCGTGAGGAAACCGGCATGTCCTAGAGTCAAAAATTCGAAGATCTGTGCCATTCACCAACCCGCACTGTGTCCACGAGGTGGATTACGGTCTATTCCCTCTCCTAGAGAGAGGAGGCCGGAGTCTCAGCAGTGGGAACATTAAAAGGCTGATTATGCTATTTTCCATTTCCAGGTGTTCACTAGCAGCGATTCCCTGGCGGTACACATGCGGCGGCATTCAGCCACAGCGCGGTACTCGTGCGGCGAGTGCGGCAAGACGTTCTCGCAGCTGCGCAACTTCAAGTACCACATGTCCATCCACCGCGGCACCCGCGAGTTCGCCGCCACCTGCACCGTCTGCGGCAAGTACTTCAACGACAGAGGATATCTCAGCAGCCACATGAAGATTCATCGGTGAGAGAATTTTTTATTTTTAACCGACTTCTAAAAAAGGAGGGGGTTCTCAATTTTTTTTTATGTTTGTTCGCGCATAACTTCGTCGCTTGCCAACCGATTTGAAAAAATGTATTTTTATTAGAAAGAGTATAACTTCTTAAATGGTCCCATAGTCACCAAGTTGGGATCTGATGATGGAATCTTGGCAAAATCGAGGGAACTCCTCAAATACATTTCAATTTTTTTTAGTGAAGACGGTAATTTTTTTTTTTAAAGTTTCCTTTCGGACTGGCAGGTAATGTCGCAAACACAGAAGAGCAAGTCAGTTATCAACCAAGATTGCGTTAGATTGTCACCACAAAAGTGTATGGTGACTACAAACTGATTATGTTTATGACTGTTTTAACCGACTTCGAAAAGGAGGAGGTTCTATGTTCGGCTGAATGTATGTGTTTTTTTTGTATGTATGTTCACCGATGTCTCGGTCAATTGTGGACCGATTTTAAAAATTATTTTTTCTAGGGTTCCATCCCTAAGACAGCAAAAACGGAACCCTTATTGGGTCACTTTGTTGTCCGTTTGTCAAGACCCTTTTTACAGGAACGCGTAAAGGCATTGAGCTGAAATTATAATCAAATACTTAGGTCTGCTACCCTAAGCCGCAGTGAAAAAAACAAAATTTCAAACTTCTAAGTTAACGCAATCGAAAGATAAAGTCGTTTATGCTTCGTTTAAGTGCATATTTTGACATTTGCTACAAGGAAGCCCGTTCCCGTTAATCCTGAAATATGGCATGAAGCAAGATCTCATAGCACAAGTATAGAAAAAATGTCTGGAAAATGTTTTATAGTTACAACAGAAATAAAGTATTTTTTGGGATGCCGAAAAATCATAAATCATATTAAGTAAGTTTGTAGAGAACCTACGGTATACGAGTACGACTCGCACGTGTAACGTGACTCTTTTTATTACCCTAACGCTATATTCAAAGATCCATTTGGTACTGAAAAGCTTGAAAATTCTCATAATCATTTGTTTATATATTTTGCCTTTTCTTTTCAGGAACCGTAAAGAGTACAAGTGCACTCTCTGCCCCAAGTCCTTCAACCAACGCGTTGCGTACAACATGCATGTGAGGATCCACACAGGTACATTGATGACATTAAGGTTTTTTTTAAAGGCCTTTTTTATCCCTTAGGTCCTGTTGGGGAATTTTAGGGATTCTTCAATGAAACTCAAACATTGCTGATAGCAAGTCAAGTATTGCAGAGAGCAGGCGTTTGATCACACGAAGCCAAGCTCAAACAGGTCCCATGTGTCCTATCTATGAAAGGGAATGGTTCATAAACTCCGTAATCCACCAAGCTGCCCCAGTGCAGATTGGTGGATGTCAGATATCGACGATATCTTTCATCATATCTGCAATCTACCATAAAAAATATAGTAAAAAGGTCCTCTTTATTCAGAACCGAAAATTATGTATGTGTTCTATTTAAGTAATTATATGTTTATAATAGAGATCACTGGGGGTGAGACCAAGTACACATAAAATTAGTTACGTAGTGCTAAGTTTGCACTTTTCCGAACGTGCAAGATTTCTAGATCCTTCAAATAGATCTACAGTTACTTAGAAAGGTTGTCATACTTACAAACCCAATTTGATTCAATTCTTTAATTGTAAGTGCAAATAAAATGTGATCCTTTTCGAAGTTGCTATGTTTGAGATACTGTAATTAAAACACTTGCTTAATTTATCTCGGAAACACGTGGAGGTATTGAGTTGAAATTAAAACAATGTACTCAGGTCTGCGGTCTCTTAAAGCTGTAAAAAAACAAACTTCTGAGTTAACGAACAAAAAAAAAATATACAGCGGTTTATGGCGCAAAAAATTTATATTACGAACTCAAGGAAATCAAATTCATAGTTTAGATAGATTTTGATCTTCCCGTTGATCTAGAAACCTGAAAGTTGGACGGAAGCAGGGTTTTATAGCCTAAATATAGGATAAAAATTTGAAAATTGTAAATTTGTAGTGATGTCACAAAAAACAAACTTTTTTTACGGGAAAATCTTCGTAACTCAATTAGGGAATTGAACTATTGTCATAGATAAGTTTGTACGGAAGCCTCAGTGCACGAGTCCGACACGCACTTGCCCGGTTCAATTAAAGGATCTTGATCAAGAACCAGGGTTTACTGATTTATTTATTTCCTCTACTGATTTCAGGAAATCAATATTTTGAATTCGCCAAATATTAATTATGAGAACATGGACATATATTTTATGAACTTAGCATCTGCTGTTTTGTTGTGATGAGGGTCTCTAGTTAGAATTTCATGATTTCCACTAAACTTTACTGAGACCATCTTGAAACGAAAAAAATCTTATTTGTTTATTAAATACCTTACTTAATCCGTTATCTTACGGTTTCATACTCATTTGACCGAATGGGAGTCTATTGCTAAAAATGGAGATTATACTCAATACTCAATACTTTATTGCATTCCATATGTATATATGATGGTACATAAGAAAAAAAAAAATTTTTTTTATATTTTTACTAAGAATGATTCACGTATTGTAATATTATTTAGTTAAGTTATTATAGTCTTTTAACCGATTTCTTTAAGTTTTGATACCAATTTATACACAGTGGGTCTACATCTCTACAACAACTCTTCTGAAAAAAAAAAACTTTTGGAATAAACAGCACCTTTGTGTTTGGTAAGTCTTTGTGTGTAAATAAATAAATAGCCTACTACTACCCACTTGGTTTCCATATTTTCAGGTGTAAAGCCGCACGTGTGCGAGGAGTGCGGCAAGGCGTTTTCCCGCAAGATGTTGCTGAAACAGCACCAACGAACGCACTCGGGCGAGCGCCCGTATGCGTGCCCGCACTGCGACAAGCGGTTCGCGGACCGTTCCAACATGACGCTACACTTGCGGCTACACACAGGTCAGTTGAACAAGATGATGCTGAAGCAGTACCTGCACACGAACTCGGGCGAGCGCCCGTAATCGTGCCCGCATTATGACAAGCGGTTCGCGGGCTGCTCCAATATGACGCTACACTTGCGACTACACACAGGTCAGTTGATAAAGATGTTGCTGAAGCAGCACCTGTGCACGCACTTGGGCGAGCTCCCGTATGCGTGCCCGCACTGCGACAAGCGGTTCGCGGACCGCTCCAACATGACGCTACACTAGCGGCTACACACAGGCCAGTTGAACAAGATGTTGCTAAAGCAGCACCAACGCACGCACACAGGCGAGGGTCCGTATGCGTGCCCGCACTGCGACAAGCGCTACACTTGCAAGTACAAACAAGTAACTTGAACAAGATGGTGCATATGCTGAACCCACAAACATGTATTTGGGCATGCGCCCGTGCATACGCACTATGATAAGTGGTTCGCAGGTCGCTCCAATATAACGTTCCACATAGGTCCGTTAAACAAAGAAAGAGGTGATAACACGTGGTTGACATTATTATTGTAGACGTCGACGGCGCGCACTGTTCCCGCGCGCCTCAAGGAGTTGTCAGCAGCAGGAGGGGCCCAGCTGGATCGAAGCCTACTGGGGACAGGGTTGTCCGAAAGGGAGCTCGTGCCCCGGTATGAGGGATAGAAGGAACGGCGCGGGGTTTTTAGTCAGTAAGAGTCTGACACTATCTCCCGCTCCACCCAAGAGCGGGTTTTGTCAAAGATGATTTTTCCCGTCAACAAAAAAAAAAAAAAACATTATTATTGTTCACTAGTCAAAAGTATCTCCAAAGCCGTATCAGAACAATAAATCATCTGGTACAGCCTAAATTTCCTGTACCCTGATATGCCTTCGAATGATCGACTAAATTTATTTGAAGAGACAACTACTCGTATTCCGTAAAGAAATTGATGAAAAATATAAGTAACAAAAACGTTACAAAAAAATAAACTTATATGTCGCAAACGTAACTGCGACCTTTGCTTTCTTTGTAGTGTCTATACAGTGTTACTGATAAGTCGACGTTTTCCCGGCAGAACATGATAGTACTCGTATATGGAAATTTTTCTAGAATTCGTTACTAACTAAATTTTACTTTAAAACTGCTGATTGAAACTTTTCGTCTTCTCGAAACCCAACCGGGATTCCTCAGGTGCTTACTTGTTGCAAATAGGTCATACTATCACGTCCTGAAGGGAAAACATCAAATTACCAGCCAGTAGGGTTACCGGTCGGTAATTTGATGTTTTCTCGACATACTCGATATCTATAGGGTTATAGATATCAAATTTAGTCACTATTTTGAGTGATATGACCTTGTGCTCAACATTCACGATCAATGAATGCTTAATGAAACTAATTAGATACAGTTATCTCGTACAATATATTCTAGACTAGATTGGAAAGTGCATCGCATTCATATTTACATAGTTATACTTGTTTATGATATTTCAATGATAAATTAATTATACCTAGCTATTATAACATAAATATTATAAGTTGTTAACAACTGTAGCCAGTGACTTCCTTGCTATACAAACTAAAATCTATTGAGTAATCTTTGAGACTTCGTTATCTTTTATTTTGAAGTGGAAAATCATCACATGAGATTTCCCGCTCTAGAGTGGAAATTCACCCATCACCTTCAGTATAGCCCTTTGCGTTACAGGGCCATGGGAAGTCTTCTGAAAATTCCCGTAGCCCTAGCAGACATTGTAGCCCTGTTGGGACTCTAACGGTTCACAGATAGTTTTTTGAAGATTTGTTAATCCTGCAAGTCTATGAACTTGCAGGATTAACATCTCCAAACATAGTATGTTTGGAACTTAATTCAGACGATACGTTTTCGACCAGTGTCACATTTATTTCGCGACCATGAAAATGCAACGGGCAATTGAATGAACACAGTTGGGTTTTAGTCAGTAGATTCTGACACTCCTTCAGGCTCGACTTAAAGTGGGTATAACCCCATTATTTGATGATTTTCCACTAAAAATAAGATACATAAGCGGGCTTTCACCTCTTTTAAAAATGTATTCAAGCGAACATTCTATATTACAGGAGTAAAGCCGTTTTCCTGCACACTTTGCCCGAAGTCTTTTACAAAGAAGCACCACTTGAAGTCGCACCTGAACTTCCACACCGGCTCGAAGCCGTACTCGTGTCCTCGCTGCAAGCTCGCCTTCACCCAGTCCTCGAATATGAGGACGCACCTCAAGAAGTGCCGAGCTCCTGAACCTGACCCCACTGAGACTACTCAGCAGACCGGAGAAGCCACAGTGCAGACGTAGGAAAGTGACGTGAATCTACTCGTGTAGAAAATTAAACATACTTGCCTGTATTTTTTAATTTATCCCTATTCTACATAACTATGTTAGTTAAACTTTTCCACTTCCTTGAATTAAAAAAATACACACTTCCTTTATGATACTTTAAAATCTTATTTATAACTTTTTTTTTCACCCGAGCCCTATGTTTGTCTGAGCCTGTTGTAAAAATAGTTACGTTCTTTTTTTGTGGGAAATCATATAATGATTTCTCACGCTCTAGGTTGAAGCGAGAGGGCGTGGTAGTCTTCTACTGACTAAAACAACACCCATGTCCTTCAGTTGCCCTTTTCGTTCTAGGATCGTGGGTTTTCTTTTCAGAATTCCCCGCGGCCTTATTGGGCATCGGCCGTGAGGGATCCCTTCGGTTTTGCTGAAGTCTACGGTAGCACTTGAGAGTGTGAGCGACGATGAGACTGCCGATGGAGCACGATTGCCTAGAAGTAACCTATTCACTCTTGACTTGAAGCTCCTAGTTTTTGGCTCCCAGGAAAAACAGACTCCGGCTGGGAATTCCATTCCTTTACTGTACGCACAATAAGTGTATGTCGTGTATGTATACATAAGTTGCACCCGTGTAAAGCCGAAGCGGGTCACTAGAGTTAAATGTAAGATAATCTAGTTAATTTTGCTATGATGCTACGTGGTATAGGTAATGATCCATTGTACATCAGAACGCGTTTTAAATATGGTTTTATTGCGTAAGAACGCAAGGAAGTAGACCACTATGCAACAAGGAATATGAAAACTCTAAGGGGCTAGTCCAGTCTTTCCCAAAGTGGGCGATAACGCCCCCTTGTGGGCGCTGCAGGTCTCAAGGGGGGCGGGAAGAGACCCAGAAAGAAAATGGAGGCGTTGTGTAGAGGGGGGGTGATTTGTAATTTTATTTAGCTAGGAGGCCTCTTAAACAACGACTGCAAGAGCTCTCGACTCTCAACAACAACTTGTAAACATCAACTTATATGAATTAAAAGATTGCTCAAACTCGGTTCTATATTTCCCTCCGCGTAGTTCATATATCTGTCCTATTTTATTGAATATAGAAAAAAATGAAAATCATGTCAATCGGTCGCTCCGTTTCGTAATGAAAGTAGACACAAACAAACATATAAAAAGACAACAGACACACTTTCGCATTTTAATAGTTATTAGTACTCGTAGATATCTATCATGTTTTAACAAGTTTTTGTTAAATAACCCGAATTGTGCATTCCTGTATCAGTCGGCTGGTTCATTGAATACTTGTTCGGACTTGTTGAGTACGATTGAGCGTCGAATGAGATAAACGAGTTTATGCATGTTTGTTTTATTCCTGTCGGTGCGTGCTGCTTAAGCATTCCTATATAAACAATGTAATATTTATTTTATTTTCAAACTTATTAAACAGCATCAGATTCATCCTTCACATTAGTTTTTATATAAGGATTGATTATTTTAGTTATATTTTTAATAAAAGATACTCTGTTTTAATACTATAAAGTTGCGTTTCAATAATCATTCTTATTGGCAGGTGGAGCCCGTAAGAGTTAACTTGAGATCTAAGCGCCGTTGTATGTTACCTACTGCGCTCAGGTTTCAAGTTGCCGGTTATAGTAAAAGTTTCGTTTAGAATTCTCCGTTAATATACATAATATACATATCTAGGTCACAATAATTAATTAATTTAATTTGAAGTTATAGTGGTTTTTAAATAGGTGAAAAAATGGGGGCGCTAAAAAAATGTTTATACTCAAAGTGGGCAGTAGACAAAATAAGTTTGGGAACCACTGGGCTAAACTAATGACTGACTTGAATTAATGAACTCCTTGGTTACCACAGATTGCGGTTCACTAACCTTCACCGTAATTATAAATACTAAAACTACAGTGCGTTTCACTTAAGAGGGTCCTTCTCCACTCGCTTATCGTAAACATCGAAAATGGTTTAAAAGCTTGTTACTACATTTAATGCAATCCAACGCGATGTTTGACGAAAAGGCAACGCAAAAAAAGAGAGATAACGCCTGGAAACCTTGTTAGTATTCGGTAATTCCGAGATTTACTCGAAAATTTCACAAAACTTTCTCCAGGAAATAGCTGTTTTTTTTTAAACCCTTAAAAGTTTTTGGAAAAAGTGGTCATCATTTAGAATCTAAATAAAATTTGCAAGGTCTCTAGAGGAATAGTTTTTTGACTTTTTTAATTTTTAGGCAAATTATGAAGTGTCAAAGTTCATACAAAATAGGACATTTTCAGAGGTTTTTACTGGATTAGTTTTACACAAATTTAGAAATTGGTTTCTTTAGAAACCTAGATAATATCCACAAGATACTGTGTTTCCAAAATATCTAATGAAAAGTGTGTAATAACGTCATAATCAGTTATGAGCGGTTGTATGAAAAACAGTGAAAATGTGAGTCGTGATGCACCACCTTAAGAAGTTCCTTCGGCGTGATGTTGGCAATACGGAAAACAGTGTTGCAATATTTTTAGCAATTAAATAACTTAATATTAGGGCGATTAACTGATATTTCGTTACTTTTAACAATTGCTTTTTTTATGTCTTAAGTGAAACGCACTGTACGAGTATGCACTATACTTTTCTTCTTAATATTACGGCGAAGGAACTTCTTAAGTGAAACGCACTTTTATATACAGGTAACGAAATTGAATTATACGGACTAGTCGTAGACTACAACTCCCACAGACTTTATATTAATCGAGATAGTATCACTATTTTTGAATGAAATGAATGAAAAACTTCTCCCACTCGGGGTGAAGCGAGAGGGCACAGGGAATAAAACCCATCTGTATGTGTTAATTCAGTTACCCCTTGCGTACCAGGGTACGTAGCGATATCTAATTCTTTCGAATAATCCCTCAGCCCGAGATGAACGTTTGACATTGTTTTTAACAAGGTCCTACATGTAGATGGTAAACAAATTCATTAAAGTTAACAAATTAATGTAAATATGAAACCAATCTCAAAGTAGGCTAACAAGTTCAGCGTAAAATAATGAAAATGAAATTGGATCGGCGGCGGCGGCTGTTTCTCGACGCGCGTTGTAAAGTCCGAGAGAGTTTTTCTTTATCAACGAGAGTGATAGAAAATGAAAGTCATATCAACTTACGATATTTTATACTTACTCTTTTATGACCAGTTATTATGAATGATGTAATTGTTCTGTAGCATTTGTTCCTTTGTTATCATATTTTTTTTTTATTAATGATAATAGAATTACTAGCTTTTACCCGCGGCTTCGCCCGCGTTTATTAATATACTTTAATTCCTCTCCTCTTTTCTTCCCTCTTTATCCCCCTTTTCTCACTTTATTTTAAATTAGCCTATGTCCGTCTCCAAGGTTCCAACTATCTCTATACCAAAATTCATCAAAATTGGTTTTGTCATTTAGGCGTGAAGACGTAACAAGCAAACTTACTTTCGCTTTTATAATATTTGTAAGGATGTACAGACATCATAAATTTGTATAAAAAAAAAACACTCAATAAGATGTTATTAAGTTTTTTATGGGTAGTGTGAAGAGTTCGTCATTATCATCAACATTGCAGCCAAAGTACGTCCATTCCTGGACATAAGCCTCTCCCAAACATTGCCACAGCGACAGATCCTTTGCTTCCAATGTGTTTTTAGGGTTACTAAAATATAATAAAACCATGATTTATATTTTTACTCCCGTTTTAATGAATTTGGTGTTGTAAAATAATTATCGATCAAGGTGTACAAAATTACAGGCCTTTACAGTATGTAGGTAAGGTTCTGGCGCATTAAGTAGTTACAATATGTCCTATACTCCTTACGAGGTGTATGCGAGTACATTATATTTATTTTATACATAATAGTAGCAAAATTTATTAAATACATACAGTGATAATATTGCTTACTTTGCAGTACCACAAGTAACGTATTGTACTTACATTATTTATTATGACCATGAATCTCTCTTAGGTGTCAATTTTATACATTATATTGAAATATAGTTACGATGACGTAAATAGTGACTGATATATCATTAAATGTAAATAATTTAAAAATATACCACATTATTTTATAATTCATCGGAATTATGTACAGTGTTATTAGTTGCTAAATACCTGTTCGCGCTTTACAAAAGTAATGAAATTAGCCAACATCCAATAAAGACATAAAATAACATGGTCTATTGTACCTACGTACTGTTCAGCATCTTAATTTTCTTTAGTTTTGTCTTAGTGCGAGATTTGTGCGATGTTTACTATTTTATTTCCGTACAAAAATTTGGACTCTATTAGAGGTCTATATTATTTTTAGTTATTAAACAAATGTATTTTTTTTATCGAAAACAAATGAGGGTCTCAAATTAAGGCTTCAAGAAATTAATGATTGTTAAGTTCTTCGACAGCTTTGTGACACGACGTGAAAGATAAATAAATATACTATAATTAAAAATCTAAAAAAATACTATAACTATAATATTTAATATAAGGAATGGCGAGAAGTCAACGAGTTTATATATGTAACAATATCGTAGTCCACGCGCTGCTCAAGTCACTCAACAATAGTTAATTTCCTTATTCAATAATTAAAATAATTACATGTTTACGTACATACTTCTACGAAAAGTGTAGATATTGAGATGATTATCGACAAAAGATGATTTCGACGTTTGAAAGCGATTTAGTAAAAGATTGAATTATATAAGAATAAAAATATCAGATCCAAAATTAGTAAAAAACTGTCAATCAGTATTTGTGACATTACATTTGTAGCATTTTCCATGTAATGCTGTAAATAGATTATTTATTATGGGACTTTTGATTGGAACCATAAAATTAAGAACCCTGTATTTTTACTTTTCTAAAAATGTGTACAGACGAATAAATTATAATTAGTTATGCATTTAAGGTAATAAATCAGGGAAAATACACAACACAAACAGTGTCAATACACATGATCTCGTACGGGTAAGATTGAATATCCAAAATGTAACAGATGCTGCATTTATCAAGATCTTAATGTTATGAAATTACCTGCATACCAATAACATATTGATTTCGTTTAAATGAGTTACAATTCTTTTAACTTTAAAAAAAATCTTATAATTAGTAATGTCCTTAACGTTAAATATCAATAATAAGTTTATTTTAAAGTGTTACCGATTTTAGTAAAAGATAAATTGAGAATAGAATTACATATGTATGTGTTCAAGATAAAAGAATTGTAACTCTAAACTGTAATAAGAAGAGTGAACGTCGAAACCAGTGGAAATGTTTACGTGGTAGTAGACATGATATTCTAAGCCATACACAATAGTGGCTTTAATACAAATTCTTTTGCCCTGTAAACAGTATAAAATATACAGTTAATAAATCTACTAAGGATTGCGTGTAAAAATCTTATTCGTATGAACAATAGAAATATACAAAACGCTATCGTTTGGTTTGACATCACGTATAAGCTGTGGATACATAATATTACACACAAACTTTTACTTCAAGCCACGTTACACATCATGTAAACCAATACTTACTTACGTTTAATATTTGCCAAACATTACATTACATTTAATTATCTCAGCCTTTTCGAATAGGAGAATCATAATTACTTGGGAATATAAAATAGTAACTAGTAGACTTGGTGAATAAACATTACAATGTAGTACATGTCGCGTGGCGCGCGCGCTGCGGAGGCGCGGCGCGTGCGATGCGAGCGACTACTCTACGATGTGAAGCACCATTTGTTCTAGCGTAGGGATAATGTACACAATTTGACAATTTTAATCTAAATAACATTACAAATACGTTGTTGCACGTATCATGCGCTTACTTTCCGATTATTCATTAGGAACAACAATTTAAAAATACTATACGCTCATCTCTTTAATTTTAACTTAAAAATACACGTGCTTTTGGCACTTACCGCTAATCAGTTGTTTAATAACGTGTTTCGGACTGATTTGAAATAATTTCACAAAACAGTATTCACTCGGCTCTTTATTGCTGTTCAGATATTCTTTGGTGAAATATAGTAACACTTTTATGTACGTGCTGATGTTGGACACTACTTTTAATTGAACAACAAATCATTAAAAGGATTATCTTCAATCGCGACAACACTGTTATGAAGACAATAATATTTCCGGAAGTAGGTACATACATCTGTAATCGCGTAAAAAATTAAATAACTCGATGTCTCAAAATCCTATTTACAATAGAATTCTAATTTTACATATAAAATTGAGCATTAGTATAAACAGAGGCTGCTGAAATCTTGGATGTATAATTAAATCCTTAACTAAATATGATACACTTCCCGATGGGACTAACATTACTCAAGTACTTAGTACTTATTAATATCGCATCCATTTACAAGTAATAATTCTTACAAATGTACAACTTAAAGTTTATATCGTAATCTCATAGCCACTGCAAGGGACGAAGTCCTCGTCCAAATGTTTTTACGAAATACTTTCGTTAGATCACAAGACTGGAATCACATGGTGCGGCGGGGAAACACGCTTCTGCGAGTGCGTGGTGCGTGCTGCGGGTAGCGCGCTCAGGTGCACTCGATGATCAGCGGCTGCGACGACTCGATGACGGAGGCGCGCTCGGTGCCGTAGTGCTCGTGCTCCAACGCGCGGTAGTGAGGCGCGGGCGCGCCGTGCGCCAGGTGCGGCGTGGTTGAGTGCAGCAGCTCGTGCGCGCGCGCCCCGCCAGCTCCCACCAGCCCCGTCGCAGACGGAGAGTGGACCTCGTATGCCTCGTGCCCCTCTCTATCGTGGCAGTCTTTGTCGACGGTACCTGCAAAGTGCACGCGAAAATGAAATCGGCCGCGTTCAGCGAGAGCGCAAGTGAAAGTTGCGGTTCACCTACGAAGAGAAAGTGCAGCGCGCTGCAGTTGCTCTCGCGACTGTGCTCGCGTTCATTCTCTTTCATTTGGTTTATTATTAGTTTAAACTAATAAATATATAATCATAGATTTTTTTTCAAAAGTGATCAAGAAGTCTTAAAGTTTTCAGTGTTAAAAGTTAACTTACCGATGCATTCAGTGTTTGCTGCGTTAGTTATTGCTAATACTTCTTCAATGTTGTTTGGCTTACAGCTAGTAGTTTTCCAGTGAGTACGGAGCCCGGAAGCACTAATGTACTTCTTGTCGCATCCTTGGCAAACGTATGGCCTGTCATTCGTATGTAACCGCTTGTGAAGTTTTAAATGCACAAATTGTGTGAATTTCTGCATACACAAATCACATGCGTATGGTTTCTGTCCAGAATGCAGACGTAAATGTGTTTTCAAATTAGATGTTGAGGAGAACCGTTTTTTACAAATATCACATTGGTGTGGTTTCTCCCCGGTATGTACTAAGTGATGCTTCTGTAGATGTGCAAGTTGCGTGAACGATTTACTGCATACATTGCATTTGAAAGGCCGCTCGCCGGAGTGCGTTCTTAAGTGAACCTTCAGATTGGAAAGTTGTCCAAACGTCTTACAACAAACATTGCACTCGTAGTGCATTTTCCCGTCCTTTTTCTTTAGTGGGTAAGGTAGGCTCCTGTACCCCCGCGAGGATTGCGAGCCAGGGCTCATAGGTGCTCCCATAAGCCCACACGAACCATCAGGACTGACGCTTCCGTGTTGAGGAACCATTTGACTGTTCATATTCGTGTTTTGTATTAAACTTAACTGTGAACAATTTTTAAGCGTAATCACACTAGTTGATGATGGATAATGGTGGTTACTTTGAACATTCTGAGTTCTCTCGTACTGGTGAGATGACGTCACCGTCGGTGAATAATTACTAGGTGGAGATCCCAGTTGAGTGATTATAGTCGAGTTTGGTGGAGAGTACAAATTATATGAGTAGTTGGGGTAATGACTTTCATATCTGGTCTCTCGGATCTCTCTTATTTCTCTGATTTCCCGGATTTCTGTTGTATGTGGGATCGTGTGTGGTGGCGATGACGAATAAATTGAGGCAGCGCTGGGTGTAGGCAGCTGCTGCGGTAACGGCAGCAGTGACGGCAGAGGAGTCAGGTTGGAGCTAGAGTCCGGGCTGCAAGCGTTGCCGTACCTCTGACTCTTCTTATACGAATAAGCCATTTCAGTTGGAGATGAAGGTGGTGGTGTCGCGTTTGGTTGTCGGCGATTAGGATCATTATTGTTTGTATCGATCCTGTTACCAGTTAAAATTGTTTCTAGTATTCTAGTATCTGGTGGAGAATATCTCATAAAAGCAGGTTGTGGTGTCGGCGACATCGCACCGTCTTCATAGTATGGTTTGTTTAGAGGTACCACCGTATTTTGCGATGATTCCAACACTATAACAGTCGACGTCGCTGGATCACGTCGTGGTGGTGATAAGTTTTGTGGTGTGTTGGGATTTTCTTCAGCTATTACTAATTCCTTTTCACTTTCACAATCCATATCTTTGTGATTTTGATACTGATATGCTCTTGGCATTTTTATTTTCACTTTCCTGTATTCATTACGATGCATGTCTTGGTCAATTTTCTGGACTATTACAGTCTCTTTGGGTTCGTTCGTTTTATTGGAACAGTCAAGCACATAATTTTCTACATCGGAATCACTTGAATCCTCAGGAGGTGTAAATTCATCGTGGTAGCCATTACTATGGTATCCTTCATCTGATCTCACGGATCCGTCATTAGGTGTCAGTTGATGTTCGTAGTGTGGTCCTACACAATGAGTGAGTACCGGAGATTTGTTTCCTAACTTCTCTTGATTACTTTGAGCCATCGGAGATGGTCCACGCATGTCTCTCATAGTTTGGCACTGTGCTGGTGATCTATTGCTCTGAATTCTTGGATTCTCAAGTTGGTGTATCACCAGTTGGGATGTGCTTTCTTTGTGTTGATGGATTATTAGAGTTGGGTTTTCTCTATGCATTTTCACCGGCGAGGGTGAAGGCATTAGGCTGGTCGGCGATAATGATCTCTGTTCACTAACTATTGAATTTTCTGTTTTGTTGTGAACGATGTTGGTTGAAATATCCGCCCTGAGAACAACCCTTTCATTTTTGTTGACACATCTTGGATCCTCACGAATTATGGTTGTTGAATTTTCATGAAAAGGCTTATCAGTTGCTTCTCGTTTTCGTCGTCGACTTGGGATCTCAGCTTCTAGCAGCTCCTTAGTATTTGTTAATCCAAGAACATATTTCATGTGATTAAAGGCGATCTCAGGGTGTACTGGTGCAGGTGGCAGGCCATAAGCTTTTTTGATTGTTTCTTCTTTGCCTACAATAAAAATATACGTAATGTTAAAATGGTTTTTTGGCCAATTTGTAATCTTTTAAGGCGAAATGTGGTTGTAAGAAACAAATACTTACAAATCGAATAAGTCGCTCTTTCCGGATCGATATCATAGCCCAACCTTGTTGCAAAATCTTTGCAATACCATACCATCAACTCTTCGTTTGGCATAATGTCTCTGAAACGATAAAATTGTAAGATTAGTGACTTGAAGTTGAAAGTGAAAGTGATAATGAGTGAATACGATATTGTTGTGAAGTTACCTGATCGTGTAGAAGTAAATATGTTCCTGATGTTGACACGCCACGAGGTTCATCACAGAGAGGGAGTACGCCGAGGCGACGTACCGCATCCAGTTGGCGACACTCGTGTCCGACCCATCCAGGTAATAATAGTCACTGTCCTTGAATATCTGTAAGAAATTAACAACAATTACAACACTTGCGATCAGTACACATGTAAACATAATTGTGTTCGGAACTATCAATTAAGAAAAATTTCGAGTTTTTTACAACGCGACTGATTTGTGTGAAAATTCATTTTAATATGAATTACTTTGACTAAACGCCTCGTTAAGTTAGGTACTCCTGCAAAAGTAATTACTTTCTGTTTGTAATCATTAGCTGTACAATACCACTTAGGTACGCTCTGAGAAATTTCTCGATTAAATTATAATGCAATCAATTGTTTATTTGCTTATATTATGCATGTTAGAAATCAAACTTATATAATTGAGCTAGACACATGTTATTCGTGCACGTGGCACGTGCAGGATATTTACAGAGCGCGTGCAACTGATAGCGCACGCTTACATTATAGTTTGTAGTGGGGAGTCAAGGACGAGATGCAATGTCACTCGAGAGGTAATGTAGGACGCGGAAGATAACGCGCTTTAACTATGACTTATGTGTGAACAGTACTGGTGGGTTCATCTAGTGCGGTACGGGGATATCAGCAACATGCATTGTGATACGTTTATGACATTGCTTACTACTAGTCATTTGTACTCAAATATTTGCACTAACTAGGCAGAGCGTGACGTTAAGCGATCTTTTTGAAACAGTTTTTCCGTCGTATACACTTTCATGTCATGAAAGTTTACTTATGTATTTTACACAGAAAACAATTTGGATCCACCACCAGAGGTATCGAATTTAAAGCCCAATCTCACCTTAATATTTCCATAAGTATGATGTCTCACAGTTTCCTGTACCTGGCCCAAAGAGAGAGTTCGGTTAATTGAAGAAGAAAATAATAGTGCATTGTAAACAGATAAATTATAATATACGCCAGAGATATTAGTCTAGTTTGCTTAGTTGAGGATAGTTCGAATTGCGGTCTAAAGGTTGTGCTGCTGAATGTACAGGGACAAGCCTCAACCAAATTAAAATAATAAAGCAAAGCGGGTTGCGATTACTGGTTCGTAATGTTCGTATAAGTTTGATAATAATGCATCTATAGTTACACTTACCCTCCAATAATATCTCCAGGAGACTTTGTCATTAGGTTTGTTCGGCGTTCGAGTGCCTTCGAAGGGCCCGAAGCGCGTACCACGTGGTATTACACCTATACTCCACACACCCTCAGTCTGGAATAAATGTAATATGTTGTGGTTCACTCTTGGTTTTAATTGGTATGGTTCATCGTCGACTTATTTCGTTAAGTTTTTCCGGTTATGTTAAGGAGTAGTAATGTTTACGTACCGGTGTGTTTGGAGTGGATAATACTGCGGATGGCCTGAGCGCAAGGCTGCGCGGGAGCGTCCTCTCGGCACGATTGGGTGTGCCACGCTCGCTCGGCACGTCGGGCACGATGTACACCGTGAGTCTCTCAAACTCCTCCTCACGCATGCGCGTCACATCGTATGCGCCCGAGCTGGACACACCGCTAACTGCATCAGCGCCGCCGGGACTCCCGGTGCGGCCCACCACTGTTGTACTTGGAACTTCCTCGCTTGTTGACTGTTGACAATGCGTTCCACGGTAAATAAAGTCTCAATCTCAATCTCAACACTTAACTAACTCTTAAATTTAAAATTAGTTCACTTTAAAACAGGTCTTAACCACGAGAAGAAATACTCAGCCGAAACGGTTTCATTAGACCGAAGATGCACTGTTAGTCCGCAAGTCGGTCATTTTCAGACCCCAAAAATATGCAAACAACGTCGTAACGAAATGCATTTCCCTCTTTACAGCCGTGCGCATTTCCCGCCGTGTCGGGTAACTTTGAGTGTTATTTTCCTCTAGAAAGGGTTTAGTTTCCTAAGTGAGAGGCGAGAAGCGACGTTCGATAAAGGGGCGGCGCCACTACTGACCCAGTTTTGTGATAAGTGCGCACTTTCCACTGCGCACCGACACTTCCCCTTTGCCTATTTATATTTTCAATAAAATTCAATTGAAAACTTAGATATTTCTTAGAGGAATCAGCCTTCAATGAAATTAACATGCAACTCAATTTGGTGTAAAACTAATTATTCAGTGATGTTTACTTACCAGCCTCATTTTGATTGATATCTCTGAGTCCTTTAAATTGGTATTATCATAATTACTTTTTGCGTATTGAAGTAACTTGTATCTGAAACAAAATGAAAACCATTTTAATTTGTGAGTAGATATCGAATCTGTACCGACGTTTTAATATTTGAAGTATGTTTTTGCAAGAGCTGATGAAGGATATAAATATACAAATATTTATTTGTCGATTTTCAAACATTTTTTACAGTCTTTTTCTGAGAAAAGTAAATAATATTTATCTCTCATAATAATATCACTAATTTTATAAGTATAAAAAATAAAATTCAAAGAATAAACTGGAATAACAAATGCTTTATTAATTATCTATAATTTTTTTTATAAATAAAAATTGCTCTGAAGAACGTTTAACAAAAGCATTTAATGATTTTTTAAGAATAACCCTAAGAATTTTTAAGCAATGGTACATCCATATTGTTTGATTTACCAAACAGCAGGATTCAATTCACAGGAGAAACTTCAGGAGCGTTCATAAGCACGCCATAATTAAGGTAGTAAGTCCCCTCTTTGAAGAATGGCTGGAAAGACAACACGGCGTCCTTACCTTCCGCATGAAGCAATTCCTCACCGGAAAAGGTAAGTTCGGGGGGATTCATGCGGAAGAATCGCCCGAGTTTCACCACTGCGTGGACCACCTGGACAACTTGGCTCCACCAAGTCGTCGTACGGCAAAGGTGTGCCCTAGCTGAGCAGAGCACCACCTTGTCCTCGTGGGGGCGATCGCCGTCAACGATCTCTAGCATCGGTCGCATAATATATGTCGGCTCCTTCTGCGAAGAAGTAATGCTAGCAAAGGAGGCGGCCGCACGCGTGAGGGAACGGCCTTCACGCTTCAGCCACCAGGATCCCGATCCCGATTTCCAACCACCGTAGGTGCGGACTTGCGGACGGCAAGTAATGGGTAGCTCACCGTCCGACCGTCCGGTAACCGATCGGACCGAACCCAAGTCGTCGTCAGCGCGTAATATTCTACGCATCTCAAGGAGATGTCAGCAAAACCGTAAGAGCCCAGCAGGGTCGAAGCCTACTAGGTTGTATAAAAAGGAAACTGGGGGCCCTGGAAAAAAGTAACAGGAGTGGGCTTTATTCAGTAAAAGTCTGACACGCGCTCCCGCCCCACCCAAGAGTGTGAGATGTCATTAGATGATTTCCCACCAAAAAAAAGGAGAGTTCAGAAACACTTTCTGATAAAGTATCCACATCAAGTTGCAAGCATAATAAATTGCATAAAAGAAGGCGATAATGACGAGTGTATGTATTACGATGGCAACGGTAAAGCGGATTAGTTTAAATATAGGATGAATATCGAAATGATCGCGTTTCCCTCTCTTGACGGTAGATGCATTGAATATTTGCCAAGTTGGCACCACACATGTGGAATACGGAACAATGAATTGGTCACGAAATTGAAATTCTTTGTATTTCTAACATTCATTTGGTTCTAAATAAACCTGAGAGTATATTTCAGCTGAAATTCAATAAAGTTAATGGAGACAGTATGTTAGAAAACGACATTTTAGAGAATGACTATTTTAGTTTAATTTAATTAATTAGGTATATTTAGTTTACTGCCAAATTAAGATATTTACAAAAAAAAAAACAAACTGTCACGTAATAATAATAATATTTTAAGACGATCCTTTCTCTGGAGCCCTGACCCTATTTCCGAAACCCGCGGTGGTATACTATTTTTTTATATTTTTTAATGTTTTATTTTTGAAATATTTAAAAATGTAATTAATATGTGTACAAATGAAATAAAGAAAATAATAATATACTAAGTATATCTATATAGAGACTAGAAGTAAACAAGCGCGGCTCGTAGCGAAGAGTTTTAAGTATGGACAGGTTCGTAAAAGAATTCTTTCTCATGTTGGTGCAGTGAAGCAACATTGAAGTTCAACATTTCATTGCATAATTGCGGAAGCAAGGCGGCTTGCGGCCGACGACTCCTCTCGATGAGAACGAAAATTTGGTTTTCCAAACCGGCCGTATTTGACATTCAAATTGTTGCGCAAGCGCCGCCCGAGCACCGTATTGTAAACATTATGCGCTGCATCGGTAATGCTTTTATGTATGAGTTTTGTAACCAATGTGGTGCATCACTATTTGTTGTACGTATGTACATAATTTAATATATGGTTTAATTTAATAATGCCTAGAACAAACTAGTTTCCTAAGGTATCATAAAAATATTCAAGGAACCGTTTCAATACCGAAATATAAGTTCAAACAATTAAATCTCTGAAATAATATTAACTATCCATGATATTTTCTGAATGACGTCAAAATGAAAGCAAGTTAAGTAATTATGAGGTAATTAGCCAATCACTTTCTCCGATTTGGCCTGAAATCTGAAAGTATTAATGGTAATGCATGAATTGTATTACGTATGCTTGTGTGTAGTTAATTCTTGCGTAAGGGCTGATGTGTACATAGTAAGGTGGTGGGGGGAATCGTGTGAAGAAGTGGGGGCCGTAGGGTCGAGGAGGGGGAAGGGGGGGAACTGCACGTGACCGTGAGTGCAGGTTGCGCAATGCGTCCGCGCAATGTCACACTCAGCACGCAACCCCGCCCGGCAACCACTACTTGGTCCTTGTATTTCTCGTGATAACACTCGTACTCACCTAGAAACTAGATTCGATTTAGTTTTATATAATCGTTATGTGATAATTTGTATTTCTCCCTTAGAATTACGTAGTTGTAAGTTACAGATATGATTTTTGTTTGATTTTGATTAACTATAACTGAACTGATATTATTTTATTAGAAGAATTAATTTTATTTTTCAAATGAAAATACCGTTTTATTAATCATATTTTTTTTAACAGCAAATAATTAGTTTTCCCTAACAGATTTGTCTCTTTCAATTTAGGATTCATTAAAAAAAAACTAGTATTCAACTATACAAAATGCATTTGGGATAGCAACATAATTAATTTGTGTTAAACAGTAGTTATGGATGAAATAATAACTTCACGAAAACTGAAACAGCGTGTACGTTTAAAAATGTATTTTAGGCAGTATTGTAGCGTGAGCGTAAATCACGATTATTCACATTAGTAATGGATGAAAATCATCCATCCGTCCCGATCGCACACATTGCATCGCTATCGCAGTAGCGCACGGCCGCGCATCGCCGCGCGCGCACCAGGAAGCAACCTTGCGCGTGCGCATCATGCGCTCGCTCTTGAACTTGCCCCTTACGCTCGCACGTTGCGTTCACGCTAGGGCTGCCAGCGTTTACTTTTCATTATTATTTTATTTACTGATGGTATTAGGTTCAGTGGGTACACTTTCGCTGCATTAGCAATACTATGTTGATATTAAATTTAAGAACAACAAAATTAAATCTTGTTCTTTTGGATTAACTTGCAGTTATTAAGATTTTTCAAACAACACTTAAAACTAATTTAATTTATATTTGTTTTAACTTTATTTTAACTTTAATAATTATGATTTTATTTCATAACAACGGTGTAACAGCTGTTATTCTATACGTAATTGTTGCACTCACAAAAACATCAGGAACAGTATGTTTTTGTTTTTTTCATGTTCTTCCTAGTTTAAACACATAAATATTCAATTCATTAGTTTGAGCAATGATAATGAATTTAAAATATGTTTTAGAACAGCTCAAGACATTTCAAATCTATTTTTTTTTATTTTATGGACACAACGATGATTCGGGTATTTATAGCAAAAGTAGCATGTACAATAAATATGTGATTTTCCGGCTATGTCTACGTTATGATTAACTAGACACACGAGAGTAAGGGATAGCTACGCAAAAAAGAGATTATCTACGGTGCTTCAATCAATTTTGTTGGAATATTTAAAGCTAAAATATTATAGAAAATAATAAATTTAAAATATTTACCTATCAATCCGGATCCTTGAAATATTATGTAGAACCGTGTGAGTGCGGAACCCTATAGGCTCACGATGCGCGTTGACGCTGTACGATATTATTCAGTGATTAATGCGATATGATGAATCGATTGTTTTGATCTATTCGGACTCTACAAGGTCCCTTTATCTATATTCCTATTTCCCGATTGAATTTGTAACGAAGATAAGTGCGCGAGCGGAGTACTTCACAAACACGGAAGTTAAAGTCCGTTTGATGTTATTGAATCTAACACTTTTTCCGATAGATTAGATAATTATTATTCAATTATATAATGCACACACTGTTGATTTTCGATTTCTATAAAAGAAAATGTCTGTACTATCGAAGGTAAGAGCGCAAGGTCGCGTATTCAAAAGTGTCACTAATAAGAGTAATGTTGTAAAATAGCGACGATGACTGCTGCACATATGTTACATAGCCATGCGAGAGTGCAACGGGAACACTAACCTTGCACGCTAATAATACATTTAATACGTAGATATTTCCACTACAAATAGACGCGACTACCTATCGGCTAGATAAAGCATAATATGTTAGGCATAGCTGTATTATGTAAATGCGGAATTGAATGCACTGAAAGGAAGAAAATTATCAGCCAATTTAATAAGTGAGACTTTTAACATGGAATTAACCGTATTTATTATTATTTAAACTTCAAACTTCATGTATAGTAAGTGCCACTACTGTACATGAAGTTTGTTTTTTTTTGTACCCATAGGCGGACTTAATGCAACAAGGCATTCTCTACTAGTCAACCTGTGGGTTAAAAAAGACAATACTGACATATTTGATAGTTTCCCTAATTAACACTTAAAAGATTAAGTGTTCGAGTCGCTATCAACCAACGTAATAAGCCTTAATAAAGTGAAGACTCTTCAATATTCACGTCCTTGAAATTACTTTTCACAATTTCCGGAGTAATAATGAAACTCAACACCGTCAATTACGAATTTTTGACTTCACATAACTTAACTTTTCAAAGAAAACTGCGTTTAACAGGAGAGTTTATAGAAATTCAATATGGGAATACTTACAATCATAAATATTCATCGTTCATGACATTCTTGAGATACTGTTCATAGTTTGCGCGTTTAATGTTAGTACTACCGCGAATAAACAAAGAGTATTATCGTCTTTGGAGCATAAATAGTGTGATGATGGGAGCGTACGAGGATCGCGCGAGGTGCAGCGACTTGAGGTACTCGAGCAGGATGCGCAGCGCCAGCAGGGGGACGAGGGGCCGCAGCCGGCGCGCCGCTCGCATGGTGTGCGGCCCGGGCCGGCTAGGGGGCCGCGCGAGCCGCCGGGAGCTGCCGTGCGAGCCGGCGGAGCGCAGCGCGCATTATGCAACGCAGGCCGCTGTGCGCTGTGCCGACCTGCCTCACGTCTAGCCGCCGAGCGCCGAGCACTAACCCGACACCCGCGCCGCTATGCCCACCGACCTAGATGCACTTTTACGACGCCGAGAATGCAATCGACACACATATTCGCGTCTCGTTCCGATAAACGCATCGACGACGAAAGCGGCCTGTGACGGAGAATGCGGACGAATTTGACAGCAAATGCAGTGAGTACGTCACGTTCGCGCCTCCTATTCTCTTATTCGAGGAGAGCGGGACAGCACAGCGCATTGCGACCGCGGACTGCATTCAAGTTCATTACTTCCGTAGTGTGGCGACCGCGGCGCGCGCCGTGACCGTGCTCTCGATCCCACGAGCGGCTGATCTCAGCGAGCGAACCAGCGGGAAATGCTTATGCAATCATGTATGCCACCAGAGAATACTGTATTAATATTGCTGTTACACGAAAAACGGAATTACGTTGAAAAAAAAATCATAACATTAATTTGAAAATAAAAAAATTAAAAGATAAGTAATTTTTTTCGGCTGATATGTTGATGATGAATTTGAAAATGATCTACCTTTACTTACTTCTCTGATAAAAATTCATTATCACACAGTAAATACATCACTTATATGAGCATTGTACACTACCTACAAACAAAATAAATGATTATGATTATGATTATCAATAAATATGAACAATAATAAAACAACACAACAATACAATCTATCAATACGTTAATTCATAATCACCGCGCATAGAGCGCTAATTAATACGAGTTGAAAACAACGTGGTCGCGGGTGTCGTGAGAACGGCAGCGAAAGCCATGCAGGGCGGGCGGCGGCCGGAGCCTCCCCGGAACACGCTTTCACTCTCACGGGTCGTCGACACAGCCTGCACACGCACCCTTACCTCGGATTCTCGATCGCACCCTCAATAAAGCAATACTTTAACTACTTTTTTCCTCGACTTTTATAACTTTAAAGTTGAATAAAGTTGAGCGTTTCTTTTAGATTTGAATGTTTTGGTCGCATTTTCGAGTACGAAGTTCGTAGTAAGGGTGCATCTCACTCTCCAGGTCCACCACACCGCACCCTGCCACCTACCATTATCCAATATTGATTTCACTATTTACAGCCTGTAATCTATTAACAGCTGCGACTGCTCGCCGGTATAGAGGAGGCGGTGACTGTCGACACTTAAACACTGCCTTTTCAATTAGTTTGAATGAATCGCCGCGTGCATTGTACATTTTTACTCAGCTTAGCTTTGCTTTTTAGTGTGAGTTTCTGGATACACACGTGTCGTGTATATTCTTCGTGGAATCCGGAAACTAGGATTTTATTTCTGAACTGCAGGCGAGTGTACCGTTTTATTTGGACTTTAGATTATATACTGCATCCTCTAAAAATTAGGTCATTATGTTCTATTAAAATTAAATAAGACATTACCATGATATGTTTTCGTGAATCTGGTATAAATGTGTTAGAATGCACCCTCTATTACGTGTTAGCAGTAGCACGGCACCCCTCCAGCCGCTATATTTACGTGTATATGCGCCCTTTACTACCGCGACCTACCGTAATGTCTGGCAATTTCCGATAATTCGTGATCTACCCCAAAGTGTTCCATTTTTCAGGCTCAGTGACTCGGTGCACGTCTGAGTCCACATTCTTCACGCACTTGTCACAACTTCAATCGATTTATACTTTAGACAATTTTAGCGTGTAAGCGTGTCGGGATGTGGGAGTAGAGAGATAAATATAGGTTTTATATTTACTTAGTATAAGTTATTTTAATGAGGTTCTCGGAATATTGAATACTCGCCATATATTCCTAGTAGGATTGATTAATTAAAAAAAATAATATTTATGATCAGGCAGCCAATTACAGTTTTTTAATAATTATATCCTGTTTTTTTTTTTATTTAAATTAGTCTTTAAAATACTTACTAGTTTACAAATTGTAAGCCAAGCTTGAACCGATTATGGAATATATTTAGAAAATAAAATAAAATAAATTTTAATAAACGGACACACAATTAAATTTTGTAATTCTAATAGAAGCCCATGAGACAAATCGTTCATTTAAAAAACGAAATTTTCCGACTGTTGGTCAATTAGAGCGTGAAAAGCGAAGCGCATCAAAGAAAATGCAGTTTTCCAGCGGCGGCGGAGGCTTGAGCAGTATCAAAACACTGAATCTTCCGGGGTGAACGGCCGCTGCCTCGGGCCCTCGTCCCACTCCGAGCGCCGCCGCGCCCGCCGCGCCGCCGCGCGAGCGAGACGCCGCGCGAGTGGGACGCCGCGCCGCACCCGCCGCTCGAATAAATCGCACGCTGCTTTCGTGTGCGCCGGGAAATGCGTTTTCTGTACGAGTATTGGGCACACGGTCATTGACATCACATCACAAATTTTCTTTAGGCTTGTAATAGAAACTTAAACGGCTCTTTGATTACATAACTCCGTAAAAGGTTTTTGAGATAACCGAATGCTTTGATTGCATTGTTTATTGGTTTTTCGGGAATGCATCTTCATTATCAATCAAGTAGAGACGAGAATCGAGCAAAAGTTATCGACACTCTTTAGCTTTTATGTGTGGTGCTTGTCTGTTTTGAAAAATGGAAATAAGTTTTACATAACTATGAAATATTTTTTTATATATAGAATGTGTAATGAAATAATTCGATTAACTACAAAACGAAGCATCACGTTAAAGAAAATGGCTAAAATATGAGTATAAAGCTAAGTCGAGATTGTTCATTGATGTTTGTCTAATTGGTAAATTATTCTGTTTGTGTATGGAGAATAGGCAGAGAGCAGGAACATAACATGTTTCCTCTAGCTATAAGTTATGTGATTAACGACCCCGTGCATCCTGAATTGTTGTGTTTGGTACTTGGCTGTTATGGCTAGGTTTAGCACATAGATAATACAAAATAAGTACGTATTGGTGATATAAAGTTGATACACTATTTTGGTTGGCTCATTGACGCTTGTTCATATACTCAGAGATGTGTTCATATTTTCTTCCTTCATGTGTAACATTTTGTTATTGGGACTTTTCTGATAAGACTTTTCTAAACAAAGTCTACAGTATATTTCTCCAATAAGTTTCTTACCCACGAAGATTAAAAGCTCTTGTCGGTTCCATAGTTGTGTTAAAAGTTTTGATTGTAAAGCGCTATTGATCCTATTTAGTATAATGTATAGGGCTTGTCTATATCTGTGCAAGTGCTGGTGCCCGCAGTGCAAACTCGATTTCCCCCTTCTTGGGGTAGGCTTCAATACTCATTCATGCGTTTTTCCCGCTCTGGCTGGAAGCGAGCGCATAGCGCGCTCCTGCTCACCGCGCTTCCGCGTTGGTACCGCTACATACGCGCATGCACTAGACCTAGCCCAATGCAGCGAATTTTGCGTAGGGTCGTTGTCCTCTCGTACATCTCTATCAGCATAGCTATAAGTAACTAAATGTCCCGATAAGTCTGGCTTAATTCCTAATCCCCCGACACCCGCCGCTGCATCCCTTCTTCTTTGAAGTTTCACGATTTGTGAATAATTTTCACTTTTTAAATATCGATGCTTTTAGAGCAACTTGTGCAATTTACTTTGTCGGCCTATTAGTGTGTCTGTTCTAATACAATATGAAGGTCGCTGAGATAACAAAGGTTTTTAAGAAACAACCCACCGCCGTGTTTTATGGCCAATTGCGTCAGTGATATAATAGAACGTACTAAAAAGTGCCATTTGCACAAATTGCGTTTCTTGCTTTTAGCAAATTGAATAGTGCGTGTTCTTTAAGAAAATACAAAATGGCAATAACAATGCGTCTGTACCATTAAAAAAACGCAAGACTAGGAAGGACGAGGAACCGTTTTAACACAATCAGTCGTAATAATAAAGCTGTGTTTTTTATTTACATATTTATGTTTTGAAGAATGGATATACCAAGGTTGGTCTGGCGGGTTGTTTTTTTTATTTGGTGGGTAATTAACATTGTCTGCAGCATTAGATTACTTAATTGCTTACATTTCTTTATGGTTTGAACAAATTATTAAACAAGTTTTTGGAATAAACGGTAAGATGTTTGTGGAAGCTTGTTATCAGGCAAAATAAGAAACAAATAACAATAAACATTTTTTTTTACATAGGTAAAAATATTATAATTGTTATTAGCCTGTAAACTATAGTTAAAAATAAATAAATAAGCATAGATTTTTTTTCATTTTAAATAGGAATGAGATTTTTTCAACGCTGCATTTGTGTCAATTATTTATAACAATGCGCGGAATAATAGGTAGGTACCTATGAATCGGTGCATCGAGGTGTTGAAGTACTAGACTAGAATGTGGCGAGGGTCAAAAGCCGCGCAGTATGTCAGCGTTTAGTATTCCGTGAGCCCGAGCTCGGGCCAGCTAACGGGACTGCTCGACCGTCTACTCAGGCCTTTACTTTCATCGATCGAACAAACCGCATCGACGGTTTACTTTCCTTTGTTAGTTTTGGGTTCCGCAGACTACCAAATCTACATACTTAATTTTATGTCATGTAAATCGTTATGTAGATTACATTAACCATAACCTTATATCGTAATAATATTTTGAACTGAGTTTATGTATTAAAAAATCAAACAGGTTCTTAAAACGGGAATTTTAATAGGGCATGTTATAAAGAGATTATCTATGGTGACTACCTACGGAAAAAAAGAAAGGGACGTCAAGTGTATGGTTAAATCGCAGGTAGCCCCCGCACCCGGAAAAAAATAGACGGGACCAGAGAGCCTTTGTATAGGGAAGTACCGTTAGATCTGTTTGAGACGACTATCAACAGAATATGAAATATGATCATCTATTTCTTGTTGCTCGACGTTTAGTTCACCTGCAGAATTGTTCGCTAATATGTTAGTGATGTCCTGTTATGTGCTTTACCAACTACCAAAGTTTCCGGCTACAGTGATTCATAGATTGTGAATCAACACGCATAGGAATATACCGCTAAGCAAAACCAATGTGCTGACTGAGGACTCGGATTACAGAACTGCATATGTATGCAGTTTTGTTATCGTAGATTCTTAGAACGTAGAGGTAAAATGCATAAAGTGGGTGTTAAAGTATAAGGAAAGCGTATGCTGACCATAAATAAGTAGGTAACTGATATGGGAAAGAAAATATAAACCTTTCTGTGTAGATAGATGTTTATCTCTACAAATAAATGGAAAGATCTGAGTAAAGGAATAATTTATTGTCATGGAGGCAGGCGATGGACATGCAATCTGTTACTCTTGCATTCTTTACGATACCTTGTTGATAACAAGTTGAGACTCTCTCTATTACAATGTTGCTGGCCATCTCCGTACATGCACACATTATGCATAATACATACTTGAATAAATATGCAGTGGCAATCCGTCACAGTATAAGGTTTAACACATGATTTGATTCATGCAGCATCTATTGCATCCCACAGTTCCAATACCGTTAGGTCGTGTCAATAAAAAATAGAAATAGGAGGGTGAAATCAGAGCCCGGCGGGACGCACCGTGCGTCGCCTGCAGGTTTAATTCCGACGAGGTGTAAAGAAAAATAACCTCTTGATGAAAATATAAACTGCGTGGTTTAGCTTCCATTTCAGGATAGATGCTGACTAATTGCTCTTTTGTGGTGCTTTTTTTTGCTTTGAAGAACAGTTTCTACGTATCTTGTAACGAATGAGTGCGGGTGAATGCGGGTTGGTTTGGAAAAGTCTTGCCTTTGTAAACATCTCAAGGGAAATCTATCGAAGTGTAAATCGATCCAGTTTATACATTTCTAAAAAGCCTTTTGTAGATGCAATACGTATACCTGGCCTGATAAATTTTGTGAATATTCGCAATAATTGTAATCTTATTTAAGTAACTTAGATATTTTCTTTGATTTCAATGCAAGTTGCAGAAGAAGGGAAATTATGAACATTCATATTTAGTTATGTTCTGAAATCGTCTTGAAACCTTTAAACATTTCAAAATCGACTGGCGACGCAATGACGAATAATAGATCAACATGTATTACTGTGTACCGCGTAAGGCCGGTGTCACACTAGACGATAAAGATAACAATACGACGTTGCGAGGTAAGTAAATGCATTTATTCGACGATATCGATCGACAAAAACCAACAGCTTATATGACTTATGCCATCAAACAATCTCGAGTACATAGTTGTACCAGCAACTTAAATCATTCGTTGAAAACTGTCAGGAGTTACCAGTCTTCCGATAGCGTGTTGTTATAGTTATCTATTAATGTGAAAACAGCCTAAGTCTATTTGCTACGAATTTGCTGCGAATTATGGTGCGATAACCGTTGTTTGGTTGCCACCGGAAGGCTGCTGGCATACATATTATAGCTACTATATGCATATGGGACACTCAGTCATCGATATTTTTATAAACACGTGCTGATGCACTTCCTGTAACTTTACTTTCATAACTTATACAGAATGATAAATAGTTTATTACGTTAAGCGCTGGGAACACTTGCATTGCTTTGGATTGCACCAAAGTTTAAATAAATGCAAGGCTCGCCTGTTCTGCATGCACATTTGTACGTTGATATCTCTTTTTCTCGGTAGTTAAAGCTATTCGTTTCTATTGGCTTACTTTGATGCTAGAAACATGTGAATCATCTTGAATTCGGACGTTTTACTGCTCATTTTACCCAATTTTCGGATTTGCTCAGCTTGCTTAGCAATCAGCACTGTTTGACTCGTTGGTTCTACAGATATAATTTTTTTTAAATGTACGTAGATCAGAGTCGCAACTTATAATATTGACAAAGTTAGAATTAGGGATTACATACAAATGTTTTCATAACAAAGAAGTAACAATACGCATTGTGTGTTGACGTAATCGGGTTCCCCTATGCTTAATAAAAACAAACAAATCACTATTGAAAGTTAAGGTCACATGTTGAAGGGACGAGTCAGTCGAGCGAGAAAAAGGTTATTACTTATTACATAATGGGTGCGTGTGCGCCCGGGGCACGATACGAGGTACCGTTGCTCGAACAGGTTCCACGCATTACTGCGCCCTCCTCCCTCCCCCTCGCGCACCCCCTCCCGGGCCTCCCGGCGCCCGCGCACTCCCCGCCGGCCACGCGCGTGTGCTGCACTCAACATTTTACTTTCTACCCATCAAGGACCTTCCTGGCTCACCCGCGTCAACACTAACTAAACCGATGTGATGGCGGTGACCTCGTGGCTTCGAGTTTTCTGTGTCTGGTTCATCCTGTTTTAGGACTACTTAGAAGTATTAGCATTTTGAGAATACATTATCAAACTTTCTCTTATTATTCCCCTGTCAAATGTTCTTTCAGCGGTCGTTATGATAACACGTGCGTTTGCACTGAAATCAGTGTCGCCTACTTTCATTATGATCTTTCCAATGAAAATGTATGCCAAAGACTGCTAAACAGATGAAGATCAAGAACAACACTTATGCACAATCCTCAAAATCTAGAATAAATGTTCTATTTGAAGAAGTAGAGTAGCTTCATCGGTTCTGAAAAATGCGTCATCATGCAGTTATTTTTCCAAACCTTCATTGTTTATGTAATTAGGTTCAACTACTTTGATTCAAGCACACGAAGCAAATATTAACATATACTTCCGTCACAAATTTTCAGTCTAAATCTTAACTGTGTATATCTTTAAATGATTGTCAAATAAAAATTAACTTTATGTTCAGCAGTGTAAACATAAAAATCGCATGAGCGAAAGCGTCAAGAAGTGGGGCTGAGTCGCAAGCGCGCGGTTCAATGACCGAGTTTTCACGGGTTTGACAGCCTTCTGTTATATCATCGGTCGTTGTCATTGTCATTGCCGAAACCGCGACCGGCGGCGCGCATGCTAATTTGTAACTTTTGGTCTTGCGATTGGGACCACTTTTGCTTGTCGTCGTGCTTGTTTAAATTATTATTTTTTGCCGCCATCTACATAAGTGTGCGTGCTCCATGTAATTCGCTAATACTTATTTATGTACTTGGCTGTGATAATTTGTTCTTTCATTCAGTACATATGCTTAAAATAAAATAAGTTGGATGAATTGATGTTGAAGGTCAAGAAGAGATGAGGATGATATAATTATTATGACATAAGTTATATATAGAATTCGATTCAATCCTTTTATAATAACAATATTAGGGTTTGTCACATGATTATTTATACCTTATCTGTATTGCTCTAAAAATATCGAGTGCAAGTGTGAGTCCTCCTATGAAAGTTATTAGATTTTTATTTTATGATTACATTCATTTATTTTTTGGAAAATAGTTATTTAGAGTTATATTTGCATAGAATGACGTCGTGAAAACTAGTTATTAACTTCTTGAACAGGTTTGGTAGCTAGATGCAGAATTAGATAATATCTCAACATAAAAAAAAATCGCAGTTAATAAACTAACAAATCAATCGGCTGCATTACATAAATCGCTGTAAGGATTACGTAATTTCGGCGTAGGAGTCGCCACGTCACGTGTGTTCGGTGTTCGCCTTGAGGTTGAACCTGGCAAGTTCAAGGCTTTGTTTTTGCGCACCAACAGCGACGCAACAACAATACCTGGCCATGTGTGCGTGAGGACCGCGCATGTTATGATTTCTTTAATTCCCGCCCAAAAAAACATGGACGACTCCCTCTTGGACATTGATGCAGGTTTATTCAGCTTTGTATAATATCATAGTAGCAGGATCTAGCAGATAGTTAGTTGTAACAAAGATTTTAAATTGTATCAATTTTATTGATGTTAGTATGTTTATTTCGCGCCATAACCAATTAATTAGCAAACCATGAATTGAGATAATTTTGTTTTGTGCTAATTTCTCTAAAATCTACATGAGTCAGTGTTATTATATTAGTTAGTGAAAGAGTAAGTAATTGTGTTTGTTTATAAAATAATAAATTATCAAAATTGTATGGTAAAATAAGTAAGACATATTTTTTTAATTTTATGTCTTTACAATTTTGTATTATTTGTTTAACCTAGATTGTGTTACATAATTCTAAATAAGTTAAAGTCAGTATAGCAAAGATAATATGCAGTGTTCCAGATAACCACATTTAACCATTAATTAGGTTGATTAAGCCTTAAAATACTAATTTGTCATTAGTACTACTAGCTACTAAGACGCGCGTTGATGTCTTTTGATCGCGCGAAGAAATTTGTAAGTAAGTAGATTAGTAATGATTACAAAACTTAAATCTATGTTAATTCTTAATATTTAATTAAATATGTTTATACTAACCATCAGGCTTACAGTCTTGACGTGGTGAAGAATTAGAAGAAAATCCAAATTGTAAAATCCTAATGGGAAATGTTTGTTTATGTTTTCACTAACACTTAAAATAAATCCACACCTCACATAAAACCGTCACTTAATATTAAAGAAATTTATAAAAATAAGTCTTATCTTGAGATCTATGTTGCTTTCAGTCTAGTTATAAATGCAAAACGTCACTGAGTATCGTAATATTAGAGGGTCATGTTAGAGCGTACTGCGACGCGGCGTGGCGCACCGACACCTCCGGATAACTGATAAAATATAGCTCGGTTCATGGTCGGAGACGTCCTTCCTGCGCGACTACCCGTGTACAGCGTCCGCCCGCCTCGGTACCTGCGCCCGCGCAACGCTGCTCTTCCGCACTCGCCGCGCGCGCGGGTGAATGAACTGCTGCGCAAGAGCGAGACGGAACACCATGCCGCACTCCCCCCGCACTCCATACCCTCTCGCACACACCAATGCCATGGTCGGAGCTGACAGTGAATCTTACTCCTCAATCGACACGATAATCTAATACAAGTGTCCAAATATTGTTTTACCTAATTCACTCTGTGATTTCGCTGAAACTGAAATCAGTTCAAAGCGCTCACAAACATGGCCAATATTGGCCGCAAAGTGCTAATTGAGTTCTATTCTCATATGGCTGCGAGAATTCATGAAGTCAGTTCAGTTGTTTGATCATCAACGGTTTGCCTTTACAACTCTATAGAAAAGACTAGAAAAATGCAACGCAGTCACCACAGCATTGAAGTTCTTGGTTTCTGACCTGAACGTGAATGACTTCATCGGAAAACTTACTCACTAGATGCACATAAAAGATTTGCCAAGAGGAAACAAGGACAACATTTGGTGGAAGAGTAAGATATATTCATGATGTAAAAGGGGGTTATTATGACTCATCTTCTTACAGATTTTCCCAACAGAGACCTCACATTGCAATACATGCCGTCCATATAATTTCCTTATTGTTAAAAGTTCATTCCCTCACAAACTCACAATTTGTCTACCTATGCGTAACGTCACTTTTGCAGCTCTACACACACCCATAAAGCGTCATAACATTTAAGCACACAAAAACATTCAAGTGAAAGAAAACAGGTATACAACCTAGATTTAAGAAACCAATACAGGTTTGTTACACAAGCCGATCTAGTGTCAACGACAGGACACACACATCCCAAGGGTGTGTGGTGTGACAGTCATCTCACGCCCATGAGTACCGCCGTGACAGGTGTCACTTCATATTCAAATGATTCATGCTAGCTGTGTGAAAATCTGTAGCTTCAGTCACTGTACTGCGTGGTGGGTTTATCTTGCAATTATATCATGTTTACATTGTCACAACAACTAAATGAATATACGAGTATGCAGGTTTTAGTCACAAAAATATCACCGTAAGCGCAGGCTTGCGGACGACGAGCAATGAATGGCTCACCATCCGGACCCAGCCCGAGTCTCGTCGAGTGTCTCGTCGACACAAGCACGCCAGCCTAAGCCTACTAGGGCCATGAGTTCCGAAAAGGAAAACCCGGAACGCAAGGCAAAGAAGGAACCTAGCTAGCTAGCTAGCCTAAAATGGGAAAATTCATTGAATGATTTTTCCACCTTGAAAAAAAAAACAATAAAAATATCAGTATCGCTCCCAGAGTCTCCCACATAATTTCCATAACAAAAAGTAGGTACGTATTTTCACAACTGAAACTGAAAATGATCAGCTAAAATACCTCTTTTGGCGTACTCCTATGCCTCAGGTAGTGGATCGAAGGAGTTACCGTAATGTTGGCTAAAGGGCAACTGAAGAAACTCAGTGGGTTTTAGTCACGAAAAGTCTGACAATCTCACCTGTTCTACCCAGAACGTGAGAAGTTATTTGGCGATTTCCCACGTAATATAAAATGCCTTACTATCTAACTATTATATGCCACTTCTGATCCTCTTGAGCTGCGGCGACGTTTGAAAGATTTACCGTGGCCATAGAACGCGAAGGGCACTTGGTAGTTTTTAGTCAGTATAAATCTGACACGCCCTCTTGCTCCACTTTAAAGCGGGAGAAGACATTTGACTATTTCCTAACTTAAAAAAAACTCTGGCCCTCTCTACTAACCTAAGCATAATATAAGATGTTGAATTGAGCGATCACTATAGAGTTTTTGATATTTGGCCGTTTATTAATCTATGAAAAACTACATAATATTTTGAGTTGCTGACGATTTGATCACAATATAATAATTCGAGTACAGTTAGATAAAAAAGTTTTAAATGTGCTAATTCGTCAATCAGCCAATATTTTAATGACGTAAAATATATATTTCATAATCTTTTCAACTTAAATTCACACCTGACATGTATAATAGGCGAATACGCGGCCACTGCCACCTGTAGACCGATGACATCATATTGCCAAAAACTTCAGCTCGACGCCAAATGTAGTCTCATTCCTTTTACTTATTAGTTTAAAAATAAAAAGAGCGTTAGAATAAAATTAAATGGCGATAGGGAAAAAGTACGACAGAAGATGGAAATTATGTTTGTTAATGATGCACTTGACCCTGAATTAAAATTGATAAGGCTTAATAAGCTCGGCCCCGTAACGTAGAACTTTATATCATTGGCAACATGCAGAAACTTATGCGTGTGAGATTTAATTCTACATTTCTACGAACATATTAAAAGTTACCTTTCCGGATAACAATTGATTTATTAAGCAGAGGATTTTAGTTTTTATGATTTTTCATTATATTGTAAAAGTAGTGTCCCGCCCCGGCTTCACTCCGGTTTTTCTCCACTATTTAATGGATATTATTATACATATAAACCTTCCTCTTGAATCACTCTATCTATTAAAAAAAAACCGCATCAAAATCCGTTGCGTAGCTTTAAAGATTTAAGCGTACATAGGGATATAGGGACAGAAAAAGCGACTTTGTTTTATACTATGTAGTGATAATGGGTGTCCCAGAAAGAGCTCACTTTTATAGATGCATAAACTTATAAGCTACATAATATATATTTATAAAAATACGTTAATTTAGTTAATCAAAAACTGATTATGATAATAATATAATATTCCACAATTACTATCACACAACGCCGTCTAGTCAAGTTAGGCAGAGCTTGTGTTACGAGTACCAGATAACTGAGAAACATACATAAATATATCTAAATACATACTTACATATTATAGATAAATAAGATGATGATATGAGATATGACATATTTTCCTATAATTCAGATATAGTTGGAGGATTTGGTTTAGTTTGTACACCTTACTCTTCAGGAAACTACAGCGGAAAAATCTGGAGTTGTGAGATCTGGGCTCTGTGGGGAGGGCCTTTGAAGAGTGCCAGACCCACAAAGAACGAGATTTGAATAATGTTATTTTCAAAAAGCAAGTATATTTCTGTTTTTTTGGTTCAAGAATTTGATATAATTCAGTAACTTTTTCTCAAGATTTTCCTTATAAATAAACATTACAAAAATGAGTAACGATGTTACCTGTATAAAATTATAAGGATCTTCACGGCGAACCATTCGAGGCTGGTGGAGGTAGTCGAGCGGTAAAGAGCAACGATCTCTACACGGATTCTCTAGTTCACAACAATTTCATACCTCTTTTTGTAAGAGCACGTCTTTCGGAGAATTTCGTCTTCAGGTGGCTTTATTAGGTAATCACTATGTATGTCAAAATTAAATCGCTGTCAAACTTTGCCTCCGCTATGAATTTATTTTCATTTTAAAACAAACTGAAAGATAAGAAAACAAATGAGTTCGGTAATTTTTAAATGAGATTCGGTCTTCCCGTCCGATTATAATTTAAGTGGATTCAAGGCTATTAGTAAACTAAAACGATCAACGATTGGATCACTGCTTAGAGTGCTTAGTCTTCATTCAAGCACTAGTTTATTATATTAAAAAAAGCACTATTGAAAGTAGTTATAATGATTAAGATTTTCTTGGTGACTTATATTACGAGTAAGAGATATCTTAAATGACTAATTCTATGATGACTCTACAATAACAACTTGTACTACAGGTCAAATAAATATTTCGAAAAGAAATAACAAAAAAAAATTGTTAGTTCATGGAACTATTAGAATAGCACTGTGAGTGTTAAGCACTACGAATAATTGTTTTTTTAGTCAACAGCACAAAGTCCATAGTGAATATATTTTTGGATATATTTTCAATTTAACAGATAGTGAAATGATGACCTTTAGAAATTTTAATTATCTACTGTTCTATGAGAACTGGATGTGTTTTGGCAATTTGTGCCTGTGATTATTTTATTCTTCTAGTAATTTTTGTAATAATTTCTCATTCATCTAGTGAGCTTTTGGACAATTTACCAGATCTTTGACATGATATCATCCCTGTTATCAGTAAAGGTTTTAACCATACAGCTACTCTGCTGTAGAACCAAACGTAACTTTGAGTAAGCAACATCTTATAAACATTTAATTTAATTTTACTTATTTTTTACAAAATGGCGGTCAGTCAAACAAACAAATGAAGCTAAATTGCATGTTCCAATGCGTAGATCTCTATGGAGAAGAACTCTATTTGGTAGGTACAATATTGACCGATGTACTTACACTGTCCTTTCATATTTATTAACATTGTTAAATGAAAACACTATTTTTTTTAAAGAGCGATCATATTCTTACCATTTCTCTAACATAGGAAACGACTAACTAATCAAAATCGTACACTAGGTTCTGTAAATGCCCTTGCCACCATTCTCCAGCTTGAGCGACTGCCCATCAGACCTCAAAAACACAGTTACTGGGCAACATGATACTCCTTCAGTAGACTGATGGTCAGACTTTTATGGCATCTGGCTACCTATAACGACTCTCAAAGATCTACGAATACCATCGAGGACCATTAGTTTTACGTGCTATCTGAAGCACTGGTGTCAGTAATGTCCTAGATAAACTTAAGAAGTAAGTACATATGGATTGTATAAAGTCTGTGTGGAATAAGACGAGTATTTTTAAATTGAACAGCAGTTTAGTCCTAAACTTTAATCATATAACTACGTACCAGTTTCATTTATGGTACCTTAAAGGATAAAACACTTACAAGTGGTGAGTTGGTAAAAGCCAGGTCGTTTATTTCCCTTTACTAAGCGAAGCTGTTAGCAGCACCGACCGCCTGGCAGGGCTCCAAGCCACGTGTAGCAGTTACTGCTAGGATAAAGATTAAATAGTATACGTAGCCTGGTTACTGTCCCAGTCTTCTACGACCACAACACACATTTCTAGAACAAAGAGCGAATGTTCTTGATTTTTTTGAAGCAACACCAACGCGGTTATTCGTCACAGAGGAAGGTGGTATATAATTAATGTCCAGTGAATAAGCGCTTTATGTCATGATTAATGTGTTAATCTCATGAAATTTTTGAAGTTTTCTTTTGTTTATTTCCTTGAAATGAAGCTTTTTCTTTTAAAACTCAAGCTTAGTATTAAGAATCGTTTTACTTATACGTTATTAAAACAGTTGAACCAAATAGTTTGAGCGTAACTATACTGGTGAATTGTAGGTCGCGGGTTCGAACTGGTGCATTACTTTGTGTAATTTATTTCATCACCACTCCTCTCAAAACGGTGAAGGAAAACATGGTGAGGAAACCAGCATGTCCTAGAACCAAAAATTTGAAGACATGTGACATTCACCAACCCGCACTGGGCCCGCGTGGTGGATTACGGCTCATTCCCTCTTCTAGAGAGGTGGTCTGAGTGAACATTAAAAAGGCTGATGATCATACAGGCTACAGTAAAAACTTCGATAACTTAAAGGTCTTAGCTCACATCAGGAAAAATTGCCTAAAGTTATCAATTTTCTGAGCAGTTAATAAACATTCTTCATTTAGGTGACCCTTTTTTCGGTTTCCGCAGACAATACAATATCGCACATATGCATCAACAATAAAATGTTGCATATGCCTTCCGCCGCTCAGTTATCAGGCGCAATCAAAGAAACGACAAAGAGGTAAATGTTTGGATTTACGAAATGGGACTTTACAGTTACATCAGGCCCATTACAGAAATTTGGAACATCTGAACAATAAAAAATCCACATTATATATGCTCAATCGCAGCGCTAATCGCAGGCTTCGATCAAAAGATTTGCTCTACCTGCCGAACCCTTCAGTTTTTTTAAGGGTGGCCGTTATAATGGAAGAGTCAAAAAAATCTAACGGTCCCTTTCTACCCAAACACACATTGCAATTACAAAAACACAATGACATAGAAACTTTAATGTTTCCTGCGTCAAAAATACTTGCAATTTGAGAAATGTAAAAAATGTGTGTTCGTAGTCATCTTGTTTCACTTAAAAAGTGTTTGTTTCTCGGAAGATTTTTTGAAAGTGATTGATTGGCATCCTTCGTTTTTCATTTTGCAAAAAGTAACTGTAAAGTTTGACATTTATGATCATACTTGCGGCTCTATTAAAAACCCTTTTAAGTTTCATTGAAATAGCTTGAAGTTAACAATAGATAGTGTCTACAACCGCCTGTTCGGTTTTGTTTTGTAGACCTTTCCAGAAGTAGATTAGGTAAGTTAAGCTGTCTTTTGAAATAAAGGTTTCAATGTGGAATTATAGCAATGTTGTGACCCGCATCTTCGTTTGTTATTTATGAAAAAAAGGCGTTAAGAAAGAGTTTTATTACGCAGTAGCAGATCGTAAAAGAAAGGGGTGCGTCCTCGATTCATGTCATTGTTTAGCTACTGGCCACCCTCAGGGTAGAGAATGTAGTTGTAAACTGTCCAATGACTTTCTCATTGATTTATTGTACCAGTACAGTAGTCGTTCAACACAAAGGTTTTTTCCTTCTAATGCTACTAATTGTTATAGTTTTTGTGTTAAACTCTCCAAAGAGAAGTCATTCACACAATAGATTTTTGTATAAAACTCGAATAAAATTAGCATTTCTATTCTTTGTTCTGAACAAGAACTTGATAAACATCCATCTAGGAACGTAATTAAAATTCCGAATCACATTTAACTTTAACGAACACTGAGCTATACGATTCCTTGTGTATTATGTAAAAACCTGACTAAAGTACCTAACATAGTGTATAATAGACGGTATTAGGAAAAAAAGAAGTGAACGCCCAAACTGGCCAGTTGGAGGCTCCCCTCCACCGAGCGGCAGGACGCGATCAGCGATTTGGGAGCAATGTCCTCGACCTTGAAAATAGATGAACTTATGTAACCGCCGCCGCCCGAGGGCACAGAGCCTCCTCCACCAAATATTCCTTGAGTTTTTGCACGTCCCGCCAGATTATAACTACCTATGCATAAAAACTTTACAATCCTAATAATGATGATGCCTTACTTCCAGACTTATGGGCAGTTCAGTCAGGCACGCTATGTTATTGGTAGATATTTTTCAATCCTTTGGTCGACTAATTTAGGACGCTTTTAAGTTGTCTGAAACTATAGCTTATATATAAGCTTTGCGTATTTACTAGATTATCCACTGCGCCATTTCCATATAAAATAGCTAAGTTCCAGATCTTTTTTGTTAACCAAATGTAAATTTAAACGGATTCATGTTCAATGATTACGTTGGAGCTAAGAGCCACGTGGTTTTGCCGCGTGAGCCCGTGGGCTAATCGGAAGCTGCTATAATTCAGTGACCATTTGCAATGAAACTGGAAATCAATGTATCATCATGCTTAAATTAAATTAATTAAACTTTACCACATGTAAAATAAAGAAGATTAATTCAGATCAAGTTCTTAGCCGTAGTCAAGGGGAGGGCCTGTATGTATGCTTTTGCGGTTGCACAACGACACGCTTTGCTTTTGCTTTGCTTGGTAGTATAGATGCAGGCCTACCTTGCTCCCTCCCTCAGAGGGACAAGGTGGCGTGGTCTTGAGGGAGAGCGCTACGGTCGTGCAGATCCTCAAGGCAAGTCCGGTAGTTATCCTTCACGTGGTTGCCGCCCTGTTATTGGTCTAATTCCCTCAGAATTAGACGCAACTGAAACTGTCGGACGACTTAACACAGGGGTGGTGAGGTCATGCCCCTGGGTGTCCACCATCGAACAAGATCAGATGTTGGATAGTAATGACCTCCCGCGTGTTTGTGCCGTGCGCGGGAACCCGTACGGGAGGATGATGGGATCCTGGTGGCTGAGCCGATGAGCGTAGGCGGTTTTAACGTCTCTGAGGCAACACTCCACTTTGGCCCGGATTTCTCCTCACACGGGAGGCTGTAGCTCAGCCGGCTACAGTCAATCGGCTGTCGGGGTCCGGTCAGACGGCCCCTAGGTTAGCTCACTCCCATTGGGGACCTGCAGACGGCAGTGCTCGCTCACATCGTTAGTGGTAATGGTGCTGGGTTGGTGCTGTGCGGTCTCGTGGGTAACTAATCGGAGTGGGCTATATCTCTCGATCAATCCCTGGTGCTACCGTAGCATCGCCACTTGAGCACTCCATGGCGGGTGGGGCAGTCGAGAGACGAATCTTCTTTCCGGTTGATTTTATGGATTCTACATCTAAAAAAAACCACAAGGCGGGACCGGCGAAAGCCGGGACTGCACCCCATAAGGCGGGACCGGCGAAAGCCGGGACCGCACCACCTAAGACGGGACCAGCGCAAGCTGGGACTGCACCCGATAAGACGGGACCGGCGCAAGCCGGGACTGCACTGAGAAAGGCGGGACCGTCAAAAGGCGGGACTGTAGTGGGAACGTCTCGGGGTGGGGCCGCGGCGGGACCGTCAATGGACGGGACTGCCGCGGCACTGCCAAGGGCCGGTACCGCTGCGGGACCACCGAAGGGCGGGACTGCTTTTAAGTCCACTGGGTCAGGAGCCACTTCGTGCAGCGAAGCAGGCAAGTACCCGGCAGGACGAACTGGGGCGCAAAAAAGGAAGCGCCAAAAGCTGAAGAAGCAAGCGGCTCTGGAAGGGACTTCTACGGGAGGACCATCCAAAAGACCGCGAGCTGTTTTCAGCGGCGACAGCGGGGACATGGACGCCAAGAGGATGAAAACCCAAGGGCAATCATCCTCGACCGGATCCTTCAGGGATGCGGTGGCGGCCGTGAAACTCGCTGTTGTCACAGTCAAGTACCCAGAGGAGTACTTGAAGGCTGGGGATTTGGGGCCCATCCAGGAGCTCATAATCGAGAAGCTGGAAGAGGCACCGGATCCACTACCAGTATTGGCGGTTGCTCCCGGAGTTGTTGCGGGTGCAGTACATGTGTCCTGCAGCAACTCCGATGCAGCTCACTGGCTTCGGGAAGCCATCCACAATGTGGAACTCGGCTCCCTGAAGCTGAAGGTTGTTGACGCCAGGGACCTACCAAGGCCAGTCAAAATGGCATGGAAGAGCCGGAACCTGACGCTCAGGGACCCTGCCCGGGCAATTAGATTGCTCCAGCGGCTCAACCCTGCTCTGAGGACGGACGACTGGAAGGTCGTGAGCACCCTCATTGAGGACACCGGCATCCGTCGGATCGTTCTCATGGACGGGGTGTCCGCTGGGGTCATCAAGGCCTCGGGCTACTCTCTTCCAGGAGGCATTGAGCGTTACACGTTCAAGCTCCTGGAAGAAGACCGGGGAGAGGCACCCATCGCGGAGGTGGAGGCGGGACACTCAGAAGACGGACCGCAACCACAGCGTGAGGAGGCCTCACCAGAAGACCCTGCTTGCGACGTGACGCAGCTGGAGACCCATGCCGGGGTAACTGAGGACCTAGACGATGACATCCTCGGGGACCTCGTTGCCCTGGGTATGAACTCGCCAGCTGCCCATGAGGAGAGCCAGGAGATGGAGGAGGAGCCTCAAGTTTAAGGCCCTCCTACTAACACGACCCCATCAGAAGACCAAGATGGCGGGACTAAGGTGCGTACAAATTAATCTCCATCATTGCAGAGCCGCTACTGCCCTTCTGGCTCGGCAACTGAAATTGGGGAAATTTGACATTGCCTTGATACAGGAACCTTATTTGTATAAAGGGGCTATAAAAGGCTTAGGTGGGACAGGGGGCACAGTCCTCTATGACTGTCCAACTAATGACGCGAGGACTTGTATCTATATCAGGGGCGGTATAGAGGCAATGCCCTTACGTACTTTCTGTTACAGGGATCTCACAACAGCTTTGATCCAAGTGGAGACTGGGACGGGGAAAAGGAAACTTATCCTTGCCTCGGCCTATCTCCCATATGAAGAAAAGGAACCAGTATCACCACTAATTAGAAGACTGGTTGACTACGGCAGCCAAGGAAATCTTGATCTGATACTTGGTTGTGATGCGAACGCACACCACGTCGTTTGGGGCAGCACAGATGTCAACAAACGAGGGGAGGATTTGCTGGACTTCGTGGTAAGTTCCCCACTACAGATCCTTAATACAGGGAATAAACCCACCTTCAGGACTTCGGCAAGAGCTGAAGTCATCGACTTGACACTGGCTTCTAACGGAGCCAGTGCTCATGTTGAAAATTGGCATGTATCGGACGAAGTTTCTCTGTCTGACCATAATTATATATGCTTTAGGTTTAGGACGGCGGGCAAAGCCGAAACTAGACGAAGGAGAAACCCAAGACATACAAACTGGGACTCGTACAGGAGGGACCTCAAAGTAAACCTAGGGAGCCCTAAAGGTAAGCTTAATTCCATACTTGATATAGAATTTGAAGCAGACAGAATCACGGCAGGCACCATAGGTGCATGGGAAGATAATTGCCCAGAGAAAAAGGCCCTTTGCAAAAAGGAACCATGGTGGACTCCTGAACTGGCTAAAATACGTCAGGAAACACGACAGGCCTTCAATGCTGCAAAAGCCAGGAAAGATTTTTCTGATTACTCTAGCATGCTAACGAGGTATAATAAGGCGGTACGCAAGGCCAAAAGAACTGCTTGGCGACAGCATTGCACCTCCATTGAAGCCTTACCAGATGGAATGAGGTTGTGCAAAGCAATGTCCATGACCAAGGCAAACCCACTATCATCCGTGAAGGATCAGAATGGGCACCTTACGGAAACTGGACAGGACACTCTGAGTGTGATGTTTAAGACTCACTTCCCAGGATGTGTAGTGCGCGACAGCGACGAAGAGGAGCCAGTCACAAGGGACGAGCTTGGTAAGCACACGTCAAAAAATGACTGGCTCACTGCAAAGAAAGTGGTAGATGAGAACAGGCTGAGGCTTGCGATAGCGGGCTTCCAGCCTTTCAAATCCCCTGGCCCGGATGGCATCTACCCAGTGTTATTACAAGAAGGGGCCTCTGTTCTAATACCGCAGCTGAGTAGGCTTTACAGAGCCTGCCTAGCCTTTGGGTACGTACCCAAGACATGGAGAGAGGCCAAAGTCACCTTCATACCGAAGGCTGGTAAACCAAATTACGAAGAAGCTAAAGCTTACAGGCCTATCAGTCTTACATCCTTTCTCTTGAAATCATTAGAGAAACTGGTAGACAAGTACCTAAGAGAGGGACCGCTTAAGAAATTCCCTCTACATAGACTACAGTGCGCCTATAGCCCCGGCAAGTCCACGGAAACGGCACTACATTATGTCGCGAGTCGGGCCGAGGCTGCGCTAGAGGGACAAGAAATCTGCGTGGGGGCTTTCCTCGACATAGAGGGAGCCTTCGATAAGACAACATTTGAGTCCATACGCATTGCTGCAAAGGAGCATGGTATCAATGATACCACGTGTAATTGGATCGACTATATGCTAAAGAGCAGAATAGTCAGATCGGAAATAATGGGAGACCGACTCAGCGCGAAAACGACAAGAGGTTGTCCGCAGGGCGGAGTGCTGTCACCATTACTGTGGTGCTTGGTGGTAGACTCGCTACTCACCAAACTCAACACCGGACCATTCTACACAGTAGGCTATGCAGACGATATAGCTATAATGGTTAATGGTAAATTCCCGAACATAGTGTCTGGATTGTTACAACAAGCGCTGAGGATGACAGAAGATTGGTGTACAAAGAACCATCTCTCTATCAATCCAGGCAAGGCAGTCATTATCCCATTCACGAGGAAAAGGCAACTGGGAAATCTAGGAAACCCTTCCCTCAATGGAATCAAGTTGCCATGGTCCACCGAAGTTAAATATCTGGGGGTAACTCTTGATAAGGAGCTCAGGTGGAAAACTCATGTGGAAAACATAACGACAAAGGCCCTGCGGGTGTTCGGTATGTGTCGCTCCACATATGGTAGAACTTGGGGGCTAAAACCTAAAGTGCTACGATGGCTGTACCAAACAATGATATTACCAATTATCACTTACGGCAGCATAGTGTGGTGGACAAGAACGAAACTTGCCACGTGCAAAGCGCCACTGACCAAGCTACAAAGAACAGTATGCCTTGGAATAACGGGTGCTTTTAGGACAACACCTACGGCAGCAATAGAGAGATACCTCAACATCCCTCCCCTGCATATGATGGTAGAACTCGAGGCAAGGAAGGCAATGCATCGTCTTGCTGTTGCTGGACTATGGGATGCCTCTAAGCCAAGGACTAACCATACAAGATTCGATAGGAATGAGGACCTGGATCGGGTAACAAGCATGATATCTGATAAAATGCAAACCATGTTTGTATTCGAAAGGTCCTTTAAGGTCCAGATCCCAACAATGGAAGACTGGACTAAGGGACTTGAACCACCAGAAAAAGATAGTCTGGTATGGTACACTGATGGATCCAAAATGGAATCCGGTACAGGAGCGGGAATATACGCAAAAGGCTACAAATGTAGTAGAAGCTTAGGGAAGATGGCAACAGTATTCCAAGCAGAAACATATGCCATAATAACCTGTGCTCAAGAGAATATAGAAAGACAAACCAAAGATAAATCTATTTATATTCTAAGTGACAGTCAAGCTGCAATCAAGGCCATGGCGTCCTACAAGGTGGACTCCAAACTTATTCTGGACGCCATCCGGGCCCTGAACAGGCTTGGGAGGCGTAACAGGGTAAAGTTGATGTGGGTCCCAGGGCATAAGGGAATCCATGGTAATGAAATGGCGGATGAACTGGCAAGAGAGGGCTCCGCAAATGACTTTGTGGGACCAGAACCATGTGTAGGCATCTCGACGTGCCTCGTGAAGGCCGCATTCAGGGAGTATGCAGATCATAGCCAAAAAACACACTGGCTGTCTATTACGGGTCTGGGACACTCCAAGAAATTCCTGGGCTCTACGTTCAAGGCACGGGAATGTATCTGGAATATGAGCAGGGGGCAAATCCGCTACCTGATGGGTGCCTTTACAGGGCACTTTGGAACCAACGACATGCTCATGAAAATGGGTCTAGCCGCGACTTCCATGTGCAGGTTGTGTGAGGAACATACAGAACGCATGGAGCACCTGCTGTGCACATGCGATGCTTTGGCTAACAAGCGAATGAGTCTTCTAGGGGTAGGATATCCAAGACCAGAGGATTACAGGCTCTTATCCCCGCATCTCGTTGTGAAACTTATGAAGGAGATTTTCAGCGAGGGTGGGGAGGAGTAAGCTATCTAGGGGACCACAAAAGATCCACATGGGTCGAAGTGTCCGAGTTGTATCTCGGCCCCTTAATAGGATAAGGATAAGGATAGCCGTAGTCAAACAGAGGCAAAGTGAAATATGTACATTATCATCAAAAGGTATTTCTTAGATATCAGTTATTATTATTTGAGGTTTCACAGCGACAGCAAGCCTCTTATCTCATTATATTTTACTAGACTCCTAGGAGCCTTTAATTTATGGAAAACTAGAAAAATGCCGACCATACAATAGTTTTCATTAGGTACTAGGTACATATGAGCTGCTGATTTAGGTAAACTAAAGAAGTTTTTACGAAACTGCTGTATACATTTTTATTTGGTTGCTCACGGCGTAGGTAATAGTCTTTTACCATAAAAAAGTACAAACGTTAAATAAAGTGATAGATGAAGTCATAAAATTATCTCTGAAAAAAGTAATGCGTATATGTCTGAAGTAGCTGACGAAGAAAAAAAGGTTTCGTCTATCATTAATATACAATGGTTTCGTAGCCCACTCGCTAATTAATCAAGCTCTATATTAATTGAATGCTCAAGGCAAAAACAAGCAAAAACTGATTGACTGGGCCATAAACTAGAATAATTTATGAATTCACTTATGTTTATGTTTTCAATCAGGTTACTGATGAAATGAAAACCAGATTTGTACCTTTTTTTGGTTAGAAATCATCCAATGATATTTCGCGCTCTAGGTTGAAACGACTGTTACTGACTAAAAACATATCTGTGGTTCTGGTACCACGATCACTCTTGCAAACATTCCTCAACCTCATTAGGCATTGGTTCTACGCATTATCATACTTCAGCTTAGATTTTATAAGTGCTCGGTTTGATTACAGTATCTTTACAACATTACGTTGAAAAATATTACCAATAAAGAGCGTTTAAAAAAGAATAATAGTGAACCAACACCTAACTGGGTTCTGTATCGTTTGAAAATGAGTCTGGTCATGTTGCCCGCAGTTGTTAACAGTCGTTCTTTGTAATTGTGTAACCAAAAATAAATAAGCACAATGAGTAATAAAATTTGAAATGTTTTAGAACCACTATTTACTGTTATTATTTTAGTGGTGCAGTTATTACATTTCTCGTTCACCGGTGAGCGCTAAGAACTTAATATTTCGACTTAGTTTTCGAGGATAAGTGATATGTGAGCTTATAATTTTTTTATTATAATATAAAAAAATTATACATACTTCAGTCTAAACGATTTCTATGTCATAGAGATAAAAATTTGTATCTGAATATCAAAAATGCATTATTTATGACTCATACTCATTTTTAATGTTTATGGCATTTTATGCTTGTCTTTGTTCCTGAAATAATAAAAATGACTGCGCAGAAACTTTTTATGGAATTACCTAGTCTTTTTCAGCATGTAAATAATTTTTCGAAGATGAAGACGAATTTATATAATATTTAAATATTCATGCTGAATGCATATACTCAAGTAGCATATTAAATAGTATGGAAACGGTGGCTAAAAGAATGGTTTCAGCAGTTACAAGTGTAGCAAATTAGAACAGCGTTTGTTATGTTTTGTTTCGCTATAAGTTAAAACGACTGTATTATGATTTAACATAATTGATTTTAGTAAGTATTTTCCTTCTCCACATACCTAACAATTATCTGTAAATATTTGGCCGACACAAACATTAATTACGCAATTGAAGAGAAAAACCGTAAAAACACGTTCAACGACTTTTCCTATGATGAAGGCTGTATAAATAGACGTGTTATTACATACATATAACACATACTCATAACTAATACCTAAAGTAAAGTCAAGTTGCTAGCCAGGGTGATGTCATAACCAAAAGCAAGAATGCACAAAAAAGCCATTGTGTAAAGAGTCGTGAGACTAGCTAGCCCAAGTCCACGAGCGTTGAACTCTTTTGAGTGCCGAACAGAGTCAATGCCTGCTATTAGCCAATTTATATGACGAACTAACGACGTTCGAATTGCTTTTACAAAGTCCACATAACATCCTACAGTGAATGTAAGCGGATATTTCTACAATCCACTTGTACTGACATGAAACGAACTTCTTCTAAGGGATCATAAAGAGTTCGAGTTGTTTTCCACACTTGAAGCCAATCTGTTATGTTTTGTTTCAAGATAACGTCCATGTAACCCGCATAAGTAAAGGTTTTTGACACTTGCGACAAAGACCGTGAAAAATAATGGCATGTTTAAATACAAATAACATTTAGTTTTGTATGTAATGTGGAAATTAGTATTGATTTTTCAGTGTACACAGTTGTTAAATCCACTTGTTTACATACTCATGTGCCATGGCATATTGAAAGCAACTCGTTTATTTTAACTATTTGTTTTACAACACAGTAACGATATGTTTTGGCTGACAATTAAAAACGTCATTCCATAAATTCATACTACATAATGTTCAGTCATCTTTCTTGTTATACTTCCTGTATTACGACATAGTATGTTCACATCATATAAGTACATTATTCACAAGTACATTTTATTGCTAAGGTAAAGTAAGTCTTATTGTATAAATATTTAGGTACAACACTTGATGCAAGTAGATACTCTGTAATAGTGGCCTTGCAGGAATAGCATAATTTTGTAACAAAATATATAAAACTTTACTATTCTTTTTATTCGAAAATATTTTCCGATCACCATGTTATTTTTTTGTTAAATGAATTATTATATTAAATTATATATTAAAATAGCCTAATACTGAAAAATATATATTAAACGTTTGGTACTGAAATAAATATTAATTTGTTGAGAAAAGTACGTAATTTCGTTAATTATAATGTTAATTTATGATATTTTATTTATTATCACACAGTTTATTGGAACTAGATATAGGTAGCCTAAAAAGGAGAGGTCAAAACAAAGCACTCAAAAAACGGTATGTGATTTTTTAACGTTTGAACTCAAAAATTATTATCAAAAATAGCCAGTTTTCGAGTAAGTGTAAACAACAGCGTTCAATATTTGTCACAATACGAAAAGATTGTTTGAAGATTAGGATGTCTGAACAGGAAAAGAAAAACAAAATATCTTCTCATGCGGAGGCAACTCCTGTATTATATGCGACTAACTTTTGTCTGCGACATATATAAAATATAGCTTGCGTCACTCAAAAATAAAACAGCTTTCTATCGGTGAAAAAATTTCGCGAAAAGAAACAAACTTTAGTTCTTTATAATATTGGTGTAGATGACATTGTAATCCTGACATTACAATATCAAATCACAATCTGTTGAAACTTTAATATCGTTATATTTTATCATCGATTACTCAATTGAAAAAAGTTCACCTCTGTACATAAGCCAAGCCCAATAAATGGTTCCCTTACAAATGGCTAGCCGTCACCCTTCACAAGCATTTATCTTCAATGATCCTAACTACGATACCAATCATGAAGTATAATCGTTTTAGTAGTGCGGAAAAAGCCTTCAGTTCTGCCGGTCTGATGGTGGATGAGGTGGTTGTAGGTATTTGGTATCTGACAGGAAAATCTTTATATAATCATCGGTGGGACACCAACGCTCCGCAAACCAAAAGTCTTGCCAAACGAGGTACACAACCGTTGTATAATGGTTAAGGATAGGCATCCGAGCCTTGGTACAGGCCATGGTTAGGAGCGAGGAGAAGTTGCAGGCAGTCAACGCCTTTTGCGAAGCATTGATGCTAGCAAAACAGGAGGCCGATCACATCAGGCAATTGCGCTCACGCCGCAACTGCCGCCGGGATTCCGATCCTGATTTTCGGCCACCGTAGGCGCGGGCTTGCAGACGGCGAGCAAAGATTGGCTCGCTGTCCGACCGTCCGGTAACCGTCTGGACTGAACCCAAGCCGTCGACGGCGCGTACTATTCCTGCGCGCCTCAAGGAGTTGTCAGCAACTGTAGGGGCCCAGCTGGGTCGAAGCCTACTGGGACCAAGGGGCTTCTTCTGAAAGGAAGGCTCGGTCTTGGTATGAGAGGCAACGAAGGAACGGGGTGGGGTTTTTAGTCAGTAAAACTCTGACACTAACTCCGGGGCGGTGGGGGGTTTGGACGATTTTTACCTACCAAAAAAAAGGGATAGGCATGAATTATGCATTCTCTCACTTTTTAACAATCTAATAATTCTATTATCAGGTTAAATGTTTTGTTTCAGATTTTAGTCCGATGTGAAACCCCGCCAGGTCAGCAAATATTCCGTGTTTCACACGCCTGAACGCCATCTCGATGACGCAATTACATAGCTCCAAGAGGTAGGGAAACTAACATTCTTCGAAAACATAGACACAGGCAACCATCCTTCAGTCCTCACTACAGAGGCCCACCGCAACGCTCCCATCACAGTCCACTCTGTCCCTTGGTCTGCCCACACAACTTCGTTTATAGTTCTAAATTCGTCTTCACATAATATATAATCTAGATTCAACTCAGCCTGTCGCTTGCTGCCTTCCCCTAGTGAGCTGAGCCGAAGTTCGTACCCCAGAACGGGTCCCGTAATGTGTCGAAACTTACCTACCCTTAATTTTATATTTTGAAAGTTATGGCTAGAGGCTTTAATTTATCATGACCACCACAGACAGGTTCGGTTAAGCAGACGAAAACCTTATAGGTTGAACTAAGAGAGGCCACTTATAGCAAAAAAAAACATAAGTAGGTATAACGTAGCTACGAATGTTGCAGAAGACGTTACCTTTTGTATGCAAACTAAAATAAATATTTAGTTATTAATTAGAATAATAGATATGAATAGATTTTTACAATATCCCTGAAAACACTGTGAAGTTATGAACACGATGCTGAATTGCCGACACAATACTGAAGTGATACTGGATTTTTTTTTCAATAAGGTCAAAATATTTGTCAGTGTAGCCTGTGGCGTTTGTTGCTCTTCTTCTTTATGAAGTTACTGAATTCACCAATTTCTTATTAATAAAAAAGACGGTGTCCGCTGAATTACGCTCTAGTGGAGTTGCAATAATGTTTTTTTTTCATTATTTACGGACTTGCGTTTGAGCACTTTCTTAACTGATAAGCGATGATGTGATCGGCGATGGGGCTATGCTTACCTTTTTTTTTTTTTCTTCTCGACGGGGAAAATCATCTTTGACGAAACCCGCTCTTGGGTGGAGCGGGAGACAGTGTCAGACTCTTACTGACTAAAAACCCCGCGCTGCTCCTTCTAGCCTTCATACCGGGGCACGAGCTCCCTTTCGGACAACCCTGTCCCCAGTAGGCTTCGACCCAGCTGGGCCCCTCCTGCTGCTGACAACTCCTTGAGGCGCGCGGGAACAGTGCGCGCCGTCGACGTCTTAGACTCGGTCCATTATCGGACGATCGGACAGCGAGCTACCCATAGCTCGCCGTCCGCGAGCCTGCGTCTACGGTGGCCGGAAATCGGGATCGGAATCCCGGCGACGGCGGCGAGGGCGCCGTTGCCTGATGCGGTCGGCCTCCTCCTTTGCAAGCATTACTGCTTCGCAGAAGGAGGCGACCGCCTGCCATTCCTCCTCGCTCCGGACCATGGCCTCGACCAGGGCCCGGCGCGAGAGGTCTCCGCCGCCAATCGCCCCCACGAGGGCACGGCGATGCTCCGCCCAGGCAGGGCACACCTCGACGGTGTGCTCCACCGTGTCCTCCGGGCGTTGCGCACAGTGGCGACACCCGGGCGTCTCTTCCGCTTGAATCCGATGCAGGAACCTCCCGAACTTGCCATGTCCGGTGAGGACCTGCGTCATGCGGAAGGTAAGGACGCCGTGAGTTCTTTCCAGCCACGCCTCAAAGAGGGGACTTACCGCAATAATCGTGGCGTGCCCAGCACTGGGTTGCGATAGCCGTTGACGCCATTTCACCATGAAATCCCGCCGGAGCTCTGTCCGCCATGCCTTGACATGTTGCGGCAGTGGACTTTCACCCCGGCGTTGCATCTCCACGCGCATGTCGTGCATGTGTGCAAGGACTGTTGCCTCCAGATCCCACGGTGGTAGGCCAGCCAGAAGGCTCGCCGCTTCGCGGGAGATCGTGCGGTAATCCCGCACCATCCGTATTGCCATGACTCTCTGGCAGGCGTTCAGTATGGACGCCGGTCGCTTTGCCAGCGACGGCGCCCACACCGGCGCCCCGTAGAGGGCCATGGACCGAACGATCCCCGCGTAGAGCCTCCGGCAGGAGGCGTCTGGACCCCCAAGGTTGGGCAGGAGCCGCTTGAGAGCAGCCCCAGCCCGGAGAAGCTTGGGAGCCAGACGTCGGAAATGTTCTACGAAATTCCACCGGCTGTCGAGGACGAGTCCCAGATACTTCATCGTCGATCCGACGCCGATGCGAACTCCTCCTACCGTAAGCTGGGAGTCCGATGGTGGCGCGTTCCGAGGGCCGTGGAAGCACATTGCCTCGGATTTATGCAGCGCCACCTCGAGTCCCAACTCCTGGATCCTACCAACGGCTATCGCAACCCCGCGTGTCGCTAGAGCAACCGCCGCCTGGTGCGACTCTCCCTGCGCTAGGATCAGCGTGTCGTCTGCGTAGCAAACCACGCTGACCCCGTCAGGGAAGTCGCCGCGCAGCACGTAATCGTAGCCGATGTTCCACAAGGGTGGGCCTAGAACCGACCCCTGCGGAACACCGCACGACATCTCTCGACGATTCCAGTCTCCCTGGTGACCGGGGTAGACAATGTACCTGTCTGACAGGTACGCCTCGACCACTAGACAGAGGTATTCGGGCACCCGGTGGTACCGGAGTGCCCTCCGGATCGTACTCCAGGGCAGGGAGTTGAAGGCGTTGGCAATGTCCAAGGACACTGCCACGACACACCTACCCTGGGACACCGCTTCCCCTGTCGTGAGGGCTCGCACGCGCATGATGGCGTCTATTGTAGAGCGCGCCCTGCGAAAGCCGAACTGTCCGTCCGACAAGTCCGGCCCCACCCGTGTTAGCCGCACGACGAGGCGGTTTGCAATCACTCTTTCAAAGAGCTTGCCCACCTCGTCGAGCAGCACAATGGGCCGGTATGCGGACGGAGAGTCCGCAGGGCGCCCTGGCTTCACTACGAGGACCAGTTTCCCCGTCTTCCAGCGAAGTGGGAACTGGCCCCTCTCCAGGCATGCGCTGAAGAGCCCTCTCAGTCGAGGCCCGAGAGCCTCTATGGCCAGGACCCAGGCTTTCCCTGGCAAGCTGTCGGGTCCTGGGGCGGTGTTTTTGGCACTCAGCCTTCGCACCGCCACTCTCAACTCTACCTCGGTCACTTCTGGAGCATCGTCGTCGTCGTCGCTGTTGCGATCCGCGTCAGACACCGCTGGCGGAGGCGGAGCCATGGGTGGGGGGGAGTGTTCCCCCTGCACAGGGAACAGAGTGCTAACCACACCCTCCACGAGTTGGGGCCGGAGACTCTGAGTCAGCGGCGGAGCCCAGGGGCGAAGCTTATCCCGTACCAACTTGTACGGGCGCGCCCCCACGGGTCCGCGTTCAGAGACCCCAGCCACACGTTGCGGGCCTCGAGTTTGGCCCGCTTTATCTCCGTTCGGAGGGTGCGTTTCGCCTCTCTGTATCTCTCATACAGCTCCGCCTCTCAGGGCTATGCTTACCTAGAAGTAACCTATTTTCCTGACATAAAGTCCACCACGTTGTAGTTCGGGTTATGTGTTAGAAATCTCTTGATTACGGGTCATACAAAGAGAGCTAATCTGCAAAGAGAAACGTATGTGGTAAAACTAACAGGGCCTACTAGGACCAATACCTGCCAGAGCTTCGGGATTATTTGAATGAGGCTCAGGAACCCAAATGGCAACAGAAGGGACAAGGGATATCGGTTATAGTCAGTAAAAGTCTCAGGAGGAGAGAGGAGGATATATTTGATGATTTTTAATCTATCAAAAAAGAAATTACAACTTTTCTCTTCTACTAGTATATTTTTCTTTTAATTTTAACCTAACTCATAACCTATTAATTTCACCCAGTGGATTTACTTGCGTGGTAGTTGTAAATAATTCCCGGGATAAAAAGTATCTAAGTCCTTTTCCCAGGTCCAATCTATACTAAATTTTATCTGCATGAGTATATTTTTTATTTAGCGATTTAGACACGATAACGCAACAAATAAATAAACTCATATATTTTTGTTGAGACTCCTTGAAGACTCCTTGAGCTATTCTTTTCACAGTAACATTTCCGTTTTAAAAATCTAGAATCTTCGTGGACTCTTTTTGCAGTCAGTCTTGTGTGTACCTAAGTGACTTAACACTTCTTCAATGCTTGTTTGCCCTACATATAGATATGTTAATAGCAAAGTTAACAAGGCTAGACTAAGTAGATTGAAGATTACAGTTTGAAAAATATGACGCGTTTTATAAAACTGCAGTATATTGTCATTTCATGCACTATTATAAAATGAATGAAAAAGTCAGTAAAAAAATATAAATTTAATTATATAATAATAATCTTAAATCATTTTCAGGTACGTAAGTTTTAGTTTTTCAAAATTAATTTACAAAGTTTAAGTTTACATTTACTTTGCAAGTTAACGTTAATACCAGTCCTAATCAAGCAGAACATTAAGAAAACCTCAACCCAAAAATACTAAATCCTTCAATAAAGCTTTGTAGACTGAATCAACTTCAGTGGACAAAAAACCGGCTAATTTCGTTCACATTGGCAATAAAATACAACCATTGGTTTTTAGTGTTTTGTTACTATTAAACAACGTAAAACACCAAACACGTTTAACTAGGGTTTTGCCAAGCAATTATTTTAACCTAGTCAGCATAATTTGACAAAGACTACGTTAGACGTATAAATGGACACTTTACATTAATATTTTCAACGTATTAGTTCTACAAAGTGTTATTTTTCATACTCTAAGCATCCCAAATGATTCTGATGATGTAGCCTAAAAAGAAGAAAGTATTATGTGACTTCGTGGCTATGTGCTGCGAGCGCGCAGAGACTCGAGGTCAACGCTTTTCGACTCAAGATTAATGCTTTGATAACAACTAAGTGGATCAAACAGCGTACGTAATTGTCTTATTATGATGTTGCATTTGCAAAATAATATTCTTGAGGATGTTTGCGTTAGAAGTTTAAACTCCTTTATTTTGTTACAGATTTGATCTCAAGGCAAACTGCGCCATTATGAGCACTCCGTGTGTCCAAGGATGCATGTCTAAGGTAGCTTGCTTTTGTTTTTCTTTGCTATTCTGTATGATATACCTATCGTCACATCACGTCGTGTCACATCAATTACACGTTGCTTTTAGGGTTGAGACTTTTTGTTTAAATTTATATCAGATGATTGTCATTCGCTTATATACATAAAATTGCTTTACTAAACCTTTAACAGAAGTGTATGCAAAAAAAAGTAAAGTTCTTTTCTTATTATCTAGATTGGACTTTTGTGGTCAAATATTCAGTATTAATATTCAAAGTAAACCAGACGAGAATGAATGCTATTCGAAATACAAAGTAGATCTGATGTCATAGATCGTTCTCAGTAATCTGGTCAAAGCAACTAGACAATACAGTGCTGGACGTACGAATAGCGCATACAATTAAGCTGCGACCCCCTTTGTATATTTTTCAATAAAAAATGTGGAGTGTGTCGAATCAGCGAGTGCATGTGACTATTGACGATAAGATATGCAGTAATGATGATTAATATATAGTGAATGTATATTGTATTGATTCATTTTTTATAAGTATACGGAATATAATTATAAATTTATTGTTACCTGCTCTTTATTTGGGTAATGATAATATAACTGAAGTTAATTCCGTCTTAGGCATTTAACATACTTTTCATTAAGAATAATGCTTTTTATGGCTGGCAATACCTTTGTGCTTTTTTGGGTAGGAAATCATCCAATGAATTCTTTTGCTCTAGGGTGGATGTGAGACTTTTATTGACTGAAACCCACTTCCTTCTTGGCCATGCGTTCCAGGATCCTGGGTTTTCCTTTCAGAAGCATTTTAGAGCTAGAACTTTAAATCATGTTTCTTTTAAGACGAATGAAACAAAATTTCTTTACAATATGAATTAGTATAGAAGGTGCATCTTTATACCAAAAATCGGGTATAAGATACCGACACAACGACAGTTGCATTAAAATAATTGCAAGAAAATGTCGGGCGAGGTATTGCCTAGTTTTCTATGCGTCGAAGTTGAACGCACGGCGGCGGCGGCGGCGGCGGCGGTGTGCGTCGAGTCAAGGTAAGTGTGCCGACGGCCGGGTATGACCTAGTGCGGCTCCCCACCCTGCTCAGTTCTGCACTCGCGAAAGTTCAACGAACCTCCAGCAGAATTCTTACAGGCATACGCGACGGTTACATTACCGGAAAGCAGTTGCAATCACCTACATGCCCGCAGCATCGGCAGCGCCGCACACAATAGGGTTTGACTCTGTCTTGAGGCTAACGCTCACGAAATCGCGGCCAATTTTTCGCTAGGCATATTATATATGTAGTTGGATAATGCGGATTCTGGTTTGTCTGCATAATATGAATATAAAGTTATTGAGTAATATGGCGTTTAAAAATATTTGTATTCGATAATATTATATATATTCGATAATATTATATATATAATATTATATCATCATCTTCCTGCCCTTATCCCGTTTTATTTGGGGTCGGCGCAACATGTTTTTAACATGTGTTCAATGTTAAAGCCTATATATATATAATATTATATATATAGGCTTTAACATTGAAATATTTATTTTACTAAGATAAATAAACATATTTTTTCAGGCCATCATAAAATACAGAACTAACAATAATGTATCAAAGCTAGATAAAATAGCTTCAATAGACACGTAGATAAACTATTTTATTAACAATAGAGCCGAAAACTCTTGTTGATATTTTCTTTCAGCTGAAAACGTTATTTATACCTCGTAGATACGTGAACGTATCGAAGTGATTATAGCGCGCTAGCCTACTGCCTACACTGTAAGCGTTCAAGATTGACCTTTGCTCAGAGCTTGCACTCGGCAAATAGTACAGTGCTAAAACAAGTTTCCTTAAGTTAGATAAACAAATGACTCGCAGTAAACAACATGAGTAAGAGTGAAGGAAATGCTTTAGCAGAATTCGCAGCAGAAATATGTTAATTTGGCGTCTTATGTCACCGAGCGGCGAGTTTCGTGAATCATGCGCTCACCACACGTATTGTACATACACCGTTATTACTTTCTTTCTACGAAGCTGATGAATTTTCCTAATTTCCTGTTTCATGCTCGAGATTTATTGGTAGCAGTTCTCATGTTTCAGTCTCTATAAGTATTGTTTTGAATTCTTTGTTTTATAACAACAGCGAACCTAAAAGCTTATTGATGTAAGAGTTTTTCAGATAATTTATCTGTCAGCCTTGTTGCGTTCTGTGAAAACCCTCTTAATTTTACCAGCAAATGAAAATGTAAGAAGGAAAAGTTTTTATCTGTAAATACAATATATGTGTAGATGTATATTTTTATATGATGTTAGTGTGAGGCTTGCAGTGGAGAGTGTCGTGGTCGGTCCGGCAGTCCGCGCTGTAACGGCGCGATCGGGGCCGATGAACGCCGCTGGCCTTATTCCGGCAAACTATCGCAAGCGAGAAACGCGACGTGTACTTTCATTGTCACCTTGCTGTGGTAGCTGCCTCGCTGTACGCACGCCTCCGCTCGACATCAGCCAGCCTCTATCACTCAAGGTTGCACTGATAAAGACACGACAAACACCTTAATTAATGTCACGTAAAATTTGATACAGTACCAGCAGTCTAGATGTAGCGCAGCATTATCGATATAAATAAAATAACCAGTAAATTGCTCTTCCTCCCCTACCCGCATAGAGAGATCGCTTTCTTAATAATGTTAGGTAAATAACCAGTTGCTACTTTGGTGTGATTTGAATAATTGGCAGTGTAGATGGTGGGTACTTACGTATGAATACAGACGTGTTATCGGAGCAGGAGATCAGTCTGGAGAGGTCAGCTACGGTATACGATTGTACACGTTTCGGCGCGAAGCGGCGGCGGCGCGGTAACAATGGCGCAACAGTCCCGCGGCTACGTCACTCAGTGTCAAGTGCATCGAGCTCAGATAACGCTTTGATCTTGAATAAGTACAATTTTACTGAAAATGTGGGAATTTTATTGCATAAATGTAATTTTCATCCCACTATAGTATCTGGTAACCAGCAGACTTTCAATACTCTTTTCATTGGTATCGTTCAAATATTCGTTCCATTCGTTCATTACAAGTACCACAATTCTTGCATTGAATAGAATGCCAACCGCACTGACAAGCGTGTTGATTATTTTCATCGAAAAAAAAGGTTCAACTGTTCATCATAATGCTGAACGAGTAAATGTTGCGAATATCTGTAAAAGTGCTACAGGCGCTACCGTATTGGATTTACGCTGATAATGACCTGCTCTACATTCGTTTGTATTGATGTCAGTGTTGATGTTTACATTTTAGTGACTATAATCGCTTTCAGTTTTTCTTCCTTTGTTCATTTGGATGTCGGTCTTTTTGGATATTTTTTTTACATAGGGGTGACATGAGGTTAATTACTTTGTGATCGATGTGGTTGCCCATTGTAAGGACCTCATCAGAAGGCTTAATGTCACACAAAGAGCAATGGTCAGTTTTATTTGCGTTTTATCGCATCAGAAATAAAGATATCCACGGGAGAACCAAGATTGCCAAACTTAATTGCTTCAGAACTATTCGGTCGATGTGGCCATATAGCTCTGGAATGATAATCGCGCACCGGAAGACTCAGCGTTGGAAGGCCTCCTATAAGGTGGTTCGATGACCAGGTGAGGGTCGTGGGAACTGGACTGTTCTTTCGGGAAACACTTGGGGTCTATGTTTGGACATACAGGCCAAAAGTACTATGCAGTTGTGTATGCTGTGTGTGTTGGCTATGTAGGCCCTACAGTGGAAGTCATTCGTTTAAAATGATGGTGGTGGTTTATGTGATGGCTTCAGTAGTGGATTAAAAGATTTTCTACCTCGTATTTTCAGTAAAAGCTTTTGAATGAAACAGGATGCAAGAGCAAGCGGAGCGAGCTGACAATTGGAGTTTTTTTTTCTATAATTACCTAATTATTAGAAGCTTCATTCACTTTTAAGCCAGCTGCTATACATGAGTCTTGTAACTTTATCTTTCTTATCACCTAATTCTTTGAAGTGGTGAATCATCAAATGACTTCTCCCACTTTAGGGTGGTTATCACACTAATAGTTAGCGAGTGCGCAGCGAATGCGTCGCGGACGCATGGAAATTCGCAACATTTTCAACGCCTGTTTGTAGCAAGTTAACGACGTAACAACTCAATAACAAAATGGATTCCGGCGAGGAAACACTGCTGTTGGCTTTGTTACTACGAAGATGCCGGAGACCCGTACCTCGTTGCTGTCTTGCGTTGTTGATCTTGTTGCGCGTTCGCAACAAATTCGCTGCGCATGCACGGCTTGTTAGTTGGGCGCCTGTATCGTATTCGTTGCGCAGTGCACCGCTTTGAGGACACTCAAAACAGTCTCGTATGATTTACCTTAATGACTAAAGCCTACCTTTGTGCTTCAGTTGCTCTTTGTTCTTCAGTTTCTTCTTTTTTTCCAAGGTTGTGGTAACTCTTTAAAAACTTCTCGCAGCCCTAGTGGGCATCAGCCCTTCTTGGTAGGATGAAATAGGAGAATTTCAATACTTGATTTTTTCTAGGCAAGCGTGTTCCATCGTCGACCACATCGTCGCTTACCATCAGGTGAGATGGTGGTCAAACGCAAGCCTATCAATAATAAAAAAAAACCTGAGGACTATAATATTAGTGGACTTACTCGTACTAAGGAGCTACATTAACCTAAAATAGTTGAGAATGTTGATTTGGCATAAAACACTACAGTTCATGCAGTTACTACTTTTATCTAAAGTTAACTTCTGGGTTCAAATCCGCAAACTTGAATTTGTAATCTAGTAAAATTTTACTTTAGCAAAAATCATGAACTTTAATATTTTTTACTTAAAAAACAGTTATGACTGCAGCTTCACAGCGTAAGTGTGGTTTTTGCCTTTACAAAAAATAGGTCTGATTGAAAGTATTTTTAAAAATCAATCATTTTAACGACTGCAGAAGTTAAAATTTTACTACAGTACGAGTATATGAATAGCCTCATCATCATATCAGCCGAAAGACGTCCACTGTTTGACATAGGCCTCCCCCAAGCATCGCCACAACGACCAGTCCTGTGCGTCACGCATCCATCAGATTCCCGCAACCCTGACCAGGTCATCGGTCCACCTTGTTGGGGGCCTTCAAACGCTGCGTCTTTCGGTACGGGGTCGTCACTCCAGAACCTTTCGTCCCCATCGACCATCTGTTCTGCTTGCAATGTGCCCTGCCCATATTGCCAATTAGGTTTCGCGATTCTTCGAGCTCTGTCGGTAACCTTGGTTCTCCTGCGGATATCTTCATTTCTGATGTGAAAGAAACTCCGAGCATAGCCCTTTATGAATAGCCTATAGTGTGGTAAAATTAAAAATCAGGCGAATAATTTCGCCTCAAGGAGTTGTCAGCAGCAGGAGGGGGCCCAGCTGGGTCGAAGCCTACTGGGGACAGGGTTGTCCGAAAGGGAGCTCGTGGCCCGGTATGAAGGCTAGGGTCAGGCTAAGGGTTTTTAGTCAGTAAGAGTCTGACACTATTTCCTGCTCCACCCAAGAGCGGGTTTTGTCATACGATGATTTTCCCCATCGCAAAAAAAGGCGAATAATTTACTATCTAACATTTCAACGTGAAACAACGCAAGGGTATTACCAAACCAATTAGTCGATCATTGACGAGCGAGAGACTTTGTCAGTAGACGTGGATCGACAGTTCTTGCTACCTGGAGAGCTACAAGACCAATAGACCGAAGTCGTTTAACGTCGATCACTGTCAACGATCGACGATCAATTAGTGTGGTAGCACATAATGTTTGTGAAGATGCAACGCCGGGGTGATATTCCACTGGCGCGCCTAGATGCGGGATGGTGGACATAGTTTCAGCGGAATCTTATGGTGGAATGGTGACAGCGACTATCGCAACTCATTGCTGGGCACGCCATAATTATGGCGGTAATCCCCTCTTTGAGGAGTGGCTGAAGTGGCAACACGGCGTCACTTTCCGCATGGCGCAGGTCTTCACCAGACATGGTAAGTTCGGGAGGTTCCAGCATCGGATTCGGCCGATGCCAGTTTTCTGGGCGGATTTCCTGACAGCAATGTGGAGGAATACTTTGACGTCTCGTGTATTTTGTTTTTGTATAGTATGTAAGTAGTTAGGCATAAATATTTAAGTTTCTTGTGTAAGTCTATTGCAATTTACTCTTCAAAAAAATCCAAGAGGTTTGAAATCCATATCAAACCCTGTGAGCCAAAAAATGTTATTGCATATATATGTAGTAAACTCATATTTTTCGGCTAGTGTTGTCTCATGTTTGATGACTGCGTTCACAATGGTAACAAATACATTAATTCTGTAAGGATTTATGTTTCTTTTAAAGTAGGTATTGTACTGTAAGTATATACTTTCTATAGATACTAATAATATAAAGCTGAAGAGTTTATTCGTTCAGTCACTTACGCGCGCTAATCTCAGGAACTACTGATTCGAATTTAGAAATACTTTTAATGTTGGATAGTCCATTTATCGAGAAAGGCTATAATAACATCAAGATACGACCAATGGGAGCAGTAACCAAAGACGCGGGTGAAACCGCAGGGGATAGCTAGTACATAATATTTTGCACTCTGTAAGCGTGCCTAACATTGCATTTTCCCCGAAAGTATGCCACTTTCTCAATATTTTTCATTTTCTGTATTGAACTGGGAATGGAAGAAAAACGAATTGTATTGGATGTGGGAAATGGGTTGTTGAAGTACTCTTCTCTTCAGCAGTAGGTTAATTATACTGATGATCATATTGTAACAGGCTGTAAGTATATATGAGAAGGCAACACCTTGTTGTTAAGTGAGCCTTAGAGTAGTGTTAATGTGTCTTAACGTCGATACTGAAGGCGCAGACTGTTAGTGATAATGTTCAGTACTAAGGTACCTACTAACAATTTACTTATTGTTGTACAAGCACGGTGATAAGGAAATGTTGTTGGGTTACATTATACTATAATACAGTCTGTAGACTGTACTATAATGTAACCCAACAACGTTTCCATGTATGACATGTATGTCATACATACTTCTTAAATAGAACAACAAATGATTTGCCCGTGGAAAACTAAAGGATTTTCCTCGATGACTGCATTTCAGTTATTAGGTTTTTGTTATGGCACAGGGAAGTTAAGTGATGCTCATAAAATTATTTTAATTATGTATGGTAAACTGAGAAATGGGCTTAATAATCCTATTCTCATTGTAGTTAATAAATTGCTCCAATTAAAAGAATTGGAGTAATTTATTAACATGATTAACCAATATCCTAACATTTACAATATAACGTCAGCTATCTATAACAATGATAAGGTTGTAGATGTTATACTCTAATATAGTTTCAGATATTTTCTTATAATCTGTTTAAAGCTGGCCTTGTTTCTCACAAGCCTATATACAATTAACACGTTTTTCCATTTCTCTCTAAGTTCGTGTTGGTGAGTGAAAACCGCATGGCCGCGCGGACGTCATTCCACTTTTCCGAGGCGTCGTCGGTGATTTATAAGGCCACTGGTGTTATTTGAGCTCCATCATTGAAGCGAGTTTTCCTTTTGTTACGTAGTGGCGTGGGCGCTCGAGGGGGCGAGGTAGTTCTAATGACGCTGGCTAGTCTCGACGTATCCGCAGAAGCGGGCGACGACGCGCCGCCGATGCATTTCGCCGCTGCAGTGTGCAGTAGGTAAGTGTGTCAATGCACTCTAATCCCCCCCATTCTTTTCTCTGCAATCACTCATGACAAGTTCAACTCGTCTAGTCTCCCGAGCCCTATGTGGAACAAACTTACCTCGCAAAACCTTAACTACTTACAGGTATCAATGCTCTAATGAATGATAATTGAAATTGATTTATGTATAAAGTTCTCAAATGTAACTAAAATACAGTGAAGAAAATTTGGAAGAAAAAAGGATTTTCTTCAAAATAATAAAACGTGTATTTTATTTATCAAGCACCCTTGATTCTATGTGAAGAAGAACTATTTATATAAAGCATAGAAAGTGTGACACTTTATTTTCTTGTAAACAGCAGTAATTTTCCAACAAAGTGGTTAAGTATACTTGTACGGTGAAAATGGTGTAATAAAATTATTGTGGTAGCTGCCAAAATGCTTGGTCGCCATACACAGTGTGCGTTTTGCTAAAAATCTTGAAACTTTTAAAACGTTTCGAAGAAAGTTGGTGGTTGAAACTATCTAAACAAGTTTTCTGTGTTGTTTTATTTATGATCGTAAGATGTAACAATAAGAGAAAAATTAATGAACGAAGTGTTGCAAATAAAGTAGTTAAGTGATAGGCGTCAGACATTGGGAGATGCAATAAACGGGTTTGTTAGCCTGTCTCGTTTTCATTAGCGTGCGCCGTCCGGCGGCGTGCGTCGCGGCCGCGCGCCGTGCGTCGCCGTCGCGGGGCGCTGCTTATGACTGAAAAAAACTTTCATGTTACATCGCACACGTCTTTGTCAGCCATCTGCCAAATGCATGCCTGGGATGAGATCAACATTTTAGAAATTCTTGGAACAACTATATTTTTTTTATGTAATATGTGTCCCACACTAAGAATGACTCCTGTATCGTGGTTCCGTTCATAAACATGTAGGTAAACTCACATAGACAATTTCACGTATTTTATGGACGTATCAAATTCAGTAGGAGCATCGCACTCTTTAAAAGATGAATATATCCTGTCTATAATAATTTTGTTCTCTTCAAATTCACTAACCTACTTGACTACTTAATATTTTAGTTGTATGCTTTGGTGGTAATTGGACAAAGCCCACTTTTCGCTCAATGCTCGATAAAGTTTAAGAGAAGCATAAAAATTACATTAAATTTTAACAAGGCTTAGGTATTTTTTTTGTCTTCACACTGTTATAAATCATGGTGTTGAGGGTTCCGCGGACAGGTGGGTGCGAGCGGTGCGCCGAGTTTCCTATCCGTATCTAGGCGAGTGACAGTAGCGGCTTGCGAAAGTGCACATAATTGGATCGGCGCTTTAGAAAGGGGGTTATGAGTTTGTAAGTGCAACGAACTCGCGTGCATTTCATCGGGAAGATGCAGTTCAGTCAGCGTGCGTGGAAAGCGCGCGCTTCCAGGAACCCGCGCTCGGCGACAGCGCGCGCAGAGCGCTCTCCCCCGCGCCGAGCGCTCCATAAGGCGAAAAGTGAAAATAATTATACTAAACACTAACACCTCTCGACACACGCTTAGATACGTACTCTTTTCACAATTTCAAATGTTTATATTGTTATCTCATATTTTAGATTATCTAAGCACACATGACTTATCAAAATATATAAACGTTATTTATGCCAAATAAGTAGAACACATTGTGGACCTTGAGTAAAAACCACATCACCTGGCGCACATTGTTGTTCCTCATCGGTTATTATAAAAAAAAAAACGTCAGCTATTATAATGATTATGCAACTGTTAAACAAACGCGGTATAACGGGGCCAAAGGGTTACGCGGCCATATGGCCCGGTGCCGGATATGGGTTAAGTAATCACAGGCGTTTTTTTGCATCCTCTCTATTAAACCCCTTTCTTTTGTTAATGCCATAACAGTACAGTTTAACAAAAAGTCGGCGTTTGCACGTATGGGCGGTATGTTAATTGAATCGGTTAGAATCGATGCCATCCCAGTTTGGCTGTGCTAATGTCATTTTTTGCTCATCACTACAGATCAACAGATGCCTTTTCCGTTAATTATATATTTACTCTTTTAACAAACGGGTATCATTTGCATCTGTTTGTGTAAAGTTATATTTTATTTTTGGTGCTTTACATAGCATTTATTAGCGTAATATAGCATAACCAGCCTTTTAATCTTCCCACTGCTGGGATTCAGGCCTCCACGCGGGCCCAGTGCGGCTTGGTGAATTTCACATGTCTTCAAGTATATTTATTGGCATTATCTAATTGATAAATGCAAAATTGAAAACAAAAATTTTTGTGAAATTATTTGTCGGATACATTAGCCTAAGGAACTTACTTTATAGATGACTAACTTCTGCTATTGGCTACACCCATACCGAAGTCAGAAAACATTCTAAGGAAACAAATTGTCCGGGACAAGTCCTAATTCTAGATCAAAGTCATTGGCTACTCGTGTGCCAATTCTTTTTTTCTCTTTAACTGGCCTGTTGGTCTAGTGGTTAGTGGCCCTGACTGCTATGCCAGAGGTCGTTGGTTCGACTCCCACCCAGGACAATTTTTTATGTGATGAGCATGATCATTAGTTCTATGTCTGGGTGTAATTAATCTATAATGTGTATGTATTTAGAAATATATAAGTATGTTTATCAGTTGTCTAGTACCCATGACACAAGCTCTGCTTAGCTTGAGACTAGACAGCGTTGTGTGATAGTTGTGGAACATTATTATTATCTTTGAGGCGTGATTGATTAACATACGTATTCGCCTTAGTATATCCAAACAGCCTTTCATATTAATAATATCAATATTAATAGAACCTGTCCTACGATTTCAATTAATCGTGGAATTAATTAAGCCACCAGATTATTTTTTTCTACAAGTTGTGTACGCTTGTCACTTTACTCTTTTCTTATGTAAAAGCCTTATTTCATTTCTTCCATTACTCTCTATGTTGTGTTCACCACGCCATGTCTTGGAGAATCCATCCAGCTGCTTTAAAGCTCCAGTCCTCAATTTAGTGACTTAAAAAACTGACGTTTACCTGCATCTGGTTGTCTACATCCATCTTACGCAGATGCACTTAAACACCGTTATTTTAACTTAATGGTAAACAGATTATTAAAAATACCATTCTTTATTCAAGTGTCATTTTAAGTCAAAAGTTTACAAATAACAACTTTGAGCTTTTCGTTTGAACAAAATAAAAATTACAATGTGTGAATATTTTGTTATTATTATATAAGTTAAAAACAATATTTTGTATCTCCTTAACCACAAAAACTACCTGAGTGTCGAACATAAACAAAAAGTGTACGTGGTCCAAAGATAATAAGGTATTTAAACCTCAGATTGGTCACACCCCGGAGGAAAAATGACCGGCCATATATCTTCCTAATCTTTTGTACTTAAGGGTCCGTTGGTTCTGAGAAACAGCTATTACTATAGATCCCGGTTTACAAGAGGAACTGTTACTTTGTATCGGGCACTGCATGACGGCAAAAGTGCATTTTTGTTATAAATGCAGGCGTGTGACGTCACAGAGAGTACGTCACACGCGGCCGCGGGACTGGCTCCCGTTATTCGCACAAAGGGCTCGTAAACAAAGGACCTCTAGTTCACCACAAAGTAGCTGCTCACTGCACATTGTTTTGAGTGTAAAGCTATAAATCAATCGGTAACGGGAAATCTTGTTTGTTTGTTAACATCCATATGTAACAGACTGGTTTGTATTGGTGTTAAATAAGTACTACGGACCTTCATTATTTACTAGTTTTATCACGTTCATTACCAACGTTTCGTTAGTTGATTGCAATCAGGATTGAGTGAGTATTATTGTGCAAGAACACATAATACTGTTGTTAACACATAATTTAATCTATTAGATATTATTTATATCTATGAGCTTGATCTCGTATGTGGTTCCAATGTGATAAAGACTGCTTCAAACACATTTTTAATACAACGCTTTCCCGAATACAAAAAATGAAACCAAAATATTATAATTAAAAATGAACTGAATAAATGTCAGAGAGGCGTCATTAAAAGTGAACGCATACCGATGCAGGGCCGAGGTTGAAAAAAGTAAAAAGAAGTTACGAGTCCCGTTAGAGGCCGGTATCCCTCGGCATGCGGCAGTGGATGCGCATGCGCCGATAGATAGGTCGGAGCTCGCTGCGCTTCAAGTTATTACCTGATGGGTTACCTTACCTTCTATTACGTAATGAAATGTACAGTAACATCGTCGACGCGTGCTCAGATTTTGTTGATAGGACGCATGAGGATATTACATTATGTGAGAATAAAATTGAGTTGCATTTTTGCTTTTGTTGCAACAATGGTGTTTCTTCACCATTTTGAGAACAGTGGTGATGAAGTAGATTACATAAAGTAATGCGCCTGGCTGGGTTTGAACCCGCCACCTACAAGTCGTAAGTCGGAACCGGGTGGGGAAACCAGCATATCCTAGAAACAAAAATTTGAAGACACGTGACATTCACAAACCGCGCACTAGGCCCGCATGATGAATTACGGTCCATTTCCTCTCCTAGAGAAAGGAAGCCTGAGTCCCTGCAGTAGAAACATTAAAAAAGGCTGATTATGCTTATGCTTAGTGATATATCTTCATGTTACGTTGGTTCAGAATATTTGGTTTCTTTCAAGTGGTGTGTTACAGACGCAAAACTTAAGGCCACTAACACGACGACCTGTAAATGCTGCTATAGAATTAATCCAACACTTTGACGCCTTTACCTCTCTGAGCTGCTTCATCAACCAAGTCACCTATTAATTAAACGGCCGTTTTTTGTTCTTAAAAAACCGGTCAAGTGCGTATCAGACTTACTCACCGAGGACTCTTAATAAACGTAACTATGTAAATAGTTCAATTCCCTAATTGAGTTTCGAAAAATTTTTTTTGTTTGAAATTGCAAAAATAGTTTCTTTTTGTGATGTATCTACAAAACAGTTGTAAGATTACTCTACATGTTTTGATTTCCTAGCAACTGTCAAAAGATGCGTCTAAACGGCCGTATATTTAGGTTGCGTTAGAAGTTTGAATTTCTTACTGTTGCTTGAAGTAGCTGATTTGACAATATTTAATTTTATGTCATTTTATTATGTATATTGTCTGTATGTGTGTGATTGTTCACTGGAATGAGTCTTTGATACTTGAAATATATAAATAATAATAATAATATTATTTCAGTTTCATATTTCCTCGCGTGCCTGAGAAAAAGGGTCTTGACAGACGGACAAAAAAGCAACATTCCATAAGGGTTCGGTTTTTACCGACTTAGGTACAGAATCTTTAAAAGTGTTCAAATCCAAATCGCAATATCATCTCAGCCTCAATCAGTGTCAAAAACTTGTCAAAACTAGAGAAAAAGGTGGTGATTTTGACATTAACCGTGTACAAGTGGAAGAGCTAGGGAATTCATAAAATGCATGTATTCTTTATGACAATAAAGATTATTATTATTATTTATGCATTTATAAATATCAAGACGTTGAGATCCTGGACCTTTGGAAGGCTTACAAGGAGCCGAAGTTAACTTGCAGAGACTCGAGTTACTCGAATGCGCTATAGATCAAGTATAAGTTATAGATCAAGGATAAGTTTAAAAAAAAAGAGTGAAAGAGCACTATCTTTCCATTTCATCATAATTGCATATACTAATATGTATTTTAGGTATTTTTTGTATGTATTTGTGTGATATTTATTTTATTATGTGTATGTTTATAATTATAACAGTATGTATATCTTTTTTTGCCTTTTATACAATTTCATTGTTTATTAAGTATTTTATGTGTATTAATTTTCCTCTTCACAAGGTTTTTACTTTTCTTTTTTCTTCAACTTTCCTTTCGCAGGTATGCTGGAAGAGATTTCTTTAGAAATAAGCATCACCTTTGTACTATTTGTCTGTTTCCTTTTTCTTTTCTTTTATTTTTATGTGTGTACATAAATTGTTAAATAAATAAATCAATTGTACGAAACAGGCCGCCAATGCACAGTGAGTTTAATACAATAACACCTTATGGGCGCTGAAGTGGGTGCTGATAGAATAAGCAAAAAGAGTACGTCTCTTCTCACCAGATAACGGGGCAGTAGCAACAGGCACTGAAAGTGATGTGCTGAAAGGTGTGTGAAAAATCATGTATTTAGTTGTGTATACGTTCTAACCTAGGTTATAAGTTAAAATTGATATTTTTTTTGTTGTGTGAGCTACGTTGTCTGAAATAATTTTAAAAGAAGTATAAACCACATATAAATTACTGCAATACTGCTATTAGTTAATAATAACATTATGAACTAACCAACCACTGTATATTACAAGTATGTTAAAAATAAATAATAATAATATAAGCATTATAAATTAGGGTTATCCCCTGTCAGGTCATGTTTGGACCGGCTTTAACTGACTTGAACCATAGACAACTGACGAATGCATCACTGCTTACCATCAGGTGGGATCGCAGTCAAGCACTTGTTTATATCATTAAATAGAACCCTCACCTTCTAGAGATATCGATAGACTGTCTTTCACGAAGCGGTGAACCACCTTGCTGGCCTCCTACCATGGGATTTGGAGGCAACAGCCCCTGCACGCATGCACGATTTGCGCATGGAGCAAAACCCGGCAAAACTGACTATAGACAACTGACGATTTGCGCATGGAGGTGCAATGCCAGAGCGAAACTCCACTGTTGCGGCATTGCGGATAGAGTTTCAGCGAAATCTCATGGTGGAATGGCGTCCTCACCTTCCACATGACCCAAGTCCTCACTGGTAAGTTCAGGAAGTTCCTGCATTGGATTCGTGCGGAAGAAATGCCTGTGTGTCATCATTGTGCGGCAGGATCGGAGCCATGGGTTAGCTTCTGAATGTTAAAACCGGGGTCCTAGAGTGCAAGGCAAAGAAGGAACATAGGAATGGGATTTAGTTGGTAAAAGTCTGATACCTCTGCTCTGCCCTTCAGTGGGAATGTTCTGAAAATAGAACAGTTTTTTTTTATCCTGACAAAAAAGTAGCCGACCCACGTGATGCTCATCTGCATTACCAAGCATACAGCTTAGGTCTTACCTGAATGTGTCGAAGAGGACCCCGTTCAATTATCTTCTTTTCAGTGTTTGGCTATTCTACGTAATAAGTCTGCCGTACGATAGCAAATCCGAGTTGAAAAACAATTGTCATAAAGTAACTTAACAATTATTCCAATAAAATTATTCTATCGCTATTTTAATTATATACTGAGACAATTATAATTACGGTACAATCCTCCTGCAATTATAAATGCAGATGTGAAAGACACACTTCATTGTGGAGGTAAGTAAACTAAACCCATTAATTGTGCGCTCAACACATAAATAGATATGATCACACCCACACAATTCATTTGCCCCGTCATAATTACACCTTTATGATTTAAGTAAATACAAAATCATAATCAATGTTTCATCTTTAAGAACAAGTATAAAAAGCATCACATTTTGAGTAGCACTTAAAGTACCTGCCTAAATGGAATACTGCAGTATACAGCGTTCATTAAATTCCAATTTGAGTAGAGGGACTAAGTGGTCGGGTGGCAACGGCCTGTTTATGTGGGATACCACTGACGCGTTTCCTGGACAACCTTCCAATATACTTAAGAGGGTCCTTTTCCACTCGCCTATCGTAAACATCGAAAATGGTTTAAAAGCTTGTTACTTCATCTAACGCAATCCAACACGATGTTTGACGAAAAGGCAACACAAAAAAAAGAGATAATGCCTGAAAACTCGGTTAGTATTCGGTGATTCCCAGATTTACTCGAATATTTCACAAAACTTGCTCCAGGAAATAGCTGTTTTTTTTTAAATCTATAAAAGTTTTTGAAAAAAATTGTCGTCATTTAGAATCTTAAAAAAATTTGCAAGGCTTTTATAGTTTTACTTTTTTAATTTTTAGGCAAATTATGAAGTGTCCAAGTTGATACAAAATAGGAGATTCTCAGAGGTCTTTAATGGATTAGTTTTACTCGAATTTAGAAATTGATTTCAATAGATGCCTAGATAATATCCACAAGATACTGTGTTTCCAAGATATCTAATAAAAAATGTGTAATAACGTCATAATCAGTTATGTGCGGTTGTTTGAAAAACAGTGAAAATGTGTGTCGTGATGCACCACCTTAAGAAAACCTCGTCGGACCATAACCGTACGCCGGACGAAAGATTATCTGTTTATATGATCTGATTTAGTCCTTTAGTGACTTCATATTTATAGTAGGTACGTAATTATAAAGAAGATCATGAATATAGTCCCTCATAATATTTCTGTCAGAAACTTCAACATGTAAATCTGTCAATATTGTGGAAATGGCATCGCAGTCGCCGACTAGACTCATTTTTCCATCAAATAAGTTTGAACAAGAATCAATTTTAACATTTCCTCAGTTTTCCTACTCTATAACCTAAGCCATAGAATATATGTAATAACGGTAAAATATTTGATATAACTATTACCAAACGATGTTACTTTTTGTGTGTGTGTGTGTGTGTCTAAACTAAACAATGGATTTGAAAGGTTTAATGTGTTTAATACATTAACTGACATGACACTATTACACTCGTGCAAAGTAGAGGCAAACCCCACTAAGTAAATTATAAAACATGAGTTTATACAGTTAATACAATAAAGTAATTGCAAAAGGAAACCCAAAATATTTGGTTAATTAAGAATATGCATACGCCATCATTAAAAAAATATAAAATTTGTTACAAAATGCTTGACATTGAGCTTGAAGTTGATGTATTTATTCCAAATTGAATAGGTCTAGTTTTTAACCAGCGTGAGGTAACAATTTGTAGGTTACCGGCACATAGTCTGAATTCTTATAGGTCTAAGAAGTTTCGATGCTACTGGCCTGACCAAACAATACGAGAAATAGATTAGAGCAGTGCTTTCTCCTGCCAGATATTTTCAGCTATCAGCAATTAATAGTGTGCGAAGCAATGTAAAGAAAAGTCATAGACGTAGTATAAATTAATTATTTTTCTAGAAAAGTGGCGCACAATAATTCTCGTGGGCGGCGTGCGCGACGCGCGGCGCTGGCGTCGCTGCGCGAGCGCATTGCTAGTAGGAAAGTTGTTTATGACGTCGGAAAGTGTCACGTTGAACCATGGTGAACCGCGACCGGTGTCTTCCGCGGTGCCTGGCCTACTCACCAAATTGTCATTCTATCAATCCGTCACCATGACTTTATCTTCGCGATCTGAAGGGTACATTTGCAGAGCTCCACGACGTGTCGTGCTCTTACCGTTGAACGATATCACCCGTCACATTCACCGTAACTCTTCTTTGTCCTAATGAGATTTGCCAAATGTACTGGCATTGTTTCGTGTCTTCGTTTCGAATTAGTAAAGCTTAGTCTTATGCCACTTATTACAGCATCACCTAGATAACTCTCGAATATAATTAGGAAGCTTATAGTCAATGTCTAGCAGAATTACTGTACTATCACAGAATTACAGAACTATCACAAGTGCAAAATATGCATGTTATGTATATATTTCTAAAATAAATAGGTCGACATGGAATAGGTCTACAAAAGGTTTGTTCTTAAATAAAAAATAGAGATTTAATAAATTTTTAGCATTTCTTTATGTACTTAGAAGGTTTGCCGTCACACTTTTATTGGTTTTTTTTTTAAACATAGCTCTAGTTTTATTATATTTTTTATTACCGGGATCTATAAAAAGATATGTAAAAATATTTTTCTCCTAAGAAGATAAAATTGTAATAACTATAATATTTTAATATAGCAATATAATATTACAAAAGTGGTGATGGCCGTGGGCCGTGATGGTTTAGTTGTAAGTGTTAGTTGAGCGCTGCCGCGGCAGGCGTGACGCGAATCATCGACCTCTCTCGCCATTTGTAATGTTCGGTGGCGAAATAGAGGTCATTGACAAGGCCTAGCTCGCTCCACCATTATACCATTTGAATCAACAATGCTTATTCAACGCTCTGTTCTCACTACATCAGTTTTCTTTCTAATGAAGAGTAATGGAAACATAATACGTGTTAATGAAATCCTTCCAAAGATGTTTTTGCATTACATCCGGCTTTTGCAAAACTGACAAGTATACCATCTATTGTCATAATTTTTGTATTGTTTTTTTACATGAGAAGGCTGTAATTTATATCCAGAATTTCATAAATATTTGGATTTCTTTCTAACACGATCCTGATTGACGTTGTCTTAGAAATATGAATTTAGCTGACATGCTGTCGAGGTATTGAATTTTTTGTGTGTTGAACAATGACTTGTATAGCTAGTCGTGATCTAAGTTGGCGGAATGGGGGGCTTTGCTCGCAGGGGTATGGGGGGAGCGGGGAGACGGCACGCACACTACGCCAACGAAACGAAAATTTGTGAGGTGAACGAACGCAAGTGGCCGCGCAACCAAACGTCAGGTTGATTCACTTTTCATCTACGCTCACTCTGTTATGGATATTGTTAACTTCTTTATTTTTGATATCATGAAAACTCACTTTTTACATCTTAGCTGTTTTCATTTGTTTTTTGTTTTACCGCACTGCTGCACTTCGTAGCTTTGGAGAGCTTAAAGCATATTTAATCGTATCTAGACACACGAATTCAGAATTTTCAGTTTTATGGTTTGTTTCTCCTACAATCAGAAGTTTGTAACGTATATTCACAGAATGTTCCAAGTAGTGAACCAGAAATGTGCAAGTTTTATAGTAGTAGTCACCTCTTTTGGCAGAGACTTGTAGTTGCTGTGTGCAGCTGCCGACTGCGAGACTGAGGCAAGCTGTTGATAAATGTATCATATTCATGTGGCTGCACAAGCCTGCATCCACAAGTATCCCAGTTATCCAAACATAAAATGGAACAAAAACCTATGTTGGATACAGTACTTACTTGATAAAATTATGAATATTTTGGTAGGTTTTGTCAGGAACAGGTAAATAGGAAAGAGGTCGTTTAGACATCGGCCTATAAACGTTAATAGTTCAATATTCATCCCGTGTTCTTCACTCGTCTCATAAATGGACATTTAACATTTTGTAATAACGCGCAAAGTATTAGTTTTTACTTTTATCGAGCATGTGAGAGGCGGTCATCGACCCCGCGGTGTTCGCGTTTGGCGGGAATCCACAGTTCGCGAGCGCGCACTTTTCTGACGAGCGAGCCAGCCACGTGACCACACCTGATGACGATGAAGACTTTGGGGCTACTTGCCTGGGTTTTTACATCTTCGTATGTGTGATTCATTGTTAAAAACAATGACGCAGGGACTTTTACATTTCACCGAAAAATAACCATGACTTTTAAACAAAAATATTTGTATAAGCTCCAATATACATAACTCTACAAAATACACAAACCTGCAAATTTCTTTCCAATTAAGTAAATTCACTTTAGATAATATGTTTATAACGGCAGATGCAAACACATAATAATTATTCATGCATTCATTATGCATGTAAATCTTGATTAGCGTTAATAAAACATTATTAAAGTAAAGTTAGCATAGAACGAGTAATAAACATATGAACAGTGTGAGAAAGGCGCTAAGTACGTAGCAGTAAGCAGTTAGTGTCGAGGTGAAGTCAATGACTGCGGAATCATAGAATGAGCAAGGAAATGGCGTATATTAATACTCTTATTAATAATGAGTGATAGCAACATTTAACTGTTGCGGCAATCAGGCGCAGCGCGCGCGCAAGTCGCGGGCGGTGTGGGGCGCGCACGTTGATGTCGTTTGTTCTAGCGTTTGCTTCAGCACTGTGAGACATGCGTCTTTGTTTAACCCTTTAGCCGCTTGCGTCGGACGAGTGCTTTCGTGTCCTATCCGCCAGGGTCGTGAGTTTGTGACTGGGTACTCCATCTGGTTTAGCTCTTCAATCTCCATAGGTGATAGAAGAGCTGATGAGATAGAGTGTTTGGTCGTGGATGTGCGACCTTGGCGGAAGAAACGCTAGTGTTTGTCGGATATATCCGACGTAGGCGATAAAACTATTTTTTTTTGTGTTACTCATAGAAGCATATTATAATAATAATATGGAAAAGCCTATACAAAATATTTGAGATTGATGATTGATGATTGAAAAGATTTTTATTGAAATAATATTAAGGTAAATCTATTTATCAGCATTAATAAATAGTTAGACGAGCACTTCGAACAGTCAATAATTCATTATAATCAAACCAAGTACGGAAGTAAGCAAACATAATGTAGAAACATGGCAGAACTACAGTAAGAGCTTATCAGTAAGCTTGGTGGATATAATACCGTATATATTTACTGTGTTTAGCTGGAGTCAGCCTCTTGGAGATATTAGAGAAACATTTTATGGTGTGGGATGAAGCTATAAATAAGACAAGTCTACAGGTGACTGTATAAGATTTATAGGTTCATCCATTACGAATATTAATTCACTTCACTTTGCAGGATGAGCTACATTTTAAATAGGCACTAATAAAAAGAACAACGACCCTGGCATTCACAAAATGGAGGACCTCTATTTTACCGGTACATACTTATTAATAAAACTTTAGATTTTGTTACCAGTACTTACATACTTATATTTTTGTCCATTAATGGTTGACATCCCACCCATACGCACAAAGCGTTTTGGGAACACATTTATTGTGCGTACAGTCAAGGAGTGGAATTCCCTGCCGGAGTCTGTTTCCTGATAGCTACAACTTGGGAGTCTTTAAGTCAGGAGTGAATAGGTTACTTGTAGGCAAGCGTGTTCCACCGTCGACCACATCATCGCTTACCATCAGGTGAGATGGTGGTCAAACGCGAGCCTATTAAGAAATCTAATCCCGCTCCACCCAAGAGCGGGTTTTGTCAAAGATGATTTTCTCCGTCGACAAAAAAAAAGCTTATTAATAAATAATTTAAAAAAATCATGATTTTTGTGTGCCCAAGGGAATTTTCAACGGATGGACAGCATGATTTTGAATATGCTAAAAAAAAACAATCAAATCTGAAATCATTTCATAAAAAGTAGCCATCATGTATACTGCTACTACCAATTTATTTGTTACTAGCTATTGCCCACAGCTTCGTCCGCTTAAAATATAGCCTTTTACTCAGGAATAAAGCAGCTTCCTATAGGTGAAAAAATTTTAGCAATCAGATCAGAACATTCAGAGATTGCCTCCTACAAACAAAAATAAACATAAATAGTACATTGTTACACTAGGGGTGAAAGTTACTTATTTCGTCCCGAGAAGGAGTTGGCGGCCGAGCGTAGCGAGTTCGCTAATTCGAGGGACTAAATAAGTAACTTTAACCGCGAGGTAAGCACTGTGCTTTTCATTACGAATACAAGGAAAGTAAAAATAAAATTATTAAAAGTTTGTTAAACCTGAGATATCGTACCTATGATTTTAGGTTGGTAACATCTTTCTTCTGATTTAGGCGGTAAAAAGTTCCACTACTGCTTTAGCCTCTTCTCTCATAAAATTATTATTATCACTATTTTAATCTGATGAACATATATTATCATGTTGATACATATCTCTGCAGCACGGAAATGTAAACAAAACTTAAAAAAACCAACGTCTGATTTGCTACTTTCCCGCCATTTTGTTTTTTTTTTTCTGTAGCCGACCAGCTATTCAGCCTCATTAATGAAAAATTAGAAATTAATTGTTATCTTTTACAAATAAAGTATTTTAAAGAAATACTTGAACAAATAAGTAATTTAAAAATATAATATTATTTAATTAATACTTATCTTTAAGTTATTTGAATTTTATATCGCGTTGTGATTGGCAGGCTGTATGGAAAATTGGAACATGGTTCAATAGAAATGTGAACATAGAACTAGTTTTTTTTTAAATAATTTGACAGCTGTCAGTTGAAAGTAAAACTCCCTAGGGATGAAAAGTATCATCATTTCAACCCGCTCCACAGGCAACTTCAGACCTACTTTCATAGTATGAGTAATGAAAACAAACTTTACCTCTCTATAATATTAGTGTAGTTGGATGGTCTAGATCTGGATGGTATTTTTGTCAGTCAACCAGACCATACCTACCTACATGATAAACATTTGAACTTCTAGCAATTCAAACAAACATCTTGTAACTTGAAGATAGTCACAAGTTACAAGCCTTATGTCTTGTGACAAAGTCTTCACAAGGGAATTAACCTCTAACAGTTACTTTTCCAAGACGACCTCTGTTCGTGAATAACAAACGCATCTCAGAGTTTTGGTACATTTTATTTTTGCTGAAAACGTCCAAAGTTTCTGAGTAAGTTGTGTTAAGTGGGCTATTTTAGTCAGATAGCTAGAACATTGCATTTTCATCTGCTCTGATCTTTAAACTCAGCACTTTGAGTGTAGGGTCCAATGTCTTTACTAATGCTTAGAGCAATTTTGTTCAACATGTCATCTATATTATGGTCATCTTATCTCTCTATTTATAAATTATGTTTAACTTTGTGATAATGGGTTTATATCTATATTATATAAATAAAAAGGAGAAACTGACTGACTGACATATCAACACACAGCTGAACTTATAGAGCTAAGGAGTGTGAAATTTTTTACAAGATTTCCTTCTATGACGTAGGCGAGCATTACAGAGGATTTTTCAAAATTCATCCCCTAAGCGGAGGAAGAGCAGTGGTGGCCGAGTAGTAATAGCCCCGACTTACGAGTTGTAGGTCGCAGCTTTCAACCCAGCCAGGCGCATTACTTTGTGTAATTTTTTTCATCACCACTGCTCTCAAAACGGTGAAGGAAAACATCGTGAGGAAACCGGCATGTCCTGGAATCAAAAATTCGAAGACATGTGACATCCACCAACACGCACCGGGCCCGCGTGGTGGATTACGGCCCATTCCCTCTCCTAGAGAGGAGGCCTGAGTCCCAGCAGTGGGAACATTAAAAAGGCTGATGATGAAGCGGAGGAATGGGGTTTCAAAGTTGGTATGGATAAAGGTTTCTCTATATAAACTTTGGACCCCCGTTTACCACCTTCACGCGGACGAAGCCGCTGGCAGAAGCTAGTCTACACTAATATTATAAAGAGGTAACGTTTGTTTTTTGTTTCTAGAAGGTATTCTCTGAGGGTACTAGTTCGTTTGCTAAAATTTCAACGATGGAAAGCTGCTGAAAATCCTAAGTGACATAGGCTATATTTTAGATACGCAGGCGAAGCCTTGGGCAAAAGCTAGTCGGTATTTTCTTTTCTGTTAAGTCAACTTTCTTCTCTTCTTAATAAAGTGATTGGCAAATGCAACTTAGACGTTAGATAGTTTTTATTTTAATTGATAGGCTGTGTCGTTGCGGCGGTGTGCGCCGGTGCAGCAAAAAGCGGAGTTTCCGCATTGCGCGCGCAGATCGCCGCCCGCGCCGCTGCAGCCTGCCGGGAGAGGGAACATTTCCGCGCCGCCTGCAACACGAGCGGAGGGAAACCTCAACATTTTATGGTACCAACAAAAAAACATTCTCTATTATAGTATTGTAAGTGGTTGTTTTTTGAAGAATATCCTGAGACCTACGAGGGATCCTGATCAAATCAAAACTGATTAGAATAGACTAAGCTCTTTTACTGTTTGTTTGTTTACATGATAACCTTTGAGAGTACCTACTGATCTGATTCTAATAGTTTTGTTAGTGATAATTTACTTTAGCACCGAATGTAAAAGGCTACTATTTATCCTGTAAAAATGCACGGATCATGTGGTAATAGCTACGAGCGCTAAGATGTGGAAAAAGGCTACCTATTGATTTATATTTTGTATCGAAAAAAAATGCTAGGTATAGGAACCGTCTCTGCCTTTTTTATTTTCTATGGAAAGTTATCAAATAACTCTTCCCGCTCTGGGTGGTACGGGGTAGAGTCAAATATTTACTGAGTAAAACCCACTTGTGTTCTTTCAGTTGCTTTTTGCGCTCCAGGGCCACGGATCTCTCAAAAATATTACTAAAAGTTTTCTGAGTATACATGTAGATGGATGGAGAGGAAGAGGAAGGTCGAAGAAAAGGGAGTTAGTGATAGTTTGAAGGGTGATAGGACAGAATGGAAGAAAAAAACGTGTTGCGCCGACCCCAAGTAATATGGGATAAGGGCAGGAAGAACAAGAAGAAGTAATGATTTTATGAAAATCTTTTTTTTAGAAAAATTTATTCATGTACAAAGTTTGCATTACAAAGCCTTGATTCTTGTGTTGAATACAAAGGTTGAGCTGCAAAAAGACAAATTCTTATATTTATTTTTCTATTTCATTCCAAAAGGCCTTTTTACATAGGCCTACCTATGTAAAAAGGCCTACCTATGTTATGTTTTTATTTATTTTATTTATCTAGTCATTGAACTAGACCAGCTGAACCATAAATATGTAATTTTGCATATGATGTATATTAGTTTGCATTGGCATTATTTTATGATTCTAACTGTTACTGAATTATTGAAGCTGAAAATGTATTTTCATGCAGCACCAATACATGATAATATAGTAATGAGCTGAATCGGCGATAAAATAGCGGTACATGGTATTGAAAAAAGTCAATTTTGAAAACTCGTTTGCAAACCGCAGGAACGTTTTAGTTCTCGGTAGACCTATAAATAGCGTTCGATTTTACGACACGTGTGGTTGACGGTGAATAACAATAAAGTGCATTGCGTGGTGGTGGCGCAGGTTGACGACGCCTGTCGCCGGCGGCGGCTAGCGGTTCGCAAGGTTTAGGTTCACTCGGGTTCATTGCCATAGTTTTGTAACCCTTCTTGTGTAACTCGCTCTCGGCCCTTCTCGCGCACCTCTCACTTGGACCCATTATTGCACTTATTTACTTTTCTCGAAATGCCCATTCTATACCCAGCTCTAACGTGGCGCTATGTCAATGAACGTCTTACGGTTCAATCTCGATGTTAAATAATATAATTAGTAAGTCGAGTAAGACGTGTGACAGAACAATTCAATCTGTAGGCCGCCGGCGACGTGGGTGTTTGATTAATCGCGTAGGTTTGGTCACCATTTCTTTAATTATAGGCCTCCATTTATTGTGAGCTATTATTCATATTTTGCAACATTCATTATATTTATGTACAGTTACCACGACATTACAGAATACACAGACAAATTGTCTTTGCCACTTAAAATAAGTGACATCACATTTGTACGGTTCTTGACCTTATGATTGTTTAATAATTTCAGATGTTAAAATTTTTATTTTTAAATGACAATATTGTTCAATATTGACATTACAATATTATGCATAATTAGCATGGTTCCTTGCATTTATTAGTCGGTCTTTGACATATGGGATTAAATTACGTTCGTCACATGGAACTGTTACAGTGTCGATATAAACGTTTGATCAGTGTTGTGTTATTATATCAGTGTGATTGTTTGAACGTGATGCTGTTCCATGGTGTGGGTATGGGTATAATGTACATGCGGAATGTTTAATTGAGCAGTCGTGTAGGCTGCGGTTCCGCGTCTAGCGGCCGTCGACCCCGCAGCCTTTCGAGAGTATCGAACCGCATGGATTACGTCACCGCGCAAGCCTCCCCCCCATGCCTGATCACCGCGCCGCGACGCCTAGTGCCAACTGACGAACGAGCCATGGAATATTCCTACACTTCTCTATTACCCAAAAAAATGTTCGTTCAACTTTTTGCCGAAGGACCCAAGTTCAAAATCGATAGCTCGAATTCAAGGTTGACTTTTTTAAGCATGGAGATTAAAACTATCATGTATTTTTTGCGTTAAGAAATTAATAAGCACCAATATAACTTTTTTTATAGTTTTTGCTGGCGACCGCCATTAAGCTCGTATAGACAATGTTTTCGTAGCAGAGTAATGAACGTGCTACGCCGTAGTCGTTCAAACTCACGCAATAAAGCTGTAGCGCTCTCAAACATTTCGGGCACAAAGTTTGGCGTTGGAACTTTCGTTGGTTACGCTCACTCAGTCGATAAGGTAAACATCATCCAGTCAGCGGCAGTCATCGACCCCGGCCGCTCGCAAGGCCACTCGCTTACACAACTCGCCACTAAATTTTTATTGACTTACTTCTTTTGGTCCCTTTTAATTTGTTTAACTTAACCCATCTAATCGACTTTTATACGCAATGCGTAATATTGTCGACCTGCCAAGTGTGAAGCGATGATAAATTATGCAAATGATGTTGAAAGATATAACTGTTCGAGTAACTGAACTTAACATTCTCCTTGCAGAGCCATTTTATTTTGAAAAGCTCTTTGTTTTGAGCGAACTCATACTAAACAACGACGTTGTTCTCAATACAGTGAACTCGAGCGATCGCTCGTGTAAGCGGTGCCGCGGCAAGCAGGCGAGCAAGCAACAAAAGTACTTTCGGCCGAGTAACGGGACCGCGCGGAGAAATGCTCTACGAAATCGAAACACGCCGTCCCGTTAGACGGCCCTCGCCCTAAGAGCTAAGAGCCTGCCGGGATAATCTTGGTAAATCACAGCCGACGATCCGCCGTTACCTCGTATTAGCGCTCGTAATTTCCGCTGTACTGGTTTAGTGCATAGTTTTCGTAGTTGGCAGTAATTTTGCCAAGTTGTTAAAGTGAGTTTTAGATATGTTAAATTTGTGGTTGAAACTAGACTCACGTTTCGGTACACGTTAAGTGAAATGATGGGCCTTATTAGAACCGATCCTATAAAATCAAAATAACTATATATTTACCGTTACTATGAAAGTTTGCGAAGAACCTGAAATGCATTGTCATGTAATACAGCATTTCTGAACTTCTTCTACGCAGCTATTTACAGTAATAAAGTTAATAAGATTCGCCTGACATAATTGGTACGCTCAACTTCAATTAAAGCATGTTACAAGAAAGTATTCTGAAAACATAAAAACTCAAATAACTTTCATTCGTGAACTCAAGTTTATAATAGTTGACCGAACCAACACTCCATGTCGCCATCTAGTGGCGCCTATAGACACCACTAGACTACTCTCCCTCTTTGTAGTGTCGAGTATTCGTGAAATCGTGATTCGTGACTAGTGGTAGAGCATCACTGCTATACTCGAATACACAGTAGCTCAGTAGTTCTAGTGTTGTCCACTAGGTGGCGGCACTTCAACATTTTATTAAAAAAATACATTTTAAAGATGATATTTATTATCCCATGCATCAGATACTCTTAATTTTATAGTACTTGTATATATTTGATCATATTCAAGTATAAATTGATTATGATAAAAAACGCTCTTCATACAAATGAAAAAAGTAATCAAATGTTGATGTTTTTGTCTACCTTCTAATTGGGTCGGCATTATGCTATAGTTAAATAGTAATAAAAGAGTTAAAATTGACAGTTAAGTATATACCTTATTCAAAACAGTTGCGTAGATAGTTTTTAAATATTTGGTCATAAAAATGGAACTGTAAAAGGTAAGCAGGTAACATTGTACCGTTGTTTTGTTGCACCATGACTCATGGGTTTAGATGACGATTGATATGTTGATAACGTGGCCTAAATATTGCTTCACGGCTTCGTTGATATGAAGCAATGCACTATACTGTTTAGATCGAACTTGTTTTTATGGATCGCAGTAAACTCTTTGTTTGTCTCTAGAGATTATCTAATTTGTTTTACTTTTTTATAGACATTCATGTATAATATAAGTATATAACTAGCTATACAACCCTATTTTTTAATTAGTACCTACACAAAAAAATGGGGCCTAAACCATACCCTTTACTAATCATATTTGTGAAGTCAAAAGTAAAAAAACAAAATTCCAAAATTGGCCACACAATTTTTCATAATTGGTGAACTCATACTTGCATCATTTATTCATAACTATTACTACTAGGAAATACTACGCGCAGTGATTTTCTATTGTTTTTCATTCATAATCCTCCTGTACAACATTTTCATAAATTGAGTGACATTTTGGGATATAAACAAACTCTAATAACTTTGCTGTTTATGAATATTATTTATTGACACTACCTAAGTGATATCGAGAAATATTCTAATAAGCCCTTTAAGTATATGTACTAATAAAAAATTAGTGGTGTATATTCTAAATTTAACTACGTGCGAAAGTACTGTCTTACAGTGCTATTTAGAAAGCTAGCAAACCACATGCTTAGTTTAAATCCCGTTTCATCATCATCAGTTCAGCCGAAAGACATCCATTGTTGGACATAGACCTCTTCTAAATGTTGCCACAATTAACGTTCCTGTGCGTTTCGCATCCATCTCATTCCCTTAAGAACCTGCCAATCTGTATCTCTAAACCAGTCATATCCATACGATCACACTGACTTTATTTCAAACCTCCTTTCGATATCCTTTTTCTCACTTCTGTTATTTTTATAAAATAACAATGCCACTTTTCGTTGTTATTTTATAACTCAAGAACGGGCTCATCTACCCAAACCAAATGTTTAGGTTTTGTTCGGACTATTTAGTAGATGGTTTAATATGTGAAGTTTGTATAGTAGGGTAGAGTAGTGTAGAGTAGGGTAGAGTAGTTACAGCTCAACCAATACTTTCCGATTTTCCTTTTCTTTATTTTTATATCTGCTTTTCCCTAACTTTTTGATTGGCTAATGCTTAAGCATTCCGTGAAGCCAGAAAAAAAAACTGGCCAAGAGTATGTCGGGCCACGCACAGTGTAGGGTTCCGTAGTTTCCCATCCGTCACAATAAGTGTCCCTACATATGAGTTAAAACAATGAACGATCGACAACGAGCAAGAACAAATACCACGTCAACGAGAGACCAACCGAACAATTCGACAATATAATAGCTCATACCTATCCCGACGCCATCAACTCAGAAAAAATCTTAACAGCGCGAAGTAACCCAAAGTAAAGCGCCATCTCTCGGAAAATTGGGTTACCAATTTACTATATACAAACTAGACGGATGTTGGGTTTTCGGTGGTAATTTTAGATTGCGTGAGCCGATTTTTATAATTCTTTTTTTTATTTGAAAGAAGATGTTGTTGGTCTAATGGTTAGTGGCCCTGACTGCTATGCCAGAGGCAACTTGTTATATATTTTGATTGCCATATAATATGGGCTATTGCTTAACATTTTTATTCTTGAGGATGGAGCGCATAACCTTTTTTTAACCGACTTCGAAAAGGAGGAGGTTATATGTTCGGCTGATTGTATGTTTTTTTTTTGTATGTATGTCCACCGATATTTCGGTAAATTGTGGATAGATTTTGAAAAAAATTTTTTTTGATTGTAAGGTTATGCTTCCAAGTTGGTCCCATAGAAATATTGTTATGATCTGATCATGAACTTCGAAGATATCGAACAGAACTCCTCATAGAATCATAGCAGAATTGTCGTAACAAGTAAATTGCTTTGTTTATACGTGTAGTCGATAATTGTCTGAAAGAAAAGAGGGAAGGGATGTATCGAACTGATCTGGTGATAAAGCCGGAAGGTAAATTCATGTAATATCATGTATTTGGGATTATTAGAATCGTTATGAGATGTACTCTGGCTATAAGGTAATTTATGTTTAGCTGAAGGGTAGGTACTTTTTAGTGGTGCTACCATAACTAAAAAGTGAAAAATAAAAAACTTTTTACAAAAGAAATTAAACCGACTTTAAAAAGTACAAAATAATTTTAATTTCGGAAGTCGGTGTTAAATAACGAAGAGACAAAATTAGGTATCTATTATAGAAACACCGACTTCCGAAATTAAAATTATTTTGTACTTTTTGAATTCGGTTTAATTTTTTTTATGGCGAGTGTTAACGTTGTACGTGTTTTCTACTTTTGTAAACTTGTGGATATTTTTAAAAACAAATACGCAAATGACAAATATATATATATTGACGGCAGAGTTAGAATGTGATATTGTGTGAAGTATGGTTTACAGCTCTCAGTATTATCTATTTGAGCTAGAATTCTTATGTAACTCTTTTGTATAATTAATAGGTCGCCTACGTTTCCCCATAGCATAACGCCATATTGCAGTCATGAGTATGCATATGCGTAGTAGGTAGCCATAGCAGTTTATGTGTTAGTGCTTTGTTTTATTTGAAACATAGCGTACGTGAATCTGGAGAGTTTTGCTTTTATATGTTCTATGTGTGACTTCCAATTAATCTGTGTGTCAATATGTATTTACTTCTTCTATTTTTGTATTTTTAAGAGATTGAGAGGTGGTTTTTGAAAGATATTAATTGTAATATTTTGGTTTTAATTCTATTTATTTCCAGGTTGTGGTTTCGGAGCCAACGATCAACCATTTGGAGGGTATTTTGTATTTGTAGACTAGGGTTATTTACATTTTCACACTTTATTATTATTGAAATATCGTCAGCAAATAGTACAGGTAAAGCGTTTTCTTTATCTAAAATTTTGCTCTTGCTACATGGATAATTGGCCTCTGCTTACCTTACGCTTTGCTGCAAAAGGATATGTTTCGAGGTCTGGTCTTGGAACCGAACGACATTGTGGCGTTTTGGTACAAACACGCTTCAGCACTTTGATGTATCGATAATTGTCAATAAGGCGCCGTTGGACAGATTGCAGCACAGCCCAAGTCTCGATCGAATCAAAGGCTTTCTCGTAGTTCACAAACGCCAAGCAGGGTGGCAGATTATACTCCTCTGTCTGTATAACCTGCATTCGACGGTTCATGATGACTCTAGAAAACAGCTTGTAGTGGCTCCGTGAGAATGGCTGGTAATTCATTGGCAGGCATTATCACATTCCAAAAGAAGTTTTTCTGTATGACCCACAGTCATGAAGATGCCTGCGGTGCGTTTTTCCTTCTGAAGGGCCTTAAGTATAGGTTTTCCATCCACCGAGTGAAGCCGTAATTCCATAAGTCCGTCATCACCAGACGCCTTGTTGTTTTACGAGTATGCTGCTTCAGAGCCATTCCAATCTCGTACAGGCAGAAGTCCTGAACGTCTTCGGTGTAGTGTCGTTTCCATTTAATTCTTGAGTCGTTTACTAGATTTGCAGGGTTTAGTAGTTGTATTGACAGATGTACACTTCAAATTATTCTACCAGCGTCAGTCTTCAGTTTTGTGAAATGGCTCTGCCCAATAGACAATTTTCTTGCAAAAACCTTGGAAGCCTAGTTCCATTCAATCCGTCGAAGATAGATGGCTTTTAAGGGACTTGGGAATCCGTTTATTGTTCTGCCAGTAGTTGCACGCATTGTCTAAAGCTCATTTTCATGAGCGTAGGATTAGAGTTTCTTGTTTTTATGTGCACGACGAATCTTAAAAAACTTAAACCCGACCGTATGAACAGTTTTGTGAATTGAACTACTTAGAATATATCCAGGGTTCTGCATGATTATGCATAGCCCTGGATATATTCTCATATACAACATTATTTTCAGTATATGCGAAACCTAGATATATAGTTTCTTCAGAATCAGTAACTGAATCGATTCCAATAATTTTCACCAAATGTTTTATTTTTTCCAAAAATATTTAAAAAAGGCTGTAGCAACATCTATGGCGCCACATAAGAAATAATCCTGCATCGGGCAATCGAAGTTCTCCGCGCGATTTAAATAGGCAATTGCTCACCAGACCAGACAGATGTTATATCTGTCTAGCCGGAGGATACTCCCTTTTCAAAAGAGGTTTGTGGGACTTTGTTCTGTTCCGCCTACCCCCAAACTGGTGACGCAACGAGCCATACAGCCAGCCAGCACCGACGGCTAAGGGTATCCTAACCACCAGTATGCCTACCTGGTCATACCTGGTCATCATCTCAGCCGCATCAGTGACCTTGGCTTAGCACACTGCATCTTAGGCCAGTCATATGAAGAGCCATGAAGAATCTCTCCAGCAACCTAGCCCTACGTCGCACAAGCACCGCTCCGACTCACTGGAACCTCTGTTTCGCCTACCTCCAAACCTTCATCACTTTGGTTACGAGGTATTTATGGACAGTAAACCTAACACCACCCTGGGACTATTGATCACCCTGTCGGAAATGGAGCAGCTTACCAGCATTGAGAATTATAGTGCCCTCGCCCTTATAATCCCAAAATAAAGGAGTAAGTATATTGTACATTACCTACTCAGTTTTAGGTTTTATCATAAAAGGTTATTTGTGCTAGTGTAGGTATAGATAGAAGATGAGATCGACATAGATTGTGCATCAACACGACCAACCCTAGTATAAGGGTGTGCATAACCTAAGTGCAGCCCTTATACATGACATCATCTATGTGTCTTACCCTAGATTAGAATATAGATAAAACCGCTTCTTCCATCTTTTGTTAGTCGCACATTTCCTACCTAGCATGAACGTAACCTATCCAGTTAGTTAATCCATCTTCTTCGTGGCCTATCGCGACCACTATCGCGCTTTCTTAAGTGTACCAGAGGTCTTACAATGACGTGTTAAAATGTTAGGGATGTACTCATAGCTATTAACCCCTATTTAACTCCATCAAAATTCAAATTCAAAATCATTTATTTCAAATAGACCAAATGTAGGCACTTTTCAATAGTCAAATGTCGTTCAGTCCAAGAAAAGTGAAGCTAAATTGCACGTTCCAAAGCGTAGATCTCTATGGAGAAGAACGTGCAAGAAACTCCATGGACACTCTTTCAAATCATATTATGTTTGGTTACATTATTTCTGGTTGCTTCTATTAAGTGAGCACAATGTAGATAAAATAAGAAAAAAAAAAGATAGAAACTGTATTAAGCCACTGATCATCTCTCACGAGCACGATGCGTGCATTATCTCTTTAACAGTTCTGTTTAGGTCATCAAATGGATCGTTTCACTTAAGAGGGTCCTTCTCCACTCGCTTATCGTAAACATCGAAAATCGTTTAAAAGCTTGTTACTTCATTTAATGCAATCCAACGTGATGTTTGACGAAAAGGCAACGCAAAAAAAGAGAGATAACGCCTGGAAACTCTGTTAGCATTCGGTAATTCCGAGATTTACTCGAAAATTTCACAAAACTTGCTCCAGGAAATAGCTGTTTTTTTTAAACCCTTAAAAGTTTTTGGAAAAAATTATCGTCATTTAGAATCTTAATAAAATTTGCAAGGTCTCTAGAGAATTACTTTTTTGACTTTTTAAATTTTTAGGCAAATTATGAAGTGTCAAAGTTCATACAAAATAGGACATTTTCAGAGGTTTTTACTGGATTAGGTTTACACAAATTTAGAAATTGGTTTCTTTAGAAACCTAGATAATATCCACAAGATACTGTGTTTCCAAAATATCTAATGAAAAATGTGTAAAAACGTCATAATCAGTTATGAGCGGTTGTATGAAAAGCAGTGAAAATGTGTGTCGTGATGCACCACCTTAAGAGCTCGTAGTAGCTTTAGTTTTGTGCCAGTGGGCCTATATTTCCAAAAGATTTTTTTTTTATGATACTTTGAATCTTGGAATCTAGCTGGAAAGTAGGGATGTCGGCAATGATGTGAAAATATCAATATCTCGATGTATCCATATTTATAAAAATATCAATATCGGTCTAGATATAACGTTAAATAGTAACGTTTTTCGATAATGAATGTTTTGTATCGATATATCGGATCAAAATATTATATCGGCTGAAAATATCGAAGTAACATTTTTACAATAAGCTTACTGGAAAGTACCAAATAAACAGAAAACTTCACTAAAATCATAGAATCTAGCTTCTAGCACTTCGGTAGCTCGCAGAATTAGGTATACCGAGTGTATATAATTACGGCCAAGTTTGTGTTGTCTGTAGATCTAGAGTAGCTTTTAAATGTTGCTCTAACGCTTGAATATTATTTAGGTTCCAGTACAATAGCAACATTCAATCTATTAAAAAAGTACTGACTATTTATGTCAGACCCTGATATGGATCAAGACCGACTCAATTAATTATTTTTAAAGATCTGGTATTAAATAAAGTTGCAAAAAATGGTACAGTAAAAAAAAAACAGTCTAAACGAAAATTACAGAAAAGTCTAATTGAAATACCTACATGAGCATGATCATTTGTTCTGTGTCTGGGTGTAATTTATCTATATATGTATGTATTTAGAGAAATATATAAGTATGTTTATCAGTTGTCTAGTACCCATAACACAAGCTCTGCTTAGCTTGGGACTAGACAGCGTTGTGTGATAGTTGTGGAATATTATTATTATTATTATTATTATTAAATAGACATTTAGTAGTTAAAAGCAAATCATTCTTTATTTATTTTATTAAAGGTAAAAAATGATATAACACATTAATATTTGACCTCTTATACGAATCATAAATACATCAGTACGTAGTAGCCAACAATCATCAATCACATATTACATAAGGGTACATAAAACGAGTAGAGCAGTTCGTAAAACGCGATCGTTTTTTATCATTTTAGTTCTTTATTTAAAAAATAAGCGAATTGATTGGCTGCGCGGGCATGCGAGCAAGCTCGCACCGCGCGCAGCGTCCCTCCAACAACCGACCAATCGCAGCTGAGGACCTCGCGAGGGTGCTCGCCCTTTATCAATGTACAAAAAATCATTTTATTCATCTGTGCCAAAATTTAGCAACGAAGCAAATTTACAGGATTAATCGATATTTTCGTTGCTATTTTATACTATTTGTACGGCTGACTTTGACTAGTTGGCTAAGTGGCCTGAATAAACATTCACCTACCTAATGAATATATTACATATTGGCTTTTGCCCACGACTTTGTTTGCGAGAATGTCTTTTATAGCAGTTGCGAAGGCGAAGTCAGATAACAAGTAGCTTATTCCTTTCTTGGGGTTCGAGCTTATTCCGTACCAAAATCGGTTCAGTAGTTTAGGCGTAAAAAGCGTACAAACAGACAGAGTTACTTTTATATGATTATAAGATTAAAAGAAACAACAAACCTTTCAGTTCAAAAACCAAACCTTTTTGCAAACGACTACCTAGATTAGTAACTTAGAAGTTAGAAGCTTTAGAAAATCTATTCGTGAAAAAAAGTCTCATAAAATTCTTCAAATATCAATAAATCTTCAGATGAATTGCTACAATTTAGTCAGAAACCAAATATTGCTTTTGAAAATTTATCATCTATATATAGTTCTATACATCTATCTATTAAAATGCCATTTGGGTGCTTATAATTAGTTTTTAGCTTGCAATTACGAATAATAATACTACTTAACTGAAACTATTTTCATCAACAAAAAAAGCAAATAGTTAAAAACTACATGTAAGCTTGTTTGTGAATGTACATGAAATCAAATGTCCTTTTTATTATAACTCAATTTTTTTTCCCGATAACTATATTTTGTACCAACACGCAGTCAAATGGCTCTATTGAAAAACACGAAAACACCCTAAGTATTATCAAATATTAGAGCTAAACCTACTAATAAACAAACTCACCATGACTTCAACATGTCACATTTTGATTCAGCCATTGTTCGTTAGAGTTTGTTTCGCGAATATGTAAACTGTGGAAGTGACGATGATTGAGCGAATGAAATGAATGCACAGAGCGAATATTGTGCGTGTGGGCAAAAAGTTGTCAGAACGAGGGTGCACTCCCCCGCAACACTTGGGGATGAAGTGCTTCAAATGTGACTCAACGAGATGGTGACTTGACAGAATTTCTGTTAATATATAAATTGGGAATTATATGCCTGATGGCGTTATTTTCTAAAATGTAATCATTCAATGTGTGGCTGTTTATATTAGTAAACGAACAGTAAACTTGAAACTAGATGAAAGGTTTATATTTAATTATGTGGAGGTTGAAGCTGGCATACAGATACCAACTGACAAAAGAAATCCAATGAGATTATTTACTGATGTGTGTTATGTACTAAAGACGCTGTGAGTTGCACGATTATGGATTATTTAAAAATATCTGAATACAATATTTACTGAATACTTGCTTTTTAATGTACCCACTGCTGGGACTCAGGACTAGGAGAGAGAATTTTAACGTAACTGAAGTTGTAAAACAATAACAACAACATTTTATTGCAAAAGTAACAAAACAACGACATCAATTAGCATATGCAATAGTACTATGTTTTACTATTAGCATATGCAATAGTACTATCAAAATTACTAACCTATTAAAAAAAAATGCCAATCTTAGTGGCAGTCAGAGCTTTGTTTCTTTAGAAATATAGACCATTTATATTGAGGGCTTAGTTGCGAATTTCTAAAAAAAAGTGATTAACATAAATCAGTGGTCGAATCCGACATTGGCTAATTTTAAAATATATGATATTTTATTGGCACGAGGGGTGGCACGCGACTCAATTCTAGAGAATAGTTCTTTCTTTAATGTGAGGGTTTATTCGCAATCCTCAATTTGGTTTTTTGGGACTATTGTGATATTTTTTTCCAGCTTTTTTTGTATGGTCAATGAGGGGTCAGTTTTTTAGATGCACCCCTGCCTCGTTGAGATTGATTGACAGGCAACGGTCACTCGCAAATTGCCATCTGCATTTACGTCAAAATAATAAAAATAATTTCCAGTGATATTAGCGAAGGGACTTTTTATGCAATGAAGGAATCGTATTTCAGCAGTTAACGAAGTCAAAAGGAGCGCCTAAGTCCTAGACGCTGTAGTCGATACGATAAAACTTCTGGAAAAATTTAAACATTTGATTTTCTGTGCACTGTATAACTCGTGAATTATTTTAATAAATATTGAACTGACCAACCGAACTGACAATCAAAACTTTACACGACAACCATTTCACGTAGAGATGGTTTTATTACTTATTTATATTTCTAATTCATTGTATAAGGTCTCATTATCGGGCACAGTGTATCCATTGTCCACGCCGACACGCGTTCGATCTCTATTTTTTGTCACATTCACTTTTTCACAGCTAATATTTTTGCATTAATGGATAAAAAACCTCCCCTATTTACAAATAACAGGGACCTTTAATCCGAACGCTTATTAAATGTAAATATTTCATGAAACGTTATCGTGATGGATTTTTATGGCATTTTTAGTACTGTCATTCAATTGTCGTTTTGGGGTAAAAAACATCGTTGGGCCACCGCCAATCATCTGCGTTTTATCAATAATGAAATGAACTGTTGTTTCTAAAATGATTGTGACCTAACATAACTAGTTTTGGTCCTTGTCGTTGAAGATTTGAATTCCTGTTAGTCATCAAGTTACCAACCTTGCTCCTTGACTCTCACTGAATAGTCTAGTATATTTCAAGAAGAGTCCTCATACACGTAGGCTTTTTTTGGCTGGCAGACGTCATAGTTATTCGGTGTTAATTTCCGTCATCAAATATTGCAAAATCTATATAGTTTTCATACATTAATGGAATAAAAATAAACTATTATTCCTACACATGATTATAACGTTATAAATATAAGTTATCTATCTTTTTCCTTGTCGTTGAAGGTCTTCCTGTCATTTATCAAGGTAGGCAGCTCTAGCTACCTACGTTGATCCTTGACCTCGACTCTCCCTGAATAGTCTAATAATAGATTCAGGGAGAGTCGTCACACACGTAGGCTCTTTTAATGATTGACTTTCAGGCGTCATAGATATTCGCTGTCGATATCCGAGACAGGCATCAATTATTACAAAATCTACTATTATTAATATTTGAATTTATATTACTTATTATTTATATCTAAGTAGACAAGAAAACATGGCATTTTCTTAAAAATCTTAATCAAAACGTAAAATTTTTAGTACTTGGTAAGTTGAAAGGTGCAAATGATCGAAATGTGCATATCTAATAGCAGAACATTCGTTTTGGCAAAGTAGTGATAGAAAAAACTGGAGCATTGACGAACGCGCGCCAAGCGTCGCATGGGTCAGGTAATCGTACTGTGTCCCGGGTTTGGTATAATAGGAGACATTCCTATATCAGTTGAAATTATTTGTATATTTTTGAAGAACAAATAACTTAAGAATGAAGTGCTTTTTTAATAATAGTGAATTACACACAACAACTACATATCCAACACATGTACATGTACACACATATGTATGTCTACATATACATTTATATTTACATAACAAGCAACTGACTATTTATACGAAACCTAACTACTTTTAGTATATAGATTATAATAATCTATTTACTATAAAATTAAAATAAAAAAATACAATTTTAGTGATAAATATATGTATATCTTATGTAATATTTTATCGCTAAAAGCTATCATTTAAAGAAAATCTTTGAATGGATTTGGAAGAACAGAAGAATTAACAATACTGTAGATAGTCTTAGGTATACTATATACAAGGATTCAAACATACATATACATATTAAATAAGAAAAAATTAATACATATGTAAAAATATTTAATAGTAGGTAATCAGTTATTTATATTCCTAGCTTCTAGCTTAATTTAAGCATATAAAAGAATCACACAACATAACACATTGGTAATACACTAAAATAGTAATATATTTCTTATATATTTTCACACTATTTTAGTGTATTGGTCTAGTATAAAGATATCAATTTAGATTGTTCGATAATGTGAACAGATTTTTTCAAGTACAAAAGACTTAAACGCATGTAGTCCTTAACTTTTGCGATTGATTTTAAGCAAAAAGTAATTTAAAATGTGTCTGTGTGGATTTATTAAAATGTGGTCAACATAGTCAGCATTGTGTCCACGAGCTGACCAGCAGATGTGCGGCCGGCTGTTTGTATTCAGACGTCGCAGTGCGCATGCGTGCCCTCCACGAACTTTGGCAAATATGGCCGCCGACCAACACACTTCTTTCATTAATTTTATTTGAAATCAAAATTATAATAACCATAATGATTTATTGGTTAAGATCTCTGACTTTCAAAAGTGTCATAAAATGTAACGCTACTAACTTTGAATTTCAGGTTCTCAATTTGTTAAGAAAAATGATAATTATACTAATATTTATATATGCTGTAATAAAAAGTAGGCCAAAGATTAAAATGTACTTACTGTATTTTGTATTGTATATGTTAAGAGACACACAATGTAAGTGTTAATAAAATAATTAACGAATCAGAAACGATTTCGGTTCGAAATGTTATCTTTAAAAGAATATAACTAGCAAGCGAAGCACTTTGGATATAATTATTTATTAGCTAACAACCAATTATAACACCATTTAAAAATTGTTGGCTGTAGAGTTCTAAGCATTTTTTTTTTTGATTTAGTCAAAGCTAGAGGTGCGTATTCGGCACGTTTAAGAAATACTAATTTTGAATATAAATATATGTGTGTACAACCCTTGTTAAAGATCCAAGATCTCTATAATATCCCATCATACTACAAAATACCTTAGTTTATTTTACAGTACACTAGTACAACTTGAAGGTATGCCACTCCATAATCACATTTGTTATCTTAAAAGACACAATCACACGTAGTTCGATTGTTATGGATGAACCAATTAAAATTATCTTTTCGAATAAAGTTCAATTTTTACACGTTTCAAAGAATAATTTCATCTCGTATACGCTCTTGAGAGATCCAAATAATTCGGGTCGTGATCACAGTTAGGACTCTTACGAATTGGGATTTTTGGCTACAGTATTTTTCCAAACACTAATCTTGAATTTTGAAGAAATATATTAGGCTCGTATCAACAAACTGTTACTATTGTATTTACTTCTAGTAAATGTAGGCAGCATCCCCCGTCCGTGCGCGTCACCCCAAATCAAAACGCACCACGCAGTCTTTCGGTACTCGCCACGCGGGCCGCAGCTCGAGCATGTCTGCCACTCTCGTTTCACAACTACGACACCATAATAAACCTAATAAATATCCCTTACAATCAATAAATAGGGTCTAAGGAACATCGGCAAGCAATTTCCTTTTTTTTTCTCCTTTTCGTTTTTATCTCCAAGTAACAAGTGCGGTGTTATTGTGTTTTTTTATCGAATTATGTGCGACACTATAAAAAAGTCTATGTATCAATATTTTTAAGTAGCAGTGCGTATGTAATACGCTCGTTGGGGTTTCTCTTTAGAGGGGCGGCTCGCGGCGTACATGAAGGGTGAGATACTTTTATATACCTACTTGCTTGAGAGCGATGATTTTATCGAATCTAAAATTGTGATTCGTGACGAGTGTCCAATTTTGATTCAACTGTAATGATGTCTGTTTGTCAGAATCAAAACAGATGCTCAAATACCGATGTCCCAGAAACAGAATTAACAATACTGATGAAATTAATTCTATTATAATACTTGAAGATCACCGTGCTTATTTATTTAACTCAAAAAAATAAGAACATTTGTGCATCATACACGATAACCTTTGTAGAAAGTGCATACAGATACCTATTAACCTAAAAAGTTATCAAGACGTAGGTTTAGCGTAATTACATATGCATAAATGCAATGCAATCGTTGACCTCGAACTAAATGAGCACAGATAATATATACCTAATAATACATTATCTTTTTAATTACTATGGTGCTATATCATCTTAGTTAGAATTTCTAATTTAAACTTGGATTAATTAAAACAAACCTGATTTTTCAACGCTTCTTATTTGTATGATCTGAAATAATTCCTAAGAGGAATAAATAAGACATGCTTTATTTTTGTGGTAAAGAGAGATAAGAAGGCCATAAAAAGCAATTCTTATAATTTCTTATCAGTTATAAACTAAAATCAAATGGCAAACCACTTTTTTCGAGACATAATTAGACACAATAACATTTTATCAATTTAGGCAGTCATTGTGTATTATTAAACATAAGAACACTTTGATTAGGGTAGGTCTAGAGATGTTATATCTACATCAAAATGTTTATGTTTATTCTATTCTAACACACACACAATAATGAAAAACAACACAAACAAAAATATAATTGTTAAATGTTTTTATGTTTGTGTAGTCGGGCCATATTTTGAAGAATGATATTATACTCGTAGGTAATGGTATTTAATTATATATCTTGATTTCTTTTGTTATATTTTTTATCGCCTAGTAATTCGGTTATATAATATAATAATACGGTTTATTATTTATTTATTTCTCTCTATTATTTATTTATTTAGCTACACTAGTATAATAAAGAGATAAAGTTTGTTTTTTTTTTTTGTTGTAAGAGGTAAACTTTGAAAGTAATGGTTTGATTGCTAATATTTTTTCGTCCTTCTTGATTAGATCCTAGAATTTTTTCATGATTCCTGAGTGACGTAGGCTGTATTTTCAACAGATATAACAGATATTTCCATGATATTTGACATGACTAATTTATTTTTTCACCAGCTGTAAAATAGTTTGTAAGTTCCAATTTGGTTTTCTTTCTTTCCTTGCATGCTTTTTAAAAGTTACCTATAGGATGTAACCGCATAATTATGGCCACAATCATAAATATTAGTGTGAGATTTTTTCTGCCAGTTTCAATAATAATAAGTGCTCATTGCTTATTTATTTATTTAATAATTCAGGTACCTACGCATATAATAAAAAATTGGGCAAGTGCGAGTCGAACTCGCGCACTGAGGGCTCCGTACAAACTTTCCTATGTAAATAGTTCATGGAGTTTTTCCAGAATTGGAGATTTTTTCTAATCACAAATGTTTTTATTTGCGACGTAGCAACTTTACTGTTTTCAGATTTATTCATAAATCTGTGCTATAAGACCTCGCTTTTCAGGATTCTAGGTTAACAGGAAGTATTTTATGAATTTTGATTGCCTTGAGAGTGCCGCAATATACGTTTTTTGCAAACGGCCGCATTTTTTTTTAATTTACAGACAGACGGATGGATGGACAACAAAATGATCCTGTAAGGGTTCCATTTTTTTTTATTCGACTTTGTAGTTCTGCTCATCAGTTGATACAATACAACCCACCAAGAACCTATATGATTATAAAATATATTTATATTCTAAGTAACTGGCATAGAGTTTTTTTCATGTCACCCGTCTATTCTTAACAAAAAATTTATTTAAAAAAATGTGATAGCGCTGTTGAAGCTGAACGCTATGAAATTGTACAATTTCTTTGGAATAGGACAAAAGGGGAATAGGACGAAGGCGAAAGTTATATAGCAAACTAGCTTCTACCAACACCTTCATTCGCTGAATATCAGTTATTGCGGAGCTAAGTCGAAGCCATATTAAAAGTAGTTAGGGTTCAAGCTTACTCAGTACTTTTCTAAAACCTAGTTTATCTAGTTTTACCATATAAGCGTAATAGACAGGCCACTTACATCGGTCATCGGCAATGATGCACTTGTCAAGCCAAAACTTCAAGAATTGCCCAAAAGGAGTCTTTAAGTTAAAACGAATAAGTTACGTCAGCCAAGCGTGCTCCATCGTCACCCACATCATCGCTTACCATCAGAGGAGGTAGTGGTCAAATGCTAGCCTATTCATAATAAAAAAAAACTTACGCATTCTTACATATTATTAAACAAAGTCCCCCACCGCGTCTGTTTGTTTGAACGTAATAAATTCTAAAACTACTGAACGAATTTTGATGCAGTTTTTGCCAATAGACGGAATGATTCATTGCAACGCACACAAATCATTCTTCATAAAAAGAGCATAGTACACTTTTATAACAAGTTACCAAAGTCGGTTACAGAACTCAGAGTGGGAGAGTTTGTCTTTATCAATAAATTTTATTAAAAGTTTAAAGACTACGTTGAAGACAGCATTTTTGCAATGATTGCTTCTGCATATTTTTTTATATAGTCGGTTTTTTTTTTAATAATGTGAATGTGATAAGTGTAGACTCTGCGGATTCATAGATTACTTTCTATTTCGATGCACTTTTTGATTTTTTTTATTGTGCCGATCAGTAAACATTATACCTGTCCGGCACATTGTTACCAGTTCGGCTCTGACACTTGATATTGTCATCAGAATCTCATATCTAATAAAATTGTAATAGGAAAATATTCAAGACTCAATTATTTTTTTAAATAGTAACCATGGATTTTTTGGCCGGTTCTTCTCAAATAGAATACGAGCAATACGGAGAGTGAAATTATACACGAAAGAAATATTTGTTATTTAATGAGTTCATTAATAAATAAACCAAAACAGAATTGAAAACTAATATCAGAATTGGTAGAAAAGTAAACGAGATATAATAATTTAAATAAAGTTTAAATAAACGTTTATATTAACGGCGTTTTTTTACGTTTTGTTAATAATTTATTTATTTAATTATTTAAATAAATAAATTATTATATCTCGTTTACTATCGGTCTCTATCGTTTAAACACCATTTTCTCAGGGCCTGTGAGGGGTTGTATGGGCGTTTTGCAAAGACTACGTTGTACTTTTCTGTCTTATTAGCAGCTCCAAAGCATTATAAGTTCATTGTTGATGCAGAGATATTTAATCATTCTTATTTTGTTTTTAAAAGTAATTTAATTTCGCCAATAAAAAAATTGCGTGAATATTCCCCATTGTACGAGTATTTAGAATTGAAACGTTTAGGTGTACAATAATATGTAATGGAGAATATATTATATTTAATATTAATATGTTGTGACTTGAAGCGAACTACAGCTTCAGACATTTTTCCAATATCAAGCTGGGGCGTTTTGCTAGTTCCAGGCCACTTAGAAAGTTTTGCAAAAAAGTTTTATGTATAAGGCACTGGCCACTTGTAATTATTTTGAAAACTTTGGTTATTTAAAAGTAAAAATTCCATTGTTCTAATTTTGAATTTCCCTCCACATTTTTTCGAGAGCCAAATCAAATTATCGTGTCTCATTTAAAAATGGATCTGCATGAGAACATTTTCGTACCTTGATTTTAAAAGTGGCCTAAAACTTGATGAGTCATTTGATCGACTTCTAAATGCTTTTATGGACAAAGGACCTTCAAAAGCAACCATCTAACGATGGTACAGCGAGTGCAGGCGCGGTCGCCTTACTTTGGGGGATCAACAAAGGAGTGAGTGGAAGAAAGTATCCTGGCAATAAAAAAAAAAAGAAAACAGGCTAATTACATAAGAAGAGATTCAGCATACACATTTTACATACACACGCAGATTAGTTCAGAAAGTGTTCACAAGATTCTACACGATTTCGCGTGAAGAGGATAGTTTGCCGCTGTGTGCCGTACACCCTCATTGAAGCTCAGAAGCAAAAAAACTTCTCTCTTGCCGGCGCGTTTACAAAATTGTGGCAGGTGACGAATCCTGGATTTATCAATACGATCCAGAAACAAAGCGTCAGTCGATGCAGTTTGGCTGTTTCAAAACCAACCAACGTCAAAAAAAGTGAAGCGATCAAGAAGTGCAGAGAAAATTTAGATCGCTCCACTTTGACGGGGTATCTGATTTCAATTCCAATACGAGACCAAAGCAGCATCAACACCTAATGGTATATCACAAAATGCCGGCCAGAAGTTATATGCAATGAGCAACAAGCGACTGAACACTGGGCTCCGCCTGGCACTGCTTCACCATGACAACGCTCCTTACAGTCCTAATCTGGCACCGTGTGACTTCTTTACTTTTATTATTTTTACTTTATAAAAAATTAGCTGAATGGGGATTCATTTTTCATTGCCGGAAGACTCGCTGGCAGCGTTCGGGAAGGCCGTGGAAGAGGTGTCTGCGGCGGACTGGCCGATGGAGGGTTCTTTGAAAAGATTTAATAAAAATATTTTATCCATAGAAGTTAGTTTTTTTGTTTCTCAACACTTTCTGAGCGTCCCACTCACTACTGGGTACTTTCTAGATAAATATTTAAGTTAAAGGTTTCTGTTTATGACTCTCCCATATTATATCACTAAAATCATGTGTCATTGTATTACAGAGTGCAGCGTGTGCGCAGCGGCAGCTGCCGCAGCCGCAGCAGCAGCGGCGGCGGCGGCGTCGTGGGCAGCCAACCACGCGGCCGAGATCAGCAAATCTGCGCCACCAGTCATCCTCGCCAACGGGACCCTTAACGGAACTGCACAGTATAATGGAAACTGTAAGAAAACTTAACGATATTATGATGATGTATGAACAAGGAAAAATGAGTACGTAAGCATCGTAAAAGGTGCCGTGTTATTGTTACTGTTAACTTTCATGGGAAAATACGTGAGTTCATGTAGGTATACAACATTAGTTTATGGGAAACCTGTATATAGTCTGTTTAGAATTAGTAACTGAATGGATTCCAATATTTTTTACGCCGTGTTATATTTTTTTCGATGGTTTTTTTTTTAAAAGGTTACAATTTGGATACCACTGACACTTAGTACAAAAAAATAGCGGGTATTAGGTGCCAGCATCTCAGTATTTTCTGGTAATCTAATGCTCGTAAAATAGCTCAACCATAGTTGGATGGAGAGCGATGGTGAGTTTAGAATTTCTAAATGATTTGTTTAAATTGATGACTCTACAAAAAGGTGCCTAGATAAAACAAAATCTTTTTAGTTTTAGATGCACCTATGTTTAAAGTTGTTAATCTTATACCAACTTATTAACTTTTCCATCCATTAACTTATCCAACTGCATACCATCGCTGGCCCAAATTATTAGAGACAGTAATCGTAGATATGTAATTTCTGATTGAAACACACTTTTTGAGCAAACCAATATTTTTATATAAGATTGGTGTCATTATTATTATTTTTTTAATATGTGGCAACACTGTGATTTCGCGACATTTTTTGTCAATACTTCTAACTTTGTTGACTTTTGTCAATATTTGTTGAAAATTAAGTTCTTTTTGTTGGAGGAAAAAAATATTTTTAGTTAGATTTTACTAGTTTTCCTGTACAAAATAGTCAATACGTAAGTAATGTTTCTTATTGCGTTGATTTTTTTTAAAGTTTTATGCGTTATTTTTTTATTGTGGCAAACGGTATATGGAGATATTCTCAAAATTGCTTCTTTGTAGTATGAGCAAGGCTTCAGACACGTCTCTAAAAAGACGTCCAAAATATTATTTTTGCACTCCAAACATTCCCAGCGAGATATAGCAGCTATTAAAAGGGTTTTAAAGTCTGAAGTTTGCAGAATTAATAGATAGTGTCAGACTTTTACTGACTAAAAACCCATTCCAGTTCCTTCGTTGCCTTTCATACCGGGGGCTGAGCTACTTTTTGGAGCTAACCCTGGCCCCAGTAGGCTTCGACCCAGCATGGCCCTTGCCGTTGCCGACAACTCGTTGAGGCGCGCGGGAACCATTGCGTGCCGTCGACGACTTGAACTCAGTCCAGACAGTTACCGAACGGTTGGACAGCGAGCTACCCATTGCTTGCTGTCCACAAGCTCGAGCCTACGGTGGCCGGAAATCGGGATCGGAATTCCGGCGGTGGCTGGGGCGCTGTGAAAATATTAGATCACACTGTGTATAAAAATAGGGCAAAAAAGGATCACCACCAAAAACCTCGCCTCATCGAGGTCATGAAGAAGAGACTATTGTACAGAGCCAAACAACACCAAAATATGACTGTTGCAGACTGAAGTCGGGTATAAAAAAAATAATACATCAAATGGTACAGTATATTGTTAACTAGCTTTTGCCTGCGGCTTCACCCGCGTACATAATCCCAGGATAAAAAGTATCCTATGTGTTATTCTGAGATATGGTCTACTCGTGTACCAAGTTTAATCGAGATCCGTTCAGTAGTTTTTTCGTGAAAGAGTAACAAACATCCATAGCCATACATCCATCCATACATACAAACTTTCGCATTTATAATATTAGTAGGATAAACTACTGTCATTATCTGATGACGTAAGAACAAGTTTTGTTTATAAATAAGCATTCAAAACTAAAGTTCGAGAGCTAAGTAAGAAGTCGGCAGTAGTATCATCACAACGTTAATGTTTTCCAATTGTCAATCTTTGCCAATTGTTTGACTATATTAGTTAGTTAGGTATGTAGTTTATTAATTTGAGTATATATTGTATTATTATATGTATAATATGTATATAGTTTATTAGTACTTATGTCTATTCTTGTATTCATCTTCTCTCTCTCATTTATTGCATTTACCCCTAGTTTTCTCTGCATCACCCAAAGGTTGACTGACAGAAAATTCCTACGGCATTAAGTCCGCCTCTATACGTTTGTGTGCATAAAGCATTAAATAAATAAATAATGTTTTCAGACATGCTCTCGGACGAATCGACGTTTCTGGTTTTTACCTTTCACAAAATGCTCCTTTCCGACGACGCCCTGGAGAATAATTCTATGTAAACTGCTGTTTAGAGAGAGCTGAATACCCAATTAGTATTATGGTGTGGTAGTTAATTTAGCTAAGGTTATGGGGGCGTCTACATATCGTGAAAAGAAACGTCAAGGCAAGACCAGTACAAGCGAGTACTAGAAACTGAACTGCTGCCATAGCTCGAAGTATGGTTCCCTATTGACAAAGAGTCTATTTTTATGCACGAATCTGCATTGTGCTACAAATACAAGAGTTTTACTGCATACCTGGCTAAAAACATAAACGTTTTACCCTAGCCAAATAATTCATCAGTCATGAACACTATTGAAATTATGTGGAAGCTCACCAAGCAGTAGATTGCTTAGCAAATGAAAACCACCAAGCAAATAAACGATTTATTATTATTCTTATATAAACGCTAGCTGATTGCAGTTCTCATTAAAAAGTGGTGTAATAACACAAACCTACAACAGAATGCCAGAATTTTCATAGCGAGCATATCACGATGAATGGAAACTATCACAAAATTTTGGTAATATTCGTCTTACTTACTACGTATCTTTTTTTTCAAAAATATATAAATGATTTTGATTTTAAATTTTGTTGTTTTTATTATCTCAATTAATAAAGTCTATAAATAAAAAATATCAGCCGGACCTGCAACGAACCATTTGCCTGCAATATTCAGTTAAAGTAGATAATATAAAAATGTTGGTGCTGTCCCTAATAATATGGCCAACTACTGTATACTCGTATGTTAAGTTATCATATTGAAATGTTACGTGCTGAGGTGGAAACGGTGGAGTATACGATAAAGGTGGGTCCGTTTGGGCAGAGCACCGCTGTATCCTCGTAGGGGCGATCGGCGGCCACGATCTCTCTCATCTGTTTGATCTGTCAGCAAACCGTACGGGCCCAGCATAGTCGAAAACCCGGCCCTGGAATGCATGGCAACAAGAGAATTAAGATTTGGTAAATCAGTAAAAGTCTGACACGCCGTCCCGCTCCGACCAAGAGCGGAAGATGTCATTGTTTGATTTCCGCCACTAAAAAAAAGTGCTTACTACGTGCATATTTTTTTAAACTACTCGTATTGTTCACGATAAAAAGCTAACAGTGTCTTTATTTAATTAATAATATGTTTTAAATGTTAAGTAATTTAAATATAAAAAAATACTTAATTAATTTCTGAGCCGGTTAGAAACATCAAAAGATTTGAATGGCAATGCAATTCTTTGGGCGGTCATGCAGTGTCGATCAGACGGCGTGAAATTTCTTTGAAAAAGAGTGTTGCATTCGGACCCCATGAACCAAACGTTTCGACTCCAAACGGCTAAAAAAAGTAATTACCCGTTTTAAAATGAGATTTGTAACACCAGGGAAAATGCTTAGCCCTCTACTAATATATTCTTTGCTTTATACAAAACGACCACTTTTTCAGACAAAAAAAAAAGTTGAAATGAAAAGATAACCAGACACACACTATTCTATTTGGCAAGTTTTACTTAACGATTGCAGTAGCAATGGCGTAGACGAGGCGTCGCATTACACCTATACGGATCTTGACATCTTTGTACTTACATACCAAAGTAAAACTGTTCCCGCGCGCCTCAAGGAGTTGTGAGCACAGGAGGGGGCCCAGCTGGGTCGAAGCCTACGGGGGATAACCTTGCAAGGAACTCAAGCCCCGGTATGAAGAATAGAAGTAGGGTGGGTTTTTAGTCAGTAAGAGTCTAACACTATCTCCCGCTCCACCCAAGAGCGGGGGTTGTCATTGGATGATGTTTGCCCAACAAAAAAAAACCTAAGTAAAAAAATTGACTTCATGCTATTATCCTTTTTAAAACCATTCCTCTAAATTAGCAAGAAAATCGTGATTTTTAGCAGCGTCGTAGACCCTTGCGTAGCACTGAGTGCAATGCATTAACCCTTCAGATACCGTCAATTAGAGACACAATAGTAAGACAATAGATGCGCGGCCACCGGTGGTCGCTTGGGGATTTATGAATTAAACATTCATTACTAACAAGCATTTTCTTTCCGACTAACAAAATATATATTTTTTGGCATTTTGAGTATCGCAGCTGTGACATTAGTGATGTTTTTAACCGACTTCGAAAAGGAGGAGGTTCTATGTTCGGCTGAATGGATGTTTTTTTTTGTATGTATGTACGATATTTCGGTCAATTGTGGACCGATTTTGAGTTTTTTTTTTATTGAAAGATTATGCTTCCAAGTTGGTCCCATAGAAATATTGTTATGATCTGATCATGAACTTCGAAGATATGGAACAGAACTCGTCATAGAATCATAGCAGAATTGTCGTAACAAATAAAATTGCTTTGTTTATACGTGTAGTCGATGACTGACTGAAAGAAAAGGGGGAGGGGAAAGGGGGAGGGGGTAAATTCATGTAATATAACCTTATTTGGGATTATAAGAATCGTTATGAGATGCACTCTGGCTATAAGGTAATTTATGTTTAGCTGAAGGGTAGGTACTTTTTATGGTGCTACCATAAGTGAAAAATAAAAAACTTTTTACAAAAAAAAATTAAACCGACTTCAAAAAGTACAAAATAACTTTAATTTCGGAAATCGGTTTTAAATAACGAAGAGACAAGATTAGGTATCTATTATAGAGACACCGACTTCCGAAATTAAAGTTATTTTGTACTTTTTGAAGTCGGCTTAATTTTTTTTTTGAAAAAAGTTTTTTAATTTAATATACTTTACTCTTTCTCCCCTTTTTCTCAATTAAAAAAAATTACTATATCCGTCTCCAGGATCCCAACTATCTCTACCAAAATTCATCAAAATCGGTTTTAGCATTTAGGCGTGAAGACGTAACAAACAAACAAACTCACTTTTGCTTTTATAATATTAATAAGGATTTTCGTTTATCCTTTTTTTACTATTAATTTATTTAGGAATCACACTTGTGTACAAAACAATTGTAACGCTAATAACTGCAGAAGTGTAAAACTGTGTGTAACTAGGTTAAGTTGTTTAGTTAACGCTTGGAACTTAAGAGTAACGTATGTACGTTGTTCATAATATTTTCATTTTACAAACAACTTAGTTTCTTCCATACCAATGGAAAACAGGTCGCATTGCCCATACAATCCTTTCTAAGTACTGACTCAGGTAGAGCCTTAATATAATTTAATCTGCAAAGTAACAGTGTAATTAAAACAATATATTCTTTGTTTTAAGCAGAGAGTTATTGATTTTCTACTGTTTTAACTAAAATACAAGAATTTATAACAACATCCAAAAAGTCTTGTAAATTAAACTAGCTGGCCTTAAATGCGTTCAGAATGAATTTAAACGCAAAACGAGGATTCGAAAGAATCCTAAACATACCTATTTTATATTTTAGGGTGCCAGTAAGCACCACCCCTTGCAGGACACGCCTTTGAAGCTAAATTAACATGACACGTTGGGGTCGATGGCGGGCTCACGGTACCCTGCTTACTTGGCTCTCGCTTTAAAGTTCCTCAATACCAATACAGATGGCAGTACAGTATTGACGATAGCAATGCCATCTGCAGATAACTTGATGAACTATCAAATAAGGAAGTAAACCACGAAACATTTTCGTGTAAGCATTTTACAACAGAGGACACTTTCGGGCATATTTGAACGAAGCCTTGATAATTTTCCACAACATTTTCAATTTATTTAGTACGGTTTGCTACTAAAATGCTCGTTATTGTCAATACGAAAAAATATTTGAGAAATGCCTTTAAAGTTAATATGACTAAATAGTTTGTGTTACTTTGATCGTTACTCAATAGGTAAAGTGCCCCTTACAAATGCTAGTAGGCACCATTTGAATTATTAATAATTTCCTCCAAGTTTATACATTGTATTTGATTGACCTTTATTGTTATGCAGGCAGAACGATCAGAAGTAGCTGAGTAGTTATTATTTCAAGGCCGTCAAATATTTCTTCAAACCCTTATGATCTACAAAACGTATTACTCATCTTGTTTTTTATAATTTTCGATACAATATGAATCACATTTCGAAGAAGGGAAGACTAACAATCGATTAATCAGTCGGTTTTAATTTACATCGAGTCATGGAAATTAAAAAAAAATTACTAGCTTTTGGTTGGGGTGAAAAGATTAGAGAAAGTGAATACGACAATTGGTCGAGTTTCGTTATTACCAAAACGTGTTTTTCTTGTGAGGCGACTATTGTCAAACATTGTTGATGCATAATCATACGTGGATTAGACCAGTAACAATGGGTCCGGTCGTCCAGGTCGTCAGCATGTGACGGCTCCGAGGGGACTCCCTCTAATGTTGGAGAGGATACGCTTCAAATTTCGCCATACCTGATTCTTAACCGAAATTTAGAAAAGCAAACGTGAAATTGTCACACTTGTAACAATGAATATCAAGCTTGGTAATGAATTTTATTCGAGTACGGAGGGGATCGCGGATTTAAATAATCAAATGAATAGTTATTCATTGATCTGTTTATTCAACTTTCTGACTTTTGTGCGAGCCTGGGATCTTTCTTAGTTATTTTCTCCCTTAAGAAGCACTTTCTAAAGGGGTTCGTTCGTTATTTGCAGTTTAGGCATCGCTATCAAACTGTCCAAAGTAATTCAGCTGAGTCCAATTGAGTACCAAATCAGATATTTCACGATGAACGTAAGAAAACTCCGCCTAAAATAGTCTGAAATGCACAGTTCACAATTCACAACCTGTTTTTGTTTATTGTTGAAGCTTGGTTCCCAGCCAATTATTTTAAATCGAAAATATTTTGGTTTGAAAGATTTTTTCGTACACATCGTAGAACTATTTTTACGGAAGTCTAGTCAAATGTTTACTGAAAACTTTGTTCAAAGTGAACCTTATTATTGATTGACACGCTTGGAATATGAAAACTTATAGATAGTTAGAAGGCTCTTTCAATAAAACTAATTCCGTTCAGTCTCAGTTCCGACGGGACCGGGCATCTCGATTTAATGCGTGCCATAAACTTGGACGCGAACTCTGCATTCCGATCAAAGTTGTCTCCCAGAAGCTACGGTGACATACACGTTTTGATACACGTTTAAATCATTTTATATCAAATGGTTAGAGGCTTGCGGGTAATTTGCATGCATATACTTTGTTTACCTAAGTAATCAAAAAAAGAACTGGGTACTTGGCCCTTCAATTGTTAATCGATGAAGTTCCGCATTGGTTATTTAATAAAGAGGAAAAATGCTAGCAATCTTCAATTTAGGAATGAGCAGGTAAAGTAGAAATAAACAATATTTGCGTATACAGATCAACTTAACCCATAAATAAAGTATCTAAGTCGTTGAAGGGATTATACGATAGCGGAAACAACTGCTCTTGCATTTTCACTTCTTGACTCGAGAATTTTTAAAGTATATTCAATTAAGATCTTCTGTACTATGAAAGATTCAGTGCTAGTTATCCACTGAAGCATCGAGAACACACAAATGGTGTTTTTTTTTTCAGAATCAGAATGTCTTTATTGTGGGCTAGGTGTATTGGTATTGGTGGTATTCATCAAAGTTTTAACCTCTGTAAATATTCTCCTTTAAATAATAATCAGCTATTTGACTTAAGTTATTCGAACGAAGATAAACACCCTCCGAAAAATATAATTATAGTGAAGAAGGCAGCAAAAGCTCATTCTATGAATTTTCAGCGTAATTTTTTTAGTACTTATACAAGATACGGCAAGTTATAAATGTAGCACGCTTAAGTTTACAATTCCCAAAATAGCATAACAAAAACCATTTATCGTTGCTAGATATAAAAACAAAAAGACTTGGAAAAATGGTCATTCCCAAAAGATCCTTTCTGCGGTCGGTCGTACGCGGCTTCTATTGAGAATATTTTTTGTGAGGTTTGAAGATGTTGTTGGGTGTTTGTAAGCAATATGTGAGGTAGGTAGTAGAAGCCGTTCACCCTGCAGCGCGCTCGAGTCAGTTGGGAGCGTGCCCGCGCTGCGCCGCCGCTGCCGCGCCAACAAGTGACACAATTTGGGTTGGGGTAAAGCGGCCGGCGCTTTCGGGCGGTGTACACGTTTCGTTAGCTTCTCTATTTTAAAAACTACTTGCTTGACGATATCCGGGAAGGGACGGCCGCATCACCGCGCCGACTCCACACTGTCACTCATTTTCGATGCAGTCGAGCTGCGTACGCGTCGTTGGTCGCTTCGCGCGCACGCGCGTCCGCCTTAATGCACTTAACACATTTTGATAGTTTATAAGTTTTAAACGTGCAAGGGTAAATAAACTTATTATAAACAAAGTGCCTTTTTTCAATTAGAGGATGTATGTTACGCAGAGGTGATATTTGTGGTGCCAGTTGATAATTTTTAGTTACCATGAGCGGGAGGGAAGGCGGAAATGCAGTTCCCTCTTCAAGTAAGTAGATACTTAAGAATATTTTTCTTAGACTTAAAAAATATATTTTTGTTTTTGTTTTGTTGTTTACATCGTTATATGAATTGGAAAATAGCAGCAACACAAACAAATCACGTCAAAAAGCTGTTTCATGTGTTGGAACTTGACATGGCCCTTATCGAACGGATGTGTTGTACGCAGTGCCCAGGGAGGCAATCACAAACAGTTCATCATTGAAATTATTCAAATTGAGGTTAATAGAGTCTCGTTTTACTGATGTCACACATGTGTGCCATGTTTACTGGGTATCAAAGTTGATCAACAACAAGATATACTAATTATAAATTCGTACTTCCTAATTAGAGAATGTCTTGTATGGCATGACGTCACGTTATACGCAATAATATGTATTTTTTGTGTGATAAAATCATTTGTTTTTATTTAAAGGACTACGGATTTTAAAACACATAATAGTCAAGACCAAGTTGAAATGAATTAAAAACAAAATACGTATATTCATGAATGAACGTACCAGCAGTCCTTGTATAACATGAGTATCAAGTATTGAATTGGAAACATGTGACGTGAACATTTTATCAAACAAGGTCTACGCATCGAGCAGTTAATTGTTTACTATTTCTACGATACCGTTTTAGTTGCTCGCATGCGTGCTGCCTGCGACTTGGCGCCGCTGCTGCGCCGTTTTCGACTCTAACAACACTTTTATAAGTTTTATACTACCAAAATACTTTCTATTTATATTTATCTGTGTGAGTGATAAAAGTTTGAATGTATTTAGGTAAGCCAACTGCATTTTAGAAGGACCTTAATCTCTCCCCACCACTGATGCACTACGTGTTTTTGTCGTCGACATACCAGAGTCGTAGTGACGAACGCACTATCGATATTTTTATGCTGATTAGAATATTGTTTACATTCTTACGCAACAACATTATACGGACCGAGGTGTTGTAGTACATCCTCAATATGCGTACCTTTTGAGCTTGTATGAGTATCTACCGCGTTGTGCGGCGTAGTAGTTTGAAACAGGAAATTGTTTTGGTTTAGAAAACGTTACAAAGTTTTGCTAGATATGTAAAATTAATTTGTTTGTACAAATCATATACCGAAACATGGCGAGAGCATTCTTCCAAACAGGAATTATCATAGAGAGTTATTGAAGTACCATCCGGAATGTTTAGAAAGTCGATGTATAGTGAGGTGACGTCCCTACGACCGCGGCAGGGTCCGACTTCGTAACCAGTCAATTAAATCCGAATGCTGGTACATTCGGCTGTCTCTTTCCCTCCTAGTTCAAGATACACAAGCACAAGCGCCACTTGACGATGATTCACGTTCGAATTCCATACCTACGATTGATAACAGCAAAAAGTGGTGAATGGCACAATGTTTTAGGTCATTTCATTTGCTTGCTGAACATGCGTTCCACAATCATTTTGGTATGCGTTTTGTTTACTACACGTGTGTGTGACTCGCTCCATTCAAATAATGAATGAGCATTGAACTATGATAAATATGTATGTATTTATATCCTCAATATGTATAACCTACATCATCTTTGTGAGAATGAGGCGAAACGACACTATAATTATAGTTGTTAAAGATAAAATAATATCAATGTAATTGTACAGTAATTTTTAAATAAGTAAACTTTATATTGATTTAGTCGACGTTCACGATCCTATTTCTGTTTAATTAAAATATCATGGTTTGTTATCGATAGGTGTTTAATTATTTAGTAAAAGACAATTTGTTTAAATTAAACTATAATAAATGGTAATAAATAAACGTAAGTGTCAGATTCGTCCCACGCGCGTCAGGCGATGCATCTGATGGTCGATGTGTCGCTCGGAGACTCGGCGTGTGATACAAATCATCGCCCGCATCCCGACACAGACACTATCACTACATAAAAGCATTAAGTACTGGAAAATATTTCGTATATTAAATGACGATTCTGTCATTCGATACTTCGTCCCTAACCCTCGATGAAAGCTCTCTCAACTTGGTGCTACTATTTCAAGCTAGCTCCCACTTTTATCACATTTCAAAGCATATTTTCCTAAAATATAAGACGTTTAGGCTCATATAGAAATACCATTGAGAAATATGATGTCAAATACGCAATAGTCATGTGACTGAGACAACAGATGCGTGGGTCAACACGTGTTCGTTTATTGACTAAACTTTATTTTCATTCATAGAAGTGATCCTTTACCTCGAGACGTTCATTGATGAAAAGGTTGTTAAAACATGTAGTTAAGCATTTGCAGATGTTTATAAGGTGAAAGCTTGTATAGATAATCTTGGCTTGAATTAAGTAAACACTGCAAGCAGCTTGCACCCGACTTAGGCAAGCCTAGCTTATACCATCTACGTAAAACGCAGCAAGACATAGGGGTGCGTACGAGCAGCAAATGTTCCGCTTAAAATATGCGTAGAATTTCCCCTTCCTGCTTTTAAAATACCACGAGCTTAAATTTAAATTCCAGTTTAAAAATAGTGCACCTAATCACTTTAGGAACTGACAATAAACCAGAAACGTCACGATTTCTGTTTTGTGTTTTGTTATTAACGTAGAAGCAAAACATTTTTGTTATATTTAGTAGAGACTGGGACATTTTAATCTGCACCACAACAGTCTGTTGCTCAACAGTTTGTGGTAATTTGATATGAAGTAAAAGAGGCAAAGTAATAGTTAAATATTTGAAGAGACGCGTCAGTGTTGCATTAGACGAGTGCCGTGTAATGCATCTGTTGCATAGAAATTCCGGCACACGTTGAGGTGTAGCGTGGAATGTGCGTAGTTGTGGCGGGGCGCGGGCGGCGCGCACCATGCTGAGTAAACAAAACTACAAAACAGGCACATAGTGGGCACAGCAGTCGGATGCGCCATGCGCCGGAGTGCTACCTCACTCGGTACATACTCGTATATAAATAACGTTCTACCGCTACAGCACTAGCGCACTAATACCATGTATTGTAATGAGCGAACACCCCGCTGCACTTTAATCTAACACGATAACATCGCCTGTATTTCACTTCGATGAAACCTGGTCAACACGCGAGTTATTTAACTAAACGACCGCTGTCGTTTCCTACAGAATCGGAACAACCTTTATGACAAAAATATAAGATACAACCTGTCTAAAGCTTTCTGCAAAGCTACTGAAAAATCAACAAGGTATCTGTGTTTGTTTAAGTATGATCTTGAATAATGGATCATTCACTTTCATTCACCAGTAGTTTGATACTAATTCTGAAATTAGTTTCGACAAGGACATTATCACCACGAGTGAAAAATGATGTAAAAAATCAGTTAGGATTAGTTTTACACCAACATTTGTATAGAAAACTTCATTTGATAGTCCGTGAAGAGCTTTTATCATTTATCTAAGATGTAAAGGTAATTGAAAATATTAATCATAGAAAACTGATAAAAGTATTAAAATCCCGTACGGCTGGCTCTATCTGCGTAAATGGATTTCATTTCGGGTATTGATTCCAATCAAAAAAGGATTGATAGTTTGTTCGTAAAATCATAACAAACGAGCATATTACTCATGCACGCATTTGTATGAATGAAAAAGCTACACAGTATAATCCGATTCGAGTACTTTCACTGATTGGAAGCTTTTCATAAAGTAAGTTTTCAAGTTATTAATGAAAATCGTGTGTTATCTATTGCATAGCTATGGGCCGTTGCTCAAAGCCTTAAAGAATTTACCCGTTGCTTATATAAACACTGAGTTCACTTTAATAAATATTTAAATACCAAGAAAACAAGTCTCTGCAAAGAAAAAACATATTTTTTGTAACGGCAAACAGTTAAGATACAAGTTGATTTTGGTATACATATTAACTAAGCGTCCGATAGAATGTTGTTACATGGAATATGCTCAAATGGGTCCCACGTTCTTTAGAAACAAGTCTAAAAGCTTTCTCATTAATATGGGATAGGGAATAATAAATATTGGGTATGGTGAGCAAGGTGAGGTGGTGCGGCGGCGACGAGGCCGGCTAGGTGCAGTGTTACGGCAATGAATGAAAAAGGTACCAGAAACTTAACCTAAATACCGAACATTCTTCCAGTCCGCGCCGCCCGTCGCCGAGCCACGTGTGCGCACAACGCTTTTACCGCTGCCGCCGCCCGAAATAATATGCTTAGCTTACATACCAACACATGGAAATGTATATCGAATTAGCAAACCCACCAATAAATTCTCATATAACTAACATTTGAGTAAGCCTCCGCGATACTAACGCTCGATTGATGAGAGAGCGCCGTGAGAACTTTCAGCTTGTTTTATTTAAATATCGGTTTGTTATGGTCTAGATTGGACTCACATTATACATATTTATAATACTCGACCGCTTAAAAAATTCTTTAGCTGTTTTGTTTATTATAATTCTAGATAATAAATTGAAGATATTATTTCAATTAAAATAAATTGCGAAGATTTAACATAAAGAGAAATTATAGCCTTGTTTTAAATGATGAATAAAAAATACGACTTTGGTATTTGGAGATAAGTCATTCACTACTGGGAAATAAAAAATAGTAGGTGCTAATCAGTGTGAGTATGAGAATCGGTGTTTGTCATCTGAAGTATTTCCGGATTTTTCTAATAAACTTGTTAGTCACTACTTATTTTTTCAACGCAGTAACGTTACATTAACGTTAGTCATCGCTACAATTGATGTTTTCGATAGTTATTTACAACGACCATTCAAAGTTATACTCTCTTTTAATTTGGTTGAAACTTAATATGCTTAAATACATTTAGAATTAAAAGGCAGAGTGTAAAAGGAGTTGTCTTTTATTTAATTCCGTTCCCACGTTATTTCTTGTCTCGGTGCCCGATAAGGGGAACAGTATACCCTTTCTTCGTCCAGAATACGATTGTAGGCCCTTATTTATTGCTAATAGATTTCTGAACGTTAAAATGTCTGTGCGTGCGTTAGAAGTGAACCATGGGACTACTACCCACTTAATGCAATTTACCTATTAGTGAATTCTTGATGACCTTTCTATTCTATAAAAACATGTTAATGCGGTGTTAGTGTTACTTATTTTTATTTACGAACATATGGAAAGAAAAATGAATCATAATAGACCGTTCAGATAGGTAGTACATGTTGCCGTACTTTAGAGATACTACTTACTAGCCACTATTTCTAATTCCCTATATTTTGCATTGAATTTTAAATGAAAACATGCACTCTGCTGTCCTCAATTTGTTGACAATGTTGTTAAAGAAACCATTTGTTAATTAAAGCATGTCAGTAAAAGCCTGTTAATATCGGTTCGTTGTTATAACTACGTACCGGAAACACAGGCTTTACGTGTGAAGGAACTAAGTTGTAAAAAACCTCAATTAGATGGTAGATTCGGTAACAGGTAAAAAGGGGAGCGTTGCGCGGGCGCACGGGACAGGAGCCAGGAGTGGCGGAGCGAGCGGGCGGCGGCGGCGGCGGCGGCGGGCGGTGGTGGAGCGATACTCACTTTGTAAACTGTATATTATTTGCAGGTGCAGCGGGCGCGAGCGGCAGCGCCGTCACAGGGGTGACGCGGCGCGGACGCTGTAAGTGGTTCAACGTCGCGAAGGGCTGGGGGTTCATTACCCCTGACGATGGCGGGCAAGATGTTTTTGTGCACCAGGTGATTGTTATCATTTTATTCCCCGAAGCATGCACGCAACAAACACCATTTAAATGAGATGTAACGCTAAATTTTACGCATGCTTACGTAGTTAACTAAACCGCGCCGTTCTCTACAATAGTTAAAATAGCATATTAAATCCATTCAGAAAAAATATTGTGGCGTATCTAGCGGTTGACCCGATAGTGCGCTTATTTGTTTGCTCGGCTTATCAAGGCCGGATGTTTTTTCTATACATTTGCGCCATCAAACTTGTACTTCGTTCGGCTGCAGCGACGCTAGCGGTAAAACTTATATTAGGTCAAGACTATGTTACTGGATGCCGATAACGTTGATTTTTTTCTCATAAGCGATAAGTAAATTTATAGCCCATTGAAGGGACCCACGGTCAATAATAATAGTTAGCATGAAGTTGTTATTTTTATACTGAACTAGCGGCCGCCTCGCAGAGCCGCTGTCGTACGCACAAATATGTATTATTACAACTTTGTACCCGCTCTACCAACACTATTTACTTTTACAATTCTCAGTACTGTTTTGGACTTGTGGTTTGACACTTAAAAAACAGATTATGAACCAGAACATCAAAATCTGCTCGCCATAGGTGGTGAAAAGTTTTGTATTATAAAAACATTTTGTATTATACCATAGACATTAGCATTCTCAACGGTCCGTTGGGCTCATTTGTCCAATAATATTTTCAATGGAGCTATAATGTTATGGTTTTTCTACACTTTGGAGGACCTAAAAAGCGCTACTAATGCCAAACGTGGAAACCCAAAAACTTTAAGGGAAAAAGAAAACCATCGATTCGAAAGAAGAAGAAGAATGGAGCTATGTCGAGAGAAGAGCTATTAATGAAACTAAAGCTATTTAAATGACATCTTTATTTCTTAATTTCCAGAGCGTCATCCAGATGCCAGGTTTCCGGTCACTAGGAGATGATGAGGAGGTGGAGTTCGAGTGCAAGGAGTCAGACAAAGGCCTGGAAGCCACGCGCGTCTCCGGACCCTCATCTGTGGACTGCCAAGGCTCCCATCGGCGCCCGCTCTCCAAGAAACGGTTCAGAAAGATACGGTAATCTTTGCTAAGTAGAGTAGGAGGAAGTATCTTAACGCCAGTTTGAATGGACGATACTTCCAAGCTTGCGGTGTGTATTGCTGAACGTAGAGGTTTGTTGGTAGGAGTTGTTGTAGGCAACATCTTTTTCTTTAGGGTCACCATGTTGTTATAAAGTTCAATGAGTTTTAGGTAGGTTAATGATTTCCCGAGAGGTTAGCAAATACGTAGCGCTCACGAAATAGACTCCGAAGTAATGCATATAGCATCGAACCTTGTTCAAACCGTATTACCAAGCCTGCTCCAAGGACATTGATTTTCTCTCTCGCTTCTCCCAGAGTGGGGGGAATCATCATTGGTCATCATTTCAACTGAAAGACGTTCACTGTTTGAAATAAGCCTCGCCCAAGCATCGCCATATCGAATGGTCCTGTGTGTCTCGCATGTATCGGATTCCCGTGACTCTCACCAGGTCATCGGTCCACCTAGTGGGTGGTCTTCCATTACTGCGACTTTCGGTGCGCGATCGCCACTCGAGAACCTTTCGGCCCCATAGACCTTGTTATTGTTAGATAGATATTGTTCTGAGATAAATGTGCTCTGCCCACATCCACTTCAGTTTGGCGATTCTTCGGGCTATGTCGACCACCTTTGCAATCTTTATCGGTCATGTGATGATTTAAAAAAAAAGGGCTGGACCTTGTCCTACGTAACTGGTATATAAGACTATCTACTCAGTACTTAACTGTTAACTTTATCAAAGCCAATGCGCTCTAAAACCCACTCATATATAGTACTGCAATCACACTACAGCAAAAAAGTACACGTATTATTTTAGTAGACAAAAAGGTGGAGTTTCAAAGTTTTAATAACTACTTAAAAATACTTCATAACTACTGTAACGTTGAAGTAGTTAATCAGGGTATTTTTTAAATATTTTTTTCCACACTAGGAATAACTCCAGTATTAAATATCTATTTGGAACATTTCTGTTATGAACTACATGTCAAACGTATAATTAAAAGGCAAAAATTCAGTTATCAAACTATAAAACAATTTCATGAAGTACCTACCTAATAGTGGAACGATAACCTATTGAAATGAATATCGAACGATTACGTTACGACACTATTTGACTATTTCAATGATATGTAATAGGTTTTTGTTTACGCTATTTGCTGGTTAACAACAGTTTTATAGGTACGGAGACATGGCTACAATAAAATGTGACAAGCTGCAATAACTTCAAGCATGCATGTGGATATTAAATTTCATATAAATATCGTATTAGATTTATTCTATCTGCTCACTTGTTGCCGAGTCAAACACTTAATCGAGGGTTATCGCATTATCTAACCATGGGAAAATATCGGGCCTACGAAGCTACCAAGCCATATAAACTTTCTTGGAAATCCAGTTGAATTTTTTTTTTACTATACGCCATAGACAGATGCTAGATAAAATTCTATTTTGAGCAGTGTTAATAGATAAGTGTCAAACATTATGTGTTAATTGGGTTTTAAATTTAATATCTAACAGAAATGTGTCTATTTATCTATAAGACTTTTAGTCGGTATTATTGAACAAAAGTTTTCAATGAAAAAGTTTTTAGGGCGTCGTATAGTACTCATCAAGACCAATTCAAAGAGCTCAAACACGATGGGCTTATCTTGTTGGGCTCAGTAAACCTATATCGAGAGCTATAATTCATCTAGCAGATTAGCTCCTTGGAGCCATATTAATAAATTGTCATACACGTTACATAGGTTACACGAAATTTCAGGTCAAACAGTTTGGGGTAACAGTTAAAAAAAAAAACATTTGCAAACTTTTGCCTAAACAAACATACACACAAACATTGCAATTTAAATAAAAATAAAAGCGTAAAAAAGCATAAGTGTTGCGTTTGCGGAATGGTACATTTCCTGGACTATGATTGATTTGCATTCTCTTCCACTTGTCCCAATTTACTCCACCGCAACAAATTACTTTTATACAGAATTCTTTATCACTCTATCACTGAATTTATTACTCTCCTTATAGTCACAGTTTACACATAATTTCTTAGGTCTAGTTTTTCACTTTCATATTCAAAATTTTTTTTCTCGTCGTTCGAACCATGAAAAACTATTTCCAATCAATTTTTCGATCACGGCTACAATGTTCCGACTTTTTCCATATAACCAACTAGCTCGTGCCAGCGGCTTCGTCCGCGTGAATGTTGATTATTGCGGATGTAAGTCGAAGTCGAAGACAGATACAGCAGTAGCTTATGTTCATCCTAGGAGTTCAAGCTTTCTCCTAGCCAAATTTCATCTTAATCGGTTCAGTAGTTTAACTTTAAAGCGTAACAGACAGACAGATAAACAGAGTTAGTTTTACATTTATAATGTTAACAATTTAGTTTTACGGTCTGGTTTTATTTTTGGAAACAATAAATTATTATAATATTATTAATATTAGTACGGTTTCTTATTTTATCAATTTGCATACCACCAATCAATAAAATTGTCTTAGAATTATTATTTCAGCTACTTACAATTGCTTTTCAGTTCATATCTTTCTAAAGCTCCAACAGACACTGTAGAATGTAGAATGTTGGATACAAAAAGTAATAGGAAGCTTAGTGTTATAAGACTAGCATGGAGAAAATCAAAAAGCTTTTGATGGTCCAATTCAATTTATTGAAAACTTACAAAATTGAATTATTATTATAGCTAGCTCATATTGTCCTACTGCTGGGCAAAGGCCTCCCCCATTTTATTCAAGAATTACGGTTCCTCGTTTTCTCATTCCAATTCTTAAAGAAGCCATCTAGGTCGTCTCGCCATTTCACATGATTCAATGATCCCATTATGAAAAATAAACTATAAATAAGTTATTAACGAAAATATTTTTTCAAAGCAAGTTTTTATAGCACGGTGCAATACTAAATAATAATAAATACTTACTTGTCAAGACGAATGACACGAGCCCGAACTCTATGGGGTTGTGTCGTTTAACTACCAAGCTCCTATAGCCACATTCCGGTTCCATCATCAGATAAGCTCCTTGTCATTATAATTTTGTATTGTCATCGGATTTACACATGAATGTAAAATTTCAGCTCTATCGGTAACCGGGAAGTGGATCAAATTTAATTTGCAAGATTTGATTATAGACAAACATCGGGACAGGTGTAACTAAATAAAAGCTTGTAATAAAATATTTAAAAGTACAATTAGGTACCTACGTTATATAGCTTTTTAAAGTGGGAAATCATCTAATGACTTTTTTCGATGGGTGGAATGGAAGGGCGCGTGTCAGACTTTTACTGACTAACACCTCAACTATGTTCTTTTTGATGCCGATATATAGATATTGCTTTGAGTTGCGAATGGAACATGCACCTTCAATGTCTGGGGCTCAATCCGAATGGTTACCGGACAAACAGATGGTGAATTATCCATTGCTGGTCGTCTGCAAGCCCTCGCCTACGGTGGCTGGTAGTCGAGATTGGGGTCCCTTCGGTTGGGGCGTAAGGATTTCCGTTACCTCACGCCTGCGGCCGTCTACTTCGCTAGCATTACTGCTTCGCATGAGGCGACCGCCGCCCATACCCTCTCGCACCGGACCATGGCCTGAACTACAGCCCGGTGCGAGAGATCGCTGCCGCCGATCTGAAATCCACGAAAACAGCAGTGCTCCGATCAAGTGGGGCACGCCTCCACTAATGCTCCACCGTGTCCTCCGAGTGATCCGTATAATGGTGGCATTCGGGTTTTTCTTCCGTACATTAAATAGCTATCGTTCCATTGTCAGGATTGTTTTTTCTTCAAATTTTTCCTAATACTGAATACTACGCATAAAAAAGGCCACATTAGATTTTGGGTTATTGATTTGGCTTTCAATTTTGTAGCTAGATATTAATATTGCATGATGTATTGCCATTCAAAGATCGAAGTAACGATTTCCTATCAAAGTTAATCACGATTTTGGGTTTTCTTTTAATTCAGTGAGGATTGTTTGAAAATTGTCTTTATCGTAATGTTTGATTTATTCCAGTTGCTATAACTGCGGCGAGTTCGCCAACCACATAGCGGCTAAGTGCAGCATTGGCCCACAACCAAAGAGATGTCACAACTGCAAGAGCGAGGATCACCTCATCGCCGACTGCCCAATAAAGGTAAAGATAAGATCAAGCTAAGGGTGTTTTTAATATCGTACGGTTTTGAACACTGTTGCACTTGATGTGATTACGCATGCGGGGCGATCCAGCATCCCCGGAAATGTCAATTTCATACAAGTATTTATTTTAAAGCGTGGAATACGTACACGGAATGCGTGCTTTTGCATTTTGAAATTTTCTGCATGCGGGCAATTCCACATGCGTGATAAAATCAACACGATGTTAAAAACACTCTTAACTAATTTAACTTAAAAAAGATAACTAATTTTATCTCTTTAAATTAGTTTAAAGAGATAAAATTAGTTTTTAATTTTTATGTTTGTAAAGGATAATCTATCGATGTTCTGTTCCGATTATGAACTGTACTTCACTAGTAAAATTCTAACCTTTTTGTCATGCGCCGTCTATGTATGCGAACAAAGACGCAAGAAAAATTAAGCTCGAACGACAAATTTTTGTTGTTTTTCTTTTCTGATAGGACATGTAGACGAAGGTTATAATTTTGTTTTTCTACCATATCATGTTTGAAGTGCATAATGCGTTGAAGTTCGGTGCTCTGATTGGCTCGCTCTAAGCTCTTAACCATTGGGAGGGTCAAATCCGGTTAACATTTCAATCGTTTCATCGTTTTACTTGATAAAAATAAAGGCCCGTTTTGGCATTTGAGAAAGACCCTAGAATGTAACTTGGAACGAAACTGAAAGAAACAATAAAATAATAATTAGGGGTCCGGTGTAGTAGTAGTTATATTAGCTATTTTAGTACTGGCTACACTACACTGGACAAACCGCTCGGTAGTCAAAATACAAATGTCAAAACTAGCCTTTCAGTTTTTTAACAACTTTAACGTAAAAAAAAAATCGTAGATACTCAGTGCTTTGTCCTTGTAGAGCTATACGTACGTACGGTCTGACTAAAGAAGTATTAAATATTCCATAACAATATCTACTAAGTGCTAATAAAGCCTATCTCTACTAATATTATAAAGATAACGTATTTTTGTTTGTAATTAATAAGTTCAAAAAGTACTACAACGATTTAAAATAATCTTTCATTAGAATGATGCTATTTTATCACTGAGTAACGTAGGTTTTGTATTCTCTACTTTCCCGCGAGTGAAGATGAGATGTAGATAAACAAGAACAGTGATCGCTGTACGTGTCGTGGGCTCTACCCAAGAGATATTACCAGTTATCCCTAAAAAATAGTTTAAATTGTATAGTACATGTCTTTTCGGTGTGGCAAATGCATCTTGAAGTTTACTTTATCTCTAGTAGAATATTAGTTAGGTCGGATTCTTGTGTTATGGTCGCTGATGATTGTGCTAAAGTAGAAAACAAAGTGTTTAGACTTACTTGCAAACCTTTCGATAATACGACGAGGAATTTTGGAGCATGTTACAATACATTGGTAGCTAGAAGAACCAGCTTCCTCTGATAGTTCCTCTAGATAAAGCGTTCAAAATGTTTAGGAATGTTTAGGTCTATGCCAAATAAATCTATTCGTCTATCTATACCAGGCCAATTATCAAATGGTCACTCTCAATGGCACTTAAAATCACCAGATGGTGAGTTAAAAATTGAGTCATATGAGATCTGTAGCTGTACCCCAACTTATAATCACAACACACTCTTGGTTGAGGCATGACATCTAAATCATCAAATTTAAAAAAGTAATTGGATTGATAAGGTTACTCAATCATGTATTCCAATTATAGGTGGAGAAGAAGAAAGACGATACAAGCAAGACTAGTTCAAGCAGCTCTCAGGGGGGACAGCAGGACAGTCCGCCTCACTCGTAACTCCGGCACATATTGTATTCCACAATCCGATGAAACTTGTAGACTTTCTAACGGCATTTCTTCGCTCTTACTTAAACTATGTTGTAACGTTTTATAAGTTTAGACAAAGCTTATTACCGTCTAGATACTCCATTCCAAGTTAAAACGACTTAATTGAATTTTAACAAGTTTTCCTTCAAGAAATATCTACATATTTTATCAACGACCAGCTATCATCAACAACGTAACGTTGTAAGAACGCATCTACCTCAATATAGTTACAGATAAACTATACAAAATAAGTACAAGACTGATCGGTACAAATCCATAATTCTAGTACAAACTATACAATACTTTTTACATAATAATTTTAATGATAGTAATATTTCAACCTAAGTTTGCAAACGTAACGTAAGTACAAATTTTATGTGTTCGAGTGACCTTAATTATTTTACGTATATTGGTGTTTATCCAAAGTTAAGTGTGTGTTTATATTATTTTGTTGTTATATTATATTATGACAAACTTTATGTTAATTTTAGCTCATAATCAACGACAAGTTAGAAGTATTATAACTGGCTATGAGACAAAATGAAATATAAGAGGGTTTTACAACATACGCTTACAAATATGCAGTAAAATGAAACTGCCAGTTCAAAGATCAAAAAAGAATAATAATGTAAGTACTATATCGTAACTTAAAGTACAAAATTCTTTAAGGTTAGAGTAGATTCTGTACGTACGTTGCTTAAATAGCAGTAAATGTAAGCCCTTAAATATAATATTAGACGAATGACTTAGGAAAGGACGTAAATATCAAGTTTTGTTTGTAAATTTTTTCAGATACTAAATACAATGTAAACGTTGAAGTTAATGTGCCAAAGTCAAATTAACATTGTTGCAATAATTGTAAAATATTTTAATTAAGTGTAGATTCAGTACGAATTATATTTGTATGACTTGCCGTAGCATACTAGAATGCTATACGTTATAGAGATACCAGACAGTACAAGTATAATGTTTCTACGAGTATGTTAGATTAACTTTGCCATGTGTAACATTTGCGACTTATGTTTGCTCAAGAGCCTAATCATAATTAAGTAGAACAAGTTGTGAGTATAGTGTGGGTACTTAATCAATCCTCTAAATCGAGTTCACCACATTTTTTCATATTTTTATAACTTATTCTTGTTATCAGTTATGAGATCTGTTGATAGCCTCATGTAGAGCACAAGTAGTGTATTTTCCTGATGAAGCAGTATCCTATAGTTATTGTGGTCATTTGTAAGTAGAAAACAATTTTTGATTCACTTTACCACAAAATAGAGAACTACTTACAGAAATAAAAATAAAAAACACAACTGTTTAATTGGTGTATCTATTAGAATTAAGTAATAACCGTGATCAAAGGTATTTAGAAAACTAAAAAAAGAAATCAAAAAATTACGAATGATGTCTTTCCGAATTTGACATACATATTGATGTTTTTTTTTTTTAATATTTCCTATGTACAGGTGTGTCCTACCTTGAATTCCTTTAGAGCAATCTATCGAATTAATGGTGAGCCAACCTTTAGGGTGCAGCTGCACCCATATTCAGCTCACAGATATTCATCAATGAGAATGTGTTCTAAATTCTTTTTTATATTTTTTGCTATTGCAGAATGTTCATCTACCCATCGATGTTAATTTAAGACTTTGTTTTTTACACACAAAATCTTTTAAGGTAGTTTAGATTGAAACAATAAGGAGTAATAATCTACCTCAATATTTATGAATATGACTTAGTTATTGTAGTTAAGATATTTTACTGTATTTGTTTTAAGTTTAAAACTGACTGTCGTACGCCAACAAGCTATTAGGAACATTACTCATAGGCCCACTGAAACTGTTTTATAACATTTACATTCTTCTTCTATGATTGAAATATTAGTAAACAAAATAAGTAAAACGACATATTACACAAGGTAATGTACAATTGATCTAGTTAAGGAATAATAATTAATTTGTAACGTCCGCCTGCGTTAGATACCAATGAATTTATGATTTTGTTTTAAGAAAATCGTCGAAAAAACAACGTTGTATAAACAGTTATTTAGAGTTGTTTTAATTATTATTAATCAAGTCGCACATTTTTTTTAAACTTGATATAGCACATAATGGCTCAGTTCGCAGTGGTGCCTACGTATTTAGTCTTGCAATGACTAACATGTTCAATTGGTTACGTCACTTTCATATATTTGGAAGTCAGTAGTTTTATGTATATTTCAGGTACAGTTAACCTCAGAAGTCGATCAATTTTATCATAAGCCAAATTATTTTACAATAGCCTGCAATGGGCTATTGTAAAGTACTCTTTGAAAACTTTTTGTTGCTTACGTTTGGTGTTGGCTATACAAGAAAATTGTAAACCGTAATAAAAATAAAGGTTATCAAATTCTGTAGGTAACTGAAACATTTGCATGCGTGTTTAACTTGACCTAGCCAATAACAACTGAAATTAAAATTATGTATTGACTTAAATTAATTCAGTAAACAAGTACGTAACGTGTAATTGTGTTAAGTTCAGTCATGTGACGTCACGGTAGAGGCAGGTTGGTTTAGAGATATTAAACACTACGGGTCTTTTTGCATTTCATTTTATATAGCATTAGTTGTAATGTAGTTTTAATTTATAAGATTTTAATGAAAGACTATTTGCAAACATCTACCTCATAATTTAATTACGTTAAATAGAGTTTATTAATAAGTTAATTAACATTTATAAATCTAGCAATTATTTTATTTCCATAATTATATCTTTGCTGAATGCCGAATTTCTTTCTTAGAGTTTAAATTTTGTTTTTTATTATTATTCAAAGAAAAATAAATCATAAAAATATGTTGTTTTTTGCATAACCCACCCCTTTATCAAAAAACTCGACAAGCGCGAGTCAGACTCGCGCACTGAGCGTTCCGTACAAACAATACAACAATACCTATATACAACGTGTAACATTTTAAATGCGCATAACCTCAGATACCCCAAATGATTTTTAATTCTATTGATCTAATTCTGTGAGAAAAAAAACAATAACAAAATAAAATTTAAAGGTTTTATGTGCAGTTTTTGAAAATTCGTATCTGCATTGAAATAAGAACTTTTATAATTTCTCGTATAAGAAAATTCGATTAGACTACAACCATTTGTGTTTGTTTATCTATCTGGCAGGTTTGCGCAAGTGATGGCTATATCTATGAATCAATAGACAAGGTAACATTTTTAATGAAGATTTTTTTGAAAAATGTAAGGAACCTATATTAAAAAGTGGTTCAATAGATTCTGCTCGATATTCTGATCAAACTATTTTCAGGTTTTACGGATTTAACGTTAGACACTGTATAGTTAAACATGATAATATATAAAAGATAATATAGTACGATTCCCGAATGGAGTCTTGAAGATTTTTCCGTAACGTAAAAATTTTTTTGTTACATAACATCAAATTTTCAGTTTTTTTTTTTTATCTGATATAAATTAGTGCTTGTCTGCAATGCCACCCAATGGTAAGTAGATGAAATGTTTGATGGAGAGGTGCACTCGTTCATTAGGACCCTATTATTCACTCTAGACTTTAAGACACCCAAATTAAAATTGGACGGTAAGACCGTAGTAGACAAATTGTTCCAGTCCTTCAATGTGATACGCGGACCGTAGAGGTTTCAACAACAAAAGGTGGATACTCGCTGTATACTCGGTTGGATGAAGGGTGGATACTTGGTTGTCCGATGGTATCCGCACACTCTCCAAAATGCAACCTGTAAAACACCGAAAGGCTGGCTACCCTACGCCTGTGATCCTGGGCTTTGAGATTAGACTTAACCAAATCTGCATCACCAATTAGCCTCTTTGCATGCAAGTTCCACCGAGTCCAAAGCTGCCAGGTGGCATTTTGCAGCACCAGCCCATATGTGGCTGTAGTACTCCACACACGATCGGACCTGTGCTTTGTACAATATTAAAAAGTGTCCCGGTGTGAAGTACCGCCAGACCTTTGCAAGGACGCCAAATTTCCTAGCAGATACCTTGGCTTTGGACTCAATGAACCGCCCATAAATAAGGTCTAAGGTTTGGTTACTATACTTGAGCTATAAGACCTTGCGTTATGTTAAATTTCAGGATTATAGGTCAACGAGAACCCCTATGAACTTTGATTTCCTCGGGAGCGTCAAAATATATGCTTTTTGCGACATAAACAGCCGTATCTTTTTTTCTCGTTAACTTAGAAGTTTAATTTATTTCAGCTTCAAGGGACTATAGACTTGAGCATATTTTATGGTTTTAATTTCAACTCGATACCTCCACGCGTTCCCGAGATAAAGGGTCTTGATAGACAAACAGACGGACAACTTAGTGATTCTATAAGGATACAATTTTTCGTTTTGAAGTACGGAACCATGAAAAAGGGCCAAGAGCGAATCGGACTTACGCACGAAAAGTTCTGTAGTATCTATACAAAATGAAACACTATATTATAACTATGATTAATATCGAGCAAAATACGGGAAACAAATCACGTTTGTTGTATAGGAGCCCTCCATAAATATTTATTTTATTAGGTTTTTGGTGTTTGTTGTATAGCGGCAACAAAAATATATTGTATGTGCAAATTTCAACTGTCTAGTTATCACGGTTCATGATAGTCACCCTGGTGACAGACAGATAGACATTGGAGTCTTAATTAGGGTTTCATTTTTACTCCTTTGGTACGGAACCCTAAAACAGTGTCATGATCGTTCTGATACAACAGAAGATTTTTATTATTTTCTACACTAACCTGTCCTTCAAATACCTGCTACGTATAATAAGAAGATAACTTGGCATAACAGCCTAAAATAGATATAATAATCTTAACGGTTTACATAGTTTTGTACATTAAAGGATTTTATAAAAGTTGCAAAACCAATCGTTACAACAACATAACTTTTTTTGACTGATTCTAGCAATCATAAAGCTTTGTTGTATAAAAACTTTTTTCTTTAACTTACTTTTGCTGTGAATGAAGAAATTCATGCCTCATTTTAAGTAAATAAACTAATGTAATGTGAACCATAGCCGTAATTGCATCTACGTAATGAGTTTCTACTCAAAATGACCACGAGTGAGTGATGGTAAGGTCCTTGGAGAGAGATGGAGCGGTAAGAGGACGCGCGGGGTGGCGGGCGGTCGGCGCGGAGCAGAGATGTCACGTTTTTCAGCGAAGCCGGGCGAAGATAGGCGCCCGGAGGATGCAGTAGTGCGGGGCCCCCCTCCCGCGGCCCCGGGCTCCAGCGCCCCGCACCCCGAGCCCCCGCGCTGACGTAACGCTGCCGTGTCCGCCGCCCGCCCTAGTGTGTGCCGCGCCGCGCTCCGACCGGGCCATCACGCACGCCGCGCCCGAACGACATCAGTGCTAATCACTTGACGTTTCTCATTTTTGCGCTCTGGTTCTGAGCTTTAAAAGTGAATGAGGTGCATGACGATGATGTGCATACGCTTATGCACGTCCCCTAGCTTTTACCCTTATTTTTAAATTGCCGTAAACACTCGACACCGCCCTTAAAGGCCGGATGCATCGGTGTCATTCTCAAATGAGTTATCGCGTTGCAAAATCTCGGCTCTTTAATTTTTCTAAGGCGTTGGTAGTTCATGTTACAGTAAATTGGGTCCTATTTTAAATCATAATTAACTTACAATTTGTGTTTTAATATGGATTAGGGGGTTAAAACAGTTTTGTAAGTTCAAGCGTAGTAGGGAAATGAAATGCATAGGAGTATTGATGTTATTTTTTGGTACGAGATTCTGTTCGTGATACAAACACTTAAAATAATTGTAGTAATACAGAAACGTAGTCTTGTTTACATAAAACAAAGTATCAAAATTAAGTAAAAAGATCAATTTGAAATCGGACTTTTAGGAGCAAAAGAGATAACTACACGACATTTCCTTCTAGGTCTCATGATATCCGAAGTTGTGTAACATTAAACAACTAGAGGATAATAAATATCTGATGGACTGTGTGTCAGCAGCCATGTGTATCACGTAGCCCAGCATCAGCTCGCACAGTATTGATAGTTGGATAATAGTTCCGATTGATATGATCTTACGGTAAGTTAGATGTGATCGATCCTGACAAGCGTATGTAGTGTAAACATTAAGCTTTTTAGTGATTATAAGCATCATTTACTGCATTTTATATCTCGAGCTTCCCAGAACGAGTCCTCTGGAGACTGCCTCGTGCATACCATCATTCATCTTCATTGTAGTTTTATTTATTCCAGCAGCATCGATGGCCTTGAATTTAGATGAATGTAGTCGTTATTTTTACAAATATAATTGCAGCAGTAACTCAACCACTCGATCTGTTACTTCAAGTGGCTTATATACGATGTAAGATAGGAGCATTTGAAGTTAAATGCAGCGGTGGAAACGTTGAGAACATCGAGATTGCTAACATAATATCGATCTGTATATAATTAAACCAACTATCTATTTACTGCAGAGGGGAAGAGGAACATAGTTCGTGGTAGCTACCTAATGGTTCTGAAGCACATCACGACTTGTTGCATTGACTACTGTCATGGTCAGGTCATTGGGTTAATCGATTTCTGGTTCATCATCTTTACTGTATCTTGTCATATTTTACATCAACAATATGCTTTGGTCTAATTTATTTTTATAACGTAGACTTATAAGTTATAAATATCGTTGTATTTTGTCTAAGCTGTATTATTTTAATAGAGCTTATGACAATTCGGCACCCCTAGCCAATTTGATAATCAGTAATCGTTAACGCTAGGCGAAAACTAATCAAATATATTGAAATGACATCATCTCAACGTTAAGTCACGTGATCAGAACAAATGAATAGAAAATTCGTAGCCAAGTTCATGATAGAATGAATTGTTATAGTTTCTACAATATTCAACGTTACATCCTTTGTTATACAAACGCTACATTGTAGAATGAGCGGCCGACTCAGGTGCGTCAATATAGCTACCAAATTATCGTTTTCTACAATAGCTGACAACGAGGCGTTACCGATTAGAGAACTTCGACACGAAACGGTTGTAAGTTGGCTAGGGGGGCTGTTTATTTCATTTTAAAAGAAACGTTTATTACCTAACCACAACTTAAAATTAAATAACATGTTTTGACATACCTATTGAATAATTCTAACTACATTAGTAATTCATCGTGTAACAGGAACTTTATTCAACTAATACTTTCATTTCACTTACTAAATTAGTTTGCTGAAGTCTTTAAGTTCTAATTCTTCTTCTAAATCTCGTTCTTTAAAATCTTTGGCTGCATTTCATTCTTGATTTTGATAATATTAGAGATGCACTCTGTGGCAATTTGATGTAAGAATTTACACTAAAAGTCAGAATTAGTTTCCTGGAACAAAAGTTTTAATAAATTTTCTCATTCTTGGTTCCGTTTTCAGATTTGTTCCTGAAAATATATTTGAATGCGCCATCTGCCAGTTAACGATGTAACTGATGTCGTTTTGTTTATATTTTTGAGGGTAGAGGTCGCTAAGAGCAACATCAATGGCTCGTTTAATTCATTACTTAGTAAAGCAGGAGAAGCTGGTGAATTGCTGAGTAGTCGTTTTGTAATACACTTTGGTCAGCTTGTACTCAAGCTTATTCGATACCATAATATAACTACTGTACATATTTCTAAAACATATTAGCTGTATCTGCCAATTCCAAACCATTGTCATAAATAGGGTGTCGATAACTTAATTACGATTTATTAATTGGGATCAATAATCCCAGTTATGGTAACATGCTGAAATAAAATTGGGAAAATTCTAGGAAATAAATATTTTGATTGAGCGAGTGCCAATCATGGTTAACGTAATAATTGTTTGTATTTTACAAGCTTTTATTTAGTTTCACCTGTCCCAATGTTTGTCTGTCATCAAATCTTGTAAATTAAATTTGACCTACTTCCCGGTTACCGACTGAGCTGAAATTTTGTATGCATATGTAAATCAGATGACAATGCAAAATTATTATGACATAGAGCTAATCTGACGATGGAACCGGAAGGTGACTATAGGAACTTGGTAGTTAAACGACACAACCACATCGAGTTTGGGCTCGTAGGATTCGTCTTGACGTGTATTAATTATTATATAGGTATACCGAGCTATAAAAGCTTGCTATAAAAAAATGATTTTCATTAAAAGCTTGTTTATTTATATATGAACAAAATAATAACGATATTATTTTTAACTTCTTGAATTTTTAGGCGTTAAAATTATGCAGTGACGGCATTTTTTTTTGTCGACGGGGAAAATCATCTTATGACAAAACCCGCTATTGCGTGGAGCGGGAGATAGTGTCAGACTCTTACTGACTAAAAACCCAGCACCGTTCCTTCTAGCCTTCATACCGAGGCTCTAGTTTCCTTTCGGATAACCCCGACCCCGGTAATGCAGGGACGACATGAAATTACTTATAAAGAGTTTATATAATAAAGTTGAAGGTGTAGGTAATTCGTTAAATAGAAAATAATTCCAGTTATGTGTTTGTATTGTCACGATAATAGCTATATTCATTAGAGAACGTTTGATACCTGCGTTACAGAGGCTACCATAGACCGTAGTCTTCCTTACATATCAGCAATATTATCAAGTATTATCATGTCTACGGTAATGCATTGAAGTTCTTAAAATGCACAAACATACATCTGTATAATTTAATTTCTTACCATTAGAACGATTACACCTGGTCTAGTACTCTAGTCAGTGACAATGACTATCATAGGTAAATAATAATTCATTTAGAAAGGGGGAAAGGTGCTCTACTTTTAAATTTATTATCACTATTATCAATATTTAATCTTATTTATGAAAAAGTTAAATAAATAAAAATGGAATTATTTATCTGTAAAAATACAGTTTTTTATTTTTGTGTGAATCTTAATCTTAATGCGGTTCACAAAATACATCTACTTACCAAGTTTCAACAGTACAGTTCATACAATTTCGGAAAAAACTGGCTGTGACATATGGACGGACAGACAGACAGACATGACGAATCCATAAGGGTTCCGTTTTTTTGCAATTTGGCAACGGAAAAAAACCCCTAAAAATAAAGTATGTTGGGGTAAGATCGGCATTGGGGTAAGAACGTGTAAATATAAATTATACCACTTATTTAGTATTATTTTTAATGCTACTCATATTGAGAGCCGCGTCATCATGTTCCACCTTGCCCAGCAATGTGGCTGGCATTAAAAATAAAGCTGAATAAAGGTATAATGTATTTATACGTTCTTACCCCAATGCCGATTTTACCCCACGTTACCCTTCAGCCAAACTTAAATGCCTACCTTATAGCCTGAGTTTCATGACAATTCTAATAATCCCAAACATGGTTTGAATACATTAATTTATAACAGAGTTCCAGTGCCTACTATTCCGGCTTCATCATCAGGTCAGTTCGATATATCCCCTCCCTCTCTTCTTTCAGTCAGTCATCGACTACACATATAAACAAAGCAATTTTACTTGTTACGACAGTTCTGTTGTGATCCTATGAGGAGTTCTGTTCCATATCTTCGAAGTTCATGACCAGATCATAACAATATTTCTATGGAACTAATTTGAAAGCATAACCTTTCAATCAAAAAAATAATTTTCAAAATCAGTTCATAATTGGCCGAGAAATCCGTAATAAAAAATACATTCAGTCGGACGTAGAACCTCCTTCTTCTTGAAGTCGGTTAAAAAGGGCTCTCGCATCAGTTTTGGAAAACTCTTTGCAAATATTTATGATTTGCCATTACAGCTTGAATAGTTTGATTCACAACACTCATAAGATGAATAATTTTTTAAGTTTTTGTTTTTTTTTTATTATTATTATTGATAGGCTCACGTTTGACCGTCATCTCATCTGATGGTAAGCGATGATGTGGTCGACGATGGAGCATGCTTGCCTCCTTACTCAAAATCAATATATGCGTTAAGTTTATTAAAATAAGTCAAATTCCACCCATGTATAAAAAAGTAACAAAAAAAAAACATTTATTTCAGGTAAAAAACCCATATCATAGAACAAAATTGAATCGGTTAATATATACAAAAACATATTAAAATTAAAATATGCATACAAAAAATAATAAGAATAAATTACAATCCTAAAAATAATTCTTTAAAAAAAAGTATAGCCTTAAAAAAATGTTAATTTAACAATAGCAATGGTTAGGTAACTAATGGAATACTCATATTTACTTAGATATATCTAAACTGTAAAAATTGCAACAGACATTGACAAAAACGACTTGATATATGATGATGATGATGATATTATCTGACAACTGGCCAGTGTTCACTGTAAAGTATCAAAATAGTTACTTAATAACACCTGAGTACCTAAAAGCTTTCTGCAACATAGATGGAAGAAATAACGAAGATGACCAAAGCTAATCAGTCTTCATCAAATTCGGACCTGCAGTTCGGTGAAGTAAAGTAAGATTGAAGATCTTAAGTTATTGATGAATCCCAATTTCAAAAGTGAAGACTGCTTCCCTCGGCTTTAATGTTTATTTGATTGCAAACTGAATGTAATCTTACTGTATGAAATATAGGTTTATCTCATGAAAGCACTTATGAATAAAATTATTATCATTAATAAATAAAATTGGTAAAAAAAATATTGTGCGAAGTCAGTGGGTTTTTTTTTGTAAATTTACATAGGTATGATACTAGTTTTGTGAGTGACCTATGAAAAAAGTTCAATATATTTTTTATGTATTATTCTGAAATGTCGTCAGTTTTAGTATAAATTAACCGAGAAATTTCAATATTTAACTCAGAATTGTTGTAGGAGTTAATATGGAGTAGCTAGCTTAGCGATTAGATTATCTTTTTAGATAATTTAAATTTATAAAAACAAATATCTATTTAATTAATTATTATTTGGAACCTTACTTAAACCTTAATTAACCTTACCTTGCTTAATTGACCTTTTAATCAACACTTTAATATTTTTGTATGTATTTGGAATCACTTCATAAAAGTCCAATTGCTCTATGGGTGCCCCGCATTCGGTTAGACTCGCAGCCAGCCGCAAAATATATGGGATAAGACTAAATACACATATGAAAATGATGATGTAGATTTCCTTGATATCAATCGTATAATAATATGTATGGAATAAATACAAACCAACAGCCGATTTCGGCTTTGAGTAATACCTATATATGTTACTATTACTATCCAAGTATCCATATCTATATATATAAAAATCAATGCCACTTTTCGTTGTTAATTTATAACTCAAGAACGGACTCACCTATCCAAACCAAATTTTTAGGCTTTGTTCAGACTATTTAGTAGATGGTTTATGTGAAGTTTGGTAGGGTAGAGTAGGGTAGAGTAGGGTAGAGTAGGGTAGAGTAGGGTAGAGTAGGGTAGAGTAGGGTAGAGTAGGGTAGAGTAGGGTAGAGTAGGGTAGAGTAGGGTAGAGTAGGGTAGAGTAGGGTAGAGTAGGGTAGAGTAGGGTGGAGTAGGGTAGAGTAGGGTAGAGTAGGGAAGAGCGGGAGCGAAGCCGTGCGGGCAAAAGCTAGTATGTATATAAAAATCAATGCCACTTTTCGTTGTTATATTATAACTCAAGAACGGGCTCACCTATCCAAACCAAATTTTTAGGCTTTGTTCGGACTATTTAGTAGATGGTTTATGTGAAGTTTGGTAGGGTAGAGTAGGGTATAGTAGGGTAGAGTAGGGTAGAGTAGTGTAGAGTAGTGTAGAGTAGTGTAGAGTAGGGTAGAGTAGTGTAGAGTAGTGTAGAGTAGAGTAGTGTAGGGTAGAGTAGGGTAAAGTACGGTAGAGTAGGGTAGAGTAGGGTAAAGTAGGGTAGAGTAGGGTAGAGTAGGGTAGAGTAGGGTAGAGTAGGGTAGAGTAGGGTAGAGTAGGGTAGAGTAGTGTAGAGTAGGGTAGAGTAGTGTAGAGTAGTGTAGAGTAGAGTAGTGTAGGGTAGAGTAGGGTAAAGTACGGTAGAGTAGGGTAGAGTAGGGTAGAGTAGGGTAGAGTAGGGTAGAGTAGGGTAGAGTAGGGTAGAGTAGGGTAGAGTAGGGTAGAGTAGGGTAGAGTAGGGTAGAGTAGGGTAGAGTAGGGTAGAGTAGGGTAGAGTAGGGTAGAGTAGGGTAGAGTAGGGTAGAGTAGGGTAGAGTAGGGTAGAGTAGGGTAGTGTAGGGTAAAGTAGGGTAGGGTAAAGTAGGGTAGAGTAGGGTATAATAGGGTAGAGTAGGGAAGAGCGGGAGCGAAGCCGTGCGGGCCAAAGCTAGTAAACTATAAATTAGAGAAGGATATTTGTTTTCTTTCTGTCAAATTGTAGTTTAGGTGTCTTCAAAATCAAAGTGAATAGGCTCTTAATAAATTTGTGTGCTTCACCAGCAACTATTGCATAACTGCTTAGTGCTTGCCATCAGGTTTGATGGTGGTGAAGTACTAGTTTATATATTAAAAAAAAATTGAATTAATAAGAATGACAAGTTCAGTTAATTCCTTCTTAGTAGTCGATAGGTACTGTAGGTGTTATCGATGATGAAATTATCTTATAATATAAGAGGATATATGTTTAACAGTATTAACACACTCTGAATTTTTAATTTGTTACACTCCCTTTCTTATAATGTTTTATGAAATTGTACTTTTGTGTTAACATTTGTATACCGAAATGTGTATCATCTGTCAATTACATACCTGTCAAAGTACCTATTAGAACTGATGAGATGATTGATCAAAGTTTGACTATGTAAAGGATGACCAGGATTAGAATTGTTATAAAGTGATCTGTTTGTTTTAGTATACAATGTTGATGAGTAGGTTTTTTTGGTATTATAGGAATTGACTCCAAGTCCAAAGAATATAAAAAGAGAAAAATCCGACATATAATCAGTTGACAGGTGACGTAGTTTCAATGCAGTAACTCTAACTGAAATTCTACGTACCTACCTAATTACGAAATCAATGCAGAGAGATTGCCCTAGAAAATGTTGCAGTACCTAGTGAGGTCTTAGATGAGCACACGAGTGAAATGATAGGGACATTTGGGCTTAGCCTTGCGGAAATCGATACTAGTAGCCAGACCTGCAACTCACACATATTTATATCTACTCGTATAAGCGAAGAAATTTGAAAGGCTGCCTCGTAAAATGTATCCACCTCTGTCTACGTAGGTATTCATAATATTCGATCATATTTTGCAGTATTGCCAATAAAATGAAGTAGTCGTATTTTCAATAAGTATTCATACGACATTATTTCTTACTTTTTCGACATTGATAATTATTAATTACATGAATTATGAGAATACGTTAAGATTTCGATCATTTATTTTATTTTGTTTTTCTAATATTTGGCTGATGTTAATAGATAAATTAACTGTTGTTAAAAGATAATTAGTTGCATCAAAATCGTAACATTTTCTTTAAAATAGATTCCAATGATGCTAAAGCGTATGTTTAAACGGTTATCAACAAAAGGGTTTGATATTATTATTCAATATCTATATCTATAACATGTGTTGATGCATTCTTACAAGATTACCTCATGACCGACACTGAGTTAGTTATCTGTAATTTTTCAAACAAACGGTTCACTGATTGCGTTAAAATTCACATAGATGTAGAATATCAAATTATAACCAGACATAACCGGTTTACGATTGTTGACTGGGAATCGATAGATACTAGAGTTAAGGAGAAACTTCAGTATAGTAATCAAGTATGATCTTTCATTCGATATGCATTAAGTTTTACCATGTTATATAAATTAATACCTATTATTTTCTATTTACATATTAGCCACAGCACACCACTAACTACCAAGGAAAATTTTGTTTGTTGCTTATGTTGCTTTATGTAAGAAGGGCTAATCCAATTCGTGTCGGCTTCGGTATCCGGTTATTCTTTTTTGTTTTGGTTTTGGGGAGGAAAGTTCTAAACGCAGTGGAATTTTAGGGATAAGTCTGGGAACTGTGGGATTTTTACGGAGAACCCCCTTTGTGCACCGCCTGTTAGTGCACCTCCCTAAGGAGACTGTAAATTTATTTCTCTGAAGCTTGTCGAGCACGGCAGCTCGTGATCGTGCCACTGTGCTACTGTTTTCATTGTTATCACTTGATTGGTGGACAGATTTCTCTCTTTGAGCGCTCTTGATTTCAAAGCTCTGCATGTTTTAAATGTTGTTTAGATTGTTAGGCGTCCAGGCGGTTGCCTTCATGACATCTTCTTTGCCGAGTAGGATTGGCTCTCTCACGATCCTACACGGTAGCCTCCTGGACCATCATGGCCTCATAGAATTAATTATATGTATTGATAAATCATTTGCAGCCACTTTTGAATTGTCAAAAAGTCATCAGTCACTTAGAAAAATAATACTTAAAAAAATAATAAAAATAAGATTTGATTTTTTACTATAATAAATAATCATGATTTTAGTTTTTTTTTGCTGGCTCGACTTCATGACTTTTGGCTAAACTGAACTTTTAATATTGCTTATTACTAGTAATATTAATTTTGGTTAAGTAACATAATATGCTTTGCTTTATGTATTGCATATTTCCGCTTTAGATAATAAAATAATTGTTTGTGCTTAGAACATAGCTTGGTTGTGACATACAAACACACATGACATCGTAGTGCAATTCGAATATGGAAACATCATCAGAAAAAAAAATTGCATTAAGATATTTCAGCTGCCTTCCAGCCTTATTATACGATATTATGACATGTCATCTTGTCGTTTGTTCAAAAATTAGTTTATTGTTTTTTTCTAAACTCAAAGGGAGGAACGTAGGTATTATTGACATTACCTATATGGTAATTTCACCAACTTTAAACTGGAATATCTTTAACAAGAGGATTTTATTAATAGTAATGTCTAAGACAAAATAGTTTAGAAATTTAATTTATATACTTTTATATATTATACATCACTGTACGCAAAAAAATATGGCTGTAAAATTTTGTTCGGGACTTTGCCGATAATAAAATATCTGAAATGAAAGCTAATATACTAATAAACTGTTTTTTTTTCGTTACTAACTTTTTCATTCGTTTTCGGCATTAACAGCAATTGTTTCCACGTTGGAAATCATATTAAAAATACACAAAAATTTATGAATTTCATGGTTATGAACAGGGTCAAGTTACAGAAAAATAAAGCTCAACGAAAGAAATGACTAAAATATAAAATAATAGAAATAGTCCGCCTATTTACTTTATGTTGCATGAAGATTAAATAAATAAATGTGAAGTTTATTTGGACGTATAATACTAATCTGATTTTATCACAAGCGATTCGTTTCATGAAACAACAACTTCGTAGGTAGGATACTTAATATCTATCTCTGAGTCTTTGAATTTTCTGAAATGTATCTATTATCTACAACCAGAGAAAACAAACACTTCCGAATACTCTAGAACTGTTTCCTTACAATGTTGTACAAGAAATGTCTGTTTAAGTGAAGCGTCATATACAATTGTTAGATGGTAGGAGTGGCCGCGGCATTCACTCGTAACTTCATTACACTACATAGCGTTACCTAATGGAGAAGTTAGAAATTAAATTTTGCAGATGTAAGTAGACATTAGGTGCATTAACAATTGATATGAAATCGAGTTCATTTTAGTAGGAGTAATTACTTACCACAAATTAGTAAAAGTGGATATACACAAAGTTTGTTTGAGGTCATTTTGATACTATGCACAGAGCAGATCAGCTGGTACCTACTTATCGTTCTTAACATGTCTGGCTTTATTGCAACAAAAACTTAAAAAAACAACTTTGATATTCTCTACTCTACTAGGATATTCTTACTGGTTGGTTTCAGTCAGCCTGTACCGGATGATACAGTTTCACAGTTAGACAAATGCCTATCCAAGGACTTGCAGCGGCTTCGTTCACAAATTAGTGTTTTTTTTTTTTTTTTTTTTTCTGTCGACGGGGAAAATCATCATTGACGAAACCCGCTCTTGGGTGGAGCGGGAGACAGTGTCAGAGTCTTACTGACTAAAAACCCCGCGCCGTTCCTTCTAGCCTTCATACCGGGGCTCTAGTTTCCTTTCGGATAACCCCGACCCCGGTAGGCTTCGACCCAGATGGGCCCCTCCTGTTGCTGACAACTCCTTGAGGCGCGCGGGAACAGTGCGCGCCGTCGACGCCTTGGCTCGGTCCGGACAGTTACCGGACGATCGGACAGCGAGCTACCCATGGCTCACCGTCCGCGAGCCCGCGTCTACGGTGGCTGGAAATCGGGATCAGAATCCCGGCGGCGGCGGCGGGGGCGCCGTTGCCTGATGCGGTCTGCCTCCTCCTTTGCAAGCATTACTGCTTCGCAGAAGGAGGCGACCGCCTGCCACTCCTCCTCGCTCCGGACCATGGCCTGAACCAAGGCCCGGCGCGAGAGGTCTCCGCCGCCGATCGCCCCCACGAGGGCACGGCGTTGCTCCGCCCAAGCAGGGCACACCTCAACTGTGTGCTCCACCGTGTCCTCCGGGCGTTCCGCACAGTGGCGGCACCCGGGCGTCTCTTCCGCTCGAATCCGATGCAGGAACCTCCCGAACTTGCCATGTCCGGTGAGGACCTGCGTCATGCGGAAGGTAAGGACGCCGTGAGGTCTTTCCAGCCACGCCTCAAAGAGGGGACTTACCGCCATAATTGTGGCGTGCCCAGCACTGGGTTGCGATAGTCGCTGACGCCATTTCACCGTGAGATCCCGCCGGAGCTCTGTCCGCCATACCTCGACCTGTCGCGGTAGTGGACTTTCACCCCGACGTTGCATCTCCACGCGCTTATCGTGCATGTGTGCAAGGACTGTTGCCTCCAGATCCCACGGTGGTAGGCCAGCCAGAAGGCTCGCCGCTTCGCGGGAGATCGTGCGGTAACCCCGCACCATCCGTATTGCCATGACCCTCTGGCAGGCGTTCAGTATGGACGCCGGTCGCTTTGCCAGCGACGGCGCCCACACCGGCGCCCCGTAGAGGGCCATGGACCGAACGATCCCCGCGTAGAGCCTCCGGCAGGAGGCGTCTGGACCCCCAAGGTTGGGCAGGAGTCGCTTGAGAGCAGCCCCGGCCCGGTTGAGTTTGGGAGCCAAACGTCGGAAGTGTTCTCCGAAATTCCATCGCCTGTCGAGAACGAGTCCCAGGTACTTCATCGTCGACCCGACGCCGATGCGAACTCCTCCTACCGTAAGTTGGGAGTCTGATGGTGGCGCATTCCGAGGGCCGTGGAAAAACATGGCCTCGGATTTGTGCAGCGCCACCTCGAGTCCCAACTCCTGGATCCTACCAACGACTATCGCAACCCCGCGTGTCGCTAGAGCGACCGCCGCCTGGTGCGACTCTCCCTGCGCTAGAATCAGCGTGTCGTCTGCGTAGCAGACCACGCTGACCCCGTCAGGGAGGTCGCCGCGCAGCACGTAGTCGTAGCCGATGTTCCACAAGGGTGGGCCTAGAACCGACCCCTGCGGAATCACAAATTAGTGTGGACTCCTTCTTCGCTAATTTTGCATCATCAGTAACGAGCAAAATTACGAAAATACCTTGATATCCTTGACTGCACACGGGTCTCAAAAAAACGCCTGAAGCGGCCACAAAAAAAAGCTAGAAGCGGCCGCAAAAAAACAGCTGAAGCGCACGACACCTTGTGTCCGGAGAAGCTTTGTGGCGGTACCACCGCACACGAGCAACAAAAAAGGGAGCCTCAAAGTGAAGCTTGCAGCGACGTTTTTTCGAAGCCCGTGTGCGGGGACAATAAAACAAAATTAAATGGGCCAGGATGAGCACTAACTTAAACATGTAACGTTAATACAATGCATTTTGTATAGAATTATACACGTAAGTCGAAAGACGAAAGTAATTAAAATGAAGTTAGTTATATTTTGTATTCATGCACTTTCCGAGTCCTACGTAATATGAGAATACGAGAATAATAATTGCTTTACAAGTTTTTGTTTTAATCACGTAAAGTCAGAACTAAATGTTTGTGAATTTAATTAACGGTAATGAAAGTCGTGAGCGCAAATAATGTCGAATAAAAGCTGTATAATATTATGAAAATAATTTTAATAATATATAATGAGTCACTGTACATTATGAAGTGAATTATGTTGAATGTGCACATTTTCAATATTATGTTCTCAATTAAGACCTATCTGACCATGAAGACTCAGATTTTTTTTAAAGCATATAGTCGATGACGTTTGATTCCAATTTCGAAAGTCCGGTACTTTCGATTGATTTTGCACTTTTGATTCCGATTTTGGTTCCGATAAATTTTAATGGGAACTTACATATAATTTTTTTACTTTTTGTTTTGATTCATATTTGGAATGTTGTGAATTTGCGCTCTTCAACTTCTACAGTGCACATTTTCAGAACATGCTGTCAAAGTTTCTATGTGCCAGCACTGGACTGAGTATACGAAAAAGTCCTGTGATGGCATTTGTGTTCAGTACATCAACTTATATTCTAGTGACATATATATCGATGGTTCAATATTTGGAGGTATGTGGAACAGAGTAAAGTCCTGCAAACCTCCGTTAAAAAGGGAGGAACCTCCGACAAGACAGGTGTTATGGTCTGGTGGGCTACTGCTCGATAGTTGATTTCGGGCTGTCGTATATATTCAAATCGCGCGGCGAACTTTGATTACGCGAAAAGAATTTCGTTTTTTCTTTGTAGTTCTTATGAAGCGTCATAGATGTCGCTGCAAGTATAACAACATCTACAGATACCTCATGGGGTTGAAGTGAAAATGTAGTGCCTCTGGCATGTTTATGAAGGCAAGGCTGAACGCGTTCAATGCCATTAAAAGGATGTGAATCGCGTCTTTCATGTCCAGGGTTGGTACGTGTAGAAATAGTATAGTAAAGGAACTAGCTGATAGAATGTGTGCTACCAGAGCCTACAAACGTTAGCTGGGTCTTATTTCAGTTTTTTTTTAATGGATTTGATTTTATTTATAATTTCAGTACCTTAGTCCCAGTTTTTTTTGCCATCTATTTTGACACAAGCTGCTCCCAGCGGCTTCGCCCGCGTGATAGCAGAATATTATCCGAAGAGAATATACTTCCGGGATAAAAAAGTATCCTATGTCCTATTCCAGGATATGGTCTATCCGTGTACCAAGTTTCATCAAAATCGGTTTTGCCATTTAGGCGTGAAGACGTAATAAACAAACTCACTTTCGCTTTTATAATATTAAGTAAGGATTTACATGTATCAGTTTTAATTGCTGCTTTTTTAATAATTTATTTAGATATACTTTAAACCAATTTATCTAGGGTTTTTTTTCAAAGTATCTAATTGCCTTTTTTTCTATTTTCATGTTATATATGTTTTGTGCGTGTTTTTATTTTTATTATTATACTTACTTAACCGAGTTTTTAATTAATTTTAGTGGTGTTTCAATTGACGCTTTTGCCTTCGCCTCTGATTCGGGTTTTAAATCCGGTTAGGTTCTGATCCCAGTTTCAATTCCAGTTCCGATTGCGACAAACTAAATTTAGAAACTCCGCTTCTGAATTCGGTTCTGATAAAACCACTTCTCTAACACAGGAAAGTTTATCCTAGATTTCCAGTGGTTGAGTTATAGTGGAAATAACTGAATTATAGGTAGGGTGTCTGTGTGGGAATCTAACCGGTCGACCTAAAGAGGCGACGGTAGAGTGCTCAAATTAAGTCATAGACATTGTGTAAACTCTCACCAGTGTCTGTCTTGCACCTGTCATTCACACGTCGATAACTACATCGGCTCCTGGGCTTCACCCGGTGAGTGTACTCATTAAACATTGTTTCTAAAAATTGTAACGAAAAGTTAAAAATACCTGTTTGATGGGTGACTAATTTGTAACGAATTGCCAAACATTCATTTTTTAAAGACATTTTTAGAAAATGACGATGTACATATTTTATTGCTCGTAACTGTACGATAAAGCATAAAGAAAAATTTACTCACTGCACAAAGCAAGGGTGCATAGGACTGGCCTCAATGAGCAGGTCTAACTGTACTACGAGACCCAGTCTTACATTTATTAAGTCAGCATCAAATCATCATCCATCCGCCAGCTTTCAGGGCAGGACAACGTCTGCAAGTTGTCCTGCCCTGAAAGCTGACTGTCAATAAAATTAAGAGCTCGATTGCAGCACTACCTACCGGGTTCAATTGTATTTTCAAACCATTAGGAACCCACTCAAATATACACATAAAATTTCATCCGAATCGGTCAAGTTAGGTGACAAACACACATACAGAAGAATTATAGATATACTCGTATAAAGACATATTGCAAATTACTGAGCAGATCAAAAGTCTAGTTAAAATTCATCTTCATCCTCCTCGTAGTTTTTTCCTAGACTTGCCTTTTTTGAACGGAACAGCATCTTCTCTTCAATTATCTGTCTTCTTCCATAACCCTAACTAAACTACTGGAGGCGGAAACTGATCTCGCTCGATCCTGACAACCAAGACTGGTCGCTCTAAGGCCACGCAAGGTAGTCCTTGAGAGTGTAAAGTGCAGAAACCAGATCGCCTCCGTAATGGTCTCCATTTGTCGTGGTCTCTCATTTATTCCTATTCAGATACATACCGAAGCAACCATGCATCTGAGTTTTTCACTCAAGGAGGTCTTGCCAACCATGTTTCAAAGCTGCGCGCTAGCACGGTAATATATTCTTGTGCCAACGCTCGAGCACGTGTCACTATTCCTGTCACCTTAGCCTTACGATAACGGTTCCTGACATGCTAGAGCCATTTTAATAACAGAACTTTGCATTCATATCCACTAGAAAATCTAACGATGAAAAAAGTGTCAGGAAAGTGGCCACCTCAAAGAATACCTTTTGGGTATCCACGTGCGATATAAATAGCCATTTTCCGTAAAGAACCATGGACTGCACGACACCTGCATAGTGGCGGCCTTACGAGAATGGTTAGAAGCCAGTTCAAGAAACCTACTACCTGCCTTTCCAACCCAAGAGACCAGGTGTTCGAAGGGTTCTTCAAAGCCCGACACGATCGTCCAGGTTCCCCAAAAATGTTTGCAAAAAACGCCATAGCCGCTTAGATCTTAAGTAACCATTGCCCAGCCCATCTTTCTAGCGACCCAAATTTGATTTCGACCTCAGAAGTTCACCAGTTTCCAAAGAAAAGGGAACCAGGTCGAACAGGGAACAAGGTTGTAGATTGTATATCCCGGGCAGCTCTTTGCGTTATGTTGTTAAAGAAGGATACAGTGAAAAGTTTGTTAGAATGATATAACTCTTGATGATATATCCAGTTGCGTGGTATACTACTTTTATACAGGGGCTTTTGGCAACTTATGCCAAAAAGAAAAAATTGCTCAAATGATCTCAAGTTAACATACACGATCTTCAAAGGTATACTTGAAAATAGTTCTCCCAAATCTTTTTTACTTATCTCTATCGTAAACATATACCAAACATGGTATGGACTTTGAATAAAGTCTATACCCAATACCTCCGGAATATCTTGAACATCAGATGTCTGGATCGTATTAGAAATACAATGGTGCTAAAGTGAGTTCAAGTCCTGAGAACAAACTTAATAAGACGTCAGTTTAGTTGGTTCTATAATTTAAAACCAAAGACTGGTAAAGCGTATATTCTATCCTAAATACAAGGAAAGAAGATATGAAGAGATGTGACACCAGCCCCTCGATTTGAGAATAATAGGCAAGAACCGGCCGACTAGAGACGACGTGAGCAATTGTTCAGCGACAAGAGTATGTCTTTGAAAACAGAAGATTAGAATTAGACCAAAACTAGGCCACCACCACCAGCTAAAATGTCCACTTTGTACTCTGAACTTTTTGATAAAAGTTAGATATACAAGGACTGCACTTCTGCTTTAATTTAAAATTACATGTTTTTCCCAAATAATCAAGATTTAGAAACTGATTCTTTTGCTGAGCGTAACATCAACAGTTTACCAATTTAAACTTTTGATGTTTTGTGTTTCTTGCATTCTACAGACAAAACTAATACTATAATTTATTAATATCAATTTATTAATGTCGGCGTACTGACTGACATAATTTTTTTAAATTTCTTAGCATAGTAAACTATAATCAGCATTATAAAGGTTCCATTACTGGAACTCAGGCCTCATCTCTAAGAGAGGGAAATAGGCCGTAATCCACCAGTGTGATATCACATGTCTTTGAAATTTTTTTTTCACAGTTTTGAGAGCAGTAGTGTTGAATAATAAATTATACAAAAAAAAACAACCGAATTGAGAACCTCCTAATTTTTTTGAAAGTCGGTTAATAATGCGCCTGCTGGTTTTGAAACCACGACGGCCACCACTGCTCTCAAATAAAAATAACTTACTTGCATAGTTTACATCACGAAGCAATACTTACTCCGTGGTTTACATTGTTCAGTTTTAAAATGGTAGTTCTTGTTTTGTATCCGAGTTGTGCATTTTTGTTTTGATTTAAACTGACATTATATTAATACATTGTTTATACTCAATTATCAAGACAAAGTAGACCGACTCATAGTAATATAAAATATTGTAATTTTGTTGTTTGCACGTCTGTTTGGATTTCATATAAAACTAGCTTCTGCCAGCGGCTTCACCCTCGTGAAAGTAGGTTTCTCCATACAAAGTTTAGTTAGACCAAACGCGTTTCTAGTCAGTAGTTTTGACTGTGCGTTGATATGTTATTCAGTCAGTTTCTCCTTATCCTTACTAATATTATAAAAGTGAAAGTGAGTTTGTTTGTTACGTTTTCACGCCTAAATGGCAAAACCGATTTTGATGAAACTTGGTACACGGATAGACCATGTCCTGGAATAGGACATAGGATACTTTTTATCCCGGAAGTATGTTCCCTTGGGATAATTTTTTGCTATCACGCGGGCGAAGCCGCTGGGAGCAGCTAGTAACATATAATATTAGATATATAACATTAGTTTTAGTATATGTGAAACCCGAAACACATGCCTAGTATTTTTATGAAACGAATCTATGTACAAAATTTCATAACTGTATCATGAAAAATCACAAAGCTATAAGTTATGTCAGCAAAAATACACAGTCACCGAGCCGCCCAGGTGACTGAGGGATTGTTTTGCACTTGCGCCCAGTTATTTGTTGGCGCCTAATAGCCGCTATGACCTTCCGTGACCTGTGTTGTCCTTAGTGTCTAGTGGTATTCGACTTCTGACCTTTTTAAATATTTTTGGAAAAAAATATAACATGGTATATAAACTATTGGAATCTTGATTTTAATCTTATTTCTCGGAAATTCTGGAACACTGCAACAGGAATCTAGTAATCCGTCAACACCTACGTACAATTATAATTATTATCTTAAAGACTTTAGTGTCTCCATTCTATTAGAACTTAGAACTCTAGTAAGCCCTGGACTGGCATCTCTAGGCTGCAGGCTTTCGTACGATAAGCCATTTTCATTTCAAGTAGCAATGGAGTGGTGCAGTGACACAACGTTCTAAAGTTACTTAGATATCAAGAGCCTCTTAGTACTCGTATTTTGTGCAACCAGTTAAGCTTGGAAGAGATAATGAGCATGTTGAGTCCTTTTCTGTTCACTAATGTTAAAAGTAAAACATTGTAAAGGATTAATAAGATTGATAAAAATTGTTCGTTGTTCTCGAAATATATGTATTTTGAATGTTTGCTAAGACGAGTTCAGGATTATCCCATGGAATTAAGAATCAAGGAAAGACCTAAGTTCTTTGTCTAACTAGGCTGTTGCAGCATTGTATTATCCGTATTCAGGTTCGCAATCGCGATTTGTATTTTACCTGTCTATGATTCCATGATTCGATTTTCAAAAACAATTTATGAAAATAAATGAAAATACTCTAAAAGGACTTAAATGATAAATGATATTTATTTTGCAAATGGGTTTAAAAAACATTTTTACACGTAATTTTTTTATTTTTTCGTCGGTTTAAGCTAGATGAGGCCGGTGTTTCCTAGCTGACTACCCTGAGAAGAAACACCGAAACAAACTCAGGGGTCAAAGTCTCTTTTAAAGTCCATACAGTAAATATGTACTGGTCAAATCACATGAGAACCATGACGATCAGTCTGAGATGGTCTTTTGAAGAAAGAACCATACAGATTTGAGTGGACCCGTCCAGTCAGTGTAAGCATTTGTCAGTATTCGCAAAGCTCAACTCAGGACTACTAAGGAGCTCAACGAATCGACGAACAATACCAATGAAAGGACATTTGGGTAGGTTAAATACTCAAATTGCCAGACATACGGTTACAAGAAAAAAAAAGTAATCAACATAGTCCTCACATTCACAATAATAAAAAGAAAATTAAAACAATTACAAAATGTAATACTTACAAAGTAAATATTTATGTCAAAAGTTAATAATGAAAAAAATTTATAATAATTTAATAAAATATGTCAATTTTTAAAATAAAATAATTTACAATGTCAAATTGTAAAAACTAAATAGTAATGTCAAAAAAAATAAAAAATACAATTAAAATAATAAAAAATAAAAAAAAATCAACACAAACAAATAAAAAAAATTACAACAGTTATGTTATAAGAATTAGAGCGTACTGGAGCAGGTCAATCCCAAGCCTTTTCGTCATCAACGTAGTCCTTTACAGTGTAAAAAGCTTTTTGGCAAAGTTTTCGTTTTACAAATGATTTGAATTTATTAAGGCTGAGTTGTTGAATATGACTAGGCAGTTTATTATAGAAGCGTAGGTATGCATTGACATCTAAATGAGCCTCCTATTTTTTTGAGCCTGGTTGCAGGAACTACAAATTTGTGTTTGTTCCTAGTATTAAAATTATGAATATTACTGTATTTTTTAAACATGTTTTTATTTTTATGTGCATACAAAATGTTCTCGTAAATACACTGTGAAGGTACAGTCATTATATTGATATCTTTAAATTTATCTCTAAGGGAGTACCTGGGACTTAGTTTACTGCAAAACGAAAATTGTCTGGACATCGGCGGCATTACCACAGTAGAATCCCGTACGACATGACACTATGGAAATAACTAAAATAAACTAAACGGGCAGTCTCTACATCAGTTAAATTTCGAATTTGTCTAACAGCGTATGCTGCAAAGCTAAGTTTTTTGTACACTGTAGTATCTTCAGGACTCAAGCACTCAGGTTGTATTATTAAATTAGATGCGATGAGTATACAGTTATACCACGATAAGTAATTGAAAGTTACAGTCATTGGTGAAATACCAGAATTTAAATGAGATTTAATTACCCTTTAAAACTTTAAATTCTCACGTACTCACCATCGAGAGTTGTCATAATTATAAATATTTTCCTTGAAGAGGTTAATCTCTGGGGAAGGCCCATATCCAACATTGGACGTCTATCGGCTGAAATGATGATGATGATAGTTAATCTTAACATCAATGGGTGGTGAGGGAAAATTACCCAATCTCCTTTGAATAAAATAAGGCGCAATTTTATATGGACTCTGGGCCCAGTGTTAATAGCAGTTCTAATTGGTCAAGAAATACTGACCTAATCAATGACATCATTTTACCAATATTATTTGTGTAAATGTCTACTTAATTGTATTCATTTTATACCATTGTAGTTATTTAGTGACGTGTCTTACTGTTTATTTAATCTATTATACTCTTTTTTTTTATTGTTTTATAAATGCGAAAGTTTTCTTTCTAATTAATTTTTTTACCAGTATACCAATTAAAACTACTGAAGCCCTAAATTCGTCCCCATTCGTCCTTTTGGTTTGTTGCAGGCGAACGTTGCAGCCTGCTCTACTGAATTTAATTTTAAGCATATAAACCCCATAACAGTAATAAAAGCTTTTAAACAAATCAAGGTTAAATTGACCGAAGATCTATGGGGTATGTCTATCAAAGTTTGTACTTCAATTATTGAGACAATAGCGCCGTACTTAGCTTTAATATTTAATTTGTGTATAGATCAAGGAGTCTTTCCGGATCTAATGAAATATAGTAAAGTGATACCACTTTTTAAATCCGGGGACAGTAAAGACACTAATAATTATAGGCCGGTGTCCGTTTTGCCGGTTTTTAGCAAGATATTTGAAAAGGTGATGTTAAATGAAATGCTTAATCATTTTAACACCAATAACATCTTACATGATAAACAGTACACAGGTTTCACCATAGGACGTTGTACAACTGATGCCGGTGTCTCCTTACTAAAACACATTTTTAATGCGTGGGAAGAAGCACAAGATGCTATTGGCATCTTCTGCGACCTGTCTAAGGCGTTTGATTGTGTGTTTCATGAAACATTACTCCTGAAACTTGAGCATTACGGACTAGGCAAAACAGCGTTAAACTTAATAAAATCTTATTTAAATGACAGACAGCAACTAGTTCAAATAGACGGTGTCAATTCGTCGGGATTAAATGTGAAAATGGGGGTGCCCTACCCCAAGGTTCAATTTTAGGTCCTTTTTTATTTTTAGTTTATATTGATGATTTACCATATTTGTTGCAAAACAAACTTGATATGGTGTTGTTTGCCGACGACACTTCTCTGATATTTAAGATAAATAGAAGGACTAATAATCTTGACGATGAAAATAACGCCTTACTGCAAGTCCAAAACTGGTTCACTGCTAATAATCTAGTTCTTAATGGCAAAAAAACTAAATGTATAAGATTTTCCTTACCGAACGTCAAAAGTAGTTATTGTGACATTGTATTGAACAATGAGAAATTAGAATTTGTCGAAAAAACGGTTTTCTTGGGGATTACGCTTGACTCAAGGCTACAATGGGGTCCTCACTTAACATCTCTTGCAGGACGGCTTAGCTCGGCTGCATTTGCTGTTAGAAAAATCCGCCAATTTACGGATGTTGATACCGCTAGATTAGTCTATTTTAGTTATTTTCATAGTATCATGTCATACGGTATCTTACTATGGGGACGGGCTGCAGACATTGACTCAATCTTTATACTAAAGAAAAGAGCCATCAGAGCTATTTACAATCTCCGCCGGTGCGATTCTCTAAGAGAGCTGTTTAAGGATATTAACATCATGACGGTGCCTTGTCAATATATCTATGAAAACATCATGTACGTTAGAAAAAATCTTCATCTCTTTAGCAAAAGAGGCGATAGACATAACTATGTTACAAGACATAGGGACCAGTTAGTTCAACCAGGCTTCAGATTGGCAAAAGTGGCCTCTTCTTTCATGGGGTACTGTTTAAAATGTTATAATAAAATACCTTCCCAAATTTTAGAACTCAATGAAACAAAATTTAAATCTTGTATTAAACGCACACTATGCAGGCAGGCATATTATAAGTTGGAGGATTATATACAAGATAAAAATGCTTGGCTCAATGCTGGTCCGGCTCCACTACCACACTAGGGTGTATTGATTAGTTTGGAAACTATAATCATTTATATTTTTTTGTAATTTGAAAATATAGTTTAAACTTGTGATCATTTATTTCTTTTGTTTTTGAAAACCATAGCATTGTTTAATGTAGAAGCACTTTTTTTTCCTATTTGTGAATGTGAGGTACCATGAAGCATTTTTATTAGGTTACGACTTTTTATTCTCTTTGTTTTTGACATTACGAGCATGGCAGTTAGGAGTTTGTCATGCTCACTTAAACGTCTCGCTGCTGGTGGCGCGTGTATTGGGTCATTCGGTTCTCTTGAAAATGGTTGAGCTGAGTGGGGCTGATGCACGCGTCATGCTCGTGAACGGGTGCCGTCAGTTGAGACTAGTCATCTCTTAACTGCCAGTAGCTTAATTCAGTTTTTATCTTTTAATTTTATTATCTACATTGTGCTCACATAATAGAAGCAACATGAAATAATGTAAACAAACATTATAATTATGTAACACATAATATGATTTAAAAGAGTGTCCATGGAGTTTCTTGCACGTTCTTCTCCATAGAGATCTACGCTTTGGAACGTGCAATTTAGCTTCACTTTTCTTGAACTGACCGACATTTGACTATTCAAAAGTGCCTACATTTGGTCTATTTGAAATAAATGATTTTGAATTTGAATTTGAATTTCGAGATGGTTTGTGAGGGTGTGTGTGTGTTTGTTGCTTCTTCACATAAGAACGGCTGAACGGATTTCAATGAAACTTGTTATGCGGGTAGATCGTGTCCTAGAATAGCTAATATGATTTTTATTATCAAGGGAATATGATCTCTTGGTATAATTTTCTCCTATCACACGAGCAACGCTGGCAGCAGCTAGTAGAGTAACAAAATAAATGCGGTCACGCTTTTCTCTATTTGAGACATTCCTCAAAGGTTGATAGCATAATTTTGACATTTTCTTTACATTTAGTTTTGATAGAAAATATCTTTAACTTTGAATTTTATTGTAGCGATATTGGTTTCCGTATGAGGGCACTCTTCAACAGTTGATAACACTAGTATGGCGTTTTGTAAATGCATTCCGATGGTAAAATACCTATAAGTATTTTCTGACTTAGACTTGGTACGGCAGATTCATAACAAGGATGTTCGTATGCGTAGATTCTTCAAGTTGTGTCTTCGTACAAGATTTTTTTTCCTTAACGTTTAGTAGCAGCAGCGCCTTGCTATTTTATATATTCATCCAGATAAAATTGGAAAGCAACACGGATTGTATTCACCGTATCATATAAATTGTTTAGAGGAACAAGTAGGTGATAAATAGTTTCCAAAATATAATTTTTCAGACCACATGTTAATTATTTTTTACTGAAGGAATGACTAATGTGGTATTATTACTTTGGAATATAAACTTCATCACGCACATGATACGCATACGGTTAAAAGAGGTTGCTCACATCTCCTCCGTGTACATTGTCTTCTTATCTTTTTATCATCTCATCCAACACCCAGTGCGAGTGCGGTGCTCCTGACCAGACGATGGCCCACTTATTGGAGTGTCCAAAGTGTCCTTACACCTGCACTTTGGAGGATATAAAAAACGCCACTAACGCCGCTATAAGCGTGGCAACCTACTGAGCCGAGAAGCTTTGAGGGAATGGAAAACCATCGATTCGAGAGAAGATCTTTTTATCTTCTCTTTACTTATGTATAAAGATAAATCGTCAGTCTCTCGACTTTTACTCGACAACAGCTGGACCGATTTGACAAATTTTGATCTTGATAAATTCGTGATAATTCAGGCAAGGTTTAAACGAGAAAAATCTTGACTTGAAACAGTACGGAAAAATCATAAAAAAAAACCATCCGAATACAACGCTATAAAAATCATCCGATTGCTTTTTTTTACTTTTTTGACGAAAATTCTATCAAGATTACGAAAAACATATAATCTCATGGATTACATGGGATGATGTAGCTAAAACCATCGATTAAGCGTACAGATGCTGAGAACTGACTATTCTCCAACTCTCCAACAGAAAGAGGCAACCGCCTGCCGCTCCTTCCCTCGCTTCAGACCATGGCCTGTACCAAAGACCGGTTATTTCTTCCACCTGAATCCGAAGCAGGAGATTCGGGAGGTTTCCCGAACTTGTTATATCCAGTGAGGAACTGCGTCATGCGGAAGGTGAAGACGCCGTGAGGTCTTTCCAGCCGCGCCTCAAAGAGGGGACGTATCGCCATAAATATGACATGCCCACTGCAGTGTGCTGAATCCATACTTAAAGCAAATGCAATACATAAAATGCTCATTTTGAACCCCAGAGCGTTGAGCTGCTTAAAGCGTATAGTCTGTGGAATATCTGGGTGGAGTAAAAGGCATACAAAACTCGCTCAGCCACATAGGGGCCCGACCTTTAAAAACATTTTCTTTGCAAAATATTTATTGATTAGGTGCGATCACAGTCAAGCACTAGTTAATATGAATAAAAAAAATAAACATATGCTATGTACTCACATTTTAAAGATTATTTAATCAGCATATTTTTTGTGTAAGCACATTTCTAAAGATTGAAGAGTAAGCTTCAGAAAGTCACTGTTTTATGGCACCACTCGGAAGGCTTATGTGCCCTGTATGGTCAGGTTGACTGAATATTCTAATATTGGTTTTAAAAAAGGGAACTAATTTGGGGTATATTGGACACGATTATACCCTTATTTAGATTATAAATAGCACCTCCATATTTTAATCTTCCGAACACTGGTCAACATAGATACTTATTTGTGGACTTCTAATTCTTGGATATTCCACTGAATAAACCAGTGTTGGATAATTTTCATTGCTTTTAAGCGTCACATAATGTGATGATCATTATCTTTCCTTCCCTACATTATATTTTATTCTGACACTATCTGTCATTATTCATGAACAAGTGACTGACATAATACCTATCTTTGGATTTTGTTGAATATTCCTCGGAATGGATTTAGACCGCAGCGCGAGGCCATTCTCGCAGAACTAGCTAATTTCCAAGGAGAGGCTATTGTGATGCAATTGATTTGGTTCCTAATTTTATCTCGCTCTGAAGACTGAGTAAAGGTCAAAGTAGTCGCAGCATTCGTTCTACATATTGATTTTAAGGTAATTTTCAAAAATGATTTCTTATAATAATTATAATTTCTCATGATGAATTAAGGAGAGGCCCATGTATTTTAACGAGTATTTATTCTTTGAGTTAGATAGATAGTTCGTAATAAGTATTATTACGTATACCATTACAATTTTGGTGCACCACAATGATCTATGTAACTGAATGTTTCATAAACAAAAAAAAACTTTGTTAAACTGAATAGTAATTTATCTGCAGTTCTTACGAAATATTCAAATGGGCAAAAGTTTGCACCAGCTATAGATAAAGTCAGAAATTATCATAATATTTGACAGGCCCCACCGACACTACTGCCGTCTAGCGAGACCAATGACGTTTATACTCCTCATTTGCTACCCACGAGTTACTTGGCCAAGATAATACAAAGTTGCCTTACTGCTTTCAGTTATCATAGTTAATGTTTGACCTAGTCGCGCCTCTGTGTGTATGGGGCGAGAGCCTTGAGTGTTGCCTCACGATATCATGAAAACAAAGGAGCGTACTAAACTGTCTTGTGTGGGATACTATTATATCTCTGCAGTATCGATGCGTTTTCAAGACAAATTAAACTCGAAATTACGATCGAATCTGTGGAAAATGGATAATGAAAATAAAAGAAATCATTATAGAATGCAAATGCTCGCTTCTTCTACGAAAAAATAAAATATTAGTAAAGCTAAAGAAAAAAAAAGTACATAATGTATGGTATGCACCTAGTTCTTGTACTAACCACCGATTGAAGTTGACTATTTATCAAACTTTACTTTAGCTTAGAAACCTGCCTGAATATGTCAATAGAATAGGATTTCACGTTATAAAACACTCAATTTAGAAATCAACCTTTACTGTAGATATTTCAACTTGTGCCGGAAAAAGTAGATAGTAAAAAATTTTTTTTTATATAAAAATCGAAACGTTACTTCAACGCAAGAAAAACGTCATCTTGATCATTTCTATGTTATATGTGAAATATAATTCATCTTATATAAATTCTATGTTACTTTACTTTTTGTCCAGCATTGAAACCGATTATCGTAATAGGCCCCTAAGTGTCTGACGTTACATTATACTATTAATAAGTAAAATCTGCGGTGCAAGAACGATTTTTTTAACGATCGTCATTTTAATTTTTTTTTAAACTAAATAAAAAACTTAGCATGAATTTATTATTTACTAGCTTTTGCCCGCGGCGTCGCCCGCGTACCTACTTAAAATATAGCCTATGTCACTCAAGAATAAAGCAGCTTTCTATCGGTGAAAAAATTTTACTAATCGGACCAGTACTTTCAGAGATTACAAAAAAAAACATACTTTACTTCTTTATAATATTGTAAGTATAGATTTGGTTTCTTTGTGATATAAACTTTATTCAGTATACATGTTTTTCAGAAAATCCAATACCAAAGATTTTTTGTAATATCAACACAAAATACAATTACCGTGTTTAAAAAAATGCTGTTATATTGGCCTTGACCAGTAACTCATGCGCCTTTTCATTTTAGACCTCGAGCCACTTCATTGTCTTCTTTAAAGTCGGATATCATCCCAAAGGAACATAATAAGCATAATCAACCTATAATGTCCCCACTGCTGGGACACAGCCCTCTTCTCTCTGAGAGACCATAAAACCAAAATGGAAAACATACTCATGGGATAAAAAGTATCCTATGTCCTTTTCGAACGTCCAATTTAAGCAAAATTCATCAAGGAAGTGAAAACGTAAATTATACCTACAGACAGACAGCAAATTTTGCATTTGTATAATATTAAATAAGTATCTATGAAAAAAACAAAGCCCGCAACTCAGTTTTTCTACCGTAAAAAGTTGTAAGATCAATGTACCTAATACCAAGTCGGTTAATTTATTCAGTCCGTACTTTTAGGGGCTTTGATGACCTAGATTGATTTGACAATCACGTGTATATCACAAGTAATACGTAATATATTAAAACAGATTGTTTAGTCCGATCGTCAAGTCAATCTAAGTCATCAAGGTCCCCTAAATACGGACTGAATAATTGAAAAAAAAAAAACTACAAACCGTACAAATTATGTTTATTGTTCAACATACACATACTAAAATTGTGCACTATAGTACTATTTCAGAAAGCTAATAAAACAGGGTATTTGTATATTACGTAGATATGTACCACATAATAACTTTTTTAGCAAACTGTACCGATCAACATGGCATAAAATTTGTCTTAATTTTCAAAAAAAAAAAATAAGACTAACGAATTGAATTCATATTTACTTTTTGCCGAAGTGATTTTCATATAATTTTCATGCAATTTAGAATTCGTAAAAAAAACAAGTAGATTTTTAAAAATTTGCAGTATTTTGTCGAGTAGCAGTAAGTTTGATAATTCTAAGAAACTACTTTTTGTTTGTACAATATGTCTTCTGAAATCATCCGTTTTTCAATGAACATAAGAAAAACGGATGATTTCAAAGAGCAAACTTTTTGGTGTAAGAATTTGGCCGTTCTAACCTCTAGGGTATGAAATTTTGACAAAACTTGGTATGATTGTTAGTCATGTACCCAAAACCTTGGATAAAGTATTATAAAAATACCAAACTTAGAAAAGTGAGTTTTCTTGATTTACTACTGTACATAGTTAGGTGTGAAATTATGTAAAATAATGTCATTTGAAGTTGAAAATTAAAATAAACATTAAATGCATTTATGTGGTCAGCATCAGGTAAAAACACAAAGATGTTAAACATAAAGTTGTTTTACACTATAATAACAAAATATTTTCGTTGATGATATTATGTGACATTCTGAGGTGATCGTTGTCTTAAAATTTTTAAATTATGAATAGAAAACTTTCCCTTCATTGGGGGTCTTTCAAATCAATAATTATTACTCTATCTTACAACATAAAACGTCAGAACTTAGTGCTTGGTTGCAATTGGTCGTTTTCTATTCAGATCCTAAAGACCCTGTCATTGAATGGGTAACTTAACATACTTTATTAATTATGTTAAGTTTACCTAATATTAAAAAAAAACATTTAAATTGTTATAATATTTTTTCCCAACCCAGACCGTAGCACTAAACCATAAAGTGTGCTTCGTTTGTTTGGAAGAATTTTATTTCAATTTTGATTCAAATAATATATATTGCGTAGATTCAGTCATTGGAAAGGTACTTAAATTGAAATAGATACTCGCCTTAACTGTTACAGTGACAGTTATTATGTGTTGTACGTTAATCGCGGTAACAACACCTGAGAAAGAAAAAATATCATAAGAGAAACATAACGTATGCTTTGCATTGTAGATTATTATCACCGGCCTCATCTCGTTAAAACTGACTGAAAACAAAATTGACGTGTAAAAGTGTTTTTTGGAAACCTATTTACAAAATAAAGATCATTTATCATTTATATCTCCCATAATAACAATATAATATGGTTAATTCAACAAATTTTGTGGAACTGGGGATTTTTTATTTTTTAATAAACTCGCGCTTGACCGCCATTTCACAGGATGGTAAACCATACACGATGATGTGGTCGACGATGCACCATGCATACCTAGACCTATTCACAATTGATTTAAAAATTCTTCTAGTGGTTGCTGTTATATACAACACAAAACACATTTTTTTCATCACTTTGGTCCAGATAAAATATTACGATTACTTAAATTTATAATTTTTTTATGTTTTTTACGTACTTTTTCAGTTAACGTCTTCTCGTGAAATGCGACTCTTTCAGTTAATTTATTATAATTAAAAGTCTAAATCCTAATAAAACATTCAAATTAAGATACTTGTTTTGAAATCAATCTATGTTTTATTACATTTATTGAATAAAAAAAAATATTCTGTATTTTTTATTCGGGGTTATTGTCAAAGGTAGGCAGGATAAGTATGACGAGTCGGTTTCCAAATGGAAACCTGTTTTGAAACTTATGTTTTAACATCGGCTTGATGAGTAACATAATTTATGTAAATATTTCGGTTATCTTTTGCTTTGACCTTTGTTTTTTCGGTGGGTAAAAATCATCCAAATGACATCCAATGAGAGGGAAATAGTGTCAGACTATTATGACTAAAAATACCCACCCCGTTCCTTCTTGCCTTTCAGAGTAATATATTTCAAAAACAAATTAAGCTAAACGAATGAAGCTACTACGAAGCTTTGGGTTACAATACATAGTATTATATGTATTATTGTAATTATTTATACATATATATATATATATATATATATATATTTAATGTTTATAATAAAGTATAATAACGAAGTATATTTTTATATTAAAAATTTATTAATCATAAATTATTTATCGTATTTTCTAAAATTTACAAACATGAAAATAATATGTTATGCTTTTTTGATACGTAACGCACAGGACCGGTCGTTGTGGCGACGCTTGGGGGAGGCCTATGTCCAGCAATGGACGTCTTTCGGCTGCTGATGATGCTTTTTTATATACATTACAAGCTTTTGCCCGAAGCTTCGTCTGCGTACATAAAATATAGCCTATTTCGCTCAGGAATAAAGCAGCTTTCTATAAGTGAAAAAATTTTAGCAAACGGATCAGTACCTCCTTCCAGAGACTATCTCCTACAAACAAAAAAAATAAATAAAAAAACAAACTTTACCTCTTTACTATATTATATATATATATATATATATATATATATATATATACATACATTTCGTTGTGAAAAATAAAAAAAAATTGGTGCAAATGTTTGAAAAAAAAAATTAATGTGCTTTGCGCCTTATATTCCCCTTGTAAGGCCCACGTCACATTCTTTTTCGAAGTATTATAGAAAAAATATATCGCTCATTTGGTGCAACAACGGCGTAATTATACTTTTTTCAAAACAAGTTTTATAATGTTAAAATGTGCGGAAAGACTATTTACATCGGGAGAAACATCATTTACGTTGATTTTATTCAATAAGACGACCCATTGACCAACGATTAGAATCGTAACATGTTTCGCTAAAATGCCACAACCATTCATATTAATCTTTGACTGCATCTCCTGTAAAATTTCTAAAAGTGTAATTACGCCATTGTTGCACCCAATGAGCGATATAATATAACCTAAAGCCTTGCATTAGTTTTATTCGTTAAGGGTAATTCGTTTTTTGAGATATATTACTTTAAATTATAATAGTCATGCGTACAGATACTTTTTCCCATATCTTATGGTCAAAGCAAAAGCTGACTGAAGTATTTACATAAATTGTGTTTATTCATCAATTCGATATTAAAACATAAGTTTTGATACAGGTTTCTATTTAGAGGCTGACTCGACATACTTATCCGGCTATGCCCTTTTAGTACCTACAACTACACTACTAACTCTATACTATAAATGACTAAGTTGTAATTTCATTTTTAGTCAACAACAACTTTTTTAGTCTTTTTAAAGTCGATGGTCAAGTTGGCAGCGATGGATTTTAATTATCGCCAATTATTAATTTAGAAACATTTATGTGGATATTTATTAACATGTATGTATTAAATAAATCTTTTAATTTAATCGAGACTTGAAATGTTACAGCTAGATGAGAATATTTGATATTGCGACCTGAATATCATGTTTAATTGAGCGTCTTAACAAAATAACTAGCTGTGCACTAACCTGACCCAATTTTGCTAAATTTTTGCAATTCTCGCGAAACCATCCCCGATTTTCCGTGCTCCTACCTAACAGCTGACTATCAAAACTGCCATCAGGTAGTTTATTGCATGAAATATTGTTACTTGACTGAAGCAATTATTGATGTTATTAGGTCCCTTATTTTTTCCATTACGGTCAATTTAACTTGAGGTTTTGGTTTTTATTTTACTAATACTAATGCACATATCGATAAGCTGAATATAATTAGTATTACCTCATCTTAAGAGGCCATTCATAATACGCCTAGAAATCTGTGCGTACTCTTTGTAATAAGATAATAATGCTTACAAAACCAACGAGGTAACTGCGCATCATGAGCGTCAATACATTACATTGACCCTTTTTCTCATTATGAACTTTATCTTACGAATCGAATCTGAACAGAAAAGCTGATGAACCAGTTGGTGTGATTACTGTCTTTATATAATTTGATGTTAATGTGACATGTCGTGTGCTTCAGCGCATATTTAAGCATCAGGGGACTAAGCTTACTGTGTATTTTTGTGATAGAAGGTATAATTAAGATTTTAAATGTAATAAGTTAAAATGATTAAATAGTCGTGTACTCGGCCGTAGCCTAGAATGAACTATTAAAGCCTTGGTTGGGCCACAGTAAGCATCCAACAGTCATGGACCAAAATCGAATGTTGTCTCGGGGAGAGTGCGCGCGCAACTCCCGCCCCACGCCGCACCGCTCCGAACGTCCATTGATGATCTTCTTAATCTCGATACATGTTATTAATACTATTCGTATGCAAACTCGTATAAGGCGTACATCTCCTCATTTTTTCTCTAAAGATTGATTTTATTGAGGAAGTGAGCCGAGATAAAGTTAGAAAAATACGGAGACTCATCTGAGCGCTGAGGAGGGCGCTGGCCACCGTATCGTTTGCTAGGTTTGGGCGTCGCTGCGTCTCGGCTGGCGGCGGCGCGGCGTGCGCACTCAGCGCGCCACGCACGCTTGTATCGCGACCCAGTCTGCTCTGACGTTTAGCCGAGCCGCCGGTGTCGCCCTGCCGCACCGTTCGCAAAAACGTATCACCGCACATTATATTCTGCGCACTAAGAGATACCCGGAGATAATCGAAAGTGTTAGGTGTTGCCGGTGGCAGTGAGGTCGCGCGTAGGGCAGTAGGGCCGCGGACGGTGCGGCCAGTGCGAGGGTCGAGCTGCCGGCGCAGAGCGAGCGCCGCACAGCAGCTGGCGGTGTTTACACGCGGCGCCTGCATCCGCCGCCCAGCCCGGCGCCCCCAGCGCCCAGCGCCCAGCGCCCGAGCCCTCGGATATCGTGCGCGTCGTGCGCTCTGTGCGCTCTGTGCGCTCGTGCGATGCGAGTTGCAACATACAACACCCCTCATTTACTATTCAACGCTGTGAATTTTTAACTTTGCGAACGACCAAAGATCGAGGTATTTAAATGCTTATCAAAGCTGACTCTCACAGAGAGACCGGCCGTAGTGCACATTAGTGTCACGAGCTCAGAGCATTCGCATTGAAACAGAATTGTCATAGTTCATACGAGTGATTTCACAATTCCGTAAATATGGGTGCTAAAGAAAGCGTGGAGGCTGCTAAATTTTCTTCGCAAAATTGGAACAATTTCGAGGTTCGTAATTACCTTTAAATTGATTTGCACATGGAGTGTTTGTATTCCCCTACCTCCCTCGTGAATGTTTGTATTATGGGGCGATTTTGCCACTAAAATAATAATAAATTAACGTTATGTGAAATCATAATTAAAATTTCATGCACAGTAAGTTTGTATCGAGCAATATGCATGTTCACAAATTATGTTTTAAATATCTAATATTAAAAAAGTAATAAGAAGCTAAGCCTATATAAATTAAGTAAGTATACCTGAATATTATATTGTGTGTATTAGTTTATGTATTCAATTACATTTTCGCTATATAATATGTAGTATATGATTATGTCCGTTATACTGTAAGTATGCTAGACGATCTAAATATTTAATTAACGTGTACACGTAATCTATACTCTGACGGCAGGGTAGCGCACCTTTATGCCAGCTGGGGTCACGCAGATACATCTGGACATCGTGTGTACGATTAACCTAACGATTATTACCTGAGATAATATTATATGTGAACAGATAGAGATAGACTGTGTCATATTACATAGTGAGATCTAATGGACACCGTTACAGTAGTATCGTGCTAACTAACGCCTTCATGCGATACGATCGTCGCATAAGTACCATGTAATTAATTACACTGCTGTAGCTACACCATCTTTTTTGTACACTTTGTAATAAAATACAGAATTTTATATAAGAGACATCCAATATAGGTACCTATAGAATCATAGAATGTTGACGCTTACATTATCACTTATGAAGGTGAATTAGTAATCAGTCAACAAACTCACGACATGAGTCTAAACAGAAGGCGATCAGTTGACGAAATGTTTAATGAATACGAACAAGTTATCTACGAGTAGGTGGTATATAGCCAGTTTTAAATAAGAAGCCAAACTAAGCTGACCCACATACAGTCGGTCTAATCTAACATGATTGAAGGCACTGCCGTGGGAGATCGAAATGCGGCGTTAGAATTTTAATTACCATTTGATAGGATAGAGTTGGACTTGGACCTATCGATAGCCTAGATACCAGATCAAATAAGAATTTTGTCGATTCAGCAAATTAATATATTATTTATAAGAATTCTTTGGTTATCTATAGTCAGGCAGGCGAAAGGTATACCTACAATTTAATAGGATAATGATTTTAGGATTTAAAATTTAGGAACAATAAACGAATAACTTTTTGCCTTTTTTATGACTATTTTCATTGGGCCTAACATTATCACTAATACCAAGTCCATGATGACCACTAGTGGGCCTGCCTTTGCCTTTCATACCTACTATCAGTAAGTAAATTAAAAAACAGACACTAGCACGAAAAGAGAATTGAACTCACTCAAATGGATTCCTAGCATAATATAATAATATATATCGACAGTACCATAATTATAACACTAGGGGACTATAAAGGTGTCTATGATTTTTATTTATATGGCTTCAACACCAGCTGTCACAATATTTTCGATACTTATAAACATAGAGAATTGAAATAGATGAAACAATTTTTTCAATATTCTTCCAACTTTTGTTGACAAAAAAGATTTAGAACTCTCCCCCAAGCTAGAATTTTGGAGAACCCCGCAATATGACCTGATCCGTATCTAATGAAACTTGCATCTTATTGAAAGGAGATAGACGACCTTTATCGATATATAGTGTAATGATCAATAATGCTAAATGAAAAAAATATACCCAGTGAAATATCGGGCAATATTTCACATACCTATTATAATTTTTTGCGTGATGTTAAAGAACACTGATAATATCATAAAAAATGCATTCCAAGTTAAAACGGAATAATATGAGATGATGGCATCCATGTAAATTGTGTTTAGTTAACTGTTCAAGGCGTTATCTGTAGGTGACTTAATAGTATGACTCACATGTCCGTACAACTTGGATAGAATTCAACGCGCTGTCTGATTCAATGACACTTCGATTACTATATCTTGCGAAAAACTGAGAATCTAACGTCTTTATTTTGTCAATTTTTAGTAAAAATAAAGGGAGACAAAGTGCAATAAACTGTAGGCAGGTGAAGCCATGGAGTAAGTAATTTTTCTTACTTTCGAAATTCCAGTGTATATACAAATATAAACTGATCAAATAACAGTGATCGCCAAAATATACCAAATATATTTATTACATTTATCAAAATGCTACGTTTCGAAATTTTGTGGCCAAGTTAATACGTGCAGAATAATATTTGTGTAGTTTGTATCTATATATTTTTTTGTTTCATGCATGCCTTTCTATATCGCTACACATCCCTTTCCTATCTTTTATCATCTAAACTCATGCCTAAATAAGCATTCTTAATATAAAATATATTTTTCCTTATTCCTTAAACCAAATGAATCTTAAATATATTTAATAATATTGGTTTTACTGGCTCGTACACTTAATACATTTTACAACAGAGTAAGTATGCAGCGAAAATTTTGAACATTTGGGGATTAGGGTTGGGTTAAACAAATCAACACTGTAGATGTTGGAGAAAGTATCCTGTGTGGTGTGTGTTTATAACATAGTAATAGGTTTTGTATGAATGCAAGAAGGTTGTGTTGTGGTTTGCAGCACGCCGCTGTAAAGCACCCGTACCGCCACGGCACGCAGCGGTCGCAGAGCCTGAACCGCGGCCACTCGCTGTCGCGCACCGATGGCACCTGGTGACATCACGGGACCGCGGGTGAGTGCACACTGCACAGCCACTCATGTGCAGCATCTATGAGCATTTATTGAAGCGTACTCGACACCTCTCAGGACTAGTTTACGTTGGTAGAGTGAGTAGGTTGATTGTCTGATCGGCGCTGCGCTACGAATGCTTTATACACTAGGTATTCAAACTCAATTAAAATACTCAACTATTGGTATAACGACTTACATAGCAATTACTCTTCCATGTGTATCACATCACTTCTTACCTACTTCTCTACTACCTTCTAGTCACCACTTCGTATTTTGGTCAATTCATCTATCTGGTGCTTGTAACAAGTGAATGCCATATTATGACATGTAAAAAGCAATGTTACAAGTGAATGCCATTTCATGACATGCCTATACTAACATTGCATTAAAATCATTAAATACTTGTAGTATACCGCAAATGGCCATACGAACAAGAGAAGTTGCGTGCCTAGGAAATTCTTTTATATTTTTGGTCTTGACATTCATTTTTAATTGGCAGTTTTTCTCTATTAGATGATCAAGGCAGCCTTGCATTCAAGAATAGTTTCAGAACGTATGAGTTGATGTTGCAAAACTTTTTTTCTATTCAAGATAACATCTTGGCCACAAGATTATTTTAGGCTATAAAGAATTGCTAGAGCAAAAATGTGTTAAATCATGTTCTTATATTAATTTGTATGTTAATATAATTGTCGATAAAATTTTAGTTGATTTGTTTTTATGTAATCAAAACATAACATCAAACATCGAACAGCAATAACTTAAATTATTATAGATTATGATCTCAATTTTTATTTGAAGAGAGTCTTTGAAAGTCTTCATTAAGTCACATTTTCAATACTTCGAAGAAAATGTATAGAAACTGCTTTTAAAAGACTCCAAAATAAGGACATATCTAATATCAGTAATAAACTGTCACGTGACATATAAACGAAAGCATGATAGAATGTTGCGTTGTAGGTATGTTTAAAATTACATTACCCGTTAGCAACCTCAACAGCTGATGTTATATAATTTACGTTGGGCTTTTATGCCTTGATTGCATGAAAGTCCATTAGTAACTAAAAGGGCCTCTTTCACAATTTAGGGATAGGCATAATCCACCAACTTCCAAATAATGTGACCAGAATACAAGACGTTGGAAAAAAAACTTGTGTGTAATGGTAATTAATTCATAAATTGATCAATGTTTTTATTAAATAATTACGCATTTTTATATCGGTTCTGAGGGTGTTTTTAATATTGTGCTCCCGCAAATGTCCATTTCATAGAAGTATTTATTGTATTGCGTGGAATACGCTAGCCGGACGCGTTTTTTTTGCATTATAAAATTTTCTGCATGCGGAGCAAACCCGCATGCGTGATAAAATCCGCACGATATTAAAAACACCCTGAGGTGTCCTAAACCTAGTTTCCACCATTTCCTTGGCTATAACAACAATATGCCCTAGTCTCCAATAGGTACAGTAAATAGGTTCCTAATGATAAACCCATTAGGGTAGACAGCAACCCTGAGAGACTGTTTGGTAATTAGTGTAACATTAGTGAATACATCGATATCAACTGCAAATTAGGTTGCAGAGGTTAGGTGGAAGTGTCTGTGCCACATTTTATGTTATGCTAGTGCCGTCACATCTAATTAAGGAAATGCAGCTGCAGGAATATATTTATGAGTGGTTAATGAGGTATTTTTTTCTGTCAGTTTATGCGAGTTCCAGTTTAAATGTCAAATACTTTTTTTCAAGTTTCTTTACAATACATATATTCCACAAATTACTATACGTCATGTCGAAACGGTTTAACTTAAGTCGTAACATTTTACAATAGAAAATGAATGTATTATTAGGATATTGTACTATAAATAGTTTAATACTTAATCATACATATTATGAATTTTTATGATGTGTAATTAACTCCATTTTTATTATGCATAAGAAACAACAAAGATTTTTTAATTGTTGTTCCTAAATTCAAATCTTGATTATTATGTTTTTTAGGCAATTACTGTGCAGTCTCTTCAGAATGTTCTATAGATACACCGATCAACGTAGCCCTAAAAATTATTTGATCATCCTGTTCATACTACCTTGTAACTCGAGTCGGTTTGCAGGCAGCATAGTGCAGTGCGCCGAGTGTGGCACGCGCACGATGGGCAACAAGTTGTCATCGTGTTCATGCGCGCCCATCCTGCGCAAGGCGTACCGCTATGAAGACAGCCCGTGGCAGAACTCCAGACGAAGAGACGGACATTTATTAAGGTGACAAAGAAGAGTTAATTTACTTTATTAGCCAATCAACCATTATTTAACTAGCAAATGTCAAGTTCACATATAAGAATGGTAATTTATGGGATATCTGGTGGTACCAGATATCCCATAAATGTAAAAACAACATGCTACAAGTACCTACTTTAATCAGATTTTGGATTAGTTGAAAATAAATAGAGTCCATCAATCACATTAAATGCTGAAGATAATGTTTTTTTAAACGCAATGGGTACACATAATCACCTGGGGCCAGGGTTATCAGAATGAGAGCTGAGAAATGTTTATTCAAAAGACAGATCTAATTTATTACTATTCAGGATAGCCCCGGTATGAAGGCTAGAAGGAACGGGGTGGGTTTTTAGTCAGTAAGAGTGACACAATCTCCCGCTCCGCCCAAGAGCGGGGGTTGTCATTGGATGCTTTCCCCCATCATAAAAAAACCACATAGTCACAACGAACTTGCTATGTACTCGCGTAGTAAAAATACTACTTTAGTATTTGATACGAACGCTAGATTTCACCAGTAACACAGGTATAACAGTAAGCCAAAACCCAAGAAAGAAAACCAATTTTTTCCCATGGCATGAAATAATATTTTCGCACAGCACGACTACTCGTGATCACACTTACACTTGGGCGATAAAGAATTTTATGGATTTTGTAAGGTTTAAATGATAAATTATGGAATAAGCGATGGCACTACCCAGCAATATGTATTTTACTGTAGGAATTCCTATAAACTGCAAATTAGTACATGTTTATTTTGTCAAGTATGATCACCATGCTAATGAACATGTTGGTAAATATGACAAGGAGTAGTTAGAGAGGTACTACGGCATCCTCACTTTTTGCCTGACGCAGGTCCTCAACGGACATGGGTGTTTTGGCAGGTACCAATGTTTATAAATTAATCTACTGTGATATAGATATTTATTACATAGCATAGCATAGTCGGCCTTATAATGTTCCCATTTTTGGGACTGAGGCCGCCTCTCTAGGAGAGGGAACGGGCCGTAATCCACCACGCGGGCCCAGTGCGTGTTGGTGGATGTCACATGTCTTCGAATTTTTCTTTCAAGGACATGCCGGTTTCCTCGCGATGTTTTCCTTCACCGTTTTGAGAGCAGTGGTGATGAAATAATTTACACAAAGCAATGCGTCTGGCTCGATTTTAACCCACGACCTACAAGTCGTAAGTCAGGGCCGTTACCACTCGGCTACCACTGCTCCATCCTCATATGGAGCAGTGGTGATATTTATTACAATTTCAATAAATTCTACAATGTAGTTCTGTCGTTAGTCTCTTGTACATCCTCAGTGTAAACACAATAAATCACGGTTACTTTATTGGTTGCATCAAAGCAACTCGTTCTAATTTTATTCCTTAACAGGTTTCTAAGTAAACTTTATGCAGCCAAACGGGAGCGGCAGTTTTAACGATGTTTTATGTGAATGTTGCGACACTGTTTACATGTTTCTTTCAAATTGATGTTTTCTTTTAGTTACCTTCATTTAAGTTCAATTTATTTAGTCATTCATAAATGTATCCAGGAAGTAGGGCATCAAGGAGAAAGTGGTGTAAGTGATAATGCTGGGAACTTTTAGTACTTTTGAGCACTTGGAACACTAAACGCATATAGTAAGTACCTAGTGCAGTACCTGCAGGATTATATCTTCTTCTGATTCTTCTTGTGAAAGATAAAGAATTACCACAACTCAGTCATATAATATAGCAGGAGGGGCCCAGCTGGGTCGAAGCCTACTGGGGACAGGGTTGTCCGAAAGGGAGCTCGTGCCCCGGTATGAAGGCTAGAAGAAACGGCGCGGGGTTTTTAGTCAGTAAGAGTCTGACACTGTCTCCCGCTCCACCCAAGAGTGGGTTTCGTCAAAGATGATTTTCCCCGTCGACAAAAAAAAAAGTCATATAATATACAACTTGTAACGTTAAATGCGCAAAAATCTCAGACACCCCAAATGATTTTTAATTCGATTGACCTAATTATGTGATAAAAAAAAACAAAAGGTTTTTTGTTCAGTTTTAGTTTTATTAAAATTCATACAGCCTACATTGAATTAAGAACTTTTAATATCCCGTGTATGAGAAAATTTGATTCGATTACCGCTATTTGTATTTGTTTACCTATTTCAACGGCTTTGCATACGTGTTGGCTTGACCTTGTTGATAAATAGACAGGTCGAATTTTTAAATTGAAGTTTTAAAAATGTAACCTATATTAAAAAGTGGTTTAATTGATTTTGCTCGTTATTCTGATCTAGAAACTAATTAAAGGTTTTGCACATTTAACGTTACACCTTGTATACTTATATAGAAAAAAATACTTGCACATGCTACAGTTTTTGCGATGTGCTGTGTTACTAACCCATGAATCCTTACAGACTATGGGCGGAGGTGTTCCACGTATCGGCGAGCGGCGCCGGTACAGTGAAGTGGCAGCAGGTATCGGAGGACCTGGTGCCAGTCAACATCACCTGCATCCAGGACTCGCCCGAGTGCGTGTTCCACATCACCGCCTACAACTCGCAGGTCGACAAGATCCTCGACGTCAGACTATTGCAGCCCGGTACGATATATCTTTCACATGATAATAATCAAAATAATTATCTTAATATTTCTTATCAAAATTTGATAAGAAAAGATTAGTGCCTACTTACTAAACTCGTAAATTCCAAGTTTGCAAAATACAGTTTTCAAGTTTGCAAAATTGGTAAATCACAGGTTTTTGCTCTTTTTTGTCGTAATTTCGGATCTTACAGGTTTCTATGCAATATGAACCTATCATTATGCATCGTATGTAATATACTACTATAGTTTAATATGTCCAAACGTATTATGGATGATGCCAGCATCATCTATAATTGAAACGTTCTTAACCATTTTAACAGCCAGCCTAAAATAGTCATGCTAATGTAACATCAACATAAATCTTTTGACTGATATATTGATACAAATTGTGGGCTACTAATAATATCGGGAGTAGGCTGGCCGCCTACTGATCGGTTTGAATGTGAGCAGTCAGTGGGATGTTACAGCTGTCCCTGTCATAATGTTGGCTTTAAGATATGAATCAATAATACTAGTAGGGGCAACAAAAATTAAATTTTTGCCTGGGATATCTTCATTAAATAGGTTGGATAGTTTTAAAATTGACTGTGTAAATGAGCATAATAATTAATTAGGTTCAATCTACACTAATATTATAAAGTAGTAGGTAGATTGATTTTTTGTTTGTAGGATCTCTGAAAGTATTGGTCCGATTGCGAAATTTTTTTCATCGATAGTAAGCTGCTTTATTCCTGAGTGGCATAGGCTATATTTTATGTATGCGAGCGAAGCCGTGGGCATATGCTAGTGTTTTCATAAACATAAAATGCACATTTAAAGTACCAAAAACGAATACTAAAATCTCACTGTACCAAGGAGACACAACATTATAAACATTTATGTATATGGGTTAAATCATCCTCACTAGGCGCGTGTAAATTGTACCGTTTGAACACCATATTTATGGCCTTACATCATACATTACGGACGTTAAAAAATAGTTCCCAAAATAAACACTTTTATAACAAACGTGGAGATCACTGCCAGTGCAACACCTACATTTTACTAGGGCAATTCGGCAGACACGACGGACGCCAGCGGCTCTAACCTAGTTTTAAATTTACACTGGATAGTTAGACGAGCAATCGACCGAATTCACCAGCACGTACCAACGTCCGATACATTACTTCCTTCACGGTATTAAAACTGTTGCTGAACCCGTTAACAGTCATATGAAAACAACTCACGACTACATATCTATTGATTGTATTTGCTTACTCTACTTCTGGTGTTGCAACCAACATTTTATTTACATCTATGCTCCATCTTATTTGCATAGTGCAACACTAGTTTGGTCTGGAGTAATTTAAATATAATAGCTTTCCGACAGTAATTTTACGTATTACAGAAATACTAATCAGTTTATTTTTATGAACCACTGGTAACATTTATAAATTACTAGCGACCCGCCCCGGCTTTGCTCGGGTGCAATGCTGATACTAAATACACTACAGAAAAACTGTACACACCTAAACCTACCTCCTCCTGAATCCTCCTGTGTGTTACCTTCCTCTTGAATTTATCTATTAAAAAAACCGCATCAAAATCCGTTGCGTAGTTTTAAAGATTTAAGCGCACATATAGGGATAGAAAAAGCGACTTTGTTTTATACTATGTAGTAATGCGAATGATGGCTCTGAATGATTCTGATGTTATTAGTAGCATTTCATCATTGTTTTTAAGAAAAGTCCTTATAGGTCCTTATCAATGTCCTTATCGAAAACTTCAAAATAAATGCCAGTGATAAACTTATCCATCATTCTCCTGCTTTTATCCAGAGGAAATCGGCGTAGCGGTTAGCTTTGAAGTTAACTACAGTATCTTTTCACAAAATCCTTCCATTTCGACACCATCTACGTAAACTGCATCATTTAAAAAAACCTTTTTATAAAAAAAATAACCCACTTCACTAAAATAAGTAAATCAGGTGAGATTGTGGTCAAACATGAGCCTATACATAATTAAAAAATCTCTCTCGATTTCGCCAAAGTTCCATCACCAGATCCCAACTTGTTGACTATGGGACCATTTGGGAAGTATACCCTTTCCAACAAAAAAATAATATTTCAAATCGGTTGGCAAACGACGAAGTTATGCGCAAATAAACATTTAAAAAAAATATACAAAAATCCGAATTGAAAACCTCCTCCTTTTTTAGAAGTCGATTAAAAAAAACAACTGTGCCGGAGAAGCATCTTAAGATTGAATTTATGCAACTTTGTCGATTTATATCATTAATCTTTTATTTTTCTAAATTAAAAAATTGTTTTTAAGAATTAAAAGACCCGCCCATTGTCACTTACTTCTAATAATGTTTGTCCTGTACTTTTATGTATATGTGGTGTACAATAAAGAATATAAATATATTAAATTGAAAAAATTGTTAGTACATTAAGACCGTCAACCCAACTTAGCATTAGAAGACATTTTTCGGGAGAGAGTTGGACCTGGGTGGATAACTATGGTTAGGGGCAGGAACCATTTGAAAGTAATAAGGGAGGCCTACGCCGGAGAGGCTACTACTAAAAGGCCTCCTGAGGATTTATATTTAAAACATATTTTTAAATAGGTAACAAAGTGTAAACTATAGAATTAAGTAACTCAATTATTTTAATCAGTTAGAATAAAGACTTGTTTTTTATTTATCTTGGAGTATATCAATATGTCTCGTTCCAGGCACTCGCATCGGGCAAGCGTCCGAATGCTTCGTATATTGGAAGGATCCCATGACTAACGACACATGGGGACTGAATTTCACTTCTCCCATTGATGCCAAACAATTTAGAGAATGCTGTGTAAGTATCAAACGTGTAAGTTGAAAAAAAAGTATGGATGTAAGGATTAAAATTATACTCTCACAAACGATAGTCAAATATATCAAGTTCATTATTGATCTATATAAATTTGACAGACAACAACATAATCGGGCTATAAAACAAAGCACTCAGAACTATGTTTACTTGTAATCAATTAACAATTTTTGTCATTATAGTCACCATCATTCAAATTCTCCCGCAAGGCTTCATCAAGCTACAGCCTGAAGCTGGAACCGCCGGGCAACAAGCAAAAGTTCAAGGCTAAGAGGAAGCCGCTCTCTACTCCCGCCAGCCCTAATCGATCCAGGTAATATAAAAAATAAATTTGTAACACTGATCAATCAAAAAGTATAGCTGTATTTCTGAAACAAAATACAGTGTAGCTGCAGTGCTCCTCTGTCGCACACGGGCGTCAAAAAAACGCCGCCACAAAAAAACGCTTGAAGCGGCCGCAAAAAACAGTTGAAGCGCGCGACACCTCTTGTGTCCGGTGAAATTTGAAGCCGCTTCATGCGTTTTTTTGTGGCGGCACCGCCGCACACGAGCCACAAAAAAAGGCCGCCTCAGAATGAAGCTTGAAGCGGCTTTTTTTGAAGCCCGTATGCGGGGACAGTACACATCACCTGCATCTGTCACCAAGCAAGTTAAAACGGACACCTCTAACAATTTATGTATCTATGACATTCGGTACGAGTACCTACGAGGCAGACGTTGGAAACCTAATATTATGGCATCTGACATCTGCACTATTCTGTATCTAGGTCAGGTCGAAGATAACTGAATTTTTGATATTCACACAAACACGTCACTCATTCTGGTCTGGTCGACTGAGTTAAAAGACTAGTATTAATTTAACACAAATGTTGATCTCAACACAACTTGATTGGCCTGTTGATATAGTAGTCAGTGGTCTTGGGTTCTTGGGTTGGCATGATAATTTTTTCTGTCTGAATGTATTTTATCTATTATACACGGTTATTTGTAAATCACTAACAACCTTACAGGACTGTATTACTAACATCACAAACAACAAATTTTGTTTTATGACTTTTTACAAATTTATTTACTTACCAAAAACCAACCTTCAACTTTTCGTTGTTCTATCTAACATATTTCAACTCTGTATTTTGCTATACCTACCTACGTCTGTATGACGCGTCGAAGTGCATCAAGCACCGCCATCGCTCGATCCCTGCTCCCCTCCTCCTCTCCTTGAGCTTGCTTTGCATAAACTTTGTAATATTTAGAACGTTTTATTTAAATATTTTTATTTTTGTATGAAAATCTGATGAACTACAATATGATAGGTAAATTTTTAAAAGTCATAAAACAAAAGTTATTATTTATGATGTTAGTAACATAGTTCTGAGAGGTTGCCGTATGTATATCAGTTGTCTAGTACTCATAACACAAGTTCTGCTTAGTTTGGGACAAGACGGCGTTGTGATAGTTGTGGAAAGAAAATACACAGTCTACGGATTGATGCACAGACATTTTTAAAGATCAGTTTTGCCAAGGGGTATCATGTCACCCAGTCGCCGAATTGTGGAGGCCAAGTAGACAAGTAATGAGACAAACAGTAACTTGACGTTTTGTTTACAATAAATATGAATAGGTTCATACAACACAGTACAATGCCACACTGCACACCACTATTGCATATAAGCTTTACTATAAGTTCTGTGAGTAATGCACCTTTGTGATTGTAGTTTGACCTACGGCCGTGAGAATCAATGCACATGCATGTCGCAAGATCAGTACTCACGACTGAGAGCACAGGATCCACGTTATCGTGAGTATATTTTCAACTATTCCAATTATGACAAAAAAATAAGCTACTCATATTATTGCTGGATGTTACATCTACTGTGATGAGCTGAGTCATAACATGAGAAATTGTAAAAGAAAAAAATCCTCCCAGCGTGATAAATCTCAGCAGAAATCAGGCAATAAAAGGACATCATAATGAACATAATGCTAATGTGTACGCCAAAACAGATGCACTTCATGTTCCTTTACTCTTATACATAGACCTAAAGAACAGCAAAACGTCACGATCGAAAAAAACCATCAGTAGAGACGTGATAAAAAAGTATCAAAGATATTCTTATTGAACTCGGAACGTATTATGGCATAATTATTATTATACTCTTGTATGATCGCATCGAATTGTTGATGTACCTAGAAACTGAGGTCTAATAATTACAGTAAGAATCACTGTCTTTTAAAAGGTACGTTGATTACTATCGATTGCACGTTATTAAATCCACTCTACTTCCCTTCTTCATCTTTCCGAAGGGAAAATAGGTATGAAATTAGTTATCATCTTTTATTATGTTATCGTACGTTCCAGCGGTAACATATTTCCAATTTTGACCATTTAATGATACTATCTGGTATAGGTTCATCGACCCTGCCCCGAACTACGACCCGCGCCATTGAAACAGAGGGAGCTGCGGCCACAGGCACTACTGGTCGTCAAGAGAAGGTTGCTGCCGCCACATCGTCAACTTCACTGTATGACAACGTGTCCAATTCGCAGCCCGCGCTAGCAAAAAGTCAGTATACTTTAAAAATACCTATTAGGACATTAAAATAAAGATATTATGCTGTTTCTGCATCATTTGCACGCACATTGAGATCTTAGGGATCTCATTGTGCGAATGATATTTTTATCTCGCTGTAAAATAGGCAAAAGAGCGTCCAATCCGAGATACATTTCCATACAACCGCTTTTACGTGATTATGAGGACGTTATTTCTCATCTTTCTTTAGATAAATCGAGATATTTGTATAACGAATTATTTTCCATAAACTTGGATTAAAATCAACGTATTTCCTGTAACAAGTTTTGTATAATATTCGAGTGAGTGAGTGAGAGAATTACCGAAATTGCCAAGAGCGTCCAGGTGGTATCTCTCTTTTTTCACATTGTCAAACATTTTATTTAATTGTTTTTTTTTTTTTGTTTTTAGGAAATCTGTAGTCGAACATATTTTTATAATTTTTGTTATTTTGTTACTGTTTTTATTCCTTTAAAAATCTTATTTTGTTTTTTTGTTAAGTTCTGTAACTCACGTAGCATTAATCTGTCTAAATAAATCAAAATAAGTGCTGTAATTTTATGTTTGTATGTAATTTATAACCTGGTATTTATTAGTTAGAAGAAAAACTTTTAAAACATGATCACGTGACGACAGACGAATTAGAACTACAGGTTGCCATGAGTCAAGTTCGAGCGTTGCAAGTAGTGTATACCCATGCTGCAAGTAGCTAAACCTTCGTATTCAAAACAAAAAAATTATGTTTTAACAAGATACATTAGTCTGTACAACTGTGCTAATAGTGTAACCCCTCAATTTCAGCGGCATCACGACAGGCTGACGCAGCACAGACTACGGCACGACCTGCTAAGTCACAAGAGACATCTACAATGACTACTAACACTTCTACTGCCCCCAAGACTGTCACAGCTTCAGTGGGAACTCATGTCACTAACGTAAGATCACCATTTATTGTGTTAATGCACGGTATTTTTTAATTTAGCTTAGTTTTATGTGAAAAGTTGCAATAATGCCATTAATATTAACAATTGAAAGAAAAAAAGTTGATAAAAGAAAGTACGAACGTAAAGAGGAGTGATTTGAAGACGAAGTTATTTTGAAATCATCATTTCTTGCAGAAAAGATTACTCAGTTACTCTAGTTACTAATGTTTGGTCACATGACTGCCCCACTGTTATTTTTAAAAGGTTCTTGTAATTTTGAGATAAAACTGCTCCTCTATCATCAGACTAACGAAGAAACACAAGTGGGCGCTACGGGTGCAGCTGCCCAAACACAGCACGCTCAAGATCTGAAGTCAGAAGGGGTGCAGGCTGGCGGGACGTTGACATCTTCCAAGTCCTCGGCTACTTCCACACGCTCCGGCAAGGAGCATCTACAGCACATGCCCAAGAGCGTCGACTACGGAGATGGCAATGAATCAGTACGTGTAAATATTTGAATAGCTCTTTTTTGATTACAGAACCATTTTAATGTTGAAAGACTGCAGCGAGCGTTAGATATTGGTCTGACTCGATGATTTTAGTAGCTAAATGATTTATTCATGAAGGCTTGTCAAGTTAACTGTGTAGCTACAAGCTTAGATGTTATTCACTGTTGAATGTATATAATTGTAACTGTTATAAATGATGCTAATATCTTTGGAAACTCAACAGGACTGTGTGAATTTTCAGTCCCGTGAATCGGACAGGCATCATCACAACGTGATCAACAATAACAACACGTCGGGATCGCGGCGCACAAAGTCCAAGAGCACAGAAGATATGAATATGGGTGAGTTCTTTATATAAATCGATATTAAAGCTAGAAAGACATGACACACAGACTGACTTTCCTGTCACATCTAAAAAGATATATTATATATATTGTGGTGTAAAGATTAGCCAGTCACCATAATAATGAGTCGCTTTATACACACACGTAACGAAATACTATCTGCCATTAGATTGCTTCTAGGCAAGCGTGTTCCATCGTCGGCCACATCATCGCTTACCATCAGGTGAGATAGTGGTCAAACGTGAGCCTATACATTATAAAAAAAAAAACATCGTCGAATCCCTACTAGTTCAGCTCTAAGGTTGCCAATGTGCATTAGGCCTTCTAAATTTATTAAAGTACTTGCTTTCCGCCAGCGGCTTCGCCCGCGTGGATTACAGTTTATATCGCGCGGGCAGAGTATATAAATAATAGGTAGCCTATGTGTTATTCCAGTATCTCTTCTACCTACCTACCTACCAAATTTGATCTAAATCCGTTCAGTAGTTTTTGCGTGAAAGCGTAACAGACAGACAGACAGAGTTACTTTCGCATTTATAATATTAGTAGGGATGTAATAATGACTCATTGGTGTCATTATTACAGGTACATCATTGCAACATATTACATCATATAGATCTACTTCTAAGATAGTATATGTAGCAACTAGCACTAATCACTATCAACACTATTACAATATTAGAAGTAACGAAAATCATAGGCAGCTGCAACGATGTAAAAAAATCACTACTTGATGTAGTTTTTGTAAACCCGCTTCTGACAATTTCAATGGTAGAGAGACCTTGTTCGCCTATATACCACTATTGAACATGAAGTTTAAATTGATGGATTTTGATAACAATTAAATCAGAAGATATGTTATCATAGCCAGATCACTTCAGCTTACGGTAGTTATTGGACGTGCCGCTTTCAAAATTTTGATATTAAAAAGTGTTTTACAATAACCATCTTTCTTACAGACTCGAACACTCTCAAGCGTATGCTGAAGCCAATGCCTTCAACGGAGAGTCCGGTAACATCGCCGGAAATGGGACGGCGTCGGTACGGAGGCGCTCCTCCATGCCCGCCAACCTGCGGGTCACACAGCCACCGGCAGCCGCAGCACATGCACCATGGACACTACTCGCACATCGTCAACAACAACAGTCGGCAGAGCTCCCAGCGGTATGTACTGTATTGTCTATAGGCATTGGTTGTCTAGTGACGTCATACGAGTCAAACAGCCACTGTCAATCGCAGAACATACACTAAAAACACTTCATACACATCGTTAACAACAAAAGCCTGGTGATATCGCTGGAGTCAATCGTAGTCACATTATGGTAGTTTATCACTAAGTTCGCTTCTGTACTTTTGTGTGCAAAAGTACTAGATAAAGCAATTACGCTACTCACCATAAGAATCTATGGATCTAGCTCCACCCAGTTTAAAGTTTAAACAATAAACAATATGAGGATAAGAAGATATGAATGTACCAGATTGCACCCAGCTACTGAGAATCAGTGACTTTTCATGTACATTTAATTTTAGTACGAAAAGTAGTCAATTACACTGTTAGTCAAGAGCTCGCACGGGTACTATTTTCACGGTTAAAACAATGCTAGTCTTGGACCCACTCACATACCGTAAGATATCTTTTATAGAGATTACTGAGTGCCTCAGAAAGCACGTTAAGCCCTTGGTCCTAACTGTCATTTGTTGACAGTCGTTAGTGATAGTCAAAAGATAGGTAATCTGACACCAGCCGTAGGCACTACTGAATAAAAAATATAAGTAGTATTTACTTTGCAACTTGTTTATAAATAACACTTTTGCAAATCATTTAAATTAGGTGAGGCCAAGTTTTTTTATAAAATTTTCCCATACACCCCTAAATCTTTCTAAAGGTTTTTCGACCCAGTAGTTTTATCTGTGCGTTCTTATGTCAATCAGTCAGTTTCTCCTTTTATATATGTCGATTCTGACTAACTCTTTTTTGTAGGTAATGAGAGTTGGTAATGAGCGATAAACAAACTACTTTATTGTGACGTAGGCTTTTGATATTCAATTTATTACGAACCGAGAGAGTTCCTAGGCAATTTTGTTTTTACGAAGTTCAAAGATCAAGAGAGCTCTCAGGGCCTTGATAATTTCTTTTACAGCTGGATTCACTGCGAATGTCATGCCAGAATCTGTCAATTATCGACCCATATCAATTTTTCCTATACTAACCAAGTTACTTGTGAGGCTAATGAATGACAGGCTCGTTAAACTCCTTGAGCATTATCGTCTTTTGTCTCCTTGCCAATACGGTTTTCGTTCGGGAAACTCCACTAGTAATGCGGTACTAGATCTCACAAATAACATCATTAGTCATTTGTACAACAAACGAGTATTTTAGGCATCTTCCTAGACCCGGCAAAAGCATTTGATACCATCTCTATTTCTAGACTCAGTTAAGCTTGAGAACATTGGTATCAAAGGTGATCAGCTCCTACTTTTTAAGAGTTACCCTGCAGGAAGACGCCAATGTGTCAGAATAGGCGAATGGATAACTGACAAACTCCCTATAACCTACGGTGTATTACAAGGTAGTATCATTGGGCTATCCCTGTTTCTCATTAATATTAATGACTTCTGTCGTCACAAGCTTTTTAATGGATCCATCTTTACTTACGCTGAGGATATTGTCTTAATATTCTATGTTCCTGGGAGACGACATTCCAACGTGTACAACTAAAAATTGCCACTGAAACTGACCGGTTGGCACAAAATCTGCTCACCATAAATGTCAAAAATCTGAGTATTTTACCTTTTTTCTGTAAAGTTGGTAAACTTTCGTCATACAATTTTTCTTTGATTGCACATTCTTGTCCAGCACAAGCACCATGCCATGTCCTCACTTAAGTCACACAGATAATATAAACTATTTGGGTATTCAGATAGATGGTTCTTTATCATTTTCCAAACACTTAAATTTACTTATCTCTCGACTTCGTAAATTTATATTTATTTTCATGTACCTCCGCCATGTGGCTGACGAAATTGCGCTCAGACAAGTGTATCTAGCCCTCAGTCAGTCAGTTGCCCAGTACTGTATAGTTGCTTGGGGTGGGTCAGCAAGAACTCATGTTATAAGACTGGAACGTACCCAAAGAGCGATCTTTAAAGTTGGCTGATCTCTTCTTTATAAATTTCCTACCACGGAACTTTTCAAAACCTGCCAGGTTTCTAAACCTCAAACCATTCGGGAATTGTTCATTTTAAATTTAACCCACTCGCAGTTTCTTTAACCCGGATAAGTTTAAATCCCTGAGACGAAAGTATACAATTTGTTCATCCATACCTGCTTATTCGAGGCTACCTCAACGTTTCTTGGTCCCTATATTTACAATAGAGTAAATAAAATGTTACATAATTTGTACGAAATGAATAAATATTAATATAAAACGACAGTCAGAAACTGGCTCCTTGATTTGCACTATGAAGACACAGAAAGTGTTACGAGTATACAGTATGCACTACACACACATTTCAATAAAAATATCACTTTGCCTTTACACGCGCATAATCTTACAAACATAAGATTTATGTTTACGTGCCGCAAAATGCGATCATGTTTAAAAAGCTGTGAGTCTGAGATCTGTCATACAGGTCTCGAACCTAGTTCAGATTCCAGCTCTCACAAAGGATTTAGTCTTAGATAAAATTTATAAATAAACCTCTGGTAAAATGTACCTTTTTGAGAGAAATAAATTTTATTTATTTTTAAATAAAAAGCATATATACTCCATATGACGCTTTGTCTCCTTGTCACTAACTTCACAGACGTATATTTGCCTAGCTTCTGCTGGCGGCTTCACTCGTTTGAAAGTAATATTCTTCATACAAACTGTGGATCCCCGTTTCATCCTCTTATGGGGTGAATTTTGAAAAATCCTCTCTTATTGCTAGTTCGTCTACGTTGTAAAAAGAAAGCTTGTGCTAAAATTTCACACACTATACTAATATTATAAAGCCGAAGAGTTTGTTTGGTTGAAAATTCTTTCAGTGTTGACAGTCCATTTATTGAGGAAGGCTATAGGCTATATAACATCATACTATAACTTATTAGCCACGGAGCAAATACAAAGGTTATATCGTTACTCCGCTCCTATTGGAGCGGAGTTTTAACCTAATGTTGGAAAATGATTCCATTTGAATGCTTTCCATGCATGTGCTGCGTAAATAGTTAAAGTTTCGCAAAACTTATGTACTACAAAATTGTTTCCATTTAAAAGTTCAAGAAAAAGATGATATCTTTTAAGATTGGCTCACTATGACCTTTTTATGGCAATCTAATTTGTACTACCTGTTCCCGTGACTCTAGTGGGACCTACCCCAACGAATTGGCTGGCATCTCTTTGATACGTGTGTGGAACCCTATGCACCTTCGACGGCTCGGGCTCGGCCCTTACTAGACAGCCAGGAACAGCGAGCTACCCTTGGCTTGTCATCCACAACCCTGCGTCTACCATAGCTGGAAATCGCTTGTCGATTTCCGACGCCCGGAGCGTCTCCTAAGCTGTGGCAGCTGCTGAGACGCAAAGTTGTCATTCTCTCACGGTCGACCATCTCCTTCGTTCACATTACTGCATCGCGGAAGCGACCGTTTCTAATTTCCTCTCACTGCGAACCATAGCCAGGCGCGAGAGTTTGCCTCTTATCCTCTGAGTGATTCCCACAATAGTGACACCCAGACGTTCTTCCGCTTAAATTCGAAACAGTAACTCCTGAATTGGCCCCGTTAGGTGAGGACCTGCTACAGGTAAACAATAAGATAGCTGTGGCGCTTCTTTGGCTTTTCCTCAAAAGGGGGGTGTAGCTCGGCGATTGTGGTGTGACAAGCGCAGGGTTGTGACAGTCCCTGGCTCCATAGCGCTATTAGATCTCGTTCATCATGCCGTGATTTGTTGCGGCAGCGAAGTTTCGCCCCGGTGTTGAACCACCATTCGGAAATCGTGCAAGTGTACAACGACTGTTGCCTCAAAATCCCACCACGACTAGTCGGCAAGGAGGCACACCACTTCACGAGAGACCATGCGATATCACCGCACCATCCAGATAGCTAAGACCCTATGGGATTCATTCAGGTTTCGAACTGGTCGCTTTCGCAGCGACGATACCCGGGCCATGAACCGCACTATCCTCTAGTAAGACCTCCGATAGACTAATTTTGACAAAGTGCAGGCGATAGTCCTTAAAATTAGTATTAGTATTATTAGTATTTTGAGCACCTATTAAGTCGATTCTAACAACAATATGTCTTTTATTATGTTTCTGTCAGAAAACTATAATTTATGTCACTTACTACAATCACATATTTCTTGGTTTGTCACAGTCGTGGAGTCGGGGTGGGTGCTGCACCTAGCGGCTATCCTGGTCGTGGTCTATATCTGGAGCTGGGTGGAGGAGAACGCGACATGTCGCCACCGTCTGACAATGTGATGTTTGACAACCAGTGCTACGCCACGACGCCATCTTCGTCTAACGGCAACTCAGATCAAGAGCCGTGTCAACGCCGCGATTCGAGACAACCGCACCATCATTCGGTGAGTATTGAACGTGCAAGTTAGGTTAAATCAAACAACCCAGTAGGTGTGCTGGAAAAAAAATCACAAGTTTAAACATAATCATATACATTTTATAGTGCGTAATTTTTAAGCTTATTACCTAATAAAATAAAATGAATTTGCCTAGCCTGAATGGCGAGTTCTTAAACAATGCACTGACAAAATTGTTTCTCTCACGCCACTTCTATTTTACAGTTCGAAAGTTACTCGATCTATTGAAACATTGGCATTCATATCATATATTATTCATTGGATTCTATTCTATTCTACAAGTTTTTTTGTGCGGCTGTACTCATATAAATCCGTAAGACCATTACCTACTTTACATCGCATCATCTTTATTTTGCTGTGCCCGACAGGGGTCCATATTGATCTTGACAATATTTTATATCATCTATTAACGTAATACACACAATAATAATATACTTAATATATGCAATAAAGAATCCAGTACCTCAACCTCAATTCGCGTTGAACTGAATGTTATGTATTTGTGTCTCAAACAATCCGAATTAGCACAATTTTAAAACATTGTTGGTTTTGCCTCAGAAGCCGTGCTTGTCTCGTCAAGCGTCTCAATCAAGTGCTACGCCAGCCCCTGGGTCACCCACCTCCCGGCTGCTTCTGGAATACGAGATGCATTTGAGGAACACGCTCGCCAAGGGGATGGACGCTGAGAGCTACAGTTTACACACTTTCGAAGCTCTGCTGAGCCAAAGCATGGAAGATTTAGGTAAGTTACAACGACCAACAATCATCAGGCAGGGACCCAAGAATATAACACCAGTTTCGCCAGAGAGTCCCATAGTGATCAATTCCAGATTCCGAACAATGAACTTCTCACCTTATAATTCCTGCCTCTAAAAACTACTTAAATGGAGTATTTAAATATAATAAGATTTAAAAAAAAGTAGTTCAATGATCGTGTTACAGCAAATTGTTTACTGTTTAATGGATCTATGTTTATGTAACGATTCTTTACAATTTTAGTAGTTATATTTGTCTCACTTTTAAAGGCTTCAGTGACACAAATATCACATTTCCAATGAAAGTTTATTATTAAAAGATAATAGTGTTGAGAGTGAACCATCCAGAGTCTTCAGCTGTGTCACATAGTTAGAATGACTCTCTTTTCTAATACCCAATACGCACGCTCTACATATGTGTATTTTCACACCTAGCCGTGGGTCAACCTAAATTTGTTCCATAAACACTACTCGGTCACTGCCTGTCTCCATATCAGCTTTTATCACAGCAAGATAATACAACGTAGTTCGTAACGTACACGAGTAATTTAATATCATAGTCAGGAATCCTTACTATTGTTCTTCTCCATAGAGATCTACGCTTTGGAACGTGCAATTTAGCTTCACTTTTTTTACACTGACCGACATTTGATTATTCAAAAGTCTGTAAATGGTCTATTTGAAATAAATGTTTTTGATTTGATTGGATTTGGATTCAATGGGGTTTTGAACCGATCATTCATTGATAAAAACGGCAAGGATTTAATCTTATCCCAACAACATCTACTAACGAATGCATTAATTTTAGAATACAACGACAACGTGTCATCTTCCAATCAACGAAGTCCTTATCCACCGAGACGACGTAAGTATCTGCAAAGAGTAAACATGAATTTTATAATTTACTTACAAAACTTTTGGCTTATTGACACTTTTAAAATTTAATAAAAAAATAAAACAGCATGCAGCCAACTTTGTAAATCTAACTTTTAATATTAAAATACATTTTTTACAACATAAACTGCACACGATTCAGCCCTGTTTGTATTTAATTTGAACCCTGTTTTTGTTTTGTTGAGGACCGACCCAAGAATCAATTCTTCAATCTTTGAGACACCTTAAGGAGGCTGCGTTAAGGGACCGAGGTGATAAACATTGATTATTTATTATATGAGTGGTATCATTGCATTACTGTGTATATCTATGCAATATGTACCTATGTTGGAATGTTAATAACTATGTATTCTATTAACCTAACCCGTTAATTGTTTTCTTTATTTTCTTATTGCCATGGACATTTCATTTTGTTCTTGTAAAAGGAGGAGCATGCCACTCACAGACCAACATTTTTCACATTGTAACTATCCTTTACCACGCCTGTGGGGTGAATCAATCAAAATTCATTTATAAGTATCTCATAAAAAATACCTACAGGCGTATTTTGTAAATAACTTAAAACTTAACTTGTTTGATTTACCCCAAAATAATGATTGTCTTAACAAAACACACTATATCCTAAGCCTTTTTGCCCCTTTATATCACCATTATATTAACGCTATATGTTATATATTTATATCCACGTAGATGTTCAAATAACCACGTATCATTTGTGTAGACAGTCAAACAAAGTGTTAAGCTAATGCAGCCAACTAATTCGCTGCTAGTTTCACTTATTGTTCTGTTGTCAATGGTTGGCATCACTCTTCAAGCATGCTCTACAAAGTCGATGGCCCATATTTAAAAAAAAAATGCCGGCATGGTACAGACGTAATAAAAGTGAATATTGAAAGAGTAGTGGAAAGATTTTTTCAATACATTTACTAGAAAACCCGCTCTGATCCCACCAGTTTTAGGCACGCCATTCACTGTTTTTTGCATTAGTGCAGAAAAGCGCGCGTGCTCGCCCCTACCATAATTTTATTACATGTATCGTATCAAACTAGGTGTGTGTCGACTCCTACGAAGAGCGCGTCAAACCCCGTTTATTTATGTCTTCGTAAGTTTGTTGAAAAACGTTGTTTGATACACGTGGAAGGAGTGATGGCCGACTCTCAAACAAATGGTGGCATTCTTTTTTTGCGTCAAGTGATGGAATATATGCAAAAGCATATAGATTATATTTATAAATAATATTGTCTTCAACACTACTATTAATAGAATCCCCGTTTTAAAGATATACCAGTTTATAGTTGGTAAAATTACGTATATTATGTCAATAATACCTACTAATCAATAAACGCATTTTTTAACGAACGACAAGGTGTCATATGAATGTTAAAATGTCTTAATGCCTTGCTTTTTCTCTTGTGATTTTGCTATACACGAATTACTCTACGATGTCATTTGTGTCGTTATAACCGCAAATCATTTATCATAATACAGAAATGTATTTCCTAAGTAGGTATATTAATGCAACACAGAAAGCAAAGCATTTATGATACTTGACTAAAATTTATATTAGCGGCAACAATAAAAGTTCGGTTTAGCCACTATCCAAAAGTAATGAAGTCAAGCCAGTAAAAGAAAAACGAAGTCGTGATTATTTATTATATTATCGTACAAAATCTAATCAACTCAGTTTCCAATTATGAACATAATTTTTAGCGAAACCCGAAACATGTGTGTAGTATTTTTATTTAAACAATCTCTGTACAATGGGGGATGAGCTGCTCGCGTCCGTAGGGGGATGAGCTGCTCGCGTCCGTAGGATTTACTTTAGTTCTGACCACCCTACACGTGTCCCCTGGGTACGAGCAGTAAACGCGGTGGTAGGCCAAAGCATCGGCTGTCGGCTTTTAAGTTACCACCCACCAGTCAAAGCCATGCCGCCAAGCGATCCGTCGTGTTCCGGTATGATGACTGGTGAAGCCGTACGGTGGAAGTTGGGTCTGAACAGTTGTGTTGCGATGTTGACCGGGTATGATGCACCAGCTGTTGTTGCGTCGGACGTTTGATCATGGAGGGTAGCGGGATCCGAAGCACGGTGCTCTGCTGGCCGACCGCTGGTAGTTGGGGGCCCAAGTAGTGTGCCAGCCACACATGAAAGGCTGCCCCGCCAACTGCGAAAAATCCCAGGGTGGCCCCATCGTGCCGGTTAGCGACCGGGAGAGAGGACCCGATGGCGATCCCTGGGGGGGTTCGGGCGTCCCCGCAGTCTCCAGATCAACCCCCTCAAAAAAAAATATAGTGAAAGTTAAAAAGAGATGCAAGTGTCAACAGCGGATGCACGTCCTCTCATTCAAAGTGCACCTCTCAAACATTAGAGGACTTCACTCCAATCTCGATGCGGTCCACCACCATCTAGAAACTGACAAGCCACACTTGCTTTTCTTGACGGAGACGCAGATTAGATGTCCGCCAGATGCGGCGTACCTCAACTTGCCTGTGTCTACCGATCGCACAGCGGTGATCAGGAGACGACTCGAATGTTTGACCACCTCAGTGAGGCCGCCGATAAGGCTCTGCATCGGCACCCTGATGCGCAGCTCGTCACTCTGGGGGACTTTAACGCCTGTCACCAGGACTGGCTTTTCCCTTACCAGAAGACCGACCACGCTGGGAGAGAAGCACGAAACTTTGCGGTGTCGATGGGCCTTTCCCAGCTGGTGAAGCAAGCGACTAGGGTGCCTGATATAGCTGGTCATACTGCAAACTGTCTGGACCTTCTGCTGACCACCGACCCGGATAGATGTATCGTAACAGTTTCCTCACCACTTGGAACTTCGGATCACTGTCTGGTGAAGTCTGTATCGTCCTTCTCCCCTCTTGACTGCGACTCTCGTGGTGAACAGCGAATGTGGCGTTACAGGTCAGCAGATTGGGATGAGATGCGTCACTTTTTTGCGTCTTATCCTTGGCAGTGGGTCTACTTCTCTTCTGAAAATCCGTCGATCTGTGCGGATGCTGTATCCGATGTGATACGTCAAGCTATGGAGTATTTCATACCTTATAGTGATGTACCCATCGGAAGCTCAGCTCACCCATGGTTCAATGCTGATTGCGATCTAGCTGAAGAGCATAAGCATTCGGCGTTTTTAAACTGGGTTGACGCTCGTGACCGCAAATCCCCGGATCTGAGCTCAAAGAAGAGAGCCTTTAACCGTGCTGCCAAGTCCTACAAAAAGGCACTAAAGAAGGCTCGCTTTGACCGCATTACCCATATTGGCACAAAGCTCTCTGCACAGCCATCCGGTAGTAGAGCGTTCTGGTCCCTTGCCAAATCGGTCGAAGCGAACTTCTGTCGGCCCACATTGCCTTCGCTGGTTAAACCTGACGGAACACTGGCTCATACGGCGAGAGAGAAAGCAGGTCTCTTTGCATCTCTCTTGGTCCATAATTCTCGTCTTGACACTGGCAATGCTACTCCACCGACCCTACCTCACTGCGGCACTTCGATGCCCGAAGTTCGCATAAGGAACAAAGAAGTTCTGAGAGCACTGTGTCGTCTAGACGTGAATAAAGCTAGTGGACCAGATGGTATACCTGCGATTGTTCTCAAGGCTTGTGCGCCCGAGTTATCTCCTGTATTGACGCGCTTGTATCGCCTCTCGTTTAGGACTGGGATAGTGATCCTGCTAACTATCGGCCGATTTTGGTATTGAACTTACGTGTATTGAACTCGCGCCTCATGGCATACCTAGAACGTAACGATCTCCTCAGTGACCGGCAATACGGGTTTCGCCGCAATCGGTCTACTGGGGATCTACTAGCGCATGCCACCCACTTATGGGGCGAGGCCCTCGAGAAGAATGGGGAAGCGATTGCGGTCTCTTTGGACGTCTCAAAGGCCTTCGACAGGGTATGGCATGCTAGTCTCTTAAGTAAGCTTCCGGCATATGGCATATCCCCTGGTCTGATTAACTGAATAAAAGACTTCCTGAGAGAACGGTCTCTTCGTGTTGTTGTCGATGGATGCTCATCAGAGCCCATGTCGACTAATGCCGGAGTTCCTCAGGGGTCAGTAACTCTTTTCCTGTTGCATATTAATGACCTGCTGATGCCCGGTATCTATAGGTATGCAGATGATAGCACAGTTGTAGATACCTGCCAGGTACTCGGACTAGTAAGGAACAAATCCGGTCCGAACGAGAGGCTATGGTAGAGCGTGTGAATATCTCACTTCAGGCAGTCTCCGAGTGGGGCGAAACCAATCTGGTGGGATTCAACGCCGCCAAAACACAGGCGTGTCTGTTCACCGCCAAAAGGAGCCCGTTCACCTCGGCTCCTACTTTTCAGAATGTAACATTGGATTGTACCGACCGCCTTCAGCTCTTGGGTGTTGAAATTTCCTCCGACCTCAATTTTGGGCGGTTCATTGAGTCCAAAGCCAAAGTTGCTGCTAGGAAACTAGGCGTTCTAGCAAAGGTCCGGCGGTACTTCACACCGGGACAGCTTTTAATGTTATACAAAGCACAGGCCCGATCGTGTGTGGAGTACTGCAGCCACATATGGGCTGGTGCTGCAAAGTGCCACCTGGCAGCTTTGGACTCGGTGGAAAGGCGTGCGAAGAGACTGATTGGTGATCCAGATATGGTTAAGTCCAATCTTCAAAGCCTTGAGCACAGGCGTAGGGTAGTCAGCCTTTCGGTGTTTTACAGGTTGCATTTTGGAAAGTGCGCGCAAGAATTGCATGACTTGATTCCGCCATCCCATTTCTACCACCGGACAAACCGACGTACGGCGAGTATCCACCCTTACGTTGTTGAAACCTCCACGGTCCGGACTAAGCGTTTCGCTTCGTCATTTATACCGCGTACATCGAAGGACTGGAATAATTTGCCTGCTGCGGTCTTCCCGTCCGATTACAATCTGAGCGTCTTCAAGGCTAGAGTGAATAGGCTCTTAATAAACTAGTGCGCCTCACTATCAACGATTACATCACCGCTTACCATCAGGTGGGATTGCAGTCAAGTACTAGTTTATATCAGATAAAAAAAAAAAAACATAACTGTATCATGAATAATCACAAAGTTATAAGCTTGTTATGTCATTAAAAATTCATAGTCACTGAGGCATCCACGTGACTGAGGTGTTGTTTTTCACTTGCACCCAGTTGTTTGCTGGCGCCTAATACTCGCTATAATCTGCCGTGCAATGTGTGTGGTACTTAGTATCGCTAGTGTCCTTTGTGTGTGTGACTTGTGATTTTTAAATATATTGTTGAGAAAAATAACATATGGTGTAAAAACTATTGAAATCCATACAGTTACTGATTCTGAACAAACTATATTCAAGTTTTGCATAAACTAAAAATAATGTTGTATAGACACATAATTTCACCAACAATTTCCTCGCCGTTGTTCTTTGTCACTGCAGCCCTCGGCTCCATAAGACCCTCGCCAAGGCTCGGGTGAATGCCGCAATTCACAATGGCAAACATTTTCCACGTGTATCAAAATGTACTGTGTTTTGACCGTGTAAACGTAAGACAGTATCTACTGATATACCTATTAAGAAGTTCCTTCGCCTTAATGTTAGCAATACGGAAAAACAATGTTGCAATATTTTTAGCAATTAAATTACTCAATATTCGGGAGATTAACTAATATTTCGTTACTTTTAACTTCTTATTTTGGAAGTAAAAACTATTTTTGAATAAAGTATAAGATGCTGGGCTCTATTCAGATTTTCCTGCCCAAATATTGTACCACTCCATTGACAACTTCCTTTTTGACCTGATTTTTTAAATAAAGTCCCATTCCCCTCATAATTCTCCAAAAAGTATTGCAACTACCGTTAAAATCGATTTCGTTTTGCATTTTGGGCAAAAATTTTGTTAGAATAGGCAACTCTTTTCACTTTTTTACCTTCTTTTTTCTGTAGACAGACAGGGGAGCGAACATTACGGCGAAGGAACTTCTTAAGTGAAACGCACTACACATCAGATCTATAAGAAAAGACATGAAAAGTAATTGGAAAACCACAGATCGAGATAAAATCATGAAACAATAATCCTATGATTGAAAACCTATGATTCAGGCCATAAAAATGCTAAGTCTGACACATTTTTCAATAAAAAGTTTTTATCTATTGTAGTTTGTTCATGACAAAAAAATGTAACTGGCCAAAACCAGCAAAAAAACCAGGTAAAAGCCAGAAAGGAAAAAAATTCGTTTTTTTTAATAGCTGCTCGGCCGTGACACTTACTTAAGTAGAAAAGAGTTTTTATACTAAATATAAAGAAACAAACTCGGAGACATTATTATTTAATCACATTCACATTAATTAACAAGAAAATATTGGAATATTACCAGTCAAATGTGTGACCGTATCGAAGCATTAAGTTTTTTAGAGCTATGTGCCAAGATATCGCGTTATTATAGTTTAAATTTTAGACTGACTCTGACTGACATTTTTGATTGACTCTAAATCATTTGGCCTAAATTCTTTGGCCGAGTGGTGGGACTACTGAGCTAAAGTCTTGCCTTTTTTTTAAACCCTTTAGCATGTTTAAAGCTAATTTTAGAGAGAATTTTTTAATGATGTCTCCGAGTACGTCAGTTATTCATTGTCCATCTCTTGTCCATTTACGTACCATAAATATTTCGATGTCGTGATGCTAATAAATACATCCTAATGTTTGTGAAAGAAGCAGCGTCGCAGTGTTCGGGAGGAGGTAGCCGATCATCAACATTGCCGCTGCCACATCGCCTTGGCGTCGAACGGCAGCATAGCGCCAGGTCTGACCGCGACGGATATTACAGGTTTATATCTTTCTTCTTTTAAGTAACCCATTCTTCTTTTACTTCAAATACCTAACTTTGAATTGAAGACACACGTTCTCATTTCTACAAATAGTAAATTAGGTACATTTACAGTGCATTTCTAAAGTAGGTATTGATATTCTCAAAAAATTACGCATGTACCGTATCCGTGACAGAAATAAAAAACTGAAATTGTAAATATTATAGAAGCAGAAAAGATTTATATCTTTCTTCTCTCTAATGTATTTTTACTAGACATCCCTTCCTTGAAGAGAGATCATTCAAGTCTATAAGATTTAGGCTTTAATATGAAGGTGACAAGTAAAAAAAAATATGGATGGTCATAGTTACGGCATTGTGTATGTGAGTATGTGTACCTACTTAATTGGGTAATACTTTCCATATAAAATACACTATTCTATATACAAATATCCCAATCATGTTTGAGCACTAAGAAGTCCTTTTTGTTCTACAACCCAATGTATCTTCATTATCAACGATCGTACACAAACGATTCACAGGTACACAGTACAGCTGATATAGAAATGATCTCATAATCCGCTTGTATAATTTCAACTGCCCGAGCTGCAGATGTACTGGTCACGTCTTTGATCCGCTCGGCCTTCTTACTTTCAGGTGCCCGGGATTACTTCACTCGGTCATATGTGGATATTATTGGATTGCTCTCAAGAATCCCTTTGCAACCGTATACGATTTCTATATTTGACTTTGACTTGTTTACAAGTTTAGGACGATGTCATCTATCTAATGATTAAAGTTTCGTTTTTTTAGTTACATTGAATATATTGTATGGTGTTAAAGTAAAATTTTACACCTAATTATATTCACTGTAACTATTTTAAATGACTGTTTATATCTCGATTTTGACAATGAATATTTAAACGACTATCAAACGAATAGCTCCTCCGAGTAAAAAAGTCTTAATTTTGCTGTAAAATAAAGATAAATGACCAACTCGAAATGCAGCAAAATTACCTTAAAAATGGCAGCGCTTTCCTCTACCGTGCACAACGCATCTTTTGCGCGAGATTTTACTAAGCGTACCGAATCCTTTGACTCTTTAGCTATACAGTACTGTTATAAAATTAAATGTAGCTGAAACTTCAAACTGTATTCTCCAATTTTTTATCAATAAAATTTGACTCCCTCAAAAACATGACTGTGGTACATTGATATACAAAAAATAATTCAATGCTGTCGTAATATAATATCTGGCGTGACGGTAGTTTTCTAAAACATGGTTTCGACGACGTTTTCGACGGCATTTTCCAAACTCGTGCTACACAGGGAATGGACATAAACGTATTAAACAAAAGAAAAATGAAGAGAATAAAGTATTCTTCCATATTTTTTGTTTCGATTTATTTATAATTAAGCCGAAAATAAATCCAATTCTCAATTAGTGTTCATTTAAAAATAGAATCGCACTTTTTTAAAACTCGTCGGAATTAAAACTCTTTGCTGATCTAACTTCTACCTATTTACTCGATTACAATTGTTACTGGTTTTTTATACCATACCTAATTCACTGGGTGAATAAAAAACTTTTCCCGCTACAATATCTGTCACTATATATTTTCAAAACTTCGTATCATTAGGAACTACAATTTTATTTACGTTTTTATGCACATTGAAAACCATTTTTAATGAGTGCTTTATTTTCAGTGATCGCAATGAGCTGATGCGGGAACGTGAACGGGAGCGCGAGCGGGGTTACCTGAGTGACCACAACTCCAGGTATGTTCAATTCATACACGAATATACTACACTAGGAATACCTAGAAAAATGTGTGAATTTTTTGTCCGAGTGTATTTTTTTTTTTAATTTTTACTCATATGGTGAAAAAACTAAAAGCAATGTTCTAAGTACCTATTTTTAGTAACTATATTTTATACGCGATTAATATTACAAAAGTTAACAATAATTTGATCATACTAACTGAAAAAATATCTTTAGTTCGTTCAGGATAATACTCCATTATTTTAATTGCTTTTCTTTCTGTGCGGATCATTAAGCCTATTTAGGACGTAAGATGCCATTAATTGATTAGATATATGGGCGGTGTGAACCATAAATATGGATATTTCGATTTCCGATCCATCTAATAAATATAGCTAAAGGGTAAGATTGTTATTGAAAAAAAAACAAGCCACTTGTTTTTGTGCACCAAGCCTGTTATAGAGTAAACAATAATGACTCAGCGTGACGAGGTACTGCTCGTTTTATAAAACGATCAACAAATTCTGCGCTAAACAAAAAACAACTTTTTAGAACAGAAAATCCAATCAGTAATAAATTTTAGTTAGTTTGTCACTTCGCGTAATCAGTTAAAAAGTGCTGTTGCCAGTGCAAATTTTTAGCAACACACAAAGCACGCTTCTTTAAGAAAATCAGTCGATACAAGCAGGAACAAATACTAAGTAGCAAGGTACAATAATGTTTTAGTCAATAGCTTTATGCTATAAATAAATATGAAATTCATATTTATGCTAATACCTACAGCCAAAAGCTTATCCATTGATATTGTGTAATTGAAGTTTTCCTTTCGTTTGTTTCAGGGACAGGGTGCGAGATCGTGATCAAGGATATCTTAGTGATCATCAGTCAAGGTCAGTACCTGCACAGTTTGTAAAAAGAAATATTACATTATTTAACAAAAAATCGCTAATTTGGTTAGAAACAAAACAGTTTTTCGAATGATACTGTAATGGGTTCCAACACAAATTTTTAGCATTTAGACCAGCTTTATGTACAAGTGCTGTTATTATTCATTTGATATGAAATGGTTACAAAGTTTTTAGCTTTCACGAGGTTCTCGTTTTGAGAGACGGCTATATTGAAATCCTTAAGCGACGCTCTAGTCCAGTGGTTCTCAATATTTTTTTTAAACGAAACCCTATTGGAAGGCAACATATTTGACGGTGCCCTTAAAAAAAATTAAGCAAAAATTTAAATCATGAGGAAAAACGTCTGAAAACACCTGAGCCCACAACTACATAAGGCGATCCATTTGACGACGGACTGTTAAAGAGATGGTGGTATATAGGGTGTAAAGCTCCATCCCTCTTTCTCGCTCGCACACTTGACATTTTAACACGTTAAGGCAAGGCCACTGGTCTTTACAGTTTCTTTTACACTATAACTACTTAACTAGTATTTACACGGAGCCCGGAAAAAGCCTTTGTGAAGCCGTAGGGATCTGCGGAGCACACTTTGAGTATGATTGCACTACTCGATTTAAAACTACTTTCTCAGGCTTATTGGAAACACTAGCCCTGTCAATCTTGATAGACCGATCCCAGTGTAAGTATAATATGCGGCTGGCATTCTCAAGAAGTCGTTCGGGCGCATACCTACAGTGCGGTACTTCTGATTCCACATGATTGTTGCTGGTGGGTAAGCACTCCTGGACAATATACTAAAGCTAAAATTGTACATTGGAGAAAAACAACTATTATAAACTAGTGTCCGACCAAATGTTCGGTTTCGGTCGAGTTTTGGCAAAAAAACGTGTATCGGTTTGGGTAGCAAACCTGTCAAAACTACGACCGAAACCGAAACTTTATTCGGGAGCTCTTGCGCTGTGAGCTTGGGATCGGTCAAGTTCAACGCTTTAAATTCCTTCCAAGCGAGTAAGCAACGAAGACATTTTGCCATGTCTACGTGCCTAATCATGTCATGACTGGCTTGCGTTTGCAGTTTGTTTTAACTACTCCCAAACTAAAATTAAGTGCAGTAAAATTCATGATAGTCAATGAATTAAATACCTAAATTAAAAATACTTTAAAAAAATAAGAACTGACTAATTATAATAACGTTTTCTTTATTTTTCCCTCAAACCATGATCCTTGTAAAGTAGTTTCGGTTTCGGTTTCAGCCGTAACTGAGACTGTTGCCAACATTCGGTTTCGGTTTTGGTTGAAAAGTTCGTTTGGGTCGGACACTTTTGCTTGTTTCAAATCTCAAAACATGTTGAGTAATAGGTAAGATTAACTTGTAAATAATACTTATATTGCTCCAAAATATGATTTGTTTTACTAAATTGTATTTTAATTATCTCGAAGATCGGGTAAAAAGTAGAGTATTCAACACGGGGATAAAGCTGTCTTTATCTTGTGCAGCTTGAATTCCTCACTTCACTCAGTTTTCTTTATTAATTCCCCCGCAATTATCGGGAGTTAATTATATAAATCCCTCACTAACGTTCGGAATTAAATTAGCAACCTTCGTTTCAAAATTTGACTGGCCGCCCGCGTCTTTAAGACACTGCTTTATCCCCTAGTTACATAATCTACTATTATTACTTACTAAGAACCTTTAGCACAGGTCAAATAACACTATACCTTAATAAGGTCTCTAAGTAAAAATACAAAAAGTCATGTGCTTTTTTTAGTTTCAATATTACTTCGTACAATTATCAACTATCAACAGAGCATACATATAAGGGACACGGTCGATAAATAAAAATACATTAAAACTATAACATAACATTAAATCAAATTGGAGCTGCTTGGTGTTAGAGATATAGCACTGCTAATCTTCAAAGATTATTTGAACAACCGTACCCAAAGAACTATATCACTTCAGTGATAAAGAATTCCTGTCCTACGGAGTGCCATATTTCAATGACATCTGCAGAATGTTTCTCCCCAACTCGAAGATCTTTTTGCGCGCTACTTTTAATATTATCCCATGTTGACCCGCCAACTTTATAACCACGGTGTCATTGGTATTTATATACCAATGACATCGTCTTTAGCGCACACGTGAAATAGTGAAATGGCTCAATGTAAATCTGCCTACCCTCAACTGTACTAAGACATCATATATTCCATTCGCCATCCGTCAGAGTGCCTCTCCGGACCACACCCTCATGCCAATGTCCAACACTCACGCGTAGCGATCAAGTTAAATACCTTGATGTTCAAATAGATGCTCGCTAAATTCGAGAACGCTAAGACTAATACATACCTTCAAGTCATTAGAGGTTCTTCTAACCCTGATTCTCTAAAAATTGTGTTATATGCTCCGAGCATAAAAAAAAAAACGAGAACGAACGATATTAAACTGTTTTTCTTAGAGTGGAAAAAGCCCAGAGAGCAATACTGAAAGTGATGCTACGGAAACCCTATCGCTATCCAACATCTCAACTCTACTCAGACTGTAAGTTACCAACAGTTTGTCATTTCTTCGTTTTTACTATCTGTGCTCAGCAAACATTTCAGCATCACACTGTTTGTTCCCAACAAACGAACTAATATCCCCCCTGGTACAAGACATCAACAAAACTATGCTCAAACTGAACCACCTCTCAAGTACATAGCCTGCGCCTGGGTGCCGCCACTGTGCGGAACGCCTGGAGGACACGGTGGAGCACACAGTCGAGGTGTGCCCTGCTTGGGCGGAGCACCGCCGTGCCCTCGTGGGGGCGATCGGCCAAGCCATGGTCCAGAGCGAGGAGGAGTGGCAGGCGGTCGCCTCCTTCTGCGAAGCAGTAATGCTAGCAAAGGAGGAGGGCGACCGCTTCAGGCAACGGCGCCGTTTTATGCACTTTAATTTTAATGCATAAAACACCTTACACCTCAATCTCTCATATAGTCACCACTCATATTTCATAAACATATATTCACTCATTTAGTATTTATATACCGATACTTGATTTTTCCTTCCCTTTTCTTAAAATAAACGAGTAATAATATGTTTTATATAAGTATAGTAAATCTGATGATTAATAGGTTGGCACAGTCTGCTGTTGTAATAATCCTTACTTATGTAACCTCACAGTTGAATACTGTCTCTTAAAATACAGGTTATCCTAGTTTGAGAGGCAGGTCTCATAATATCTGTAGGTATTAATGTAGTTAACTTTTTGTTAACCAGTGTATACTAATGTATGTATGTTTCTTTGTGACAATAAAAGTCTATTATTATACGCCTAGCCCTTTAAATCCTGCGAGGCAGTAATGCGAACAAACGGACAGTAACTGTGAGAGAACGGACATCCTCACGTCCCAGCCGCCGCCACAGGAGATACCCCGGGCTTCGGGAGTCGTAGGACAAATCCCGGCCACCGTAGGCGTGGGCTTACGGAAGAGCAATGGCACAAAATAGATAGGTAGCAATGGGTAGCTCGCTGACTGCACCGGCCGTCCGTCGAGACACACGCGCACGAGCCCAAGCACGAGCGCCTCTAAGAGATGTGAATGAGATGAAGATTAGCTTTACTTTTAGGCATGAAACATAAATATCTCGACTGGAGCAGTAAGGTTACTGTATTCGGAAACAAGATAGAATATAATATTTTTTCGAAGGTATAATTAACTGACCCTTATAGCGAATACCTGATAAAAAAAAGGATTTATTTCGTTTTAATACCACTCATCTAATATCACTGGTATTTGTTGAGCTCGTGTTTATTGCCTATTCCGAATGGATACCATTGCTACAACGAATACTAATAGAAATTCAAGGATCTAAAGTACAGTCAGCCAAAATGGTTTGTATAGGACCTTTAATTAAAATAAAATTCGGTTAAATTTATTTATTTATTTATTTATTTATTACATCTTGGAGGACTTACAGCTTAAACAAGCAAAAAATAAAAACTAACATAGACGATAGCAAGCCAATTACAAGTCCTCACGTATAGTGTCAGAATTACAATTGAGAAGTGACCATAGCACTCTTTGCACAATGATTGGTGAACCTTGTCCCAATGATTGAAATCCAAAAAAAAAATATAGGTATATATTTAACAAATATCTAGTATAGTATAAATTGTGTTCTGATAACCAGCTCTAAATAACAACAAGCTACCGTTTCTTTTATACAAGTCAAGTTTTCTGTTTTCCCCCAAGATGTTGAGGGTTGATTATAGCTTCCTCAGACATTATTTAAAAAAAAAGTGATTAGTTAGTGAAATTTTTTGTATATTACAATCGTATAAAAATATTTGAAAACCAAAATTTGATTAGGTTTGACTTGAGCTGATTGTACTAAATTCAAGTCACTGGTATGGGTTCGTACATTAAATTAAATTATTTAAAGAGTGGTCTCCGTTCAGAATAGGCATCAAAATGCATTCGAAGTGGATACTAATTAGATGTTTGGTATTAAAATGGAATAAATCATAAAATGCAGATCGTAAACAGTAACAGTTTAATTGTGGTAGACATGAAGGTTGATTTCTATACAAGATGTCACCAAAACTGTAGCGCCCAATTGGGACAATACCCGCTAGAGCTACAAGGAACGTTAACAAGAATTACCGTGACCCTGGAAAGCAAAGGGTAACTGAAGGGCACAGGTGGGTTTTATTCAGTAAAAGTCTGAGACGCCCTTCTAACTCACGCCCAACTAAAAAAAAAAGTAAAATCTAAACCATTAATGAGTGCAGAATTTCTATTGTCATTATATTTGCCAATGGTAGGTCTTAACTCTTTGCACCCAGGAATGCTCATCGCTATCGCATAGTCGCATAGAAGTAGTCGACTTGCGAGTTTGCGAATCGGTAAACATCTCATATGATGTACAGAATCAAAATAACAAAACAAATTCATCCTCATCAAAACATTGTTACATTGGGCAGACAGCGCGTGGAAGTCAACCTAGATCTATTTTAGTTTAGGGTGGAGCTCAGTGGGCTCACAAAACTCGATCAATCTTAAAGCTAACCGAACTTTATCTATTTTGTATATCTTAGCTCCTAGAAATGGTTTAAAAGCAATAAGCAAGTACAAGAATATAGAAATAGTTCTACAACAGTCTACCAGTACCTACGTGCTAAATGCGGAGTTCAATCAAATGTTACAGATTACAATGTTGGTTATTTTCAGTCCTGAATAACATTTAGGTACTTGGTAGTTTTATACCTTGTACAATATATTCACAAGCCAAAATATGTAACTAGAAATACCAGTAGCACCTAGTACACTTTGCATTTGGGTCCTAATTCTAATTCAAAATACTATTCGTCCATTAAACTTGTAACTTTATTACTGTATTAAGCAAATAGGTACTCTTATCAAAATGACCAGCATGACACGACCAAGATACTTAGTTTTATGACATGCAACTAGATATCTGCATGCAAATGATCTACTAAGGTATGTAAATTACAAAGTTACTGTAAAAGTGTTATCCCTTAGGATTTATTTAAGATGGTTTTTAACGTTCAATGCTAAATATACAATTAGGCACATAACTGATAACACGACACAACATTTACCAATACTGGGTTTGAAATCTAAATTATATTTTTAATGTTCGAAGGAACCTATCACGCTAATATTATACATAATTTGTCATTATATGTATGTGTTTGCTATTCCTTCCTAATTAAACATCTGTATTTAGACGAAAAGATAATACCCAAATTAGCATCGAGATTTTCCAGCAACACCCAGAATTCAGATCTATATCATATGTTATTTTTTTAATGATACTTTTAAAATAACTAGATCTAACTTCATATAAAGCACAGATAGTGGACGATATACAAAATCCAACTGATACCTATTTATTTTACATGTGTCCGTAGATGTTATATGTTTAACTGAAACTTTTCTTAAAAGTGGATGTGAACAAAACCTGAGACTTAATAACTATAAAATGGTATCCTTCTTCTCTCGGGCTAACCAACGACGGGGAGGGTCGTGCATTATCTTAAAAAATTGCCTACAATTTAGGGAAGTAAAAAATCTACCACTCTCCATTCCTTTTCAATTCGAATGCTGTGCCGTCGAAATAATTAAATTTAACCTAATTATAGTATGCATTTATAGAACACCTACAAGTGATGCCTCGATATTTTTAAATAATCTAGAACTTCTCACCAATAAATTATGTAATAAAGGTAATAAAAAAATCATCATCTGTGGTGACTGGAATATTGATACACTGAAAACAAATAAAACATCAATTGAGTTAAAGTCTATACTTAGTAATAATAACTTAATAAACCACATAAAACTGCCCACGAGAAAAAACGCGTGTTTGGACTTAATAGGAAGTAACATCCGTGACGCTAAGTCTGCAATTCACTATCTAGCGCTTTCAGACCACGAATCAGCACAATCAATAACGGTTAACTTACAAACTGATTCTCAAGTTAAGGATATTCATAGCTCTTGGTTTAGAAATGTAAGAGAACTCAGTGACGAAAATATAATTAAATTTAATGACTGCATGTCAAGTTTATCTTTTTCCGAAGTTTACGAAAATCAATCAACAAATGACGCCTTCGATAGATTACACGACATAATAACCCTTTTCTACAATTTATGTTTTCCCATAGTTAAAGTAAAAAATACATCTAAGCAAGTGAAAAATAGAGGTCTGAGTAAGGGTATAAAGAGATGTTGCATAAAAAAGCGAATATTATATTTAAAATACCATCTCTACAAACATAATAAAAAACAAAACAAAAAAAAATATGACAACTACACTCAAATACTGAAAAAATGTATACACAAGGCTCAGCAGATTAATAGTTTGAATTATATTAATAAAGCCAAAAACACAAGCAAAGCGGCCTGGAATATGATTAAAACAAACACGATTAATATGACAAGTAACACTGAAGTTGACGCTGTTAATGCAAATGGTAAAATGTATGACAATCCAAACAAAATATGTGACTTATTTAATGACTTTTATATATCCCAAACAAAGACGACTAATTCAGCTCAAAATAACATGCAAAATGACGTAAAATTAACGACTCCTCAAAATCCTAAAACCATTTTCCTAACACCAGTTGATGAATCTGATGTTTATAAAATAATTCACAGTCTAAAAACCACTAATTCGACTGGATATGATGACCTGAGCACGAAAGTGCTAAAAATATGTGCAAGGAGTCTAGTGTCTCCCTTAACTTATATTATAAACCTCTCTTTAACAGAAGGAGTATTTCCGACTCGCCTAAAAAGGTCAATTGTCAAACCTCTTTATAAAAAAGGTGTAAAAACTGACATGAGCAATTATCGACCAATAACTCTAATCCCAATTTTATCCAAAATATTTGAGAAAGTTATGTGTATCAAAATAGAAAACTTCTTAACAAGATGTGATATACTCAAAAAAGAACAATTTGGTTTCAGAAAAGGCTGTTCCACTACTTTAGCATGTTTTACGCTAGTAAAATACATAACTGAAAGTCTGAATGAAAAATCTAAGATAAGTTGCGTGTTTTTAGACATGACAAAAGCCTTTGATTTTGTTTGCCATAAAACACTACTCTCAAAGCTTGAACATTATGGGATTCGCGGTAAGGCCAACGACTGGATCAAAAGTTACCTTTCAGAAAGAATACAATGCGTGGAAGTAACAAAAACATATCAAAATGAAAAAAAAAACTTTAGGTCACAATACAAGCAAAACAACTATGGCACCCCACAGGGAGGAATCTTATCCCCGCCACTCTTTCTGGTTTACATTAACGACATTCTAGAGGCGATAGGAAAAGATTGCATACTATTTGCTGATGACACGACAATTATGCTTAAGAGTGACACTGACAAAAATTTAGAAAATGATATCGTTCAGGCGTTGGATAATGCAATCAACTGGCTTGAAAAAAATAATTTGAAAATAAATATGACTAAAACAAATATCATACAATTTCAGACATACAATTCAAACATAAATAAACTTGACATTCAATATAAAAATTCTCACTTGACAGCTATTGATAATTGTGTATTTTTGGGTATAACAATCGACAAAAATTGCAACTGGAAAGCACATATAGATAAAATTCTTTCAAAAATAGATCGTTTTATATATGTCTTAAAAAGAATTAGACAAACGGTAAACCATGATACTGCAATGCTGGCTTACCATGGTTATGTATCATCCGTACTAAGATACGGTATTATAATATGGGGTAACTCAGTAGATTTTGACAGAGTTATTAAAGCTCAAAAAAAATGTATTCGTGCCGTTTGTGGAGCTCACTTTTTAGACAGCTGTAAGCCACTATTTCAAAAACTTAAAATTCTACCTTTGCCTTGTTTATATATTTTTGAAATATGTGTTTTCGTCAAGAAAAACTCAAATTTATTCGAAACGAACATTGACAGGCCAAATAGCCGAACACGGCATAAAGACAGACTTCGACTGCCACCAATTAGGCTAAAATTATTTAAAAAAAATGTTTATTGCATGTCGATTATTATTTTTAATCATTTACCAAATAGTTTACAAGAACTACCATTGACAATGTTTAAAAAAATACTGTTTAATCTGTTATTAATAAAAAAATATTATACTGTAAAAGAATATTTAGAAGACAAGTCAATAGAACCTGTAATGTGCAAGTTAGATTAATTGACGACACTGACTGAATATATTTGCACGCCATGTAATGGCAGGATATGCTGAAACAAATTTACTGTAACACCTTATATATGTACCATATTCTAGCAAATAAATGTTTTGATTTGATTTGATTTGATACATTTTGTGGTTTTCAGGTAACTTCGCTGTAAATTATCCACAAGATACTTGTTTTCATTTTTAGGAAATTGCCTTTCCAACTCTACATTAAATTGTTTGCAATTAATGACGAAGAAATCAGATACATATCTAAATACGGTTATAAGTTGTCTCTTGTGTACATATAATTTAGAGCGGGCAACATGAGATCATTTTACATACGACTGTTCTTATCTGATTATAAAGTTATACACATCTTGCTCTAGATATTTTAAAAACACAGATGTCTTGTGGATATACCGGGGTTTTTACTGAAATCAAATCATAATGCGTAAAACTAATCTAATGAAGATCTCTGAAAATTTGCTATTTTGCGTGTATTTGGCCTTATAATGTACTCATAAAATAAAAAAAAAGTGAAGAAAATGTAACGACAGAAACCTTGGACTTTAATCGTAATTCTGAACAAGGAAATTTTTACCCAAAACCTTTCCAGGGCTTAAAAAAAACACGTTCTTGAACACATTTCGTGAAATATTCAATTAAGTAACTAAATTACTTTTTGTCGTTTAAAAAAATTAATTTTAACTAAGTATAAACATCTTAACTATAAAATATTTTAAATTATTAGGTATATACAAACTTAAAAAAACAATATATATAAACGAGTAAATAAGGCTGAAAAACGGGGAAAACTCATAGGGCATCAAAAAATTAGTCCCCATTGATGTCAATGAGAATAGTGCCCAGAACGCTGGCAGCATTGCCTCGCTATCCAGCGAATCAGCATTACCGGATAGCAATTCGATTCGTTGACCGAAAACAAGCCCAGCCCTCTGGTCACTGTCCTTGGACATTGCCGACGTCTTTAACTCCCTGCCCTGGAGTACGATCCGGAGGGCACTTTAGTACCACCGGGTGCCCGTATACGTCTGTCGAGTGGTCGAGGCCTACCTGTCGGACAGGTTTATAGTTTACCCCGGTCACCAGGGAGACAGGAAAAAGCGAGAGATGTCGTGCGGTGTTCCGCAGGGGTCGGTACTAGGGCCACCCTTGTAGAACATCGGGTACGACTACGCGCTGTGCGGCGACTTCCCTGACGGGGTCGGCGTGGTTTGCTGCGCAGACGATACGCTAGTTCTAACGCAGGGAAGGTCGCACCGGGTGGCGGTCGCTCTCACGCGGGGTTGCGATCGTCGTTGATAGGATCTAGGAGTTGGGACTCGAGGTGGCACAGCACAAATCCGAAGCTATGTGTTTTCACGGCCCTCGGAATGCTCCACCATAAGGCTCCCAACCAACGAATAACGAATGAAGTAACTGGGACTCGTTCTCGACAGCCGGTGGAATTTCGGTGAGCATTTCCGACGTCTGGCTCCCAAACTCAACTGGACTGGGAGTGCTCTCAAGCGGCTCCTGCCAAACCTTGGGGGTCCAGACGCCTCCTGCCGGAGGCTCTACGTGGGCATCGTTCGGTCCATGGCCCTTTACGGAACGCCGGTGTTGGCGCCGTCGCTACAAAAGCGACCGGCGACCATGCTAAACACCTACCAGAGGGTCATGGCAATACGGATGGTACGGGGATATCACTATCTCCCGCGAAGCAGCGAGCATTCTTGCTGGCCTACCACTGTGGGATCTGGAGGCAACAGTCCTTGCACACATACACGATATGCGCGTGGAGATTTAACGCCGGCCTTAGCAATTGTGTTGCGATTATAATTAAGTATTTAGGTTAGCGTTGATCGGATTTAAAATATTTAGACCGATTATTTCTCTTCTACACAGAATAATCTGGATTGGACTTGATGTCTTCTGAATCTTAAAAGGGCCCTTCCCGAGTCGTTTATCAACAACGTGAGCATGGTTTAAAAGCTTGTAGTTTCATCTAACGCAATCCTGCGAAATGTTTGATAAAGATGCAACCCGAAAAATTCACGCCTGAAAGTTCTATTGGCATTCAGTAATTCAGTTGGTCGACTCTTCGCGTGACCAGAGAGCGTTTTTTTTCTTTGGGCAAAAATCATCCAATGACAACCCCCGCTCTTGGGTTGAGCGGGAGATAGTGTCAGACTATTACTGACTAAAAACCCACCCCGTTCCTTCTAGCCTTCATACCGGGGCTTGAGTTCCTTTCGGATAACCCTGGCTCCAGTAGGCTTCGACCCAGCCGGGCTCCTCCTGTTACTGACAACTCCTTGAGGCGCGCGGGAACAGTGCGCGCCGTCGACGTCTTGGGCTCGGTCCGAACAGTTACCGAACGGTCAGACAGAGAGCTACTCATGACTTGCCGTCCACGAGCCCGCGTCTACGGTGGCCGGAAATCGGGATCGGAATCTCGGCGGCGGCGGCGAGAGCGCCGTTGCCTGATGCGGTCGGCCTCCTCCTTTGCTAGCATTACTGCTTCGCACAAGGAAGTGACCGCCTGCCACTCCTCCTCGCTCCGGACCATGGCCTGAACCAAGGCCCGGCGCGAGACGTCTCGGCCGCCGATCACCCCCACGAGGGCACGCAGCCCAAGCAGCCGGCACACCTCGACTGTGTGTTGCACCGTGTCCTCCGGGCGTTCCGCACAATGGCGATACCCGGACGTCTTTTCCGCTTGAATCCAGTGCAGGAACCTCCCGCACGTGACATGTCCGGTGAGGACCTGCGTTATGCGGAAGGTAGGCGGCCGTGAGGTATTTCCAGCCACGCCTCAAAGAGTCCCCTCTTACCGAACTTGGCTAGGGGTGCTGGTCCGATTGCGAAAATTTTTTCACCACATAGGTAGCTGCTTTATTTCTGAGTGACATAGGCTATATTTTATGTATGCGGGCGAAGCCCTGGGCAAAAGCTTGTTGTTTATAAAACTTAAAATATAATTCCAATTATTTGAGATAGTTTTATTGTTTACTTTTCTGGGCACATTTGGGGCAAGTTCTTCAAAAGGACATAGGATACTTTATTATCTCGGGTGTACATTTTCTTGGGATCATTTTCCAATTTTACCCGAGCAAAGCCGCAAACAGAAGCTAATTAACAATAATTTATTACTACTAATTAATAAGCGGTTATTTATAATTACAGTATATCATTGTCAATTTGAACCCTATTTTGTTAAGTGCTGTTAAATATTTGAATCGAATGACTGATTCATGTTTTAATGACACAAGTAAAACCGCAACGAATATAAATAAACGGTCGCATCAGTGTCCCTATTTTCCATGGCTAACTACATTAATTAAATTACATTCAATTAAACGTGTGTACAAACAGTTTTCCACCAATTAATCTTGTATTAAAAATGTTGCTTACATACATAATGAATTTAATTAATTAATTGCCATCAAGCCGTTCCTATCCATGAATCTTTAATGGTAGACAGTTGATCTGAGTGTGTATTTCAATAATAATGAATATATTTTTTTAAATGAATTTAAGAATTAATGGGTGGGTGAACCACTACACCTGAAATATGATATTTCCGGATTTTGTTATGGAACTTTTCATTTTATGTATATTAAAAATACTCGTTAAAAAATAAAAGGCTCGTTTTGACATTTGAGAAAGACCCTAGAATTTAACATAGAATGGAACTGAAAGGAAAAATAAAATGATAATTAAATACATAAAGTGTTTTAATGTAATTATATAATAGTTACATAATGTAATATAAGTAGACGGTTACAAAACGGGCTTTTTATTATTTGACAACTTGAATAGTACTTAAACCGATACGCTTATTTATTAATATTAACTAATTTATTCCACTCATTTAAATAAGTTTTAATATTAATTCAAGATTGTTTTTTTATGAATGGCAACTTGATATATATGTCGCAGCCATTTGGTTAAATTAGCTATCTAATTGGACGCCTAGGGCGTTCGTTAAACGCTGGCATCCAATGAAATGGCTGAAGAACAACTAGCCATGTCGTTGACCGCAACGTTTAACCAGAGGCTGAACGTTGTGTAGTAATTTAGTTTAGTAGGGTGATCATGAGTTTATAAGTTATATACTACTACTTTTTAGTAATAGTATCCACCATGTAATAGTAAAATATTATTAAATCAATAAATAGCGGAACCAAATTTGAATCACTTGGCTGAGTATTAATCAGTCATTTCGAAAGGGCTAACTTTCAATACGCTAAGCTGTTAGAGCCATTGCGCACTGTCGACTAATCGCCGGTGACTCAGTCTCTCGGCGACCAAAACAGAGAAACTAGGGCCAGGAGACCAAGCTGAGCGACAGTAGGTATTCTAAGTACATTCGTGCAGAATGGACGTCGAAGAAGCTGCAATAGTAACACTACTCATAATAAAGAGAAAAAAAAATAAAAGAAAACCAAAAGAGTGTTGGGTACATCCTTTATTACAAGAACGGAGATCAAAAGGAATGTTTAAAGCATTTTATGAAGGCGTGAGAAAATACCCTCATACATTTTTTAATTACGCAAGAATGTCTGTGCGTTCGTTTGATGAGCTATTGTGTTTTCTGAAACCACGCGCGCGGCGTTCGGTCGCTACGAAAGTTGCTCGCAGTGTGAACGTTCCCATTTTAAGCCGTGCTTCTATTGGTCGCCAGCGACCGCCAGTCGCCTGTGCGTCGCCACAACGCGGCGAGTCGCCGAGTCGCCTGGGCGACTGACGACTAAGTGCGCAAGCACCTATTTAAAGTATAGTAAGTCACAGTCGCCGGCGATTGAGTCGCCGGCCACTAGTCGACAGTGCGTAATGGCTCTTAAACGTTGAGTGATTTTAGTTCAAACAACTATCGGCCTAGGCATCCAATTGGGTGCCGGCGGCGGTGTTTATTTAACCAGATGGCTGCGACATATGCGTCCATATGCCACCACAGGGACCCAGCAGAATACCAGCGTCAGGTATAATTGCCTGACACATGCTGAGTTGGGCTCTCATTTGATGCAGCCTTGAAACGCACACCGCACTATGCTATTATTATTATTATTATTATTTTTGTTTGTTTCACAACACCAAGTAGCTATGTTTATGTGTTTAATTTAGGTACTCGTTACATTTATGTTTGTGATTGTTAACATTTTTTTTTTTTTTTTGTTAATGTATGTGCTTATTTTTGTAATTTTATTGTGCTTTTGTATTATTACTTGTTTGTTTTTCTGGGTGCATCAAATAAATGTTTTATCTATCTATATATATATATACAAAGTGTAAGGGACAGCCCTCCGCAAACTTTAAGGGCTTGTTCAGTAGACGAAACTGAACAACCTTCCACAAGATTTTTTTTCAGGAACCGAACAAAAAAAAAACAATCTCACTATACAAAATGATAAACTTGATTGGACAATTTGTATGGAGATGCCGACTTTTTTTTCGTTTCCTGAAAAAAAAATTGTGTAAGATTGTTCAGTTTCGGCTTTTGAGCAAGCCCTTAAAATTTGCCGAGGGCTGTCCCTTACATCTTGTATAATGTGATAGCTATCGATACTGTTCTATATTTTGGCAGTGAGAGAAAGGTAAGAAAAGACTGTGTTACAGTGGTTATTTTATCATTTTAGTAAATAAACCGTATATACATCCACTATCTAAATTTAAAAGCTTACATAAAGAACATTATTGCATAACTCAGAATTATCACTTTGAAATGGCTATTTAATTCATTAATTGCTATTATCGAGAATGGCAAACGGTTTACGTCGGGTGTAGTCAATGTTTCTGGAGGACGCAATTTTCCGAAATGTGTGTAATTTATTCGTTAAATGAATCGTTCTGATCAAATTGAAAAAATATATACATAGATAAATTTACATAACTTCTACACCATATAAATAAAATTGAAGTGTCTGTCGTTTTTATAAATATAAAATATAAGAAAAATGAAAAATGTAAATTAAGCTGCTTTTCATATTCATGCAGGAGTATAACTATAGAATACGTCTTTGAAATGATTTACCAAAAGTTTTACGATATTTTCACTGAGGCTAATTTTACAAAGAGTAACTTATGCTACATTTTATAATCCAGCAGGAACGGGACTTAATTCCCAGGGAGAACAAAAATCAGTGACTGACAATGACTTCCGAACTTCGGTTCGGAAGCTTGACTATCACACATATCGGTAACAAAGTAGAAGCACTGAGCACGCCACAATTAAGGCGATAAGTCCCCTCTTTGAGAAATGACTGGTAAGATGTCACGACGTCCACTACCTCCGCATGACGCTGGTCCTCATTGAACATGATAAGTTCGGAAGTTAATGCTGCGGATTTTGGCGGAAGAAATGCCCAGGTGTCGCCATTGTGTGGACCGCCCGAAAGACAAGGTGGAGCATACGGTTGAGGTGTGCCCCGCTAGAGCAGAGCACCACCGTGTTCTCGTGGAGGCGATCGGCGGCAACGACCTCTCATGCAGGGCCTAGGTACAGACCATGGTCTGGAGCGAGAAGGAATAGCAGGCGGTTGCCTCCTGCAAACTAGTAATGCCAGATGCAATACAAAACGGCCCGCACGCCCCAGCTCGCGGGATCTCGACCCCAATTTCCAGCCACCATAGGCGTGGATTGCGGACGGTGAGCAATGGGTATCTAGCCGGCCGTCTAGCCGTCCGGGAACCGTCCAGACCGAGCTCCCGGCAGCTCCTGTCGTCGACGGCGCCTAATATTCCTTTCGCGCTTTAAGGAGAATTCAGCAAAACCGACCCACGGCCCAGCAGGGTCGAAGTCTACTCGAGCCATCTTTTTTCTTCTTTCTTTCTTCTTCTTACCCTGACGCCTTGGAAATGAGGCAAAGAAGAAACAGGTGTGGGTCTTAGTTAGTAAAAGTCTGATAAGCCCTTCCGACTTCCGTTCCACCCAAGAGCGATAGAAGTCAATTGATGATTTTCCACCAAAAACAAAGCACGTGGTAAATATGGCACTGAATCAGGAGATTCAGTTAATCAGGAGATTAACTTACTTCAAGGACTCGTTTGTGATTTGTGACACACAAACACTGTAGAAAGAACATTTCCAAGTACGTAAAACTGATGGACAAGAGATTCAAAAGAATCTTTATTTCTTTGTAAACGAAGGTGAAAAGCAGCAAAACTATAATAAACCTATCGATTTACTCAAAATTATGAGTAACAGGTTGAAAGCATAAATAAGAGCACTATTAATTTCATGTTATTACGTAAAAGAACAATATTGATGATGTATTGGGCCAATTAATTAATGGGCCAATTTACTATGAAACGTTCAAAAGTATTCTCGAATAATTAAAGTAGGGATTCAGTTGAACCATCCGGGTACTGTGAATAACTCGTAAAATAGGCCAATTAATGTTTTACCAATGAATAAATGTACGAATACGAATTCATTGGAAAAGGACAAAGATAAAGTCCAATTTTTCAACAGAAATCGGCTTGCCACGTTTGATCTAAATGCACAAAGATTGAATGCGTCAGACGGCCCTTAGCATGTACGCATTAGGCGCAAAAGGTTTCACTGTATTCCTTTGCATGAGTCTCATCATTCCCATCAGGTATAATTTGTATCGTTTGTTCTCAGTTACTGTCAAGGTACCAAGCTGGAAAAATGTGACTGCGGAAAGACTTTTTCTGTATTCCAGCAATTTAGTCATCTCTCACAAAAATGTGTTTACACGAGAGACTATTCGAAACAACATCCATTTTAAACAAAAGTAACTTCGTTCTGTGAAATCAACTTAATTAATTAGCAATGCGGTTTCACAAAGGAGCTTTTGTATGCTAGGATGCCTACTTTATAATAAGGAGTTCTCAACAATCTCAACTTAGCGGTTGTGCGGAGAACTCTGAGCAATTTTCCTACATTTTATAACAATAATGACGTAATTACACGCATATGTTATACTTTCTAAGTACTCTTTTAAAAGGAGTGATAATTATTTTGTAATAAGTAAAAAACAATACTCGTTGTTTTCGTCTATCACAATATATGAGGTGAGTATTATCTAAACTCAATTTTCCAACAAAATGAACAGGTACATGTACGAAAAAATGTCGGTATCAGTTAGTTATGTCTTTACTTCGGGTAAAGACATAACTAACCGATACCGACATTTTTGAGCTCATCTTACAATTTTTACCTGTCATACAAAGAGTACCGGTATAATGTGTGGGTAAGCAGCAATTCAATCAAGCCCTAATAAAATTTAATTCTAGACATACATGTTCGTTATTCAAATCGAAAATGGACTCATGACGTCCGAAAACATTTCTATATTTTATTATATATTTATAATTTTTATAAAATTGCACCATTATTAAAATAGATTGAAATACTGAAAATAAAAAAGCGTATCGTAATTCAATGGTTTTTATCTCTAAATCAAAGATTACTTACTTACTAAAACTTTTCGACTTCTGCGCTTGTAACTTTTAACCAGGAAAATGTGGAAATGGAATTTTACATAATACTGTAATTTCCTTTTCCACTGTGTAGATTATTAAAAAAAAACTTTATCTCGATGTAAGTAAATATGTCAGTAAAGTAAATACATTTTATGACAACATTTTATCATTTCAATCTCGTAAAAATGACTCACTCGTACAGAAAAACCTTAGTAGTGTAGCTGATATTTCCCCTGAGGGTTCTGATTACCTAGAAATATAGAAAACGCAGTGTATTAATAAGGCCTATTTACTGAAGCTTAGTAATATGTCCTTATACGCATTCAGGTATCTAAACGGATTAAGGAGATTCACCCCGAAAACAATAATGCTCAGTAGAATACAAGGAAGTAACGTAATCGGTATACGAAATTGTACCTACGTGTTTACGATACATTTACAGAGATAACGATTTCGATTCATCCCTCGCTCAACCACTTAGTAAAGGGCTTTACTTGAAAAATAACAATAGTTAGCGCGAGGAAAAATATCTCTTACAAAGTGGTCAGCTTACTGAATTCGGCGTGTTGGGATTTCCTTTCACTTCTCGAACAAACTAACGCTTCTAAAATACCCTTATTGGAAATGAGATACCAATTTAGATGTATTAAATAAAATAGAAAGGATTAACAGTTGGGTTCATTTAATTTAAATATTGTCTGCAGTAATAACAGTAAAAGGGTTTCGTTGTAAAAAAAATACAATTTGTAGGATGGAAAGATGACCTTTCTAGTAATTCATCTGCCAGCAGGCGTACTCGTAGGCCATTGATTTATTCACCGACACGCCTATATTTTATCTGGTGGAGAGACAATCAACTTGAACGTACTTCGTGCCAAGTCACTGTTCATAGATTTGAATAAGTATATCTTCAAAAAGTTTTAAAATTATTCCAAGTTTAAAAATTAATGGTTTTAAATGCGAATCAATATTCTAAAATAAGGTGTGTATATTTTACAATCAACTCCTGATTATTATAATATAAATAGCATTTATTTCACTAAACAGGCGTTGGTATTTGTAGCGTAAACGTTTGTCTGTACAGGTATCTTATTACCCGAGCATATTTTCTGAACCCAGGGCTACATAAATAACACTGCATACAGTAGACAGCCACTACTCCCATGCGGTCGACGAAAAAGTCAACGCTTACAATTTTATCAATTACATTATTGGGTAACATATGTTATTTTGGTACAGGAATGTTGATATTTCGTCCCACAAGACCCATTGTCGTGTAAGTAGGGTTAGGTATCGATCGTGCGACTCAGTTATTGTCGTAGTTATCGTTTTTCCTGAGTCACGTATGTATGCTCCAGGGTATACTCTTGGGACAGAATTAGCCATTCGCGAACCAAGCAATTTTTGTAATACTAAAGGGCCGACATAATTTATGATGCTTTTGATAATATTACACAATTTCACGATCTATAATCCTGTTCTTCGAGGTCTGTAAGGATATTAAGGCTGGCAAGGCGGATCTTATTAGATGATTGAATGATGGAAACGTTGAAGATACTTTTGCAAATTATATGAAGCTATTTTGCTTTGTTGTGAAAACGATGTTTAATAAAGTGCTTGATAAAAATTCGTTAAAGCATTTTTTCTTTGGAACTCAAGAACAATGATTGATTAGGTAAAGGAATTTCCCGTACCTACCCGTGTAATAGACGTAAGTGAAAAAGGTATATCATATTCATATTCTTCCCTGCCAACGCATTTAGCAAACAAAAAGCCTGTGTCTAGTGTTTTCAAAACTACGGTACCTACTTAAAAGATGGTTATTCATGATCCTGTTATTACAAAATTGTTTTCGTCATTCCCACATTAAAGTTATTTTCTACTCCGACAATGAACTAATTCATCAACATCGCTACTTATAAAATATTATTCAGGAATACAGCATAGTTTTCGTGTTAGAAACGCTCTACTTGATGCGACACGTGACCAAATCTGATTTAAAAGAGTACCGTGACATCCTCCTGCAAGAATAATACCCACTCTTGAAATGATTAAAGCTGGATTTTATTTACTTCAAACAATATGAATGTGTCTGGAAAAGGCCGCTGTAGGAAATTGCCTTCATTCCAAAATCTTGTTCATAGTGATTGCGTCATTCAATTTTCTCGGTTACTGTTTTGAGAGATTCGTGTGCAGCGCTATTTTCTAAGGCTTTTCTGCCAAGGTCTTCCCTTTCATTGCAAGCTACATCTTTCCATTTATATCCAGCAAAAGAAGTGTCGTAGTTTTTTGTATAATATGCAACTTTTACCAACGTTCTGGTTTAAAAATCCAAGCTAAAAGTCCGGTTTCATTTTTTTATCAACACTACCTATTTAAAACAACGTCAAAAACTAGAAGCCGTTAATCTGACACGGAACAATGGCGTCCAATCCCATTGGTCGGCCCATCCCAGTCGGGATACGTCCATTTCAAATTAGTTTAACTTTGGACGGTTTGTTTATTTTTCATTTATCTGAAGCACGGAAAACGGAACTTTTACTTTGTAGAGTTCAGTTGTTTCAATGTAAAATAGCAGATGGATGCAATTTTTGTTCAAATATTTGTACCAGAGTCAAAGTTACTGCAAAAACTTTTTGTTTCACTTATTATGTAGGTAGGAAATGTGTTGTTCAGATTTAGGATTCGTCGTACCTTAAATAAAGAAGTCTAAAATTTTTGTGAGTTTTTGAAATTAAGTTTCTCAAAATTCATAACACGGAATCGGTATTTGAACGATTCAATATTTTTTGAATCCATTTGTTTGAATTTCGTACCGGAAAATGAAAACACGTACCCATTTCAGGATCATTTCAATTTATATTCAAGACAAAACAGCGCTTGCGTTATTCTCAGCTACGAGTATTAAAAGCTTCACGACAATTATAATGTACGTTATGCACAGTTTCGTGAGCGCATCGCGCTGCGCTTCATGCATCGGTGAGTCGGCCCGCGCGGCGTGGTACCGCCACTCCGACGGGTGGCGCGGCGCGCCCCCGCCCGGCCCGCGCCGCTCCCCCTGGGACTCCCTCCCCAGCCTCCGCCATGAAGGCAGCCTTAACGACTCCGGCTACAGGAGCAACAGGGCTGACAGCTTCGAGCAAAGGTATGATATACTTAGAACTGCGGTGTATATTCTATGCCGAATGTTTTTGTACCTACTGCTACAACAGCACTTAGAGGCGGCGACAAGCAACGTATCTTACCTTTTCTTTAAAGTTTATACGAAGGGTAAAAAATATGCAAACGAAAACAATAAAAAAGCTCGATGACATCCATCATGTATTATTTGTTTACTAGCAAATTTAATTGAATAAATACGAATTCATTCGAAACTCAATGTTCATTTTATAACAATTTATGTCACTGAAGAATATTGGCAGTAAAATTCGAGTCCAAATGAAGTTCTCATTACTGCCTGTCTATCGGAACCGGCCCGAAATGGTATGAAAGGATTTTGATTCCTCTTGACAGGTCCATTTTTAATACTTAATTCATTAGGTTAAACGGAAAAACGAAAAGTTTCCAATACGACTAACTTTAATTTGTTCTGAAAGTAAAACGAATCGCTCGATTCAGTACGTAACTACGCGCCGATGATATTTTTAACTTCTGCCTAATAAAGTCGATTTTTAATAATAATGTCACTGGATTCCTGGTAGACTATTTCTCCAATTTGATCTTGTAGTAAATCTCTAGTCAAATGTTATATATTCAAGGCGTGAGGTTTGACCGGACATTTAATAATAAGTACACAAACATCGAATTAATCACAATTTACTCACACTATATGGTATATCATGAATCGATTAAGTGGTGTTATTTATCTGTTCAAATATACCTAAATCTCCATAAATATAAATATGTATTTACGACAACCATTCCTATTAGTAAAATTGCTCAGTGTAAGTACCTACCTCAGCTCCCAATTTGAACAAAATGTTTCATCATTTTCCAGGATCTGACATTGATCTACAAACGAAATTAACTTTACTCCCATAGGAAGAAAAATTTTGTTTACAGGTTCATTTTCTACATAATAGAAAAGTTTCGTAATTGTACGCAAAATCACGATTATAAGAAAATGTATGTTTACTTTTAAGTAGGCAGGGAAACATTTCTGACGATCGACGCGCCGCCCGTAACTACTCAAAAGACATTTCCTTAATTCTCGCGGGAAAATGAAAATTGGAAAATTTGCCCAAAACGTAAGCCAAAAGGTATTCCATGTTTTTTTTAAGTAACGAGGGTCCCATGTGTCTTCATTTCCGCTGATGATACATGACTTCGTATATTTTCAACATTCTATCAAGGTTGTCTTGTCAAGTTACGTGCTCTTAGTAAACTTGGAAAGGTCTGTTTTGTCATTCGAGAAAATAAATATTTGCTAAGTCACATCGTTAATAATAAAGAAGTGAATTTATTAATGTTACAAATCAGTATGAATATTAGCATAGCAAATAAATATGAATGTACTAGTTTTTAAAGGATATTATGTAAAACGATGTGGTTTTACATAATATCCTTCCTATAATAGAATAAGCTGCATCCTTCCAACCATAAAGTATGGACAGCAGACATGTGCTCTAATTAACGAAAAAACTTGACATGGAGAGAAACACAAAATATTAAGAGAAAAAATAGCATAAACCTTAGGGAAATAATAAGTAAATAAAGATTGGCAACGTATCACGTTGGTATCAATAGAAAAATCTGTAAATCAGGTAGGACATCTGATATGAAGAAAACAAGAGTAGAGGTTTGGATCATAATAGAAACAGAATAGTAACCTAGGGAAGGGTTTAGTAATAGACCAAAGGTATTAAAGACGCTGTAGGATTAATTGTCTCAAGACCATGATCACTGGAAGAGTCTGGGGTAGGCGAGAGCAAAATAATCGCTGCCGATTTTGTAAAATTATGGTAACCCAGTATATTATTGTTAAAAAGATTTTTACATGTTTCAAATAAAAATAAAACATGTAAAAATATAATTATTAGGAATAAAGATATCCGCAGGAGAACCAAGGTCGCCGACATAGCCCGAAGAATCGCCAAACTTAAGAGGCAGTGCTCACTGCCACTTAGTTATACTTAGACATAAGACTTACGATACATTTATTGTTTTTCAAAGAATATTCCCTCACAATTCGATCACCGTTCTAACAACCATGTAGAATGTACTTGATTATTAATAAACTAAACTAATTAATGCATTTTTGCATTCGCTGAAACCACAGCACAAAGCAGTTGGACCAGTCTTCTTTAAGGACCTCTTCAAGGGCTTTATGGAACACAGTCACAGTCGATTCAGGGCTCGTGAAACGTGTTTCACTGAAGTTTGTCTTAAATTTTTGGAAAGAAATAGAAGTCGCAGGGTGCGAGGTCTAACCTGTGATGCCGATGCGTCTTCGGTTCTACATCTGAAGCCTCAAATAGGCTTCTGTTACCTTAGCGGAATGTAGGAGGATGCGTTATCGTAGTGGAGGAGTACGTTGCTTCAAGGACGTTTTTCACGAACTTTTTCGAAGACTCTGGGCAAGCAAGTGTTGACGTACCGTGCAGTCACTGTCCTTTGATCTTCAAGCGATACTGTAGTGTAATGTCCTGATTTAACTAAGTACCAACAATTATTTACCAACATTTTGAAGGAAAAAGTTAAGAATAGCTTAACTTATTCATTTTATTATTGTAAGTGGCCAGATCCAGAGACTTTCAGTATTATTTAGTACAACTTGGGTAATAATTACCGATTACCGATTATAGAGTAAAATGAAATCTTATGTAGTCAACACTAGTTCAATAATAAAGGTTGATTAAAAGATCTTGGTAATTTTTTACTAACAGAAGAACCAACTATAAAAAAGTATAGAATATAAGTATTTTTAATAATTTAGAGGATTTTTTAACAAAAAAAAATGCAACTAGTTTTGGTTAAGAATATAAATATTTCAGTCTCTTTAATAATATTCTTATTAGAGAAGTCTGAACCATGGATGGCGATGACTTGGTGAGGTGCAGGAATGCGATACGAGGCGCACAGGTTCATTGTAGCGACACTTGGGAGAAGCCTATGTCCATTAGTGAACGCACATCGGCTGAAATGATAATGATACTTTCGCTATCGGGAACAGGATTTAAACTATCGACTGTCAAGTCTCCCGAGAAAGGAACCTCCTAACGTGCCGTGCCTTGTCTAGAGGTAACGCTTTTTCAATCAAACTATTTTGATCCAGACGTCTGCCAATAACCTACCAAGATGTTGGTAAAGACTCGTGGTAAATAACTATCATTAAATCAGGCTTATTGGATACAATAGTCATATAAGTGACGCTGAACTATTGTAATATGATATAAACGTTATCGAGGTGCTGGGTCAAACACATACCCATAGTATGGCTCTTCCAATTCTGCAAGAGAAGGTTGCAGAGCAAGTTGGTGATGTATTGGTATAGGTGTAATCTTGGTTACAAGGTGATGCCTATGCAAGCACTCTCTGTTTTCTCTGTGTGTCTATTGATTTTCCGGAACGACGACAATGCCCGACAGATGTCAACCGTGCTGTCCTTTACAATAAATCTCCGGTAGTAATTCGTCATAATAACTTCGTCCATAGTGCACAGACCATACCACAAATCAAATTATTACTGTTTTAAAATTATATATATTGACAAAACCTTAGGTTTCCCAAAGAGGTCAACAAAACGCACCTAAGCGACAGACGCTCATTGGACCTATGAAGGTTCCTCCTCCCTGCCCCTTGTGTTAAGCAGGTTGGTATCAGTTCTCATTAACTAAGTAGAGCAGTGTGAGTCCTTTGTCTGCTGGTACTATATCTCGGTACAACGTACCCACATCGGCTACTAAAAAATATTCTCCGAGATTGCATATCTTATGATTTATGCATTTAAAAAGCCTCGGATAAGCAGTCAGTAGTATATAGACAGGCGAGTCTATATTCTCCAGGTCGTCAAGTTCAAATTGAAATAGGTAGTTGACTAATATTTTTTATTATTATTTATACCAAAAAGTAACTTTATCCCAAATCGCAAGTAGAAAGAATTTTTAAAATGCGTTCAGTACTAAGTTTAAAATTTTTAAAATCTGGTGGAAGGGGAAACTGTCAAGTAAGGTTGTCTGTAAAAAATCGCTGTTAGCGATAAGACCGCCCATTATGACACCCTATTAATTTTAAGTTTCTGATGTAAGTTTTATTTTTGGTGTATCTATCTAAGAAATTAGGATGCAAATACTGAAATGTGACGTCACTGCCATTATTTTACGTGCTTTTAAAAGATATATCGAAATGTCCCCACCACACCCACACTTTTTCTCATACCAATATTGAAATCAATTTTGAAAGCGGTTTTCAGAAAAATATGTATTTTGTTGTTTAGTACAAAATATTATACAAAATAAACAAAGACAAGTACCCAATTTGTATCAGTACACAACCGTTAAAAGTGCGCACCTTGTTTCCGCCTGACATAAAGTTATTGAATACCTTCTTCAAATGTCCAAAGAACGCTCCTGTAACGATTGCTGTCAGTGATATTGATACCTAAAGCTTCAGACATACCCAAATACATAATAAATAGGATCTCAAATTTATGGAATTCGAGAGTAGAGACCCACGGATTCCAAAATTTCATTCGATTTAAATGCATTACCGCACATTTATCCACACCAAGCTCCATCCTGCTGTAATTATATCGTTACAAAAAATTTGGTTATTTTTAGGGGTTCCGTACCTTTTTTTTTTTTTTTGTCGACGGGGAAAATCATCTTTGACGAAACCCGCTCTTGGGTGGAGCGGGAGACAGTGTCAGACTCTTACTGACTAAAAACCCCGCGCCGTTCCTTCTAGCCTTCATACCGGGGCACGAGCTCCCTTTCGGACAACCCTGTCCTCAGTAGGCTTCGACCCAGCTGGGCCCCTCCTGCTGCTGACAACTCCTTGAGGCGCGCGGGAACAGTGCGCGCCGTCGACGTCTTGGACTCGGTCCATTACCGGACGATCGGACAGCGAGCTACCCATGGCTCGCCGTCCGCGAGCCCGCGTCTACGGTGGCCGGAAATCGGGATCGGAATCCCGGCGACGGCGGCGAGGGCGCTGTTGCCTGATGCGGTCGGCCTCCTCCTTTGCAAGCATTACTGCTTCGCAGAAGGAGGCGACCGCCTGCCATTCCTCCTCGCTCCGGACCATGGCCTCGACCAGAGCCCGGCGCGAGAGGTCTCCGCCGCCGATCGCCCCCACGAGGGCACGGCGATGCTCCGCCCAGGCAGGGCACACCTCGACGGTGGGCTCCACCGTGTCCTCCGGGCGTTGCGCACAGTGGCGACACCCGGGCGTCTCTTCCGCCTGAATCCGATGCAGGAACCTCCCGAACTTGCCATGTCCGGTGAGGACCTGCGTCATGCGGAAGGTAAGGACGCCGTGAGGTCTTTCCAGCCACGCCTCAAAGAGAGGACTTACCGCCATAATCGTGGCGTGCCCGGGGTTCCGTACCTCAAAAGGAAAAAACGGAGCTCTTATAGGAACACTTTGTTGTCTGTCAGTCTGTCTATCTAAAGTCAAGACCCTTTATCTCGGGAACGCGTAGATGTGTCGAATTGAAATTAAAACCATACGCTTGGAACAGCGGTCCCTTGAAGCTATCAAAAAATCAAACTACCGAGTTAACGAAAAAAAGATACGGCCGTTTATGTCACGTGTATTTCTACACTCTCAAGGAAATCAAAATTGTTTGGCATAAAGCAAGGTCTTATAGCTCAGGTACATCTGAAAACCGTATTTTTTTTGTTACACTATAAAAAATAGTATTTTTGGTGTCTCGGAAAAATCTTCGAGACTCCATTTGGGAATTGAACTATTTACATAGGTGTTTGTACGGAATCCTCAGTGCACGAGTCCGACTCACACTTACCCGATCTTTTTTATGTTACTTTTTAATTTAAAATCTTAAACGCAAATCCGTTAATCAAGTAAAGAAAGGGTAAATATTTAGCTTCTGTTACAGGGGTGTTTTCGACCGCCAAGACAGCGTTCGTTCAGAATACACAAGCGATCGCGAATCTACACGCTACGGAATTGTTCAGCAAGCTTCCATTGATAGCACCGACTCCAGGATTTGCTACTTGACATCAAGTGAGGTAAGTTACGTCTATTCATTTCTCCCTCCTCCTCATCCCATTGTATTCCTGTTTATATCCAAGACAAGCTTATCTTAAGAATATATTTTACGTATGAAGCAAGTGTCTGGTTTATTACGAACATAAGTTTTTATTAATATATCCGTAACATTTACTTATATTACGAACATTTGGTGAAGGTACCCAGATTTCGTTGTTATCTCAACATTCATATTCTGTAAATTACTGACAAAGCCAAAACTAGAGTATTTTGATTTGGTAAAAATAAAAACCTGAACCTCCTTCTTTTTGAAGTCGGTTAAAAAGAATTTGCGTTAAGAGACACTATCTAGTAAGGCTATTATCCAGGCAATAGATAAAGATCTTGACAGTCTAGTTACTAGCGTTCCTAAGAATCAGTACTAGAAGGGACTACTTAGAGTTTAGTTTCTTCTAGCATTTATTCTTAGGTATGTAATAACAGCTTTTTATGTTTAAAAACCTCCGAAAACAAAATAGTTCACCTGAAATCTACATCGAAAGTTATCAATTCAAGAAAGTGGCTACTTATGTAGTTGATTTTTTAAAACTTCGACTGCTGAGTGTGTGCGTAGAATTCTCAGTATAAAGCATTTGTTCCGTGATAGTCATTCAGAAAGTACTATTTAGAAATTTATCTAAATGTCTGCTTTCCTTTATAGTTTATGGTTTCATCCGCTACTTTAGTTACTGCTCTGCTCCTTTAATGCTCACAGCGTAATGTTTTACAGCCTATATTCTTCCTCGATAAATAGACTATCATATACTAAAAGAGCTTTCTAATTCGAACAACTAGTTTCTCAGATCAATTCCCTGGTTGAAACAAATTCTTTAGCTTTAGAATTTTAAGTATAAAATGGTTAATACAATCTCATCAACCTTCACATTAATTAATTATAACAATTTGGAACTAAATTAAATTAATTCAAACAAAGGAGAATACATTTATACGTTATGAATTTCATAGCATAATAACAGAATCATTTCGCAATTGTCCCAAATCTAATTGTGAATTCTATATCGTACTCTGATAGCCATCTTACGCAAGCTATTCACGTATTTTGAAGCCAAATGCAAATCGATTTGCTATATTAGCTTCTGTATATTTAATTAGTTTTCAAGTACAACAAACCTAACAGGAAATAATAATTAAAATGTATCGCTAACATTATCAAGCAGGACCCCTCATTATCATTAGCTATATTAATTAGTCCTTATCGCCCCTCTATTAAGCAAAGGCCTTTCACTAAGTCTTCCACTACTTGTCGCATTAAAGGCGCCGAGTTTTTCTTTCTACCTTTTGCGACGTCTACATTATAACTAACCAAAAGGTTTTCCTTATATATTTTTGGCTACAGTTTTTCCTTCCTTCTTTCATTTTGATGCAAAAGCTAAAAGTCACATTAATATGATCGTAACGAATTCTTAATAAACTGCTCAATATACTTACTGTATTTTTAAGAGTATAGAAGTCTTACACTTACCTCAAAATACTGCGATTATCGTAGATCATGGTGACATTAGCCTTTAAATCCTATAAATTGTAGCTGAACGCACTTCCGAGCTTTAATAATCTCATATCAGTGGACAATCTATATGTAAAACAGGTACCGGCCTACTGGTTTTTAAACGAATTTTGTGGTTTTTATGCTATTATGTACATAATGAAGCAGTGCTAACTCATCTACCTTTGCTACCTGCCCTGATTAACGATTTTAATAAAACTGAATTTTCTCATAACAACCTTCCTAAACAAAAGACAGGTTTATTTCTGACACACGTGAGCCAAATTAGAATATCTGTAGCTTAAATTACAACTTCAATAATGGTCCTTTATACTGCGTACGTTGAAAGACTGGGACAATCTGCCTGCTGCGGTCTTCTCGTCCGATTATAATTTGAGTGTCTTCAAGGCAAGAGTGAATAGTCTCATAAACTAGTGCGCTTCACCATCAGAGATTGCATAACTACCGTCAGATGCAATGTCAAGCAGTAATTTATAAAAATTAAAAGAATATAAATATAAATAAGTATATAAAAATCACGCTATTATCAAAAGCCATAAAAAAGTTTTAACTGAAATAACTACTCAATTGGGAATTTGGGAGTGTAAGATTGAATTAGACTTGTTAAGAACTAGCTTTTGTTTGAAAGTGACATTATTTTGCCCTAGGATTCGCTAGTTATTTATAGCGTAGTACGCAAGCCAAACAAAATGTATAAAATAGGGACGGTCGACGGTCCGGAGGAGCGAGAACTGGGATGTTCGCTCGAGCTCGGAAACGATCGGCGGAGCCTGCGCGGCAAGCGCGCTGCGCACTCAACTCCTCCAATCGTATCCTGAACGTAGTATTAAAAATATTATTTTGAGGTTAACTTCTCTCTTGTATTATAATGAATTGAGGCTAATCGTGGGTTTCAAACACGTAAATTTGTCACAAAATAGGCGTGTCGAATGTCGCGAAAGAGAACATTGAACCGAAAATTGAGACGTTTTGTGTGTGTAAATACAAAGCTTTTACTGTCAAGTGCACGGACAAAGAAGAGTTGCGTCGTCCTCGATGCGTTCAGCTGCGATACTCAGTTGTAATTCTCATGGTTGTTATAGTTAAACCAAAATCGAAGAAAACTATTGTGAAATACGTAAATTATCTATAAACATATCCTACGTGTTGAAGTGAAGTCAATTCAAAGGCCTACGAACGAGTGAATTGTTGACATATATAAATGTTCCATTTCCATTAACAATAAGAAGATATTTAATATAATTAAATATATTACATGTTACTAATTTAGTAGAGTTCCTGCCTGTATATCGCTTGATCCACCTGTGATATTTCGTCTTCGTAATTAATGTTAACCTCTGTGTGTAGGTGTTTTCTAAAGCTGCCAATTCTAAGTAAATATTTTACAGTAACTCATAGAGTGTTCATGTTATGTATTTTGTTATTATTGTAAAAATCAGTAATTGACGTAACATTTAAAATAAAATAACTTTGACTCGTAAATATTTACTGTTGTTAGTTGTAATATAAATATAAACAAACAAAAAGTAGACATACTTCGAGACAATCACCAAGCGACATTGAATATTAATGATGTTTGTACTATAAATTGTATGGGGGCCATCAAATCTAAGAATGCTGTATTCTTAAAGGTATAGTTATTTATTACAATTTATAAACATTTAAGCAAGGACCTATTTATTCATAAGAAGTCACTGAGTTCCAAGTGAATTTATTATTGACTAGCAGTCCCCCAAAGATTCACCCGCACCCACTGTCCTAATTAAATGATCTATCCATCACTAAAAGAATGTTTCAATTCGCATTATTAGTTCCTGAGAAGAGCATGTTCAAAGATACTCTTCAGCTTTATAATATTAAGTATAGATTTTGTGTACTTTGACATTTAATAAAAACAATCCTTTTGCCATATTTTTAAAGAATTTTTATAGATATTGCAATAGGTGTACTATTTAACAAAAAAACTTGTCTGTTATTAATTGTAAGAGAGGAGAATTCATACTTGATAATAATTGGCAAAGATTACTTTATTTTCCGTATAGGTTTTTATTTATTCGGAAGTATTTTGTAAAATTTCTTTATATTTATGAATCAATAATGCACCCAACTATTAATTTCACAGTTAAAAAAAAACGTCTTATGATCTTTGTTATAAATGAAAATCCTTGCTAGGCAGGCGCTCTTACACTTACTCCTGAGGCAAAGGCAAGTTTATTTTAGCTTGTTTGTTGAGCCACCCTCTCTATTTCACTGTAATAGGATACTGAAGGCCTAATGTTTATTCTTGAACGCGGCCGCGAAGGTACGGCCACTGTAAATTGTGTCAAGGTCGAGTTTCTATTGATCCCCTTCTTTCGTAGCGTGAGCCGGCCCGTCCCATGTGTTTTCCGGTTTATACATTCTGATGTGTATAATTATTTCAAGACCCACAGGACAAATTGATTAAAAAGGGGTTGGATACTTGGAAGTGATTTTTTATTGTGTACGATCTTTTTTGTTTTCTCTTTAATGTTCATTATACGTATTTTTATTTGTATACTTACTTTTTGCTTCCTTTTTAATTGAGTATCTAAGTCGATTTCTTTTCTGTTTTTATTAAGATACCTTTGTGGAATCATTTTTGATTATAATATAATAAAAGGCTTCATCTGTTCTTTTCGTATAATTAAAATCTCTATAAATGTAAAGTACGATCACTTTTAGTTTAAAATCAGCTTCATAAAACAAAATGTGTTCTTGGGGTTTTTAGAGCTTAGTTACATACTTCATGAGTTATATTAATGAAATATTTTTGGATTCTTACAATTTTATTGATTATTGAGCAATCTTGACAAGTTATGACTTATTTTAATTAATAGTCTCAGCTCAGGTAACAACCATATTTATGAAGTAGGTACTCCATGAAAGGCGTTCTTTTTAAAAGTACCTTTGAACATTTTGAAAAGTTAAATTGCTCACGTACTTGTACAGCCCAATTTTAAACGGAACATACGAAGTAATTAAGTTGTTGAGCCGGGATTCATCAATGGTTTTATATTGTTCAAAAATAAAAACGAAATGTAGGTATTCAGTTTTGTTTCTTTATTCGAAATAAACTTGTTGTTATTCACACAGTCTTCTAAGATCATAATCCATTGCTCATAAAATTACTTCATATCGCTCCTTCCTGTAGCTTAATCACAAAACAGTAAACGTCATCATTCATGCGACATAAAAATGGCACATAAATAATAACAAAAACATTTGCCCTTAAGGCAAATATGTAACATTTTTCGCTAGTGACTAAATAAATGGCTGAGGAAACAGCTCAACATGATGTATATCCGCAGGAAACTTGTAATACGTTGAAGACAGGTTACATATCGTAGGTTACGCAAACCCCATTTGTTGAGAAAGCTTTTAGAGGCAGCCATAAACTAACAGCGGTTTTCTTTTATAAAAATTACATCAACTTTGATATTTCCATAGAAAATTCAACCACCACAGAGAGAGATTTATTAATTTGCAAAGTAGAACAATTTGTTAATCAGGGCTTTTTGTTACAGGTAAGTCACTTTTAATTAATGCTCCAGTACTCAACTTTGCGGTAAGTACTTAGATATAATAATTATTTTATGAAAATGAAAATTCATGAAGATGGAGGATCGTTGCTTTTATAAACACATACTTACAGACTAAAACGGAGATAACTAAATATATCTAATATTTAGTTTCACAGTATTAAAGAATAAAAGATTTATGAAAAAGAAAAACAGAAATACTCAGGATAAAAATAAAAGATAAAATTGCGACTATTTCCGATTTGTTTTCCGGTTTGATAAATTGACTTTGATTTAATCTGGATTTACCTTATAAACTTTTATACCATTATCAGTAAGTGGGTCATACTTTTGCAAGAGGTAATTTATAAAATAATCATTTTTTCTGTGATGACTCATTCTAAACAAACACAATTTACCCACAAACTAATTTAATTACTAACATGGGAAACAAAATCAAAAACTGACCTAAATGACTAAAGTTTGTAAGCAGAAGTGACCAAGAGCTACAAAAACTCTAGTCACCCTCCAATGACCGGGTTTTTTTTTTTTTTAAATTAATATATTTGTATTAAGCATATGATGTAATTCAAACTTGATGTCAAGGATTTACAAACTTTTAAAGGTTTTATCAACACGCACGTCGTTTTACAAATTCTACCATCACTAAAGACAATTTTTATATATTCTTATCGTGCAGACATTTCAAGAATTCCTTTTTCACTGTAATTGTAGTGATAGTAGAAAAATACATTGCTCTTTCCTTCCCCAAATACGGTATATATAAAAAAAAACCTTTCAGCACCATTTCGCGAAAGTGGCTTGCCGGATATTGTTGCTATTTATTTTATACCTACCCCACGGCAACTACTGTAAAATACGTTCTCCCCTTTTTCTTGCCCTTGAGTTTCAAGTACGGTTAAAGCCAGTTTTATAGAGTTAAAGCTATTAAAATTAAATAGTAGGTACCTAAGTTACGAGGGACTTACGTTTACATTTAATATAAGTTTCATTCCTACGTTTGAACGATCCTCCGCCTATTCGATTCAACTACAATGTACTTTTACCAATTACACAGTGGAATAGATTAGAGTTTATTGATTAGGAAATAGAAAAAAAAATGGTAGGTAGTGTGAAACTTAAGAAAATTTTGAACATTTCATTTTACGTTATGAACTTTCAAAGTACCTGTCACATGTATGCACGATTTATTTATTTATTTACAATTTACTTGTACAACATTACGGCCTAAACTAATGCGTTGTACAGAAACTAAGAAATAAAAGAAGATAAAAACCAAAAGAAAACATATCCACTACGATGTTAACTATTTTAAATTCAGAAACAAAGCCCATAAACAAGAGATTGCTGTATTGATCGTACTGGCCGTCATTATTTCGTAATTGAATAGCCTGGGCTCAAAATTCTTGCGAAACGGACGTTTCGTTGGAAATTAAATTGAGAACACGTCATACGCTGGCCCTGTCAGGTCTTGTTGCAGGCCGATGGCCGTCGGTCGGTCGGTCGCCAAGCTGCCCGCTCGCATCGATGTCGCATCAAGCTCTACTTCGCTTCGCTTGCTACGTGCATCGGCCAATGCACGTAGCAAGCGAAGTGGTAGAGGGAGGCGCGCGGGGCGGCCGCGTGACGCGCGGGGCTGTAAGCCTGACGCCTGCGCCCTGCCGCCAGCGCCATTTATCCTCTTGTAACATACTCTTGGTTCGTTTGCTAGGTCAATTATCTTTAACGTATTGAAGCTAGGATGAAATGTATTATAGTTACAGGTTGCGTTTTATGTATCGTGATATAACTACAGTTTTATGTGAAATTAAGCTCCGTGCATGCTATACTCGTTTACCTTAATGGTATAATAAATGTACCTCTGTGCTTGCGTAGTTAATCACATTTGTTCATAAAGGCTTAGTCATTTATAATATCGTTCGATAAATTTTGAAAAGGTAGGAGGTTCATTAAATCGATTGCGATGCTCAGCCAAAGAAGCGATCATAATTTATGATTAATTAACTTTGCTTGTTCACTGCGTGATTTTCCAACTTCCTCGAAAATACAGACAGAGGATGGAAATGTTAGCTACCAATATTCTAACTGATTAAGTTTAAATGTGTTTTGAAGACGTAACGTAATGGGACAAGAAATTAATTATTTTAGCTTAACTAAGTTTTTAACTTAACTTCCCTTATTCCCTTAGAGTGTTTCATGGGAATAGAATGAAAATATTTAGCAACAATATGTATATACCTACTTATATGGCAAAATAGGTTCACTTCTTGACACATGTGAAACACATAAAAAATAATAGGGAGTGTGGTCCAGGCGGCCAGCAGACTTCGGGGGGAGTGCTCTGATGACATTTTGTTTGCTAATGATTGATCGCTGGACAATTGTGCGCATGATGGAAGATATTTATACAGCAAACTAGTTTATGTCATCAAATAATTCTAAAAGATATCTAAGACATTAAGGGAAAACAATGGCTGGAATGTTACTATTACTTTTTATCTGTCCCAATAAAATACTTTGGAAAACTTAATATGATACACCCCTGACCCCGTTAAGCCTAGATTGTTGCGAGTATAACGTTCACTTACCGCTAATGTTATTAGTTTCACACCACGTGTTTTACAATGAAGCAGCGTCTACATTACCGCGCATTTGCCAACGTCTCACAAATTAATTAACTGGCTCCTTGTTCGAAATAGGCGCGATATTTTCTTGCTCTCCCATACCAATGTAATATATTACGGGGAGAATACCTAATCAGTAGGATTATAGTACCCTTTTCAACCCAATACAGGTACACTGACTCTGAATATATGTATTAAAAGGTCGACCGTTTCCATGCCTCCGCTAAATAAAACAAAAAATATATTCAATAGTATTTCATGTAGGCACGAATTCCATTTACTGCTTATGAAGACCCACCGTTTGAATTTAAATGAAATTGTTGAGCTGCTGAAACATTGACGGGGAGAATTCGTAATCAATGCTGAGTTTTAAAAGTCCAGTACTGAAGTGAGAACTACCAACAGTTTTCATTAGGTAATCGATACCTACTACTTTCACATCGATTCAAATAAACAGCCAATGAAATGTCTTCCTCTCAACTTAAAATATTTTAGTGGTTCTATCGTAAAAAAACTGGGCAAGTGCGAGTCGGACTCGCGCTCTGAGGCTTCCGTACAAACTTACCTATGTAAAGATTTTAATGATTGGAGTTTTGAAGATTTTTGCAAATCGCAAAAAAAAAGAATGTGATGTAACAATTTTTTTTTGTTTTCAAATTTATTCCTATATTTGTTTTATAAGACCTTGCTTTATATTAAATTTCATGATTCTGAGTAAAAGTGCAGTACCGAAATATACATTTTTTCGGCATAAACAGCCATATCTTTTTTCCGTTAACTTAGAAGTTTTTTTCACAGCTTTAAAGGCCCGCAAATCTAAGTATATGATGTTAATTTCAACTCGATACGTCCACGCGTTCCCGAGCAAAGGGTCTTGAGAGACTGACAGACGGACAACAAAGTTATCCTATAAGGGTTACGGTTTTTCCTTTTGAGGTACGGAACTCGAAAAATACAATAAGCATATTTGTTAGGCTCAAAGGAATGCTGTAAACAAGAAAATGGTCAAAATAATGTCTAATACGACGACTTAAAGCTAGGTACAGCTAGGGTTAGATCTATCTAACCCTAACTGTACCTTTCCCGCATACCTATGGTTTAAATATCATCATACTAAAGCCCAGTCATAATCTGAGCAGGTAAGTTGGTTTGGTGATAGCACTAAACCTTACCTCCAAGATTATGGCATTAACCATTCCGTCGTCCCCTGGGTCGTTTGTTTTGCAAGTCGACGAGCGCGCCAGAAGTTTGTAGAGTCAATGAGTGGCCGCTTACCGAGCAGGTACTACTGATGCTAATTTATATGATATTTTAGAACATGACGTGTTTTCATGTTATTTGTTCATGAGACTGTAACTTCAACTCAAAAGATAACGGTCAAGTATGGACAAAAAATAGTTATCCTTTAAGAAAGTTCATGTGATTAAATCGCAATATTATTGAGTATTATCTTATTTTGTTAAGTTGTGAACAATGAAAAGTCCCTCTGAGTCAATTGACAACAAGAAGAAACTTATTAATTCATTATACATTATCTTATAAAGAAATGGCTAAAATATTTTAGACAGAGTTATTTTCTTTTTGACGAAAGTTATGTAATTGCCAGTATTTATAAAAAAAAGTCCCTCTCAGCGTGAAAAAGATGTGTTAAATAAATGTTACAGTAAACTTCCTTATTCGTAAGTCATATAAGATGTAAACAGTTTCAAAAGAACATGAATAAATACTTAAAGTTGTGAATTAGGAAGAAGGCGCCGAGAGCCCCCGCGGTTCCCATCCCCAGACACATTATTATTTGCTTCAATACACAATCCGCTATCAAAACGTAAAAATTGCCTCGAGGTAACTTATTTTCGTAGTTTTACGCTCCGCTAACGAATATTAAAAATGATGGACGACTATCTATCACTAACGGACCGTACTTCTCTGTTGATATTAACGAAATATACGGGCGACATCAAATGCGGAAAAAATGATATCAATCAATTATATCCCATGGCGTGCCCTACTAATCTCACACAGAGTAAATAACCGCTGGAAGTGCATTCACCTCATGATCTAGACGTAGATATACGGTGCAGGGCTTATGTCGTTTTACTTCTTCAGCGTAACACGAAGATGGCAAGAATATTTTCCGCGTGGGAAAGCTCGGCAGCGGAGCGTGACAGGCTCGCGATAACGTTCTATGTTGTACTCTAATTAGATTAAGCCGCCACTGAGCAGAACTTCGTCTGCTTTATACTATTTACTTAGCCTATATCTTACTCTGTTTAAATAAGGAAATCTGCATTTACAATGTCACTTAGTCTTGAGCTTGTAAATTTAAATCTCCTGTTTGTTTAAAAAGCACAAGTTTTTACACATCAACTCCAATTTTCACATCACAATCTAATGTATAATATGTAAAAACATATTTATGTTTTGATACGTTTTAGTCCTTCACTACGGATAAATAAGATTTATAAGGTCCAACTTCACTGGATCTTATAAATCTTCCTTATCTATTTCATATTACATATATCTTCTTTACTCGAGCCATAAAATCCCAGAACTTAAAATGAATTAATGACCTGCCATATTGTTGTTCTTTACAATAATTTAATTAATCTCTCTATCAATGTCAACACTTATCTGGAAATATCCGTTAATTCTAGTAGAAATAAATTTAAACAGTCGGTTGTTATATCGCTGGGTAGGCGGGCACGCGGGCACGCGGGGCACACGGGCGCCGCCCGCCCGCAGGCGCGCTTGCTCCGAGAGCGCCCGAGGACTTACGATCGTTTCATTCCGAATCGTAACGAAGTTCGACGATCGCGACCACCCTCCGTTGACGCGTGCTGGATCCAGTCGCAGCGAGGGCCGCCAGGGCGTTGGAGCGGCTCTGTGTGTGCCTAGTGCTGGTTATGTAACTCAAAAAACTTATTTATTTATTAACTTAAACAAATCGACTCGTGACTTCACTGTAGGCGTGACGACAAACAATGCTTAAATAAATAAATATTAATGTTCGTGCTCTCCATTTACGTATTGTGTGCAAAGTGATGTGTACGCCTATCCTCGAAGCGATTGAAAGTCTGTACAGGTTTATCGTTTACTTAAATTATTCGATTGCATTTAGTGCACACACATGTTTTATAAAGAACACATAAAAAATTGTTTTAACCACTGGTGAAATATTTGACGTGTGATATTTAAGGCAGTTGTTCTTAATTTTGACAGAGAATAATATTGTTGTTGAAGGATTATAAATATGAAACGTAACAAACGTCAGGTGAATATTGGAACAGCGTAACTTATTGATACGAGTAGATAACTGAAAACAGCAGCAGAAATTTAGATTTTAGTTTACGCTTGTCGTTGTTGTTCCAATTAAAAGAACAAATAGCATCCAACCAAACTGAATTTGGCGCAATGCAGGGCGCTAGGATGGAAACGTCCACGAGTTGCGGTGACTCATTCCGAATCCATAATTGCTTAGTGGATTCAACATCAATGCAATCTCAATCATACGCGTGTATTGTACACACGTCGAAAAGAATGACTATTTCGGCAATAAATTTAATTCTTTTCACACGATGTAACTGTATATAAAAAGCTTTTATCTTGGATTTTGTGTTTACCGATACTCCCGTCGGAACGGGAAAAGAAGAAATGCAATACTTTACATATTTGAATACGATACAAAGAAAGCCGCTTATAATGTTTTATATGAGCTCAAATGTTGAAGCAAAGAAGATTCAATAAAACATGACATTTTCCAGTTTCAACGTTTCATATCGTTCTCGTCTTGAAGGTAATGCAAGCGCTAGATAAGGTTTGAGGTATTGTCAATATCAAGTGGGTATTTCGACTTCTACTATTGTCAGCGGCATTTCATATCTATACGTAGTTCTATTTTTGTGAATCGGTTGACATTTAATTGGCTGTCGGAGATATCCTTTGATAAACCAATATACGTTTTGAAAACTAGTTTGAAATAATCCATAAAATAACTCTGAAATATGTCGTCATTGTGTATCTTATTCAACGACAGATACTAATTTATTAATCTTCATCTGTAACAAGATGGCTCTATAGCATGCGCTTTGTCTATCAATTATTCGAAAACTTTTTCCTTTAACCCTTCAGATACCGTCAATTAGAGACACAATAGTAAGACAATAGATGCGCGGCCACCGGGTGTCGCTTGGGGATTCATGAAATAATGGATTCGGTAATAACAAACAGTAGGTAACGGTTTAACGAGGGCAATTTATCAGATCCAATCGGAGATTAAATTCCATTACTTTATCGCTTTGCGTTATTTTCAAGTGATTTGTTGCGATGGCTTTTATCGTTAGATCTATAAATGAATACCTTCTGATGTGTTGACTGTGTGTCGCATCAATATCATTTCAATCATAAAACGTGCACGCTACTTTCGTACGGTTTTTCAACCTTTATATTTTTAGTACCTTTACAGATAGGTACCTACTTAGTCATTCAGCATAAATCATGTAAAATGCAAGTTACTTAGATCAACGTAATTATTCCTTCCTGTTGTCAACGGAATATTTGGATTCCAAATCTCTGTTGTCAACACTCCAGCACGGAAATAGGGAAATTACGATCGATTTATTAAACATAGCATAACATTACGCCTTTAAGTATTCCCTATAGGGTTAGGCAGAACTTAGTAGGTACACTT